>OU744726.1:38357909-43157909 GCA_916613615.1 Steromphala cineraria
TCATACATTAAATCATTGATATTTATGCTCATAATGTGTCAAATGCAATATATATCCAAACGACGTCTTATTCAAAGAGATCAGCCAGTTCTTATTCCATTGGCTGATTTCCGCGCATGCGTGACATGCACGGACCAAGTGGGTTAGTAGCTAGATGTAACGTGAGGACTTAGGGGCTTATACATAGATTGACATGAAACAAAATTTTCAAATCCGCTTTCTACGGCAAATAACATTATTAGATGTTATCTTATAAAATACCCCCATACACTCACACTGTATATATCCTGAACCAGGGAAAAGCGCGTCCCTTTGGGCAAAGTGACTAAGAAATATGAACCAGTGAGTCGTTTAGATCCACGCTTGAATCGTTTGCGTGAGTTTGGAATGCAGGATTTAAGACATTCGGAAAAAACCCCAGGATTTAACTGTAAATAATGGATATGTTTGAATTCAAATATTTGATAAAAACACAAAACGGAACATTCAACTCTTGCGCACCTATAAAACAATTTTGTGTCCTGTATTTCTAGAATAAAGAATGGTTAACACAAAAATATTGTGTTAAAATTGATATTTTTTCTTTATCACATAACGTAAAATAGAACTGTGCTTTTCATATCGATATTTGTTAATTTTGTAATGATGTTTTTAAAATGTGATATTTATAATTTTTCCATAAGGTATTTGTTTCGTAAAGAATGACGACAATAACAGTCAGAAAAAAACTTTTCTGGTTTTAAAACAGAATTATAATATTAATTTTATATCACATATCAACCCAAAAGGATAAGCAATTTATGCCGTTACGGCAAGCACGACACAAATTAAATGGTGGGAATATCAAATTTGTTTGTTTTAACCAATCCAATTCTTCAAGACATATGCATTTACTACTGTATTCTGAAAGCCAATGAACTACATTGTCAGCACCCTTGGAGTTAAAGATGCTGTATCATACTTGCAAGCGGTTCAGGGTGAAACTTAGCTATTGAGAAATGAAATACATCACTTTGTAGAAAAATCTTTCGTCGAAATTTTGATATCATATTTAGATTGTTTAATCAACAATAACATACTTATTTCGACGCTTCAAGCACAGTACCCCTCTTAGAAGGGCATGTCATTTTGTGAACCCGCTTTCGGTGACGTAATCATTATGCTTGTAGGATTTACACCGTGTCTCAACTACCGTAATTGCGTTCGATGGGTATCAACTTTGACAGCAAGGAATACCTAATTCGGAGAAAAAGAATATAAAATCTAGTTGAGCGCGACAAAGACGGTTTTCAAGCGTACATTTAGAAACCGGAAGTTGTGAAATGGCCACACTTGATTCGCCCTTATGTCGACTGCCGTTTCGGTATTATTTGGTAAATTATCTCCTATTTGATGAATTTTGGTCCGATTTTCTCAAGGTTGGTCGCTAAATTTTTCTAAAAATACAACGTATACATTAAAAATACTTTAAAAATTATTGCACTATGATATAGCATCTTTAAGAACTTTGCAGGTACAGCTGTATCTAGCACATGATATTGGTCTTTGTGAATGTTGAAAGTCGATGCTCATGACATTTTAAAAGATTACGATATAAATTCTTCCCTATATTGCTCAGATTTTTGTTATTTCTATGCTTCATCTGGTTTCATCATCTGCCTTGCGTTATCTGTATGATAGCTTTTTCAAATGAATAATGGCAAATCACACCCGCTTTGTCAAAATACATTTACGTGAATATTTGTATGTGTAGTTATGGCAGACTAAAACATATGCCAGGCGACAGTGTATCTGATTAGTATAAGAGATATGGCGCAAGTTGCATACTGTACATGTCAAGGTGCCAAGACGCACTTTTATGTTAGAGGGGCGCTTTGCTCTGGTCTTCCTTGCTATAGGGGTCTTACCATTTTTTAATAGCAGCATTTTTCTTTAAAAAAATCCTTTACCTTTCAACAAATATAGCCTTATTCGTAAATATCTGTAAGACATTATTCCTTCTTAAACATGTGTTTGCCACTAACATGGCAATGTCCCCCGCCGTTGAGATATTTCAAACTAAATGTCACAAAAGGCAAATGCATTATTATATAAGGTTCGAGAGATATGGCTTTAACAAAAGTGGACAAAATGCCGTAGTGACCTTGCAAATAAAATCAAGGTCATCCAAACCGACTTCTGCCTGTATAATCCCTCAATGTTGAATTTGAAGAAATTTGGTGCCACGGTTCATGAGATATCACATTAACAAGAGCTTCAAGAGTGCCGTAAAGACCTTCATAAGATAACGAGTTAACAAGACTAACAACAGTTGCCAAAGTGCTGAGTGACCTTGAAAATAATGTCAAGGTCACCCGAAGTGACTGGTGTCTGCGTAATCCCCAAAATGAGGCAGTGACCAAATTTGAAGACATTGGGTGCAACGGTTCTTGAGATATAGTGTTAACAAGAGTTTCAAGAGTGGTCAAAGTGCCGTTGTGACCTTGAAAATAAGGTCAAGGTCACCCAAAGTGACTGGTGTCTGCGTAATCCCAAAAATGTAGACTGACCAAATTTGAAAACATGTTGCAATGATTCACATGATATAAGATTTTCAAAGTGCCTTAAAAAAAAGGTCAAGGTCACCAAATGTGACATCCTGTCTCAAAGTACGAACGTTAAGCTAACTCCACTAATCTGTACCCTGGGCTTAGAAGCTAGATTCTCTCCCGGGATATAGCCAATCAAATCATTTTCTCGCCACCTTCACGATAAAATTTTAACAAGAAAATGATTTGATTGGCTATATCCCAAGTGTGGCCGCGCGAGCGAATCTAGCTTCTGAGCCAAGTGTACAGATTAATGGAGTTAGCGTAACGTTCGTACCCTGAGACAGGCTGCAAAAGTGACTGTTGTCTGCGTATTACCTGTACCACGATTTAGGCTGCGACCAAATTTGAAGACATAAGGTGCAGCGTTTCATGAGATATCGCATTAACAAGTTTGAAAATATGTCAAAGTGCCGTAACGTAATGACATTGAAAATAAGGTCAACGTCACCGAAAGTGACTAGTGCGTTATTCGCCGACATACACTTTGACCAAATTTCAAGACATTTGGTACAACGGTTTATTAGTACGTACGGACGGACGCCGCTGAATACAATGTTACCCGTTCAGCGTTGCTTCGAGGGACAATAAATTCAACCAACTATTGAAATGTGACCTGTAGAAGCTAGGCCTATGCAATGATCATTTTCTTAAATATATTTCAAATATTCACAAGAACAACTTTTGTGAAATCTGCAACACTCGTCGACCTTCGTGTTTCACTCAACTCACCTGTGAATCCTGGTCTACAGTAGCAGTCATAACGGGCAATGCGGTCCATACAGAGAGCCTGGTTTTGACAAGGGTTACTGGCGCACTCGTCGATCTCCACCTCACAGTTGGTGCCCGTGTATCCCGGGGGGCACTGACAGGAGTAAAAGTTGACGTCATCGACACAGGTGCCCCCGTTGATACAGGGATTGGAGGCACATTCGTTTATGTCGAACTGGCAGTATACACCATAATATCCCGGTAAGCACTCGCATTCGTAGAAGTTGGTCTGAAAGTAAATTAACGTTTTTGAGTTAGATACTATGAACCCTTGTTATTACTTGTTTGGAAGAAATATCGAACCGGTGGTAAATATCTCGATAAGTATGTACATTTCGGGTTCGTAGAGCTGATTTGTGAATAAATTAACGTTGTGATTTAAATAATAAGACATTTTGATCTTAAAGGGGCAGTAGCACGTTTTTTGATAATTTTATATTTCAATTATTTCACTGATAATTGTAAGTTAATGTTAAATGTATTATTTTGACATTGTCAAAAATCTCATTACACAAGCCAATCTTCCATAGTCAGAGGACAAAGTATGAAGATTCACATAAAATCCATTGGCGACCATTTTTTGTGAACACCTTTAATTCATTTGGTGTAAGAAAAATATATCGCATGACTAAACTTTGCGTTATACATTTGAATTATTACTGATCCATTTAGTTTAAATACATTGTCTTTCAATTGGAACCATTAATTTTCATTTTCCTGACATCACCTTATATTCCCCCTAAAACGTGCTACTGCCCCTTTAAGACATTTAGAACATTATTCATCGTTACAATATTTTTGTAAAATATCTTTACAATAGGCTCTGTTCTTTACAAAGATGGTGTCCTGAAAGTCATTTTATTGACTTCATACCTCGTCTCTGCACGTTGCTTTGTTCTGACACGGCTGAGAGAGGCATTCGTCAATGTTGAGATGGCACAGAATTCCATACCAGCCCGGGGCACAGTCGCAGCTGAAGGCGTTGAAGAGGTCATTGCAGGTGGCGTAGTTGAAGCAAGGGTTGCTGGCACACTCGTTCACTTCCTCTGTACAGTTGTCCCCTGTCCATCCGTCAGGACACACACAGCTAGAAGGAGTGAGTGAGTTATTGTTTAGCGCGGCTTGGGCAATATTTCAGCCATTAGCGGCGAGCAGCTAGTAGGAAGTTGATTCAAATCTTACCACGTTTCTAAAAGAGCGGCTCACTTCCGATGGGAAACTGGTGCTAGTCTAAATGGATGGCTTATTGATGCTTTCATTTTTTGTGTGATTGCTGTTTTTTTTAATTCTATTAAGCTTACTGCAGCTCACCCTTCTACACAAAGCTTAAAACGTCAGTTAACTTTATAAATAAGACAATTTGGAAACTGGCGTTTTAAGCTTTGCGGAGGAAGGTGACTGCAGCAATACTTAAGAATCCTATATAAGGAATGTTTGAATCCTTTCTATAAACGGCCAACAAAGGCGCAGGATGCAGGAAGGTTTCACTGAACCAGTTATGCAGAGAGGTGCAACTTGAGTTGAAAAAAACCCAGTATTCCAGTTGACCGGGTGTCAATGGCTATCGTGGGTCTTGCATGTAAACGTCGTATTCCTATCAGAAATGTCTGTGTTCTTTCTAAAAGGACCGATAAGGGCTCAGGAAGCCTCGAATGTAAGTTTAGCTTAGGCAGCTGGGGTTCAATGGTGAAAGATATGACTTGTTGGGAAGGTGCAATAAGATTTTAACCAACATCCTCTTTTAGTCCACGGTAACCATTGACTTAAACTTTAGTAGTAAGTTACCGACAATTCAGGTTAAAACTCTTTATTAACTTCAACAATTAATCAAATCAATGTTTTGAGGCACGAATAACATGATAATGAACAGAATGAAAAAACAACGTAAAAATCTGATATACGTTTGAAGTGTCATCAAATCTAATTTGTACTAAAAATTAATCATAGGACAAATCTGAACATTAGAAAAAGCTACAAACTTAAACTTATGTTTTCATATGTTGATTACCTTAGGACGTACCAATTTGTAGTGTTGTTTAGCAAGTTGTATTAAGTAGGAGAAAACATATCTAAATGCATGTATGTAAAGAATACATTATTTTTTATTATTGGAAGTCGCAAAGGAGAAAAAGTGACAAAAGGTGACCATAAAGATGTATCGTAAAAATAGAGCCATGGGCTCTGTAGCTCATAAGACTTTTGATGGGGATAGTTCTTTAAGGTTTTGACCCCTGTGACCCCAATTGGGGTCAAGGGGTAACCAAATGTAAAATCTAGAATCTTAATTGACCAAAGAGTCTACACACAACTTTTCAGCTCTCTAGACCTTTTGGAACTGGAGAAGAAGATGAAAATTGGTGTTTAAGGTTTTGACCCCTGTGACCCCATTTGTGGTCTTCAGGTCATGAAATTTACAAGTAAGAATCCCAATTGGCCAAGGAGTATACTAACAACTTTTCAGCTCTCTAGACCTTTTGGAACTGGAGAAGAAGATGAAAATAGGATTTTAAAGTTTTGACCCCAGTGACCCCATTTGGGGTCATTGGGTCATGAAATCTACAATTTAGAATCCCTATTGGCCAAGGAGTCAACTCACAACTTTTCACCTCTCTAGACCTTTTGGAACTGGAGAAGAAGATGAAAATTGGTTTTTAAGGTGTTGACCCCTGTGACCCCAATTGGGGTCTTCAGGTCATGCAATTTACAAGTAAGAATCCCAATTGGCCAAGGAGTATACTAACAACTTTTCAGCTCTCTAGACCTTTTGGAACTGGAGAAGAAGATGAAAATTGGTTTTTAAGGTTTTGACCCCTGTGACCCCATTTGTGGTCTTCAGGTCATGAAATTTACAAGTAAGAATCCCAATTGACCAAGGAGTATACTAACAACTTTTCACCTCTCTAGACCTTTTGGAACTGGAGAAGAAGATGAAAATAGGATTTTAAAGTTTTGACCCCTGTGACCCCATTTGGGGTCATGGGGTCATGAAATCTACAATTTAGAATCCCTATTGGCCAAGGAGTCTACTCACAATTTTTCACCTCTTTAGACCTTTGGGAACTGGAGAAGAAGATGAAAATTGGTTTTTAAGGTTTTGACCCCTGTGACCCAATTTGTGGTCTTCAGGTCATGAAATCTACAAGTAAGAATCCCAATTGGCCAAGGAGTATACTAACAACTTTTCAGCTCTCTAGACCTTTTGGAACTGGAGAAGAAGATGAAAATTGGTTTTTAAGGTTTTGACCCCTGTGACCCCATTTGTGGTCTTCAGGTCATGAAATTTACAAGTAAGAATCCCAATTGGCCAAGGAGTATACTAACAACTTTTCAGCTCTCTAGACCTTTTGGAACTGGAGAAGAAGATGAAAATAGGATTTTAAAGTTTTGACCCCTGTGACCCCATTTGGGGTCATGGGGTCATGAAATCTACAATTTAGAATCCCTATTGGCCAAGGAGTCTACTCACAACTTTTCACCTCTCTAGACCTTTTGGAACTGGAGAAGAAGATGAAATTAGGTTTCTAAGGTTTTGACCCCTGTGACCCTATTTGGGGTCATGGGGTCACGAAATCAACAATTTAGAATCCCCATTGGCCGAGTCTACTCACAACTTTTCAGCTCTCTAGACCTTTTGGAACTGGAGAAGAAGATGAAAATAGGATTTAAAAGGTTTTGACCCCTGTGACCCCATTTGGGGTCATGGGGTCACAAAATCTACAATTTAGAATCCCCATTGGCCAAGGAGTCTACTCACAACTTTTCAACTCTCTAGACCTTTTGGAACTGGAGAAGAAGATGAAAATAGGTTTTTAAAGTTTTGACCCCTGTGACCCCATTTGGGGTCATTGGGTCACAAAATCTACAGTTTGGAATCCCTATTGGCCAAGGAGTGTGCACATCAAATTTCAGCTCTCTAGAGTCATTGGTTCTGAAGAAGAAGTCGAAAATGTGAAAAGTTTACGGATGGACGGACGGATGGACGGACGGACGGACGGACGGACGCCGGACGCCTTGCCATGCCATAAGCCCATCGGGTCTTTCAGATATGATGAGTTAAAAAGTCAATGGGCAATCGTAATGTGAAAACCCTCCACAGAGAATTGAATCAAATATCAGACCTTTTTCAACCTTTTTTTCCAAATAGTGAATAGATCAATACATATTCGATCGAATATAAAGGTAATAGTAAATGTTTGGTGGTCTAACAGCCAGTCAAACTGAAAATATGTAATGTGGGTGGGTGAATGAGGGGTGGATGTCAACCGTTTAATGTTATGTTGATTCATGAATTTCTAATTGGCAAGGCTGTAGTTGTACAGGTTTTTTTTAATTCTGTGGCAGAAGATTAGAAATTTTTTAAAGAAGTGGGTCACCTGGAAGGTAAATCACTTTCTACGCAATTATAAGTATGAAGCTATACCTATATGAATCGTGGATCTTCTGACCATTTCCATTGATGAAGCTGTTTGGTAAGAAAGAATAGCTTTTAATTTAGGCGAAAATGCCGGAAAAAACTTGTTCAGAATCGAGAACGGAGAGCACTTTTCCTATTTTATGGTACCAGTGGAATTCTATACTCTAAAGCAAAATATTCAATCGACGATTGGAGTACATTGTTATTGTGTATGAGAGAGACATGTTTAGGTCTTATTTTGTAATTCAACTCGTTGGTTTCGAATTTGTATGATAATTCTTTTAATATTAAAACTATCAAACAAAAATGAAAAAAATATTTTCTTCAGGAAACCTTTTTTTCTCGCAACGAAACGTGACTGAAACTAGAAAGTAAAATATAAGCCTTCAAACTGCCTAATATACCATATATTACCTGTATTTACTCTTGGCTCCATTCTTACAGGTTCCCCCATTACCACATGGGGCGTAGTCGCACGGGTCAATACGGGTTTCACAGTCCTTGCCCGAAAAGAGGTAGGGGCACATGCACTTGTAGTCCTTGTATTCGTTGATACACGTACCTCCGTTCAGACATGGATCCAAGCTGCACACTAGACAACAGTAAACATAGAGTGAGTGATATTATTTCTTTACCAAGGCTACCTTACACAGACAAATATAAACCCTTGTCCACATCCACCAATCTTCCGCACTCATCGGGCGAGATATGCATTTACAAGAAATTCCTATTCACCCTTGCGACAACTCGACGGAAAAGTTGTGACTCTATCAGCGCCCCCTGTAGGACAAACAGAGTTACGTCCCTTGCACTGACCGATCAAATCGCTCGTTACGAACCCAGTCAGTCCAACTCGAACTCGAAGCGAAATTTAATTTCAATTTTATCCCTTAGTTACGTTGTGACAACAGTCATAAAAACGATGCGTGAATATAGGTCAACAAAATACTGAGTAGAATAAAGCTGTATTTCTCAGTTTCTATTTAGACATCGCATCGTTTTATTACAGTTTTGTGTGCTCAATTGAAATATATAAGGTAATTTGAAAGTCAAAATATGTTTGTGGTTGCACATCGCTAAAAATAGATGATGGAAAACATGTGTATGTCACTTACTGCACAAAGTGTTTCCAGTTTGTGCTGCAAATCGTAATCGATTTTGCTAAATTGTTGAGTTCAGTGTGGCATGCCACTGAAATATGCAATGACAGGCCATCGTTCAACTGTGGGGTATAAAATAATACCTGTGCCAGCGGATTTATTACCAGAAATGACTTGGAAAATATTTGCCGGCGCATAATTGTTGGTACAACATCGCGATAGATTCTTCAGTGCGTGGCCAAAAGTAAGAAATCATAACATGACACATTTTTAGAAAAAGGGGCATTGTTTTTCTTATTTACATCAATTTCCGGACAAGTATTACATTGTTGTTTCGCCTTGGGATATGTTTCACGATTCAAAATATATTTACAAT
This sequence comes from Steromphala cineraria, assembly GCA_916613615.1. Classification (NCBI taxonomy): domain Eukaryota; kingdom Metazoa; phylum Mollusca; class Gastropoda; order Trochida; family Trochidae; genus Steromphala; species Steromphala cineraria. Next base: position 38,367,159 of record OU744726.1, read on the forward strand.
TTGATTGAATATTTGGATAGAGACTATTTTAATGATTAAATAAATATTATAATAATTATTAAAATCAGTCATAGATCTTTATCCGTAGCGCTGGTTTTATCGTTCTAAAAAATGCGCCCGTATGCTCCCCAGAAGTGCTTTTTGTATCCTCGCTTTTGATTGGCCTACACTATAGCTCAATAATCAGGCTACTTCCTGTCACAACTTTCTCGTCGAGTTGTCGCAAGGGTGAATAGGAATTTCTTGTAAATTCATATCTCGCCCGATGCGTGCGGAAGATGACATCCACCAGGAACCTACCGTTCTGCAGAGGTGAAGTGGTCGACTCACTGTCCGCATAAATGTAAAGTTATAGGTTGCGTGTTTTGAACTAAGTTGTTGAAAATATGTTCGCCATTTGAAGAATAATAGCAGTTTTATTTTATCATTAACATTTCACGCATACGGAGGTAACAATAATTATTCACATAACGTTTGAGAGACCCACCAGAATACACAACCATAAATCATATATACAATACACTCTCAAATATAATATACCATTCTACCGTACAATGCACCACATGCTTGAAACAAATGTCCAAGATTACAGAGGACAAAACTTTAATTTATAATATGACATAGCACTATACACTATCACGAATCATTTACCAAAAAAACCCAGAAAGATAACATACAATACAACTTTTTTATATGCATTTGTGAAAAATTTGGCGAACTTTAAGACACCCTGAAGCTTGACTGAAGTCATACATGCACTTTGATTCACTCCAAAATGTGCAGTCACATACAATATGAATATCACTTGAAAAGGAAAGAAAAGGTAACACAAAAATGATTTGAAGGTCAAAGAATACCATAATATACACGAAGTGGTTGGTCAAAAGTGATTGTTTTTCAATTATGTGAAAACTGATTGAATTATGAGTAATTTCCCATAAGAAAAATCCCATTGCGTTTCTAGAAATGCTGATGTACAATTACAGAGAGACTGAGCGTCATAGACGTTTTATCATGGCTCCTAAGCTCCTGACATCACTAAGCTAAAGGTTGATTTTGTATTGTGTTGATCTTAATTTCGACGCATTTCAATTGTATTAAGGCAAGCGACTCCGTCAGAACATGAGACATATTCTAAATATCTCCCAACTAGAATCATTTACAATAAAATATACGTGAAATGCAAAAGTAATCAGTTAGATGATTTAAACCATCAAAACATACAAACAGTTTGCAGGTTTTGTTTCGTAATGACTCACTGCATTCGGATGCTGAAATGTCGTCGATGGCGTAGCCGACGGTCCAGACCTGATCTGATGGTTCGTTGACAAAGATGGCAATCTGAAGAAGAAACCTGGTACTGTCAAGCTCAAACATGCATACTTATGTAAATATCCTTAAATACTAATTTGCTTTCTTTGAAAGAATATCAGGTATGTATGTACATGTTGATTTTTCTCTGCAACAAAACCTTTAGCCTTGAAAATACTGGACAGAACGAAAATAGAAAAGTTGAATTATCACTTCATTTAAACATTTTTGCAAGTTTCCCGCAGTATAAGATATAAAGTATTTTGATAAGAAGAAAAACTGAATCATCACTGCCATCTCGTGTCATTATAAAATATTAAAAAACGATGCAAGAAGGCATGCACTTAATACCTTGTAGGGAAGACTTAGTGTTAGGTCCACAATCATAACAATCAAGACAAAATTTACATGTAGCTAGTTAACCACGTTCAGTCGTAAAGATCTTTTATCCCTCAGATCACGGGCAATATACACATTGTGATCCAATTCTCACCTCGTACTTTCCTTCTTTCGTTTCTTCAGATATATCGATGAGAGCCTCGTTCCAGTCGTCGCCTTGGTAACTAGACACATTGAAGACGGTGTATGTCTCGTTCTCGGCCCGGATGTAGACGATGAGCTCGTTGAGGTAGTGGGAGCCCATGTGGTAGTAGAAGCGGAGGAAGCACTTCTGGTCGCGCTGTCTCGGTGCTACCAGGGTCGTGTTGGTGCCAGAGTTGATTGGTTTCACGGCGTACATGAAGTGACCTGTAGCAAAGTATTATGTATATGGTTTCAAGGCGTACATGAAGTGCCCTGTAGCAAAGTATTATGTATGTGGTTTCACGGCGTACATGAAGTGCCCTGTAGCAAAGTATTATGTATGTGGTTTCATGGCGTAAATGAAGTGACTTGTAGCAAAGTATTATGTATGTGGTTTCACGGCGTACACAAAGCGCCCTGTAGCAAAGTATTATGTATGTGGTTTCACGGCGTACATGAAGTGGCCTGTAACAAAGTATTATGTATGTGGTTTCAGGGCGTACATGAAGTGCCCTGTAGCAAAGTATTATGTATGTGGTTTCACAGCGAACATGAACTGGCCTGTGGCAAAGTATTATGTATGTGGTTTCATGGCGTAAATGAAGTGATCTGTGGCAAAGTATTATGTATGTGGTTTCACGGCGTACATGAAGTGACCTGTAGCAAAGTATTATGTATGTGGTTTCACGGCGTACATGAAGTGCCCTGTAGCAAAGTATTATGTATATGGTGTCACGGCGTACATGAAGTGCCCTGTAGCAAAGTATTATGTATGTGGTTTCACGGCGTACATGAAGTGACCTGTAGCAAAGTATTATGTATGTGGTTTCACGGCGTACATGAAGTGACCTGTGGCAAATGTTATGTATGTGGTTTCACGGCGTAAATGAAGTGATCTGTGGCAAAGTATTATGTATGTGGTTTCACCGCGTACATGAAGTGGCCTGTGGCAAAGTATTATGTATGTGGTTTCACGGCGTACATGAAGTGCCCTGTAGCAAAGTATTATGTATGTGGTTTCACGGCGTACATGAAGTGCCCTGTAGCAAAGTATTATGTATGTGGTTTCACGGCGTACATTAAGTGACCTGTGGCAAATGTTATGTATGTGGTTTCACGGCGTAAATGAAGTGATCTGTGGCAAAGTATTATGTATGTGGTTTCACCGCGTACATGAAGTGGCCTGTGGCAAAGTATTATGTTTGTGGTTTCACGGCGAACATGAAATGCCCTGTAGCAAAGTATTTTGTATGTGGTTTCACGGCGTACATGAAGTGCCCTGTAGCAAAGTATTATGTATGTGGTTTCACCGCGTACATGAAGTGGCCTGTGGCAAAGTATTATGTATGTGGTTTCACGGCGAACATGAAATGCCCTGTAGCAAAGTATTTTGTATGTGGTTTCACGGCGTACATGAAGTGATCTGTGGCAAAGTATTTTGTATGTGGTTTCACGGCGTAAATGAAGTGGCCTGTAGGAAAGTATTATGTATATGGTGTCACGGCGTACATGAAGTAATCTGTGGCAAAGTATTATGTAGGTGGTTTCACGGCGTATATGAAGTTGCCTGTAGTAAAGTATTATGTAGGTGGTTTCACGGCGTACATGAAGTGGCCTGTAGCAAAGTATTATGTATGTGGATACACGGCGTACATGAAGTGGCCTGTAGCAAAGTATTATGTATGTGGTTTCACGGCGTACATGAAGTGGCCTGTAGCAAAGTATTATGTATGTGGTTTCACGGCGTACATGAAGTGGCCTGTAGCAAAGTATTATGTATGTGGTTTCATGGCGTACATGAAGTGGCCTATAGCAAAGTATTATGTGTTATAAATGGATTCAGTCTGATTAAATCGGCCTAGTTTGGAGGGAAAATATTTAAATATTAACTCTACGGAGATTTGAAATCCTCTACACTAGGTCTGACGCCCCGTACTTCGCATGTTTTTCTACCAGATTAGTGCAGCCGAAAACCAGTCATTAGTGGACCAAACACATCGCCTCGCTTATAAGACCACTAGTGGTGATCATATTCAAAGCATGGTTAACAGGATTTACTAGCCTCTAGCTACATGAGCTAGTGGCTACTGATACCGAAGGCTTTTGCCGGCGGCTTGTGATTGGTTAGCTAAGTTTACGTCAGAACATGCGACCTAAGGGGCTGCTGTCGGACCAAGTGCAGAGGAAACCTATCAAAATAACAAGTTTGATTCTCTGTAGAGGTATTTTTAAATAAATGTTGTACCTCGGAACTTATCAAACTGCAAATGGATTGCATGTTATCTTTAAAAGCATATGGGATCGAGCGGTCAGTGTTTTGAATATGTCAATATTGGCGGTAATACGAAAGCATGTACTTGAATAAACCGATTTTCAAGGAACTTTAAGAGAGATTTAATTAGACAAATAACGATTTATTGCAATACATTTCAATACAGTGTCTCTAAAACAGTGCATTTCACGCTTGCGATATATTTTAAATGAATAACTTGACATTTAACTAGTAGGTGTACTTCATAATACAAGAAAAATGCAATTAACATAACATAGCTAGTGAAAGGTGAAATATTTGGTAAATATGATTTGGTTTGTAAATTGTACTGTAAATTAAGTATGACACTATCGTGTTGAATAACAAAGAAAGCCATCACATAAATTTTAAGCCGAGCATCACAACTCTTCACCATTTAAGGAAGACAAGTATTTCGTTTATAGCCATATATAGCACTTTTTAGAATGAAAGTACCTTATTTATCACAGATTAAATATCCTAGAGTTGGATAATAATGATGACGATGTGCCTTTTTATCGCCAAATCGAACTAGTTATTTGGAGACCAAGGATTTTCTTTCACTAATTTTATCAATCTTTTTTGGACCATCAGGTTACATTGATATAACAAATCAATCCAAGTATACCTTTCAATGTTACACCAAGCTAACCTTACTTGTCAATTGTCAGGTTTGATTGCAAAGGCGGCCAATTTCACTCTAATCGTAACTTACTTATCACTTAATTAGCAATTGACGGGTACAACTTTGATACTCATTTCACTTTAATTGTAAATAATCCCAAATTCTGACCCTTTAGTTCATGCTCTTCCACAAAGGTAGACAAAGCCATAAAATGCTGATGCACCCTCTTTACGAATAAGACGAGTTCCCCTAGCAGCAACATTTTTCACCACAAACCATTTGAGAAATTTCAGATAATTGAAACACTTCAACCTTGGAAAGAGTTGTAGTTGAGATTGAGGTCTTTAAAATATTTCACTCGACCTTTAAAAAACGTCAGTTATTTCACAACTTAATTTGACTGCATCCAATTAGGCTTTCACTTTCCAGCCAGCAAATTCGTTTGATTCAAACGGAGGTTGGGTCATATCTCTGAGAAAGAACATGCCATGCGTATTGAGTGTTGCATGTTCGGTTGCAGTCTAAGTAAACCTTGCCTCAATAATAATCGCTTCACTCTCGATATTGAGTCTAGTAATCTAGTAGTCATGTAGTAACCGCTCGCGTCAGCCGACTTATCGAATTGACCAATCAGGGCTCGTCTTAATAAAGCGGCAATAGTCTGCCTTTGCACGTCAAAGATCGCCTAAAGGTCAGCCTACGCGACCTCTAACAGTACTGTATCTCGCTGGGCTCAATATCGGAAGTGCAGCGAGTATTATTGAGTCTAGGTTTACTTAGACTGGTTCGGCTGTCGCTCGTTTAAAATGCTGATCGTCGCTTTTTAATGTTCGCTTTCCTTAATTTTCGTTGTGTATAGCTATTTTGTGATGATATGTCGTGTATTCATGTATACATGTCGCTGCTCTTGGAAGCGTTGCGATGTTATCTTTGGTAGGCCTGTTCCAGTTCCACAAAAAAGGATTCCTCGTCTATCGCCTGTTCTTACCACTAGCTTTGTCGGTTGTGTGATCCGTCGGCGGACCGTTCCTGAGAAGCTTGATGTTAAAGAAGACCGTCTCCAGTTGAGCCTGTCCGCGCCGCCACTCCATTCTGTCGAAGTAGTCGTTGTCTCTCTCGATGATGTAGTTACACGTGTCGTTCTCGAAGTCACAGTCAACTGACAAGTCTGAGGATACAAGGTTATAGAGTTCAGGAAACTGGGTACAGATAAAATCAGTATCATGAATTGTGATAAAACAGCAGTGGAATGATGTCGTTTGGAATTTATTCTTCCAGGAAATGAAAGCACAATTGAAAACAAACCCCAAACACAAGGTATACCAATTATATAATTGCATCATATTAATTTATGTTAACGTAAGAATTTTATATGGTTTTTTTAGCATAAAGGAATATATGTTTTTGTGTGTGTTAATAACAAAAAAAAAAGATACTTGAAACATTCACGGGGTTACCATAATTGTCCCTTTCTCATGAACAACAGAAATAATCATCTGATAAATGTCATGCATGATGGTTAAGGTTTTCGATATGTGAACTGTAATCAAAGACAACAAAATGTCAACACTACAATCACGATTTAATCTTTAAAGATAAACTTCACACAGGACTGGAAAAATGTAATACCCTCTCTACCCTCGACCCACCGAAAAATCACCATCCTTTCTGAAATTTGTACTATGGACCGGTGTTTAAAATTAACTATTTGACTCACCGCAATTAAAACCTTTGATGTCATCGATGACATAGCCGGCCTGCAGGCTGCTTCCGCCGTTGTGTTGGGGTTCATCGGCTCTGAATTCAAGCTGTAAATGATGTAAAACTGTTTTTAACACTATCGGAACAATTATAAATATGTACAATATTTCCACCTAATTTTCATGTTTCAAGAATTTGTTTTACCTTTCCATGCAAAAATATTTTAATTGGACGTTTGTAGGTTAAATACACGGTAAAATGATGATGATTTTCATAAATTTTTATTTAAAATTTACACTTTAAAATTCAAACTTTTTCTTTGAGACATTCAAAGCATAAGGAATCTTATAATACACAGGCAAGGATTCTCAAAACAGTCAATTACATGACTAAAAGTCACAGTCATGAAAGGCTTTTTGCACAATACCCAATTCTGTCCTCAAATATTTAACTCAAATAATAATATCCTGATATAACCCTTCTTGTGAATTATATGTCTTCATATATTTATTTAAGTTTTCTCAGAATATTCGGAATAATCGAATGGCTGAACTTTACATTATATATTTGATTTATTACTTCTTTATTTAGTTTATATTGATTGCCCATCGGGTCTTTCGGGCTAAAATTGGTAATGATATTTTTTAAATTGATGCTGCAAAACGTATTGACCCCCCTCGTAGAAAGACAATCTGTCATTCGTCGCCACTCTTGAGTTTACGTCAAAGTGAAGTAGGGTATAGGTTTTCCAGATTATCACCTACCTGGTATTGTCCTGTTTCGGTGTATTCTTCAATGTCAAGCATTGCCCGCTGCCACTCGAATCCCTGATACCCATGTGCGTTGAAGATGTGGTTCCTTTTCCCGTCCTTGATAACGTAAACATCAAGATCGTTGAGGTCAGCGCTGCCCATATGGTAGAAGAACTCGAGGTAGCAGAGACGGCCCTGCAGAATTGGTGACGACATTGTTGTTGTTGCGTTATCACTTTCACCCTCTTGGACGTAAGCGGCCTTCCCTGAAGTCAAAGGACATTTACATTGTTAAAAAATTCATATACAGAAGATTGATAAATTTGTTGACAAATGGTTTCCATCATTCCAATATTCCAAGTTTAAGACTTAGATGATCTTGATTCAAATATTGTATCAAAAGGGTTTCTTTAATGATTGCCAATTTTCCATTTATCAATGGCATCGGATTTTTGTTTTCTAGAAATGTATTGCTGGCATATGAATGTGGGAACAAATAAAAAAACTCCAAAAATACGTGATGGTAATGCACTGGGATATAGGGATGTTCCCCGCCGTAACGTTTTATTAAACCTCACCATCTTTGCCTTATTTGCAAGTTAAGTCAGAGACATTACAAACAAATGTTTTTTAAACAATTGACATAGACAGAAACAAGTAGCCTTTTGGTAAAACGGACCACTCCATCTATGGGTCATACCAAATTCTAAGTCTGATAAAATAATACTGAAAGGATTTTGAGGTAAAGGCTGGAAAAAGGGCCCATATTAAAGTTCAAATTGTTTCTATGGAAACCAGAAAATAATCCCGAAATATTCATATTAACCAAAGTAGCTGGCTAAAGACACAACTCCGTCACTAGATCTAACATGTACAAAGTTTGGTAAAGGTATAGTAAATAGAGATAGAGATATAGACCGGAAAGGAACCCTACCCCCATATAAAATATTTCCATATAAATCAGAAAAAATTAAATAAAGTGGCAAAAGGCAACAATTCACTAGATGTAACCAAACACCAAGTTTCGTAAACGGAGAGGCTTGATGGTACTTGATGGATCATCCCGTCCAATGTAAAGATCATATGAGTTTATACATGTAATTAAGCAATGGGTTATAAGTACCATCAGGTTCCCCAGTTGTGTGGTCAACTCGTGGTCCCTGGAAAATGATTCTCGAGTTGCCGAAAAACCCGGGTTCAGATACGTGTCCATCTGTCCATACCAGTGTTTCGTTGTTGGCATCGACGTCTGTGTCAGTCGTGCTCACAGAGTAGCCGCAAAAGTCAACCTCGAAATCACAGTCCATCTCCTTCCCTTAAGAAGTTTGGAGGCATTGAGTGAGAACAAATAATGTATCAGTACATTGCAAGTCTTTAAAAATATTCCATTTCAATATTCGTCAGACATTATGTCAGGAAGCATTGGCAAATTATATTTTGAAGTGGGAAATTCTTTGCCAATGAATTCTTTGGTCACGGTTACATGGTCAGAGATGCATATACGCATGCACGCATGCACGCACGCATACATACTCAATGATTATTCTGGTTCTTTAAGTGTATTACGTTGCGCTCCGACTGGCTACAGACACTCAGGTACGGTCCAACTCTATTAAAGGCCGCCCATAGGGCAACTCCAACATGGCGGCTTAGCATCTTTCAACATGGGGATGTCTCCAAACAGACGTTTAGGAGTATTTCGTAGAATTTTCATCGGTCCTGACTTATTCATCAGAGTACATTGAAAATATGCATATATTATCTCCAATCACTTAGAAAAGCTACTGTAGCTCTCTATTCACGTTTGAAAATTATCGTTACTTGGCAGCATGTAAGCAATACGTGAAAGATTTAAAAAATCTGCATTATTTTAATTATTTGTTGTCATATCACCAATTTCATAATGAACCAGAATGACTCAATGATAAGACATATCCAAAACACCTCCCAATACTCACTAATCTCACAGTTGTATCCAGCATACTCAGGGTAGCAAATGCAGAAGTACATGTTGATAAGGTTCAAGCAGTATCCCTCGTGTTGACAAGGGCCTGAAGCGCATTCGTCAATGTTGTGTTCGCACTGTTGACCAGTGAACCCGGGTCTGCAACTACAGCTAAAATCCGCCAACATGTCGGTGCACGTAGCCCCATTTTGACATGGACTAGACTCACACTCGTCAATCTCCTTGTCGCACGTTTGTCCTTCGTAGCCCGCCGGGCACGTGCAAGTAAAGTCGTTCAGTGCATCAACGCACGTGCCGCGCGTACACGGCGAGTTGGCGCAGTCGTCGACATTGACATCGCAGTTCTTGCCTGTCCAACCGGGCCAACAGTTGCACGTGTAGTCGTCCTTGTCTGGATTACAGGATGCACGATTCTGGAAGAAATTGAAGGATATCTTGTATATAAATATGTTCATTCCCAGACTATTTGAGTTGCCGCTCATCTAAGAATTGAATCACTGTCGTGTACCCGGTTTGGAGGGGACTTTTCAAAATGGTGGACGGGACAGGTCAACAGAGGTAGGTGTCTGCTTTCATTGCTCCCTTCTCCTAATCGTTGAGGTTTAGGTGGTCACCTTTAACTGTGGTACTCAGGATTAGAATTTTGAATACATTCCTTATGAGTTTTCGTTCACAAACTGCAAGAAATTTGCGTATTTTAGATGTCAAGTTGATGTTTATCTCACTTTCATTTTCGAAGCGGAGAGGAGACTTTTAAATTCCCTTTTTCATGCCCTTTACGACTTTTAATCTCATACATATTGTCGCGCATATCAGTGTTTGGTTATAATAAAGATTTTTGTGCAACTTGACCTGATTTGGTTCAGAAACTACGAAGTTATTGACAAAATAACAAATCAACATGGCAGCGGAGTGGACTCGCCGAATAATCAGCGGAGCGGACCCAGAAGGTCGGGTAGGGAGAGGACATTTTTGGATATGGAGGGGACACATTTGGATATGGAGGGGACATCACTTTCAAATGGTACTGTAGTTGAGACAATACCCATGGTAATACACAAACTCCTTTGTAAAGTTAGCCAAATGAAACCCACTGAAGACGTAATCTAGTTTCATAAGAGGTTTCTCTTTTCTTTTGCAGAACTTATCTGGACAACGTTTCCGTTGCTGCCGTTGTCAAGTCACTGCAAAACAGCCGCAGCACATCATAGATCACTGCATTCGTGACCACCCATTACAAACATTGAAATTGGAAATATAATGTTTAGAGCTGTCAAGTGAAAAATGGACTCTTAACAAAAGACTTTCAAATAATGTCTTATGATATATTAAGCATCGACGAGACTTTCAATGTTGATGAATCACTTGTTTGTGCATCACCAAGTCCGTAGATGCATTAGAGGAATCTGTGCTCAATCTCTCATTAGACCCGGAATGCCCTTTTGCTAAAACAATTGAAATGTTCAACGCTACCAACGCTTTCTGCGCCTAATGAGAGATTGAGCACAGATTCCTCTATTGCATCTATATTTGCGGCTGTTTTGCAGTGATCTATCAACGGCAGCTACGGAAACGTTGTCCAGATAAGTTCTGCAAAAGAAAAGAGAAACCTCTGTTTCAATCATTTGTAAATGAAAAGATTGATGATAATTCTTATGAAACTAGATTACGTCTTCTGTGGGTTTCATTTGGCTAACTTTACAAAGGAGTTTGTGTATTACCATGGGTATTGTCTCAACTACAGTACCATTTGAAAGTGATGTCCCCTCCATATCCAAATGTGTCCCCTCCATATCCAAAAATGTCCTCTCCCTACCCGACCTTCTGGGTCCGATCCGCTGATTATTCGGCGAGTCCACTCCGCTGCCATGTTGATTTGTTATTTTGTCAATAACTTCGTAGTTTCTTAACCAAATCAGGTCAAGTTGCACAAAAATCTTTATTATAACCAAACACTGATATGCGCGACAATATGTATGAGATTCAAAGTCGTAAAGGGCACGAAAAAAGGCATTTAAAAGTCTCCTCTCCGCTTCGAAAATGAAAGTGAGATAAACATCAACTTGACATCTAAAATACGCAAATTTCTTGCAGTTTGTGAACGAAAACTCATAAGGAATGTATTCAAATTTCTATTCCTGATTACCACAGTTAAAGGTGACCACCTAAACCTCAACGATTGGGAGAAGGGAGCAATGAAAGCAGACACCTACCTCTGTTGACCTGTTCCGTCCACCATTTTGAAAAGTCCCCTCCATACCGGGTACACGACAGTGTGAATTCTCCCAGTGAAATACGAGGAAAGCCTCTCCAACTCAATCGTCTTTTCACTGAAGTCAGTTCATTGGCTGGTAAGTTTAAGTGACGAGGATTTTGCCGTCATTGTTGCCATGGTATTTCATGTAAGAAGGTCCCGTTAACAAATACGCTGAAAATTGTGCTTGTTGCAGAATGCTTTGAAATAGTTTCATTTCAAATATCCGCTTTTTGAAGGAGCTCTGCTGATTCGAATACGCTGATTTAGCAGAAATGCAATGTCAATTAATCGACTTTACTCATTATATGGAAGCATTGTTCTAAAACCCTTAAAAAGGCACCGTGAATAACTTGACTCGCAAGTTACATCATATTAGTAAAGACCTCTTTTTCGAAACGTTCGTAGATCTTAGAATTCTTATCTTTCTACGACAAACTCTTACGACAAATTCTAACATAAGATCCATTAAGTTAGTTATTTACGACAGCCTAGAATCTTTCTAAGATATTTTCGTAGACTTAATTGTTTTTAGAGCAACGAGATTTGGGAATGTATATCTTCGTAGGCTAATTTAAGAATACTAAGCGCTACGAACGTTTCGAGAATAGGGGGTTAGGGGGGGGGGGGGGATTGAGGATTTTTGTTTCGGAGGGGTGAGGGTTAACAAGTAGGAATATTGCAGTGATACTCTTTATCAAAATTATGTGCCAAGAAGAAAAAATAGCTTCTTGATAAAATCTATACATATATACTGCACATCTTTGAAAACGCACCATCTGTAAATTTTGAATTATGGTAATATTATTATTTTTAGAGTATAAATGAAGGTTGGAAATGTTGCTAATAACACAAAAGACCATAAAAAACGACATATAGCCGAGAACGGATTGCCCGAACACATCATCGAACAAATTACATGATGCATGCACAACACACAGGAACAGCACAAATTGCATGCGGAAAACATGCTTAGTCGGGGTATAAATTACCGTCAGCATTAAATCATCCTCATATCAGCTGTACCTGTCAAAGTAAAGTTTATTTTGCAATGCCAAGATTGTCAGCAGAGGAACGGGAACGCGCCTTGGGCATGTTAGAGGTTGGCACATCAATGTGACAATGCTTTGCAACAAGAGTGGAATGGAATTCCTCAGAACATTAATCAGAGGGTTATCCGCTCAGAGGAGACGGCGTGTTGTGCTCCAAATTGTAATAATTGCTCCAAAATGTAATACCTGCTCCAAATTGTAATAAAAACTGCTCCAAATTGTAATACCTGCTCCAAATTGTAGTAAAAATTGCTCCAAATTGTAATAACGTCATTTTCGAAAACTGTACGGTCAAGCTGCTCCAAATTGCAATTATTACAATTTGGAGCACTACACGGTGCACAGCCTGTGTTTCTGTTAACGGTGGTCATACACGTTACTGACTTTCCATTTGGACACCACCTTTCTTTCATGGTCAACTGAATTAAAACTTCACCGTTTTGTTTGATTTGTTCTTGTTTCTTTTCTTTACCAAACATTGGTCTACAAATGTATGGCCAATATACACGGATTGCTCGCTTATGCTCTTGGAAATCCAAATTATTAAAGGTGATGCGTTTTCAAAGATGTTCAGTATATATCTTAATTTCCCTATCCGTCACTTTTTGAAAATTTAGTTTTATCAGTACGGAAAATAAGACTAAAAATTTATGATTTTTGTAACTCTCCTGGTAGAGGTGGGCACACCCGCAGCCCCCGTCTGGGTCTGCTAATGGAGGCGTCGTTTTGTACTAACAATGTTGATCAGACATCTGATAACTTCATGAGAATGTACCAACCTTGCATGGGTCATTCCTACACGGGTTCGTGTTGATCTCGCAACTATGACCCTCCCAATACTGTGGACACAGGCATGTGTAGTTCTCGAATGCGTTAAAGCACTGACCCCCATTAAGACACGGGAAACTGTCACATTCTGAAAACAGCGAAGAAATATACTCGATTTAATCGGCCTTGATTGGTTGATAACAATACGTGGAGGACAACAAAATTGCTATCATAATAATATTATTATCAATTTCATGAAATTGACATATAAATCTGAGGGACAATTCAAACCGCCCCTAAATACATAGAGGTTATCATGAGAGTGTGTTTTGGGATCGTAAATATCCTGCATTAGGAATAAACATTGTATTTTGCGAGCCTTGGCGAGCTAAATACATAGTGTTTATTCCTAATGCAGGATATTTACGATCCCAAAACACACGAGCATGATAACTTCTTTATCATACAATGTCATTTTAAAATTTAATTCGATAAAAATGCCTGATAATTCTATTTTAATAGTTGAAATTGTTTTAAGATTCGCGCATTGATATATGCAAATGAATAGAGCAGTGACTCTGACGGTGAATTGACAAAATATAATTCCTCCTTATATATGCCTTTTATTGCCGTTTGAGTTATTTTGTCACGACTCCAAAGTTTTGAAATTTTAAAAATCTATAAAATACGATGACTTTAAAAATTAGAGACATTTTAAATGGTCTTTGGTGGGATCGAACTGACGTTCTTTAATCCGACGTCATCGAGAGGACGAGTCAATCTCACCAAGGGGTAAGAGTTGCTTCCCTTCGCCTACGTGACAATGGCAGCTTGCGTTGAGAGCGATTGAACGAACATTAATGGCCGGAGAGCTAAACTAGATCATAGTCTGTGGATTTCCGAATCCAAACTAAACAATATTAAAGTAAAGAACACCGAAGATTGGTAAATGAGGTGTTTGAACATGAGACTTGAACTGCCTTTAGTACCTGTGAGTAAAATTGTTCGGTCGGTTTCATTCAAACCGTGATGAGTGTTTTAGCACTGCTAAGTCATCTACATATGGCTAAAGACCCATACAGTTTTGTTGTTATTTCTTAGATTAATGTTTATGCAATGTATCATTCATATTGTAATGCCTCTCTCCGTTACTAAAAGCGTTCAAAATGTTAACGCTTGTGACGTCATCGGAATTTTCGAAAGAAGTTCCGACCTTGACCTTTGAAATTTGCATAGGTATCCGTATATGACCCTTAGCCACGCCCAACGGATATCGAAAATATCCGTTGGCTTTATTATGCCGAGAACACTATCCATTGTATGATAAATAGAGGATATCTGTCTTTTCTTGACTAATACCATGTTTATCTCATCGAGTGAGGTAGAAAGGTTATATTTTCACGAGTGGCGCAGCCACGAGTGAAAATATTTAACTTTTCTACCTCACGAGATGAGATAAACATGGTATTTGTGAAGAATTGACAGATATTCTATTTATTATATGATGAAATCCTTCTAACTACGTCAAAAAAGGCCAATTTCATGTTGAGCGGCCGCTTGGAAGAGCCCGTCATCGCGGTAACAGTGTGACGTCATAGGAGAATTCATGACGTCAGAACATTGTTACATGACGTCAAACTCTTGAACTTGACGTCACTAGAGTGGTGATAAAGTTTATCACCACTCAGTAGAGTGGCGATAAAGGTTATCGCCACTGTAGCCAGATAGAGGGTTTATTTTACTGATAGAACAGAGTATCTAAACCCTCAATCATATAATAAAACGTGGTCTCTCATAATTCCGAAGGGAATGGCTCAACGTTTTATTGTGTATTTTATGTTTACAAAAGATCTCGAAATTTGAAATAGGGTTTGTACAGTCAGAAACACCTACCACATTTGTAAGTCTTGATATCGTCCAGGGCATATCCAATCGACCAGTACTTGTCACCGGGTTCAGTGGCCCACCAGACAAGCTGCAATAAACAAACATGATATAAGATTCTTATTAAAATCATAACTCTTGACATAAATTCTAACAGTAATATCACAATAGGTAATAAGTTCATCGTCTTTCAAATGAAACTTTGAAGGACGGCACACTGGAAGGGGCTTTAACAAAATGGCACATGCTAAGGCACAGTACTAGTTGATGTGGTTTAAACAAATTTCATGTTCAGTAAGTGAATGTATTCCTATTGTCTTGGATGTATTACCATACAGACTTCAAGAGAGGTTTCGGGAATCCATACTTCAGACAACCTCTACTTTATGACATGTCTGAAGTGTCGTGTTTGGAATGATTAAGTGAAATGCAAAGATACATACTAGAGTCAAAGTAAACGTGAGAAAAGTAAAACTTGGTTAAAAAATAAAAGTGATTGAATGAAACACTTCCTTTTCTTTGGGCGTATACACATACGTATATATATATATATAACATACATATATGGGTTTCAAACAGAGGTAAACATTATAAACATTTATTTGTGTAACCTTTGTGACTTGCAAAATTATAACACAATTTTGACTCTCCTTAGATGACTAAATTGCAACATCCATACAAATAAATGCCACAGTAAAATATATTCCCACTCCCTCTATGAAAACAATCAAAAGCATATTTACATCATAGCTGCCATATTTTGTCATATCTTCAATGTCAACCTCGACATAATTCCACTTCTTGCCATGGTTCCCTGTAACGTTCCAGACTAAAAAGTCATTTCCATCTTTCCGGACGTGGAAGGAGAGCGTCTTCAGAGTAGAGACGTTCATGTAGTACCAGAAGCCTATGTAGCACAGCTGATCCAGCTGTCTGGGACTCACCAGACCCGCGGCTGAGTTACTAGCGAAGCTCTTTTGGGCATAGGCAAAGTGACCTGAAAATGAGGCTTTGATGAGCGTATCGAACAAACCACCTTATATAAAGCAGAGAGCTTTAAGTATAAAAAGGTAGATTTTGATTTGAAACGGATTTCAAGGTTAAATAATCAGTATTCATGCTATGGTACGAGGCTTTTTGGTTTCGAATCATGTTTAAGGGTGTTGTTCGATTTTCATTATTTTGTTTCACTTTTTGAAATTATGTTTTTCGATTTCTGAAAATATTTGTAACTTATTTCACATTATGACATTGCTTCCATTATTTGAGTTCATTGTGTGAAAATACTTAATACTGAATAATTTTCTTTATTGATTTCACTTTGTGAAAATGATTCTATTAAATGATTTCATTTGGTAAAAAATGATTTCAAACATTTATATCACTTTGTGAAAATAGTTCTACTAATTGATGTCACTTTGTGGAAATAATAAATAATTCTAGTAATTGATTTCACTTTGTGAACATAGTTAAAATTACTCATTGATTTCATTTCATGAAAATAATTTTATAATTGTTTTCACTTCTCTATTTTGATCATGGCATACTAGAGATCTTTTCTCACCGTTTCTGTTGCCAGTAGTGTGATCTATGGAAGGTCCATATCGAAGAGTGTCAACCATTCCGAACCATGTCTTTGTCCTCGGCTTTCCTGCCTTCCATTCCATGGGGCCAAACAACGAGTCGTTCAGTTGGACCTCAAAATTACACAGGTCCACCTCGAAATCACAGTCGACTTGCATATCTGCAAATGAATGTCTGGGGTTTATGTTGTAATAGTGTATTCGATAAAGTCTTAAAGTATGCTAGATAGGCGATTCACTACCTTTCATATAAATATTAAGTCTATCATGATATATATAAGTTTCCGGGTTTGATATTTTTTGGAAAGACGCACTGACAGGAAACTTTACACCACACCACGGTTTTCATCGATTTATGTAATATCTTAAAGTTATGAGATGCATTAATTTTGATTATCGCATGATCATATATCTGCTGTAGGTTGAACGAATGTTGAGGCGTCTTCTTTCTGTTTTATCAAATATCATTGTTTAAGGAAGGGTAAAAACCTACATGAACCCAAACATGTTCATACTGTTTTTAAAATGTGATATATCTTATATGTCTATAAACAGTAGTGTTTTATCAAAATGAATTTTTGAAAGATACTTTTATTTTACAAAAATAATTAAAAAACACACTGAACGATATAATTTGCTTGGTGATTAATCTCCTGTACTTTCAGTTTTTGAGTACAACGTCAGAATCTTTGTACATTTGTATCTAAAATCATACATATGGTAAACAAACTGAGGTGTAAAGTTTCCTCTGTACCTCGCATATTACCTTCAAAAAATCAATAAGCATAAATACCATATTTATCATCTTACACAAGTAATAAAAAAGGCCTGCGTGTATTTCTATGTGGATATGTAAAAAGTTTGTAACACTGTGACATCCGAAAAAAAGTCACCACGAAAAAACTGATATATGGTTAAATAAATATTTCCGATAACAAACATTCAGTTTTATCTCACTTATTGATTGATAAGTAATTAACCTATTGATTAACTTACTGCAACCGACCCCCTTTATGTCATCAACCGCATAGCCTACGGTCCAGTACGCATCATCCGGTTCATTGACTTCAATGGCGATCTTGTAAATTAAATAAATTAAACAAAATTTAAAACTTCCAGATTATTGGCAATATTCCTACATTTGCAACAAAACAGTTAATGTCACTTTTAGGAGAAATGACAAACGATAGCCCATTGTCTATTTGTATAAAACATGATCTAACTTATCTGGATCCTGTGCTATAGAGTTTTGGCATATGAAAATAGACAGAAAGGGTCAAAATTGGAAATTCCGATTTTTCCTTTAAAATATCTTACGTCGATCTTCTGAGAAAATTATGCTCAATGAAAAGATATTATGCCAAGGCACATAAATGACATGCGTTTCAAACTGTTCATCGCTTTTAGAGAAAAAATACCCATAGAGGTTTCGACCTGCAAAAACTGTTAGGTTCACTATCATGAATGAAATAAAATTATGTAAAGGCACGATGGATTTTTAGCTCTATAGTGAAATTTCAACATAATCCGTTTCGCTTCCACAATGCTGCATCCCAAAACCATAGCAACTAAATTATATTTGCATAAGGATACGCGTGAGTGAGTTATGGTTAAACTTCGGTTGGGCAGTATTTCAGCCATTAGCGGCGTTATAAGGATACGAAGGTATGTAAACATACTGAAGGTACTCAGGTGTATTGACCTTGAGGCGATGTCGAGGCATTTTTGTCGTGTTCACCCGCATATGTTTATTAAAGTTACCCGTACTTGTCCATTTCATCTTAATAATAAAATGATAAATTTATATACTTCTGAATAGATTATATAATTTCTTGAGTTGTAATAAGATATCATACTTGAAATAAACTATCTGTTTGCAATAAATCAAGCATAGCATTGCCACATTTTTTAAAAACCATAATTAAGCTACACAGTAGCAAACTTTTGGTCAGTAGACCCTTCACTCTACTCATGGGTTCTACATCTACTCTACATCTCACGCGTAAGGTGTTGCAATGGAACCCGACTATTTACCGATAACACGAGTTACCGATATTCGTCTTATCATGCCATATTACCTGATAAGTTCCAAACTCGGTGTATTTTTCAATGTCGATTATTGCTCTGTTCCAGTCCATCCCTTGTTGACCGCTAATTGACCACAACTTAATTCGGTCTCCGTATTTGATGACATATGCTGTCATGGTGTTGAGACTAGACGAGCCCATGTGGTAGAAGAACTCAAAGTAGCAGATACGTCCACTTGCTACAGGGGACACCAGGGTAGTAATGGTGTTGGGGTTTATAGGTCTTACGGCGTACATGAAGTTGCCTGCAAGAAGAAGAAGGTAATTATTTAGATAAGACTAAATGGTTATGATTAGGATCATGATATATGTATACAATCATTTGAATGTTTGGCTTGGTGCTTAACCCTATTGAATTTTTGACTCACTGAATCCCTCTGGATGATACTGGTTAAACTTGTGGTTGGTCCGGACAGTAAGTTCTTACCATCGGTTGCCTCCGTAGTATGGTCCTCATCCGGACCAAAAGTGAGAAGTTTGATGTCGTAATACTTCTGCTTCTCCACAGCTTCTCCTCTTCTCCACTCCATGACGTCGAACAGCCCTGGAGTGTTGTTCTTCTCCACCGTGTAACCGCATATGTCGGGTGTTTCGAAATCGCAATCAAGTTTACCCTTTTTAACAGCTGAAAATAAAACAGGATGATTTTTCTTATCACAGTTAAAACTTAATACATTTACACTTGTAGACAGACGGCTACATGTGAATGCCGGTTATGGATGCCGGTTGAATACTCTCCAGGGAGTTGAAATGATCGGACGTTGAAAGAATGCCATTGACCAGGGGAAACAACAAACCGCCTTGAGCAACTACGAGTGGATGGATATGCGCGCTATATAAATATTCATATAAAAAATGTTATGTTGTTTATTCTAAACATCGTTTAATGAGGAATACATGCGTAATCTTACAAGCTCCTAACTAGTAGCATTTTTATATATTTTACAGAATTTTTGTTGTTGTACAAGGTAATGACAAAAATACATATTGTTGACTTCTAAAATTAGCTAATTTGAAAGCGATGCTTTTATATTAATAAAATCACCGGTGACATCTTAATATATTTCTTCTGCCATAGAAGTTAATCCGCCAATATTATTTTGATACTGAACTATTGATAAAAAATGTACAACGCTTTTAGTTTCATAATATAGTTACTCGTATTTACTCGTAAACAATTGTTACATTGTCCAATCCAATTGCTGTTAACATCTTTGTCAATATGATACTTGGTCTATTTCCCAGCTTCATTGCAATGGGATAATTAATCAAATTCGAAATCTTTGCAATTCTTTTAAAGATGCAAAATGACAATAATTTGAAGAAAATTTACTTCTATTTCGAAAACCAGGATTAATATTATTCGAATTGTATCGCATATTGTCGTATGTGAGGCTCACTTTGGGAAAGTTAAATTCTTATTTTAAATGATAGATGGTGTTACATCGTAAACATCGAGTGCATAAGTATTCTGCCATATTAAAAGTTAGAATTGGTACGTCTGAAAGATGATGAAGTGTAAAGAACACGCCTTAATTGGAGCATGATAAGAATTTTATATAAGACAATTAGATTTAAAAAAAATAAAATATTTGTCAGTAGCACGTTTTAGGGGAATATAAGGTGACATCAGGAAAACGAAAATTAATGGTTCCAATTGAAAGACAATACATTTAAGCTAAATGGAGCAGTAATAATTGGAATATATAATGTAAAGTAGCCATGCGGTTCCATTTTCTTCAAAAAAATGAATTAAAGGTGTTCACACAAAATGGCCGCCCATGGATTTTAGGTGAATTTTCATACTTTGTCCTCCGACTATGGATAATTGGTTTGTGTTATGAGATTTTTGACACTATCAAAATAATACATTTATCATTAACATACAATTATCAGTGAACATTTTATAATATAAAATTATCAAAAAACGTGCTACTGCCCCGTTAAAAGCAAAATAACAATGATCGAGAACTGTTGGTTTATACCATTTTGTTATACAGTGCACATTAAGAAATCGCATGAATTGGTTTATTTTTGTTGATTATTCTAGTTTGTACGAACTCTTTTGCAAACCATACATTTGTACAATTTTAACATTCAATCCTGTGTAATACTAAATGGTTTCCTTTCAAATTATTCTGACATGGATGTAGACAAGGTGATCTCATTTCCCCATATATATTTCTTTTGTGCGCAGAAATCTTGGCCAAAATGATAAAAAATAATGATAAAATTAAAGGAACAATAGGAGATACTGAATACCGGTACCCTTTTTCCCAAAATGCTGATGACACTTTACTTATACTAGATGGAACCGAAAAATGCTTACAGGCCACATTGAAAACTCTTAGCCAATATGCCTCCTTATCAGGCTTAAATATCAACGTTGATAAAATACAGGTTTTATGGATAGGTTCAGAACTCAAAACTTTGTACAAACTGGAATCTTGATTGGAAGAATGACTCGTTTACACTGATAGGTGCTATATTAATCTTGCAGAAATGATAGAAAAAAACTACAAAGATAAGCTCAAGACTCTAAATATATCCATGAACCAGTGGCTAGCAAGAAATATTACCCCTTTAGGTAGAAATAATGTATTGAAAAGCCTTCTTTTACCACAACTTAATCTCTTATTTGCTTCTTTAACAAACCCAAATGATCAAATGATGAAATGAATAGAACAGCTTTGCTTTAAGTTTATCATCTTCCTACGCAAAACCTAAAACGCCAGTTTCCAAACTGTCAGTTTTATGCCTTGCTGCATAACCTTGAGTTTTCTGTGCTTGCTCTCTAGCCTGTAGGGGCACTATAGCAGCACAGAAAAGTAAAGTCTCTGCAGCAAGGCATAAAATGACAGTTCGGAAACTGGCATTTTAGGCTCTGCGTAGGAAGATGTAAGTTTATATGGAAAAATAAACCTGACAAAGTGAGCCGAGACATAAGGTAAAGGAATAACTTACATCAATGATTTGTTGATGATAATGGTAATTTTCTAGATGTTGAAAATATAAGAAAAATATTTGAATGCAAAACTAATTTCTAGAATATCAAGAAATAATCGAATCTATAAAATATTACTCTGAATCTATTAATGTACACCTTGATAAAAAAATTCAACTACCAATCTAACTATATCTACTACAAAACATAGTTGGAGAACCAAACGGTTGTAGAGATATCTTCGATATTATCATAACCGAGAAAAATTCCAAAAACCGTTAAAATATCGAGGAAAACGGCATAATAGATTAAACGAAACCACTGATGAGAAAACATGGGAAATGATAGAACAAAATGACAATTAAGTCTTACAACAGTATAAAACACTCGTGGCTCCGATACAGCATAATACATAGGTTTCTGCCAACAAATGATCTCCTGTTAAAAATGAAATACAAAGATTCTAATGTCTGTACTTTCTGCCAATCCGAAAAAAAAAATCAACTTTGCATTTATTTTGTGAATGTTACCTCATCGAACTTGAAGAATGGATTTTTGATAAAACAGGAACTAATATTAAATTTTCGAAGAAAAACACTATTTTAGGTTTCTGTGAAAAGAGAAACTGTGTCATTAATTTAATAATTACTTTTGTTAGATACAATATATCCAAATTGAAACTACAGGAAAAGATACCAAATTTTAAACAAGTAACAGAAGATATTAAAACAGCATATTATGTTGACCGCTTTAGTGCCTATTCCAACTGCAAATATGAAAGCTTTCTAAAATTCTGGTCAGTCTGTCACAACCTATTGTGATACCGTTTTACATATTAATTACTATATTCCATGTACCCATCTGTTCACATCTTTGCTTCTTAAACTAACGCTTTGTGTATGCAATGATTGTTATGTACTGGATTTATTATGTGAATTATCTTGCATTGTATGGAGATAAAAAAAAAATAAAAAAAATAATAATTGTACAATTTTATAGAAATCACAAATATCATGCTTATAAGATGAAACACACTAGTATAAAAGTAAAATTATCTCATTTTAAAAGATTATGTATTACTTACACCGAATGTGGCAATTGAAAATCAATTATCATTCCCTGATGAATATCTCAAAAAGATTTGGGCATAGTAATATATGTCAAATGTGGTTGACATATTTTCATACCTTTACACTTTTGTGTGATGCATTAACTGGAAACAAACTTCATTTAAAAACTTGTTACTAAATCATAAACCATCGTTAAATGATATGCCGATTTGGAATGTGTGTATTTCTGTCTAACATACCATAAAACAGACAAACAGACACATTCAATCTCATTTTGTGACCCTATACACTACACAATAAAGCCTCAAATAAGTCCATAGCATATGACTTCGCAGGCTTAAACACATGGAAAATTTTAATGGAATCCTTGTATCCTTTTGAATTATATTTTGGCAGTCATCATTATTTCAGTCATAAACAATTTCGATCGTTGACCTTTTCCATATTCATATATAGAAGTGAATATACTCATATAATTTTCAATCATCTTATAACTTAAGCTTTTCACCGGAATTATTTTGTTTTGTTGATACTTTATCAAAGAACAAAGTACATGGCATTTTTTCGCAACTTCCATACCATCATTAGTCCTTGTTCAAAGGCACAACGTGTCCGTATAATTTAAATTTTTTTTGTACCTTATCTTAAAGGGGCAGTGGCACGTTTTGATAATTTTATATTTTTAAATTTTCACTGATAATTGTATGTTAATATTAAATGTATTATTTTGACAGTGTCAAAAATCTCATTACACAAACAAATCATCCATATCAGAGGACAAAGTATAAAGATCCACATAAAATCCATTGGCGGTCATTTTGTACCAACACCTTTAATTTATTTTGTGTAAGAAAAAGGAATCGCTTTGCTAAACTTTACATATATTTTGTATAAATAAGTGTACAATAAATTTTATATATTTGAATTATTACTGCTCCATTTAGTTTAAATACATTGTCTTTCAATTGCAACCGTTAATTTTCATTTTCCTGACATCACCTTATATTCCCCCCAAAAACGTGCTACTGCCCCTTTAAAGAAATTATTGATCATAATCAATAAATGTACTGTAAAATCCAATTCTTTGCCTTGTTTGTATGATTTCTTATTATAATAGCAATGCTTTATTTTACCAATATAACTTATTAATATGACATTGTTTCCAATTTAAATCTTACCTTCTCCAAAAATTGTCCATGTGGCAATTAACGCCACAGTCCAAAGGATCCACATTGTTCTATAAGATAGATCAAAAAAGGAAAATTAAGAAAATAGATTCAGCCAGTCAAGTTATTTAAGTTTTCATAACATTGTTCGTTTATAAGAAACTGTATCTTGGTGACTTATTTTGTTCATAAAATTTTGCCACCTGAATATGACTTGCCATTAAATTTCATTTGATTTTGATCCGAATTCTAAAAGTTTTGTAGATTAAAAATAAAATGTCAGAAAAAGGATAATTTTTAAAAATTTACAAACTAAACTATCAATAAAATATTTAATAACTTCTTAAATATCATTTAAATTAGTGAAATTATATTACATATTTCTGATAATGACTTATGCATTAGTTAAAAGTAGTTCATACCTGGTAGAAAGTGTGGTTCAAAAGACCTGCCACGTAACGCCGGTAAGCCAGATAGCGCCGGGAAACAACATGTGTCCTGGGTCATGTGCAAAATCATCGTTCTATAGGAACATTCGGTTCTATTCTGAGAGTCTGATATTGAGAAGTCATTCGAGTTCATTTCAGGTCGAAAATGTGCAGTAAATCGTTTAAAACGGTGATGACTTTAGGTCAACATTTACACATACTGGATTTTTTTTCGAAATTTTATCTTCGTATATATTTTCTGAAATTATAAACTTCCTTGAAGTAACAATACTGAAAATTTCAAAACAGTACACTTTGTTCTTTATTTCGTAAATATGGAAGAATAATTATGATAGTTTCTTCAATCGTTCACCTGAAATTATCAATAACACGCAAAAATGTGAGCGTGGCTCACTAATACCTCCGACTGTGCATACGTAATCAACTAAATTGATGTTTACAACCAATAACTTAGAAATCTCATTATCAAGACCATAAGTAGACTTCTTGCACAGCATTTGAACATCAACAGCCCCCTTCCCCTTAAAAAAAGAAGTGAAGAAACAAATGAATGTATTTTCTGCAATTGGTCGGAGAAAGTCTAATCCTAGAAAATTACTATTACTTAACCTTGTAATTTAGCACTTCATCTCTCCCAATAAGCCAAAAGACATATGCAACATTTAAAAAGATCTGAAAGAAACGTTCTCTACAATTGGACAAAACATAGAAATTCGTAAAACAATTAAGAAATACAAAAGCGTTTATAAATTTGCAATGCAACTCTCTTAGAGTGGAAGAAATGTTTAAACTTCAAAACAATCGGTGGGATAGTTTATCCGTAATAGGTCGGACAAATTCTGATGATGAAAATAATAAAATACAAAACAAGGAAATTCGGAAAAAAATTAATCAAATTCACTTGTAAATTTGCTAAACATCCCTCCTAGTATGTTAGAAGACAAGTGCAAAATTTTAAAAGAATCGTATGGATAGTTTTTCACAGATTTTGATGGAGATGACCAAGTTCGAAACATGGAAATCTGTTGTTATTATGCGCTGCACTCCTATATATTTCAATGACAACCTTAAATTTCAATAATGAAACTTAAAATGAAATACCCTATTAACTTGTTTCAAGAAATATACATTTACTTCTGACGTATAATAGTAAGGTGTTTCATTAGCAGTTTGTCCAATTTGCAATAAGGAATAAGAATATATTTCTTCACTGACCATCTTAGAATATCAATTATGAAAATTGATAAAATACCCTACTAACTTGTTTCCATAAGTATACATTTGCTTCTGACGTATACATTAAAGTGGTGAAGAATTTGAGCAAACTATTTTGTTCATTTTATAAAAAAATTATTAATTGGTATTGATTTCTTGTTATTGTTGTTATTATGCTATTTTTCTTCATTGACTAGCTGGAATAATTGATAATAAAAAATACTAGATTCGTAACTCCCCAGTCCCCCAACCCTCAGTCGTATGCATTAAATGTAATGTTTTGGTGTCGTTTTCAAAGTTAATAAGTTAGCGTGGTTATGTGTGGAAAACAATTCTAAATAATATCTGGTTACACATGTTAAGTTTACACAATAAAGTACATTCAATGCATGTGTTCAATAAGTGATAAGCCCTACGATTCTAACAATATGCTAATTCTAGTGCAACTACCGTTTTAGGTCATCATCCGAACGAGCCAAGCAGGGGCTGATACGGGAAGGGTGAGTACTTCACAGGTGTCAGGGCATCACAGGAACAACTAATGAAAATAATACCTTGGATCCAAAAAATTTATCCTCAGAAAAATTAGCCTGTTCACTAAATTTAAGTTCCAAGCATAGCCTTTCACTTGTAAATCTTTATGCAAAAAAACCTCTCAACATTTACCAAATTAATTTGAACTTATCTCCGCTTCTAGAACCGAAAATGTGGACTAAAAACTGTTGCGAAAAAAAAAGGGTTTTCATAAGGTTCTAAGCTACCCTTGGTTCAATGGTCACATAATCGTGTATAGGTTGTTTTGTACAACGAATCCCAAATCCACTTGTCTTTTTCACCTAACCAACCAATAAACCATTGCTTACTTTTAGATAGCAACGGTTGCAGATGTTAGACTTTCTGCATCAAATAAATTTTATCTCTTGGTTTGTGTTCCGGGGTTGTCCATCAACCTTCGGAAACCGGTCTCTTTAATATAAAGATAAGGTAAATTTTCTATATCTATATCTTCTTCGTCAGTACCGTATTTCCTTGAACACAATCCCGTGGTTGTATTCATCTCAGCAACACATGACACCTGGACAGTATTTCATGCTCGAGTTATATCCGGGGTCGTATTTGAGGAAATATACGGTATACTCTGCCCACATTTTGTCTATCTTGGTCGAGTTCTTGTATTCCCTTACAAAAGTCGTACTTTATATCGATTAACACTATTTATTACTATGCACATCGTGCCTGTTGACGGGTTGTTATCGGTTGAATATTGAAACTTAATCCAAGGTAGTGACGTCAATCCATTTCGTGAATATCGAATAATTTTCAAGATTCCTCTGCTCATTACCTGT
Organism: Steromphala cineraria; assembly: GCA_916613615.1. Lineage (NCBI taxonomy): Eukaryota > Metazoa > Mollusca > Gastropoda > Trochida > Trochidae > Steromphala > Steromphala cineraria. The sequence continues at coordinate 38,394,144 of OU744726.1, forward strand.
CCCGGTCATAGCAGTGTTTAAAATATAGCCCGTCCGCCAGTCCTTAAACTAAAGTACTCACGGAAATAGAAATAAAATGGTTTTTGGAGTTTATTTTTTTATTACTCGACAAATGTAAGTAATTTTTCCAAATGTTCAAATAACTAAGTTTTTCCCAACTAGGCCGTATGAAATGATTGCAAAAATATACTTTTAATTACCTTTGTTCAGGTAAAACTACCCCAAATTTGCATATTTTTAATATGTTTGGAAACCTGCTATAGCTTACGTCACTCTCAGCAATGACAACAAACCTTCAGCGCTATTTTCACTTGAATTTGCAGTTGCACGTGCGTTGCCACAGCAACTCTGCAATTGACAACAACAGTTATGAATGAACTCGTAAAAATAGTAGTTTGTTACACACGTGTATGTCTGTAAACTTTAAGGAAACCACGTTCTTTTTTAATTATTTTATGAATTTTGCAATCATATAAGATATGAATAATAGAGGACATAAGATGTCAAATTATTGTATATTAAACGATGTATTTTAGCGGACGGTACTGAGATTACAGATCATTTGCATACTATAGCTTGCATCAGAAAGATACATTTCGACTTTGAAATAATTCCGAGTCGTGAAAATTACACGTTTTTCTCTCCTGTAAATTCCTAAATTTCGGGGGATTTTACAAAAAGTGTCTGAAACAAAAGTTGGGAAAAACGATTGTGAATGAATATTTAGAATAAAGATATCAAATTAGTTCCCAATAAAGAAATAATCAACAAAAAGCATTTTATTTCTATTTCGGTGAGTACTATGGCTACTCTTTGCCAGGACTTATTTCTTTTTGATCAGGACTGGTAACTATTCGTTTCTTTTTTTATTTTTCTCTCAGGAATTTGCCAATTAATTTTCAGGACAAGCTAGGTTTCCAATCTATTTTATACACTGGTCTTAGGGGGTGATAGGTCTTTATATTTTTTTGTAATGTGGACCTAAGTAAAATGCTTCAATAATGACAAATCTCAAATCTCCCAATTTAGAAAACAAATTTCTGAAGAAATGTGATTCTAGATTCAAATATGCAGCCTTCGTCATGCAAACCAATGATCAGTGCTTTAACCACTAGGCTAAGAAGGGCACAGAGATTATAAGCGTTCGTTTGTCAATATGAAACCAGGGTTTTTATTTGAGAGAGGGGACATACCTAACACGTGTAATACACTCCGTATTAGTGTCAATCGCATCGATATCTTGAGAGAATGGCAAAACACGTGCACGGATGGACCCATTTGTAGCCTGACCTGGGTTCGTGTCCCATATTCCAGTGAGTGAGCAGGGTCGTTAATTTGTTATTAAAAGACGGGAAATATGTAGAAAGTGTAAACAATTGTCATGTTTAGTTTCGTACGTGAAGTCATCTAAAGATTAAGATGGTGAATGCATTCAGGGTCGTGGATTATTTCACGAATTCACTTCTCCGAATGCATTCTCCGTTTATACTTATATAACGGTTAGATTTAGAAACAAGTGGAGAACTAAAATATGACACACTAGCTGGAGCATAAGTTACATAAGTCAGAAAGTACTAAATGCTGTATCTAACCGACTTGATACAGTCACAGATTTGAGACTCTTATATTTTAAGACCTTGCTATCTATGAGTTCTTTAAAAAGAAACACAGCATGTGTTGAATTCACATCATGATGTAGGAAAATCGAACCGTAAATGAAAGAAGCGCTTGTAAAATCCCAGGTTCTCCTGCACTTATCCCTTAGTCTAAGTAAACCTTGCCTCAATAATATTCGCTTCACTCCCAATATTGAGTCTAGCAAGTAGTAGTAGCGGGTGGCATCAGCCGATCTATTGAATTGACCAAGCAAGGATCGTCTTACTTAGCCGCAATAATATGCATTCGCACAGATAACTTTGGAGGGTCATAGGTCGGCGAAAGGTCGGCTGACGCGACCTGCTACTACTACTTGCTAGACTCAATATCGGGAGTGAAACGAGTATTTTTTAAGGTTCGGTTTACTTATACGGACTTTCAAATATTGAGGTATTTTCATGTTGAAATGGCTCAGCAATAATAATAATAGACGTCATTGCATGATACTTCTGCTGTCTTGTTTCGATTCACTGGAAATAGAACGAGCCCTGTACACTTACATAATCATGAAGAAGAAGTGTTAAAGGAACGATTTAATTCATTTGCAGTAACCAGTATAATAATGAAAAGTTTGTCTTTATCTTATGAAACGTTTTGTTATCTTTTTGCTGTATTTCAAATGTTTGTATAAGTTAAATCTAGACTTGTTAGATGAAAACATATACTTATCAACAGTCCCTGTTTCACACACGTCACGAAGAAATGATAAAGGGGGTATAAATGAATCGACATGTCAAAGTGTGTCGGTGAAAAATAATCTTAACTAACAGATGCTTGTTATCTTTTTGCTGTATTTCAAATGTTTGTATAAGTTAAATCTAGACTTGTTAGATGAAAACATATACTTATTAACAGTCCCTGTTTCACACACGTCACGAAGAAATGATAAAGGGGGTATAAATGAAACGACATGTCAAAGTGTGTCGGTGAAAAATAATCTTAACTAACAGATGCGCTCGTAAAATCTCAGGAACGTTTCCAATATCAGTAGAATGTATACCTTGATGGCATGCCGAATTATATGAAAAGGGAAACAATACAAACTATCACTTTCACAGATCTATTGAATATATGTTAGTATCATAAAAGTGTAAATGCCATTGTAATTAAGTTTTCTATCCTACGAATATTTGTTTACATTATGAAAAATATGATGTCATAGTACATTGAGAGTTTTTCTCGTCTGGATCGAATCTTATTAAAATATGATTTATTTGTTACTCTACTCCACGCATGTAGTTTAATCTGTCTTACGCAGTGAAGAATTTATGATCTTATCTTAATGAGATTGGTCTGGATCCACAGGTGAATTCTAATCTCTGTATCCATCACTACCTTGAAATAGGTTTATTTTTGGCTGCATAAGTTAAAAAAAGTATTTTTCCATTTTGTGTTACCATTTTGTCAGAGAGCATAACTTAACTGGTTTGCCATTACCCTAAACTACTTGATAGAATAGCAGCATTGACAAAGTTTGATGTTTGACCCTAACAACTACCATATAGCCTACTATAGTTCACATTTAGTGAGGACAGAAACATTACTCTTATTAGACTTATTCTGTTGCCCTAGATTTTGTCCTTGCCTATACTGACTATCAAAATCTTTAAGATTTTATTCTGTAAATACACATGTCATTTGTGACCATCTGTACTGACATTAATGATGGCTGGACGAAATGCACTCATGGTCTGCGAGGGTTGAAATTCTCTGCCAAAAGTCAAATGCTTTGTTTCCCCTCCTTTCCAATGAAGGTAAAATGAAGTTTTAATATGCCTTAACTCTCCTTTCGTATGTAGTATATCCCTGAAACAATCCTTAACTAACAGAGCTAATCTTAGTATGTCCAAGACCATTTTCAACTATGGTTTGAGTCGCGCCAATGTTACCATATATTTTGGCATCTGAAGGTAGATGGCGTTGTCTCAAGAAGTGCTAAGACACCCCTGGCCTGGGTTCGCAGCACAGTGATTATTGCATGTTGTGAAGCAGCATATGACTTTCACAATATATCACAGAAGACAACGTTTTTTTTAAAGAACATAAGTCTCAAATTCCTCGTATCAGTTCAGGATCATAGTGACGCATGCAGTTTTGGTAGAAAACTGTCGAAAAAGGTTTGTCTGTTTTGCTAAGCACATCTCACAAAAAGTCCTTGTGCAAATGACTCTTTTCTTACTTTCATTTGCATTCCGTCGAGTAACATAGCTTCTGACCTTCCGTCACTAAAATCCCCAAAGCTTTTTGAATTTTGCTCATATGAGCAAAGACATTTTGCGTTCACATGACATAAATACTTTTGTAGGCAAACTTGCTTACTAGCAAATTTGCTTTTGCTGTACCTCTCGAGGTGAAGTAAATTTACTACGGAAGCAAATTTGCCTATATAGGTAAATGTGTCACATGCCCAATTTACTCATTAGGAGCAACTTTATATTACTAATTATACTCATTTAAGTATATTGTGGCATGTGAACACACCCTAAGAAGTGTATGCATCACTAAAATTACTAGATAGATAAATGCTATAAAGTTTTAAGTGACTTTGTTGAATCCAAAAAATAGTTCATTTTAGCTTTAAAAGAAAATAATGTAATATGCAGCGTTTCCCAAAACAAGTCGTTCTCTCAAATCGATATTTCACACAATCATTCCTTTATTAGTAAGTTGGGTTTTTTCCTTTATATCTTAAAGATCAACAAATCATTTAACCCTAACAATAGATCTATCCACACGTCTGTTTTCCTCAAATGGACATTATCGTGATTTTGGTTTGAATGGGCTTCTTCAGGTTATTGCCAGTCTCTGAATGTTTTTTTATTTTTATTGAAAGGATTAGCTATAAAAAATCCATAAAAAATAACACTGTCTCAAAATATTGTATTCTAGACTTAAGAAATCGAATGTCTTTATCGGAAACAATAGTTATTGTAATAAAGGCCTATTTAGAAAGCTTGCATTTAGTGAAGATCGTAAAAACATTGAATTTGGGGTTTTTACGTCCTTTTTTTAAAGGGGGAATTGATATTTATCCATATGAACAAGCGTTTCCATATTAGGCATAGGCTACTTGATAAAAACATTTTTTTTAAATTTCTGGGTAGGGTATGTAATAAGTTAGCCTACTAGATATATTTACTATTTTTAATGTGAAATGACTCTGCAAATCTACAGTCATAATAAACCATTTCGATTCCTATAATGGAATCTGGAACTGCCCCAGTTAAATCACTGAAACTATCAATTACCTCGAGCCCCGCCTCTAAATCAGTATCGATTTACCACGTTCTTTCCCATTGAACCAAATCATTCAAAGGGAGAGAACTCAGGAAGGCAACACAGGTCCGGAAGTTTCCACTATCTAGAACTCTACCATCGGCAAGATGGCAGGGGTAGGGAAAAGCGATCTTCAATTTAAGAAACCCTGCGCTATCAACAATGAGGATTGGATGCAAAATCTACCAGAAAGTAAACACAAGATACCTTTAAACCAGCTTGCTCTACCGGGTAAGTGTATCGCCACTGGTTTCTTACCCGTGTTAATCGATAAGTTAGCGAGGCCATTCCTGACTCAAGTAGCGAGCAGACGATCATTTTTAGATCTTGAGAAATCGGTTTAGCTCGTCATGGTTTATTCGTGATGATTCAGCATAACTTACGTTTTGATAGTTTTTGATTTGCGTTTTCTGATCTTGATGTATAATAGGGATGGAGTTAATGTTTGATTAGGAAATTAAAAGTTGATTCGAATATTCAGCTCGGTCTAAACTCTGTTGCTTGAGTTTTGTGAATGAGGAAGCGGAGGTCTGAAAATGAATGACAGCGTCTGTTTATGAATGGAGGCGCTTGGCTTAGGAAATTTGGACTTTTTCTATCTTCCTCCTAACCGGCCTGATATTGACAGTCTGATTAATATTTTTTTCATCAACCTCTATCAAAAGCCATTTGGACATTAAAAGTATTCATCAAATTTATGTATTTTGTCTAAAATGAATCAAAATATTTATTTCTCTAAGAATAGATACCACAGACCCATTGAGGAAACATCATGTTGAACTGAATTGACAATTTTCTTTGACTTTGAGTTGCAGTCACCTATTGACTTGAGAAGTAATTGAAAAATTCTCCCACTGAAGATGAAATCAATATGTCGAACTGACATCTGCTTTGATCTCATAAATGTTTGAACTGGTCTTTAGATTCATTCTGTTCTTGGTCAAGTTTGAGAGTAGATGATTTATTGAGTTGACTTGGTAGATCATTTGTACAGTAAATCTTGAGATAAAAAGATGACAATACCCAAATTTCTGAATTACCAGGTTTGCCTCTTTTGGCAGCCAGGGGGTTAATGTACCATGGTCTTGCATATATCTAACATGTCTCATATAAACTATCAAGGTGAGATCCTTTTTTTGGAAACAAGACCCAAGGGGATTCAGTTTATGCATATAATGCTATTAGTAAATGATTATAACACAACAAAGTTGAAACATGTTACTGGGGGCAACATTTTTGATAAGTTATTTTTGAAAACTTGATAAAGAAGAGGGCACAAGCAAATTTTGTTATCACAAAAAATACCCCGATAGGACTGTCCCTTTAAACCTATTGTGTAGCAATTAAACGTATGATTAAAGTTTATTGATGACTGATCTTTGTGTTTAAACAAAGTTACAATATTCCTAGGTCAATTTTCTTGCCCCAATACAATAGAAAGGAAAAAAATCTATTCTCAAAAGAAATATTATTTTCGTCATTTAGAACAACCTCCACATTAATTTATTGTAATACCTATCTGTATCCATGATTCATGAAAGTTAATGTGATTTTGAATATTTACAGTACAAGATTGATGTATAGACCCTTCATTATTTCAATCGTGTGATTTCTTGTGTAAAATTTTTTAATAGAATAAGCTTAAAATGAACATAGAGGTAATATGAGCCCCCTTTTCAATGTTGTTGACATACAATAATTTTGAATGAGGAAGTTAATTTTTAAAAACATTACATTTTGAATGTTTATGTTTTATAACCAAGACAAGACAAGAAGTGCATTTATGGTTATTTAAAAGTATATAATAATTTTTATTCTCATATGATAATAATAACAGAAATAAACTTATATACTGTTTACTTTATAACTATATATTCTATTGTAGTATTTTAAATTTTTTTACAATAGGGTTCTATTTAACGAATTGCAAATGTCTACTCTACTGCTCAGATATTAGATGAATACATTTTCATATATATTATTCGGATTGCATTTGACTTTTGTACTTACTGCACACCCTCAGATTTCATCTAAAGTAGATCATATGATATTCATTACCCTCTTCATTTGCATTAGAGGTAGGGCCCTTGCGTCTATTTTGACTCACATTAGATTAGAATAATTGCTTCAAGTTCATAGCTTAATTGTCCTATTTGTTTTTAAAGGCACCAAATTCAATCGGCTTTCATCCGCCATCTTGAAATATTAGCATTGCGAGAAAACAAATGTGCTGTATTATGCTAATTCATTTACAAAATTAAGAAATAACTACTTGATTGATAGATGAGGAGCATATTTACAAATTACAAATAATTTCTAATAAAACTTTTCAGTTACGACAGCATTATGTCGTAGAAATGCAATCCACGATCGTAGCTTCGATCATTTGCTTCATTTCACAATGTTTTTAAATTTTGAGCGATACACTTTATTATTTGTCAAATTGTTTAATCTTGAACAACTGAAATGCTAACCTCACAAACATATTTGAAATTGAGTGTGAAATTATCATGTGAAAATCATATGAAAATTGAAAACAGGAAAATTTTCCTGAATTTTGTTTCCACAAAAAATTCCCCGCTCGAATGATCCCTTTTACCAAGACAGTGTCATTGAAAACATGATATTTGCGCAATTTCCTCCACCAGTCAGAGATGAGCATTATAAATTCACCTCTTACATGCAAGCTACCGACTTATACAGCATATTTGTGCAAGCAAAAAGCTATAAATGTTAATCAATTTTGAATATATTTCGATAGCAGAATATGTTCTTCATTAAGTTGAGACAGTCAGGTAGGGGTGGAAAAAGACATCTTTGATAATCTGCAATTTTGAGTTGTTTAGTAATTTTCAGAATTTTAAATTGGCCATTGCCTGTTATTATCAAATGTCAATAGTCAGCTTCAAAAATTTTACAGGCCATCTTCCTTCATAGGCCCCCAAAAAAATAAACAAATGTTTCTGGTCCTTGCATACAGGCAAAACTGATGTGATGACATGGAATTTATTTTAAAAATATTTTTTTATTATTGAATAATGAATATAGATATTGTTCAACAGAATTTGAAAAAATAAATGAATTCAAATTTTGGATCACTTTATAACTATGTCTTTAAAGGCTTACACGAACAGAAACGAATTAAATTATAAAAGTTCAAGTTTCATTTTTTTTCTTGCCCTTTTACATTCCATTTTCCACCATGTCAACATCTGGAAAAAAAGGCTTGAAACTGACGCGGGCGCAAACCAGAAACAAATTACTTTTTCTTCTAGTCCATACTTGATATGTCTGTATATGGTTGCATTGATTAAGGAATTTGATTTGTATATAACTTGAAGCAAATCTTTGCAAGTGTGCCTACATGGGCTTACATAAAACTTCCTGGTTCAGTGTGTTATCATTTTATTGATTTGCTAGCAGTGCAATATACCTAGTGAAGTGCAGTTATCACTCACTCCCTAGCAGCTGGTCTGTGACATGGCCGTAAAGTTCATAAAATGGATTTTTTTACTACTCATCCACAAGGGTGAATATTAGTCTTGTCACAGTACTAGCCATTCAGACTAGTGGATTTTAAAACTAATAGCCTGAACACAATTTGAGCAAGTCCAAAACTTTGAAATTATCTTACTATGCTAAATATGACACTACTCCTTCAGACTACTTGTTAATATTTTTCACTAGCCCAGCACGTTTTCTATTACCATGGGCTACCGGACTAGTGCTAATTTCTAACCCTGGTTCAATCCATAGATCATTCCTGTCATCTTTGTAATGGGATTACATGTTTTGTTTTGAGTACAGTTAATAATGTTGTTCTCAGTTGAGGTCCTTGGGAAAGGCGCCATCCCTTTTAACTTGGTGTCCCTAAATATTTTGAGAAGTAGGATACTCTTACCATTGCAAAGGGTCCCCTATGCTCAGAATAGGCTAAAATGACCCTTTCTGTTGATACCCTAAAAACAACACTGGTTAAGATGAACTTGTTTTAATTAAATAGGTAAAATGAAACTTAAAACAAATATGGAATTTCTGTATAAATCCTAAAAGCATTATGATAACAGAAATATCAAGTTTTTTGGTAATACATCTTAAATTATGTTTAATGATGTGTATGTCTGATATCATTGTGTATGCCTTTTTTTGAGGATTCGGTACATATACCGCTACTTACATATTTGCATTATTGTATATCTACTAGAGTAATGAATGAATAAAGGCGACATTATTGTAATCATTATATTGTCTTAACTTAAAAATGAAAAGAAACGCCATCTTAACAAGATTTTAACAATCTCTGGATTTCTTGATTCACAAAACTTTTGAACAATATTCACCAAAATTAGTATCATGATATAATTAACTGTATCATGTATCGTATCTAAACTGTGCCACAAGGATACATTTGTGTACCCTGACATTCCTAATTACTTTACAGTCAGAAGGGGAAAATACCAAAATCATAATGCTAGTAAAACAGAGAGTTGTCAATGAGCGAAATGAAATGCTAAAGGCGAAATAATTGATTTATTGTTACTTCTTAGCTAAATAATTAAAGTTTAAGTATCAATGTAATAGCAATACATCAGTAACCTAGGAACTCTAATTGAGATATTCTGATCAATGACCCTTTCCTAATCTATGACTAGTACTCCAGTTAAGCAGCGTATTTGCGTAGTTTATGCAAATAAATCCTTAAATATGCAATTAGTAATTAAACTCTGAGTACAGACACAGACATTTTCTCTAAATCCCAAAAGGATAAAAAACCTTCCGTACTGTAAGCAACAATTTGTCAATACTAGAGTATTTTTAACACAAAATTATCACTTACGGATAGAATCCCCAAACTCAGTGTTAGGCATGTAAACCGATGTTGTTTTGGTAGAGAATGTGAATGAGTAAGAAGTTCATTAGCTGTGTATGTTGTTGAAAATTATTGATTATTATTATTAAGACATGAGATTTTACACAAAAAAGTCTTATATGAAATACCTAATTGTCAGAAATCAGAGGTGTACAATTTTATTGAAGTACACTATCAAATTTGACATTAAGCAATTGTTACCAAAACAGGGAGTAAATAGGTGTAAAAATTATCTGGAGCATTATCAATGATATTTAAAGTAAAATCATTCTAGTCCAGTATCAACAACTAATCCCTGTTGGGGTATTAATCCTGGTACCCCTCTGTCAACATATTAACCCTGAGTTAACTTAAGAACATGAAAGCTCAAGTTAAGAACATAAAAACACAGATGGAAATTCAGAAAATGCTGAAACAAGCTCCAGTTTCTGATTTTCAATTTTCATTAAAGATGTGTTTATTCAGTTGAACCAAGAATAGATTGGTGATTGATCTGACAATGAATTGATATAATTTGATGGTTGGCCTTGAAGGCCGGGTTTCCGAGTGGAGAATAGATTGAAGAAAGGTCAAGGTGACTGGATGTGATTGGAATCTGAGATTCCTTTTGAGCATGTCAGTCATCTACAGTTACATGTAGAAGAAATTTCTGCCTTCTCACAAAGCAGTCCTATAGTGCTTTGATCAATAATGGACAAGATAAGAGATGCTTTTTATAGCTTTCACAGCAACAGGTTCAAGTTATCTCAGTGATTTTGTAGAAAGAAGGTCCTTAGGATGATGTTTAAGTAGAGCATAAAATATGCAGGGATTTAGAAATATGTAGCCATTATAACAACAGTAATATTCTTATTTGATATGGCAAAATGGCCAATGACTCTTGCCTTTCCCAACCTCTGAATAATAGAGTTGTGCAATATATTGATACATCAAGAATCATGATACTTGATCTGGCAATATATCATGTATCGTGTTCCATATTATTGACCTTTAAGTTGCTTATGTAACCTCAAAATCAAGATGTTTGTAAAGGTATTTTATTATTTTTTCTATCAAATACCATGGAAAAAGTGTATCTTGACATGTATTGTATCAAACAGTGTCATTCTTTTATATTGTGATACATATCAGATTGGGACATGTCTGTATCGTCAAAACTCTACTGAATATAACTTTTCTGGTCCTTCTTACATTAAGCATAGTGTTAAACCTGTCATGATGAATCAAGTCATGTTTCTGTAAGTAAAATGAGGACTTTTGAAGTGTGTCAATAATCGCACAACTAACTTCGAATGCATCCAACCTGGCTTCTCCCCATCTTTTCCAAAAACCCAGCATATTCAAACAGAGGTTGGATAAACATTTTATCACATGATCTTTCTCTGTGAGATATAACTAGGATCCAATTTCTTATTTAGGAATGTAAATCTTTAAGGACTAATAATTTTTTCCAAAAGAATATCCTTTTAAATCTCTAGAAGCAAAATATGGATATAGTCTATATCAAACACTTTATGATTCCTGAACATTCATTGGCTTTCCCTTTCTATATGGAACAAGCCTATAGCTAATAGACAGTGACTAGCGTAGGTCAGGATTTCAACATTTGTTTTGTAGTTGGTGATTCTGGTCATAACAGAGCTCACATGAGCAATTCCTTTTCTTGTTTTTTAAAAGCTTTCAAGCAATAAGTCATGCAAAGCTAAATGAGCTTCAGCGCCAATGCACAGGCTCTATTTCAATTCATACATTATATTTGTCATTTAAAAAATGTAATTCTCTTCTCTCTCCTTCACTGCTGCAACAGATACCATGATGCATAGCATCAGATAAACTGCTGGTACTATTCCAAGTTTAGTAGTCAAGTTGGTATGTGTTTACCTCAGCAGTATCGGGGTTGAATTTTATCCCTCTGAAGCTCCATATAAGTTTAATGGCATGCCAAGGTTATTTAAAAATAGTGATCCCAGCAATGTGAGCCAAATCATTGATTATTTACATCAATGCTGCCATGATTCTAAAAATAACCTCTTCAAGAGGATTCTTTTCAAACAGACAATGAGATCCTTTCTTCGGGATATAGGATGTTTATCTTTGGCTAACGATTTCTTTTAAAAATGTTGGTATGTTTATTCTGAAATGTAGACAATAGCAGGCATATGTGAAATCCGACACTCTTCCTCAATTAACCTTGCTTTCTTTCTTGTGCTCATCCACTGTGTTTCTGTCCTAACTTAACTTTTGGATTTCTGTTTACTTCTTGAGGAACACCGGCTCTGTTTAATGTATACAATGTCAAATAGGAATTATATACTGTGTGGCCACACACTCATAACCTATTTTCATCCTCTTCTCTAGATTCTAGAACCAAAACAAACCCTTTGATAGCAGCATTGCTTTGGCAGTGTGAAACTCATCCTTTTCTCCAGCACCTTTGACCAGAGCTGTTGATTTTGTAGGTTTTTCTTAGTGATTGATAGATAATGTTGCTGAAAATAAATGATAATGATAAGACCATATTCTATTCTTTCTCTGGCTTATCCTTTTTAGTAATGCTTACATTAGGTCTATCAAGCACATTGTTCTTTAAACGTAAACGTGGGTCAATCCAAGAATTTTGTAGGTCCTTCGTCAATGTAATGATTGATTATGATATCAGAAACTAATAAGGACGAATATTTATGGATAACAACTTTCTTACTCTGAGAACATGACGTTTCGATACAGCTTCTTGTATCATTCTTGAAAACGTTACAAGAAGCTGTATCCTACTTTGTGACTGTATTAAATATGAGCCTTTAAGACAATCTAGGTCCTATTTCTGCAAGTCTATATTGACTGAATACACATACTATGAAATGAAAAGCCGAAAGAAATATAATAATACAATGAGGTACAGACTATGTCTATGACAGCTGCTTGTGGAAAGGATATTCTTTTCCATTTTGATTGGCAAATAAAGCCTTACTTCTATAAATATGTAATGTGTGATACACATTAAAAAAGTCAAATATATTATCTTGGTGGCTTGAATGTATTATTAAATCACAGTTTTATAAAGATCGCGTAGACTGCTAGAATTTCAAAGAAGCCAAAATGATTGCCTTTGGCATTCTGGCCACTGTTGGTTTCTATCAATGAATCAGTATGGATGTTGCATTAATTTTTAGATTTTTGGTAAATGGTCAACAAATAAATTTTTGATGAATTTCTTTTTGTTGTTTCAGGATCCCATGACTCTTTCAGTTTCTTCCTGGACAAGACATCTGATGTTGGACCTGACACATCACAAGCTATCAGGGATCTGGTCAAGGTATTTGGAGGAATGGCTAAAGATGTTATATACAGATGGTCGAAGACACAGAGTTTAAATTTTGTTGACCAACTCAGAGCCGGAATACGTTATTTTGATCTACGAGTTGCTTCAAAGCCAGGCAATGAGGATATGTATTTCATACACTGTCTTTATGGCAGCAAGGTTGAATCATCCTTACAAGAGATCAATGGTTTTCTGGAAGAACATCCTAAAGAGGTCATCATCTTGGATTTTAACCATTTCTATGGAATGAATGAAACCATTCACAATCAGTTCCGATCTTTGATAATAGATGTCTTTGGTTCCAAGATGTGTCCGGCTACAGAGATGGGCAATCTGACATTGGACATGATGTGGCAGAATAATTTTCAAGCTATTGTCATCTACCAAGATGCTAGTGCTTCAGAAATGGCTCAGTTCTGGTCCAGTAGTTGTATTCGATCCCCATGGGCTAACACAACGGATCCTGCTAAGCTGTCTGCTTTCTTGGAGACTACCTACAATGATGGGCACCCAAAAGATCAGTTTTTATCACTGCAGGGTGTGCTCACTCCAGATGCTACCTACATCATGAGTCGGTTTACAGGATGTCTCAAGAATGATCTTGTGGCCAAAGCTGATCCACTGTTTGTGCAGTGGATAAAGAAAAAGGAGAATGGAAAAAATCCCATCAATATTTGTAATATGGATTATGTTGAGCAGGCCGGATATATTGGAGAAGTTATTAGTTTGAATAAGTGATTTTTTATGGATGTCAACATACAGTTGGTTCACGATTCAAAATGATATGGATCATTTATACCAAAATCACTAGTTTTTTTCAGCACCAGGAGTTCACAGTCATTGGAGAAAGTGCAATGTTGTTGCAGAATATTGGATACAATTTTGTGTGAGATTAGTGCCATGTTAACAAATGTTGAATATACTTAAGTGTTTTGTTCTTTGTGAAGTTTATTTGTTTTCGTTCTCTTTCACAATCGAAAATGGAATCTTGGTTTTACTGAAAGCAATTCATTTCTGAAGAAGCTATGATCACCCTGGAAACTAATGAAATGTGTGTGACTATTTCCTGATACTAAAAAGGACATTTTATCTAATCAAGCATCAGATGAAAGAGGACATTTATCTAATCAAGCATCAAATAAGCAGTGTAACGTTGGTTGTGATGCATATATTTTGCGATGAAGATGAAGCTCTGGTGTGTTATTTCATGTATCAAAAGGAATCACATTGCAGTATCATTTTGCAAGTCAACAATGGACACAAAACCGATCTCCATAATCTTATTTGCCATTGATCCCATGGTTGTGTCTGCACTGTCTGGAATACCTGAAGTGAAATAATGACCGCCAAACCAGTTATGCCATATCAGAAACATTTATCAGCATTGATATAAGTCCATTATCCCCACTCAGCCTTCTATTTGTGAGTTCAGATACAGACAAACAGTCGAGGTCTCTGAGCTATTAATACTGATCTGCTAATTAGCTCTGCCTACAACCGTTCTCTCCTGACTTGGCCTGTAGACATTCAAGTAATCCTCCATGTCCATGCATTGATTTTATCTGGTTGCCGGACATGTAAGAGTGATTGGTTGCCAAGAGCCAATGTTATTGAGTTATTGCAGACTTTTGTGGCATTTCAGAAATTGATGTTCAAAGGTATATTTGCATGCTGGACTGACTCTTACTCTGACAAGACCTTATCCTTTTAACGCTAATATAAACATAAATGATATTTTTGCTTTCAGGGGAGTAGTTGTAGTTTTTGAGATTATATTCCTAATCTAATAACAACTCATTATCATGATGTTCTGATCAGTGATCATGGGTGAGTTTATGAACAACTTCAATCTGATTTGATTTTTATTATCAATGTCATTTTACATTTAAGATGTAAACTTAATTGACACAATATAATCTAAATTAAAACCTGTTTTTCTCTGTTCATAATTGAGATTGATAAAAAAATCTGTCATCAAAACAAGGTCACATCTGTTTTTAAGAATATTTTAAGAAATGAAGTTTTCAGCAGTATCAAAGATGGACTAAAGGGGAAGAGATGCTTAATAAATCCCTTCACAGCAAACGTCAATATGACACTGTTGCTAACTTGATATCTTGTTCAAACAACCCGAGATCACACGTGTCATGTCCTGGATCAGTAACTTATTGATGGAAGTGGATCAGGCACATGTGAAATGTATCCAGGGAAATGGGTTTAAGAAGTTGAGAACATTTTGACTGTAATTGAATTTCCAAAGTAAAGGTATTTGGCTTCAGGAAGGAAGTTTCATTTGATTAAAATGTGTACAGCATGGTTATAATATAAAGTGAAAGTTACAATTTTGCAAATGTTTTATCATTCTAAAAGGTTGTATTTGTTTGTTTATTTGCTTTATGAATGTTTTTGCAATGAACAATGATTTTTCGTAACATTATTGGATTGATGAGAAACAATATGTATTGATTATCTAAACATTAGTAGGCATCATTTATTGTTTTTAGTTTGTTGTGAGAAAGATATACTTTCCCTATTAATCTTTTTACATTATTGCTTCTTTTTTTCCTTTTTTGTTTGAATTTTTAGCTCATCAGGTCTGAAAGACCCGATGGGCTTATGGCATGGCATGGCGTCCGGCGTCCGTCCATCCGTCCGTCCGTCCGTCCGTCCGTCCATCCGTAAACTTTTCACATTTTCGACTTCTTCTCCAGAACCAATGACTCTAGATGGCTCAAATTTGATGTGGAGACTCCTTGGCAATTGGGGATTCTAAATTGTAGATTTCATGACCTCATGACCCCAAATGGGGTCACAGGGGTCAAAACCTTAAAAACCTATTTTCATCTTCTTCTCCAGTTCCAAAAGGTCTAGAGAGCTGAAAAGTTGTGTGTAGACTCCTTGTCCAATGAGGATTCTAAATTGTAGATTTCATGACCTCATGACCCCAATTGGGGTCACAGTTGTCAAAACCTTAAAAACCTATTTTCATCTTCTTCTCCAGTTCCAAAAGGTCCAGAGAGCTAAAAAATTGTGTGTAGACTCCTTGGCCAATGGGGATTCTAAATTGTAGATTTCATGACCTCATGACCCCAATTGGGGTCACAGGGGTCAAAACCTTAAAAACCTATTTTCATCTTCTTCTCCAGTTCCAAAAGGTCTAGAGAGCTAAAAAGTTGTGTGTAGACTCTTTGGCCAATGGGGATTCTAAATTGTAGATTTCATGACCTCATGACCCCAATTGGGGTCACAGGGGTCAAAACCTTAAAAACCTATTTTCATCTTCTTCTCCAGTTCCAAAAGGTCCAGAGAGCTAAAAAATTGTGTGTAGACTCCTTGGCCAATGGGGATTCTAAATTGTAGATTTCATGACCTCATGACCCCAATTGGGGTCACAGGGGTCAAAACCTTAAAAACCTATTTTCATCTTCTTCTCCAGTTCCAAAAGGTCTAGAGAGCTAAAAAGTTGTGTGTAGACTCTTTGGCCAATGGGGATTCCAAATTGTAGATTTCATGACCTCATGACCCCAATTGGGGTCACAGGGGTCAAAACCTTAAAAACCTATTTTCATCTTCTTCTCCAGTTCCAAAAGGTCTAGAGAGCTAAAAAGTTGTGTGTAGACTCTTTGGCCAATGGGGATTCTAAATTGTAGATTTCATGACCTCATGACCCCAATTGGGGTCACAGGGGTCAAAACCTTAAAAACCTATTTTCATCTTCTTCTCCAGTTCCAAAAGGTCCAGAGAGCTAAAAAATTGTGTGTAGACTCCTTGGCCAATGGGGATTCTAAATTGTAGATTTCATGACCTCATGACCCCAATTGGGGTCACAGGGGTCAAAACCTTAAAAACCTATTTTCATCTTCTTCTCCAGTTCCAAAAGGTCTAGAGAGCTAAAAAGTTGTGTGTAGACTCTTTGGCCAATGGGGATTCTAAATTGTAGATTTCATGACCTCATGACCCCAATTGGGGTCACAGGGGTCAAAACCTTAAAAACCTATTTTCATCTTCTTCTCCAGTTCCAAAAGGTCCAGAGAGCTAAAAAATTGTGTGTAGACTCTTTGGCCAATGGGGATTCTAAATTGTAGATTTCATAACCTCATGACCCCAACTGGGGTCACAGGGGTCAAAACCTTAAAAACCTATTTTCATCTTCTTCTCCAGTTCCAAAAGGTCTAGAGAGCTAAAATGTTGCATGTAGACTCCTTGGCCAATGAGGATTCTAGATTTTAGGTTTGGTTACCCCTTGACCCCAATTGGGTCATAGGGGTCAAAGCCTTAAAAACATATTTTACTCCTCCTTCTCCAGTTTCAAAAGGTCTAGAGAGCTGAAAAGTTTTGTGTAGACTCCTGGGCAAATGGGAATTCTAAATTTTAGGTTTGGTGACCCCATGACCCCAATTGGGGTCACAGGGGTCACAACCTTCAAAACCTATTTTCATCTTCCCCTCCAGTTCCAAATGGTCTAGAGAGCTAAAAAGTTGTGTGTAGACTCCTTGGCCAATGGGGATTCAAACTTGTAGATTTTGTGACCCAATGACCCTAAATGGGGTCACAGGGGTCAAAACCTTTTTCCATCAAAAGTCTGATGAGCTACAGAGCCCATGGCTCTATTTTTGCCTTTAGTATTATTTTTATTTATTTATGAACTGTTATCGCTTTCAAAGTGACAAAATATTATTTAACACTATGACAACTGTAATGACAATTGATAATGACCATGGGTAAGCTAACCCTAAAGACTAAGTGATCCTGCCTTTAATCGTAATGTCAACGTGTTTATAGGTACAAATCAATTATGTCTGTTTAATGGAGTACGAATAGTAATTTTTTAAGCAAAAGGATGAAATGTTGGAATTAATGGTTTATGATTTTTCGATAACAGTTCTGCCTATAGCCTGGTAGAATGACCAAATTTTAGATCTGAGCAGTTGTTTCCTACTTAGAATATAAGCTGATCCTACTTAGTATTAAAGCTGATATCATTTACAATATTTTGCAAGTGAATGAAACTACAGCGTTGTGAGCTTTATTCCATGTCTGTCATTATTGGGCAAAGGACAAAGGCGCCAACCCCCCTCACCAAAAGAACAATGGCAAATGATATCTTAAACAATAATGGAATTCGGAAACTAGAACTTATTTTGATTTTGAATTACGATTTTAACTCAATACAAAATATTATTCACTTTTTGCTGTGAACAGCTGTCTTGTAAACTATAATTTATGATTATTGAAGTCCTGTGTTGATCTTCACCCCAACTACCAGGTATACTTATACATGTTCAAGGCCGTTCTGTAGTTCGACTGCAATACACATGCTTTAGCCTACCCTTTCCTCAAATATATGTGATGTTGATGTCTTAATGGTAGTTCTTTAGTTAAGTGATATTCAACATTGTTGATACTCTCAATTTCATAATACTTTAATTGATAACACTCAGGTTATTAAGCCTGTGATATTTCTTGTCATAAACTTGCTAAGTTGGGACAGAACAATGTGAAACTTGTTTTTGGATATGAATTTTGAGTTGATGTTCTTGTTATTTTTATGCTATTTGTTACCATCAAAATAGTTCAGACATGTTAAGACCTTTTCAAAATTTGTATCCCAAAAATATTTTCTGTCCCATGTATTGTAATGTATAGCCTAGATGTTAATTCACCCTTTAAAAGAGTCACATCTCCCACATGTTGTTCTTTCACTTATATCTTATCATGAAAATACAGTTGTATAGCAATACTTCTTGTTATAGTGTCCAGTGAATTTACTTCAGACCAAAAAATTAATTCATATGTTTAAGAAAACTTTTCCTTATATTTACAATGGAAAAAGTGTATTTCAATAGTCAATAGTTTTTAATCCTGAAAACCTATCCTTTCCTTTACTTGAAACTTAATGCGTGTAAAATATGTTTTCTGCATGATTTTAGCTGTTCACTAACATGCAGATACATTTTTAAAACATTGTATATATATACGATTTCACGATTATGTGTATAGATGCACACAAAGTTGAATTCACCTAGAACATATTTTTGTGATTCCAAAATATGTTTTGTATAGATATAGATAATATTTTTAGAACAAATTTATTTTGTAAGAACAAATTATTCATGACAATCACCTCAATGTTTGATGCCAAAAGTCAACTCATCTCAATTTTTATGCAAGTCTTTTATTCAAAGATAATTTCTTTTTTAGAGAACCTTTGTTACTTATTTTAAGGAGGTAGCTTTTAATTCATGTTTATTGATGGGAGGGAGGGAACTCTCTCTTCCTATACTTTCATTTCTTTGTATGACAAATTCTACTTAATAAAACTACTTATAATTATAATTATATTACAATTCGAAAAGGCTTCTGAAACATATCATATACAATAGTCTTCTTAATTCACTTTTCTACAAAAACTTTCATAGTCTCCAGTTGTCATAACTAACATGTTTTTTTTAATAAAGAACATTAAAAATATGCAATATGGATCATTTTCAATGAACTAATGCAGTCATATTTAACATAAGTCCTTTGATCAGAATCATCAACTCTCTTTAACAATATATATGTATTTAGTCTTGATCACTTTAAATGTTATTAAATATATATAACCTTATGATTTGGTTAAAATGCATGAATTTGTTTGGTAGTTCAGAACAATCATAGATGAGATATTGAATTAAAAGCCAATATTCATTAGGGTTAATGTAGAATTTTTTAAAGGTAATCAGGGATTGGTGAATGCCATGGCCATGGACCATTTTGCACATTATATGAAACAATGGCTCATTATAATTTTGAAATATACTATTGATATAATTGGCAATGGCCCATTTGAAATCATGAAATTAACTAAAATCCCTGAAAATGGCCAATGGTCAAAGATGTCCTTCCCAATCCCTGGTAATGCTAAATTACTGATACTTATTTGTCAATGTTGCTAAAAGGTAGCAATATTTGCTCCATTTAGCAAGTCCCATTTGTCATTTAGAACATCTGTATGCGGTAATGGAAAACGTGAAAGCTCTGCTGATGGTTAAGGTTGATGGTAATGTAGGTTTGTTAAATGTGGCGTATAATCAGCTTAGTTAGGGACAAGTCTCGACATATTTTTAGAATGAATTTTTCACAACAAACTCAATTCATGAATCAGATATTATGTCTTGAACCAACCTTACTTTTGATTCAAGTTCATCTTAATAAAATAAGAACAGCATTTTTCTAAAAAAAATATTGAAGGATAAATTTTTCTGACTTGAACTTTTAAGCAGTGATTTTCCATAAACTATCATAACTTTCTTATTCTCAACTTTACGTAATCATTTCTTTAGATTTATAAAGGCTTTTGCATGTAGATTCATATCTATGACAGGGTTGTCTTTTATTTTACATTAATAACTCAAATTTTATGAAAGTTTCTGAAAGTCGGTTAACAGTGTATAACAATTTATATATGGTAAAGTTATTTGAAATGAAGACCTATACTTTTATACAATTAAATAAAGTGATGGAATATAATTACAGAAGTTGATGAATTTATCAAGTTTATTGTCAGTAAATGTTCATCTTGACTGTTGTGAGTTACTGTTACTGCCATTGTTGACATTTATAGGGTGTTAAATTAATAATGTTTGTTATCATTGTTGGTAATTTGTAATATTGGAAGTGACAAATGATTCTGATAATAAATCATATCTTCAGTAATGGAAATTATTGTTGTAGCAGAAAATATTGTGGTTAATTATGGCTAATATCTGTTTTGTTGCATATTTGAATAATGTTGATGAAAACATATCACTATATAAAAGTTGTGGGTTTGACAAAAGTGTTGTAGTATTTTTATGATGAATAATTCTGATGATTTAAATTTCTTAAACTGCAACATGAAATACTTTGAAATGAATACCTTGATGAGTATAAACTTTAAGATTGCTAAATTCTAATTCAAATCAAAGTTAAGAAAATAAAAGACACTTACCAGAATTGATATGATAAATGATAATCACTAATATCTATTGTGAAAACATAAAAGTTATCCTTGCTATATTGTTTTGTCAACATTTGCTTGAATTAGAATTTGTTGTGACGAGGTTCTTCAAACAGTATTGTTAAAATACTTGTGATATAAATCATTGAAGAGAATAATATCCGACAACCTTATCTCAAAGGTGTCTTAGTTTGTTAGGAGATTTGAGGTGTTGATAACAATGATGTTATCCTTGTTGCAAATGTCAATGTAAATATTGTGGACATGAATCTTATTAACGTCATACAGTAACCTCGATCTTCGTTGATTTCATCACTATGTACCATCAAAATGTCACAGCTGATGTGATCATAACTGAAGTAGATAATCAAAAGTTTAGAAGGTTTCACAAGACATATACACTAGCCACTTATAGAAACTGCACACAGAAACTTCATTCAGAATTAAACACAACACAGCATAGGCAAAATGATGGATATATCTTATATATAATGCAAAATACGGTCATGGCATTTAGCTGTTTGACTGTGTACAAGGTCTACAAAGCCCAGAAGATGTTTACATTTGTCCCAAAGGACATCTTGGATGACAGGGTGTTGCTTTCTGTGTGCATTTTCTGGATGTGGCTAGCATGGAATATGTGAGCATTCAAGCAAATTATTCTGGAGAAATACATTTAGACCCTGATTTGTGAATTGTCTTCTTGGTAATGTCCTATATGATTTATTTGTATGCAAACAATATATAAATGGTATGTTTGTCCATTGAATGTGTCAATAATTGGTGTAACGTATTTGGAAAAGAATGTATTTGTTAAAGCTACGATTCCAATAAATATCCTAGACACAAATAAGGTCTTCAAGTTTTATTTTTTCTGACTGCAGTTTCCATGTGTGAACTGGTTAGGATGATCCTGAACCTTATATGTATTTTCCTGTTTCAATGTTTCAGGATAAAAAGAAAAAGTTTGTGTAAAGAGGTCACCAGCCCAATTTACATGAAAATTGATGACACAATAATACACACTTAATGCAATTTTATGATGGACATTGTGAGTCATCAGCATGATAAAAGAGGTTTAGTTTTTAGCTAGAAAATGTATTTTGCAAGATTGAGAACAAAACTAATTGTTAATGAAAACACTGAGTTAAGCTTGTTATCAGATAAAATAACATAGAAGTACTCTTGTATGGAACTATTCTCATGTTATTATAGAAGGGACATTCAATGTGTACATATATATTCAGATGCAACAATAGGTATAACCCAATATGGGCAAAGACAATCCTTATGGTCAAGTTTAGGTGGTTTGAGGTTACAGTAGGTAACAATGTGGGAGACAAAGAGCTGCAGAGGATGTCTTTTAAGTCATTTAATGACCAAGAAGAATGTTGTACCGAAATATTGTATATTTTATGTAGTTAATTATTTTGCATCTTTCAAACTTACTATTTTTTATATAAGTTTTGGTCGTTGATGAGCTACAAAATCATTGAGTTAATTATGAAATTTAAGTTAAGCATACCAGTGATGTTCTACAACTTACAAGATTCGTAAAATCAGTTACGTTGTATTTTCTTTTTGATGTCTCTGCATCTAACCAACTCATATTTCAACTCAAGTCTTAACTCTTTCATGCACGGATTGGTGAGCTACAGAGCCAATAACTACATCACGTAAGTTATGTTGGGTTAAGAACAACAGTTTTGTCTTACAAGTAGTAAATCATTTACTTACTTTATCTTATTTTCACTGTCTGAAAAGCTCTATTCTAATAAGTTTATATCAAATTACCGCTGTAAAATGCCACGTTCACATGGTTGTCTAGGAAATGTTTGTTGTGTGTTTACGGCAACATTATTCCTCAACCTAATTCCAGAAGTTTCAAGGACTACTTGATGCTTGTAACCTGAACAGTGCAGTATATAGTACATGCGCACTCGTAAACAGCTGGAAATAGAATCAGTCCGCAGATCTGCCTACCTCAGCAGCAAAGGTCTGTACCACTAGAACCAAGGTACAAAGCAATGTTTCGCAACAACAGATTCTTATCAGAACATTATCAGCTCTTAAGCAGAGCATGTATTATAGCCACGAAATAGAAAAGGGTGGCTTGGAAATGTGTCGAATTTGAAAAAATAATTCGATATTTATTTATAATATTTATTTGCAAAACGTTTTGATTAAAACTTTACAATCAGTTCGTCTGTTCTTCAATTGTATACCTCTGTCCTATTGAATATACCACGTAACAAAGGCTTAATTGAATATTATACATAAAGCTGCAAGGTGCTTCAATTTTGAATCATATAGACAGACTTGCAGACTTTAACAAAATGGTAATAGGGATAAACCTATATATTTAAAGGTAATATTTTCATCGAAGCCTTTCAAACTGAAATTAAATGAATAAAAAGTCTGTCTACATAGGTTGCTATCATATAATGACCTTTCAGTTTGTTTCTTCCTTACAGTCAATATATTGAAGGACGTAGCCTCCTCTGGTGTAAGTATATCATTTAACTTAGGTTTATTTGCACTAAAGATACACATTTGGAACAAGATGTTAACTTGCTGAATGCCCCTTTTCTTCACGCTCATACATACATTGGAAATTGAGCCTTTTATTTCTTCCATGAAGACAAAATCAATGTTTCCAAGGACGTAGTTTACCATTTGTGTAAATTTGTGTCAATAACCTTCCCATTAAACACACTAATCAAACACTATTTATAAGCAGTCTCCCTAGTCGACCTCTCCTGTGCTATTATCTTTTCAGGTTATCTGGCATTATCCTGTGAAACGTCAATTCCTTATAATGGAAATCAATTTTCCCCTCATTCATTCTGTAAACATAATTATTCTCGATTTGGCTATGTGTAAGTGTTTTAAGGTACATGTAATTCACTTATCCCAAATTCACCTAGATTAAATATATACATCTAATACTACGGAGTTACGAGAATATTGGAAACAGTTACAGCTGAAAAGAAATTAATCAACTGCAAATGGTAATCCACGGGTATTGTCTGTATCACATTTGATGTAAACAGCCCAGGCTCAATTCTCTTATATTCTATTGCTCCTTCATTCTCAGATGATAACAAGATTTCACTGTTTCCATAGTAACATTGCTAAAAGGAGAAAGATTGATATAATCAGCGTGTATCTGGTAATCTTGGTGTGTCCTTTTCCAGTCACTTGTTTCATCAAAATTTCATTTCACAAATACAAAATTAAGGATATTTAACTCACTGATTATTGCCTTTATTGTATTATAATCGTATCTTTCCAGAACAGTAATTATTATGTTTCTTCTTTTTTATAAAAAAGAAAAACTAAAAGGTCTATGAAAATATTTTGCATACCTAAAAAGGGCTATTATATTTTCAAATGCAAAATTCACACACATGATGTATATATACTTGGTAAATGTTTATTGTTTATTCATGACCCAACATACTTACAATGAAAATATAGTTACACACAGATAATACTTTCCCCATGTTTCACTAAATATATTAGCCAAATAGTGTCATAACATCCTTTCTATGACTTTAACTGTTATTTGTCACGGAATCTTCCTAAGAAATGCTGTTGTTATTACTACCATTGGAAGTATTCCAACCTATCGTTTTAGGTCTAAGTGATCAGAATTAAACTAAATTAAATTAAGTTGTCTTTGACTAACGGACTTGTGTCAATGTGATTGACTCTTTTTATCACCAGTGTTATAGATTTTCCAATGACTTAGGATCCGTTCCTTGAACAACTTGTAATGATCAGATTACTGTTGCAAGTTGGAGGGGTTTGACTTATTTCTATGATTATAATACACATTGATGCATCATCAACTTTATATCTTTTTTCAGTTCAACCTGATTTCGAATAGTATACACATGCTTATGGAGATTTGAAATGTCAAACTTGTTTCACATCATGTTGCATTTAAAGGAAGTTAACCAAGTTCAATTGAGATTCATTTACAGCCACTTTTTGTTCTCGTGTGTGATTCCATTTCATCAACAGATATCCTTTCACAAGTTAACATTGTCCATTAATCTCCATAATCGTATTGTCCATTATCCCTTGGTTGTGTCAGGAATACCTGAAGTGAAATAATGACCATCAAACCAGTAATGCCATATCAGCAATATTTATCAGCTCTGATAGGAGCCAATTATTCCTACTCTGCAGGCTCTTATATGTGAGTCGAGATACAGAAAACAGCTATGTTCTCCGAGCTATTAATGCTAAGTAGCTCTGCCTGGAGCAGTTCTCTCCTGATTTGTCCTGTAGACATTCAAGTAATCCTCCATGTCCATACATTGATACCATCTGGTAGTTGGACATGTAAGAGTGGTTTGTACAAAGAGCCTTTTGAAATTAATGTGATGAGGTTGATTCGCAAGGTGGACTGACTCTTACTCTGACAGAATCATTTTTTCCTTTAAAAAGTGGATAATAATTTGATATTTGATTTTTTATCTAAGAAATAGTTTAAAACATATTTAAACATTATCCAAGCCATTAACATAATGCCATGGTGTACTTCGTGTCAAAAGATTTGTTGTGACACAAAAGTCTCATTACATGTTCAAGTGATTTGATTGGCTAACGGTGAACTTTGACATTAGTTGGACCTTTCGTCCATAAACAACCGTGTATTCATCAACTAATTTTGATCAACTTCCAGCTCATTCTTCAAACTGTATGGTAGTATATTTGATTGTTTTACAAAACTTATTGAATGACAAAAATAAAACAATTTCATAGATATCGACATTTATGCAAGGCTCATAACCAAGAGAAGATTTTTATTCAAAAATTAAATAATAAGGAAGAGCTTAAACTTTGAAATAGTCAATCGTATAGTAACAAGTTTGATATCAATAATTCATTAACATACTTTTTGAATTAATGTTTATTTTAAGAAATAATGTTATCTCCAATATTAAAACTGAAGAAATGGTGAAAATAATGTATATTTCTCTCTACAGGAAACATTAAAATGACACTGTGTCCGACTTGATATCTTGTTCAAATACATCCCGAGATCACATGAGTCCAGACGAGATCAGTATGTTATCAATAGTCAGTCAGGCAGGCACATGTGAAATGTATCCAGAGGAAATTGATTAAAGAAGTTGAGAAGATGCTGATTGTAATGAATTTCTAAAGTAAAGGCATTTCCATTCACGATTCACGATTCACGATTCACGAAGAGACTTTTATTTCATGAAATGTTTGAGTCTGAACCCAATATGAAAAAAAATCAAGTTTATGTAGAATATTTTGAAGTTTCACCTTGCTAAAAAGGTTATATTTCTTGAAAAAGTCCTTGCAAAGAACATTGTTTTAGGTACCATTTGGAAGAAACATGCTTAATTTTTTGTATACAGGGGAAATTCATTTCAGAGGTTGATCAGATGCTGATTGTCAAAGTTTTTTTTAATAAATGTATTTTGAATCGGAAGGAAGTTTTATTTCATTAAATGTTTAAGCCTGGATCGAATATAAAACTACAAAAGTCAAGTTTATGTAGAATATGAAATTTTGATGTTTCACCATGCTATAAAGCTTGTATTTCTTTGGTGTTTGCTTTGAAACATTCCTTGTAAGAACATAGATTTTGGGTACATGTTTACATTTGATAGAAACAACATATTTGATTTTTGTATTCCTTATTTCTAAAAAACATTTATCACGTTCAAAAGACGATCTATGAACTGACAAGTGCAATGAATTTGGATTATAACCAAGAGTAAAAAGAATTAGCTTGTAAGCTGGTAACTGCTTCTGTCTTTTATTCATGTATTGAGATGTAAACATTTAAACAATTTTTATAATTATCTTTTTGTAGCTTCATGGCAGCGACCAAATTGTAATAAGTTATGAAAAACTGTTGCCTACTTAGTTTAATAACTGATTTCATGTTTATTATTTTACAAGTAAATGAATTACGAATAGCTACACAAGGATAATACTCTCCCCCATTTAAGTCTAAATGTATAAGCCAAATAGTGCCCTGAAATCATTTCTATGACTTTGACTGATTTTGTCACCGAATCTTATTCAGAAAAGGAATTCTACTCAGAAATTACTGCCATTGAAACTATTCCAACATACCTTTTTCTGCTTAGTGATCAGATTCAAATGAAGTGAATATGTTTATGTTAATGCATTATAGATGTTCTATCAATTTTTGACAAAGAAGAAAGTAACATGAACAATGGCATATGACATGCTTAACAGTGCTGTCACTTCATTCAATGTTCGTCAAAACAAAATTACTTACTAGATATCTAATTGAATAAAAGCATGCAGAACAAATATTTGATAAACTCGTGACAAAACTTTCTTGCAAATCACACAAATGTACAGCTGTTTCCTGAACTATGATCTATTGTTTAAAGAGATCTATACTTTCGCCTTAACTTGAATGATAAATGTATAGGGTTACAATGCATTTCAACTGCAATACACCTGCTTTAGGGTAATCTATTCATCAAACTAACTAGATATCGATGTACATATGATGGCTTTTCATTTTTATTATATTCATCTTTAAAAATGTTTAAAAATTATCTGACTTTTACAGTACTGTAAGATTATAACAGTCACGTTAATGAGCCTATCATATTGCTTGTTATCAACTCTTCAGGTCGGGACATTGCTATGTTGATTTACTTCGCTAAATTCAATGTAGCTAAATATATATTACATTAATATATAGATAATATAGGAAATAGTTGCAAATGGTTTTAAATAAACAAGATGAAAATGTCTCTTTAGATGTAAACAGCTTAACCTAAATTCCGTATATTCCATATCCCCTCCACTCTCAGATGATAACAAAGTTCCACTGTTTCCATGGTAACATTGCTAGAGAGCCAAGATTGATAGAATCAGCATCTACCGTTAATCCTGGTCTATCTTGTTTTACCAAAATTTTATTTCACGTTGGGAAAAAAGGATCTTTTAACAAAATAATAGGTAGTGTATATAAGTGATTATGACCTTAAAATTTTCTCTTTAATCGCACTTTTTATTGAATAACATGGATTCTAGCGTTTGCTGTGTTGAATTAACAAAAATATCAAGAGCTTTTTGAAATTTTCCCAAACTCTAATAGCACAAATAGAGTTTTAATAGCAAACTTCATTCACTTTTCATCATTCATTTGTGATTGAAACTGCAATTTGTATCAAAAACTAAAAATATTAGCCCCAAAATACAATAAATCCCTTCCATATTTAAACATTAAATGTTCCCTTTCTTGGAATAAGCCGTAGGAAAGCTGTTGTCATTACTGTGATTGATGCCTTCTGAGCCAATTGTTCGTCAGGTCAGTGGTAAGAAGTAGACAAAGTTGTCCACTGTTGACCAGACTAAGGAACTTGTAGTAATGGGATTGACCCTTTCATCGACATTTCTATGGATTTTTCTAGTGACTTAAATGTATGACTCCATAAATCCTTTGGAAGAGTCTGATAAAAATAACTCAAGAGCTTTGCTGATTTTATTTTGGGAGGCTGAATAATATGTATACATGTAAGTATATATTTAGTATATATTTCAAATTTCAAACTTCTTTGTATCCGTTACTGTAGAAATGTTTTTTAGTTGGTCAGAATGACACGTTGGATAAAAGGGTCTCACATTACTACAAGACTCTTAGTAAAGTCAGCAGTTGACAAGTTCCCCTGAATCAAACAAGTTTAAAAAAAAAATCTAACCAAAACTAATACAGCCTTTTTTAAATATTAAAATCTATCAGTTATCTACCAAGTGGACATTTGTGATATTTGTTCATACCTGTCAAGAGTTTCCAGCATAATGAACTATGTAATGTTATAGTATTTCTGAATCGTCTGTTATTTGTTCTTGCATCAAAAGGTATCAAATGTCAGTATCAACTAGCAAGTCAACAGTGGAAACAGAGAAACAATACCCATAATCTTGTTTGCCATTGTTTCGATGATTATGTTTGGAATACCTGGAGTGACATCAAACCTGTTATACCATATCAGCAAGATAACTCCGCAGTGTTCCAGCTCATTATCCCCACTCAGCCTTCTATCTGTGAGTCCAGATACAGAACACAGCCAAGGTTTCTGAGCTATTAATACTGATCTGCTAATTAGCTCTGCCTGAAGCAGTTCTCTCCTGACTTGTCCTGTAGACATTCAAGTAATCCTCCATGTCCATGCATTGATATTATCTGGTTGCCGGACATGTAAGAGTGATTGGTAGCCAAGAGCCTGTGTGATGGAGTTACTGCATCGTCCTACACTTTACAGAAGTTACTGTACTAGCTTTGTTTGCAAGCTAGACTTGCTCTTACTCTGGCAGGAACTTCTTTACGTATGGCAATGAACTGTATTCAAAGAAAAATATAGGTATATACTTTTCAATCAATCAAGCATATCTTTATTTTCTGTCAACAAATCATTTTCATGATAGGTCAATGATAATATCATTTGAAGATTTATGATTTACATAATGATGTATTGATTACTTTTACCATTTGGTCTTGTCTTTTAAGATGTCTATCAATTGAATTAATTGAATACCTACCTATTTCTTATTTGGGATAAACCCAAAAGTCAATGATTTTAATAACGATTGCATTTTCACGTATTACTTATCAGTTTGTCAATCTTATCTTTCTATCATTCTATAATTTATTAAAATATGACTTATTGCTAGAAAAATGAAGCTGACGGAGTTAGAGTGTCCTTCATTAAACGGGACAGGTTTGCAACAAAGAATAATTAAGAAATGTGATAATATTAAAGATAAAAAAACAGGATGAGATAATGGATAAATCCCTCTACAGCGAACAACAATATGGATCTGATGCTAACTTGATAACAGTTGAAACAATACCCCAAATCATACCTGTCATGTCCCGGATCAAGTAAGTTGTTGACGAAAGTCGGTCAGACATGTGAAATGTATCCAGAGGAAATTGATTTAATCATTTAAGAATCTGAGAAGATGCTGATTGTAATTGAATTTCTAAAGAAAAGGTATTTGAATTTACGAAGGCGGTTTGACTCAAGATAGGAGAAGGGAAACATGAGTTTTATTCAAAACATGACTAAAAAGATGTATTCATTTGTACATTTATGTTGTGATGAATTCCATATTACATACATTAGAGACAATACGTATTGATTATACAGAAATCCATTCATTACATTAATTTTGATTTGACAAAAAAGATCTTGGCCGTGATTTTTACTTTATAATATGTTTGGTTTACCTAATTGTTTTAGTGTCATTATAATACACATATCACTGTAAAAGTGACAAGACGTCAATTAACATTTAACTGCTACGTTGAAAATTAAAGGTTAACTGCTCCTGCCTTTAATCTATATAGATTTTTATTTCAATTTCTTCTAATCTGATGTCAGTTGAAACAATTATATTTAACTTGAATCATTGATTTGATCTCATCTGTTTGAAATGCTTAATATCTAACTTGATACTTAAGAGTAACTTTGATCATTTAGGGTAAGCAAATAATTCTTTCCTTTCATATTTATTTCCCTTTTCAATATAACCAATATTCATTAAAGAGAAAGTTATTGATTGTAATGGAGAATTACGGTTACTAATTTGTCAAGAGTTGTGAAAGCTAACACAATTATCTCCATTTGAGAGCTCACATTTGTCATAAAGATCACCTGTTTGTGATTATAGATAAGGAGAAAATGTCTGCTGATTGTAAATGTTAATGTTGATATCATGAAAATGATGTTCATTCATTTGGGTTTGAGTGTTGCAAAAAGTGCAAATTTTGATTTAAGTATAACATTTATAATCAACGATTTACGTCAATGTAAATAGCATTACAAACATCATTCTATAAAATAGGATTTAAAAGTGATTTAGTGAAACAATCATAACAGAAAATGTTTCTCGAGACAGGACTTCTGTCTGCGGATTAGATGTTACAACTTTATAATTGTTTTGTTATCCATTGTGTTTATATCAATAAATGTGTATTCGTTTTCTTACAGTTAAAAAACTTCTATATTATCGAACGTCTATATAATGAAATGTAATTGGGACCTTTACACATTATTGGTCTATTCAAAGTGATAATGAAAATATGGCTGCATTTGGGAAATTCATCAAGGTTGATGTTGACACGATTATGTACATACATTAAATAATTCAATCTTGACTGTTTTGAGTTATAGGGTGTTAAATTGAAAATGTTAGTTATCATTGTTGGTAATTTGCAATATTGGAAGTGACAAATTTTAGTATTGTTATGTCAACTATTATTCTCTTACAAAAGGGTAATATTTCTGATACTAAAATGTCAATTAAATCAACTAGAACAGTAACGTTTGTGAAAATGAAAGATGCTGAAATGACAGATAGAAAGGTTTATGTTAATTGAATGTATCACTTTTGAATATCAATTGTGTTAGAGTCTATTTCAATGTAGGAATTTTAAAGAAAATATGTCTTATATCTTTGATCAATTCTGAAAACAAAATCTGGCAACAACTTTTGTCCTTTATTCGAAGGGGTTTTTGTCCCCCGCCGCCGCGAAGCGCGGAGCGGGGGACGTAGTATTCAGCTCCGTACGTCCGTCCGTATGTACGTACGTCTCGCTTCTTGTTAGTGCGATAATTAATGAACCGCTCAATCTAGAATCTTCAAACTTGGTACCAGTTTTTATCTGGGGAATACGCAGACCTGAAAAGTTTTCGGTGACCTTGACCTTATTTTCAAGGTCACGGCGAGACTTTGACCAGTTTTGAAAATGTTGATAGCGCGATATCTAATGAACCGCTCAACCTAGAATCTTCAAACTTGGTACCAGTCTTCATCTGGGGAATACACAGACCTGAAAAGTTTTCGGTGACCTTGACCTCATTTTCAAGATCACGGCGAGACTTTGACCAATTTTGAAAATGTTGTTAGCGCCATATCTCATGAACCCTTCAACCTTGAGTCTTCAAATTGGTACCAGTTTTCATCTGGATAATACGCAAACACCAATTGATTTGGGTGACCATGACGTCATTTTGACCGTTTTTTTAAAATGTTGTTGGCGCGATATCTTGTGAACCATTGTATTAAGTATCTTCAAATTGGTACCAATCATTTGGAGAATATGCATGCACCAATCTGTACTAATCTTCATTTCGGAATATGCAAACGCCAATCAATTTGGGTGACCTTTCATGTCAAAGATGATGAAAACCAATGATATTCTCATAAGAATAATAACAATTGAATGAAATATTCTTGATTGTGGCGGGGGACATGGTCACGTTTGTGACAATTACTTGTTTTTGTTCTTTTCAGAAACTATTTTGTTTAAAAACTTGTGATTTAAAAAGGTGAATGTGTGTAAAACCCGAGTCGAGACATTGCTTCAGTGCTGTCATTGTTGCTAATGTCATTTTCAATATTGTGGACACGAATCTTACTCACGTCATACAGCAGCCTTGTTGATTTCATCACTTCATATTGCCAAATGTAACAGTTGGTGTGAATAAGATAATCAAAAAGTATCCTGGTGACAGCCATACATAATAAACCTCTTTCAGAATATGAATTCAACATAACAAAGACAAATTGATTTTTAAGATGAATGATAAGGCCGCGATATTGACGAAGAAACTGACGAACTTTTTATTAAGTGTGATGCAAGCCATATTTCCCGATCCTGTTAAGTTTGTATAGCTGTGACTAACATGACATGAATCTTGTGTATGAAATATTGCTGTATTGACGTTTTGGAGTCTGTTGAATAACATTTGAACTTATTCTGGAATACTTATTTACGACTTTCAATGTTAACAAGTCAAATATATCATCCTTTTTGCCGCCTATGGTTTCATGTAATGCCAAACATATTTGAATAGCATATTTGTTCAATGAATGAGTCAATAATTGTGTAATGTATTTGAATAAATTTGTTTTGTTTGAATGCTTTGATTAAAATAAATGTCCTAGTTACAGTCTTTTGACTTCAATCTTCATGGTATGGTACAGAATATACCTAAATTTGATATCAATGAACTGAAATGTTTCAGGATAAAACTAAAGCCTCTTGACATCATATTTTGAACACCAAATTGTATGAAAAATTGCTCAAGATTTATTTATCACTTTATCACTTTTTTATTTGTCCCGAACCTGTAACTGTCTTTTTATTATCTGTCGACTGTCGTTGCATCTTAAAAACGTCATTGCAATTCTGAACTGATGAAATGATTTGAGAGCCAAAGAGCCAATATAATATAAAATCTCTACTGTACAACATCAATTGCGTAGAGTTGTCAAGCAAATATCGGTAGTGTTTATTGTAAACTTTTTTTCCAAGCTTATTCCAGAAGTCTCAAGTATAACTGGATGCTTGTAACCTGAACAGTGCAGTATGCAAACATGTACTTCAATTTAAAATAATATAGCAAAACTTGCAGACTTTTACAAATTGTTAATAGGGATATACCTTTATATAAAGGTAATATTTTTCTTCACATCCAACGATAGCTGTCTTTTGAGCTCTTCTCATCTTTCAGAAGGCAGAGACCTTGAAAGCTGAAATGTTGTGTAAGTGTTAATTGTGAAATGTTTGGATACTCATTCTCAACTTACAATCAGCCATCATCTTAAAACAAACAATCGTTACAAAGGAAATGGAACATACAGACTCTTTTTGCACACAACACTGTACCATATTGAACAATGGTAAAAGTCTGTCATTATAATAAAATTCAAGCCTTTCAAAATGCAATTTAATGAATAAAAAGTGTATGTCCACGTAAGTGGTTATCATATTGCATAAACGTTTTTCTAGTACTTACCATGGTTTGACTGTCCATGTAAGTGTACGATTATATATTTAATATGATCTTGGCAAATGACCTTCAGTTTTTTTCATCCTTACAGTCAATATATCGAAGGACGTAACCTCCTCTGATGTATGTTTAGGTAATTTAACTTCGACTTATTTGCACTAATGATACACATTTCAAACATGGTATTAACTTGCTGAATCGTTATCATATGGATTAATGAGATTTGTGTTATTGCAATGTGCAACTAATTTGGATATAACTTAATCCCATTAAGCTTTTCAGAACTCATGAACATGTATAAGTGTCTACGCCTCTGGGGAATTACAATGACATGTTCACTTTCAAGGTCAAAGGTCTAGGTCACGAGCTATAAAATCACAAAAAAATTCCTTGTAAACGCGATAACTTGAAAAGTTTTTGGGCTATGAAGCTCTAACTTGGTATGTATCATCCTTGGAAGAGTACAAAATTTTGTACTTCACTTCATTCAATGTTCGTCACAAAAAATTACTTTCTAGATATCTTATTGATTTAAAAGCAGGTAGACATAAATTTGATAGACTCATGACAAAACTGTTGTGTAATAAAGAGCAGCTGTTACTTAGACTTTGATCTATAATTTTACGAGATCTATACTTTCGCTTCAATTTGAATTATACATGTATAGGGATACAATGCATTTCAACTGCAATACACTTGCTTTAAGATAATCTATTCATCAAATTAACTAAATATCGATGTACATATGATGGCTTTCCAGTCACTATAAATTCATTATTAACAATACTCACAAATCATAATTGTTCCAGGATGTCAAGTGTTCCAAATTTGGAAAATATGGTATTTTTTAAAGCTGAGATTCCAATAAAAGACATAGATAGCCATATACCGTATACAAGCCACACACTTCATTCAGAATTTGAAAACTAAACAACAATTCCAAAATGATGGATACAATTTATAAGATTTAGTAACTGGACATCGCACAGCGTCTACCAGATCCTGAATTCTAATTACATTTGTCCCCAAACGACGTCTTGGAGTTGGTTGGATTAACAGGTATTGCTTTCAGAGTTTCCTTAATGTAGAATGTATGGAATAATCGAGCATTTGAGCAACTTATGTTGGAGTAATACTTTTTGACTTTTTTAATACAAACATAATATATCTTTCACTAGTAGTTGTTACCATGACATACATGTCCTAGTAAATACCATGTCTAGATTGTATATGTACGTGTTTCGGAACATGCCTGTCAATATATTGAAGGACAAGGCCTGCTCTTGGTTTATAGTTCTGTCGAAAAACGTTGTTTTAATTAAACTATTTATACACTATTGATAGATAATTTCCTTTAATTACTTCCTTTATATCTTTCAATGTCACAGCTTATTGTTTGCAAATGATATCATATTTTAACCATATCAAACCTTATCATGTGAAGCGTCAATTATTTATACATTGATATTGATGATCATCTCATTTAAAGATTAAGAATCACTATTTTGTCCATTGGAATAAGTTTGTTTTCTTTTGCTTGTTTATTTCGCCAAATTCCATGTAGCTAAAGATATATTACATTGAATATAAAGTTAATATATGAAAAAGTTGCAAACGGATTAAATAAACCAGATGAAAATGTCCCTTTAGATGTAAACAGCTTAACATAAATTCCGTATATTCCATATCCCCTCCACTCTCAGATGATAACAAAGTTCCACTGTTTCCATGGTAACGTTGCTAGAGAGCCAAGATTGATAGAATCAGCATGTACCGATAATCCTGGTATATCCTATTCCAGCGCCTTGTTTTATCAAACTTTCATTTCACGTTGAGAAAATAGATTTTTTAACAAAATATTTAATATTTTATATAACTGATTACGGCCTTCAATTTTTGTATCTACAATCGAAACTTTTATTGAAGAACAGGGATTCTAGCTAGTGTTTGCTCTGTTGAATTTACAAAAATATTAAGAGGTTTAAGAAGTTTTCCCAAACTCTAATAGCACAAATAGAGTTTTGATAGCCAAGTTCACATACATCATTCAGTTAAACACAGTCGATAGATATTTTTATTTGTGATTGAAACAGTATTGCAGTAGTAACACAAACTAAATATATTAAAATGTGATAATATTAATATTATATTTATTATCATTATTAAAAATTACCAAAACAGGAAGAGAAAATGGATAAATCCCTCTACAGCAAACACCAATACGGATCTGATGCTAACTTGATATTTAATTCAAACAATTCCCCATGTCCTTGATCAAGTACCTTGTTGATGAAAGTCGGTCAGACATGTGAAATGTATCCAGAGGAAATTGATTTAAGAATCTGAGAAAATGCTGATTGTAATTGAATTTAATTGAATTAACACTTTTGAATATCAGTTGTGTTAGAGTCTATTTCAATGTAGAGAAAATATGTTAATCTTTGATCAATTCTGAAAACAAAATCTTGCAACAACTTTTATCCTTTATTCGAACAGGCTTTTATGTTCTTTCAGAAACTATTTTGTTTGAATACTTGTGATATAAAAAGGTGAATATGTGTAAAACCTGAGTCGAGACATTGCTAACGATGCTGTCATTGTTGCTAATGTCATTGTCAATATTGTGGCTTACTTACCCCTCGTGGGGTATAGGCCGTCCACTACTGCTCTCCAGATTCCCCTGTGCTGGGCTTTCCTCTCAAGTTGGTTCCAGGTGTATCCGCTTTTCTTTACATCCCCTTCAAGGTCACGACGCCAGGTGTTTCTTGGTCTGCCTCTCTTCCTTTTCCCCTGAGGATTCCACGTAAGAGCCTGTCTGGTGATGCTTGTAGTGGGTTTCCTGAGGGTGTGGCCAATCCAGCCCCATCTCCGTCGTGAAATTTCTTCCTCTGCAGGTAGTTGGCGGGTGTTTTGCCACAGGTCGGCGTTGCTGATGGTGTCAGGCCAGCGGATCCGGAGGATTCTTCTGAGACAGTTGTTGATGAAGGTCTGTACTCTGTGTATTGTCAGTTTTGTGATCCTCCAGGTCTCTGCTCCGTATAGTAGGACTGACTTGACATTGGAGTTGAACAGTCTTATCTTGGTGTTTGTCGAGATGTTCTTCGTTCTCAATATGTTTCTCAGTTGTATGAATGCCGCCCTTGCTTTTCCTATTCTTGCCTTGACCTCAGCATCTGTTCCGCCTTCCTTGTCCACAATACTGCCCAGATAGGTGAAGGTATCTGTTTCCTCTAGAGCGATGTTATCTAGTGTGATAGGGTCAGTACTGTTTGCATGGACCTTTAGGATCTTAGTCTTTCCCTTGTGGATGTTCAGGCCTATCTGATGAGAGTTGACGTTTAATTCGTTGGTCTTTTCTTGCATTTGCTGTCGGCTGTGGGCTAGTAAGGCTAGGTCATCAGCAAAATCCAGGTCATCCAGCTGTTTCAACATTGTCCACTCTATGCCGTTTCTTCTCCCGGAAGTTGTCCGTTTCATGATCCAGTCTATCGCAAGAAGGAAGAGGAATGGCGATAGCAGGCATCCTTGTCTCACTCCTGTTCTGACTTGGAAGCTTGGTGTGAGTTGTCCTCCATGGATTACTTTACAAGTTGTTGATTCATATGAGCTCTTGATGATATTCACTAGTTTAGGTGGTACTCCATAGTGTCTGAGCAGTTTCCATAGCATGTCTCTGTCCAGGCTATCGAAAGCTTTCTCGTAGTCGACAAAGTTGACATATAGTGATGTGTTCCATTCCAGTGACTGCTCCACGATGATCCTTAACGTGGCTATCTGGTCTGTGCAGGATCTATTCTGTCGGAAGCCAGCTTGGTTGTCTCTGAGAATGGGGTCAACTTGATTTTTCATTCTTTCAAGGAGGACTCTGTTAAATATCTTCCCAGGTACTGAGAGCAGTGTAATTCCCCGGTAATTTGCGC
Organism: Steromphala cineraria; assembly: GCA_916613615.1. Taxonomy (NCBI): domain Eukaryota; kingdom Metazoa; phylum Mollusca; class Gastropoda; order Trochida; family Trochidae; genus Steromphala; species Steromphala cineraria. The sequence goes on from OU744726.1 coordinate 38,432,008, forward strand.
AGTTGCTGAGATCTCCTTTCTTGGCAATCTTGACCAGGTGTCCTTCCCTCCATTCTGTTGGTACTGTTTCCTCTTCCCATATCTTGGCAAACAGAGGGTGAAGTATCTCAGTAGTTGTTTCTGTGTCTGCCTTGAGTGCTTCTGCTGGTATGTTATCTGGGCCCGGGGCTTTACCATTCTTGAGGTGGTTGATGGCTTTTCTTATCTCCTCCTTTGATGGTGCTCTACAGTCCATATCCAGGTCTATCTCTGCTTGTCTGATGTCAGGGGGATTGCTTGGAGCTGGCCTGTTTAACAGTTCGGTGAAATGCTCTGCCCATCTGTTTAACTGTTGTTCTGTTCCACTGATTGTGTTTCCATTCTTGTCCTTTACTGGTCTCTCTGGTTTGCTGAACTTGCCGGACAGTTTTCTTGTTGTATCGTTAAGTTGTTTCATGTTGCCCTTGGCGGCTGCCTCTTCAGCTTCTTCTGCTAGACTATTGATGTAGAGTCTTTTGTCTGTCCTTGCACTCTTCTTTACTCCTTTGTTTGCCTTAGTGAAGTTCGAGCTTGCCTTTGCCTTTTCAGTTCTTGTCCGGCTGTTATTTAATAATGCCTTCATTTTCTTTCTTGCTTGAACTTTGGTAAGTGTTTCAGCTGATATCCATTCCTTTTGGTGTTGTTTCTTGGGTCCGATCACTTCCTGGCAGGTTGTGTTGACGATTTCCTTTGCGCGTTCACATAGATGTTCCAGAGTTTGGTCTTCCTCCTCTAAGTCTTGAAGCACTTGGAACTTGTTCCGGAGTGTGATCTTGAACGTTTCTCTTTGTTGCGCTTCTCTCAACAGACTGACATTGTATTTCCTTCTGCTTGTTGCCCTTTCCATCCAGTTCTTCTTCAGTTTCAGCTTCAGCCTAGCTGTCAGTAGATGGTGGTCTGAAGCTACATCTGCTCCTCTCTTTACCCTCACGTCTTCCAGTGTTCTTCTAAAGGTTTTGGCAATACAGATATGGTCAATTTGGTTTTCTGTTTTGTGGTCTGGGGATACCCATGTTGCCTTGTGGATATTCTTGTGTGGGAATGTGCTTCCACCGATGACTAAGCTGTTTAATGCACACATGTTAGCAAACCTCTCTCCATTTTCGTTCATTGTTCCAAGGCCGTGTCTTCCCATAACTTCTTCATAGCCTCTGTTGTCCGACCCTGTCTTGGCATTGAAGTCACCCATTATTATGTTGATATCCTTTGTTCTTGCCTTGTCGATGACATGCTGCAATCTGTCATAGAAGAGATCTTTCCCTTCATCGCTAGTGTCATTTGTTGGAGCATAGCATTGGGTGATGTTGACCTTCATGTTCTTCTTTTTTGTCTTGAAAGATGCTGTTATGAGTCTTGATCCATGAGCTTCCCATCCCACTAGGGCTCTTTTCGCTGTCTCAGATAGCATTAGTGCTACGCCTTCTGTGTGCGGTGAGTTGTCTTCTGGGTGTCCAGAGTAAAGTAGTGTCTCTCCTGATGATAGTCTTGTCTGTCCTGTTTGTGTCCACCTTGTCTCGCTGATTCCTAATATCATGAGGTTATAGTTCTTCATTTCAGCTGCAACTTGGGCAGATTTTCCTGTCTCGAACATGGTCCTCACATTCCATGTTCCTATGCTGATGGTTCTGGTCGATAGAAGGGTTGTCGGCTTAATGGCTTCCGTATGTTTCCGGCTTTCCCCATTATGCGTCATAGTTCTTCTTTGTGAAGACCCTTCCTGTTCCAGATAGTGGGTTTCTTTTGATGTAGTTGACGTTTCTGTAGCAATTGGTTGTTTTACAGGGTGGGGGTGCTGGCCCCACGCCAAACCCTCCTCCTTTGAAATCCGGGCTTGGGACCGGCCTTGGCGGAGTTATTGTGGACCGAATCTTATTTACGTCATATGTCATTGTTGATTTCATCACTTCATAATGCCAAATGAAACAGTTGGTGTGAATAAGATAATCAAAAAGTATCCTGGTGACATATGCTAAGCATATATAGAAACCTCTTTTTAGAATATGAATACACCGTAACAAAGACAAATTGATTTTTAAGATGAATGATAAGGCCACGATATTGATGAAGAAACTGACGGACTTTATCGTCAAGAAGTGAAAGATACTTCGTTTAGTGTGATGCAAGCCATATTTCCCGATCCTGTTAAGTTTGTATTGCTGTCACTAACATGACATGAATCTTGTATATGAAATATTGCTGTATTGACGTTTTGGAGTCTGTTGAATAACATTTGAACTTATTCTGGAATACTTATTTATGACTTTCAAACGAGTTAAATATTTCATCCTTAATGCCGCATATAATTTCATGTAATGCCAAACATTTTTGAATAGTATATTTGTGCAATGAATGAGTCAATAATGGTGTAATGTATTTAAATAAATTTGTTTTGTTTGAATGATTTGATCCTAGAAGAGGTGTTACACGTCTTTTGACTTCAATCTTCATGGTATGGTACAGAATATACCTAGATGTGAAACCAATGAACTGAAATGTTTCAGGATAAAGCTAAGCCTCTTGACATCATATTTTGAATACAAAATTGTAAGAAAAATTGTTCAAGATTTATTTATCACTTTATCACTTTTTTATTTGTCCCGAACCTGTAACTGTCTTTTTATTATCTGTCGACTGTCATTGCATCTTAAAACATCATTGCAATTCTGATCTGATAAAAGGATTTGAGGCCCAAAGAGCCAATATAATATAAAATCTCTACTGTACAATATCACATGCGTAGAGTTGTCTAGCAAATGTCGGTAGTGTTTTATTGTAAACTTTATTTTCCAACCTAATTCCAGAAGTTTCAAGTATGACTTGATGCTTGTAACCTGAACAGTGCAGTCTGTAGTGCATGCAGACTCATAAACAGCTGGAAATAGAATCAGTCCGCAGATCTGCCTACCTTAGCAGCACCAGAACCAAGGTACTTGTACAAAATAATGTTTCGCAACAACAGATTCTTATCAGAACGTTATCAGCTCTTAAGCAAAGCATGTGTTATAGCCATGACATTGAAAAAAGGTGGCTTGGAAATGTTCCGAATCTGAAACAATAATTCGATAATCTAAACCAATGTTTATTTTCAAAACGTTTTGATTAAAGCTTACATTCAGTTCATCTGTATTTTAATTGTAAATCTCTGTCCTATTGAATACAACATGTAACAAAGACTTAATTGACTAGTGTTCATATTACCTAGAAATGTAGTAAGCTTATTTCAATTTAACATAATATACCCAATCTTGCAGACTTTTGCAAATTGTTAATATGGATATACCTTTACTTAAAGGTAATATTTTTCTTCACATCCAAACATAGCTGCCCATTAAACTTTTCTCAACTTTCAGAAGGAAGAGACCTTGAAAGCTGAAATTTTGTGTAAGTGTAAATTGTGAAATGTTTGGATACACTTTCCAAACTTACAATCAGCCAACATCTTAAAACAAACAATCGTTACAAAGGAAATCGAAGATACATACTTTTATTGCAGACAAAACTGTACCATATTGAAAACGGTAAAGGTCTGTCATTATAATAGAATTCAAGCCTTTCAAAATGAAATTTAATGAATAAAAAGTCTGTCTACATAAGTTGCTATCAAATTGCATAAACGTTGTTCTAGTGCATACCATGGTTTGACTGTCCATGTACGTGTACGATTATATATATAATATGGTCTTGGCAACTGTCCTTTCAGTTTGTTTCATCCTTACAGTCAATATATTGAAGGACGTAACCTTCTCTGGTGTATGTATATCAATTAACTTAGGTTTATTTGCATTATTTCTTCATACTAATACATGAATTGGAAATGGAGCCTTTCATTTCCTTCATAAAACCAAAATCAATGTTTCCAAGGACATAATCTACCATTTGTGTAAATGTATGTCAATAACCTTCCTATTAAACACACTAATCATACACTATTTATAAGCAGTCTCCCTAGTCGACCTTTTCTGTGCTATTATCTTTTCAGGTTATCTGCATTATCCTGTGAAACGTCAATTCCTTATAATGGAAATCAATTTTCTCCTCATTCATACTGTAAACATAATTATTTTCGATGTGGGTTTATGTTAGTGTTTAAAGGTACATGTATTTCACTTATCCAAAATTCATGTAGTTAATATATACATTTAATTATATAGAGTTTTGATAATATTGGAAACAGGTATAGCTGACGAGAAATTAATCAACTGCAAAGGGTAAACCACAGGTATTCTTTGTATCACATTTGATGTAAACAGCTCAGCCTCAATTCTCTTATATTCTATTGTTCCATCACTCTCAGATGATAACAAGATTTCACTGTTTCCATAGTAACAATGCTAAAAGGAGAACGATTGATATAATCAGCGTGTATCTGGTAATCTTGGTGTGTCCTATTCCAGTCGCTTGTTTCATCAAAATTTCATTTCACAAATGCAAAATTAGGTTTATTTCACTTACTGATTATTGCCTTTATTGTATTATAGTCGTATCTTTGACGAACAGTAATTATGATGTTTCTTCTTTTCAATAAAACCAAAAAGAATTAAAATGTCTATGAAAATCTTGTGCATACTTAAATAAGGTTATGGCAAATACCTAAATAAAGCTATTTACATCCTTTTTACTGTTTATTCATGACCCAAAATACTTGCAATAAAAAGATAGTAAACACGGATAATACTTTCCCCATGTTTCACTAAATATATTAGCCAGATAGGGCCATAACATCATTTCTATGACTTTAACCCTTATTTGTCACGGAATCCTCCTAAGAATTGCCTTTGATATTACTGCCATTGAAAGTATTCCAACCTATCGTTTTTAGGGCTACATGTAGGTGATCAGAATTAAACTAAGTAGTCTAATGATTAACGAACTTGTGTCAATGTGATTGACTCTTTTATCACCAGTGTCATAAATTTTTCAATGACTTAGGATCCGTTCCTTGAACAACTTGGTCTTGGCAATGGTCTGAATACTGTAGCAAGTTGGAGGGGTTTGACGTTTTATTATTTTAATACACATTGGTACATCATCAACTTTATAAATTTTTTAAGTTCAACCTGATTTCGAATATTATACACATGCTTATGGAGATTTGAAATGTCGAACTTGTATCACATCATGTTGCATTTAATGGAAGTTGGAATATTTAAATTTAATCAAGTTCAATTGAGATTTTTTACAGTCACTTTTCGTTCTGGTGTGTGATTCCATTTCATCAACAGATATCCTTTCGCAAGTTAGCATTGTCCATTAATCTCCATAATCGTATTGTCCATTATCCCTTGGTTGTGTCAGGAATACCTTATGTGAAACAATGACCGCCAAACCAGTTATGCCATATCAGCAATTTTTATCAGCTTTGATAGAAGCCAATTATTCCTACTCAGCCTCTTACATGTGAGTCGAGATACAGAACTCAGATGAGTTCCTGAGCTATTAATACCAAGTAACTTTATCTACAAACGTTCTCTCCTGATTTGTCCTATAGACATTCAAGTTATCCTCCATGTCCATGCATTGATATCATATGGTAGTTGGACATGTAAGAGTGGTTGGTACCAAGAGCCTGTTATAATTAATTGGACGAGGTTGATTCGCAAGGTGGACTGACTCTTACTCTGACAGGGCCATTTTCCCTTTTAACAGTGGATAATAATATGATATTTGATTTTTTCAAATCTCAGAAATAGTTTCAAACATTATATTTAAACATTATTTAAGCCACTAACAGCTATGAGGTTTCCTGTCATTAAGATTTGTTATCACATCTATAACATGTTCAAGTGATCTGATTGGCTAACGGTGACATTTGACAATAGTTTGACTACATTTTTCATCCATCAACAAACGTGTTTTCATTAAAAAATTTCGGACAACACGAGCCTCATTCTTCAAATTCTATAGAAGTGTAATTGATTATTTTACAAAACTTATTGAATGCCAAAAATAAAACAATTTCATAGATATTGTGCAAGGTTAATAAGGAAAACTGAAATTATAAGGAACCGCTAAAACTTTGAATTGTCAATCATATAGATAAAAGTTTGATATCCATAATTCATCAACACGCTTTTTGCGAATTAATGTTTATTTTAGGAAATAATGTTATCTCCAATATTAAAACTGAAGAAATAGTGAAAATTATGTATATATCTCTCAACAGGAAACATTTAAATGACACAATGTCCGACTTGATATCTTGTTCAAATACATCTCGAGATCACATGAGTCCAGACGGGATCAGTATGTTAACAATAGTCAGTCAGACAGGCACATGTGAAATGTATCCTGAGGAAATTGATTTAAGAAGTTGAGAAGATGCTGATTGTAATGATTTTCTTAAGTAAAGGCATTTCGATTCACTATTCACGATTCATTGAGAGACTTTTATTTCATGAAATGTTTTATCCTGGACCCAATATGAAAATTTTAAAAATCAATTTTATGTAGAATAATTTGCAGTTTCATCTGGCTAAAAAGGTTGTTTTTCTTGAAAAAGTCCTTGCAAAGAACATTGTTTTGGGTACAATTTGGAAGAAACATGTTAAATTTTGTATACAGGGGAAATTCTTTTCAGAGGTTGACCAGATGCTGATTGTCATAGGATTTTTTTAATAAATGTATTTTGATTCGGAAAGGAAGTTTTATTTCATAAAATGTTTAAGCCTGGATCGAATTTAAAACTACAAAAGTCAAGTTTATGTAGAATATGAAATTTTGATGTTTCACCATGCTAAATAGGTTGAATTTCATTGGTGTTTGCTTTGAAAAATTCCTTGTAAGAACATAGATTTTGGGTACATGTTTACATTTGATAGAAACAACATATTTGATTTTTGTATTCCTTATTTCTAAAAAAACATTTATCACGTTCAGTAGACGATCTATCAACTGACAAGTACAATGAATTTGGATTATAACCGTGAGTAAAAAGAATTAGCTTGTAAGCTGGTAACTGCTTCTGTCTTTTATTCATGTATTGAGATGTAAACATTTAAACAATTTTTATAATTATCTTTTTGTAACTCCATGACAGTGATCAAATTGTAATAAGTTATGAAAAACTGTTGCCTACTTCGTTTAATAACTGATGTCATGTTTATCATAAATAGCTACACAAGGATAATACTCTCCCCCATCTTTTACTAAATATATAAGCCAAATAGTGCCATGACATCCTTTCTATGACTTTAACGGAATCCTCCTAAAAAAGCCGTTGGCAATACTGCAGTTGAAAGTATTCCAGCCTATCGTTTTTAGGCTTTGATTTGATAGACTTGTGACAAAACTGTTTTGCAATAAAGTACAGCTGTTTCTAGACTATGATCTATTGTTTTAAGATATCTATACTTTCGCCTCACCTTGAATTATATATAGGGATACAATGCATTTCGACTGCAATACATCTGCTTTGGGAAAATATATTCATCAAATTAACTAGATATTGATGTACATATGATGACTTTTCATTTTTTATTATATTCATCATTAATAATGCTCAACAATTATCTGACGTTTATAATACTGTAAAAATATAACAGTCACGTTAATTTGCATGTCATATTGCTTGTTAAAAACTTTTAAAGTCCGGACAGTGCTATGTTGATTTGATTGTATATGAATTTTTCAGGGACAGTGAATGTTATGTTTGTGCTATTCATTACTATCGAGACGATGTTTATTTCCCTACATTCAATGTAGCTAAAGATATATTACATTCAATATAAAGATAATATAGGAAATAGTTGCAAATGGTTTTAAAGAAACCAGATGAAAATGTCTCTTTAGATGTAAACAGGTTAACCAAAATTTCATATATTCCATGTCCCCTCCACTCTCAGCTGATAACAAAGTTCCACTGTTTCCATGGTAACATTGCTAGAGAGCCAAGATTGATAGAATCAGCATGTACTGATAATCCTGGTCTATCCTATTCCAGCACCTTGTTTTATCAAAATTTCATTTCACAATGGGAAAATAGTTCTTTAACAAAATATAAAATATTTTATATAACTGATTATGGTCTTAAATTGTTTTCTACAATCGCATCTTTTATTGAAGAACAGGGTTTCTAGATAGTGTTTGCTGTGTTGAATTTACAAAAATATTAAGAGGTTTATGAAATTTTCCCAAACTCTTATAGCACAATTAGAGTTTTGATAGCCAAGTTCACGTACTTCATTCACATAAACACAGTCGATAGATATTTTTGTGTGTGTGGTTGAAACAGTATTGCAACTGCAATAAGTAACACAAACTAAATAAATTAGCCCCAAAATACAATAAATCCCTTCATATTTAAACCTTGAATGTTCCCTTTCTTGGAATCTACAGCAGGAAAGCTGTTGTCATTTCTGTGATTTTTGCCTTCTGAGCCAATCGTTCGTCAGGTCAGTAATAAGAAGTGGACAAAAGTTGTCCACTGTTGACCAGGATAAGGAACTTGTAGTAATGGGATTGACCCTTTCATCGACATTTCTATGGATTTTCTAGTGACTTAAATGTACGACTCCACAAATCCTTTGGAACGGTCTGATAAATATAACTCAAGAGTTTTGCTGATTTTACTTTGAGAGGCTGAATAATATATATACATGTAAGTATATATTTAGTATATATTTCAAATTTCAAAGTTCTTTGTATCCGTAACGGTAGAAATGTTTTTTAGTCGGTCAGAATGACACTTTCTATAAAAGGGTCAATCCCACTACTACAAGTCTCTTAGTAAAGTCAGAAGTTGACAAGTTCCCCTGAATCAAACATGTTAAAAAAAATACAGAATACAGACTTATACATATTCAATCTATCAGTTATCTACCAAGAGGACATTTGTGATATTTTTTCATACCTGTAAAGATAAGATTCCAACATAATGAACTATGTAATGTTATAGCATTTCTGAACTGTCTAGCATCAAAAGGTATCAAATGTCAGTATCAACTAGCAAGTCAACAGTGGAAACAAACAAACAATACCCATAATCTTGTTTGCCATTGTTTCGATGATTATGTTTGGAATACCTGGAGTGACATCAAACCTGTTATACCATATCAGCAACATAACTCCGCAGTGTTCCAGCTCATTATCCCCACTCAGCTTTCTATCTGTGAGTCCAGATACAGAACACAGCCAAGGTTTCTGAGCTATTAATACTGATCTGCTAATTAGCTCTGCCTGAAGCAGTTCTCTCCTGACTTGTCCTGTAGACATTCAAGTAATCCTCCATGTCCATGCATTGATATCATCTGGTTGGCGGACATGTAAGAGTGATTGGTAGCCAAGAGCCTGTGTGATGGAGTTACTGCATCGTCCTACTGCATTTTAGAAGTTAGTGTACTGACTCTGTTTGCTAGCTAGACTGGCTCTTACTCTGACAAGATTGTTTTGCTTGTGGCAATGAAATGATTTCAAAGAAAAATATAAGCATGTAAGAGTGATTGGTAGCCAAGAGCCAGTGTGATTGAGTTACTGCATCGTCCTCCTGCATTTCAGAAGTTAGTGTACTGACTTTGTTTGCTAGCTAGACTGGCTCTTACTCTGACAGGATTTCATTGCTTTTGACAATGAAATGATTATATACTTTTCAATCAATCAAGCATTATCTTTATATTCTTTCAACAAATCATTTTCATGATAGATTAATGATAATATCCTTATGATTAAGATTTATGATTTACATAAATATGTATTGATTACTTTTACCATTTCGTGTTGTCTTTTAAGATGTCAATCAACCAAATCTATTGAATGTTTATTATAATTGCTATGAAATATATCAAAGTGCTATTATTTAAACAACGATCACGTTTTCAGGTCTTACTTATCAGTATGTCAATGTTACCTTCCATCAGTCTATATTTTATCAAAATATGACCTATTGCTAGAAAAATGAAGCTGACGGAGTTTGAGTGTCCTTCATTAAACAGGACATGTTTGCAATAAATGATGATTAAGAAATGTGATAATATTATTATTATATTTATCATCATTATTAAAGATTAACAAAACAGGAAGAGATAATGGATAAATTCCCCTACAGCAAACATAAATATGGATCTGATGCTAACTTGATATTTAGTTCAAACGATTCCCCATGTCCTGGATCAAGTACCTTGTTGATGGAAGTCGGTCAGACATGTGAAATGTACCCAGAGGAAATTGATTTAAGAATCTGAGAAGATGCTGATTGTAACTGAATTTCTAAAGTAAAGATATTTTGATTTAGGAATGCGGTTTGACTCAAGATAGGAGAAGGAAAACGCGATTGTTTTTTCAAAATGGTGAAAAGGTGTATTCATTTGTACTTTTGTGTTGTGATGAATTCCCTATTACATACATTAGAGACAATACGTATTGATTATACAGACATCCATTCATTACATCAATTTTGATTTTAAAAAACCCCCCAGATCTTAGCCTTCATTGCTACTTTATGATATATTTGGTTTACCTAATTGTTTTAGTATCATTATAATACACATATACATAATTATTGCTGTAAAAGTGACAAAACGTCATTTAATATCTAACTGCTACGTTGACAAGAAAAGGGTTAACTGCTCTTGCCTTGAATCTATAGCTCAACATGAATTTAGTACAAATATTTTTGGTTTGTTTGGTGGCACATTAAAGTTGTAAACTATAGCATTATATGTTTGAAATGAAACCATTATTATTGTCATTCCCTTTCTGCCCGTCGAACTGAATGTTAGTTATGGATACTATTTAGTACCAGGTACAACTGATACAAATGACATAATTTTGCAAATAGTTTACTTATCTTATTTTCATAATCTTGATTCTGTGCTCCATGTGCTGCAAACAAGAAAGGCACGTAACACTTTTGTAATATATAACCATTGCAAGTGACATTTGAAACAAGAAAAGAAGTTTTCTTTCATTTCTTTTAATCTGATGTAAATTGAATCAATCATCTGTTTAAAATGCTAATATTTGATTTGATAATGAAGTGAAACTTTGGTTTTTAACTGTTAAAAGAAAATTCTTTGCTTTCATATTCAATTTCCTTTTCAAGGGAACGATAACCAATATTCAGTTAAGGATAACATACGCGTAACCGTCCATTCGTGAAAAAGAATGTACGAGCCGCGAAGCAGCGAGTTCATGGTTTTCCTCGAATGGACGGTTACTCGTATGTTATCTGACTTTTAAATACAGCCTAGGTTCATACCATTCGACATTGGCTTTATGTGATAAAAACTCAAATTCAACAGAAATTCAATCAAACAAGAGGCATGGTTCAATTAAAAAAAATCATTAAAAACCTTTGAGATGCCCAAATCGGATCAACCAGTACATTCTTAATGCACGTGTAAACTGTTCAAAACGTACCAGTCATAACCATCGTGCCAGAACATTCTTGCACGTGCGACCAAACTATATAGCCAGTACATTCTAAATGGACATGCAAATGGTTCTAGACCAGAGTCATCGTTTGGGTATGGTATAAAAGCCTGTTGTAATTGTTATATATTGACATTATGTGCGGTAATTTGGTGTTTCTGGAGGGAAAAAGCGTCCGAGTATCTTCAATTTGATGATAGTTTATCAGATGATGATGTTTCAACACAAGCCACCCAGAAAGGGACAAATCGTGTTCATGCACATGTATGTATGACGAAGACTAAATTATTTAATCGAATGACGACCGAATATCATCTCATGGTCCAAAAAAATTCTAAGGAAGCAACGGGCTGTTCATCCGAAAAGTGAAAGATAGTAGTACCGGAATTTTGACATCCACAACTGTATGAAATGTTGTTGAATTGGATATCTCTAAGATATTCTACATAGAGAAGAAAACTATTATTTTGACCAGGAAAACACTTGTGAGTGAGAATCATCAGAAGATGAAAACAGTGCTGAATCTTCTTGGAATAAATTTCGCTCAAACAACGGTAGAGTAGCACAAAACACCACGATTGAGGCTGACGATGGATACCAGAGGCACTGCGATATACATAAGATGTATTTAGAGAACAACACTTGACATTACATTTTCAATGGAAATTGTCCACGTTGTGTCAAACATGAGTTCAATAAAATAGCTTAATCTCAACGTGTTATTTTGTTTTGCAATGAAAATGGTGTGAAATGCTACATAATCAAATTATGCCAACTAATAATGAGAACGTCAAAGTTACCGTCTCACAAATCTTTACTTCCAATCTAGTTGCAGTAGATTCCTGAAGGATAATGTACGATTGTCACAATGGAGTGACGTCACTGCTGTATTTTAATTAAGGAGAAATTAAAGTTATTGATTGTAATGGAGAATTACTGTTATTGTTAATTATTGTCAGAAAGATAACGAAATTATCTCCATTTGACAAGTCATATTTGTCATATATTTCATTTGTTTGTGATTATAGATAATGTTAAAAGCTCTGCTGATGGTAAATGGTTATGTTGATGACATGAAATGATGTTCGTTCATTTGGGTTTAAGTGTTGCAAAAAGTGCAAATATTGATTTAAGTATTACTAATATAATCAACTTATAGATTTACTTTAATCTAAATGACATTATAAATATCATTGTATAAAATAGGATTTAAAAGTGATTTAGTGAAACAATTATAACAGAAAATGTTTCTCAAGACAGGAGTGCTGTCTGTGGATTACAATATACATAACAATTCAGTTATTGTTTTTATTTATACCAATAAATGCAATTTATTATCTTACAGCTAAATTACTACTTTATTATCAAATGTCTATTTACTCTGTTTGTCAAAGTAATGTAAAATTGTGACCTTTATAATTGTTTGGTTTGTTCAAGGTGTTAATGGAAATATTGCAGCATTTGGGAAGTTCATCAAGGTTGATGTTGACACGATTAAGTACATATATCAAACAAATCAATCTTTACTGTTATGAGTTATTGTTGATATTTATAGGGTGTTAAATTAATAATGTTTGTTATCATTGTTTGTAATTTGTATTATTGGAATTGACAAATGATAGGGATAATAAATCCTATCTTCAGTAATGGAAATTATTGTCTTGGCATGAAATATTGTCGGTTATTGTGGCTAATATTTGTAATGTGGAATATTTCGAATGAAACATAAAACATCTCTCATTAAGAGTTTGACAGTTGAATATAGATTTAAGTATTGTTATTTCAGCTATCATTTTCTTACAAAAAGGTAATATTTCTGATAGTAAAATGCCTGAACAGCAACGTTTGTAAAAATGAAAGATGCTGTAATGACAGATTGAAAAGTATATGTTAATTGAATTGAATTTCAATTGTGTTTGAGCATATTTCAATATAGAGACTTCTGAAGAAAATATGTTAATCTTTGATCAATTCTGAAATAAATGGTTAATCTTCTGGCAATTTTGTATATCCTTTGTTCGATTTAGATTTGTTTTCTTTCAGAAACAGTACTTGTGATCTAACAATGTGAATAGATATATAACCTGAGTCGAGACATTGCTAACGATGCTGTCATTGTTGCTAATGTCATTGTCAGTGTTGTGGACACGAATCTTACTTACGTCATACAGCCTTGTTGATTTCATCACTTCATAATTCCAAATGTAACAGTTGGTGTGAATAAGATAATCAAAAAGTATCCTGGTGACATATGCTAGCCATACTATAGAAACCTCTTTCAGAATATGAATACAACATAAAAAAGACAAATTGATGTTTTAGATGAATGATAAGTCAACGATATTGATGAAGAAACTGACGTACTTTATCTTCAAGAAGAAAATAGATGCTTCATTTCTTGAATCTTGTATATGAAATATTGCTGTATTGACGTTTTGGAGTCTGTTGCATAACACTAGAATTATTCAGGAATACTTATTTAGTGGTTTCAATGTTAATGAGTCAAATATTTCATCCTTAATGCCGCATATGATTTCATGTAATGCCAACATATTTGAATAGTATATTTGTTCAATGAATAAGTCAATAATGGTGTTATGTATTTGAATAAATTTGTTTTGTTTAAATGCTTTGATTCAAACCTAGAATTAGGTGTTACACATCTTTTGACTGCAATCTTCATGGTATGGTACAGAATATACCTAAATGTGATATCAATGAACTGAAATGTTTCAGTATAAGCTAAAGCCTTGTGACATCATATTTTGAACACAAAATTGTAAGAAAAAATGCTCAAGATTTATTTATCACCTGCTTTTATTAAACTGTCTTTTTATTATCTGTCGTCTGTCTTTGCATCTTAAAAACGTCATTGCAATTCTGAACTGATGAAATGTTTTGAGAGCCAAAGAGCCAATGATGCTAATTAAGCAAGTTTAGAGTTGCGTAGAGTTGTCTAGCAAATGTTGGTAGTGTTTTATTGTAAACATTATTCCTCAACCTAATTCCAGAAGTCTCAAGTATTACTTGATGCTTGTAACCTGAACAGTGCAGTATATAGTACATGCGCACTCGTAAACAGCTGGAAATAGAATCAGTCCGCACTGTTGCCTACCTCAGCAGCAAAGGTCTGTACCACTTGAACCGAGGTACTTGTACAAAGCAATGTTATGCAACAACAGATTCTTATCAGAACATTATCAGCTCTTAAGCAAAGCATGTGTTATATCCACGAAATAGAAAAAGGGTGGCTTGGAAATGTTCCGAATTTGAAACAATAATTCGATATTAATTTATAATATTTAATAGCAAAACGCTTTGATTACAGCTTACATTCAGTTCATCTGTATTTTAATTGTAAACCTCTGTACTATCAAATACAAAATGTAACAAAGGTTTAATTGACTATTATAAATATTGCCTAGAAGATGTAGTAAACATGTACTTCAATTTAAAATAATATAGCCAAACTTGCAGACTTTTACAAATTGTTAATAGGGATGCACCTATATTTAAAGGTAATAGTTTTCTTCACATCCAACGATAGCCATCTTTTGAGCTCTTCTCAACGTTTAGAAGGAAGAGACATTGAAAGCTGAAATGTTGTGTAAGTGTAAATTGTAAAATGTTTGTATACACTTTCCCAACATACAATCAGCCAACATCTTAAAACAAAGAATCGTTTCAAAGGAAATCGAAGATACAGATTTTTATTGCAGACAACACTGTACCATATTGAAAATGGTAAAGGTCTGTCATTATAATAGAATTCAAGCCTTTCAAAATGAAATTTAATGAATAAAAAGTCTGTCTAAATAAGTTGCTATCATATTGCATTAACGTTGTTCTAGTGCATACCATGGTTTGACTGTCCATGTATGTGTTCAATTATATATTTAATATGGTCTTGGCAACTGTCCTTTCAGTTTGTTTCATCCTTACAGTCAATATATTGAAGGACGTAACCTTCTCTGGTGTAAGTATATCAATTAACTTGGTCTTATTTGCACTATTTCTTCATACTCATACATGAATTGGAAATGGAGCCTTTTATTTCTTCCATGAAAACAAAATCAATGTTTCCAAGGACGCAGTCTACCATTTGTGTCAAAAACCCTCCTATTAAACACACTAATCATACACTATTTATAAGTATTCTCCCTAGTCGACCTCTTCTGTGCTATCATCTTTTCAGGTTATCTGGTTATCCTGTGAAACGTCAATTCCTTATAATGGAAATAAATTTTCTCCTCGTTCATACTGTAAACGTAATTATTTTCGATTTTGGTTTGTGTAAGTGTTTTAAGGTACATGTATTTCACTTATCCAAAATTCAAGCAGATAGAATATATACATTTAATTATACAGAGAATATTGGAAACAGTTATAGCTGCTGAGAAATTAATCAACTGCAAATTGCAAGCCACAGGTATTCTTTGTAACACATTTTATGTAAACAGCCCAGTCAAAATTCTCTTATATTCATTCTTTGTATCACATTTGATGTAAACAGCCCAGCCTCAATTCTCGTATATTCATTCTTTGTATCACATTTGATGTAAACAGCTCAGCCTCAATTCTCTTATATTCATTCTTTGTATCACATTTGATGTAAACAGCTCAGCCTCAATTCTCTTATATTCATTCTTTGTATCAATTTGATGTAAACAGCTCAGCCTCAATTCTCTTATATTCTATTGCTCCTTCATTCTCAGATGATAACAAGATTTCACTGTTTCCATAGTAACATTGCTAAAAAGAGAAAGATTGATATAATCAGTGTGTATCTGGTAATCTTGGTGTGTCCTATTCCAGTCCCTTGTTTCATCAAAATTTCATTTCACAAATACAAAATTAAGGATATTTCACTCACTGATTATTGCCTTTATTGTATTATAATCGTATCTTTCAAGAACAGTCAATATAATGTTTCTTCTGTTAGATAAAAAAGAAAAACTAAAAGGTCTATGAGAATATTTTGCATACCTGAAAAAGGCTATTATATTTTCAAATGCAAAATTCACACACATAATGTACATATACTTGGTGTTTGTTTGCTGTTTATTCATGACCCAACATACTTGCAGTGAAAAGATAATTACACACAAATAATACTTTCCCCCTTGTTTCACTAAAGATATTTGCCAAATAGGGTCATAACATCGATCCTTTCTATGACTTCTATGATCAGAGTTAAACTAAGTTGTCCATTGACAAACGAACTTTTGTCTATCTGATTGACCCTTTTCATCACCAGTTTCATAGATTTTCCAATGACTTAGGGTCCGTCCCTTGAACAACTTGTAATGGTTAATCACTGTGGCAAGTTGGAGGGGTTTGACTTCCTTCTATGATTATAATACACATTTGTGCATCATCAACTTTATATTGTTTCAGTTCAACCGTATTCGAATAATATACACATGCTTATTGAGATTTGAAATGTCGAACTTGTTCCACATCATGTTGCATTTAATGGAAGTCGGAACATTAAACTTTAATCAATTTAAATAGAGATTTTTTACAGGCACTTTTTCTTCTGGTGTGTGATTTCCATTTCATCAACAGATATCCTTTCACAAGTTAACATTGTCCATTAATCTCCATAATCGTATTGTCCATTATCCCTTGGTTGTGTCAGGAATACCTGAAGTGAAATAATGACCATCAAGCCAGTAATGCCATATCAGCAATATTTATCAGCTCTGATAGGAGCCAATTATTCCTACTCTGCAGACTCTTATATGTGAGTCGAGATACAGAAAACAGCTATGTTCTCCGAGCTTTTAATGCTAAGTAGCTCTACCTGGAGCAGTTTTCTCCTGACTTGTCCTGTAGACATTCAAGTAATCCTCCATGTCCATGCATTGATACCATATGTGAGTTGGACATGTGAGAGTGGTTTGTACAAAGAGCCTTTTGAAATTAATGTGATGAGGTTGATTCGCAAGGTGGACTGACTCTTACTCTGACAGGGCCCATTTGCCTTTAAACTGTGGTTATTTATATGATATGAGATTTTTTTTAAATCTCAGAAATAGTTTAAATCATTATATCTTAGCATTATTTAAACCATTAACAGCTATGAGGTTCTTCGTGTCATAAGATTTGTTATGACACATATGTCTCATAACATGTTCAAGTGATGTGATTGGCTAACGGTGAACTTTGACCTTTCATCCATAAACAACCGTGTATTCATCAACTAATTTCTATCAACACCTGCCTCATTCTTCAAACTGTATAGTAGGGTACTTGATTGATTTACAAAAATTGAATGACAAAAATAAAACAATTTCATAGATATCGACACTTGTGCAAGGCTCATAACAAAGAAGAGATTTTTATCTATCAACATGAAATTATAAGGAACAGCTTAAACTTCAAACTTGTCAAATGTAAAGTGAAAAGTTTGATATCCATAATTCATCAACACACTTTTTGAATGAATGTATCTTTTAAGAAGTAACATTATCTCTAATATCAAAACTGAAAAATGGGAAAAAAAGATACTGTATAAATCCCTCTACAGAAAACATTAAAATGACACAGTGTCGACTTGATATCTTGTTCAAATACATCCCGAGATCACATGAGTCCAGACGGGATCAGTATCTTATCAATAGTCAGTCAGGCAGGAACATGTGAAATGTATCCAGAGGAAATTGATTAAAGAAGTTGAGAAGATGCTGATTGTAAAGAATTTCTAAGTAAAGGCATTTCCATTCACGATTCACGATTCACCAAGAGACTTTTATTTCATGAAATGTTTGAGTCTGAACCCAATATGAAAAAAAATCAAGTTTATGTGGAATATTTTGAAGTTTCACCTTGCTAAAAAGGTTCTATTTCTTGAAAAAGTCCTTGCAAAGAACATTGTTTTGGGTACCATTTGGAAGAAACATGCTTAATTTTTTTGTATACAAGGGAAATTCATTTCAGAGGTTGACCAGATGCTGATTGTCATTGGATGTTTTTAAATAAATGTATTTTGAATCGGAAAGGAAGTTTTATATCATTAAATGTTTACCGGTAAGTCTGGATCGAATATAAAACTACAAAAGTCAAGTTTATGTAGAATATGAAATTTTGATGTTTCACCATGCTAAAAAGGTTGTATTTCTTTGGTGTTTGCTTTGTAAAATTCCTTGTAAGAACATAGATTTTGGGTACATGTTAACATTTGATAGAAACAACATATTTGATTTTTGTATTCCTTATTTTTAAAAAACATTTATCACGTTCAAAAGACGATCTATCAACTGACATGTACACTGAATTTGGATTATAACCATGAGTAAAAAGAATTGGCTTGTAAGCTGGTAACTGCTTCTGTCTTTTATTCATGTATTGAGATGTAAACATTTAAACAATTTTTATAATTATCTTTTTGTAGCTTCATGGCAGTGACCAAATTGTAATAAGTTATGAAAAACTGTTGCCTACTTAGTTTAATAACATCATGTTTATTATTTTACAAGTAAATGAATTACGAATAGCTACACAAGGATAATACTCTCCCCCATGTTAGTCTAAATGTATAAGCCAAATAGTGCCATGACATAATTTCTATGACTTTGACTGTTTTTGTCACCGAATCTTATTCAGAAAAGGAATTTTACTCAGAAAAGCCGTTGTAATTACTGCCATTGAAACTATTCCAACATACCTTTTTCGGGCTTTTCGGGCAGATTAAACAGAAGTGAATTTAATTGTTTATGTTAATACATTATAGATGTTCTATCAATTTTGGACAAAGAAGAAAGTAACAAAATGAAAAATGGCATATGACATATTTAACATTGCTGTCACTTCATTCAATGTTCGTCACAACAAAACTACTTACTAGATATCTAATTGAATTAAAAGCATGCAGAACACATATTTGATAGACTCGAGACAAAACTGTTTAGCATTATAGTACAGCTGTTTCTAGACCTATGATCTATTGTTTTAAGAGATCTATACTTTTGCCTTAACTTGAATGATAAATGTATAGGGTTACAATGCATTTCAACTGCAATACACCTGGTTTAGGGTAATCTATTCATCAAACTAACTAGATATCGATGTACATATGATGGCTTTTAATTTTTATTATATTCATCTTTAAAAATGTTTAAAAATTATCTGACTTTTACAGTACTGTAAGATTATAACAGTCACGTTAATGAGCCTATCATATTGCTTGTTATCAACTCTTCAGGTCGGGACATTGCTATGTTGATTTACTTCGCTAAATTCAATGTAGCTAAATATATATTACATTAATATATAGATAATATAGGAAATAGTTGCAAATGGTTTTAAATAAACAAGATGAAAATGTCTCTTTAGATGTAAACAGCTTAACCTAAATTCCGTATATTCCATATCCCCTCCACTCTCAGATGATAACAAAGTTCCACTGTTTCCATGGTAACATTGCTAGAGAGCCAAGATTGATAGAATCAGCATGTACCGTTAATCCTGGTCTATCCTATTCCGGCACCTTGTTTTATCAAAATTTCATTTCACGTTGGGAAAAAAAGATCTTTTAACAAAATAATAGGTAGTGTATATAAGTGATTATGACCTTTAAATTTTCTCTTTAATCGCACTTTTTATTGAATAACATGGATTCTAGTGTTTGCTGTGTTGAATTAACAAAAATATCAAGAGCTTTTTGGAATTTTCCCAAACTCTAATAGCACAAATAGAGTTTTAATAGCAAACTTCATTCACTTTTCATCATTCATTTGTGATTGAAACTGCAATTTGTAACACAAACTCAATATATTAGCCCCAAAATACAATAAATCCCTTCCTTATTTAAACCTTGAATGTTCCCTTTCTTGGAAAAGGAAAGCTGTTGTCATTACTGTGATTGATGCATTCTGAGCCAATCGTTCGTCAGGTCAGTGGTAAGAAGTGGACAAAGTTGACCAGACTAAGGAACTCGTAGTAATGTGATTGACCCTTTCATCGACATTTCTATGGATTTTCTAGTGACTTACATTTACCACTCCATAAACCCTTTTGGACGGTCTGGTAAATATAACTCAATAGTTTTGCTGATTTTATTTCAGCAGGCTGAATAATATATATATATGTAAGTACCATATATATAAGTTTCAAATTTATCAAAGTTTTTATGCAGCCGTTATAGTCGAAATGATTTTTAGTTGGTTAGAATGTCACTTTCGATAAAAGGGTCAATCACATTACTACAAGTCTCTTAGTAAAGTCAGAAGTTGACAAGTTCCCCTGAATCAAACATGTTTAAAAAAATACAGAATACAGACTTATACATATTTAATCTATCAGTTATCTACCAAGAGGACATTTGTGATATTTTTTCATACCTGTAAAGATAATATTCCAACATAATGAACTATGTAATGTTATAGCATTTCTGAATTGTCTGTTATTTGTTCTTGCATCAAAAGGTATCAAATGGCAGCATCATATTGCAAGTCAACAGTGGAAACAAAGAAACAATACCCAAAATATTGTTTGCCATTGTTTCGATGATTATGTTTGGAATACCTTGAGTGACATCAAACCTGTTATACCATATCAGCAACATAACTCCGCAGTGTTCCAGCTAATTATCCCCACTCAGCCTTCTATCTGTGAGTCCAGATACAGAACACAGCCAAGGTTTCTGAGCTATTAATACTGATCTGCTAATTAGCTCTGCCTGAAGCAGTTCTCTCCTGACTTGTCCTGTAGACATTCAAGTAATCCTCCATGTCCATGCATTGATATCATCTGGTTGGCGGACATGTAAGAGTGATTGGTAGCCAAGAGCCTGTGTGATGGAGTTACTGCATCGTCCTACTGCATTTTAGAAGTTAGTGTACTGACTCTGTTTGCTAGCTAGACTGGCTCTTACTCTGACAAGATTGTTTTGCTTGTGGCAATAAAATGATTTCAAAGAAAAATATAAGCATGTAAGAGTGATTGGTTGCCAAGAGCCTGTGTGATTGAGTTACTGCATCGTCCTACTGCATTTCAGAAGTTAGTGTACTGACTAGCTAGACTGGCTCTTACTCTGACAGGATTTCATTGCTTTTGACAATGAAATGATTATATACTTTTCAATCAATCAAGCATTATCTTTATTTTCTTTCAACAAATCATTTTCATGATAGATTAATGATAATATCCTTTAAAGATTTATGATTTACATAAATATGTATTGATTACTTTTACCATTTCGTGTTGTCTTTTAAGATGTCAATCAACCAAATCTATTGAATGTTTATTATAATTGCTATGAAATATATCAAAGTGCTATTTTTAAACAACGATCACGTTTTCAGGTCTTACTTATCAGTATGTCAATGTTACCTTCCATCAGTCTATATTTTGTCAAAATATGACCTATTGCTAGAAAAATGAAGCTGACGGAGTTTGAGTGTCCTTCATTAAACAGGACATGTTTGCAATAAATGATGATTAAGAAATGTGATAATATTATTATTATATTTATTATCATTATTAAAGATTCACAAAACAGGAAGAGATAATGGATTAATTCCCCTACAGCAAACATCAATATGGATCTGATGCTAACTTGATATTTAATTCAAACAATTCCCCATGTCCTGGATCAAGTACCTTGTTGATGGAAGTCGGTCAGACATGTGAAATATATCCAGTGGAAATTGATATATGAATCTGAGAAGATGCTGATTGTAATTGAATTTCTAAAGTAAAGATATTTTGATTTAGGAATGCAGTTTGACTCAAGATAGGAGAAGGAAAACGCGATTGTTTTTTCAAAATGGTGAAATTTTGATATAGTGGTGTTTTCCACATGACTAAAAAGGTGTATTCATTTGTACTTTTGTGTTGTGATGAATTCCCTATTACATACATTAGAGACAATACGTATTGATTATACAGACATCCATTCATTACATCAATTTTGATTTTAAAAAAAACCCCAGATCTTAGCCTTCATTGCTACTTTATGATATATTTGGTTTACCTAATTGTTTTAGTATCATTATAATACACATATACATAATTATTGCTGTAAAAGTGACAAAACGTCATTTAATTTCTAACTGCTACGTTGACAAGAAAAGGGTTAACTGCTCTTGCCTTGAATCTATAGCTCAACATGAATTTGGTACAAATATTTTTGGTTTGTTTGGTGGCACATAAAAGTTGTAAACTATAGCATAATATGTTTGAAATGAAACCATTATTATTGTCATTCCCTTTCTGCCCGTCTAACTGAATGTTAGTTATGGATACTAGTTAGTACCTGGTAGAACTGATACAAATGACATAATTTTGCAAATAGTTTACTTATCTTATTTTCATAATCTTGATTCTGTGCTCCATGTGCTGCAAACAAGAAAGGCACGTAACACTTTTGTAATATATAACCATTGCAAGTGACATTTGAAACAAGAAAAGAAGTTTTCTTTCATTTCTTTTAATCTGATGTAAATTGAATCAATCATATTTAACTATAATTATATTATAATTATATTGATCTCATCTGTTTTAAATGCTAATATTTGATTTGATAATGAAGTGAAACCGTCCATTCGTGAAAAAGAATGTAGCGAGTTCATGGTTTTTCTCGAATGGACGGTTACGCGTATGTTATCTGACTTTTAAATACAGCCTAGGTTCATAACATTCGACATTGGCTTTATGTGATAAAAACTCAAATTCAGCAGAAATTCAAACAAACAAAAGGCATGGTTCACTTAAAAAAAATCATTAAAAACCTTTGAGATGCCCAAATCGGATCAACCAGTACATTCTTAATGCACGTGTAAACTGTTCAAAACGTACGCGTCATAACCATCGTGCCAGAACATTCTTGCACGTGCGACCAAACAATATAGCCAGTACATTCTTAATGCACGTGCAAATGGTTCTAAACCAGAGTCATCGTTTATAAAAAGCCTGTTGTAATTGTTATATATTGACATTATGTGCGGTAATTTGGTGTTTCTGGAGGGACAAAACGTCCGAGTATCTTCAATTTGATGATAGTTTATCAGATGACGATGTTTCAACACAAGCCACCCAGAAAGGGACCAATCGTGTTCATGCACATGTATGTACGACGAAGACTAAATTATTTAATCGAATGACGACCGAATATCATCTCATGGTCCAAAAAAATTCGAAGGAAGCAACGGGCTGTTCTTCCGAAAAGTGAAAGATAGTAGTACCGGAATTTTGACATCCACAACTGTATGAAATGTTGTTGAATTGGATATCTCTAAGAGATTCTACATAGAGAAGGAAACTATTATTTTGACCAGGAATACACTTGTGAGTGAGAATCATCAGAAGATGAAAACAGTGCTGAATCTTCTTGGAATCAATTTCGCTCTAACAACGGTAGAGTAGCACAAAACACCACGATTGAGGCTGACTATGGATACCAGAGGCACTGCGATATACATAAGATGTATTTAGGGAACAACACTTGACATTACATTTTCAATGGAAATTGTCCACGTTATGTCAAACATGAGTTCAATAAAATAGCTTAATCTCAACGTGTTATTTTGTTTTTCAATGAAAATGGTATGAAATACTATGTAATCAAATTATGCCAACTAATAATGAGAACGTCAAAGTTACCGTCTCACAAATCTTTACTTCCAATCTAGTTGCAGTAGATTCCTGAAGGATAATGTACGATTGTCACAATGGAGTGACGTCACTGCTGTATTTTAATTAAGGAGAAAGTTATTGATTGTAATGGAGAATTACTAACTGTTATTGTTAATAATTGTCAGAAAGATAACGAAATTATCTTCATTTGACAACTCATATTTGTCATATATTTCATTTGTTTTTGATCATAGATAATGCTAAAAGCTCTGCTGATGGTAAATGTTAATGTTGATGACATGAAATGATGTTCTTTCATTTGGGTTTAAGTGTTGCAAAAAGTGCAAATATTGATTTAAGTATTACAAATATAATCAACTTAAAGATTTACTTTAATCTAAATGACATTATAAATATCATTCTATAAAATAGGATTTAAAAGTGATTTAGTGAAACAATTATAACAGAAAATGTTTCTCAAGACAGGAGTGCTGTCTGTGGATTACAATATACATAACAATGTTTTTTTATTTTTTTTATTTATACCAATAAATGCAATTTATTATCTTACAGCTAAATTACTACTTTATTATCAAATGTCTATTTACTCTGTTTGTCAAAGTAATGTAAAATTGAGACCTTTATAATTGTTTGGTTTGTTCAAGGTGTTAATGGAAATATTGCAGCATTTGGGAAGTTCATCAAGGTTGATGTTGACACGATTAAGTACATATATCAAACAAATCAATCTTTACTGTTATGAGTTATTGTTGATATTTATAGGGTGTTAAATCAATAATATTTGTTATCATTGTTTGTAATTTGTATTATTGGAAGTGACAAATGATAGGGATAATAAATCCTATCTTCAGTAATGGAAATTATTGTCTTGGCATAAAATATTGTCGGTTATTGTGGCTAATATTTGTAATGTGGAATATTTCGAATGAAACATAAAACATCTCTCATTAAGAGTTTGACAGTTGAATATAGATTTAAGTATTGTTATTTCAGCTATCATTTTCTTACAAAAAGGTAATATTTCTGATAGTAAAATGCCTGAACAGCAACGTTTGTAAAAATGAAAGATGCTGAAATGACAGATTGAAAAGTATATTTTAATTGAATCGAATTTCAGTTGTGTTAGAGCATATTTCAATATAGAGACTTCTGAAGAAAATATGTTAATCTTTGATCAATTCTGAAATAAATGGTTAATCTTCTGGCAAGTTTGTATATCCTTTGTTCGATTTAGATTTGTTTTCTTTCAGAAACAGTACTTGTGATCTAACAATGTGAATACGTATATAACCTGAGTCGAGACATTGCTAACGATGGTGTCATTGTTGCTAATGTCATTGTCAGTGTTGTGGACACGAATCTTACTTACGTCATACAGCCTTGTTGATTTCATCACTTCATAATTCCAAATGTAACAGTTGGTGTGAATAAGATAATCAAAAAGTGTCCTGGTGACATATGCTAGCCATACTATAGAAACCTCTTTCAGAATATGAATACAACATAAAAAAGACAAATTGATGTTTTAGATGAATGATAAGTCAACGATATTGATGAAGAAACTGACGTACTTTATCTTCAAGAAGAAAAAAGATGCTTCATTTCTTGAATCTTGTATATGAAATATTGCTGTATTGACGTTTTGGAGTCTGTTGCATAACACTAGAATTATTCAGGAATACTTATTTAGTGGTTTCAATGTTAATGAGTCAAATATTTCATCCTTAATGCCGCATATGATTTCATGTAATGCCAACATATTTGAATAGTATATTTGTTCAATGAATAAGTCAATAATGGTGTTATGTATTTGAATAAATTTGTTTTGTTTAAATGCTTTGATTCAAACCTAGAATTAGGTGTTACACATCTTTGACTGCAATCTTCATGGTATGGTACAGAATATACCTAAATGTGATATCAATGAACTGAAATGTTTCAGTATAAGCTAAAGCCTTGTGACATCATATTTTGAACACAAAATTGTAAGAAAAAATGCTCAATATTTATTTATCACCTGCTTTTATTAAACTGTCTTTTTATTATCTGTCGACTGTCTTTGCATCTTAAAAACGTCATTGCAATTCTGAACTGATGAAATGTTTTGAGAGCCAAAGAGCCAATGATGCTAATTAAGCAAGTTTAGAGTTGCGTAGAGTTGTCTAGCAAATGTTGGTAGTGTTTTATTGTAAACATTATTCCTCAACCTAATTCCAGAAGTCTCAAGTATTACTAGATGCTTGTAACCTGAACAGTGCAGTATATAGTACATGCGCACTCGTAAACAGCTGGAAATAGAATCAGTCCGCACTGTTGCCTACCTCAGCAGCAAAGGTCTGTACCACTTGAACCAAGGTACTTGTACAAAGCAATGTTATGCAACAACAGATTCTTATCAGAACATTATCAGCTCTTAAGCAAAGCATGTGTTATAGCCAGGAAATAGAAAAAGGATGGCTTGGAATTGTTCCGAATTTGAAACAATAATTCGATATTAATTTATAATATTTAATAGCAAAACGCTTTGATTACAGCTTACATTCAGTTCATCTGTATTTTAATTGTAAACCTCTGTACTATTAAATACAACATGTAACAAAGGCTTAATTGACTATTATAAATTTTGCCTAGAAGATGTAGTAAACATGTACTTCAATTTAAAATAATATAGCCAAACTTGCAGACTTTTACAAATTGTTAATAGGGATATACCTATATCACATCCAACCATCTTTTGAGCTCTTCTCAACGTTTAGAAGGAAGAGACATTGAAAGCTGAAATGTTGTGTAAGTGTAAATTGTAAAATGTTTGTATACACTTTCCCAACATACAATCAGCCAACATCTTAAAACAAAGAATCGTTTCAAAGGAAATCGAAGATACAGATTTTTATTGCAGACAACACTGTACCATATTGAAAATGGTAAAGGTCTGTCATTATAATAGAATTCAAGCCTTTCAAAATGAAATTTAATGAATAAAAAGTCTGTCTAAATAAGTTGCTATCATATTGCATTAACGTTGTTCTAGTGCATACCATGGTTTGACTGTCCATGTATGTGTTCAATTATATATTTAATATGGTCTTGGCAACTGTCCTTTCAGTTTGTTTCATCCTTACAGTCAATATATTGAAGGACGTAACCTTCTCTGGTGTAAGTATATCAATTAACTTGGTCTTATTTGCACTATTTCTTCATACTCATACATGAATTGGAAATGGAGCCTTTTATTTCTTCCATGAAAACAAAATCAATGTTTCCAAGGACGCAGTCTACCATTTGTGTCAATAACCCTCCTATTAAACACACTAATCATACACTATTTATAAGCATTCTCCCTATTCGACCTCTTCTGTGCTATCATCTTTTCAGGTTATCTGGTTATCCTGTGAAATGTCAATTCCTTATAATGGAAATAAATGTTCTCCTCGTTCATACTGTAAACATAATTATTTTCGATTTGGGTTTGTGTAAGTGTTTTAAGGTACATGTATTTCACTTATCCAAAATTCAAGCAGATAGAATATATACATTTAATTATACAGAGAATATTGGAAACAGTTATAGCTGCTGAGAAATTAATCAACTGCAAATTGCAAGCCACGGGTATTCTTTGTAACACATTTTATGTAAACAGCCTAGTCAAAATTCTCTTATATTCATTCTTTGTATCACATTTGATGTAAACAGCTCAGCCTCAATTCTCTTATATTCATTCTTTGTATCACATTTGATGTAAACAGCTCAGCCTCAATTCTCTTATATTCATTCTTTGTATCAATTTGATGTAAACAGCTCAGCCTCAATTCTCTTATATTCTATTGCTCCTTCACTCTCAGATGATAACAAGATTTCACTGTTTCCATAGTAACATTGCTAACAGGAGAAAGATTGATATAATCAGCGTGTATCTGGTAATCTTGGTGTGTCCTATTCCAGTCATCAAAATTTCATTTCGCAAATACAAAATTAAGGATATTTCACTCACTGATTATTGCCTTTATTGGATAATAATCGTATCTTCCCAGAACAGTAATTATGATGTTTCTTCTTTTTAATAAAACAGAAAAACTAATTATATAAAAGGTCTATGAACATCTTTTGCATAACTAGATAAGGCTATTATATTTTCAAATGCAAAATTCACACACTTAATGTACATATACTTTGGTGAATGTTTATTGTTTATTCGTGACCCAACATACTTGCAGTGAAAAGATAGTAAACACGGATAATACTTTCCTCCATGTTTCACTAAATATAAATTTATTAACTAAATAGTGTCATAACATCCTTTCTATGACTTTAACCGTTATTTGTCACGGAATCCTGCTAAGAAATGCCGTTGTTATTACTGCCATTGAAAGTATTCCATCTTATTGTTTTAGGGCTAAGTGATCAGAATTAAACTAAGTTGTTTATCCACTAACGTACTTGTGTCAATGCTAATTCCTCTTTGTATCACCACTGTCATAAATTTTTCCAATGACTTAGGGTCCGTCCCTTGAACAACTTGTAATGGTCTGATTACCTTAGCAAGTTGGAGGGGTTTGACATATTTCTATGATTAAAATACACATCAATGCATCATCAACTTTATATATTTTTTCAGTTCAACCTGATTTCGAATATTATAAACATGCTTATGGAGATTTGAAATGTCGAACTTGTATCACATCATGTTGCATTTAATGGAAGTTGGAACATTTAAATTCAATCAAGTTCAATAGAGATTTTTTACAGCCACTTTTTGTTCTGGCGTGTGATTCCATTTCATCAACAGGTATCCTTTCGCAAATTAACATAGTCCATTAATCTCCATAATCGTTCTGTCCATTATCCCATGGTTGTGTCTAGAATACCTGAAGTGAAATAATGACCATCAAACAAATTATTCCATATATATCAGCTTTGATAGGAGCCAATTATTCCTACTCAGCCTCTTATATGCGAGTCGAGATACAGAACACAGCTATGTTCTCCGAGCTATTAATGCTAAGTAGCTCTGCCTGGAGCAGTTCTCTCCTGATTTGTCCTGTACAGTTTCAAGTTATCCTCCATGTCCATACATTGATATCATATGGTAGTTGGACATGTAAGAGTGTTTGGTACCAAGAGCCTGTTGAAATTAATTACTCTGACAGGGTCATTATTCCTTTAAACAGTGGATAATAATTTGATATTTGATTTTTTATCTAAGAAATAGTTAAAAACATATTTAAACATTATCCAAGCCATTAACATAATGCCATGGGGTACTTCGTGTCAAAAGATGTGTTGTGACACATAACATAAGTCTCATAACATGTTCATGTGATTTGATTGGCTTATGGTGAACTTTGACATAAGTTGGACCTTTCATCCATAAACAAGCGTGTATTCATCAACTAATTTTGATCAACATCCAGCTCATTGTTCAAACTGTATAGTACTGTATTTGATTGTTTTACAAAACTTATTGAATGACAAAAATAAAACAATTTCATAGATATCGACATTTATGCAAGGCTCATAACCAAGAGAAGATTTTTATTCAAAAAATAAATAATAAGAAACAGCTTCAACTTTGAAATTGTCAAAAAGTTTGACATCCATAATTCATCAACACACTTTTTCAATTAATGTTTATTTTAAGAAATAATGTTATCTCTAATATTACAACTGAAGAAATGGGGAAAATTACTGTATAAATCCCTCTACAGTAAACATTGAAATCACACAGCGTCCGACTTGATATCTAGTTCAAATACATCCTGAGATCACATGAGTCCAGACAGGATCAGTATGTTATCAATAGTCAGTCAGTCAGGCACATGTGAAATATATCTAGGGGAAATTGATTTGAGAAGTTGAGAAGATTCTGATTGTAATGAATTTCTAAAGTAAAGGCATTTCACAAATCAAGAGGAGAGTTTTACATCATGAAATGTTTGAGCCTGGACCCAATATGAAAATAAAAAACAAAAAAGTCTATGTAGAATATTTTACAGTTTCACCTTGCTCAAAAGGATGTTTTTCTTGTAAAAGTCCTTGCAAAGAGCATTGTTTTGGGATCACTTTTACATTTGGAAGAAACAACATGTTTGATTTTATTGGTATCCAGGGGAAATTTATTTAAGAGGTTGAAAAAATGCTGATTGTAATTGAAGATTTTGAATTAATGTATTTTGATTCGGGAAGGAAGTTTTATTTCATTAAATGTTAAGCCTGGATCGAATATAAAACTACAAAAGTCAAGTTTATGTAGAATATGAAATTTTGATGTTTCACCATGCTATAAAGCTTGTATTTCTTTGGTGTTTGCTTTGAAAAATTCCTTGTAAGAACATAGATTTTGGGTACATGTTTACATTTGATAGAAACAACATATTTGATTTTTGTATTCCTTATTTCTAAAAAACATTTATCACGTTCAAAAGACGATCTATGAACTGACAAGTACACTGAATTTGGATTATAACCATGAGTAAAAAGAATTAGCTTGTAAGCTGGTAACTGCTTCTGTATTTTATTCATGTATTGAGATGTAAACATTTAAACAATTTTTATAATTATCTTTTTGTAGCTTCATGGCCGTGACCAAATTGAAATAAGTTATGAAAAACTGTTTCCTACTTAGTTTAATAACTGATATCATGTTTATTATTTTACAAGTAAATGGATTACGAATAGCTACACAAGGATAATACTCTCCCCCATGTTAGTCTAAATGTATAAGCCAAATAGTGCCATGACATCATTTCTATGACTTTGACTGTTTTTGTCACCGAATCTTATTCAGAAAAGAAATTTTACTCAGAAAAGCTGTTGTAATTTCTGCCATTGAAACTATTCCAACATACCTTTTTCTGCTTAGTGATCAGATTCAACAGAAGTGAATTTGTTTATGTTAATACATTATAGATGTTCTATCAATTTTGGACAAAGAAGAAAGTAACAAAATGAACAATGGCATATGACATATTTAACATTGCTGTCACTTCATTCAATGTTCGTCAAAACAAAATTACTTACTAGATATCTTATTGAATTAAAAGCATGCAGAACATATATTTGATAAACTCGTGACAAAACTTTCTTGCAATAAAGTACAGCTGTTACCTGGACTATGATCTATAATTTAAAGGGGTCAATACTTTCGCCTCAAATTGAATGATAAATGTATAGTGTTACAATACATTTCAACTGCAATACACCTGCTTAAGGGTAATCTATTCATCAAATTAACTTGATATCGATGTTCATATGATGGCTTTTCATTTTTTATTAAATTCATCATTAACAATACTCAAAAAGTATCTGATTTTTACAATACTGTAAAATGATAACAGTGACGTTAATGAGCCTATCATATTGCTTGTTATAAACACTTTTAGTCGGGACAGTGCTATGTTGCTTTGATTGTATATGAGTTTTTCAGGGAGGGTTAATGTTATGTTTTTGCTATTCATTACTATCGAGACAGGTGAGACCACTTGAAATATATTTCGCTTAATTCAATGTAGCTAAAGATATATTACATTGAATATAAGGATGATATAGGACATAGTTGCAAATGGTATTAAATAAACCAGATGAAAATGTCTCTTTAGATGTGAACAGCTTAACCTAAATTCCGTATATTCCATATCCCCTCCACTCTCAGATGATAACAAAGTTCCACTGTTTCCATGGTAACATTGCTAGAGAGCCAAGATTGATAGAATCAGCATGTACCGATAATACTGGTCTATCCTATTCCAGCACGTTGTTTTATCAAAATTTCATTTCACGTTGGGAAATTAGATTTAAAAACAAAATATTTAATATTTTATATACAGTAGAACTCGATTATAACGAACTCCAAGGGACCAAAGAATTTAGTTCGCTATATCTGGTGTTCGTTGTATGCATATAATTTAAATGATATTATATAGGGACGGGACTTATATCCGATTGTTCGTTATATCCGAGTTCGCTATATCCGTGTTTTACTGTAAATGATTATGGCCTTTAAATTTTAGCCACAATCGCACCTTTTATTGAAGAACAGGGATTCTAGTGTTTGCTGAGTTGAATAACCAAAAAATATCAAGAGGTTTATGAAAGTTTCCCAAACTCTAATAGCACAATTAGATTTTTTCAAGCCAAGTTCACGTTCTTATTCACTTAAACACAATTGATAGATATTTTTTATTTGTGATTGAAACAGTACTGGAACTGCAATTAGAAACACAAACTAAATATATTAGCCCCAAAATACAATAAATCCCTTCCATAGTTAAACTTAAAATTTTCCCTTTCTTGGAATAAGCCGTAGGAAAGCTGGTGTCATTACTGTGATTGATGCATTCTGAGCCAATCGTTCGTCAGGTCAGTGTTAGAAGTAGACAAAGTTGTCCACTGTTGACCAGAATAAGGAACTTGTAGTAATGTGATTGACCCTTCAATCGACATTTCTATGGATTTTCTAGTGACTTAAATGTAGGCCTCCATAAATCCTTTGGAACTGTCTGATAAATATAACTCATGAGTTTTTGCTGATTTTAATTATGCTGACTGAATAATATATATATATAAGTTTCAAATTGATCCAAGTTCTTTGTAGCAGTTACAGTAGAATTGATTTTTATTGGTTAGAATGACAATGTCAATAAAAGGGTCAATCACAATACTACAAATCTTTTAGTAATGTCAGCAGTTCACCTGAATCAAACATGTTTAAAGTACAGAAAAATGACAATTTTATAACAAAAACAAATAAAGCCTTATACAGCCCATATATTAATCTACCAGTTATCTACCAAGAGGACATTTGTGATATTTGTTTATACCTGTCAAGCGATTCCCTGAGCATAATGAACTATGCAATGTAATAGTAAACTAACGGGCAAAAGAAACGATACCAAACTTTCAGATCTAATATTTTTTTACAAAACTCTTGAAAATGTAAATACACGACATTGAAATGATTCCCCTATGTCAGTAATCATATGTGTCACGAAAATTGTTGCGTTTTGGCGATCCGTTTCCGGGAAATTGCATTAAAGCGAGATTTTTTTACATGAAAATCACATGTTGCACGTGCATCATTTGGGTATAAAAGATGTGTCTTATCATTCGACGACATACCATTTCTTCAACTGTACATGGAAACATGGCAAGATTATCACCAGAAGAGAGAGAGAGGGCCGTCGGGATGATACAGATGGGTGCAACGCATGCACACGTGGCTACGACGTTGGGTTGCAGCCGTATTACTATCACCAGGCTTATGAGACGGTACAGGCAGACAGGGAGGACAGTAGACTTGCCGAGGAGTGGAAGACCCCGCGTAACAACCGCCAACGAAGACCGCCATTTGCGAATTCTTCATCTGCGGAACCGCTTCCTGTCAGTGACGGAATCAGCGACGAATAGCCTTGGACATGCTGTCAGTCGAAGAACAGTGGCCAGACGTCTGAGACGACATGGTATTCGCGCCTACAGACCCGGCCGTGGCGTGCATCTGACGCCTCAATATCGACGTCAACGTCTCCAGTGGGCACGTAACGTTCGGCAGTGGCAGGCCCGGAACTGAAGAAGAGTCATCTTTTCGGATGAGAGTCGCTTCCAACTATTCAGAAATGATCGAAGAGCGAGGGTGTATAGACGTCGTGGTGAACGTTGGCGACGTTGTTGTGTTCAGACTGTGGTACCCTTTGGCGGTGGCAGTGTCATGGTGTGGGGCGGAATTAGCGGACAAGGGAAGACTGATCTCATTGTGGTTGATGGGAACCTCAATGCAGAGAGGTACATCGATCAGATTCTCCGCCCAGTGCTCCTACCATTCCTGCAACAGCACAACAACAGAACCCTGTTCCAGCAGGACAACGCCCGTCCCCATACAGCCCGTATTGTCAGGGATTTCATGCAAAGAAACAACATCAACGCGTTGCCATGGCCTGCCAGGTCACCTGACCTGTCACCCATCGAACATTTATGGGACCATTTGGATCGTCAAGTCCGTCAAAGAGCCGTGGTTCCAGGAAACCACCAAGAGTTTGCCCAGGCCCTGAGAGAGGAATGGCAGAGAATACCAGACCGTGTTATCTTACGTCTGGTGTTCTCAGCACAACGACGAGTTCGGGCATGCATCGAGGCCCGTGGCGGCCATACAAGATACTGAAAAACCTGTTTTTATGGGTGTTGTATTTTTAGGTGCTGATCGAATTCAGGACAATTTCATGAGTGAACTTTAAGGAGTTGTACGTCATAACACACTGACCTGAATGACTTCATGATTGATGTGATTGTTTGATGAACTTGTTATCTGTTTTCATAATGGAAATGAAATAAAAGATGTGTCATTTATTTCCTGTCTTTTATTGGTCAATAGACCGATCCAGTCTGTCAATCAAATCTCGCGCATGCGTTATATCAGCCAATCAGAGCGGCGATTTCGCTACGCGAATTTGTCAACTTTACTTCCGGGGACAAACAACGCGATAATGGCGGCTCGATTCTGTTGTTGCAAATAATATTTAAAATGGCGTTCTTTACGATATTTATGCATCGATATCATGACAGATGTATTCATCATTGTGTATGGTAACAAGGTTACCGTTATCCATCGCTAAAATTGTGGAAAAGGCTCACTACATGGTAAAAAAACAATCGCTGGTCGGACAAGTGTTCGAAGGTGAGAATTTGCACGAACTACGCACTTTTCAAGTCCCTCCCATAAACTTTCCACAAGGTGACAGCTCTAAGTACCCTTTGATAATTTATCTTTGGTACTTTATGTTTCTGAATCAACAGTTCATTGAAGTTGATCGAGATCATTTATAACAATTCTACACGTTGACATTTCAGCAATTATCAAACTTTCGCCATATTGTAAACAAACTATGTTAAACGACTTGTTGTGCCAAATACGGTGAAATATCCCACTCAAATATAATTAAATATCAAAGAAACTGGCAGACATTGAATATTTAATAAATATAAGCTTTTTCTGCATTTCCATTTTACTCATTATGTTCCATAATTATGCCCAAACCAATAAGATTAATGTATGTATACATAGCTTTCAAACAGTAGGCTATGTCCTATAACCTTTCAGGTATTTGATACTAACACAACTTGAAAATAAACTTGCCTGTAAGATAAAACATGGAATATCAATAATGTTCATTTCAAATATTTAAATTTTTCACTTCAATGGTTAGATTTATTTCCAAATATTTGATCAATGAAAACCTAGCTATTCAAAACAAACTACTTGATAGCCTCATTGATTAATTGCTGCAAGTCTCAGGGAACACCCTGGTTCAAAGTATGAAAGGGATAAAACAAATTCCCTAAGCCTGATATAATGGGATTTTTAGAGAATGCAATGGGATGTTTGAGAAGAAAATTAATAGTTTTGATTTTTGCAATGAGACTTTCTCCCCTCATTACTATTGATAATGGGATATATTGATACATCAATTGGTAAATATCCCCAAATCCCAGTCCAAAGTAATCCCTGAAGTCTAGGTATATCAGCTATACAACAATTAACTTTTCTGTCAAAGCTATAACAATAACATTTTGAATGAGTCAATAACCCAAACTGTTCAAAACTATCACTTTTAGATGGGGTAAGTTTTAATAGTGACCAAAGATCAGTTAACAAAAGTACATCTGATTTCTATTCTTTATCAATCAAATAAAACTTGGTGCATATATGTCCATGATTTAAGGTGTACCAGGGAATACAATAAGACAAACCAAAATAATAAATCAAAAAATAATATTTCACATACATGTGAAATCTTGAAAAGTCATTTTTTATTGCTGTTGACTCATATGTTACCTGACAATTGTTTTAAATCCAATCCTAATGCATGTTTTTACTTTGGAAACATGAAATGCAATATTTATGTAAAGCAAAGATTATTTTTTTATTTCCAAGATTGATTAATTCCAGGATCCCTGATATTGTGTTATTTTCACACAAAAATATTTTTTTTAACAATTATATATTAAAAAACTTCATAGTCACTTAATTTATTTGGATCTTTCAGTTTTGAATTCTCTAAAATAATTATGTATAGTGATATGTATGTATGGCTGTAAGCCTTTCTAATTGAATCTTTTTATCATAACCATATTTTCCCAATCTAAATAAATTTGGATCAACAAGTTTTTTTAGAAGCAGGATAAGGTCCTACTGTTTATCAACTTGAATGAAAAAATATAAGATCTGTTGATATAAATTTACTTAAGATTGATGTCTTCCAGATCCTGAATGAAGCCTGTCAAATATATATTTTTTAATGTCAAATAAAAATCATCCCTGTTACATTCCCATTACAGTAGATGTTTGTGGTTCTAATCTATGCCATAAAACATTCATATTTGGCTATAAAGACATTTTCTTCTGCTGTTGACTCATATGTTCACTGATAATTATGATATCTGTGTCAATATAAAAAGATATATCAATAATTAGCATTATAAATATTGTATGTCAAAAAAAAAAAAATATGGCAACTAGTTTTAAATTTGGTTTCAATGATTAAAATTCTCGATGTTTTTTTTTCACACTGATCTAGATGTGTAATTTACACACTGTCAACAACTGGTGAACTGAGCATATGCGACCAAGACCAGCTGATGACAATAACTACTAAACATATTTCAGTAAAAAAGGTTTCTCGACAAAATATGAAAAAAATTAACTTGTCGATGATTTATGAAATCAAACATCTGGTGGTAAAATGTGTGTGCTATTAATTACCTGGATTGTACGAGTATAATTTTTTTTTTACAAAAGTGAAGGAAATATTCCGAGTTGAAATGCGTTTGTTTACAAAGTGGTCGACGACTTCTCTCGCTCTGGGCATTGATAAAGTGTCAAAATTACGCTTCATTTGTTGATAAAATGAGATTTATCTAAGCTATAGGTCATATATTGAATGTATGTGTTAGGTAATGTGCGTTATGAACGACATTAGCATGAACGCAAGCCAAAAGCTTCGGCTAGTGACATTGTTGAGATACGCTGCCCGGCTCGCCTGAGCTTGAAACTTGTCCCCTCAAATATTTCAACCAATCACGTCGCAGGGGGCGGGGCCTAACTGCTCTCGACTGGATCGGTCTATTATACTTGGTATCGTTTCTTTTGCCCGGTAGTTTATTTCAGAATTGTCTATTATTTGTTCTTGTATCAAAATGTATCAAATGGCAGCATCATCTTGCTAGTCAACAGTGGACACAAAGAAACAATACCAATAATCTTGTTTGCCATTGTTTCAATGGTCGTGTTTTGAAATAAAGACGTCAAACCTGTTATGCCATATCAACAACATAAATCCACATTGTTCAAGCTCATATTCCCCACTCAACCTTCTATCTGTGAGTCCAGATACAGAACACAGCCCAGGTCTCTGAGCTATTAATACTGATCTGCTAATTACCTCTGCCAGAAGCAGTTCTCTCCTGTCTTCTTCCTGTAGACATTCAAGTAATCCTCAATGTCCATGCATTGATATAATCTGGTTGCCGGACATGTAAGAGTGATTGGTTGCCAAGAGCCAGTGTTATTGAGTTATTGCATCGTCCTACACTTTTCAGAAGTTAGTGTACTGACTTTATTTGCAAGCTAGACTTGCTCTTACTCTGAAAAGATTTGTTTTTGCTTATGGCAATGAAATGTTTTCAAATAAAAATAAACGTATATACTTTTTAATCAATCAAGCATTATCTTTATTTTCTTTCAACAAATCTTATTATGATAGATCAATGATAATATCATTTGAAGATTTATGATTTACATAAATATGTATTGATTACTTTTACCATTTCGTGTTGTCTTTTAAGATGTCTATCAACGAAATCAATTGAATGTTAATCATGATTGCTATGACATATATCAACGTGCTACTTGTGTTAAATTGAGATTGACCATAAGGTCAACGATTTAAACAAGATTTCGTTTTCGTTTTCAGGTCTTACTTATCAGTATGTCAATCTTACCTTCCATCATACTATATTTTGTCAAAATATGACTTATAGCTAGAAAAATGAAGCTGACGGAGTTTGAGTGTCTTTCATTAAACAGGACATGTTTGCAATCAAGAATGATAAAGAAATGTGATAATATTATTATTATATTTATTATCATTATTAAAGATTAACAAAACAGGAAGAGATAATGGATAAATTCCCCTACAGCAAACATCAATATGAATCTGATGCTAACTTGATATTTAGTTCAAACGATTCCCCATGTCCTGGATCAAGTACCTTGTTGATGAAAGTCGGTCAGACATGTGAAATGTATCCAGAGGAAATTGATTTAAGAATCTGAGAATATGCTGATTGTAATTGAATTTCTAAAGTAAAGGTATTTGGATTTAGGGAGGCGGTTTGACTCAAGATAGGAGAAGGTAAAGGTGATTTTTTTCAAAATGGTAAAATTGAGATAGTGATGTTACGTTTTCAAGATGATTAAAAAGGTGTATTCATTTGTACTTTTGTGTTGTGATGAATTCAATATTACATAATATATTAGAGACAATACGTATTGATTATACAGAAATCCATTCATTACATCAATTTTGATTTGAAAAAAAACCCCAGATCTTGGCCTTCATTTTTATTTTATGATATTTTTGGTTTACCTAATTGTTTTAGTGTCATTATAATACACATAAACATCAGTATCACTGTAAAAGTGACAAAACGTCATTTATTTTCTTTAACTGGTACGTTGGAAATAAAAGGTTAACTGCTCATCATGGACTTGGTACAAATATTGATTTTTTATTTAATTTTTTTGAACCAATATTTTTTAAGGAGAAAGTTATTGATTGTAATGGAAAATTACTGTTACTAATTTGTCAGAGTTGTGAAAGCTGACACAATTATCTCCATTTGAGAACTCACATTTGTCATATAGATCACCTGTTTAAAATTTGTGATTATAGATAAAGAGAAAAGGTCTGCTGATGGTTAATGTAAATGTTGATATCATGAAATGATGTTCGTTCATTTGGTTTTGAGTGTTAAAAAAAGTGCAAATATTGATTTAAGTATTACATATTTAATCAACAATGTAACGGTTTACGTTAATCTAAATAGCATTTCAAACATCATTTTATAAAATAGGAAGTGATTTAGTTAAACCATTATAACAGAAAATGTTTCTCGAGGCAGGAGTGCTGTCTGTGGATTACAATATACATTACAATTCTGTTATTGTTTTGTTATCCATTGTTTTGTTAATACCAATAAAAGATGTTTATTATCTTATAGTTTAAATGCTACTTTATTATCAAATGTCTATGTCTATGTACTCTGTATGTCAAAGTAATGTAATATTGAGACCTTTATAATTGTTTGGTTAGTTCAAGGTGTTAATGGAAATATTGCAGCAGTTGGGAAGTTCATCAAGGTTGATGTTGACACGATTAAGTACATATATCAAATAAATCAATCTTTACTGTTATGAGTTATTGTTGATATTTATAGGGTGTTAGATTAATAATGTTAGTTATCATTGTTGGTAATTTGTAATATTGGAAGTGAGAAATGATACGGAAATAGATCATATCTTCACCAATAGAAATTATGGTCTTGACATTAAATATTGTCGATAATTATGGCTAATATGTTTAATATTAAATATTTTGAATGATGTTGATGACAACATCTCTCATGAAGAGTTTGACAGTTGAATTTGATATAAATAGTAGCATTGTTATTCTCTAACAAAAGGGTTATATTTCTGATTGTAAAACGTTAATTCAATCAACTTCGAACAGCAACGTTTGTGAAAATAGAAGATGCTAAAATGACAGATTGAAAAGTCTATGTTAATGCAACTGATCACTTTTGAATTTCAATTGTGTTAGAGTATATTTCAATGTAGAGACTTACAGGTAGAATATAGAAAGTATGTTTAACTTTGATCTATTCTGAAAACAAAACATCTCTCATTAAGAGTTTGACATTTGAATTTGATATACATTTTAGTATTGTTATGTTAACTATTATTCTCTTGCAAAAGGGTATTTTTTTAATACTAAAATGACAATTCAATCAACAAGAACAGAGACGTTTGTGAAAATGAAAGATGCTGAAATGACAGATAGAAAGGTTTATGTTAATTTAATTTGTCACTTTTGAATATCAGTTGTGTTAGAGTCTATTTCAATGTAGAGGCTTTTACAGAAAATATGTTAATCTTTGATCAATTCTGAAAACAAAATCTAGCAACAACTTTTTTCCTTTATTCGAATGGGCTTTTTTCTTTTAAAAACAGAACTGTTTAAATACTTGTGATATAAAAAGGTGAATATGTGTAAAACCTGAGTCGAGACATTGCTAACGATGCTGTCATTGTTGCTAATGTCATTGTCAATATTGTGGACACGATTCTTACTCACGTCATACAGCAGCCTTATTTATTTCATCACTACATAATGCCAAATGTAACAGTTGGTGTGAATGAGATAATCAAAAAGTATCCTGGTGACATATGCTAAGCGTACATGGAAACCTCTTTCAGAATATGAATACAACATAACAAAGACAAATTGATTTTGAAGATCAATGATAAGGCCACGATATTGATGAAGAAACTGATGGACTCTATCTTCAGGAAAAAGAAGATACTTCATCTAGTGTGATGCAAGCCATATTTCCCGATCCTGTTAAGTTTGTATTGCTGTCACTGACATGAAATGAATTTTGTATATGGAATATAGTGCTGTATTCTCCTTGTGACTGACGTTTTGGAGTCTGTTGCATACCGTTTGAACTTATTCTTGAATATTTATATAGGACTTTCATCCTTACTGAGTAAAATAGTTTATTGTAAATGTCCCGTGGTTTTGAATGCAAACAACAGTTGAATGGAATATTTGTCCAATGAATGAGTCAATACTGCATTTTCATGGCATGGTTTTGAATATTACTACATCCAATATTAATGAACAAATATTTGTTTATCCACGTTTCCATGTTTCAGAATTTATCTTTGTGACAATCATATTTTGAACAAGCAATGGTCAGACAAGTTGTTTACCAGTTATATGCTACAGGTCGCTAATATTAATCTTTGCATCTAATAAACTCGTATTTCATTGAAATGAGCCTTTCCAAATTTCCATGAAAAGATTGAAAAGCGACAGAGTCAATGGCTCTATTTTAGGAAATTCATATTAATGTTGTTACTATGCAATATCAATGAACATGGTTGTCTAGCAGATGTTGATTATGTGTTTACGTAAACCAAACCTAATTCCATAGGTCTTAAGTTCCACTTGATGCATTGCAGTATGTAGTGCATGCAGACAGCATGAAATAGAATCACCCCGCATAACATTGCTGCCTACCATAACAGTACACTGAACCAAGGTACTAGTACAAAGCCATGTTTCACAATAACTAATTCTTATCAGAATATTATCAGCTCTTTAGCAACGCACTCTTGTAGTCACCGCTTCGAATAGAGTGTGTCTTCAACAATAATTGCATAACCCCGACCAAAAGCATTTCAAGATGTATTTTTCATTAATATTTAACAATCTTTTAATTTGACCTTGAATAATCCTGGCATATCATATTTATGTCATTATGTACTGTCATACCCTTCAGTGTTTCTTGCGTTATGTTTGTTATGTATTTAAGTCATGTCAAATTCAACAAGTTAAGCAAAAGCAATAGTAAGGCTCGCAAATAATAAGGATTATTGAGGCTAACAAAATTCAATGCTTATTTCTAATCAGGATATTTACCATCCAAAATCACACTCGAATAATTATATCCATATATTAAAAAATTCTTACACTTGTAGTGACCTATATATGATGTCCTAGTTAATACCAATATGATCTTGTTATTTGGAACTGATATTATTAGATGATTTTGTCAAACTATTCAAGGACGTAGACGTCTTTGTATAAAGTTTTTGTACATTAACTTCGCGTTGATTAATCTAATGATACGAAATTTGAACATGCTCGCAAACTCGCTGAGATAATAATAAACTATCACACGAAATGATTCCTTAGTTTGTCTTTTTAATACATGAATGGGGGACTAACTTTTCTATTTCTTTCATGATAACAAAATCAAAGTATTCGAGGAGGCAGCCTACGTTTCTTTCAATTCACGAGAAGCCTCCAAAACGTTATTTACGTGATATTATCTTTTCAGGCTATCCCACATCAAACTGTGAAACGTTTTTTTTTAAAAATCAATGTTCTCATTAATACTTTAAACATCAGTTTATAGTCGATTATAATTCAATGTGAGAAACTTTAGGAATTGCTTTTTACCAAATTTTATGAAGATGAACAATTATGTTATTGATTATAAATACAGATCTTAGAGAATAAAGAGAACACGTGCAGCTTGTTATAAATACACAAATTCAAAGCAACGAGAGATTTCTTTGAATGGCATTAGATGTAAACAGCTCAACCTAAATTCCAAATATATTTCATTGCTCCTCCACTCTCAGATGATAACAAAGTTCCACTGTTTCCATGGTAATATTGCGAGAAACAGAAATATTGTTGGAATCAGCGTTTGTCTGATTTATTAAAATTTCATTTTGTCTTGGAAATATGTTTCTACATGCAAACATGCTAAATATATTATAGTACCTTGACTAGTTACATTATGTAAAAAAAGTATCTTTAAAAGAACAATGCAAAGTCAATAAGGATTTTTTACATGCTATCAATACGTTATCAGATTTTAAAATGCAAAATTATTGTTCTTACTTTCCATATGCACACAAGATACATATGTACATGTTGCAATATATTTTTAATTATTGTTCGTAACAACATTACAATTAGTTGAATAAGGATCCTAATCATTTTGGCAAGAAACTAAATAAATAAAGAAGAAAATACAATAACACTCCTATTTTAACTGTTC
The DNA here is from genome assembly GCA_916613615.1 of Steromphala cineraria. Taxonomy (NCBI): domain Eukaryota; kingdom Metazoa; phylum Mollusca; class Gastropoda; order Trochida; family Trochidae; genus Steromphala; species Steromphala cineraria. Next base: position 38,474,896 of record OU744726.1, read on the forward strand.
TTGAAAAGGACTTTTCCTCATACACTAACATTAAGTCCCTGAAAAAAAAGGAGTTCTTTACTAATCATATTATTTTGATTTTATATTTAAAAAGAAATAAAAAGGAGCCCCTTAACTATACTTAATTTCAGCTAAAGCTGAGACATCTAGACTTACAAATATTTGGTAGACGCAAGAAGGCTCCTTTAGTGTTTTTGCTTTAGGGTCTCGATAACAGACTGTTTTCCTCAGTCAAGCCTTTGTCATTACTGCCATGGAATGTCTTCTAAGCTCTTCATTACTCAGACATATTGGTCAGAATTGGAAGGTGTTGTCCACTGCTGACCAGACTAACGAACTTGTAGTAATGCGATTGACCCTTTCATCGACGTTTTCATGGATTTTACCAATTACTTAGAGCAAATGACCTTTCCTTGAATGCCTTAGAAAGATTTCCGTTCCTTCTCCTCAAGAGAAGTTTGGCTGACTTTCTGGATATTATACACATGGATAAAGCACAATCTTCATCGATTATACTTCACCTCACATAAAGTATGTGCATGTAGGTATGGAAGGATACTAATTTTATTTTTCAATAATATTGGCGTTTCCAATTTATTATTGGCTAAATAAATCAATTTGTGTTCACAGACTTTTATAATAGTCAAACTTCTTGATTGACTCTGAAACGTATCAATATGTGAGATATTCAGGAATTTAAACATTTGGAACACGATAAGGATCACGTCAAAGAAGCTGTACCCTTGTTCCAATATGCTTGAAAACGTATAAGGGTCTATACCGAAACGTTGCTATCGTTCATTATAAAACAATCGCCTATTAAACAACTACATCAACATGATGAACAATGTAAGCAGTCGACTGGTCCAAATACAGACAAATGTGAGCGTTTAATACTGATCTTCTAACAAGCTCTGTCTGAAACAGTTCTCTCCTGTGTAATTGCTAAGACATTCAAGTAACCATCCATTTCTATGCATTGATATTTTCTGGTTGTCTCTGAGTTCTCAATTCTGACCGCTATTTATCTGTACCTGGAGCAGTTCTCTTTCGACACTCTTAACAAATCCCTAATGTACATGTACAATTGAAATCCAAGCCTATGCCTTTAAAGACCACGTTTAAAATGGAAGCCGTTGTTTATTTGTAAAATCTTAAGTCAAATCTACACATTGGAATGGCAAGTTTCTAAAACGTAAAGTGTTTTCAATTATAGTTGGTTTATCTTCAGTCTTTGTTAATTAAGCATATAAAGCCCAAGGGAACCAGGAATATTAGTTCTACTTTCATTCAAACCATGCCCTATTTTTGAAGCATTTTGTATATTAAATTTAAAGTACACCTAAACAAATCTCCATAAAGTGTCTGGTAAATTTGTAAAGAATTCTTGTATACAAAAAATTGAAACCTCCAAAACGACATTTTTCCCAGCTTATTATTCTTGGCAATGAAGTTATTTCCTTCCATTAATTGTTGTAAAACCTATTCTATTTCAGACTTGTTAGTATTATAAACGTTTAGTTTTAATGTTTTAAATTTTCTATTAGAAAGAATAATGTTTTGACGAACGCTATTTGTGCAGACCTACATTTATTTTGAATGCTGACCTTGAGTCCTTTCTTGTGTTTTTTCATAAAAACATACCAGATGGCTTAACTGTTTTAAGTGGATTACTTTATGAGAGTTTCCTTACAGAAAGGATAAAACTGAGATTAGTGTTGCTAAAAATACATGATTAAATATTAGGTTATTTACCACGCCATTAGGTGCAAATAATGAAGGAAAACTGTATCATGAAACCGATTATCAACTTTCACTTTGATCTATTGTGTGCAATTAATATTTAAAAAATGCAAGTAATATTTTTAAAACTTAACAGCAAATAACGTTGACTGAACCTTGTAAATGGTTAATTCTTTAAAAAATCAATTCAACTCGATTTTGAATGGGATATAAGAATTTACCTGTTATCCTTGTTTTATTTGAAAATGATATGTGTAAGGCAATATTGTTTTATGTGTCTTAATGTTATGTAATGACTTTCTTTGTATGGCACCTGCTTAGTAGATGTATTTTGTTTTTTTCATTAAATTTCCTTTTAAGTATGCCAAACTTTATCATTAGTATTTGATCGAGAAGTATCGGTTCTTGTGCGAAAAATATTTTAAAATGCAAGTATAATTTTAAAAACGTAACAGCAAATAACGTTGACTGACCTTTAAATGGTTCACTCTTTTAAAAAATCAATTCATTATGTGTTCATTTTTTCTAGATAATGTTTAAATTTGATTTATATAGTTATTGAAAATAATATACATGTACAATAAGGAATACAAAAAGTAGAAAATATGTATTGAGGACAACGTTTAAGACTTGGTAAAAAAATGAACAGTTATATGTCTTTCTTCTTTAATTTCCACACAAAATACACATAAAAACCCACCATTAAGCCAATACCTTGTACAGCAATTTCTGATTAACCTTTAAAGCGATGCAACAATTCCTTTTGAATGTAATCCTATATAGTATTCTGTTAGTTTTTGTCAGTTCTGAATAGGATTACGTTATGTTTATAAATCAAACTTGCGTTTTTAAGAAGTTGGTAGGATTTAGTTCTCATATCCATATGGTCAACGTTGTGTTTCTAGTAAATTAATTACTGAACTTAAACCTTTCGAAAGCTTTGATATATAATTTTTTTCCCCTAAAACTTTTGAAAGCTTTGGATGTGATGTGCTCTTATCAACTGCTGGTACAATATTGGTGTGTGACCTAGATTAAACAGATGACGATGGAAACTCAATGAAGGCATGATCTTATCGGACATTTCCAGGACATTTCCAGGACATTTCCAGGCACAATACGTAGAACAATGTAAGGAAAGACAATAACACGAAGCTGTCAGTTTACAAGGGTTGTTTTGTGAATAATGTTTTTCTTTGTAAAGATTCTCCTAATAAAAGACACAGGCAGTTCTTCAGTACGATTTGGTTGTTAGTAAAGGGTTTGTATTATTTTCGACCAGATGCAAGCACAATAATGCACAGACAAAATCAATACAATAGCTTCTCCATTGAATGGAATATCTGGCATGGACCTAGTTTCCTTGTGTCAGTTGCAAGTGGCATTTTCAAGGCAACAATGTTTTTATACATGTATCTTAATGGCATGTAGTGTTTGCAATTTGTATGGCACCATTTAGACCAATGACACCAAGATTAGACGATGTACTTTGTTTTCTTTTATTAAATGTCCTCAAAGGGTCACATATGCCAAACTCTATCACTATTATCAATTGATCAAGAAGTATCGGTTGTTGCAGAGAAGTATCGTTTAAGAGCTAATTGACATTGTATAGTAACATAAGAAAAGTTAAAAACTTATTGTGTAAAGTTTAAAGTTGATGATAATCCAATACCGGACAAGGACAGTTGTACCAGAAACATAACGTAAATTAATTTTCAATGAAAGAACCCAAATGAATCATTTTACGGAAGGGTTGCTAAATTTGATAAATTTCCAGAATTTTTGTAGTCTCTTATAAGGAGTGAACGCTTATTATGTCGAATACGGTAGATTTCTATTGTAAAGCTCCTGATTAAGTTTTACATTGAATAACTCTCTCAAAGACAAGGTGCGTGAGGAAATGAAACATTCAAACTCAATTAGTTGGTTCCATTAAACGGTATAACCAGATGTTAAAAGTCAGTTATAAAAGCACGAAAGTACACTTTGAAGTACTTGTATGAAACTATACTGTAAGTGCGATGTACATGTAGTTACATACGTTTTAACCTACCGGCGTAAATTCATATAATCATCCATTGTTTCATCGTGCACATATCTCAAAATGCATCTGTTTCAATGAAAAATCTGTCAAATCAAAATATTATTCTCCTTCATAAGTAAGTTTTAAAGATCTCAAAGTTTCCCCCATACTGCTACCAAAATGAAGCATGGACTGAAATAGGAGTCCTCATTGATAACCTTGTTTACAAATCAATTATAATGTACAAGGAAATTTGGTCGTTCATTACGTATGTTGATCTAAGAGCTTCAATTTGTTTTGTCATATGAAATCTATACACCCAAGGCCGTAGATAATAATGTAATTTCTGGTTAATGGGAGTTATGATATACAATTTTGAAATAATCACCTTCACCTACTAATTTTTGTATATCATCTTCCACAAAATCTGACATTATCCTGAGATTCGTAAATTTTCCATTCATGGAAATCAAGTATAACCTCAATAATACTTTCAGGTTGTGTAAGTGTTATTAAGAATTGGATAATTGATCATGTGTCATTTAGATAAATATCAGGATAAATATGAACCTCAGATAGAACCCAATCAATTATGGCTTATAATAAAACCGGCCACGGAACCTTTTTGTGAATAAATAGCTCTCTTGGTTAGGGGATTAATCACCATTCTAACGTGACTTATTAGTAAAAAAGGTGGAACTATTTTGACTTGCGCAAAAGCAATGTGATTAGGTCAAACCGGTGCAGATCGGTTCCACTCTCTTGCAAAACAACGGTACAGTCCACTTTCATAAATAACACATAACAATTTAAATGTTATTACATACAGAAAATAACGTGTTTAAATGGACTCATCTGTAATATATTGAGCATATTATCAATAGAAACAGATTTCAATGTCGTCAAAGTTACGATTTTTTACCTAAATACATGGGTCGACCAATCACCCCTACAGCGCGACAAGGACTGACCAAATCAAGGGACGTTACTCTGAAAATAGTTGTTTCAAACTTGGTGGAAGCTGTCAAGAAAGCTATATTTTTTGTCATGGTTGGGGAGACTGTGACAGGTAGGGGCAGTGACAGCATTCTGCGAAATTAAAGAATAAAGTCGCTTCCGTTCATTTGACGAATCGCTGTGTGAGAGGTGTGAGATCGTTGATTTTGTTTATAGATCTGTGGACTGTGATTAATTTACATTGCGAAGCAGTAAGAAACACTTCAAACAGGAACCAAAAACCTGGTTATTCGATTAATATTTGTAGTCGTTTCAAAATGTTGACAAGTTTCTGATATTGAAATTTAAAGTGTCGTCGCCAACATGTCTATTGTAAACAGAAAGTCGATGAGTGCAGATTGTATACGCGTGCACGGAGGAATGTGAAGCGGTCGTAAATATTTAGAGGTGATTATCGGCGAAATAATTACTCAAAAATGTTTATGAGTAACCAATCAGAACGCAGTATTTTCAAACTAGTTTTCGTGTCATGTTAGAATTTCTATTATCCATAAGACATTTACCCTTAAATGATAACAAGGTTACATGTGTCAATGATAACATTGCTTGGAACCTGGTACGTAATATATTCTTGTCTTTATCAAATATTATCTCACATTGGGAAAAACATTCCCCAAAGTCACAAGTATATAACATAACTTATCACAGATAAAACCCCTTTCTGTCATTTTATCTCATAACAATCTTAACTTTACAGGTTTACCGAAACTCTTTATTTATTTTTTTTCTGACTAAGAAAAAAGAATACATAACTCATAAGGTTTGGTATTTCGAAGTTTTATATTATCCTTTGTAACAACATCGTTATTTACAGTAGTATCAAGAGGATCATACCACTTCCACCCCTATACTATAATTACGAATCTTCAAACTCATGTATTTAATCTGTATATGTTCTTTTGCTATTGCTATCTGCTATTGAATGCATCCCAACCAATCACTACTCAGGCTTAGTGGTCAGAATTGGATGTTGACCACGAAGCTGATGAACCCAAAGTAATGTGATTGACCTTTTCTTCGACAATTTCACGGATATTTCAATGACACCGGAGATCCACTTGAATGTCATGGAATGTTCTGATTATGGTAGTAAAGAAGAAGAAGAGGCCTTGTCATATTCTTCTATAATTCATTCAGATGCCGTCTAATCGTCACCACACTACATGATAATTTCTCTTGAAATTAAACTTATTGCACTCAAATATATATGGTATATGACTAAGGTCTCCTTCAAATTATGCATCTAGACTGACACGGCATTGTGTCAATATGTTTATAGATCTATATATGATGAAGCATGTATTACTACTTTCTTCATTGCGCAGGTGGATTCCTTATGTTTAAAGCAAATTTAAGGAATGAATTTCATTCTAGAGAATAATTGTCAAGTGCCTAAGATGTTAAAAATGATGAATATATGCATTGATTTATACAGTATTTAAGCATAAGATCGACTTCGAATTAAATACATTTCTTGACCAACAACGTATTAGGTAGAATTTGTAGGACAAGGCATTTTGGTGAATTTATTTTGAATACTGCTGAAAATATTTTTTTTAAAGTTTATATCATCACAGATTCACCCTCTGAACGGAAATGAAGCACAATTGGGGTACGGGGTATCTCAGTCGGCAAGGGCGCCAGTTTCACGTTGCTGAGGTCCGGGGTTCGAATCCCATCCAGGTAAAGGTGTAAAACCTAGAGTTCACCTCTGTTAGAACTCTATAAGTGTCACCCTGGAGCCCTATTGTGTAGTGCAACAAAAACTGCGCACTAAAAAGATCCCACTAATTCATGTCAGTGGCTGAATGGTGGATACATGAACCCGTGCATAGGCCGAGCTGTCGGTTATCAGCGTCCAGCAGTGTTGGACAAACTGCTGTGACTATGTGTCTCAGTTCACACAGCTGTGAATGAGTACCCTGTGAGGCATAGAATAGTCCCTAACCTGAGCGCCACATATGGATGCCGGTGGAATACTCCCCAGGGAGTTGAATTGGAAAAACGATCGGACGGTGAAAGAATGCCATTGACCAGGGGAAACAACAAGCGCCTTGAGCAACCACGAGTGGATGGATATGCGCACTATATAAAAGTATTCATATAAAAATATTCATATATATAATCAGTTTAATCTTTACAGTTATCTTATCTTATCAATTTCCGACATCGTGAAACAACAAGTTGACTTAATCTTATTTGTCCTGGATCTCTCCAATATATGCTCGAGTCGCATTAATCACTTGATTTCAAATGGTAGCTTTTCGGGCAGAGGTTGTAGGCCCATAGTTAGCAAAGGCATTGTAGTTTGAAGAAGTCTTGACCCCTATAAGTGCAGTTGTCTCAATCATTTGGTTAGAAAGACATGTTAAGTGGGGACCAAAGCACTCCATCATTTTAAATTGATGCAAAAGTTTCGTACCAATTTGGAGGTAAGAATCTTCAAAACGATTTTGGTTCGAATGACAAGTAGTCAAATTGGATTTCCAAAATCCATAATGGCTGCAATTTGTTGTAGCTTTTTTCACATTACACGTAATTATCTTTGCACTATTAAACTCAGAATGTTGAGTTTGGACTCTATACATATATTTGCATCTATGAGTAATTGTATGAATATAATTATGTTAAACATGGCTGAACTTTTTATTCTCTTTTATTGAGTCATGTTGCCAAGTAAATGCTTGGAATTGGAATTTGCATCTGTGAGTAATTGTATGAATATAATTATGTTAAACATGGTTGAACCTTTTTATTCTCTTTTATTGAGTCCTATTGCCAAGTAAATGCTTGGATTGGAATTTGCATCTATGAGTCATTGTATGAATATAATTATGTTACACATGGTTGAACCTTTTATTCTCTTTCATTGAGTCCTATTGCCAAGTAAATGCTTGGATTGGAATTTGTATCTATGAGTAATTGTATGAATATAATTATGTTACACATGGTTGAACCTTTTTATTCTCTTTCATTGAGTCCTATTGCCAAGTAAATGCTTAAAAATGGTTAACAAATCAGCAGTGATACTGTGCTGGTCCAGGTACTTCTCGCATGAGCTTTTCTGTTAGGTCTGATACTAATATCATGTCTGGTAGTCAATTTCCTAATATTATTGTCATGGGCTATTGATACAATCCAGATAGACTGAAATATTTAGGTTGAAATTCGACATTGTCATTAATTGACCTACAGATATATTGCATTGGACTCTGCATACAGTCCACTCAATTCAAAGTTCTCTATTGCATATTTAATACAGTTATAGCAGTTTACAGGCATTAAAATCCAGCCATTATAAATTTTATATTCATATGTCTTTCTTTCACTCAGTGGGAATATCAGGTTTGATGTTCGAAGATTCCTGAAAAGTAGTGCCTTTGGGATCTAGAAATATAACATCAGATATTTTCAATATACGACAATTTATGTCTGAGTAATAATACTTAAATATGAAGCTGAATAATTTGGAGGTTTTACTGAACTTGTCAATGTCATTGATTTCAGTTTGTGTAAGTAAGTAAGTGCAGCCACTGTGTAAGTAATCGAAACAAAATCGGGACATTGGACGCAAATCCTTCCAACTTCACATGCTTTTATGGGGATTACTTTGTGGTAGTCTATTTTCCGAAGGGCTTAGCATGAGATTATCGTTGCTCAAAATACATGTTCTATTACTGAATTGTTTACCATACCATAAGGAACTAAGGAATCAATACTGAGTGGGAATAAAAGTATAGTACTTTTGCAAATTTGGCAATTACTGATTTTAAAAACAAAAATATTGGGAATTGGGTATATCTTAAGCTGCATAGTACCCTTTGTGTTTTAACTAGACAATGACAATAAGGAAATATGCCTTATACCAAACCATGAAAGCTTATGAAAGTTAATTTTGGTTTGTACCACAGGATCATAGCGTATAATCAGTAGTAAAGGCCTCTAAGCATATTTGGATAATAATTTATAGAGTTTGTGACCCTGTGAATACATTGCTACCACCTTAACATACTTTTAAAACTCGCAAATAAAGTGACACACAGAGAGCTTGTGAATTTATTTTAAGCAATATTAGTTATGGGTTTGTATTTGTTTCAACTTCGATACTGAATTGAATGACTAAAGAGTATAAAGTTGTAAGTGATATCCCTATCTCAGGTGATGAAAGCACATAGATAATTACTCTTTGTCATTGATACTTCCATAATCGTCTGAAGTATTATAGAAGGGCTTACACCATACTTACTATATGACATAAAATGTAGTAATTAGAGCCACCTATAATCCCAAGTAGTACGTAAGTACCTACTGACAGAAGCATAGCCCTGAATTATAGCCGTCAGTTAATGTACTTTCCTTGTCAATGGAGTGTTGAGTGAAAGTATTCTACTTAAGAGGCATTTCAGTTTTAGATACAGCATTCATCAGGATTTGTTGTGGTTTAGGGTACATCAGGCAGGTGTTTTCCCATTAATATAAGAAAATAACATAAAAGCATAAAAGCATGAGGTACTAATAACCAAGCAAAGGCAAATATTGTTTAAATTGTTTTATTCATTTAAACATGAAAATGAGGATAAACTTTTACAATGCTAAGGTAGCAAAAATAGGAATATCGCAGCATATCAAGCATGATGACATTTATTCACATACAGAAAGCCACTTGATCTAGGTATTTGTCAAAATGAAGGTCCCTGAAACACATGATCAAAACCCCTTTAAAACGTAAATGTTCTGAAGTTACAAACGTGCACGTCAACGTCTCATTACATATTAACACTTCAACTACCGACTATGGCAATGTGGGAAGGGTGGATAAGATCTTTGATAAAGAGACTTTTTTACCGGTTGCATCAATGGCCAGAAAATACATGTATGTCAATCAAGAATTGCTTTTTATTATAACAAAACAATAAACTGATTTTGGTTCAAATTTTTTTTATAAATAACACAAAAGAACAGAACAAGTTAAGTTAAGCCTTGTTAAATTTCACTTTCTTACCCTTGAACTTATATGATATTTTTGCCCTCAACTAACAGTAAATCTATTCTAGGAAAAATGGTTCATGCGTTTCTTTTTGTGGAGAGTATATGTATCATGGTTCTATGTTTATCTATTTAGTGTTTACATCATAGAAGGCGGCGATTAAAACCAGACAATGCTTCCAGGTTTATTGCTTTAATGCAAAAACTGCTTACACTACTTTGCAAAGGAACAAAATTTTCTTTGGTTTGATCAATTACTTTAAAATGGCACATTTACAACATATATCTATCATATAAGCAATCTACAAATCTGGACACTTGATCTACTTTGTTGCTTTAACAATTTTTCTGGGAGGAACATATTGACCACAAGCACAGGTGATGAATAATTCTGAATCTCCGTGACTTCATGACCTCCAGTGTGAAACCAGCAATATGCAATGAGTCGAAGATTTTTTTATTTGCTTAGGCTCTATCAAAACTATTCAGTTATTATACACACTTGAATCCATGATATCTAGCAAATTATCCTTGTTCATCCACTTCCTATTTCCCTTAATACCAAGTTAGGCAAGTTGATATGAAGCCTTTGACGCAGAGTGAAGTCTCTCAACATAGAGGGAAGTAATGTCAGGAAAACTGTGTCACTCTCCTTGTTGAACATTTGATACAGAGCAGAAAGTGCCTCATAAGATTGGACTGATTGTTAAACCAATACTGATCACTGAGAATACTTTTAGACACACACATAATCAATACATAGATACCTTGACCACAATAGAATATCTGGAATGGACTTGTTTTCTTTTATCTGCAAGTGACCTTTTTGGGGCAATAATCAAATTTGATTTATGCAGGTGAGGATAGATTTCTTTCCTAACTCTAAACATGGATTGAACAAAGACTTAAAATGAAATACACGACGTTGAGACAAAAACCTTAATTTACTTCATTTGAACTTTCCAGAAAACAATATCGCAATGGTGGAATTACTTATTTATTTGATAAAGTTCCTTCATATTCCATGGTTATTACGTTTTATTTGACTTAAACATCATTTAGAATCTTTAAAGAGAAATAATTGAATCACTGGTCACTGGAGTTGCTAAGGGATGTTTTTTAATATGTTTTATGTAAGGAATTATTTACCCTTTACCTACCATATAACAACCTATATATCATAATTTATCTATAAGGAAAATCGGCTTCAAGAAAGCACGGATGCACAACCCGGATCTGAGATAATTTTAACAGCACCAATTCCATCTATCAGTATTGATATAAGCCAATTATACCCACTCAGCCTTCTATCTGTGAGTCCAGATACAGAACACAGGCCAGGTCTCTGAGCTATTAATACTGATCTGCTAATTAGCTGTGCCTGAAGCAGTTCTCTCTTGCCTTGTTCTGCAGACATTCAAGTAATCTTCCATGTCCATGCACTGCTATCATCTGGTAGTATGTGAGTCATTAATGATGATCTATTAATTAGCTCTGTAGCGAGCAGTTCTCTCCTGTCATGATTCTGTAGACATTCAAGCAATCCTCGAATTGTTTTAATTTCATGAGACTATTCAATAACCATATACTGTAGTTTTGTTTTGAAGTGCACAATCATCAGTAGGCATATTCTTTAGTTTTATGCTAAGGACCTATAATCATGTTTTTACGTTCAATATGTTAATATGTCCACTTCTGATTAAGCAGATTTGATCTTTTTTGCCTTTAGGAATTTTTATTCCTTCATCTCGAAATACTTATTACTTTATACTTTACCTTAAAAATATCAATTTAATATCAAACAACAAAAAGTATTTCTATTTCAGGTATCTCTGTTTCACTTATTCTCAAAAACAAACATTGATTTTCAGACACGTTACAAAAACAAGTTATGGATATCTAATCTCTCTTCTGATCTAAAAATACGGTTCTTTGCAAATCTCACATCAGCTAGCTATGCTGCTTTTATATGGATTACTTTGTGGAAGTCTTTTTACTGAAGGGCTCTATTTGGGATTATCGTTGCTCAAAATACATTCTCGCTCAATGACTTATTTACCATATCATTAGTAACAAGGACACAACCACAGAGAGTGAATCATGTCATGAAACACATTTCGAACTTTGGATATGCTTAATTTCCCTAATGCAATATTTTGAATCTGATCTGTTAAAAATTTGTTTAAAAAGTTTTTTTTATTAGAAACTAGGATATGGGAATAAGCTTTTATGACTAAAACCCTTGCTAATAAAATGCTTTGGATGTTTTACTTCACTTGAGGGAATGGATTCAATCGATGAAACAAGAAAGGTCTCGTCTCTTTCTGGATATTGTTGAAAGTATCATACCTGTTTTGATGAGAGAAGTAAAACGGTCTTTCGTGATAGTGCTGAAAAAGAAGATTGCATTTTTTTTTATATTGACGTTAAAAACATTGTAAAAATTACTTAAGGCAAGTGTTGTGGAATTGCATGTATTATTAAATGTCTTTCAGTCTATTTAAAAGGTCAGCCACCAAAATCTGAATTACTACCCTGAACCTTACTGTGCAGGCTGATATAGACATATAAAACTCATAATTTCACAAAACAATATTAATAATACATATTGATGTATGTTTTGTTATGATCAAGGTAGTACAATGCAAAAATATTGAAGCAAGCACGTTATGTAAAATAATGGCGTTATGCGAATATGATAAGCAACAAATAATAATATCTTAATTCATTGGTGGTAATCAAATTGTTTTTGCCAAACAGTTCTCATCTATCAAAAATTATACGAAAAAAATCACCAATAAAACCGACTGTTATTAAATCATATTTGTTAGTTAGTATTTCTAAAGATGCATTTTATTGTAGTTCTCGTCCTGTTAATCATATTACGTATAATATTTCAGAGAAATCACTGTAACCTCACACCAACGTAATCTCGCCCAAACCTTAATATGAGTGACCGAGATTATCTGTTGAGTGAACCAGGTTCTTTTATGTTATTGACCTTTTTGTTTTAAGGCTATTCTCAACACTTTACTTTGCTGGGGAAACTTGGTTTGGCCGTGAAGCGGTTTTGGTGACAAGAGTCTTAAGACAAATAAAAATGTTGCTGTTTCTTGCAAATTATATTAAACAATAGCAACCATGTATTAAACATTATTTACTTTAGAATATTTTTAACTCAAAAGGCTTATGGCAATGCATGGAATGGCATCCAAGGTTCGATGCACCTGTCCATTAAAGCAAGCCTATTTTTACTTCAGTGCCTTGTGTAAAGACTCTTTGAAGTATGAGGAACTTGATCAGCTAAGCTTATGAACCTATTTTCATCTTCTTCTCTAGTAACAAAAAACCGATAAACTAATTGAATTTGAATTATAGATCTGGTGAATCTATACAGTAAAAAACAAAATGTAAAACATAGAAAGATGGCAGACACAGGACATTCAAATTAAACAAACTATCAGGGTCCTGATGAGACGTTATGTCAAATGTTGGCTCCTGTATCGGCACTTGTTACAGCTCAAGTCCCTAATACAATATCTACAGATTAAAGTGCTACTCCCCCTTCGTTGATCAATGCATCGGTAATTACTCTGTGCCATTGATACTTTCAGAATGATCTGTAGTTTTAGTGTAGGGCTTTCACTATGTTAACGACATGACATAAAAGAAGTAATTTGGATCTACCTTTGATCTCGAGTAGAGTGTTAGTACCTGGTAACATAACAATACATTTAGGTTATAGACGTCAGTTAATGTCAATGAACTTTGCAATCAAAGAGCTAGACTTAGCTACCAGATATGGACTTCAAAAACCTTTTGTTGTGGTTTGGAATTTGATAATTTGAAATGTCTTTTTCATGATTTAAAATAAATTAATTTACACTTTGCATTATGAATAATTGCAGTTGAATGTCATAAAATCGAATTTGATGTTAACAACTACTCTGTTTCTTAAATTTAAACTTTTTTATGATCTTATTTATTATCTATATCAGTAGACAATAATTGCAGCTATATTGCTTTAATAACACACACACACACCACACAATACGTTGCGAAGGAAGTAAACGCTCCATAGTTTTGTCAATTATTTATGCTGTCAACTTACAAATAGCATTATATAAGTGGTTAACAACATCCATAAAACAGGAAACTTAACCTATATAATTTTAATCCATATCTTATCATAACATTGATAACTGTGTTTTTGACAGATTAACCATAATGACCAAAAAAAACCTAGTAATATATAATGACCAAAAAAAAAAAGGGTTTTAATTTTGTCACTATCAAGAATTGTATTTAATAAAAAAAAGGATTTTATTTATTCATTTATCTATTTATTTATTCACTTAATGTTTCAGACGTCTTCAAGTTTGTTTGCTCCCCATAAATGCCAGGGGGAGACAAGTAAGTATGACGTCCGGAAAGAAAGGACTTGGCCGATCTCATTGTAGGCTCCTGTTGATAAAAGAGTGCTTCACTGGAAAATTTGATTGTGAGACCAATAAAGATCAGTGAGAATACTATTAGTAACAGACAAAAATCAAGACAAACCAACATTGATCACAATGGAATATCCAGAATAGACTTGTTTTTCACTTCTCCGCAAGTCACCTTTTTCGAGACACCAATATAATGAGATTGATGTAGCTGAGGGTGAAGCCAATTCACGGACAATCGATTGTTTTTCCTGAATGAGAGATATCGGTTAAATAAACACTCAAAATGAAGAGCAAAACGTTAACCAGATTCTTGTAGGTAATATGTATATTGTAAAATGAGCTTTAATTCCAACTCATCTAAGACTGTGACGAAAATAGCAGTTATCCTTTTAATTGAAAACTCTAAGAACGGATGCTACTTATTTTATTGATAAAATAACATGTTCTCCAGCTGTTCTTTGTGTTGTGTCTTGTGATAGGTAATGCTTGAATTGGTTTTACTGTGAAATATTGTCATTCATTTTCTGCGGCTGTTAGGTCCATTGCTAGAAGATAAAGACCCAGAAGGGGAGGTTGTATAAAATCAATTACAATTTAATTTGAAGACATTAAAATATTGCTTGTAAGTTGCTTATAACAAAATCATGATGGAATCAAAATGAAATGTTAAGCATTCACAAATTTCATTTTCACCCTACCATAAAGCATTATTGTCATCCTTATACATTACGCATGTACAGAAATTGTTCTTGTTGAATGGGGAACGGACCTTTCTAATTCTTTCATTAAGTCACAATCAATATATTGAAGGACGTAGCCTCCTTAAGAAGATATTAATGCCAATAAACCTCTGTTTGTTTTCATTATGGTACACTTTTGAGAAAAAGAAGTCCCATTCATTTGCTAATTCTATGTTATTTTATCATGCAGTTCAATGCATTATGAAAATAAGCTCATAGTCCAATGAAATCCAAATCAGGAGCTATCCGTATGGAAGATCAGGTGGTATTGACAGTAGATTTTGAACAATGCCCTGCAATCGGCAAGTAAATGACATCTTAAACGTTTTGCATCATCAAATACTCACATCACAATGCTTTTATGTCATCAACACAATGACGTCACAATTGTTTTACGCCATAAAGAAGATGACGTCATAATGCGATGACATCACTTCATGTGAAGTTTTTTGGACTGTACAGTGTTCAAAGATGTAGATTTTTCATGGAAACGTAATGAAAAATGAGTTTGGCTGATGAATATAATCTCATTCTCGTGTCTTCTCGTATCAAATATATAAACACTCGTTGATAAAAGTAAAATGTCCTCAGCAAGCCTCGGATATTTGTAACTTTTATCAACCCGTGTTGATATGTTTAATACCAGAAGACACGAGGATCAGATTCTCTACATAGTTCAATCGATGTTTACATCATTCATACATCGGAGCAAAGTACTTTTGTAGTTGTGAGACTGTTCCAAATAATATTGAAAGTGTAACTCGGAGAGTTATATGCTAAGCAAGTGAATTATCCCTTGTAAAACAATAATCTGTTCTTTACATGGAATCTTCCTAAGAAAAGTCGAGGTCATCATTGTCATTGCATGTACCCTCAGACTTAGTGGTCAGGATTAGATGAAGATGTCCTCTGCTGTCCAAGCTAACGACCTATAAGTGATGCGATTAACCCTTTTCATTGACATGTTCATGGATTTTTCCAATAACTTAGCGTCTGTGCCTTGAACACCATGTATGGGTCTGATGACCGCAGCTCCAGTAGAGGATTTTGTCTGATCTTAATGAAACACATTATCATACACATTGATGTATCAAAAATGTCACATATATTTCAGTTGAATTTCTGCAAAAATGAATAATAAGAATCTTGTAACTACAATATGAATGTATCATGAAGAGATGAAGAGAGAACATAATATGGTGGTCAAACAAATGAAGGCATTACCGATTCGAAAATGAGAATTGGCTGCTCTCTTACGTTAACAGCTAGATTGAAGTCACTAAGGCCTACATTATAATCAGTCGCCGAATTACCATACCTTATTCTGTCAAAATGACCCAGAGGCAAAGCGCCGACTGGAATAAATTTAGGGCGTCTCTATGCATAGAAATACTGTTTTTACTCAGAGTTAAAAATCGTTTTCTAAGATTATAGCTACCTTATTTAGATGCTAGTGCAAAAATGAAGGACATCAACGTTTGAATCATAGTCCATTAAGTCAGAAATGTTTTTGCATGGGAAACGGTTTACATGCGTTTCACGTGAAGTTGATTCCAATATCTCCAGGCTCTGTTCAGCTTGACACATCACTATGATATTGAACGTCTAGCGAATCAGGTCACTGATTAGCCCTATTCAGTCTCTCAGCATCATCTCCAACTATGATTAAATCATCTTATCCTGTCCTTTACTGTCCCGCGGAGAAAATCATGTTGACCTATTCTCATTTTACCAACGTTTTCAGAGTTTTACCCTATCTTCAAGTCGAGTAAATTTGAGTATTTGATTCAGATATTTCACTTTAAAATCATTAAAAGGCCCTTGAAAACACAAATAAGCTACAGTCAAGTAGGACGACTCGTCGACCAAAAGCGATAATAATTTTGTTTATGTCTCCTGTATGTGCCACAAGGTCCACATCCAATATGATTTTGTCTTCTCACATACGTATATATGCGTTTCACGTGAATTTCATTTAATGCTTCCTGCATATATCCAGGCTCTCTTCAGCTTGACACATCACTTTGATATTGAAAGTCTAGCGAATCAGGTCACTGATTAGTCCTATTCACTCTCTCAGCATCTTCTCCATCTATGATTTAATTATCTTATCTTGTCCTTTACTGTATGTAAATGCGACCCTTGTTTTCGCTTTGTTGAAGGTAAATTGTTTCAATATCTTAATATGCTGGGGTAGCATGCTATCAGTCAATCAGTCAATAACAGATTTTTACTGTGTCAGAGTTTTTTCAAGACATAATCAAGCAGGTAGAATGTAAACTTGTGTCAAAAACGCTACCATACAAATTGCAAGATAACTCAATCCACTGGAAATTGATACGACTAAAACAGATATTCATCATTTCCCCATAAGTCAACTTTCCTGTGTGTAAAATGTTTGCGAGAGACACGTTTTTAAAAAAAAATTCATCGATTATTATTATCTCGAATTAGTGTCTCTTATATACTACATAAATATTTTAAGGGTCAAACCTGTTTTCTGCCTGATATGTTTCTATGCTTATTATTTAATTGAATATGAATACACATTACATTTTCAATGAACAATTTGAGCACTCAGACCACTACCATGATGATACTGCATTCACCTGAACTTTGTCATGGTCAAACATAAGCACAATGACCTTGATAGAGGGAGAAATCATTGCGTGGTTACAGTGTTTTTAAATAAAGAAGCTGTTATCTCTATGGCTGCAACGAAGTCTCTGTGCAACCTTCCTCTGTATTGAACCCCCCTCCAACCACGCAGTGTTTCTTCCTTTATGAAGATGTCATGAAGAGATATAGGTTATGCCCTTAACTTGTTTTGAGTAGACTATAATAAGGAAGTGATCAATAACATAGAAGTAAACATTGAAATTACAAAAAAATAATAACATACAGTTTATTAATCATAACATATTATATTACTATGTGAACGTTACATAATAACAGAAGACATGAACAAATTGTTCTTTTTAAAGTCTGTCTTTTGACATTTACTTTTATCTTCTATAATTTCTATTGCCACTTGTGTATTATTTGGAGAAAATCTTTGCAGTGCTGTTTACATAATTTCATATGATAGCTTTTAGATATCTTGATTTTTCAGTTATTGTTTTGGAAATAACTAGGAAGTTTTAATAATGTCAACTTTGGTTTCAGGCAAGCTTGCCAATCAATCAGTTGCACTGTTCTTGTCATATTGTAACGTGACTATTTTTATGTTTTGCTTTTTGTTTTTTATCAGAATAAAATGGTTATATACATGTAACATATTTGATCAAGGTTGTTTCGTAACTTCTGAAATTCTTATACTGTAACTTTGCCATGGGGCTCCACTTAAAATATCTTCAATCTCATAACGTCTTTTAATATGGCGTGGACGGGAATCGAACCAAGACCTTCCTGGTGATGAGTGGACGCATTCTCTTCAGCATTCCTTCATTGCGCTGTATTTTAGCTTGTCAACCTTTTTTTCAAATAGAAGTGTCTTTGTGTCATTTAATGATCAACGAATGAATTAAATTTAAGCCAGTTGTTCGAATAGATGTACATAACGTTCCAATGTCTTAACACAATACACTGCTATTTGTTCCAGCATGGAATATTCAGATAATTTTGCTGGAGAAATGCTCACTATCAAACATATTAAACAATAGACGTGAAAACAAAGATTTCCAAAGCAATTCTAGTGTGCAACACTGTTTAAGTGTTGTCTAATATTTTCGTATGTATGGTGGCTTACCTTTATGTTGTATCTCAATAGACCTAAACAACTTTATAAAACAACTTTGTAAAACTTCAATGACACAATTTTGAAAAAAACCCTCAAACTATGAATGTATTAAGTTTGCAAAACTGAAATAAAACTTATCAAATTTCTCAAAAGTGTTAAAAAGTCAAACCTGTGTTTGTGCTCGACATAATTCTATACATGAAAAAAATATGAATTACAATTTGACAGCAGAAATCATTTATGAATTGGTTCAGTATATAGTGCCGACACAGTGCAAAACGTACTAATATAAGCCCTATTCAAACACGACTACGACATTCTCCTGAGAAATGTGACGTGACAATCTAAACAAAAGGATCAAGTTTTCAAGCAAGGTCAAGCAGGATTAATCCATACCGAGACAGACAATGATACAAAATGATGATAAAGATGTTTGCTATATATTTCAAAGTAAGTAAAAAAACTCAAATAAAGACCTTTGTAAATTGTGTTTGAAATAAGAAAAATAAGATATGTATAAATATGCATAAATAGAAAATCGAAAATACTCCTATAAGCCATTGACTTTGACCTTTTCAAGGAGACAGGAATGCATTTCAATCACTTGATTGATTTTCAAGTGTCATCCAATCCGAGTAAAGTAAAGTTTTGATAGGAACCTAATTAACTTCAATCCCAATATAAAATGGTATTTATTTGCTTTAAACGTGTTGGATACTAACAACTTCATGCAGACACTGACAGTGAATACCTCTTAACATTTACATTTATATTTGCTTCATGTTGTGAGTGAACTTTTTAAAGTGATAGGATTATTTTCACGCCAATGATATTTGCTTATCAGTAAGTCCTTATCCATATTTTAAACATCTATTTCTTATAAGTAAAATAATTTGATTTTAAAGATCAAAGTGTGATGTTGAAATATTGAGTGTGAAATGAACACATATTTTATGTCATCAATTGAGATATTTGATATCTATCAAACGGAGACCTTGTGACTTATTCATAGCGAAAACATCAATATTGGTGTACTCAATTGCTGTTTATCATAGCTAATCAGTGGCCTCTAAACACTTAAAAATGTAAAACAATTACAACTTAAAGGGGCAGTAGCACTTTTTTTGAAAATTTTGTATTTTCAATATTTCGATGATAATTGTACGTTAATACTTAATGTATTATTTTGATAGTGACAAAAATCTCATTACACAAACCAATCACCCATAGTCAGAGATCAAATTATCAAGATTCACATAAAGTCCAATGGTTGCCATTTTTTTATGAATACCTTTTATTAATTTCCGTAAGAAAAATTAATCGCATGGCTGAACTTTTCATGATATATTTGATTCATTCCTTGATCATTTAGTTAAAATACATTGTCTTTCATTTGAAACTATTATTTTTCCATTTTTCTGACATCACCTTATGTTCCCCCTAAAAACGTGCTACTGCCCCTTTAACACCTTATGAAGTGTATGAACCCAGAACCCAATCAATTATGGCCCATAATAATATTTTTTTGTGAATAAATAGCTCTCTTGGTTTCTATTTTCCATAAGATATTTACCCTTAAATGATAACAAAGTAACAATGGGTCTATGATAACATTACTTGGAACCTGGTACGTTGTATATTCTGGTCTCTATAAAAAATTATCTCACATTGGGGAAAACATTTCCCAAAGTCACAAGTATATAACATAACTTATCACAGATAAAACCACTTTCTGCCATGTAATCTCATAACAATCGTAACTTTTCAGATTTACCGAAACATTTTATTTATCTTTTTCTGACAAAGTAACATGAAAACATAACACAAAAGGTTAGGTATTTCAAAGTTTTATCTTATCCTTTGTAACAACATCGTTATTTACAGTAGTATCAAGAGGATCATACCACTACCATCCCTATACTATAATTACGAATCTTCAAACCCTTTGTTTTATTCTGTATATGTTCTTGTCACAGAGACCTTAGTGTCATTACTGCTATTCAATGCATTCCAACCCAATCTTTACACAGGCTTAGTGGTCAGAATTGGATGTTGACCACCAAGCTGATGAACCCAAAGTAATGTGATTGACCTTTTCTTCAACAATTTCACCGATTTTTCAATGACTAACACCAGAGATCCACTTGAATGTCATGGAATGTTCTTATTATGACAGCAAGGAATAAGAGGCCTTTTCATTTTCTTCTTCTATAGTTCATACAGATTCAGTCTAATCGTCACCACTACATGATAATTGCTCTTGAAGTTAAACTTATTGCACTCAAATATATATGTTATATGACTAAGGTCCCCTTCGAGTTTTAAATCGAGACTGACAAGGCATTGTGTCAATATGTTTATAGATCTATATCAAATGTAGCATGTTATACTACTTGATTCATTGCATGGTTGATTCCTAAAGTTTAAAGCAAATTGTAAGAATGACCTTCTTTCAGGAGAATAGTTGTCAAGTACCTGAGATGTAAAAATGAATATGATAACATTGCATTTACTTTTTCCGAATACAAGCATAAGATCGACTTCAAGTCAAATACAATTCCTGATCAACAGCGTATTAGGTAGAATGTGTAGGACAAAGCATTTTAGTGAATTTATTTTGAATGTTGCTGAAAATAGTTTTTAAAAGTTTAGTCATCTTCACAGTTTCACCTTCTGAACGGAAATGAAGCACAGTCAGTTCAATCTTTACAATTATCTTATCTTACCAATTACCGACATCCGGAAAGAGCAAGTTGACCTAATCTTATTGGTCCTGGGATTCTCCAATCTAAGCTCGAGTCGCATTAATCACTTGATTTCGCATGGTAGCTCTTCGGGCAGAGATTGTAGGCCCATAGTTAGCAAAGGCATTGTAGTTTGAAGAAGTCTTGACCCCTATAAGTGCAATTGTCTTAATCATTTGGTTAGAAAGACATGTTTAGTGGGGACCAAGATACTCAGTCATTTTAGATTGATGCAAAAGTTTCGTACCAATTTGGAGGTAAGAATCTTCAAAACGATTTTGGTTCGAGTGGCAAGCAGTCAAATTGGATTTCCAAAATCCATTATGGCTGCAATTTGTTGTAGCTTTTTTCACATTACACGTAATTATCTTTGCACTATTAAACTCAGAATGTTGAGTTTGGACTCTATACATAGATGTGCATCTTTAAGTAATTGTATGAATATAATTATGTTAAACATGGTTGAACCTTTTTATTTTCTTTTATTGAGTCCTATTGCCAAGTTAATGCTTGGAATTGGAATTTGCATATATGAGTAATTGTATGAATATAATTATGTTAAACATGGTTAAACCTTTTTATTCTCTTTTATTGAGTCCTATTGCCAAGTAAATGCTTGAAAATCAGCAGTGATATTGTGCTGGGCCAGATACTTCTCACATCTGCTTTTCAGTTAGGTTTGATACTAATATCATGTCTGGTAGTCAATTTCCTAATATTATTGTCAAGGGCTATTGATACATTCCAGATAGACTGAAATATTTAGGTTGAAATACGACATTGTCATTAATTGACTTACAGATATATTGCATTGGACTCATACAGTCCACTCAATCCATAGTTCGCTATTGCATATTTAAATCAGTTATATGAGCTTAGAGGCATTGAAATCCAGCCATTATAAATGTTATATTCAGAATGCTCGCTTTCACTCAGTGGGAAAATCAGGTTTGATGTTCGAAGATTCCTGAAAATTGGGGCCTTTTGGATCTAGAAATATAACATTTGTTATTTTCAATATACGACAATTCATGTCTGAGTAATAGTACTCAAATATGAAGCTGAATAATTTGGGAGTTTTACTTAACTTGTCAATGTCATTGATTTCAGTTTGTGTAAGTAAGTAAGTGCAGCCACTATGTACATGTAAGTAATCGAAACAAAATCGGGACATTGGACGCAAATCCTTCCAACTGCACATGCTTTTATATGGATTACTTTGTGATAGTCTATTTTCCGTAGAGCTCAGTGTAAGATTATCGTTGCTCAAAATACATGTTCTATTATTGACTTGTTTACCATACCATAAGGAACTAAGGAATTCATACCGAGTGGGAATAATAGCATTAAGTATTTTGCAACTTTGGCAATTATTGATTTTAAAAATAAAACTATTGTGAATTCGGAATATCTGAAGCAGCATAGTACCCCGACTGTTAGAAATGTTTTAACTAGACAATGACAATAAGGAAATATGCCTTATACCAAAATATCAAAGCTAATGAAACTTTAATTTCGGGTTGTACCACTGGAACGCAGCGCATAATCAGTAGTATAGACGTTTTATGTTGATTATAATTCATACAGTTTGTGACCCTGTGAATACATTACTACCACCTTAACATACTTTTTAAACTCAGACGCAAATAAAGTGACACGCAGAGAGCTTGTGAATTTATTTCAAGCAATATTAATTTCTATTTGTTTCAACTTCGATACTGAATTGAATGACTAAAGAGTATAAGCTGTAAGTGATATCCCCATCTCAGGTGATGAAAGCACTTAGATAATTACTCTTTATAATTGATACTTCCATAATGGTCCGAAGTATTATAGAAGGGCTTACACCATACTAACTACATGACATAAAATGTAGTAATTAGAGCCATCTTTAATCCTAAGTAGTACGTAAGTACCTACTGACAGAAGCATAGTGCTGGATTATAGCCATCATGTATTTTCCTTGTCAATGGAGTGTTGAGTGAAAGTATTCTACTTAAGAGGCATTTCAGTTTTAGATACAGCATTCATCAGGATTTATTGTGGTCTTGAGTACACCAGATGTTTTTCCCATTAATATAAGAAAATCTCTCCACACAAATACGTAATCAGATTATCAACAAACCTGAACTTACCAAATACTATATATGTAACATGGTTAAATGTTTATCTATTTAGGGTTTACGTCATAGAAGCCGGCGATTAAAAGCAGACGATGCTTCCAGGTTTATTGCTTTAATGCAAATACTGCTTACAATACTTTGCAAAGGAACATAATGTTTCATCAATGCTTTAAAATGTCACATTTACCACAAATATCATTGTATAAGCAATCAACAGCATCTGGGAACTTAATCTATTTTGTTGCTTTAACAATGTTTCTGGGAGGAACATATTGACCACAAGAACAGGTGATGAATAATTCTAAATTTCCGTGACTTAATGACCTCCATGGTGAAACCAGCAACATGCATGCAATATGAGTCGAAGAAGTTTTTAGTTGTTTAGGTTCTATCAAAACTATTCAGTTATTATACACACTTGAATCCATGATATCTAGCAAATTATCCTTGTTCATCCAATTCTTATTTCCCTTAATACCAAGTACGGCAAGTTGATATGAAGCCTTTGACGCAGAGTGAAGTCCCTCAATATAGACGAAAGTATTGTCAGGAAAACTGTGTCACTCTCCTTGTTGAACATTTGATACTGAGCAGAAAGTGCCTCATAAGATTGGACTGATTGTTAAACCAATACTGATCACTGAGAATACTTTTAGACACAGACATAATCAATACAAAGATACCTTGACCACAATAGAATATCTGGAATGGACTTGTTTTCTTTTATCTGCAAGTGACCTTTTTGGGACAATAATCAAATTTGATTTATGCAGGTGAGGATAGATTTCTTTCCCAACTATAAACATGGATTGAACAAAGACTTAAAATGAAATACACGACGTTGAGACTAAAACCTTAATTTACTTCATTTGAACTTTCCAGAAAACAATATCGCAATGGTGGATTTACTTATTTATTTGATAAAGTTCCTTCATATTCCATGGTAATTACGTTTTATTTGACTTAAACATCATTTAGAACCTTTTAAGAGAAATAATTGAATCACTGGTGACTGTAGTTGCTAAGGGATGTTTTTATATGTTTTTATGTAAGGAATTATTTACCCTTTACCTACCATATAAAACATATATATCATAACTTATGATACTGATATCATGTCTGGTAGTCAATTTCCTTATATTATTGTCAAGGGCTATTGATTCATTCCAGATAGACTGAAATATTTAGGTTGAAATTCGACATTGTCATTAATTGACTTACAGATATATTGCATTGGACTCGTACAGTCCACTCAATTCAAAATTCTCTATTGCATATTTAATACAGTTATAGCAGTTTAGAGGCAATAAAATCCAACCATTTTTCAGATGTCTCTCTTTCACTCAGTGGGAAAATCAGGTTTGATTACTGAAAAGTTGTGCCTTTGGGATCTTGAAATACAACATTAGATATTTTCAATATACGACAATTTATGCCTGAGTAATAGTACGCAAATATGAAGCTGAATAACTTGGTGGGTTTACTGAAATTGACAATGTCATTGATTTCAGTTTGCCTAAGTGCGGCCACTGTGTAAGTAATCGAATCAAAATCGGGTCATTGGACGCAAATCCTTCCAACTTCACATGCTTTTATATGGATTACTTTGTGATAGTCTATTTTCCGTAGAGCTCAGTGTAAGATTATCGTTGCTCAAAATACATGTTCTATTATTGACTTGTTTACCATACCATAAGGAACTAAGGAATTCATACCGAGTGGGAATAATAGAATAAAGTACTTTTGCAAATTTGGCAATTACTGATTTTAAAAACAAAAATATTGGGAATTGGGTATATCTTAAGCAGCATTGTGTCCTGACTGTTAAAAATGTTTTAAATAGACAAAGGCGATAAGGAAATATGCCTTATACCAAAATATCAAAGCTAATGAAACTTTAATTTCGGGTTGTACCACTGGAACGCAGCGCATAATCAGTAGTGTAGATGTTTTATGTTGATTATATTTCATAGATTGTGTGACCCTGTGAATACATTACTACCACCTTAACATACTTTTTAAACTCAGACGCAAATAAAGTGACACAAAGAGCTTGTGAATTTATTTTAAGCAATATTAGTTATGGGTTTCCATTTGTTTCAACTTAGATACTGAATTGAATGACTAAAGAGTATAAAGTTGTAAGTGATATCCCCATCTCAGGTGATGAAAGCACATAGATAATTACTCTTTATCAGTGATACTTCCATAATGGTTTGAAGTATTATAGAAGGGCTTACACCATTACTTACTACATGACATAAAATGTAGTAATTAGAGCCACCTTTAATCCTAAGTAGTACGTAAGTACCTACTAACAGAAGCATAGTGCTGGATTATAGCCATCAGGTAATGTACTTTCCTTGTCAATGGAGTGTTGAGTGAAGGTATTCTACTTAAGAGGCATTGCAGTTTTAGATACAGCATTCATCAGGATTTTTTGTGGTCTTGAGTACACCAGGCAGGTGTTTTTCCCATTAATATTAGAAAATCATTCAACACAAATACACATATAAGATTATCAACAAGCTTGAACTTATTAAATACTGTGTATGTACCATGGTTCTATGTTTATCTATTTAGTGTTTACGTCCTAGAAGGCGGCAATTAAAAGCAGACAATGCTTCCAGGTTTATTGCTTTAATTCAAATACTGCTTACAATACTTTGCAAAGAAACAAAATGTTCCTTGGTTTGATCAATGCTTTAAAATGTCACATTTACCGTAAATATCATCGTAGAAGCAATCAACAGCATCTACAAATCTGGGAATTTAATCTATGTTGTTGCTTTAACAATGTTGCAGGAAGGGACATATTGACCACAAGAACAGGTAATGAATAATTCTGAATCTCCGTGACTTTATGACCTCCAACGTGAAACCAGCAACATGCAATATAAGTCGAAGAAGTTTTTAGTTATTTAGGTTCTATCAAAACTATTCAGTTATTATACACACTTAAATCCATGATATCTAGCAAAGTATCCTTGTTCATCCACTTCTTATTTCCCTTAATACCAAGTTCGGCAAGTTGATATGAAGCCTTTGACACAGAGTGAAGTCCCTCAATATAGACGGAAGTAATGTCAAGAAAACTGTGTCACTCTCCTTGTTGAACATTTGATACAGAGGAGAAAGTGCCTCAAAAGATTGGACTGATTGTTAAACCAATACTGATCACTGAGAATACTTTTAGACACAGACATAATCAATACATAGATACCTTGACCACAATAGAATATCTGGAATGGACTTGTTTTCTTTTATCTGCAAGTGACCTTTTTGGGACAATAATCAACTTTGATTTATGCAGGTGAGGATAGATTTCTTTCCTAACTATAAACTATTGAACAAAGACTTAAAATGAAATACACGACGTTGAGACAAAAACCTTAATTTACTTCATTTGAACTTTCCAGAAAATATCGCAATGGTGGATTTACTTATTTATTTGATAAAGTTCCTTCATATTCCATGGTAATTACGTTTTATTTGACTTAAACATCATTTAGAACCTTTTAAGAGAAATAATTGAATCACTGGTCACTGGAGTTGCTAAGGGATGTTGTTTATATGGTTTTATATAAGGAATTATTTACCCTTTATCTACCATATAAAAACCTATATATCATAATTTATCTACAAGGAAAATCTGCTTCAAGAAAGCACGGATGCACAATCCGGATCTGAGATAATTTTGACAGCACCATCTATCAGTATTGATATAACCCAATTATACCAACTTCACCTTCTATCTGTGAGTCCAGATACAGAACACAGCCCAGGACTCTGAGCTATTAATACTGATCTGCTAATTAGCTCTGCCTGAAGCAGTTCTCTCTTGCCTTGTTCTGCAGACATTCAAGTAATCCTCCATGTCCATGCACTGATATTATCTGGTAGTCTGAGTCGTTAATGATGATCTATTAATTAGCTCTGTAGCGAGCAGTTCTCTCCTGTCATGAATCTGTAGACATTCAAGCAATCCTCGAATTGTTTCAATTTCATGAGACTATTCAATAACCAGATACTGTAATTTTGTTTTGAAGTGCACAATCATCAGTAGTCATATTCTTTAGTTTTATGCTAAGTACCTATAATCATGTTTTAACGTTCAATATGTTAATATGTCCACATCAGATTAATCAGATTTGATTTTTATCGTTTCCCGGCAATTTTGTTTCCATCTTTTTCTTTAGCCTTGACGAAAAAAAAATTACCATTTAGAATTTGTATTCCGTCATCTCGAAATACTTATTACTTTATCTTAAAAAATATCAAATTATTATCAACCAACAAAAAGTATTTCTATTTCAGGTATCTCTGTATCACTTATTCTCAAAAACAAACATTGATTTTCAGACACGATATAAAAACAAGTTATGGATATCTAATCTTCCTTCTGATCTAAAAATACGGTTCTTGCAAATCTCACATCAGCTAGCTATGCTGCTTTTATATGGATTACTTTGTGGAAGCCTTTTTACTGAAGGGCTCAATGTGGGATTATCGTTGCTCAAAATACATTCTCGCTCAATGACTTATTTACCATATCATTAGGAACAAGGACACAACCCACAGAGAATAAATCATGTCATGAAGCACATTTTGGACTTTGGATATGTTTAATTTCCTATTGCAATATTTTGAATATGATCTGTTAAAAACATTTCCAAATTTTTTTCATATTAGAAACTAGGATATGGGAATAAGCTTTTATAACTAAAACCCTTGCTAATAAAATGCTTTGGATGTTTTACTTCACTTGAGGGAATGGATTCAATCGATGAAACAAGAAAGGTCTCGTCTATTTCTGGATATTGTTGAAAGTATCATACCTGTTTTGATGTGAGAAGTAAAACGGTCTTTCATGATAGTGCTGAAAAAAGAAGATTGCAGTTTTTTTATATTGACGTTAAAAACATTGTAAAAATTACTGTGGAAATACATGTATTATGTTGCATTACAAGGTTGAATGTCTTTAAGTCTATTCAAAAGGGTAGCCACCAAATCTTAATTACTACCCTGAACCTTACTGTGCAGTCTTATATAAACCGTAAAATTTAATAGTTTAATGTCGTCAACAAATTCACAAATGTCATTGAATACTGCTAAATATCTCTGTTATGCATTTGAAGCTTGGAAAACAATATTGTCATATTAAGTTTTTTATGTAGTATAAATTTTTCAATATTTGCCATGTCTGCACCGTTGAGGTGTTTTTGTACTCAAGTGCCCGTGGCCTTATAGTATCGAAATAAAAGATTTGCAATATAAACGTATAAAACTCTTACTTTCGCAAAACAATATTAATAATAGACATTGATGTATGTTTTGTTAGTAGGACAATGCAAAAATATTGAAGCAAGCACGTCATGTAAAAGAATGACGTTATGGGAATATGATAAGCAACAAATAATAAGATAATAATTCATTGGTGGTAATCAAACTATTTTTTTTGCCAAACAGTTCTCATCAATCAAAGATTCTACAGAAAAATCACCCTTTAAAGGGGCAGTAGCACGTTTTTTGATAATTTTATATTTGAAAATTTTCACTGATAATTGCAAGTTAATGCTAAATGTTTTAATTTGACAGTTTCAAATATCTCACCACACAAGCCAATCATCCACAGTCAGAGGACAAAGTATGAAGATTCACATAAAATCCATTGGCGGTCATTTTTTGTGAACACCTTTAATTCGATTTCTGTAAGAAAAAGGAATCACATGGCTAAAGTATACATTATATAATTTAATTTGTACATTTAGTTTTAATGCATTGTCTTTCGATTGGAACCATTAATTTTTCTTTTCCTGACATCACCTTATTTCCAACCTAAAAACGTGCTACTGCCCCTTTAAAACCAACTGTAAGTAAAGCTATGTATTTTAAAAGATACGTTATATTGTAGTTTTCGTCATGTTATTCATATTACGTATAATATCTCAGAGAAATCACTGTAACTTCACACCAACTTAATCTCGCCTAAACCTTAATATGAGTGACCGAGATTATCTGTTGAGTGTACCAGATTATCTTATTTTATTAACCTATTTGTTTTAAGGCTATTCTCAACACTTGACTTTGCTGGGGAAACTTGGTTTGTGAAACGGTTTTGGTGACAAGGGTCTTAAGACAAATAAAAATGTTGCTGTTACTTGCAAATTATATTAAACACTAGCAAAACATGTATGTATGTATTAACATTATTTACTTTTGAATATTTCTAACTCAAAAGGATTATGGCATTTCATGGAATGGCATCAAGGGTTTCAATCCACCTGTCTATTTAATCAAGCCTATTTTTACTTTAGTGCCTTGTGTAAAGACTATTTGAAGTATGAGGACCTTGATTAACCACGCCTATGAACCTATTTTCATCTTCTTCTCTAGTAACAAAAGGCCGATAAACTAATTGAATTTGAATTATAGATCTGGTGAATCTATACAGTCATAAATAAAATGTAAGAAATAAAAAGATGGCAGACACATGCACAGGACATTAAAATTAAACAAACTATCCTTAGCTCTTAGTGTCCTGAACAGACATTCTGTAAAGTTTTAGCTCCTGTACTCCTCCTGTACAGCTCAAGTCCCTAATACAATAGAGTACTACTTCCTCTTCGTGGATCAATGCGTGGGTAATTACTCTGTGTCATTGATACTTTCATAATGGTCTGTAGTTTTAGGGAAGGGCTCTCACCATGTTAACGACATGAGTCATCGGGATCTACCTTTGATCTCGAGTAGTGTGTTAGTACCTGGTAACATAACAATACATTTAGGTTATTGACGTCAGTTAATGTATTTTACTACTCAATAATCTTTGTAATCAAAGTGCTAGGACTTTAGTCAGATACATGTTAAGCATTCAATAACCTATTGTTGTGGTTTGGAGTTTCATCATTTGAAATGTGTTTTTTTTATAATTTGAAATAAATTAGTTTACACTTTGCATTATGAATAGTTGCACTTGAATGTCAAAAAAACGGAATCGATTTTAAACAACTACTGTGTTTCTTCACTTAAAAGTTATCTTTTACAATCTTATTTGTTATATACATCAGTAGACAATAATTGTAGTTATATTGTTTAAATATCACACATACCACACACTAATTTGCAAAGGAAGTAAACGCTCCCTAATTTAGTCAATTATTTACACTGTCAACTTACGAATAGCATTATATAAGTGGTCAACAATATCCATAAAACTTGAAACTTAACCTCTGTAATCTTAATCCATAAATCAACATAACATTGATTACTGTGTTTTTGACAGATTAACGATATTGACAAAAAAACTAGTTATATAGCATTCAATGATCTGAAAAGATAATTTGGCATTCGAAAAAATGGGTTTTAATTTTGTCACTTTCAAGATTTGTATTTAATAAACAAAAAGGATTTTATTTATTCATTTATATATTCATTTATTCACCTAATGTTTCATCCTTTCATCTTTGTCTTTGCCCCCATTAAATGCCAAGGGAAGACAAGTAAGTATGACGTTTGTTAAGAAAAAAGAACTTGGCCGATCTCTCTGTAGGGCTCCCCTTGAAAAAAAAAAGTGCTTCACTGGAAAAGTTGATTGTGAGACCAATAAAGATTACTGAGAATACTATTAGAAACAGACAAAAATCAATACAAACCGACCTTGATCACAATGGAATATCCGCAAGTGACCTTTTTCGAGACACCAATATAATGAGATTGAAGTGGCTGATTGTGAAGCCAATTCACAGACAATCGCTTGTTTTTCTTGAATGAGAGATATGGGTTGAATAAACACTTAAGATGTTGACGTTAACCAGATTACTGTAGGTAATATGTATTTTATAAAGTGAGCTTTAATTCCAACTCATCTAAGATTGACGAAAAAAGCAGTTATCCTTTTAATTAAAAACTCTCAGAACAGTACTACTTATTTTATTGATAAAATAACATTTTCTCCAGATGTTCTTTGTGATAGGTGATACTTGAACTGGTTTTACTGTGAAGTATTGTTATTCATTTTCTGCGGCTGTTAGGTCCAATGTCTACAAGATCATGACCCAGAGGGGGAGGTTGTATAAAATCAATTACAAATAAATTTGAAGACATTAAAAGATTGCTTGCAAGCTGCTAATAACACAATCATGATGAAATCAAAATGAAATGTCCAGCATTCACAAATTTAAATTTCACCCTACCATAAAGCATAATGTCACTTGTGGAAGATCAAGCGATATCTCCTCAGATTTATATATTCATTTATTCCCCTAATGTTTCATCCTTTCATCTTTGTCTTTGCCCCCCATAAATGCCAAGGGAAGACAAGTAAGTATGACGTTTGTTAAGAAAAAAGAACTTGGCCGATCTCTCTGTAGGGCTCCCCTTGAAAAAAAAAAGTGCTTCACTGGAAAAGTTGATTGTGAGACCAATAAAGATTACTGAGAATACTATTAGAAACAGACAAAAATCAATACAAACCGACCTTGATCACAATGGAATATCCGCAAGTGACCTTTTTCGAGACACCAATATAATGAGATTGAAGTGGCTGATTGTGAAGCCAATTCACAGACAATCGCTTGTTTTTCTTGAATGAGAGATATGGGTTGAATAAACACTTAAGATGTTGACGTTAACCAGATTACTGTAGGTAATATGTATTTTATAAAGTGAGCTTTAATTCCAACTCATCTAAGATTGACGAAAAAAGCAGTTATCCTTTTAATTAAAAACTCTCAGAACAGTACTACTTATTTTATTGATAAAATAACATTTTCTCCAGATGTTCTTTGTGATAGGTGATACTTGAACTGGTTTTACTGTGAAGTATTGTTATTCATTTTCTGCGGCTGTTAGGTCCAATGTCTACAAGATCATGACCCAGAGGGGGAGGTTGTATAAAATCAATTACAAATAAATTTGAAGACATTAAAAGATTGCTTGCAAGCTGCTAATAACACAATCATGATGAAATCAAAATGAAATGTCCAGCATTCACAAATTTATATTTCACCCTACCATAAAGCATAATGTCACTTGTGGAAGATCAAAGCGATATCTCCTCAGAGATATCGTTTTGACAGTAGATTTTGAACAATGCCCTGCGATCGGCAAGTAGATGACATCTTAGACGTTTTACATCATCAAATAATCACATCACAATGATTTGATGTCATCAACACAATGACGTCACAATGGTTTTACGCCATAAAGAAGATGACGTCATAATGCGATGATATCACTTCATGAGGAGTTTTAGGCCTGTACAGTGTTCAAAGATGTAAATTTTTCATGGAAACGTAATGAAACATAATTTAGGATGATCAATATAATCTCATCCTCGTGTCTCTGATATCTTTTTATAGTTCAATCAATGTTTACATCATTCATACATCGGAGCAAAGTGCCTTTGTAGGTGTGAGACTGTTCCAATAATATTGAAAGTATAACTCGGTGAGTTAAATGCTAAGCCAGTGAATTATCCCTGTCAAAACGATAATCTATTCTTTACATGGAATCTTCCTAAGAAAAGTCATGGTCATCATTGTCATTGAATGTACCCTAGGCCCATCGTCCCTCAGACTTAGTGGTTAGGATTAGATGAAGATGTCCTCTGCTGTCAAGGCTAACGACCCGTAAGTGATTGGATTAACCCATCATTGACATTGTCATGGATTTTTCCAATAACTTAGCGTCTGTGCCTTGAACACCATGTAAGGGTCTGATGACTGTAACTCCAGTAGAGGATTTTCTTTGATCTTTATGAAACATATTATCATACACATTTATGTATCAAAATTGTCACGTATATTTTCAGTTGAACTTCTGTAAAAATGAATAATAAGAATCTTGTAACGACAATATGAATGTATCATGAAGAGATGAAGAGAGAACATTATACAATTATTGACTTCAGTTGAGGTGAATCCAATGGTTTATTGACCTCGGAACATAAGTTCCGAGGTCAATTAACCATTTGATTCACCGATAACTGAAGTCAACAACTGTTTTATTATATGATTTATGAAAGTTTCAGTTATTTTGAAAACTATTCAATTATTTTCAAGCAACTCTTTACGGCGTTCCTCGTAGTGACAATCTATTTTTAGCTCCAGGTCATTAGATTGTTATGTTGACCTCGCGTGACGTTTCCTGCGGTCAACATACG
Source organism: Steromphala cineraria (assembly GCA_916613615.1). Lineage (NCBI taxonomy): Eukaryota > Metazoa > Mollusca > Gastropoda > Trochida > Trochidae > Steromphala > Steromphala cineraria. The sequence continues at coordinate 38,508,627 of OU744726.1, forward strand.
GTTTGATCATTGTCGGTGACCACCTTCCTCGACCAATCAGAAGACAGATCACTCGTCCATCATATAATAAAATAAGTTGCTGACACAAATGAAGGCATTACCGATTCGAAAATGAGAATTAGCTGCTCTCTTACGTTAACAGTTAGATTGAAGTCACAAAGGCCTAAATTATAATCAGCAGCCACATTACCATACCTTATTCTGTCAAAATGACCCAGAGGTAAAGTCCCGACTGGAATAAATTTAGGGCGTCTCTATGCATAGAAATACTGTTTTTACTCAGAGTTAAATATCGTTTTCTAAGATTATAGCTACCTTATTTAGATGCTAGTGCAAAAATGAAGGACATCAACGTTTGAATCATAGTCCATTAAGTCAGAAATGTTTTTGCATGGGAAACGGTTTACATGCGTTTCACGTAAAGTTGATTTCAATATCTCCAGGCTCTGTGCATTCAATGATCTGAAAAAATAATTTGGCATTACACAAAAAATGGGTTTTCATTTTGTCACTTTCAAGATTTGTATTTAATAAACAAAAAGAGTTTTTATTTATGCATTTATCTTTATATTTATTCACTAAATGTATCATCCTTCTGCATCTTTGTCTTTGCCCTCTTACATTTTGAAATCGATGTTATTACATCGGGAACCACTAATTGTTACTGAAAATAACAAGTTAAAGGTCAATCAGTACAATAGAGCGAAATTACGGCCATTCAAAGTCGTGATTTTGATCGAAAACCGGACAATGTGGCTCGAGTGGCGCGCGCAAATTCGCCAAACGTAATTTTGAAACCTTGTCATAAGCTGACAGGAAGATATATTCGATTCGATAGTGTTTATTAGGTATTGTAACTAATAGGTAGATTACTTGGATGCATAATTTCGAACATTAAACGTATATTAGATGTTTTATTGATTTTCCCATTAAATCAAGCATTTTAGAGATATTATGCATAAATGGATATATTTGCAAGTCCAATGATGAGATATGAACTTCAATCAGCATATTAGGTATTTTGAAGCTTATCAAAACCAAATAAAATTTTAAGAAAGATACTCTGTGTCACTTTAAGAAAGAAGAACTTGGCCGATCTCTCTGTAGGGCTCCCCTTGATAAAAAAGTGCTTCACTGGAAAATTTGATTGTGAGACCAATAAAGATCACTGAGAATACTATTAGAAACAGACAAAAATCAATACAAACCAACCTTGATCACAATGGAATATCCGGAATAGACTTGTTTTTCACTTCTCCGCAAGTGACCTTTTTCGAGACACCACTATAATGAGATTGATGTAGCTGAGGGTGAAGCAAATTCACAGACAATCGATTGTTTTTCTTGAATAAGAGATATGGGTTGAATAAACACTTAAGATGATGACGTTAACCAGATCCCTGTAGGTAATATGTATATTATAAAATGAGCTTTAATTCAAACTCATCTGAGATTGACGAAAAAAGCAGTAATCCTTTTAATTGAAAACTCCCAGAACGGTTGCTACTTATTTTATTGATAAAATAACATGTTCTCCAGCTGTCCTTTGTGTTGTGTCTTGTGATAGGTGATGCTTGAATTGGTTTACTGTGAAGTATTGTTATTCATTTTTCTGCGGCTGTTAGGTCCAATGTCTACAAGATAAAGACGCAGAAGGGGAGGTTGTATAAAATCACTTAATTAAATTTGAAGACATTAAAAGATTGCTTTTAAGTTGCTTATAACAAAATCATGATGAAATCAAAATGAAAACTTACGCATTCACAAATTTCATTTTCACCCTACCAAAAAGCATGATTGTCATCCTTATGCAGCAAACTTGGTCGTGTTGAATGGGAACGGACCTTTCTGATGCTTTCATTAAGTCACAATCAATATATTGAAGGACGTAGCCTCCTTAAGAAGATATTAATGTTAAGAAACTCCTGCTTGATTTCATTATGGTACTCTTTTGAGAAAAAGAAGTCCCATTCATTTGCTAATTCTGTGTTATTTTATCATGCAGTACAATGCATTATGAAAATAAGCTCATAGTCCAATGAAATGGAAATTGTAACCATCCGAATCAGGAGCTATCGCTTATGGAAGATCAGGTGGTATTGACAGTAGATTTTGAACAATGCCCTGCAATCGACAAGTAGATGACATCTTAAACGTTTTGCATCATCAAATAATCACATCACAATGCTTTGATGTCATCAACACAATGCCGTCACAATTGTTTTACGCCATAAAGAAGATTACGTCATAATGCGATTACATCACTTCATGAGGAGTTTTTGGCCTGTACAGTGTTCAAAGATGTACATTTTTCATGGAAACGTTATGAAAAATTATTTTGGATGATGAATATCATCTCATCGTCGTGTCTTCTGGTATCAAATATATAAACACTCGTTGATAAAAGTAAAATATCCTCCGCAAGCCTCGGATATTTGTAACTTTTATCAACCCGTGTTGATATGTTTAATACCAGAAGACACGAGGATCAGATTCTCTATATAGTTCAATCAATGTTTACATCATTCATACATTGGAGCAAAGTACTTTTGTAGTTGTGAGACTGTTCCAAATAATATTGAAAGTGTAACTCGGAGAGTTATATGCTAAGCAAGTGAATGGCCAACATTCCCCGATTACGTCCCTTTTCAATAGCTCACAAGGGGGCGACACTCACTACGGTCCAACAAACCGGAAGTACTAACATCGCCAGTGCTTTCTCTTACACTGACTGAGTGAATGAAGAATATTTTAACATGCCGGCAAGTTGTTGTTGTGTGCCAGGCTGCTCCAATCGTGGAGGGTTGACATTCCCTAGCGACCCTTCCCTTAAGAAAAAATGGATAATCGCCATAAGAGTAATGACGACAGAAATCCGACAAAGATGTGGCAGCCATCTGCTCACAGTGTTGTCTGCTATAGCCATTTCCTGCCATCGGATTTCAGTTCTGTCACTACTTATGGTGAGTGAAAAAATAAATATCTGTAAATAAAATTTGGACTGGAGTTTTATGATTGATTGATTATTGCAATGTGTTGTTGAAAAATTAAATGGCTTTATGTTTATGATCAATGATGGCATACACACTGATAACGTATTATCATGGTCATCTATTTTCGTGGTATAATCAAATGATCAAGCTAGAACTTATTTTATTCAACAATTTTTTTAAACCAAATTTTATAGAGATATCATGTTACTCATATTCTAAATCCATTTTTTTAGGGTTAAGATAAACTTTTCACTGTTCCAAATATTTGGAATCACAGAAAGTAATGTTTTGCTTGAAAGAATATTTTGATTTATGATTTGCAAGTCATGTGGCTTCTAAAATATTATCTATTACCAAATAAAAACCTAGTTGCCATATTGCTAAAAAAATTTTACCAGAGCTTTTACTTTTATGCTAAATATTTGTGACAGTACAATGGGTAAAGTAAATTATCTAAACATTTGATTCTACAGTTTAATTGCTATTCTATATGTTCAATGTTGCTTGTGGGTTTTTTTTCTTTTCAAGATATGACCTAAAAATTACCATGAAAACAGATGACACCAACATATTTAGTAAAAATTGGTTGCTGTTTGAAAAAAATGCAAACAAAATCAACAAAAGTATAAAATGATTGTAAAGTTAACATTGAATGTTGGGAAAACATGTTATTTATCAAATTATGCTGTTCATTTGCTTTTGTCATAGAAATCTATTTCTTATAACCAAGACGGTAGGCAACACAAGAGTAAATAACACACTGTAATGACCTTTCTGTTTACATTATTAATTATTTGACCTTATTGTTAATGAATCATTACTTTGATTAAATCATTCTTTAATTTTATAATTTTTATTTTATATTATTAATCCCAATCAATCCTAAGTTTGTATTGAAACTAGTTTTCAAATTTTGCATTGATTTTATGTTTTGTTTGCTGATGTTTTCTTTATGTTGATGTTTGTTTTATTTCTTTTTGCCCAAGATGTGGTTTTGACTGATCAGATTTATAAAGATGGAATCCCAGGCGTGCATGATGTTGACATCATGGACTTGTAAGATTACAAAGCATATATTGTAAGTTGCTTTTTTTGTGGAATGATCATTCTTATCACCAAAGGGACAAATTATTGATAATTTTTGCATTTAAACCTTGATAAGTGATTAATGTGAATGATTAAATGTTTGTTTACTTATGTTTCTTTTATTTTAACCTTAAATTTTCGAATATATTTTTGAAATAAGACCATGAACATTTCTAACATTAATGCATGTATGATAAAAATTCATTAAATAGCATAATTTTATAAATAAATTGATTATATAATATATATTGTTTTTGTTTAGGTGGCACACCACAAAGAAGACAGAAAAAGCCAGGCACCGTACCCTCCTTATTCCCTTTAGTCCAGCAGATAAGTGGGGAAATTGTGCTTTTTGTGATACAAGCATGAAACTTGGTATACTGATAGAGCATTCTTTTATGAAAATTTTGAGATATAGGGACATTTAAATTTATTCCTAGAACAAAAATGGCGGCCATTAAAAAATGGCAACTTTCGGGTAGTAAGATAACATCATCTAAGTCATAGTACTTGGAGAAGAACATCAAGGATTTTTGTGTTTATGATGATAATTTAAGTCCAAAGACTAAACAAACTTTATTTGGTCTTTATTTTTCACTAAAAATCAAGATTTTTTATCATCTCTCAACAAGATTACACAGATCAAAGCAGACGGGAATTACCTGTCCCTAGGCTGGCTTTGGTCACGTGACCAAGTCTCAGAGAACCGACAGCAGAGCCAAACTACTCGCAGGAAAGAGGCAAGGGTGGGAATGAAGGATTTGTGAGTTGTCATAGGAAAATATAAATAATGACGTTTACTTAAAAACGTACTATTATTTAACTCACTATTACCATCTCCGACTCACTGAAGCCCAACCTACAATAGTTTTGGGGTTCCTGCGAGACCCAAGCAGGAAGGTAACCACCTCAACAGTCAAACTTATGATAAGGGGTCCGGGCCCCCGTCAAAAGGGTGTTACAAACCCCGAAACCAGGAAGAAAGACAACCAACACAACGAAAAAACGATAAAAAGTTTTTTTAAAAAACAACATGTGAATGCGACCTAATGGTAAGCTGCAATCCCTATGGAGTAGCAAGACTCGAAGTGCGTTGCTGAGCGAATACTTGAGGCATCATCCTTACAATGCCCGTAAGGTCTTACATAGAAACATTCCGGGGTAGTGGTTGGCAAAGACCATGAATGACTTCCAAAAACAGCCCGACGGGATGTCCGTCACAGCAATATTGATGTGAAACGCTATGGTGACAGAGACTGCACGCATCTCGTAAAAGTTTGAACGTGCTGGTCGCAGTCAACCAATGGCTTTGTAAGCCTCGAGGATAGCAGACTGCAGATAGACACTGAAGGCACTGTCTGTCTCCATTGTTCTCCGCTGCCAGAACTATGCGTGCGTTCCGAGTAGATACAGAGCGTAGACAGGACAGAGAAACTGCACTCTTCGTACGTGGGGAATGCCGATCATACAAGGGCGTGAATGCGAAACACCCTGCCTCACTCATCAGACCCCTGGTACTTACACACGAAGTCCAGTGCAAGTTCCTTTGTGTCTCTTCCCTGGCAGCCGAAAGCCATCGCCACCAATAACCTGTCTTTATTTTCAGGCGTAGGATCTTATAAGGGCTTGCAGACATCCGAGCGTAAGTGCTCAGGGACAATCACCAGATCACACTGACTCTGAGACCAGACACCTACTGTGTGTTCTATCCCAAGCTGCGCTTCTCATTACCTTAAGTGGGTGGAGCGGGACACCACTGAAGACGTTCGCCTCCTCCCTGAGGTCATGGCAAAGCGGGAACACATGTCTGGACACCTTTTCCCTGACGTGCACATTTAGAAAGACATCTAAACTGCAGCCGGCCCCTCCTAGCAGCCCGATGATCTGTTGGACCTAGTGGAGCAAGAAGTCTATTTGCTCCATGCGTTAGCAGGGGACTGAGCAGTGTCCACAATAGCACAAAGAAAGATGAGCGAGGTGGTTGGCTTAAGGTCTGACTTGGACAGCAAACCCCAATCTCCTGAACAGAGCGATCAGCTATGGGTATCGAGCCCGTCGTCCACGAAGGGGATGAACTTGTGAAATTTGTCAGCGTGAAGAAAGTTCACTATTGTTGAGTCACCTTGGTGAAAAGCCACAGAGCGAATAATATTCCAAATGGGAGCATATTCCACTGATTATGGCCTCCGCCAGAACTAAACTGAGGTACTTGCGGTGGTCCCGGAAATGGAAATGTGCAAGTACGCGTTCTCCAATTCTAGGGCTCCAGCAACCGCATGACTGATGACAAAAACAAGTGACAAAGATATGGCTGCAGAACGAGGAAGGAGTGGTTAACTTCTACATGTTGTTAATCAGCCGCTATTTTCTCCTGTCTCTCTTGGGTGGAACGAACATGGGGGAGTAGAACCCGGACTTGAGGTTGGGTCGGGATTTCCTCCACTGCCCCCTTGGATATAAGAATCTCCATCTGTTCAAACGCAACGTTGAGCCTGTCTGCCGCCCGCTATGCTCGGTTGAGTCGTAGGTGAGAGGTGGGCAGAGACGAAACTGGTATCTGGAACCCTCGCTTCAGAAAGTGACACACAAAAGGGTTCAGCCCCAGCCCCAGCCCCAGCCGAAACTAAAAGACACACCTCCTGCCTGGAAGGGGTAGGCTGACCTCCCCCAATTCTCTTTTTGGGATTGAACGAACCCGATCTCAACTCCTCCTGCCAGCCTGTTGGTCAAGTTTTGCTGGCAGAGGGCTTATTGGATGGCTCCGATGAAAAGTGTACCTACTGAACCTGAGGCGTAACTACCAATCTACACCAGGAGATCGGACTGTCCCAAAAAAAAACATCCCGCCACGGATCCGAACGCATTGTAGAGAGCTGGAGCCCATTTTATATCTCCGCCTATTTAGAACTTATATTTTGCTCGAAATTAGCGGGACAAGAAATAGCCTCTTCAGTTTCTTCCTAACATTAAACACACTTCTTCCAATCATTCAGAGTAGACGAGTAGAATTTTAGCCTGTTGATTCAAAAGCTTGAATTGCTTATTAAACATTGTCGGTCACGCAATATGCAGCACCACTTATGCAGAGAGTTTTTAAACAAAGGTTTTATCAACAAGCAACAAACAAAGACTGAAGTCCTGTGGATTCAGATATCTAATTATCGGGTCGAATTCTGGAATTGCAGTTGGAAAATCTTTTTTTACCCTAATGTACCACTGCAGATGCTCAGTAATTGTATAGCATATAAGTCTAAGTAAACCTAGCCTCATTGATACTCGCTTCGCTCCGATATTGAATCTAGCAAGATGTAGTAGCAGGTCGCATCAGCCGACCTTTCGCCGACCTATGACCCTCATACGTTATAAGGGCGAATGCATACTATTGCGGCTTGGTAAGACGATCCCTGATTGGTCAATTCCAATGATCGGCTGGCGCGACCTTCTACTACATCTTGCTAGACTCAATATTGGAGTAAAGTGAGTATTATTGAGGCTATGTTTACTTAGACTGATAGAATATGCACAACAAATAATTACATAATACCTAAAGTGTGTTTTACACCAAACATTCGTGATAGGGGTTTGAACTGTTTGGTAACATTCATTAACTAATTTCATTCATTAATTTATACCCGCCATTTAAATTTTTGAGGGAATCTGGAATGTCCCTATATCCAAATTTCACTCTAAGGGTACCCCCTAGCTGTGTACCAAGTTTCATGCTTGTATCATGAAAGGCACAATTGTATATGAATTCTTCACATATCTGCTGGACTACTTGGACAAACTCAGATGGGACAGACTTGAAACTTAAGAGGAAGAGTAGACAAGAAGGGAGGAATGAGAAGAAGAAAAAGATGTCACACCCCCCTGAGAGTGAAAGTGAGATGGATGTTGATATCGATAACATAGCAAAGGAAGAAATTGTTCATGATTCTCAGCCAGACAGCCAGGATAGTGTATCAAATACTTCAAACACTACAGTATCAGCTGAGTGTGAACACATAAATTCTAGTACTCAGACTGATAAACGTCCACTACTTTCTATTGAAAGTATCATGTTTAATGCTGCAGCAATTTTGTTTTATACAGGTTTGGCAAATTATACTGACTTTAGTTTTGTATTTGCAAGTTTGGGTCCCTGTGTCAATCACCTTAATTACTTGTATAGTACAGTTGACAACATGACCCTAAGTGTTGAAAACCAATTCTTTTTGACTCTTGTTAAGTTGCGTCAACATAAGACTAATTTTGAACTTGGACATTTGTTTGGAATTTCTCAGAAATCTGTCAGCAATATTTGGATAACTTGGGTTAATTTTATGCACTGCCAATGGAGTGAAATAATGACTTGGCCCGAAAGAGATTTAGTTCGTACGTTTTTTCTGTCCTGTTGACTTTAAGAGGAAATTTCCCACCACTCGAATCATCATTGACGGTACCGAATGCCCTATACAAAAGCCTAAACCACCAGTTGCCCAACAATCAACTTACTCCACTTACAAAAACCGCAATACTGTTAAGATTCTTGTGGGTTCAACACCAGGTGGACTAGTGTCCTATGTATCACCAGCCTATGGTGGATCTACTAGCGATAGACAAATGGTGGAACGCAGTAATTTAACAACATTATGTGACCCAGGAGATTCTATAATGGCTGACAAAGGCTTTAATGTACAGGATTTATTTGCTGCGAAAGATGTAACAATCAACATGCCAACATTTTTTTCCAAGAAAAACAGAATGAGTTGTCAGACTGTTCTACAGGACAGGAAAGTATCTAGTAAACGGGTGCACATTGAGCGCATCATTGGTCTTGCCAAAACATACAAGATACTTACTCAGCCACTTAATGGCACTGAAACAAAGCTAGCCACTCAGATCACATCTGTGTGTTTTATGCTATGCAATTTTAAAAAATGCATTGTTCCTTCCACTTCATAGCATTCAACAAAATAATCACTGGAAAACTCTATTGTGTTAAATTACTGTTTAATTATAGAAGTGTAACAATATGGGAGGGTCACGGTACAATACATATCCCCATCCACATTTTACGCATTGATCCTTTCACAAAAAATTTGGTTCAATTAATTTTGAGCAAGTATTTAACGTTACCTCATTTTATGTAAATGTAATATGATCAAACTTCCAAGTATGAGAGGAGGGTCTTGGTTGTAAAATATATCTTGTTATAATACTTATGTCTCTTAACTGAGTTTCAGCATCTACATTGATAATTCATTAATATGTTATGTATCATGAAATGCATCCATCAAACTATGTGGTATAGTATATTGCTGAATTGTTACACTTCTACTGTTAATAGTGAGTAAATGCAAGGAAAAAAGAAAGTAATAGTCCCAAGCAGCATTAGTTTTTTTCAAATCTTTTTATTCATTGCATTGCAGTAGATGTACATTTCAATGTATATAAAAGATAAGTATTCAAGACAAAGTCTAGAGTGGAAAACCTTTTGTTATTCTCTGATTTCTTCAATTTATTATTACTTTGAATATCATGTGAAATGTGGTCAATTTGATAATTTGAAGAGTTTTAACTTCATTGAAAGGCAACAATCACCACCATTCAAAATACTAAACTTTAAATCAGGAAATTTCTTTGTCTCAATTAATGATTTAACAATAAACTTCAAATGGTTTAATAATCAGCTTTGTGATACCTGATAATTTTATGAGCGTCTTTTAAAATATTTTCATATTACTTTTCCTTCCAATGAATAAAGAAAGAATTTCAAGCCAAAACATTTGTATGTTTTCATTCCTCAAGAATCCTTGTGGACACTGCAAATTCAACAGTTCAATGATGAATATGATATGGATGCTGATATAACATTATAATCAAGGTGTTAGATATTTTTCATTCAATATATGGAAACATCTATGTTGGAAATAGTGAAAGTGTAAACTTGAAATATTTTTAGTAAAAACAATTCATGGTATCTAGACAATGAATGACAGAGCTGAAATCTTGTGTATCTGGTTGATCATTATTTATCTACCAAGTATACTTGTCATAGTTTCTATAGAATTTTGACGAAAGAAGTGCATTCTTAAAGTGGCTTTCAAAAAATGATTTCAGTTTCTGCACCATAGATTCTATGAAATCGTCGTCCCTAAGAATGACAAAGTATTTTAAGTCTTGAAATGTGTAGATGATAAATATACATTTTTTCCTCCCTGTGCAGTACATCTGCCCTTGCACTTGGTAGTAATATTTGTTTGTTTTGTCAAGAGTAAGAGTTCCATCAGAAAGTGTCAAATATGGAATGGACTTGTCAGAAATTACACGATCCTTTGCTGCATATGGACATTTAACCTCAACAGTTGCGTCCTGTCCTAACAAAGCATCTGGAGATGCAGCAAGATATGGATGTTGTTTGGAGACAAACAATCCACATGATGAAGTCTTGACTTCATTTACTTTCTCAAATGTTTTCAGGGCCACTTTTTCATATGTCCGACCATGTCGCAATGGTGGGGCATTTATTTCTTCCATTGGCTTGATTAAAGTTTGAGTAAGTTTACTCATATCTGCTCTGTCAGTTGCGTTACATATTCTGCCAAAATGAGATGAAGTGATTCTTTTTGAATGTTCATGTTTCCAACGTGCACTCCTTGACTGACCACGTGTAAGATGTTCAATGTCCATCCTCTCGGCTTCTGATACCTCTGTTACCATTTCAGACTTTAAAAATGTATCTGCTGCTGATAGCTTCAAGTAATCATGGTCATGATTCAGTGCGTAAGGATTGGCTGGTGGTATCATTTGAGCTACTGGATATTTATTAATATGAGGGTGATTAAGCCATGTATCGCGGAAAAGATGAGGATAGTGTAAATCTTTACGGTATTCCAAAGGTCTTGGGTCGAAAACAACATCCAAGTCGCTGTTGCCAAGTGTCATATCAGCTGCCTTTATAGGACTACCCCTATATTGTTTGACTTGATGAAATGTCTGCAGCCTTTGTGTACATGTCTCTTCGGTAAGAATATCACCAGTTGTAGCCAGTTTGTGCACCGCAAACAAAACAGCACATATATGCTTGCAATGTCCTGTTGGTCCTTGCCCTGCAGCACATTCACATTGACATTCCAAAATACTTCCATCCTTATCAATGCAGACATCAATAGTGTAGGAGACATGTTTTTTCATTTCAGCACAACATTCTGATCTAAGATAGCATACATCAGCTTGAAGTGAGAAGCGTAAATATTTCAAAAATCTGCTTGTGTACAGATGTTTGGCACTAGATGAAAGTTTCTGATGAAATGTATCCAGGTAGCAGCTTATAGCAGTGTAAGGAAGAAATGGTAGTTTACTGTCTTTATTGACATCTCTGTAGTTTGCTACTGGTGGTAAGTCCATCTCATATTCTACCTGGATTAGTTCAGGCCTCTTCCCAAAATTGCTGTTCCTGTCATAACTCTCCAGTCTGAAACACAACAATACCAGTATGCTATGTTCAAATAGTTCAGAATAATCTTTAATTACTTTACTCGGTTTATTTTCAATTAATATATTAATTGATGAGGACCCTTCTTTTAAATAAACTGCACAGATATTGATGTCCAAACATATTATGGTTTAACAAAAATTAAAATCTCAAATAAACAGTGATTTGAATTCTTCTTCATTATTTGCAGTGATTGGGAAAGGCAGGAGCCATGGGCCATTCAGCACATTTAATGATAAAATTGACCACTTCGATATTGAAGTTTACTATTGTACTTTAGGCTATGGTCCATTTGAAATTCAGAAAATTAATAAAACCCTGAATACGGCCCATTGTCAAAGATATTTTTCTTTATTTCTGTATTTGCATTTATGAAGTCGTTGCTTTAAATAATTGATAATCTATCCTTTCTTCACATAATATTGTCTAATTATTTTCTGTCGGATTAGCTAGAAATGCATGTAATGAAATGTTTTGATTGTCTTAAATGAAGAGTACAGTGCTGACGGGTAAAGCTACGCACCTAAATAATGAGTCCCTAAAAGAAACATAATCAGTTTGACAGGAAAATAAAATATATGAGAAAACCCTATGTCAATGTCATTTAGGGTTTTGATTTAGAATTTTATGTTGATTAATCTTTGGCAATTATTTTGTGAAAGGCAGTCAAAGTTTTCTTTATTACAAATTAACAGTCTATACGATTATTAGTTAAATTTTTGTATGAGTTTTTATCTTTACCTTCGCGTATCTTTACCCGACAAGACTGAAAAATATTTCTTGAACTTAGCGCCGACATGAACATTCGTCTTAAACATAAATGGAAGACATACCTTCCGAACTTTTAATGTTGAATTAACAATATCCTTTCTTACTTTAATAGACTTTCGATGATACTTTTCAAACAGCTCCCCGTTTTTATTTCTATTGTAATGAATGATATTGGTGTCACCTGTTTTCGTCATCAAAATAACAAAACATAACTTGCCTCTCAACCAAGTCTATTTTGCGTCCAGACAGCCTAGCTCCTCTTCTTTTCAGCTCAGCCTTAAGTTGCGGTATCCTCCAACTACCGTAACTCATATTCATGTTATTGTCAGCCATAAACACTGCTTAATTCAGTTGATAAAATCACGCCGTGAAAGGGATTGAGCACCATGCATACGTCAGTCTAGCGTCCGCTTGGACCGTAACGAGGCCTGCGCCGTCTAGGGGCCAAGGACGATAACTCTAGGATTTTCTCCCATTATCCCTTTTAAAACGCTAATCTGTTCTTGTCATGGAATCTTCGTCAGTAAAGTCGTTGTCATCATTGTTATTGAATGTATCCTAGGCCCATCGTCCCTCAGACTTAATTTGTCAGGATCAGATGAAGATGTCCTCTGCTGTCCAGGCTAACGATCTATAAGTGATGCGATTAACCCTTTTCATTGACATTGTCATGGATTTTTCCAATAACTGAGCGTATGTTCCTTGAACACCATGTATGGGTCTGATGACTGTAGCTCCAGTAGAGGATTTTCTCTGATCTTTATGAAACATATTATCATACACATTGATGTATCAAAACTGTCACATATATTTTCAGTTGAACTTCTGTAAAAATGAATAATAAGAATCTTGTAACGACAATATGAATGTATCATGAAGAGATGAAGAGAGAACATTATACAATTATTGACTTCAGTTGAGGTGAATCCAATGGTTTATTGACCTCGGAACAGTTATGTTCACCGAGGCATTATCCGAGGTGAACATAAGTTTCCGAGGTCAATAAACCATTGGATTCACCGATAACTGAAGTCAACAACTGTTTTATTATATGATTTATGACAGTTTCAGTTATTTTGAAAACTATTCAATTATTTTCAAGCAACTCTTTACGGCGTTCCTCGTAGTGACGATCTGTTGGTTTAAACATATTTTTATTTCCGAAGAAATCTGGTTTGGCAAACAAGCAATAGCTCTGCTTATATCAATGCCGCACCAGTACATACATGAAACAATTGCATGCACAAGAACTGAACAGAACAAGTGACAAATGAAAACATAATCTGATTGCGGTCTATATACACAGTGCTTGTAGAAAATATCCCTTTGCAGTTTCATTTCATTACCATTTAAATAGATTTCTCAAAGCGTTTACTCTTGAGGATAAAGTGATGAAGGGACTTCACTATTTTTATATTGTCATTATCAATTTCGTACGGTGTTCCATATAACACAATCTGAAGGCTATAGCCATTTACATAGAAAATCGAATTGCTTCTTATAGTTGTATACAACCTGCATGCAAACAGATAGTGCACAACATCTTCATTTAGGTATCCACAAGCGCATTCTCGAGTATTTGAAATATGTCGATTAACTTTATCAGAGTTCAAATCGCTGCAACCAAGCTTGAGTCTACAGTGTATTATTTGACAAAAACGACTGCCGTAGTTAAGATTAAGGTAATTATTACTTGATGCATCAGTTATCAGCAGAGATTTAAATTGAGCTATTGAGTTCGCTTGTACGAATTCATTAGGTAATGAATTCCAAATACTTGTAGTGTCAGGTAAGAAAGATTCTTCGTATATTTTGGTTCTGCATTTAATTGTTCGCAAGTCGGATTTGTTTCGGAGGTTGTAACGACTGTTTTCAGAGACGGATTTAGGAATCAGATCACAGAGGTAGTCAGGGGCGAGACCGTTGTTCATCTTGAAGAAATTTATTAATTTAATGTCCCGTCTTCTTTCTTTTAGTGGTTTAAAGTTTGTTTCGGAGTATAGTTTTTGATGACTGGTACCGCGAACTGCGCCACATATTGTACGTAGCGCATCTAGATGTAATCGCTCAAGAATGAGATATTGATCAATTCTACAGTTATCCCAGATATGACAACAATAATCAAATGTCGGCAAAATATACGACTTGTACATGGTTTCTAAGGTTTTTCTTGAGAGACGATATTTTAAGCTTCGGAGGCAGTTTATCTGTGGACTTACTTTCTAAACAATATCTTCGATGTGAGTTTTCCATGCGCAATCGTTTTGTAGCGTTATGCCAAGATGTTTATGACTTTTGACTTCTTGTATTGGGATTTGGTCCATGTTAAAAGTAGGAATTTTATCAGATTTCTGTTTACGGGAAAAATTTATTGTTTCTGTTTTATCAGGATTAAAGTTAACTTGCCATTTATCTGCCCAGCTAGATATTCGCTTCAAATCATCGTTCAAACAAGCTGCAGCATTATCGTGATTATCGACAATAACATCAATGGAAGTGTCGTCCGCAAATAATCGTATACGACTTTCGATACCGTCTACTAAATCGTTTATATAAATGATGAAAAGTAATGGACCCAATACGGAACCTTGTGGGACGCCGGCAAGTACAGTTTTATAATCAGAAGAATATCCATTAATTACGACTTTTTGTATTCGATTCTCTAGATAGCTTTCAAACCAATTCAATAGAAATCAACCGATGCCGTAGTTTTTGAGTTTTGAAATGATGCCTTTGTGCCAAACCTTATCAAATGCCTTACTGATGTCACAAAAAACAGCCCGGACTTCCTTACCTTCGTCAAGTCCCTTCGCAATGAAATCATATAAAAACGTTAACTGGTTTGCGGTGGAATCACATGGCATAAAGCCCGATTGTAGGCTGGTTAAAATATGGTTGTCTCGAAAATAATTAAATACATGTTTAAATATAAATTTTTCGAAGACTTTAGACAAACTACTTGTAAGTGCGACAGGTCTGTAATTAGAGCATTCGTTTATACTATTCTTTTTATGCAGAGGAATGACTGAAGCTTCCTTCCAGATGGCTGGAAACATGGATTGTTGTAGTGATAAATTAAATAATTTTGTTAATAAAGGAGCCAAGCTTTTAGCCGCAACTTTGAGAAATCTATTTCCAATACCATCCGGCCCAGTTGCTTTTGATGGATCAAGACAGAGGAGAATATCTTGTACTTCTTCAGGTGTAAGAATAACAACATTTAGTGAAGATGTAGGAAACATGTTAAGACCTTCAGGAACTTGTGCGTCTGGGTGTTTTACTTGTGATTGACTAACGCAGAAATCGTTGAAAACATTTGCAATTTCTTCTGGATCATCGTAGACATTGTTGTTAGAAACTATGGATGGAAAGAAATTACATTCTGATTTTTTTTAAATATATTGTTTTATTATGCGCCACCACGTTTTTGTACCAACCAAGGAATTTAACCTATCGTCTATTTTGGAATCAGATTTTCTTTTTGAATCACGTATCAAGTTGACAACTTTGTTTCTGAATGTACGGAAATTTGCCCAGTCGGAAGGACGGTTGCGTTTTTTTGCAATTCTGTGAAATCGATTTCGTTTGCGCATTGCAGATCGAATTTTGCTATTCATCCAAATAGGATCATCAGATTTTATATTAACGAGTCTGTTTGGCGTAGCGATATTCAATATTTATTTTATTTTATCAGTCAAAATGGTGACTGTAGTGTTTATGTTACCAGAGGAAATTAATTCTTTTTCATCAATTTCATCAAGAAAGTTTTTAACACTGTTTGAATCCATTGACTTAAAATCATACACACGTCTCTTTGTTACTTGTACTTTTATTATCTTATCTCGAATCGTCAAGTAAACAGGACAGTGATCACTGCATATAGGATCGAGAACGCCAGAGCTAAGCACGCTGTTTTCATGTGAAACAAAAATCAAATCAATTAAAGTGCTAGAGCGTTGCGTTATTCTTGTCGGAGCAGTAATTATCTGGCTTATCCCGTATAACCGTTTGAGCCTTTTGATTTTAATATTATTTTGCATACGAGTGGTCATACTCTGGACCTTATTATTACTAGAGCTGATGATACTTCTGTCAAGTCAGTCAGTGTTGTCGATCATGGGTTGTCCGATCACAGCAGTATCTTCTGTTCTCTGAACCTGTGTAAACCGCGTCCTGTACGTAAGAAAATCACTTACAGGAAGACCCGAGACATTGATGTGAATAAATTTGCGATGGATGTCAGGGAGTGTCTCATAAATAGACCCCTTCTTGATCCTACATCTGTAGGCACCGCTGAAGACAAGGCCTTGGCTTATAACAATGCACTGCGAGAAGTTCTAGACCAGAATGCACCTCGTAGAACATCCAACATCATCATCAGACCAAAGTCTGTGTGGATGAACAACGACATCATAAACGCTAAACATGAACGTCGTCGCTCTGAAAAGATCTGGCGAACTACTAAACTTGAAGTTCATAGGCAAATCTTCCAGCAAACTCGTAACAAAGTGAACATCTTGATCGAAAAATCCAAGCTTAGTCACATCATATCCAGTGTCAGCGACAACAAGCGGAACCCAAAGCAACTTTTTGCAATAGTAAAAAAACTGACAGAGGTGAAGGAGGAGGACCGCCATTCAAGTGAGTCTGAATCCCAGGAGCGTGCAAACAACCTGGTGGATTACTTCACTGACAAGGTTCAGCAGATAACAGCTGATATCACAAGGCACAAATCTTCTGAAGATCCCTTACTTCACGACAAGAAGTTCTCTGGTACATCATTAGAGACCTTCAAACCTGTCAGCCCTTCTGATGTAACTAAGGTTATTCAAGTTGCACCTTCTAAATCCTGTCCTCTTGATCCCATTCCAACCTGGTTGCTGCGTCACTGTTTGCCGATGTTGGGAACAGCTGCGTCATCTGTCATCAATTCATCCCTTAGCACTGGTGTAGTTCCACTGTGCTTCAAACAGGCGCTGGTCACACCACTGCTCAAAAAGCCATCTTTAGACTCCTTAGTATGGAAGAACTATAGACCAGTTTCAAACTTTCCTTTCCTGTCTAAAGTCATGGAGAAAGTTGTCCTTGTCCAACTAAGTAAGCACATCACTGACCATAACCTTTCAGAACCGTTTCAATCGGCTTACAAGAAGTCACACTCGACCGAAACAGCGCTTTTAAGGGTCAAGAATGACATTGTCCTTGCATTGGACAAAAAGAGAGTGGTGCTACTAGTGATGCTTGATTTGTCTGCAGCATTTGACTCTGTGAATCACAACATTCTGCTATCACGTCTCCGTCACACATGTGGAGTCACAGGAACTGCATTAGCCTGGCTAGAGTCCTATCTAGTGGATAGATCGATGTCTGTTGGTGTAAATTGTGTTTATTCCCATTCCGCCAACTTGATATGTGGTGTCCCACAGGGATCCGTCCTTGGCCCCGTGTTATTCTCAATCTACACACAGCCACTCGGAATCTTGATACGAAAGCATTCACTTTCCTTCCATAGCTATGCAGACGACCAGCAACTCTACATCAGCATCGAACCCCTCAATATTCAAAATGCTATCTCCAAACTCCAATTATGCATCAAAAGCATTCAGTTATGGATGTCATCAAATTTTTTGAAATTGAATAGTGACAAGACAGAATTTATGATTATTGGTTCACCTTATCAACTTGCAAAAGTAGGTAATCTGCAGCTTTTCGTAGGAACATCATCTGTCACACCTAGCAGCAGTGTTCGAAATCTTGGGATTGAGATGGACAGACAACTGTCTGACAGAGTGCAGGCAAACAAAACAGCTAGTTCAGCAAACCTAAAGATCTACACTATTGGGAAGATAAGAAAGTACCTTGATGCTGATACATGCAAAACACTTGTCCATGCTTATGTGACCTCTAATCTTGACTACTGTAACTCCTTAATATCTGGATCTGGTTCAATTAGTGTTCTTCAGAGAGTTCAAAACAAAGCAGCCCGTCTCATAACCCGTACTAAAGTCCATGACCATATCACCCCAGTCCTGAGGCAGCTCCACTGGCTTCCTGTCAGACATCGCATCAGCTACAAGATCCTCTGCATCACCTACACTGCTCTCCACACCGACTCAGCTCCTGCTTACCTTAAGGAACTCCTAACTCCATACCTTCCGGGGCGTAGTCTTCGCTCTTCTCAACAGCAGTTACTCACTGTTCCATTCACAAGAACTAAACTTGCTAACAGTGCATTTTCTGTGGTTTCCCCAACTCTATGGAACAACTTGCCGCAGGAAATTAGATCTTCTGAGAACTATGACATCTTCCGACAGAATTTAAAAACTTTCCTTTTTAACCATTAACTGTCATCCCTTCTCTGTCATCTTATTTGTAAAGCACCATTGAGCAGCTTATGTTGGATAAAAGGTGCTATATCAAATGCATTATTATTATTAGAATGTCTATGTTAAAGTCACCAACTATAACAGTAAACATGATGAGATCGGTCGCTTTTTCAATTGATTGGTTAATCAAGTCCCAGTAATTATCACTTTTGTCAGCGCGGTAAAACGTACTGATAAGATAATTTCTATTTTTGCATTTTATCATTACCCATAATGCTTCGAGGTCAGCATTATCTAATGTTTCCATACTCTTTACGCATAAATTTTGTTAAACATAAATGGCTACGCCCCCTCCTCGTGTTGTACGATCTTTTCTAAAAGGGGTGTGAAAACCTGGAATATGTATATCATTATTATTAATATTATCGTTCAGCCAGGTTTCTGTAAGGCATATCACATCATTGTCTACAAATTCCGCATGAATGATATCAACTTTGTCTTTAAGACTTTTGACATTAAGATGGATTATCATTAAATCTTTATCCGATTTTGGCCCCGGATTGCGGTGAATGTCTCCGCAGCAAAGTAGGAGAATACTGATAATTATAGAAATATGTGTATTGTACAAGCATAGATAACTTGAACGATATATGTATATCTGAAGATTAAATAAGCTTCTTGCATGAAGTGAAACTGCAAAGCATCCCACTGCCTGCCTGTACTGCATTATGTCAACAGACATTTTACATATGTAAACACGAAATCTTCCACAAAGCAGACAGTGGGTTTACGTAACAAAATCTGAGAGAAAACAAGCACACAGACAACATTGTGATAACTTTTGGTTGCAATTTGACATAATTCATCAGAGAAGTTTTTTTTTAATTTAACAAAAACAAATGAAAATATGAAAAAAGAAAACACTCATGAGTTTTTACAAAACAGAAAGGGGAAGATTCCCTAAGGGTTTAACCATTGTCGTAAAAAGAAAAAGAGAATTATCAAAGGAACTGTATAAAATATGAATTAATTGTATTTGGATAACGCTAAGTCTAGCGCTGTTACTGTGTGTAGCTACATGCGAGACACGGGAGACATGTAATGCACGTGCAGGGCAGTATACAGGGATGTGCGTGAATGTGAATGGAGCAATTTGGATACCTCAACTTATTGGCAAAAGTTACTGTAAGTAATAATGTTTTTAGCAATTTATTGTTTATTGTATGCTGTTTATGCATATGGTTCAGAACAAAACATTTATCATGTCAAAATGAAGACCACGGACTTATGTCATAACAATTTATACTTACTTCTTACTGAGGGGAATATAAACACTGAAGTATGTTTTGTGTCAGACAAACAACATTTTTAATGAACTGCGTTTATGTGTTAATAACAATCATTCAAAATTTAGCGATAATATGTTACTAGCATTTAAACAAAACCAAAAAAACCCCAAAGCATCAAAACAAAACAAAAACCAACAAAACAAACCGACTAAAATGAATCAACAACAACAACAAAAATGTTTTTTAAAAAATAAAAAATAAATTAACCCCACTTCCTGTATACATACAAAGTGTTGTATCCTCAAAAGTTACTAAAATATTTAACAGCTTCAAGATGATTTTGGTATGAAATTAGCATTTTGATATTAATAGTGTTGTGTGTGCTTTATAATGTCTTCTTACTTATGCATTCTATTGCTGATCTAATACTATGTATTTTTTCTAATTTCTGATCATAGTATATATAAAGGGTGATAATAAATGATAACATTGTTATTCTCAAAGACATAGCTAATTTCTGTCTTTCGCTTTATCACCATACAAACATTATTTGTACGAATACACATTAAATGTTTTACCAACATACATGTACAACAGCACATGGATGAACTGCTTGATGTGTGATAAGTCAGAGATGGTTTTGCAAAGTCAAGCTTTCATGAGCTACATCAATGTAGATCATATAACCACATAAGAAATGTTGAAATTAACATACTCACTGTTTTGGAAAACAATACCATTTGTTGATTATAGCACAATTCACACTGTAAATCCGTGATTTTGGAATAAAATGGAAAGATTGGTACACAGTTGTCTCAACTTGTATAATCCATGTATTTAGAATAATGATACATAGATAACTGAATGGTTGATGATAATTTTATATGATATGGTAAGCGCACAGATATATGCACTGCATGGATGTGTTGCTTGTTCAGGTCATTCAGTTTGATAAGCAGTTGTGACAATCTTTAGGAAACGAATGCTCCATGGTATAAACATAGATGTTGAAAGAACACATGTTAAGTATATATTTACCATTTCGAAGAAAAATAATAAACTAATTGGTGTGATATGACATATCATAATTTGTAATTTTGATGATATGTATCACCACACTGTTCACTTGGGTGTGTTAGCCGAGGGATCCTGACTGCGGGTGTAAACCTTATTGAGCTTGGTCTGTTCATATACGTCTTCCAGGTGAGCATTGGTTGCCACTTTCCTCAGGGTACCATCTTTGAGTTTTATGAGAATTACCCCGCCTGTCACCCAGCTCGACTCTACTCTCTGTTCTCGGACCAAATCTCGCGCCTTCCTTGCTAAAACTGCTCTCGTTTTATGTCAGGTCTTCGTTCACGTATATATTTGTTGTTTTATTCATGTTACTTGTCTTCAGCTTAGCTCTCTTGGTCAGGAGTAGCCTCTTGGTAGCATTGCTCAGAAACATAACAATGATAGGCCTTGGTTGAGATTGGGGTGTAGGTGGGTACCTGGGGACTCGATGACTTATGTCAATATCTCTAGGGGATATTTCCACACCAATGGACTGTGCTAGCTTCATGACAAGTTGATCAGTATTCTCCCCCTCAGTTTCAGGGATGCCTCTTATCCTGACGTTATTTCTTCTAGCATATTGCTCTGCCCTGTCTAACTTATCGGACAGTGTATCTATTTCTTCATCTCGGTCCGATATCTTAGTTTTCAAGACTCTCACTTCGTCTTCTAATTGTTTGTTTTTCTCAATTAACATCGACATCTCTTCCTTTATAGTAGGTTTTATGGCTTCGCCTAACGCCGAACCTATCAGAGATAAAACCTCCTTATTTTTGAGGGCCTGTAAAAACTGTTCAATAAATTGACCAGCACCACACTCAGGTGATTTGTCATCGTCATGCACTTTAGAAGGTGATTCGTCATCGTCATGCACTTTAGAAGCCATTTTATCTGACGATTGATCCAAGTTGGATATTTCAGAAGTAGATGAACTTGACAAATAACACAGTCTTTTATTTTCAATGTCAAAATCGAGAGAAGTAAAGACGTCTTCTCTAGTTCTTTTTATGGAGTTAGGTGTGTTATCGATATGAGTATATGAACAATGTAAAGATTAGAGTAGAATATCAGCCCGAGATCACTCACAGTGATCAATATAATCCATCAAAATCCTCAATTCCAAAAGTTCATCTTTTTTCAAAATGAATATATATCGTACAAGAATTGCTTTTCTTACGTTCAGTTCATATTTTGAAACCTGTACCCATGGGATTTCTTCACTATTTTGTTGAAAAACTCACATTGCTTTTTCAGCGATGAAAAACACGTCCAGCTCGTGTGATGTCACTTCCGCACCAATATGAATGTATCATGAAGAGATGAAGAGAGAACATTATACAATTATTGACTTCAGTTGAGGTAAATCCAATGGTTTATTGACCTCGGAACAGTTATGTTCACCGAGGCGTTATCCGAGGTGAACATAAGTTTCCGAGGTCAATAAACCATTGGATTCACCGATAACTGAAGTCAACAACTGTTTTATTATATGATTTATGAAAGTTTCAGTTATTTTGAAAACTATTCAATTATTTTCAAGCAACTGTTTACGGCGTTCCTCGTAGTGACGATCTATTTTTAGCTCCAGGTCATAAGATTGTTATGTTGACCTCGCGCGACGTTTCCCGCGGTCAACATACGGTTTGATCATTGTCGGTGACCACCTTCCTCGACCAATCAGAAGACAGATCACTCGTCCATCATATAATAAAATAAGTTGCTGACACAAATGAAGGCATTACCGATTCGAAAATGAGAATTTGCTGCTCTCTTAGATTGAAGTCACAAAGGCCTAAATTATAATCAGCCGCCACATTACCATACCTTATTCTGTCAAAATGACCCAGAGGCAAAGCGCTGACTAGAATAAATTGAAGGCGTCACTATGCATAGAAATACTGTTTTTACTCAGAGTTTAAAATCGTTT
This sequence comes from Steromphala cineraria, assembly GCA_916613615.1. Classification (NCBI taxonomy): domain Eukaryota; kingdom Metazoa; phylum Mollusca; class Gastropoda; order Trochida; family Trochidae; genus Steromphala; species Steromphala cineraria. Next base: position 38,531,552 of record OU744726.1, read on the forward strand.
TCTAAGATTATAGCTACCTTATTTAGATGCTAGTGCAAAAATAAGGACATCAACGTTTGAATCATAGTCCATTAAGTCAGAAATGTTTTTGCATCGGAAAGGGTTTACATGTGTTTCACGTGAAGTTGACTTCAATATCTCAAGGCTCTGTGCATTCAATGATCTGAAAAGATAATTTGGCATTACACAAAAAATGGGTTTTCATTTTGTCACTTTCAAGATTTGTATTTAATAAACAAAGAGTTTTATTTATGCATTTATCTATATATTTATTCACTTAATGTTTTATCCTTCTGCATCTTTGTCTTTGCCTCCATAAATGCCAGGGGGAGACAAGTAAGGATGACGTTTGTTAAGAAAGAAGAACTTGCCGATCTCTCTGTAGGGCTCCTCTTGATAAAAAAGTGCTTAACTGGAAAATTTGATTGTGAGACCAATAAAGATCACTGAGAATACTTTTAGAAACAGACAAAAATCAATACAAACAAACCTTGATCACAATTGGAAAATCCGGAATAGACTTGTTTTTCACTTCTCCGCAAGTGACCTTTTTCGAGACACCAATATAATGAGATTGATGTAGCTGAGGGTGAAGCAAATTCACAGACAATCGATTGTTTTTCTTGAATAAGAGATATGGGTTGAATAAACACTTAAGATGATGACGTTAACCAGATCCCTGTAGGTAATATGTATATTAAGACGACTGAGATTTTTTAACGTCAATTCATATACACTTGTTCTCTTTTACAAAAGTTTTATTCAAAGTGTTCTTTGTTTCTCTATCCAGACGTGGTTCGGGGCTCTTTCTGTCAAAAACAAAAACAAATTATCCAAAATTGTAAATGTGGCAAGCAAAATTTGCGGAGTAACTCTTGAAGATGTTACAACTTTAGGTCAGCGGCAAATAGAAAACCTATCTGTGAAAATCATTTCGGACCCAAATCACTTTCTACATAAAGAATATCAACTTTTGCCTTCAGGTCGCCGCTATCAAATTCCCCGTTTTAGAACTAAGAGAGCCTCGAACTCATTTGTTCCCTCTAGTATTGTTATTTTAAACAAATTTAACAGATCTTAGATTTATTATCCTATTTATCAGGTTCTAGCTTGTTGTCCTAAAGTATCGTTATTTTAAGTTTTAAAACATTTGTATCAATATAATATTATCTCCTTTTGAGTGTAATCTTATCTATCGTATTAAATCATAAATTTTAACTACCGTGCGTTTTTCGCAATATTATTTATTTTATAAACGTATTTTTGTACAACCTTTAGGATCATGTTATGTGTGTGAGTGTGTGTTATGTTCGATATGTATGTGTGTGTGTGTGTCTTTTTAATATGCTGTAATTCATTGTTGTCAGATGTTCATCATGTAAAACAAATTCCCTCATGGGTAATAAAGTATTATTATTATTATTATTATTATTATTATAAAATGAGCTTTAATTCAAACTCATCTGAGATTGACGAAAAAAGCAGTAATCCTTTTAATTGAAAACTCCCAGAACGAATGCTACTTATTTTATTGATAAAATAACATGTTCTCCAGCTGTCCTTTGTGTTGTGTCTTGTGATAGGTGATGCTTGAATTGGTTTACTGTGAAGTATTGTTATTCATTTTCTGCGGCTGTTAGGTCCAAAGTCTACCAGATAAAGACCCAGAAGGGGAGGTTGTATAAAATCAATTACAAATAAATTTGAAGCCATTAAAATATTGCTTGTAAGTTGCTTATAACAAAATCATGATGGAATCAAAATGAAATGTTAAGCATTCACAAATTTCATTTTCACCCTACCATAAAGCATGATTGTTATCCTTATACATTACGCATGTACAGCAAATTGTTCTTGTTGAATGGGGAACGGGCCTTTCTAATTCTTTCATTAAGTCACAATCAATATATTGAAGGACGTAGCCTCCTTAAGTAGATATCGATGTCAATGAACCTCTGCTTGATTTCATTGTGGTACACTATTGAGAAAAAGAAGTCCAATTCACTTGCTAATTCTGTGTTATTTTATCATGCAGTTCATATATGAAATGGAAAACTGTGTTCAACAGGAGCTATTGAATGTGGAAGATCAGGCTATATCTCCTCGGAGATATCATTTTGACAATAGATTTTGAACAATGCCGTGCAATCGGCAAGTAGATGACATCTTTAAGGAGCTCATGAGGAGTTTTAGGCCTGTACAATGTTCAAAAATTTACATTTTTCATGGAAGCGTAATGAAAAATGATTTTGGATGATGAATATAATCTCATCCTCGTGTCTTCTGATGTCAAATATATAAACACTCGTTGATAAAGTAAAATATCCTCAGCAAGCCTTGAATATTTGTAACTTTTATCAACTCGTGTTGATAGTTTGATATCAGAAGACACGAGGATGAGATTGTCTATATAGTTCAAACGTTTACATCATTCATACATCGGAGCAAAGTGCCTTTGTAGTTGTGAGACTGTTCCAATAATATTGAAAGTATAACTCGGTGAGTTATATGCTAAGCCAGTGAATTATCCCTGTCAAAACGATAATCTATTCTTTACATGGAATCTTCCTAAGAAAAGTCCTTGTCATCATTGTCATTGAATGTACCCTAGGCCCATCTCTCAGGCTTAGTGGTCAGGATTAGATGAAGATGTCCTCTGCTGTCCAAGCTAACGACCTATAAGTGATGCGATTAACCCTTTTCATTGACATGTTCATGGATTTTTTCAATAACTTAGCGTCTGTTCCTTGAACACCATGTATGGGTCTGATGACTGCAGCTCCAGTAGAGGATTTTGTCTGATCTTTATGAAACACATTATCATACACATTGATGTATCAAAATTGTCACATATATTTCAGTTGAATTTCTGTAAAAAAGAATAATAAGAATATTGTAACCACAATATGAATGTATCATGAAGAGATGATGAGAGAGCATAATAAGGTGGTGAAACAATAGAAGGCATTACCGAAACGAAAATGAGAATTGGCTGCTCTCTTACGTCAGAGACCCTATATACATATATAGGGTCTCTGCTTACGTCAACAGCTAGATTGAAGTCACTAAGGCCTAAATTATAATCAGCCGCCACATTACCATACCTTATTCTGTCAAAATGACCCAGAGGCAAAGCGCCGACTGGAATAAATTTAGGTCGTCTCTATGCATAGAAATGTTGTTTTTACTCAGAGTTAAGAATCGTTTTCTAAGATTATAGCTACCTTATTTAGATGCTAGTGCAAAAATGAAGGATATAAACGTTTTCGATCATAGTCCAATAAGTCAGAAATGTTTTTGCAGTGGAAACGGTTTACACGTGAAGTTGATTCCAATATCTCCAGGCTCTGTTCAGCTTGACACATCACTTTGATATTGAACGTCTAGCGAATCAGGTCACTGATAAGCCCTATTCAGTCTCTCAGCATCAACTCCAACCATGATTTAATTATCTTATCTTGTTCTTCACTGTCCTGCGGAGAAAATCTGGTTGACCTATTCTCATTTTACCAACATTTTCACAGTTTTACTCTACCTTAAGGTCGAGTAAATTTGAGTATTTGATTCAGGTTTATTAGTTTAAAAGCTTTAAAGGGCCCTTGAAAACACCAATAAGCTACAGTCCAGTAGGAAGATTCTTCGACCAATAGCGATAATAAAACGCATATTTGGTTATTTTATGTCTCCAATATGTGCCACAAGGTCTACATTCAACATATGTTTTGGTTTTCTCACATACTTTTATATGAGCTTCACATGAATTTCATTCCAATGCTCCCTGAATATCTGTTCAGCTTCCCACATCACTTTGATATTTAAAGTCTGGCTAAACAGGTCACCGATTAGCCCTATTCAGTCTCTCAACATCAACTCCAACTATGATTAACTTATCTTATCGTGTCCTTTATATATATTTCCTGTATATAAATGCGACCCTTGTTTTCGATTTTTTTAATGTAAATTGTTTCAATATCTTAATATACTTGGGTAGCAAGCTATCATAAGTCAATCAGTCAATAACAGATTTTTACTGTGTCAGAGTTTGTTAAAGACATTATCAAGCAGGTAGAATGTAAACTAGTGTCATACAGAACGCTGCCATACAAATTGCAAGATAAATCAATCCACTGGAAATTGATAAGACTAAAACATATATTCATCATTTCCCCATAAGTCAACTAACTTGTGTGTACAATTGTTCGTGTTTGCGAGAGACACGTTTAGTTTTGAAAATTCATCGATTATTATTATCTCGAATAAGTGTCTCTTAAATACTACATAAATAAGTTTAGGGTCAAATCTGTTTTCTGCCTGAAATGTTTCTCTGCCTAGAAATTTGAATTAAAATACCGAAACTGAAATGTTTTTTTCTCAAATTGGCTCAGTATATCCATAAATAATATGTACGAAGCATTTGCATATTTAAAAACAACGTATGCGACAGTAGAAATCCCCAATATATTCCCAAAAAGGTTCCATGAAACTGTTTGCATCGCCCTTATCGGACGGTTATGAGGTAGTGATGTCTTTACGCATCACAATTTCAATAAACAATTTGAGCACTCAGATCACTACTATGATGATACTGCATTCACCTGAACTTCGTCATATCCCTATGGCTGTATATCGACGTATAAAGATATTAATATCCCAAAACAAAAATAATAGATACAGTATTGATGAAATTCCTATGATCAAGGTAGCAATGCTTATATATTGAAGCAAGCACGTCATGCAAAAAAATGGTGTTATGGGAACATAGTTAGCACCAAATAATAAGATCTTAATTCATTGATGGAAATCAAACTATTTGCTGTTGCCAAACACTTCTCATCCATCAAAGATTTTACGGAAAGCACCTTCTAAAACCAACTGTAAGTAAATCATGTTTGATAGCTATGTATTTTCAAAGATGCTTTTTATTGTTGATCTCGTCCTGTTAATCATAATACGTATCCTATTTATGAGAAATCACTGTAACCTCACTTTGTTTACCAACTTAATCTCGCCCTAACCTTAATATGAATGAATGAGATTAGCTGTAGAATGAACAAGTTTATTTAATTCTATTGACCTATTGATGGTTTAATGCTATTCTCAGCACTTTGCTTTTTTGGCGAAACAAGGGTCTGAAGACAAATAAAATGGTTGCTGTTACTTGCAAATTAAATTAAACAAGAACAACACATGTATTTAACAGTATATATCTTTGAATATTTCTTACTCAAAAGGCTTATGGCATTTTATGGCATTGTATGGAATGGCACCAAAGGTCCAATTCACCTGTCCATTAAAGCAAGCCTATTTTTTACTTTAGTGCCTTGTGTAAAGACTCTTTGAAGTATGAGGGCCTTGATTAGCCACGCCTATGAACCTATTTTCATCTTCTGCTTCTCCAATAACAAAAGACCGATAACCTTGAATTTGAATTATAGATCTGGTGAATGTATACAGCAAAAAATAAAATGTAAAAAATAGAAAGATGGCAGACACAGGACATTCAAATTAAACAAACTATCAGTGTCCTGATGAGACGTTATGTCAATTGTTGGCTCCTGTATCGGCACTTGTTACAGCTCAAGTCCCTAATACAATAGAGTGCTACTCCCTCTTCGTGGATTAATGCAAAGGTAATTACTCCGTGTCATTGATACTTTCATAATGGTCTGCAGTTTTAAGGAAGGGCTCTCACTATGTTAACGACATGACATAAAAGAAGTCATCGGGATCTACCTTTGATCCCGAGTAGTTTGTTAATACCTGGTAACATAACAATACATTTAGGTTATTGACGTCAGTTAATGTATTTTACTACTCAATAATCTTTGTAATCAAAGTGCTAGGACTTTAGTCAGATACATGTTAAGCATTCAATAACCTATTGTTGTGGTTTGGAGTTTCATCATTTGAAATGTGTTTTTTTTATAATTTGAAATAAATTAGTTTACACTTTGCATTATAATAGTTGCACTTGAATGTCAAAAAAAACGGAATCGATTTTAAACAACTACTGTGTTTCTTCACTTAAACGTTATCTTTTACGATCTTATTTATTATATACATCAGTAGACAATACTTGTAGTTATATTGTTTAAATAACACACATACCACACACTAATTCGCAAAGGAAGTAAACCCTCCCTAATTTAGTCAATTATTTACACTGTCAACTTACGAATAGCATTATATATGTGGTCAACAATATCCATAAAACTTGAAACTTAACCTCTGTAATCTTAATCCATAAATCAACATAACATTGATTACTGTGTTTTTGTCAGATTAACGATATTGAGAAAAAACTAGTTATATAGCATTCAATGATCTGAAAAGATAATTTGGCATACAAAAAAAATGGGTTTTAATTTTGTCACTTTCAAGATTTGTATTTATCAAACAAAAAGGATTTTATTTATTCATTTATATATTCATTTATTCACCTAATGTTTCATCCTTTTTCATCTTTGTCTTTGCCCCCCATAAATGCCAAGGGAAGACAAGTAAGGATGACGATTGTTAAGAAAGAAGAACTTGGCCGATCTCTCTGTAGGGCTCCTCTTGATAAAAAAGTGCTTCACTGGAAAATTTGATTGTGAGACCAATAAAGATCACTGAGAATACTATTAGAAACCGACAACAATCAATACAAACCAACCTTGATCACAATGGAATATCCGGAATAGACTTGTTTTTCACTTCTCCGCAAGTGATCTTTTTCGAGACACCAATATAATGAGATTGATGTAGCTGAGGGTGAAGCAAATTCACAGACAATCGATTGTTTTTCTTGAATAAGAGATATGGGTTGAATAAACACTTAAGATGATGACGTTAACCAGATCCCTGTAGGTAATATGTATATTATAAAATGAGCTTTAATTCAAACTCATCTGAGATTGACGAAAAAAGCAGTAATCCTTTTAATTGAAAACTCCCAGAACGAATGCTACGTATTTTATTGATAAAATAACATGTTCTCCAGCTGTCCTTTGTGTTGTGTCTTGTGATAGGTGATGCCTGAATTGGTTTACTGTGAAGTATTGTTATTCATTTTCTGCGGCTGTTAGGTCCAAAGTCTACAAGATAAAGACCCAGAAGGGGAGGTTGTATAAAATCAATTACAAATAAATTTGAAGCCGTTAAAATATTGCATGTAAGTTGCTTATAACAAAATCATGATGGAATCAAAATGAAATGTTAAGCATTCACAAATTTCATTTTAACCCTACCATAAAGCATTATTGTCATCCTTATACATTACGCATGTACAGCAAAATTGTTCTTGTTGAATGGGGAACGGACCTTTCTAATTCTTTCATTAAGTCACAATCAATATATTGAAGGACGTAGCCTCCTTAAGTAGAGATCAATGTCAATGAACCTCTGCTTGATTTCATTATGGTACACTATTGATAAAAAGAAGTCCAATTCACTTGCTCATTCTGTGTTATTCTATCATGCAGTTCATATATGAAATGGAAAACTGTGTTCAACAGGAGCTATTGAATGTGGACGATCAGGCGATATCTCCTCGGAGATATCATTTTGACAATAGATTTTGAACAATGCCGTGCAATCGGCAAGTAGATGACATCTTAAAGGAGCTCATGAGGAGTTTTAGGCCTGTACAGTGTTCAACAATGTAAATTTTTCATGGAAACGTAATGAAAAATGATTTTGGATGATGAATATCATCTCATCCTCGTGTCTTCTGATATCAAATATATAAACACTCTCGGCAAGCCTCGGATATTTGTAACTTTTATCAACCCGTGTTGATATGTTTGATACCAGAAGACACAAAGATAAGATTCTCTTTATAGTTTAATCGATGTTCACATCATTCATACATTGGAGCAAAGTGCCTCTGTAGTTGTGAGACTGTTTCAAATAATATTGAAAGTATAACTCGGTGAGTTATATGCTAAGCCAGTGAATTATCCCTGTCAAAACAATAATCTGTTCTTTACATGGAATCTTCCTAAGAAAAGTCCTTGTCATCATTGCCAATGAATGTACCCTAGGCCCATCGTTCCTCAGACTTAGTGGTCAGGATTACATGACGATGTCCTCTGCTGTCCAAGCTAACGACCGTTAAGTGATGGGATTAACCCTTTTCATTGACATTGTCATGGATTTTTCCAATAACATAGCGTTTGTTCCTTGAACACCATGTATGGGTCTGATGACTGTAACTCCAGTAGAGGATTTTCTCTGATCTTTAAGAAACACATTATCATACATATTGATGTATCAAAATTGTCACATATATTTTCAGTTGAACTTCTGTAAAAATGAATAATACGAATTTTGTAACCCCAATATGAATGTATCATGAAGAGATGAAGAGAGACCATAATATGGTTGTCAAACAAACGAAGGCAATACCGATTCGAAAATGAGAATTGGCAGCTCTCTTACTTAACAGTTGATTGAAGTCACTAAGGCCTAAATTATAATCAGCCGCCACATTACCATACCTTGTTCTGTCAAAATGACCCAGAGGCAAAGCGCCGACTGGAATAAATTGAGGTCGTCTCGATGCATAGAAATGCTGTTTTTACTCAGAGAATCGTTTTCTGAGATTATAGCTACCTTATTTAGATGCTAGTGCAAAAATGAAGGATATAAACGTTTGAATCATAGTTCATTAAGTCAGAAATGGTTTTGCATTGGAAACGGTTTACATGCGTTTCACGTGAAGTTGATTCCAATATCTCCAGGTTCTGTTCAGCTTGAAACATCACTTTGATATTGAACGTCCAGCGAATGAGGTCACTGATTAGCCCTATTCAGTCTCTCAGCATCAACTTCAACCAACTATGATTAAATCATCTTATCCTGTCCTTTACTGTCCCGCGGAGAAAATCATGTTGACCTATTCTCATTTTACAAAGGTTTTACCCTATCTTAAGGTCGAGTAAATTTGAGTATTTGATTCAGTTATTTCAGTTTAAGATAATTAAAAGACCCTTGAAAACACCAATAAGCTACAGTCCAGTAGGAAGACTCTTTGACCAATAGCGATAAAAAACGCATATTTGGTTATTTTATGTCTCCTATATGTGCCACAAGGTCAACATTCAACATATGTTTTGTCTTCTCACATACATATATATGCGTTTCAAGTGAATTTTCAATGCTCCCTGAGTATCTCCAGGCTCTGTTCAGCTTGAGATAATAATTATCACTTTGATATTGAACGTCTAGCGAATCAGGTCACTGATTAGCCTTATTCAGTCTCTCAGCATCAACTCCAACTATGATAAATTATCTTATCTTGTCCTTTACTGTATATTAATGCGACCCCTGTTTTCGCTTTTTTGAAGGTAAATTGTTTCAATATCTTAATATACTCGGGTAGCATGTTATCATATGTCAATCAGTCAATAACAGAGTTTTACTCTGTTCAAGACATAATCAAGCAGGTAGTATAGAATGTAAACTAATGTTAAACTAGAAAATTTGTGTCCAGATGCCCCCGCTAATTAAAAAGCCCTCAATGTTTTCAACCATAGAATTTAAAACAGAATAAGAGATGCACACCTTTAGCATACCTGTAAGTTCAATGAAATCTATAAAGCAAGAGGTAAAGTGCAAGCATACTGATGACCTAACTTTAATTTAAGTTCAAACATGTTAAAAATGTAGAAAATTAAAAATTCCCAAAAGTATATCGTGACGACAAACACAGTGCAAAACGGACTAATATATGCCATATTCAAACACGACTACGACATTCTCCTGAGAAATGTGACGTTAATGGGATGGTTATCCTTAAACGTGCAATTTGCATTTTCAATGAAACTTTAAACCAAAAACTCACAACTGTGATGAAGCTGCTCTCAACTGAAACTTTGTCATATAAAGACAGCAGCAAAACAAACCTGATAAGAGGAAACCCGTTTGCATGGCTACAAGATGGTCCTAAACAACATACACATACAACGAAACAACCAGTTCGCTTTGGTATACTATGTGTTGAATCGCTCCACATTCACGGAATGGTTCTTCCTCTATCCAAACGTTACCCTTATATTCTGTTGAGAAGTAGGTTAATTAGTCATGTGCTGTTAGAATTGATTCCAGAAACCTTTCTTTATGTGCCCTTATCGAGGCTTTCCTATATTGTTGTGCACGTCTTTCTTTTTCACAATACACGCTCTGCCATTTACCTCTATCCCCATTTATCACTCAAATATCTAATTTTTGTCATAAGGCCGCTCTGATTGTTCACGACATAATTAAAAAAACTGATCTCTTTACTTTACAACACTAAAGCTGAGATAAATGAGGTATCCTTCTGCAGGTCATCAAAACAAAAGGATCAAGATTTCAAGCAAGGTCAAGCAGGATTAATCCATACCGAGACAGACAATGATACATTAAAGCTAGACCAGTTAATTTCAAGGGGCGACTTAGGCACATATGGTCAAACGGGATACATGAATCTATCTTTGAGGACCCTTAAGGAACTACCAAATTGATAGTGAAAACCTTTTTGGAGCTAAAATCTCTAAAGATGTTTGCTATGTATTTCAAAGTAAGTAAAAACGCAAATAAAGACCTTTGTAAATTGTGTTTGAATCAAGAAAGATAACATATGTATAAATTCGGAAAAGCATTAATATAAGCCTCGGGTTTGTTAGCCAATCCGTTTCATATTTTCATGAATCAAATATGTTTAAACCATAATTTATGTTTAGATATGCATAAACAGAAAAGTTGAAGGAATTTCGATTTAACGAAAATACTCCTATAAGCCATTGATTTTAATCTTTTCATGGCGATAGGAATTGACGTGAATTTAATTTGAATTTCACTATTTGAATTGTCTCATTTCATTCACTTGATTGATTTTCAAGTTTCATTAAATATGAGTAAAGTAAATTACCTACGTTTCTGGTAGGAACCTTATTAACTTCAATCCCAATATCTTGTAAAATGTATTGTATTTATTTGCTTTGAACGTGTTTGATACTAACAATTTCATGCAGACAACATTTACATGTACATTTATATTTGCTTCATGTTGTGAGTAAACTTTTAAAAGTGATGGGATTATTTTCACGCCAATGATATTCGCTTATCAGTGTGTACAAAAGTCCTGTTCCATATTTTAAACATCTACATGTATTTCTTATAAGTAAATTATTTCAAGAATGGCTTATTGAATTCAGTAAAGCTAAGAGCTCGTGAATCAAATAATTTGATTTTAAAGATTAAAGTGTGATGTTGGAATATTGAGTGTGAAATGAAATGTGAAATTTTACGTCATCAGCTGAGATTTGTTATATCTATCAAACGGAGAAAAAAATACATCAAAGCTTAAAAGGAATTTTAGCTTATTTTCATTCATAATCGATATTTGTAAACGGATATTTTTTAGAGTGAGATCGATTTCATTTTGGCAGCAACTTAAAAAAATTTAAAATTTAACTTTTAACTACCCATCCCCTCTCTATCCTTGAATCATGACCACACATATCTTCACACAGCTATAGTCATTAAGGTTCAAAATCGATATGTCTCTATGGTAAATATATGAGTAAGTGTTGACATAGGTTAATCAATGTTCTCTATGAAATGTAAAGGGCACTGGAATATTAATAGAATTCTGTTATTGATGTTACAAATAAAGGCAAAATTTTACTTAACCTTATGACTTCCCATTATTCATATCGAAAAGATCAATATTTGTGTACTCAATTGAGCTAATCAGTGGCTTCTAAACACTTACAAATGTAAAACAATTACAACTTGTCAATTCAATTCTTTTATTCTGTATAAGGGGCCTTAGGGCCAGGGTACAAAAAGTGCAACACATGATTTGGTGAGGATATACAAAAATAATATAATTTCATGAGAGAATAATAGTATGTCATAAAAGTGGTAAGAGCATAAATAATGACATACATAATGTGGAATGTGATTTGCATTATATTCTTCCCTTGCAATAGAGTTTAGGAAAACACTGTGTACCATATTGCATATAAGAGGATTATATACAATTACAACTTAACACCTTATTAACACTGGTGTTTACGCTGGGTTTCATTTGTTTTCTTTAGATGTTCTGAGAGTCATACTTTAAACAACGAAAGTATGTTTGTTGAATTTATTAATTAAAAAATGGATTTGTAAAGCAACACATTTATAAAGCTATAAGTCATGTTAACTGTTTTAAAAAAAATCAATGCAAGAAAAAATATGTCACACAACATGTTATACTACCAATAACTAACCCATGATGGAGAACATGCTGAGACCAAAAAAGTACAAAAATAACAATCACTCCTGATGGATTAATCTTTTATAAACGATGAGAAAAACACTGCTATCCAGAGTACAGATGGTTTAAACTGAAACCTCCAGAGGAAAGCACATGTCAACTGACTTCACTAAACTCCTTCACTAATGTCAAGTACTTGAAGTGCGACCACTCATATTTTCATGATGATGAATTTTTGATAAGATTTTCAAAGTTATAATTTTTTGAAATTACACAATTCAGAATATATTCTCAAACTGTTTGTTTCAATTCATAACAGTGATTTTATTACTGGAAATATTCCTATGATTGACATCGAGCAGAATCTTTCTAATGATGAATTTGCAAGTCAAAATAACTTCTCAAGTTTTTCAAATTTGAAAAAGATTCATTAATGTGCATTTAGTGAAAAGTAGATGAATTGAGTGATAATTGTTTCTAAGATTTGAAATTTTTCCTATGGTTATAGAAAACTTTTAACATCATATTCATAGCAGCATGTTGCAGGGAATTTGAAAATCTTATAATAATTGATCATCAAAAGATCATTCTAGTTTTGGTAACAAGACTCCAATTTTCGATACATTTTAGCTGTTCGGGGCACTGTTGGTTACAAAAAGTTGATGACATGCTTCAGTGACTGCATCGAGTAGATTACAGGAATAACAGAGGACCACCGTCACTGCTGACCAATATGTTGTAGAAGTCAATGGTCTCATTCTCAGCTACAACCTGCGCTGATTATTGACTAAACTAGAAAGTCAACCAGATCAATCAAACAAGAGAACCAATAAATCATTCCTAGTGTGATTCCGTTACAAGCACCAAGTTCTCAATATTTAGAGGATATTTGTCTTTTCTTGACAAATACCATGTTTATCTCATCGAGTGAGGAAGAAAGTTTAATTTTCACGAGTGGCGCAGCCACGAGTGATAATATACAACTTTTCTGCCTCACGAGATAAGATAAACATGGTATTTGTCAAGAAAAGACAAATTTTCTATTTATTTTATGATCAAATCGTTGTTTTTCTGTCGAAATTCAAGCGCATCTACGTTGAGTCGGCTCCGATGAGCGCCCGTTGCCTAAGCGACAACATGACGTCATGAGCGTGTCATTGCGTCAGAGCATTGTTCGATGACGTCAGGTCATTGTTGTTATCAGTCACTAGTGACTGATAACACGTTCCATTGTTATTGTCACTAGTGACTGATAACACGGTTTATTTTCATTGATAGATCTCGGTATTTCACCGCCAATCATATAATAATATTTCTTTGCAACTTGTTAATGTACATCAGTACATGATGATTTTTGCTTTCGACAGGGAGAAGTGTTTCAGATTCCCAAATATCGTTAGGGATACTTAATCGTGTCAGTATATTAAGGTCATTCAGTAAAACTTTAAGGTCTTTTCATTTGTAGACTTCTTTCAACACATGTGTTTTTTCTCTGGAACATTGTGCGCAAAGGTCGGTTGCAAATGGCCATGATTTGCTTTTTAAGTGTATGATCCTTGTAGGTTGATATGAGTTGAGTGATATGTGTAGTTTCGTAATGCCTTTCATTAAAACTGAAAATATAAATGTATATCTGTAAAGTTGTTACTGGCTTACTGTCTGAAATCTAATCAAATTGTCTTAGAGTACATGTAGGTACTGATTCTGCCCCCATCATATGTATGTTTTTGTATGAAAAAAAGTAAATTGGATGGTACTTCAGAAGTTTCCCAGGGTCTATTGCATTAACTCGTTTTCTTAGCACAAATATCCGCTGATTATTGACCCATTTAACATGTTAACAGATTCATTCAATGACGGAACCAGAAATGGTTAGTTTCCTACATTTGATTCCATTACAATGGTCCAGTTGTCATTTTATTTCAGTTTCATTTGACTTGAATCACATCATTCTTTTATTTCACGTTTTTGCATAACTTAACAAAATGCTTTTAGAATATTGACTAGCAATGGATTTACGTGACCATTACTTTTACAAAAATATCTATGAAGAAGGACGATCGCCGAATGATAATTAAACTCATTTGCTAATGGCTAGGATTTCACGAATCAACAGTCTGTGTGCACGAGCATGCAATATTACAAGTAGTGGTAAAGTATGGATTGGAATAATAACATCTCCTAGCTCCACACCAAGCACCAGAGATAGCCACCATTAGAGACATTGCCATACAGGATATTACGGGAGTAATTACTAACTACAGTTCTAACTCACATTGTGAGACAAGCCATAAACGCTTGTAAACATTTAATAACTTTCAGATTTCACAGTCAATTGACTTTAGACAGCTTATTATACCTAAGCAAGAACGTAGTGTCTGGGTTTAGCTTGATTTCCAAAAGTTGGCATACTATTCACAAATCAACCGACCCGAAAATAGGACTATCCCTTTTAGCAGTCACATAGAAAAGTGTTCTGGTGAAAAAATATAAAGTGTTTCCCTTTTATAAAATGAAAAACGATAATCCGCAGCTGTTGGAACTGATGGAGAATGGATTTATCAAACAATTTAAACCACTACTTAATGCTAAAATGTAGATTTTCTTGAACTTGTCTTATGACGTTTCTGCCACTATGACGTCATAAGGAGCGCCACGTCATAATCAACAACTGACATTCAAAACTATTGCCTCATACATACATGGGCTGTGTAATGAAATCTGGAGTCACATATAGAAGGCCGATTATTGAAAGATTAAAATATATGTTTGCAAATAAATATATACACAAATAATGACCGACTTTGTTAAATCTATAGTAATTTACGATTTTCTAACTTGTTTCTTCTGATTCAATTCAAATTTGTCTTTCAAAAATGTCTTCTGACAAACTATGAATTGTGCAGTACAAAATAACAAATGATTCTTTTTTTTAACAAATTTCCAGGTTTTGTACTTATTTGTTTTGAAATATCAGAATTTGTCCGAACTATTGAAGGTAAACTATTCATTACAAATTGTGCGTATGTCTTCAAACATAATATGATTGGCCCAGTGCAAATCTACAAGCGATTTTTATACATATTTTCAATTATTTTTATGTTTTGCACTACGTTGATTTCAAAGATTTTTCTAAAAACTTTTCAACGTTAATCTGCAATCTTCATTTACATGAAAATGATAATGAGAAGTTCCTGAACTTTAGTTTTCTTTTAATCATTTCACTAACGTTCATCTGCTATTCAGGGTTTCTTATTGTCAAATTACTTATTTCTTGGTGATTGGCTTCTCTGATAAGTTTTGATTTACAGTTTGTGTAAAATATATGTGTCCAATATTTGCCATCTCAAAAAGGGGAGATAACTTGTGACGTATATTATTACAATTGTTAGTGGATGAACAGAGGCATTAACAAAAAGTCGTATAAGGTTAGCTTTTACGATTTCCAATATTTGCAATGCCTATGTTTAGTTGCCTTTCAAAGCATTAAACACTATGTAATATTTCAGGTTTTTGAAAACCTTATCCAATACTTATAATTATTACGCCAAACAAAATACAAAACTCTTTAAATTTGAAGTTAATACAGGGAGGTACATAGTGTTATTCTTCTGGTAAAACCTATATGTTTTAAGGTTGTTGATAAGCTTATGGTAATTGATTAGATAAGATAAGATAAGATAATCTTTATTGTCCCAAAAGGGAAATTTGTTTTGTATAATTTCAATTCTCTAGAAATTTGATGACAACTAATTACATAATATTCAAAACAATTCATATAAAAAACAACTCACATAGACTAGAATACATGTAATTCGTAATTCAGCATTAGACAGAATTTATTTATCTAATGCTGCACGGAGTGAACAAATGGCGGAACCTGTTTTTTTTCGAAAAGTCGGCATTCGAAGCCTACGTCCGGAAGGTAATGTTGAAAATTTCAAAAAAAGTGGTTGGGAAGAATCACCCAAAATTTTGTTTCCTTTTTTGATAACTGCTTCTTAAAAAAACTGAAATCGGTTCAATGGGAAGCCCAATAATCTTAGATGCAGTATTCAAGATTTTTTTAATTCTATTTTGAACAGACAGGTTCACAAACCAACTTAAAAAGTTAATTGTAAGGACACTTTGAATGAAGGTACTGTAAAACAACATCATGATGGTTTGATCAATTTTAAAGTATTTCAGTTTCCAAAAGAAATGTTAACGTTGTTGTCCTTTCATATATATCTTCTCAGTATTCTCATTCCAAGAGAGTTTAGAATCAATGATAGTACCTAAGTATTTTATTTATATTCATTCACTCTTTCTATAACATGTCCATCACTATACACAGATCCTAATGTTGACTTTGTTCTCCTAAAATCAATTGTCATATTAAAGCCCCATAGTCGAAGTGTAGTGAAGTTCAATATTTAAAAAAGTATTTATATTGTATTTTTTTAAATTCTTTTTGTAACCAACCTGGAGAAAATCGGTCCAAATTTCATTAAATAGGAGATAATTTACCAGAGAGACCAAAACGGCAGCCCCAGCATGTCAGCATGAAAGCGAATCAAGTGTTGCAATCTCAGAAATGTGTTTCCTAAATATACGTTTGAAAGCTGTCCTTGGACGCAATTGTGGTAACTGAGAACACATATTTATGTGAAAGCGGTTTCGTTAAGAGCTACGGCACTTTTGCAGAGGGTATTGTACTGCGGACATCGAAATAAATATTTTATTGTTGATCAAAACATGTAAATATGATATCAAACTTTCGACAAAAGATTTCTTTTTTCTTAATAGCTTAATTTTATCCCGAACCGCTTGCAACTACGAGGAAGGGGATTTATATGGTTACAGGCTACCGTGATGCAACTATCTGTTTATTTTTGCAGGTGTTATTAGCATTTAATCTAAAGTTAAGGACCTTGACTCAGTTCTTCAATTTGTTCAATGACCAGATTTGTCTTGGTTTTCCTCCTATAATGTTTATTGGTTTTAGCTTTCTATTTCTATCTAAATCCGCCATAGCTGTAATCATTGATGTTGACATTTAAAAGCCCAACAAATCTCTAAACCATGTTGATATATGCATCGTTAAGATTTTCTTAAGCGTTAATCTCCTTGCTTTTCTTTCTTAATTGTATGAACATAAAATCAATAAAATGTCGTCTATTTCAAGAAATTCTAATCCAACTTTTAGGATTCTATGAATATGCCAGCGCAAACAAATCCACATCAAAGCAGCAAAAGCCAGTCAAAGCAGCAAAAGCTAGGTTATTTGTATCATGAAGAGATCAGAAGAAAGGGTTTAGTGTAGAGTTTGACAGTAAATGTATGGACAACCTCTGCTCGTCATGACTGTTGTCAGGGTTAATAGGATCTGCTCAAAATTCGTGCCACGTAGGTCAAGATGATCCTTATCAAGCGTATCTGTAATGCAACATTAAGCCCTTAAGATTCGATGACCAATGGTGATAATACATTCGCTGTGACTGATATAATGAGTTTGTTGATAATCTGACAATGGACTGTATGACAAAGAAAAGGTATTTTCAACTCAGTCACCAGGCAACTTTTAAAAAAGTATAGAATTGTTTTATTCATTGTTTTATTCTAATAACAGGAGCACACTTAGTAATTCTTTTGTTGTTCGTGTAAAAAAAATGCGTATTATAAAGAAGCTAAAAGTAGGAAGTAGTATTCAACATATGCTGTACATGAAGTTTATGGGATCAAGAAAAAAAAGAAAAAAGTAGAAAGTAATGAAACAAACATGATGTTATACCTGATTCTAGAGCTGATCGTTTACTTAGATAAAACACATATTTATTTAAATATTACAAGCCTGTGAGCAGGCAAAATAATGCAACAGCTATTTTAAACTGTTTGGGATATCAAAGGGGCAAAAATAGATTGCTGGTGACAACGAGTCGCCAACCAAGTTAGACTTGCTTCTTGCCAGATCAATGAAAGATTCATAGTAGACTGGAATAGCTCACACAATTGTGAAGAAAATAATTTCGATTTTAAGTTGATATCAATATGAATGTTTTAGAAAGTTGTCTTGATTTAAAATCAATGTAACTTTTCCCCGTTCCAGTATAAGATATAAATGTGGCAAACATGGATTTATGATGACATAATGTTAAAAATGTCTTCTGCAATATTCATGAACTATGTATTTTTGAGAAAAAAATCTTTTAAATGCATTTCTTTTCAGCAATTATGGAGATTTATTTTTATAATCTATCAATTCTGGATGTCTTAAAATGTTATTTAGCATTGGAACCAATCCTCTTTTATTGTTGTTTGTAACCATTAACCATTTGAATTATATTTGTGATGAAAATACTTACGTTGAGTAGTCAGAAACTCTTTTAAACTTACAAAATAAAAAGCTATTTAACAAAAGAGAATTTCATTTCTTGCTTTAAACGTTTGTAAGAAACGTTAAATGTTCACAATTACCTATGGGCTATCTTTATACTTAGACCTTTTATTTTTTAGCAACCACATCACATTATAAAACAAACAAATCTACGAAACCTTTTCAAAGATAAAATGTATTCTAATCAAAGAAATGATAATAATGCTTCAAAGAGATGAAAACATCGGGAAATCTTTGCAGCACATTTCTTATAGAAATAATGTAGTCTTCAGCTGCTGAATAAAGGTTACTTTAGGAAATGGCAATGCTCTGTCCAAACGTCGCATATAATGAACAAAGAAGTTGTCATCCATATCTCCCTCTTCATTATTGTCATTCCAACTTTTAAAATGCCTCTCAAAGAAGATTTCTTCAGTTCATTTAGAGAAAATGTGTTATTATTATATACTTCATTAGCCAAAGTTGAGGTAAGTTTTGCAATCAAAATGAAGAATTGAAATTGAAGAAGCTACGTAACATGGCGTTTTACTGCGCTTCCCTCTTGATTGTTAAGTTAAAATGAAAAGAGATTGTACCTCAAATGCTCAAGGAGCAAATATCATTTATTTTATAAACTGTCACATTATAGAATTAAAAGCATACTAGAAATAAATGTTAACTATAACCAACTCTACTCACACTAATACTGCAAGTGAATGTGTTATATTAGCTGGAGTTTCTCCATCATTTCCAATTATTACTGTGACAATTAAAAAAAAACCAAAATATGTTGTTACTAAGCCTCTTTACAAACAAATTCACCATAGCTGACAGATATTCACTTCTAAAAGCCAAAATATATTTTGAGCAAACTAAATCCTGTTGATTTATGCATTGTAAAGATTTTCTTTGGTGGCAATCCCCTCGCATTCCTTTCCTCTTAATTGCATGAACATAAAGTCAACATAATGTCAAATTCGTGTTAGGTGGGTCAAGATAACCATTATCAAGCTTTTGTGCAATGCCAAGTTAAGCTCTTAAGATCAGACCAATGAACAGGGAAGGCCACCCATGTCTATTAGTCAAATAATAAGTTGGATTGGAATTGTTGTCTATTGTGGCCTAATACCTAAAATATGGTATCTTAACTCAATAGTCACCCGGAAACTTTCAGTTTCACTGAAAAAGATGTTACTAGACGTCAATAGTAAACAACTACTTTTGTCCTGGCTCTACTTAGTGAAAATCGTATACTACTAATATAAGGGTTTAGATCAGCGCCAACATCTTACATTTATCGGTTACTTTAACACAACACATATTCATGTTAACATGAAAAACTTGTTTGCAGTCAAGATAATACATCATATATTTTTAACTGTCTTCAAAGGTGCAAAAATAGATTGATGGTGACAACGAGTCGGCAACCGATTGCGCCTTCCTCTGTACCGATCAATGATAGAGAGACATTATCCATGGAAGGTTTGTTTCCTACGAAACATCAGGATTTAATAGACTGGACTACCTTACAGTTCTGCTACAGTACTTGGATTAAAAGTTGATATCAGTATGAATGTTTTAGAAGTTGTCACGTTTCAAAGTCAGTAACTATATTCCTTTCCATTATGAGATATAAAAGGTGATGGAATAGATTGTGTGTGAAAGAACGTCAAAATCGTCTTCTGCAAAATTCATGACTGATATATCTTTTTAGGAAAAAACCCAATTTATCATTCTTTATTACCTTTGAGAGCAGCCATATTTGGTTTCATATATTTTGTGACAAAGGGTGAAATATCCCCTTTTCATTGTGAAGACATGATAAAGAAAATGTTTTGACTTCACGGTTAGCCTACAAAGTAGCATGCTTGATTAATTTAATTGAACAAATCAAACAAACCATAATTACACATTATATGCGCTAAGATACACTAATAAGTTAAAGCACTTAAGGTACCCAGCTGTATTGTGCCTATGAATATTATGTTTATGACGCTCGTGCCTAAATATATGTATATCCCTCGATCTCGCTTTGGGAAATACTAATCTTTATGGGCACTCATATAATATCTTCAATATATGCAATGCCTGGAAGCAATTCTGGCAGAAATAAGTGAAAGTGATAATTTTCTTTAACCAAAAGGATAATTAGGTAATTCATGTTTAAAATCAGGCAATGTTATGAATGTCCTAAAGGTTTCAATAGCATTTACTTAATGTTCTGTCATTCTTCAAGATTAACCATGATCCATTGTAAATATGTTTTTGATGAAATACTTATATTTAATCAGATACCTTCTACTCTTTTAAATATAAGGAGTCATTTTTTTTTGATAAATCAGAATCGTATTTCTTGCTTTAAAGGGGGTCTCCAACTTCTAATTTTTCTCTTCCAGTGTTTTATTAGCGAGGCCCCGAGAGGGTCGTAAATCTCGATCAGCGCGCTGCCTACTCTGCGATATTTTAACTGCGCAGCAACCTAGTCTAGCATGGTATGGGGAACCAGCGGTTACATAAAGACCGATTTTTTCAGGGAAAAAAGCTTCGAAGAGGTCTTCAAATTTTCATTTAATATTGTGAATATATATTACATACTTTGATGTACTATTTACAAAGTATCTACTCAGTTTATTTATACAAGACATTACATCGATCGTATTAATACATTGGATGTACAATTATTCTCCTTTGAATATGTATACTATCATTTACAATGATAATTTATTGCTTATATGAACTTATTTCACAATTTGTCACTCTATTCGAAACTGTTTTTCATTACGAACCTGTAAAAATCCCATCTAATAAATTAATCAAAGCTGTAATCTTAGATGATTACTTTAAAACGCCAAAAAGTATCTTTTGTGCAAATTATAACCTGCAATGGCCACAACAATGTGAAGTGAAATAATGAGTTGGATTGGAATTTTACTCTATTGTGACCTAATACCTAAGATATATTATCATCAACTCAATTGTCAATAGGAAACTTTCTTCAGATTACTGAAAAAGACGTTAGTAGAGGTCAATGGTAAACAACTACTTTAGTCGTGCCGTGGAAACATTGTGACGTATACATGTAAGTGATAATCAGTACATATTGATATTCAATTTATTATATTAAAACATGATTTAACAATGACAGCATTTACCATGAAAGGCCAAGTGCATAGCAGGCATCTCCATTTTCGCACCAAATTATTTAAGCATATTTTATCTCTAAAACATTGGTATTATATTTTCGAAAAACTTTGTTCCAATACGTTAAATGTTTTAACAAGAACAATAAAGGTATTGTAAAGGATTCAAGGCTGAGTCACATTTAATTCCTTACTTTTGCATGAAAATACCATTGTATTTTCCAAGTTCTCACATTTATCAGTTATTTAAACACAACACATATTCATTTAAACATGATAAAACTTGTTGGCATCAAGATGATACATCATATATGTTTAAACTATCTTCAAAGGTGCAAAAATAGATTGATGGTGACAACGAGTTGGCAATCGAGTGAGACTTCCTTCGTACCAGATCAATGATAGAGAGACATTATCCATGGAAGGTTTGTCTCTTACAAAACACCAGGATCTAATGGACTGGACTACCTTACAGTTCTGGCAGAAATAATTCGATTAAATGTTGGTATGGATATGCATTTTTTAGAAGTTGTTTCATAGTCAGTAACTTTATTCCTTACCATTATGAGATTTAAAAGGTGCAGCAATGGATTGCTGGTGATAGAACGTGAAAACGTCGTCTGAATTTTTCATGAGGGATGTATTTTTGAGGATAAAGATCGAATTATCTATTACTTGTGAGATCAGTCATATCAGAGTTCATAATTAACAGTTATAAGCAATGTTTTGACCTCAAGGTTTGCCTATGATGTTGTGTTCTATAAGAGCCGGGGGGCCTATGCTGGGAAGTAGATGTCGAGAATTTTCGAGACAACGGTTGTTCCTGCCCAAGATATACTATGTTTACGACAATCGTGCCTAGATATCAGTATATACTAATATTTCGCCACTTCTGTCCTATACATAGTATATTGACAATCATAGAATATCCTGTATATAAAGCAATGCAAAGCAGCATTTCCGACTGAAATAATTGAAAATTGGTACATTAGAAGCTTCATGTTAAAGTTTAGAGTTGATGTTCTATATGTCCTCAAGAATAAAATGGCAACCAAATGATCGGTTATTGTTTTTATCGAACCATATTCCATAACCATATTGAATTTTGTGATGAAAATACTCATTTAGTCGGATACATGGTTTAAACTTCAAAGTTCAAACGTTGTTTTTAACAAAATCGAATCTCATTGCTTGCTTTACACTTTTATAACAAATTAAAATTAAATGGAATTCACAATTAACTATGGGTTAGCCTTCTCATTAGACCATTTATATTTTAACATCCACATCACAATATGAAACAAATCTATCTATGAAACTGTTTCAAAGACAAGAACGTATTCTAATCGAAGAAATGACAATAATCAATAATTCTTCAATGAGACGAAAACATCTGGGAATCCTTTTAGCATTTCTTTAAAGAACTATTTACCATACAGCTGCCGAAAAAAAGTTTGTTAAAGAAATGGGGACGATTCAAAATTTGATTTTTTAAATATTTTTAGTTCATTTAGAGAAGATGTGTTACATTGTTGATATCACCAAGTTCAATATAAAAGCTGTGGTAATATTTTTCAGTCAAGATGAAAAAGTGACTTTTAAGAGAAGCTACATCATATTGCGTTTTTACTCTATCCTTCTGCACCATCAAGTGATAAAAGAAACTGCTTATCAAATGCCTCAAGAAGCAAGTTTCGTGAATTTTATGAAGGGTCACACTATAGAATAAAAAGATCATATCACGTTTCAAAAAGAATATTTGAAACACATGTTAATAATAACCAACTTTCTCACACAATTTAATGGATATAATTGTAACTGCGATTTTGAATGTCTTAAGGTTTATTATCTTGGGTTAACTAATATTTCCAATAATTAATTTGACAATATTGTTAAAAACTAACAAATGTTGTTTCTAAGAGTGGTGGTAACCCAATTTTACACAATGCTCCAAATCCAAGTTATAACATTCACCATAATCATTGTTTTTTCAAACCATGCAAGTTTGAATTGTTTATCATGAGAATCAAGACATATTATATGCTTATTCAGATTAATTGTTTGCTTTGACATTGTATTTTGTGCATGTGAACAACGAATTTACACTAACAAATCTGACAATCTGGAGGCATGATGTTATGTTATGTGTTTATGGTTAGGAGGAAAATCGCTATCTTCCATACATCATTATTTCCAGTTTTTATTGTGATTAAGATTCTATTCTGAACCAAGAAATAACAATTTCCTACCAAAATGCAAAATACTACAAAATGGCGGATGTATATGTCTATTTGTAAATCATTTATAGTGATATCGATATATGAACTTCCTGTCATTAAAATTACGTCTCCACACTACGGAAACAATCAATCCTGATTTGCAAATGTTCCTCTGTCTAATTACTGGTTTTGACTGAAAAAGACGTACTTGTTTCCAGATATATTGTAATTTCATATCCCCCTGAGGGAAAAACTGCTATAAATACCAGAACAGAACAAAACAGAACTTTTATTTGTATATGGGCCACATGGCCTAAAGTACAATTAAGTGGAAGTAATGCAACGAGATCTCACGTAACATTTGCCCGTAACTTAAACATATTCTTAAAAAATATGGCAACATTTTTCATGGTTTTAACATCTTTCGTACATAAGAGACTGTGCATATTTGACATTGGTTCGAATATACTTCACACGAAATTCTGATAATTTTTCACAAACAAATAACACATGAAATTCATCTGCTAGTGCACTGTTGTTACATAATTTACAGACAAAGTTCTTTACATCATTATCTTTTGATTTACGATAATAGTTTACTCTTATATTGTGTAAAGAAATTCCGAATTTACAAAATGATCTAATAAATACCGTCAGTAAGGAAGGAGATGTCAATTATGATAACCACAGTAGGATTGATAAAAAAAACCACGTTGACCAAAAACTTTACTTTTTAAATTTTGGATCATGTTTGCCAATCCAACAATATCCCTATGACAATGGATAAAAGTTGTTTAATGACGGACGAGTTTTCAATAGTGTCGTTCACATACAATGCATTGTACAGTGTACCGCCATTGGACAGCCCTGAAGCGGATTCTAGATTTATGAAATCCAAGTAAGTTGGCTTCCAAGAAAGTCATCTTACTATGTTTCAGTCATATCAATCACCAGAGGATTAAAATATTTGGCGATGTGGTTGGTTGCGTTTCTTTCAGACAATAGTTTAGTTTGGGGCCTAAATAATGTTTATTATTAGTCATAGACAAAGTTATGTGATCATTTACAATTGCAGCGCTTATCAAAGTGAAGAGCAAATCTGTTGATGCTATGTTTGTTATATATTGAGAGATAATTGCCAAACCCTAATGGCAAAAGCTCATTACAAACATTACCTT
This sequence comes from Steromphala cineraria, assembly GCA_916613615.1. Classification (NCBI taxonomy): domain Eukaryota; kingdom Metazoa; phylum Mollusca; class Gastropoda; order Trochida; family Trochidae; genus Steromphala; species Steromphala cineraria. The sequence continues at coordinate 38,556,676 of OU744726.1, forward strand.
GATGGATATGTTGCCTCTTCAATAACAATAGATTTCCTGTAATCGTCTTCTTTTACAGGCTAGTGTTGAAAGGTGAAAGAGAAGAAGCCTTAAATGACCATCTTGACGTTATAACTGGAAGCCGCTTTCGGAAAATGACTTCCTGTGAGACTACCCACTGAGAGAGAACCTTAATTGATGGTCTTGAAATGACTCCATTGAAGCAGTCACCGTCCACCTTCTGCATCAATATAAATGTACTCTATTAGCCTTAGACTGAGAATTTCCGAAATCTAATTTCGCAGATAAAGCAATTATATGACAGCAATGACAACATTGTTGTTATGAATGCTTTTTTTTCTAAAATTTTAAATGTAAATCCATGGATGGTATACATACAGTATACTCAGTTATGTAACTGATAAACTCTGTCTAGACGACACCATATCAGGTTTCAGTTATTTGTAATTTAACTATATTTATATCAACTAGCTAGATAACTTTAATCATGTACCACACACATATCGTACAGTCAACTGTGAGTAAATTAGTGTACATTTAGTAGAATATCCATTACTATTCAACTGATTCTATAAAAGTGATAACTCAATGTGTATATGTTTCTTTCTTGGCTAAACAATAAGTGATTATTATTGGTTTGAGTGGATGCATCTCACATTGAAAACTTTTTAATGTTTTGTTTGGTTGAATTCAATTTTAGTTTAATTTGATGATGATTTGTATGTGTTCAGCCATTCCTGTTTAGCTTTTCGAAATGAAATCTAATTTTCAACAATATACATTGTACCAGAACCATTATCAACACGTAACATATGATCAATATTTAGAGGTACGATTTTATAGACTTAAATATACAATAATGACATTTATGAACTAATTAGGTTTTTAAATAATCCATGAACCATGAACCATGAAGGAGCATTAAGTCAACTTTATTTCCTGGATGATTTAAGAGCAACTGTGCAATTGTGTCAATATGGTAGTAACAAGGCACAGACTGTGAAAGTCCTATCTAATTGGTACATATGGTTATAGAAATACCCAAACATGCTCTTATTCGCTAGAGGTTGTATTCATTTGAATATTGACAAATGTTCCATTTACCCCGAAATGCTGTGGACACGAAGAACTGCAATACAAAGTGATCAGTTCGTGTCAAAGAATAACTTTACCATCCTCCTTTAATCAAATTTTAATTAAAATCAATATTGTTAAGATATAACGTGACTTATCAAGATCCTTGATGTTGCTTTTGCAGCCCTTACAAGTGCTTGTTCTAATCAACTGTATCTTTGAGTGACCTCGTTAATTGCTTTGTGTTAGTTTGATGTGAATTCATTGTACTTGCGTCATACAAACGTAACATCATGTTATACATTTTAACTCAATTAGAATTCTTTTGAAAAAATGTTGCTGCCACTGCATAAATTCACTAAAATAAATTCGTTGAATGGCTTGTAAATGTAGATCAATGTATATTGTTGAAATGATGTATTCAAGCAAGTGGTTTATTATTAAGTCACGTTTTCGTAATATTTGAATTAATTTGAAAAAAGTGGTCACAGCACATGAAAAGATAAACTAAAGCATTACTATTTTAATTATGTTGTCTCTTTACTCATCAAGATGAACAAAAATAGCATTGTGAGTGTTTGGAGCAGGAACGTTACCGGTCAGCTGTCTCATGGAAGCAATGATGTCTTTAAAGATCCTTTGAAGATGTGTAGTGTGTAATTGAGCTAAACTCTTTCACAGATCTATACATAATGAGCTTCATCACAGGATATGCTTAGCATTGTATGTTAAATATTATGATTATGATTATGGGACTGAACCACTTTATTTTTTAAACATGATTTTTCCAAATTGTTTTTCTACGTATGTTTCCGTCCTTGAATTGAAATTTCATGTCAATCTCTGAAAACACTTCCTATAACTACCAGCACTACCAAATAATCTACCATGTACAAAAATTGCTATTAAAAGAGGAAAAGGAAAAATATTGTTTTATTTATTTATTATCTAAAAAAATTGAAATTGTTCCTAATTTAGTGCCAGCAATGTTCAACGAATTTGCTTGTTTGGAGCAGGAAAGGTCAGTTGTCTCATTGAAGCAGCTTCAGTTCTTAGTAGGACTGAATTTATATCCTTGAGAGTTCTGTGAAATTGGAAGCAACCACTTCACAAATACCAATAGGTTCATTATTGGAATTGCAAGTTGACATTTTTAGTATGGCACTTGATCATCGGATTGAACCACTACATTTATACCACATTGAGAATGTTTTAATCCTGTTGCCCTGTAAAGTGTTAATAATGAGATATATAGAAATGTTAAATATACTGAATAAGATAATTTGGAAATTTGTATTAATCAATTCATTATTATAAGACATAATTTGTCTTCCAACCTAGGATTTTTAAAGACATCTGATGTGAATTGTGTAGCCTAAATGAAGCATTACAGATACACTGTCATCTTTGCATCGATTGGTGATGAAATGATAGCTATTGGCAAAAAATACATCACTCGGTAGAAAAATCATTTGGTTTAAAGTAAGTTTTACTTTATACAAAGTCAGAAGTGCAGTACCCCTCTAAATTTGCCGAAAGCATTACACAAACCCACTTTCGATGACATCATCGTTATGTGTGTAGAATTACTCCATGTCTCAGCTACCGTAATTGCGTCCGATGGGTATGAACTTTGAAGGCTACGAATACATGATTCTGAGAAAATGAAAAGAAAATCTAGTAGTGCGTCTGTTTTCAAGAGAATATTTGGGAAGCGCAATAATGAGACTGCAACAGCAGTTGACTCATCTTCATGTCGACAGCAGTTGCTGTTTTAGTCACTTAGGTAAGTCTAGTCCGATTTTCACAACGTCGGTCACAAAATAGTGCTAAAAATACAACGAAAACAGTAAATGAAGACTTAAAAAAAAAAATTAAATTCAGTGCATTTTGAATATGAATATTTGAATTATGTAGCCAATGCCGAAACAGGCACAATGCGCTGTTTTTGTGTTGTGTTGTGGCTCTGTGACTGGCTCCAGACCCGTAACAATATAGCAGTCCCGGCGTTTGGGCTCATGGTCTATCACTTGTTGGCTTTCATAGATTTATAACCGTACCTTGAAGCATGTACACCATCTGCAGATGGCAACACACCAAATGTTGCAGTAACTTATGAAATACACAATGTGTTTACATGTTGCTCTCTGCACGTCCTTATCGCCAACAAGCATGCAGTATTTAGATCTAGTTGTGTTTTGTGTGTGTCCTATTTCACATCATGTCTGATTTCAAAAAAACATGCCATGGTGCTATACTCTATTTGTCAAGTTTGTAAACCTTGATTAAGAGAATAAAAACCTTTTAGGTGCTACATTCATTGTTCTTTTCCGCATTATGACGTGAAATGAACCAAACTTCTTAAATCAATGAAAATTGAATAATGAAAACAAGCTAAACAATCTTTTATTTCATAGATATGATAATCTTAAATTGCTATCATAAGTAACCATTGCTATAAAAAAAATCAATTAATATTTGAAGATAAAATATTGATAACTGAAACTTACGACTGACATGCAAATGCTTCACAATTTAAATGAGAAGTCAGTTCTTGAGCCAAGTTCCAACATCAAATGGATTGTCTCCTTTCCAGAACTTGATATATTTTCAGTATCATGTAGGTTAGGCTATCGTGTCATCATTTACATGTAACATTGAACCGTTCTGAATGAAAACTAATTTTCTTCATTCCAAATAACCGTTGACATGTTATTTTTGATAAATCAATGATTAGAATCCAGATAGAAACCTCTTGCTTCTGGTACTGAGAAAATACCTTTCGTTTTTAATCTAAATTTAATACGACCCATGTCTGATTTGATCACTTCCATAATAAAAAAACGCAGATTTATCCCCATTTTTTAAGCGAAATTAAAAAAAAAAAATATTTGTTTCCCTCATTCGTTTATAACCTGTTGATTTAAAATGTCTAAAAGTCTAAAATGTATTTTTAATGGAATATAGAGATATTAATTTTATAGTTTTAATTTAAAGACCAAATTGTTTTGAATGATGTTGAGCTCTGAATTTGAAATAAAACAAAGCTCGTACGTCATCACCTGAGAAATTTGATACTGAAATGAACCGTCATGCTTAAGAGAAAAGGAAAAAAGATGAACTATGATCATATTTTATATAAATAAATTGGAGATAATGAAGGGAACCAGTTTTAGCTATTGTCTTATTATCATCAAGAATTTCCATGGATAGATTATATTTGATAAACATTTGAGGACAAATGTTAACATTGAATGTGAGAAGACATCTGTTTCTTTTCTTTTCTGTTTTAATTCAAAACATTTACCATGATCGTCTGTTGATTCTTTTAAGATATTCAAGGCAAATTACAAAACTTACTTACATTACCAAGACTGGCTTCACTTAATGTTTGTTCATATCTCAAACAGTTATTATTAGTTTGTAATTGGTTCGATTGATGTCAATTGTCATATTGAGAGTGAAACGTCATGTCCATTCGGTCTATTTTCACCATTTATGGAACGCCCCTACACTCAAATAATTCCGGCAATATCTAAATGTTAACACATATACCCAATTAAGGAACTAACCCGACTTATTTCTATAGGAAATGAAGGACTAATTGTTCCCTGAATATCAAATCGATGTCATTAATGAAATGAAAAGAGCACTTCCCTATTTATAGACTTGTGTTATCGACGTTACAATCAGAAGAAGAATTTACTTAACCTTGTGGCTTCCAGTCGTCAATGCCATTCTGATTCAATATTTGTGCACTCGCTTGATGGGTTTCCCATTAAATGCCATGTATTTTGTTTTATCAGATATAATTTGCAAATTACAGTTTCACTAAATGTTCTGAGAACACTACTCACTTACTTACAATATTTAGTCAATTGTGAGTAATAAAATGTTTGGATTTTTAAAAAATTGAGAATCATGCTGTTCAGAATGATAGACTGTTCTGGTTTCTGGCAATGTTGATTACATTAATGATATATTAGAACACACATAAACAAGATTTACATAAAAAATATTTGGATTTTTTTCAAGTTAATTCAAGCAAGAAATAAACAACAAAGTTTTTCCAATGCGTTTACTCGCGATTGAGAGCACAGTTAGACCATAATAGTTCCCTAAATAGCAATCACTCATGGCATTATTGAATCTGGAATCAGGAAGAAAGAATAGATTTCGCCTATTCTGAGGAAAGATGGTATTTACTGGAACCCCCTTGGGCAACCTGCGTCTGCTGTTGATAAAGATTCTGGACACAATGTTTCTATTTTTGTTCTTGATTTTATGACGATAGAACTGCAGTGATTTACAACACTTTTGTATCTAAAAAGCCCCATTTTGAGAAGTGTTAAAATCCAAATAGGTTGTTCCTACGAGTATTGAAATATAGCATGATATGTGACCTGATTTCGATGTAAATTGAATATTGACGTCAAAAGAATATTTAAAGGAACGTAGTTTAGTTTAAGATATTCCTTATTTTTTTTAATTGTAACCAAAGAATTTTTACTATATAAAAACATAAAGACAACCAAAATATAATCCCTTTTCAGAATATTACCATGATACGCTCAAGATTGCATCAACAATTAAAGAGACACAGAGAACATGTATGTTGATAGGATCACATATGCCAACTTTTGAAATCGATGTTATTACATCGGGAACCACTAACTGTTACTGAAAATAACAAGTAAAAGGTCAATCAGTACATTAGAGTGAAAATACGGCCATTCAAAGTCGAGATTTTGATCGAAAACCGGACAATGTGGCTCGAGTGGCGAGCGCAAATTTGCCAAACGTAATTTTGATACCTTGTCTTAAGCTGACAGGAAGATATATTCGATTCGATAGTGTTTATTAGGTATTGTCACTAATAGGTAGATTAATTGGATGCATAATTTCGAATATTAAACGTATTTGAGATGTTTTCTTGATTTTTCCATAAAAACAAGCATTTTATGCATAAATGGATATATTTGCATGTCCAGTGATGAGATATGAACTTCAATCAGCATATTAGATATTTTGCAGCTTATCAAAACCAAATAAAATCTTAAGAAAGATACTCTGTGTCACTTTAAAGTCGTTGAGCCCAAGTATATTTCAAACATTACAATATACTGCTTTATCTGATTTTCTTACCAATTGGAGACGTGAGAAAAAGCTTTATGCAATATACCTTATCAACCCAATCGATTAACATGGAATGCATATAAGCTGACACTAAAGTTTGTTAACCTTTAAGGTGGTAAACATTTTCCGATTTGGTGTCAAATCAAAGGAATGCACCCACAGAAAACGTCAAAAGAATTCTATTTCGATAGTGATGCATTCCATCATCTTCACATCTATACGGCTGATTTTGGTTCAGCTTGAGTTTCTTCTTCAAATCAATCTTAGAAATTAACAGATCACACACTTATGATACTTTGCTATGGCATGGGGTATTGGAGTTTGGTAAGCACATGAGAGGAAACATTTGTGAGAAAATCTATGGTGTTATTACAATGCATGTTTAAGGTGGGAAACATGTTACGATGTGGTGTCAAATCAAAGGCATGCATCTACAGAAAATGTCAACAGAATTCCATTTCGATAGTGATGCAATCCATCATCTTCACATGTATACAGCTGATTTTGGTTCAGCTAGAGTTTGTTCTTCAAATCAGTCTCTGAAATTAACAGATCACACACTTGATACTTTGCTACAGCATGAAATATTGGGGTTTGGTAAGCACATTAGAGGAGTTATTTGTCTTAAAATCTATGGTGTTCTTACAATGCATGTAACTATGTTCATCCGCCAAAACTGTGTTCCGCAGGAAATATGGCTTGTGGAAGATCTTGTTACATTAATCAATTTGTGTTGATATATTTGATATCAGAGGAAACTTTGGTGAGATTCTTTATTCATCATGAATTGCTTTAGTGTCAAGTAGTGGCGTTAGTTTTGGGACTGTTTAACACAGTGTTTCACGGTAATAGTGTTTTTAAAGTATTCCTAATTATTTATGTCTCTTTGAATTTAGCATTTTGTTTTATTGTCTATGCTTTTAGATAACTTTCTCAATTAATAGAACTTAAGTTGTCAATGATGTTTTAAATTTAAGTACATTTAGACTTTTCAAAGTCTTACTCTTTAAAGCTTAAAATTCTGATATGTAAAGATACTGACATACGAGGAAAATAAGAACGAATGTTATGTTAGTGTGGAGGTGTTAGATCATGTGTAAGGTACTTGGCTAAAATCATCTCCATTTCTTAAAGTGGGATTTGATTAAGATATCTATCACACGAATATTGAATATAGAAATATTTGTATTGGTTCGATTTATTATGTTGCTTTTTGTTTTGAGAAAAGATCATTTGTTAAAAAGAAAATATGGTCAGGAATCCTTGATATACCCTTTTGGGTTGAATAGCAAAGCTTAAAAAGCCTTTATTTGATTTGAATATGTTGAATAGAGGTTAGTCATGGTTTTATTCATTGGTATTTCTTAATCTCATACTTTTCCTTTTTTCTTGTCGTCAGTTTTCCACGTCAATATAGATATCTGAGATAAATTATTTAAGCTTTTTAGTTACTTCTTTCAACTACACAAACCAGTAAGATGTGTGAACGTTGTTGTCTAACATTGTTTTAATAATTTATTTCCAGTATATAAACCAGTAAGGTGGATGAATTTACGTTGCTGCCTACCATCGTAGTACGATGAATAGAAAAGAAATGTTTAAGATTCGTTATTCTTGTCCTCTTTTTTTATAAGAGACAAATAAACGTTCTCAGATTTTTGATAAAACCATCCTGGAATAATTTGGTATTTTTGTACCTGAAAAAAAAAGAATGATTGAAAACGAAAAGTAGCCACAAGAAAAGCATGACATACAGCAATTGCTTATACAACATTGAAAAAAGGAATTGTCAAAGTAGTTTGTTATTTTCAGGGCCTTTTTTTTATAGAATATTGTGCCAAAGTAAAACAATACAGATTTTCAAAGAAGTGTAAATCAAGTTAGTTCGTGTCTCCTGTTACATTACTGTTTATAAGATAGTAAGCAAAGCCTATCACATCCTGTGAACTCAAGGCCACAAATATTAAATGCCCGTATTATAAAGTATGCATTACAAAGTACAATCTTTTTTTCATAATTTGAAAACAATGCATAGAACTTAAAATAATATTTGAACGTAAAGTAAATTGTTTAGAACAGAAGGTTTCTATGGATAACAACTTCTTTCATAAAATCACGACATTTCAAAGTATATACAAGTAGTGCTTTCCCACATTTCACCTGATAAAATATATGAAATTTTGATATAATTGTTCCTACTTTCGGAGATTGATAAGTCACCAATGATTCTGAGTCTATAAGGACATGATTTTTTATATACAACAAATGCTTTTATGATAACCTCTTAATCAACAATGTATATATTTTCTTGATACTTTTTCTTAACCATGACGATTAGGCCTTTCGAAAGTTGATAAAAATGTGGCACGTTTTAAGACCTTGAATTGGACTAAATGGTTGGTAGCATATCGTGGCACTAACATTATTTCAATCACAAAGAGCTAGGGCGTTTCTGCAATACATGAATAAATGTTTTATTCGCACCAAAAAGCAACATCCCTAGAGGTTTCGTTCTATTGCAGGCGTTAACAGACAGGTTGCTATCACTATCAATTAAGTTCCTTCAAGGTAATAAAAACAGATTGAGATATCCTTTGGGATAAAAAGTGTCTAGGACGCACCGTTCACCTGACTGGTCTATCTACAATGAATCACTGTCTGTTTCAGTATGGATTAGAGTTGCTTGACCTCAATTGTAAAGTGCCACTTAAAGAAAACTGATTTATCTCTCTTCTGTTGCTGTGAATAAAACAAGATTTCCCCAATTTGAATTTAAATAAGGACGTTGATAAGCAGTGCGTCCAATGAAAAAGAGTTGGGTAGATATGTAGTGATTAGGTAATACATATACAAAGAATTTTTATTTTTATTTAACCTCTTTTCCTTAATAATTTACACAAAAAAGAAGCTTCATGGCAGTCACATAAGAAAACCATCTTGAATCATCTTAGATCGAAAAATATAATTACACTTGTGACTTCATAACAATGAAGTCCTGCACTATAAATCAAGTTTTTCACTTGAAATTTCATATTTTTAAGGTTTTAATGATATAACTTTGAAAAAGTGATTGTAATTCTAGTCTGGTAATAGCCTCGTAACTCTATATCTCCATTCCTTGAAAATAATTGGCCTTGCCCATGGGGGCCTCGGCTCCATTTTTTTCTGGATTTTTTTTACACGAAAAACAAAACTTATATCTTTCCTATATGTAGTTTAGAAAGTTCGTCTGCCAATTTAGTATCAAGGCAAAAAAATTGACACAGAAAGTGACAATATACTCAAATGGGAAATTATATCAAAGTACAGGATTTCAAGAACTATTCTTAAAATGTTTTGCTTTTGGTTAAAAGCAAAAATATCACAAAAATTAAATGATATGACTTTGGAATTTTGAAAGGGTGAAGAATTGGCTAACATCTGAGTATTTGTTTTTGTTCTTTTATGCTGTAAATCCGAAAAATGACATTAAAGGTATTTGATATTTATATATATATTTTTATGTATTTTCGTTGATTTTTATATATCTCATAAGCTTAATCAATATATCACGCTGACGTATCTCATTATTCCATAAATACACATTTAGAAGAAATATTCATTGGAACCCGCTGGTAGCATCCTTTTCTTGATTGCCTGACCGGAAATAGAACAAATCAGACTACAAAATGATCAGAATAACCCATTAGTGGCAGACCGAATATAATTTCTAAACATAGACTCGCGAGCTCTGTCTAGGATACAATACCATCTTCTTACAGACGCTGATTCCTCAATAATTTCAGAACCCATTCCTTGTGCCTATAAGTTCTTATGCTGAGAAATTAGATTTTTTTGACGTTCAATGATTTTATAATCTATCATGGCATGTTCATGTTTTCATGATATTTTGGTATTAGCTATAGGTAAGGCTTATAGTCCTGTTCAATGACTGTTTATTACATAGGAGCATTTAATACAGTTTTGATTTGACCGAAAACACTTTAAAGAGCGAGAAAAGAAAAACATTTTATTATTTTGATGAAAAGTAAGATGTTTAAATTTAAATGGGCAGTAGCACGTTTTTAGGGGGGGGGGGGGGGGGGGGATATAAGGTGATAGCAGGAAAATGAAAATAAATGGTTCCAATTGAAAGACAATGTATTAAATCTAACTTAAGCAGTAATAAATCAAATATAGAATGTAAAGTTTAGCTATTGGATTTTTTTTTCTTACACAAAATGAATTTAAGATGTTCAAAAATGGCGGCCAATGGACTAATTTATTCTCTGACTATGGATGGTTGGTTTGTGTAATGAGGTTTTTGTCACTATCAAAATGATACATTAAGCATTAACGTACAATTATCAGTAGTTTAACTCTTTCAAGAGACGTGCATAACTGGCCACTTGGCCACTCACAAATCCTAAAACACGTACAGAAACGTAACGGTCTTCAGTATAACAAGGAGAGAAAAAGAGAGTACATTTTGTTGAAATATTGACATTGTTGTTCTTAACATTCCTTTTGTATACACATCAAATTCTATCTAAATAATTTCAGAAGATTTTATAATGTTAAGAGAAGTTAATATCGTACAGAAAAAAACTGTAATTACATTTGAAGAAAACAACCACATTCTTCGATTTGGTAACGTTTTCCTTAAAATAAAAGCGCTTAGAATCTGTTTCATTCATTAGTGGTGCTGGAAATTATATTTTTGATAATCTAAAAGGAGAAAATTGTCTGATAACAAAACTATTTACTTTTAATAATAACACGATCTTAAACTCATTTTGCTCCTGCATTTCTTAACAATAAAGATATTTCATACAGCATTTAAGTAACCAGATAAAAGCAACTTTCAAGATTTATTGTTGAAAGAAGTGAAACATAGTTTTCCAATTTCAGTGCCAATGGAAATGTCATATATAGCACTATTTCATAAAGCACAAGATTTCCAGCATTTTGGCCATCCAGTTCTTAATGTTCATACAGCTAGACAACAGAGCAATTATTGATTTTAATGCTGAAGTCAGACTAGGTTTGAAGAAAGTTGCCAGACAAGGTTTGAAGAAAGTCGCAACTTGTGTTTCATTAACCGAACTTTAACGTTGCCTCATGTTTCTGTATCGGATCTCCGTAGGTTCTGGTGTTTTTACAGATTAGTGTTGGTCCAAGAACAGAAGCTTATGTTGAGAAAACATTACGGCAAAGTTTTTAATGTCACATAAACGGCATGAGTGTTATCAAATTATCAAGTGTTATCAAGTTTTTACGAGTTACGTTTTTCATTGTGCAGATAAAAAGAAAATGGGTTTTACGTTTTAGTTGGGCAGAAAAAAGAGTGCTAATGCTTAGGAAGAATGATTCAGCAGGTTTATGGTTGCATATTTTCACGATAAGGAGCCTGTTTTTGCACTATTGAATCGTGTATCACGTAAATCAAGTCAAATATAGTTGGAACTCGGTTCAAACAGTCATGGTACAATGAAAACATGAACTTCAAATTGAGTTGATACTCTTATATTCTATAATATCCTCCTTGCCATAAAGAGGTCACTCAAATATTTGTTGCATTTGTATACAAACATGTTCTCAAAAGATTTTTAAGATATTTTATGAAAAGACGTTTTGAAGATATATTTTCAAGTACAGATATTCTGATTGTCAGAAAAATGCACATTTGATGACAAAATGACTTACACTACATTTTGAAAATTCAAGTGGTTCACATACTGAGTGACATAGTGACTCTTTGATAGAAGCCAGGAGCTAATGCCAGACTAGAAGCTGTAAACAACACTATTCTCGTATAGCCAGAGTGTAAACCTGCAGATGCTAAGAATAAAAGGAAACAACTAGTCAAGTGAAACGATTTTCAATCACTGTTGACTTTTGTTAAACATGGGCATCTAGACATCTACATCGTAGATCATGCGGGAAATTAATCAAGTGATGGAAATATACATGTGTATAAATATTAAGTTGCAGAATTGAAGTTAAAACGTGGCACAGTGCTTACGTTTGTGAGAAAGTAAATCAACATTATATGTGAGTGAAGGTGGCAAACAGTGTAGTTAAATCAATTTGGATTAAAATGACCTTAAAACAGTGAATGTTGACTTCAGATTATTGTCATGTGATAGGAATATGTCTTTTGCTTAATCAACTAAAAAACCTAAGATGGAATTCTGGAAATATTTTTAATGAATCGATCCTATCTGCACAGATTATTAGGTACCCGTATATAGTCATACATACTAAGATATATGTGATATAATATTATATGATAAACAATGCCTCAGTTGCACAGCAGAACTAAGAATTCACAGAAGCTGTGCCTACAATGTATTCCAATAATACTAGTTTAAAATAAGCTATAGATTATTTTGATTAGTGGACTTTTCTAGTTACTCTTAGCTAGGGTATGTCTTCTATCTTTTGATAAATGACAAATTGGTTTTTCGAAATGAACTCCCACACCAATAACAAAAGAAGTGTTTCATATTGATTAAAAAAACTTCGTTTACAGACTTTGTCACTGTGGTTTTGTCAATAGCAGAAATAAAGTTCTCAGAGAAGCATGAAATTTATATTGTTTAGTATCAGTGGGAGATCCCCATTAATTTGTTTGTGTTTTATTTGTGTTTTTAGTCAGCTTGTGAAAATTTGTTCATATCAGAATTGGCATTCTTCTCTTGAAAGTGATTATCTTACCTTTTATAATTCCCATAAGCCTTTCTTGCCCGTGAAACATATTTGTTAAACAGAAGTTTTTATGAACATAGACGCATATCAATCTTATTGGAATTTAGTAGGAAAAGTGTATATAGTAAAGATGCGTATACATGTTAACACTTGAATGTACAGCTAAATGAAGAGCATGTATTGTATGACTTGTAAACTTTCTTAAAGAGAGAGAGAGAGAGAGCGGTTCATCCCAAATTGTAAAATTAGTAAATAGGATAATGTTTCAAACTTATCTCTTTGTAGGGATTAAATTTTTCTTTTAAATCTTTTTAAAATTACTTAAATATGTAATTGAGTAATCTCATTTGTACTGTGGGTCTTTGGCCTTCTACAAATAAAACATCTTGAATCTTGACTCTTGTTTAGTATCATGAGTTTATTGAAGTCCAATACAACTTTCTGCCTCATTAAATAAGCCACATTACCATAACAGTGACAGCCCTTGGCTAATGTACAATAGCATGGAACTTTTGCTGAATAGACCCACTAATGTGTTATCGTGATTACAGAGTTGATGGCCTGATCAGTCCGTTTTCCTATGATCCAGGAAAAACCTCTTTTGGTGGTATCTGAAATGTCAATCATAGATTTACTTAAAGGATTAACTTAAATGACACTGATATATGTAATTTTTAGATTGTGGAGCTTTACTTCTTTCAGTCTCAGTATTTTTCTTACTCAGATCACATATATCTTAATTCTGTTGTGTAATCAAGACGAATAGCAACTGGAAGCCCTCGAATCTATGTTCTATGTATTACTCCATGATCTGTTATGTACTGTCAACAGAAATAGATAACCAGCAAAAGCTTTTCGAGTGTTTTAGCTACATTCTTAAGGAAAAGTCCACAAATACAATTTGGCAACTTATACATTTTTCACTAAAGTGAAAACAAAAGAAATTGAAATGTTCACTATCCAATAAACATTCACCAATCTGAGTTCATTGCAATTAATGGCTATCTGCAGATGATGAAATTTTGAATTGATCACAATATATCCAATGATCCACAGTGTAGTTTACTGTACACTGAAGGCAAAGCTTCCCCGTAATAATTCATTTGATCAATAGAATCATGTACCAAAAACTTTCTATAATCTACTAATCGATACGTCATACGTTTTTACATATTCACTAAAAGGGATCTTTACAATGGTGGAATCAAGTTCTCTCTCTATATAACTATCTATTACACTACAACCTATATCCTGATCATTCCTGAATTAATCTTGAAATATGGAATTTTTTTAACAATCTCTGAATGGTAAATATGCTTAAATATACAGTATAGTTTCAGCAACAACAAAATTATTAATAACGTATAATTTCGCATTTCACTTTGGCAAGAAGTATCGAAAATGTTTAAAGAAAATATCCTTTTCACAGATCATGAATAGATTCTAAAGCTAAGGTGTTTACATTTTTACCAATAAGTATGATTAAACCTTATTTTACCATATCTAAATACTTGAGTTGATTGTCGGCTGTTTAACTTACACAGAGCAGTTAAACATATGATTTTTTAATAAAAACAGTTGATACTGTAACTGTTTTTTACGTGAAAATGTAAAGAGATTAAAAAATAAAGCTTGTCATCAGAACATTACTCTAAATTATATAAAACATCGCTTTTCTTAACAGAGAATCTTGATGAAACGACTTCAGCAATATTATTTAAAGGGAATTACACTACACACTTATATCTTTAATTAAACAAAAAGTATACATTTGCAAACTACCATCATAATAAATATGACCTACCAAAAAATCAGCGAACATCTTGTGTTTTTTTCGACTTGAATATGCAGCGACACAATGTCAAATCAAAAGGATCTTCAGAATAAGAAGTAGACTTCAGACGTGATGCATCCACGACACAAACTAGGTTAATCTTGGTTTGCAATCACTGTTGACTTATGTAACCTGACAACATTGTAGCGTCTAGACATCTACATCTCACACCCAGCTTCAATTCAATCAAGTAATAGACATCAGCTCAGATATGTTAAATGTTTGCTGTGAGAACTCGGCACTTCACATTCCATTCGTTTGTTACAGACTTAATGGATGGAGTATATACTGATTAGTTTTACATTTCACAATCAATTACAAAAACAGCGGATACTGACAACTTTTGACCTTAAAATTTCATATTCTCAAACTCAAATTATAAAAAGGTCTGCAATGGTTAGCTTTTAACACCCCTCTGCGTGTAATATTATATATGTTATCATTCTATGGATGAATAAAAATTATATTTTCTGTTTTTTTATTATCAATACATGTGCAAATTCATTTAATACTAAGTGATAGACAATCCATTTCAAGAAAGGGAACTAAAGGTTATGATGAGAAAGAAGAAGATTGATTTAAGTAGCTGCTACACAGAGAAGTTAAATCAATTGAGACGTCTTCTATCACTTTGGGGTTGCTCTGCCTTCTCAGCTAACTCTTATTAAGTGTGAACTGAATTCAATGAACGTTTGAAGGAGTTTGCAATCACTTTCCACTAAAGTAAGACATCCTTGTGTTCACTCATGTCCAGACATTTGGCACTTTATCTAGGAAAGGAAATTGACCTTTTCCAATGTTTTATCGAAAACAAATCGTGGTTATGTACAAATTTATTTCCGCCCTTACCTTTCTTACTGACATGCATGTACCATTCAGTTTGAATATATCTTATTGACAATAAGCAATTGACACCCCTCTTTATCTTTTAGGTTATATATTTCAGTTCTGAGATGAGATAGAATATACATATATCTCAGGGCAAGGCTCAATTTTAAAAATTCACTAAAGCTGGTCTATTATAAAAATGACCATGTGATCAGACAAAGTCAGTAAAGCTGTGTGTTGGCTGTGTAACGTTTGTGACTAGTTTTCTTCTCTGTGAAATACAACGAAATTTAAAAAAGAAATACATGCTCATAAGGACATCTTTGACAAGGACTAAACAGAATTTGTATTAGATGTATCATAAAAAATATAAAAGAAATATCACACATTCTACCTAACCAATTTAGAAGTTTAAGCCTTAATTCAAATATCGACATATACATTTAACGATCAAATATATATATCACGTTCTTAAAATTGGTACGTACATATACATCAATAGAAAACCTCATTAAAAGACAGTGGTATTGGTAATAATCCAATATAACGGAATAGTACGTTTGGCTATTGTCTCTGATCATTGATTGATCCTTTTAACCTTTCGATCAGTCAATAATCAGTGCAGCTCAGCACTGAGAATGAAACCAATGATTATTAACACTCTGGTGACCTTTGTAAGCTCCAATGGTGCTATGTTGTTGTCACTTATCCATAGATTGTTCATTGAACAATCAAGTTAACTTCATATGTGTAAACGTGGAATGAGAAAGACATTAAGCATTTCATTGTATATCGATAGTTTAACAAATCCTTCCTTTTTAAATATCAACTCAGGTTGGAGATTTGTGTAATATTAACATTTGTTTATCTTTAGTCTTAATCTTTAAATCTTACACCTTATCTTAAATCTTACATCTTATTAAATAGCAATTTACCATTTCCTCACTTTGACACTTTCACAATAATTGTTAATAGTCATTCGTTGTTTTATGTGTTTGTATGATGAAATGTTATTCTTTAAGGCATACTTCAATCATTTCTTAAAAGAACATTTAGATAATGTAATCTTATGTCTAATATAAATTATCAGTTTGAAGATACAATACGTTGTGTATGTACTTATTTTCACAGGTTAAAACGTTCTTTCAACAACGAATGATATAATCAAACATCACTAAAGATCATGTTGACCCACAAATAAAAATCATTTTTCTTAATGTCCCTGATTACATTAAGCAAGGTGACATAAATTGTAGCTACATTGTACATGTATATACCATGAGTGTAAAGGTATCTGTCATAGAAAATTCTATCATATCTGAATGATATGTTATGCCAATCTACACATGAAATTACAGAAAGACATAAAAGATGAATAGCGAACGTGACGAAAACACTGCACAAATAGGTAGAGAATATGATGTTCTTTTCAGATATACAGCACTTGAAATAGGCACAACAATATCGGTTCCCTCACTCATATTCTTAAAAAGGTTGTGTATCCACAGCAACAGTTCTAATTTGCTCTTTTTTGTACTCGAAATCTACAGCATTTATTGTCAAAATCTGACTGACCTTAACTGTGAATAAGAAGAACAAACAACATTATTGTCAAAGTCATCAAACCATGGCCAGCTTTAAAAACATTTAACAGACAGTAGATAATTAAGATTTTAAGATTAGTTACAGAAATGTTCAAATACATATTAAAAATTTCAAAAAACCCTTTAATTCTTTAATTGAATGTTTCGCCAAAGTGGGTTACTTATGAAGCCCTAAAAAAGTAAAATCACACTGTTATCTAATTTGAGGTTGCTGTAATAAAATGAAATTTGAGAAATTTCACTAAAAGTGCACTCACTTCCAGTTCATAACAACTTAAAGTGTAAAACGTCCCTAAAGGGAAACGTTTCGAAAAGTCGCACTCAACGAATACAGAGGTCGTCATCAAAAACATATTGTCCCTATTTGACTGTCAATATCCAACTAAAAGAAGTTATCCCAAACGTAAATGTTACTTTATAGAAAACGTTATTTGGTTCGTTTTGAGTGTCTTTCAGTTTTTTGATTGAAGTGCAGTTTAAGATTTGGATCGACACTATAGTATAAATTTTAAAAAATGAGTGACTAAAATACTACAAAATGTGTGACATAAATTAATTCACTGCTAATTCCAACAATCGAATCAAACTGCCAACCAACCATTATCAGCACTTTCTGTTGTGGACACAGAAACAAATTGAGCGATTAAAAGACAATGTGACATAGATTTATTCAGCAATGGTGCAAACAATTAAATCTTCAAACCTTTCCCTTACCAGAACTCGATGATGATGCCAAATATCGCAATATATTACAATACAGAGATAAGGAACGATACCCATCCTAAGCAATTACATGTCATGAACCACTTAGTGAATGACTTCATTTCCTATGTGTATACAACTAAAAAAACAGTTTATACCAATGGCTAGGATCATGCGAATGTGAGAACAAAAATGCCCTTTATTCAACTCAAGTAGTTTTAACATTTGATATAAGTCATATCGTGATATGAAATATTCAACTGTGAATGTACGACCTGACACAGAATATTTACAGAGATTCCCCAAGGCATGTTAAAACAGAAATGAATAAATGAAACAGAACTTTTAATGACAGAATTGATACCATAGGACGCAAAAGAGAAATATGTCAACCTTTCACATAGGTCGAAACCTTCATGACACATGTATCCTATGAGTAGTTTTGATATGAAATATCAAATCTTAATTTCACATCAAAAGTGTAAGCTCTATGGGACTAACAACCCAATGCTCAATTCAACTACATTGCATATGAAAAGTCATGTGTCTGAAAAATACGTGCAAATGTGTTATGTAAGTCAAAAAAATATGAATTGTTTCTTTCAATATAATTTATAATATTTCAGGAAGAAGTTTCAAATTACAAAGTACATGTACTTTAAAAAGTCTTTCAACTCAAAATTTTGCAGAATCATCTAAAAATTATAATTTCAAAAGAGAAATTTAAATCCGCTAAAGGATTTCGATATGTGATATCGTTATCTTGCTTACGAGCTTTGGACATTTCTTCCATCAAACTTGACACTTTTAGATATTTTTTTGTAAAAGAACTGTAAAAGTTTGATAATGATCTCCTTAAAGCTATTTAATGGACATTAAAATGGAAACCTAGTACATGCCTCGTGCACCACGGTACCATGATGTCTAACACGTTATGCTCACAGGCAAACTCAAAACACCATAGTCTAAATAATATTCAATCAATATTTGTAAAGGTAATTCTTTAAAAAGTAGATTGATTTAGACTGAAACAAGAACATTCACTTAAACAAAGGTGATTCCGATTACTTTGTATCTTCCCTTAGCAAAGTTGTATTGTATTGATATGTACATCTTTATCCTTACACAATTTACTGCCTGATTATCTGCATAAACTAAATCACCAATATATGTCAATCCCATCCTCTACAACTCACATAAACAAAGATGATTAGGAAAGCTTGCTTTAATAAAGTTTTATTGGGTTGCTGTGTACTCCTTTATCTTAAAACAAATTACTACTTTATATAAACTAAATCATCATGCAACTCACCTCTAAAGTGAGATAAATCAATTTTCCTTCCATATAATTTTTATAGAAACATCAATACATACAGAAGCAGGCAATGATACATTGAAGCTAGACTAATTACTTTCAAGGGGCGTCTTAGACACATGCTGTCTTAGGGGATAGATGCATCTGTCTTTGAGTACTCTTGAGGAACTACCAAAGTGATAGTTTTGATAAACTGTCTTGGAAGATCTTTATTGAGCTATAACCTCTAGGGCTGTCCATTGTATGTCAGTTAGCGTTAAGAGGGTTAATTCTGTTATTCTGTTAAGCAGCCTGGCAGCGATTTGTATAATCATGAATTCGTCATCATGTTTAATGCAGGCATGTATTAACAGGAATTAAGTTTATTAGACTTTTTAAAACATTGCTAGGACATGAAAACAATAACTCATTGCAGATTGTTTGAAGGAGACAGAAATTGACCTGAACCTTATCATATGCTCAGTTTTAGCTTATGTACAATTATTTAAAAAATCTTTTCATTATCTGAAATGACCCTTTATTTGAAATATTCAAATATGTTTACCCTTACATTGTCTAATTGTTAAATCAATTAAGGATTGTTTTACATGTTTTGTGCCTCTATCGATGTATAGCAGTAACAAATTGTATAAAATTGCTTATAATTACAAAATCAATCTTTAAACAAGGTTGTTTCTTAATAATACCTTTAATGCATATCCATTCTGATGACAGAGTATTTGGTTGCTACTTTGATTTCTACTGAGATATGATGGTATTAGAGTTGATATTTTGCTGTTTATTAAAAACCTGTTGAACTGAAACGTTGTGATTACTGAAAACTTGTCAAAAGGACAGTTACAAAAAATACATATCGGTCAAATACTAAAAACCAAGGGATAAAAAAGGATCTACTTCAGGATGGAAAATCATGTGAATAAGGGAGTTCACCTAGTGGCAACATGTTCTTCTCAAACGCTATCAAACCAGAAAAGATAAATGTACTTGCAGTAACATAAACATCTTAATAAAATTGTTTTCATATCAATTTACCAAGTCTCATATCTCAACGTCAAGACAAACTATCAAAAATAACTGATCACTTGATTACAATGTACAAGATTGATTTGTTTACAAGATACTTTGGTTTGACCAAGATAAAGCAGAAACGTCTGACTATGATTGAATATGTCTCTATCAAAATAGAACTCTTGGACATTCATTATGAAACGAACCTCTCTGTCGTTGTCATGTGTAAAGTGAAAAGTATTTCTGACATTACACATGCAAATCTTGGTGTAAGGCACTAGTTGTAGAATGTTTGGAACGATGACATAAAGGCAAGTGTTTACATTCGGAGATACACTGAAGTATTTTCTAACAACAATACAGTTCATACTTGTATAGATGTGTTTAACAAATTGTGTTATAATGCCAAATTGACACTACAATGTAAAGTAAGCAAATGCAATACGTCAATAAGTCTTAAGGACCTGATCTACCTTGATAACTGTTGTCGAAACGAAATTCGAACGGGTAATCCAGTTTATGTATGGTTTACATATATGTACATGTTCAAGAGTTTATAGAAGTTTATGGCCCCTTCCAGTCGAGATAAACATTTGACAAATTAGAAAATAAACGCAAATTAGTTTGCCGATGGTGTTTTTGAAAAAGGCATTAATGGTGTGTAAAATGTCAAGATATAAATATATTAACTTACATGTATTATCGCTTTGAACTATCTTTGAATGAATCAGAAAGAGTGGTCATAGGACATTTGACCATAAACGTTGGTCTGAAAATGGATTCCAGTTATTGATTCAGTATGAACTTGATACATGCGATATCTCTTCAAACTCTTTCTTTCCTGAGACTTATACATCTGATTTATTACAAGAAAATAACAGCTTTATTTGCAGCCACCTTCTATTAGCAGACCAATCATTTTGAAGCAGAAGGATAGACACTTTCTGTCTTGGCAAGATGTGAAGCTGTCTTTATGTTGGTTCGTCTATATCAGGTATGTCTTCAGCGCTTAATCCTCTTAATAGCTTGGGAGTGGGGTTGTTTATGCTGATGCATTGCTCATCCAGATGACATTAAATCATATTTTACAATGTGAGACGTGAAGGGCGATGGATGAATTGAAAAATGCTTAAAATCCAGAATGGCATTGTATATTATCCATGAAATATAAAGCATGTATTATAAATGTTGTTGTGATACTTACACATTTGAGCTGTTAATTTGCATTTTCTCTATAATTGTTTTCATTGTCCACACTCTTTTAATTAATCAATATAACTTTCCTAATAATGTCAATCGTAAATGAATGTCATACATGTATATTAGCGTTTGAAACTCGCAATTTCAAATGCTGTTAGATGTAAAACAGTGAGAAGTAGATGCAGGTACATGTATCTTCAAATGAATATCATCTCAATCATTCTCCTTTATTAAGGATTTGTTCATAACAAATAACAAATAAAGGTTGACATTTGATAGTTAATCTGTTTTCAATAAATCTTACCTTTCAATGTATTTAAATCAATATTTGCTGAACAAGATTGAGTGTCATTATAAATGTTCTCATTTGCGATTGAATTCAACCTTTCAATTTCATTGATTTGCATTATATAAGACATTGAACGATTTTGTAACGTTTCTACAAGATGTTAAAAAACAGGATTGCTGTTGAATAGAATGCATTTTTTACAATGAAAATGTTCTTATAATATCTTGAGTGTGGATTTGGGTCTGTATGCCTTTTGTTAGAAAAAGTTCTTAAACAAATAAAATAAATCGAAATATGTATTTGTTGTTTAAATTTCCAAGAATAGCTTTTTGTAGATGCTAGTAAGAATTTTGTTACATATTTGTCTATGCTATATCTTAATGCAGTAATTCTTAAAAGAACGATCCACAAAATGTATATATTATGATTTTAATTTAATTTTTACAAGTAGCTCAAATGGAAAAATTATTATCTAGGATATTATGTCACAATGATGCAATAACATTGAAAAACAGGATGTAAAACTACGATTTTGCCTCTTTCTAGAGAGACTTGAGTATACTAAAAACTGCAGATAGTTTCATCAAAAACCTTTTTGACAAACCTTTTGCTTTTTAGATTAACTTCAAAGCATGAGGAGAGAAGAAGACTCAACAGCATTGTCATAAGGTCCCAATATCACTCTATTGGTAACCGATAAGGAAATCATAAATCTAAGGTACATTGAGCATTGACGTTAAAGGTAAAACAAAAGAATGAGACGTGCTTCTATCAAGTCACTCCACAGGACGGTCAGATTTAATTGACCTGTCACTTATAACAGCGTCACTTCACAGATGAATTTGCCAAGACGCCCATTATTAATCACAGCACGGCTTCTTCTAAATGTCATCTCACCACTAGGCTGCTTAACAAGCTGTATTTAGAGCTTCTATTGTCATTGAAGAGGCAACATATCGATCAATATAATGTTAAGATGTATTCGCATGTGTAATGAATGCTTAATCATGTTGCTATTTCATCTTTAAGGGTCCCTCACGTCATTGACCGTGCTTACATCACAAGAAGAATATCCTGAAATGCACCTCTTTCCTTTTTTGATTAACCTTTCCATGTACTTAAAAGTTAAAGATTTCATTAATCCCTGAACTCTTTCCTTAGTTCTTGTCAACTTATTGGCAATCTGAACATAGTTGTAAAATCTGAAAGCTGAATGGTGAGTGATTGGACGGTTATAATGTAAAGGACTGTACACTATGAACATTTTTAGGTCACTCTATTCATTTTATATTATTCGTTTCTGTAGACTTAACTTGGTTTACTAGTGATATCACAATTTCAAGTAAAAAAGAAAAAGTACTTGATTTAATGCCAAATCCTTAAACTTAACTTATATTATGTTACGTTTGATTTGATTTCATGGACAATTTATTACCGGGGACACTCACAATGCTACTGTTTTTTGTGCTTTGTGCTTTGTACAGTAGTGTACCGTACATACATATACCATCCTGATACTTATTACATACTGTATTTCAAATTGAAACATTTCTTTCCGTAATTACTTTGTAAACAAACATTTGAAAAGTGAAAAGTGTATCAAACAGATGAAATTGTCATTATTAAAACGGAAAGCGTATCACCTTCGTTCTGTAAAATCTGCAACAATGTTATTCACTCTCCACATTATTCATGTACAAATGAAATAAAAAGAACCTTCGTTTTTCAATTCATTTGTATCTTGTTTCCGTGTGACTTCCAGTCAACAAGTCTCAGATAGCTGTCATAAATTTCCAACATGTCTCCTGCAATCGCAAAAATGAATCATGGGTATACAAGATTTGGTTCACGGGGATATATGTCATATGTCGTCAACAAGTTATTTTACTTTAACTGATAGGTACATCAATCAGGAACACTTGCCACTTCTAGGTCATCTTTACTTTCAATAGATGATAGTCAATTTCAATGAAATTATTCTGCTTTACAATATACTCAATGACATATGATTATTCAAACTTCAAAATATACTGTCAATATTTAGCTAAATGCGAGTGTTTTTCCTTACATAAGTTTACAATGTGTTGACATTGGAGGTTTTAATAAATACGCATTCGATCTTGTAGGAGCAAAAATGGCAGATAAATACCAAAGCGAACCGTTAGCTTTGAATAAGGGTGCTATTTCAGACGAAGGAATTCAGTTCATTGACAACTGATACTATTCCACCCCTTTTCGCAATTTCAGTTACCATAATAATCTTTTTTAAAAGGTCTTAAATTCTGAGTACCAGTATGTAAGAAAATGCGATTGCAAGATTCCATCCGTGTTATGTACTTGTATCGAAGCTTCGGTCTTTAAAACGTCTACGATTATTGATTCATTCCCAATTTCCTACTTAATACAGACATTGAGTGATCATCGCCCTCCAAACGGAATGCAAGTAGTAAGGATTGCTTCTGTGTACTCCAAAAACTTCATCTGATAGAAACATCTGATGCTGGCAACCTGTGATAAAGTATGCAAAGAAGTTTGAAAACACTGTAAGTATTCTCTAATTTAATATCCATTGATTTGATGTTTTACATTTTTTATTTCAAAGTGAGATTTTCATTGAATAATTTGCATATGTGAGTATTCCTAAACGTTTACAGGTACTCGTTTTCAAAACATGATGCTACATCTTTTCTGATTTGAATCGCAGGACACCTCATTTTGAAGCTTCAAATAGGAGGTATCTTGTTTTTAGCACACACAACTAAGTAGAAGTATTTTAACCTTTGTATTTTTCGTTTAATTATGAAATTTACCATAAGATTGGTATATTTTCACCAGAGTAATTGATACCTTGTGAGAAATGTATGATCTGTGACCTTGCATTGAGGTGTTTGGACAGTATCAGGTGACCAAAGGTGACCTTGATCTTTGACATTCAAGGTCACACAATTCATGAACACTTTATTGAGTATAACAATAATATAATGAATTAAAGTGTTAACAGTCAAAATAGTCCTGTTTGTCAATGCATGCTGAAGTCCTGACCTTGCTGTGGCCTATACCTTTGACAGTTTGTACCTGAAACATTTTCAAAATTATAATATATGCCAAATTAGAGCTTCATAGCACAAAAACATTTCAAGTTTACTAGAACCCTTTAAGTGTAGTTTTTACCAGTGACCTTGACCTTTGACCTTGAAAGTGAACATGTCAAAATGGTTCCCCTAGGTATAAGTTGTAAGTTTTGAATAAGAGTTCTGGAAAGCTTAGTGGAAAACAAGTTATAGCAATGGTGCAAAAACTGATAGCAACCCCGACATAGCTAGGTCCTGACATAGGAGAGATGTAAGTTGTGTTCTTCTTTGTTTATTGAGAACATGTTCAACAACATAATGCCCTTGGAGCATTGTCCACGATTAGTAGAAATACTCCAAATGTTTTCTAATTGAATTGTGTAAAAGGGTTCTATTTAACTATACTAAAAGTAGTTGAACTAAATTTATCATGAGCAACTTCTATGGGATGAGAAAGATGTTTTGTATCACAAAAAAAAACTCTGTGTGTTACAATACCTTAATCAAATTAAGTGATGATAAGTATCCAATTGTCTGTTCATTGACAAATACATGTACTTAATGCAATAAAAGTTGAATTTAACTGAGTTGATACTTTTGTTTACATTCCTTTCAAAATCTTTAGAAAATCCATCAAGTCTAGCACCTAGTTTACCTTAACATTGGAAAATACCGATTCTCCCATCAATCTAACAAAAACATGTCAATTACAGAAAAAATGTTATGAAAATAATTCTTTAGATGTTATCGACTTTCTGTCACCAACACATGTTTCCAATGCCTATTGAATCCCAGAATCAATGATAATATATACAACTGTGTGTTAAAAGGTATCAAATGTTACAAAGTTATCTCTTTTCCAATTTTTATATCCTCATTTCTGGAGGAAATACAATGTAGTCGGGCTCAGCCAACCTATTGCTCAATGATATTGGTGGCTTAGTTTGCGTCTCGATATATTATGGAAGCTTTTTCTTTTGTGCAGTTCAAATTGTACGGTAAAAGAACGGTAAAATTTAAGATAACTTAATCCACAAAGTTACATCAACCTTTCAGACGCAAACAATATTCAATCTGAATTGATTAAGTTTGAAAATCTCCTAACTAGGAAAATAGAAGGGTGAGATAAAACTCTTGGTTGTTTTACGTTTTTTATACCCTATACATGTATATTTTTTATGCGTCACGGAATTAAAGGCCAAGAAAGTTCCGTTTACGTCATGACATGCATGTACAGGTACAGTGTATATACATGCAGAGCATTTGCTGCCGATTTGAATCCACTACCAACAAGGCAGGCAGGAGGATTCCATACATAATCTGGCAAACTCGGCATTCAAACCTTTCTTCTGATCTTAAGATATTATCCTTTGTAAAATACAAATAAACTGGACTAGTACTTTCCTGCTTTCATGTGGATTAGATTGTACTGGCATATTTGCAGAAGGATTAAAGTAGCATTAGTGTTCCTCAAAATACACACTATATTGATCCGAAAGCATTAAGAGGAAAATATAAAACCAAGAATATTGCTACTGAATAAAGCATTAATCAAAACTGGTTAAATCTACAACAAAGAAGATTAAAACTTTTCCAAAGTTTGTTTCTAAAATTGAAACTATGCAAACTTTCCACGATTGATTTTAGATAAAGAAAAATAAATTTACATGAATGTAGAAATGAATAATTCTCTTTATTTCCTCCAAATATCAATCTGAAGATGATTGTACGTATATTCATTTACATAACATAATTATGACATGTTCACAGGAAAGAATATGTACACTTTATTTTTATCTAAAATGTACATTTTAGTAAAGAAAGCAAGGAATACAGGTATTTTTTTTAATTTAGAGGAACTGTGTTGTGTATCGGTATCAAGCAACCAGAAGACCCTGGTAATGGTTTTTATAGAATGTGTTAACTGTAACTATGTTAAGAATCGAGTTAAGTTGTACACTCTTTAAATATGCAAAGTAATTTCTAATTTTCGAAATGAACACTGATAATACATTTCATCTCCTTTGAAAAATAGGTTATACATAACTTCTTGTTTATTTATAGGAATAAATAAAACAACTAACATTCGAAGTCAAAGACAGAAGGCTCAAAATTGGAAAAGTTGTGTTTTCTAACTCTTTCACCTAGAATGACTGTTACATCTGTTATTAACTTTCCCATATGTTTCTTGAATATGCTTAAGGAAGCTGTCTCGAATCCAAGAAAAGCCAAAATCTGGAATCTGTTGAATTATTTTTGAAGATATAAACAACTAATTGAACGTTGAGCTATTTACTTCTCCGTCAAAGACATATTGTAGTTACAATTCTTGGTTTCTAGGACTTGATGGAAACTTTAAAGTAGCTCAGGGGTTCCTCAAAATACATCCATATTTCCTATTTCGCCCGAACTGATTTCTGTAGGGGATTTGTACCGCATGCACATCAAATTGCTTCTACATTGGGATAATGACCTTAGGCAAACAACTCTCTGAACTTGTGACTTCCAATTGGCATTAACCATATTCGTTACACTGTTCGTTAGCTCAGGTGATAATGGTTAGCTGTTTTCGCTGAATTTAACTCAGGGGATCACAACAGGTCTCAGCAAATCTAGCATAACATGAATTATGTTACACTGTGATTGTTTCCAAATGAATAAGCCTAACGTTAATAGTGTGAAATAAAATGAGCCAACAAAAGCTGCTTTTAATATTCTTATATTTGGTCCCTTAACCATCAGGTCAACGCAATTCGTTGAAATATATGATCAGATATCATAACTAAATATTGAGGGTGGAATTCAACAATAAGCAGCAACAAGTAATTAAAAATAGAGCCATTGGCTCTGTAGCTCATCAGGCTTCATCATCAA
The DNA here is from genome assembly GCA_916613615.1 of Steromphala cineraria. NCBI lineage: Eukaryota > Metazoa > Mollusca > Gastropoda > Trochida > Trochidae > Steromphala > Steromphala cineraria. The sequence continues at coordinate 38,584,301 of OU744726.1, forward strand.
TTATGCTGTAGAGTGTGGCCAATGATACCCCCTTTGTAGAGGCCACAGGGGCACCAATCATAAAATTAAGTATATATAGGCGACAAGTTTCAGTTTTCTAGGCCTTATACTTCAGGAGAAGAAGATGAAAATAGATTTGAAGGACGTTCCTGTTGCCTTTATTAGGGGTCACAGGGCAACCAAAGCTACAATTTATAATCCTCACTAGCCAAGGAGTCTGTACACAAAGTTTCAGCTTTCTAGGCCTTATGGTTCTGGAGAAGACGATGAAAATAGGATTTTAGGGCGTGGCCGCTGTGGGCCTTATTGGGGGTCACAGGGCCACCAAAGCTACAAAGTTTCACCTTTCTAGGCCTCATGGTTCTGGAGAAGAAGATGAAAATAGGTTTTTAGGGCGTGGCCCCTGTGGCCCTTATTAGGGGTCACAGGGCCACCAAAGCTACAATTTATAATCCTCACTCTTCAAAGAGGCTATACACAAAGTTTCAGATTTCTAGGCCTTATGGTTCTGGAGAAGAAGATGAAAATAGGCTTTTAGGGCGTGGCCCCTGTGGCCCTTATTAGGGGTCACAGGGCCACCAAAGATACAATTCATAATCCTCACTAGCCAAGGAGTCTGTACACAAAGTTTCAGCTTTCTAGGCCTTATGGTTCTGGAGAAGAAGATGAAAATAGGTTTTTAGGGCGTGGCCCCTGTGGCCCTTATTAGGGATCACAGGGCTACCAAAGCTACAATTTATAATCCTCACTAGCCAAGGAGTCTGTACACAAAGTTTCAGCTTTCTAGGCCTTATGCTTCTGGAGAAGAAGATGAAAATAGGTTTTAAGGGAGTGGCCCCTGTGGCCCTTATTAGGGGTCACAGGGCCACCAAAGCTACAATTTATAATCCTCACTAGCTAAGGAGTCTGTACACAAAGTTTCAGCTTTCTAGGCCTTATGCTTCTGGAGAAGAAGATGAAAATAGGTTTTAAGGGTGTGGCCCCTGTGGCCCTTATTAGGGGTCACAGGGCTACCAAAGCTACAATTTATAATCCTCACTAGCTAAGGAGTCTGTACACAAAGTTTCAGCTTTCTAGGCCTTATGGTTCTGGAGAAGAAGTCGAAATTCCACAAAGTTTACGGACGGACGGATGGACGGACGTATGAACGGACGGATGGACGGACGGACGGACGCCGGACACCATGCCATGCCATAAGCCCATCGGGCCTTACAGGCCAGATGAGCTAAAAAGTAGTTTCAATCGTGTTGCAGTTTAAATGAGTTTCTTCTTGCTGGAACATAGAAGAAAAGTTTCTCATCTAGCGTTTCATTTTTAAAACGATGTGGCTAATGTTTGCTTTGGTAGCATTTGACTTGCTTCGTAATTCTTTTAGTTCACATTCTCTTTATCCATCAGCTACAAATATGCTTCTTCTTGTAATTATGAAATATAGTCAAACATTATTATTAAAAAAAAGGGATGATGTATGGAATCGTTTTTTGGTAATCACTTTTAATTCATATTGATGTATCATGTGAATTATTTTTTTAAATTTCAATCAATTACATACAACTGTCGTCTCTGTAGCAGTATAATTAAAAGTCGAGTCAGTTATAATTGTAGCAGCAAATTTTTTCGGCATAATGCGAGCCAATTATACCCATCCAATCTTATATTTGTTGGTCCCGATACAGAACACAGCCCATGTCCCTGAGCTATTAATACTATTCTGCTTATTAGCTTTACCTGAAGCACTTCTCTCCTGTCTTGTTCAGTATTCCTCCATGTCCATGCACTGACATTATCTGGTTGTCTTTAAGTTCTTATTTCTGATCTACTAATTAGCTGTATGTGGGCATCAGTACTTTCTTGTCTTGTTCCTGCAGACATCCAATTCATCCTCTTTACAATGATATACACTAGCTAAATACACTAGAGTTATTTTGTAAACATACTGGAATGAAGGTAAATAAAACAAAGGTTATAGTGTTTCGAAATTCAGGATACTTGAGGCATTATGAGAAATGGTTCTTCGAGGGTAAACAAATTGAGGTTGTTTCATTTTATAGATATCTTGGCATTGTTTTCACCCCTAGACTATCCTGGACTAAGGCTCAACATTGTCTACTCTCACAGGGTAATAAAGCACTCATGTCTGTTTAATCTTTACAAAGAAATTTTGGTACTTTGTCAGCGCAGGATCTTTCCAAATTATTTAATGCTATCATTTTACCTATTCTGTGTTATGGGTCAGAAGTTTTGGGATTATCATATTGTAAGATTATTGAAAGCCTCCAGATCAAAATTTGTAGGCGGTTTCGTAGGGTTGGCAGAAATGTAAGTAGTAGTATGGTTTTAGGTGAATGTGGTAGGCTTCCATTACAGTTTAACTATATGTCTAAAACTATCAAATATTGGTGTAGGTTAATCCAGTTAGGTTCACACAGATTACCCTTTCAGAGTAATAGCATGATGAAATCTCTTGATGATTCAGAGAGGATTACCTGGGCTACACATGTAAAAAATATATTATTTAGATTCGGTTATGGGTTTGTATGGGCTTCACAGGATGTTGGAGATAGTAAGGTATTCATGAAACATTTTAAACTAAGATTTTCTGATAATCTTAAATAATCATGGTCTACTTCTATACAAAATTTCTCAGATTATTTTGCTTATAAGGGTTTTAAGTCACTACTTAATGTTGAAGGCTATCTTTCTATGCCATTTTCTCCATTTTTGAAATCTCTATTAGCAAAGTTTAGGTGCAGCAATTTTGGTCTAGGTATAGAAGTAGGAAGGTTTAATAATACACAAATGGCTGATAGACTATGCAAGTACTGTAAAGTAAATAACATTAATTGTATAGAAAATGAAATGCATATTCTTTTTTATTGTAAATTATATAAGAATGCCAGAACTAAGTTTATTACCCCATTATTGTCAAATATTATCAATTTACACACTTTTGTGAATATCATTAATAGCAATAACCATGAAACTATCAAAAATGTCTGTTATTTCTTGCATCAAGTATATAAAATTAGAAAAAAACAATGAAATCATAAATATGTAATATCAAATTGCGCATCAAACAAATTGTACAAATTTACTGTATTATGGGCCGTTGGCCTTAAAATATTGAATAAATATGTCTGTCTGTCTGTCTACACTAACTTCCCTACAACGTAATGACATCAATAATCATACTAATGCTAATATTGCCTTTAACTTAAACATCAGTTTATCGCTGCAGAAAATATACAACTGTCTAAATCAAATTGACTGTGAAATCTAAATGTCAACAAAGGGTGACATTACTGTGAGTTAATACTTCCGGTTTGAACAAAACGAGAAAATGATCTGTGGTTGGTAATTACTGCTGTTATCAATATATCCTCTGTGATAGTATCATTAATAGTGGCTTGTTGGTTTGGTGTTTTATGAGAAATGGGAGATAATGCTATTATTGCGTTATCAACGTAGTCATTAATGGTAATATTGCGTGCTTCTGCACATTTAGTGTCAGAAACACAACCATTAACAAATGATTGTAATTGTCAATTAGATGAATACCATAGTCCCTTTTTATCAATCTTTCTTCTAAATCATATCCACATTAACCCATGGCTAATGTTTTGAAATGTCCGAATACGATGGAACCTTTGTTCACATATTTTGGCTTAATATGCTTGAAGTTACTCTCAAGAGAGTAATGTTTTACCATACAGACAGACAGACAGATAGACAGTTTTTATTCAGTACAGAGGCCATCGGCCCATAATACAGGCAATTTTCAGAATGCATCTGAGTGCGCACAGTAATCCATTGCAGGTTATTTCCTGTTATTGACAAGTTTTTGAACATGATATAGGTATAAACCAACATTATAAATAACATCATAGTTTGAATTTTCCAGAAGGTTTACAGCAGAGAAATGTATGTTGGACAATTTAGTGAAATTGTAGAGATATTGAGTTCTAAGTTTATCATAGGCTTTACAGACAAATAATATATGATACTCATTTTCTATGAATGCAAGATCTTTCAATTTGCAGAAAGGACAAAGTCTCTCTTTATATTCAATTCCAGTATACCTGCCACTTTCAACAGCAATATTAAAGTTACTACATCTGAATCTTGATATGGCAATCCTTAGATGGATAGGAATATTACAACACAAATAGCTTTCAACATTAAGCAAGGTCTTGAACTCCTTATAAAATATACATTTAGGAGATTCATTGGTTGATGAGTACCATGACTGTTTTAAGTTATCTCCTAGTCTAAGCCTGAATAATGATACAAAATAATCCACGTTTCAATTTCTTGACTAAGCCAGGCATAACCAAAGCCATATTGGAAAAGTATATGTCTAACCTTTGATACCCAGGTATTATACCCCAGGCTATCTAATGATCTTAACATTAAATAACATTGATGTGGGAGTCTATTTTGTGGCGTATGTATAAGTCTGCACCATACCAAATAAAGAAACCTCATTCAGAAAACGCAGAAACGGTTGCGCAAATATTTTAATAAAACCTTCCTTGGAAATGTTAAGATATCACCTGAATTTATAGTTTCAATTTCATTAAAGAAACCAATATAGAATAGTTCAAACAAACGATATCATCAAAGGATATCACGTGGCATTTGAATACCTCGGTGAAAATCAGTGACATCTCTCAGTACCTGTATCATTTAGATTTCTCTAAAGTGATTTAAATCAAATAATCAATTTAAACAGCCAGGTTGATTTGAACAGAGTGAAATACGAAAATTTCTCAACAACAAGATAAAATTCCTCAGATTAAGCGTTATACAAGAATGCCTGGATGGATACTTTCAATGTAAGTATATGATCAAGTTCTTTTTGTATAGATTGTGTCTGTGTATAATTGTGTCCTTGTATAATTGTGTCCTCAGTGGCGAGTCTAAAGGAATCCATATTGGACCATCATTTCTTACTTAAAGAAGCTGTGTTATTTTCAGAAGAAGCTATACTAAGACAGTGGCAATTCTTTCACACATAACATCCCTTTGAAACTGAGAGCAATATATTTGCCTGATATTTGTCCTGTGGTGATTAAGGGGGTAGATGAACTATTACTCCGCATATTAGACTTGCAGCTGTTTACAGAAAACAAAATAAAGTCTCTGTTTAATGCCTTTGAGGCTTCTTCAGCCTTGATGTAATTTGACTCTCGGCTAATTTCGAAAAACCATTGAACGCATTGTTGATTATTCAAAACTTGCCAAAAACATTGTATTTGTAAGCATTGTCTACATTTTCACTGATACACACGAATTCATGAGCTGAACATATCACTTGCTAAGGCTGAATTAGAGGTAAAGTTATCCAAGCACAATTATGCATTTATATGAATGTATAATGTAAAGGAATCTTTAAAAGATATTAGAACACATTTCACTGATATACCTCACACTACAAACCTACAAAACTAACTCATTTATACATCTTTGGCTTGGATGCGAACTCATTGTCACCGGCAATCTATTTATTCCTCTTTAACACCTCAAAACAGATTAGGAAACTAATGCATTACCTTAAATACAGAAATACCCCAAAATAATACAGATTACTATTTCTTGTTCATTTTAAGATGTTCATTATGTGGCTCATTTTCTCCCCACGGAGGTAGATGAAGTAATAAAAGGTTCATCCTACCTCTGTTCTAATTAGATCAAATCCCTGGATTTCCCTTTCTAGCTCACAAACTAGGCTGATTTGAGCAGAGCTTTTATTCTTGGGGGAAAATGTAGGTGGCTTAGTTTGTGTCTCCATATATTAGGGAAGCCTTTTCTTATGTGCAGTTAAAACGGAACGGTGAAAGAACGGTCACACCACAAAATTTAAGATAACTTAATCCACAAAGTTACATCAGCTTTTCAGACGCAAACAATATTCAATTCGAATTGATCAAGTTTGAAAATCTCCTAACTAGGAAAATAGAAGGTTGAGATAAAACCTTTGGTTTTCTTTTACGTTTTAGTACACCCTACATGTATATCTTTTATGCAGCACGGAATTATAGACCAATAATGATCCTTTTACGTCATGACATGCATGTACAGGTATTTACATGCAGGGCATTTGCTGGCGATGATTTGAATCCTCAATACAGACAAGACAGGCAGGAGGATTCCATACATAATCTGGCAAACTCGGCACTCAAACCTTCCTTCTGATCTTAAGATATTATACTTTGTAAAATACAAATAAACTGGACTAGTACTTTCCTGCTTTCATGTGGATTAGATTGTACTGGCATATTTGCAGAAGGATTAAAGTAGCATTAGTGTTCCTCAAAATACACACTATATTGATCCTTCGGCTATGGCATTCAGAGGCAAATATAAAACCAAGAATATTGCCACTGAATAAAGCATTAATCAAAACTGGTTTAATCTACGACAAAGTAGATTAAAACTTTTCCAAAGTTTGTTTCTAAATTTGAAACAATGAAAACTTTACAAGATTGATTTTAGATTAAGAAAAATAAATTTACATGAATGAAGAAATGAATAATTCTCTTTATTTCCTCCAAATATTAATCCGAAGATCATTGTACGTATTCATTTACAAAACATAATCATAACCTGTTCAAATAATATGTACAGAGAAATTTATCTAAAATGTACACTTTAGTGAAGAAAGCAAGGAATACAGGTATTTACTGTAAAGGATTTTTTTTTTAATTTAGAGGAACTGTGTTGTGTATCGGTATCAAGCAACCAGAAGACCCTGGTAATGGTTTGTATAGAATGTGTTACTGTTGCTATGTTAAGAAGCGAATTAAGTTGTACACACTTTAAAGAAAAATGCAAAGTAATTTCTAATTCTCGAAATGAACACTGATAATACATTTCATCTCCTTTGATAAAATAGGTTATACATAACTTCTTGTTTATTTATAGGAATAAATGAAACAACTATCATTTGAAGTCAAAGACAGAAGGCTCAAAATTCGAAAAGTTGTGTCTTCTAACTCTTTCACCTAGAATGACTGTTACATCTGTTATTAATCTTCTCATATGTTTCTTGAATGTGCTTAAGGAAGCTGTCTCGAATCCAAGAAAAGCCAAAACTGGAATCTGTTGAATTATTTTTGAAGATATAAACAACTAATTTAACGTTGAGCTATTTACTTCTCTCCGTCAAAGACATATTGTAGTTACAATTCTTGGTTTCTAGGACTTGGTGGAAACTTTAAAGTAGCTCAGGGGTTCCTCAAAATACATCCCTATTTCCTTTTTCGCCCGAAATGATTTCTTTAGGGGATTTGTACCGCATGCACATCAAATTGCTTCTACATTGGGATAATTACCTTAGGCAAACAACTCTCTGAACTTGTGACTTCCATCTAGCATTAACCATATTCATTACTCTGTTCGTTAGCTCAGGTGATATAATGATTAGCTGTTTTCGCTGAATTTGACTCTGGCGATCACAACAGGTCTCAGCAAATCTAGCATAACATGAATTATGTTACACTGTGATTGTTTCCAAATGAATAAGCCTAACGAAAATAGTGTGAAATAAAGTGAGCCAACAAAAGCTGCTTTTAATATTTATATATTTGGTCCCTTTACCATCAGGCTAATGCAATTCGTTGAAACATATGATGAGATATCATAACTAAATATTGAGGGTGGAATTCAACATTAAGCAGCAATAAGTAACTAAAAAAGAAATTTTCGATCTGTTGCAGTTTAAATGAGTTTCTTCTTGCTGGAACATAGAAGAAAGTTTTCTCATCTAGCCTTTAATTTTTAAAACGATGTGGCTAATGTTTGCTTTGGTAGCATTTGACTTGCTTCATAGTTTTATTCACATTTCCTGTATCCATCAGATAAAAATATGCTTCTTCTTGTAATTATGAAATATATTCAAACATGATTACTTTAAAAAAGATGTTTCAATTCATTTTCGTGTAACATGTAATTTAAAATTAATTCTTTTATTTCAAACGATTACAAACAACTGGCATGTCTGTAGCATTACCATACATAGACGAGTCTAGCGTTTAATTTTTAAAAAGGTGGCTTATGTTTGATTTTGTAGCATTTGACTTGCTTCATATCCATCAGCTATAAATATGCCTCTTCTTGTAATTATGAAATAAAATCAAATATGATAACTTAAAAAAGGAAATGATGTATAGAATCGTTTTTATCGTTATCGCTTTTAATTCATGATATTGTAACATGTTACTTGTTTTCTTAATTTCAAACGATTACATACCTCACTCGTGTTTGTAGCAGTATCATATATAGTTGAGTCTGTTATAATTGTAGCTGCACCATTTATCAGCATTAATGTAACCCAATTATTCCCACTCAATCTTCTATCTGTGAGCCCAGATACAGAACACAGCCCAGATCCCTGAGCTATTAATACTACTCGCTTATTGGCTCTGCCTGAAGCAGTTTTTGTGCTGCAGATTTTCAAGCAATTTTCCATGTCCATGCACTAATATTTTCTAGTTGTCTCTAAGTTATTAATTCTGATCTACTAATTAGCTCTACGGGGACCAATGCTTTCTCGTCTTGTTCCTACAGACATCCAAATTCATCCTCTTTGTCATGATATACACTAGACGAAAACTTCGCTACAACATAATCACAACATCAATAATCACGTTAATGCTAATATTGCCTTTTGCCAGTTTATCGCTGCAGAAAACAGACAATGTAAACTGTAAAGTGTCTAAATCAAATTGACTGTGAAATCTGAAGGTCAACAAAGGGTGACATTACTGTGAGTTAATACTTCCGGTTTGAACAAAACGTGAAAATGATCTGTAGTTGGTAAGTACTGCTGTTATCAATATACATGTATCCTCTGTGATTGTTGGTTGTCTTGTTGGTTTAATGTTTTGGGAGATAATGCTATTACTGCGTTATCAACGTAGTTCTTAATGGTTATATTGCGTGCTTCTGCATATTTAGTGTCAGAAACACAGCCATTAACAAAGGATTGTAATTGTCAATTAAATGAATACCATAGTCCTTTTTTATCAATCTTCCTTCTAAATCATATCCACATTAACCCAAGGCTAATGTTTTGAAATGTCAGAATACGATGGAACCTTTTTTCACTTATTTTTGCTTAATATGCTTGAAGTTCCTCTCAAGAGAGTAATGTTTTACCATACCAAATGATAAAGAAACCTAATTCACAAAACGCAGAAATGGTTGCGCAAATATTTTAATAAAACCTTCCTTGAAAATGCTAAGATATCACCAGAATTCATAGTTTCAATTTCATTGAAGAGACATCGATGAAATATTTAAACTATTGATATCAACAAAGGTTATCAGATGCCATTTGAAGAACTCGCGATCGGTGAAAATACGTGTACGTGTAGTATTTAGTTTCTCTAAAGTGGTTTGAATCAATAATCAATTTAAATACACATGTGGATATGAACAGAGTAAAATAGAAAAATACCTCAAGAAAAAGATAAAGAACATTTAGCGTTATACAAGAACATCCTCGATAATCCAGCGCTTTAGTTCCGATAAATCTACACTACAAGCCCTGGAAAACTTAACAGGGTTTTACCTCAAACCCAATTACCTCCCTTTGCAATGACTCAGCTAAACACTTGTTTTTTAACAAACAATTTGATCACTTCTATAACCAGTTTTCTACCTATAACTATATCTTTCTTTCCGTCGCTTCCCTCATCATATTCGTTCCGTTTCTCCCTGATCTGTCTACTCTATTTTGGATGGCACCATCCACGTGTTAAATAGCTGAAAAATTGCTGACAACACGTTAAAACCCAACTCACTCACTCACTTGATGTCGCGAACGGTTGAGTTGTTTACGCACTTGGTGTCTGCGTTTCGTTTCTGATTGGATAACATGTTCGTAAAGGGAGATAATTGGGTTTGAGATAAACCCCCGTAAAGTTTTCCAGGGCTTGTAGTGTAGATTTATCGGAACGAAAGCGCTGGGTTATCGAGGATGTACAAGAATGACTTTATGGAAACTTTCAATGTAAGTATATGATCAAGTTCATTTTGTATAGATTGTGTCTGTGTATAAGTGACATCAGTGGCGAGTCCAAGGGAATCCATATTGGATCACCATTGCATACTCTGTCATTTTCAGAAGAAGCTATACAAAGACGGTGGCAATCTTTCACACATTACATCCCTTTGAAACTGAGAGCAATATACTTGCTTGATATTTGTTGTGTGTCAATTAAAGGGTAGATGAACTATTAATCCGCACATCAGACTTGCAGCTGTTTACAGAAAACAAAATAAAGTCTCCGATTTCTGTAGTTGCCTTTGAGGTTTCTTCAGCCTTGATGTAATTTAACTCTCGATTAATTTCGGAAAAGGCATTGTTTATTAATCATAGCTTGCCAAAACATTGTATCTGTAAGCATTGTCTACTTTTATATTGATACACACGAATTCACGAGCGGAACAGATCACTAGCTTGTTTTATGTGTGTCTATGTAAAAACGATGAGAAGGAAGGATTTGTGTTCCACATTCAGGTTATTCCATTGCGAATTTTTTACTCTTGCTAAAGTAGCACAAAACAATACGTTATCACTGATCAGTATAATTGAAGTAGTAAAGTAGAAAGTAGAAAAGTATGTATAGTTCAAGAACAATTTTCATATGTTAAAAAATTATAGACTTGACAAAAACGTTATATCCACCTCGGCGTTGCCTTGGTGAATATAACGGGCCCAAGGTCGGCAAATCATTGGATCAACCTCACTTGAAGTCAATATATGTTTTCGAATTATGACAATTTAAGATTGAGAACATATATCAAATAGTATGCATTGCAGTTTGTTTTTTAACATGGAGGTAGGAAGTAACCACCATTACCAATATACAACATAACATAATTAATACAGGATATCATTTAATCGTCAATAAGGATCAATAAGTTGAACATATTTACCATTTTTTTGGCTATTACCGGTACCTTAAGAACTAGATAAAGGAAGAAGAATGTTTGATTCCAAAATAAACAAGCTTGCATACAGAGAAGTTAAATCAATCAAGATTATCTTCAATCACCTCGAAATTGCTCAGTCTTTTCAGGGGGTTAAGAGATAAACGAATTTTTATTTGGTTTGCAATCACGGTAGCCAATATTCTGTCTGCATATAATCTTATAATGAACCTAGGAAAGGAGACTGACCATTTTTTCATGTTTAGTCAATCGCCTTTCAGTTGTGCCATATACTCTGTGGTAAGCCATCCATGCATATAGCTGTATAATCCATTATTAATTAACTATCAATGATATGGAACTTATACAATTTATACGGCCTGCACTATACGAATCCACAACTGGGCCAATACAGGAAAACTGTGCCAATACGAGCAAAACAGGGCCAATATGAGCAGACTGGGCCAATACAAGTCTGAGCATGCGCATACACACAAATGGCGAGAGTCCGAAGCTATCGCTTCAAAACTTTCAACATATATGACAGTTCATCAATCTCATTGATAATTTTGATTTCGGTAATAATTAACTCTCTATTGTTGTGCAAGTAAATTACAAAGAAGTTAATTAATAAAAACGTCATTAATCAAGTTTTTCGTATTGGCCCAGTTACAGGTCCTCCGTCTTCTGTATTGGCCCTTGGCTTCTCCTCGGGCGAATACAGCAGACCTTGAACCTGTCACTGGACGGAAAAACTTGATAAATAACATTATAGTATGAAAGCTGTCTTTATAAAGAATATTTCAATATCAAATTTATTTTTTAAGAAAGTTGAATAGTTGATTCCATAAAAACATGATATCTGTGGTATATGAAATAAAAATAAACGAGAACAAATATAACTATCAATGTGTGTAACCATATCTTTCACAAGCAGTATTTTTCCAAATTCTTAATTATTTGTAAAAATTATGTTACATTGACGATTTACTGTAAAGGCTGTTAGTGTAGATTATTACCAGTTTAATCAATCATGGCCTATATCTAGCCAGTGTGATGCTCTCAGTTTCAAAGGGGTGTTATGTGTTGAAAATTGCCACTGTCTTTTTATAGCTTCTTCTGAAAAAAGACACAGCTTCTCAGGTACGCAATGATGAACCAATATGGATTCCTTTAGACTCCCCACTGACAACACAGTTATAGACAGACAAAATCAATACAAAAAGACCTTGATCCTAATGGAATATCCTAAATTGTCTTGTTTTTTCATCTCATATAATTGACCTCTCATTTCATGTCATTGTTGTTTTGTTCATATATGTTAGTATTATTCTTGAATCATTGAATGCCGATAAATCTGGAAAATTTTATGTTTTCTTTGAGGACTGTTTCTTTTTCATTCTCTCCCCCAATGCTGAACTAGATTAAAACCACTTAATAGAAATCTAAATGATATATAACTAAAAGGAATCACTGATTTTAATCGAGTCATTCATATAGAATATCATTTCAAACTATTAAATTTACTTGAGGTTGTTTGTTGAGGTTATTATTAAATAAAATTGAGTATGACTGTTTTGATCTTGTTTCTGGGGATATATGCGCACTGTGTTAAACCTAGGCCTCTTCTTGAATAAGTATGATATATTTGATATCTGTCTATTGTCTGTAGTGAAATATTTAACTTTTATTTCTCTTGTCAAATAAGCTGAATTTATTCTCTAATGAAGTAAGAATTTCATATTTTTGTCCTGGGGCGGTGACACTAACAACCTATTAAATAATCCTTTATGACTTTAATCAAAGTAGAATTGTCTCCTTGGTTTTAATTGATAAGCCACAAAACTAATGTCAAATATACTAACGACTTAGGACTGATTCCCTAGTTAGCATGCTCGGTACAAAGTACAAGACAGATGAACATGAAGTAAGGCTTAAATATTCGGGTGACATCTAAGCAGTAAAAAAAGGTCTTGTAAAAGAAATTCAAGCACGTCACGCTATAAGTGATAAGTGACAAGTACTTTACTTACTTTAGAAATGTAAGGCATGGGTGTACGTGACTATCATTTAGAAGAAGCGATTGATAAAAAAGGACAATTACACTCATTTGTTAATGGCTGTGATACCAACGGTCAGTGTGCAATATTACCAATCAGACTTATTGTAGATTTCAAAAATATCATCTACTCCAATCTCTCCTGTCAACCATTATGGACACTATGATAGAGTAAAATATAACAAGAGTAATTACTAACTACAGTTCTAACTTAAGTTGAGAGAGAAGCGGAAGAAGTTTACTCATAGTAAACCTACCCTTCGTTCAAATTCAGACAAGTGCACATTCAGACACCTTCCATGTCCGTCTTCTGCAGCAACATATGTTAATATTAAGACACACAATTGTTTTTTAAATGATGGCAAGATATTGTAAGTAATTCATTCCTCTAGGGTATTCAGGACGCAGAGGATGAATTGGATGTCTGCAGGAACAAGACGAGATAGAACTGCTTCCCGCAGAGCTTATTAGTAGATGAAAATTAATATCTAAGAGACAAGCAGATAATATCAATTTATAGACATGATAGTAAATCAAACTCAAGAACTGAGTTTCTTTTTTTAAGTTATTCTATAAAGGCAATTGATTGACGTTCAATTATCAGCTTCGAGAAAGTGAAGTATGCACAAGATTTTACGGTAAGATGTTCAACTGATTCAAAATAGCCTTTAGTGAGTACTGTTATTGGACTCTTTAAACTTGATAACACATTCCCTTAGACGTGTGTTTTTTTTAAAATAATACAAGTGATGCATACGGACACTATGAACAAATAACTTATTTTTTACCAATCCAATCAAATCACCCATGCTCCCAAAGATGCCTTACAAAACCAACAAACAGATTCTGACGGCTGCTTCGAAGATTAGTGTTGTTCTTTTGGACTTTAACATCTCCTTCCACCTTTCGCAGACGTGAGGCAAATCCAATCATCAAACCAAAATGGCAGATTTGTTGACTTCTTCGAAGATGGAACATCAGACCCTATTAACCTCGTGAGAATCATACAGCTATTTTATGATTAAATCTAAAACACTTACGTGCATAAACAAGGAGGATTAATTGAGCGTCAGCAAAATTAAGACAAGAAAGAACTGCTCCAGGCAGAGCTAATTAGTATTACATCAAAGACCTGGGTTGTGGTCTGTATCTGGACTCATAAATAGAAGATTTAGTGGGGATAATTGGCTTCATATTCTGATTAATTGTTGCTGTTATAACTATTACAGATTCGACTGAATACGTAATTGTAAGACACTGCTGAAAATATATTTTTATGTTTCAAAATTAGAAGTAAACTTACAAGCTATACTAAGAGGTATAAATAAGGTTTGGTATATTTAACGATTTCATCACTGTTTATCAGTTTGGAAAGATTTTTGATATTATTTGCAATGATAAGAAGGATATTCAAATCAAGCATTGATACCAAGGTCTTATATCTGCATCACTATGTAGTTTTTTTTAAAAAGAGCAATTTGTTAGGATATCTCTATCATATGAGTGTTCGTTTGGCAAATAGGAATGCATGTTACTCCATAATGTTAACACCTGTAATATATAGATACTCTAAAATATCTGGTACATTCTCTAAATAGGTTCCAGGATCTTATACATGTAGTTCTTTGAGACCTTAAAGATTACACAGTTCCTGTAATTCAGTTAAAATGAATTGACATTCTGGTCTTTGTACTGGATCTGTTGAGTCTGCAGATCGACCTCAAATTTGTATGTTCTTTTTGTAGTGACCAACCGTAGTAGACAACCGAGTTTCCCTAAAGGTTTACATATTATTGTGACTTCCTATTCCTTTTATTTCTTTTCTGTCTTGTGAATTGACATAGTTTTAAGCTAAGAAACAGAATCATAATTTCATGTTCTTGCAGATAAAACATGTTTGATAAACGCTTTATTTTAAAGTTCGTCCTCGGTGATAATCTTCTTGGTTATCCTCTGGCTCATAATGCCACTGAAAATGGGTGAACACTTATCCAACTTCAATCCTTCTGCAAATAAGCCAGCTATAACTAATACAAATAAAAGCATGGACACATCATTTTCCTTTTACATATTTTGTCAGTTAAAAATAACTGAAATACAGCTGTTTTTAAAAGGTTTGATTCTTTTCTTCTCAAGATATCCTGTAATAGTGAGTGAGTTAAATGAAGTTTTACGCCGCTTTAAGAATATTTCATCCATAAGCGGCGTATCATGTAATGTGGTGTTTTGCTTATGTCCAACTCATTCAATCGTCCCTGAACCAAAAGATTTGAGTAGATGAAAAAAGACATATTCTCACCGTTATGATAACCAAAGCATTACAAGAACATATTTTGGATAGATTTATGCAACAGGGCGGTTATACAATCACAAAATTAATTCCTTGGTTCTTTACAATGGAAAGGTAAATTCCTTAAATTTTTTGGTAAAAAAACAAAAATATAGTAAATATGAATTGTTTTAACCGACGTGTTGCCAAATGTTTTTGATCAAAAGTTGTGCAGAAAGAAGAAAATCTGGATTTTTTATTCTTAACTCCTTTCAGTCTCATAAACTAGCCTTCATAATACTCCCAACACTCCAATATTGAGTCTAGCTAGATACAGTAACATGTCGTGTTAACCGACCTCTTGGCGACATTTGACCGTCCTATCCAATCATAAATCGGCTACTATTATTATTATTTCAAATTGGATCGTTTTGTGCGAGTGGAGACTGTTGAGGATTTGTAGGATGAGCCCTGATTGGTCAATTCGATTGGTCAACTAAACGCGACCCGATACTGCATTTAGGTAGATTTGATATGGGAGCGAGCGAGTATTATTGAGGCTAGGTTCATTTAGCCTGGACTAAATGCCTCTTTCGTATGAGAATTTTTTTTCTGGCATGCAAAATATCTATTTTCATAAAAAATGACAAGTCTTAAGATAATGTTTTAGGAAAATTGTGACCATTTCAAAACTTTCTAAAATGATGATGTTTTATACTCTATTTTTGAGATAAGTTTATAGATTTTATTTTTATAAAAAAAATAGTCTGAATTCCAACAAAACTAAACCCACTTATACATGTAGCAATAAACACATTTGCAGTTTTGTAAAATGAGATTTGTATTTATAGTTTTTACAACTTGTACTTTCTAACTTTAATGCGTTGAAGTTTAAAATATTTAGATTCAATCACAAAATACTCACCAATAATATTTTTTTTCATATTTTTTTAATGTCCTCATTCAAGTGATAAATGACTCATATACATTCTTTGATATGAAAATGTGTAAAGACATTATAAGAAAACTGGAAAAAATTAACATTTGATAAGGAAAAGTTCAAAATTATCTTTACATCGATGTTGACGATGTGGTAGTAGGGAAAATCTAAATCTTATCCCTTAGTTGTCATGACAGACAGCTCAACGTCCTTTACAGTTCAACAAATAAATTTCCAGAAAATACATGTCGATATATTTTAGTATTTTAATGAAAGGCTCGTTACAAGTGGATATATATCACATCAATTCCTGGCTCTTTGAAAAGGTTAAATACAATGTTTTATAGGAATATTTTCGTTGAATCTAAATTCCTTGAGACTTTTCTGTTTATTCATATTCATGTTTTTTTCTCTATTTAAACGTATCTTACGAAGAACCATGGTTCGATTTGTAGCTTGTAGTCTTTACAGAATTACAGGAACTATGTCATTAATGTTTCCTCACTTTGAAATATACAGCCAACATCCTTAGAAGTTTTAGCCCAATAAAGGTTTTCACAGACGGAATTTTACCTCTATCAATTTGGTAGTTCCCTAAGGGTCAATCCTCAAAGACAGATGCATGTATCCCGTTAGGCCACATTTGCCGAAGTCGCCTCTTGAAATTAACTGGTCTAGCTTTAATGTATCATTGTCTGTCTCCGTATGGATTAATCCTGCTTGACCTTGCTTGAAAATGTGTCCTTTTGTTTAGATGACCTACAAAAGGATACCTCATCTGTGTCACCTTAAATCTTGTGAAGTAAAGAGATCGGCTATTTGAATTATGTTGTGAATGATCAGAGAGGCCTAATGACAAAAAAATTGAGTGATAAATGAGGATTGAGGTAAAGGGCAGAGCGTGTATTACAGATAAAAGACGTGCACAACAATATAATAAAGCTTCAATTAAAGCACATAAAGAACCTTTTCTTGAATCAATTCTAACAGCACATGACTTATTAACCTACTTCTCAACAGATTTTAAGGTTAAAACTTTCTGAAGTTTGGATAGAGGGAGAACCACTCCATAAATGCGGGGCTATTCAACACATGTATGTGTAAGTTGTTTAGAACCATCTTATAGCCAGGTAAACGAGTTTCCTCTGTTTTTGTGGTCAAAATTTCCATTGAAAACTTAAATTGCACGTTTGAGGAGATAACCAACCAATAAGCGTCAGATTTCTCAGGAGAATGGCGTATTTGTAATTGAATATGGCATATATCAGTACGTTTAGCACTGTGTTTGTTCTCAGGATATACTGAACCAATTCAAAACAGATTTCTGTTTATAAATTGAAATTCATATTTTTTTCATGCAAAAAAATATGTCAAGCACAAATACAGGTTTGACTATTTACTCATTTCGAACACGTTGTTTTTTAATCTAATTTCGATATTTTTATTTCTATTTTTAGTCATAGAAACATGTCAGCCAGAAAATAGGTTTGATCCTTTACTTATTTTGTATAGTCTACAAGAGACTCTTATTCGAGATAATAATTGGGAATAAATCAATTCGTATTTGTTTAAAACTTAAGACTTCAAACATATGGAAGGCAATTCAATATGACATTTGTATTCGAACCATGTAACACTTTTGATGAATATATATAGACGATTTCGTATTGCATGATAAAACTGGTCATGTGATACATGCGTCAATGAGGTTTCAGTCAATATGAAAGGTTGATTCTATTATCTTTCACAATTTTGCGTTTCGTGGCATGAATTCTGTCAGAGGAAGTTTCTATTTCATTTATCCATGACAGAATGGAGAAATCGTTGTAAATAAACTAGTGTCCAAAAGAAACACTACCAAGTTTTCAATGTCGTAAAAAACTAAATTCTATTACCTGACAGGGTCGGGTTTCAGTGTATGTAACAGACAAGTCCTGTGAAGAAGGATGGACATTTTTATTTTTCAGAAAAAGTTACTTCTGATTTTTTGTGTCTCTTCAAACACAAATGGGGTGCATAAATCGCAATTTCAAATTGTTTTTTGCAAAGAATGTTCGACATTTCAATTCAAAATTGATAAAGTATGGAAATAAGGTAAGAAAACAATTGCTCCAGAACGTTTTAGAACAAGCAACTGTGTTCAATTTCTCTCTGCTATCGCGCCTAGTTAAGGAGAATCCAAAACGAGGAAATTCTTAAAAAGCATGTCTCTTGCAAACATGGAAAGATAATGTTTCAAAATGTTACACACAAATAAGTTGACGTCTGGAGAATTGATAAAAATATGTTTTAGTCGTATTAATCTCCAGTGGATTGAGTTATCTTGGAATTTGCATGGTAGCGTTTCTTTTGGACACTAGTTTACATTCTACCTGCTTGATTATGTCTTGAACAAACACTTGTTTGAAAAAGTAAAAATATGTTATTCAATGAACATTGACTTATGCTATCGTGCTACACGGATATATTAAGATATTGTAACAATTTAGACAATAAAAAACAAGGGTTTGTTGATAATTTGTTTTTGGTGTGTATATTTCTTTTGAAAATGTTAAATTGTTAATAACAGTTTTACAATTACATGGTTCTGGTAACTGGCATGTAAAGGGGCAGTAGCACACTTTTAGGGGGATTATAAGATGATATCAGGAGAATAAAAATTAATGGTTCCAATTGAAAGACAACGTATTCAAACTAAATGGAGCAGTAATAATTAAAATATATAATGTAAAAAGTTTAGCCATGCGATTCCTTTTTCTTACACAAAATGAATTAAAGGTGTTCACACAAAATGGCCGCCAATGGATGTTGTGTGAATCTTTATACTTTGTCCTCTGACTATTGATGATTGATTTGTGTTATGAGATATTTGACACTTTCAAAACAATACATTAAGCATTAACGTACAATTATCAGTGAAAAATTTAAAATATAAAATTATCAAAAACGTGCTACTGCCCCCTTTAAAGGCATACTTTATTTCAACAAGATGTATATATTACTATAGTAGAAACAATACATCAAACCGCTATGTTATATTAAAGTTTTGTCACTTATTAATTGGAGATAGCTTGTTTTCGTATTCATATTGAAGTTATATTAACAATTCTGTCATCGATCTAAATTTTCCAAGGTTTCAATCAACTTGAGTACAACCTGACACATTGAAATGTTAGTATTGCATTACATTTCTTTTGTAATAATTTATAAAACCAATTGTCAAAACTCAAAAGTAGATACAATGCTGTACAAATCAGGTAACCCAAACATAAGGTGGTGTTTTCAAGGGTAGAACTGTGAAAACGTTGGTAAAATGAGAATAGGTCAATGAGATTTTCCCCGCAGGACAGTAAAGGACAGGATAAGATAATTAAATCATAGTTGGAGTTGATGCTGAGAGACTGAATAGGGTTAATCAGTGACCTGATTCGCTAGACGTTCAATATCAAAGTGATGTTTCAAGCTGAGCATTGAAATGGAATTCACGTGAAACGCATATTTACCTTTTCCGCATGCAAAACATTCCAAACATAATGGGCTATAATCCAAAAAGCTACATGCATATCCTTACTCTGTGCACTAGCTTTTTAAATTTGTAACTCAAATCTTAGAATATGATGATTAACTCTGCGAAAAAAGGAGCACTTTTCAGATTAGAATGAAGAGTGCCTGATTACCATTTTCATTTTAAAAGCTTAAGCCATTTTCTTATGCATCAAGACTCTGGGTCATCTTGACAGAACACGGTCACGTAATGTGGCCGCTGTTTATGACTAAGATCTAAGTGACTCAATCTAGCTGTTTACATAAGAGAGAGCGGCTAATTCTCATTTTTACATCATATTGCCTTCTTTTGTTCCACCACTTTATCTACATCTGTTTTTTGTCCATGCGTATTGAGGTTACAGGGATTCTTCCTTTTCATTTTCAGAGAGGTTGAACTGAAATATATGTAAACATTTTGATACATCAATGTGTAAGATATTGTGTTTCATAAAGATCAGAGAAAAGCCTCTACAAGAGCTACAGTCATCAGGCCAAGGAAGCGTTTCAAGAAATGACGCTAAGTTATTGGGAAACTCCATGATAATGTCAATGAAAAGGGTCATTAACATCACTTAAAGGTCGTTAGCTTGGACAGCAGAGGACATCTTCATCTGATCCTGACCACTTGGCCTGAGGGACGATGGGCTAAATACATTCAATGGCAGTAATGACAACGACTTTACTTAGGAAGATTCCATGACAAGACAAGATTATTGTTTTAAAAGGAATTCTTCATTTGCCTAGCGTTTAACTCTCAGAGTTGTATCACTTTTTGTTACTACCAGTAGTTACAATGCTGTTATGATCATGAGTGGGAAATATTATATGAATGCCTTTGTTAATCCAGCAAGGTAGTATCATGAGTGAATAAAATGTAATACAGGTTTTGACGAGTTTGTTCAAGATTTCTATATTCTTTTATACTTTTATCTTTCAATTTCATCTGTGAAAACATGAGACCCGATTATCATAACAGGTACACATGGCATATGATTGAGACGATAAGTAGATACTAAAACATATGTATTACTATTATAAGTATATATTTTCTCACAAGGTAGAAAACGAATGCTTAATGAATCAAAAGAATGAAAACAAATAGGATTATCAGATAAAGATAAACTGTTGATTCCATATATTTCTATATAACCATTGGAACAGTGGAATGATCTGAAAATAATGTGCTCTGGAAAATAAAATGTTCGAGGTTTTCTAAAGCAAACAAATTCGTTTTAATAATGATAATACTTTCAATATTATCAGAAACAGTCTCACAACTACGAAGGCACTTTGCTCTGATGTACGAGTGATGTTAACATCGATTAAACATTAAACACTTTTCATTTAATAGAAATATGACTTTAGTTTCATATTGAATTACAATGCATAATAAAATAGCACAGAATTAGCAATTTAATGATACTTTTATCTCAATTGTGTATCATCGGGGAATCAATCAGAAATTTATTGACATACATATCCACTTAAGGAGGCTATTGAGTCATTAAGGTTTTACTCTAAATGTGCAATGTGTAAGGATGACGATTATGCTTATTAGTAGCGTGAAATGAAAATTAAGAATACTTCACGTTTCATTTTGAAGTATTATGATTCTTCATTAAGCAACTTACAAGTATTCTTTTAATGTCTTCAAATTTCATTTTATAAAACCTCCCCTTCTGCAGGAATATCAGTAAAAAACTGCTGATTCAATGTATTCCTTGATTTGATTTCTGATTAGTGATAAGCGCATTTATTAAAAAAGTGTCATTTGATTATATACATATTATCTACAGGAATCTGGTTAACGTCTTCTTCATTTGTAAGTGTTTATTCAACCCATATCTGACATTCAGGAAAATCAATCGATTGTCTGTGAATTGGCTTCACCCTAAGCTACATCAATCTCATTATATTAGTGTCTCAAAAAAGGTCACTTGCCGGGAAGAGGAAAACAAGTTTATTCCGGATATTCCTTTGTGATCAAGGTCGGTTTGTATTGATTTTTGTCTGTTTCTAATAGTATTCTCAGTGATCTTTATTGGTCTAACAATCAACTTTTCCAGTGAAGCACTTTTTATCAAGAGGAGCCCTACAAAGGGAGTGGCAAAGTTGTTCTTTTTTAACGGAGGTCATACTTACTTGTCTCCCCATTTATGGGGGGCAAAGACAAATATGAAGAAGGCTGAAACATTAAGTAAATACATAAATAGATAAATGAAAAAATAACATTCTTGTTTATTAATAAAATACAGGTCTTGATAGTGTCAAAATTATAACCCATTTTTGTGTAATGCCAAATTATATTTTTAGATCATTTGAATGCTATATCACTAGTTTCTTTGGTCAATATGGTTAATCTGTCAAAAACACAGTGATCAAGGTTATGTTAAGTTAAGGATTAAGATTACAGAGGCTAAGTTTCCAATTTTATGGATATTGTCGACCACTTATATTATGCTATTTGTAAGTTGACAGTGTAAATCATTGACTACACTATTGAGCGTTTACTTCGAACTCCTTTGCAAGATAGTGTGTGCTGTGTGTGTGTTATTAAAACAATATAACTGCAATTACTGATATAGATCATAAATAAGATCATAAAAAAATTAATTGAAGAAACATAGTTGTTGTTAAAACTCGAATTCGGTTTTATGACATTCAAGTGCAACTATTCATAAAGCAAAGTGAAAACTAATTTATTTTGAATCATGAAAAACACATTTCAAATGATCAAACTCCAAACCATAACAATTGGTTATTCAATTCTATACATGTATCTGATACTAAAGTCCTAGTACTTTGATAGCAAAGTTAATTAGCTAGGAAAATACATTAACTAACGTCTATAACCTAAATGTATTGTTATGTTACCAGGTACTAACACACTACTCGGGATCAAAGGTAGATCACGTTGACTTCTTTCATGTCATGTCGTTAACATGGTGATAGCCCTTCCCTAAAACTACAGACCATTATGAAAGTATTGATGATACGGAGCAATTACCTTGATCTAGGAAGGTGGAGTATCGCTTTATTCCTTTAGATATTGTATTAGGGAGCTGAGTTGTAACAAGTAAAGTGCAGGTACAGGAGCTGTGATTGTGTCCATGGTCCTAATGGTATGGTAAATAAGTCATTGAGCGAGAATGTATTTTGAGCAACAATAATTCCACATTGTGGCCTTTAGTAATAGGACTTCAGCAAAGTAATCCTCATGAAAGCAGCATAGCTAGCTGATGTGAGATTTGCAAAGAATCGTATTTGTAGATCAGAAGAAAGATTAGATATCCATAACTTGTTTTCATATTATGTCTGATAACAATCGTTTGTTACTTAGAATAAGTTGTACAGAGATATCAGAAACAGAAAAGCTGTTTGTTGTTAGATAATAAATTGATATTTTTTAAAGTAAAGTATCTAGTATTTCGAGATAAAGGATTCAAAATTCCAAAAGGCAAGTTTTTTTTTTTTTTTCGTCAAGACTAAGAAAAATAAAGAACTAAAATAGTCAGAAAATGAAAAAAATCTGATCAATCAAATGTGGATTTTGCCTATTGCAAATAGTGCACTTCAAAACAAAACTATCTCATAATTGAATAGCCTTATGAAATTTGAAGCAATTGAAACAATTTCATATTGATGATAACATGACTGTCTACAGAATCATGACAGGAGAGAACTGCTGGCTACAGAGCTAATTAATAGATCATCATTAACGACTCAGAGACTACCAGATGATAGCAGTGCATGGACATGGAGGATTACTACACTGTATAAAAGTCTGCAGAACAAGACAAATGAGAAGTGCTAAAGGCAGAGCTAATTGGCATAATCAGAGTTAATAGATCAAAGACTTGGGCTGGGTTCTGTATCTGGACTCACTGATAGAAGGTTGGGTGGGTATATTTGGCTTATGTCAATGCTGAAAGATGGTGCTGTTACACTTATTTCAGATCCATCCGTCAGATCCATTGTGTTTCCATGCTTTGAAGCAGAGTTGGATATTTCCTTAAAGATAAATTATAATATATTAGTGTTTATGTGGTATGAAAAGGGTGGACATTTGGATGATTCAGTTGCATGTACACAACAATCATAAAAACAGTGAATCATTTACATTATGTTTTGGTGTAAATAATTCATATAAATGGCCATGTTTCGTATTGACACGTTGCAGTGATTATCAAGAAGCAAACCTTTACTTATAATAAATCAAAACTTTTGAAATAGTTCAGTTGGGGAAATTTTTATTTGAATGAGTTCTTTAACATGTTTAAGAGAAAAACATATAATAAGGTAATGCTTCTCATCTGTAGACACACACACGCACACACACAACATACACACACTAAACACACACTGAACTGCTCTTTGGATTGGTGTGTGCTTTATTTAGAAATTTAGAAAAAATTTCTCCTCCAGAGCTTTCTAATAAGAACATGTTAGACATGTTCAGTTCCGCTAAGTAATTGAAAAATTCACGACTAATTGAAAAATTCACGACACTTGTGAATAAAAAGGGCCCATTATTTTACAACAAGTTCATTAGTCTGGTCATCGTCATCAGACAATGTCACCTATTTCTAACAAGTAAGACTGACAAGGAATAAATTTCAATGAAGCTGAGTAAGATTCTGTGACTTAAGAATGAATTATTTCAATTCCCTGCCATATGGTACAACGTTAGTGTGGGACCCTTCTTGCAATTAAGTTGTTGTCCAAAATGATCAGGTAAACAGGACATTCAATGCCATTCACTTAAATAACAATAGACATTGGACAACCCATGTCAATGACCAGTAAAAGGGTCAATCACATTCATACGAGTTCATTTCTTACGTGGACAAAGCCTGACCATTGGGCTTTTGGATGGTTTCAGGATACATTCAATTCATGTTATCTCTATCTGCTTGTCTACCCAATCATCCTCAAAGTGTCTATATTCTTTGATGAAAAAGCAACAGATAACAACAGAGTCATTTTAATGGTATATATATCATGTAACTATATATTTCTTTACTTATTATTAATCAATTTTCATAGTTTCAATTTTAAAAACAAACATTGAAAAAAAGGTTTAGCAGATTAAACCAATTTTGAGTAATACTTTATTTCAAAGTACATCTACATTGGCGATATTCTTGGTTTTATTTTTGCCTCTTATTCCATAGCCGAAGAATCAATAAAATGTTGTGCATTTTGAGGTACACTAATGCGACTTAAACCCTTCTGAAAATATGCCAGTACAAACTAATCCACATAAAAGCAGGAAAAGCCAGAAAATTCATATTTTACAAAGGACATTATTTTGGGATCAAAAGGGATGTTTAAAGGCTGATACTCTTGCTTGCCTTGTATGCAGTGAGGATTTGTATCATCGGCAGTAAAAACGTGTTTGTTATAACTTGAAGGAACATTCTTGGACTTTCATTCCGGTACACATAATATACATGTATATATGTGTAGCCCGTCATATAACTTAAAACAACGCCAACACGTCTTATTTCACCCTTGTTTTTGCCTAGTTAGGGATATTCTAAACATAGATTTTCTAACAGCATTTCTTTTAGAATGCGAAAAAATATTGTTTCAAAATTTATTAGATATAAGAAAGATACGATAACCACATTTAGTTCCATTTTTGCGTTTATTTTCATTTCATATGCCACAGATTTTTAAAAGATATGGTATCCCCTATCCAACTTGATTAAAAATGTAAATTTGATATTGAAGTTTTCTCTATAGAGAAAACTTGTATACCATATAATACAGCTATATGCATACAATATATTATGTTGCACAACTATAAAATTCTTGAATAAACTTGAAAAATGGTATACGTTTCATTCCGAGGTTAAGTTTAAGATTATATGTAGACATAGTATTTGCTACTGTATGTTTCACTTAAATGAATAATGATTGCTTGCCACATTAACCTTCATTTATATCTTACCCCATGAACAGGCAGAACAATTGCCAGGTGATTGAAGAGAGTCATAAATGGCTTAAAGTCTATGTGAGCTAGCTTGTTGTTTTAGGAGTCTTATATTCTTCTGTATATATTTGGTTCTTAAGGTAATTGCTAACGGATGGTAAATATGTTCAACTTATTGATTATAATTAACGATTTTAAGATATTGATGTATTGGTTCTGTTAAGTTCATGGGACAATGATGGTTAGGTCCTGCCTTCATGTTAAAAAACAAACATAAATGCATACTCTTTGATAAATGTTCTCCAATTTTGAATTGTCATAATTCAAAAAGTTAATGATACTGAGAAATGTTTTACTTATCCTTGTTGTCCTCATTATGAATATGCATTTGGATAATTTCTTCCAGATCAGTGATTTTGCTACTTAGCAAAAGTGAAAATTCGCAAGTGGAACAAGAATACTTCCTTCTCATCTTCAAATACGTTTTATTGTTTAAACACACAAAAAAATTACAAATAAAAGTTCATGTACATCATGACATACGATGAGATAATCATTGCTCAAAATACAGTATTCGAGTAATATTGGATTCCACCTTTGATCCCGTGTGCAATGTAAGTGTGTATTAACTGAAGCCTATAATTTGAAAATTGCTGTCAGTAAAAGCATTTTCCGTTTCATTGATGTTGCTATTAATTGTTCTATAAATATATATAAGAGTTCAGCTATTGTTGTAGTCTGTGGTACATCAGTAAAATGTGTTTAAATATCATTTAAAGATGACTTTAATTGTGCTTGGATAACAGCACCTCAAATTCAGTCTAAGCAATGATATGTTCCGCTCATAAAGCTTGTTTAGATCAATAGACAGGTAGACAATACTTACACATACAATGTTTTTAGCATAAAAAGCTTAAAAAGCATTCATGAATGAGAAAACAATGCATACTATCTTTCCCCCAAAAAATTCACAGAGACAAATTACATCAAAGCTGAAGAAGCCTGAAAAGCAACTATATTAATCAAATATCTTATATTTTAATTAAACAGCTACAAGCCTGATATGCGGATAAATTGTTGATCTACGCGTTAAGATCACTAAATGTGCAGAAGCACGCAATATTACCATTAAGGACTTCGTGAGAATGCAACAATAGCATCATCTCCCATTTCTCCTAAAACACCAAAGTCAGCCAACTATTACTGACACTATCACAGAGGATATATTGACGACAAGAGTAATTACCAACTACAGATCATTCTCACGTTTTGTTCAAACCGGAAGTATTAACTCACAGTAATGTCACCCTTTGTTGACCTTCAGATTTCACAGTCAATTTGATTTAGACACTTTACATTGTCTGTTTTCTGCAGCGATAAATTGGTGTTTAAGTTGTTAAAGGCAATATTATCACTTATGTAATTATTGATGCCATTAAGTTGTAGGGAACTTTTTGTCTACTGTGTATCGTGATAAAGAGGATGGATTGGATTTCTGTAGGGACAAGACGAGAAAGCACTGATCCCCGTAAAGATAATTAGTAGATCAGAATTAATAACTCAGAGACAACCAGATGATATCAATGCATGGACATGGAGGATTACTTGAATGTCTACAGGACAAGTCAGGGGAGAACTGCTTCAAGCAGAGCTAATTAACAGATCAGTATTAATAGCTCAGAGACCTGGGCTGTGTTCTGTATCTGGACTCACAGATAGAAGGTTTGGTGGGTATAATTGGCTTACATTAATGCTGATAAATGTTGCTGTCACAATTATACGGACTCGACTATGTATGATACTGCTACAGAGACGACAGTTGTATGTAATCGTTTTAAATTACAAAAATAACTTACATGTTACATTGATTTGAATGAGGCCTATTCATTTGGAAACAATCACAATGTTTAACATAATTCACGTAATGCTAGATTAGTTGAGACCTGTTGTGATCCCCTGTCAGGTTGGTTTCATTTAATGGTCACTTTTTCATGTTTCTTAAGTAGAACTCAGAATTTAGGTGAGAGCAAGCGAACACCATACCCAGGGAGTTGCGCGTGCAGTGTGTGCTAAGCATGCAGATTCACTATAAAGGTGACTGAGTGTGTGTGAATCAGTGTATTTGCCATTGTGAGGTCATGGGTTACAGTTCTGTGAGTATTTTGTTTGTTTCTTGTATTTGTAATGATGACTTTGACTGAAAATGTACTTTGTATACTCGGACTCTCTATTATCGCGGGCTCTCTATTATCGCGGCACGTGAAAACATCGTAAATGCGGAAATACCGCGATCCCTATCGGCTGTTGCGATATGCATATGTTGTCAACAAGTTTCGCCGGTTCGGTAGAAAAGTATTTCTCACCGTAATGTATCAATAGATCGTAGAAATAGTCAAATATTGGCATTACTACGATATCATGGATCCCTTTGAAAATCGCCGGACCCCTGCCATTGTTTAAATAATCCTGGAAAAAAATAAACCCCTCTTCAGGTAATCATTCGACCAGCAAAAGGTCGTCTGCATCCATAAGTTTCTAAAAATAGATCCGGAAGTGACGTTTCTCACATTATTTGTGAAGTTACGGTACTCTGTTTTATGGCAAAAATGTAAGGTCATTATGACTGATATCAGTATCCTTCCCATTTTTAGGGGCACCTGTTTATTTTTGTTTTGTTTATCTGAACTTAAAAATTCAGACCAATTCCTCTTAGGTTGTATGGAGAATGAATTTATATTGAGTTCCTTATACTATTTTAAAATATTCTCGTTTGTTTCAATTTAAATCTTTTTTCCCCCCTCAAATGATATATTTTAAAAATCTCCCTTGATTATCCACGATCTTAATGTTTCATTAATTATGAATATTTATAAACCTTGTTTTAAAAGAATTTAAACGTAAATGTATATCAATATTCATCCTTAATCAATATAAAATAAAAAAAAATGTCTGTTACAAAGATTAATAGTTGAGACTGTTTGTCAATAATTGAGATATTTGTGTTTTTTTGCTGTAATTAAGTGTAAACATTGGTTTACATTCGAGGAGTTTCGAAGCAGTATTTGATGGGAACGTTAGAAAATATTTAGCAACACAGGAATTATGACAAATTCTAAAAAGAATCCTACCTTTTCATAAATTATAATAATAAAGAAACCAAACTATTTTATTTAATTTGATGTTAAGAATATACACACAATTAAATTTTGAAAGAAAAACTATAAAAAAAAATCCGGGGAAAAAATGAAAATTCCAAAGAAAACGAACTTGAAAAGAGAAAACTTCAAAACATAAAACAACTTCAAACGAAAAGAAAATCATATACATAATAACTTTTGAGACTTTCAAGCCATCATAAGTCAACCATGAGCCATCAGTTTATTATGTGGATCTACTCAGTGATGATAGAACCGACTCTGAAATTCTTGATGATGTCTTGATTGTTTGTTTGAAGTTTTCTCCGTTAGTAGTGAAGTATTCAGAAAATTAATCAGTTGCCAAATGGTTACAATGTGACAAGTGACTATTCTGGGCCCCTCTCTCCTTCTTTGCACAGATGTCAGAGTTTTCAGGCAGAGTAAGGAATCCCTTGGTTCTCACTGCAAATAGAGCAACTAAGAAAAACAATTAAAATATGTCAACTACGTATTTAACTATTATTTATTTATCCAATATTGAATGAAACTGTTAAATTCGATCCTTTATCAAATGAAAATATAACAAATATTCGTTTCCGGTAAGCATTTGGCATTTTGCTATGACAGGCGTGTCATATGTGCTAAAAATAGAACTGCCGCGATAATAGAGAGTGCCGACTTTTTCCGGTGTAAACATGGCAGGCAAGTTCATAGCTCTCGCGATAAATGAATAATGGTATGAATATTAATTTCATACATGATAATTGAAGAAGAAATCCTAGTTGAACATTTAACAACAATAATTTATGCATGCGAGTTTTGATACGATTTTCCGAAAGCGACAAACTCAACTACCGCGATAATAGAGGGCCCCATGAAGTTATCATGATTCGAACTTTTGTTAAAATTTCATCTATTGAAAGATGCAATTGATGTTTTGTTTATAAATGTTGTTGTAGTAATATGCAATTTGGTGAAATATGATGCTTTATTGCTTGAGTAAAGTATACTGTTCGAATAATTTTGATTGATTTTAGGAAGGTAGAACTGTACTGTGAGCTTCTTGTCTAAATCTTGCTGGAGGAGGCAACCTGTGGTGATCTGTTATGTAATTGTCTACATGTGATGTCATCGTGACCTGATGTCAGTATCTATATATGATGTTGTGAACTGATGTCATTGTGACCAGATTCTCGGCAATTTTTAACGCGGAGGTGACTTTAAAGATGTGACTGTTCAAGTAAAGAGTAATTGTTCTGTTCCTGTTGATGTATTTCATGGCATGTCAGTGTAAGTTGTCTTTGTCTCCTTTGTAATATGTTGAGTATTTTGTTGTATTGTATAACTGTTGTGTTTAAACCGTGTGTTTCGTTTTTCTTGTGTGAAGATTGGTCAAGCTCAATCAGGTTCATATACACGTAACCATGACATCCCCTGAGTCAAATTCAGCGAAAGCAGCGAACCATTATCACCTGAGCTGACGAACAGAGTACCGAATATAGTTAATGCTAGTTGGAAGTCACAAGTTCAGAGAAATGGTTTGCCTAAGGTCATTATCCCAATTTAGAAGCAATTTGATGTGCATGCAGTACAAATCCCCTACAGAAATCATTTCGGGCGAAATAGGAAATAGGGATGTATTTTGAGGAACCCCTGAGCTACTTTACAGTTACCTTAGAAAGTCAAAGAAAGATTTGTAACTACAATATGTATTTAACAGAAGTAAATTGCTCATCGATCAATTAGTTGTTTATATCTTCAAAAATAACTCAACAGATTCCAGGTTTTGGACTTTCTGAATTCGAGACAGTTTCCTTAAGCACATTCAAGAAACCTACGAGAAGAATAGATGTAACAGACATTCTAGGTGACGGAATTAGAAAACACGTTCTCACCACAATTATTATTTTGAGCCTTCAATCTTTGACTTAACATGTAAGTTGTTTCACTTATTCCTATAAATAAACAAAAAGTTATGTATAACGTTTTTTCAAAGGAGATAAACGGTGTTCTTTTAAAAAATTAAACATTACTTTGCATTTACCTTTTAGTTAAATTTCTTGACCACACATTCTTAAATGTGAACATGTTATAATTATGTTATGTAAATGAATATATGTACAATGATCTTTGGATTGATATTTGGAGTAAATAAAGAGAATTATTCATTCCTTCATTCGTGTAACTTTCTTTTTCTATAACTATAATCAATCGTGTGACATTTCCATAGTTTCAATCTTAGAAACAAACTTGGAAAAGTTTTAATCTTCTTTTTAGCAGATTGAACAAGTTTTGATTAATGCTTTATTCGGTGGCAATATTCTTGGTTTTATATTTGCCTTTCAATGCCATATCCAATGAATCGATATAGTGTCATAGTGTCGTGTATTTTGAGGAAAACTAATGTTACTTTAATCCTTCTGCAAATATGCCAGCACCAACTGAGCTACATAAAAGCAGGAAAATCCAGTTTATCTGTATTTTACAAAGGACCATTTTTCAAGGTCAGAAGGAAGGTTTGAGTGCCGAGTTTCCCTGATTATGTATGGAATCCTCCTGCCTGCCTTGTCTGTAGTGAGGATTTTCTCAAATCTATGTCGCTCCCAGCACACATCACAATACACAAATTAATGCCATGAATCTTTATTGCGGGTATCATGATCATCAACACCAGAACTTAGAGATATTAAGGCATATTATACATGAAATTAACTAGAATTACCAATAACCAACAAAGTTACACCTTGCAAAAAGACATCTTGCGACACACGCGAGATGTGTCGCAAGGGAGATAACTCGGTAGTGTGTGTGCTGGGTGACGCCAATTTATATCATCGGCAGCAAATAACCTGCAGGTACATAGATGTACATGTGTGTCATGACTTAAAAGGAACTTTCTTTGCATTCAATTCCGTGACGCTTAAAAGATGGGTGTAGGGTGTAATGAAACTTGAAACGCAAAATTAATGCTTATCTCACTCATCTAGTTTCCTAGTTAGGAGATTTTAAGACTTTATCAATTCAATTTGAATATTGTTTGTGTTTGAAAAGCTGATGTAACTATATCTTTGCAGTGGATAAAGCTATCTTAAAGTTTGGGTTGTGACGGTTCTTTTACTGTTGGCTGTACTAAATCATGCCAAAGGTATTGTGATTTGGACCACCCTTGCCATGTGAGAACTGTTTTCATCTGCTAAAAAAAAGGTCGTGTCGATTTAGTTAGACTACTTTTAGTTTAATTTTACAAAATTCAATCAGAACACATTTTAAGGATTATGATCGAAAGGAACTAATCATGGACAATGGTCCTTGAAAATGATCTTGTTTAATGTTCTCAACAAGCAAAGAAGAAAACAACTTAGATC
Organism: Steromphala cineraria; assembly: GCA_916613615.1. NCBI lineage: Eukaryota > Metazoa > Mollusca > Gastropoda > Trochida > Trochidae > Steromphala > Steromphala cineraria. The sequence goes on from OU744726.1 coordinate 38,616,493, forward strand.
TCTCCATTTTCGGAACTAAGGTCGGGGCCGCTATCAGTTTTGTTTTGTTTTGTGCCGCCGCATACTGGTTATAACTTGTTCCACTAAGCCTTCCAGAGCTCTTTTTCATAACTTACTACTTATATCTAGGGGAAACCATTTTGACATGTTCACTTTCAAAGTCAAGGTCACGAGTTATAAAATCACTAAAGAACTCCACAATAACTTGAAACGTTTTTGTGCTATGAAGCTCTAAATTAGCAAATATTGTCTTTGGAGAAGGACAACATTTTGAAAAGCGTTTCATTTTATATTCTAAGCATTAATTGAAAACTATGTTAGCATCTACACCAAAACGTCGCACTCTTGTAATAAAGAAGTTGAAACATCCATAGGACTTTAACTAATTCAAAAGTAACATAGTGTTAATTAGGTTGCATCGAGTTACTTCTCCAATTTTACTTTCAATAATGGACTTATCAGTAAAAACAAGTTAAAATAAAAAGATATGAATAAATGAAAATGAAAAATGAATATAGTGATCTACGAATCACAGTGGAAGGGTAAACACATTAATTTACGAAAGTTAATTACGTAAGGCACCCTTAAAGGGGCAGTAGCACGTTTTTATGTGGTATATAAGGTGATGTCAGGATATTGAAAATAAATGGTTCCAACTGAAAGACATTGTTATCAAACTAAAAGAAGCAATACTAAATTAAATATGAAATGTAAAGTTCAGCCATGCGATTCCTTTTTCTAAGACAAAATGAATAAAAGGTGTTCACACAAAAATGGCGGCCAATGGACTTTATGTGAATCTTTATAATTCGTTCTCTGATTATGGATGATTGGTTTGTGTTATGAAATTTTTGACGCTATCAAAGTTATACATTTAGCATTAACTTACAATTATCAGTGAATAATTAAAAATATAAAATTGTCAAAAAATGTGCTACTGCCCCTTTAAAGCTGAACTAACAACATGTTTAAGCATTCATTACGCATGTGAATACATCTTAACATTATATTGATCGATATGTTGCCTCTTCAATGACAATAGAAGCTCTAAATTCAGCTTGTTAAGCAGCCTCCTGGTGAGATGACATTTAGAAGAAGCCGCGCTGTGATTAATAATGGGCGTCTTGGCAAATTCATCTGTGAAGTGACGCTGTTATCAGTGACAGGTATAATAAAATTGACCGTCCTGTGAAGTGACTTGATGGAAGCACGTCACATTCTTTTGTTTAACCTCTAAAGTCAATGCTCAATGTACCTTAGATTTATGATTTCCTTATCAGTTCCCAATAGAGTGATATTGGGACCTTGTGACAATGCTGTTGAGTCTTCTTCTCTCCTCATGCTTTGAAGTTAATCAAAACAACAAAAGGTTTGTCCAAAATGTTTTGATGAAACTATCTGCAGTTTTCAGTTTACTCAAGTCTCTCTAGAAAGAGAGAAATCATGGTTTTACAACGTGTTTTTCAATGTTATTGCATCATTGTGACAAAATATCATAGATAATAATTTTCCATTTGAGCTAGTTTTAAAAAATTAATATCATAATATGTAAATTGTGTGAATCGTTCTTTTAAGAATAAGTGCATTAGGTTACAGCATAGACAAATATTTAAAAAATGATCAAATTCTTACTAGAATAGACAAAAAGCTATTCTTGGAAATTTAAACAATAAATACATATTTCGATTTATTTTATTTGTTTAAGAACTTTTTCTAACAAAAGACATAAGGACCCAAATGCATACTCAATGTAGTTAGATAACATTTTCATTGTAAAAAATACGTTCTATTCAACAGCCATCCTGTTTTCAACATCTTGTAGAAACGTTACATAATCGTTCAATGTCTTTTATAATGCAAATCAATGAAATAGAAAGCTTGAATTCAATCGCAAATGAGAACATTTGCTTGACACTCTGTAAAGAGATTCAATCTTGTTAAGCAAATATTAATTTAAATACATTTAAAGGTAAGATATATTGAAAACGGATTAACCAACAAATGTCAACCTTTATTCGTTTTTTTTTTTGTTCTGAAAAATTACTTAAAGAAGAAGATTAATTGAGATGATAGTGCAACAAAAACTGCGCACTTAAAAGATCCCACGAATTCATGTCAGTGGCTGAATGGTGGATACATGAACACGTGCATACGCCGAGCTGTCGGTTATCAGAGTTCAGCAGTGTTGGACAAACTGCTGTGACTATGTGTCTCAGTTCACCCAGCTGTGAATGGGTGGCCTGTGAGGCATAGAATGGTCCCTAACCTGAGCGCCACATATGGATGCCGGTTGAATACTCCCCAGGGAGTTGAAATGGAAAAATGATCAGACGGTGTTTGTCTCACTGTTTTACATCTAACAGCTTTTGAAATTTTGAGTTTCAAACACTAATATACATGTATGACATTCATTTACGATTGACATAATGGGGAAAGTTATATTGGTTAATTAAAAGAGTGTGGACAATGAAAACAATTATAGAGAAAATGGCCATTAACAGCTCAAATCGACCAAGTGACAATTATAGGGTATGTGTAAGTATCACAACAACATTAATCCATGCATTATATTTCATTATATCAACTCGCTTGGATAATATACATTTATTCATCCCCTTCACGTCTCACATTGTAAAAATTATTTAATGTCATCTGGATGAGCAATGCATAAGCATAAACAACCCCACTTCCATGCTATTAAGAGGATTAAGCTCGGAAGTTTACCTGATAGAGACATACCAACATAAAGACAGCTTCACCTCTTGCCAAAACAGAAAATGTCTATCTTACTGCTTCTAAATGATTGGTCTGCTAATAGAAGGTGACTGCAAATAAAGCTGTTATTTTCTTAATAAATCAAATGTATAAGTCTAAGGAAACAAAGAGTTTGAAGAGATATCGCATGCATCAACTACTGAATTAATAACTGGAATCTATTACATTTTCAGACCAACGTTTAAGGTCAAATGTCACATGACCACTTTTTCTGATTCATTCAAAGATAGGTCAAAGCGACAATACATGTAAGTTAACATATTTATATCTTGACCTTTTACACACCATTTATGCCTTTTTTAAAAACACCATCGGCAAACTAATTTGCGTTTATTTTCTCATTTTTCAAATGTTTATCTCGACTGGAAGGGGCCATAAACTTCTAAAAACTCTTGAACATGTACAAATATGTTATATCGTTATGCATAAACTGGATTACCCGTTCGAATTTCGTTTCGACAACAGTTATCAAGGTATATCAGGTCCTTAAGACTTATTGACGTATTGCATTTGCTTACTTTGTATTGTAGTATCAATTTGGCATTAAAACGCAATTTGTTCACAGTAAAACACATCTCTACCACGAGTACGAACTGTATTGTTGTGAGAAAATACTTTAGTGTTTCTCCGATCGTAAACACTGGCCTTTATGTCATCGTTGCACCAAGATTTGCATGTAAAATGTCAGAAATACTTTTCACTTTACACATGACAACGACAGAGAGGTTCGTTTGATAATAAAACTGCAATTAGCTGTGCAATGTGTCCAAGAGTTCTATTTTGATAGAGACATATTCCATCATAGCCAGACGTTCCTGCTTTATCTTGGTCAAACCAGAGTACCTTGTAAACAAATCAATCTTTTACATAGTAATCGAGTGATCAGTTATTTTTGATAGTTTGTCTTGACGTTGAGAGATGGGACTTAGTAATTGGATATAGAAACAATATCATGTTTATGATACTGCAAGAATATTCATCTCTTCTGATTTGATAGCGTTTGAGTGGGACATATTTGCCACTAGGTGAACTCCTTGATTCATCCTGAAGTTGATGCATAAACGTCCCCATCCTGCTACATCAGCGTATATGTCTCCACTTATGCTACAACCTATCCCCTGATATCCTCCTATAGTCTTCTGTCGTATCGCTATATATAGCAAGCAAATCAAATGATGCCCTTTCAGCGATAGCGGCAAACTAGTTTCTTGGCTTCGTTCCGCGTGCTCACCTCGTGATTCAATTTACCAATAGCGGTGCTATTAGATAATAAATCTGATTCTCATTGCAGTCTCCCGCTAAACTCCAAATCGCGCGCACTTAGATTTCCACGTGCGACATCACTAGACAACAGTGTATGGAGTTCGAATTAATTTGACTGAAAACAGACAGGCTATAAATAGCGCTGAGCCACCACCCGTCAGCGATACGACAGAAGACTATAGGAGGATATCAGGGGATAGGTTGTAGCATTAGCGGAGACATATACGCTGATGTAGCAGGATGAAACGTCCCTTGGCTTTTAGTATTTGACTGGTGTGTACTATGTTTGTAACTGTCCTTTTGACAAGTTTCAGTTATCACAACGTATCAATTTAACAATTTGTTATGATAAACATCAAAATGTCTTAGTTGAAATCAAGGTAGCAACCAAATACTCTGTCATCAGAATGGATATGCATAAGAACTAATACTGATGTACATTTTGATTGAGATTTGATGTTGGTTCACCTTACATCAAAGGTTAATCGCGTCAGGTATGTAACCATTATTGGTATCAAATCTTTATGTCAATTTAAATATTTAATACATTGATAAGAATATAGCCACTCATGACGTTTCACTGTAATATATCCTCTTTAATGAGAAAGGCAGGACGCATCTGAATCATGCATCTGAATTCTACCGAGGCTAAGTACAAAAACATTGTTGATAAAATTGTTTTGTAAAAAATGATCGTAATTTGTAGTATTTATAACTCTCGTTATTCCCTACTATTATGGCTTCAGGTTTCAGTTACAATTTACTCATCTACTTCAGATACTTTGAAGATTTAAATACTTCATCAACAGAGATAAACACGTTAGAAAAGCGTTTGAAGTTGTATTGATATCACACAATAATGACAACATTACAACAATATTTGATATCTGAAAAAGCTACTTTGAAGGTTTTAGTACTTTTTCTAACATTTCAAACCTACCTGTATTAGACAAACGTTTGAAGTCAATGTTGAAAGGTATCTAAATAAAGCAGCTTAAAGAATATTATATGAAAATATCTACTCTTTATCCAAACATTATGACACTTGTACATAACAAAATACAACATGGTTTTGCTGCACCTTTTTAATGGTTCTGTTTGATCAGAAGCTCTCATAAAACATGCAACCATTTCTTGATGAATGCAGAAAATATTTGCTACCATACTCCAATGACGTCACAATCAACTGACGTAATAGTCTGTTTTGATAGTTGCGAGTTTGTAACAAAAAAAACCCAAATCGTCTCACAAACGGCGAACTTTTGAATTATATGCTACTGAGAATCATTCTGAAAATACAGTTCCGGTTGTGGTTCCAAGGGCGTCAATGGTTGCGAAAACGAAATTAAATCTTCTGTCGTTTTAGTTGATGGAGTTCTCAATTTTGTTTCAACTATGTACTGTTTAACGATCACACAAACGCATAACATTGATGTTGAAAATTATTACGATTTTTTTTTTAATTTGTAACTTTTAATTATACGCAATTTTATACAATTTATTGCTGCTATACATCTATAGAGGCACAAACCATTTGAAACAACCCTTAATTGATTTAACATTTGAACATGTTTAAAGTAAGGGTAAACATATTTTAATATTTCAAAGAAATGGTCATTTAAGATAATGAAAAGGTTTTAGAAATCATTGTACATAAGTTAAAACAGGGTTCAGGTCAATTTCTCCTTCAACTCTGCAATGAGTTTTTTGCCATTCCCAAACAATGTTTTAAAGAAGTCTAATAAACTTAATTTCTGTTAATACATACCTGCCATTAAACATGATGACGAATTCATGATTAAACAAAAAAACGCTGCCAGGCCTCTTAACAGAATTACAGGATAAACCCGCTTTGTGCTGACATTCAATGGACAGCCCTAGAGGTTTTAGCTCAATAAAGATCTTCCCAGACAGTTTATCAAAACTATCACTTTGGTAGTTCCTCAAGAGCACTCAAAGACAGATGCATCTATTCTATAAGACAGCATGTGTCTAAGACGCCCCTTGAAAGTAATTAGTCTAGCTTCAATGTATCATTGCCTGCTTCTGTTTGGATTGATGTTGCTTTAAAAATATATGAAAGGAAAATTGATTTATCTTCCTTGTAGAGGTGAGTTGCATGATGATTTAGCTTATATAAAGCAGTAATTTGTTTTAAGATAAAGGAGTACACAGCAACCCAATAAATCTTTATTAAGGGAGATTTCCTAATCATCTACTTATAAAGTGAGTTGTAGAGGATGCGATTGACATATGATGGTGATTTAGCTTATGTAGATAATCAGGTAGAAAAGCGTTTTAAGATAAAGACGTACACATCAACACAATACAACTTTCTTAAATGAAGATACGAAGTAATCGGAATCATATTTATTCAAGTGAATATTCTTGTTTCAGTGTAAGTCAATCTACTTTTTAAAGAATTACCCTTACAAAAATTGATTGAATATTATTTAGACTATGGTGTTTTGAGTTTGCCTGTGAGCATAACGTGTTAGTCATCATGTTACCGTGGTGCACGAGGCATGTACTTGGTTTCCGTTTTAATGTCCATTAAATAGCCTGAAGAAGATGTTGGCATTATCAAACTTGCTCGTTCTTTTATAAATTAAAATCTAAAAGCATCAAGTTTGATGAAAGTGATGTTCAAAGCTCGTAAGCAAGGTAACGATATCACATATCATATCATTTAGTTCATTTTACTTCGCTTTAGCAATTATATTTTTAAATGTTTTTAATGGACATTTTATAATTGAAAGTTCATCAGATGTTGATTTTTAAGTATATTTTAAATTGGAACTTCTGCCAGAATATTATGAATTATATCAACTCAAACTATTCACATTCATTTTTTCAAAACACATTTGCACGCATTTTTCAGACACATGAGTTCTCACATGAAAGGTAGTTCAATGGAACATTGGGTGTTAGATCCATGGCGCTTACACCTTTTATATAAAGCTTTGATATTTTATATTAAAACTACTCATACGATATTAAGGTTTCGACTTATGTGAAGGGTTGAAATATTTCCTTTTACACGTTCGCGTCCTATGGATTCAATTCTGTCATTGAAAGTTCTGTTTCATTTATTCATTTCTGTTTCAACATGCCCTAAGGAATATCTGTAAATATCCTTTGTCAAGTCGTACATTCACAGTTGAATATTTCATAACATTATATGAGTTATATTAAATGTTGAAACTTATAAATATGAGTACTTGATTATTACTTGATATGAATAAATGGGCATAATCTTTTCTTATAGTCGAATGCTCCTAGCCATTGGTAAGAAATTAAACATTTACACATAGAAAATGGAGTCATTGATGAAGACGAAGTGTACTTTCCCGTCCCACCTGTTTTGTGTTATGGTGGTTCTGATGTGTAATTGCAGCATTATCTGGTAATAAATTTACAATGTATGATACTATTGCTTATGAAAATGCTGTGTAAAGATAAAAATATCAGAAAAATGTATGATGACGAAATTGATAAGGATACTGTTTGTAACTTGTCATAAAAGCTTATGATAACAATGTACAATCTTAATATTTAAAACTGTTTAGTCTAATCTTTGAGGGATGTATTTCAAGAGTATTTCTACCACCGTTGACATTAGACAATACATGCACATTTTGATTAAAAACTATACAGCTGCGTATCTTAAGTTTGTTCACTTACCTTCGTATTCTAGTGCAAATATCATGTAATTTGTAACGTCTTTGAGACATCATATCATTGTAAAAACGAAACCGATAATGATGAAATTTCACTGCATAAGTTAAGATGCAGTTTGCGTTGACATATTCGTATGTCATACCTAGCAGATAGCTGTAACAAATTTGGCAGGTCATTGAAGTGACCAGAGGTCAAAATTTCGAAAACACTGATTTCTATTTTGCTTTACAAAACCCTTCATAAGTGATCAACAAATTTAGATCTTCTTCATATGTGTCCCTTTGCGCTAATGCAACGTAACTGTGCTGATTTTTTTCCTAGAAAGTTTACATGGATGATTTTAATCAAAATTTAAGAAAATCAAAATTTCACAAATATGACCCCATCTGTCTATTTAACAATGCCAAATATCGACATTCAGCACCAGTGACAAGACAATCCCAGAATATGGTTTGGGAATGGTTATTTTACACATGACGATTGATGATCTTCTGTAAGTGGTCCTGGAGTTATTTTATGAACGTCAAAAACGAAACCCAAATTACATGATATTTGCACTAAGATCACAAGCAGGTGAACAAATTTATGGTATGCAGCTGTAGAGGTATTCAGGCACTAGGCAAATGTCTCTCATACGACACTTTAATAGTTGGCAGCATCATCGTCTGTAAGAGTTCTGATTAGGGAATAGTGTGCAGATATAATTGTTAGCACTAGTGGTGAATAAATCGATGTCACACATTTTATAGTCTTTTAGTCGCTCAGTTTTTAATGTACACAACAGAGAGTAAGGAACTATACATTTACATATACATTAAACAAATTTCACTTGGTAATGGTTAAGCTTAACAAATTATATCTGTAGAAGGACACTCAAACGAACCAAATAACGTTTTATAGAAATAGGTTTTTTTTCTATCTGGAAAGGTTAACTATAACCAAGGGATTTGTGATAAGTTTGCATAAGTAACATGAATCCTTTTGGGAATAACTTCTTTTAGTGGGATATTGAAAGTCAAATAGAGACAATATTTTATGGATGACGACTTCTGTATTCGTTGAGTGCGATGTTTCGAAACGTTTCCCTTTTGGGATGTTTTACAGTCACTTTATGAACTGGAAGTGAGTGCACTTTTAGTGACGTTTCTCAAATTTCATTTTATAACAGCACCCACTTGTAAATGAAATGACAGTTTGGTTTTTATTTTTCTGATATTACAACTAACCCACTTTTGCTGCACATTCTAGTAAAGCAATCGATATAAAGTGCTGGAATTTTGAATACACATTTGGACATTTATCATTTCAGTAATAGAACTCTTGACAAAATATAGTGTCTATGATAAACATCTGGAGCTTGTCTAATGACTTTGACGGTAATAATGTTTGCTCTTAACTCTTCTTAACACTTTAGTTCTGTCTGATTTTGACAAGTGATCTCTTACCACAAATGCTGTAGATTTCGAGTACAAAAAGAGTGATCAGATCTGGTGCTGTATAAGTGCTGTATAACTTTATAGAACACCATATCCTCTACAGGTTGGTGTAGTGTTTTTGGCACGTTTGCTATTCATATTTTGTGTCTTTTTGTACTTTCATGTGTAAACTCATGGGCAAAAAGAAACGGCTGGGTATTTTCAAACAAAGGATAAACAAATTATGTATGCCATGTAAATTCTATTTCGAATGTGTTTGATAAAAAAAGTGTTTGGAGAATTATTGTTCATAATTTTAACCATGATGGCATGGAGCGTTTTGTACTGTGCTTGTCTAAACACTGTTGGGGTGCTAACATTGCTGTGTTCAGGTACTTTTTTGTTAATAATTATTTTGAAATTAAGTTTGAATTTCGGAAATGTATATCAGAAGTTTATTTGAGATACTGTTAATGAAAAACATCCACTTTGACTTTTCTGCATTGATATGTCTTCGCGTTTTAACGTCTATAAATATGCAAAAATGACCAATTTGGCTCTCCAATCTCGCTTATTTAAGGAGATAGCAAATTGATGATTTTTTGACACGCGTTTTCTAAGGCCCAATGCAAAAACATCAACACAAACTGATTCAAACAAGGCAAACATAGTTGAGTTGACTTCTAAGGAAACTTTGCCACTCTGCTTCATTCACATTTATCTTACATGGAATAAAATATCCTGACATTTATGTTACCAGCGTTTCTTTTGCCCGTGAGTTTATATTGTCATTTTATATCATTTCATATATGATGAAATTTCCTAGGACAGATACCTTTACACTTTACTGTTTATAGATATACATGTACGATGAAAAATGATTGATATTTGAGGGACGTGATCTCAAGTGACGTTTGACTATATTATTTGTTGTTGAAAAAACGCTTTAACCTATGAAAATAAGTACATACATAACGTATTGTATCTTCAAACTGATCATTTATATTAGACATAAGCTTAAGATTACATTATCTAAAAGTTCTTGTAAGTAATGATTGCGGTGCACCAATGAATAACATTTCATCGTGTAAACAACAACACTCAAAACAACCAATGACTATTAACAATTGTGAAAGTGTCAAAGCGAGGAAATGGTAAATTACTATTCAATAAGATGTAACATGTAAGATAAGGTGTAAGATTTAAAGATCAAGATTAAAGATAAACACATGTTAATATTATATAAATGTCCAACCTGAATTGATAATTAAAAAGGATGGAAAGATGTAATGCTTAATGTCTTTCTCATTTTATGTTTACATATATGAAGGGAACTTGTTCAATGAACAATCTATGGATAAGAGACAACAACAGAGCACAATTGGAGCTTACAAAGGTCACCAGAGTGTTAATGATCATTGGTCTCATTCTCAGTGCTAAGCTGCACTGATTATTGACTGATCAAAGGTTAAAAGGATCAATCAATGATTAGAGACAATAGCCAATCGTATTATTCCGTTATATTGGATTAGTTCTAATTCTGTAGTCTTCAAAGTCTTTTCATAGGGGTTTCTATTGATGTACTGATTTTAAGAACATCTTATATGCATTTGGACGTAAAATATATGTGTCTATCTTTGAAATAAGGCTTAGACTTGTAAAATGGTAAGGTATAATGTGTGATATTTCTTATAACTTCTAAAATATATCTAATACAAATTCTTTAAAGTCCTTGTCAAAGATGTCCTTTTGGTTATGTATTCCATTTTATAGATTTACATACATACATACATACAATCTAAATAAATTTAGATCAACAGGTTTTATATGTGGTCATACTGTTGATCTAAGATTGGCCCGTAAGGCGGGTCATCCCGCTGACCTCTGAAATCAGCCGCTCGGCCAATCAGAAAAGTTGCCCTAGCTCGCTGGAAGTTCGAAAAACTCAGCAGCACATCTTTTGAAATGGACGGTGTTCGGAGCTATGTCATTCGGAGCGGAGCAGAGCGACCATTTCGATGAATTATCCGATTGCTTGGATGTATTAATAGATTATTTTTTTTCTTTTAAAATGATTAAGCGTATTTGCTAGTTGTCAATGACAAATGATGATTGCACATCGCACAGATACTAACGTGCCGAATAATAATCACAAAGTTAGAACATCATAACTGTCAATATTTACGAAAATCATCATTCAAGGGGAGGTAACTCTTTTTTTAATCAAACTCGTTTGCACTAATTCCTTCATTTCCATCAAAATAATAAAAAATAGTGCTTTTTTGTCACTCATAAAACTAAAACTTTTTCAAACAACCAAAATAAAATCAACATACTGATATCTTTCTTATCAGTATCAAAAGCAAGGTTATTTTTCAAAATGCACACTGTTATTGAGAACAGGACATACGTTACTATATTTTTTTTCTGCCCACACCTTCAGGGAGCGACTATAAACCGTTTGTGACGTGGAATTTGATTGATCAAATCGCGAATTCCTTATTTGCATACGAAAGGTCACCGGGACGACCTCGCACACGGGTCAATCTTAGATCAACAGTATGACAAAATAAAAATCTGTTGATCTAAATTCATTTAGATTGACATACATACTAATATTTATATAGCGCCAATATCCATAGTCAGCTCAAAGGCGCTATGGCTCTAAGATGGTAGGTTCAAAACATAATGTTCAAATGCCTCAGAGAAAAGACAAGTCTTTAGATCTGATTTAAAGGCAGATAAGTCAGGTTGTGTTCTGAGGTGATATGGAAGATCATTCCAGAAGTGAGGACCAGCTGTTTCAAGGCTCCTGTCACCATACGTTTTTGTCCTGGTCACATGCGTTGTTAGCAGACACTGATCACTTGATCGGAGGGAACGTGCAGGGGTATAGGACTGGAACAGATCAGTTAGGTACTGTGGAGCGAGGCCATGGATACTCTTAAAAACAAGGAGGAGAGTTTTATACTTAATACGGTACTGTACAGGAAGCCAGTGCAGAGAATAAAGCACAGAAGTTATGTGTTCAGATTTCTTTGACTGGGAGATCAATCTGGCTGCAGTATTCTGCACCTTCTGTAGCCTTTGCATCAAAACATTTGGGAGACCGACAAAGAGCACATTACAATAGTCGAGACGAGATGTCACGAGGACCTGAATAAAGGTTCTAGTTGCATCAGTATCCAGATGTCGCCGAATCACAGCGATGTTGCGAATTTGAAAGTACGCCTTTCTGCAAATGCTGTTGATGTGTGGCTCCATGGATAGTGAGGAATCCAAGATAACCCCCAAGTTGCGAACTTCTGATTTTGGCTGAATGTAACACTGACCAATGCTAAATTGTGGAAAAGAGATACGGGTTTGAAGACGCTGAGGATGAAATACAATAAGTTCTGTTTTATCGTCATTCAGTTTGAGGTAGTGTGATGACATCCAGTGTTTAATACAGCTTACACACTTTTCAATGGCGAGGAACGTGGATTCAGCTGAAACCAGTGGCTTAAATGGCATGTAGATCTGGGTATCGTCAGCATACAAGTGCAGTCCGAGGTTGAATGATCTGACCATGTCACCAAGCGGAGATGTATAAATGGTGAAAAGTAGAGGTCCTAGAACCGATCCTTGGGGTACTCCATAAGTGAGATCCTTGGGACTTGACATATGACAATCAATAAGTACTGATTGATGCCTATCTGATATGTAGGAGTGAAACCACCGCAGAGCAGTGCCTGTGATACCCATCCTCGTCTCAAGTGTGGAGATCAGAGTAGTAGGGTCAATGGTATCGAAGGCACTACTCAGGTCCAGTAGCACCAGTACTGCAGCACCATCCTTGTCGACTGCTCTCAGGATGTCATTCTGAACTTTAGCAAGTGCAGTTTCAGTGGAATGTAAACTTCTATAAGCTGATTGCATTTCTTCAAAACACCCATTTAGGGTCATGTGTTCTGTGAGTCGTGTTTTGACAACACGCTCTATCATCTTTGAAATGAAAGGTAAATTGGTAATAGGCCTATAGTTTTTATGGAGTTCTTGATCTAATCCTTTCTTCTTCAAAAGTGGAGTTACAACCCCATTTTTCAGTAAATCTTGCATCATCCCCTCCTGCAGAGATTTATTGACAACACACGTCAATATAGGGGCAGAGGTATCCAGAGCTTTCTTAATAAGCCATGTAGGTAGGGGGTCAAGAATACATGACTTTGTAGGAGACCTAGAAACCACTCTCACGATCTCTGCCTCTGTTGCTTCATTGTGCTCGCCTTGTGGAGGATCATCATGTGACAGTGATTCTCTGATAGTGGATATCTTCTGTGTGAAGAAATCCGAGAAATCGTCAACTAACTGATCTAGGGAAGAATGAGATGGAACAGTCAATGCCTTATTCTTAAACAGAAGTTTGTTGGCTGTTCTGAACACTTCTTTCGGTCCTTCAGCATCCTGCAATACTGCTTTATAGTAGCTGGACTTCGCCGTATCCATAAGAGAGTTCACAAGATGTCTCTGGTTGTCATGCATTTGCTTATGGATGGCTAACTTTGTGTGTCTAAACTGTCGCTCAAGCTTGCGCCGATGGCATTTAGCTGATCTAATTTCTGTGTTGTACCAGGGTGATTCCGGATGAAGAGTAACAGTACATGATTTCACTGGGGCATGGTTGTCAGCAAGTGCCCTGAGTTTTGTGTCATACACAGTAACAAATTCACTGGCAGAGAGGTTTGAAACGCTGGAAAAGGATGAAGTCACATCCAGCTTTAAATCCTGAAGATCAACATCCTTCCACTTGCGAAATGAGATGAGCTTTCTGGTCCGTCTTTCAACAGAGATGTTGATGCTGAACAGAACACTGAAGTGATCAGATCTTATAGAGTGATCAAACCGTATGTTACTTACTGTCAGTTCATTCTCACGCACTATCACCAGATCAAGAATATGCCCATGTGTATGAGTTGACTCCTTGATAACTTGATTCAGACCATGTGCTTCAAGAATGTTAAGTAACTTTTGTGCATCTCTATCAGTTGTACTATCAACGTGGCAGTTGAAGTCTCCGCATAGCAAGAGTTTACCTGATGTTGATGTCAACACATCGAGAAGTGCACTGAAGTCATCAAAGAAAGTAGGTGATGGTTAAGGAGGTCTGTAGATTTCCCTTTCATTGCATTTCACAGAGAAGCAAGTTACTTACAAAACGTTACACGGCGAACACATTTCTTCGTTGACTTCGCGTCATCACATGGTCATTTATATGTTAGACTAGCTTTAGTGAAATTAGAAAATTGAGCCTTGGCCTGAGACATATGTATGATATCCTTTCACATCTCAGAACTTTCAAAATTCTAACCTAAAAGGTAAAAAGAGGATGTCAATGGCTTATTGTCAAGAAGATATATTCAAAATAAATGGTACATATATGTCAGGGGTAAGGTAAGGGCAGAATAAAGTTCCTTAAAGTTACTTTGTGTCGATAACCCATTGAAAAAGGTCAACCATCTTTCCTAGATAAAGTGCCAAATGTCTGGACATGAGTAAACACAAGGATGTCTTACTTTACTGGAAAGTGATTGCAAACTCCTTTAAACGTTCATTGATTTTAGTTCACACTTAATAAGAGTTATCTGAGAAGGCAGAGCAATTTCCAGGTGACAGAAGACGTATTTAACTTCTCTGTGTAGCAGCGACTTCAATCAAATCTTCTTCTTTCTCATTGTATTCTTTATTCTCTTTTCTTAAAATGGATTGTCTATCTCTTGTTATTAGATGAATTGTACATGTCATGACAATGCAAAAGAGAAAAAAACTTTTCTGTTCAATTATCGAATTGCATGACTTCGCAACTGCCAACTAATTACATAAATGTACTTTGTATGATAAAAAGTATATATAATATTACAAGCAGGGAACTGTGTACTTAAATTTTTTTTAACTCTTTGTTTGAATTTGAGTATCATATCATGACATTTAAAACTCGAAAGTGGACAATATCAGCTGTTGTAAAATTGATTGTGTAATGTAAAACTAATCATTATACACTCCATCCATTAAATCTGTTACAAACGAATGTGAAGTGCCGAGTTCTCACAGCACACATTTAACATATTTGAGCTGATGTCAATCACTTGATTGAATTGAAGCTGGATGTGCCATGAAGATGTCTAGACGCTACAATGTTGTCAGGTTGCGTAAGTCAACAGTGATTGCAAACCAAGATTAACGGAGTTTGTGTGGTGGATGCATCACGTCTGAAGTCTGCTTCTTTCAAAACAATTTCGAAGATAATTTGCATTCTTTTGATTTGATATTGTCTCGCTACATAAGAGTTCATAGTCAACTGCCTGGAATTGTTACGTTCATGCTATGCTCCCATAACAAGTTTTACATATTTTTGGTATCAAAACATTTGATATTATCTTAGTTCCTCATACATTGCAAAAAATGAAATTTGCATCCCAGGATAACCTCACATTTACAGACGGTATATGACTGGCTCTGATCGTCTAATAATGACCTTGAGGTCACAAAAGGTCTATGAAATATTTAAAATGATTACTGTACAATCATTCATATAATAATATAATAAATAATTAGATAATGGCCCTTAGGTCACAAATGTCTATGAAATATTAAAAATGATTACATTACTGTACTTTCATTTATATTGTTTTACTTCTTTAGGCTTTTCATTTGATGTCTATTCAATCAATTTAAATTTGCACAATTAAGACCATGGCTGTATATAGGCTCATATTCAATATAAAAACTATGACACTGTGTGTTAGTTCAATTACTTTTTATAGGTGATGTTGTTTTATCTTGGGAAACAAAACCAGAGAAACAAAAGTTGAGCCCTGATTTTTGGGAAGGCAGTATGCATTTTGATGCTACATGTAGTTTGCATATGTTTACTTTGTGTTTAATCAAAGATATAAGTGTATGTATAGTGCATTTCCCTTAAAATTATATTGCTGATGTTGTTTCATCAAGATCGTCTTTGTTAAGAGAATCGACGTTTGTCGAAAATTTAGCGTAATGTTCTGCTGGCAATCTTAATTTGTTTATCTCTTTACATTTTGGTGTAAAAACAGAGTTACAATATCAACTGTTTTGATTAAAAGAATATTTGTTTAACTGATCTTTGTCAGTTCAACAGCCGACAATCAACTTAAGTATTGAGAAATGGTACGATAAGGTTCAATAGTACTTGTTGGTAAAAATGTAAACCCTAAAGGTTTATAAAGTATTAATGATCTGTGAAAAATATATTTTTAAAAGCAGATTTGCTGATTTTGGCAGCTGTGAAATGCCAAAATATACGTTATCAATATTTTGTTGTTGCTGAAACTATAATGGACATTTAAGCAAATTCGCGAATCCTAGATTGTTTAAACAATTCCTATATCTAAGGATTAACTCAGGAATGGTCATGATATACTAGGTTTTAGTGTTATAGATAGTGATATAAAGAGAAGTTGATTCATCATTGTAAAGACCCCTATTAGTGAATATATAAAAACGTTTGACGTATCGATTTCTAGATTATGGAACACTTTTGGTACATGATTCTATCGATCAAATGAATAATTCAGGGTAAGATTCTGCCTACAATTCACAGTAAACTACATTGTGGACCATTAGATAGCTTTTGTTCAATTTAAGATTATTCTGTTTTCATCATCTGCAGATAGCCATTGATTGCAATGAACACATACTGGTGAATGTTTATTGGATAGTGAACATTCTAACTTCTTTTGTGTTCACATTAGTGAAAGATAAAAAATGCCAAATTGTATTTGTCGACCTTCCCTTTAGAATGTAACTAAACACTTTAAAAGCTTTTCTTGGTTATCTATTTCTGTTTACAGTACATAACAGATCATGGAGCAATACATAGAACATAGATTCGAGGACTTCCAGTTGCTATTCATCTTGATTACCCAACAGAATTCAGAGATCTGTGATGTGAGTCAGTAATCAAAATATAATAAAGACTGAGAGAAGTAAAGCTCCACAATCTTAAAATAACATATATCAGTTTCATTCAAGTTTATCGTCTTATGAGTTAACAATTATAAACCTAGGATTGATATTTCAGATACGCATCAAGATATTTGTTCCTGGGTCATGGGACAACGTACTGACCAGGCAATCTACTCAGTAATTACGATAACACATTAGTGGGTCTATTCAGCATACAATTTCATGCTATTGTAATTTACCAACGGTTGTCTCTGTTGTGGTAATGCGATTTATTTAATGAGGCAGAAAGTTGTATAGGACTTCAATAAACTCATGATACTAAACAGTGATAATATACATTTAAAAAATAAGCTATTCATAAAGTTTCTGCTATTTACAAAACATTGAACAAGTTTTTGAATTAATGGCATTATCTAAATGAAATGTTCCTTTTGTTATTGGTGTCCAAACGTATTTAGAAACAACTGATTTGTCATTTATCAAAAGATATGAATACACACACTAGCCCAGAATAACTTGAAAAGTCAACTCGTCTCAATGATCGATAATTACCTCAAATCTAGTATTTATAAAAGGACACATGGTAGACACAATTTCGTTTGGTTCTTAGTTCTGTTGTGCAACTGAGGCTATTCATTGTTTATCATAAACTATTATATCAAATATAATAATAATGGAAGTTTCTTTTCTTCAAATATCAATCTATTACTTTTATTACTTACTGAATCTTTTACATGTTCAATAAAAGTTAGTATGATTCTGCTTTTTTGGTTGGATAATATCATGTTCGACATTAAAATCAAGGAACTAATAACAAAAATTGAAATTAAGTATTCAAAGAATCACCTTTGAATGATATTTTGCGACAACCGTCATTGGGACACTATAACATTACGCCATATAATCAAATTCATCTTATCAACATCTGAAAACTTTCAGAAAAAAATAGTGAGTTATTGATATCAATTATTATTAATGAAATATGTAGATCTTCCGATTCAAAATAATAATATGAATAACAGTAAAGTAAACGATTTTTTAATTTTTATTTTTATCATATTTGATCAACATAGGATTTAAATATTTTTGAAGGTAGATTCTGATGATATCTAAAACAGTACACTTATAAATCCACTTAATTAACGCATACAAATTAACTAAATTCAACTGTTAGTGCCCTTTGAATCTTAACCCAGTGTAAACATGGGACGAAAGCTTTATTATATCGTAGGAAGAAGGCATTTAGAGACAACCCTCAGGTATAACTAGTCTTTCTGACGTCAATCAATTAAATCCGTTACCAAGGAACTGATACAAATATATCTTCTTAAAAAACAAAGAAAGCAATCATGGAGCATACAACGGATTGGTTTGATTTTATAGTGGTAATCAATACTAATATTTCTAAACTGACATTCAATAATAAGTACCGAAAACCATTGCAGACATCCTATTTCATTTTCAATCTTTTTATCTGTACACATTAAGAATTGCAAGGTATTTCTTGTTTTTATTTAATTCAAAAGATACTGATACATGTTAATCTGATCTAGAGGAAAATCTTAATTCGCGTTTTGGTATTTTATTTCATAATGGGCAAAGGTTCTGTTAAACTGGACCCTTTAACGTTCATGCATGAACGTTCTTAACTGTAGCCAACGAATAAACACCAACATCTATGTTTTTAGCGATTCGTTATTTGTACAGATTACTATTCTTCTCTTCAATGAGAATCAGTAGAATCCATTTATAATATGAGTTGACGTAACAACAAAACATCACTGGAAATGAAATAGCTCTCAATGGTCTTATTCCTAGCGCCAAATCACACTTATTACTGTTTAATCTTAAGGTCAGAAGAATAAATCGATTATAAACCAAATAAATGGTAAGTAGTTAAATGATTCAATACAGGTTATGTCTTTGATGGCCATGAATTGTCTGAGTACATGTATATACGGCTATATACGGGTAACTGGTAATCTCCGTAATGTGCAGATAAGATCATTTTATGAAATAAACCGCGATATTTCCAGAATTCCATCAAAGGTTTTTTTAGTTGATTAGGCAATAGACATATTTCTATCAGATGACAATTATTTGAAGTCAACATAGGTGTTTTTTACGGTCATTTTAATCTCAATTTCACTAAAGCTCCCCTGGAGAATAGATCCATTCCCAGACAATTAAAGACAGTCCAAATTGATTTAACAACGTTGGTTGCCAGCTTCACTCACACATCGTTGATTTACTTTATCACAAACGTAAGCACTGTGCCACGTTTTAACTTCAACTTAATATGTATACATTTCCATCACTTGATTAATTTCCCGCAGGATCTACGGTGTAGATGTCTAGACGCCCATGTTTAACAAAAGTCAACAGTGATTGAAAATCATTTCACCTGACTAGTTGTTTCTTAGCATCTGCAGGATAACACTTTGGTTATATAAGAATTTTGTTGTTTACAGTTTCTAGTCTGATGTTTGCTCGTGGCTTCTACCACAGAGTCAGTATGGAAACGACTTGAAATTTCAAAATGTAGTGTACGTCATTTTTGTGTGAAAATGTGTATCTGAAATGTGAATTTTTATCCCCCCCCCCCCCTAATAAACCATTTCAATTCAAATTTGTCATGGAAATGAAGGAACATGTGATAATGTGTCATGAGTAACAATTTTCTGAAAATTTACATAAAATATAAGGATTTTGGAGAAAAAGTGGTAAATATGTAAGAAATCTGTTATAAGTCCTGTCCGGCTCACAACTTCTAAACTTATCATCACATTTGGATCAAATTTGATATGAAGATACATAATCATCTGAAGGTGTGTCATGAAGAACAATTTTGAAAATAATTTTGAAAATAATTTTGCCTTTTTGGCAAGAAATGAGGACTCTGTTGGAAATCTGTTACAAGTCCTGTCCGGCTCACAACTTCTAAACTAATCATCATATTTGGATCATATTTGACATGAAGATACATTATAATCTGAAGGTGTGTCATGAAGAACAATTTTGAAAATATGTTTGTTTACATATGATCAAATTGATCTTTCAGATCCAAAAACATAAATGTATTTGTTTGATTTTAATATTGTCAGTTTACTCAAATTATGCCCAACAGTGAACATAAAGTTGGTATCATTTAGTTTTTTGATAAGAACAGTGTCCTTCATATCCTGGACAATTGTGTTATTTTGTGTGGCAATTTGTAGACAAATGCAACAAAGATTTGAGTAAAATCTTAATGGCAAGGATAGAATATAAGAGTTTCAACTGAATATGGCTAAGAAGAAAAATATCACAAAATTTTAATGATAATACTTTTTATTTTAGTAAGGCTGACGAATTGGCAAATACATGAGTGTGTGTTTCTCTTTTACGCTGAAAGTCCAAAAGTGGCATCAAAGTTATTTGATACTTTTAAAAATATATTTTGATATATTTTCATTGATTTCTATGCATCTTATAAGCTCAATCAATATATCACACTGACGTTTCCCAATATTCCATACATTTAGATACACATTTAGAAGAAATATTCATTGGAACCCACTGGCAGCATCCTTTTGTTGATTGCGTGACCGGAAATAGAACAAATCAGACTACAAAATGATCAGAATAACCCATTAGTGGCAGACCCAATATAATTTCTAAACATAGTCACGGGCGCTCTGTCTAGAATAAAATACCATCTTCCTACAGACACTGATTCCTCAATGATTTCAGAATACATTCCTTGTGCCAACAATTTCTTATGCGGTTTCAATAATCTTTTAATCTATCATGGCATTTACATGCTTTCATAATAGTGTTTTTAAGTAAAAGCTTATAGTCCTGTTTAATTATTTTTTATCAAATAGGAGCCTTTAAAACAGTCTAGGTCCTCATTCAGAATGTATCGATTTGACCGAATCCATTTTAATGGGCGAAAATAAAAAACAATTGTTGAAAAGAAAGATGTTTAAAGTTAACTCATCAAGAGATTGACAAAATATCATTATAGCCACTCACATATCCTATGTTGAGTTCTTGATGATGATGTTAAATGTAGTTAATATCGTACAGACAAATGCTTTAATTACATTAAAAGGGAATAATAAACAACCATTTTCTACAATTTTGTAATGTTTTTAAAAAATAACATATAGCATTATACTATCCCATTCCTAATGTCCATGCCACAAGACGAAAGACCAGATATTGATTCCAATGCTGAATTCAGACTGGGTTTGAGGAAAGTCGCAATTTCAGCCTCATGTTTCTGTATCAGATCTCCGTGGGTTCTGGTGTATAAACATAGCAGTGTAGGTCCATGAACAGAACCTTATGTTGAGAGAATCTCACCACAATGTTTTACTGTCCCAATAACGGCATGAGTGTAATCAAAATATCAAGTGTTATCAAGTTTGACATTTTTCGTTGTACAGAAAAAAGATAATGGGGTTTACGTTTTCAGTTGTCGAATAAAAAAGAATGAGGTTTATTTATCATCCAACAATAAGTGCTGATGGTTAGGAAGAATGATTCAGCTTTATGGTTGCATATATTCACGATAAGGGGCCTGTTTTGCATTATAGAATCATGCATCACGTAAATCAAGTCAAATAACGGTTGGTTGGATTTTAACTCGGTTCAAATAGTCCTGGTACAATGAAAACATGACCTTAATTATGCCTGGATTATTTTGCATTTCAATATTCGCAGAAAAATCAGAAAATCATAGTTTGAAATGTCAAAGATATTTTGTAATAGGAATTGTAGAATAGATTAACTGATAAAAATGGTAATTACTAATATGTATGTATTATTAACAAACAATAATTCCTGCTAATTCCTTATGAATATTGTAAATGAAGATAACAAAAACACTGAAGATAGGCAAAAACTACATGGATAAGATAGTAATACGCCCAGGGTAATATCAGAGTCACTCTACTTTCCAGAAAAGTAATGGAGTCGAGGGCCCCATGGGCTAAGGCCAATTATTTGAATCAACTTTTCAATATTATATCCTTAAAACCTTACAAATATGAAAATTCAAATGAAAATTTGATTTAAAATGCAACACTCCATTCCTAAAAAAAGTTTGAGCGAGAGTATGTTAAAATGAAGTCACAAGTGTACTTCGATCAATAATTTTCGATCTAAGATGATTGGACACGTTTTCGTTATGTGAATGTCATGAAGCCTTGATATATGGCTGTGTAAATATTTTGAGGTTAAGAAAGAATAGAAATCCTGAATAAATGCTTTTTACCTGAATCACTACATATCTATCCATATTTTTTTCAGTGGGAGCACAACTTATCAACATCCTTATTCAAATGGGTGAATTATTGTTTTATTCACTGCAACAGAAGGGAGATAAATCAGATTTCTTTACAATAGAGGTCAAGCAAGTCTAATCCATACTAAAACAGACAGTGATACATTGAAGCTAGACCAGTCAGGTCTTAGACACTTTCTGTCCTAAAGGATCGATGCATCTGTCTTTTATTACCTTTATGAAACCTAATTGATAGTGACAACCAACCTATAAATCTCTGCAGTAGGAAGAAACCTCGCGAGATATTCCCTTTTGGTGCGAATAAAACATTTATTCATGTATTGCAGAAACACCCTAGCTCCTTGTGATTGAAATAATGTTAGTGCCACGATTTGCTACCAAATATTTAGTCCAGTTCAACGTCTAGAAATTGCCACATTTTTTGTCAACCATCGAAAGGCCTTGTTAGGCAAAATTATGTAATAAAGTATGTTAATTAAGATGTTATCACAAAAGCATGTGCCGTATATCAAAATACATTCCCTAAAAATTCAAAATCATTGGTGACACAACTATCTCGGAAAGTAGCATTAACTACTATCCTAATTTCATTCATTTCATCAGGTAAAAGGTGGTGAAGGAGTAAGCATACAATTTGAAATTTCGTGGGTTTTTAAAAAAAATTTTTATCCAAAACGTTCTGTTCTTAACAAAACACTTAATATTAAAATATTCCTTTACATTCTATACTTCTTTTCAAATTATGTAAAAATATATTGTACCTTGTAGTGCATACTAAATAATTTGGGCCAAAACATTATGTAACGCAACTTGTGGTAAAGATATGATAGGTTACCTGTACAGTGATGTAACAGGAAACAGGAACTGACTTGAATTGACTTAATATACAGTCCTTTGAAGATCTGTATTGTTTATATTCTATAAAAATCTTTTGTTCATCTTCAATATTTTATGACCTGAAAATAGAAAAACAAACTATTCTAACAATTCCAATTTTGAATGTTTTATAAGTATATGCAGTATGTCATGCTTTTCTTAGGGCTACTTTCCGTTTCAATCATTCCTTTTTTAGGTACATAAGACACCGAATTGTTCAAGGATGTTTAATTTTTATACATCCAATATACGGATAAGAAGGCTATCTTGAACATTGCCTTTCTTAAACTACTTGAGAACCTTTTCTTATGAAAATATGCATCTTAATACGATGTTCGAAAGCAACGTAAATTCATACACCTAACTGGTTTATATACTTGAAAGATTTTTAAAACTGTGTAAGACAGGATATATACTCATATATCTGACTGGTTTATTTTTTGAAAGAAGTTCTTAAAAGCTTTAAAAATTATCTCAGATATGTATATTGACATGGACAAATGACGACAAGAAACATTTCAAAACGGAAACTTACAAGGATACGAAATACCAATGAATAAAATCATGTTAACGTTCTTTGTTCTCAATACTAACTGTGGGTATACTTATATGTATTTTTTAACAAGACGGTCTATTCCACAGCTTCAATTTTGATAAAATGTTATATTAGCGTTGCTGTACAGAGCAAAAGGTTGTACAAAGGATTCCTGACCATATTATATATCTTTAATCA
Source organism: Steromphala cineraria (assembly GCA_916613615.1). NCBI lineage: Eukaryota > Metazoa > Mollusca > Gastropoda > Trochida > Trochidae > Steromphala > Steromphala cineraria. The sequence continues at coordinate 38,640,509 of OU744726.1, forward strand.
AAACCAAAAGCAACCTAATAAATCAAACCGATACAAATATGTCAATCCTCATTATTTGTGTTTTAACCCTGTAAATCAATTTCCACGCCAGTCATTATCTAGTTGATCCCATGAAAAGAAAATAAATATTTCATGTCAAACAGTGTTCATGTTGAACATAACCTTACTCATAGAAGATTTACCTGAAATGTCGTTAAAAGACTTTGAAGAGTTTAAAGGAACTTATTTTTAAAATGTCAATGAGAACTAAATATCTATTATTTGACAAAGTTATCTCAAATAAAATACACTAAAGCAAAATGCCAAATTCAGAGAGACATAAACAATTAAGAATACTCTTATTCCTTACAGTGAAATACCCTGTTACACATTCCCTAACCAAACACTACTACTTTACACTTAAGGAATGCATGAGAACAGAGAATATCACCAAAGTTTCCTCTGATATCTAATATATTAATACAAGTTGATTAATGTAATACATATCCGAGACTTGCCGGGGATATTTCACTTTTTTTCATCGACTGATGATATATTTGAGGACACGGGGATGATATTCTATAACATTCAAAATAATTTTTCTTTACCTAATGAAAAATGTTGTTCTCTGGGTAGGGTACATTGCATAACACCTTTTCTCCATCTACAATTGGTTAGAAAATCGGATAAAGCTGTAGGTTGTAAAGAATGATTTAAAAAATTTAAAGATTTAAAGAACAACATTTTTGGGTTTTGATACTTCTCGAAATGGGGCTTTTTAATACTAAAATGTTGAAAATCTCATTGCAGCTTTATCATCATGAAATCATGAACAAACTAAGAAAACATAATGTCCAGAACCTTTATCAACAGCAGAAGTAGGTTGCCCAAGGGGGTTCCAGTAAATACCACCTTTCCTCAGAATAGGCGAGTTCTATTCTTTCTTCCTGATTCCAGATTAAATGATGCCATGAGTGATTGCTATTTAGGAACTATTTTGGCCAAAGTGTGCTCTCCATCGCGAGTTGAAGCATTGAAAGAATGTTTCATTTACTTGAAAATAATTCAAATATTTTGTTTCTGTAAAGCTTACATGTATGTATGTGTTATCTAATAAAGCATTAATGTTATCAACACTATGTCAGAAACCACAACAGTCTGTTATTGTAAACGGCTTGGTTCACATTTTATTTAAAGAAACACAAAAAAACCAACATTGAAAGTTGATTTAATATTGTAGGTAAGGTTTTGTTCTCAAAACATTATAGAAGCACTGTAAATAGGGTCAAAATGTTAAATCTGTAATATAAGTATGAAATGGAATTGATTTACTGGGAAACCCATCAATCAAGTACATAAATATTGAATCAGAATGACTACGATTGGGAGTCACAAGGTTAAGTAAACTTCTTCTTCTGATGTTTAACATCAATAACAAAAGTCTATTAATAGGGAAGTGCTCTTTTCATTTCATTGATGACATCGACTTAATATGCAGTGAACAATCAGCCCTTCATTTCCTATAGAAATAAGTTCCTTAATTGGATATATGTGTTAACTTCAGATATTGGCGGAAATGATTTGAATGTAAGGGCGTTCAATAAAGGGTGAAAAAAGACCTAATGGACATGATGTTTCACTCTCAATATGACAATTGACATCAATCGAACCAATTACAAACTAATAATAAGTGTTGTGACATGAAAGATAATTAAGGGAAACCAGTTTTAGTAATGTTAATGTTGTGTTATTTGCCTTGAATATCTGAAATTGTAAGGATAAGAACATAATCAACAGACAATAATGGTAAATATTTTGAATTGAATTTGTCTTTTTACATTCAATGTTCACATTTGTCCTGAAATGTTTATGAAATAGAATCTATCCATGGACATTCTGATAATAACACAAAAGTCAAAACTGGTTCAAAACATTACCTCCACTTTATTTATATACAAATTTTGAAGATCATAGTTCATTTGTTCTTTTTCCCTTAAGCATGACGGTTCGAGCTTTATTTTATTTGATATTCAGAGCTCGGCATCATTCAAAACAATTTTATCTTAAAATCAAAACTCTTAAGTTCTTACCTATATATTCAATAAAACAATTTTTCACTTATAGACATTTTTAATGAACAGGTTCCAAAAGGATAATATGAACAAATATTAAAAACAATTTACTTGATTTTTTTATATCAAAATCTAAAAAATGTATATTCATAAAATAGGGATAAATATGTTTTTTTCTCTATGGATTTGCAAAATCAGACATGGGTCGAATTCACTAAATTTTCCAAACGAAAGGTATTTTTCTCAGTATCAGTAGCAAAAGTTAAATCTAGATACTAATCAGTGATTTATCAAAAATTACCAGCTTTTCTGAATGCAGGAAATCAGTTTTCATTCAGAGTATACTGTGCTTTTATAGATCTAAAGGCAGCCTTTGATTCAGTCTTTAGAAATGGGTTGATGTTTAAATTGTGGCAGTCTAAGATCCAAGGTAGGGTATTTAGATTAATAAAAAATATGTATCTAAATGTTAAATCATGCGTTTTATTAAATGAAGGTTTCACCTCCTTTTTCGATTGTATGTGTGGTGTCCGACAGGGCTGTCAGCTGTCTCCACTTCTCTTTTCTCTATATGTTAATGAAATCATTGATTACTTGGGAGAGGATAACCAGAGGTGTATAGAGATAGGAGTTCTTCAGATCTTCATGCTCTTATTTGCAGACGATATGGCGATTGTAGACAGTATGGTCATAGGTCTTCAAAAGAGGTTCGATAAATTAAGTAGATATTGTAATAAATGGCAGCTTAAGGTTAATTTTGAGAAAACTAAAGTAATGGTATTTAGAAAGGCCGGAAAGCTGAGGAAATATGAAAAGTTTTTCTTTAATGGTGGTCAGTTGGATATTGTTAGTTCTTATAAATATCTTGGTGTACACTTTTCCAGTTCAGGTTCATGGTATATTTCCCAGAAGATTCTTTCTGAGCAGGCTTTGAAAGTTCTCAGAATTATTCGCTCTAATCTGTTTAATTGTATAGATCTTCCACTTAAAGTTTTATTGCATATTTTCGATGTCAAAGTTTTACAGATTCTTCTGTATGGTACAGAAGTTTGGGGATTTCATCCATCTTCTGACGCTGCTCGGGTCTATGATAAATTTTGTAAAGATATTTTGCATCTGGGTAGAACCACGCCAAATTTAGTAGCTCGAGCTGAGCTAGGTAGATATTCTCTCCGGGTTCATCAATATGTTAGAATTATCAAATATTGGCTAAGATTCTTGTTTCAACAGGATAATGTTAATTTGAAAAAGGCTTATGATTATCAATATAATTTGGCAGAGGCTGGAAGGAAATGCTGGGCGTTGAATGTTAGAAATGTGTTGTTTAGATATGGTTTCGATTATTTGGGGTTAAATCAAGGTGTTGGACATATCAATGTTTTATTTCTATGTTTACGGAAATGTGTATTGCCATTGACAACCAACTTTTTCTTGAAAATATTTCAAACTACTCCAAACTTCAACTATATAGCACTATCAAATTTGAAGTTAAATGTGAAGATTACATATCGTTAGTTACTATACCAGTGTATCGTATTACATTGTGTAAATTTCGTTGCTCCAACCATAAATTGTTAATTGAGGAAGGAAGAAAGATCGGCCTACCTCGCAGTCAAAGACTTTGTCCATTTTGTATCGTCCAAGTAATTGAATCCGAGTATCATTTTTGTATGGAATGTGACTTTTATGATAATATTCGTCGAAGCCTGCTCCCTAAATACTACACTTCTTATCCTACTATGAGTAAATTTCTGCAGTTGATGTCATCTTGAAATAACAATATTGTTAATAATCTGGCAAAATATGTATTTCTAGCATTTAAGAAACGATCCAGTTTCCTATCATGCAACTAGCAATCTATATTATGTTGTGGCGCTTCAACTATTATTAATATTATCATGATGTATGTACATGTATGTGTATATGTATAATGGGCCGGTGACCCCTTTACGGAAATAAACACAGTTTCATTCAGAAAGGTCCAATGTTACTTGTAAATGGTGACACGATAGCGTAACCTACGTCATACTGAAATTTGATCAATTGCTGGAAATGAGACAATCTATTTGTTGATATAACTTGGCTCAAGAACTGACATCTCATTTCAACTGTGGAGAATTTTTATGTCGGTCGTTAAGTTTCAGTCCGCTATGTTTTGGCTTTAAAATATCAATTGATTTTCTTTTTTTATAGCAATGACAAATTGATAAAGCATCATGTTGGTTTTTTTAATCAGACATGATGTGAAGTAGGGCACAAAACAACAACTTGATCTAAATACTCCATGTTGCATTCTTGTTCGCGATAAGCACGTGCGATAAGCACGTGCGATAAGCACGTGCAGAGGAGCAACACGTAAACACATTGTGTATTTTAAAGGTTGCTGCAACATTTGGTGTGACACCATGTCATCTGCAGACACTATACATGCTTCAAGGTACCGGTAAAGTTTATGAAAGTCAACAAGTGATAGACCACGAGCACAAACGCCATGACTGCTCTATTGTTACAGTGGTCTGGTAAGCACTTTGCTCACAGAGCCAAAACAAAACACAGAAACAGCGCCTTGTGCCTGTTTCGGCATTGGCTAAAGAGTTAGGAGATCCATATTCAAAATGCAGTGAATTTCAATATGTAACAAGCTATTTATTAGTTCTATATTTTGCGACCGACATAGTGAAATTAAATTTCATCACGAATCGATGCAAAGATAACAGTGCATCTGTAATGCTGCAACAAGGCGATACAATACACACGAGTCTGCTAAAAAGAGATACTCACAGCTCTGAGGTTAAATGACAAATTGTATATGGTCATTATTTTTCAAAATTATTTTATTCAGTATACTTATTTTTTCTATATAAATATCATTATTTACACTTTACAGGGCAACAGGATTAAACCATTTTCAATCTGTAGTGAATCAATCCGATTATCAAGTGCCATTCTAAACTTGTTAAATTGCAATTCCAATAACGACCCTTTATAGGTATTTGTTAAGTGGTTGCTTCCAATACCACAGAACTCTCAAGGATATAAATTCAGTCCTACTAAGAACTCAAGCTGCTTCAATGAGACAACTGACCTTTCCTGCTCCAAACAAGCAAATTCAATGAGCTTTGCTGGTACTGAATGAGGAAACATTTCAAGTTTTTGAGATAATGAAACATGCCAAACAATATTCTTCCTTTTCCTCTTTAATTCGCAATTGTTGTAGATTATTTGGTAGTGCTGGTAGTTTATACATCTGTAGGACGTCTTTTAAAAAATCGACATAAAATTTCAATTCAAGGACGAAAGCATGTATAGAATCACAATTTGTAGAAAAAGTGATAAAGTGATTCAGTCCCATAATCATAATCATTATATATAATTCCAAGCATAGCCAGTGATGAAGCTCATGTATAGATCTGTAAAAGGAGTTCAGCCCAACTACACAACAATATTAAGGATCTTCAAAGAATTCATTGCTTCAACAAGACAGCTGGCCATTACTGCTCCAACAATCGAAATGTTATGTTTCTTCATTTTGATCAGAAAGAAATTACAAATTAAAATAAAAATGTTTTTGTTTATCTTTTCATGTGTTGTGAAAACTTTTTTCAAATTACTTCAAATATTACGAAAACGGGATTTAATTATAAACCAATTACTTATTCTTATTTCAATGATGACAGCATAACATTTTTTTCACAAGTAAGAGTTGAGTAAGAGTTTAGACATGGTTGTTTCCATAGTTTCTTTTTTTATTTGAGTTCATGGTTCATGGATTATTTTAAAACCTACATTGTTCTATAAATTTTATTCTTGCATATTTAAGTCTATTAAACCGGCAATAATGAGCATATACAAAGGATTCTGGTTAAAAGTGTATTATTGTTTAAGTTATGATTTCATTTCGCAAAGCTAAACAAGAATTGCTGATCATATAAAAATGATCATAAAACTAAACTGAATCGAATTCAGGCAAAAAGTTGTTCATTGAAGATGCAACCACTAAACCAATAATAATCACTTATTGTTTAGGGAAAAAGAAAAATACACACCTTGGGATATGTACAGTAATATACTCACAGTAGACATGTATATAATTTAAGTTATCGAGGTAGTTAGTATTTCATTTTAGAATATATTAGTTTCATCACAAATTGTCTCACCTCAACAGAGATAATCAGTAACATCACTGAGTATACTTTATATATATTACCTATGGATTTGTATTTTAAATTTTAGAAAAACAAAAGCATTTATACAACAGTGTTGTCACTGCGGTCATATGATAGCTGTAATTATAAAATTTGATTTCATAAAATCTCAATCAGAGGCAAGAGTACATTTAACATTGACGTAAAAGGTTGACGGTGACTGCTTCAATGGAGTAATTTCAAGACCATCAATTAAGGTTCTCTCTCAGTGGGTAGTCTCACAGGAAGTCATTTTCTCGAAGCGGCTTCCAGTTATAACGTCAAGATGCTCATTTAAGGCTTCTTCTCTTTCACCTTTCAACACTAGACTGTAAAAGAAGACGATTACAGGATATCTATTGTTATTGAAGAGGCAACATATCCATCAAGGTAATGTTTGTAATGAGCTTTTGCCATTAGGGTTTGGCAATTATCTCTCAATATATAACAAACATGGCATCAACAGATTTGCTATTCACTTTGATGAGCGCTGCAATTGTAAATGACCACATAACTTTGTCTATGACTAATGATAAACATTTAGGTCCCAAACTTAACTATTGTCTGAAAGAAACGCAACCAACCAAATCGCCAAATATGTTAATCCTCTGGTGATTGATATGAATGAAACATAGTAAGATGACTTTCTTGGAAGCCAACTTTCTTGGATTTCATAAATCTAGTACCCCTTCAGGACTTCCAAAGGCTTCAGGACTGTCCAATGGCTTCAGGATTGTCCAATGGCTTCAGGACTGTCCAATGGCGGTACACTGTACAATGCATTGTATGTGAAAGACAATATGGAAAACACGTCCGTCATTAAACAACTTTTATCTATGCCATAGGGATATTGTTGAATTGGCAAACATGATCCAAAATTTTAAAAGTACAGGTTTTGGTCAACGTGTTTTTTTTTATCAATCCTACTGTGGTTATTATAATTGACATCTCCTTCCTAACTGATGGTATTTATAGCAGTATTTCCTTCAGGAGGGATATAAAATTACAATGTATCTGGAAACAAGTACGTCGTTTTTCAGCCAATACCAGTAATTAGTCAGACAAACAACTGCAAATCAGGATTGATTGTTTCCGTAGTGTGGAGACGTAATTTTAATGACAGGAAGTTCATATGTTGATATCACTATAAAAGATATAGAGAATACTACACGAGGTCTCATTAGATACGAATTATACGAAACGAGTGTCCTTCCGGCGGTATCTGACCGAGCGAAAGCGAGGTCAGATACCATAGGAAGGTCACGAGTTTCGTATAATTCGTATCTAATGAGACCGAGTGTGGTATTTTATTTATTACACACGTTTAGAATAGAGACATTTGTTAATAATCCTAATTTTCGTGTATGGCATCAAGGAAACAATTCCGAAAACCCGAAACCGGTTTCAATAACCGAATGCGTAATAATCGACGTTCGTGATGTGACCAGTCTATTTGCGCAGTCGCTAATTTAAACCTGCGAAGAAAGAAAATAGTTTCGAGTTTCGATTGAAAATCAACCAAAATTAGAATGTCAAAAAAGGCTAATTCATCGATGATGAGTTTTAATTAACGATTAATTAATGATTGATATAGAAAGCGTAGAATGTAAACATTCAGAGTCAGAGTCGACTTTGTCAACGCTCTTCTCTCGGTCGGCTCGCCATGTTCAAGCGTCAAGGCTGACGTGTGTCGTTGTGGCTGGGCTAGCTGCTGCGGATACATTGGCTCTGTTGAAAACGGAATACTTACCAACGGGTAATGTAATGGAAGATCTTTAATTTGAAACAAACACCATTTCGAACTTTTCTAGGAACTTCAAATGAAACGATAGAATCGATATGGACGATAATGAAAACAACGACGTGCTCGGAGATTGACGGGGACCCGACGGGAAGGGCAAGGTCATCGCCTTGTGTCGCTACAGCGTGTTTCGGGATTCCCAATTTCCCTGTGATGTGTTCCTGACTCCGTGACTGCATTTCAAAGTTGTTTATTCTCAGTGCTTGTCACATTTGATAGAATTTGGCTTGATCTACCCACATGTTACACTAACAAACCGTGCATGATGCGATGTCCGGGTGTTCACCGTGTTGAATTTACGGTTGATGTAAGTAAAAATATTAATGCATTTGCTGATCTATTGTTCATGAAATCGATTTTGCACAATGATGAAATCGTATGTTTTCTAAGTATCTGTCTATGTATCAACTCTTTTTAAGTATATAAAGCCGCAAACTTGAAGAAATGACATGTTTGTTATTGATGCGAAAAAAGTTCCGTTTTAGTTGACCCTAAATGAGAGGTCATTGGTTAACCAATCAAATCTGTGGAATGGGAGGTCATGTTGATACGACACAGGTCAACGCAATACGACACACGTGTGTCGTACGAGATTAGTATGCCATCACTTGTACGTTACCTACGTGTGTAATAATTACAAATAGACATATACATCAACCATTTTGTAATATTTTGCATTTTGGTAGGAAATTGTTATTTCTTGGTTCAGAATAGAATCTTAATCACAATAAGAACTGTTGAAATAATGATGTTTGGAAGATAGCGATTTTCCTCGTAACCATAAACACATAATATAACATCATGCCTCTAGATTGTCAGATTGGTAAGTGTAAATTCGTTGTTCATATGCACTTAATACAGTGTCGAAGCAAACAATTAAGCATATAATTTGTCTTCTATCTGTCTAATATGCTGAATCATGATAAACGATTCAAACTTTGTGTAATATGTTTGGAATATATATCCGTTGATACAATCGTTGGAAAAGAATTAACTATGAATGAAAATACAACCACTTCAAGTCAATTAATTTCATGTTAAAATGGATAAATATGAATATTGAAACTTTTTAAAAACTGTTAAAATACTATTTTTAAAATGACTATCATTCATAATAAGTATTTAATTATATTTGTGTGCACCGTCGTGTATAGTCCGTTTGTGCAGTTGAATATTCAAACTGAGGTAGGGTTCTTGTAATTATAACCAACAAGGCAAAACAATCTCAGGTCCAAAATTTAAAATTGTTACAAAATATTCAAGTGAGTATCTATGAAATACAAAGGCAGCAACCAATGGCTGTGATGAAAACTGGTCGATTATATATATTATAGTAGCGGTGGTTTCAATGAAACAAAAACGTTACAAAAACAACAGATGGCTGATATCAAGCCAAAGAAAAGATATCTTGATAAGAGATTATGTCACCAAGGATGTTCTGAGTGAGAATTTCTATGAATTATATTTCCGTACACATTAGCCTGACAACCAATGTTATCGCACCCACGGTAACCTCATTCATTCCTTATCTTGAATTACATCATAAATCTTAGAACCATTACCTAAACTCTTCTGCATTCATTTCTTATGCTTACATAAGCTGGACAGATAAGCTATTACCATGAGCTGATATACTTCCAAGAAATCCAACCTTTGCTTTCTATAATTAAATTGATAATAGCTTCTCCCACAGATAATCTCTACATGGTTTCGGCAGCTGGATGGTAAAAAGATTTCCCGATGTTTTCGTATCATCGAAGAATTATTGGTTATTATCATTTCTTCGATTAGAATACTTTCTTGTCTTTGAAACAGTTTCATAGATAGCTTTGTTTTATGTTAAAATATAAAGGGTCTAATGAGAAGGCTAACCCATAGGTAATTGTGAATTCCATTTAATTTTAATTTGTTATGAAAGTGTAAAGCAAGCAATGAGATTCGGTTTTGTTAAAAACAACGTTTGAACTTTGAAGTTTAAAACATGTATCCGACTAAATAAGTATTTTCATCACACAATTCAACAGAATATGGTTAGATAAAAACAATAACAGATCATTTGGTTGCCATTTAATCCTTGATGACATACAGAACATCAACTCTAAACTTTATCATGAAGCTTCTAATGTATCAATTTTCAATTATTTCAGTCGGAAATGCTGCTTTGCATTGCATATATACAGGATATTCCATGATTGCATATATACTATGTATACGACAGTAGTGGCGAAATATTAGTATAATTATAGTATACCATGGTCAGGAACATAATTAATTATCGTTGCCTCGAAAATTCTCAACATCTACTTCCCAGCATAGGCCCCCGGCGCTTATAGAACACAACATCATAGGCAACCCTTGAGGTCAAAACATTTCTTATAACTGTTAATTATGAACTCCGATATAACTGATTTCACAGGTAATAGATAGTTCTATCTTTATCCTCAAAAATACATCCCTCATGAATAATTAAGACGACGTTTTTACTTTCTATCACCAGCAATCGATTGCTGCACCTTTTATATCTGATAATGTAAAGGAATATAGTTACTGACTATAATACAAAACAACTTCTTAAAAAATTCATATCAATACCAACATTTAATCGAATTATTTTCGTCAGATCCGTGTGAGGTATTCCAGTCTATTAGATCCTGATGTTTTGTAAGAGACAAACCTTTCATGGATAATGTCTCTTTATCACTGATCTGGTAGGGAGGAAGCCTGACTCGATTACCGACTCGTTGTCACCATCAATCTATTTTTGCACCTTTGAAGACAGTTAAAAAATATATGATGTATCATAAAGATGCCAACAAGTTTGATCATGTTTAAATGATTTGTGTTTAAATAACCGATAAATGTGAGATCTTGGAAAATACAATGGTATTTTCATGGCAAAAGTAAGGAATTAAATGTGACTCAGAATTAAACCGCATAAGCCTTGAATCCTTTACAATACTTTTATTGTTCAAGTTAAAACAGTAAACGTATTGGAACAAAGTTTTTCGAAAATGCAATACCAAAGTTTTAGAGGGAAAATATGCTTAAAGAATTTGGGGCGATGCACTGGGCCTTTCATGGTAAATGCTGTCACTGTTAAATCGTGTTTTAATATGATAAATTTAATATCAATATGTACTGATTGTCACTGATAGTCACAATGTTTCCACTGGCATGACTAAAGCAGTTGTTTACCATTGACGTCTACTAACGTCTATTTCAGCAAATCTAAAGAAAGTTTCCGGTTGACAATTGAGATACTATATCTTAGGTATTAAGTCACAATAGAGTACAATTCCAATCCAACTCATTATTACACTTATAGACCATAGTGGTGGCCATTGCAGGTTATAATTTGCACGAAAGATAATTTTTGGCTTCTCAAAGTCATCATCTAAGATTACAACTATGATGAATTTATTAACAGGACTCTTAGTAACAACATGTGTTTGTTTTTAAAATTGTCCGATATGATTGGATATGATGGAGAACATCCAGCTAATATAACACATTGACAATCGCAGTTACAATAATAGTAATGAAATGTTGTAAGTAGAGTTGGTTATAGTTAACATGTATTTCTAGTATGCTTTTAATTCTATAATGTGACAGTTCATGAAATAAATGATATTTGTTCTTTGAGCATTTGAGGTACAATCTCTTATATTTTTACTTCACAATCAAGAGGGAAGCGCAGTAAAACGCCATATCATGCAGCGTATCTTAAATTTCACTTCTTCATCTTGACCTCAAAACTTAACTTTGGCTACTGAAACTCATCATTTACGAAATTGTGAATCGTCGCCATAACTTTTTTTAGCAGCCGTAGAGTACATTATTTTACCAAGAAATGTGCTTAAAAGAATTTCAGATGCTTTCTCTTTGAAGCATTGGCATTTCTTCAAGTATAATACTATCTTGTCTTTTGAATTACTTACAAAGATAGGCTTGTTTTATGTTGTGATGTGGATGCTAAAATATGAAAAGATCTAATGTGATAGATAGTCCATAGGTACTTGTGAATAGCATCTAACATTTGTCAGAAATAAGATTCTCTTTTGTCAAAAAACGTTATATTCTGTAGGTTTTTAAAGAGTTGCTGACTAAATGTAAGTATTTTAATCACGAAACTGATTTTATGGGTCACCTTTAAACAAAAACAATGATATATCATTGGTTGAAATGCTTAATTACTTTCTAAGACATTTAGAACATTGATAATGATAAAAAATAAATCACCTAATAATCTTTAGGATTAAAGAAGATCTTTCACTTTTCACTTGTTTCCAGGATTGCTGACAAGCATTGCATATAAAGGATATTTGGGGTTTTAGCTCCTAAAATACATCCCTCAAGAATATTGCAGAAGACGTTTTTGACGTTCTGTCACAAACAACCCGTGTCTGCGCCTTTAATTTCTTATAATGGAATTTTGATTGTGAATCAAGACAACTTTCTAAACCATTCATATTGATATCAACTTTAAATTAAATTAATTCCATTGAAAGTGTGTGAGCTTTACCAATCTAATAGATCCTCACATTTTGTAAGACAAAGACCTACCATGAACACCGTCCCTCTTTCATTGATCTAGCAAGAAGCCAGTCTCACTTCGTTGCCGAGTCGTTGTCATCGGCAAAATTTATTTTTGGCCCTTTGATATCCCAAAACAGTTGAAAATAGCTGATGCATTAGCTTTCCTGCTGACAAGTTTGTCATGCTTAAACGAATATATGTTTTATCTAAGTTAACGATACCTTTTGCAGCTCTAACATCAAGTTTAACCTCATTTGTTTCATTATTTCCTACTATAAGCTTCTTATTTATATGTTATGTTTTACACGAACAGTAAAAGAATTGTGTGGTCCTGTTATTAGAATGGAACAATGATTTTTGCAATATCATTTTTCAAAAATCTCAGAAATTCTATACTTATTGAAAGTTGCCTGGTTACTGAGTCACAGTCACAGCGAAAGCATTATCACTGGTTACACAACGCGGGAGATTATTTCCTTTGTCTTTACAGGTTGCTATTTGACATAACGACCTAGGTGCGTTATGTGGATTACTTCAGCCTGAAAAATACTGTTTTTCCCTAATTATTTTAAAATCTTTTTTTAACAAAATAGAAAAATAAGTTCTAAAATGATGATGTTGTGTAAGACGGTTATATACTCCTTTTCGGTTGATATGGGATATAAAGCCTCTCGGCTTCGCCTCGGGCTGTATATCCCATATCAACCTCAAAGGAGTATATAACCTATACTTAACGGCTTAACATGGCTTTACAGATAAGATTGATAAGGATCATCTTGACCTTCCTGGCACGAATTTGAGGCTGATTCCATTAACCCGGACAACAGTCATGACGAGTGGAATTTGTCCATACAAAGCTGTCAAACTCTACACTAAACCCTTTCCTCTGATCTCAACATGATACTAATAACCTGGCTTTTGCTGCTTTGACTGGCTCTTGCTGCTTTGGTGTGGATTTGTTTGCCCTGCCCTATTCATAGAATCCTTAAAGTTGGGTTAGAATTTCTGAAAATATACGACATTTTATTGATTTTATGTTCAAACAATTAAGAAAGAAAAGCAAGGAGATTAACACTTAAGAAAATCATTCATTAATCAACACAATGTTTTTAAAGTTTTGGTTTTAAATGTCAACATCAATGATTGCAGCTATGGCGGATTCAAATAGAAATAGAAAAGTTTAAACCAATAGCCGATGTCAGTCGAAATCCGAGACATATCTGGTCATTGGAAGAAATTAAAGAACTGAGTCAAAGTCCTTAACTTAGATTAAATGCTAATATCAGCTACAAATATATACAGACACAATAAAGTTGCATTGCGTTAGCCTGTAACCATATTTAATAATAACTATAAGCTGATCAACAACCTGATAACGCTAAGTTTTACACTTTGTACCTTCCTTTATGAACTTAAAATTTGTATTTTGTTTTGTATAATTATTAAAAGTATTGTATTAAGTTTTCAAAAACCTTTAATATCATATAGTATTTGAAAAGCAACCAAGCACAGGTATTGCAAATATGCAAATTGTAAAATCTAACGTCGTTATACGACTCACAATGTGCATGTTACAATCCACGTCACAAATTATCTCCCCCTTTTGAGATTGCAAATATTTTACAGCTTAGATGACACAAACTGTTATGTGAAATCAAAACTTATCAGAGAAGCCATTAACCAGGAAATAAGTCCTATGACATTAAGAAACGGTTTTGAAACGATTTATAGGAAACTGAAGAACTTTACAGTTTTATTTTTATGTAAAGGATAATTGCAGATAAACGTTAAAAAGTAATTTAGAAACGTATTGTTAGAAAACAAATCTCCCCCCCCCCCCCAACCCCTTCAAGTAAAACGAAAAGATATATTCCAATAATGATATTCTACTCTTTCCTATTATCTGTCGTAAGAATGTCTTTGAAGATTTATTTTGAATAAAAAAGGAGATTTGTTTTCCGAACATCACGATCAGCGAATGAACAAATGCTTAATTGCAAAATAATGTTTGAATGACTGAAACCATGTTTTGACAAATGGCAATACAACTCTATAGCTCCTATGAAGGAGTATGTAAAATTTGTGTATATCTATTATCTAAAAATCCTAGCACATGAAATATAGGAGGTTAAGGTAAAACGAACTTTTGGTGGCTATTGTTTAGGCATGAGAAAGTTGAATGTTTATCATAACAGTATCACTTCTAAATGATATTTTCACATGATTCGTCTTAACTGGTCTTCAACAAATGAATCAAATGGATTTTGTCATTTAATAGTATTTTGTTTACATTAGAAAATATCTTGATTAAAAAAACTCAAATATTTCACTATAGTTGTATCTAGATACATTTCAATGTATATAACAAAACATTTACTTTAATTAAGATATCTTTCTTTATGATAATGATTATTCTTGGTCATACCTTGAATTAACTTAACTTAAGCATAGTGTTTACAATGCATATGTGACAATCGCTTCAACCACTGTTATCCTGAAGACGTTTTATTCATATTATAAGTCTATATATAGAGACCAAAAGTAACACGCTTTGAATTTTCAAATCACAAAGGACCAATACACTATAGAATAGTATACAATTGTAAGGTGGTCATGTAAAACAGTCACTATTTTTATTTTATAATGATCTTTTTCACCTTATATAAATTTTCACACGGATCTAAACAGTGTTTATAATGTAAATGGAATATATTCACATTCATTCATGTAATGTGATTTCATTGACTTTTTATTCTAATTTACCGACCTATGTACAGGGATGGTTAATAAAATAATTAGATTAAAGTGGTAGTATTTGCTTTAACCGATTATGCCAACTCAGCCTTCCACATACGAGTCTAGATGAAGAACAAAGCTTCTACGCTATATACATGTATGTATGCGGCAAAAATGAAACTCTAGCAACAAATATCATCTTTTAATCCTCAAAGCCTTCATTTTGCTGGCTCTAGTGCTAAAGTCTGCCAACATTTCAGAAATGCAATGCTATTACCTAGGCAGCATGTTATTGCAAGGCAAGTTAAACTGTCAGAAGCCAATTGACTGTGAAATCTGAATGTTAACAAATGGTGGCATTAATGTGTGTAAGCGCTTCCGGCTTGTCACCCAACGTGGGTTAGATCTGTAGTTAGTAATTACTCCTGTCGTTAATATATCCTGTATGAGAATGTCTCTAATGGTGGACTATCTCTGGTGGTTTAGAGGAGGTATGAGAATGCACTAATATTGCAATCTATACTTGGCCATTAATGGTAATATTGCATGCTCCTGACCGTTGATTCGTGAAATCCTAGCCATTAGCAAATGAGTATAATTGTTATTTAGTGATATCCTTGTTCATAAATATTTTTGTTAAAATGATGGTCACGTAAATCGATTGCTAATTAATATTCTAAAAAGCATTTCATTAAGTTATGCAAAAACGTGAAATAAAAGAATGATATGGTTTAAACATATCGTATTCATGGAAATATGAAACGGATTGGCAAACAAGCCAGAGGCTTATATTAATGCCGTTCCGAAATGATACGATTCAAGTCAAATGAAACTGTAATAGAATGGACCATTGTGACGGTATCACATGCAGCTAACTAAACATATTTTGGTTCTGTTCATTGATTGAATCGGTTGATGAAATTTCCCCACAGTATGTCCCAAAAAAAGTGACCCACCCCTTAAAGCTGTCATGATTTTTTATGACCCCCCACTGATGCCTGTCATATTTTTTTATGACCCACCCAAATTTGTTGTCATGTTTGAAAACAGCACTAAAATACTGTCTTATTTTTTTATGACCCACCCCTAAAGGTTGTCTTATTTTTTTGTGACCCACCCCTAAAGGCTGTCTTATTTTTTTGTGACCCACCCCCTAAAATCACCAAAAACAATAAACCAAATCCGTGGGTTCCGGCAGTTTCTCCTTGCGGAAAGAAATGGACCACAATCGCATGAAAGGGTGGTTCATATCACATTGCCTTTGTAATGATTCAGTAGCCAAAATGGTGATTTTAGAACAGCGTCGCTGATTGCACAACTGACTTTCATTGCCTCCAATTAGGGGTCTCTACGCATAATCTCAGCGAATAAGAACAGAGGCTCAGTCAACAATTCATGACTTTATCTGCCTCTGTGGGGAGAGAATGCATTACCATGACTTGACATGACAAGTACTTGACATTTTTCAAGGAGTTTAGTGAAGCAAGATGACAGGTGCATGCCTCTGGAGGTTTCAGTTTAAACCATCTGTACTCTAATAGCAGGGTTCTACTCATCCCCTTGAATCCAGATTAATCAGTCGGGAATGATTGTTATTTTGTACTGTTTTGCTCTTAGCATGTTCTCTATCAGGTGTAAATTTATTGATTGTATTGTATAGTGTATGTTATATTTCTTCTTAAATTAAACAAAAACAGTGTGACTGTGTCGCCGTATATATATCACAAGTTCAACAAACTTACCTTTAGTAATTAAAATATTGCTCCCAGACCATTTGCAACAACCAAAGTCAAATAAGTTGCATAAATTGCACATTTCGTAAGTGTTCAGAAGCGCCACCGATTTGCTGTAGTAACCATCTATTGAGTCTAGAAATATTGATAATAGGAAGTCACAAGGTTAAGTAAATTACTGGCTTTGCTATGTTACATCAATAACAAAATTCTATTAACATTCCACTGCTCTTGTTATTACATTGCATTGATTGACCTAAGTGAACACTTACTTATTTATCTATCAAAGAGGACCTAATGACTTTGTTTTTGTGAAGAAATTTAAGGAAATCATTAAGGGTGAGGACGATTCATAAATTGTGACCAATCTCAAGGGAGTAGTTGCATAAGTCACTCTAAACAGTAAATTGCTATCAGTCTAAAAATATAACAGTTTCCAAATAACCATTATCAATGGAAATAGGTTACAATTCCGATTTTCTTTTATGTATTTTCGCTCCTTTGAAATTTTCAGCTGATGACGTAAAGATGTGTTAATTTCAATTACATATTTCTGCAATTTCAACAACACACTTTGATCTTAAAAATCAAAATTATATTACTCATGGGCTCTTAGCTTCACATAATTAATTCCTAATAAGTCATTCTTGAAACGATTTATTTCTGAGAAATTTGATATATGGAATAGGACTGAATATGATTAGCAAATATCATTAGCGTGAAAATAGTCCGAACTTTAAAACGTGTATTATAGACATGAAGCAAATATATATGAAAACTGTTGCTTGGTATGCTGTGTTGGTGTCTGAACGAAGTTCAAAAACACAAAGTTTTAGGAGATGCTCATAAGTCCCACAAGTTCGATCTTTATTCAAATTACTTATTTATCCATTTCCATTTTACTAACCACAAGCAATGTAGGAAATAAGATTTCTATCAGATTAGTCGACAATTAACTTTAGTTATTTAGGATTACATGGTAGCCTTCAAGGACGTCACTCTATTGTTCATTGGGCAAAATTCCACGGGCAACGAACTCTTCTTCTTAATCATGTCCAAGGTTCATATGTTATTCATAACGTAGTCCCCTACATCAAACTGGAAGTCATTCAAATGATTGAAATAAGACCATTAGAATTTGTTAGAACTTTGATCACGTAGTATGTTCTTATTCTCGCGTTTTCGTATTTCGAAAATTTACATGTATCGTTCAGTCATGTCCTGTATAAGTTGTAATTTACCTTCACGTTTTAGAACTAAATGCAAGTCGGAACCATCCTTGAGTAGACTGAGTTTACTGAAAAAATCAATTGCTTTTATGGTATTTGTTTTAATTAGTCAATTTTGTCAAAAGAAGGAATAAAACAAAGTCCATTTGTTAAGAAGCGAAATGGTTTTGTATTTCTCATTTATGGTCTGTGCTTAAATTGTGCATGTCCTAAATATATATTCAAATACATTTTACAAGGTCAACACTTCCTAAATGAAGTCGCCAATACCAATATCAAGTGCCATTTTAAAATTGTTTATATCCAATTTCAATAAAGAAACTCAGTAGGTATCAGAGTTGGTTAAAATCTTATGAAATTCTAAAGGATGTGAATTTAGTTCTACCAAGAACCAAAAACACTTAGAAAAAACATTTGTCCTTTCCTTCACTAAACTGAAATTCTCTAACTTTACGGTCATTCTCAGGATATATTGTCATTTGATAAACATGTTTGCCTTTTTAAGAAGTTGGTTTTAGCGAGGGGATCAACACATATTTAAACCATACAGTTGTCAAAAACTTCCAATATTTCTAGTCGACATCAACATCAAAATTGAATTGATCTATCGAAGTAATTGGTTTAAAGATGTTGAGAAAACTTCTTTGTCTATCAGCTTGGAAAGGTTGGAGACTTTATCTCAGTTCAAGTATTTGCTTGTCGAGGTATTAGTTGCAATTTAAATTTGATAGTAGAAATTGTTATTTTCATGTAAACACGAAAAAATACATTTACTTCGAATATTTTACTATCGAATAGTTCACATTCCCATTACTTTCACACTTTTCATTTGGTCACATTTCAATGTTAATTCAGATAAAGATGTTCCGAATCCTAGACAGTTTGATCTCTTGAATGGTTTCATTGAATTCAAAAAGAAGTAAAAGATCTAAATCAATATCTTGCATCCTTACAATTTTCAATCTGTGATGTTCACATTCAGAAGGAAATCAATCTGACCCAACAAGGTTCCCTTGTGAATAGGAGAAGTCGCCGAATGTTTAACTGATATTAACAATCAATGCGCCTATATGTAAAACATTCATGTTACACAATTAGTGTCTAGACATGTAAAACGTCTTGTACTTTTGTCAAAGTCGGTATGAGATTTATTCTGAACAACAAAAGAAACGTCCTTATGTAGAGGATGGTTAATTAACAGGTTATTTTTTTATGATCTGAATGCATTGTTTTAACAAACGTTCCATTGTGATGATACTGCATGGCGTTCTTGACAAAATGTGTAAGTCATTGGGTCGCTTAATGCTTGCATGGCCTTGATTCAGTAAAAAAAACAATATGTCACGTGACCACCATTTGCATTGATTGCAGCGACCTATTTCCTGTACATGGAATACACTAATCGATTGATGAATGGCATGGGAATAGCAACCCACACTCTCTGAAATGCTTTTGTGAGTTTGCCGGTCTTGTTTGAAAGTTATTCACCTTTGTTTAATTTCGTCCCATATGTGCTCTATAGGGCTAAAGTCCGGATTGAGGACTTGCCACGCCAGTTTGCGGATGTTATGCTGTATGAGAAAGTTGGTCGTCAATTTGGCAGTGTGACCATGTGCATTGTCTCGTTCGTTCTCGTCGATGTCGCAAGCTGGGCGCCGAAATTACAGATTATCGCCGACGTACTGTATGTGCCCTGATTGATCTCTGGAAGCGTCTGACCTTGGGCCGTTGACCAGCATTGAGACGTCATATGGTGTGCTCCCTCTGACTGTGGCTAAGTCTTTGCATGATCGTTGCGTTCAGGAAATGAATGCCATAAGGTTAACTAGGGCTGCTTGGTCCTTTATGCTTTGCATAATGCTGCTTTCGCAAGCATGGTTGTCAGAAGGGATCAACTTTAGAGTCAACATGACATCCCACTGTGGTTACGTAAATAGCTGTTGGTGGGTATGTTGATTATGTCATTTAACCTTTAAACGATTCAAAATTACCATCAATTTCATGTTGTTTGATACATTAAATCTTACAAAAACGCGACGTTTCTTTTGTTGCTCAGTATATATCGAAGTTAATTGTTCAAATGTAAAATCAAAATCGGGTAATGGGGAATATGATGTGAAAATGGTGACTTCCACTTACCATTAGCCTGAACGACTTCCTCTTTGAGAAAATGTAGGTGTCCATTAACCTAATTTGGTCATTATCATTTTCCCCTTTCTCTCAGGTTAAAGTTTTAGCAAGACGAACGCTTTTTGTAGCCAGAAGAATGATCAAGAAATTTAATCGGCAACGTCAAACTGACCAATTAGACACTGTTCCTGTAACCTTGGATAAGACTGAATTTCTGTCACATCAGCACAAGTTGCCCACAGACAACAGTAATCCATGATGCTATTTGATTGGACAGATATAAAAGTTGTGAGATTTGTCGATAAACCTAACTTACCACTGTGAGGGGAGAATGCATTGTAAATGTAAATGTCAATATGAAAGTGTCAGTCCTCAAGCTGACAAATTTAATTGAATAGTTTGCCACATGTATAGGTTAACTAAACATGTGTAAGTACTGCACTGTGATGTCCCCCATCCCAACTTTTAATCACATCTCATCATCTGAGCCTTGTATGCAAGTAACGCCAGAGACATTCAACAAAGATATTTTGTAAAAGAAGAAATATGAACCCTAAGAAATAAAAAGATCCACTACATCTATAGGCCTAACCGAATTCTAACTCATAAAATCATACTGAACGATTTTGAGATAGAGGCCAGAAAATGACTGTACCCCGATTTGTACTTAGTTCTAATTGATTCTATGGTAACAAGAAAAAGTAACACTTAGAATAACAAAAGTAGCAAAAGAGACCATTCAGCCACTAAATCTAGCCACAAGTTAAGTTAAAAACATCTTTAATAGTTTGTGTGGCCCGGAAACAGACCCTACCCCCAATATGCAATGAGTTTTAATTGGTTTCATGGAAACCCAAAAAAATCAATAAGTACCAAAATAGCAAGATGGACCATTCAACCAATTTGTCTACTGCTATGTCAATAGAATATACAGGTCATTGGATCAAGCACTTGTAAGGGCTGAAAACTCAACAGTAAATAGTGTAGAGGAAAACCTTGTTCTGATGTAAGAATTGGCCATCTTGATAAGGCACGTTGCATCCTGGCAATATTGATTGTCTGTGTGGAATTGGAGATGCCGACGGTACTCTTCGACACGAATCTAATCATTTTGAATTGCAGTTCTTTGTGTTCAGAGAATTGGGTCAAGGAAACATTTGTCAATATTCAGATGAATTCAATCTTTGGCGAATAGGAGCGTGTTTTCATAAATAATCACTAGTTTTATATAACAATAATAAACCAAACAGATGCTACCATGAGCTGACAATATATATGAATTAACAAGTATCTGGAATTGTCTTTGGAATAATCATAGAATGTTCATAAACTTTCCACTTAGTTTTGCCTAAACCGGTGCATGGTATATGAGGAAACAAATCGGGCATATCAATAAATATAAATCGCTCATGACTAAAGATGATGTTTTGGACGTTCTGTCACTAACTGTTCATTTCTGCGCCTTTTATATCTCCTAATGGAATATAGTTTATTTATGGCCAATTACTTTGCAGCAGGCATCTTCTTAAAAAATTCATATTGATATAAACTTTTTATCAAATTATATTTAATTCCGTTCGAAATGTGTGAGTTATTTCAGGATTAGATACTGTTAGTGACAAACTACCGTAAAACTAGTTTCTTCATCATTGATCTGAAGCAAATATCATTCGATTGCCGACTCGTTGTCACCGACCGTCTATTTTCGCCTCTTTGATATGTCAAAACAGTTAAAAGAGTTGATGCATCATCTTGACTGACGACACGTGTTTCATGATTAAGTGAAAATGTGATGTTTATTTTTGGCACAGGAATTAATCTGTTTACAAGAAGGACATAATTTTCCCCACAGAGGTTTATTCAGGTGATAATTTCCTGCGATCGCTCTGTGACGATATATCCATTTAATTTCATATCATTTTATGAACAATAGAATATAACATGTAATTGGTTGTAATTGTGTTTTTTGGTTGATCATCTGATAAACTGTTTCCAACAGTATGAAATTTGGTTATATTTTATACCTTTATTTATGTCATGCAATATATTTCTAAATAATTAAGGAACTCTAGCTTTTGTAAATGACAATCAGAAAGGGGATTTAGATTTAATAAAAATTTTCAATGCATGTGATGTTAGAGACCGTCCCGGTTAAACTATAGTTTATGCTAAATTTTCAGTTTACAACGTTTCATTTTAATGACACAACTCTTTCTTAACACAGTACATTTTCAGTGGTGATATTGATAACTAAGAGGATATTCATATCATTTCTGAAGAAATTAATAATCTGCTCGAGTGCTACCCATATCATTACTTTGAAGTAATTGTACTTTCAAAAAAAAAAATCGCTAATCGCAACCAAGTAGGTCCGTACATCCTGTTTTCTAAACAGCTTGGTTACAGAAGGCAATGTGGATGAAGTGCCCTGCCAAGGGGCACAACACAATATAAGACAAAGATCACAAAAGTTTAAATTTTCCAATATATAACCGATCAGTGAAAACTAATGACTTCTGTATTTCAAAAAACACAGTCAGTATCACTTTTGTCGTCTCAGGTTGCCACTGACATGACAATAGTATCCATACATATCGTTAATATATACTATATAACTTCTACTGACAATTGATTATTTCAATAAACAAAAATTGCCTATCCTTGTGACTTAGAGTTTAAGATACCATATATACCATGTCATATATAATTTGCCATAAAACTCACTATTTCAGTAATAACTAAAGGTGATCACTGTGGATGCCTTACCATTCCATAGAAACCCGTATCTTCAGGTCTTCAGAACTGAAATTGCAAATAAGCGTAAACTTCATAGGTATCACCTGCATGACACGAATTTGTCAGTGATCTTATATAAGTTTACCTTATTCAAGGCGAGCAGAGGATTTCCGTACATAATCCGTCAGATTCTGCACTCAACCTTTCGTCTGATATTTAAACAAATGTTGCTTTGCTTGATACAAATTCCTGCTTTCATGTTGATAACTATGTGCAGGCATATTTACAAAAGGCATAAAGATTGTAAGTGTTCCTCAAAATACACAATATTTTATTGATCTGTTGCTCATAAAATTAAAAGGCAAATAAAGCTAGGAGATCGTTTCTTGGGAAGACGTTTTTGGTTTTCAAAATAATAAATAAGATTGAACGAATTCACCGGATAGAAGTTAGGTTTATTTGTAATGATAATGTTTAATCGCAAACAAGACGAAGACCTTACTGTTAATTTAATCCTATTCAAGCACAAGACTATCTTTCTACAAGACGGTAAACCATGTTTTACAACTCCTTTAGAGCATTTCAGTAGTAACTACTTAGTCTTAAGTTCACACACAATGCATTCATTCTGAAAGAAAACGACTATTCACACAGGCTGTCGTGCAAAGTGTTTAAAGATTAAAACCAATTCTAAATATGAATTTTGAAAATTCAACAAGTCCAAGTTGAAGAATTCTAGCACTCTTATCAGCGATCTGTGGTAATCTAAAACATTGTGTATGTTGTAGCAATAATAATAATTGTCGCCATCATAAGATGGTTTAATGAGAACATGATCCATGTAACGGAATTACACGTAGGAAACTCATGATGTATTGGTACTGGTCGCTGATTGATCCGGTTGACCTTTCAATTAAGTCAATATTCAGCACAGTTTGGTGCCAAGAATGAAACCATTGATTACTAATACACCCTTGTGAACTCCAGGTGATTGTTATTCCCTGATATCGACGAAATCAGCAATTGTCACAAGTCATTGAACTACACTCTCGGGCAGAAGAAACAATACCTAAACTGCACTATATTAACAGCTGCGTACCTTAATTTTGTTCACTTACCTATGTATTGTAGTGCAAATATCATATAATTTCGATTGACTTCATAGCATTGGCATCATAGTATTGCAAAAACGAAACGGATAATGTTGAAATGTCACGACGTAATTTGAAAATAAGTTTGCATTTACATATTTGTATGTTACACCTAACAGATAATCGTTATAAATTTGGAAGGACATTGAAGTGACCAGGGGTCAAAATTACGAAAAACTATTTTTTATTTTTGTCTCTAAAATCATTCATTATTGATCAACAATTTTAGATCCAAGTCATATTTGTTCTTCTGCACAAAGGCATGGTAGTTTTGCTGATTTTTTATCTTACAACGTCTTTATGGAATATATTGATCGACATTTAAGAAAATCTTAACCTCACAAATATGACCCCACATATCTATTTAACCGTGCCAAATATCATTATTCAGAACCAGTGACGAGACGGTCGCGATAAATGGTTTGAGAATGATTATTTTATACAAGAACAATTGGGGATCCTTCGTCAGTGCTCTTGGCGTTATTTTATAGACGTCCAAACAAACCCCAAATAACATGATAATTGCATACCCAAGCAAGTAAACAAACTTTTGGTATGCAGCTGTACACTCAGGATGCAAACTGCAGCATATGAGGTACAATACATGTTTACATTTATACAACATTCAATATAAAGTTGTGTACATCCAGTTCATTAATTAATAATGCATTAATGATGATTAATGATAATGATTCTAATACCGTGCATTGTATTAAATAATTGAATTTGTCAGCAATATCATTTAAATACATTGAGTACATTTTCCATCTTTCATTGGGATTCATCGCAACGTTTCAAGAGGTTAGAAACGATACCATGTGATAAGTGAAACACGACAACTAATCTCTGCTATAGGAACATGAGAAGAAGTACTTATAATTTCATTCACGGCACCATGATACATTTATTTTTATGACTCACAAAATTTGAGCCCTTTACAGTCTTTTACACTATGTTAGCTTGATTAGCAAGTAGAAAATTATGAAATGTAGAATCTTAGTTAAATGAAATGTTAAAGATGTTATAACCTTGATGGAAATTAATTTGTTCACACGTAATTGCTCTATGACGCTAGGACACAAACAAAATAAACACCTTAAAAGCCTCTCCTATCTAGACTAGTTTAGGAGGTAATAAAACGACTTATTTTGAAAGTCGTGTATGAAGAAATATATGTTTTTCTCGCATATATCAATAAGGATTTATATTGTTTCTTTATTCGGGTTTTCTAACTACTGATGATCGTACCTAACTTCTTTTGTCACGATAAAAGTCTATAGTTTTAGGTTCTAAGAACATTTCGAGAATAAGGAATCTGTTCTTAACCTCGAACATACATTGGCTTCTTATAATGTTCAATCCATCATTCTTAAGAAAAATCATTGCCGGAATTTGCTTTTCATAAAATGGTAACAGTTTTCATTAACATATCTCAAGTTGTTGGGGTATATTTGTTTGTTGGCATATCTGTATTAATAATTATATGTGAATGAATCTAGCTATTAACTATTCATATTACCTATTGAAAAAATTCCGCCTCAAAATGCAATGTTATTTGATATCGAAATTGTCTTGACATAAGAAACAAATGATACTATACTACCCAGTCACATTGTAGAGTATATGGTCTTTCTTGCAGAAAATTTATATAACTTTTCCCAAGGACACTAAAGTCTCAATTTGTATAGGCTTGATATATGCTTTATTACACCAGAGACGCAAGCAATGTTGTTATGTAACGTAGCTTAATAGAAAATGATACAAACAAGACGTGAAAAAACGAAAACACGCTAAATATTGTGTCAGTTATATAATTGGTATATGGAGTTAGTGTTATACAAACCACAAATAAAAGTGCAAGTGGTTATGACGCTAGCTGCAGAGCTTGAGAAGAAAATAGGATATAATCGCTAAGTAAATGACTGCAGTCGATTCTTGTTTCTGTTAAGACAAAACATCTTCACGGATTGTCAGATCTAACCAGTTTCAGAATAGTAACCCACAAGCTAAAGGTGTAAACTCAAGGGTAATGTTACTCATAATCAATATATATTTTAACAGTTTAATATCGGGACATACTGGTGATAATAATTTGAGTCTATTTGTTTTGCTAAAGCTAATTGGTCAGTTCGACCACTGCATTGCATTGAATATCTCCGATTTCACTAGTCTTTGACCACCTCCCCCTGTACTTATGTACATAACGCAATACTTGCTAATATAATTTTATGTTCATGACCATGACCATGACTTTGTTAAGTTTGATCGATAGAGTCAAATACCCGTTAATGCAGGCAGATATCATGCCTAAATGTGATAAAATACTATTGTATTTTGCTGTTTCAGTCTTGATCAATATCTTCATATCCTTTCTGCAATTTGCAATTGATATGGAAATTCGAAAACATTGTTGATGCTTGTGTAATTGGCATCTGTTGACCGATACTTTGAGTGTTTGATGGTTGATTGTTTTTATGTTAGTCTTGTTTGTCATACCCGTCTTTGATTTAAAAAAGGTTGTTTGTCACATGACTGCACCAGGCTCAAGGTCCGATATATGTATCCATAACATATATAAAAAATGGCAGATGAGTGTTTTTTACCTTGATGAGAACCATCTCTTCTCCTAAGTCTAAGTGTAGCCTTCTGCTCTGATAGGCAATGGTACAAAGTCTTGGGATCATGAACTGAAAAGTCTTAATAAAGAAATCGTCTCATAAGCATATTTGAGATGCATGATGAATTGAATCTGTTTGGTATCTACATTTCAACCATTAAGTTACGAAGTCAATGTAATAAAAGCTGATACATGTACAATTTGGGTAACTGAAACCGAAACTTATTTTTTCCTTTTTATATCTATTTTTGAAAATAGCCTCTTGATTTTGTCATGTAATCAAGATGAATTGCACTACTATTCGTCATTCTTGTTTTAGTCGACACTTCCTGGTCCTGTTAAGATTTAACAGAAAAAGATCCATGAAATAGGATTGTAAAAGCTGATGTCTATCATCTAACATACTTCTTCTTAGTCCACAAATCAAAGAAGAAAATTCGACATTTTACTAATACTAGGGAAATTCTCAAAAAGAATCGCACTAAAGCAGATTGAGAGACTCAACAATGTCGCAATGTAGCTATGCTCAAGATACATATATGGGATAAATGCTCTCAACCATATAACAAAGAATTAAAATTAATAATAGATTTGACTAGAAAACCCTTTCGGGGGGATTCTTCTTGTTTGTTGGTTAAACTTCCTGATATACAAATTCCTTGATTGCGATATTTCCTTTATTGTAACGCATCAGTTTCATATCAAAGAGTAAAACTCTAGAAATTATGAAATATTTCGGGATGGGAACAACATATAGGCAAAATCACGTATCACGTCTTAAAAGTTTTGCAACAACAACTATTTTCTTTGATTCTCCACCTACCAAAAACTACATTATCAAAAACGAATCGAACCGTAACTTTACGGAAAAATTCATTAAGTGATCATGTCACCAACAAAGTGTTTTCATTATTTTTACTCTTTTGGAAACCAGACAAATAAATTTTTGTGAAATATCATCTTAAAATTAAAGAGACACAGAGTATGTTGATAGGATCACATATGTCAAATTTTGAAATCGATGTTATTACATCGGGAACCACTAACTGAAAATAACAAGTTAAAGGTCAATCGGTACATTAGAGCGAAAATACGGCCATTCAAAGTCGGGATTTTGATCGAAAACCGGACAATGTGACACGAGTGGCATGCGCAAATTCGCCAAAAGTAATATTGAAACCTTGTCATAAGCTGACAGGAAGATATATTCGATTCGATAGTGATTATTAGGTATTGTAACTAATAGGTAGAATAATTGCATGCATATTTTCGAATATTAAACGTATTTGAGATGTGTTCTTGATGTTTCCATAATATCAAGCATTTTAGAGATATTATGCATAAATGGATATATTTGCAAGTCCAGTGATGAGATATGAACTTCAATCAACATATAAGATATTTTGTAGCTTATCAAAACCAAATAAAATTTTAAGAAAGATACCCTGTGTCACTTTAAATAAAATTATATAAAATAAATTAAAAACAAATTGAGTTCTGAAATTACGTTTTGTTTCAAGTCAGAGTGTTATCTTACAATTAAAAATCAGGTTAAATATCTTTTTTGTTTATCTATATATGTTGAAACTGTAAAAAAAATCATATTTTTAACAAGTATGATATTGACCCACAGATACATGTATGTATATAGACAGACAAACCTAAGTGAATCCTTGAGTAAGGAAAATTGCATTCATTCAGCATCTATCCTCAGACTTGTAGCCTGCCATCAACAGCACAAATTCAATTAATCTTGGTTTGCAATCACAGTTGAATTATGTAACCTGACAAGATGGTAACGTCTAGACACATAAATCGTACATCCTGATGCTACTCCTTCAAGTGATAGAAGAGGTTGCTATCAGAACTCTGGTTTCCACTTACTGTAACAATGTTATATTGGGATCACACTATCTTGAATAGTACAGATTCTTTTACTTTTTTGGACCGAGTCCCATGCGGGATTCGAACCCACAATCTGTACTAACATTGTTACATTTGTTTACTATCTAAATGACATTTATCTCTAATACATTCAGCTTTGGAAGCTGTCCCAATCAACATCTAGAAGAGGTCTCGTTTGCTATCAGAACTCTGGTTTCCACTTACTGGTAGAGATATGGATGGAACTGAATATTCATACAAAGTGTCAACTTTTGTCAAGTTAACAATCAAATTGAAATGAGCACTTTATACCTAAAAGAAATTCAGAATTTCTTGGCGTTTGTTATCAAAATTTGAAACTCCTGTGTCGTTTAATCTCCCTACAATCATTTAAGAATGTGTGTCAAGGAATGAAGTATATTTGATTGCACAGTTCATGTTATTTATGTAAAGTTAGATAAATATTAAAATAATGCTTTTGCAATGACAAAAACAGAGACTGTTCCTGAGTATATTTCTGAGCTGTCATTCAATCAAAAGTTCTCAAGCATTAATGATCCTGAACAACCTTTTTTTAAATAAGATACATTTTGAAAGGCGGAAATAATAAGATGAAGACCTCACTCTGAAAACTACCTGTGGGTATGCAACGAACTCAAGCCAATCTGGACTACAATTACCTGGAATCATCTTATTCTCACAGGGTGCTCTCCTAAACTGATGAAAGTACTGATGTGCTTCAGAATCAATGTTACTTTTTTTAACAACCATGCATGTGTGTGGACATCTGAACTTTTTATCTCAGAAATGGAATAACTTTGGTACCTTTTTCCATATTAGGTCAAAGTTTTTTGGCACACACGTCAAGTTACTCTGAAAATCATACATGCACTTAAAGCTGCAGGGTTTTGATTTATTATTTGATGGTTTTAGTTTTCCGTAATAATAGTTGAGACTAATTAACAATTGAATTGAATCTAAAAGAATGCTACATTTATATAACATAGTGTTCAAGTTATGAATATGAATGTTTTGATAATAATAGTTTTGACCTCATGCTCAAATCAAATGCAAGAAAATATAAAAGATAGTTACATAAACAGTCTTATCAAATAGTGTCACATTATCCAATCCATGTACTCTGAATATTTTGCCCTTTAAATCTTGCACTTTGCAGTTTAAATCTTCTCGTTTTCATTGCAAGAACATAAAATGCACCCACCACAGCAGATAAACTCCCTGCGAGTGTCTTAGTGATCTTAAGAAACTTTGGACTGAATCAGCTATATCAATTGTATGTCGAAATCCTAATTTCGCTTCAGGATATTCCTACTATCAACGTTTAATATGTCAAAACTGTTTTGTACATGCTTAGATTCAATTATTTTAGTGTAGAAAGAGAGAAGTAGAATAATATTTATTCTGCAGAGAAAGTAAATGTAAGTCAGTAAAATGCCATCACTGGGTTCTGGTCCTATGCATAAAGATGTATTGCTGATTGTCTCAAAGACAGTGACATTTCATGCAAAAGTTCTCTATTCAAAGTGTGTCATCAAAGGACATTCTTATGATTGAAGACTTACAATGGCTAAAATCTTCCCTACATTCCACATACCCAACGAGCAAAAAGCTATGACTATGATCAGCTAAATCGAAGACATTATCTGAAATATCAGTTATTCTGATGAAAACAACATGTCAAGAATAGGAATATTTACGATCAAATATAATGTGAACAAATGCTTTGAAATATGACAACAGCACCCAAAGACATGAATTTACGAAAAGACGACAAAGTCAGTTACAACGTAGGGAAAAGACGTTCTGCTTAAACATTAAACTTTGAGAGGTACTTCATCTCAATGTTATTGATCGGCCCCCTCTTGTTACAACAAGGACGCTAGCAGCACATCACAACAACAGCATTTCAAGGACAAGGGCCAACGTTAAATCAGTTCATCTAAGGTGGAGGAGAACAAGCTTGATGATTGTCTGATTCTTTAGAATGAGTCTGTAGAAATGCCTTCAGGGTACATGGTATAAGGTGGTATGGAGTAGAGACAACTCTTTAATATTTAATTGAATATGATTCTGATGACAAAATAATAATTTTACTGTATTAGCCTCAAAGATCTAGTCCTTGAGAGATAACTGTCATAAAAACTGCTGTAAAAAGATTGTAAATAAAAGTGACAGAATAAAATCTTGAAAATCCTAATTGAGATTAGGTTTGATATTTTCAAATACTAAGTACAAAACATAAATCTGTATTTTGACAAAGTTCAAAACACCTATATGTTACTCTAAAAATACATGAAATCCGAATAACCATGTTGTTGTTTAAACCAGCGAGAACCATCTACTCACGGCTAAGTATCAATTTTCCATCACACTGATAAAGAGATCACCAAAGGACATTCCCAAAAGGATTCAGGTTACTTAAGCTTACTTACACACAACTACTGCTAAGCTTTGGGCGATTGTTAACCTTTTCAGACTAAGCTTGAGGCAAGGGAATTCTATCAGTACAAGATAGTAAAAATAGCATCACTGCAGTCACTATTTTGTTTAACCATAAATGTCCTCTTCCAGACCTTTAGGGGAATCTTAGGCACTATTGGTACAGCTCATTGAAGTTTAATCAAAAGATTTATATTTCAGAAAAAAAAGAATTCATTGACAAATTAACAAATCAGAAACAGAATAAATACTGTTTTTT
The DNA here is from genome assembly GCA_916613615.1 of Steromphala cineraria. NCBI lineage: Eukaryota > Metazoa > Mollusca > Gastropoda > Trochida > Trochidae > Steromphala > Steromphala cineraria. Next base: position 38,672,016 of record OU744726.1, read on the forward strand.
AATGAAATGAATGAGATATCAGAACAATAAGACAATTCAATGGCAAACAGTTTTCTCTTCAGGTGCAAACAAATTAATTCAATCTTCAAAATTGAAATTTACATTCTGACACACACTTATGTTGTTTTATATTTCGGAAAAAAATCTAAATTCTACTTAAATTCAATTCTGAATAGAGTGAGACACAAACTGCAGTAGAATAGCTTTTGTTATCCAAAATGAAATAAATGAGACATCAGGGAGAAACAATGACAGACGTCAATTCTATTCTGTTCCAGGTAAAAATAATAACAATTTTATCAGTCTTCTGATCTTAATCTACATTTTTAAAAGACACTAATGTTGTATATATTATGAGGCATCTTTGTCATGATGTCTAGTGTTAGTGAAGCTCTATTTTTAGTTTTATTTCAAAAAATCAAAAACACATTGAAAGATGATTATCTTATTATCATCAGTTTAAGAATACAACATCAAAAACAATAAATATTTGTAATTGAAAATCTTACATATGATGAATTCACCTGGAGTGTGTACTTCCTTTTGCCTGTCAGTTTACTTTGCGGGTTTTTTTTCGAACAGCAATACAAGTGTCTGACGTCAGCTAAATACAGTATACCCCGAGGCTATCTGAAAATAGAATTCATCACTTAGGTGATTGGATGATGCTAAAAGTCACAGCTTTCTACGCTGTTCCAACTATTTTTTCCATATTGGATGTGGTTTATCTCTATCGTTAATGACATTTTGTTTCAGCGGGGTGGTAGTTAATATCTCAGGCCAATAACAAACTTCCCTTCACTGTTAAATTATACTTTTCAATGATAATATTACTCGCGGTACATGACACTCAAAATTTGCCAAACAGGAAGCAACAATAAAACATGAGACCATAGCCTTAAATCCTTCTAATGAGCTAATGTGATTTGTTGATGGCCTGATCTATTCTGCCGAAGATTATCTACCAATGTCCTTAGTTAATGCATATGTATAATGATGGAATATGGGATTAGTAATAATGTGTTCGCTTGTACATGTAACTATTTCAGCAACCAGGCCATAGAACACATGATATGAATCTGACACATTTAAAGTAGGGTAATTGTATGTTGAGGCGATTGAATAGGATGTGTTGTAATATGTACCAAACATAGCAGTTGCAACTGCTCAAATAAATTGTATTTTTCTCGATATAAAGAATAGAAATATCCATTGTAGACAGTTTCCAATCTGGAATCGACCATTTTACCTCCAATGTCACTCTCTTATGATGTGAGGTGTGATAACGCCGCTTTCAAGAGTATTTCACTTATATCGCGGCTGCTAGTATTATTGCAGAGAGAAAGCCCGCAACACTATTGTGGCTATGTATTGCGGTGAAACCTGCTAGAAACATCTGAAACTAGCGAACCATGGGTGGTACTGTGCTGAAATTCAATGTAGCATTGCACCCAAACCTTACTGCGTGGCGGGATTCAAACGGGTGTTTTCGGTGTTAAAATACTTGCACTGATTGATTAAACGTGAAATTATGTAAAATTAATAAATCTGCACTTTCCGATGTCATTTTGTCAAGGGTTTTTTCATTGGACTATGCCTTTCCTTTATTGTGAGCTAGAGTGCAAGCACAGAAAGGCAAGTGTCAGCACCAAGTCTTAAATGAGTAATTTTGGGAACTGATTTTTTAGGCTTTGTAAGGAAGATAGATGAATGATTTTTCCAACACCTTGAACTATGTGAAAAATTTATAATTTCTTGATTGTCTCATAAATTGTCATTAAGAAATACTGTTTCTAACAAAAGATTTACCCTACTGTTAAAAATGCTGTCCTTTTGGCATTACGTTTGGGATATAATATACGTTCAATACTTGTTGTTTTTTTCTATTTAAGAAATAAGTAAATCTTTGAATACATAGTTTATGACTTAACCCTCTGTCAAAGGTTTTGGCCATAAACAATTTGGTTGAGGTATGGCGTCGAATACAATGTTTCCGAAAATTATTGACATATATCTTGAAAAAAAAGAAGAATTTCAGAATCTGTAGTTTGTTAGTTTCTCTCAATCTAAATATTGGTTAAACAATATAGAAAAATAGAAATGTTTTCAAGCAAAAACAAAAAGACAAGAGTAGTTGCACTTTATATGTATTTATCAAAAACTCCCTCGTAAACGTTCTTTCCTTTCTTGCTAGACAATTAGCACGGTAAACTGGGAAACAAACATTGCTGAAGCACACTTACAAAATGAACTTCCTTGTACTGTATTGAGTGTTGTTATTTCTATATCCAAGCAACTAATGATTTCAATCTCGATTCCATCACAAGGAAAATTTGAAATGTTAGTTGCAGAACTATATTCTGCTTTACCGAGTTGTCGAGATTAAAAATAGCTCGAGCAATAAAATTACATTGGACTTGCAAATGTTTCAAAAATATGTATCCTGTTTTACCAAGATGTCAAGATTATGAAAAGTTCGAGCAATAAAATTACATTGGACTTGCAAATGTTTCAAAAATATGTATCCTGTTTTACCAAGATGTCAAGATTATGAAAAGTTCGAGCAATAAAATTACATTGGACTTGCAATGTTTCAAAAATATATATCCTGTTTTACCGAGATGTCAAGATTATGAAAAGTTCGAGCAATAAAATTACATTGGACTTGCAAATGTTTCAAAAATATGTATCCTGTTTTACCGAGATGTCAAGATTATGAAAAGTTCAAGCAATAGAATTACATTACATACATGCAAATAAATTAGTTTGGCATTATCAAACGTTTTGAAAATATTGTTGATAGGATTGAAATACTGGAAAGGGTCAAATTCTTTAGACGGCTATGTGATAGTTGGTCAAATTTATTTTTAGTTTGTAATGAAATATTTAAAAAAATAAGAATGTAATCTCATCACTCATCAACAATGTCGTTAAAATCTCAAAGCAACTCTAAGGTGAATATTATCATTTTTCCTCCTGTTATTTTTCTTTAGTGTGGCGTATCAACGTGAATAACAGTGAAAGGGTCGTTAATTTACTTCTTGACGGATAATGCGATTCGTTGTTCAATTAATGGCACAGGGGTTCGAATCTCGGAGTGGACAATATAACAAAAAAGTATTCAAAACCTGGACTTTTGCACTCAGATATCGTTTTCATTTGTTGATATAAACCTACTTCTCAAATGTGAACGACATCGGTCAAGAAAAAGAGATTTTAGCGCAATCGTTACCTTTTATATAGAATACAGAAGGAGGGACACTCCAGGCGCTAAAACCTGATCGAAAACAGGACACATCGATAATCTAACGTGCGGTGCAATTAATACTAAATTTCATCGCAAAACTATGCACTGGAATCATACATCAATATTTTAACTTGCTGACCATCTCGCCAAATTTTTCGAATTCCATCCAACCACTGACCCTCGCATTAACACCACACCTATCTTTGAACAAATGCCTGGCAGACTACGGGAAAATATCGGCAATTTCCGTAAATCTTACACGCTGCCGTGAATGAATCGGAAATGGAAACGCCTCTCATTGGCCAATTTCCACGTGCGCCCGTGTTGTCATTTCAAATTGCTTTGTTACCGTTACCAACAGCTATCATGGCTATTTACGGAAACTGCCGAGTATGTAGGGAAACAGTGGCGCCTTCACAACATCAATTCTGATCGCTTTTAATTTCTTCATTTCAAGAATTAACAGTCTTTGAAGAAGAAGGGCACGCGTAGAAGTTTGTTAGACATAATCTTACCAGAATTTGAAATGAATGTAAGTATGCGAAAAGTGAAGGGAAGAAAATGATGCTTATTATCAAAAGATTTTAACGCAGAACTGCAAGTTTAACACCATCCTTCTACCAAAATCTGAGAAGAATATCCGTTACAGATTACGTTCCTTATTTTCCTTCAAGTCCTGCTGAATGGTTCAGTTAAACTTCCAATGACGTGCCAAAGAAAAGAATATTTCAACAGATGAATAAATGGTTCAGGGCACATCTCCAGTCGTTATTGCTTTTTCAGTTTTATAATTAGGAATTTTTTTCATTAAAATCCATTTTTGTTTTTTTAACAAAAAGTTCATAAATGTGTAATCGTACATGAATAGAAGAAGCAATCAAAGACTATCCATGTGTAATAAGACTAATGATAAGCAATAGGACAGGGATAGAAGACATTGTAGATTCAAGACATCGATTGTATTCTCTACCAGTGCCAAACCAATAGAATCAATCCGAGCAACCATAACCTTCACTCAGACAGAACATGATGTTGACAAATTGCACCAAAGGATCAGACTTGACACGTCCATTTGTGAGCTAATCAAGGTGTCCTTTGGTGAATATAAACAAGGTCTTATCGTAATATTTGCATTATATAAACGCCCAAGGACTTCGAACTTATTATCGTTAAAGGAAGAAAAAGTATGTTAATAATTACACAAATTGTGAACCCGTTTTACAATTTTGTATTATTTTTTCCTTCAAAATAGATGATATACAGGGCTTAAAGGGGCACTTGCACGTTTTTTGATAATCTTATATTTAAAAATTTTCACTGACAGTGTCAAAAATCTCATTACACAAGCCAATCATCCATAGTCAGAGGACAAAGTATGAAGATTCACATAAAATCCATTGGCTGCCAATTTGTGTGAACACCTTTAATTCATTTTGTGTAAGAAAAAGGAATCGCATGGCTAAACTTTACGTTGTGTATTTGAATTATTACTGCTCCACTGGGTTATAAAACATTGTCTTTTAATTGGAACCACTAATTATTATTTTCTGACATCACCCTATATCACCCTATATTCCCCATAAAAACGTACTACTGCCCCTTTAACGTGAAGGTTTTAAAATAAAAATTTGCATTAAATAAAAAAGACATGTCGTTTGAGTGATTGATTCTCTGTGATTTTTAATATACAGTTTGAAAGGGGTCATAATCGGGTTGTTTGTTAGTGGTAGTTTACTACTGTCGTCTTGCCTTCTTGCCATCTTACTATAGATCTATATGTTGGTTAGCAGATACCAAAGTCTGGCGTGTGTTTCTAATGTAAATACAAACAGACATCAAAGTAAACAAAGCTCCCTAGGATGGATTTCTACATAATCTAATTAGATTAATATTACGAGCCTCCTTGGGGATATCATATCTTGTATAGCACGTCTTCTTACAGACAGGTCTGATTTGTCTAACATCGCATGGATTAAGTGAATCTCTTTATCAAACATACTAGAAGCTCTCTGCTTTTCTGATGTTTATCGTTATTTGAGGGCGTTAACGTTATGAATATCAGTGATGATAATCTTAATCCTTGTATGGTTGAATATTGAATGTATTCATTTATTCCAAAGGGTTGCAGGGTTATTTTCGTTCAAATTTCGATGTACATTATCAATGAAAAAAATCCCAATAACTGTATAGTTGAAAATTAAATGTACTTTGCTGTGAACAATATTGATATTTATGATTCTTATCTCATAACATAAGGTTTTCAAGAATAGTAATTTACATTCAAATGTGTAGATGAACATGTATAATTAATCTATATATTTATACCTGAGACCAATGGACATGGCAGCCCACGTAGAGCACGTTTTCTTACAGACAGGCCTGATACGTACATCACTTGGTGGATTACTACAAAGCGTTAAAATATCTAATCACAACAAGGGTGATTTGTTAGACAACTGGGGTTTTTTTCAGTGTCAAAAAAATAACAATACTTTTTTAGGGGTGGCAGTGCAGTTCTGAAAACGTTGGTGTTGTTTTTTGGTCATTTTATTCATGTTTATTCAAGTTAGAGTATCAAAATTGATTGGGTGATTTTGTTACCGATAGAAAATTTATGGAAGTTATCTAAATCATTTCTTTGTGAATTGCAAACCGTTGATAGCTTTTTGGTTTGTCTCAACTCCAAAAGAGAAGATGTAACAAATAACAGATTTTTACTATTTATATACGATCACAAACCATGCAACACTCACTTGAAATAATAGCAAATGAATAGTATTCAAAAATGATACCGAGTACAATATATGATGAATGCAGACTTAAACCTGATCTAGTCACATTCAAAAGTCTTCCTATCATTAAGTTTTTTTAAATGATAAACATATCAAACTATGTTCAATGTGATTTGAAAATATATCCTAAACTCCTAGTATAATCAATACTAAAAATATTATATTATCTGGTAGTAAATAAATGGTGTGTGGTTTGCTTTTTGAGTCAAGAATGGCACCAGGTCGTGATAAACAATGTTTTAAAAAGTCATAGAGACAATAAATAGGGGGTATATCTTTAAGTTACTGATGGTCGGAGCAGCTCTTGGATTCTTGAGGAGGATTGATCTAAACTTGATTTTATCTCTTGATTTTGAATGCTGGAAATGAGGATATGATATATAAAAAGTTTGTAAACATCGTGTTGAATAGTTTATCACAGGATACAAAACACGTATCATTTGTTAAGTGTGAACGACCTCTGTAGAGCAGCAACTCATCTCTTTCTGATACGGGGTTTTATTCCTGTCAGTGTCATACCAAAGGATATAATTGATTTCTCTGCTTTCAACATATTTTTAACTGATCATGAGTAAAAATTGTGAAAACACTTGTTATGGAGCCAAAGGTACGAAAATCAAACTATACTACACAGTTCCTAATCGAGACAAATGTCTGTGTTAATACAAATTCATTTATTGCTTATCTACTACTAGTATTATCTTAACGACTTTAAATCACGAAGAGATTGTGGTCCATTTCATTCACATGCATTGCTGGATATTGTGGTTGGGTTCTTCATCAGATATGTTTATGTTCCTAGTCATTTAAAAGTTCTTTATCAAAAGTTTTCCATCAACAATGGCACCGAATGTTTTCACTTCTCTCAACAAATATCCATACAAGCATTCATGAGTAGGAGAAGCTTACTCAATGACATTGTGTTAAAGAAACTCCAGTCACTCTGGTGAAGACAACTTTGGAAAATGTACATCTACAATTAATTAACATGTAATGAAAGATGTGAATACGAGAAAAATGTGAAAAACAGCCATTTATTACCAACATGACCACAATCTATACATGAAATTACACTCAGGCACAAAATAAGCTTTAACACAATAGATATGTAAATGTGAACTATATTTCCCATCAAAGCTTTGAAAGACGAAGATCAAAAATGGTTAAAATATGCATAGAATAAAGACGTTTTTGATTGAAGTGAAACACTTGAAATGGGCACTAGAATTCCAAGGTAATCGATCTGCTCCTTATTGAACCAAAGGCGCCAGCGGTTTTCACAACAACAAATCTGATCACTCAAGATTTATATTGGGAAGTAAACAGAATATTCAGAACAAGGGAACATTTGTTAATCATTTAATGAAAGTAGGGGAAGAACATCCTTCCTGATTGTCAGATTCTTCAAGCCATCTTTTGAAAACTTTCCTCAAGATTCAAGGCAGAGAAGGAAAAGGAAGATATCGCCAGTATAATTTAAATTAAATATGTTTCTCCTGTGTAAATATACCGAAATTGGATGTCTCAATGGTTGTTACAATTGAAAGATTATCAAGATTATGCCACTCGTAAGAAACATGTTATCTTATTTCTGCATGATATTGCAACAAAACGTAAATGAGGTTAGGCACGTTTTCAGTTTTTGGTTTGATTTTTTTCTTTAATACACAAACAAAATATGCAACATTAATTTGTACCGATACACTCTTTGCGGTTCATCTTCTTAAACTCAGATGACAATTCGAGAGAATCCCAGTGTCTGTTCTCCTTCATACTAATAAAGGGAGAACTTTAGAATATTCCCAAAAGCATTCCACTAATGCTTAATGCACCACAAAGCTTTTGGCTATAGTTAACCTTTAGGCTCTGAATGGGGGAAATTTTATTTGCAGAATATTGTAAATGTAGCTCCACTGACGTCACTTAGCTTATTCTTCCTTCTTATGTATGATCTCTTTTAGACCTTCATAGATTCATAAGTCCATGTTTGTTATGTTATTATAGCCTTAAAGATATTTTTTGTTCATCCAAGTTGTTAGTTATTGTTATCCAAATTAAAATGAATGAGACGTCGTGAAGATGAAGTGAATGGCATCAATTTTCATCTCAATCATGGTCTGTGAAATTGAGTCAATCTTCTACATTGATGTAGACACATATTAAGGGGACGTTTTAGACAGGGTTTGTCCAGAACCAATGTTAATATTTTTCTGTCGTTTTAAGCAACATCTGGTTATATTTGATGGTCGGTATATTTTACCAAAAGGGGTTGCTTGGGCATTGTTATGACTGGCTTTGACATAAATGAAAGAAACACTTCCCTTATCCATATTGTGTACTGTACGTGATAAGCCTGTTTTTGTTAATGTATGATCTTTTCTAATGTTTTCAGAATAAACATTGAATACTCAGTGAGACAAGATTTTACGAGAGTGATATATCATAAATCAAACATTGAATTGAAACATATACAGGTAGGTCGTCAAAAAGATAAATTAAAAAAATTATGTTTGTATAAAATCAACAAATGCCCATTTGAAAGAAACAAGATGTGATTAGAGTTCAGGGGACCCTTTTGCCATGATTATGAAACAAGTAATAATCTTGATTAGCTTGTGACATCACTGAACATAGAGACGCAGCTCCTAACTTTGGATCTCTAGTTGGCCAGATTGGTAAGTATGATTTAGGTTTAATTATATGATTAAACCGAGCGTCTATATAACAATAAGAATTGGTGATTTTGCAGTCTTCAGATATCTAATATAATCTAATTAAACATGAAATATTAATCTCTATTAATATAAAAGATGCAAAACTTGAAAAATGATTTCGTTACCTGAAAGAATATTCAAAGAACACTAATGGAAACAATGCTTACCAAGAACCCTATCCTGATATACTTTAATCTTGAAGGTTGCTTAGTTTCTTTTGTATGGCACTATCCTGACGAAAGTTAAAAACAGTTAACTCGAGGGTGTCTGTAAATTGAATATATTGCTTTGGTGGTTGATTTAGATTCTTCTTTTTGGTTCCAAATTGGATGATGCCAAAAGTGATTGCTATTTACTCGGTTTGACTATTTTTGGCTCTGTTAGATGTAATTTATTTATTTTGTTAATGACGTTTTCGGGGTTCGGTTTACAGCAAATGACCTTCTATGCCTTTTAAAAGTGTGTTTTTGCATTGATATGCCATTTTGTTGAATATTGTAGATACTTTTCACTAGAATTGTTAATTTGTTGTAGAATATGACATAAAATCTGGATCACCATAAAGGTATAAAAGAATTTGAAATTGTATTTCATCTTTGTTCAAATTAAAGAATGCCAAATCTGATTAAAACCTTCTAGCGTAAATCCCAAGGAATGAGTTATTGTGATTAGATGACGTTCAGCCTGCAGGAAATTAGCCACCAAAACAGAAAAACGTGTATCAACAAATAAGATATGGCTTTTACTGAACTGTAGTTATTCGTTTTTCGACAATCAGGATACACAATTCATGAAATAGAGATTGCTAGAAAGTAATTGTATGAGTAATTGTATGGAGAAATTTAATTGTAAAAAATTTAATTTGTATCTACCACAGCTGTTTCAATCAATTCCATTTTTCTTGATATGCTGAACACACACATCAGTTTTATGCATTCGTCAATCCTATAGCAATAAAAATATATAACTTGTTTGATATCTTCCCCAGATTGTAAGTGATTTACTTACTGTATAGCAACGGAGAACTGTTAAGCAATCGAGGGATAGCTATATATTTCCTGATTATTCAAGCAATGACGACATGGCTCGTTTGAATGTACCTACCAATCAGCACCTTTCACAGTGTTCCTGGATTTCCAAATGAAAGACAAGGGCTGTATACTGTTAACAAACTCTTTCTTTTAACGTCGTTTCAATTCTTGCTAAACCATTAACACGACAAATTAGGAGCAAATTCTAAGACTGCTTTAGCACAAATATATATGAGTAGCGTTTGTAGTAGTGAGTGCTATTATTTAAATGGTGTTTTATTTATGCAGAAGCAACTAAAGATTTCAATCTTGTTTTCGACATGATGATAAGATGGAAATTGTGAAAAAGTGACCTGCAAATTCAGCAGTGTTTACGTTAGGGTTAAAACCCTCGAACTCGGTTATGCTTGGGTTTTCAAAACCTGAGGAAAGAATGCTGAGCGGAAAGTAAGACCGAAAGCGAAGCTTGAGGTCTTACTTCCCGCGAAGCTTTCTTTCCTAAGGTTTTGAAACCCAAGCATAACCGAGTTCGAGGGTTTTAACTAACTTAGATACCGTTATTAAACATTTATTTAAAAAACGCATTCATTTGTCCATATTGTAGTATTTGTAATCATATTTTTAGACTGATCATAAAAAATGAGAAAAAACAACAAATATCTAGGATTTATGTTTGGCCGTTTTGTTTTAACATTTATTATTGGATTACATTACTTTATACTGTCGTTTTAATTCTAATAAAAACGATTAAATCAGTTTCCTTCAAAATAAGCAGTGTGTTCAAACGACTTTTTTACATTGACATAGCACAAAATGCACGTGCAAAGCATACTTCGAGGTGTAAGGTTTTACAAATGACAATCGACAAGTCACGTGGTTGATTCCGTATTTTGATCCTTTAAATTTATCACAAGTTAAAAGGTGTAACACTGTTAATATCAAATATGAATGTTTGTATGCATTTAAAATTGGAATCAAGTGCAATTGGATATCATAATGCTTTGGGATCGACCTTTTTTTTACCGAAATCTGAACTTCAATCAATAGATCGTTTAACATAGCCTTCATTTCTATCTGGCCCGTTAGAGTAGTGGTTAGAGTGCTTGCTTACAGAGGGTTGAGGGTTCGAATCCCGCACTTTGGAAGCATTGAAACTTTGTAGATTTCTTTCAAGATAGTATGGACTTTGGGGTTAGATTATACATTGGAATATAAAACCCTTTGACTTTGAAATATAAAAACCTTCCAACCCCCGAGTAGGTCTTACATATGAATATAAAAACTTTCTAACACCCGAGTAGGTCTTACATTTGAATATAAAAACCTTCCAACCCCCGAGTAGGTGTTACATATGAATATAATGCCCTGACTTCCCAATGTAAACCCTCCTTGAAGGTTATTACGAGAAAACAAGACACCTCCAAAACAATAGACGAAATCCCCGATAGGTTTCTAAATCATTATAGAATTATTCTTCTTCTGATATGTTGAGAATAAGAATAGTAAGAATAATAATTTTAGTATTTGGCTTATTTTTACATAATTTTAACTTTGACTTGATGCTAGAAACAGAAGGCATCAGCGTCGAGTACTTATATCGAGACTACATGATAAAATAATATACTGATATATTTATCATACTACAATATTATAAGTTTAATAACTGTTATTGAATAACCTTATTATTACCAAAAAAATATGGAAAGAAAATTAGTTCAAGGGCAAAAAATCTCAATAGATGCTTTATGTTACCAAGAAAAATAATAAATTTTATTTAATATCGAAATTGAATATAGGCTCATTGTAATAAAATACTTAAAATTAGAAACTTGTTCGGTCTTCATTGCTTTATAAGCCATGGCAAAACAATTTATACACATTACTCAGTTACTCATTACCCAAATGGATCTTAATCCACAAGAAAACAGAGGATGTTGTGCTACATTTAGACCCATTCTCCTTGAGTAGAGACTTAATCACGTTCTGGAGAATCTTGAAACGAAGGCCCTAATGATATTATGTGTTACTGTAACGGTAAAGTGCCACAGAGTGAGATAGATAATCCTGCAAGACCTTGAACAAAAAGTCATGCAGACACAGTAACAATGGACGTCTAAACAAAACTGGAATTTGGTTTTAAAGAGACAGTCCTATTTTAGTGGATACAAAATTCAAGACGTCTTTCCATTGTGTACATGTGTGTTATAAGGACATGATTATTAAACCACCCAGCTGAGACATGTTGAGACATGGGTAACATTTTGGTTGATGTAGAATAGTCAACTTGATACATTAGAGCATGCAGTCGGTAAAGACATAAATGTTGAGAAATGAAGTTATTCCAGAGTTTGAAAAGTCTTACTCAGACATTATAGGACATTGTTGTAAATCTTGTCATAAGTCATATTTAGATGTTGGGATATTATACAAATAGTTATTTCAGTATAATATCAATAGAGTTTTTTTCCTGTATATCCCAAAAATTCAAATTCAGCGGACCGGATGTGTATAGAACAGGAAAAAGTACTTAAATCATATTTGGGGGATCAAAGATTCAAAAAGAAAGTCTTTTGACTTATAACATAGCATTCAAAAAGGATTTTGTGAACACTACCATTTTCAGACAACTGACAGCTCAGGCAGGAGCTCCTATTTTAAAACTAAAACTGTGTCATAATTTTCATACCTTTTTAAGACATGGCTCCCTGATTGATAAATGGTTAATCCTCTTCTGTTGCATTTTATGACCACTGATTTCATATAATAGTAGATATATAGATAGTGTGTCAATGACTTTTTGCCAACATACATGTAAGATTTTTTTTTAAACTACATCAATTTTATGATGTCTTTTATTACAGAATATAAAGATCATCCAAGAGCACTTTTACGACTTGAGTATGCAAAGTTCTCTTGGTTTTATAGACACAGGCTCATAGAAAGACAAATTGCATTTCAAAAATAGTTTGATGAGAAACACAGCTTTATCTTCCTGTTCACAAATGTGAAAGAAATAGTAAGGTCTTGTCAGAAACGGGCATATATGCAAGACTTTAAATAATGAAAATTTTTAAGAATTATGAATTCTTAATCATATGGCATATATGGTAGATCTGTAGGTTACCGTCTAGACACTATCGATGTCCATCCTGTTACTAATCCATCAAGTGACAGGAAAAATCTACAGCCTCAGCTGTGGTCAAAAAGTACTTTTTCTTGTAGGAGCAAGTTGTAAACACACATACGTTTCAAGCCAGATAACGATTTATAACGGTTTTGGCGTATTGAGATATCATTCCAAAGAATACCTGCGTTTCAAAAGCTTGAAAAGTGAACCCATGTGCGTGTGATTAAATAGGACCTCCTCTCATAAAGCAACATTTACTAAGGTTAACCTTAACTCCCATACTTTAACATTGTACTAATGTTACCTTAAGGACTTATGGTCACCTTAGAGCTTTGTGAAAGAAGACCGTGGACATTACATTATTGGCATTATAACAACTCAAGACGCAGAGGTTACTCATACTCGTCATACTAAGTAATCTCTGTTACGAGTGGGATATATGACTTGCATTCCTAGCAGCGCTAGCTGAAATTTAAGATAGGGATACTGTCTATATTTCTGTCCTGACACGTTAGTTTCCATAGACAGATAACGGTTGACAATAGATTTATTGAAAAATTTGTCTTTGATTTGAAATGTTCGGAAAATACACTTGCTGGATATTGAAATGATAAATCAATAAACAATAAAAAAGGATCTACTACATAGCTTATTTGTTCAAAGAATGATAAATTAGGCCTATGTTTTGCCGAGATCTGACTATGAAACAACAACTTTTTATGACTGTCTTCAATCACCTTTGAATGTCTCTGTTCTCTTAGGTAGCTTTTTGAACATGAGAATACACTTAACGTAAAATTAAATCACATGACTTGTTGATTTGTCTTAAAGGGGCAGTGACACATATTTAGGGAGAATTTAAGGTGAAAAATGAAAACGAAAGTCAATGTTATTAAACTAAAGGAAGCAGTAATAAATCAAAAATATAATGCAACGTGCCATGCGATTCTTTTTTTTACACAAAATAATTTAAAGGTGTTCACACAAAAATGGCCGCCAAAGGAATCTTAATAATTTGTTCTCTGACTGTGGATGATTTGTTTGTGTAATGAGAATTATGACACTATCAAAAATAGTTACTAGACTAATCATTCTTACCAAAGCTGCTATATATACATCGTGTTCTTGCGGGAATTGATGAGGATGTCTTTGAGTATTCTTTCGGACACTCCTAATGGCATTATGTGATAGTGAATTTCCTTCGTTTGTATGAGGGTTTTTTATTTCATGATATTAGACAGGTTCTGTCTTTGGTGACATTGATGAAGCAGTGCTGAATAGAACTCTTAAGGACACTGCTAATACTATTACGTGATAGTGAATATCCTTGGAGATTAGGTGAGTTTAAAATTCTAAGATACGAATAGTTGGACGAATTTGAAATTAAGAACACTGAACAGAAACTATACAGTCAACATAGGGCTGACAAAGTATCATGTTTGCCATAGTTTACAAATGGGTATGCATGCATTAGACATAAAAGGAATTGTGTTTTATCAAGAGAAAAAAGCATGCAGCCATTTATTAATCAACACTGAGAGAAAGGATGTCAACCTAAATTAATCATTTCAGAGTTTATTGTGCAAAGACATGTTTGTTATAAAGGTCTATATTCCTAATAGTCATGGGGCGATCACCAGTCTATCTCCAGGAGTTAGTGAACATACACAAGCCTGATAGGATGTTAAGATCAGCCAGTCAAAAGGTCCTGACAGTTCCTCCACCCGAACAGCAACATACGGGGACAGAACCTTCAGCAAAGGGGGTGCTGTTCTGTGGAACCAACTCCCTGAAGACATCAGAAAACTCGAAGATCTAACACTCTTCAGATCTATTTTGAAGACCATTCTCTTCAGAAGAGCATATGACTGAGCGCACATGAGCAGGACTTACTGGATATGTTGCGCTATATAAATACCTAGTTTATTATTATAATGTTTGAAAACGTGCATAATAGAATACAGTATCGTCATTGCACAAATGCCAATCAAATTTATAATATGCCATTGTCCTTTCGGCACAAAGACATATATCTGTTAGTGCAATGAATACCTGGTGTATTGAAATTATAACTATTTGAATCTAGATTTGATGAAATAAAAAGTATGCGAAAATATTTACATTCAAATATCTCAGAGTACAAATATACATTAAGCAGGAATATTTAACTGTTGGAACTCTTACCTTAAATAACAATAGTTCCTCTACCTAACCATACTTTTTACGAAACAAGTAGACCACCAAACCAGAATTACAATATCCATGAGTTTGAGGCTCTTAAAACAACACTGTCTTAAATAATATAACACTAGTTACTTTCATAAACCAAAATGTGAAGAATTGAAAATCTACGAGTACTTATGTGTGTACATTTGATGGTTTACTCATGTAAGTTACTTACTTATGTAAGCAAAATGTGATATGAGGCGTTGAACTGAATGATAACCACTTACAAATGGACTATCCGAAAATCGAATCAGAAACAGATAAAAGAAATTTATATGTAGAAGCAATTTGGAAGAAGAATAGCAAACAAGAAAATAGAAATTGAATCAAACAGGATAAATATTTCTACATAATAATGAAACAATTGTTAGGGACACTTCCTTGTATACTGATCGACGCCATTTTGATCCATAAAGGTCGCTAGCGGTATTCACAGCAACAAATCCAATCACTCCTTTCTTCTTTCCTCGAAGATACAGATATGGGTGAACACGGGAACATTTATCAAAGATAATTCAGTTTCACAAAGGAAGAGAAGAGCTGGCTGTCAGTGAGACAAAGCAGAAAGTGAAATGGAAGAACACGTCTTCATCATAAATTGAATTGAATGTCTTCCTTCCTGGGCAAATATAACCCAAATGTAATACCGCAATGTTTCTTGAAAGTTGAATTATCATTAGAAATATGGTGATGAATTAGCTCAAAGTCAAACAGTTATCGTCCTTACTGCAGGATATTGAAACCAATTAAGACGATTTAAGGACAACGTTTTCAGTGTTTATTTTCATATTTATGGCACAATATGAATGCAGTTTTAACGATAATTGCTTTTATGGAGACCTAAGTCTAGTCACCAAATTTCATGGAAACTGCATAATCGTATGACGTTTTAAATCAAAAAGAATCCCACTATTTGCAGTTCAGTATCAATTTTCCATGACTCTGATAAAGAGATCACAGGGGAATGTTCCCAAAAGGATTCAGGTTACTTAAGCTTACTTACACACACACTGCATCAAGCCTAGAGCGATTGTTAACCTTCTCAGGAACAGCTACTGGAAGGGATATTTCATCAGCAGAACAGAGTAAAAATAACACTACTGTAGTCACTAAGCTTACTTCGTTTTTATCCCCCGGCGCGCGTTTAGCGGTGGGTTTTTTATTTCATGATATTAGACAGGTTCTGTCTTTGGTGACATTGATGAAGCAATGCTGAAGAGAACTCTTAAGGACACTGCTAATACTATTACGTGATAGTGAATATCCTTGGAGATGCGGTGAGTTTAAAATTCTAAGATACGAATAGTGTTGGACGAATTTGAAATTAAGAACACCGAACAGAAACTATACAGTCAACATAGGGCTGACAAAGTATCATGTTTGCCATAGTTTACAAATGGGTATGCATGCATGGTAATAGTGTGATTAAATCAAAGACATAAAAGGAATTGTGTTTTATCAAGAGAAAAAAGCATGCAGCCATTTATTAATCAACACTGAGAGAAAGGATGTCAACCTAAATTAATCATTTTCAGAGTTAATTGTGCAAAGACATGTTTGTTATAAAGGTCTATATTCCTAATAGTCATGGGGCGATCACCGGTCTATCTCCAGGAGTTAGTGAACATACACAAGCCTGATAGGATGTTAAGATCAGCCAGTCAAAAGGTCCTGACAGTTCCTCCACCCGAACAGCAACATACGGGGACAGAACCTTCAGCAAAGGGGGTGCTGTTCTGTGGAACCAACTCCCTGAAGACATCAGAAAACCCGAAGATCTAACACTCTTCAGATCTAGTTTGAAGACCATTCTCTTCAGAAGAGCATATGACTGAGCGCACATGAGCAGGACTTACTGGATATGTTGCGCTATATAAATACCTAGTTTATTATTATAATGTTTGAAAACGTGCATAATAGAATACAGTATCGTCACTGCACAAATGCCAATCAAATTTATAATATGCCATTGTCCTTTCGGCACAAAGACATATGTCTGTTAGTGCAATGAATACCTGGTGTATTGAAATTATAACTCTTTGAATCTAGATTTGATGAAATAAAAAGTATGCGAAAATATTTACATTCAAATATCTCAGAGTACAAATATACACGAAGTATATATATTTAACTGTTGGAACTCTTACCTTAAATAACAATAGTTCCTCTACCTAACCATACTTTTTACGAAACAAGTAGACCACCAAACCAGAATTACAATATCCATGAGTTTGAGGCTCTTAAAACAACACTGTCTTAAATAATATAACCCTAGTTACTTTCATAGTCGCCCTGACAACTCGACACTGACCTAGGATGGGGGCCGGGCTCACCATGAGGGAGTTGTCTCCCTTATCACTTGGAATGTGCAGGGACTTCAGTCCAAATTATCAAACCTAGACTTTATTAATTATTGTTTACAATTTGACATTCTTGGATTCCTTGAAGTCTGGAGCAATGTAAACAAGGATGTATTACAGAACAATTTTCCAAACTACAGTTTTTATCATAACTTGAGAGACTATAACAATAGAGGTGGAGCAACTGTTATGATGAAAAAACAATTAGATATTGCTGTGAAGAAAGTAATAACAACATATAGTGATTGTATTTTTCTAATTTTAGATGCAAAGTTTTTATGTATGGATAAAGATGTGATTCTAGGATTTGTTTATATTCATCCTGAAACCTCATCTAATGTGACTGACAATAGAGACAAGAAGGGTATTGAATATCTTGATAGCGTTATTTTAGATTTGAAATGTCATTATAATGAAACAGATATCATGCTCTGTGGAGACTTTAATGCAAGGACAGGGTTGTTAGCGGATTACATTATTCAAGACAAGGTAGACTTTATTCCAGAATTAGATGGTGTCAATTATATTATCGATACATTTGATACTCCTCGATCGTCTAGAGACTCTGAAATCAACAACTATGGAAAGGAGCTTATTAATCTGTGTTGCAGTTATGGGATACATTTTGTTAACGGCAGATCTAAAAGTGATCCACATGGCGCATATACGTGTTTTGCTAACAGAGGAAGCAGCCTTGTTGACTATGTATTGTGTTCAACTAATATATTCAATTCCATAAGTGATTTTAGTGTGTGTACTAGAACAGAATCTGATCACTTTCCTATTGTCTGCGAGTTAAAATGTTCCTTACATAAGGCTGTCGAGATGAATGATTGTAACGCCGTTACAATTAGGAAGTATAAGTGGCGACCACTTTATACTGACAACTTTGGCTGTTCTTTACAGACTAACTTATCGTCTTTGACTCATGATGAGCTTTATGCCATATCTATGGATAACCCATCTGTTGGTGCAAAAATGTTGACTGATATTATCCAGGAAACTGCATCCTGTTGTGGAATGAACATAAACTCTGGGAAAACATTTAAAAATTCTACACATCAATGGTTTGATGGTGACTGTGAAAAGTTAAAGCACGATAAATATTCATTGTTGGATAAATTTCGTCTTTCTGGAGATAATTCCTACTTACGAGACTTTCATAAAGTGAGAAACAAATTCCGAGAACTGTGTCGCCACAAGAAGGAAGAATTTACTATATCAGTTACTAATACAATATTGTCAGATTTTTCAAGCGGTAACAGGAATAAGTCATTTTGGTCTCATGTGAAACATTTTAGTAGCGCATCATTTAAATCTGTACCATCAATTGATTGTTCATTGTGGGTTGAATATTTTAAAAGTGTTTTAAACATTCAAGATGTTTATATTGATGAAGATTTTTTATCTTTCGCTAAAGATTACCGTATTAATCATGATATGACGACAGGTTTTTGTGGAAGCTGTAACGATGATGATATCAATAATATTGTTAATAGGGATATAAGTATTGAGGAGGTGGATATTGCTATTTGTAGTTTAAGGCCCAATAAGAGTCCAGGACCAGATGGTATTCCACCTGAGATGTATAAATACAATAAGAACGCCTTGTTGTCATATCTGTGTACTTTATTTAATGGTATATTTAAAGGGAAGTTTCCAGACCAGTGGTCACTAAGCATTATAGTTCCGTTGCATAAAAAGGGAAGCATTCATCAGGTAGATAATTATCGTGGTATCTCTCTTATGGATATTTGTGGTAAAATATTTACTTCCATTCTCAATAGGCGTTTAAAGGATGTTGTTGCTATTCTAGATATGTACCCCGAGTGTCAAGGTGGATTCCGTAAAGGTTACTGTACAGTAGATAACATTTTTACACTTCAGAGTGTTGTTCAGAAATATTTGTCTAAAAAAGGTGGCAGATTTTATTGTTTATTTGTTGATTTCCGTAAGGCTTTTGATTCAGTTAATAGAGATCTTCTTTGGTTTGTTTTGTTATCAAATAACATACATGGTTCTATGTTTAACATCATAAGGGATATGTATTCAAAGACAAAGGCTAGTGTTAAGTTAAATAATTTTAAGGTTTCAGAATATTTTGATTCTATGAGTGGAGTAAGACAAGGTTGCATCTTAAGTCCTTTATTATTTGCACTGTTTGTTAATCAGTTACACACTGAACTGTCTGTTTGTGGAGAAAGAGGTATTTTTATTGATCCAGAGTTTCTCGAATTATATTTGTTATTGTATGCAGATGATTTGTGTTTGTTTGCCGATTCGGTCATTAGTCTGCAGAAAAAAATAGATGTTTTATATTCCTTCTGTAAAAAATGGGGTTTGTCTGTAAATTTTAGTAAAACGGAGGTGTTGGTTTTTAGAAATGGTGGTAAGTTAAGGCGGTATGAATCTTGGTATTTTGGTGATCATAAATTGAACATTTCCTCATACTATAATTATTTGGGCTTGCTTTTTTCTAATAGAATTTCATGGTCTAAGTCAGTCCAAAACTTGGTAAATAAAGCGAATAATGCGTTGTCTTCTGTTAAGGTATTTGGAAGGAGATTCAAGAATATCTCCCCAACTATTTTGTTTAAAATTTTTGATGTTCAGATAAAACCAATCATTTTGTATGCTTCTGAAATATGGGGTTATCAGCAATGGTATGTCGTTGAACAGTTTCATATCAGGTTTTGTAAGTTCGTGTTGGGTGTAAGTTATAAATGCTCCAATGCTGCTATTTTGGCCGAATGTGGTAGAAATTATATTTTTGTTGATACTCTGTTGCGTGTTGTGAAGTATTGGTTCAAATTGTTACATTTCAGAAGGGATAGATACCCTAAGCAGTGCTATATTATGTTACACAAGCTAGATAAAGTTAATAGAAAAACTTGGGTGTATTGTGTTCGAAACATTTTGTTTAATTATGGTTTCGGTTTTGTGTGGGAAGCACAAGGAGTTGGCAATGAAGAAGAGTTCTTAAAAGAATTTTATATTCGAGTTAGTGATTGTCATAAACAATCGATATTCTCTGATATACATAAATGTTCATCGCTTGATGTTTATTCAAGTATAAAAAATGTATTCACTATGGAGCCATATTTAAAATATTTGAAATCTAAAGATGCAAGGCGTAGAATAACAATGTTGAGAATAGGTGTACTTCCAATATTCAAGAATACAGGTAGATTTGATGGTCTCCCAAGAAACCAAAGACTTTGTTTTATTTGTAATGAAAATTTTATAGAAAATGAATTTCATTTTTTATTTGAATGTAAAATGTATCATGATCTGCGTTGTAAGTATTTCAAAGAATTGCCATATCATATTGATAACCAATACTTTTTAAATACCTTAATATGTAATAACTTTTCTATGACTACAAATTGTTCAAATTATATAAGAGAAGCCCTGTTAATACGCTCTTCCTATACATAACTGTACTTAATGCCACTACTGTGAATTTTTGTGTTTATTTTGTTATGTACGTGGGCCTAAGGCCTTTTTACGAAATAAACTTGATTGATTGATTGATTCATAAAACCAACATGTGAAGAAATGAAAATCTTCGAGTACTTATGTGTGTACATTTGGTGGTTTACTCATGTAAGTTACTTACTTATGTAAGCAAAATGTGAAAAGAGTCGTTAAACTGAATGATAACCACTTACAAAGGGACTATCCGAAAATCAAATCACAAACAGATAAAAAAAAAATATATGTAGAAGCAATTTGGAAGAAGAATAGCAAACAAGAAAATAGAAATTAAATCAAACAGGATAAATATTTCTACATAGAGATGAAACGATTGTTAGGGACACTTCCTTGTATACTGATCGACGCCATTTTGACC
This sequence comes from Steromphala cineraria, assembly GCA_916613615.1. Classification (NCBI taxonomy): domain Eukaryota; kingdom Metazoa; phylum Mollusca; class Gastropoda; order Trochida; family Trochidae; genus Steromphala; species Steromphala cineraria. The sequence goes on from OU744726.1 coordinate 38,693,366, forward strand.
AATCAAGGTCGCTTGCGGTATTCACAACAACAAATCCAATCACTCTTTTCTGGAAGATACAGATATGGGTGAACACGGGAACATTTATCAAAGATAATTCAGTTTCGCAAAGGAAGAGAAGAGCTGGCTGTCAGTGAGACACAGCAGAAAGTGAAATGGAAGAACACGTCTTCATCATAAATTGAATTGAATATCTTCCTTCCTGGGCAAATATAACCCAAATGTAATACCGCAATGTTTCCTGAAAGTTGAATTATCATTAGAAATATAGTGATGAATAAGCTCAAAGTCAAACAGTTATCGTCCTTACTGCAGGATATTGAAACCAATTAAGACGATTTAAGGACAACGTTTTCATATTTATGACACAATATGAATGCAGTTTTAACGATAATTGCTTTTATGGAGACCTAAGTCTAGTCACCAAATTTAATGGAAACCGCATAATCGTATGACGTTTTAAATCAAAGAGAATCCCACTATTTGCAGTTCAGTATCAATTTTCCATGACTCTGATAAAGAGATCACAGGGGAATGTTCCCAAAAGGATTCAGGTTACTTAAGCTTACTTACACACACACTGCATCAAGCCTAGAGCGATTGTTAACCTTCTCAGAGACAACTACTGGAAGGGCTATTTCATCAGCGGAACAGAGCAAAAATAGGACCACTCTAGTCACTAAGCTTACTTCGTTTTCCTATGTATTTCCTCTTCCAGACGGTAAGAGACTTTGTTGAGTTTACTGGAGGACTAATCAGATTATATTTATATTTAAGGAAACATAAACACAATTTAAAGTGCACTGATACATAAACAAATCAGCAATAAGTTCTCTATTGTATCCAAATTGAAATGAATACGCATCAGGAAGCTTCGGTGTCAGGCATCGATTTTATTCTCCATCAGTGGCCAAACAATTGAATCAATCTTCCAAGCAACACAATCCACACCTTGACAGACACTGATGTTGCAAATATTAAGAAGGTCTCTTTGACACGGTGTCTAGTGCTGATGAAGCACTCTCTTGATTCTTTGAAAGCTTGCAACTGACGGTGATATAAATGGGTTAATTATGAAAAACGGGACAAAAACAACTTTTAGGGATTTTGGACGTTGAAATAGAATAATATTGAAAATTGAAATGAATTTGTTATTACATGATTTGACTCAATCTATCTATCTATCTCACATCTATCTGTTTAAAAAATGATGTGATTTGCATAACATCTTTTATCTTTAAAGATAGATATTGTATCGTAGGTTTTGCATGATTATGCTTCCATCATTTGTCATTTAGAGCTGTTGGTGTTCGAAAATTCTAACAGTAGTGTTCAAAATGTCTGTGAAGACAACTTGTTGCTTGGGTGATTGATTCAGATTCTTTCTTCAAATTAAATGATGCCAAACGTAATTTTGCTTTTCTCAGTAACGTTGTTCTTGGCTTTGCTAGATATGATATTTTTTTCATCAATGACATTTTTTGTTTGGGTATGATGAAAAACAACTTTAAGGCAAATAAAGAATATTGGGTTTTTGCATAGATATGACAATGTGTTATTGCTTTGTAGAGTAAAGTACAAATATGGATCTCAAAATGTATGTTATTCAAAAAGCATTTCAAAAGAAAACCATCATGACCAGTTAAAGTTTAACAAGTCTATTTACAACATTATGCTGCAGTGAAAAACACCATAGTTTCCGAACATGTGGCAGTTCCTAGAAGCTCATAACATGAAACCTTGAGCTTAAAATCCCTAATAAGGAGACGATGCGATAAGTTATGGTCTTATCTGTTCAACTTCATCGGCAAATAAATTCTCCCAACATAAAGCTAATAGGTACATTACATGGGATTAGAGAAATTCTCTAAAGTTTATTTGGTTTCAACTTTTTAACAATCAACTTATACTATATATTTATCAAGCTGTATAAACAGAAAGTAAGGTAACTATAAGAAGAGGGGGTGGAAAGGATGGATAGAATTATTAATGTAACAAAGCGATTGATATCAACTGCATTTTTCCTAATATTCTGAACAGAATGCCAGTTATAATATAAGCATTAGATAAGCAGCCCACAATCTAGGGATTGAACCAGTCTAACTACATTTAGATCTAATTGTCTCACAATCTACAGATCTTTTAATAATCTAGGAATAGTGAATGATTCTTGATTGATGAAGCCACATTACATTTGTTCGTATTGGATTTACCTGTCAACACCATTAGTAGTGTTCTAACTTCCTTGATTTGAACCGACATGGCAGACAAGGACAGTTGCACTTAGCAGTTTTCCAACTTTTCTCGTTAACGTTTTATTCTTGCTAAGTAGAATGGCAAACAACACTACATATGCTGAAGCACAAATACAAATGAACTTCCTTGTGGTGAAGGAGATCGCTTAAGTGTTGCTGTTTGTGATAATGATGATAATTTTCTTTTTTCGAAATAATAATACGCAAAGAAGACTTGGAAAGGTTAGTTTGACATGCAACTTGAGCAATGAAGTATTCAAAATAATATGCGCAAAAATATCATTCAAAGAGGAAGTGATTCCAAATAGAAAATAAGTTTGTTTTGTTTTCATTACAGGACAACTTTACAACAAAGCACATAAACCTCTTTTTAACCAAATAGATCATAATCCACACCAAAAAAAACATAATGATACTGTAAGTCCAGTTCGGCCTTACCAGTTTTGAAAGATGATCCTCTCAGAGGGTTATCGTCTAGACACCATCACTGTACATCCTGATTCTCATCAATTTGTTGTAGGAATGAGCTATGAACTTCGCTGTGGTCAGAATTCTGCACTATATTTCTTATAGCTATCTATAGCTTATAGGTAGCTAATCAATCTAAACTGAACACAATATATGAAGGTTTCAAAATTTTAATTTCACACATTAACAACTGCAATCAATCAATGATTCAATCAATTGCATCAGTCTAAGTAAACCTAGCCTCAATATTATCCGTTTCACTACTATACTGAATCTAGAAAGGCCTAGTAAAGGTCGCGTCAGCCGAAGTTTCTGCGACCTATGACCCTCTAACATTATAGGTGCTAAGGCAGACTATTGTGGCTTGGTTAGATGAGTTCTAATTGGTCAATTCGATACGTGGGTTGACGCGACCCCTACTAGACCTTTCTAGACTCAGTATAGAAGTGTAACGGATAATAATGAGGCTAGGTTTACTGAGACTCTTGGCGTTTTGTGAAAAATGAGCACCACATTTTAAACATATTCTACAACATATTCTTGATGACAAGAAGCTACTCAATGTATTTCCCTTATAACCTCTGTTGGTATCAAACCTCGCTTCAAGAACTTTCAGCACGGATACTGTCTTTTTATCTATGGAATCATTGAAGTAGCCTCAATTTGGCAAAACGGAATATGCTTTGACAACTGAATTGAAAAAAATAAGACAATCGGTCTAACATAGAATGTTCTCTGACTTTATCAATCATAAACCTCGAGCAAGTTATCTTCTACATATATAGTACCCGAAAATGGAGATTTAATATCGACTTGAATAAGGAAGAGGATGATTTTATCATGAACACAATAATTCATACTGTTTCAAACACCTTAAACGGGCAGTAGCACGATTTTTGAAAATTTCATATTTTAAATTTTTCACTGATAATTGAAAGTTCATGCTACATGTATTATTTTCAAAGTGTCAAAATCTCATGACACAAACCAATCATCCATAATCAGAGAATAAATTATAAAGATTCACATAAACTCAATTGGCGGACATTTTTGTGTCAAGACCTTTAATTCATTTTGAGTAAGTAAAAGGAATCGCATGGTTGAACATTATATATTTAATCTATCACTGCTTCATTTAGTTTGAATACATTGTATTTTAATTCCACCATTTAACTTCATTTTCCGGACATCACCTTGTATTTATTCCCAAAAAGTGCTACTGCTCCTTTAATACGACTGTTGCCTGTGGAGCTGTAGATCTTTATGTGTCGAGTTAAAGTTAAAAGTTAAAAGTTAAAACGGTCAACATTAAGAAAAGAAGACAAGGTGTTTTGGATTATCAACTTCTTTATTGTATAAGGTAGCGACGTTTCGGTATAGGTAATCTATATAACTACTTGTCCTCTTGATATTCCAACTTCTAAATATGCCCGGCTCTCAAACAGTCAACATAAAATTTGTTTTTGCTTTCAAACATTTATGTGACCAATCATGTGGTTCACATCTAAATCGGATTCGTTTATTCATAAAAGAAAATAAGTCTTTACTAAATAAGTTTAGTTTCTTTATGTTTGTTTGGAAGAATATGCGCTCTATAAACATATTCATATAATAATAATAGTAAATTTGTTTCTTTCTTTGTTTGTTTCTTATGTTTGATCAATATTTGAAACAAATCAAACAGGGTATTTTGTATTTTCACACTAAATATGAATGTTACGTCCATTTATCATGAACTAACCTATCCCAGCCGTAATAATGAATGAGGTATGGTCAATATATACATGTATATATGACAAAGGAAGTTCATGATTTATAAGTATTGATCGAGAAAACAATAGTCAACCTGAGAAAGGGGGCATCGATTATCATTATTACACCCTGGTGACCTTTATTTGCACTGTTGTTGATGTGTTGTTGTCTGTTTTGCAGACATTTAGTTACTGATCTTGGGATTAAAAATCTGTTTACCAAAAAGGCCCTGCATAACACATGGGGCAAATCTGAAAGTGCCTCATCATGATGGGGTTTTCAAGACAAATGTAATCTGCTGATTAAAGATACGTTTGTTTGTACAGTGTGAGGTTAAAAATATCAACGAAAATTCAGGTATTCCTCAATTTCCTATCATATAATGTCTATTAATTTTAATTTCGTAGAAAAGTGAGAGATTGGATAGGAAAAGGATTTTCTCGATGTTATATGCCAAGCAAGTGGCAGGCCACCTTATTTCCTCGACTATCGATTGACCTTATCTTATTTTATCGGAGGACTATGGTGCTATACGCAACAACAAATCTGATCACTCTTGATTTCGGTTCTGGAAGTAAATTGTATTTCTAGGGCAAGGGAACATTGGTTCGAATTAAAGTGATTTTCTTTGAAGACAAGCAAGCTTTAATGGTTGTTAGATTTAATTATGCAGCTTTTGAAATGCCTTCTATGTTCATGGAAAGTTAAATCGAAGGGAAGAAAATAAACGAAGACGTTGTCAGATTTTATGATTGTTTTCAATATGTCTGATTGTCTGAAAACTTGAAGTAAAACATCATCTTTCAATACAAAACTGAGATCAGTTAGCGAAGATTTATCTAAAAGAATAAGGTTATTTATAATTGTTCTCTTTGTTTTGTTTTTGTTGTTGTTTTGGTTTTTTTATTATTCCTGATATCATATGTATACACGTAGTCTTGAACATGGTCAGGTTTTTGTTTGTTTTTTAGACATACAAGAAAAAAAACATAGAATGACAAAGACAATCATTCACTCTTTGTTCAATTCTACATTTTATTAAAATTAAGCTTTATTTATTGATATTGATGTTAACACACTTACATGAATTAATGATTAGACAAGCAAAAATGTCTCATGATACCGTAGCGAGGTTTTTCACGCTCGTGACCAATGGCTTCACGTTTCATTGTTGTTTTATGCCCGTGTGTAAGCTCTTCTTGTTCACATATGAATAGACAAAAATGTTACTCAATTAATGTTACGTTTAACTGGGTTATGTCACAATCAGATACTAATAACATAATATGTATTTACTTGAATTTTGCTTTGAATATCGTTTCCACAATACATAACGCGATAGAAATGCACCTTTACGATTATGTTCAACTGATAGTTGAATAAACCTTAACAATTTACTAGCTATATATAGATTAACTAACTTGAGAATGTTTTATTACCTTCGGTACCAGTTAGATCTTGGTTTAAATTTTTAATACGATGCTGGAGGACAAAAAGCAATGCTTTGACATCACGTTTCTTTGAGAGGCATTTTATAAATTGAAATCATGATAATGAAGAAACATATATTGATGACAACTTCTTTATGGATGACAGCTTTTCGGCGTCAACATGGAGACGAGGCAATTAAAACCATCAACACCCTAAGCATATCATAAATAAAAAATGCTGTCATCCATATATGTTTCTTCATTATCTTTGACGTCACTATTCACCCATGACTTTGCGTTTTATTAATCTTTAAGCAATATTGATATTCACGTTTATTATAGTACTATAGCATAGGGGTACCTAGAATAGTCATTAACATTCAAATATGTCAATTTTGTGATATGTTGGTTTAATAAACTATTCAGCAACAGTGTTTTATCATTTCTTTGAGAGGAATTTTAGAAGTTGAAATGACAATAATGAAGAGGAATATATGGATAAATGCATGAATATATAGAGGATATCTTTTGTTTTGAGTGTGATATCACTTAACTCTCATCGAGTGACGGGGTAGAGCCAGTATTTTCACGAGTGGCGTTAATTTGTAGAAGTGACGTCAAACAATTGTACACATGACGTCATCCCCTCTGTGATATTTTCACTGACTTGAAAAAGTGAAACCACACTCAGTGGCGAGATCACTTTTCTACAACTGTGAAAACTCAGTCTCTCACCGCTAAGCATATAATAAATGAATAAGGAAGTTGTCATGCATACTGCATGAATAAAGAAGTTGCCAGTGCATACCACGAATAAAGAAGTTGTTATCCATAGCATACCAAGAATACAAAACTTGTAATCTATATATTCCTTGCCATCATTCGTGCTTTTTCACTCTATCAATTGACAGTGATAATGATCTATCTCTTGGTAGTTGATTACTGAATATAATCATAATGACTATATATATGCTATTGCTTAGAACACTTTCGATATTCATAATCATGTCTTTTGTTAGTAAAATGTTCTTAAGGATTACTAAGTACGCTCACAAATGTCTATGAGTTTTTCAGTTTTTATTGTTTTCTGTTACATTGTAATGATGAACGACTATATTTCAAATAATAAAACATGCCAAACTAACATCTGTAGCTATTTCAAAAAAGTTTCATTTTATTACTTTGAAAACCTTGATTGAAGAAAAGTTAGGATCCTTTAAAGGGGCAGTAGCACGTTTTTATGGAGAACAAAGAATTAAAGAACAAAGACAGATTAATCAATGTCACCCAGGACAGAATGTGTCTACATGGCCTCTTGAGAAAGATTGGTCTAGTAACCATAGGTCACAGTCGGGATGGGGATTTTTTAAGTCTTTAAGGGGCAGTAGCACGTTTTTAGGGGGAATATAAGGTGATGTCAGGTAAATGAAAATTAATGGTTCCAATTGAAAGAAAATGTATTTAAACTAAATGAAGCAGTACTAATTTAAATATATAATGTAAAGTTTAGCCATGCGATTCATTTTTCTTACACAAAATGAATTAAAGGTGTTCACAAAAAATGGCCGCCAACGGATTTTATGTGAATCTCCATATTTTGTCCTCTGACTATAGATGAATGGCTTGTGTAATGTGATTTTTGACACTGTCGAATTAATACATTTAGCATTAACTTACAATTATCAGTGAAATATTTAAAATATGAAATTATCAAAAAACGTGCTACTGCCCCTTTAATATATTTCTTAAAGTAAATAGTACATCCATTCATGTATATGTATCAAAGCTGAGAAAATAATTTTGATACTAAACATTGAAACCCATGTTCGCCTTTTGCTGTGATTAGGGTGGAATGTTGTACTAACGATTCTAGCATTTATGCAAAACAGGCAGTAAAGTTGATGTTACTGAAACGTTTATCTGTTTTTAAAAATACGGCGGTGAATTGTTCCTTCCTTGCAGATGAATGAGGGATTTAAAAAGAGAAAATGCATAAGGAACTAAAATGTATATCCGTCTTGTGTCTTTTATCTAATTATCTATACATCTCTATATGCATATATCTTGAAGTTGTTTGATACTGTTACATCCTCAAAGACTTATCATATCGAGTCAGTATTCATCATGACTGAAGCTGATTAGTGTAATTTTCTTCAAAGAATTACATTGCTAACTAAGTGATTATAAGTAAATAACCGTCAGGTAAATGATAGCCAAGTTGATTGAAGTTGAAGTAGAATCCTATTTAAAGTCTTCCACATCGCTATTCGTTGTTTAGTTTTCCTGAACTTAAAACAGAACATCACAGTCACATTACAGTAATGTTCAAAACATCAAATATAATTGTGATGTTGATGTTTGTAAGCATAACTTTTAGAGCAGAATTGATATTAAAACTGTTTTGTAACTGAGGTTCAAACTTGAAGTGTGAATCTCATTAATTCACTAACTAATGTATAATATCTAAAATTTGATAGAATTATGAAGTTTATTATTTAGTATTAGGAATAATGAAATACGGATTCTTTGCTGAGAAGCAGTTTTGAATGCTCACAAATCAGAATAAAAGGAAAGACATTTTGTTAAACAGTGAGGCATGGGGAACATACCTCGCATCATTTGTTAAAATGTAACGATCTTTCTACAGCAACCACTTACATCTCACTCATCCGGGATATTTTCCGGTCAGTGTCAAATCAAACAATGGGATGTATGACTCAAAGCCAACCTACTGCACGTTAGATCCAGTTCCAACCACTCTAGTCCTGGATTATCTGGATATCCTGGCGCCAGTCATTACCAAGATTGTTAATACATGTCTAGTAACTGGCTCTGTACCTGTATCGTTTAGGACAGCACTCGTGAAGCCTTTTTTGAAGAAGAACGGACTCAATAACAACACTTTAAAAAATTACAGACCAGTTTCAAATTTGTCTTTCTTGTCCAAAGTCCTAGAGAAAGCGGTAAAAGTTCGACTCACAGCACATCTTGAAGTATTCGATCTCAACGACAAGTACCAGTCTGCATATAGAGCTCGACACAGCACCGAGACATGCCTCCTCAGAGTTGCAAACGACGGCTCGGCTGACAAACAGAGTTTGAGTCTACTGTTGTTATTAGACCTTACAGCGGCCTTTGATACCATCGACCATTACAAGCTTTTTCACTGCCTCAAGACTCGCATTGGACTGTCAGGTACTGCCTTCAAGTGGTTCGAGTCGTATCTACATCACAGATCTCAGTCAGTAGTCATCGATAGTGCCGTGTCAGATCCAGGCCTCCTTACTTGGGGAGTACCACAAGGTTCGGTCCTTGGTCCAATCTTGTTCACCCTGTATACATCGTCCCTGAGCAAAGTCATTGATGACCATGACGTTCCCCACCACGCGTACGCTGACAATACACAGCTACAGAAATCATTTGTTGAATCAAGCTCCAATACAGCAATAAGTGACCTTGAACTTTGCATATCTGACATCAGATCATGGATGATCAGCAACAAATTGAAGCTGAATGATAGCAAGACTGAGGTTCTTCTTGTCGCTACTAACTCAAAACGGAAAGCTATTCCTGAATCCACTCTTCATATAGGGAATTCGTCAATACCATTCTCGGATGCAGTGAAAGACCTAGGTGTCTATCTGGATGCCGGCATGACAATGAACAAGCATGTTGAACACACCTGTAGAACATGCTAGTATCACCTGAGGAGTATCAGCCAGATTAGACATCTGCTGACCGAGGATGCCACTAGTCAGCTGGTCAGGTCTCTGATTCTCTCCAGACTCGACTATGGCAACAGTCTTCTCATCAACATTAGACAAGATCTCGTCATGAAGCTTCAGAGAGTCCAGAATGCCTCAGCCAGACTGATATACAGATGCAAGAAATCATCACATGTAACACCCCTACTAATGAGACTTCCCTGGCTTCCAGTACAGGCCCGAATTGATTTTAAAGTTCAGTGTTTGACTTACAGCTCTTATCATAATCTTGCACCAGAGTACCTACAAGAAATTCTCCAGAAACACACTCCAATCAGAAATCTGAGATCCCAGGATCAACTGCTACTAACTGTCCCTAAGGTCAATCTTAAATCCTTCGGCCAGAGGTCTTTCCATTCTGTGCTCCTTCTCTTTGGAAATCAAGAACGCTCCATCTTTAGCTGTCTTCAAATCTTAATTGAACAAAGGACAAAGTATGAAGATTAACTTAAAATCCATTGACGGCCATTTTGTGTGAACACCTTTAATTCATTCTGTGTAAGAAAAAGGAATCACATGGCTAAACTTTATGTTATATATTTTAATTTTTACTGCTCCATTTAGTTTAAATACATTGTCTTTCAATTAGAACCATTAATTTTCTTTTTCCTGACCTCACCTTATATTCCCTCTAAAAACGTGCTACTGCCCCTTTAAGACTTAAAAAATCCCCATCCCGACTGTGACCTATGGTTACTAGACCAATCTTTCTCAAGAGGCCATGTAGACACATTCTGTCCTGGGTGACATTGATGAATCTGTCTTTGAGTGCTCTGAATGACGCTCCAAATAGTAGTACGTGATGGATAATACTCTTGGAGTTTGGGATTGGTTTTTATCTTAAGATATGGATGACGTTGGACGTGTTGCACTTTGAAAATAAGCATTTATCAAACAATAAAATCCATCAACTGAATGGAAATATTTCGTCGTTCATATAGCGGTATAGAAGAACCATTTCATGTCACAATTTATTATAATCAAACATCCCTATTGTGGCGTACCCTCGTCTTAACTTCTCCAACCAGTCTGTGTTACGAGGGAAACAAAATACAAAATATGTATCAGCGCTTTCCTCCAACCAGTCTGATTAAAATTGACCGTGTTTCGAGGGAAACAAAATAAAAATTAAACTCACGTGCCAAAGAAACGTCCTCGTGCGTTTTCAAACTATAAATAAGCACTCGTATATTCTAACATTTAATAATATTAACATGTTGTTAATCAAATTGCAAGAATTCGTACAACATAAAGGCACTTTTGGACCGTTTTACAAGATGATTAGTTGACTAGGGGTGTATTGTCTGGTATTCGATCACCTGTCAAAACACAAATCACACTGCTCGGTCACTTAAACGTCAAGATATCGGGTGTTCCCTCCTTGTAATGCAACAAGTAACGCAACACGACGGCGGACAGGGTTTGTAAATCGCCTAATAACACGAATATGGATATGGTGCCATTTTCCCTGCCAAACACGACTCAAGTCCTGCACTGTCAGTGGAGGCTGTTGACGTTGTCGAATACGTCGCCCAAGGTAGCCTCAAAGATGCTCTACTGAATACATATCCGGAGATCTGGCTGCCTATGGCAAAACATTCACAACGTTGTATTGAGAAAGTTCCTTGCTAGGACAGCAGTGTGGGGCGTGACGTTTTCATGTTGGAGCATCGTTCTTTGGTTGGACAGGATGACGACAGGTTGGAGAGGCGTTCTGTCAGAATACCAGCCAAGGTGACCAGATCCGTCTTCCTGTCCCCATAAATCCCTCCCCACACCATAACACTTTCGCCTCCATAACGCTCATCAAAAAGACGCAACAACGTGACGTTCTCTCACCCCGCTGTCTGTGGACATGTATCCAGCCCTCGGACTTGATGAGCTGGAACCTGCCCACATCGCTGAAAAGCACTCGGCTCCAATGTCGCTTCTGTCATTGACGAACAGTTTTCGCTAAAGCCAGTATTCGACGTCAAATTTGATGCTTCAACGTCATTGCTCTGTGAGGTCGATTTGCTCGAATGTCGTGTTGACGCAGTCGCCTGGTCATTGTCCATCTGCTGATTCGATGATTCAGTGTGTGTGCAGCTGATGACGTCACAGTCAGGGAATGTTCCTCAGGGGAAGCACCCGTAAATGTCTGTCAACAATGGGGGTGGTCACCTTCGGTTTGTGACTCCTGGGCCTGTATGCTGTCCCGCCAGTCTGTCCAAAACGCGTCTACATCCTACCAATTGTTCGCTTCGAGCAGTTCATGATTCTAGCGACATGGTCGTTTGTAGCGCCTAGTTGAAGCATCAAGAATGCTCACTCTCTGCTTTAAGTTAATTTCGGCATGTTCTTGCTGTTAACATGATGTAACTGATGCCCAAGAACAGTTTGGTGCCTGTTTTATACCCAAAGATCATACGGGTATTTTTATGTACATTTTGGAAATTTCACTGATTTAACACATTTTTCTCGTAAAAGAGGTGCATTCAATGTACGTTTTTGGTCATGTCATCAAACCTTTTGCTTCTACATAAACTTTTTAATCATACATTTAAGAAAATATCTTTTTTGTCTCATAATCTTTAAAATTGCTTTAAAATTGTTAAAATGTTAGTACTATCAGGAGAAAGGCGTAAGGTTTCTTTTTTATGTTTACTTAAAAAATTGTTTAAAGCTTGAAAATGGCCGTTCAAGCTCTGCGACGCTACCAAATGTACTATAGGCATAATATAGTATACAAATGGGCATCGCATGCAGAAAGGTTGGTGGAAGCTGGAAATAAGGGAAAACGTGTTTCATCAAGATCCAACCACACGCAGCCATTTATGAATATGGAAATAACACTGACAGAACGGATGTGAACGGAAATGAAACGTTATTAGATCTCATTTTGCTAAGATTGTTCGGTTGATGTTGGTTTCTATACCTTATCGTTGAAAATGAATGTTTGATGTCTTGATGTGAATCGTGATTCAGTCGGGGATAAACATCAAAAGAAAAACACAATAATGATCAACAAAACATAATGAATTGGAGCGCATTTTACAATATCAGATGCCAAAATAATTTGCTCTTAGTCTTACTATCTCTTAGTCTTAACTATTATCATGTTATAGTTTGAAGACCTGCTCTGTAAAGGTATACGTACACGTGTACATGTATAACAAAAGTTTATAAAGAAACTAAAGTTAATAAAGAAAACAAAAAAAGATATCTACTGATCTAGAATCAATCAAGTACTAATTCATACATGTGCTTGATATCACTGGATGTTGCACTGTTGTTTTGAGAAAGAAAACTTGTTGTTTAACATAAGGGTAATACATTTGAATCTTGAACCTAAATCATTATTTGTTTATACACCACGTGGTGTGGTTATCGGGTCAATATCAGAGGAAGTTATTTTTAGATAACTGACCTCAGATCAACCTGGAGGTTGGTTATCACGAGGTTGGTTATCTGATAACCAACCTCCTGATAACTGACCTCTCGGTTCGATTCGGTGAACATGTCTCGGCTACGCCTCGCCATCTTCACCGTATCGCACCACGAAAAAAACTTACCCTCGGCTTACGGGTCTAAATGACCCTTCGACTCTAATTGTGACATTTGATATTCTTTAGAATTTGTTGTGATTTTCACCTGTGCATTCAGTTATATTATGTCTTTATTTCAATATGCAATTCTAAAGAATATCAAAGGCCGCAAAAACGATAATAAAAGAAAACAAAGGACAGAAAAAATACTCTTTATTACAGAGAACTTTTGAAGTCATTTTCATATCACATGTTTATACTGCTTTCAATTCTTTCTATTTGGTTTCCTTGAACATGCAAACATTTACATTTATCAAACACTCCCACACACAATCCCGTTGGGCCTCAGTATCTATGCTAGTGTTCTCTTCAATTAATGTTCCAAATCCTTCATAGGAAGTCAGTTGTCGGGAGGTCACAAGCATTTGAAATGGTCCTTTTGAAACAATGCACAAGAAAGCCGACTTCAGTATCAGCAAACATTAAACTGTCCAGCTATCATCCATGCGTAGTTCCTGAAACATTGAAAGGTTTAACGCTAAGTACTAACAGTCTGATTTCAAGTGCTGACAAAAACACATTTCCATTTACATACATGCATATTTCATATCATCACGCTTTCCCCGAAATAGTAACTTAAGTTTGGAACTGTCATTTCTAACATCGACTTTTGAATAATTTAGTATCTTATTGTTTAATGGACGATTGATAGTTTCAACGTTCACACGAAATTTATTGAAGATAATATCATACCAAACTGATCTCAAAGTCAGAAATCTAGCTAATACCCATATGTGTCTGCATTTTATATACATATTACAATACAAAAAAGCAGAAATGCATACACGCTTCTTTTGATTCCTTGTAATGCTTTAAACATATTACATGAAACAACAAATAAAGTATACTTTGCGATCAATCTCACCTTAATTGCCTCCGGGAAAGACCTCGAAACACCGGCAAATATATCTGTTTGACACCGGCCGCGGAGAGCACTCCATTGTACCAACCTTCTTGAAACCATGTGCTTTAGGTTGTGTGCTGCACGTAAATTTTGAGGAGTTGCTTAGCAACTTGGCGTACAAGAAGTCCGTGCATCACAAGATGAAATAGACGACGTCCGTGCAGCCACACAGTTTTTGACTAGTGACGGATTATTACATTTTACATCATTTGCCACCTAACAAAATTCCAATGACGTCCGTTTAAAATTTGTATCAAAATAATTAAATTATAGTTCAGTTCAGTGTGACATTTTAAGGTTAATAGCTCGGTAAAAGAATGAAAATGCACAGTTGGTAAACGGCTTAGAATTGTTTACCGACAATTTCGCCAGTATTATCTCCAACTGCACGTGAAATACGCGCAGTGTTAACATGAAATTGATCCATTCCTCAGGAGTGGAAGGTAACCATGCTAGACACCATTGTCACATTTGAACTCATTATCATCAAACTTATATTCGGCTAATATTGATATTTTCATTAAAAATTGAAAACAGTTTTAACAATAACCATGTAGTGTATGTGAAATAATAACCTCGACCTCGTGAATATCTGTGATAACCATCTCGCTGATCGCTCGATGGTTATCACAGATATTCACTCAGTCAGCGGTCATTATTTCAACCATAACTGACCTCAGATCAACCTGGAGGTTGGTTATCACGAGGTTGGTTATCTGATAACCAACCTCCTGATAACTGACCTCTCGGTTCGATACGGTGAACATGTCTCGGCTACGCCTCGCCATCTTCACCGTATCGCACCTCGAAAAAAACTTACCCTCGGCTTACGGGTCTAAATGACCCTTCGACTCTAATTGTGACATTTGATATTCTTTAGAATTTGTTGTGATTTTCACCTGTGCATTCAGTTATATTATGTCTTTATTTCAATATGCAATTCTAAAGAATATCAAAGGCCGCAAAAACGATAATAAAAGAAAACAAAGGACAGAAAAAATACTCTTTATTACAGAGAACTTTTGAAGTCATTTTCATATCACATGTTTATACTGCTTTCAATTCTTTCTATTTGGTTTCCTTGAACATGCAAACATTTACATTTATCAAACACTCCCACACACAATCCCGTTGGGCCTCAGTATCTATGCTAGTGTTCACTTCAATTAATGTTCCAAATCCTTCATAGGAAGTCAGTTGTCGGGAGGTCACAAGCATTTGAAATGGTCCTTTTGAAACAATGCACAAGAAAGCCGACTTCAGTATCAGCAAACATTAAACTGTCCAGCTATCATCCATGCGTAGTTCCTGAAACATTGAAAGGTTTAACGCTAAGTACTAACAGTCTGATTTCAAGTGCTGACAAAAACACATTTCCATTTACATACATGCATATTTCATATCATCACGCTTTCCCCGAAATAGTAACTTAAGTTTGGAACTGTCATTTCTAACATCGACTTTTGAATAATTTAGTATCTTATTGTTTAATGGACGATTGATAGTTTCAACGTTCACACGAAATTTATTGAAGATAATATCATACCAAACTGATCTCAAAGTCAGAAATCTAGCTAATACCCATATGTGTCTGCATTTTATATACATATTACAATACAAAAAAGCAGAAAATGCATACACGCTTCTTTTGATTCCTTGTAATGCTTTAAACATATTACATGAAACAACAAATAAAGTATACTTTGCGATCAATCTCACCTTAATTGCCTCCGGAAAAGACCTCGAAACACCGGCAAATATATCTGTTTGACACCGGCCGCGGAGAGCACTCCATTGTACCAACCTTCTTGAAACCATGTGCTTTAGGTTGTGTGCTGCACGTAAATTTTGAGGAGTTGCTTAGCAACTTGGCGTACAAGAAGTCCGTGCATCACAAGATGAAATAGACGACGTCCGTGCAGCCACACAGTTTTTGACTAGTGATGGATTATTACATTTTACATCATTTGCCACCTAACAAAATTCCAATGACGTCCGTTTAAAATTTGTATCAAAATAATTAAATTATAGTTCAGTTCAGTGTGACATTTTAAGGTTAATAGCTCGGTAAAAGAATGAAAATGCACAGTTGGTAAACGGCTTAGAATTGTTTACCGACAATTTCGCCAGTATTATCTCCAACTGCACGTGAAATACGCGCAGTGTTAACATGAAATTGATCCATTCCTCAGGAGTGGAAGGTAACCATGCTAGACACCATTGTCACATTTGAACTCATTATCATCAAACTTATATTCGGCTAATATTGATATTTTCATTAAAAATTGAAAACAGTTTTAACAATAACCATGTAGTGTATTTGAAATAATAACCTCGACCTCGTGAATATCTGTGATAACCATCTCGCTGATCGCTCGATGGTTATCACAGATATTCACTCAGTCAGCGGTCATTATTTCAACCATAACCCAGTCCGTTTATCTTAAGTCCAACCAGGTGCCGTTATGATCTCACTAACGTTGGTTTCCTTGACTCAGGACGTGTACTTAGGTTTTGAAAAGAGCACTTTTGTTAATTGTGATATTTTGTACCAATTTGTAGTGTTTGTCTTAAGTAATAAATAGGTGCCTTACTGCTCATAATTCGTTGTATTCTTTGAATCATTGCTGAATATTATGGTTGGTTGTATATATTTTGACGACTTGCTAGAACCAGATATCTTTGTTTGCAATTGAGAGACACAAAGGAGCGTAAGGTATGATCAATGTGATTGTAGAAGTGACGTCAATCTACTGCACACATGACGTCATCCCCTCTGTCATATTACATTGAGTTGATAAAGTGATGTTAAACATTAAACATATTGACGAAATAAAAATTCACGGAATGAGAAAACTCAATTTCTTATCACTCAAGATGGATTAAATCTTTACCAGGTTTACTTTTGCTGGGATCAGTGGGGCGGCTAGAAGAATGTCTGTTTAAACAAAGTGACTTAGATTCTCATATATGGAAGGACCATCACTCACAAAGCCTCAACAGAAAATAAATACTATTATTACCCATATGGTTGAAAATAAGTAGTGACATATTTTCAATATGAGCACTAGTGCACATATCACTTTTGCCTAGCAACGATTGTTGTAGCGCGAGTTCCCGTATTATTTCACCTTTGACATCATGAAACCATTGCTCGTAACGTCACTGTTGCTGGCCGTCGCAAGGGAAGCGGCCTGTTTCCTTGATATTTTTAAGAGATTAAATTGGAATAGAATCGGTAATAAAGAAAATATTATCCTCGGAACTCGTGCAAATTTGTGTATAACCCTCGCTCTCGCTCGGGCAATACAAAAATTCACACTCGTTTCGTAAAAGTCATATGACACTTTTACTCGGGTAATAATCTCTATATATTCGTCGATCAAGCCAGAAGTTGCCCAGAACACTTACATTAATAGAACAACGTGAATGAATCACGCTTAAACTGACGGATTGATACAAAGTAGCCGGAAAGAAATGACAATTCATCCGAACAGTTTCCCGAGGACCCAATTACTTACATTCATAGTTATTGATTTTATCATTGTGATTGATTTGAGAACATCAATCTGCCAGATGAGATGCGTGAAGATACATAAACAGATAGTTTCAAGATGAAGAGATAGTAGAAGTTCGAATGCGGGTCCCGATGGAGGTCATTTATCAGAAATAAAGACTGTTAGCCTGGTCCAAAACAACGTTAAACAATGTTACTGTAAGGCATAAAATCAGTCCTCGTGTGCTATGCATGTTAATAATAAAACTCGAAAGGTGTTTATACATGAGATAATAGACCGGGAAAAAGCTAAGCAGGAATAAGACAAGGCGTAGCTTGAGGTCTGACTTCCATCAAACATTCCTCCCAAGAGTCTCAATAAGAACAGAGGTTGATTGTTTTATCTAATTTAGATACCATAACAAGACTTTAAAGAAATGCGTGCAGAAATTTTGAATTGATTTAAAACTACTGCGAAGGTAAGTCATTTTGGGAAGACATATTTGTTTCTTATAAATTGCGCGTTCCAATCCGTCGGGGTTTACCAAAATACTGTTTCAGTGTGGTTAAACAATTCAAACATGTTGAATGTGAATATTTTCCATTGCATACCTCATGTTATTACCCGTTGAAGATATCACTGTTTAATAAATCTACAAAGTTATTACACAAAGTTTAATAGCAATGCGTGCTGATGACGTCATAATTGTTTAGCATGACGTCACAATGTTAGCGTGGCGATCGCAAAGGTCATGTTGACGATGTAATTCAGCGAGTACTAAATAAAATACTAAACTCGGTCTCGTTGAATATCGTTTTTAAACGCGTGAATTTATCGGTATCGGTATTTTACTCGCTATCGCTTGTTTACTATCAAACCACTCACTCCTTTCATTAAAATGTTATTGAACGAGACGTCGTTATATTCTATGTATTGAAATGTGTAACTGAAATATTAACTTCTCTCAAAGTATTGTTAGAGATATCCTCCCTTCTGTCTTTCTGAGTTGTGATAATACAGTGCTCCCTAACGGGTCAAAAGGGGTTGTTGGTTCGATGCCACTTTCAGAACAGGAACTGCCTATAAGTAAAACTTTTTCCAATAGACAATTAACAAAATGTGAAAGTAACTTTGGGGCTAATATCTTACATTTGACACAAAACAGATTCAACCCATATACAGTTTATCCGGATTTCTGACAAGAGAGAAATTCCTATATAACGGAACGAGCAGAGGGGCAGATGAAGATCTCGGCCAATATGGTTGACATAGTCCCTCGACACAAAGTTATCAAGATTTCTTATAACTTTATTTCTATACCACAGAACATATGAATCGATGAGGTCACCTAGCTGTTAAGAATATAAATCATATGAGTATTATCCAAATGTCATAGTGTTCTCATAACGTATCAATGAATATATCTGAATTATCATTACTGGCAGACGATGTGACAACGTACAGTATATATATATAGTAGGATGTATAATAAATATATCCTACTTCAGGAGGTGCATTGAGTGATGCACTGACTGTATATCTGACTGTTTATCTCGACTTGCACAGCAATGTCGGTTTACCATTGGTCAAAACCGGTCACGTGCCGTAGGTATATTTAGCTATGTTAAACTGGGCCACGCGCCCCCCTAGTAACAAGCAACGACGGAGTGTCAAGAGTTATCTCCCTTGCCCTTTGTTCGGTAAACAAGGCCACGCTACGCTCGATTGTTGTAACGTCATGTATGCTCGGTGAATTGCCCTGCACATGCTGAAGTCAGCTTTAAACAAAAACCATTACTGGTATAAGTGAAATGTTCTTCAAATAGGATTGGTACCGCTAAAATACATTAGCAAGTCATACGGCATCTCAACGGCATGTTGACCCGCTCACTCGCGGCAAGGTTGTCCACCAGCGAGCTCAAGATTCAAATAATGCAAACAGAAAGCCGACCTATGAATAATAGTTAAGTTAAAAGTCACCGCTTTTTGTTTATTGTACTCTCAAACCAACCTGTACATTCTGCTATGATGTCTGTCTCATCTATAACTCCGACACTATCAAATTAATCTCGCTTGGTCCTACTCGACAGTCCGCCATGACAGGGACTTCTACGGCCGCTTCAAATCGAATGTGGTGCGAATGCACGAGGTCACGTGACCAAACAATCAAACTTTAGAAATGACCGCATTGCTCGGTATTTTGATTTTTTTTCGTAAATCCTAAATTTCCGTCTAGTACCGTGCGCTTCGCTCCGGTACTAGACCATACTTTTGGTCATTAACGCGATGGTGTATAAATTATATTTGTAAATACCTAAATAAAAGAGTAACACTGATCTGATCAGACGCCATTTTGGCCAATCTCATCTTTCAAGCCTGATTTATAGCATTTAGAAAAGGTGCTCGTCGAGATAAATTCGTTACCATGTGTCCGCGAGTTTGATATGGAGATTTATCATGTGTCCGAGTTAAATATCAAACTCGAACTTCGTTCTCGTTTGATATTTAACTCGGACACATGATAAATCTCCATATCAAACTCGCGAACACATGGTAACTTATAATATCTGACTTATGCCCCACTCTGGTCGAGTTATATTTTACGAAAAGGAGTATTCCATACTTCTCTATGTATACAGTCTTAAAGCAGGAAGAATTAAGCACCAGTTGCTGAACTCACAAAGGTCATTTAATTAACATTTCATATTTTGTAAGGAAAGTTTGATCAAAGAAAATATCCGAAAATCATACTACAGCGCCTTTAGGGGACAGTTTGTCAGTTAACTTTACTTTCTTATTTCTAAGAAAAAAGTCCTCATCTGTTTGAAATTTAGTAAGCCTTGTGGGTAACCTGCGAAATGTACTTTGTCTACTTCGCCGGCTAAGGGGTTAGCTAATCCCCTTGTTGGGATTAAAGAACCATGGTAGGTCGATGGCGGTTTCATTGAAGGTGCGTTATGTAGAATTATGTGAGAAAGATTGCTCATTTAGATATGAACGTTAAAAGGAAGACCTCACTTTTAGGTTTCTATTACCGTAACCTATTTAAGATTTGAGCTAGGATTTTTAAAGAGAGACAAGATGAAGTACAATATCACATTTCAAAATATAGATGCATATAAATATAAAAAACACTCACTTTTAAGTTTCTGTTACCGTAACTTATTTAAACTTTATTTCAATGTTTCAACAGTTGTTTTTTTTTATATTAATGAACAGAGTATCGTCATGTCCTTAAAGATACAATTGAGCTAGGATTTTTAAAGAGCTTTAGAATTTCTTGATTTAATGCCTCAGTGTCAAAAGAAGTGTATTTTAGTTTTGATTATGGAATATATGACAGACAGACAGACTAAGAAGAAGAAGAAGACACGTAATGTGTCTTGCTTCATGACTGTGTATTAAATGGGAGCCTTCTCAAGTCTAGATTCTAATTCTGCAAGTCTAGAGTGACTGAATATACATGAAAAGAAAAGCCTCAAAATATAAAATAATATAGATTAAGGTACAGCAATTATTTCAAATGTTTTAAGATTTAAGTCTAATCCAAACATTACAGGCATAAAATCATTCAAAGGAAAATAAAAAGCACTCAGCTGTAATAGGCCTATAAAACACTATAAGTACAATAACACATTTCAAAATATAGATGCAAATGAATAGAAACACTGAGTAGAATATTTGATCAATAGGATGGACGAAATATTGATGAAATATTAATGTTAAGGGCACCCTACTTCGATACATTTTGTGAATCGTTGAATTGAAAACGTTTTACGGTGGCACAGTGTGCGGACCTTGGTACACATGGATCGCGATCGCGGTTTTCAGAGAATAAAGAGTTTTTGAGACAGAATAGAAGTTTCAAATCGAGACACGGTTGTCACAATGTTTAAAACCTTAAAATAACACTTCAACAAAGCGAGAGCGTACAATACACTTTTTAATTAACAGCCATCAATTCTAGTTAGCCATGCTTTTACATTTGGGGTAAAATCACAAAATTAGACGTAGCAATTAGATGCTAAGTATCTAATAAGCTATGCTATACCTTTTCATTTTTACATCATGTTTACTATGTCTTAAGAAATCTAGATAATACTATTCACAAATGAATAAAATATATTATGTACTATAAATGTATGTAAAAAGTCAGGTAATTTATTGTGTTAAAATCATGACCATTTCTTAAAGTTAGACTTTGATACGTATATGTTTTGAAATTTTAGTGGTAAATCTCTTTGAATGACTTATAGTTTTGTTTTATTCCATTTTTTATATTGGTTGATTTGAGTTTCAAGTACTGCATCCTATACATTTCACAGAAACGTTTCGACCTTTTTAAGGATCTTCAACTTTATGCTTTAACAAATTTGACGTATCACGGTATCTTAACTAAAATTCACCTTTGATTTAGAAAAATACTCACAATGTAAAATCTGTCTCGTCAGTTTTCATCCTCATAAAGTAATTTTTTTCTTTGAGCGAGGCAAAAGTAACGAAATGTTTAATCTCTTAAATCAGAATACATGAACAAAACCCTTTACTTTGAGCTCAACTTTCGAAAATGTCAGAGAACTAGCTGTCTTTGCAATTTTATTTTTTTTATTCAAGTCTCGCCTCAACATTTTACAACAATATAGTAAAATACATATAATACATGGTAAAAAGTTGAGCCATTCCTTACGGAATTATGGGATTGCATGTTGTGGTTGAAGACAGAACCTTGAGGACTGCCTTTGAAAGTGACCTGTTATGACGACGAAA
This sequence comes from Steromphala cineraria, assembly GCA_916613615.1. NCBI lineage: Eukaryota > Metazoa > Mollusca > Gastropoda > Trochida > Trochidae > Steromphala > Steromphala cineraria. The sequence continues at coordinate 38,715,790 of OU744726.1, forward strand.
AGATGTTGTTTCTCCTCAGTCAGTTAGAATAACAGTACTAACATGCCTCGTTGACAGCTTATTGGCAGTTTAGCGAATACACGTGACCAGCCGTCCGTGACAGCCTCTTGTTCTTCAAGCCAGTTGATTAGTCGTTAATTAGTTACGTCATGGCAGGCGGAGAGTTTACTGTAATTCCAGATGGCAGGTCGGTTCCCAGCTATTTAAACAGTGTACGCCAGACAGAAGCCACATTTCCATACAAACATCCAGACTGAGAAACAGACACGCAAGAGGAATCAGACAACATGGACAACAATGAAGAACTGTACGCAAACCTGAGAGAAACCGAGATGAAGTTCAAGAAGGCGTGTGAGCAGGTCGTGCTCCTGAACGACAAGTTGGAGGGTCTGCAGCGTCGTTATGACAAGGCCAGGAACGAGAACCATCGCTCCTTCAGATACAACCTGCGTCTGAAGATGGCCACGGTGGAAGGAGTCCGCAACGCCTATTACGAGTATGCTTGTGAGAAGGCAGAGAGGATTGCTGAACTTCGATATGAAGTGTCCCAGTTGGACAGAGACTCGGAGGATGAGGACAGCGAGGACGACTTGGACTGGGAGAGAGACGGGACGGAGGAAGGAGAAGAAGATGAGGAGATTGATGACGATGGTGATGATGTTGAGGGGGTTGAGGAGGAAGAAATGGACGCTGCAGACGCCTGAACGTGTCTGACAGCTCAACATCAATCTCCAGAACTGGTCGTTCTGACAGCCCTTCTCAGGGCTAACACATACCAAATGAGAAAACTTAAAACAATGCAATTTTTAAAGATTTAAGACTTCAAAGGAATGTTTTTTTCAAAACAAAAGCTTCTTCACTTGATAATAATAGGTTATCAAGCTGCCTGTTTGCAAAAAATTTAGATTCTGACGTTTAAACATCAAGCTACAGAATAGAAGCCAAATAGAAGTTTATTTTAGATAAACTTAATTTCGATAGGTTATAAAGCATCCATTTTCCAAAAATCTAAGATTTACAAAAGGAAAACGTTTCCAACTAGAAGGTTCTTTCAGATAAACTTGAGATATGTCTTAAAGCTCCAGATACATAAACGATCATGACTAACGAAAGAGTGAAAAAACAATTTATAAGTGATGCGTTCGTTGCAATGCTCTCGTATAAATAGCTTAAAGAAAGAACTCAGCTAAAAATCAAACCGATCTTGGAGAACACCTATGCCGAATCGGGGGATTCAGATAAGCTTTTTATTGGTCTCATACAGTCGTAGAGGTTAAGTTGATGCTTCCAATAAAATGCAAGCCGCAATGCTTTGATCCTTATATTGCAGTTGCATTTAAGTCAATTATCGGCTTTGAAAAAAGGCTAAGTTCTTGTATAAGTACAATGTTTTGGGTTATCGATGCCCTTTTGTGAAATTAACAAATCAGCTGGTTTCTGTGTTGTTTTTTTCATGTGTGAAATTTTAGAGGGCAGCAGCACGTTTTTAGGGGTAATATAAGGTGATGTCAGTAAAATGAAAATTAATGGTTCCAATTGAAAGACAATGTATTTAAACTAAATGGAGCAGTAATAATTGAAATATATAACGTAAAGTTTCCGTTTTCTAACACAAAATATATTAAAGGTGTTCACACAAAATGGCCGCCAATGGATTTTATGTGAATCGTCATACTTTGTCTTCTGACTATGGATGATTGGCTTGTGTAATGAGATTCTTGACACTGTCAAAATAATACATTTAGCATTAACTTAAAATTATCAGTGAAAATTCCAAAATATAAAATTATCAAAAAAAATTGCTACTGCCCCTGTTATCCAACTCTCGAAAGTGTCTACATCCAGAAAATGATACACGTATGTCTCATTTTACTCCCTTGGACTGGCTCCTTTCGGTTTAATTTAGCTTTTTGCTCAACAAATCCATTACTATATTGGATAGTTCTATTATTAACAGTCTATCCTTCAAATACAAGATCTGGTTGTAAAATGGTCTCGCTTGGATTCCATATTTGGTTTATATCAGTGATATCCTTAGTTCCAATTGTTAATATTAGGTAATATCAGGTCTTTCTTTCAGCAGTACATAACAAAACTATAAGTGAATATACAACAAAAACTGACAAAAGGGTTATACTCATCTCAGAACTGGTCAAGACGTAAACAACGATTGATATTTGTTGACACATTTTCAGTCAAAACGGATAAACATATTAAATTACTGTCGATTTTACATAAACTGCTGTTTCCGTCATAGCACCATTGTGAATTGTGAACAATCTTAAATAGTGCATGTAGATCGGTAACGTTCAAAGATGTTTAAGGACATACATAATATATCCTGAGCAACAAAGATAACACAAAAGGTAACACAAAAATGTAAATGCTCAAGGGGTGAAAAGAAAATCCCGTTCTGATACTGGATTTGACCATGAAATGCTTTTCATACAAACAACACCGCCATCGATTGTAAGGTAACAGTCGTGTATATCATCGTTATGGGAAGGTGTTGCTACAGTTGCTGCGGCCGCAAGCAGCTTTGATGGGCGTTGTTAACGTATCTCCTTTCATCCCAAACATATTCAATACGTGACATGACTGCCGATTTTGCATCAGTTCTTGAAGGGAAAGTTTTGATTAATCCGTGAAAAGGACCTGGCTCCACTGCGGTTGATTCGATCTCACATGCTATAAAGACCACCGTTGTGGTAACTGGCAACGTCAAACTCAACCGTCCACATTGGCAACATCCGATCCACATAAAAAGTAAATAAGGTTTGTGATTATATCCATCCCAGTTCAAAGATGCCTTATGCTGTGACTCATGATGGTTGAAATCTGAGGTGCGTCTGCCGTCTAGAAGTTGGGTCGTAACCTGGGCTTAAACTACTGCTATAACCATCACCACTATACAAGGACAATCCCTGATGAGATTTCTCTGTTATTGTGGTCCATTCTGTTTTAAGATGAACACTATATCTTAGTCTATTTGGAATGCTCCAAGCTGGTACTCCACAACAGGAAATTGCTTATAAATTCAAATTCAAATTCTTTATTCTCTATACACCACCACTGGTGGTACAAGAGCATAGTATAATACACAAAACAAACATATACAAAAAAATGTGAAGGTCAATATTAATACAGTTTCTTCAATTCGGTATTTACAATTGTAATAAATCTGGACAATTTCTTTACAACTCGGAGTTTTTGTGAACATAACAGTGTTTTCCTTTTGTGGAGATTTGGGAAAGTATATAAATATTCTGGAATATAAAGTTTTCTTCTATCTGAAAAAGCTGGACATCGAAACAAGTAGAGAAATTCATCTGCTATTGCTGGAGAGTTACAGAGCGGGCAATTTCTATTTTCACGTGGAATGCCTTTCCAGCGGCCAGTTTCAATAGGTAGATAATGATTACTTGTTCTAAATAGTAGTAAAGGGTATGAAATTGAGTTAGGCATTAATAGGTAGGCTTCAAAAGAGAAAGAGCTTTTAATAAATTGATAATAATATCCTTTAGAGCTTTCAGAGATATCACTTTGCCAGTTCTGTAAGAATTGGTCCTTTAATGTACGGTCTAATAGTGCAACAATTTCGTTGATTGAATAATACATAGGTTCATAGAACATACACGTTAATCCACAATTGTTAAAAAGCATCTTTATAAAGCTAAACCAGGGGTTACGAACACTGAGTGATTCATTGTGCCTTAATAGCCTGTAAAGGTTGGTTGAGAATTTGGTTGGAACATCAAATGTTTCGAGCCTATACCAAAATTTGATCATTTTTAAAGCAACAAGTATTTTAAGGGGAAATCTTCCAAGCTCGCCATAAACCATAAAGTTTGGTGTCGATGGCCGAAGACCTGCTGCTAATTTCATAAACTTTAGATGCACCTTTTCAATAATGTCTAAGTTTTCGTAACCCCATATTTCGGAGCCATATGTTAAAATTGGTAAAACCATTACGTCAAAAGCTTTGAGAAGCGAGTCTAGTGGTAAATTAATATTACGTGATCTTTTAATAAGTGAAAACATGGCTTTTCTTGCGCTGTTTACAAGATCTTTCATCGCAAAAATCATTCTTCTATTCCTATGAAAAGTAATCCCGAGATAGGTGTAAGAATCTGATATTTCAATTTGTTTCTCTCCGTAGCAGAAAGATAGTTTTGATTTGGATGCTGCACACCACTTCCAAATATAACAATCTTAGTTTTGGAAATGTTTACATCCATTTTCCATAACTCGCAGTATTTATAAAAGTTATCCAGAGAAGATTGAAGTTTAAGGGGAGTTTCTCCCAAAAGTACAGTATCATCAGCATATAAAAGTATTAACAACTTAATACACAAGTCAGTGTAATCAACATCAATGCTTTCAAGTGTGACACCCTTGCACCCTTGCCGACTTAAGTAATCTTCTAAGTCATTAAGATAAATAGAAAACAACAAAGGTGAGAGATTTTCTCCTTGGCGAACACCACGATAGCTAAAGAAATTTTCAGATTGAATATCATCTACTGCAACGCATGACTTTATATTACTGTACATATTTCTTACTAGATGAAGAAATTTTCCATCAATGTTATAGGTCAACAGTTTTTGCCATAAGCCAACTCTCCAGACATTATCAAAAGCTTTTGTGAAATCAATAAATGCACAATATAATTTCCTGTTGGAGTTTTTAAGTATTTGAGATAGAGTATGTAGTACAAATATGTTATCAATGGTTGAGAAGTTTTCCCTGAATCCTGCTTGGGCCTGTGATAATATTTCATTTGATTCAAGAAAAATGTTCAATCTCTTATTAAGGACTGCAGTAAAGAGTTTTCCAAAACAACTGAGAATAGTAATTGGGCGATAGGAGTTTGGGTTACATGTATCACCTTTCTTTTTATAAATAGGTCTTATAACACCGGTTAGCCAGATATAGATAATCTATATAAGCAATTTCCTGTTGTGGAGTACCAGCTTGGAGCATTCCAAATACTCCCCTTCGTTCATTTTCTGGTTCCTTGGCATAATATATGCTTGATTTTCCTGACGGAACATTTATGTTTGGTACATGCTGTACACTTTCGACGAGTCCTTATCGATAATGAAAGATTCTCTCCAGCTTAATTTTAAACACCCAGAGTATGATACAGTTTTAACAAATTTCTCGTGCTCTCCCGCAAATAAATTGGAATCTGTAATTGCTTTATTTTTTCAATGATTTATGCAATTTAAGGCCCAGTATGGTTTGCAAATAATTATTTCACTTATCTACAACTAAACATACATATATTGAAAAACATCTTTAATTTATTTGTCTATTTGAACATAAATTGTATATGTTATTGAATATCATTAAGGAATATTATTTACACGTATAATAAATTATTTAAATAAGATAATATAGAAAACTTTCTAGAATATAGAAACACGGCTTATCTTTAAAACACATGGCATGCAGTCAATTTGAAATCGTTAGTTTAACAATACCCATAGAAATTCCCAACCACTAATACCAATTATCAGTAATTCAACTAATTAAGCGTGAAATCACAAAATTAGTCGGTCAATTTAGCTCAAACAGTTAAGATCACATTTTCTGTTAGTCTATAGTTTGTTATTTTTACTAGAAGCTACATTATCGACAAAATAAAACGTATTCAGCTTTCTAGATACAATTTCATATATAAGAATATCACAATACCAAGCGCTAGTAAATACCATAAAATTGAAAACATGTTTTGTTTTTGTATCTCACATTATTAAACAAGTCATTGTCTTTTATATCAAAACCTTTTCATTACTTAGGTTGTAATTAATATTAAAGGGGCAGTAGCATGTTTTAGGGGGAATGTAAGGTGATGTCAGCAAAAAGAAAATTAATGGTTCCAATTTAAAGACAATGTATTAAAACTAGATGGAGCAGTAATAAATCAAATATATAATGTAAAGTGTAGCCATGCGATACCTTATTCCTAAAAAAAATGAATTAAAGGTGTTCACAAAAAATGGCCGCCAATGGATTTTATCTTCATACTTTATCCCCTGACTATGGCTGATTGGCTTGTGTAATGAGATTTATGACACTATCAAAATAATACATTTAGCATTAATGTACAATTGTCAGTAAAAATTTTAAAATATAAAATTATCAAAAAACGTGCTACTGCCCCTTTAAAGAATTATGAAACGGGGTTTTAATTCAACTAGTGGTCGATTTTAAAATACTTTACACATAAAGGGTCATATGCTTTGAACTAGACTGGAATATTAATGGTATCTCATTTCCCTTTTGAAGTTCGTACAAAGTTTACGATGACAACGACGAGTCTTTGTATATGAGTAACATGATAACATTGACTTCGATATTTCTTTCTGACGATGAAGCAATATCGCTTATTGCCTGGGCAGTAAGAATATCAGTATCAACAAGTTGACAGCTAATTGTCACCTAAGACATTACACGATCATCCATCTGTGACAGCCACTTAACGTTTGCTCTCTGAGTGTTGCTTCTCGCTCAGACATCTCTATTAACTAAACCAATATGTCTCGTTAGAAGCTAATTGGATACGGCTAATTGTCCAAATAGCCTCCTTGACAGCTAATTGCCAGCACAGCCAATACACGTGATCATCCGTCCGCGACAGCCACTTGTTCTTCAAGCCAGTTGATCAGTCGTTAATTAATTACGTCATGGCAGGCGGAGAGTTTACTGTAATTCCAAATGGCAGGTCGGTTCCCAGCTATTTAAACAGTAGACACCAGACAGAAGCTTCATTTCCAGACACACTACAGACTTGGAACAGCACAGCATGATGGACAGCACAGATGAACTGTACGCAAACCTGAGAGATACTGAGATGAAATTCAAGAAGGCGTGTGAGCAGGTCGTGCTCCTGAACGACAAGTTGGAGGGTCTGCAACGTCGTTACGACAAGGCCAGGACCGAGAACCATCGCTCCTTCAGATACAACCTTCGTCTGAAGATGGCCTGTGTTGAAGGGGTCCGCAACGCCTATTATGAGTATGCTTGTGAGAAGGCTGAGCGAGTTGCAGAACTCCGCTATGAAGCGTCCCAGCTGAACGGAGGCATGGACGATGATGACGAGGAGGAGGATGAGGACGAGGATGATGACTCGGACTGGGAGAGGGAGGAGGGGGAGGAAGGCGAGATGGAGGAGGGAGGAGGAGAAGAGAACGGGGTGCAGGTTCTAGAGGTGGTCGAGGAGGAAGAAATGGACGCTGCAGACAGCTAAACTCACAGAGCAGTTGACAACTCCACTCCAGAACAGGTCGTTCTGACAGCCCTTTTCAGGGCTAAACAAATACCTTGAAAGATTACTTTGAACAATGCAATCTTATGGGGGAATCGTAAACTCCGTTTGATTAATACAATATATCTTGATATTACATTTTCAAAAGTTTATAAGCATGAACGCCAAAGTATCCATTTTTAAAACAGTAACATCGAATTACAACTCATGATCAACTGCAGAACTGGTCGTTCCTACAGCCCGTTTCAGGGCTTATAACCAATACCAGGAAATATAACTCATTCAATGCAATCTCATAGCGAAAACAAATACCAAGTTAACTTACAGTTAAATGCAACCTAATTATCACATACCATAAGAAATCGTTTGAACACATACGCTCTACTACGTTCTTATATGCTTATGGTTAAAAGCATAGAGGATAAAAATGCATTTTCTTGAAATCATTTAATTTTCCGTTAATCAATATCCGTCTATGAAAAAGAAATTTTCACCCGCAAGAAAATCATTTTTAAAAGATACTTTCATGTTGGTCCTTTCACGGTGTGCTCATCTGTTATCAATCCAATACCAAATTTTAAAATTGGATTTAGTCCAAATATTTTTTACGTGTTTTGTCGAATCACTCACAGTTTAAAAAAGGTAAATCGTAAAAATTGTCAGTATGTAATAGTTCTTCAAAGGTCCATCATTCAATATTAACAATGATAACACATATAAGCTTTAAAGATAATATTGTCGTTTTTGTGCAAAAACATTACGGACAAAAATACATAAAAAATCATAACACATCTTTTCCGTTTAAGAATAATAATGGTTTTGGTGGTTAATTTATCAGACAAAACAAATATTGACAATGATATGGCAATTGGTTCACATTTATTTGTAGCCAAAACTGTAGGTCGTCAACGTTTAGCCTTAAATTCGCCCTTAGCCTACACTTGTCCTACAGAAAAACTTGTCTAGTTTAGATTTAGATTAATAAAGTTTCTGCCTTCTTTCCTTATATTTTGTTAATAAGGCCATTCTCTTGTAAATCATGTCATTCTGCTAGCCAAGAAATATAGACACAATATGAAAACAGAAAAGAAAACTCCTATATTTCAAATTTTACCAAATCTCTGACAGAGATGATTAAAATAGAGAAATATATTGCCACAAAGAATGTCAAATACAATCTTTTTGAACGAAATTGGAGATCAATAGTGAAAGATGTACTCCATTAGTTTTAGATAAAGATAAGAATTGTTTCATGACACATAATATAATGTTCCCAGTCTACCTACTACATGTGTGTTATCTGCAAATCAAATTGTGAAAATTGTTAAAAAAAGTAATTTGATTTGAATGTTTGTAAAGACAATGTGACATTGAACCCTTGAACTGAATAGAAAATATAAAAAAGGCCATTAAGAATATAGAGGCCAAGTTTTGAGACGGATCAAATGGTTGTGATGATCTCCGTTTTAATTTGTTGAAGGAAGCTTCTTTGTGTTAGTAAGTGATTTTTATCAGATGAATGATGGGGAAAAATGTTCGGTACTCCTCCAAAATAGTTGTTAGCTGTTTTGAATTTATGTGCCAAAACCTGTAATAATATTTTAAGAAGACCTAGATATACCTTGTAACCGAATATGTATAAATGTTTGTATGTACGTATGTAAGTAAGTATGTATATGTTGGTTTTATGAAAGGTAACAATGATGTTATCATTTTAAAATTTAATGTCTATATTTTAGGAAATTAGTGTCTCGTAGGCAGGAAGCTGTTTTATTGATTGATTATCTAATCTGATTTTACTTCTTGTATGTACAGCTTGTGACACTGTAATAAAATAATTTGTATCTTTTTCTCTTCCTTATATCATTAGTGCCTTTTTATATGTAGTTTAATATTTTAGTCTCTCAACTCCAAAAGGGGTGGTTTGTGTATATTTTAATGATGTTTTATAATGTACATATATATTTTATAAGTCATGTTTTACTGTATACACAAAGTGAGAATTATAAAACTATCTGTATGCCTGATGACGTCTGGTACACCATATAAGGTGCAATACTAACCAGAGAAGTCAGCTGTGTCTCAGCTTGTGTTTACTTTTATGCAATGTGGGGTAGATACAAAAGTTAGGAATTTAACTACTACGAAATTTGACATTATGTGAAGTAGGAATGAAGTGAAAACGGATTAAATATGATTTGATATTACAACAAAGGTGGAACAAATCTCGCTTATAAGAAGTTAATTCAAAAGTTAAAGACAGTGACGGGCGAAGATCATTACTGGAGTCTCAACTCAATAATTTTGAGGAGAGAAGGGACAAAAAATAAAGTTGTTTATTTTTCAAAACAGCACGTTTGTTTATCACATCTTTTATTAAATAATGAAAAAATATTCGGCTAAGGCTTTTATAATGATACTGACGTAGGCAAATTACGTCATTTATTACCGATACTTCAATACAGCCCACAATGCTTTTTGAAAGGAAAACGGTATTTTATTACCTTTTTTGGCGTATTCAGAAAGATTAATGCGTATATTTTTGAGATTGCTAAAGATGAAATATGATGTGCCTAGTCAAATAAATAAAAGTATGCAAAACACTTAACTGGGCGTCACCATATGTATTTCACACTATGGCGTCGTATTGAAAATACCTACTGAAACTTGAAAACCTGACGTCACGATAGTAAGACTAATCGGATGTGCCTTTACTTCAATGAATGTAATGCGTATATTTTTGGATTCCTTGAAAATATTAAAATTTTGTCGAAAAACGTTACTGTGAGTGACTTTGATTCCTGGGTCTCTTCAATAAAATGCAAGTACATAAGTTCATATTACTGAAACAATGAACCGTAATGTAACGGGCTGCGAGAGAAATTAATAATGCTTACAATGCAAGCAAATAATCGTATTATGAAATGGTGTAAATTCTTATAGACTATAAAACATGCACATTTTCAAAAAGAAAACCAAATATGAAACTGCGTTGCTGGTTAATCAAAATGCACCCGACATGAGAGTAAAGCTTTTATTTGAACACATCTTCAAAGGAAAGGCAACGAAAGAGAAGCGCCATGAACATAGGAACGCTTGCATCCATTCTCTGAGAGTGTTCATTATCGCCACATCGCAGTGGATTAAGGTATCAGAAACCAAGATCTCTTTCAACGATGCGACAAAAGAAGGTTGCGTCATCATACCAAATAGTTTGCGAGTAGAAATCAAAGTTAATCTTCTTTACTCACTCCAAACTTAACAGTTAACAGCTGGTTGGTGTTAGGAAGATCAGAACGGCCGCCATCATGCCCTGTCCATGTACATCTCAACATGTACTACACCAAAGAAACCTCTCTGGGTGGCCATGATGTTTAAAGGCATACCACTGTGAATATCAAAGCTTTTGACGAACACATAGCTTGGCTCTTAACGGCATGGGGCGTGGGACAATGTTCGGTGAGGAAATCCCTGGTGAAGAAGTAGGAAAGATAAATGAGAAGGTATACCAGTCAACAGAACACGACCCCAGCTTATCTCTCAGAACATGCCCATTCTGCAACGACCAAAGAGAAGATGAGATCCATGCTCTGATAAAGTGTCCCCAATACGATCAGGAGAGAAACACATTCTAAGATATTAAGCATCTCTGTGATACTGGAAAAGTAGGTCCTATTCTCTCAAACCCGATCCTTGTATTCACTGCTGCCTAAACCTGCCATTCAATTTTATCCAAGTGTTCTAGCATTTTATGCCCTTGATATAAACTGAATACCAAAAGAAACTTTGCACCATTTTGTAATGATTCTGATTGAAGAATGAACAACGATAGAAATTTAAAACAAAGTACCTCTTAATAATCAATCATTCGTTTAAACAACCAGCGAATCCAAATTAAAGGTGGGAAACCCAGTTTTGCACTTATTTGATCTGAAGTGGGCAGGGGTCAAAATTTTGGTTGTTCAGACGTTCGTTGAAATGATGTTTTCGCAATAATTTCGTTAAAGTACTAAAATGTGCTACTTAAGTACCAGGTTTGAGCAGCCCGAGTGTTATAAGTTCCAAATCTGCCATGAGTAACCAAAAAGGTCAAACGTCAAAATACGTTTGCTGCCAGCAGGTTCAACTTTACATTTTGTCTGCATCGAAGCTTTTCCATAAATGGGAATGTGTGGACACAAGTCTTACTTGTCATATTGACACATCTTTGAGTCGTACAAATGGTAACTAGCCTTTAGAGCTCAACAATCGCAATTAAATCATGTTATTGCATGCCAATTCTGACGTTATAACTTCGAATGAAATTGCCATGTTTCGATGTTTAGTGACCAATAGCTGTCAACTTAGCAGTCGATGAGCTCTGATTAGATCTGTCCAAGTTCATAAAGTGCACGAGAACATAACAACATGCCGACCTTTGATGTTTGCTATCTCTGACGTCACTAAGAGAAAACGTTGGCGGTGGTCTAACGTCACAGATATCGGCTCTCATGCAGTGAAAAAACAACTGTTTTTTGTGTTTCAGGGTTGTCAGCAATCCTCACAACATGTCTGTATAGCCGGATCAAGTTACCATTAGAAATGAAGGAACACTACCGATTCTTGTAAAATGGGCTGTTTTTGATCAATTTTGTAAATTTCAGAGGGGATTTGCGATATTTTTGCTTTACCGTTTACTGCTTTTAAGGTGTTTTTTTCACTTTTGGAGTGACAAACATTCATTATGAACAGTTATCAAACTTTTTCGTCACGTCAATTGGTTTCAGCAGAAACCTCACATGATTATGACATTTTTGCCATTTCTGCAAAAATGCATGAATATTGCTCAATTAAAAGTTTTCAACTTGAAAGTGTGGGTTTCAACTATTTCATTGCCACCTTAAATGAAAATGTAAATATGAGATCGTTTTCGAAATTTCAGTTTTAAAATTGCAAAGTTTCTTTTGGTATTCAGTTTAGTTTACCTGTATCGATGCTTTATATGATGTAACAATTTGCCTATCACATTTACAAAAAAAATAATTATGTTTTACTTTATAGTTTACTATCAGACAATATAGTCTCTCATAACTCCAATGTGGGTGGCTCGATATCGATGTTTTAAATGTATCGAGGTAATAAAATATCTGTCTGTCTATCTGTCTTTGGTCTTCCATTGGTTGTTAAAAGAATACCACTTCAAAGCCTTCAAGCCCTAAGCCAGGCTGTAAAACGGTATAGTACGTAAGACAATGTTTATTGAGCAAATGCTTGTGAAGACATTGAATAGTGGGAAAATAAAAGAGGCATATATCAAGAGGTGGGTTAAACAGTTATTCGGGTGTTTTATAAGAATCTACACTGAAACTCGCTACATTCTACAATAAAGACGTTGAGGTCCTTGTCTTCTTGATATTTCCAACTTCTAAAATGGCTTCCAAACAATTTATCGAAAATGTATTGTAAATGCAAACAACAAAGAAAAGCTGACAACATCGATCAATAAGAGTTTAGAAAACATGTGATAACTACAGGGTGATGTATTCCTCCGATTCTTGTTTCAATTTAGTCACATCTTATCGTTTTCAGGGCATTCTGAAAACTTAACAAATCAGAAATAATAATAAAGAAAATTCAGAAGTTTCTTGATATTTTAAGTCTCAATTTATTATCAAATCTTTATGACATTTTATCTGTTAAAATTAAAATTTTGATGTTAAGTGAATGTCAGTGAATGAATAGCGTCAACTGATATATAATTCTTCTACTCTTATCTTATGCTTCCTATTAAGCTAAGCAGTGGAAGTTAAAAGACAGGATGAAAATATCCTAGTACTTGTACGTAGAAAACATTATTCTTTGGTTGCCAATGCTTCAAATTTCACATTACGATTTCTTAAACATTTATTAATTGTGGAAGAGATTATTTCAAGCTAGTCATTGCATTGGTAAACGTAATTGTGAATGATTGTGGGATAGGGTGGCATTGTATCGAGTTTCCTCCTTTATTGTATTCTTCAAACGAATTTTATATGCCCCCCCCCCCCCCCCACACACACACACACAAGATTGCATTGATCAAAGTGATCTTTCAAGGTATTTGTTAGCCCTGAAAAGGGCTGTCAGAACGACTAGTTCTGTAGGTGAGGGCTCAGTTGCTTCATAAATTCAGATGTCTGCAGCGTCCATTGCTTCCTCCTCATCTTCATTATCTTCATCTACCTCCTCCATCCCGTCCTCAACCTCCTCCTCTCTCTCCCAGTCCAAGTCGTCCTCGCTGTCCTCATCCTCCGAGTCTCCGTCCACCTGGGACACTTCATATCGAAGTTCTGCAACTCTCTCTGCCTTCTCACAAGCATACTCGTAATAGGCGTTACGGACTCCTTCCACCGTGGCCATCTTCAGACGCAGGTTGTATCTGAAGGAGCGATGGTTCTCGTTCCTGGCCTTGTCATAACGACGCTGCAGACCCTCCAACTTGTCGTTCAGGAGCACGACCTGCTCACACGCCTTCTTGAACTTCATCTCGGTTTCTCTCAGGTTCGAGTACAGTTCTTCATTGTTGTCCATGTTGTCTGATTCCTCTTGCGTGTCTGTTTCTCTGTCTGGAAGTTTGTCTGGAAATGTGGCTTCTGTCTGGCGCACACTGTTTAAATAGCTCGGAACCGACCTGCCATCTGGAATTACAGTAAACTCTCCGCCTGCCATGACGTAACTAATTAGCGACTAATCAACTGGCTTGAAGAACAAGTGGCTGTCGCGGACAGATGGTCACGTGTATTTGCTGTGCTGGCAATTAGCTGTCAGGGTGTTAGTACTGTTGTTCCACCTGATTGAACGAGAACCGTTATGTGTCGTCCTCAGGACTGTACTACTCAACAATACAAGCCTGTCAAGTACAATTTCTCATTCACAGTCACGTATGTTTACTCCAAAAAAATGAAATGACAACAAACAAAGAATATTGGTCATATCATGAATATATCAAGTTTCAAAATGAGTATAACACTTTGCTTTGAAAGATAACCGAGTTGCAGAGAATTACACTTATTTTATCTTTTTTTCACACTCTATTTTCAACACAACTTAATATTTCAAGTTGTTTTCCATCTTGTGGTCCACTTCGTTTAGAGCCTGCGAGTCTACTTCGACTAAACTGGTTTTCGTTAGTACATAAATTGACTTCTCCTCTACTGCTTATTTCGGACTGGAAACAATTTCCTAAATCAAGTGCATATTTTCAGTTAAAATTAAGGTTACATTGCTTTGAGATATGCACATTAAGCTCTACATTTTATCATAAGTTTTACAAACGAGTTTATATGACAACTCGAAACTTCCACAATCAATTGTAAATTAACAGCATGAAGAAACACTAAAGATTAATTGCAGTTAATTCTTACCAATAAACCACATGATGCAGTTTCCGTAGTCATCAGAGTTACTTCATTCAAGCTCTGCAAGAAAGGGATAAGCTCCTTGTTCCTCATATCATGAAGTGCAACTGTTTACCCCCATCCCCAAATCAGTTGTCATAAAGGGCTTAGTTACATACATCAAGGGCTTCGTCATCCCTTGAGAAGAGACAACAGGAAGGATAAGGGGTATGATTCCCACCAAAAGACCCCATGGAGCAGTCTTGATAGCCCGGAATTCTTTATCCGAAAACAGGAAGGGATAAGCTCATTGTTCTTCTATATTATGTCATAAAGAGCCCAGTTGCAAACATCAAGGGCGACGGCATCCGTACAGATCTGGCAACATGATGCCCACGAAGAGATTCCCATGGAGCAATCTCAGAAGAAGGAATGTTTCTATATCCGTAAACAGGAAGGGATAAGCTCCTTGTTCTTCTGTAGTGCTTGTGAAGTATAGTAAGTCGTGCATCTCAACATTCTACCTCATGGGGTCAAGTGACATCATCAAAGGAGTCATCCATTGAGAAAATGCAACAGGAAGAAGGAACAAGTGCTTTTATCCCCTCCCCCCCATGGTGAACTGTTCGAGGTTACTTTTAAACTCTGCAGACTCTGGTCGATACGTTTCTTGTTTGGTTGACGAACACCTGAATCTACTGTCATTGCTAAACCCTAACTGGACACAAGTTTGGTCTAGTCAGAGGCCATATTTATACAGGGACCAGTAACTTACATTCAGCTTGTGTCTCTGGTCTAATATATTCAACTGATAGGGGTGCACGGCTATGACTGTAGGCAAACTGTCACTCACACTGTAGGCAAAGTCGCACTAATTTGACTGTATTGTAGACAGAGAAAACAAAACCGTGAAATAAAGGAAGCAAGAAAATGTGCACATCTTGGTTACGTAATAGTTACCGACTGAGATCGAGGTGCGCAAGTCAGATGAACCCTCGCGCACGTGAATCATGAACGCCGAGGCCGTTGGCAACATTGACTCTAATTAGAGAACAATGTCTATCTCAAGTACCTGACATTGGCATGAGCCTTTCGTGCTGCACGTGCAAACCGTGTGGAGCCGTACAAGCTACTATAATAGATTTTTTGCCCAATATGATACGAGAACAGCTTACAAAAACAGGTCATTTTGATATGCATATAAACATTTGGTACCAATGTTATTTTAATAAATCAAACATATATTAAACTTAATCACGTGATCATGAAAAACATCCTGTATTTTGACAGGCCTCCGTGGTCTTATGGATAAGTCACCAGGCTTGAAATCAACAGGTCACAGGTTCGAACCATGAAGTGCTAACTTTGTAGATGTCATGTATTGGAATATTGCAATTTTAGTGAGTGTAATTCATTTGCAAAGCAACCATTGAACGTAAATTAATTTCCGAAATAAAACGTTTATCGTTTCACTATCAGGTGTTCATGGCAATACCGTTTTCTGATGAACACCTCGGCAATATTAAGTGGTATGAACACTCAAACAAAACAGTTGAGCTTGTGTGTATAATGCTTAATATTTGGTCATTTTAGACATCAATGTAGCTTTTGAAATTCAGTATGAAGACTGGGTTTTTAGGCACAGCTGTAAACCAATTCTTCTGGTGGAATTATCAGTTCTAGTTAGCATTTTCTGATAAGACAATTCTGATGTAATTGTAAATTATTGTCTGACTATTTTGAATATGTGTATCTTGAACGTAGAATTCAGATGACTATAAACCAGTCTAAGTAAACCTAGCCTCACTATTATCCGTTACACTGCTATACTGAGTCTAGAAAGGTCTGGTTGAGGGTCGCGTCAGCCGACCTTTCTGCGACCTATGACCCTCCAACGTTATACGTGTGAAGGCAGACTATTGTGTCTTGGTAAGATCAGTTCTGATTGGTCAACTTGGTCACGTGGGCTGACGCGACTCTCAACCAAGCCTTACTAGACTCAGTATAGCAGTGTAACGGATAATAGTGAGGCTAGGTTTACTTAGACTGACTATAAACGAAATATTTATTACTTTGATAAATGCAATAATATATAAAAGGAACACATTGATTAATACTTTAAATATGAAATTTTGAACTTGTTTAGTAACTTCAACCCTCCCGTGTTCATTGAATCGTTTATAGAAAATAGTTATGAAGTGACCATGACGCAAATAAAAGAAATACATCTAAATAAAAGGTTTGACGTAAAACGTATTAACACAGGAGCAACACTCGGGTACCTTAATTATTATTCGGACAACTTTTGAAGGGATATAGCCGCTAACGTCCATACACACCCCGTAAAACTCACAAACTTACATTAAATGTAGAGCCGTTCTCTAGTGTTAAGAATGCCATTGTATGACTTTCTACAAAGACATATTTTCAAAATAGGATTTGTTCTACTCTTTAAAGCTTGTTGCAGTTTAAGAAGTATAAATGTCAATTGAATCAATATCAAATGTCTTTCATATCTAACCTACACATGACGAACATTGATGTATACATTTACTGAAAGTCACTGCACTTACATCAACATTTGACATTTAAAACTGTGCTGACGTCAATTATGTCTTTAAAAAGATTAAAAGACCTATATCACTTGCGTTATAAATGTAAAAAGAGACATTGTTTTGCTCTGAATGCCTTAAAATAAACATATACTTTATGCCTTCACAACATAAAGGTACCAGGTTCGAATCTAACTTTCGTTGTTTATAATTCTCAAACTTTTTAAATTCTAAATTCTACCAGTTTGTTGATTTGCCAACGTTGAAGATCTCTTCACCTAAGTGCAGGTGTAAAGTAAAAAGTAGGTGTATTTGAAAAAGGGAAATGATAGCAAAGACACCGGAGGTGGGGTATACAATACAAAAGTTTATTTCAACGTTGTTCAACTGGTACAGGGTCACATCGATACCAATACACTTATCGTATTCAAATGTTTACACTGTAGTTCTAGTGTAGCTCGAGAATGTGATCATTATATTATTTCTTGTGCGGCATGCTCATATAAATAAACATCATTAAATTAAAGTGTTTCCCACTATAAGAATCATGCAACTGAAAAGAAATCTTTTAAAACCAGCTCATGTTTTGAATTAGGAAAGCAATAATTACAGAACTTAAAGGCGCAGTAGAACGTTTTTTGATAATTTTTATATTTTATTTTGTTCACTGATAATTGCACGTTAATGCTAAATGTATTATTTTGATAGTGTCAAAAAAACAGTCAGAGGACAAAGTATGAAGATTCACCTAAAATCCATGGGCGGCCATTTTGTGTGAACACCTTTAATTCATTTTGTGTAAGAAAAAGGGATCTTATGGCTAATGTTCACATTATGTATATGAATTATTACTGTTCCATTTAGTTAAATGCACTGTCTTTCAATTGGAACCATTAATTTTAATTTTCCTGACATCACCTTATATTCCCCCTAAAAACGTGCTACTTTCCCTTTAATGCTCCAGTACAAGTGAGACCATGAAGGTCTGATGTCGTTTAAAGGGCCAGTTACACCATAGATGATCTTTGAACATAATATTCTACTGAAGTCGTAAGATCATATAAAATATTGAAATTGTACTTAAAACATAGGTGAATCTTCATTTGCGGACTGTGACATTAATTCATTTTTTTATGGCACAAAGACATCATGTTTTAACAACGGGAATATGAACCCCGGTAAGTTTGTCCTAGGAGGTAAGAAATATCTTTACTATTTCTACACGTTATATTCGGTTGCTTACTTTATAATTAACCAGCATGAAGTTAATAACAAAGCTTCTTAGCAACTATTCACAATCACATATAGAAGGACTCAAAGGAAAAACCCTTATTGAAATTGAAGATTTGTGCGATCTTTTGCAAATTGACAAATTACCAAAGGTGGAAATAGGCTTGGAGATGGACGTGGCAATTCCCCATTAGCCGTGGCACACAAATGGATATTGCATGCTGAAAGTGTGATAAAAGCTTAGTAAAAAGGAAACGTGTCTTATTGAGAACAACCACGCATCCCTTAATTAATATGAAAATAAAACTGACAGAACGGATGTGACCGGAAATTAAATATCATACGATTTCATATTTCGTTATTGATGTACATTCCCTGATCGCTGAAATGAAGGCTTAAACCTCCATTATGACGCAGAACGACGAATTAGTCGCTGATAATTATTTTTAACAATATCACACAATATCATGAAAGGGCTATCAAAGCAGTAGTGCAGTGGTTAGCATGCTGATCAACAGCCCGGGCTCGAATCTTGGTAGGGACACCAAACATTGATGCCCTGGCGTGGGACTGTGTTTTGTCCATAGGCAAGGCACTTCATCCACATTGCATTCAGTCTGATCAGCTGTTAAATGGGTACCTGAAGAAAATAGTATGTACGGACCTACATGTTCCCGGTTAGCGTTTGCTAATAGCAAATTCTTCAGGTTAATGATGATGGTATCACTTTGAGCAGGTAATTAATAACTGGAAAAGGCAAATGATCGAATGAGCGAGATCCCGTAAGAGCATATGGATATTGTCGGTAATGTCCATGGCTTACTGTAAGTAACATGATTTGAGATCCAAATTACGTCAATTCTTAATGAAGCCAGTTCGTGTATATTGTGCACAGAAACCATCACAAAGCACACCCGAGTTAACACCAAAAACAATTTAATATTTAAATCGTTGTTATTGGAGAATTAAAAGTAAACAGACTGTGCCTTTAAAATAAGCGGAAAATAACGGCATACTTATTTCTCTATATGCGTTCGACTTTATATAATAATAATCCAGTAAAAACTGACTTAAAATTAACAGGTTACCAATTTCGCTCGGGTGTACTCAAATGGCACATTAAAATCGTGTATAATATAGAAGTCCATCCCCCGGGGCTTATAGAAATGACCTCCGTTCGTCCATTGGGACTGATCTTTCCCGGTGACCAGAACTCCAGAACAATTAGGCCTACCACATTGATGATTGATATATGGAACAGGTTTCATGTATTGCTGTGTCCTTCGGGTGTTCCGAATTTCTCCCTATCCATAGTTTTTTGTGGAAACGCAACTGAAAATAATAATTTTGTTGTAACTTTATTTCTTTTTGTAGGCACAACAATCGTAAAGAACAACTGTAATATATATTTGTTCATTATAAACATTGTTGTCAAGTTGGTCAGACAATTACAGTTTTTCGAATACAAACTTGACTATGGTTGATAGAAATTATATGAAAAGGCTGTGGTATGATGACACATGATATGTTTTACACCTTTCTCACTAGTTGGGTGATATAGCCGACCCAAAGACGCGACTGCAAAGCAAAATCATTCATTTGACATTTGTTATTTGAAACCTTTCTGACGTCTTTGAAATCTTAAAAACTATTTAACTGCAATTGTAACTAACGTTTTTTCGTGGATTGTTTTTGTTAACAGTTTTTGAAAAGTGTTTGAAATTTCACAGGGTGATCTAAAAAGAATATGAACATGCATTGTAATGCATTAACACCCATTAACCCAAATGTAACATGTCTTTGAAAAAATATGGTTGAAATAATGACCGCTGACTGAGTGAATATCTGTCATAACCATCGAGCGATCACTGATATCACTGATATTCACGAAGTCAAAGTCATTGTTTCATTTACACTACATGGTTATTATTGAAACTGCTTTTTATTTTAAATGAAAATATCAATATTAGCCGCATATGAAGTAGACTTACATTTAGTTTCAGTTTTTTTTTTTTCAATATTGACAATATTTTGAAACATATCATGTATTATAACAAAATGGAGCCCAGAAGATGCTTTAACCTAAAGCTGAGCCATCTAGACTTGCTATACTTTTCTAGACTTGGTTGGTCATCAATTAAATATTTTTGCTTTAGGGACTGGATGACAGACTACATATGAAGTTGTTGAGTTGATAAATGTTTCAAAAGTTGTGTAAATGATTGCCAGCGTTAGTAACCTCCAATCCTGAAAAATGGTTCAAATTCTTTTTCACACAAAGTGTATTTCACGTGCAGTTGGAAATTAATGACTATTGCTCCACATTCCTCCGCGCACGTATACTAACTGCATTCGGTTTACAAAATAAATCCGTTCATTATAATTCAGTACTTGAATTTTTGTTCGGTGGCAATTAATGAAAAATTAAAAAAATAGAGCCAGTGGCTCTGTAGCTCATCAGGCTTCATATCAATTTTGCTTTAGGGAGTGGCAAATGTGAAATTAGGTTAAGGGGTGTGGCCCCTGAGGCCTTTATTAGGGGCCACAGGGCCACAAAAGCTATCAATCATTCTCCTCACTAGTCAAAGAGTATAATCACAAGGTTTCAGCTTTCTAGGGCTTTTTCCCCTGGAGAAGAAGATGAAAATAGGTTTTAAGGGCGTGGTCCCTCTGGCCCTTGATAGGGACCACAGGGCCACCAAAGCTACAATTTATAATCCTCACTAGTCCAGGAATCTGTACACAAAGTTTCAGCTTTCTAGGCCTTATGGTTCTGGAGAGAAGATGAAAACGGGTTTTAAGGGCGTGGCTCCTGTGACTCTTATTAGGGGCCACAGGGCCACCAAAGCTACAATTAATAATCCTCACTAGTCCAGGAATCTGTACACAAAGTTTCAGCTTTCTAGGCCTTATGGTTCTAGAGAAGAAGATGAAAATATGTTTTTAGGGCGTGGCCCCCCTGTGCCCTTTTTAGGGGCCACAGGGCCACCAAAGCTACTATTTATATCCTTACTAGTCAAGGAGTCTGTACACAAAGTTTCAGCTTTCTAGGCCTTATGCTTCTAGAGAAGAAGATGAAAATATGTTTTTAGGGCGTGGCCCCTGTAGCCCTTATAAGGGGCCATAGGGCCACCAAAGCTACAATTTATAATCCTCACTAGTCAAGGAGTCTGTTCACAAAGTTTCAGCTTTCTAGGCCTTATGGTTCTGGAGAAGAAGATGAAAATAGGTTTTTAGGGTGTGGTCCCTGTGGCCCTTATTAGGGGCCACAGGGCTACCAAAGCTACAATTTTTAATCTTCACTAGTCAAGGAGTCTGTACACCAAGTTTCAGCTTTCTGACCTTATGGTTCTGGAGAAGAAGTCGAAAATTCCACAAAGTTTACGGACGGATGGACGGACGGACGCACGCACGGACGCCGGACACCATGCCGTGTCATAAGCCCATCGGGCCTTACAGGCCAGATGAGCTAAAAATTGTTACCAGCCATGGAAAACATCTGGATGCACGGGTGTTGTATATTTCATCTTGTGATGCACGAACTTCATGTGCGCCAAGTTGCTCTGCTACTCTGAAAACTTCACGTACAGCACACAACAAAAAGCACATGGTTTCAAAGAGGTTTGGAAAATGGAGTGCTGCTCCGTCATCAAATATGTATTTGCTACTGTTTCGAGGTCTTTTCAGGATGAAATTTAGGTGAGATGGATCGCTATGTATACTCTGTTTGCTGTTCGTGTTAGTGCAACTGTTTTTCTAAAAAGACTCGGAAATATGTTGTAAAACGTTTACAAGGAATCAAATAAGCGCGTTCCTTTTTTGCGCATTTGTCAGCTTGAGAAATGTTTCTTAGTCTATAAAATATGTATATAAAATGCAGAAACAATGGAGTATTAGCTAGATTCCTTGACTTAAAGATCAGTTGTTATTACCTACAATAAATCAAGTGTATGTGAAACTATCAATCGTCCATTAAACAATTAAAATACCAATATAATTCCAAAATTGCTGTCAGATGTGACAGTTTCAAACTTAAGTTACTATATTTCGGAGAAATCGTGATGATATGAAGTATTGAAAAAAATGAATTTTTTTCAGCGCCTGAAATCAAACTGTTTGTATTCTAACGTTATACTTTCGATTGTTTCAGGTACTACGCATTGAAACTAGCTTCACAGTGATATTAGAGCAGAGGTTCGATGAACATTTGGTACTCGTATTGTACCTATGGACAAAAGGTTTAGGAGTTACTGGCAAGGGAGATAATATAATTATTCTAGAAGCGCTGCGGGTACAAGTATACGCTGATGATGCAGGATGTTTTAGGCGTACACACGAACATGCTTCATCATTAAACACATTAGATATCAACTTGTCCTTTTGATTCTTGCTCTTTCTTATTTTCATGAAAGTAAGACTTTCCTAAGTGTATTTGTTTTAAGAAACAAAATTACAGGTTAATTTCAAAATCAACGTTAATTTGTCATACACCACGTGATACGGTTATCAGACGTAGTGTGTTTTAGATAACTGACCTCAGAGCAAACGATCTGATAATCAACCTCTCGAAAACCGACCTCTCGGTTCGATACGGTGAACATGTCTCGGCTACGCCTCGCCATCTTTATCGTATCGCACCTCGAAAAATCCTTGCCCTTCGCTTAGAGGTCTAAATGAACCTTCGCCTCTAATTGTGACTTTTGATATTCTTTGGAATTTGTTTTGATTTTCACCTTTGCAGTCATATATATTATGTCTTTAATTTAATATGCAATTCTAAAGAATATCAAGGGCCCCAGGAACGTTAATGAAAGAAAACAAAAGACAGAATAAACACCTCTTATTTACAGTCATTTTCATATTACATTTCCATATTGCTTTCAGTGTCATATGCAAACATTTACAATAATTCAAATAAAAACTCTCCAACACGCGATCCCTTGTTCACAATTAAACTAAAATGATTCAGCAAATCGCACTCAGTATTCATGCCAGTCTTATAATGTCATTTTATAACAATGTTCCAAATCCTTAATAAGAACTCACATGCATTTGTAATGGTCCTTTTAGAAGATAAATAGTTGCGTTTGTAAAATTTCCAGGATTCATTGTTATTCAACACCCGCAAAATTAGCGCCATTCAACATTGAGAAATCCTTAAAATAAAAACAGAAACAAGTATTTACTGAAGTCATGTAACAATTTGAAATAATCCACAAGAAAGCTGGCTTCGGTATAATCAAACATGATGGGAAGTATAACACATACATATATATATAATACATTGGTATCATGGCTATATTGATTGATATTACTGTTATTATTTTTGTATCTCTTTCTTTATCAAATAGATTTAATAAGGAGTTAATACAGATTTAATAAGGGATTTTAACGAACCTAAGTAAGAAAAGGACATTCACAAAACAAGGAATGATTAAAAAAGAAGTAATGGACAAGTCCAAACATGACGTTCAAGACATTGAATGATCGAATGAAACTGGTAACCTTTTTTTATTGAAGTAGATTTCCAAAGAGGAAATGTTCTTTCTCAAAAAAGGGTTTGTGTAAAAAGAATGCGTCTGATTTTGTTTAGAGGGTATTCATTACAAACCACCTCGAACTCAAGTGTTTGCTTACTTTCTTATTCTGTATTGATTTCAACCTTAAGTCGTGGATGTTTTCCAAAGGTTATCTTCAGAAAACCATCTCGTTATTCCCACTTAATGCGCCAAAGATGTTCCGATTATAACCCTTGGTTGCAGCAGGCAATCGAATACATGCAAGAATTGGTTTGTTCAAGTGAGCAAGGTTTATCTCTCTGATTTCTCATCAAATTAACACTTACAGAAGTTCATTATTGAATTGACGAACAAACTGAATATTATAAGAAAGGGGGAATGGGTTTTTATTTCCAACAAACGATTTTTCAAAGTTGTGTTTGTGAAAAGCATTCTCATGTATAATTAAAAAGATACTTGATATGTTGTGATGAAGATTGGTTTAAAGTGTACGAAGGGTGATTTTATTGTGAGACAGTGACTGTTGTTGAAAAATATCATTTTAAGTAAAGTGTACATTATATTGGTAAAAAGGAGTTGGATCGTGTTTTAATTTAAAGATAAAATCAACAAGAACTGTTGTTGAAGAAATTAACAAATTCTTTGTCATGTTCCCCCTTTATTGTTTTAGCATTAGAAACATTGTTTCATTTGAAGGGGTTTCCACGATTGACCAAAATGTTGCATTCTAATAGGCACCTAGGTATATCATTACCAAAATAACAATTACAAATACATTACAGTGAGACTAATAAACACCTCCGACTGAAGTGTCGAAATAATCAATAAACAATGTTACTTAGTTGCAACGCGTCTTATAGTCGTTTATCCTATTTTAGTTGTTTATCCTTAATTACACATTTAACAATAAAACCCATTTGTTGTTGATTTTTAAAAACGTCTACATGTAAGTAATTGATTCATACAATGAATGAGTTCGGTTCAAAAACATACCCACAGGAGCTCTATTTTCATTCTCTCGCTTGATTTAAGCATGCCCAACCTCCAATGACGAGGCCTATATCTATTACCTGTCCGTCATAAACAACATCCATGGAGTAATGAAATTGTAATATGTGGAGTCAAACCGTCGGCAAAAATGCAATTTCCTGTAGTTTTAGGTCAAAATAGGATTTCTTTTCTAATTACAACGGCGACAAACTGATTGTTGTTCTTCTTCTCATGTTTTTCTCCTGGACAACAGATTGTGAATTGGGCATTTAAGCTCTTCCGGGGTAACCACACAGAATACAGCATACAAATTGGCATATTGTAAGTGTGATATAAGCGTATTTGCATAAATGGTGTCGCAACAAGATTCACCATCTCGAAGCTTCTAATGAATATTGAAATAACACTGACAGAACGGATGCGACGGAAATAAGACATTATTAGTACTCATTTTACCAGATTATCTGATCGGTAATGGGTTCCATATCTGATTGTTGATGCAATGGCGTGACGTTTTGTTCTGGATCCAATCGAGAATAAACAACCTACAAAGTCACATCCCATGATTGCTTTGCAATGACAAAATATTGGAAAAGCAAGAAATTTGCAGATTCTTTGCAAGTGTTTTGGTGTTTGCAGAAAAAAAACCTGTTCTGTTAAATGCATACAAAATATATGCTACATATGTATGTATTCATAGTTCCCTTTTTTAAAGTTCATTCAATCTGAAGAAACCCTTCCTTAAATTCAGAAATTTCACTTTTTTATGTAACACCACTTGTGAATGAAAACGGATTTTAAAAAAAGATAACACATGAAGGAAATATTTGGTAAACTAGTATTTTTTCTGTATAATTGACCTACCTTGTGTAACACAAGTGATCGAGTACATGTAAGTCATTGAGTAAAGTCACTGATGAAGTCGTCAAAGTCTGACCACTACAACGTTAATCAAACAAATCCTAATCTGTACACTAAATTGACATAAATCAGACATGTTGATGCGAATTACTAGAAAGAAAAGTTGACTCAGATCCAGAGTTTCTCATTAATTTCGTATAAAGTTATCGATTTTATCATTGTGATTGATTACAGGACTTCGAACTGCCAGAAATGAGACATTATGATATATACACAGCATCATATCCGAGATATCCAGATGATTGAGATATATATTAGATTTAATCCCTTGTGGAGATCTATAAAACGATGTATATTCACATGAAATAGAAATCTAGTCTGACATTTCATTACTACGTAGAGTGTAAAGTGGTATTAAACCAGGCGTTGTGTAAATAATGTATACAAATGGTTTCCAGCTGTTTACCCATAATTAACTTTAGGTAATATCTCCCTCGTAAAACTATATTACGAAACACATTTACATGTTTAGACCTTAAAATGCCAAAAGATATTATCATAAGGAGGAACCATAAAACAGACAAAATGGTAAATTGCAGACTCTGATGGGAAGACAAGGGCTCACCCGGTCTACAGCCGTACCATATATAGTCGGATTCATTGTTTTATATCATTCGTTATATCATCATCAGTTAAAGGGGCAGTAGCACGTTTTTTGATAACTTCATATTGTAAAATGTTCACTTATAATTGTAAGTTAATTCTAAATGTATTATTTTGATAGTGTCAAAAATCTCATTACACTAGCCAATCATCCATAGTCAGAGGACAAAGTATGAAAATTCACATAAAGTCCACTGGCGGCCATTTTATGTGAACACCTTTAATTCATTTTGTGTAAGAAAAAGGAATCGCATGGCTAAACTTTACATTATATATTTGAATTATTACTGCTCTGTTTAGTTTAAATACGTTGTCTTTCAATTTTGACCATTAATTTTCATTTTCCTGACATCACCTTATATTTCCCCTAAAAACATGCTACTGCCCCTTTAAAGTCTATAAAACCTTTGAAATGTTTTAAAGGTCTCATCGATACAAAACTCTATGATGCCTTATAACAGATACCTAAGGCATAAACGATATATAGAGTGCATTACTGATGACTTTCCGATTTTCCTGTCTCCCTCACTTGCCATATGATATATTGCCTTCTATAAAAGAAATAAAACATGTGTCTAAAAACAAATTCGAGTCTCGCCGGATTGTCTTTGAATTTAACATTATACAACTTTCGATGGATGACGATAAAAGCCAATGTACAACCAATCTTATCCCTCCATCCTCTTAACTCTTACTTGATGGACTTGCAAAATTATAAGTCCAACATGAGTAACGGGAAATCAAGTGGTGAACACTAACAAAGTCACATAAACATATTTTAAATGAATCCTTACACAGTATGAAGAAGCTTAGAATGGTGAACACCAATCTAAATAAATTTAGATCAGCAGGTTTTATAGTTGGTCAACAGTATGACAAAATAAAAAATCTGTTGAACTAAACTTATTTAGATTGGGTGAACATCGACATATATATATATTTCTATAAGCCATTTAAGGTGAGTTGACTTGGGGTTTAACGCCGCTTTTAAAATTATATTTTGACTTTCATCAGGGCTTATAGTATCATTGCAGGGAGAAAGTCCGCTAAGAAACTGTTGCTATGCATTGCATTGAAATCTGAGAGCATCGGCGTGAACTAGCAAACAAAGGGTGGTACTGTACTGTACAAAAATTGAGTGTATAACTAAATTGATGAGTTGAATGGAGAGAAATTGGCATCGAGAAGCTGGTACTATAGGAAATACAAGAACTTATTTTAGTTGAACCTCTCTTTTTACACATTTTTGTTTTACTTATTGTCCCTGCATTACATTGTGAAATTACTGCACTCGTCTCAGGAAGAACCAGGAAGCTGCCGTTATATTTTAAAATAGTTTAAAGCGTGAAACCGTTTTTACATCAGCTTGATTGATGCAGTTTGCAATGCAATGTTGTTGCTAAATCAGAAACAACTGAAATGAAGTTTCACGAAACGATGGATATGAACAAAATGCACACAATTGTAGAGGTTATTTTAGAAAGTTGATTAAGTACAAGCACGCCTTTATCATGAAGTGTTTGTTCATTCTGTATTGATTTAACTATAAACTCATCGATTCAATCCAAAGCATTTCTTCTGAAAGCTGTCTCATCACAACCACTTAATGTGCCAAAGATGTTTCCGAAATGTGTTTGTTCAAGTAATCTATTGTTACTCGTTTTAGCTCTATTGTCAAATAAACACTATCTATGGACGGGTTAGCTCTACATTTATATTAAAGAGGCATTGTGACCTCAACAGAGATAGATTTTCAATTAAGTTTTTGTTGATCACATATTTCTGAAAGTATATATTTGTTTTTAAAGTGAAAAGAGAAGTATCAATTTGTGTTTAAAGTTTGCTTTGTATACCGTTTTGAGAAGAAGAAAACTGTCAGAAATTACACTCTGGAATATGGAATATAAGGTTGTAAGAATTTCTCGTTTTAGATTAGATGATATTTAAACACTGAATCAAGTATCAAAAAGTGGAGATATTGATAGAGAAGGTAAGAGTTTTTAATTATTCTGACCCAAATAAAAATGTTGCAGTTTAAGCAATTGAAGTTTAAATTACAACGCATAAAACACCCAGTTTTAAAACATTATTGGCTAGATTAGTGTTAGATTCTTAATTCTACACCTTCTAAATTGAACATTTTGGTGCTTGATTCTCTATCGAACATCTGTGGCTCTTAAAGGGTTAATGACCTAGGTGCCAAAGAGTAGGCTTGGTGATAATTAGAATGAACTGATGATACCTTCACTGCTCCTAAACACCTCCTTAACTCCATACAGATTAAATATGCATCAACTGTCTGGGGTCTGTTTGATTTCCTATACGATTCTTCATCATTAAACGACAGCAAATCTGTCAATTTTACGTAAGTATTATAAACAAATTGAAAGAATTTCATCTTGATTGTAAATTTTAATTTAGTGTCTTAATGTTGATATAAATTAGTAACGATACAAGCATTCCTCATAACAGTGAGTACACCCGTCCTAGATACTAAGTCAACACAATGCGGAAAATTGGATATATAAAAAACATGACAATAAACCCATGTGTTTATAAAGATTTCTTTCTCCACGATCATTTGTTTTGGTTGTAATTGTAATGAAAGAAGCTTGTATTGTAAAACACATAGTCTTAAGTAAGTAAAGTATCAAGTTAATCACAGAATACTTAAGATACCAGCACTTCTGCCATCACCATTGCTAAAAAGATTTATCAGAGATCGCAGAATGTACAATTGGGACAGCTCTAAAAGCAATCCCTTCTCATGCAGTATTACATGGTAGTTTACTAATCAAGTCACATTTTCACTTTAAAGGTCATTGTTACGTATTTGCACAAACTTGCTTTAAGCATTTCAGAAAGTGCACCCAGTACAAATACACCTCCATTGAAATTGTTTGCTTACTTGCTAATTCTGTATTGATTTCACAATCTCGATTCAGTCCAAAGATTTCTTCAGAAAGCTGTCTCATTAAGTCCACTTAACGTGCCAAAGATGCTTCCGATTATGTCACTTGTTGGCTGCACGCAATCGATTAAGTAAGAATAGATTTGTTCAAGCCAACAATGCTCATGCTTTCTGTTTTCGGATCATATTAATACTTGTAGTAAATTGCTATTGATTTGACGGACCAATTGCACATACCCATTAAAGAGACTATGTGCAAACATGTTTTAAGTTTTGTTTTTTATTTCTTATTTCTGACACTTTTAAATCCTTTAAAATATAATTATTCTTTGTTGTTGTTTTTCTGGCATTTTTTTTTTCATTTTTAGATTGCACAAGTTCACTCTTTAAAGTTGACATAGGAATAAATCAGTCTTTCCTAAAACTTCATAATTATTTGCTTCAATGAACTGATTGTGTCACCAAACATGTACGAAAGCATTTCAACTTCATGGTCAAGTTCAACAAAGAATGTTTCGTTCAGTGGCGTGTATCTTATGTTTCTAAGTATAGGTGCTATTTGTGTTTCTGCATTGGTCTTAAGATGAAAATTTTATTTTGTAAAACGCAATTTAAAAATGTACATACAACATTTATATATATAAATGTAATACAACATATATATATATATATATATATTTAGGGAAACCCCAAAGAGTTCTCCTCTTTTCAACAGAACAAGTGCCTTCTGAGATACGTTTTGAAATGGCAAACGAATCAAGTATCGGTTTTGACTGGAAGCCAGCATATTGTCTTTTGGACATCTTTTTCAGTATTTTTTCAAATTGAACAGAACGTCTCTCAAAGGATTTTTTCCATACCTATGCTTTAAACTAATACATTGAATTGTAATCTTTTACGTATATATGATTTTTACAGTGCTTTGCACTTTTTGAATATCATTTAAAGCACACGATGTCGTCGTTGCAATTAATGACAAACTTGACTTGTTGTTATCTATTTGACAACTATTTTCAGCTTAAAACTTAACATGCAAATAAAGATGACTTTAAAAAAAAATATGACTAAAGGCTTTAACATTGAGGTATTATATTATTTCACTGATGTATTTGCATGTATGATTTCACCTACCAATTCCCCTAAGATTCTTCTTAATTTCCAATTACTTGAATTATATTTCCTTTCGCATATGTTCTTTCTAGAAATACAATTCTTATTCAAATTTAGAAAGCACACTCTTCAAGTTAGATCTTCATTACCCAAGGGCTCCTAATAAATTTCAACAGGAGATTGCGATTTTCCTCAAAAAAGCTTTTAAAAGGTGCATTGCCAAATAGCAAATGACCATAGCATTGTAGAAAGGTCACGCGCTTTCATTAATAGACATCTCCTGAAGTAAATATATGTTTCAACATTTCAAAATTCGACATTTTCCACTAAACAAAACTTTTCTTTGATAGCGTACATATATTGGATATTATGTTTAAAATCATCAAAGAGAAATGTAAATGTAGAGGGAAACATCATACAAATTGAATCTTTATTACATATCTAGGATGTGTGTGTCTTGGACAGTCATCAACAGTAAGCTCTGAAACTGAATAGTTCTGACAAAAACACTAAAAGAATTAAAAGCTTTGAGTGTTCAGTAATATGATTAAAGATCACTGTTTTTCATTTTAAATATGTAATGTTTGTAATTATGGTAATGGAATTATTTGAATTTGCAAAATACAATCTATTTTAGAAAATGTGCTCCTCGAAATGTCCATGTGACCACTATATTTCTAGGTAGATCCAGTAAACTAATGCAGTAACTGAGTATTGACTTTTGATAAGACGTGTTTGAAAGCAGAGGAACGCAATCCCATCTTCTTTCTTATTATTGGATTTGTTGGTTTTGTAAGTTAATATTATCAGACAGTCTGATTATAATCGGTCTAATTCCGAAGAATAAAAGATTAAATATATTAACTCTATCGAGAATCGAACTTGCTATTTCGATACTGTTCCTCTCCACTAATGGAGAGGATTTCGTATCTACTTAGAATTAATATTTGAAAATTCTTCGAAAAATGTCAATTTTAATCAGATTGTATTATCAAACAACTTGAATAGGTCATTCTCTTGAAATTCATTCTAGTACCTATTACACAAACAAAAAACCCAACCATTGCATGAATGACTAGACTACAATTTAATCCATGAAATATTTGAAATAATTACTACACCTTCATTTATATTATTTTATTTTTTCCGGCGTTTTCATATGTATTCAGTCAATCTAGACTTGCAGAATTCATAAAATTACTGTATAAAGGTTCCTTTATTAAATTATTATTTATTAATTATCAAGAAGCAGGACTTATAAATTACCTACATCCTTGAAAACAGGATATACTGAGAGACCTCTGTAGGTTTCCATGTTCAAAGTCTAATGTGACTACCTTCACACTTACCGCATCACATTCTACCTACCACACAAAGAGAGCCCCAACCATTGCATGAATAACTAGACTAAAATTTAGTCTATGAAATATATAAAATGATAACTGTACCTTCATTTATATTTTGTTATTTCTTCCGGCTTTTCATTGGTGTATTCAGTCAATCTAGACTTGAAGAATTTAGACAAATACTGTATAAAGACTCCAATATAGCCTACATAATTGAAAACAGGATATAAACCTAAGAGATCTCTGTGCGTTTCCAAGTTCCAAGCGTAATGTGACTACCATCAACATCCTTATTGATTGAACAATTGCAATTATTGATGAAGGATCTCAAGTGAATTGAAGGTTACACTTTTTGTGTTACAAAAGACGAATCAGTCTTACTTAATTGTACACTGAGTTTTGGTCCTCCGTCATTAGCCCTAGGCCTTTTTCTACTCAAAATTAAAGACAGATTTCAAATTCTTATTTTGCTGACTTTCTAAAACGTACATGGTATCTTTCTGAATCATATACAAGATACACAACAAGAATACTTACACAGTGTTTTATCTTGAAAAAGAATGATATTTGCCGAACAAGCAAAATAAAATGAAGTTACTTAAGTCTAATTTATAAAATATTGCCATGGACTATGTCCAAACACAGGAACCTGATATCCTGAATACAATGTAGGTAAAAGGTAGATAAGAAAGACCTACCATATAGAGGGGGTAGGTCTTTCTTATTTACGTTTTACCTACATTTTATTTATTATATCAGGTTCCTGTGTTTCCAGATAAGGGAATTAAAGTACATGTAGCCTAGACACCTTATTAGTTGGGGCATTTTGTCAATAATTCGTTTTTCAAAGGAATGACAAATGGTTTGAATGTGAATGGTTTCGTACGATTACTGAAGAACTTGAGTTAACCGGTTTCTCGAAAGTTTCTTTCCTCACCACCCACCAAAAACATGATTAAATGTGTTTTGCATCAAGTTTAGTATTCGTTTGGGGCACTCTATAATATTACGTTCTTGTCAGTTGTATCAATAATGATTTTGAAATATGAATAAATTGACATTTTCTCTTCAGCGTTGTTTACGGAAGAAAAGACTGTCAAAACAGGATATTGCTTATGACTTCCATTGTATTGATGTATTCACAGCATAATCTAACTTAAGTTAATGTTTATATTTTACAGATTTAGATTTTAATGTGATTTATTACATCCTTATTTCATAAACAATAAACTCCCAGTTCCAGGTTCCCGGTTCCTTATTCAAAAAGTGAAGTTGGCTCCCAGTTCCTGATTCCCATTTCCCTATTAGAATTGTGAAGTTAAAGCTCCCTGTTTGATATTCAGTTTTTGTTCTCGATATTACCTTTCACATTTAATCTTACTGGAATGCAAGTCTGATTTAGGCAGCTCATTTCTCCTGTCATATTTTGTATGGTCTAATTATGTGTTCACAGGAAATTGCGAACTCCTTAAACAATGGCTGACGCCTGTGTCGTGAAACATAGCACGTTGCACAATTAATATGTCAAAGTCTAAAAAGACTTCTCTAGGAGAAAAGTATATATTTTCATATTCATCTGACATTTAAGTTCAGATATATTTAGTTTCAATTTTTTAAAGTTTCAAATGACGATGAAATATATCTAATTGGAAAACCGATTATCTTTTTTTTCATTTTGCTGTTTAAGACCTCCCTTATATAAATGGTATGCGTGTAATATACAATAAAAGAGAATATACCATTCATTTTTGCATATGGTCTTGAACGTTATTTACTGCGATATGAGTTCTTTATTCATCATTTAGATCTAGTGACAAGTAGAGACCAAGAAACGCTGTGTGAACATGTTAAAGAAGAATTAATGTCATACATTTCTGTGGGTTCACTTATGCATTTGCACTTGTTGGGTGGCATATTTGTAAATGAAAAGAATGTATTACTTCATTGACTTGATGAAAGTTCAAGAAAATACCAAGAACCGTTGCGGATACTGAATATAGAAGTTGAAACATACATGTATATCATACACGATGTAGATTTTCAACAAGTGTTGTTATGGTAAGTGGGCATATGACAATTAAATATTACCCACCCATCTGAACCTGAAGAAAGTCTTTCTTATCCTTGAAAAACGTCCCACAGAAGAAACCTTCATTCTCGCAAAAAATAATGACGAAAACAAGAATTGGCAGTCGGTAGTCAAAAACTGCATTCGTTGCAAAAACTCCTAAACATTGTACAGCCTGTCTCATTGATTGAACTGTTCCAATATTTGGTGGGCTGACTCAAAGTGCCACCTTTCTGGTTGAAAAAGGTTGGTCATTTAATTTGTTATAAAAACTAAATTATGCCTTCCTAATGTTGTTTAAAGAGTTCCTTTTCCTCTTAATGGTGTGATCATTTTTTTCAGAAATCCTGAATGATTTTAAGACGATAAACTTATTTAGGTTTCTTGTTTTCTAAAGACGGTGTATGGTTTACTCAACTTAACTGGCGGGTTTCCAGAAAGAATAATCACCGACCAAGCAACATTTGAAGGAATAAAGGTGTAAAAACGCACAAGACATTGTTCTTCACAAAGCCATTCAAAATGAACTGGTGTAGCCTGCACGCCATCTTATAAACATAAAGAAATTTAATACATAAATGTTTGGCAATCGAATAGGATATAATGACTATCTTTTTCCGTGCCATTATAGAAAAGGTTTTTATTTTATCAACTTTAGGAACAATGCAGTATATTCAAAGTTGAAATTGTAATTCCGATATCAATATCGTTTTGAGCACACTCAATAATGTCCATTGTGATTTCTTTAAAGTATACCATGCAAACTGATTTGCTGGAGCTTAAAAGTAGGAATTATGCATAACTTATGGTTTTAAGAAAAATTTGGTTGGTGAAAGATTTTATAATAATAAAACTGTGCATAAAATGTAACAAGATGGATCTGAAATACAATAATAAATTGCATGGGTAATAGCTTTGTTGTTTCTATCTCATAGTTTCTGTTCTACTTTATGCCCTTTTTGGATCTAGAAATCTTTTTAATCCATGCAGATTCTTCCTTAGGGAAAGCACAATATGACAAAAGTTCCAAGAACTTCATCGTTATAAAAGTTTATATATCACCAAAACTGTTTTCTTACTTGCTATTTTGTATTGATTGCACTGACAGCTAATCAATTCAAGAAATAAATTTCTTCAGAATTAGTATCATTGAGCGCCAAAGATGGTTCCGATTTCACACTTGTGTGTCAAATCAACACTTATATTCGACACGGAAGTGGCCCTTTGTTGGCGTAATTAGGTTTCATCATATAGTAAATAGAATATCAGTCAATTCTTGACAAATACCGCGTTTGTATCATTTTATGAGGTAGAAAATTAACATATTTTCACTCGTTGCTGAGCCTCTGTGAAAATATTTTTTTGCACCTCACTCGATGAAACAAGTGTAGAAGCGAGCAGAGCTCACATACCCTCGCTACCCAATTTGTTTGAAATTTTTTTCTTTGTTTCGACATTGATGTTGCTTTCATGAAGATTCTAGGAAATGTGATGAGGACTTAATTACTCTGGTTGAGTCACCATTAAGTTATGTTTCAATGGTATCCACAAAAGAAAATCCACACATGGGTTTCACCCACAAAAGGCATAAGTCATGATTGACATGTATAGAAAGTTGGTGAAGCTAAGAAGTATATTTTAGGACATATGGAAAGGTACTTCATCATGAAGTCATGGAAACCGCAAAAAAAACTTTAAAAAATTACATGTTGATTTAACCCTCAAAAGGTACACCTAGGTGTATGAAGTGTATGAAGTTTGGTGAAGCTAGCATGTATAGTTTAGGTGGTATGCTCCGAACAAAGGACTTGGTCATAGAGTCACTGTTTTAGTCTTGATTCCATGGAAACCTAAAAAAAATTTTGGTTGGTTAATCCCTCAAAAGGCACATCTAGTGATCATGGTTAATAAGTGTATGAAGTTTAGTGAAGATACCATGTACACCTTTGGAGATATGCTTCGGGCTAAGTTTCGGGATAGAAAGGTTGGATGGAAAAAATTAATAACAGGCTTTTTCATATTGGTGAAGACTAAACAGTATTGTTCTAAGTAGGGTATTGAGAAAATTTGACTATTGTAGACTAGAAATTTTAGAAATAGCAAAATGGTCACCGCCAAGGAACAGATGTTTTTCCAGATGTTGAAAAGGGAAAATATGGAACTTTATCCCTGTAGCTTGGACAAACATTGAGACATGCACTTTAAGATACAAACTGTTTCTGATCATGTAGGCCTTCATATCCATATTCAATCCGATTTTATATAACAAAACAAATACAGTTTTAAAGAGACAATAATTTATTATGACATTTTCAATGAAGGCACTAAATGAAATGATGAACATGAATAAATACATTTTGATCATTATAAACATCAATGGTTCATTATGAACCAACAACCATTTTACACAACAACAACAGCAACAACAAGAGCACAAACTTAACTGACACATTCATTCTCACTAACAACTTTGTACACAAAAATTAAGTTTAAAAATCATGAATGCATGGTGTCCTGAAATAAACAGTGTGATATTCTCACCGAGATATCATTTATCCATATCGTTAAGTATGTGAAGAATGCTACTGTCCTAAATTTTACTTTCACCATTTCAATCTAAGTTGATCAAACAGGAAATAAGGGGTGACAGTAATTTTAGTGATATAAATCTTCTTTATTCTCTGTTGTCAACCTGGGCTCACTAATTTTTCAAATATGATAAAAATTCAATTAATAAATTTCATTTTTGAATTTGTTAAGACATTTTAATATGTATATATTGCTTAAAGATATTAAACCTTAGGAATAAAAAATTCAACTCTCATTCAAGAATATCTATCAACATCTTATTTCCGACTATTGGTTAGTCACTTTACAATTAAAAATTCATTAGAAATTATTTTGATTGTAGATGTTGTTCAACCCATATATTTTTACATTTCCTGTATTTAAAGACAACAATTAAATATGTAACACTCAATTGTCTGTTAAAATGATAAAGTTATATGGCTGTAAAATAAACCCACAATAACAAAATAAAACCTACCGGGTACTTTCAACAAACAGAAGGCATAAACTGATGTCTATCCTCTTCAATAAGCAAAAGTGAGAATTTTTAAAAACCCACTTGTTTTGAACTTTAAAGACAATTACAAAACCTAAAGCAATGATACTTTAATAACAGCTTCTATTACTTATATCAGAGTCAATTTAAGAATTTACTAAAAGTATCAGAAATTAAATCTCATTCATTTAAATCAAACCTGATTATTGGTTTGAACAATTTGGAAAAATTCAGATATTGACAGATAGAACATATTCATTAATATTCAACTTGTTTATTATATTTGTTATTAACATTTTAAGGATAAATACTTCATTAAAAATATTAATACTTGAATTACCATAAAACTGCATAGAATTTGTAATACTGTATATCATCCTATGTGACAACGATATTAACATTCAACAGTAATAACAAACATATTCTAATCTGTTTCAAATATTTTCCAACAATTTATGTGTAGGAACATAAACAAACGGAACAAATCAATCATCAGATTTACAACATGAACTAATTTGAATAATCAAAGGTAAACAAATTTAAACAAGTATCGATTTTGACTGGAAGCTAGCATATTGTCTTTTAGACATCTTTTTCAGTATTTTTTTAAATTGAACAGAACGTCTCTCAAATGTATTTTCCCATTCCTATTCTTTAAACTAATACATTGAATGTTAATTTTTTACGTGAATAGGATTTTTACAGTGCTTTGCACTTTTTGAATATCATTTAAAGCACACGATGTCGTCGTTGCAATAAATGACAAACTTGACTTGTTGTTATCTATTTTAACATCTATTTTGGGCTTAAACCTTAACATGCAAATAAACATGACTCCAAAAAAGAATATGACTTAAGGCTTTTTACTTTGTTGTATTATTTTCTTTCACTGATGTATTTGCATGTATGGTTTCACCTACCAATTCTCATAAGATTCTTCTTAATTTCCAATTACTTGAATGATATTTCCTTTCGCATATATTCCTTCTAGAAATACAATTCTGATTCAAATTTAGAAAGCACATCCCTCAAGTTATATCTTCATTACCCAAGGGCTCTTAATAAATGTCAACAGGAGATTGCGATTTTCCTCAAAAAAGCTTAAGCTGCATTGTCGAAATAGCCAATGACCATTGCATTGTGGAAATGTCACGCATTTTCATTAATACACATCTCCTGAAGTAAATATATGTTTCACGATTTGACATTTTCCACTCAACAAAACTTTTATTTTGATAGCATACATTCATTGCATATTGACTAAATTACACAATTTATGTTTAAAACCATCCTAGCGAA
This sequence comes from Steromphala cineraria, assembly GCA_916613615.1. NCBI lineage: Eukaryota > Metazoa > Mollusca > Gastropoda > Trochida > Trochidae > Steromphala > Steromphala cineraria. The sequence goes on from OU744726.1 coordinate 38,754,031, forward strand.
ATGTAAATGGACCGGAAAAATAATAGAAAAGGAATGTTTGTTACATTACTAGGAATTGTGTGTCTTAAACTGTCATCAACATTAAGCTCTGAAACTGAATTGTTCTGACAAAAACACAAAAAAAACGTTGAGTGCTCAGTTATATAATTAACGATCACTGTTAGTTTATAAAGTTAACAATAGGGCAATATGTAATGTTTGTAATTATGGTAATGGCAATAACGAATTTGCACAATACAATCTTTGTAAAAATGTCGTCCTCGAAATGCCAACGTGACCGCTGTCTTTCATAGGTAGATTGGTTGATCCAACTAATGCAGTAATTGAATATTGTCTTTTGGCAAGGCGTGTTGGAAAGCAGGAGAACGCAATACCTTCTTCTTTCTTATTAATGGATTTGTTGGTGTTGTCAATTAATATTATCAGACAGTCTATAGTAGGCTAGTTCCAAAGAATAAAAGTTTTAAAATATTAACTCTATCGAAACGAAACTTGCTTTTTCGATAGTTTTCCTCTCCATTGAGTGTAGAGAATTTTTATCTACGTAGAATAAATATTTTGAAAATTGTATTCCTCGAAAAATGTCAATTTTCAGACTGTATTGTCACTCAACTTGAATAGATAATTCTCTTGAAATTCATTCTAGTACCTACAAATCAAAGGAAGACCTCAACCATTGCATGAATGACTAAACTAAAATTTAGTCAATGAAATATTTAAAATAATGACTATACCTTCATTTATATTATTTTATTTCTTCCGGTATTTTCATATGTATTCAGTCGATCTAGACTTGCAGAATTCAGAAAATTACTGTATAATGGTTCCTTTATTAAATCATTATTTATTAATTATCATGAAGCAGGAAAATCACCTTCATCCTTGAAAACAGGATATACTGAGAGACCTCTGTAGGTGTCCACGTTCAAAGTCTAATGTGACTACCTTCACACATACCGCATCACATCCTGATAGATTGAACAATTGCAATTACTTCTACCTACCACACAAAGAGAGCCCCAACCATTGCATGAATGACTAAACTAAAATTTAGTCTATGAAATATATAAAATAATAACTGTACCTTCATTTATATTATTTTATTTCTTCCGGCTTTCCATTGGTGTATTCAGTCAATCTAGACTTGGAGAATTTAGACAAATACCGTATAAAGACTCCAATTTAACCTACATCCTTGAAAACAGGATACAAACCTAAGAGATCTCTGTGCGTTTCCAAGTTCCAAGCGTAGTGTGACTACCATCACAACATCCTGATTGATTGAACAATTGCAATTATTGATGAAGGATCTCGAGTGATTTGAAGGTTACACTTTTTGTGTTACAAAAGACGAATCAGTCTTACTTAATTGTACACAAAGTTTTGGTCCTCCATCATTTGCTCAGAATAGCCCTAGGCCTTTTTCTACTCAAAATTTAAGACAGATTTCAAATTCTTATTTTGCTGACTTTCTAAAACGTACATGGTGTCTTTCTGAATCATATACAAGATACACAACAAGAATACTTACACAGTGTTCTATCTTGAAAAAGTATGATGTTTACCGAACAAGCAAAATAAAATGAAGTTACTAAAGTCTAATTTATACAATATTGCAATGGACTATGTCCAACAACAGGAACCTGATATCGTGAGTACAATGTAGGTAAAAGGTAGATAAGAAAGACCTACCATAAAGAGGGGGTAGGTCTTTCTTATTTACGTTTTACCTACATTTTATTTATTATATCAGGTTCCTGTGTTTCCAGATAAGGGAATTAAAGTACCTGTAGCCTAGACACCTTATTAGTTGGGGCATTATGTCAATAATTCGTTTTTCAAAGGAATGACAAATGGTTTGAATGTGAATTGTTTCCGTACGATTACTGAAGAACTTGAGTTAACCGGTTTCTCGAAAGTTTCTTTCCTCACCATCCACCAAAAACATGATTAAATGTGTTTTGCATCGAGTTTAGTATTCGTTTGGGGCACTCGATAATATTACGTTCTTGTCAGTTGTATCAATAATGATTTTGAAATATGAATACATTGACATTTTCTCTTCAGCGTTGTTTACAGAACAAAAGACTGTCAAAACAGGATATTGCTTATGACTTGTTTTGATGTATTCAAAATATAATCAAAATTGAAGTTAATGTTTATATTTTACAGACTTAGATTTTAATGGGATTAATTATATCCATATTTCATAAACGATAAACTGGCTCCCAGTTCCAGGTTCCCGGTTCCTTATTCAAAATGTAAAGTTGGCTCCAAGTTCCCGATTCCCATTTCCCTATTAGAATTGTGAAGTTAAGCTCCCTGTTTGATATTCAGTTTTTGTTCTCGATATTACCTTTCACATTTAATCTTACTGGAATGCAAGTCTGAATTAGGCAGCTTATTTCTCCTGTCATATTTTGTATGGTCTAATTATGTGTCCACAGGAAATTGCGAACTCCTTTAACAATGGCTGACGCCTGCGTCGTGAAACATAGCACGTTGCACAATTAATATGTCAAAGTCTAAAAAGACTTCACTAGGAGAAAAGTATATATTTTCATATTCATATGACATTTAAGTACAGATATATTTAGTTTCAAATGAAGATGAAATCAATCTAATTGGAAAACCGATAATCTTTTTTTTCATTTTTGCTGTTTAAGACTTTCCTGGTGAAAATGGAATGCTTGCAATATACATTAACATAGAATATACCATTCATTTGTGCAAATGGTCGTGAACGTTATTTACTGCGATATGATATCTTTATTCATCATTTAGATCTAGTGAAAAGTAGAGACTAGAAACGCTGTGTGAACATGTTAAAGAAGAATTAATTTCATACATTTCTGTTGGTTCACTTATGCATTTGCACTTGTTGGGTGGCATATTTGTAAATGAAAAGAATGTATTACTTCATTGACTTGATGAAAGTTCAAGAAAATACCAAGAACCGTTGCGGATACTGAATATAGAAGTTGAAACATACATCATACACGATGTAGATTTTCAACATGTGTTGTTATGGTAAGAGGGCATATGACAATTAAAATATTACCCACCCATCTGAACCTGAAGAAAGTCTTTCTTATCCTTGAAAAACGTCCCACAGAAGAAACCTTCATTCTCGCAAAAAGTAATGACGAAAACAAAATTTGGCAGTCGGTAGTCAAAAACTGCATTCGTTGCAAAAGCTCCAAAACACTTTACAGCCTATCTCATTGATTGAACTGTTCCAATATTTGATAGGCTGACTCAAAGGGCCACCTTTCTTGTTGAAAAAGGTTGGTCATTTAATTTGTTATAAAAACTAAATTATGCCTTCCTTAATTTGTTTAAAAGGGTTCTTTTTCCTATTAATGATGTGATCATTTTTCAGAAATCCTGAATGATTTTTAGACGATAAACTTATTTAGGTTTCTTGATTTCTAAAAGGGTACATGGTTTACTCAAATTAACTGGCGGGTTTCCACAAAGAATATTCACCGACCAAGCAACAATTGAAGGAATAAAGGTGTAAAAACGCACAAGACATTGTTCTGCATTAAGCCATTCAGAAGGAACTGGTGTAGGAGCCTGCACGCCATCTTATATGCCTAAACCTAAAGGAATTTAATACATAAATGTTTGGCAATCGAATAGGATATGACTGGGATAAATCTTTTTCCATGTCATTAAAGACAAGGTTTTTATTTTATCAACATATCAAAATGCAGTATATTCAAAGTTGAAATTGGGTTTCTGATGTCAATAACCTTATTGAGCACACTCAATAATGTCCATTGTGATTTCTTTAACGTATACCATGCCAACTGATTTGCTGAAGCTTAAACGTAGGAATTATGAAATAACTTATGGTTTTTAAGTTTAATTTGGTTGATGAAAGATGTTATAATAATCAAATTGTGCATACAATGTAACAAGATGGATCTGAAATACAATAATAAACTGTATGGGTAATAGTTGTTGTTTCTATTTCAAAGTTTTTGTTCTACTTTTTGCCCTTTTTGGATCTAGAAATCTTTTTAATCCATGCAGATTCTTCCTTAGGGAAAGCACCATTTGACAAAAGTTCCAAGAACTTCATCGTTATAAAAGTTTATTTATCACCAAAACTGTTTTCTTACTTGCTATTTTGTATTGATTACACTGACAGCTAATCAATTCAAAACATATATTTCTTTAGAAACAGTATCATTAAGACCACTTAATGCGCCAAGGTTGCTTCCGATTTCTCATTTGTATGCAGCTAGCAATCGAGCACTTGTCATAAGAGGTTTACTGAAGTGATGTTGCATGTTTTCTGGTTTCTGATCAATTCAAACCTTATATTCGACACGGGAGCCCTTTGTCGGCGTAATAAGAAGGGGTAAATCATATAGTAAATAGAATATCTGTCAATTCTTGACAAATACCGCGTTTGTATCATATCATGAGGTAGAAAATTAACATATTTTCACTCGTTGCTGTGCCTCCGTGAAAAAAATTTTCCGCCTCCGTAAAAATATTTTTTACACCTCAGTCGATGAAACAAGTGTAGAAGCGAGCAGAGCTCACATACCCCCGCTACCCAATTTGTTAAAAAATATCAAACAGTAAATTTGATAAACACAAGTTGTATGAAAGTTGAGTATACAATCTTAAAGATCAGTCATTGTGTAAGCCATGTTTCCAATGAAACTACAAAACTAAATTCTTTGTTTCAACATTGATTTTGCTATCATGAAGATTTTAGGAAATGTGATGAGGACTTAATTACTCTAGTTAAGTCACCATTAAGTTATGTTTCCATGGTAACCACAAAAAAAGAAAATCAACACACAGGTTTTACCCTCAAAAGTCATATAGTCCAGATCATGGTTGACAATTTGACATGTACAGAAAGAAGTTGGTGAGGCTAAGAAGTATATTGTAGGACATTTGTTGAGGAAAGGTACTTCATCATCAAGTCACTGTTTTAGTCACATTTTCATGGAAACCGCAAAAAAATAAAAATGACATGTTGATTTAAACCTCAAAAGGCACATCTAGGGATCATGGTTGATATGTTTATCTAGTTTGGTTAAGCTAGCATGAATAGTTAAGGTGGTATGCTCCAAACAAAGGACTTGGTCATAGAGTCACTGTTTTAGTCATGTTTTCATGGAAACCAAAAAAAAAATCATTTGTTTGTCTGACCCTCAAAAGGCACATTTAGGGATCATGGTTAATAAGTGTATGAGGTTTGGTGAAGCTAGCATGAATAACAGGCCAAATTTCGTGAGAGAAAGGTTTGATGGACAGAATTAATAACAGGCTTTATGATATTGGTGAAGACAAAACAGTATTGTTCTAAGAGGGTATCGAGAAAATGTGACTATTGCGGACTAGAAATAGTAAATTCATACCGCTGGAAAAGATGTTTTTGTTTAAAATCATTCAACATGATTTCCTCAGGCCATCATCAAGGAACAGATGTTTTTCCAGATGTTAAAAAGGGAAAATATGGAACTTTATCCCTGTAGCTTGGACTTGTATCATTGAGACATGCACTTTAAAGGGGCAGTAGCACGTTTTTAGGGGGAATATAAGGTGATGTCAGGAAAATGAAAATAAATGGTTCCAATTGAAAGACAATGTATTTAAACTAAATGAATCAGTAATAATTCAAATATATAACGTAAAGTTTTGCCATGCAATTCCTTTTTCTGACAAAAAATGAATTAAAGGTGTTCACAAAAAAATTGCAGCCAATGGATTTTATGTGAATCCTCATACTTTGTCCTCTGACTATGGGTGATTGGCTTGTGTAATGAGATTGTTGACACTGTCAATATAATACAGTTAGCATTAACTTACAATTATAAGTGAAATATTTAAAATATAAAATTATCAAAAATCGTGCTACTGCCCCTTTAAGATACAAACTGTTTCTGATCCTGAAGTCCTTCATATCAATATTCAATCCGATTTTTTATAAGAAACAAAAAGACAGTTTTAAAGAGACAATAATTTATTATGACATTTTCAATGAAGGCACTAAATGAAATGATGAACATGAATAAATACATTTTGATCATTATAAACATCAATGGTTCATTATGAACCAACAACCATTTTACACAACAACAACAGCAACAACAAGAGCACAAACTTAACTGACACATTCATTCTCACTAACAACTTTGTACACAAAATGTTTCAGTTTAAAAATCATGAATGCATGGTTTCTTGAAATAAACAGTGTGAGATTCTCACCGAGATATCATTTACCGATATATCATTTCCCGATATCGTTTAGTATCTGAAGAATGATTTTGTGATAAATTTTTCTTTCACCATTTCAATCTAATTTGATCAAACAGGAAATAAGGGATGACAGTAAGTTTAGTGATATAAAACTTCTTTATTCTCTGTTGTCAACATAGGCTCACTAATTTTTCAAATATAATAAAAATTAAATTAATAAATTTCATTTTTGAATTTGTTTAGACATTTTAATATTTATATATTGCTAAAAGATCTGAAACCTAAAGAATAAAAAATTCAAGTCTCATTTAATAATATCTATCAACGTTTTTATCCTCCAAATATTGGTAAGTCACTTTACAATTCAAAATTCATTAGAAATTACTTGATTGTAGATGTTGTTCAACACATATATTTTACATTTCCTGTATTTAAAGACAACAATTAAATATGTCACACTCACAAATTGTCTGTTAAAATGATAAAGTTATATGGCTGTAATAAAACCGCAATAACAAAATAAAACCTACCAGGTAATTTTAACAAAAAGAAGACATCAACTGATTTCTATCCTCTTCCATAAGCAAAAGAGAGAATTTTTAAAAACCCACTTGTTTTGAACTTTAAAGGCAATTACAAAACCTAAAGCAATGATTTTAATAACAGATTCTATTACTTATATCAGAGTCAATTTAAGAATTTACTAAAAGTATCAGAAATTTAATCTCATTCATTTAAATTAAACCTGATTATTGGTTGGAACAATTTGGAACAATACAGATATTGACAGATAGAACATATCATTAATATTAAACTTGTTTATTATATTCATTATTAACATGTTAAGGAGGAATACTTCATTAAAATTATTAATACTTTAATTACCATAAAACTGCATAGAATTTGTAATACTGTATATCATCCTATGTGACAACGATATTAACATTCAACAGTAATAACAAACATATTCTAATCTGTTTCAAATGTTTTCCAACAATTTATGTGTAGGAACATAAACAAACGGAACAAATCAATCATCAGATTTACAACATGAACTAATTTGAATAATCAAAGGTAAACAAATTTCTTTTACAAAGTTTCAAATTTGAAGATTTTAAGTAACAGTGCATATCCACAATATAATTCAAACATATAAATATTTTCATATAAGTTTGAAGTCTTTTGAAACCTTTCGGTATTTGACAAAAAAATATAGCTTTCCTGAGCAAGAAAACAAACAGCTTAAAATTTAACAAGTGTTTATGTAATATGTCTGGAAAATACATACAAAACCTGTAGAAGAAAAACAACAAGTTTGAAGTTTCTCATCTATTATTTACAAAAGAACAACTTTTACATTTAATTTTTTGTAAAATGTCCTCTTTTGTAGAAAGCCAATCTGTTTTTCCTTTTACACAAAGTTTAACAAGAGAAGTTGAAACTTAATTGTTAAACTGCATGAGGGTTTTAGAAACAAACAGTGTAATGTTTATGATTTACTTAAAAGAAATTTACATAAAAGACATATTGCCATCATGATAGTCAGTTTTTGCATAAATCATAACTGGCCCTATTGAGTAAGTATGGTAAAAATAGCGAAACATAAAACAGGGATGTAAAAATCTCACATCATTTGAGACATCTATTTATGTTAATGCATTATGAATTAGCCCTAGAATCATAAATATGCCACATTTGTACATTTCAAACGTTTCAATATTTCAAACATTTTACACAACTATATGGTGATTTTCTATCATTAAACCTTTTCATTGACTCAAAGCACATATACTTATACACATTGCATTTGATATATTTCAATAACACAACCTACACTCTATATATACGCTCACATGGTTATATCATTGATGCAAACTTCAAACTATACCAAATTGCACATCACTTGCATCAAATTGCACTTTTAAAAAGGTTCACTCAAGACAACATACAATTCCATAATGAACGATACATTTAATTTGTTCTCGAATTAGCACTTTTTGAATATTAGTCAACAACAAATATTCCCTTTGGTATTCATTTCTAGGTTGAGGAGGTGTTTCAGCAGTTTTTATAGCTTGGTTATATGGTTTGTAGCATTTCATGGAAAATTGTGTTTGAACCAACACGACATGCCAATTTTAAGGGAATCAACAACCTAGCTCGTGAAACCTAATTGACCATCGTTAATAAGAGCGTCCAGACAGGTAAGGGGGGTCACATGACACAAACTTGGTACTGCCATGGCTGTCTGCTGTAAGCGGTTTGTAACCAAACGATTTCGTCCCTACCAAGCATTTATGACTCTTTCGGGGCCTTGCTAATAAAACTCTGGAAGTTAAAAATTCGGGTTGCAGACCCCCATTAAGACCATAGAATATTATGATACTAACATGCAAATGAAACTAACTTTGGAATTTTAAATTTTCAGAGTCCTCTCTGTTGTCAGAAAAGACCCAAATCAGCAAATAAAATAACTTTTTCGATTAAAGCAACATATAACAGAACCTTTAAGTCTGATAAAACCTTTGTGGCTTGCAGAAGTATTCTTATCCTTACTTAATGATCTGGTATTGATTACAGTATTAATGAGGTACTAGCATTCTTCCAATAGAGGCTTATCCTTTACTGATGAAAAAATTACTGCCATATATTCCACATTGGTTGAATTAACCTAAAAGTATATCTGAAAAAAAACCAACATTTCAGCACCAGTCGGGAGCTAAAAACAGGAATACATGTACTTGTTATCTGTAACATTTATAAATGTTTTATAACCTTATGTTATGTAAGTTCCTTTTCCTCAGCAGCACCATGATGGTCCTATTAGACTTGACAGTGTTCACACAAAACAGTTACATACAAATTGTCATTTCCCAGGTATGAACTGGTTCAGTTGATTCCACTCTACATGGTCTAACAACATTCGGTTTAGGTGCAAAATCAGACAAACCACATCATATTGTTTCAAAAAAAGCATGGCAGTGATCATAAGGAAATAACTCACAGGAGTAATTTGTCTACTGATACCAAAATACTTTCCTGGAGGCCTCATATTTTGTTAACTTACATTAACTTTTTTAATTGGTATTCTAGAAATTTGGGTTTGAGAAGAATGAAGGCTCTTTTATGAATATGAACTTCTTTGTTCTGAATAATTGATGTTTCAGCATAGATTCTAGTGGTGTATCACCTGCTTGATAACAACATGAGAATAAAGAAATTACATATCCATAAAAGAATCTTCATCCCTAACATGTTCCTATACAGGCTGATCTCAGACTGTTGTGCAAAGGATACCCTGAATTGAAGTGTTCACATACTGATACAATATCTCAGAACTTTTATGCCTCTAAATAAGCTTTATTCTTAGCAGATATGAATTACTGAATAACCAGGCACAAGATAGCAAGTGGTATGTTAGGTTTTTAGGAAAAAGAATTGTTCTTTTATCATATCTTAAAACTATACCCTGAGTGTTATATCTGGTTATCATCACAAGTTTTCATATGACCTCTTGATGTGTGATGGTAATGAGAGGAACCATTTGCTTGGAATATTATTCATTACAACAAAACTTAACTTAATCTATGTTATGGCAGTGAAATCAACTATATGAAAGATCTGAAGATCTTTGTCACCATAATGATACTCAATACTGTTAACTGCGCCTCAATACTGCAACTGAGCCATTGCTTTGTTTCCTGGTGATTTCCAAGGAAACAGAACATTTATTGTCATCTGAAAAATAAGAAATGAAGTTTCAGCTAGCAGCATCTTAATGGTATTATATGACAACCAAGGATAATGAAAATATGATTTTTACATAAGGCCAGAAACAATCAATAAACCAAAGAACAGGAAATTGAAAGTGTGACGGAAATTGGAAAAGTCGCTACAAGAGGCAAATTTTCATTTTTTCCAATTGCATATGAATTGTGGTAAATAGTAAACAACTCATATGAGTATGCACGATTCACATTTCAGTTACAATTTGACATTATTTAGTCACAAAATGTATGTAGTTGTAATCTACCTTTTACGCCACTATAGATCAACCATTAGCAAGCCACTTACATAAAAAAACATGACCTCTATGGAAAATCAATCATTTCTGTACAGTGATTTCGTGCAGCCTAGAAGAATTCAAAATGTTCTAGTTTTTAATCTGTTTTTATTACTTTATTTGAAAAGAGATCAAAGATAATTAACCTATAAAATAAGGAAAGGTTTTTATTCAGTTCAATTTGATAGAAATCAAGGTTCGATGAACTCATAGGGTTACCGATTATCAGTCAAAGAATTTTGAACTCACTTCATTTCAATAGAGATATAAGAACTTACACAAGAGTGGCGGGCTTGTCCCGATCATCGTACCAGGCCAGCATCTCCTCACTGAAGGCTTCAGCCAATGACTCCCCTCCGTCCAGCGAAAAACTATTACTGGGTTTGACTCCGCCAGGCGGTGATTGGGTGGAAGACAGGGTAGAGCTGCAGGAATAAATGTCATCTTATCAGTGGACATGGAAACAGGGTATATGTTGTAAAAATAAGGGGGGGGGGGGGGGGGGGGGGGCTACCAAACACACAGAAAACCAGGCTGGTGACAACTTCATGGTTTAAACTTTTCTTTTCTTTTCGTTTTAATTTTTACTTTTCTTATGTTTAACCACATTAGCCCGGCTACTAGTATCCTTTATTGGATCCATGTATTAACCAGCTCGTTACCTCCTCAATCCAACCGTGGACAAGGGCCTCCCCAGTTTTGAGGGAATATGTTGATCATGTTCTGGGGAGAATTTAGTATAGTCAATCCTATTGCATGGTCAATGTACTTATCTCAACTTATCTAAATGCTGATGTAAAAACACTCTACTATCTTTGTAAAACAGAAAACAATTTAGAATTGACTGTGTTTCCTTATATAACTTACAACTTACCTCACAATCATTCACAAAATAATTTCAAATTACCTTACAATGACTTACCTGGATGGATTTAGTTATGTTTATGGTTGTGTGGGTTTAGAGTGAAAGAGTTCTTGTTTAAAATGTGGATATTGAAACTTGATAGTGACATTGATGTTGTTAATGTCATCATATTAATTCAGTTTGTTCATCATATTTTTGCAATCCTAAAATCACATACTGATTCCTCATATCAAAACTTTAACCAGAGCTTGTACTAGTTCAGTAGACCTTGTTGTTGTCAATATCAATTCATCATTTTTACTTTTACCTTATGAACAGTTGTTCCATATTTAAAAGTTTTTGACAGAGCTAAAAAAATAACTGGATCTCATTTCAAAAACCTCAACCCACTCCAAGGGAACACCTGGCAGAGAAAAGTTGATGTAATCTTTCCTAAATAGAACAGTGCTTTTACATGTAACTACTTCTTTATATGAGGGCAATTACCCAAGGAGAAGTTGTTCATGCACTGTTCAAAAGTTAACAAAAACTAACGTGCCATTATAGCAGACAGACAGAATGAAAGTCCTCATGGTGCAGATTACACCAAGAGAGCCGTAAACAGATACGGTGTGGTGTAAAAAAATCCTTTAAATATCTGCGTTCTCTTCAGAAAGAGCGCAACATTGTTTTATAAGTGATAACTCCTTACTACCGGTAGATATTAAATTATAAAGATTCATTCTTGTAGGATGGTTGATTAAATATGAAAACACAGACAATTTTCTAAGATGCTCAAAATATGGGCATATGAGAATAACATGATATTCATCTTGAATTAGAGCAAGGGGCAGTTGTACAAAGTGTAAGTCAGAGAACAAGTTATCCTGATCTATTTTTCAAAACCCATTGTGATTTGATTCAAAGAGAGCCTCCATTTGTGGAGATGCTGCTAAAAATCTAAACTAGTATTCAAGGATCTGCTTTCATTTCAACAACATTTTTGCAAGAACTCTTTCAGATTTGAATTCTTTGTGAATGTGAAGTGAATGTTTATGTTCTTTTTATATATGAAACACTCTGAGCTGTCCTTATGTGAAACCTTTCAAGGTGATCAAATACATATAATTGTCACATCTTGTTAACAAAGAAAATGATCCAGTTATGGCAAGAGACTAAAGAAGGCTAACTGTAAATTTTCAGCATTTTATACCTTTCATATTTATGTCTTATAAGAAGAATACAGTAGAACTCGGATAAAGCGATTAATCGGATATAGCAAAAAAATTTCTAAGTCCCGTCAAAAGCCCCATATAATATCATTAGAATTATATCCGTATAGCAAACTCAGATATAGGGAAGAAACAGATATCTTGAATTTCATGCCTGGAGGCCAAATTCACATTACCGGGTACTTATAGCGAACTTAATCAGTGTCAGCATTAGTTCATTAGTGATATGATCAACATTTTCGGCAGTGAATCAAACGTCCTAATTTTTGTTTACAATCAACAACAGGTAATCAACGGTATCATCAACTAAGAAAATTGATTGTTACATAAACAAAATGTTGACATATTGAAGACGGCCCAATCAGATGTACAAACATAGATTGAGGACATGTCAAATGTATGTAGGATATTGATTAGATTACCAGAATGAAGATGTTAAGTGCAGTACATGTATTTTTGTTACATTGTATATTGAAGGTTATACATATGATGGATATGATCCAAAATGGCGGCCAAACGCGAAAAATTAACACCAGATATAGCAAACTAAATTTTTTAGTCCCTTGGAGTTCTTGATATAAGTGTTCTACTGTATCTATAAGCCAATTTCAAAATCTGATTTGTCAATTCACGAAAACAAGTCTTCCAAAACCTCACATATTACATGCCAAAATTAAAAGTAACCAGACAACACAATGTCAGCCTATTTCTTAAACTTCTATTACATTGATCTGTTGACACCAATAAACCTTGACATTTCCAAAAACAAAGTGACATTCTTCACAAACCCTAGAAAAGAGAAAAAATTATGGCCACAAGAAGTCTAGAACAGTCTGACATTTATCTATTCACAGATATTTTAATACCCATCAGGGATCTTTAAAGCTGCAACTTGATCAACCAAGAAACCTAAACCTTCCCTGGGTCTGGAATAAAGTATAAAATAAGGATTTCCTTCAACAAGCAGTCTAGTGGTTGACATTTTTAACTCTCTTGGTGCCAAGATAGTTGTTAACCATACATTATAATTAGATTTCAACCACTTAGGTGAAACAAGAGCTTTGAAACCTATGCAATGAAGCACATAATGTGACAGAGTTGATTGCAAAAATAATTTTCCATTTTAGCCATGAAATTGGTTCTACTACAAGGAACTCAGACACTATTGAAAAGTTGTAAGCCAATACGAAGATTTAATATTTCTCTTTCTTTCTCTTCTAGGAGAAATGCATATAATACATATGATATGAAATCTTAGCATTAGGAGACTTTTTAGAAATATTAGGCCCTGTTGATGAAAGAGGAAGTTAGGTGAATCATATGGAGTTTAGCGCCACTTTCAAGTGTATTTTTCACTTATATCATGCCTGCTAGTATTATTGCAGGAAGAAAGTCAGCAACACCATAGTGGCTATGCATTTTGGTGAAACCTGCGAAGCATTGGCTTGAACTAGCAAACCATGGGTGGTACTGCGTGAAATTCAGTGTAGCAACATTAATGCGTGTAGAATAGTTCTCTACTGCAGACAAACTTGCCGAGCCACTCGCAGGATTTCGAACCACAGACCTTTTTATCCGAAGCCGAACATGCTAACCACTGCGCTATTCAGTCCCCTGATGATAGAGGAAGTAAGTGAGGAATTGTATAGTTCTGCTTTGGCAATATTTCAGCTATGAGTGGTGTAGCCTTGAAGGATAAATTTACATGAGACCACATATAAGAACACCCTGACATGAATTGTCTTATTCCGTTCGACACAACATAAGATACAACTACAGAGGTCTTTTGGCTATGTTAATAATCAAACAAATAGAGTCATTGGCATTGTACCTCATCAGGCTTTTCATTTGATTTTGCTTTAGGGTGTGGCCAATGTGGTTCACCCCTTAGTAGGGGCCACAGGGTCACAGAATCTACAATTCTCAATCTTCACTAGTCAAGGAGTCTGTACACAAAGTTACAGCTTTCTAGACCTTATGTTTCTGGAGAAGAAGATGAAAATAGTTTTTAAGGGTGTGGCCACTATGGTCCTTATTTGGGCCACAGGACCACCAAAGCTACAATTTATAATCCTCACTAGCCAAGGAGACTATACATTAATTTTCAGCTTTCTAGACCTTATGGTTCTGGAGAAGAAGTCGAAATTCCACAAATTTGACGGACGGATAGATGCCAGACACCATGCCATGCCATAAGCCCATCGAGCCTTACAGGCCAGATGAGCTAAAAAGTAGAACAACCTAACATGACAGATGACAATTCAAGATTCATGTTCCATTTCCATTACGCAAAATCTTGAGACAAAGCTACCACAAGTCAAACTTTCCAGGGTTTTTTTCAATTACAAATATGTAAATCAAATCTAAAACAACCTTCACATGACAAACAATTACTCATTGGAAGAATTTATTTTTATAAATGTCAAATATGAGTGAGACGCAAAAGCAAATTTTGAGAGGAGGTCAAATTCCAGAACAATTGAAGAACATGGTAAGTGATCACACTGAAAACGCTACATTTTATAGAATTAATCAAATTTTCGAACAAACGAATATTCATTGTCCGTGTTTTAAAAAACGATACAATCTTTAAGAATATGGTCACTATGTTGAACTGTTTTGCATTGAATTGATTTCAGCAAGTCAGTACTTAAGAAATTTTGGTTCATGTGAATTTAACAAAGACGAGTCTCTTTAAAGAGCCACTCTGTGATTCTCATCATATATTGTTTTGCTTTGATACAAACATAAATATCTTAATTCATTATGTAAATTAAAAATCTCACATGTACATCTCCAAATTGTAGTTTTATATGATAAATGCTTGTTTTCAACGAAACTTTTTAAAAATAGAGCCATTGGCTCTGTAGCTCATCAGGCATCATATCAAGTTTGCTTTATACAGGCAAGATGAGCTAACAATGAAACTGATGTTACCTATTGCAAGAAAACCTATAAATAAATTACAAAACAAATGTATTATTATTCAACACTTTCTAGATCGCCAATATCAGACAGTGAAAGAAGTCCACACTAAAATATCCAAGGAGAAATAAATTTGCCATAGACTGTCATCTAATGGAGAAAAATAGGTTTTTAAGATTGTGACCCCTGTGACCCTATTTGGGGTCATGGGGTCACAAAACATACAGTTTAGAATCCCCATTGGCCAAGGAGTCTACATGCAGTCTTTCAGCTCAATAGACCTTTAGGAGCTAAAGATGATGATGAAAATAAGTTTATAAGGTTGTGACCCCTGTGACCCTATTTGGGGTCATGGGGTCAAGAAATCTACAATTTAGAATCCCCATTGGCCAAGGAGTCTGCACATATAATTTCAGCTCTCTAGACCTTTTGGAACTTGAGAAGAAGATGAAAATAGTTTTTTAAGGTTGTGACCCCTGTGACCTTATTTGGGGTCACAGGGTCAACAAAGTTACAAATTAGAATCTCCATTGTCCAAGGAGTCTGCACATATAATTTTTAACTCTCTACTCCTTTTGGAACTGGAGAAGAAGATGAAAATAGGTATTTAAGGTTGTGACCCCTGTGACCCTATTTGGGGTCATGGGGTCACGAAATCTACAATTAAGAATCCCGATTGGCCAAGGAGTCTGCACATATCATTTTCAACTCTATAGTCCTTTTAGTACTGGAGAAGAAGATGAAAATAGGTTTTTAAGGTTGTGACCCCTGTGACCCTATTTGGGGTCACAGGTTCACCAAAGTTACAAATTAGAATCCCCATTGTCCAAGGAGTCTGCACATATCACTTTCAACTCGCTAGTCCTTTTAGAACTGGAGAAGAAGATGAAAATAGGTTTTTAAGGTTGTGACCCCTGTGACCCTATTTGGGGTCACAGGTTCACCAAAGTTACAAATTAGAATCCCAATTGTCCAAGGAGTCTGCACATATCTCTTTCAACTCTCTAGTCCTTTTAGAACTGGAGAAGAAGATGAAAATAGGTTTTTAAGGTTGTGACCCCTGTGACCCTATTTGGGGTCACAGGTTCACCAAAGTTACAAATTAGAATCCCCATTGTCCAAGGAGTCTGCACATATCTCTTTCAACTCTCTAGTCCTTTTAGAACTGGAGAAGAAGATGAAAATAGGTTTTTAAGGTTGTGACCCCTGTGACCCTATTTGGGGTCATGGGGTCACGAAATCTACAATTTAGAATCCCCATTGGCCAAGGAGTCTGCACATATCGTTTTTAACTCTCTAGTCCTTTTATAACTGGAGAAGAAGATGAAAATAGGTTCTTAAAGTTGTGACCCCTGTGACCCCATTTGGGGTCACAGGGTCACCAAAGTTACAAATTAGAATCTCCATTGTCCAAGGAGTCTGCACATATAATTTTTAACTCTCTACTCCTTTTGTAACTGGAGAAGAAGATGAAAATAGGTATTTAAGGTTGTGACCCCTGTGACCCTATCTGGGATCACAGGGTCACCAAAGTTACAAATTAGAATCCCCATTGGCCAAGGAGTCTGCACATATCATTTTTAACTCTCTAGTCCTTCTGGAACTGGAGAAGAAGATGAAAATAGGTTTTTAAAGTTGTGACCCCTGTGACTCTATTTGGGGTCACAGGGTCACCAAAGTTACAAATTAGAATCTCCATTGTCCAAGGAGTCTGCACATATAATTTTTAACTCTCTACTCCTTTTGGAACTGGAGAAGAAGATGAAAATAGGTATTTAAGGTTGTGACCCCTGTGACCCTATCTGGGATCACAGGGTCACCAAAGTTACAAATTAGAATCCCCATTGGCCAAGGAGTCTGCACATATCATTTTTAACTCTCTAGTCCTTCTGGAACTGGAGAAGAAGATGAAAATAGGTTTTTAAAGTTGTGACCCCTGTGACCCTATTTGAGGTCACAGGGTCACCAATGTTACAAATTAGAATCTCCATATGCTAAGGTACTTGTACACAAAATATCAGCTCTCTCATGTGTATGGTTCATGAGGAGAAGTCGAAAGTGTCAAAAGTTTACGGACGGACGACGGACGACGGACGGACGACGGACGACGGACGACGGACGGACGCCGGACGACGGGCCATGCCATAAGCCCATCTGGACTTTCAGTCCTGATGAGCTAAAAAGTCATAAATATATTTGCGGAAGCGAAATATTCACTTCCATTTTAAATGATTACCAGTTATATGGGTTCACAAAACTGTATCAACTCGTTACTGTCATCCTAACTGCTTTCGGTTAGTTTCCAAAATTACGTTTGACTGGTTGACGCCCATCCATGTCTGGTTTTAGATCAAAATCTCAACTTCAAACCTTCCTATTGGCACTATACAATGTTGATCAGCTTTAAAATATATTTTATGCAACAGTCGATACTTCTCGATCAAATGGCACTATAGACAAAGTTTTGCATCTATATGACCCTCAACAATTAGTGGAGTTGCTCTTTAAGGATAGGACAGCTCTCTCTGAGCACAAAAAACACCCTGGAAGATCTGTGAAACCTCAAACATGAAGTATAGGTCACCTTGACATAGCAACGCTTATTTAAAGATTTCCCATTTCATAAATATGAAGCCCTGAGAGTGTGTTATTCCTTACGGCTGCAAATCAGCCTTCTCAGATTGCAAGAATTGAATTTGCCTAAGGATAAATTTGGCAAGAAATGAAATCATCTTTTCCACTTCTCCATATTACAAGTTTCCTGAGGACAATTCTGTTATTTGAAGTCGTGCAGTCAGAATAATTGGAAATAAAGAAGCCTTCCCTTCTTTGTAAAACAAATCCTTAAATATTTCAATCACAATTCTCTCCATTGAAGCAGTGCCAATTGGAAAAATACAGTCGCCAAATCAGTTTGAAAAATATATTTCAAAGATTTTTCACAAATAATACATCCTTAAAGTGCATATTATGGGTATTGCCTGTTACCTTAATGGCTTAAAGCTCTGAATGAGTAGGCTGTTAATAAATCTAATTTTCATGAACATGAAATTTCCCCCTCCAAACCTAATGAATATTGTAAGAAATGATCGTTTATGTTAATCTTTGCAAAAGTAATTAAAATGCCAAAAACTTTTCCATCTTAAGTATCCAAAATCATCGGAAAAGTTAATTCAATCTTTTCTTGTGAGGAAAATAAATATTATCCTCATTTCTCAATGCTCAAAAATTCTTGCTCATAAATCCTTAAAAGAGAAATAAAAATCGTTTGCACAAAAGAACATTCAGAATTTGAATTTAAGCTTTAAATTTGTTTAACAGATGTGATCATGCAGAAAGATTGCAAAATGTCAACCATTGTGCCCTAAAAATTCTGATTTAAATTACATTTTCATTTTTTGGCAGTTTAGTAATTTCCAAACATGGTTGTTTAAGAAAATCAGGCAATGGTATTCAGGACACTTTAAACAAATTTGCAAATGAATGAAAATAATTTTAATTTTCATTAGCATCTTCATGAATAAAGTTATCCTCGTTTCCTTGGAAAGAAAATTTAAAGAACATGCTTTCTGAATGTAAATTTCCTGGTAAAGTTTTAAACAAAATTTTGAGAGATTATGTCAATCATTTTGTCCCGTTAATTTTAATGTTCAATAACTCTGTAAACATAAACTATATAGAGCTTTATCATTTGTATAATTGCTCTGACAATAAATTCTGACGGAGGCTACAAAAAAACAAAAACTCATCAGGCATCATATCAAGTTTGCTTTATACAGGCAAGATGAGCTAAAAATGAAACTGATGTTACCTATTGCAAGAAAACCTATAAAAAATTACAAAACAAATGTATTATTATTCAACACTTTCTAGATCGCCAATATCAGACAGTGAAAGAAGTCCACACTAAAATATCCAAGGAGAAATAAATTTGCCATAGACTGTCATCTAATGTGGAGTCATTGGGTCACGTAATCTACAATTTAAAATCTTCATTGGCCAAAGAGTCTGCACATTAAATTTCAACTCTCTTAACCTTATGGAACTTGAGAAGGAGATGAAAATAGGTTTTTAAGATTGTGACCCCTGTGACCCTATTTGGGGTCATGGGGTCACAAAACCTACAGTTTAGAATCCCAATTGGCCAAGGAGTCTACATGCAGTCTTTCAGCTCAATAGACCTTTAGGAGCTAAAGATGATGATGAAAATAAGTTTTTAAGGTTGTGACCCCTGTGACCCTATTTGGGGTCATGGGGTCACGCAATCTACAATTTAGAATCCCCATTGGCCAAGGAGTCTGCACATATAATTTCAGCACTCTAGACCTTTTGGAACTTGAGAAGAAGATGAAAATAGTTTTTTAAGGTTGTGACCCCTGTGACCCTATTTGGGGTCACAGGGTCAACAAAGTTACAAATTAGAATCCCCATTGTCCAAGGAGTCTGCACATATCAATATTAACTCTCTAGAACTTTTGGAACTGGAGAAGAAGATGAGAATTGTTTTTTAAGGTTGTGACCCCTGTGACCCTATTTGGGGTCATGGGGTCACGAAATCTACAATTAAGAATCCTGATTGGCCAAGGAGTCTGCACATATAATTTTTAACTCTCTACTCCTTTTGGAACTGGAGAAGAAGATGAAAATAGGTTTTTAAGGTTGTGACCGCTGTGACCCTATTTGGGGTCACAGGTTCACCAAAGTTACAAATTAGAATCCCCATTGTCCAAGGAGTCTGCACATATCACTTTCAACTCTCTAGTCCTTTTAGAACTGGAGAAGAAGATGAAAATAGGTTTTTAAGGTTGTGACCCCTGTGACCCTATTTGGGGTCATGGGGTCACAAAATCTACAATTTAGAATCCCCATTGTCCAAGAAGTCTGCACATATTGTTTTTAACTCTCTAGTCCTTTTAGAACTTGAGAAGAAGATGAAAATAGGTTTTTAAGGTTGTGACCCCTGTGACCCTATTTGGGGTCACAGGTTCACAAAAGTTACAAATTAGAATCCCCATTGTCCAAGGAGTCTGCACATATCACTTTCAACTCTCTAGTCCTTTTAGAACTGGAGAAGAAGATGAAAATAGGTTTTTAAGGTTGTGACCCCTGTGACCCTATTTGGGGTCATGGGGTCACAAAATCTACAATTTAGAATCCCCATTGTCCAAGGAGTCTGCACATATCACTTTCAACTCTCTAGTCCTTTTAGTACTGGAGAAGAAGATGAAAATAGGTTTTTAAGGTTGTGACCCCTGTGACCCTATTTTGGGTCACAGGTTCACAAAAGTTACAAATTAGAATCCCCATTGTCCAAGGAGTCTGCACATATCACTTTCAACTCTCTAGTCCTTTTAGAACTGGAGAAGAAGATGAAAATAGGTTTTTAAGGTTGTGACCCCTGTGACCCTATTTGGGGTCATGGGGTCACAAAATCTACAATTTAGAATCCCCATTGTCCAAGAAGTCTGCACATATTGTTTTTAACTCTCTAGTCCTTTTAGAACTTGAGAAGAAGATGAAAATAGGTTTTTAAGGTTGTGACCCCTGTGACCCTATTTGGGGTCACAGGTTCACAAAAGTTACAAATTAGAATCCCCATTGTCCAAGGAGTCTGCACATATCACTTTCAACTCTCTAGTCCTTTTAGAACTGGAGAAGAAGATGAAAATAGGTTTTTAAGGTTGTGACCCCTGTGACCCTATTTGGGGTCATGGGGTCACAAAATCTACAATTTAGAATCCCCATTGTCCAAGGAGTCTGCACATATTGTTTTTAACTCTCTAGTCCTTTTAGAACTGGAGAAGAAGATGAAAATAGGTTTTTAAGGTTGTGACCCCTGTGACCCTATTTTGGGTCACAGGGTCACCAAAGTTACAAATTAGAATCTCCATTGTCCAAGGAGTCTGCACATATAATTTTTAACTCTCTACTCCTTTTGGAACTGGAGAAGAAGATGAAAATAGGTATTTAAGGTTGTGACCCCTGTGACCCTATTTGGGATCACAGGGTCACCAAAGTTACAAATTGGAATCCCCATTGGCAAAGAAGTCTGCACATATCATTTTTAACTCTCTACTCCTTTTGGAACTGGAGAAGAAGATGAAAATAGGTTTTTAAAGTTGTGACCCCTGTGACCCTATTTGGGGTCATGGGGTCACAAAATCTACAATTTAGAATCCCCATTGTCCAAGAAGTCTGCACATATTGTTTTTAACTCTCTAGTCCTTTTAGAACTTGAGAAGAAGATGAAAATAGGTTTTTAAGGTTGTGACCCCTGTGACCCTATTTGGGGTCACAGGTTCACAAAAGTTACAAATTAGAATCCCCATTGTCCAAGGAGTCTGCACATATCACTTTCAACTCTCTAGTCCTTTTAGAACTGGAGAAGAAGATGAAAATAGGTTTTTAAGGTTGTGACCCCTGTGACCCTATTTGGGGTCATGGGGTCACAAAATCTACAATTTAGAATCCCCATTGTCCAAGGAGTCTGCACATATCACTTTCAACTCTCTAGTCCTTTTAGTACTGGAGAAGAAGATGAAAATAGGTTTTTAAGGTTGTGACCCCTGTGACCCTATTTGGGGCCACAGGTTCACAAAAGTTACAAATTAGAATCCCCATTGTCCAAGGAGTCTGCACATATCACTTTCAACTCTCTAGTCCTTTTAGAACTGGAGAAGAAGATGAAAATAGGTTTTTAAGGTTGTGACCCCTGTGACCCTATTTGGGGTCATGGGGTCACAAAATCTACAATTTAGAATCCCCATTGTCCAAGAAGTCTGCACATATTGTTTTTAACTCTCTAGTCCTTTTAGAACTTGAGAAGAAGATGAAAATAGGTTTTTAAGGTTGTGACCCCTGTGACCCTATTTGGGGTCACAGGTTCACAAAAGTTACAAATTAGAATCCCCATTGTCCAAGGAGTCTGCACATATCACTTTCAACTCTCTAGTCCTTTTAGAACTGGAGAAGAAGATGAAAATAGGTTTTTAAGGTTGTGACCCCTGTGACCCTATTTGGGGTCATGGGGTCACAAAATCTACAATTTAGAATCCCCATTGTCCAAGGAGTCTGCACATATTGTTTTTAACTCTCTAGTCCTTTTAGAACTGGAGAAGAAGATGAAAATAGGTTTTTAAGGTTGTGACCCCTGTGACCCTATTTTGGGTCACAGGGTCACCAAAGTTACAAATTAGAATCTCCATTGTCCAAGGAGTCTGCACATATAATTTTTAACTCTCTACTCCTTTTGGAACTGGAGAAGAAGATGAAAATAGGTATTTAAGGTTGTGACCCCTGTGACCCTATTTGGGATCACAGGGTCACCAAAGTTACAAATTGGAATCCCCATTGGCAAAGAAGTCTGCACATATCATTTTTAACTCTCTACTCCTTTTGGAACTGGAGAAGAAGATGAAAATAGGTTTTTAAAGTTGTGACCCCTGTGACCCTATTTGGGGTCACAGGGTCACCAAAGTTACAAATTAGAATCTCCATATGCTAAAGTACTTGTACACAAAATTTCAGCCCTCTAATGTGTATGGTTCATGAGGAGAAGTCGAAAGTGTCAAAAGTTTACGGACGGACGGACGACGGACGGACGACGGACGGACGACGGACGGACGCCGGACGATGCCATAAGCCCATCTGGACTTTCAGTCCTGATGAGCTAAAAATGTAACATTATTTTATGAGGCCTACAATTTTTTGTGTGCATATTTCATGCGGAAACTTTAACATCTTATCTGCTATTGCAAAACCATTTTTAGAACAGCAAATTTATAATAGTTATTTTAATTAAATTATATTAATTTTTTGACAAATGCAGTATTCATGGCAAATAGGTTCCTAATATTTTTATTTTGCCATATGACTTAGAGAATTGTCAGTTTGTATTTTCAGTTTACAATAATATCTCTTTGTAACTACTGACTGTATTAAAGGTCAATGGATTTATAATACTCAAAATATCTTCTGTCTGAAGAGTTTAGATGTCAATAAACGTAATTAACTCTTGAAAAGTAGATTTTGATAAAACTGAAGAACAAAACTGTAAAATAATCCTTACCCATTATCTTGTAAAATATTAGATCTACTTATCAATAGAAATTTAAGGGATTTAATTACCATTTAATGGTTTATATAATCAGATAGACCTGTAAAATGAATATTTATAATCACGATGATTTAACAAACTTGCAATGTTGATGTAAAACATAAAGTTATATATAAAATTGGCTGAAGTAATGAAGGTTAAATACCTGCAAAACTATCATGGTGTGCTTTTAAATGGAACCTGCAATTTCAGCTTGTAGTAGTGCATGGTTTTTAAACAATACTGTATTTCCTCTAATAAGTGCCCTGTTCATATTTTCAGCACTGCTAGACTCCACAGCAATAATTCTGGGTGCTTGAGGCGAAGCACTTAAGAGAGATGACCCTTATTTCGTCACAAGAACCTGCTGCTAATGGCTGAAATATTGCCCAAACGGCGCTTCACAATAACTCACCCACTCTTTGATAGAAAACTAGACTGGATCATTTATTTCAATATGTGTAATGTTAATTAAGGGAGCATTAAATTACCGGTAATGGTTTAGGCCCATCGCTTTTTTACATCATCCTTATGTGTAGACATTGATAAGGAATTAACACCACATAGGACTTCCAAAGGTAAAAAAATTGGGCTCGAGAACTTGAGTGGTTGACTAAACTTGGTACCTGAAATTCTTATCTTTACCAAGTTCATTGACTGGGGTTGACTGCGCTTTCAAAAATATTTCACAAAGTGTCACGGCACCTTGTATTATTGCAGGGAGAAAGCCCACAACATTATTATGGCTTTGCATTGCAGTGAAACCTGCAAGCATCGGCTGGAACTAACACACTGTGGGTGGTACTGCGCTGAAAATCAGTGTAGCATTGCACCAAAATCCTACTGCTTGTAGAACAGTTTTCTACTGCAGACAGTTGCCGAGCCTCTGGTAGGATTTGAACTCCGGACTTCTTGATCCGAAAGCCGAATGCACTTATCACTGTGCTAGCCCGCAGTACTTAAGTACTTAGATGGTCCATTATGGCATATGTATCTTTGTAGAACAAAAAAAATTGTTGGAAAAAAGAGAGTTAAAATAGTAAATGATTCAGCTATAGTCAAGCACGCTGACCAAGACAGCTACAGAGACTAGACACATTGGAAAATAGTTGGTAAATTATAGTAAATGTATCATTGTAAAGCATAATCATTTGTTGAAAAGTGAGGGTTAAAATAGTAAATGATTTATAGACAGCTCTAACCATTGACAAATTGGAAAATAGTTGGTAAAAATTAGTATATGTATCATTGTAAAGCATAATTGTTTGTTGAAAAGTGAGGGTTAAAATAGTAAATGATTCATAGACAGCTCTAACCATTGACAAATTGGAAAATAGTTGGTAAATTATGGCACATGTATCATTGTAAAACAAAATTGTTTGAAAGTGAGGGTTAAAACAGTAAATGCTACAGAGGCTTGACAAATTGGAAATAACCTGATACAGACTGCAAGAGATTTTACAGACATTACCATAAAACAAACTCAGTGAGCTGGGAAATCTAACAGACTAGCCAAATTATTCATCTTGTTGCTTTTGAATTATTGCCAACAAATTAATTACATAGCTGGCTTACTCTTATACTTAATTTTTAACCACTCATAAATATTTCTAAATATCACAGCTGTTTCAGTTTGAATAATCTTGCAATTATGTTGGTGTCATTTTTGGTGAGAAAGAAATATCTATGTTCAAGAAGGCCTATTTTTCCTTAAGCTAAAACTGGATTATTCCATTTGCTAATATGTTGTTTTCCCTGTAAATTTAATGATTTTGAAATTCAGAATGATTTTGCCTGTAAATTGCTACTTATTTTCCCCTAATAGTTTCAATAGATTAGATTTGTGGAAATTTCTGTTTCGAAAAACAAGAAAATTGTCACTATAAAATTGACTTTCATTAAAAAGAGTTGTTTTAAAGTGCAAAGCACTTATTTAAATTTATCACAAAAATTCCATTTGATGTATCACTGTAAAGATTTTTTAAGTTTACAAACTAAATTGGGCAGGGATTATTTAAATGCCTACTTTATGTAAATTGAAACAGATTTCTTTCTCATTAAACTATCAACACATTTCCTCCTTTAAAACTTTATGTGTTGAAAAGCCAGAGAATCGTAAATATCCAACTAAATCAAATGAAATAAAATGTTCTTAAGTGCACAGCATTTAAACTTGCCACAAGAAATAAGATAAATCACATACAGAGCCATTACTGTCAGAAGCACATGTTAATGAAAATTTATCAATTTTCTCTTCAGAGAAACCAAAAGGGCAAACCTGTTTTAGCACAGTTGAAGTATTGCAAAATCTAATTTGGGTTGGTAAAGTAAACTTTGTACGATATTCTAAACAAGAGGGATATTTTGGGCTTAATTGATAACAAGCATTTTCGGCTGATCTCAGCAGTTTACAAACTTTTAATCTTGAATCAAACCTTCAGCAACTTAGTAAATATGTTTCCGATCAATGGTCAATAAACCATTTTTGGTGAATGGAATCTGACACTTAATCAATATTTCTAATATTGAGGTATTTATTGACCTGTTTTTCCTTCATATCCATTTTCCAAGGATCAATAAGAAATATCCACAAATAGATTACGCAATCAAATGGTTAATTTCCTGTAGAGCCAACCTATAAAGCGTGCAATATTTATATGGCTTGCTGCGTCAAAAACTTAAGGCTCATAATTTCATGCTTTATAACCCTGCATAACAACCATAACAAAAGTTAATTTGATATATTGTTAGAAATAAAGTTGGTTGGTTCTTTATTGGTCATTAAGCAGTATTATTAGAATTTGAATGAGATTTAAATTGAACTTATATAAAATATTTGGGAAGAAACTAGGTTAAGGACTTGCAAAATTGTAAAACAAATGAAAGGGTTTTCAATTTTCAATGGTCATATATCATCATAAAGTTGCAGTAAAAATGAAACAGATTAAATCATAACATTTTTTTTCGAATATAAACAATGAGAGCAGCTTTGAAATAGGTAGTGTTTACTTGTAGCTTAGCAGCATATTTAGGTTTTTTTGGTTTTTGTGTCTTTTATTCATATCTTCTTAGCAAGCATTGACATTTGAATTTTCATGAAATTAGAAAGAAATCCTCATTTAAAGGGGCAGTAGTATGTTTTTTGAAAATTTTATATTTCAAACTTTTCACTGATAATTGAATGCTAATTCTAAATGTATTATTTTGATAGTGTAAAAATCACCTTACAATCATCAGTCATCCTTAGTCAGAGGACAAAGTATAAAGATTGATAAAATCCACTGGCGGCCATTTTATGTGAACACCTTTAATTCAGTTTTTTGTTAGAAAAAGGACTCTCATGGCTAAACTTTACATTATATATTTGAATTATTGCTGCTTCATTTAGTTTAAATACATTGTTTTTGAATTGGAACCATCAATTTTCCTTTTTCTGACATTACCTTATATTCCCCATAAAAACGTGCTACTGCCCCTTTAAACCTTGTAAAAGAAAAAGAAGTTGGCTACTTTGGAAATTGATACCAGAAAATCAAATCAGATTTTATGGAATAATTTCAAACCTAAGAATTATTGTATCAAAAAAATATATTTACAAAAGACCATTAACAGTTTTGATATATATCAACCATCAAGATTTTTTGGACAAATGCAAAACTTTATCAATAATGTAATCTGATAAAGAAGTATCAACTGTTGCAGGAAAGTTTCATTTTCATAGATGTTGCATAGTGGTAATAGAAAGATTTGAATTCGCAACTATGAAGAAAAACCACACAATATGACAAGCTTAAGACAAACATAAATTTGGAAACTTTGGACAACAGTTAGAAATTTAGTATTTTTGACAGGCAACATGATGATATAATACATAATAGTATCCATGAAAATTGGACATGTGAATTTGGCTTCCCTGATTATGTATGAATATTTTAAGTTTTTCATTGAAAATGTGTTTATATCATATACTTGCCATTTTGGGATGACTATGCGAGTTTTTCAATTGTTAACAATTTAATGATGTCATTTACATTTGTATCCAAAAAAAACCATGTTCTTCTTTAATATGAAAATATGCAAATACCAAAAATCATTAATCACATTTCCAAAAACTTTATTGCTAACTTGTAAATAAAGTTAAACAATTGTTATGAATGTAACAACATTATTTTTCAAGGTATTTGTAAATGTGACAATAAACAAATCTTAATTGATTGTACTTAATTGATGTTTAATATATCTGAATTGTAAGGCATCTGTTACGTTTAAAGTAGGCCTATACAGATATACAAATATACTTAAAATTTGCATTTTATAACAACCTCATAACATAAAATAATGACGGAAACATCCCTTGAGTTTATGTTCATTATGTCCTTAACAAATGTTTTTAACCAAGAAACTTTAATAGTTTTTTTAACAATGAAAAGCAGGTTATACAAGTATGATACATCATTTGTTTAATAATTTCTCAAAAATGATTAATGAAAAAAAAATTGTCAATAGGATATTTTTTCTTGTACGTAAAATTTTAATGAGAATATCGATTTGAGTAAAATTATTTCTTCTACATACTGTGATCATTATTTGGAATTAAAGTTACTGTCCCTAAAGAATAAAACATTCAATAACTGTTTGGGGAATTTGATAGAAAGGCTATTTATGAGTCAATCTATATTTGACATATTTACTATCAAGATGTACGACACTGATTTAGTTTTGTTGTCAATATGTATCAATACTATGTTTTCAAACAGACAGAACACACAACTTTTTTTTTATGTGGTTGATAGAATTGATAGCCCTATAGCACTTAAATTGATAAAATGAAGTTGGATATTTTGTACCTAGAAAATAAAACCAAAGTAATTGATATTTCGATATTTTATTATGCTACATCCAACCTTTCTAAAATCTAGACTTCAACAAAAACATTGGTCATCTATTCCTTCTTAAAAAAAGATTTAATAAAATTCCCTCGTGTAGTTGTTTTACGTTTTTAACTGAAATAAAATAAAAGAATTTGTACTATCGCCATTAGTGTTCCTTGGTGAGTGAATGTGTATGCAATAAACAACAAGACACGTACATATATGACATTTCATTTGAAGATTTTATTTTTAGTATACATCAGCTACATGGCAGCTTCCATGAAGAGTTCAGAAAGAGTTATCTCCCTTGAAACATATCCACACATAGAGGTAAGGAAACATCGTTGTGTATTAATCTCAAATTGATACAACTATTCACAGCTGCATCATCGATGTCTAATTTAAATGTTTCAAAGCGAACATATCATTATTCTATAAATGTCCATATTTATTGATTTGTCTTTTGAAGACCATGCACTTCGTTTTGAGGTTCTACTCACAATTATAATATCTTAATAGAAGCTTTGTTTTGAACTTATAGCATTACTTACAATTTTTTTCTTGTAGATAGGACATTCTAGATGCACCAGGGTCTTTATGCTTATGGTGTTTGAAAAAAATTATTTAATCCTCCAGATTTATTTTAATAACCATCAATAGCATAACTGCACAATAATGTTCTATAAAATTCCTTACTACACCAGAAATCCCCCCCTTTAAGAATGCAAACAAGAACTAGTGTTCTATTCAATGTATACTTAGTGATCAAAGGACCAATTCTCTAATTGCTAGCAATCTGATATTTTTATCCTAAATCTGAAACTTTAATTAGACTAGAACAGAACAAAAATAAATATGCAAGTAGCATGTTATCAATTTTGATTCATTTTTATCATTTTAATTAAACCTCTTGGAGAATGTTTCTGACAACACAACACATATTCACTGTTGATGACAGAGATTGTTTCCATGCTGTGGTCAAGTACAAACCAGTTTTGATACAATAGGCAGGCTTCTCAGATCTACCACACATACAATACACATCGATAGAAACATTCAACACAGACCTCAACTAATTGTATTGCTATTCATATTCCTCTTCAATTTGTCTGTCATGGATATATTCATTTAAAAAGAAGAAATATAAAGTATTTGTAGAAATTATATTTCTAGAAATGTTTATATTTGGGATAGGTCATATTATTTACAAATTATTTAGATCCCTAAATCTTAAAATTTATAAAATCTCAGTTCATCTACAGAGTTGTCTCCCTTTAACCAAATGTGAAGTGCAGATGTAATATTGTCATGAATATTGTCTCAATAATTCAGCAACTTAAAATTGTAGCATCTTAAGCCATTGAAATTTATGATCCTTCTATAGAGCAATTGCTAATGCTTGCAAAACTTGATGTGTCAAAAATCGAAATTAGAGTTTGGAAGCAGTGAGATTCTCATGCTTACAAGGAAATCAAGTAATACAGCAAAAGCTGGAGCTAAAGATTTGAATAAATGTAAAAATGATCAGCAGCCAAAGGAATTTTAAGCTCTTAATGATAATTGGAACTATTACCACATTGAGTCAGAAGCAGAAGTTAAAAGTCTTGAAAAGATCTGCACGAATTTAGCATTTTGTCAAATTTATTCAGAGAAGCAAAGAAGATGGCCTTGAAAAGATCTGCACGAATTAAGCATTTTGTCAAATTTATTCAGAGAAACAAAAAAGATGGCACTAAAGCTGGCTTTCTTGTTTGTGGATTTTCTTCAACTTGCTGCCTTCATGCACAATTATCTACAATTTCGTCGACACTGAACTACACTTCTATCCATGGAAAGACAATAATGAGTGCACCACGTAACATAGATCCATTCGCTCTATACAGCAGTCACATCAAACAAATACATCTTGATAAGACAAAAATGCCAACAAAAACATATAACAGCTCTGCAGGAAAGACCTTAATAACTGCAGAGGGTTTTGTATAAAAAGTGGCTCGTTAAAAAGAAATCTTGCTTCATAAACAGTAAGAGTTGTGACAGTTTGATAACTGCGACATGCATTTAATGTTTGAACAAGGCAACAGAGTTACAGGTGGCTGGCGTGAAAACAAGGTCACGTGACTTTGGTCACATGATCAGTGAAAGACAGGTCATGCATTAGTTGATGGACAATGATGATTGGTTAGTTATGGTTGCTATGGAAACCGTGGCTGCTAGTGACATGCATCTTAAGTAATTTTTTATGTGAATGATTTTTTATGAAAATGTCAAAATATATTAAGTTTGAAAAGTGATTCATGCAGATGGATGAACGATGACGAAAGTGATGACATGCAATGATGACATGTTTTGCATTATGTATATACATCGAGCACACACATCGATCAAACAACAAAACAGCATCATTTACCAAGTGACATGCACTTTAAGCATATTATGTTGACATTCATGTTGGCAGCAAAAAATGAATGAATTGCATAATGTTTAGAGGTCGGCAGGTTTTGTAAAGTCAGTATTAAAAGTAGCAAAATAAAACATGTCTGAATAGCAACAATGCATCACCACTTCAGGCTGGATTTGGTTCTTTACCGTCCGGGATCGTACAGCCTGTACAGCTGAGTAAAAGCAACACATAAACTCAAAACAATTGATGCAGGTGCATTCTATGAAAAGTGGTAGTAGAGTCAGATGAAGTCAACTAGAAACAGCATTATTTTCATTCATTACGGCAACGGAAAATCAAATTAAAGGTTTTAAATAAATCACTAGGATCAGCAAGGACATAGCCACTGCACACAGATAAAACCATTGGGTTCGAGGCTATGATTATTGCAGCCAATCACGGCACACCACTGAACGATTGACCTGCCCTCCAACTGACCAAGGGAAAAAACTGTACAACACATGACCTTGACTCCACACCAACCAGCCAATCAAAAGCTGGCTCTCACCTTGGTGTGGCGTTGGAGTTGTTAAACTTTTTAACCGGCTCGCATGTCATGCGTTGTAAGGGCTGGTATGGTTTGTGTTGGGCTGCTGCAGCACTTTGGAATTGCTGGGCACGGAATGACACTGACGATTGCACATACTGGACCCCCGGCCCATGACTTTTGACTGTTTGGAAGGAGCTGGTCACCTCCCGTGTGCCCGCGTAGGGCGGAGGGTCCCCTGAGCCTGGAGACTGAGGACCAAAGGACACCTGAGGACCAGACATAGAGGACGAGATGGAGTAGGTAGGAGACTGAGGACCAGCATGGTACGGACTCCCCGGGTGGACTAAGCTAGAACTTGACTGGAACTGGCCCGGGCCAGAGTGGTGTGAGTTCTCGCTGTCAGTCGAGTGTTGGGAGGGGCTACTGGCCCTGGATAAACGATCACTACCTATCAACTGTCTCTGGTAATGTTCTATTAATCTTTGACGACGTAACCGTTCACTGTACTTATAAAAGTCTGCCATTTCATATGGTTTACTGACCTCCATATGAGGCTGAAGTCTGGTAACAGTTACAAGGGAACTGGTTTGAGGTGCTTGATGAGATTCAGTATTCCTGGCCCCTTTGTCAGCGGGAGCCGGGTACACATAACGCTCACTCCTAGTATACGAGCCCTCGAAGCCTCGTGGACTATAGCAGTGATCCACCTGTGGGCTCTCAGATCGGCCCATAGTCTCTTTACGCTCTGGTTCAGGGCTTCGTACTAGAGGGGATGGTTCAGTGGGAGCAGCTTCCTGCCAATACTGTCTCTCTGTGTAGTATGTCCGTTTGTCCCCACCACCTCTATTTCCTTCGTGATGCACTGGTACCTCCACCATTATACTACTCCGATGTGACGGAGGATCATACTCGGACTGTGATTCACGTTTGCTCCCAAATCTTGAAGGTGTCAACTCCGGAAGATTTGGATCATTTGCTTGATTATAGTCTGGTCTTGTATTCCTCTCCAAGCTGTTGTACTTCTGCTGCCCTTTCCTATAAGCCCCATCCAAGCTGCCATGCTTCGACGGCAGATTCAACCTGTCATCATATCCCTCCGCAGGCGTGGTCGCCCCAGTTTTGATATGATCCGAGCTCTCGTAGTGTGAGGTGCGCTGGGAGTTGATGTTGTACATGTTGTTTGCCGAGCTGAAGCCGCTGTCCTGGCTGCCCTCAAGTCGGCCGGCAGACTTCATGTTGTCGTACTCTGACTGGTTGCTGGAAGAAGAACGACTTCTGCTGGTGAGTGTGGGATACATCTGACTGCGGTACTGAGTGCGGGTAGCGTACACATTGCTGGGTTGGTAGCCACCACTCAGCTGGGGACTGCAGAGAGAAACAATGCACAGAATACAGACATACGCACAATGCTAGCAGATGGAGGGCGGGGAGGAGGAGGGATAATGGAGGTTGGGCAAGCTTCTTCTTGGGTGTCGGTCTGGTGTACAAAAATATAGCTCTCATTTCTAGGTATGCTTTTGGTACACTGCTGGGTACATTTCTAGAATAATTTCTCTGAATAAAACTTAGAATATTTCCAGGTACAAATAAAAGAATATTTGTGTTTAATCTTTCAACACTTAAAAATCTAAGACATATCAGGAATCTACTTTTCCAGGTATGGTCTTTCTTCATTGCCAAAATCCTTGAAACAGGCTCTAAAACTAAGATTTTCAAGTTTTTTGGATCACTGAAATCATCCAAAATTCCTAAACAGAAGTCAATCTTTGACAAAAACAAGACCTTCTTTCCAAAATTTGGAATAACAATACAAGTCCAAAATGCATGTTTTTATGAAACAGACTTCAGATTTGACAAACGTAAAAATTATCTGGATTTACTTCACAATTTACAAGATTGTTAACTGTTTTTGGCCAAAAAATAACAGTCTCACATTTCATGTCTACACTACCAAGATTTCCTGGTTAACAAATTCTTTATTGAGAAGAAAAAATATGTTAGCCATAAAACAATGTTCAAATTTTATTTCTAAAGGTCTATAAAAAAAAGACTTTTGTTTAGATCTCCAAAACATCAAAATCAACAACCATATTCTTGTACACCACTTGTGAGCATGCTCCATTTTTGTGTGTTAAAGTGAAAAATCTTTGACTTATCATTACGTGGTTACAAGTGTTAATTAATATAGATTTCATAATTTATATTCATGCAAATATTAGTAAATAGATATTGGATTTCCTCTATGATGATAATGATTGGTTTCAAGAGATCTTACCTTGTAGGTTGAATATGGGAAATGACTCAATTCAAATTTAATTTCAAATCATGTCAATTCCTATGTGTGATGAGTTTGTAACAACACTGCATCTTGACAGTGAATGTTTTTATTACACTTAAATAATGTTTTTAACATCCATTGAGTAACTTGCTATCCTTGAAAAAAAAAATTCACAAAGACTAGTTTTCAAAATAAAAATATCCCTTCTTTCTTTCAAGCTTCCCATAAGGTATTAACTTATTACACTGATGTATTTCTGAATTTGATAATGTCTTTGTCATTTACTGGTAGGTAATTGTGTTGAGAAGAAAACTTGATTTGGATGAATAAACAATCTCTGTGTTACATTTTTTCAAAGAAATATTCTAGTGAATGTGAGATCTTATTTTTTAATTCTATAATTTTCAGTTCCATTATCATTTGATAACAAAATATTTAGATAACATAATAACTACAGTTATCTTAGTTAATACCGCTTAATATTGTTTTTCAAAGTAAATATCATAATGGCCCAAATCATTGCCATATTCTTTCATTTCATTCTTCATAGCCAATTTCTGATTTTACTTAGTCACTGGTAAACCTATGATTTTATCATAGAATTTGTTTTATATTATAATCAAATTTTGAGCCTTAGAAAAGGAGAATTTCAGAAATTAAAGAAGATGAGGTAAGTGAATTTTGTATAAGCGCTTGGGAAATTGTTACTCTTGGCATATATTTCAGCCAAACGTTGATTTTTTTTCCCAGTAGATATCATACTTTTGTTTATCATGAAGGTAATGTGATAATCATGTTGCGATATTAAAGGTATGCAGGCTATGTAAGCAAGCTGATTACAGGTATGGTTGTATGAGCGAAAGATTCAAGCTGGTTAGAAAGGTGGCTTGGGTTATTGTAAATGGTTATGGGGTTATGGTAGGCAGTAATGGGTATGAATGGGGTTAGAGGAGGTTAGGGGGGTTAGGGGGGTTAAAGGGGGTTAGAGGAGAACGATGGGTATGTCCCGGGAACGTGCGAGTCAACAGTGCATTCTTTCAGTACTGCAGTCAGGGTATCAAACACTCAATATTGTTATGCAACAATTATCCAAATTTGTAAAAACAAACAAGCATTCTGCAATGGAAAAAACAAGCTCAATTAGTAATATACTAAACTTTAAATTCATTGAAAAGTTACACATGATATTTTTCATTTATGACACTTTACATTTACATTTATCAATGAATGCACCAGTTATTGCACTTTGATTGGGAATGGTTTATGATAAGTTCCTGCCACCATGGATAAATGTGAAATGGATATATTGGATAAATAGGCATGGTATAATGAGAAGATATGATGAAAACTACAGTATACATAACTATGTAGTGAAAAGATTATATTGATATCAAAAAAATACATATCATTTTATCAAATTAACTTTAAAATTTTAATTGAAATTTAATCAAAGTTATCAACATTTATAATATATTGATCAAACAGAATAATAAAATCAAGAATTGTTATCAGAGATTCCTTCACTATGCTAGTGCTATATGATGTAAGGGAGGTAACTCTGCTAGGCTTGTTGCAAGTACCTGCTATGACTAGGACTCAGAGTGACACTGTGAGGGATGGGTGTCGGTGGAGGAACAATGTTCTCGTCCGGCGGTCGCTGTTGATGGTGGAAAGACTGAGAGATGGGTGGACGCTCCACCACATTACCCTGCAAATGGACATAACATTGGAATAATAAAATAAGTGTGAACTGATGTGAACTGAAACCTCATGTAGAGTTTCAGTGCAAAAATTCCCAGACAAATCAAGAGTTGCATATATTAAACATTAAATATTATTTGTAGTAGAGACAGATCTGGAAATCACAGATGACAATTGGAAGTAAATATGAACAAAAGCCTCATACTGCATAA
Organism: Steromphala cineraria; assembly: GCA_916613615.1. Lineage (NCBI taxonomy): Eukaryota > Metazoa > Mollusca > Gastropoda > Trochida > Trochidae > Steromphala > Steromphala cineraria. Next base: position 38,789,416 of record OU744726.1, read on the forward strand.
AGTTTTTGTGTACATGATTAAACTATTTTTTCAAAAATACAAAGCTAAAAACTCTGAAATGAAACAGTAAAATGCAAACTTCAAAAACAGGTATGGGAGTATCCATAAACAACAGATCAAACATACAAATAAATAATTTGATATAGACCTGGTCTCATTTTTTAATGAGATTTCAGGTCCAAGGTAAGTATAAAGGTAGTGACGCACCTGAGGAGGTTTATGAGCTGGTTCCCTGTGGTACCTCTGTACTGGGGGGGACTGGGCCGGGGACACGATCTCGGAATCTGAAATAATCAACAGACTCCATCAAACCTGGCTGTAGACACACATACACATTATACATGTAGTTGTATGTGGTAATCTCGTGAAAATGGGGCTTGGTGAGTCAAATATGCTTATTTTGATTTAATTGATAAGGGAAACTTTATTGGTAACTTCTTTTGTGTCAAATAAAATTTATAAAAAAATGCTTTTTCTCTCAGATTGAATGAAAGTTTTGATGGCTTTAGTTTTGACATAACACAACAACATGTACCTAGATCCTGTAAGAGTAACTAAAATTTGTTGCATATAACTTTTTCATATATACTTATATAATTTGAAAACTGCAACACAGTAATTCTCTTAAAAGCTGTGTTCTAATAAATATATAATTTCATGTGCCGTATGACGCCTGTGATATATCAAGTCTAATTAAAATGCATTATTTGTCTCATCAGTTCCCATTTTGCCAGATGACATCAAACACCGACAACATACACCAAAGTTGATACTTCTCCATGACAACTGGAATCACCATGCCTTCAAACTTATTTTTTTTAGTTTTTAGTCTTCATGCTTTTTTGTATATGAATTTAGTTTTTATAATTCAAAAAGATTCACAAACATTCACTAAGTTCCTTTGAATAGTTTCATGCTCTCATTATCAACATTTATCTAATAATGAAAAGCTATGTACTTTTTTTATATTAAGTGAATAAATATGAATTTATCATTTCAATCCTAATATTTACTTACCAAGGCCATGCTAAATAAGCATACTAAGGACAACATTCTAACACAAAATCAGAAAAATAACTTTTGTCTTATATAAATGTAGTTATCATATATCTTTCAGTGTAGACAAAACCAGACATAAGTTCAGAAGATGTCATAAATATATTGTTATCATAAATGTTGACTGTTAATTTCAAGTGCAGGTTGTTGCAATTGTGCATATTTAAAGGGCATTCATGCAAAACATCATATTTATTGTATTGTCACATGAAACAGCAAACATTATTATATAAACAGTGTGGAACAATAAATGGGGGGAATTAGCTGAAATGAAAACACTTATTTTGAAAATAAAAAAGTATATTTAAGGTTCAGTTTTGTTACAATTCCATGCAACTTTTATGTACAATCTTCCAGTTTCAAAGTCTACTTTAAACAATCATGACTTAAGTAGATGCAACAAGACAAATTTTGAATATCAAAAGCATTGAGATTCGAAATTCAAAGTTCAAAAGTGTTTGTTAATCAGATATTTTGAAAAACTTTCCAATCAAAGGTCAATTATCACCTTGAAATATTTTTTTGAAAACAAATGAGTCAGAACTAAATCAAAAGAGAGAGGATACATTATGTCATTATCAAATCACTTTGCACAAGTTTTTAAAACAAGATGTGTTTGTGAAACACGAATGCCCCCGGATGCATCCTGCTCGCTGTGTCAAGGTCAAGGTCACAAGGTCACAAGGTCAAATGTCATGGTGTCATCTGAAAGGTCTCATCACAAGGGATCCATATGTCAAGTATCAAAGAGCTAGCTCTGACCAATCAAAAGTTATGACCAAGGTTAAAGTTTTTGTGGAGAAACGGAAAGACGGACGGACGGACGGACGGACGGAAAAGGTCAAATATCATGGTGTCATCTGAAAGGTCTCATCACAAGGGATACACATGTCAAGTATCAAAGACCTAGCACTGACAGTATAGAAACTATAGCCATGGTTAAAGTTTTCGGAAAAGGCTCGCTGTGTCAAGGTCAAGGTCACAAGGTCAAATGTCATGGTGTCATCTGAAAGGTCTCATCACAAGGGATCCATATGTCAAGTATCAAAGAGCTAGCTCTGACCAATCAAAAGTTATGACCAAGGTTAAAGTTTAAAATGCTCGCTGTGTCAAGGTCAAGGTCACACGGTCAAATGTCATGGTGTCATCTGAAAGGTCTCATCACAAGGGATCCATATGTCAAGTATCAAAGAGCTAGCTCTGACCAATCAAAAGTTATGACCAAGGTTAAAGTTTAAAATGCTCGCTGTGTCAAGGTCAAGGTCACAAGGTCAAATGTCATGGTGTCATCTGAAAGGTCTCATCACAAGGGATCCATATGTCAAGTATCAAAGAGCTAGCTCTGACCAATCAAAAGTTATGACCAAGGTTAAAGTTTTTGTGGACAAACGGACAGACGGACGGACGGACGGAAAAGGTCAAATATCATGGTGTCATCTGAAAGGTCTCATCACAAGGGATACACATGTCAAGTATCAAAGACCTAGCACTGACAGTATAGAAACTATAGCCAAGGTTAAAGTTTTCGGAAAAGGCTCGCTGTGTCAAGGTCAAGGTCACAAGGTCAAATGTCATGGTGTCATCTGAAAGGTCTCATCACAAGGGATCCATATGTTAAGTATCAAAGACCTAGCTCTGACCAATCAAAAGTTATGACCAAGGTTAAAGTTTTTGTGGACAAACGGACAGACGGACAGACAGACGGACAGACAGACGGACAGGTGAAAAACAATATACCCCCGGAATCTCCGATTCGGGGGCATAAAAACAATTCTTAAGGTTCTTACATAAGATCAAGAACTTTTTTACACACTAACATGTCTTACCATTAGTAAAACAATTGCATGGGTGGATAAAATGATTCAATGTTAGTTACTTTCAAAATTATCACTTAATCAAATTATTTTTCTCCTCTTCTAGAAAAGTATTAAAACAAAAAACAATGTACAGTTGAGGTTAAAATTATTCAATAATTCAATAAAATCTTTATGCATTTAAAAATCATGTCCTTATGAAACAAAATTTACTCCTCTTTTACTGGTAAATGACTGGAACAGTGCATATCATAACACCAAAGCATGTTTTCACATTAATATTTTTCAGCAAATTAAAACAATGTGCAGTTGATTCAAAATGACAACACCATTGATAAAGTCAAAAATATTCTGTTAAAATCATGTTTTTGATGATTCTTTTCAAGACAACTGGAAGATTGAACAGAAGTATAACATCAAACAATATATACATAATTATGTATATGTATGTCATTAGAGCCAGTGAACGAAGACACCGTGTACTAACCACTATCTGTTAATGGCAGACTATCCTCGCTTTGCGCTGTAAACAGGGAGGTAGCAACGTTGTCAAAAGGTTAGTCACAAAACTCACAAGTCACAAAAATATCACGTCATTCAAAATCATCTCACAAAATGAGTCGTAACACATAAATGAGAAACTGAGGTTGACTGGGGTTGAACAATTGCTGCATTCGATGTCACATGAGCTCTCATTAGCATATTTATTATCATGTCAGAAATTATTAATATTCCACTCAAGCGACAATGTTTTAACATTTGTGATGAGGTCGTACTTGTAATTATTTTCTTCAATGAAAAAGCCTCTATGAGAAAAATATCCCCATTCAGTTGTCATTTATTTGGAACTATGGTTTCTACCTCATGCAATCAAAATGAATTTTTTCAAGAAAAATATCTATTTGCATTGGAAAAATAGTAGAATTGGCAGGTTGGTGTTCATTTTCACCTTTTTAGTGCGTAGGTTCAGCAACATGAATACTATACTTATGTTTTCCTCAAAATTATCACAATCTGGAGTCAAATAATTATAGAAGTTTGAATACAAAAATATATGATACTTTTTAAAGCTCAATCAAATGGATGCCATATATCTAATTTCTTATCCATGTTGAAAACTGTAATAATCATCTCCTATTCATAAAATGATTTGTGTCAACTTGACATGCCTGTGTATCATTCTAACTTGATTTGTGAATAACAGCAAGTTTATCAACACCTATGTATATATTAGAAATGCATTTCAAGTAGACATAACCCACTTGACATAGATTCAATGTAAATGTGAAGTAGATAAGTGTCAGTGTCACTGAAGCGTGACATCAAGGTGAATATACACTGTTCCTATTGTTGTGTTGTTCCGCCTCAGTGAACATCATGCCAGTTAGCATTCAGGTGTGCTTGGCACTTGACAAAGTTAACAGCCAATTAACACAGGTGTGTAATTCTGTTGATTATCTGCTAAATTCACAAATTGTCATACTTGTCAATTGCTCTCAAGAAAAGCTTGATGTTTGATGTCAATTTATCATGAATTTGCTGTTATCTGTTATCTTATTTCAATATCTTGGGGACTACCTTTTTACAGGTTATCTTTAAAGAATAAATTTACAACCAATGGTCTGAATAGCAACTAGTTAATAAAATTGTTTAAATGTTTTTGTCAAACATATTTTCAAAAAATCCTTGCGTGATTTCATATTTTATCATTTTGTATTCTTAGATTTTTGTTTTGTTACGGCTTTCTTATGGCTTGTTTGTGGCTGTATGCAATATGAATATGTAATTGCTGTCAATTGTATGAAATCATAAATAAAAAAGATCACAAGTTGGATTCTGGTTGCTATTTTGAAAGACATTTTGCTTTAAACTGCTTGGGTATGTTTCAGCCATAAGTGTCGTCCGGCTGCTATACATGTTTTGCAGGTTGGCTGTTGTTCCCACATGTGAAAGTAACCACAATGATTTCTGCTGGCATTTCAAAGTGGTTCCTCCACTCTCCCAAAGCATCATTCCATCAGAAGAAGAGTCTCAGTGAGTCAAGTTTCAATTCAAATAAATCAGTCAAACAGGTCAAGTATTTCTCAGATGATGTCCACTCAAATCTTCAGATTTATTTCCAAGATCCATGATTATTTCCAAGATTATTTCTTCAGATTTATTTCATTTCTTGCCCAAGCTGTGGAAATTTTGAACGAATTGAGAAAAAATGGCAGTGAAATTTCTGATCTTAACATGTCTATATACATGTTTGTGTCGACATCAAAGAAGAAAAACATGATCTCCCAATCTGTGTGGATTTCTCGGTCAACGACATTCCTTGTATTACCAGAGCATGGCTAAGCATGACAGAGGGATCAACATTTCATGGACCTGCCATTGTGGATAGCAGAAACAAATTAAGTCATCATTCAGTACTAGTCTAAAAAGCCATGCTCAACTAAAACTAGAAGGGTGCAAAAACCAAGGAAACTAAAAACAAAATCAAAATAAGGAGACAAACTTTTATTACAAAAATAAATAAATGCAGGTACATCATGCCACATACATACAAACGGGGAAAAATCTGAGAACACAGACTTCATAAATTTTGATCTGCTTGGAAGGAGATTGAAATTGCATAGTGAAAATTACATTCCCTAGTCATTTGATTTGTAAAATCATTGATGTTTTAAAACCTTAAAATAACATATCAATGCACAAACTCTACAGACTTGATTATGTTACACAATGAGATCTGGCATAATCCTGAGACAAATACAAGCATTTACAAATTGGGGACAGATACAAACAAACAAAAAATAAGTGTGTGGAAACAACAAACAATCACACACCTATCTAGATCTAGCATCCATGCGCTTTGTACTGGGATATCATGCAACACCAAAAGCTGACCACAACATTCAATCATTCACACATCTATATTTTATCATTCAATCCAGCAGGCATGCACACACTATTATTATGCACCAATGCAAGAGGAGGAGTGGTTGGCAAGCACCATCTAATGCCGTGGGAGCTGTACAATAACAAGTGATGACTCCTAATGCTAACACAAGTCCATGTAATGTTAACCACAATGTCCACAATGGTATCAAATCAGCAGTTTCAGTGTCTTTAGCACAATTTAATCACGTCTGACTATCGTTACAACCATGTCCGAAAGCTGTAATGGTATCATATCAACAGTTTTCCTGATCATGGTCCCTGAGACCATCACAACTAACTTATCTGACCAGAATGTCCTGGAAGCACCCTAATGCCATTATGCAAGTCCTTCACTCATTGTCCTCAAACTTGACTCTCCCTCATGGGAGCTCTTGCTACACTGAGACTCTTCTCCCGCAGGTACTGATGCCAAGACGCTCGCGCCCCCTGGAGGGAATGTGATCCAGATCCTTCCTCCTCCTCATCAGAATCCTCAAAGATGTCATCGTAGGTCTCCACATAAGACTTGTGTCTGAAGGAGCGAGACCGTCTGCTCCTTGGGTTCCACATTGACTGAGACAGACGGGCGTCTGGTTCTCTAACAGGGTAAATCATTTCATCACTGAGGGACTGTGAGAGTCTAGGGTGCACGTGAAGGTACGTACCGTCAAATGTGGAGGATGCTGCCCGTAGTCCGACCTTCCCTGTCATTGTCTTCATGTCGTTCAGCTTCTTCTCCATGTCCTTCAACTAGAGATGATGGAATTGGTTAGATGGTTGGATGTCATGAGAAATGGGTGGTTCAATTCAAAGGGATAAATGTTTGGTACCAGTATTTTAATCTTGAAATATCAAGAAATCTAAGAAATAGATAATAGCAAAATCATAAGTGTAATGGACTTGTATATCTCGAAAGAGGGTTTATGCGAACGTTTAACGTGTTGAACGTTTAATTAATTTACTAGATTAACTATAGCGTTTGTATGTCATACCTCAAACATGCAAATTATCTTTATTCAGGTACTGATATATCTGATTCAGTTTCAAATCATAGAAAATATTTTGCAATAAGAAGTAATTTAATGAGAATTCTTTTAAGATTAAAACAAACTATTGTGTAGATATTCACCTTCTGGAGAGCTCTGGTGTAAGACTGCCGCCTCTGTTTGCGCACACTCTTGCTGACAGTCTTGTCCTGAGCCAGCTTGTGTGCTGCACTGGTGATCTTGCTCTGCAGCTCATACTCAAGCTCCAGCTTCGCTAGCTTGTCCTCGTGCTGCAACAAATAATGTTAATATTTAGTATTCATAGATGGAGAAACTGCTGTCACAAATTGATAAATTGACACACAATGTAGCATTCTTGTTATTTTTCAATTTTCATTATCATTAATAGTTCATATTAGGTAGACTGTGAGTTGCTGTCTAGTGCTGCTTTGGCAATATTCAAATCGTTATGGGCCTTCTAAGGTAGAAAGTGGTACATACCTCATCACCAGTGTTGCCCCCGATCTTGGAAGAGAGAGTGAAGGCTGTACCCACTCGTCTCCGGAAGGTGGGGGGCTGCTCCCCCGGGGCCAGGGGGGTGTCATGAGGTAGCGCACCCGTCAACTCCTGCAGATGAAAAGACAGTTTAGTTTAGATACAAAACAAATCATAATATATAAACATAAATATGGTGAATACATTAATGACATGAATCATAATCATCCAAATTATGCTCTGCAAGTAATAACTACCGGTAGTTCATTACTTTACTCTCATTGATAGTGGGATCCATCATTGTCCTTCATCAAAACAGTAAAATACTTTGTGAAAAAAAGTAGAAGAATTGTCAATATGTGAAACTATAATGTTATAAATATCAGTTAATTTTCTTCATTTACTAATTTCTTAGATATACTATTATAAAGGTTTAGCATCAAAAGATGTACGTACCCCCTCCTGAAAGCAGAGTCTCTTGAGTTCCTCTGTCTTCTTGCGGAGAGTCTCTTCCAGGGCCTCCTTGCGGGCTCTCAGCGCCTGGTACATCTCGCGCTGGGCCTTGATGGTGTCCGCCTGCTCGATATTCACTGAAATAAAGAGGCAAATGTTTAGTATGGCAATAGAAAAAGCCTCAAGGTAACTGAAAATAGATATATAGAGTGAATAAAACAGATGGCTACCCAGGAACTCATATAATTATACCTATATCCATCACTATAAAGTAATGTGTGATAACATTTAAAAAAATTAAATATACAAGACCCAAAGTAATGAAATCTTTGACACAAAAAAGGTCCTTATTTCTCTACTATATCTGTATCAAATTGTCAAGCTAACCTTCCTCCATCTCTTCCCCTAATGAATGAGGACTGATGAGAGAATACTAGAGTCCAGTGTTGATGAGGAAGTGAGAGTACACGACAATACACAGGATGTCACCCGCGGTCACAATACACAATAGTCCTAGTGACATACTCACACCATACCCAAAACATGTCAAGTACGGGACAAATTCCTACAATATCTCTCATCACTTGAACATGTTAATCACTGAGTGTAAAAACGTGAACTGAATGATTCAAATCGTCAAATTATAACAGCTAGATAATGATTCGAGTACAACTCCTGAATGATCAAATCCACAAATTATCATAGATAATAACCTCCCATCTTGAAGTACAGCTCTCTCACGAGTCAAAATCCAAATGAACTTGATCAACATCAATCTTAAACTTGTTTTCATTCACCGACCGAAATACCAATCATAACTGACGTGAGTAATGTCAAAGGTTTTTGTTGTGTAGCCTTATGGGAAGGGCCCACTTATCAATCGAATCATCAAGCGTGACCATGACGCTTACCTTCAAACATTGTGACCTAGCGTGTGAACGTACTACACCTATAGCCAGGGTATCCATTGAAAGGAGATATCCATATAGGGTATTCAGACAGGAAACAACCACAAAGAAGTAGCCATAACGGTTCTGGACCGGTCGACAGGACTGAACACCGCACAGATCAATAATTTCCTCAACTGCTGCACAGTGATGTCATCCCAAGGAAAATCCTTCGGCACCAGACTCAACATTGATTATGCACACAACCTGACATATGCTAGATATTTCTTCCTATTAATCTTGTACCCTCACTTGATATGGCATAATCATAAAATCTGAATAATAATGTTAAATTTAAGTTTTACAAATTATTGATAAAGAACACATGAATTTTATTTTGTATTAAAAATGTTTTGCTTACATTTTATATGAAATATAAAAGTAACCGTATCCTAATTTTCAATAATAAATTTTTTTTTTATAAAACTTAATTAAGTTAAAAGTAAAAATAAAATTTCACATAACAATCTGACTGTATACATCCTTACTTATATGCATGTTAGGTAAGATCCACAGGTAAAACAGTATATCCAAGTAGAGATCCTTAGGGTTCAGAGTATAGAGAGAACTATGCAGAAATTGGCCCCGGTCCCGTTAATATACCCCTCTTAATCCCTTCAGCTTCCCCGACAAAGCTCAATCTGGGGGGACAAAGACACTGAGATGATCCCCGGGGGAGAGGAAGCTTGTGCAAGTGGATTAACTCCCGGGGGTGCCAGGATAATCCCATTGTCTAAACAAGGTGTGAGAACACAATGCTTTGTGGCACTAACAGTGTGGTTTTTACCACTAAACCTTTGTTGTCTTTGTGAGGTACTCCAGGTCCACTGTATATCTAGCCAATCAGTGTAGGTTTGTTTGTAGATTGAATCCTATAAGTGAGCCCCTTTGTTTCTCAGTTAGCCCCCAGACTGTTAGGTTTTCTGATAATGGCTACCACAATATTGTCAGACCTCCATCACTAGTTCTTTGTGAAGCCTGCAGTCCTACAATAATATGCTAATGATTAAAGGCTCGCAAGTGCTGTGGTTTACTCTCCACTTACATTACAAATGTTGGTTTTACAACCCTTTGATATTGCATTCTAAGGTGGCCGCTTTGTCTTTTCAGTTGCAAGATATAACTAGAATCATTACAAAATAAATTTTTCTTAAATTTGATAATTTGAATATATTTATTTCATTTGATAATGTGAATATATTCCAAATTTTATTTGAATACAATCTATTTCTATTGATAATTTGAATATTTTGTTTAATTTATTTTATAATTTGAAAATTGTTCTTAATTTATGTTATAATTTGATCATACTTTTTTATTTATTTCATATTAAGATAATTTAAATATATTCTATTTCATTTGATAATTTGAATTTTTTTTTTTTTTCATTCCATGATTTGAACTATTTGTTTTATCTAGTTTCACATTTTGGTAAAAAATATCTTGAAATATTACATTTGCAAATAGCACTTGGTATCTGTACCATGAGCTTTACATAAATGATAAATCAATAGTTCACCGAGTGTGGATAAACTGGCCAACACAAAGCTTTGAAGTGACAAAGAAATTCACGCTATTAAGAGATATTGATCTGAATAGCCAGTTAAACTTCCGTAATAATCAATGATATTTGACCTAGCATTGAATAATTTACTATGAGAAAAACAACAGTTATTGATGTATCATTACATATCAATGTCTCAAATTATATATCAAAATAAAATAATGAATTTAAAATGACTATATTTACTACAAATTCCAGAGTATCAATTTTTTATAGAACACAACTCTACTTATTTGCATTTCCATGTTTCGCATAAAAATAAAATTCCTTTTTTAAATTGAATCTTTTCATAAAGATCTACCTCAAAATATTTATTTTGCATATTCATCAAAAAGACCCAAGGAACAAAGGGTAATTAGTACATGATCCACTAATTGGAGCCCAGTCAGTAATTAAGCATCATCAAAGGCTCAATTAACATCTCTTGTTTATGTAGCAAAGTAATTACTGACCATAAAGCTTGTGTTATGATCAAATATTGTTTTTACTTTAAACAGCAATTTTGTTTGATCTAGAGGCATTACTTTGGAAGAGGGGTTGTAAAATGGAGCTATTAAACTTTGAATTGTCAAGATTTCCATATTGCTCAAGTTAATTTTCTTCAAATATTGTAGTTTTTTATTACTACAATTAACTTGTATTTCTCATTATATTACTTGTATTTGAGGTAGGTGTTTCACATGTCATGGAAAATGTTTTATTAGATACAAGCATCAAATCCCATAAAATAAGCTCAAGGATTCTTTTTGAAATTTTCTTGGTAATTGTTCATTTTATTTTAGGAAAGTCTACTTTCAAATTCAAGACGTCTCGTGACTCTTATTGTTAATTCATTTCAGTGACAAAAAACATTTGTTTATGGAGTACTGTTATACTCTTCTCACCTTTCTCTAAAGCTTTGGTCATCAAAGACAGGGCCTTGATAAAATCAGCGCAGGATTCCATTGAGATTGCCATTTCTCTGTGTCACTTGTCACTAATAGCACTAGACTGACATACCTGTCTCAGATTGATCGCCCTTATATACTGGCACCTTCTCAGGTGTTGAGTCAATCAGGTGAAAAAACACAGGTAATTAGACAATCAGCAAGGGGACACCTTTGTGACTGCTCCTAATTATCATGTCTCAACTGGCTTCTCCTAGCCTTTGATGTGTTAACGAATCCTGTAAGGGAAGACAGTCACTTGACTGTCATCACGTACCTGGCTTCGTTAACCTTGGGATAGGGGACGGATGTACCTTTGATGTCTTAACGAGTTTACAGGTGAGAAGATCTTAAGTGAAATATTGTTTTTATTTGTAAATTAATTTTGATTTAATTAACTTTTTGGAAACTGAATTTTAAATTAAATAAGACTACTGACTGTGCATGGTAGCCTTGAGTTCCAAAAGAATTTGAAGATCTTTGAGTGCTGTTTATGATGAATCAAAACTACTCTTGTCATATAAATATTAATGTTCAAACTATAATTATCAGCTTTAGTTAATGATTATTTATTTGTTGTTTTTATATTTCTTATTGTGAAGTGACATTCTTAAATAACAAATTTTTTATTTACTTTAAAGCAGTTTCGTTTTAATTTCTGATTATTCTTGTATTTCTATTTTTAGTAATCTCCATATCATTTCTGAGCATGCGCAATGTATCTGAGCATGCGCATAAGTTAAAAGTGTGTCTTATTCTACAAGACAGTTTGGGCCAAGATGTTGGTTTACCTGTGCAATAATTTTTCAACTAAACTCAATAGAGTTCATAACATTGGGGTTTAAACTTATTGTCTCCCCTTGAATAGACATATCTTGTGAAAAGCATAAATAACCCTAATATTTTAAAGTTTTATATCACATAAGTTAGATTAAAGTTTCAAAGTTATTTAGTTAAAATGCATTTTGTTTCAATCTATCCTCAATGTAAAATTTAGGATCTTGAATTTTTTGTAACCTTTAAAATGTCTATGTTGGTATGTGTGTATTGGGTTGAAGGTGTATATACTTGGTTTCTTGAAAGGTTTGCAAGTTAGATTTTGTATGAATGATAAGCATTGTTCTTTTTAGTACTAATTAGACAATAATAAGTGGCTCATTTCAGACAGATACAGATAGGTTAAAGTGATGCGGGCAACATATTTTATTTGGGGGATTAATAGGAGCACTTATTTCTAAATTAGTCAAAATCATGTGGAGATTCAGTCAAACAACTTACTAATCCTTTTTACCCTCAGGTTTATAAATAGTAGAGGTGAGGTGATTTGGGCTTTAACGCCACTTTCAAGAGTATTTCACTCATATCACTGCTGCTAGTATTATTGCAGGAAGAACGCCAACAACAGTATAGTGGGTATGGATTGCTGCAAAACCTGCAAGCATCATATGGAACCAGCAAACTATAGATTGTTCTACATGAAATTCAGTGCAGCAATGAACCCAAATCTTACTGCATGTAAAACAGTTCTCTACTGCAAAGTTGCCTAGCTCTGGCGGTGTAAATAATAGAGAGGATATTGCTAGATGTTACTCACAATCAAATCTGGAGGTTGTGAGACTAGGTAAGCTCTGCGAGCTGGCGCTGCGACTGATGTCTGATCCGGTAGATCCTGGTAGAGATGTGGTGCTTCGGGATAGGTCAGCAGCGATCTCGCTCATACTCCGCGCACTCGGCAGAGATCCCTGGGATTGGAAGAACACTATTATAATTTGTACGTTTCTTCTGTGGTTTTCCATTAAATGCACCTTTCAATTTCCAATGTTATTTATGTGCTATAACAAATACCGTATTCGACGTAATAAGCGCCCAGGGCGCTTCAAAAATTGACTTGGGTGGGCGCTTATTAAAGTTGTGTGAATGACGACCGAAAATAAAGACTACTCAAATGGAACTGTGTTTAGATAACTGATACAGACGTTCAAAACATACTTCCACATTATTGAGTAGAAAATAACACATATTGTCGCTATTGTATCCTATAATTTCTCTTGAAACAAAGTGAATACGTTGAATTTTAAATTTATTACGGCTGGTGCATGGGTGGTTATTAGACCTATAATTACAAAACCCTTTGGGGGGCGCTTATTGGAGCAGGGCGCTTATTACGTCGAATACGGTATGCAGAAATTCCTCTAAAATTCAAACCCTGCTGGTCTTAATCATTGGAAAATTTGTATTATCATTATTATTATTTATGCTCTGCTGCATTTCACAAAATACTTGGTTCCCGACTTTCGAGTATTCAAATTCCAGAGATTAACAGGAAGACAAGGATGAAGTAGACATTGGCGATGTTTTGTATAAGAACTTTATACCATTTCAAGCATTGAAATTAGCATAGAGAAATGCAGAAGATTTTTTTATTTTTAAATATAATTTTTTTATGAAATTGCAGGTGACGCTCTTCAAGAAAATCCTTTGATCCTTCATGGGAACTTTTAGAATTCTCTAAAACAGTCCAAAGATAAATCTTTGAAAGCCGGAATAAATTTGTTTCTTGCATTCTCAATCGGGAGCAAAGACTGAAATAGTAGTTAGTTAATCTATGAAGTAATAATTCATGTCATATTCATTTATAAATATTCATAAAAGTTGACTTGAGATGAATGAATACTAACCTTGCTCTGTTTGCGGTCTAAGTAGAACTGATGCTGGGCTACTGCCATTGACCAGATACATTTTGTCAGTTGATGTGTGGATGCAAACCAAGCGTGTACGTTGACGTTCCCGGGACCAAATGTTCGCCTGCTTACAGATACCCTAGAAAGAAATATATCACATTATAATTCATATTCATAGATATTGACTAGTTTTGAGCTACTTTCCCTCTTTTCTTTTAAAACAAGAAGTGAAATATTTTAGGCAACTTTAGGTGCTTACAGAAGGGCAAGGGTTAAATTGATGAAAAAGTAATTTGATTCTTAAGGTAAATTTAGCCTTGACATTACAAGTTATATTTTGAAATAAAATTACCCACAATAAAGAATATTTTAAAGATCAGGTAATTACATATATGAAATCAATGGCTATCCCAAAAGTATTAGGGAATAAATTGTAAAAAATTTGGAAAACATCTTCTTTTAATTATTGAGAAATTCAAAATTGATTGTAGTTTTTCTTTCAACCCATACTGACAATAAATTCTATTTAAATTTAAACTTTGAATTCAACAGAAAGAAAATGAAAACAATTTTTCTAAAACAACTACAAGTTTCACAAGGGCATATCAACACTGTGCAATGCAAGCAAACGATAAATAAACAAAAAACACAGGGAGAGGCCAATATATGGACACAAATAGGGTAACATGATTAAACATCACTTATAATACGCTAAGCCTCGATAAGCCATATGCTAACTAAAAGCATATAAGCTCTAAGCAGTAGAACTAGGATGATATAGGCAGATTATGATTATGACCAAGTGATCATGGGTGAAATGATATTGCTCGATGTTGAATATAAAAAAAAAGCTCATTTGAGGTTTTTTTAAAAGCTTGTCTTATACATAATGGAATGATTTGCAGAATATTTTAACTAAACAAATCAAATGTGGGTCTGATTAAGCTGTGATATGCAAGGCTATTGAATATTGAAGCACCCATAAAATATCTGTTTGAAAATCCAAAGTATTTTAAATCTTAATCAAATATTGTAACTGCATAATGTGCTTAGCTTGAATGCAAAGATAAGCACAGAAAGCTCAGATTGTGAGGAAGTTGAATAAACCTCCTTAACATCAGAAAAAACTCAAGATCCAAAGTTCGTCTTTGAAACACAGCAATTGAACACGAAATCAGGTATACACTTTTACTGAAGCTGCTCGTTGCTGTAGATGATGTTCTTGTGTAAAGCCGTTCACTGAATACTTACTGAGTGCTTGGGTCAGATATAGCATCCGAGAGGTCATCGAATTCGGTTAAAGGTTCACGTATTGCATCCTCGTATAAGTTGAAGCTGCTCAATGTGTGGATGATACTGAATGGTTGGAACAAAACAGTCATGTGAACTAGAGGGCACCGAGTTTCAAGCTGACTGACTTTATTCGATTCAAGCCTAATCTGATACTGGTTCAAAGTAATGTAAATTTATTGTCTTGCTTTCTACCTGATGAACTATCGTTGTGCTTTATACAAACCGTCATATAAGGTATTGAAATTTAAAAGGATTTTAGATTTCAAATTTCCCTAAAAATAATAATATTTTTAATACTAGGTTATAATCTCTCAAAGCAGTCTTGGTTAAGAAAAAAAAATTCTTCTGTTTACATTGAATTTGGTTTTGAAAAAATGTTTTTGATTCTTGGTAATAAACTCTCGGAACAATCTTGGTTCAAGAATTAAAATACTCCTTTTTCCACTGAATTTGATTTTGAAAAAGAGATGTTTTTGATATTAGGTAATAATATCTGTTTTTATAATAATTTGAATAGCAGTGTATATGAAATGTTCCAAAGATTCCTGATTCGACTTGAGAGAAGGTGCCTCTGTATCTGTGAGTGACTACAACCCCACACCTGTTAGTGAGTTTTGGGACTTTGTGCAGAACGTCCATTAGGACTTACTTTGCTCTTTCTTACTTTAAAGAATACCAAGCTTGGTCATGTTTTTCATGAACTAAGACGGCATACTGATTCAGCTGCGGCAGGTACAGGGTTAAATTTTTGTATATTTCTGTGTGTCAGTTTATCCTCAGGTTTTGTACAGTTCAATTCACGGTCCTTGGTGGTCTATCTTATTTGAAGTCTATTTTCATCTCTATGCCATGCAAGTTGGGTGAACAACCAAACCAAATCTGAACATGCAGCTGTGTTTGAGTAAACGCTAATACTTGATGGATGTTAGTGCTCAAATTTTGAAGAAATAAAGGAACTGTTTTGTTATCTATAAGCAGCAATGATGAATGACTTGTTGTCTATAATTGATGTTGAAAGTGACTGAGAGAGCAGAGGATGATGCTGATGATGATGCTGATGATGATGTTGCTGATGCTGATGCTGCAGATGATATGCAATGATGATGACAGTAATATAATGCCACTAAATCATGCAGCAATTCAACTGGCAAGCCAGATCCTAATCAAAGCTACCAAAGATCTTTTCTTGTACTAAGAGTTATCTCCCTTGAATCTACTCAACATGGCTGTCTATCATCATCCATGATGCATTTTCAATATTCAATAACAGATACATGCGTCTTGGGAGGAAACAGCATTTCCATTTCCACAAGCAGAGTTTGGATTGACACACACCATGCATGCAAACAGGGATATAAGACGGCATGCAGGAAACAGGCCAAATGGTTGAGAAATATTTGTGTACACCATGTGTCTGTCCGTCACCAGGGAGAAAAGGAAGTAAATATTTTTAAGAAGATAGAGAGAAATGTCCACCGTTAAGGATTGTGAATTAGTACTTTATGTTTTTGTATATTCTTCAAGTTAGTGCGAGAACCTGTGAGGCACCTTCCTACATAAGAAGCAGGCTATATATTTGATAAATCTCAATTTTTAGAGAATATTAGCTGAGTTTACATCATTTATGCTTGAATTAAACATTTTCGTAACTTAAATGAAGTATGGAATTTGAACAAGAAAACTTCAAATCAAAATCAAACTCATGCAAACACCAATAAGAACTCAAATTGTGCACTATTGTTTTCTACATACAAAACATCAGGATAAATCAAATGTTTGAAAATAATGATATTGAACACAATCATGCTCATCTTTGAAAGTAACAAAGTGCTGTGAGCTTCATGACAGCTTTAGAATCACACACACACATACATGTATATATGCACATTATAGAAGAACCACAACACGAGACGAGACAACCTACCGTTTTGGATCATGCACCTCTATTGAGAACTTCTTGTCTCTGTAGTACAGGTTTTCTAGCTGCTTCCAGGTAAATAACTGAAAAGGGAAACAAACATTATGAATAATTGACAGGAAATTTGACCAAAAATTATTTTGATTGGTGGGATAGATGATTTCTTTGAAATTGAAAATATTCTAGTATATTGTGAATATTTCAAAAACAAAAATATCTTGTTAATAGAAAATATATTTGGTAGGACGTCATTGACCTATCTTTTCCCCACTAAACAAGAGTATGTGCATAGCTGTTAAATCCCCCAAAACTCCTTTATAAACATCATCTACCTATGATGTACTAGTAGGAAGTGAAAGACAATACAACATCTGACAGCTATATTTTTCTCGACATTGTCTTATTCTTATAATCCTGGCAATGCCGATGTTAGAACAAGAGCAGCCGATGGTATGGAGACACTTTGGTTTTTCTGACATTCCTGTGTCACTTTTGATCAACAGCAACAAAAAACATGCACATGCACAGCACTAAACCAGGTAAATGCTACTGAGGGCATATGCTGGCATTCACCGAGCACCTCACATTTGGAAGGGTTTTTTGCTTCATCACTTTCTGTGTAATGTCTGGCAGTACCCTGTTGATGGCATAGAATTGGGGGGTTTCTTTTATGGTTTTTAAAATGTTCATAGTTTGAACATTCTAAACCCTTGAAGTATAGACATAGTGGGGGATTTTCAGCCAGCTTTTCCAAACTCTGTTAAATTCTTACTACTAATAGTGTAGATTTATAAAAGTACTTGAATCAGTAAGGTAAATATTTAGCCCTAGTTTCCAACAAAAGCAATCCTGCATTTGAACTCTATGCTTTTTCTTGTCCAGTCTTTTACATACCAAGAGTATTCAAGTTATTTACTTAACTTAGGTCTTGATAGAAAATAAATCATGAATGCTTTATTTTCGATGCAAAATAGGTGAATGGTTGACTAAATTGTCTGATATTGTTTTATAACTTACCTTTCTTGGTGTGGTTTTGTCGTTTTTGTCAAACACAGAGATACCTTTGGGACTGATACCCAACCACCATGGAATGTCTTTTTTATCCTGCAATAACGACAGATATATCATGAAAGATTATAGAAAAAATACAACTTCAAGTTCATTGATTATGGAAATTACGATGCTGATTAGTGGATGACATAAAACATCATGAAGAAATGATAATTAACAAACTTATATCTTATTCAACCAAAGGAACATTTATTTAATCGTTGTACTTACTTTGACTTCGTAGTAATGTATTCCGTATGTAGGTACCCGTTCAACTATGTTCATATAACTGAAAAGAAAAGAAAAATATATAAAATATCATAAACATTACCAATAACGAGGACAATGTATGTTTCAAATGTGATAATTTTCTGTTGTTTCGGAGAACCCACATAAACATAACCCATACTACAGGAAGAAGGCAACGGAAGATTCAAACTGTGTTCTATGTCACAAGGAAATAAATATATTTCCTACCCTCTGTATCAGATTCCTCAGTAGAAGACGACCTCAAAACCCATATATGACCACCACAACGAGACAGTATCCATTGTTCCAGACAACCTACTTATACCAACTCCTGTCACCAGGACATATTATCATGAATATCATATGGCTAACAAGTTATGGAATTGTATAAATAGGTACGCTGATTGCACGTTCCAATGCTTCCATTGTCACATATCCAGATATTGATTCTTTGTGATCAGAGATATATTGCTTGCACGCACAGATAGAATATAGGAAAATGACTTTTCTGGGTTTGGGTATGGCCTCTTGTTAAATTTCCTCTTTTATTAAAGGCATTTGTAGAGTAATTTGTTCAATGACAGACAAACACTTTGATTTGACATACTACTGTGGTTCTTGCACGGATGAATTAAAACACCATATAGGGACAATTTGGTTGGGTAAAATTTCTTTAATTACAGGTTATGGAAACCCTAAAATGCTTGTTTTAAATTTCATGATAAGATTATGAGTTGATTTTTTAAGAAACGCCGACAAAGCAACCTATGAATCTAAAGTCATTTGAAGATGACTAAACATATCTGTACATACGAGTTAGGCAGACCTTGGTTATTGTTCATCCTCTTTCAAATGTTGATAAACTCTGAAGCATGACAACCGAGGACTACCAGACTTTCATGTCAATCTGTATATTATGATATTATAATACATTTTTGAGTTGTGCGGACATTGGTTATTGTTTATCCCCCTTTCAAATGCTGATAAACTCTGGAGCATGACATTCTCTACTTTCCATGATCTAGCTGACTTCCTTGCCACATTATACAATTGATCACAAATAAACCTGTCTCTAGGGTCCATTGACCCAGACAGTCAAGTGATACCATCCTCTTACCTTTCGTATCAACAAACAAAGATATAAACAGTAGAGGAAGCTTGAGATGAAGTGTCCAAGTCATAAGTCAAGGTGTGACTTACATACGGACAGTTATACCATGGACAAATATGTTTCTTCTATGATTAAGTGTTTTGCATCTGAAATATTTGGGATCACACTCAATGGGGTCGATTTTGTTGTAACAGGGGTGGATGAATAAAATTCATATTGAAAAAAAAATAGAGCCATTGGCTCTGTAGCTCATCAGGCATCATATCAAGTTTGCTTTATACAGGCAAGATGAGCTAAAAATGAAACTGATGTTACCTATTGCAAGAAAACCAATAAAAAAATTACAAAACAAATGTATTATTATTCAACACTTTCTTGATCGCCAATATCAGACAGTGAAAGAAGTCCACACTAAAATATCCAAGGAGAAATAAATTTGCCATAGATTGTCATCTAATGGAGAAAAATAGGTTTTTAAGATTGTGACCCCTGTGACCCTATTTGGGGTCATGGGGTCACAAAACCTACAGTTTAGAATCCCAATTGGCCAAGGAGTCTACATGCAGTCTTTCAGCTCAATAGACCTTTTGGAGCTAAAGATGATGATGAAAATAAGTTTTTAAGGTTGTGACCCCTGTGACCCTATTTGGGGTCATGGGGTCACAAAATCTACAATTTAGAATCCCCATTGGCCAAGGAGTCTGCACATATAATTTCAGCTCTCTAGACCTTTTGGAACTTGAGAAGAAGATGAAAATAGTTGTTTAAGGTGTTTACCCCTGTGACCCTATTTGGGGTCACAGGGTCAACAAAGTTACAAATTAGAATCCCCATTGTCCAAGGAGTCTGCACATATCAATATTAACTCTCTAGACCTTTTGGAACTTGAGAAGAAGATGAGAATTGGTTTTTAAGGTTGTGACCCCTGTGATCCTATTTTGGGTCATGGGGTCACGAAATCTACAATTAAGAATCCCGATTGGCCAAGGAGTCTGCACATATCATTTTCAACTCTATAGTCCTTCTGGAACTGGAGAAGAAGATGAAAATAGGTTTTTAAAGTTGTGACCCCTGTGACCCTATTTGGGGTCACAGGGTCACTAAAGTTACAAATTAGAATCTCCATATGCTAAGGTACTTGTACACAAAATTTCAGCTCTCTAATGTATATGGTTCATGAGGAGAAGTCGAAAGTGTCAAAAGTTTACGGACGGACGGCCGGACGCCGGACGGACGGACACCGGACGGACGCCGGACAACGGGCCATGCCATAAGCCCATCTGGACTTTCAGTCCTGATGAGCTAAAAAGTCTTATCTACTTTTTGTGGTTCCTTGTAGAATTCCAAACCATACCCTTAGAATTAGGCAAAAATTTCAGTACAGAATTATCAAGGGCCTTTAGATGATATCTGATATCCAATATTTATCACACATCTTTCCCTCTGATATCCATCCATTGATTGTGTGGTCGATGATATCTTATGATATATCAGAAAAACAAACTCTAAACAATGTACTATACAAGCTTATGGGAATAAAATACATTTTATGATAGTCAAAATAAATGAATCTGTAAAGAAAACATATGGATTCATAGACAACTTTATTTGAGTTTTCCCTACAAAAGCATCTTATCAACAGTCCTGTTAAAGTTAATACAAGCCGATTGAATCCATCTCCTTACAACAAGCCTTCCCAAGACTCTGAATTAATCTTTGTAAGTCATTCTGTGTCCTTTGGCTGTTTGATTACTTTCCAATATGACACTTAATATGACACCAGCTTGCCTGTGGGGGAGAAGTTAAAGTCTCTCATATTACCTATCATTAGAAGATGCAATGTCTGGTTTGATCGAGGATTGCCAAGTTATGATCAGAAACGGACATTTGGTGGTTCCTAAATCTTGTGCTATCATCCTGTATGTGTTCCTTGATCTAGGATGTTGGTGATCAGAAACTGTCTGGTCATTGGGTAGTTCTTAAATCTTACGATACCATCTTGTTTGTCTGTCTTGATCAAGGATTACTTAATGGTGATCAGAAACTGTCTAGATCATTTGGTGGTCCCTAAATCCGGAGCTATCATCTTTGTCAAAGAGGATGCCAGTCTCACCTAGACGACTCTCCAGACGGAGCAAGCTGCTACAAGGAGCTCATGCCTTCAAGACATGTCTATGGTAGAAAGCTACTTAGACTAACCTGAAACTAATACTGTTCTCACAAATAACCTCTTGAGAATCAATATATGAACATGATACTGGGGTTTGAATGATGAGAGACTCTGAAGATGATATCGAAGAAATTTGAAGGTTTTGTGAAGAGTTATTGAAAATTGATATCTGCCTGTGATGAGCATCATATGCTTGAGAATGTAGGTAGTATGATAAATGAAGCAATTCAAAATAACCTACAGACATTAGAGGCACTACAGTGACCATATTACATGAAACAAACGAATTAAACTATTTTCAAGCCTAATGAAAATTTGAGATGAAAAGCAAATTTCAGACAATTGTCAAAGACTCAATCCATGATTTTACTAGCATACATAAATTGTGCTTCATTTAAACAATCCATTAAGAACAGTCTCGCAGAAATAAATTCAATACCTTACGTGTTAAGTCCTCAATAACTTTGAAAGACAGGAGAGATTTATTAACCACAAATCAACACTGGCTTTTACCAATGAGATGGCCAGACTACGAGGACAAATCAATGTCTTGTCTACAGAATTATCATCAAATAACCATTTACAGGAACAATAAATGCCAAATGCTTCCAGGAGAATTGACACATCATGGAAAGAAGAAGAAACTGTCCAGTCTTCTAACCAACATCAGGTATTTATAGGGTTTAGCAGTTCAATCTATAGTAAGCTCGTCAGACTGTGCCATAATAAACTGAAGAGGAAAATAACAGGTTTCACTTGTCTGATGAAGAACTGAGACTACAGAATTGTTTTCAATATTGGATATATTTACTTGAATTTCTTGCTATGCCGATTACTGATTTTACCGTTATTGTAATTTCATATTTATAGTTACACTTGCCTAACACGGAAATACAATCAACCCTTTAAAAGAACTGATAAAAGTTAAATTACTTCATTTATTTTGAAGTACTGAACTGTCACTACTATTGTGTACCATATGTCAACAACTATCATAAAAACAAATTACATTATTTTTTTACAAGACCTGGTAATATTTGAATCGGATGTGTTTGCATTTATTTTTTTCTGTAACCACAGCAAAATCATTGTTCTAGTTCAACAATTCACCAATTTCTTTAAGAGGCATTTAGAAGTTGGTAAGATGAATGAGAACAATTCTATGGATTTACAACTTCTTTATTGCAAGAGTGCGACGTTTCGGTGTAGGTACTAACACCGTTTTCAAGCAAGCTTCGCTTGCTTGAAAACGGTGTTAGTACCTACACCGAAACGTCGCACTCTTGCAATAAAGAAGTTGTAAATCCATAGAATTGTTCTCATTAATTCATCAATTGATTACATACTTCAAACAAATTCAAGCACATCTCATTCTATGGGACTATATCAGTAAGAAATGATAGAAAATGGTTTAAATTTTAAATCTCCTGTCTGTATTTTTCTAGACTACATTTTTTGCATGCTTCTCAATGATCCACTTCACCGACGTCAAATTACAGGGTTTGATCAGGACAAAATCTTCTCAAGGATGAACAGACCTAATACAGGTAATCAGTGTCACGGAGAAAGAAATCATTCACCTGGACTAGAGAAATTCTTTTTAACTTTAAGATGTGGTTCAAGGGTTACCCTTTCCTTTGTATTGCAAGATGGGAGACTTTAATGAAGGGTTTTACTGAGTACACAAGTGTGGACAACTGTCTTGCATTCCTTCAATCTTGGAAGTCTTTTCAAAGTTCCGGTACAGTAATCTGTCTTACTGCGACTGTGTACATTTCAACAATTTAATCACAAAATTGAAGAAGTCATTGAGGTCAACATCATACATTTTTTGTCAAAACGGTGATTACCGCAAGCTTGTCATAATTCATATGTTTAAAAGATAAATGTACATCTAAGCTCTTAAATATGTTAAGCATAATAATTTTTCTCAATATGCCAATGTAATTTTTTATATTAACACTATTTTAAGAATGCCTAAACTCTTTTATTGTCTGTTTCATCATAACTTCTGTCTTTTGTCCAGTGACAAGAACATTTCAGAATAGTCATAAGGACTGAATAATAATAATAACCATGAAATGATTCAAGAAGAATCATATTTCAGTGATGTACAAACTATGATCCCAAATGGAATATTATTAATTTATTGTACTTACTTGACAATGGCAAGTCCTCTTGAAGTCCCTTGTAGCTTCTGATAGTACTCTATGATACGGTCCTCACTGAAACAGGTAAACAACACAGGTGAGTGGTAAGCTTGATTACAGGTAGCAATAAAGGTAATATTTCATATCTCATTCTGATGACACATTCATAACATGCACAAAGTTATTTTTCCAACACTCCAAACCACAGGAGGATCTTGTACACGTAAGATAACCAGCACCAATAAATAACATGCGCAAAGTTATTTTTCATATGACCAGCACAGGAAAATTATACACAAGATTTTTTTTGTGAAGTATCAAAGGACCTGTGAATCCTACACAGGTAACTGAAATAAATATAAAATGGGTGATCAGCACAAGTCACCTTCAAATGTAGCCAGACAACGGAAATCCTTCCAATATACATTACCACTTAGTGTTACAAAGCCTGGAGTGCAGGTAATCTCCAAATGTAGCACCTTACAGGTAAGTCAATCCATTGAACCTGTCTACACTCAGTCTTTTACTGTTAAGCCAGTTACAGGTAAGACAGCCATGCTTGACGAGACTGACACAACAGTAGATATACCTGCACAGGTGTGTTTGATGACCTTTGACACGGATCACTGTCAAAGTGTGATGTGGTAACCCTTGTGTTGTGTGATGTAACTGTTGTGAGTGAGTTAGGGTTTAACGTGTTGTCAGCAGTGATGTAACAATAATTAATGTATCTACTGCATGGTGTTGAGCTGGTTTGGAACAAGAGGACTGGTGTTGTATGTCATCAGCAACATCAAACACGTGTTGGGCCAGGAGTACTAGAGTGATTCATGTGCTGTGTCGTAACTTCATTGAGTAACTCTGTGGGAGTGTGCCAATAGATAAGGTCTATTGATGAAAGGTATGTGTAAAGGAGCTAAAAAAGACCATGTTAAGTGTGATTTTATTTCAATTCAAATGGAAACTTGACAAAAGCCTGAAAATTGTCAAGCATTTGACAGAGTTTTTGGCTCTCGGGAAACTTACTTTCATATCAAAATGTGAACTATTACCTCCAAAACAAACAAAAAACCTCAGACTTTTTAAGGATAAAACAACAAAGATTACATCAAAGTATTAAAGTAATAGTAATATTAAAGTATTACATCAACATAAATTTCCATTGATTTTCAATTCTTATACCATATCACTATCTCTGTAAGCCTACATAATAGATACAGAATCTACATCCAATAATTCCTGCTATATCTCTGTTCACATGAAGACACAACATAATCTTGAAACCTGTCACAGGTTGTAAGTCTCTTACTAACTTTCTGGTATGAAATATCATGCACATGTCGAGCTCCATCCACACGTAATCTATTGCCAAACCGTGAATATCTCCATTCGTATAGGAGTCTGCTCTATTTAACCTTCTTTCCTTCAATACACCTCAGCCTCTATCATGAAATAAGTCAATGTTTACATATGCTCTAATGAAAAATCTCCTTAACAAGTCACACCATAATGAATAACTCCATAGTAAAGGATACACTACTACCAGAGATCCTTACTTTTCAATGGAGTATGTCTGTACTATGTGTATATATTCCTGTACTATGTAATTGCTGCTAGGTTTTTGTTCATATGAGGCCTCTCTGATAAAATGAATCAATGGTTACATCATCTTAAATGAAATATCTCCTGTACAAGTCACACAACAGTGAATAACTCAGTAATAAAGGCCGTACCTCTACAAAATATCCTTACCTATTCAACGTAGTAGCTCCGTACCATCTGTATATCCTCCTCTACTATGTATTTACTCCTAGTTTTTTTTACACAAGAGGCACAATTCATCTTGAAAAACCTGTCAGCCTCTCAGATGCTAATCATTGTTTACATCATCTCTAATGAAAAATCTGTTTAACAAGTCATACAATAGTGAATAACGCCATAGCAAAGGCAACACTTCTACAAAACATCCTTACCTATTCAATGTAGTACTCCGTACTATGTGTATATCCTTGTCTACTAGGTGAAGCCCCTACCTGTCCAGTGTAGTAGCCTGGTAGTGAGGCCATAGTAAGCAGAGGCCGAGGATGACGGGAGTGAGTCACTATGGGAAATGCCTCCCTCGTAATTAGGTCCTCCCTACATACCTCATCTCCTCGCTAAAGGGCTACACCTTAGAGGGTCAGTTTAGGTGTGTCCACTTCACTTTCATGAATAAGTAAAAGGAAGCCTTTTTTTTAACTTTTGAAAGGTTTTTAACTATTTTGTGTTGTTTATTTTTCTAGGTGGTTTGGTATGTCCCATATGTGGAACAACAGGAAGGAAGTTGTTTAACCTATTTACTTTTTTTGTAGACATAATAGGTTTTAGTATAGTATCTATAGTATTCATTCATATATATACATAATTACATATTCATTCATATATATTTATTCGAGGTAATTTGATGTTCTTAGTTAACACTGACTTCATAACTTGCAAATCAATTACATTTGTCTTTTGAAACCAACTTTGAAAAA
The DNA here is from genome assembly GCA_916613615.1 of Steromphala cineraria. NCBI lineage: Eukaryota > Metazoa > Mollusca > Gastropoda > Trochida > Trochidae > Steromphala > Steromphala cineraria. The sequence continues at coordinate 38,815,723 of OU744726.1, forward strand.
CTAAAATGTAGCCACAAATATAACAAATATAAAATATTGAAATGTAACATGCTTGGTGATCGCGTTTTTATATTTCAAACTCAATCAAAATGAAATCAAAAACATTATTTTTAGATTAACCAATTCTGCATTGATTTAAATCCAAAATCTTTACTTGACATTTTAGAGAAAGCAAACTGCAAACATAAAACTGTCAGAGCTTCTTCAAAAAGGGAAACTATTCATTTACAACTTCCCTCAGACAAGCCTACATATTTTTTCAACCAAAAATTACCTATCTCAATGCATGAACACATCCTCCCAGAGATAAAAAGTTCACAGAGTAAACATTTCACACATACGCTAAGACACAAGCAAAGCTAACATATTTGAAGCTGATTCTATGAAAGGTTCCGCCTGGCCTAAGCACTGTACAACTATCATGTTGCACAAATATCATCATTCACACATAAGGCTTGTCATCGCCAAAAGAAGGATGAATTATCACCCTGCCTGGCGGGACAGGTAATCAGCTTGAATACAGGTTCTTGAAGCTTATACTGATAGAGAAACTGCTGCTAACATCAGCGTTATTACTTATGAACATGTGTGCAGGGCAAGTGCAGGATTTAACACAGATAGAAACACTCATTCCTTGAGAAGTGCCTGCAATAATCATTGACACTATTTAGCGTGGAATGCTTTTTGTCTAAATACATGCTTAAAGACCTAATGGTGAAAAAGAAATGCTGTAATTGGCTAAATGGAAATAAAAGTTTCAAAGATTTTTGGCTCTGAACATTAATGTTCATAAGCTGACAGTCCTATTGGGGTATTTTTTGTGGAAACAAATTTCAAGAGGAAGCAGTGATGCATTCTATTCCTTGTCAAATTGTTTAGTATTGAACAACTTACATGTTACCCTCACTTTCATATATGAAAATATGTGTGAAATAATCATATTTATTACCTACGAGGGCAGTCATACCGAGGTTCATATTTTTCATATGTTGCCCTAGGGCAAAATATCACTTTTTCATTGTGACGTCACGTAATAAACAATGATTTGACGTCATGGTTCACCTATGACGTCACAATCTATACAGGCCGCCGCCCGCTAGTGTGCCTATGCTGAGAAGTAGGTTTTGAGCATTTTCTTCAATTTTGGGACTACGGTAATAAACAGAATATTATATTCGTGCCCATGACATACTATGTTTACGACACTCGTGCCTAAATATCAGTATATCCCTCGCTCTCGCTCGGGAAATACTAATATTTAGGCACTCGTGTCGTAAACATAGTATGTCATGGACACTCATATAATATCCTCTATATAAGTATAAACAGGGAAGTACTCTTGTATTTTGTTTCCAAAAAATACCCAGATAGGACTGTCTCTTTAAAGGGAAACATGATGAGTTTCTGACTTCAGTAAATAGAACAAATCTTCAAAAGCAATATTCTGAGTTTGACAAAGAGCTAAATATAAACATGTCCTCTTAGGAGAGGTTCATGTGTTCAGTCTATCACTAATAAAATCTTTTGGTTTTACGCCAACTAAACAACCACTTAACATGAACTTGATAATGCCAATTTGACCTACAATAAAAGAAATCCAGTACCTCCATATTCATGATGGTGACCCTGACAAACTAGAATGCCTTTCACCTTTGTTTGTGACATCAGAAAGGAAAGTGGACTGTCAACGAAGCCAGTGTTGAACAATAAGCAATCTTGTAAGATAATTGGTGACCAAAAGTACCACCTTTCAGAAAATGTTTAATGCATCGATACAGGTATGTTATCCTTTGTCCTCTGCAAAAGATGAAATCAGAATAACTTAACCAAAACTTCCTGCAGACCTGTTTAAAATTTTAAACGCCATGTCTGCTAGATGATACCTAGTCAAAAACATGATTAAACAGCCCCATAAGTGACTATGGAGACCTCATAAACAAGGTTTGACTAAGAAGTACTCTCTGAGTCCTTTATTAGTCAAAGTAATGAGACAATTTAAGATATGATATAGTACTCAGTGAAAATGAATTCAACTACAAATATCAGAAACATTATGGCTTAACTTTTGTAACCTTTGAACATCTTATTGTGTGTTTTTCCTGACAACCATCAGGCAATGTAGAAGTAACAGACATGAATATCAAATAAATTCTATCAAATATTCAAAAGCAAACAAACTTTAAACGCAAAGCCGACTTTCCTCTTGACCATAATCTTTGTTAAGGGCAAAAAGCTTTTTATGCAATCTCTGCTTATCTTTTAGTATAGGACACTAAACAGCTGGAAATTACTTACAATCTTAAAAATATCAACTAAAAGGTTATTTTACCTTGAGGGTTCCTCTCACAGTCAGTTTGCACCGATGAAGCAAGTCACATTATCAGTATTGAAGAAAACCAGAACGAAAAGTTCTTGTTGATAAAAATAATAAGAGAATCATTTTCCCCATCATTTCTAAAGCACAATGTAGAACCTTAATGATAAATCACACTGACAATGTTTGGCACTGACAAAGAAACTTATTAAAAAATGGGAGATTTGTGAATTTTGTCTAATAAACTGAATAAATTAGCATCAACACTGAGGCCTATTGTTTCTGCTGACACTCATGCCAGTTCAAAAAAGCCTGAAGCAAATGTGCATGGAAATTTTCATAAGCTTGAAAACGATAACATACTCGAAAATGTTATGTCAAGGGTACCAAAAGGTTATATTTTTATTTGAAACAGCAATTTTCAGAAAACCTGCTCAGAAACTCAAGAAAACCCATACCTGCAGTATAACATTTACTTTCTACAAACAAGCACCAAAATCCTTACAGGCAAAGAGATACAATGTATGGGCACAAAACATAACTTTCTGCAGAATTCACAATTATCCAAGAACTGACATTAAAAATAAACAAAGAACAAACTGAAGAGAACCCATACCTGAAGTATGACATTTACTATCTATCAACAAGCACGTAAATCCTTACCAGCACAGAGATACAATGCCCCATTTCTTAACAATGCTCTATTGTAAACCTGTGCAAGCATATCTTTACAATGCCAAACCATCTATCTCAAACGGATGGTTGCAGTAAAGAGATAGCAATGGTTTTTAAGACAAACAGGCAATGGTTTATGTCTTATCCTCGTTTCTTCAGGTGTTATTCTGGGTCTGAAGAAACTGAAGCAGGAGATCTACTACAAGGCGGGTATCTGATTCCACAGTTTTTATCTTCTGATGCCTTTACCATGAACCAACCACTTGCAGAACCAGCACAGGCTATAAACAGAGACCAGCCAGAACTAAAACATGAACCAATCAATTCCATGGTTTTCTGAACAAGAGAGCTTATTTATTTTAAGAAGGGGTTAAAGGGAAGTTAGCTTATACATTTCTAAGAGGAATGGGGGGGGGGGGGGGGGGGGGGGGGAGAGTCTTGTTATATCAATAAATCACTGATTTCATTTAAAAAGGAATACAGATATCTTGATATCCTCAATATTTATAGCTTATAATCAGGCTACAAATGTTTCCAGTATAGATATACCTATATTTAGGTCAGAAGACACATGCATAACCTGCGCTCTTTCAAAACAATCACTTTCCAACCTTATGCAGAAAAGACTAAGATATAAACAGTTCATCAACTGTATGTGAGACTAAAGAAGTAAGCAACATCATTAGATATACTTGTATCATTACCTGATCCAAATAAAAGTTTCACCAATTCATAGAGGATATCTGTCCTTTCTTGACTAATACCATGTTTATCTCATCGAGTGAGGTAGAAAATATTTAACTTTTCTACCTCACGAGATGAGATAAACATGTTCTATTTATTATATGATGAAATCCTTCTAATTACGTCAAACAAGGCCAATTTCATGTTGAGCGGCCGCTTGGAAGAGCCCGTTACCGCGGTAACAGTGTGACGTCATATGGGAATTCAAGACGTCAGACCATTGTTACATGACGTCAAACTCTTGAACTTGACGTCACTCGAGTGGTGATAAAGTTTATCACCACTCAGTAGAGTGACGATAAAGGTTATTATCTCGACTTGCACAGCAATGTCGGTTTACCATTGGTCAAAACCGGTCACGTGCCGTAGGTATATTTAGCTATGTTAAACTGGGCCACGCGCCCCCCTAGTAACAAGCAACGACGGAGTGTCAAGAGTTATCTCCCTTGCCCTTTGTTCGGTATACATGCAAGGCCACGCTACGCTCGATTGTTGTAACGTCATGTATGCTTGGTGAATTGCCCTGCACATGCTAGTCAGCTTTAAACAAAAAACATTACTAGTATAAGTGAAATGTTCTTCAAATAGGATTGGTACCGCTAAAATACATTAGCAAGTCATAAAGCATCTCAACGGCATGTTGACCCGCTCACTCGCGGCAAAGTTTTCCATCAGCGAGCTCAAGATTCAAATAATGCAAACAGAAAGCCGACCTATGAATAATAGTTAAGTTAAAAGTCACCGCTTTTTGTTTATTGTACTCTCAAACCAACCTGTACATTCTGCTATGATGTCTGTCTCATCTATAACTCCGACACTATCAAATTAATCTCGCTTGGTCCTACTCGTCAGTCCGCCATGACAGGGACTTCTACGGCCGCTTCAAATCGAATGTAGTGCGAATACACGAGGTCACGTGACCAAATAATCAAACTTAGAAATGACCGCATTGCTCGGTATTTTGATATTTTTTCGTTAATCCTAAATTTCCGTCTAGTACCGTGCGCTTCGCTCCGGTACTAGACCATACTTTTGGTCATTAACGCGATGGTGTATAAATTATATTTGTAAATACCTAAATAAAAGAGTAACACTTTCAAGCCAGATTTAAAGCATTTAGAAAAGGTGCTTGTCGAGATAAATTCGTTACCATGTGTCCGCGCGAACACATGGTAACTTATATCGCCACTGTAGCCAGATAGAGGGTTTATTTCACTGATAGAACAGAGTATCTCACCCTCAATCATATAATAAATGAAGGTTATTTGTAAACCAGAACCATAACAAGAAAAATAGAATCCTCATTACTTAAATAAAGAGCATCAGAAATGGTTCCAATTTCATCCTTTTTCATACAACCACTTGTTGCATTGAAATGAATAACCCAAGTAGTTAACACACACAAAAACAAAACCCATTTCAAACAAAATCACAGCCAAATACCTTTTAAAAATCTTCTTCCTGTTGTAAAAACCTCTCAAAATCCAGTATCCAACATCAAATAACTCAGCCTCTCCTTACCATGCAGAGAAACAATGGGGCAATGTTGTAGTCAACTCACTAACAAATCCCATCTATCATGCAGGCTATATATATCCAGGATACAGAGCTCAGGATATCTTCATCATCTTTTTCTGATTTGGCTGCCTCCAATGCTACCCCTGGCAGGTAGTCTAACCTGGTTCCTCCCCCGTGGAACAGAAAGAAGAGAACAGAGCGGAACAGAGCTGCTTTCTGCACTAATCACATCAGACAGGGTATTATTCTTCCACTGCCAAACCATTTATCCACACTGCCAGATAATTCCCTGAATCTCGGTACAACACTACCTTTTTATAATCATCTCATTTAGTTATAGGCTCAGACAGTGATATTAATGAAAGGCGGCATAAGGGATATTGTGAGTTTTTATTATCATTATCTTATAATGTTCTTATTATGAAATCTTTGATTAATGTGATTTTGAAAAAGCATAAGTTTTTTATTATCTTTTTTCATATCATAGACAACTGTTTTTGGAAAAAGGTTTACCTTTTAAGTACCATGTTCTTCCATGAAGAAACAGTCAAGCAATCATAATGGCTATGTTGCTGTATAGTCATACCTTATCATAATATCTCATCATAAACTGTCAGTACTTATATACTTGTGTCCGTTGAAGGGGATGTTTTTGCATGTTTTTTCATTTAAAACTGCTGTACCATTATCCCATAATTAGTTCCTTTCATCTTTGACGTAAAAAATGCAGACAATACTGCACTGCACTTTACCTAAATCATAACATACTCTTGATACTTTGTAACAAGCCACATATTGATACGTCAAACTAAATTGGATAAACAAGGGCTTTATTTTTGTTCTACAACTTACTGGTAACAGAAAAGTTCTCCGTTTAAAAAAACAGTTTATAATTAGATTTATAAAGTTTAAGCCTTGAGAGTCTCACTTTCACATTGTAGTTATCATATGAATTAAATTTAGATGAAGTTAAAATATCAGGTACGGTTTGTGTTAATTTGGTTGTAGAGGCATCACGGTTTCCATGGCAATTTCAGACTGTTGTTGGTTCATTAAACAAGGAAATGAGTTTGTGGCGATTAAAACTCTCTAAGCAAAGATGAAACATTTCGAAGTGAAGAAAAATACATGTCCGCCCTGGTACAACACAACCATTGTTTATTGGCTTTCCCCCAAGAAAACAAGCAACACTTCTTCTCTGCAAAGTGAAATAAAAACATCTTCAACTGGAGGCAAATTGGTAATCTGAAATCACTCAAGGGTTGTTCAAAAGCCAGTCTAACTGGAAAAGACATCATAATTTGTTTGTTTGAGAACTTGTGAGGTATGAAGTAGAATTGGGTTACACAAGACTTCCCATTAGATGGCGCTTATTCTACCAAGTGTTGTCATCAATAGAATTCCTAAAAACCTTGTAGTCAGAGAAAGTTCACACCCTGAAGGCGAGATGTCCATAGAACAGATTTGATTCAACTCAATGTTCAACTGCTTTTAAAACCACAGAATTCTGGTAGGACAATCTGCAGCCTAGCGTAGTTCAACTGTAATGGAACTATACTGTATCTATATCCATGATTAAGTGTTTATAAATCATCCTCAAAATAAGTACTAAAGCAAACTTTGACCAAGAATCTCTTTTCAACAAATGAGAGAATAAAAGCTTGGTCCCTTACAACAGATTGACCATCTGGATCCTCGATATCCCAAGAAATATAAAGCAGCTTAACTGAGCAGCCTAAATAAACCTAGCCTAATTAATACTCACAAACTCCGAGATTGAGTCCAGCAAGATGTAGAAGCAGGTTGCATCAGCCAACCTTTCGCCGACCTATGATCCTCCAACTGTGCGGATGCAGACTATTGCGGCTTGGTAAGACAAGCCCTGATTGGTCAATTCGATAGATTAGTTTAAACGACTTGCTACTGCATCTTGCTAGACTCAATTGGAGTTTAGTGAGTATAATTGCATGAGGCTAGGTTTACTTAGACTGCATAACTGAGCAATATTCTGGAATGTGCATGCAAAGAGTTAACATGTGCTACTGTTTGAAGAAAGCTGGAACAAGTCAGAGTGATTGAGCCAGAAAGAAATCAACAAACAAGCATTAAATCTTCTTTCAGCACACATCATTAACATGTTTACTGATACCAACTGATCAAGTTTGTTGTTCCTCTGGGAATGACAGTTTTCAAAACATGTATTTCCAGAACATCCTAAAACATGTTTGTGTATCATCTGTGAGTAGATGAGCTATCTCTTCTGACAAGTGTTGAAGGATATACTTCACATACTGAAGATGATTCATAGATACACAATGAATAGAAACATTTAGAACCTCTTTCATTTCAAATTGGCCGAAAAATTAGAAAAAGGTTCAAGAATAACTTCCTTATGATTAAAAGTTGAAAATGTAAAAAGAAATAGACTATTTTAATGTAACTTTGAATTGAAGATACTGGTATCAAATATTGATTTTGTAGACCAGAAGAAATTCAAACCACATAAAAAACAAGCTATTTTTCTACAAATCAATTTAAGCTTTTACAGGGTCCTTTCACAAATCACAAATAACCCTCTGAACAGGACATAAGCTCCAATTATGCGCCACCACACTCAACAGCAAAAATCCAATACTTGTTTTTGCTCTAGAAGTCTTCGCCACTCTGTATTCACTCATCTAAATGCAAGTTCAGCATAAAAGTTTCAGAGAGAAGACCAGGAGCACTCCAGTAAGCAATCTTCAAAACATGACTGAGTTATTTCAGTCTGTGGAACCTGCTCTTGTCCATGAATGTTCCTCAGCTGAATGTCCGATCAATACTGGGTGATCGCAGACTTACACCAAACTGCCGACACGGCAATTATTTCTGCTGCATGAGCAACCCTGGCAGCAGACCAGCACTTACCTCCATCTCTCCTTCACTTGAACAGATCCACCGCCACTTAAACCCTTTACAATTTGTCCATTTCCTTTCGAGTTGTTTTGTGCTACCCTTTCGGCTAATCCAGATTTTTCTTACATGCTAATGAAATGGACCATGATGCATCATTCATTTCTTTGGGGAGCTCTTATCAGCCACGTCTGCTTAATGTGGTCTTGAGGATACAAGATTTATAAAAGTTTGAACATATGTGTCAAGAACTTAAGTTGACTTAGAAAAGGTGATGAAGAAAACGTTCACAATCATAAGCACTAATTTTTACAGCAAGAAATGAAGTGTTCATCTTACAAACCAAGCAGAATGACAAGTCGATTCCAAAAGATGGTACCAAGCATATCAATTCAACATTAAACATTAATCTAATCGAATATCAAAATCCAATTTAGGACAAGGATCAGCAAATTGTTTCAGAATTCAACACAGCCATGGCAAAAATTTAAAACTACAAGATATGAATTAGCTCTTGGTAATTCAAAATATTATAACCTCTCTTTAACCAAATTTCATCACAGTGAAGTTATAGCAAACTTGAGAGGCAAAGAACCTGATTGCTGTCAAATGCTGACAGGAGAATGAAGCAATATGGTGTGTGGTATCTACAGTAGACAATAGGGGCATGTTCTCTGTCACCCTCTGGCATCAGTCCAGATATACAACTACAAGTGTCATCCACTGTCTGGCACTAAACAGGTGGCAGTCATTGTACGTCTTCATGAATATGTTTCATATCACTCAGGAGCCTAAGATGGGTTTGGTTCAACGATTCAACAGAGGCATGTCCCTGTCAACCCCTGGCACCAAGTGTCATCCATATTCTTCACATATCGTATTAATCATTAATTTCTTAGAAATGCCATTGATATTGTGGGTGATATTTAACAGCATGTTACCATAATACATGTTGATTATACTCAGAGCTCCCATGACCTAACGATTGATTTGTTTATACTCAACATATATACATAAACAAGAAATGATAAGGTGCTGTATTCAAACCAATTGAGTTACAAATTAGATATACTGTATCTCAATAGATGACTCAGAGTCTTGAAAACACAGAACCATTCTTGTATGAAAGCACCTACTGTTATCATAAACTGTAAGAGCAATCCTCATTTTAACCTACCTTATCTTGACAAAATTGTAAATCCACAATCAACACAGGTAATGTTACAAACTTTATCACTTGAATTGAACATAAAGTTTGCTGTATCCAATAACAACACACAGGAAGAGCTCAATTACAGAGCTTTTCACACATGACCTAAAACAAGGGACAACATCCATCTTATCATTGGAAAGGTCACAACAATGATCCTGGATTAAACATTTTACAAAGGGTATCAGCATGTCAGAGTTTATGTCTAACTGCAGCTTGGCTTACAAACATGATGACAGGATGATATTAAACACAGAAACACACTGTGTAAGTGCAGCTTTGCTTAAAACACCATGAAAAATCATTCTAAAAAAGTCTGAGTCACAGATACAAATTAAAAATGACGTGTCCAATGGAAAAGGTTACAACAGATACAATACTGTCAATTGAAACATTGTATGTCATTTCCTATTCAGTAATAATTCCTAAACATTCAGGTCAAATCTGCTTAAATGTGGTTAAAAGTATCAAGTTTACGTCTAAAGGGCAAATTGAGCCATTAAATCAGAACACATGAAAGTTTTTTAAAATTCACAAGTTGTAAAAGTTTTTATGAATTTCCGGTCTGGATGTTTCACCTAGCATTGACAAGCCTCTTAATTATAGATTCAACTGACTTGGCTGTCAACACTTGGTCTACAAACACCTCGCATATCATCTACTCCAGACACCCTTGTCCTAAACCTGTCTGCAAACCATTGGATGTTGATTGTATTTCCACAAGAACACACCATTTCCCTTCAGTTCAAATTTTCATATTCTTTATTCAGACTATTTTGGTCATTACTGCTCCCAAACCAAAAGATTATATCAGGGAAGAGATCAATCAAATTCCCGACAAACTGACTTAATAACTCAATGGGGAATACCTTCTCAGCAGTAAAGTTACTTTTCAATTTATAAAAGCCAATTCCTGAAGGCAACATAAACCTTTGGGATAATCTGTTGCAATCTGAAAAACATTTGGATCTCTTACAGAGGTCTTGATAGCTGAATGGGTTGGTTGCTAGGATTTTCAGTGCAGGAGATCTTTTCCTGAATTTGATGGTCTCAGTTTTAATTATATTCAGGTCCACAAGGTCAAATGAATTGAAATGATCCAAATTCACTGATTGTATGCAATGTCACATTAGGACCAATTTTTTCAAGGTCAAGAAACAGAAACCACCAACCACAGAAAAGTTCCATCTCCAATTCTGACAGGAAGACTTGATATCTCACTTGAGAGTTAGTTCTGGTGCAAAGTGGTGTAGGGCTGATTAGCAGTAGAGCGTAAAGTAGATCTAAAGGCGGAAAGTCAGGGCAATGATGCGCTGATGTATAATCAAAGTTTAATACCCAGAAGACATTCTTATCTGGCCATCACCACTAGGTGGCCTTTGGAAGTAGGGCAACTGGAGTCTGCTGGCCTCATCACTGAGAGATCCAGCAAGTGACAAGGTGTTATCACAATCTGCTCAGGAAATCTCTACTTCCTCCCATCTCCTCTTTCAATTTAGATTTGTGATAGTCTGTACCTAGAAATACTGTATCAAACAAATATTGCAAGATGGAGCCTTGATTACATGGCAGAAAGTAGGTTTCTGTGTAACAGAAGTTCTTTGATTCCAAGTTTGTCTTTGGCCACTTATTTTGGATGACTTTGTTTGATTGTCTATACCTGTCAAATCAGATTCTGAGCCTCTGAGCCACCACACTCTTTTTATTTGAATAAGACCTAATATTGAATAACATTGAATCAGGAAGATTCCGGATTTGATGAGTTATGATATGATAGCAATACCACATCAAACTAGAAATAGCCTTTGTTTAGAGGCTGTTGAACACAATAAACTTCATGTAATTTTGTAGTTTAAAATTATTTTATCTTTATTATTTTCAGTTAATTCATGCAACTGTAGAAGGTTCCATATCTTTCCATTGAGCTCATATGCCTCAAGTTTTGTTTTGTTGATTTTTCTTCTTCTATTTTTCTGAAGTAACAACTGCAAATCTTGAATCCTTGAATGGATAAATATGCAACTGTTGAGATTTGCACACAATTTATTTGGTGTTAATTCTCCAGTTGTCTGGGGATGTAATTTTACGCTTCTTGTGTATTGATTAAAGGAAGCATTAAATATTAATATCAGACCTGCTAGCTAGTGCTGTTTTGCTTAGCAAACTAAGTTAACTTACAATCACAGCATGTTCCAATTTTTTTATAATAATTTTATTAAAAGAAAGACCTAAAAGCCTTAAATGCTTATTTTTTATTTGCATTGGTTGATCAGAGATAAGTGCTTGTGCACAATTCGTCTGTTCTTTCTTCTTTGTTCACTTACTCTCAGAAATAACACTGGATTGGAAGTGCATTCACAAACCCCTTTTGATCAACAATTTTCACATTTCATTAAGCTTTTTTCATAAATGTTTAGCACAAGTTGAACTGATATCAATTATAATGAAAAGACAGACAGAGTCAAGTGACAAAACAATGATTTAACTGATAGGACAACTATTAATAATAAGGTAATTAAACCAGTCAGAAAACACAGAGTCATGGAAGCCATGGTACCATTGTTTTCTAACTCTACACCCTGTAAGCCTGGCAAGTTGTTTATATATGCATCTAGGTATATATACAAACAGGTAGTGGCAGAGCGCCAGCCAGAGTTGCGTCAGATTGTACACATAACTACTGTTACACTGGAAGCAGAACAAGGGCACCTTGTTTCAGAAACTGGAGGAATCCTTGAGCCTGATTTAAGCTTCAGCAGAGGGCTGATCCAGTACAATATGTTGTAGATTGTTTTTTTACAGTGGTTTCCTGATGTTGGACCGTGGTCGGAAAAGGTCTAGTTGTAGATCAAATCGATGATCAATCTCAAAACAGCTTCTTATGATCAAATTCTTCAGGTAACTTCATTGTTGTTCTTATGGTGTTCCACAATCAAATTCCTTTTGGTCTGGTAAAAATAGACATTTTCGACATTTTCTCAGTAATCTATTTCTATTGACTCTTCAGGAAGGATAGGTAAATTAATTTATTCTTTTCTGACTTGCACACTAATTGGCCTGTTCAGAACTTGTAACTGAATCAATTCACAATGTCAATAATTTAAAACTTCCTCCTGTTCAGAACTTGTAAACTTACTACCAATTCTTGTCAAACAAATTCTCCCTGGCATGAGGATCAATCAGACCTCTTCAAGTTAGCTTACATTACATGATAAAACAAGACAGATCTCATTACCGTTGTTTGCTACAGTGTTTCCTGTCCAAGTGATTTGTAAGCACCCTCACGAAACATGGGAAGGATTTGTATTCATTACAGCTTCTATTCATTATCCTCACTGTTCCCTAGAGCTCCAGAAGAGATGCTTCTCCTTGTACCAGTAATGATGACTCTAGCTCACTTTTTGAATATAAGAAGTCTTGATCCTCATATACTGTATAATAATTCCCAGAAATTTATCCATGACTTCATTGGAAATTCACATAACCTCTTGTGGTAAAGAATGTTCATATTTCATAAAGCAATTTAGCAATTTTTGTTCACTCTGTAAAAGAAATCAAGTACATTGAAAACACAATGAGGGTCAACTGAAGTTTTTGAAGTTTGCATTCCAAAATGATTTCAAATAATCCTGTTGATACTTCAGAAATTTGCAGATATGGTTCTTCTGGTTATTTACATACGTTCCTAATCTGTTACTCAAGAGTCTTGTTCTTTCTAATGCTTACTTACATTGAGTTTGAAGAGATTCTAATTCTATAGAACCAGAGAAATTGGTCAGAAATGGTTTCAGCATTTATTCACACATCTAGACTGACAGATGCCCCATCCCTGTTATCCTATTAACTCCTTTCCTGTAGACCTCAGATATACCTATTGATTTCAGATACTTGACTGGATGTGTCTAACACTTGCCTTTTCTATTCTTTAGGAAAGCAATTATTCTGTATCTCTTGACATGCAAGCTTCTCTTTAACCAAGATACATGTGAGGAATTGATTTTTTTACCCAGACATGTATTCACTTTCCTTCCTTCAAATCAATCGCTGTTGAGGATATTTCTTATTGTTATGAATACATTTTTTGTGAAAAGTCAAAATCTTGATTTGATATTTTTTTCTTTTGAATATAATAACACTATAATCACAGCCGCATGCGAAAGATAAATCATATCAAATATTTATTTCAAATCTAATACAAATTTGTGTTTTAGATTTTCCATTCTAGAAGTGCAACTAAAAGAGCAAACCATACAAATTAAATTCAAGAAATTAAGCAGATCAAAAGATACACACAACAGCTGAACCGATGTGCATATAAAATGCAGCCACCTCAGCAATCATTCATACAGCAATCATCCACACACATCCAACAAGTCAATCAACACATGCATGCACAGAGTGAGAAGAGCTAGGTGAGAGAGTGCAGATAGGGACAGTTGCACACTCCCCTTACTGCGGAGGTGAAGTTGGCCATGGACACATAGCTTGGACCGATGAATGATGGCTGATGAATTATGATTGACCTTACATAAGGACAGATGAATGATGAATGAATGGGGAGTGAAAGGAAGGAGAGAAATTTAATGATGAAATAAAGGATAGATGGATTAAAGGATGGATGGAATAAGGTATGAAAGGATGGATGTAAGGACACAATGGGAAGTTGGATGACTAAGGATGTATTGATTGATTGAAGGATGAATGATGAAATTGTGGATGGATGGATGGAATAAAGTATTGATGAAAGGGTGGGGACAGGATGGATGGAATGGCAAATGAATGATTGCATGGATAAATTACAGGGAGGAAGGAGAGAAGAATTTAGTGATGAAATAAAGGATGGATGGAATAAGGGATGAAAGGATGGACGTCAGGACAGAATGGGAAGTTGGCATGAGGGATAGATGGATGAATACAGGATGTATGGATTGAAGGGGATGAATGGAAGGATTGAGTGGGTATAAAAGGACAGACACAAAATGATAAATAGAGATGCCCTCAGCTGTTTCTTATATTCAGTCTTCCTGTTCACATCAGGCACTCACTGAACCTCGACTTCCTCTCAAAAACTGAATCGACCCTTGTAGAAAAAACTGTTTCTCTTCCATTTTTTTTCCAAACCAGTCAGCCTCTCTCCATCCCTTAACGTAATGACCTCAACTTCCACTCAGACATGTTCCTTCTTTCAACCTTTCCAACCAGCTGCTATTTCTTCTCCTGCCGATTCAGTTCATGCTTCAGTAAATCAAAATCTTCATATCTTGATTCAATCAACTTGTGCTTCATTAACTGTTCTTTCCTTTTGAAAATTTCAGTTGCTTCTTCTTTATATCATTATCTCAAATTAGTGTGACATTCAAATATATTCAAAATCTCTTTCAAATTAGGGAATGGTCAAATATTCAATTATTCAAAATTCAGTCAAGGGTGAATTTTTTTGGACTGATTGACCGATCAACCCTCTAAACAGCTCTCCTCAAGATCTGTATATATCTGTCTCTTGAACACAAGTAGGAAACAGGTGCTATCCTCTGTGTACTCAATCCCTGCTATGATTGATGTGGTTGTCGGTAGATTCTACTTATCTGATCTACTTGGGGTCAGAAAATCAAAAGTCTGTTCCAATTTCAGGCTTGACATCATTTTGGATCCTAATCATTTGTGATAACAGTTGAGATTAATTCCTCCTATTAGATATCAGTTAGGACTTGAAAGCATTGACAATTTGTTTGGTTTTGGAAACAGAAATATTATTTTAAAGACACGAAATGATGCAAAATAATGACATTGCTAACTTCTAAAACTCTATGTGTACTGAACACTGAAACAATTTCCAATCGGTTTCCTGTTAAAAAATATTTTCACACTTTTTCTCAAACGCAAAGCATTTCAAAACTTCTTAAACCAAATAAGAGTCAAGTCAGAACTTGTGATTTTTTAAGGCAAAGACAACATACATCTCAAAAAGAAAAAAATGTGCGCCATGTTGCCACAGCAGCGTGACTTCTTGGTATGCAAATACAAAAAGCATTTGCCCTGCCAAAGGAAAATAGGAGTTTTTGTTTTTGTAATTGTCAGAATCAACAATAAAGGAAGGCATAGGACCTGACTGCATGGGGGAGATTTGGTAATGTGTTGTAAAAATGTCAGGGACGTGTGCTGAAGGATATGCAAACAAACACGCCATGTCAATCAGTTTGATTTATAGGTCCCAGACACAATATTTATGGTCTTTTATTCCAATAAACAATGCAGGGAATTCCTATTAGATTTTTATAGCTTTACTTCCGTCTGAATAAGTGATTTTAGCATGCTATGCACAATATCTTCATTGAATAATTGTGTTCAAGTCAAATGGCTAGAAATTATTGAAATATAAGCTATCCGGTATGTAATATATCTTCATTGTTTTGGGTTTTTTTTTCTCAATGATAACCTTCATTATGCCTTGATGTATGATCTAAATAGCACTTGAAATATATACATAACGTACATATAATTCAAATGTTAATTAGATTCTACTATGAATACATTCAACTTGAGACAGGATGATAAATAAATAAACATGCTAAGAATTTTGATGACAAAAGTCAAATATACATGTATACTTACAAACCAGTTAATCATAAAAGAGTTAACCCTTAACAACATAACGACTTGATAAACAAGGTTTACTCTGGATTCAACAAGAGGCTAGCGATCTGCATAGCTATATAACTCAGCTAGGTAGGTAATGGGTTAATTTCATAGCCTTCGTAAAGACCAGAGATGCTGCAGTCATAAACAATTAAAAGCCGTTGACCATAAACTAAAGCTAGTATTCCTGTTGGAGTATTGTTTATTATATTGTAGATAGCGCTATAGACAAGGTGAGTCTGGGGTTATGGCATGTTTACTTTATCCTTGATAACATCCTTTCTTACCATAAAACACTGCTGTCTTATCTTGTAATACTACTTTCACTATCTCAAAGGTGAGTGAACTTTAACTCTAGAGATATACAGGCCACTAGGAGGCTATAAAACACTCAATTTATTAAATTGTGTTCTTGCAAGAACAATGTAATCAGAATTTTTAATGTCTTTGACAATGGGAATATAAATTATGAAATTGTTATATCCAAAATAACAAATTATATGATTTGTTTTATGGTAATATTTTTCAGTTTAGTCGGTTCCTTACAATTTGATAATTCAAAATACTATCAAAATTTTAAATTGTTATAAGTTGCTATTTTCCTTACGATATATTAAATTTCCTCTTTAGCAAATCCCATGAAATGTACAACACAAGTGATATAATGTTGAAATAATCCATCAATCAGCACACATCTGATAGATTCACATTACAAAACATGACAAACCACAGGCTGCCATCTTATAAATCTGAATCTGCAATCCCTCTCCATACAATGCATAAACATGGCAATCAGTGGTAAACATACAAATACTAAAAAAATATTTTATCTAAACCTTTGCTTAAAACTTGATAAATTGAGATGCAGGTTCCAAAGGATTTAGGCATGCCAGAATTAACTTACATGTTGGAAGATCTGTTTTCAAATGGGTTGCATTACTTGAGCATAATACAGATTTGTATTTTAGGTGCTAGACATGTACAAACTTAGCATTTCTCACTTTCACATAGACAAACACATCACAGCGTGTATGATAAATCCTAAAATTGTTTTGTTGAAATTTGTTTATTTGTTCAAAACTGATCTGCAGAACTCATCTTAACCACACATTTTCATTCAAGAGAAGATCAAACTTGGTTGAAATCAAAATTGTTTTCATTTGATTTTTAAGGTATGTGTCTATCATAAACTTATTTCTCAATTCAGAAATAAATCAGCGAGGATATACAAGTGATAACCTGCACAAAATTCAGCACCTCAACTATCCTTCAGCATGCAGTAGGTTAATCCAAATACACAAACATAAAATTTTCATCTCAGTGTGGGTTAAAGTAAATACACTAACCCAGATCTTCTGGAAGCCAATAAAGATATGCACAATGCTTTGATGGCATTCCTGAATGACAACTGATCTGCAAGATTGCGATGCACATGCAGCGCTTGCTGCACAAACACCTGCAGACAAGCATTGCATCACTGCATCATCTCAACACACAACAGCGATATATATATCTAGCAGGGAGGTCTATTGGTGCAAGAACTGAAGTTGGGAATCAGATCTATCTGCACTCGTCAAATTATTATTGCGTTTGTCAAGAGAAGATTTACTAATGTGGAGATTGCACGCATTAAAATTATTCATTTTTATTCAGGCATTACTTTACTTGAGTTTGACTAATTCAGATACTTGTCGAGTTACAAAATTTTTCTTGAAAGGGGTGATTTACCAATGTGAAGATGAAATAAAATATTTGGGAAAAAACAATTATTACCAGATGCAAAAAAAACAAAAAACAGTATATATACACCTTTAAATTTCGTTCGACATAACACAGCTTTTATGCTTGTCTCAACAAAATGGTCTTGGGTCCATGTGGTAATCCAGAACAAAATCCTCTTTACAAACTACTATATTTCACACACAATAAAGCTATTCAAACAAAGAATAGGTAAAACATAAGGCCTTCCAATTAAGAGTAAACTGGTATTGTTGGTGAGAAATGTCCCGTTCACTGTTTGAAAGCAAGATGAAAGAAGAAAGTACCGTGATATATGTTATGTACAACTACAAAGAGAGGTGATCCCAGTTTACATTGTGTACCAGTTGAGATGTACCAGTATCCACTAGCCCTTGTGTCAGCTCCAGTAACTTGTACATTAAATCAACTCTGGTATGGCTAATGGTTATAGGGGGACATCAACACACAGGTACTAAAGGACAACCCTCATAAACCTGTCTACAATTCCGAGATGGTCGTTTTGCTCTTTGGCATTTGAAGGTACAGTCACGATGGATGTCAACACAGGAGATGCAATGACTTAATCCCAGAAACCTATGTTCTTATAGTATCCAGAATTATTTTGCAAGAAATTAATATATATAATTAATATGTATATATATTTTCTACAGGTTCACCCTTTACAGGTTCAAGTCTTAAATATTTCAGACTAATCATCAAAGAACAAAGTTACCTAAACCCAGTAAAACTTCACTTCACTGAAAGCAGTCATCTGACCTAATTGAGTGACTTATTGTTCAGACCCTCGTGGGGGCCGAGGAAATATTTCTTCTATTAGCAACAGAACAAACCCTTGACCAGAATATTCTCAGCAGATGACCTGTACTCCCTCTAAATACATTTCCTTTGAAGTGAAATATGTCCTCGTCTTCTCATTTATGTGACAGATACTTTCATCAACCGACCCACTCAGCATCAGAGAGGATAGGTAGGTGACACATTTATCTTTGAAACTAAACATTCCTCTCTGGTATGTCACTTAAGTCTCCAGAAAACTTTGCAATAGTGAATACATGATGGATATTTCAAATAATATCATCAACATCATCAAATTAAATGCTACACTGGGCATCATATTTATGGACATTCACTGAATTTAGAATGATAGAGGCTATATTGTGGATAAACAACTTCTTTATTCTGTGTTGGCAATGTTTCAACATAGACGCTGTTGTTTTCAAGTAAGTGATTTTAATATTTATGTCCAAATATCACCAACACTGAATAAAGAAGTAGTTTATCCATAACATTGCCTTCATCATTCTTCATCAACTCAGTTCTAGAACACCAATCAAAGAATTCATTCACTGAATTATTGAGCTGTTAATCCCCTGGGAGGTATGTCCTACAGCTTTGTGCTTGCTGTGAGCAGTTGTAGGGAGTTGGTCTAGCAATGTGCTGGTAGTGTGGATATCAGTATTAAAGGTAGCCAACATATTCCTAGTTATTATCACTTAGAATCATAATTATTACTTTTGTAGCATTGAGCTGTGGAAACAACAGTTGCAAATATTTCACGACTGAGGCCTGATTTATGTTTTGCTCTTGCCTCTGAATTTCAGTCAAGATCATGTAAGTTGGTCATCATTGTTGCTTTGAAAAGTTTGCAAGTTTGTATAATGTATCAATATCTGTTACAAACAGTTTTGTAGTGAAGTAACAGACGATTTTATTGTGGCATGTTTATCTGATGGCTTGAAGTCTGCATATATATCTTTGTGTAAGATAGAGTCCTGCCGCAAAGCGCACTGTGATTTTCCAAGGTATGTATACTTTGTCCTGTATGTGGTATAGTGTGTGACTTTAGTGAGAAATCCAGGATTCAATGATGCGCTGAGAACATCTAGAGTCAAGCAGGTACTCACCAGAATGATATGGAAGGATGCTCCTTCAGGGAGCTGGTAGGTATTACTGGAAGTTTCTTGAGTTCACTTTTTGTGTCTTCATCACTGGAAGAGAAAAACAACAATTTCAAATCCTATATAAATAAATCATAAATGAAAATCAATCAATAAACATGGAAAGGTTAACATGAAAATCAATCGGAAAGAACTCTACACTGGCAAAGACATGATTATTCATAAGTAATACAGACAATATCCTTATCATTGATTTGTATTCACACAAGAATTAAGCCTTGAAACAAGTGAAACGTCTTCATACCAAAGAAATATCACATTTCTAAGCAAAGACAAACAGTTTACAACTACAACAGAGAATTCAATACTCACGCTTGTCAAACACACTTCAGAGAACAAGATAATCCACGGAAGAGTATTATCACACACCTTAATCCCCAAGAGATTATCCAGAGCATACACCAACTTGTGCAAATGATAGGGAATACAAGGCCAACACGGCTCATACAATACACTCAATCAGATATATACGAGCATCAGATACAACTCTATATGGATCAGTTACACATGTGGTGCTTGCAAGACGGCACTGAACACAGAGCTAAGTCCACAAGTACTTTTCTCTTAAATGTGTAAGTAAAAGCCTACTTACTGGTCAAATATGAAAGATATGAGAGCTTTTAACACACACCTTGCCTATGTTATAATCCAGATGTTGAGTCAAGAACTGTTAGCCTCAGAGCATCAAAAACTTTTTCTCCTCTCCAAACTCTCAAACATTAGCCAAAGGAAGTCTTTGCTGTTCACAAGCTGTCCCAAAAGTCTTAATGGATATAGCAAAACTAGCAACACTAACAAATATATCCTGGGAATTCTACACCTATGCTCTGTCACTTTTAATGAATTGAGGAGTCTCAAGAGCCAATGGTAGCCTCAGCTAATCACAAGCAATCCTGACTATTTGATTGGCCAGTCAAAGCAGGACCACAAGTCTTTTAGTCTAGTATATATCCTGAGAGGTGTTGCACACCTAGGTCCTATCTTTGTTGTGATCACTCACACATGTACCGACCAATACTCAGCTGAGAGCTGCTCTGGCTATCTGTCCTCAGTCACTCTCCGGACTCTTGCATCTGACTTGTTTAATCCTCAATCATAAACACACTGAATGCACATCCAGTTCACAGATAAACAAGTAAGACAGATCCAATTCTGGTTATGTTAGTCCTCATACATTCAATTCAGGAATTGGTTGACTCCACTAATTACCTTATGCCTTGTTCTGTGTTGTGATGTAAGACTCAGATATTGTAAGATCCTCTGCAAGGTGGTCTCAACAGAGATGTGAGTTCGGTCTCCTCACAGTGATATACAGACTGAGTCTCCTTCTCTAACCTTCATCAACTGGCACTTCCCTGCTCACCTACCACCCCCTGCTTGTGAATGAACTCCCCACTGTGGTGCATTCCTAGTCATAACAGGAACGTGCCATTTCTCACCAGGGGCGAGAGCTGTGCTTACTTTACACAAACCAAGCACAGCTGGACCAGGGAAGAGAACAATAAAGAATTGTGTCCGAGTCACGCCTGTCCCCTGCCTCTAGGTCACTTACATGCAGTAATGGCTCCTCCCTTTCACTGAGAACACGCTACTTCCTAACCATGCTCACACCTCTCCCTACTTACACCTCTCATTAAGGTCCTTAGGTCTTCATTGATACACCTTTATTGGGGCTAGACAACACATCAATTTTAACTCTTTACCGGTTATGTATTGTTATTCTGGTATGCTATCTTTAACCCCTGCAATGAGGAAATACTCCCTTCCTTTGTTTCGGGGGCTGTTACACAGACTATGCCTCAATACAATTTTGAATTTCTGTAAAATCGACATGGATAACTATTAAAGGTAAATTTACCTTATAAATAATGTAACAGATCCTTAATTATTCTAAAACAGTACGGACAGTGTTAGGAACATGACCTCATTGTAGTCATTAACATTCCAGGAAAAACTATGAATTACGAATAAGGATATGCAGAGAGATTAAAATGGTAATTACTTCACCACCAACTCACAAAGCATGGTTTCAATGACATACTTTTATTGTAGCTATGAGGACAAGGTCATTGACAAGGAAATCATTATATATAGCTATCGAGAATGGATATCATAAAAAATTCAAGGTATTGCTCATATTCTAGTTAATGTTTTGGGGGCTGTTACACAGACTATGCCTCAATACAATTTTGAATTTCTGTAAAGTCGACAGGGATAACTATCAAAGGTAAATTTACCTTATAAATAATGAAACAGATCCTTAATTATTCTAAAACAGTACGGACAGTGTTAGGAACATGACCTCATTGTAGTCATTAACATTCCAGGAAAAACTATGAATTACGAATAAGGATATGCAGAGAGATTAAAATGGTAATTACTTCACCACCAACTCACAAAGCATGGTTTCAATGACATACTTTTATTGTAGCTATGAGGACAAGGTCATTGACAAGGAAATCATTATATATAGCTATCGAGAATGGATATCATAAAAAATTCAAGGTATTGCTCATATTCTAGTTAATGTGCTATAGCCATTAACAATATTCTTGACTTAATTGAATTTTGATGTCAAGAAAAATTATATTTGAGAGTTATGGGAATGAAATAAATATGCATTTCATACACCATACATTTTTGGTTGTTGTTTTTTACATCAAGGATGATATTGATATTTGAGAGTTACATGACCCAAATAAAGAGGCATCATATATTCCATACATTTAAGGGTTTTTTGATTGACATGCATTTTCTGTTACAAAAATTGTGTTTGTCTATGAGTTATGAAACACTGTCCTAAATACACGCCAGCACCAGATAAATAATTTTTTACATTTACATTGACACCTATACCTACAGGTTGAAGTCACGGACGATTTTATAGTGATTAGATACAGGCTTCTAGTCAGAACGTTTTGACACATAAATATATCAGCAATTACTCTATGCATCCATGTTTTCATTGACATACATTTGTTGTAGTGATGGACATTACACAAGAGATTAAACCTGTGTTGATGGTGTGGTAAATTCCTCTGCCGCTAGGATTCAGACAGGGAGAGAAGACATGATATTTAGCTGGACTCAGACACATATTTGCTCAGCAGTGTAGAGTGTGCAAGAGGATTACAACTGTTTGGACTAAATACCAAGGCTACGCAAATTGGGTCTGAAACAGCCTCGTCTTGAAATGTCCTGTTTCTAGTTTAAACTACAAAAATGTCTTTAAATAAAAAAAAATCATGTTTTCTTCCATCACTAAATATCTTCCTGTTTCAAGTGAAAACTACAAAAACTTCCTCCAATAAAATTCATTTGTGTTTTTCTGCCATCACTACTTCAAATGTCCGGTTTCGGGTGAAAACTGGAAAAATTCACCCCAACAAAATTTCCTTTTGGTTTTTCTTCCATCACTACTTCAAAAGCTCCTATTTCTAGTGAATAGTACAACCAAAATACTTTGCAATTGAATTCTTTTCTGTATTTCTGTAGCCTCTACTTCCTGTTTCTATAAAATAATACAATCCAATCTAAAGGGGTAATACATAATAAAATTATAAAACTCAAACATGAACGTTGACATTTTGAAGTAACATTCACAATAATTAGATTCCAGAAATATTAAGTTTATCTTAACCTATTCATCTCTACAAGCCAGAAAACAGACTCAAGTACCTATGTTTTCCTTGTTTTTTTTAGTGAAAGGACAGAATAGCTGAAAAGCCTGAAATACATCAAAATTACTCAAAATTCATTTCACATCGAAAGCACAAGATCCTTAATAATCAGACCACAATACATTTCTTGCTTGCCCATGGTGAAATTCTAGGACAGGCCCACAAACCCATAAAATTTATCGAGCGTGAGTTACAGAGAAATAATCCATACCTGGCTCCAAGCTAATCCTAGCATCTGTTTAATACATAATCATTTATCACTTATAGTGTTTGTATTGGATGAGAGCTTACCACAAGGTGACAGTCTGTCAACTCAATGGTGATTGGTTAGATTATAGACTGTCTCATGGTCACCAAAAACAAGAAGAATTTGTTTTTATTTATGCATAGTGACAGACTACACAAAATTTGAAGCTAAAATGCCTTCATTACCACATTATCATTCCCAGCATAAGGGCATTTCTTAGAACATTTTTTCTCAAATAACATACATCTGTCAACTGAACGTCAGGCCAGTCACACTTAATTCAGCAAGTATCATAACCATTTCACCTAAATGCCCCACAAGTTGACAATGACTTCAAATTGAATCAACTTAGCAATCACCATGATCTTAGCTAATTTGACTAAAAAGCCTCTTCGGACAAGGAAGTTATAGATTCAAATTAAGATTCAACTGGAGATGAAAATAACCAGATAACATAAGTGTCCATTTGCCAATAGGCATGAAATTACTTTTTACAACTGCCTGAGTAGAGAGTTCAAAGAGTGATCCAGATGGCTGAACCACAATAAGTAGGAGAAATCCTTCACAGCATTGGACTATATCATTTACTGTTATAATCATCCTGTCAGTCACACCAAGAGGCCTTCATAAAAACATATGGCACCTTTATAGAATATACTCCAACAGGAAACCAAAAGAAGTAAACTATAGACGTTTATTTAATATTATAGCCCAATAGCAAATTGAAGAATTTTGAAGTCAGTTATCATCACTCATTATAAGCAGTATGTGATTACTGCAAAATGTTGCATTCATTGCAAATAAAGCAGACTATTGATCTAACTTTTCTTTCAATTTAATAACTTCATAAATTATTCTTTCAAAGCGTTTATGCAATTAGGTTTCGCTCAAACCAGGGCACAATGACCCAAAATGAAGGATGATGTTCTAATAATTAGCAGATTTCAAAACAAACATAACAAAAACCTGGCTTGAAAGACTAGAAGACATCTTTAAAATTTAGAAGACATAAATTGCTAATGTTATTTCTTACATATTTAATTTAAAAGTCTAAGAGGACCCAGCTGGAATCAACGTCATAAAGTTCAAAAGTCAATTACATGAAATGAGAAACATATCTTGCACTAACTTGTTCTTTGCCTATAATTTGAAATCATAACTGGCTTCTGAGAAACAGCATCCATCAAACTAACGACAGTTATTATCAAATGAGCGATACAGCTGTCATTCAAATGGTAATTTAGAGCAATAATATGTCAATGCTATGAAGCTGTTGATGTTTGAATGAGGAAATAATAGTTATTAGTCTGCAAATTAAAGGATTAAAGTACAAACGATTGATAAATTTTAATGATATATTGCTGTTGTCAAATATCACTCAAACTGACTATATCCTTTTTATTTTCTGTATCATATTTCAAGCATAATACTGAGTGAAAAAGTACCATCATATATGTCAAAGACAATTTCAAGTTGAAGTTCTGTTGTTAGGATTTGATTCATTGATTTCCAAAGCAAAATAGATTTTATGCAAAATTTCTGCTTGCATTTGTAACAATGAAAGACAAAAACAAAGTAATTTTCATTTTTGACTGATTGCAAAGCAAATGAGAACAGTGTGTTCTATGTTTTTCTCATCCAATTAAAGCCATAACTTCTGCAATAGGCAGATGAGCTTGCTTCAAGAAGATGCAGGAATGTGATTTGCAGAAGGCAGATGTAAAGAAATGCAAAAATATCTGAGTCGATTATAAAGTTGCAGCAACCTGTGTTTCCATGAGTCTGAACAATTCTGCCATTACACGCAGCTTTTGGAGAAATGTCATGTATTGTACTCTGTGAATTGTTAATTCATCGTTTATACCAAAATAGAATCATCATTCTTTATCATCTTGTAATGACACTTGCATTCATTTTTCTAAAGAAGCTGACATTCATGATCTTTAAAAAGTTCTCATTACAACCTAAAATTATTTTGTTCAAGATTTTCACATTTGAAAGTTTAATCACAATGAAGTTTCTATTTCTAGACATGTGATTACTTTTTAAAATGGGAAAATTTGCAACACTTAATTCTTCATGACAACTTCATGTCCACTAAATTACAAATGTGATTAACAATTTTGGGATGCATTACTCTTTATACATAAAAACTTATGATAGAAACGATTAGATCAGCTGCCCAACCAGATAAACCAGAGGTTGATTTACAACAAACATAGGTAAGTATGTGCTCAACGATCTCCAAATGAAGAAGAATCCATCCGAACTGTTTTCAGCAGATACAAACATATAATTGTGAAAAATAATTAAAACAAAGCAACTTCTAAAATGAAACTGCAAGGTGTGGTGATCCTACAGGTTAACCAGAGCTTGATTTACCATAAATACTAAAAAATCTTCAGAGGGTCTCAAAACCTTTCCCTAACAGTCATCCTACCATCACCCTTCAAGAAAGCATCAAGTAACTCAGATCTTGAGTAAAGGTAAGAATAGAGAAGATATCTCTCTCGGGCCCCAGATCTTGAGTACAGTTAAGACTACAGAAGGTTTCCCCCTCCCCTCCCCTCCCCTCTCCCTCAAAGGAAAGCAAAAGGAGAGTATTCCATCAGGTAAACCAGATCTGAGTACAGGTAAGTCTATAACAGATCCCCCAGGATCTCCAACTGTGAAGGATTCCATGCCAACTGGTGTTTCCTCTCCTGGTAAAGAGGTTAGTGATACAATACTCCTTCAAAGAGCCATTGTGTAATTGATCCTGAGGAAATGGGTTTTTAAAACCCATTGGAAATCTGCAAGGAGCATTCCTATCTCCCTGTACCAATATTTCACACTAAACATGTGGATTCTCTTTCAAAACATTGCTAGATTTCCTGGATTTTACCTTAGACTATATGACAGGCTTGTTGGTTGTTTTCAATACTCCATCATTCTGGTTATTTCTGTTATTTACACTTAAGGTGGATTCTGTTTCATAACAGTGTCAGTTGAGCAAATTTCTATTACTATTCTGTATGTTAGATAACAATCATATTGGAAGATAACTTTAGTAAAAATCTCTTTATGTCCAGAATGTCTTGAGAATTCTGTCACAGAATTACTGTATGGGCAACCATTAATTATCGACAAGGGAGCTGATGGTAGCCATGGTTGTCACGAAGGTTCCATGAAAGAATAAAAGTCTGATGTACACGTTGCTGTTCCTGATTTCTGATACCTTTGGACTCTGTAGTTCTCCAACAAAATTGTCTCTGTATTGAACTATAAACCAAAATTATCCACAAAAAAAGATGGTTGACACAAAGGGTCCATGCAACAACAAAAGTCTGATGAACAAGTTACCATGCCCCTCTCATAAAATGTATACACCATTTGGTCATCATTCATGGCACACAAATCCCTTATCCAAATCACAGAAACCTTTCACTTCAAATGAACTAACTTTTAACCAGTGAAAATCAAAATCAAAGTAGTTGTATGCAACTTACCTGACGTGGTCCCCATGCGTCGCCTGCAACACATGGGCCGCTAGTTCAAATATTGTTTCTGAATCTGCCTCTATTTGGCCCTGTAAAGAAAGAAACAAAACTTGAAACAAACTTATACATATATTATATTATTTACCGGTAGATTATATAATATACTGGACAAAATAGGTTTTTATGGTTATTGATATAGGAATTTCTCTGTTAAATGTCATATCAATGTATTTAGTAATTGAAAATATCATTTACAAAAATTTCACTTGTTCTAAATTTTTGGTTGATTATTCAAATACTTAGTTATAAAAGCCTTAATTCAGAACTGTAGCATTCCCATTAGGAGCAGATTTTGTCATCAACAAACCAACACTCAGAATTTGGAACCTACTTCTGAATTACCAGTATACATGCTTTTAAAAAGACTTTAATTTGAAGAACAAATTTAAATCCTTCAAGTTTTAAACAAGGGGAATGAAATAATCAAAAACTTCAATCAGAATTTTCAGAAATATCAATATCTTATCTGACATTTTGTTAATAACCATATAAAGAAAAATCTCTTGAGAAGTTTCATAATAAAGACATTATAATCAAAACTTACAGAAAGTTTCTCTTACAAAAAAATTCCTAAACTTTTCCTCCATTTCTACACTGCACGAAACTGCAAACAGTTTTCAATCTCAGTGATTGATTAATAGATGTTCTTAGTTACTGGAGGTTCTTAAGTAATCTGATATGAAACTATCCATCGTTCTTATTGTTAACTGCATGCACAGCACCATTAATGATAATGATTACATCACATAGCTAGATGTGCAATGCAAGGATGTGCAACAAACGTTCTTTCCTTCTTTTCAGATAAGCAGACAAGGTATAACCCTTTGAAGTTATCCAGCAGCTAGAGGGTTAAAGTGTTACAAGATATACCTCAAACTCAAAGTTTCTCTTTCAAGTGTTAGAGATCTTGCTCAGATTGGATGGATCCTGTTTAAAGATTCTGTTTAGATGTGAGGAATACTGATGAAGGATACAGTTATCTACCACACATCGCACTTCACTAATTGCCAGGAAGCCTGGAGCCGACGGTTTGCTTGCTTTAGCAAATTGGTGTCCCTGGAGATCAGCATTTTGAGATATTTTCAGATGCATCAGCATTTTAGAATGGACACTGATTTCTATACATTAAACTTCTTATGATTTACATATAGAGGATTTGAAAATAATTCAACAACCTGATGAAAGTTCCACTTCAAGTATCACTTTATCTGTTTAAATAGCATCTAAGTAGTTTTCTATTTGCCAAAGCAAAAATTACAAATAAACAGAAAAAAAATATATATATATATAGTTGTCACATTGTGAGAAAAGCATATGTAACTGGCCTTGTCTTGTCTTTAAACATTGTGAGTGAGTTATTGTTTAGCGCCGCTTGGGCAGTGCCAGTATTGCAGCCATTAGCGGCGTATCTTTAAACATAACATTCTCTAGGTATTGACTGGCAGTAATACAGATGATAAAGCCCACCTTAATGACCTATCTCATGACTAGAAGCCAGCAATTAGAGAACAGTTGATGGGCCAATATGTCTTTAATTTTCTCATGGAAGTCTTCACAGAAAATCCTCAAGGCTTTTGTGCCACTTCCAAACAAATATTTGCAACGAATTTTGGGAATTGAAACTGTCACAATTATACTGGTGCATTTTAAACAATTTGCACGACAAGCATAAAAACCCAGCTACGAAAGGTTTCCCATGACATTTGGGATGCATGTGTGTGGTGTAAGATTGGAGAAGAATGTTCATAATGCTTACAGAGCTATTGTTTCAGACATGTAAACAATATCCCACTTACGCATCATTTGAAAAATGTTAATAATCTTGAAATATAAACTAAAGAAAGAGTATTAAATCCCCTAGACATATTTTCTTGTATAAAAGGACAGCACCTACAATATTAGGTCAGACTTCATGTTTTGAATTTCACAAAGGTCCAAATTAAAGGTTTTAGTTTATCACATGATGTTTGGATTTAGGAAACCGTAATCAGAAAATTGACATTTGACACCCTACACTGAACTAATCAAGCCACTTTGCAGTGAATCCCCTTTTGGATTGCAAAAAGATCAGCAAGCTTTGGTGGCTCTCAGGAGGTCAGATGTGATTTTGTTCAATTTTTCACTTTTTTACATTTTCATAATTTTCATGGGTATATTATGATAAGTTAGTGAGTGAGTTATTGTTTAACACTGCTTGGGCAGTATTTCAGCCATTATGAATACATTATGATTACAAAGACAACCTTTAAGTGACTTTTTTAACAATCGATGTACCGCTAACAAATCTTAGTAAATGATCCAGAGTTGCGAATCTCTGGAATCTGGGTTCAAAATGGCCATGTATAGATGTGATTGTTTACATCAACCACATATGGGACCATTTTTCCATTTTACATATATTTCATGGGTACATTATGATTATCGAGTGAGTGAGTTAGTGAGTGGTTTGTTGTTTAAAGCTGCTTGGGCAGTATTTCAACCATTATATATAGCATGAATATATCATCATTACAGAGACATCCTTTTAGTGACTCTTATACAATCGATGTACATGATCGAGATTTGCAAATCTCTGGAACCTGGGTTGAAACTGGCTACTTGTGTGACTGTTTACATCAACCACATATGCGACCCTAATAGTTTGTATACAATAAAGGTGTGATCAATACAGCTTATTCTAATCACTACAATACTGACCTTAATTCTTATTTACTAATGAGAAATCTGTGTCCATGAACACTAAATTTAAGCTTATAATTGGTTGAATGAAGGTTACTGACTACCAAAATGATCTTTTCATTTATTACACTTCACGTTATGGTGATAATTATATAAAGTAACAATGTAAAATACCAAACGAACTTAATCAATTCTTACTACAAAATTAAACAAGAGTCAAGCTAACAAATTTTCAAACACTTTCACCTGACAAATTTCAAAAGATTCATAGCCCTGACATTTAAGATTAACAAGAGCTTAATTTCCCGACAAAAATTACTGACTTCACATCAAATTCAGGAAAGCAAAATTTCCAAATATTTTTTCGACTTAAAAAAAAACTTCATTCATTACTTAAACCTGACAGCAAAGTATTTTCAGGTCAACATCAAAGTCTTCATCAATCAGATTGTTCCCGTTTGCAAACACCAAACAGTACCTGTCCTCCTGGCAAACAGCCTGTAGAGAGAGAACTCCATCAAGGTAACCATACCTTTAGGCCTGATGAGCACTGGAGCTGAAGTCTGATAAGCTGAATATTGCGCTTGACTAATCCAGCGGTAATACGCATACCCTGGCCAAAAAGGTCAGAGCCATAAGCGGAACATTCATGTGGAAAACTAATCAAGAAAGCCTTGTCAGCAGAATTTCAGACCTTACATCATAGCGGATGTGTGTCCTTTGAGGGTAGACGAGTGTCAACTGATAAAAGCAGCAAAATGTCAGAAGGATATGAATAGTAAATGCATACATGAAGTTTTGTCAGAGTTCTGTTCTAATGTTTCTCATTATTGAAATGGTGAGGTTTGAGAAATGATAGAGACATTTGGTAGTGTTTGAAAGGTTATACCATGTACTTATGGTTTCTGAAAATGCATTAGGCAATTTTCATTGATAACAAGTCATTGTCACATTTTGGCATTAAGAATGAATCAGCAAGATTTGTGAGCTGAAATTACCTCAACATAAATGCCCAGAACAAATTATGAAAGACAATGTACATGACTTTCTTCTCTATCTTACATTTACAGGAACTTCGATCCTTTCTCTATTCAATGATGTCATCAGAATTCTACAAAATAGGACTACTCATCTACACCATCGATATTATCTACAGTCCACATGAGTAGACAGTCGACTTTCATTGACATCCTTGCTGATATTTTCATAACTATATTGTAGAATGTCCTGATGCAGTTTTGACTATTTTTTTGGATACATATATTTTATTTTCTAATGACAATATTGCTACATCAGAAAACGGCAAACTAACACTTCTCACTTAAACCACATTCAGATCAAGTCCACATTCATTATTATTATTCAGGAGGTTAACTTGATTCCCATAACTGCATAGCAGTAAATCCTGACAAAGAATTTCAAATCACTTCATTTAAATTTCCACATTTATTTTTATTGATCTTGAGGTTAATTAGATTACAATAACAACATAGCAGTAGATCCTGACAAGGAACTTCAAATCACTTCATTTTCAAATACCATCTAACTACAATGCCACATGAAGGTTGGTAAACACGAGTTTATTGTCCCAGGGGCTAATAAGTAAGGGTGTCGCGATACACGAAAGTATCGATGCATCAGTACTTTTTTACTGCCGATACGATACACGATACGGATCTGAATGTATCGATTCCACTTACCTGAACCTTATCGATACTTTTATTTTGCTATATCAATCTCATAATAAATTTATAAACGTCTGTTTATAGCAGATTGTGCCGATAAGAAAACGATCTTTACTTTGTGAACACAAATAAGGTCGAAACAATAACAGCTGTGGTGATTGGCTAGTCTATTTAAAGCGACCAATCAGCGATCACGTATCTATTAGCTTTATAGAGTGCTCTGCTTGATTCAAAAGTTACAAGGCATACGCTACATTGACACACGTGCCACCTGATTAAAATTAAGATTATATTTAAATAAACTGAATTAAATAGTGGACACACATTTTTATATAATTAAATCATTCAATACTCGCCTATGTTGAGACGATTTGATTTTTATATTTTATTTTTTTATCACGTTTTATATGTAAAAAATTAAACGGCTTACGTGGACGATTATGAAACCAAGCAAAGCTAAAACAATGTCGGCATTGCGGGGGAAATGGAATTTCCGACGACAGACTTTGAAAAGCCGTCTGGAACCAAATTTAAATTTAATGTTTGGTATTGTTTCGCATTTCCCGTATTCTACGATGTGGTTATATGTAAAGAATGGTGTTAGGGAAAACGAGTCAGCAAGTGAAAAACGTTTTCAATTTAATGTCATATTATGAGTTAATTTTGCATAATTATCATGCATATATCATTTGAGTATTGTGATACTGTGATACAGTTGTTCCATTGAGACTGGTCTTCTTTGATGTAGACATGTGACAAAATCTCATTATTTTTGTTATAATGTTATCAGGTTATGTGTCATATGTGATATTATCATTGCAGTATTATCATTTTGAATTTATCATTTGTGAAACAACTGTTCCCTTTTGTCTTCTTGTAGACAACTGGATGTGTGGACAGTAACTCAATTTTTTAATTAACAAATGGTGTTTTGTTCATTTTATTTATTTATCAAAAATAAAGGTGTTCTTAAGAAATTAATCTTAACTTCTTAATTGTAAGACATAGTTATAACAATTAAATCTGTCAACACAAAGGCCTGTTCCGCAATTTTAACGAAATATGTGTATCGCGATACGTATCGTATCGTCACCCTAGTATCGTGATACGTATCGTATCGTGAGGTTAGTGTATCGTGACACCCCTACTAATAAGATTTCCATAACTACTCCATAAGTACTGGACCAGATGACCACATGTGATGATCCATCAACTGGCTATATGCCTGTCACCGGGACAATAAGACTGGACTCACTGACATGCTGAGGATGATAAGCTCGATCACAATCACACTCAAACTGCAGGGGTCATCTAGCATATGGGAGTCCACATTTCACAAATCAGTCTTTATTTCATTTGGAGTGGGAGCCATATATTCTCGCTTTACTCTAGCTAGCTATCAATCTGCAATTCTTTTAGAGTGGAGATACTAATTTCAGATCCACAGAGCCATACTTCATTCATGCTGAGATCAATCATAGTGAAGTGGTACTCATCAAATAATTATGCCCATTTACTGTGACCTAATAGTTATAAATGATTGATGAATTCAAGGCATTTTCCATAAAAAAATCATGTTTTAAAGAAGAAACTACCATGCAAATGGAAATCAACTGCCTAATCAACATTTTCATACAGATCTTTGTTGGCCTAGCTATGTCGTATTATTTCTGTCACTGAATTGAATCCAATTGCATAATAAACTCCTGCAAGTAACCTTAGAAACAAAACAACTGATTCAAATTCAAGTATATGAAGGTCAGAGTTCACTGATCTGTTCACCTCAATGTTTTACTCACCTTATTTCAATAAAAAATTAGATACTCTGGAACAAAGTATCTTCTTTCCTCCAAAGAAAATGTCCACATGAAATAAGTGATCAAAGCTTGACCAAGACTAGATCTAGCCCCCAGGGACATTCATCAACACTGGTCAGGAAGATGGACAGAAATCAGCATATTTAAGTGAATCACCTCATCTCCAATATTTTATCCTATTCATAAGAGAATTCACACTGGTTAAGAATACTGACAGGATGGGCTGAATGCTCCTGTCTTGTGTCCAAGCTTATCAAGCACTACAGATAGTTCCTATCATATGTATAGACACTCGTCACTCTGGTCAGGAAGGTTGACAGAATAGAAAGGAGTCCGCTTTCTCAAACAAGCTAGGTCATATGAAAATTCACTGGTTATGAAATCAGACCTCTATCTAGTATCCAAGCTTGACCAGGACTGCAGCAAGCCCCCAAGGGACATTCATCAAATTTGTCAGTAGTGTTCACAACGTAGAAGCAAGTCCCTTTTCTCCAAAAAAGCTAAGGGTAGGTCACAATTATTGTATGAAGATTTACTGGTCATAAAATGAATGCTCCAGTCTAGCGTCTACTATCCAAGCTTGACAAGGGCTGAAATTAGCCCCTTGAGATACTCATCAAATTGGTCATGAATGTTCACAACATAGAAATGAAAATAGTTTCCTCCAGAAAACAAAGGTCATATTTATATGAATCTTCCATAAGCACTTTCATCCACACTGGTTATTAAATGAATGCTCCTGTCTCCAATAGATTTATGCTTGAACAAGAGACTGCAGCTAGGCCTAAGAGACAGCTGTCCACTGGTCATGATATGAATGCTCTTGTCTCCCATCTCCTGAACAAGAGACTGCAGCTAGCCCGAGAGACACTCATCAGCGCGGAGCTGTCCAGGGAGATAGTGATGACTCCACTGACCTGTCTAGCCTGTATATCTTGCATAAGGGAGTAAGTGAAGCTTACCAGCGCTTATCAGAGTAAGTCGTCTCATTGTCTCATCAATCAATTGGATGTGAAATATGCTGCAGACAGCCTTGATTTGACAAATGTCTAAAATGTCTGCATATTTGGGTTTTGTTTATTAATTAGAATTGATATGACCTTTTGATAGTAGACCTTAATTGACATATTATTGAAAAAACAACAACTTAGGAACAGAGAAGTTTAATTCTTTACTTTTTTTAAATCTTCAATAGACATAAAACCAAAGTTCAATCCCTAGACCGCTATGACACTTCAGTATTTTACAGTTTCTCTCAAATTGTCAGTAATCATCAATTGCCTGCCAAATGAAATCTGTAGACCACCATGACCCTACTATATTGTACAGACACTGAAAGAACACTTGACATCCACCCATGACCTTTTCCAATCTTGAAGGTAATTTCAGTTGTCTGGGCTATCTCCTGTACAATTGTGTAACTGCAAATCACTTTGGACTGATAGAGTGGTTTGGCTCTTTATTCAACAATATCTAGCTATAGGACAAGACATAAGATTGACAAGTCTTCAAAGCTTTAGAAACCCTGCCAAAACAGTGTCTGAATGTTAAAAGTTTTGGAATCATGAGCACTGATAAAGTGGTTGATACCTGAGGATCACATAAAATATAATGGATTTGACAGAACTGACAGATAGTACTTTTCAGATTTTCCGGCACCATATACAAGGTCTGTAAATGACCAGAGAGCAAGACATGACTACAGCAAAATGAGAAATGTCTGAAGTGCAGATAAAGGTCTCATAAAGAATAGTGCATGGCAGGTCAAACTTGAGTTGCATAGCAAAATCAGGAAATATTTGATCTGGTGAAGCTGCCCACTAACAGCTGATAGCATTATCATAATTTGTGAAATTACTGCAGCTAAATGACTCTTGACTGGTGGATGAAGTGGACTTATCTCCCTTCTCATAAATATGTCTGCATGTCATGGAGAATACTTGAGATTAATGTTTCCAGGAAACTGCAAACATTGCATACTATCAAACTATCAAAGATTGTAAATGCAGTTTCAAGACAAATAAAAATATTCTAACAATTCATTGACCATTGTCAGACTTAACTTCACTAAATTCTCATTTATCATGCATGGAAAAAGGGGAGAACTACAAAAGATAATTTACTATTTCTTGTCCTTTTTTATCAAAACGTCCAGATTAATGAACCAAGTATTTCATTTTTAGTTTGATGATATTACAAGGTAAGATAAGGTTGTAACTTGTTTCATCCAGAGCACAAGATATTTTCACTGGTTAAGTATAATGCTGGAAAATGGCATGAAACAGTTAATTTTTTGTCAGGGTGGCCCAATTGGTAAGATGCGGATACTGTAAGTGCTGGAGGTGCTGCCAGACTCTGAAAGTGTGGGTTCAGACCCAGCAAGGGACTTGACTCAGAAATGCCAGAGAATTTGTACTATTGAAGATAGTGTGATCCAAAAAATGAATATAGACTAACAGACCAATACCTTTAACCAGTGTAGCTTTGTCAGGCTTGCTGATTAGCTTAGCATACTGAAGGATAGTCTGTCTAACAGCCCCTGAAACAAAATATCTTTAAAGACCCACACAAGTCTATATTATTATAGCAAGTCTAGCTCATTGCAGTTTCTGAAAATGAACAGCTTCAGTGGACTCCTTTCAATTTTAATAGTAGAAAACTGCATTTAATATGTATTTTCATTTCAGAGAGTGAAATTAAGCCTAACTGAAGGAAATGTGTGGGAAAGTGACTCTGTGTTATTCAAGTGGCATGAAGACAGAGAGTCTAGTAAAGCACTACCAGCTGTCAAGTGTATGTCAGGTTTGACCAGCGGTCAAGTATCAGTAGTGGACTGACCTGTTGGTCACTGCCTCAGGCACAGAGGAGAAGATAGTGCTGGACAGTGACATGCACATATGATCAAGATCACGATCAAAGATCAAGATTTTGGATGCAAATATCAATGTGTCAATAGGACTTTTGCATCTTGTCTTTGCTTAAAGAGCTAAATAGAATAGTTAATGAGAAGGAACCTCTACTTCAATATTGATGTTTTTTTTGCAGAACATAGATATCTAACGTATTCAAAGGCATTCAGACAGAGAGCAAGATGCCAGTGGATTTTGCTTCTTAAACATCTTCTCTTTCTTCTCAACATAACTGTTAATAAAGCAATTTTATAGAAACAAGTCATTCTTATTCTAATAATTAAAACATGTCTATAACGTACAAGGAGTTAGTGGTATCAACAGCGTGAAACAAACAGAGCACCAACTATCTTATTACAAAGAAATTCCAACACAAAGATTTACAAGTCTTTCTACAATGTACAAGCAATGCAATAGTTAGAACCAACAGCTCAAAGGGAACATCTTCAATAATGGAGCAATTCCAAGACAAGGTAGTACAAGTATTCCTACCACTTACAAAGAGTACCTTATCTCTACAGTACCAATACATCAAGCCAGACAACACCTAACATCTCTACTTAGATCTGGTTTCTTAAGTCTGACAAACAGGCCAGATAACACTGGGCTTTCTGGTGATGTACTGGAGAAGTGGTCCAGTTAGATCCAGTTGTTTATGGTAGGGGCTGGCCTGGCTTTGTTTTAGTAAGTGAAAATAGTTTTCTCTACTTTCTCATGAGAAAATATAATTGATATCATGACGGTTTACTTTGATATCCAGTCTATAGTTCTAATAGAAATAATTTCTTGAAACTATTTCCAAGTTCAAATTTCCTCGTAACAAAAGTTTAAACCATTAAAAAAATTCAAACTTTGGATTTGAAAGAGGTCTTACTATGAATAGTACCTTCTACTTGACCGCTTAAATGGCTTGAGGGATTAATAGTTTATCATCATCATCATAACATATCTATATATTGCGCTATTATCCATGTAGACGATGCTCAAAGCGCACAAAGAAAGAATTCACAGAAGAAAAATCTCTAGGAAGAAATGTGTTTTGAGGAGGAGTTTGAAGGTGGTAAAGTCACTGCAGTCTCTAAGATACTGTGGTAGTTAGTCCCGGGCACCTGCGCAGAGCAGGCAAATGATCTAGTTCCATAATGTACTGTTTTAACATAATAGTTTCAGTTAAGCATCCTTTAGGTATTATTTAAATGGTTGCTAGTTCCAGTCATTGCTCGCAGGTTTCACCGCTATACAGAGCCACAACTGTGTTGCGGGCTTTCTCCCTGCAATAATACTAGCAGTCGCGATATAAGTGAAATACTCTTGAAAGCAGCCCCATAAAAAACACATCACCTCACCTCACCTAGGTATTATTTCAATCATTATCATCAAGTATCAATTTTACAAGAGAAAAGACAAAACTACAACCATGACTGCCATTTGCTGCATTCTGTACCATCGCCCATATTGGTAGAGTTTAACATGAATGGCTGATTTGCTACCTTCCATCTGCCAGAGCTGGAACCTGGCACTAACTGGCACAGTGTCTGCTGCTATAACTCTCTCCTATAATAACCAGAGTCTCAGACCATTTGGTCCTCTCTTCAACACCTCATAATCTCACTTGTAGGGCCTGGGAAACTACAATACAACTACTGCACTTGGAAATAGGAAATTTCAGTAGTTCACTGCAGATCTAGAGTTGCTTTTATAGATGTTTTGTTCGGTCGAAATAATATTACAGTCTGAGTTTAACACTACATCAAAAGTGGATCTTGAAAATACATTTCCAGGATATTCTTAATTCAAGTTCTAAACATTCATATTAGGGCAATTCTAACATAGTAAAAGTCCAAACCCATTCTTGCTCTGCTTCATGGCTGCATGTATATTAAATAGCCGCCCTCTGCCCTCTTAAATTGTGGTTACTGGGAAGGCATGCAAGAACACAACTGTCAGAGGAAACTTACGCCCTACTATTCTGACAGGTAAATAATGGATGAAAATAACAAGGTATTCTTTCGTCATTACCATAACCTGGGCCCTGAGCTTGAAGGAGGAAATACATTAATAACTTGATCAAGATGTCCTTGGTCAATCATGTGGCACCGTCTTTGACATTTATAATTAGACAAATAATCTATCACAACTTTTTCTGAGTCTTTGAGGTTTTCTATAACAAGACCGAAGAAAACATCCATGGAGGAAAGTGTGCATTACTTTTAGATCTGACATTGTGCAAATTCTGACAAAATGTTCTTAGTATTGTCAATATGTCTTTTTCAGAACATATTTCATGATGTTCAGGGGTATATTTCATAAAATTATAAGTTAATTTGACCTTTTGCATTGATAATATATTAGACTTTTTACCTGGCATCATGAAGATTATTCCATCTTCTTAATTGTAAGAAGCGTAATTTTCATGGGTTTCACATACAAAAACTCATCAGTGATCAATTGGACATACGTACCCCTTTTTCCAAAATAAAAGCATGATTTATAATGTCTATTGGTGTAAATTTTTATGTTTCTAAAAGATAAAGTACTTTGAAAACCAATAACATGAGAATTTAATCAAAAAACAATGTTACACATAAAACAACCTCTTCTGAAAATCAAGAATTCACAGAATTTGTAATATCTGTTTCTTTTGAGGTGAAAAGAATAAGTTATTCTTACCTTAAAAACTGCTTGCCTTGCATTCAGGTAAAATAATTCTACTGTAGAAGTATCCCGTAATAATCCAATAGTTTCTATGTAAAATCTGAAATGAATGATGATTAAAATTAAAATGTCATAGTATTAAATATGTTCTCGCCATTTCATTTACCACAATGGCAACAGAATGTGAATATTCATCAAAAAATAAAAACAAAGTTAATGCACAGTAATAACCTGAAAATAGTGACGCCCAATGTTTATTATATTCCAAAATGAAAATAGTTTTTTAAATTTTCTTTCATCCTATTACACCCATTTGAGAAAAGATTGTTTGAACATATAAATGTCAACATATTTAATGAATAAGCATAAAATAAAATGTCAACCAGCATATTCCCAATAAAAAATTCATCAGCAAAATGTCATAGATGTTATACCCATAAACCAAATGAATATTTCACAAGATCAAAGAAAAGATAAGTAAAGAGAAATAAGTGCACAAGCTTCAAAATCTAACCTAGAGCAATTATTTTAAATAAACAACTACAAACAAGAATATAATTGTATGTCCCAAGGAAATTCAAGAAAAGGGAAATATGAAACACTTGTTGTACAGATGTTTTGGATTAAAACATCCAAATGATATATTTCTAATAGGGAGTGATTCTAAGTAAAAAGTTCATGTAAGAATTCATAAAAGAAGTCATTAAAACCTTTCCTTTTCTGAGAAGACACAAACTCTTAAAAGTGTTTTAAAATGCTTGAATAAAATTTTGTGGATAAGCCAAATTATTTCAAGTGATTTTAGGGGTACGATTATGATACCAGCTTGAGCTAAGTCAGGATAACATTGGTGACCACCACATAATGGTAAATAATTTTATAAGTTTTGTCAAATGAACCAATATCATAAATCTGTGCTCTGACTTCTAAACTTGTTCCCATAGATTTAGATATAGACTACAGACATATGGAACCTGTTGAAGTTCTGAGCTAACAAAGCTAATATATTCAATGTCACAAGGCCATCATGAACCCCCATGGCGGATATTGACATAGGATTGGCGAGGTCCTGCTAAACATGCACCTCACCATTGTTCAGTTAACTTGCATTGAAACTCAGGAAACAGGGTTAGAATTTCAACATGGTTTTACTCAAAAGGTGGGGCAAATGGTTTAAACAGATGTATCGCTTACTCCATTTTTTTCCTTTTTTAAAGAAATTTGGAAGCAATATGGCAACAACCAATGACATCGTAATGCTTGAAAGGTTGAAGGAAGTGTTGCTTAGTGTTGTTTTCATTACTTGATATGAAGTTGAAATAGGTAGGAACCTTGAAAATATTGCAGAACCTGCAACCTGATACATGTGAAACTTGCATATTGTTGAGCACAGTTTTGTAGTGATTTGTATGCTGGCCCTCATGCAAATTACCATTGTTCAAATACCTATTGAGGCACCTAACATTTTCTACAAGGGCCTTGTACTGTGTTGTGTCTCATTGGAAGGCACTATTTCCACATTGCAACTAGTCTGACTACCTGTACAAATGGGTAGTTGACCGGAAGAAAGTATGAACTTATATTAGATAGGTGGAATTGAAGAACTTTTTACCTATTTAACAACAATGAAAATTATCTTTATTAAAAGTTTCTAAAGGTTTGCTTACCGTATTGAAAAGTGTAACGTAAGTGCTGCACTGCGTTTAGGTAAATCATGGTCCAGTACCCTTTTCTCCAGGTTCAGCCAGTTGTAGTGACCACTGAAATAAAAAAAAGAAATTTATGAACTGGCTCGACTATCAAACAAGTGCTAAACTATTGTCAAACCATTGCAAAAGCAATATCTAACAAATGCTACAACAATGTTAAAACTTAACAACAAAAGAAATAACCAAGGGTTTCAAATGCAGATTTCACAGTTCAAATCAGCATATTCTGTAAAACCATGATATTAGTAAATGAACAACATTGATGACAGGATATGTGTTTACTCTAAGATAAGTAACCATGGATATGGACTATTTGAATAAACAAGCCATCAACCCCAAACATTCATATCCATTCAGCAAAGCACAAATTTCAAGGGTTCAATCATCAACTCCATGATTTATCTGTACAACAGCCTCAACATTTAACCTAGGAAGGCAAATAACAAACATACATCAGCTAGAAGTGTTTTCAGTCAGCAGCAACACAATGGACATGGACATATGGTTCCAAGTTTGACAAGCAATGACAGAAACTATCTTCACTTCAGTGGTGTGCTTTTTTTCATTGAAGCAACAGGTATTCATATTCACAATCAGATTTGATTCAAATTCATGTTCTTGCTGACAGAATCTGTCCATGGAGTATAAATCATCGGTATTAAGATCATGAGACAATACAAATTACATGCAGTAACAGTTTACAGAATGACATATCTTTTCTGTTTTTAACTTGAGAAATACTTTTGAAGATGTAGATCCTTTAAACGATTCTGTTGCAATTGTACTATATCTCGTGAAATGATAAAAAGATTATTTTACAGTTTTTCAATAAAACAATTTTGAGGAATTCAAATATAAGTATCTCCACATTCGTATATAAATGTCCAGCAATCCAGACACATATTAAATGTTGTTAACCCTGTTGATGAAATCTGTCCCCACAGAGTGATTTACCTGGCACCTAACTAAACAAGAGCAGCTAGAGGTCATACAAACACTCCAGGTGAAACCACAGGTTTGTTGAACTAATGTGCACCTCCAGACACCAATGCACATCTATCATAGCTGAGTTCCCATGTTATGATTCAGTGTTGACAGGAACTGTTCACACCTCAGTGATTTATCTGACTGGACAAGGACTATCCGAGGTGATAAATTTAATGCTGAACCAACAATCAACAGATTGACTGTGTGATGCACATTTATCAATGTTCTGTGTCTATGTTGAAGACAGAATGTTCTCACCTCAGTGATTTAAGGCCAATCTGACCGGACAGAATGCCATCATGATTTAAGCCATCCAAGTAGCATGTACAATATATTCAATTTCAGTAAATTGTGATGTATTTATTGGATAATGCACTGCTCAATAAATTTTTAATCCTAAGTCAGTGAAGTCGAAACTTGCTGAATTTGAAACAGGCCCTTTCTTGACAAATTGGCCTAAACTATAAGATCACCACGGCATGGCATTTAGTTACAACATTTAGTTATGGTTGCTTAAGTCTGAGAAAGCACTTTGCAAATAGGTTCATGACTACAGAACCAAGGCTCTTATCTGATACAGTCATTTAGCAGAACAGGTACATCTTCATTCAGTGATGTACATCTATCAAAGCAAGCCACTGGCATTCTCAAGGTGATTAATAGAAAACTGGACATGGATTATTTGAGTTGAATATTCATCAGATTGTTGAGGTCAGAGCCAGTTCTGCCAACTATGATTAGAGAGAAGCAGACTGGACAAGGGTCAGCTAGGTTCTGACCAGTGGTATACATTGGGACCTACTGTACCAGCCATACATCAGCACCTCACATTCCATACATCAGCAGGACACACAGCATTCAACAACAGTTCACACAACATCCATTCACAAGCCACATGACTGAAAACTCACTAGAATGTCTTATCATTAGTGGTGGTCATGTATAAATTCATCTCTTGGAAAATTTCTAAAAAGAATTATTGTGGTTCAGTGATTGGGAAAGGCAGGGGCCATGGGCCATTTTGCACATTGGATGAAAAACTTGTCCATTAAAATTTTGAAGTTTACTTTTGATATAATGGGCAATGGTCCATTTGAAATTCAGAAAATTACCAAAAAGCCTGTAGATGGCCCATTGTCAAAAATGTCTTTCCCAATCCCTGGTGGGTATTTTTTTTATAAGAATTAGGATTACTATGAATTAATTGATAAATGGTCAAGTTTATTAGAGTTTAATATCCCAAGGTGTGGTGCTATAATGTCAATACAAGGGTCAACTGAGGCTATGTCCAGGTTCTGACCAGTGGAGTATGTGGGTGATATATTGTACTAACCACATATACATCAGCACCTCACATTCCATACATCAGCAGGCTACACAGATTTCAACAACAGTTCACATACAGCATCCATTCACAAGTTACTGAAAACTCATTACACACCATGTCTATACTGGTGGTCCAGCAATCTTAAATTTTTCAAAAAGTAGAAAAGGTCAAATTCACATAATCACTTTGTAGGAAAACTTTTTTATTGAAAACAAGTTAAAATTTTCTTTTGAGTTGAATATAACCTTTCTTGAAGAAATTTAAATCACAACAAATTTTTTTCGAATAACACTTCTCCTGGTTTGTCAAAATTGAACAAAAGCAAAAACAATTTGGCAATTTGAGTGCTAAGTTAAAAAAAACGTTACTAACAAGAAGGATCGAAAGACATCATAAACAAGTTTTTAAATCAACATTTCTAATTACAGAAAAGTCTTTCCTAAGTAGCTTGAGCTCAATATTTCAATACCCTAATCAGAAAAATTACTGTTATCTTGCAGTGAGAATAGGTAACTGTTGAATTCTTAAAACCATCAAGAAGAACCAATTGCTAAACACTTCAACTCAAAAAGGTTTTTATGATCTAATGTTTTCAAAAGTATGATGGACCACTTGGAAACATCTGGCTTGCATATTTCTGAACCTTTTCCAATCATATCTCAAGTGCTCACCAATTAGCAGTGTGTTTGCTCATATCATGTATGAATACAGGACGGAAATCTATCTTTGTACAGGAAATGGACAGATATCCTTCAAACAAACAGATGCCATTACTTGAATACAGATATGACCTTATCAGTAGAGTCAACTCTTCTCAAATGCTTTGCGCAGGAAGCTAGCATTCATCTTGTATTATAACCATCAATCTGTTTAACTATTTCTTGGTTTACATTATTCCATACACCAATTTTAGATTAACAATTTCATTTCTTGATTAAGCCAGATTTTGTTGAGATTTTTAGTTTTAAACAAAAGTTTTGATGAATTGCAGAGAACTATCTTTTGAAGTAAACTGTTATGAAATGTATCAACGCTTCAGAAAAAATATATCTTGTACATTCAATATAAACATTGAATATCAAATGCTAACCTTCACAGGAAAAAAAACAAAGAGATAAAACACTTCGTCCAATAAACCCTTATGATCTAATTCAACAAAAACTTAACCAGAGGCACTGGGCCAAGAGCATGAATGTTTG
The DNA here is from genome assembly GCA_916613615.1 of Steromphala cineraria. Taxonomy (NCBI): domain Eukaryota; kingdom Metazoa; phylum Mollusca; class Gastropoda; order Trochida; family Trochidae; genus Steromphala; species Steromphala cineraria. The sequence continues at coordinate 38,859,864 of OU744726.1, forward strand.
TATCACCAAGACGAAATGACAACCACATAACTAGGTTGGAAAATGTCAGGATTTGATACAATTCCCAAAAGTACTATTGGGCAGTCTGCCTCCCAGTTCTCCCAATTAGGTTAAACGAGAGCAGCATTTGTGGAGCTTTGAAGCTGGGGATTACAATTACCAAGCTAACACCTGTAAGTGAGAAACTTGGAGCCCCAATCGGCTGCTTGAGACTATTCCTTGCCAACTGACAAGTTTGTTGCTGGATCTGGGTCGACTGAAGGTGGCGCTTGGATGATGGAAAGGTGGCAGAGAGATGATATGCACCAGATGGGTGGGATACTCAAGACCTGCCTCAATCAGAGTCTTCTGACGTCTGCCTCTATTGACGTCTGCTACTGCTATTGAAAACAGGCCATAGACTTGCCTTGAGGTTGGAGCTTTGATGCAAGATTAAAGATTTCTTATTGAACATACATTTGAAAGATTGAGGGAAGTTTTGATTTCTTAGATGCTGATCCTGCAGTAAAGGATAATTGTTTTAGACTTTGCTTATTGTCCGAGAAAACAAAATTTTGATTTCTGATGGCAGGTTACAGACAAAGAAGACTGAGAGAAAGACTATGCGATGGATTACAAAGAGGAATCATATTGGATGAAAGAAGGGATGAAAGATCCTTCACCCAAGCATCAGCTTCTTTCATGTGGAATAAACATGGGGAAAGTTTTCAATACATGGCCATGGGGACCTTCTGGGTATTTGTGTAAAGTCTTTGAGGCTCTCTGCAACCAGACCAGCCTGTAGCGGTTACATAATTGATGACCTACTTGATCTGACAAGCGAGATTCACAGGATGTTTGAAGTTGAATTTGCATCCTGAAAACTTTTGTTCCCTGATAAGATCAGATATCAAAGTTTCAGCAAAGTTTATACATACAACATCTATTCTGGTACCTTAAGAAACAAAAAGCATCCACATAAACCTTCAAATACAGAATTTATACCAGCATGTTACCCACTATATGAACTGAAATGGAATTCAAGAAATATGAAGAACCAACCATAGAATTCACAGACAAGTTCAAACAAAAAGTATTAACGGTAACAGGAACCATCAATGTTATGTTTAACCAAAGATGTAAATATTTAACCTATTCAGACTTGAATCAAATTCATGAAATAATAGGAACAAACCATAGACAAGTTTTACCAAAAGTAATCATGATCACATGTTTGATTTTTAACCAATTCACTAGACTCAAATCAAATTCATTAAACATGAGGAACAAACCAAAAACCTCCCCCTTAGAGTAGCAGTAAGGACAGTGAGGTCACATGGTTCTTGATTTTAAAGTTTACTTTTCCACCTGTCTGCCTGAGACTTGTGTTTGTTTGTGAACATTGACCAACACACTGGAGGCATTGAACATGCCGGGGAGAGACAGAGAGACACAGGGAGAGACACAGAGACCCTGTTCCACTGTTGTCTCGGCCAATACTCTCGATTCTAAGTCTGTGTCAACCGTTGTTGTCATCTCCAATACTATTGTCTGGTGAACTCTGACCTTCGACCTTCAGCCTTCCTGTTTGACCAACACTTCCAGGCTTCCGCCTCATATTGTACGTTCTTATGTTATGGATTCTTTGTTTATCTCAAAAAGTCTTCAAATCCAAAATCTGTATTAACCAATTTGTTAATGATATAGATATATCCCCTCTAGAGGATATTCCATACCATACCCAATAATATCATTCACTAAAATTTTAAACATATTTTACTAAGATATACTGTATACATTCAATAATTTAATTTTGAACAGAAATTGGTTTCAAAAGTAGAATCCAAAACATCTTTGAGTCATAAATCAATACTGTGAAAAAACAACAACAAAGAGTTGATATTCTTAAGAAAGAATTTGAAACAAGATATTTTTTATAAAAAAAAATATTTCATCTTCCCACAATTAAGTCACAAATAAAAGTCACAAATAAAAGTACCAATATGAAATCATCAAAAGTACCCAAGTTTGACCTCATGTTTTCTTGACAAGTGTAACAAATTCATGATTGGTATGTAAAGCATGCTTAAGGTCAAGTATCTGAGTATGAATAAGAATGATACCACCTGTTGCCCTACACCTTGTAATAAGGTCAGACTTACTGTCCTTACACAATATACTCAATAGGGTCAAATATGTGTTTCCTTGCTAGACTACTTGACAAAATTCAGACTCACTATCAAGCATCAATAAGAAATTATTAGCATTGACAGACGCTGTAAAACAAATTCACGCCTACTCATGCATCTCTATACCATAGTATCATGCATTTAACATTAATTACATAATAAATAGATTTTGAAAATCACATACATTATGATACTTCACTGACAAAAGCTCAGGAGCAGTCCATTGACTTGCTGAAAATGTGTGGTGTTCTTTTGCATTGGAGGCCCTTGTATTTGGGACAGTGTTGTTTTATAGGGGTCGAAAGAAATGTTTTAGGTTTTCTTACATCATGGTTACTGCACTTATGCTCAAACTTGTAGATAATGGTCACTTGTTCTAACATAATCTGTGCTAAAACATATGATCTCACACCAAGCAGAGAGGCTTTACTTTTGTCGAGTGGTATATTATTGCTGAGGAAACCATTATTGCCTAACTCGCCTTATTCCTAAATCTGCCTTCCCAGATATAATCCATTTTTTATTTGGATTTCTGTGAACTCAACAGTATGAATGGAAAGGCATTTAATTAAAATGTTCTTTACATTTGTCAAAATAAAAATCCTAAATGTTTCGGCATTAGGATTTAGACAATTTCTTTTTACTGATGATATGATGAGTTGAAACCTTTGTAAATCAAAATTCGTACAATTTATGTTAAACAAGGATCACAAGTTCTGACTCATTAATTTATATGCATAATCAACCTGATTCCTGCTGTGAAACTTCTAAGAAGTTTCTTCTTGACAATGAGTGAACCAAAACTGAGGACATGCAGTTATAGATAGTCAACTTTAGCTTAAGACCTTGAGTCAATAAAGTAATTCAGTCCCTATTGACTCAACTCTCCATTAATTTCATTCACTGATAACAACCACTCCACATTTCCAACTGCTGTCACAGTAAGAGAAAGGACACTTGGGGCTTACATTATTGGCTGACCTAAAGGAAGATGTGTTCATTCATGTTTTAATGAGAATGAGTTGGGATTTAACACGTTTTCAAACATATGTCAGTTATTTAACACTAAGAATAATGTTTTATTCATGTTCAGTATATTCAATATTGCATCTGAGAAAATTTAAAGGATTTTTAGCAGTTCAAAAAATACTAATTTTATGAAAATGATTATATTCAATTTCTATGAATTTCAATGCATGTACTTCTGTTTTGACAATAATTGTGGTCTGAAAAATTACCAAGTAAATTTCATTTCTCAAAGTCAACTTTACTTCCACTTATAATCTATTTATTCAGGTGATATGAAAATATACAATCTGGGTACAAGTCATTTAACCTTTTAATCAAGTGTCAAAGCCAAATAAGTATTTAAATGATGTCATAAATAATTGGACAGCCTCACATAGTAGTGTGAGTTAAAGGAAGTCTCCTACTCAGCACGCAGTAGCGTGTGTGACCTTTGACATTTCCTCGCCACAAGACTGTCAGCACTCCTACATACCTGGCTGACCTACATACATACAGACAGACGGTCAGACAGACAGACGGACAGACAGACGGTCACACTACCTGTTGTTGGATAGGTGTGTGGATCTCCGTAGTTATTGTATTCAATTTATCTGTATTGGATCAACTCTTTTATCTTTAGGTTATGTATTGGTTCAATAGTGATCTCAAAGACTATTTCACTCAAGAGAGATGGTAGTTTTGCAGGTCTGTAATATCAGTGAGATTGAGCAAAATGTTTACATCATTAAATAATAGCTGTAACTATATAGCCAATATTTTGGACCAACATTCCAACATTCCACACAAATGAAAAAATCAACTGAAACAAGTTACATCCTTCCATAATCTGTTTGACATTCTTGACAAAAAATTGTTTATGAATTCAACATACTTCATTTGAACTTCAGCAATATATTATTAAGATTTCATAAATATATGATTAAAACATTTTGATCATGACAACTGTGAAAATATTCAAGCACCCTATTGGGTGTAATATTGTATGCTAAACGTATTCACACACGAATCCACAAAATAAAACCACCTTACAATGTTAACGTAGCTATTAAAAAATTCTAACTAGCTATGACATGAATAAGATTCAAGTGACGTCCTGGGTAATAGGATTACGCAAGAGCAAAGACAAATATGTAGATAGTAAATACCACTCCTCTACACCGACACACATTTTAAAGTGATTCAATGATTCATGATGCTCAATACCACACCTTGTTGTCTATCTTAGAAAATATAAATCTTGAATTTCTTATATTTGATAGATATCACAAGCGATTCTATGCTTAAAGGATTCACAACCGAAATCAATTAAGTTAATCAATTTCACACTAAAAACATCTTCCTTTGACAGTGATCTATGGCATCAAGAGTTATCCCCCTTTAATCAATGGATCTCTAAAACTGCTACATCAAGCACATTTCATCAATTTCATCTGAATTACATAGTTGGAACGGTAAAATATTGAAAGTAATGCAAAATTATTATCAAAATTAGTATACTATCTGTCAAATAACAAATATAAACATTATGTCATTATCAAAATGACAAAAATTTTAATCAAAACCTTGAGTTTAAAAAGATAAATGACAATTGAAATTCAATAACAATATACTCACGTGTCATCGACAAAGGCCAGGCCGAAGTACTGTTTTTCTTTGAGACGGAAATGTGACGCAACCAAATCCAACAGTTCACAACTGAACAACTTAGGCTGAAAGCAGAGAGGAAAAAAGATTATACAATCGTCACACAATGTTAATTTTCAAATCCTATGTACACAAACGGAGAAAACGTTATCCAGGGAATATGACTAATATACTTATGACTTTATGAAATGTCAAAAATTTATAATTTTTACAAAATAACAAGGTGAGAAAAATTCAACATCTTACGGTTTATAAGTATCAAAGCAACCTAATTTCAAAGTCCCATTTTACTGTCAATTCAATTTAAAGCATTTAATGAAAAGTTAACTGCTTCTAATTTCAAGCATTGTCAAATGATGAAAGAGATATATCCTTGATATGTTTTACAAAATCGAGACAGGTTTCAGAAAGAGGGTGATCCTGATCCAAAAGCAATCCAAGGGAAGTAACTCTTTTAGCCTCAAATGAAAACAATTGTGTTGCAATGTAACTATAATGGAGAGAAAAGATAGAATCAAGATATATCAATCAAAATCTGATTTTCTTAGTGGTTATATGTCTAGTTAGTTTTCAAATTGTTTTGTTGAAAATGATAAAGGAAGCATTTCTACACTTTATCAAATTTGTTTAATTCTTTCTTCTCCTGCCTTGAGACATTTTGCTCCCCAAAATCTGTTAATAAAGTTATCAATTTGTCTTATCATAAGAGTTCAGTTATTTTCCCATCTGCATATTTTGTGTTGGTTATTAATCAAGATCAATTAAGCAATGAATAAAATCTAAATCTTCACAAACTACCTTTACGTAATTACACCTGTACACCTGCAGGTAGTGCTGGTAGGTGCATGTATATAAGTCAAGGTAAACGACAGGTAGGAATGCAGGTAGACAGATAAGTAAAGACTCTGGCATGGGACCAATAAGCCAAGCGGCTAATGAGCTGTTGGTAACTCCAGCCCTCCTGTGCTGACAATTATAACTTATCTATGATGAACGCTGATTTATGTTGCCACACACAGTCGATTAAGGCTTGTATCAATACAGATTATTTTATCTTCATGTTGAGGGCAAATGCTCTTATCAAGCATTGTAGATTTTTTCATGAATTTAGGGTGGCATTGTTATGTTTTAAATAAGTTGAACTAAGTTCTCAATATTTTATGAATACCATAGTAATTGTTTTCTTAATATTGAAGTTTAAAATATTTCCTTTTATTACCCATAGTATGGAAAATAAGTAGTGACATATTTTCAATATGAGTTCATGTGCATGTATCACTTTTGCCTAGCAACGATTGTTGAAGTGCGATTTTCCATATATTTACGTCTGTGACGTCTTAAAACCATTGTTTGTGACGTCACTGTGGCTGGCCTTGGTAGGGGAAGCAGGCAGTATTCTGGATATTTTTTACAGATTAAAATGAAAGAGAATGGGTACCGGGAATCCTCGTATTTAAGCCCTGCCATTATTAAGCCCATGAGCTTATTAACGAGTTTTGATTTTCGAATTTTAGCCCATGGGCGTAAACTTGATATAATATTTTCTCCCTTCAAATTGTCCAAAACAATTATTTCGATGGAATCACTCTTGCTGTTTTAGGCTACGATAGTCAATAGGGTTTGAAAACATAGAAAATGCATTGCTCTCCAAATGCAAGTGTCATTTTAGTCACCAAACGTAACAGTTTGAATACGTTTCATAATAAACAATCAGGTACTGATAGGGTAAAACCATTGATGTTGGTTATCATCGAGTTTTAAAAGAAGAATAAGTCTCTTTTTTCCTTCACCATTGCAGCATTATATAGGTAGAATCCTTAACAAGCAAATCCTCGACTACTACAGGGAAACCTTAGATTGAAAGTAAAAAGAAAACATAAATTTTGTTGTAATTTATCTCTTCGAAATTAAGCCCAGGGCTTAATTTCAGAAAATATATTTCTCATATGAAATGGGTAAAATTCAAAATTAAGCCCAGGGCTTAAATACGAGGATTCCCAGTAATAAAGAATTTATTACCCTTGGAAGTGTGTATGCCTCAGAAACTCATGCAAATTTGTGTATAACACTCATTCTCGCTCGAGCAATACACAAACTCACACTTGTTTCTTAAAAGTCACATGACACTCTTAATCGGGTAAAATAACTCTATATAGCTGATTATCATACATGTATATGTATGAAAGAACTGTTTCATGAGACAGTTTGAAATCCCTATTATTGGCCTCCTATAAGAATGTTGAGTATCAAAGACTTCAGAAATTAAGTAAAAGAAAGAAAAAGTATTATTACTTTGAAAACTACATAATTCAGTTAATCATTTTAAATGCTAAAATAAAAACCAAACAAAGTCCTTGACTTTTATTATGCCTCTCAAACAGTTAATGTATCAATCATGTAAGAAACAAAGAGGCTTAGTTAAATTGTGTTCTGTCAAGTTCAGCACAGGAAACTGTTGGCAACACAAGGGACATCACCCTTCCGGCTAACACAGATGTACATAGGGAGCTTTAACTTGTTGTATGAATCTTTAAAAGATTCTTGCTAATTACAGAAAGAGGAAGTCAGCAATTACATAATTATGCCTTTGCACATGGCCATAATCCTTCTAGTGCAGATGCATTTTTAATGAAGCTGGAAAATTATTGAATCAGTTAACCCTTTTCTTACTTTCTATACTGTTTGGTTGATTTTAAGAATCAAAATTTTAAGATAAATCAGGGTATCGACAGAAGTTGTTGAAGGGTTCATAAAATCATTTTTGTAAAGTTTTCGATCTCTATAAGATCAAAAAGATTCTAACATAATTGCTGTGTTCTCTTCAGATTGTGGTACACCCTTTTTCTACACATGAACAAGTACCTAAATGACATACATCTGGTTGTCTAGTGTTAGAGAACAGGATTTCACTCCTTGTGTGTCTCGTTCTTCCTGGTAGTTCAAGTGTCTCCATTGAATATATATTCGCACTTGAGATTTATTAATTGTGCAGCTCTACTGTGCTTTCCTGCATCATGGAGGAGTCACTCATATCCGGACACAACGATTTATTCTGGACAAATTACTCAACTTCGAGATTGCCAAACTGATATTCAGTTTGAAGATACCTCTAAATATCCGTACAAGATTTTGAATATTCTCAGGAAATGTGATTCATTATGAAATATACGATTCAACAAAATACTCAACTTTGAGATTGTCAAGCAGATTTTCAATATTGAGAAAAACCTCCAAATATACGTTCAAGATGCTATATTAAATTTTGTCAGGAAATGTGACTCATTATGAAATATAAGATTCAACAAATTACTCAACTTTAAGATTGTCCAACTGATTTTCAATTTAGAAGAACCTCTAAATATAAGTACAAGATGCTATTTTAAATTTTCTCAGGAGAGACGGTACAAAACATAAACCAGACTGAATTAAGGTGCGATGGCAATGGAAGATTTGTTCATACTGTTAAACAGTTAAATAACAATGAAAGCCTTCAAAACTACTGTCTACGCCTTGCATTGAAACCTTCAAGCACTGGCTGTAACAAACAATCCGTGTCTACACTGGACATACCATTGAACAAAAAATGGCTCAGACCCCAAAAACTAAATGATTTCATGGTAGTCCTATTAAAAATTAGACAATTCTCAAATTCAAACATACAAAATTCAGGGACATCAAAATGTTGGTTGGGATAATCTGTTTAAGAGGCTATCTAACAATATGTTTCGCCTGACTTAGACCAATTAAGGTACATCAGACATATTTTCATGCTTCTTAGAATTTTTAAAAATGTCTGAATCTTTGCAATATCCTCAGTTCTCTAATTTGATTTAGGAATTCAGCCCTGCCTGTTTAGCTTTAGGTGCTGGCACATTTCCAGCATGCCAATCTTATTTTTTATCAACTTTTATTCCAGTCAAATTAATTCTATTGAAGCCATGATTGAACTTATTTGATATAGATAATGTTGTGCTGAGGATACATAAACCTCATATACTCATGCAAGTGGTAAAACATGCATGATAAACAAATTTAATATTTTCTGCTCCGATGAAGAACAAATTACAGAAACTTTGCAAAGTAATTTAGCATGATATGAAAATACTACCACAAGAAGTAGTTAAAGCATGGGTGGTTTCAAATCTTTTTTTTATCTGTTTTCTACATTTCCAATTACATGTATTAATCCCCTTTCAGAATTTCACTTTGAAAATATGCCAAATCTGTGTTCTTATATTTATCAAATCAAAGCCACCACAAGTTCTGTCTTGTAAGGAATATGTGTGGACAACACAGGTGAAGGAACTGCAGTCTTTTGCATCAGATCCTTATGCATCGGATACAAGCCAAATTATCAGTTTTAAACATTGATTGCATAATTTTCATCCCCAGTTTGAAGAAGACAAATATGACAAATGTTAGAGAAGGTAAGAGCGACCTCAGGCTGATTAATTGACAATGTCTCAAGAATATAAGTTCCAAAATATTGATGTCACCAGGATACAAACTTGTTCCACTAGAGTTTCTACAGTCTGACCCCAGACCAGTCAATTGCATTGTTATTTCATTCGGTTTATTTTGATTAGACTAAGAGTAACCTCTACTGGTAGATGTACTGACCTGCAGAATGATGTCCAGCCTCCTCTCGTCTGGGAGCACGATTTGGCTCTTCCGCCCCTCCGTCATCTGAAGAATAGATACACAGCACTTAGTACACAATGTCAGAGGAACAGATACACAGCATTTAGTACACATTGTCAGAGGAACAGATACACAGCACTTAGTACACAATGTCAGAGGAACAGATACACAGCATTTAGTACACATTGTCAGAGGAACAGATACAACACATAAATCTCAATGTCATTTGAATATGACAACACACTCAAACTGATAGTCATTGTCTAGCCAGTACATATACAGAAGGTCATACGTATGCATTTTGGTCGTTTGTATTGAACGAGTAGATGTCATGGACGCGGAGGAACAACGAGTTCGAAGAACAATTGTTCCTACGTGTCCATGACATCTTCGAGTTCAATACAAACACCAAAATATAAGTAGTACAAGTAGTTTTTGAATTTCAACCTGATTACCGGTATTCCCTTTACAAGGAATGTTTTGCCACAAAAATAGTCACTAAAGCAAAGAGAATTAACATTTTTGTTAAACAGCAAAGTTATATAAATCTTACAGATTTTTATAATTCAACACAGATTGAGAACTTTTCTTATCATTATCTCATACTCTATTAAGCTACACAACAATACACTCTGTACATAAATGGTGAACTATTTAGGACATCCAATGCATGGAGTTCAAATGGAATGAAATGGACGGTATAGGATAATGAAGGTAAATGGCATTTCTTCAATGAAGACCTGCACAAACTATGTTGAGGAACTAACTGAAGGTTTTAACACAAGACTTCGACCAAAATAGAACACTTGTTAGTCTTGCACAAAAATGAAGCCTCATCGGTGTAACATCAATGGATTGAGTTGACTCTTCTAGTTTATTTCAGATGGGAACTATTTTCAGTTTTGTAATGTCATGGAGGTAACCTAAATCTTTTGCTATTAATGAAAGTTTCTAACACTTGAAAGTAATTAGGAAAGGAATTCCTTATCAAATTCCTAGCAAAGTTTGTATGTATGGATGTTTAGAATGAAGGTTGAGATTTTCGGCCACAAAAAGCACTTGTATCTATCATTTAAGTCAAAATTTCATTCATTTCTAAAGATTCTGCATATCCCTTCTTTTCTAAATAAAAGCTAATATTTTGATAAATGAATTCCAAGATTCAACAAATAAGTTCATGACGCCTCATTTATCACTGTAATTTAAAGTAAAAATGTTACATCGTCATATTTGGGATCACACTGTCCACAACTATACAACCTGAGATTTTGCAAACAGAATTTTGGGTTTTTATTGCCGATAGAATGAACCTAATATAAGTTATAACATATATATATTCCTAAATAAAAATGATTTCTAAAACAACAAATCAAGCAAAATATATATTTCATAAACATGACAATTCTTACAAAAGAGTGGATCCCCATGGCCCAGCCAGATGGTAACAACAGTGCAAGTATCCAGTGTCCTTCTGAAGTGACCAATACTAAACCTAGTCCACTGAATATCGGTACTTAGCTAATCAATAACCTCCAATTAATCAGACAAACAATGCAGGTGGTTGCTAATTAGCCTAATGAGAGGAAACATGATCTAGCCACATTCTTCTCATCTTGTTGGACAGTCTGCGGAGGGTTTGAGCCCTTAGGTCCACCCTAATCCCTTAATTAGGTCAATTGGGAATTAATGTGCTAATCATTTAGCTGACTCAATACACACAATCAACCAATTCATCAAGTTGGTTTGTGATTCAGGCTACAGCAATGTATCAGAATCTTGTTTATCAAGAGAAACCTCCTCTTTGAGATGTTAAAGAATTATGAAATCATTGAAATAGGATGCGGAATTCATCTATCTTCATCTGAAATTGAAAATTAAATCTGGCAACATATGCCTTTTGTACTTTTTCTGTTTATGTAATATTCACAGATGTAAATTCAGATATATTTGTATCTGCATCTGGTAGAAAATCTCATGATTGACTGAAATCAATAGTTCGAGAGAGGTCTTATGCATAACAACATCAGTAATGGAGCCCTTGATTTTGATAATACATCTATCTCAATATGATCACTATTATATCTTATTTGAAATAATTCATCCATAAAGTTACTGGCCATAGAAATGATTTAACAGTGAACCTAAAATTTGAAAAATTCTTTTACAGTGTGTCAAGATGGGAATTTCCTTCTGTCAAGAAACATTTAATTGTTCCACAGTGATGTATGGCCATATTTACCAACACAAGGGAGGTAATAACCACTGTCATGCTGATAATTTGCAGCTCGGAGATATTTGTACACAAGGTGATCACATAACACCTGTTGCGAGAGATTGTCAGCAATATCCATGGAACTCATAAAACACTCTTCTTTTACTGTCTCACATGGCTCTCATAGTGTTAAGTTTCAGATATGATCCATACATCAAAGCCAGGTGATGACAATAATTGCAAATAAATCGATCACAGGGGAATAATGATGGACTTTGTAATATATGACAAAAACTTCAGCAAACAGTAAAAACAGAAATATGCTTAAATTTTCAAGCAAAGGATGAAAAAGTAAATTCCAAAGCAGAATTTTTCAAAACATTTGAACAACAAACCTACTTTATAGCCATGATTCATTGAAGCCACAAGAATAATCCACAAATATGCTGTAGTAAGCCGAGAAAAGCATACGTCTGCTAAGGCAGGAAAACATTTGTAGAAGTATTCCCTTGTTTACATTGGCCATGATATGATCGATGGGTGAGCTAGACAACTCTGTGTACAAGATAAATAACACACATACCTGGGGGGGCAGAAGTAGCCCACTGACCCTATTACGCATAGCGCGGACATCTAACGCGGAAACACTTCGTCGTCCTAGCATCAAAACTGGTAAATCCAACACATAATGAGAATGTATTCCTGGGTAGTTCCGGAGTATCCTTGATGGGTTGGTCCACCTACACAATAACCTCAAGTGCACCCAGATATGACGTAGATGATCACAATGGATGGTTCAGTCGGCCACAGGTATTAGTTTCCGAGCACTCGACATGGATGGCATGGTTGGCTGACTACCTGTCTGTGTATAGTGTGTACAGAGGTTCTATCTACATGCATAGAGAACATAGCGGTCCATACCGCTCAGGTGTTCCTTTGTACTGTTGCTCTTCTATTATAGATACAGTGTAGATAGCTAGGTCAGATTCAATGATAACATGCCTACCTGACACTTTGATAACAGCTTATGAAAGATGTCTGAAAAGGAACCTAATAATCCTCCCACTATAATTTGAAAATTTGAATTTGAATGTAAGAAAAAATAGAGCCATTGGCTCTGTAGCTCATCAGGCTGTACATTTGATTTTGCTTTAGGGTGTGACCAATGTGTTTCCCCCCTTAGTAGGGACTACAGGGTCACAAAATCTACAATTATTAATATTCACTAGTCAAGGAATCTGTACACTATGTTTAAGCTTTCTAGGCCATATGCTTCTGGAGAAGAAGATGAAAATAGGTTTTAAGGGCTTTGACCCTGTGGCCCTTATTAGGGGTCAGAGGGCCACCAAAGCTACAATTCATAATCCTCACTAGTCAAGGAGTCTGTACACAAAGTTTCAGCTTTCTAGGCCTTATGGTTCTGGAGAAGAAGATGGCTGTTTAAATCTTATACGGGTCATTCTCAAAATTTGACCAAATTTTAGTCAGTAGCAAAATGCTCTAAAAATATTATTTCAAATTTTTTTTAAAAGCCATATCCTCAAAGAAGAAGGTATTTTGTACTTCTTTAAAATGTAAAATGTTACGGTGTGTTGGTATTTTTGGAGAAAATTTTGGTTTTGTCGTCATTTTGGAAGAAAAACCTCTGTCAGTTGACACGCGGGTGACTTTGCAGAATTTTAAAATGCATATTTTTAAACTTATCTGAATTTTTTTTTAACACTTAAGCAAAAACACCACTATACTAAACACATTTTACACTAAATATTAATTATTTCACAAATAATTGTATAAATATTTTAAAAATAATGACCGTCCAATATATCATTGTCAGTGGTGTAACGCATTATAAAAATCTGACATTAAATTATTTTCTCCCTTCAATTGTATACTAAAAACTGACTGCTCCCTTTCCTGATGACATTCTATTTATGGCTGAACTTTTAAGGAGGTCATATTTGAATTGCTGTTGAAGTTTCATGAACTTTTTTTAGTGTACAATATACCATAACTTTTCATTGTGTCAGTGGTGTAACAGTGATTACTTCTTCATATGAACTAATACAAACCCTTTAACATGTTAGGTCTATTTAAACAAAAAGAAACACCTTCATTGATGTCATTTGATCAGTCTATAGGGGTCATTATTGTTTTAAAACTCCTAAAATTGTGAATGGGTCAGTGGTGTAACAGTCAGTGGTGTAACAGAGGACAGAAATTACACCACTGACAAATCTTGTAACACCACTGACAACACTTGCCTTCAATGCAATATTCACAAAACTCAAACAATTTACATTACATCTATTTAGAGCATTTCCATTAAGAATGTTTATTGAAATATTTATTGAAGAGACATACCACATAAAGTCATATTTCTCCATTGTATGCCTTATAGTTTGCTTGGTTTGTTACACCATTGACATGTTTGTGACACCAATGACATTTTCACTTTCTTGATGACAAATCTCAAATATTATTATCATTAATTCTATATCCTGCTTCTTGGTTCCCTATTTGTGTCCTGTTTTGGGTCTGAACGAGGAAAGAATTGTCTACTTTTTTTTATTTAAGGTAAAAAAATTTGATGAAAGTAAATAACATACACCTTTTCAGTAGCATTTGGTGTGAATGATTTAAATTCAACATTATAAAAAAATAAAATAATAATAGTAATAACTTGTTTTTTATTTGAAATCGTGGAAGAAATTTGGCATATCCAAAAGATAGATTGTTAAAATGTTGTTCACTGTGACTAAAATATGTTACACCAATGACATTCAGAAAGTACATCTTTATAATAAAGAAAAGGAGTTTTAAAAACTATAAATGACGTTGACATGTATGAACAGAACTCAGTAAAAAAAGTGTTTCTACTGTTTCCTTCTGAAAGCCACTGACATTGGTAACCGTATCGTTTTTTTTAGGAAGACGTACATCTTCAAACATGGGTACAAAGCCAATGTCTCTTGTTGAATTCCCATTTGCAATTGGAAATGTTTAATAAACATAAATATAAATAATCAAGTTGACTTGAAGAAAAAAGAAAACAAATGAACAAAATGAAATGGAAAATGAAAAACAAAATGATAAGCTTATCATCACTTAGATGAAGATGAAAAAGATCAGGGTAATAGCAAAACTGATACATCTGAAAATACTTGATTTGCATTTTGAAGCTGTCACTGAAGGTGAAGATATGTAATTGAACGTTTCTCTTAACACAAATTCTTGCTATTGAACCCATATAGTCTGTTAGTTAACAATGCAAACTGTGAGGTTAAAAAATACTGAAAGTTATATCTTGCAAAATCAAGTTGTGTAAGAAAATGTCACTGGTGTAACAATATTATATTTGTTAAGTTCACCGTAATCATGCGAAGATATTTTTCTGAAAACTGTTAAAGTCGTATTAACCTACTTTATAAGACTTCAAATTTGTAAATTATCAACTAATGTGCTTTTATTTGGCTTAAAATATTAGAGTTATGTCCCAAAAAATCAGGGGCGAAACAAACAGAATATGTCAATGGTGTAACACTATTCACTGAATTTGCACATTTTATTTATTTTAATATATAAATTTTTTAAACTCTTAAAATCCGAGTTTGAAAAAAATCTTTTGAACCATTGAAATATAATATTTAACAAATAAGGTTATTAATTTGATTTATCTTGGAATATGATCAAAGAAATCAATGGTGTAACACAATATGTCATTGGCGTAACAGTATTTCAACAAGATGTTCATTTTATTTTTGTTAAGATTGTTTTTCAGAAAACTTTCAAATAATGAGTGTTAAGAACATACTATTGAACTTTTCAGATGTATCAATAAGCATCTAAATACGTCTTAAATGGTTTTAACTTGGGGCAAAATATTTAAGAAGTCTTTGGTGTAACAAATATGTCATTGGTGTAACAATGTTTTCTATACTTGAAAAATTCATTGATATTCATATGGTTCAGGTGGAAACTCATACAATCTAAGTATTCAAGATTTTATGTTTATCCAAACAATATCTTGATAAGCAATTAAAGTCATTATCATTGTTCAATTTGATTGGAAGTAAGATCATGAAAAGTCAGTGGTGTAACAACTTATGTCATTGGTGTTACAACATTACCAAAAAAAATTCACTTCATACACATTAATATTTTCCTTCTATCTAAGAAATTATGTGTATTCATAATATGCTCTTCAACCCTTTCAATTTGAGTATAAGCAACAAGAAGCTCTAAACTTTGGCAAAAGTAGAGAAAAATCAGTGGTGTAACAAAACTTGTCATTGGTGTAACAGTGTTCATTGGAATTTTGTGGTAGATGGTCTCATTTTGATAGTCTATTATTTTCAATGCTACATGTTTGAAAACCAGTTCTATCAACAGCTATCAAGTAATATAAATGATTTTAGTACTATTTGTTGAACTTATTCATTCAGTAACTTACATAAAATTCATTGGTGTAACAGATTATGTCAGTGGTGTAACAAAGAAAATCAGTGGTGTAACAAGCCTTTTTATCAATATTTAACAATTTTAAACATACATTTTTACAGTTTGGACTACGCTGTCCCATGCTAACGGAAAATACCTGTGATATTAATTGATAAAAGATATACATTCTTTATGTGTTAATGTCATACCATAATAATTCTATATGTCAGCACTTCATTCTTCCCATTTCAAAATATTTTTGACAAATCAATGAATCAAAAGTGAAAAAAAAATATTAAGTGAACTCACAATTAAAAAAGAGAGAGAAATTATGGATGATGACAAAACTTGTGGTTTCCTTTTTTTATTTCAAAGATAAAAATATCTACTTTTATGCTTGTTACACCACTGACATTTTTTCAAGGTGATATCGTTAAAAACTTAATTAAAGAAATATTTAATTAGCCTACTGCGTGCAATTTATCATAACTGCATATTTCATTGTGCTGAGCATATCATAGCATAAAGAAATCATTAATTATAATGATTTGTATTTCTGTTTTTAAAAAGGTCTAAATGTGGCCATTTTTTGAGAATGACCCATACCTTATATCAGTTTATTTTAGTACTTTACTTTTAACTTTTTAGTACTTTGATAACTCTATCACTAAGCATTTGATAGAGAAATTGATTTACTAAGAACAGAAAATCAAAACTACATCAACTGTTAGGCAATTGTCATGCTTTAAGAGTTTGTCTAAGTGAATCAAGGTCGTCATGCACAAAGCACTACAAAAATTTCATGAATCATATCTTGAACGTATTTACCTCACAATCTGTATGCCCACACAACAAAAACGATGTCATCTTGAAGGTTTATACGAAAACAGAAAATTCAAAATCCAATTCAAAAGTCACAATAATCCCCTGACATCTTCATCTTCCTACACAAGGTGAAGCAGTTTTCCACCACTGAGAAGGAAATGAAGGATTTCACTTTCACATTCACTTGCTGGATTTAACTTCCATCTTAGAAGGAGCTGTCACAAGGATGATGACAAAATCATGTCTATGTAAACATTTTCAAGGTCTTTTAGTTCCCTATGTACCGAAACTGAGGAATATTTCCTGTTACTGGGAAAGATACAAACACATATCAGTTTTTGGGAAACTTAAATGTCAATCAAAATTAACATTTTTACAGGACATTACCGTCCACTTGACAAGGATCCCTCAGGCTAATGCAATCTATAGTTTTGATTAAACATCATTAATTTCAAGAGAAATGAGAAAATTCAATACCTTATGTGAATAATCTCTGAAAAAGTATCTCATAAAAATACTTGACATTTCTGATGAAGTTTTGTGATTATCTTTTTATCACACAAAAAAAATTGATTGAAAATGTTCGTTTAATCTTGATATTTTACAAACGGCAGTAAGGATGTTTTACATTCAAAAATATCAAATTAAAAATATTCCTCATATCCATTAAAACCAAAGTCCGAGATGAAACAAGTGACAAGACTTAAGTAGAGGTGGTACAAAATCAACAAGTGCAATGCCAATAAGAACCATGATTTATTTAGATGAAGATGCCTTTTTCAGAATCTGACATATTCAGCATGAAGGCCGCCAAAGACAACAAATTTAGAGTATCAGGAATCAAAGAATCACAAGCGTTTTGAAACTCTTGCAGGGTACGCTGGTTTCCATGTCGACTTTGGCGCCAAGCAGGTACAAGTACTGACTCAGGTGTGTTTGAAACATAAACACTCTGCTGTGGAGAAATATCGGTGAGATAGAGACCTGGCATGAGGGGAACAAACTCTTGGTACGGGAGGTTAGGTATTTTGAGTGGAACACCTTTTTTTTTACTAGTATTTTGCATCATCATTAATATCAATGGGATAGACCTATATAGGGTGAATGAACTGATGGTATATAAAGTAGGATGATGAATTTGAGTGAAACACATTTTTCACTTGAGTCTAGCATTTTTGTAAATCCCTGCAACAAAATAAAACTGTTTTACTGTAACTGCAAGCTTATGCTTGAAATGCTATGAAATTCCTCCCTTGGAATACCTTTAAATTGCATCACATGCTAGCAATTAATAACATACAGTATTGCACCATATCAACTATTTTAACTCTAGTTCTCTCATATGATCTGTGCACACCTAAAATACCGCTATTGTATACATTACATACATGTACTCAGATATTCAACACAAGCACAATCAGTTAGAAGTGTGTTACCTGTACCTTGTACAACATTCCTTCCGCTGCAGAGTACCTGAGCCAGGTAACAAGCTCATATACCTCACATAAACTCTTTGTATACATGATACAAATACCTCTACACCTAGACTTGTTGCAGTGTGCAGGGATAAAAATAAGCACTTGTTGTAGCCTATAGGTTGTTAAAAGAAGTTGGATAAAGAGTAATAACTGGTTTGGAAAGGATCAGTTTAGTTTTTTATAATATGATCAGGCACATGTATTTGGCATGCTGGAATTTGCTTGGACTACATCTTTCAGAAATGCACAGAAGGCAAAAACTTTCAGAAATATATAATCAGCACTATTCATGGTTCAGGAATCTTGAAAACTGGTACAAAAGGTGCAGTGTTAACATTCATAATGTTGGTACTAGCTTTTTATACCATATAATTTATAGGTACCTCAAACCATTTCTGATAAGAATCAAAAAGGATTCCTTACTGGTTCAACTAAGCTATCAAAAAGATTATAAGTAAAAGGTTGAATGCATTCTGACCAACAAGCAGGTGTTAATGTCTTTCTATTGAACATTTGACAAAATACACCCTTACTAGGTTTATACTGACTAGGGCAGAGAATATCTCCAGAGAGAAACAATACGTTAGTCATTCAGTTCTACTTCATTTACTAGAAAGTGTAAATCCAACTAGTTGTAAAACAAGCTACAGTTCAATGAACACAAACAACTATGTTGTAATTTACTCAGAGGAATTTGTTTTATAGACACTATACATAGAAACACCTCTGTGCCACTTAATTACTTACATATGTTATTGTACCTACGGCCTGAGTGACTACATTATAGCAACATAAATACTCTCACAAAAATATAAGGTCATCGGGTACATAAGGCTAACATATGTAGCAGGTGAAATTCTTTCTTTTCTTGTGAGTAATATGCTTATAGAAGCATCACATGCTTAGAACTCAGTACATAAAGTTTATTGCATAGAGTGGTATCATAGATTGGATGCTCTCCTGATTTATGTTATTATGGGAACATCAACATTCAATGCAGGAACTAAAATAGTATAGGGTTGGAAGATTTCACATTGATTCTTGCATAGAGGAATAATGTACAGAAAACTTGAAACATCTATACAAAATTATCAAAATTCAAAAATTTTCAATGAAGAATCCTAGTCAATGAAAAATCCTAGTCAACTATGAAATGACATCAGCTTCCCAAGCTATTGTCAATGAATTATCATGAAATTCCCAAGCTGTTGATAATGAATTATCTTGAAAATCTTCAGAAAAAAATTACTACAACACATGCGATTCCACGATACTTACACCGAGTAATCTGGCAGCCAATCAGAGAGTGACCGTCCTGATTTGATTCCTGTGAGTTCACCAGTACAGTAGCAGTGGTTCAATACTAGTGTTAGCTTGTAGCTGTAACAATATTTACAGATGCTTCCAGTCAGTGCCAACACAAACAGTTGGCAACTATTTTCTACCCAGAACTGCAACGTCTTCAAAATCCTCTAACACTTATCCTTAATTTGTCGGCACTCCATAGAGGGGGCTGTGTCAACATGCTCACAAGGACTTGTTGATTGGATGGAATGAAATTAGGATATTGAGATTAACACTTTTAATTGGACAGTTTGTGAAAAGATTGCTGATGAACATAATGGTTGAAGAAATAGCTATCACAGATATTGTACTAAGTTACTAACTAAGAAGTTATGTTTGAGTGGAAAAAACTGGACATCTATTCCAAAATCATTCATTCAACAATTCACTTGGATTACTTTAACCTATATCTATGTTCAAGGAAGTGGTGAAGAGAAGAATTAGCGTTCATTAAAATTCATTTAAATGTAAATCCACTTCACAAAGTCACATGAATATCTAAGTTTCCATCGACTACAAACAAGTCTATCCAAGGTGGTTATTTGGGTTCAACAACATTGTAGAATATTATAGCTTAAGGAAAAGACCAAAACACCATCATGGCAATTCACTGCAGTGAAACCGTTGAGGTATGCAAAATGATTTGTTACATTTATCTCAGCAATTATGATTGGTCTAGAACTCTCAAGAACATGCAACCATTTCTTGAGGTCTGGCAGACATAATACAGGAGTCCCTAAGTCTCTTGAAAAACAATGATATTTAAGAGGTCACAGCAAGTCTATAATTCCATACTGACCACATTAACACCTCTGTCCAGTACAGAAGTCCAGCTAGCTTCATTGACCACCTCTGATCCCTCTCAGGGGGACTTCATTGGTCAGTTCATATCCCTCACAAGTCAGATGATGTTACATCTACTTATATTTACATGACCCGTCCATCAACTGGCGAGAATGGAATTTAATGATCCTTAGAAAACATTTGAATCTTTGAAAGTGACATACAAGGTCATATTTTTAGAAAATGGATAAGGATCAGGACATTTACTCATAATTACATGACTTGACCATAAATTGCTGGGAATCAAATATAAAACTTCCCTATAAAATATTTGAGTCATTGAGATTTAATCCTTTACCGGTAAGTTAAAACGTGATATTCTTAGTCATAAGTTAACATAATGATAATGATGAGGACGTCCTCCCATATTACATGATTTGACCATCAACTTCCTGTGAACAGATTATAAGATATCATTTAGAACTTTAAAATTTCCCAATCTTAGTAAATAAAAACAAATCCACAATTTTATGCATTGAATTCTGAAAGACAGAAATAAAACAACGTCACAAAGAATATAACCATGACTGAGCCACGTTGTATGCATGGTTGACAAGAAACCCTGATACAAGCTGTAGGAAGAAGTCAGATAGGTACGTTCTCCCCATTACCAGTAGCCCTTGTAGTGAGCAGTAGGAGTCATTTGTTGCTTCAGTCCTATTAACAACATTCTATTGCCCTATCAAGAAAATGAGACGTAATGCTTGATCTCCTGTGTGGCATTCTGTCACCTCCAGAGGTTTCTACGTACTATTCTATCACTTATATAGTCAAGGGAGCACTTGCAAAGAATTAGTTTTTAGTACCATGACTCATGAAAAGGTTGCATCAATCAAAGCAATTATTTGTGAATTTTTCAAAGTTTATTTTGAAATATTAAGATGATGGTCAATTTCATTACTGACTGACATTCATGACTAAACAATTGTTCAAACTGTTTAGAAATTTTGATTATTTCCATTTTAACCATTCATAATACGATGAAATTATAACATCTCTTATCCATTTTATCAATGATTTATAGGTCATTCAGGACTGAATATCTTGAAGGAGAAGAAATTACCACTGCATTTATAGAGCCTCATTATGCACAAACTGTAAACACAAACACATTATCCAAAACGAAAACACATTTTCATCGAATGTAGAAATAATTCATAGGACTAAATTCTTTAAGGAGTAGAAATAGGACATTTTCAGGGTTCTACTTAATTTCTGAATTTCAAATTTCATTAATATCATAATTTAACCTCACAATTTTAATGGGCCATTTTTTATATCAAATATGCAAAATGGCCCCTGGCCCCTGCCTTTCCAAATCCCCAATTGCATTTAAAAATCTAGATCATGAACAAAATTGTAACAACAAAAAGGGCACTTAAACATAATTCATAATAGAGAAAATGTAACATCACAAAAAGGCTTTTTAAACCCAAACTGAAACAATGTACCAAGCTCATCCTAAGTCATTAGCCTGAAGGTGACAGACCTGTTATCAGTTTCATCAGTCTCTCCAGCAAACTGAATTCCTGTCTGGAGGACTGAGACACCTGGTGCAAGATTGTACATACATGATACTTAACTTTTACACACCTTTGATCAAACAAGATAGGAAACCTTTGATGTGGCCTGTACATGCAAACAGACATCCATTACCTGCTTATCTGATGATAGATTTTATACAGGTGTCTCGTTATGCAAGTGCTAATGTGAAACATAACATCAGGATGACATTTTCATGCATTAAATGATGCTAAAGGAACTTCTAATGAAAGGTGTGAAAAGATGGTTTATGAATAGAAGGTGTTGGATTAATGCTTCAAAATTGAGATAACCAATTAATTTTAATGGAAATAATTATAACCAGGCGAGTGTTTGGGAATGGGCCGTTTTCAGGCTTTTAAGTTATTTTTAGAATTTCAAAATTAAAGCAATGGTAAACTCCAAAAGTAATCTTGATCCAGTGAACCATGGATTTTTACTAGCAACTGGCAGGTCTGAAAATAGACCCTTGAAATGAAATCAATTGTCCCAACTATTTCATCCCAGCTCAAAAAAATTATACAGAAGATTGACTTCCTTGTATAAAAACATACATTCCGGCGACAATCATTACCTAGTTAGATAGAAAGGGTCAAGTCTGCTTCAGGTATGCTCTAAGATTGACAGCTCGTCAAGGTAAGATAGTACCTGTCAGGTGATATCAACAACAAAGGTGTGACGACCCTTCAGACAGTATGTTACACACAGGCCAATCAAACAAGCAATCTTGTCTATAACTTATTAAGTATATGTCGGTAACATGTGTCCCTTTGCCTTGTTTATGCATTGAATTGGCTTGTCAGGAGGAACATCTTGCATGTTGATATTTACTGCAATGATCAATAGAAATAGAATGGACAATGTGGCTAAAAAGAAACAATGATGCAGTTTCTTGAAAATTATTTAAAATGAAATCCCCTGACAGACCATCTTTGTGAAAAAAGGTTCAAATATTCAGTGTCAAGGAAGGCACAAGATGAATTGGAATTCAGTTTCAGTATAGTACCATCTATGCATTTATATAATGCAGAAATTATGAACCAAAATGCTGATATCACCAAAGTAATGTTACATTTTCATACACATAATTCTGAAATAATAATTCGTACCATGACACCTTACCTAATTACATAAAATCAATTCAAACACATTTCTTACAAAATGGTGTACCTTGTATCATGACACTTTTCAAAAAACAGAAAAACATTGAAAACATATTTCTTACAAAATGATGTACTTTGTACCATGACGCCTTACAGAAATAGATTCCTCATAATTGCCAACCTTTCATCTTCCTCATGACGAAACAGGATATACATAATCATAATTGATAATAACTAGTTTCAACAATGTGTTATATATGCATAGCATCTATGAGTTATGAGCAATATCATATTGAAACAATAGCCGATAATGGGAGGACAGCAAGTACAACTAATTATAATCCTTCTTTCTACATGCCTATGTTAGATTAACCCAGACAGAACTTCTCTATTTTCTGTGTTAAGCCTTAAGTAAGCTAACATGCATGTTCAGGATTAGATCTGGAGTCTCTGTGTTGTGGATTAGCTAATGAAGAGAAGCAGAGCTTCAATATAAATATAGACAGTCATCTCAGAAATGTCAAGCCACTTATCTTTTTTCATATAAATAGTACACTCAATAGTTCAATAGTTCAAGTTTATCATTGAACTTATACCGGTACATGAATCATGCTATCACAGATACTTTTATTCAAAAACCTTCCATTGTTATTAATTTTAATTTCTATGACTTACCTATACTATTTCCATGGTGTAATCATATATAGACCTATTTTCATTGAATTATCAAGAAAATGCCTTTGTAATTCATTACATAAACATTATTATTGGCAATGAATTAAACAACAACAGACTTATCAATATTTCCACTGATAAAGAGATCACTTAAAAATCTGCCTTTGACTTTGGCATGGCAGTGACTATTTCTCTAAATCAAATGATTGCGCCAACTCGATTATGGAAAGTGATATGAAAATTTAAGTTGATATCTTAATGACATAGAAAAGATTTTTAGAACACCTTTTTATCAACCAAATCACCTCAAGTCCTATAGACCAAATCTGTGAAAGTCAATGAATTATTGAAACCTTAAATTTATACCCCTAACGTTAACCATGAGAGAGTCTACAAAGGCAGACAGCCTGAACTGACTGAGAAAGCAGTCTGGTGTACAAGAGGTATTTACATAGACAAACAAGTGCAAGTGTATTGTGCACCCTGTGAATACCTACCTGTAACTGGTTACATGAGAATTACCCAGCATCAGTGATTCATTAACCGACAAGCCTCACATTATACCTTCACACTGGCTGGCAATATGACCTTGGAAGATTGTTGTTCAAATTTGTTATGATTCGAAATCGATTTTGTCAAATTGGATCTAAAAAAGCTTGAATTTATATAAAACAGTTCTTATGGTATAATATTTATGTTTCCAATTATTTGAGTATGAATAGACTATGTGACCACCATTTTATATAAAATTTGCAATTCATGATGACCAGTGCATATATAATGATATCAGGGGTTAGAAATTCAATTCCAAAATTCATACATAATTCACTCTAACGTAATTATCACAAAGTTGGATTCATACGAAACTAAAATAATTTCAACCAGCAAAGTGACATACATAAATGACAAAAATCTCAAATAAAACTCACAAATATATTCTTGATCATCCTTGATCTGTCCGCCCGACCACAACAATGTAAGATGAAGAAGACTAATCCATGTAGATCAGCCCCCTGCTGGGGTTGTGGCTAATCCTGGAGAAAACACCTCTACCCTACAGGAGACCTCAGAGGTCCATAGCAAAAACAACACTCAACCCATAGGTATAGGCCCTGATGCATAGATCTGAACACATCCAGCTGATCAATGATGGCAGGATGGTGGTCTTTCTATCTGTTGGTCACTAGATCTATATTTCTGTCATTACATCAGAGTACATGTAGGTAAAATGGATTGATGATTCTATCTTTGTTGGTCACTAGATCCCTATTTTCTTTATAAAATCAACTCATATGTAGTTGAATTGATTGATGATGCTATCTTTTTTGGCAATGACAACAGGAGGGTGGTCGTTCTATCTTTGTTGGTCACTAGATCTATATTTTCTTCATTACATCAACTCACATGTAGGTATAATGGATTGATAAATCTTTCTTTGTGGTCTTTCTATCTTTGTTGGTCACTAGATCTATACTTTGCTCATTACATCAACGTACACGTAGGTATAATGGATTGATAATTCTTCTTTGTGGTCTTACTATCTTTGTTGGTCACTAGATCTATATTTCTGTCATTACATCAATGTACATGAAGGTACAATGGATTGATGATTCTATCTTTGTTGGTCACAAGATCTATATTTTTTTCATTACATCAACGTACACGTGGGTACAATGGATTGATAAGTCTTTCTTTGTGGTCTTTCTATCTTTGTTGGTCACTAGATCTATATTTTCTTCATTACATCAACATACATGTAGGTATAATTGATCTGATTCCATCTTTGTTGGATGCTAAAAGTCCTCAGATCACAAGATCTATATTCTCTTCGATACATGTAGATATACAGTACAATCTTGCTAGTAATGAAACTATCTCTATTTGATGCAGATCAAGAGATGCAACACTAATGGCAAAAGAAAAGCGTTTGAACCTTATGTTACTAAGCCTTCAGAAATGATCTCAAGGCACAACCCATGGTCTTGCTCTTCTTAAGACCCATGGTAATTGCACATCTACACAAGAAGGGTCTGTGCCAACATTTAGATCTTCTTCCCTGAACAGCTACAGATCTTTAGATCCTGCACAGTCAACGTGGTATGTGTGTATCTCCATGCTACCTCATCTCAGTGAATATTGTCTTTGGAAAAATTTATGACTTACAGCAATCAACAATCCAAATTTGGATCTCTCAAAACTTTAGACATAACCCTAAATTTTGAAGAAACTAAGCACATCATTAAATGGTGATCACTTTGCCTACACTTCTTAGCAACCTACAGTTCACAAGTCATAGAATATCACTTTGCCTACATTCCCAGTAGGACTGGTGTTTGGCCAGTTGACCTACACTAATACCAGCATGCAACATGGCCTCCCACCTCATAACCTATGGCTTAATCTCTTCCGATCACTGGGCAGTTACACTTGATACTGCTGATCTATAAGCTTAATTCTGTAACAAAGGTCTTGTACTGCGCAAGTGAATCCTGTATATATTGTTAATGTGATGTAATTGTCTTTAGGTGGTCAAAAAACAAAGGATAAATCGGTGATGCACTTTTATCATCATGATTTAGTGTAATTGGCTTGACGTGTTTACCTCCCTTCAAGGTCAGCCTTCAGGTTGAGCACAACAGCATTAGGTGACAATCACTTCTTTTGAATTATTCATCACAAGTTCTTCTTAACATTTTGTAGCTTAACAACTTATGTCGGTCAATTCCTAAAGTCATTCGAGACATATGATATCAAACGAAGAAAATCTAACAAGAAACGATTTATTTAAAGACATTATGTTTTTGTACCATAAAAAAACCCTGATGTATTTGAAGACATAAATAATAGATCATGTGGATCACCATTATCATCAGCTACAAATTACTTACTGTATCTATTTACCTTATTTTTTCCTCTTTCTACACAGTACTATTATTGCAAATCAATATCTGAGCTTATTTACGTCAGTATCATATTTCAATATTCCATCTCAAGCTATCATTGCTTTCTAAATGTGGAGCTATCCTTGGGTGAATCGTTAACATGACATATAATCTCGGCTAATAAGATTTTTACTCGGTCGCAAATGTCTGAAACCACATTAGTAGTGCCTGTTTTAGAAGCAATTATCAGTTTGTTATCTAAATGCACTGACAATACCTGCTATCAAATATCAGAGGCATTGGAGTCATTGTTATCATTTTGATTTTTGATGAAGAAGAGAAATCATGGATTAATGTAAAGCCTGTTGTGTCGTAATTATTGTATTGATTCAGGATATTTCATAAAGTAAGGGAGGGATAAGGATCAATGATGAAATATCTTCAGGTAAATGTGGGTGGGGCTGTTTGTTGTCTTAGATACATAGAAGAGAAATTATTATGGGTAAATAATATATCATTTAAATTATATGCGTATAGCGAACACCGGATATAGCGAACTAAATTCTTTGGTCCCTTGGAGTTTGTTATATCCGTGTTTTACTGTATATTATTCAAGCATTGTTGGATGCAAAGGAGTTTGGTTTCAACAACATCTGTTACAAATTATTTGATTTTCTCATTGATTTCTTCACCTTAACAAAATCATTGCAATCCAATACCAGAGATACCCTTCAACTGGGCATAAAAACCAAGGTGTTATAAATACAATCATCAATAATCACTTAAGAAAATTCAACACCATGACATTCCAGTTCCCACTTTGTCAATGAAGCCCATCAAGCATGTAAAATAAGATTTCCCTGCTCTAAATAACATTACAGAATAACACTGACTCCTGTGAAGCCAGCCAAAGCTATCTCTAGTGTGAAATATCTTACATTCCAACTCTCCCATGCAGTACATACATTCATGTTTTTTTATTTCCCAACTGCCGAGTTAACTGTCTATATCAGAGACAAGTGATCAAAGCAAATATCTAGGTTAACATTTAGCAAGTCGTAAACTTGTCAATGAAAGCAGTAACACAGAGAGGTTATTTGATATAGAATAGCCTTAATCACTTACCACATATTGCAAGGCATATTTTTGTCTCTTTTGCTGTGGATTTTTCACTGCTGGAGGTATTAAATATGTCAGATAAATAACTGTTTAACAGTTGAAAAAAACTTTCTATTCCATAAGCAAATTTCATAATTCAAATTGCATTGTACAGGTTTCAAACATTTGATAGTTCAACAAATAACCAAAATGGGACGAATGGAGGGTATCCAAAGACATAATCATACACCATAAGCAAACATTGTTCATTCATATGTCTTGAAACATGAGAAGGATTTTTAACATGATCCCAGAACATCAGCTCAGTGTTCTTTCTCCCAGAAAATCTCCTGTGTGTGGACAACAGGGAGATATCATACTACCTTGCTTGTTTATGCTGGACCACAAGTCCATTCTGTGATCATGTAAGGCGAGTTGGATATCAGGGATCGGTGGGCCAGGAACTGCCTTCTGACACCCGAAGAAACATCTGCTCTTCTCCAGAAGGATACACTTACAATAAGTCTCTGAATCACTTGAAGATTTACATCTAGTGAATTAAATAGTAACTCAAAAATAAGTTGACTGAGTGGCTAGAATTGAGGAGGAAGAAAGCCAAGCATGCAATAACACAATTTCCAGGCATTTCAATAAAACCTACTCTTCCAATGACAGATGAACTGGCTCAAGAAGACATAATTAACAACAAAACTTCATCATGACAAAGTCAGTGACAATCAATAAACAAATATTCCCTGCAATATTGAGTTTTTCTCTTGGGTTAGTCAGACTGTAGTTTATGTTATTTTGTCCTTAATATAACCATTTGCTGAGCAAGTCTAGATCTGCAGTGAACTCATTCAATAGCCTTTTGTCAAAGTCTCCTTCTCCATATTGAATATATATAATAATTGTTTTTTGATAGAATTATCATTTCAGAGACAGAATAATTAGACTACTCTTGGTAGAACAAAAATATTGTCAAAACAGAAGGAGCTCCTGAAGTCAATGTTAGGAATGCTCTGGTACAGTAGACCAAGACACACTGGAATACTCCCCTTTGCCGAGGTGTCAGCGTAGATTAGGGTAGGAGGGGAAGATCAGAGGAAAGAAAACTAGAAGAGTGTTGGGGACACCTGCAATAACAGGTTGTTTGCTGCTCTAACTCCTGGGATGTGTAGAGAACAGAGGATCGGACCACACACTATCAGTACTCTTTATATTCAGTCACATGGAACATCTACCAATTTTGGGGGCTTCCTTCGTGGTTCAAATGATTAATATCTTCATGATATCGTGACTGCCCGCCACAAAAAAGGAATGAGATACCACAACAACAATCTGGAATTTATAATTTTAAATGCCTAGTCTCTTCCTTCAATACATTCATGTACTTTTCATAATCATATTTCACGTAAACTTTTTGAAGGAAATTTTTTACTATGATTATTGGGATGAGTTTCATTTTTAAAAAAAACACAATTTTGCCTGCATAAGAGTTGTAAGCACAGGTTGAGCAATATTTTAGCCATTAGCAACAAGATTTGCCTGCATAGTTACACTTCTCGAACATCAATATCATCTTTGCACCATTAATATCATTCTCTTGATCAAATCTTTCATCCCATCCAAATCGTAAAATTTTGTTGGTGAACTATTCATCAAAACTGCTTTGCACCATCTCTTTAGAGAAATACACAACATTCTTTACCTAAGATATTGCAGAAATAACTTTAAATCAATACTAATAATTAATCAATTAAAGTAACATTAATCATTCAACTCTGATAAGTCTAAAGATATCATAAAAACTATACACTTTGAACAATAGTAACTGGACATATTGTATAAAATGCAGCATTGCTCCAATCTAAGATGACCTTTCAAATCAATGTGACCAACACTTCTATTCAATGTAACATTCATGATTTCATTTCCCTGAATATACCATTCAGCCAATTTCATGATTATTTGATGAGAGGAATATATTGATGGGTATTGCTGCTCTGATTAATGTGTCCTGTCTGCATGGTCTACATGAACTGATAGTTTAAATGTCATCGTAGTTCAGTTGGGTTGTTGTGTGAGGCCGCTCACATGTGATAATGGTTGGTTGGTCTCATTGCATGTAGTTACAGGGCATCAGGACTAATGATGCAGGAATAAATTTACCTGCGAGTCCTGCTTCAAATACTCATACAATTTAGAAAGCATTCATAGAAATTTAAGCTGTGAATCCTGGGATGCATAGTCATTTTTGTGATAGTATGTGCTTACTTATTAAAGGACTCATTTAAATCAGCTTGGACTCACAAGACTTTTTGGTAGTGAGTCCCTTGACTCAGAGGGTCATATCTGTAGATTGATCACTGATGATGTGTTGCCTGTATGACCATATGCCAAGTTAGGTGAGGTGAGGTGATCTGTGGTTTATTGCCGCTTTCAAGAGTATATATGCCAAGTTAATAGCATGATTTTTAAACATAATTCGCACAATAGATGTCATAAACATGTGAATATATTGTGCATATGTCTTCATAAAACCAGTGTTGTGTTCAGCTGAAGGGGTCATTTTGGTATATTGAGAGCACTTGGGACCCTTTGCAATGGTAAAAGTATCCTACCTCTCAATATTTTAAGTGATACTAAGCCAAAAGGGCCTCTTCTAGGAACAAAAAATATTTAATGAAAAGATATCACTTCTTGCTATTCAAAATACAACCCTTATGATTAAAAGGTGATGAGATCATGATAATGATCATCAATAAACTCTGTACTAGAGATAATTCAGTTAAGTATGAAAATAAGTATTTTACTTACAGATACAAAAGCATTTTTGGACAATGACAAAATTTGCAAAAATATAATCAACAGAGATTTTGTAGATTCATTGGTTTTGTATCCACACAGAACAACACAGGTTATTATTTCGAAGCAATCATGTATGAAACTGTTTGCAATTGCGAAGAAAACAGATTATGTTTCCCTGAGAATAAATAACATTAAATATTCATCAACAAACCAACCTACAATGACGCTTATTGATTTTTTGTTTACATTGATTGTCATTGACGTCAAAGTCATACATTCAAACATGTCCTATCCATTTAATGTCTTTCCTAGCAAATATAATCTTGTAATGCTTCTGGGTTTAAAAAGAAGAATTAATGAATACAATGGAATATTTTTTTTAAACCAAATTCTTGAAATGAAAAGCCATTCTAAGAAATCTAAAGTATTTAACAAGGTTTTTAAATAAAATGAATTCAGAGCAAAAAAAATTCATAAATTTCAATTTTGAAACGGAAAATTTCTAATATTTGTTTAGTGTAAATGAGCTTTCATTGTAAAACCTTTATGGAATTGCTAAAGCTATTATATCTAGAAGGTGTGCAAGAAAGACGTTCTGATAACAAATGTCAGATTATTCTGAGCAATTCCATTCTAGTTTTACAAAAGGTCACCTTTTGATCTCAGTATTTACCTGTTCATTCTTATCTTATAATGAGAGCAAAGGCGTTTAAATGACTGGTATTTCGTCAACAACTTTTACTTGTTAGAATTCAGGAATCAAAAGAATTTCATTATTAGCACTTCATGTTATCATTTCCAAAATAGCACTAGTTCGTGATTTAATGTTAATTCTAAGTTGGTGAATCCTGAAATTGTGATCGTTAAAAGACAACTGTAACTTAAAAGCTGAAAACATCATGGCATTTGAACATCACTTTCAACAGACATTAAGAACCGCAGTTTATTATTTCATCAGTAATATTTACCTAAAGATCTATATATAAATGTCAAGTATGAATTACACACCAATGACTCATAAAATGAAAAGCTGTAACACTGAACTTAAATTTGACATTTAGTAATTTCATTCATAAATAGAAAACAATATTTACAGACACATGATACTCTTAGACATAGTCGTTTAAAAAATAGATCATCAAAAACATCCACATTCTGTTCAAGTGATGAAACGCCTCAAATAATTTCACTATCCCAAATTAATGCTCATCATAGAGCCCAAATGTCCAGAACAAATCCATACCTCAAACACCAAGTCTCATTTTTACACCTGGTCATCAAAATGTACTGTTTGATCTACAGTCCATGACTACAATATGTTTTATGACGGGCTGTCTAACTGAGGGAGGTCGATGTATATCACCTGTTTAGATAGGTAAGTATGTAAGTATGTATATATAGCTGGGGGGAAGATCCTCAATCACAATGTGCTGTCAAACATCTACCTGACACGCTTTGCATGTAACAGGCTGAGAGGTCATTTCTACATTCATTGCATAAATGTACAAATTTGTACAGAATATTTGTATATTCCTTGCATAAATGTACAAATTCGTGCAGATGATTTGTACATTCTTTGCCAAATTGTACAAATTTGTGTAGAACATTCATACATTCATAGCAAACTGTACATTTGTACAGAACATTTGTATATTCATTGCATAAATGTACAAATTTGTACAGAAAATTTGTACATTCTTTGACTAATAGTACAAATTTGTGCAGAACATTTATACAATCCTAGCAAACTGTACATTTGTTCAGAACATTTGTACATCCATTACATAATTGTACAAATTTGTGAGAAACTTCAATTAATGTTCAGAACTTTACTGTCATTAAAAACTTCATTATTTATAAACTGACTGGCGAGCCATCAATGATATCAGCTTCCTGGTTATGATATCACCATTATTCCCATCACACTGGGTAAATATGAGATCAACAGGTATGTTATCAATGTAAATATTACTTGTTAGCCATGTAATAATCAAGATATCCAGTCATGTATGTAAACACATTAATATGATATTGTTTAGTCAGTATCTTGCTCAATTCTAGGATGAATATGGCTAAAAAGCTCATATATAGAATAAACTGAACTGATAACTGAACCATTCTGATAACACCACCAAATCAAAAACTTGATAATAAAATCTTTGAACACTTGATAGAATCTCTATACAAACATAAAATTCTTACCAACAAAAGTCGACTAGCTCTCCTCCTGAGCGTCATGTCTGCTGTATATCTGTGTAAGTAAGTAAGTATCTCCAACAATCAAGAGTGATTCTTCACTTGTATGACCACCCTACTTCCATCTGTTTCCCTTCATATTTGTCAAACAGGAACCTTTGTCACTTACGCATAGGAAACTCGTCACATCTTCCTTCGGTAATTTGTCATAATGTACACTTCTCTGCATTGTCACTGCACGCTTGCATCCAGTGATGATATATCACACACATATATTTTTACACTTTCTTTTATCAACAAAACACTTATTGGCTAAGTATAACTCTGAGAGAAGTCAATTATATATCAAAATATCTTGGAACCTAATTTGAAGGCTCAAGTATGTATTTTTGTCCTTTCCACAGGAACTTTTCTTATTGTTTTCATTTCATCATCCTGCATTCAACATTCATCTTCAACATAAACAACTTTCCCTTTCTTGTCATGCAGTATAGTGAAATTGCTCTTAGAGTTGACAGATGTCACTTCACCATCCCATATATATAGACATATTATCTCCATTTAGTAAAATATTGCTAGATTACAAACTCATCTGATCCATGAATGTTTAAAAGATGGCGCATATCCAATCCATACATACACGTTCTTAGTCCCTTCCTTTACTCAGAGTTGAATCCTCAGGTCACAGTCATGCATAAAACATGCTCGGAAGTATCATAATCAAACATATCTCGTTTCATGGGCTAGCAAGCCTGCTTTGACCTGTCTGTCCACTGTTCACTGAAACAAGTATCACTGTATAGTATATCCTGTTTGTTGATACAAAATATAGCGTGTCTTCTTACAACTTCGAATCCGACTGAGGAGAGAATAAGAATTGACTGGAGAAGAGACTGAAGTTATATCTTCCTCAAAGATTAAAAGTATCTCTCCTGATTACCACTGACCAGTAATAAAGCTGAGAACAATCAAACTGACCCGAGCATTGAGTTCGGGACAATCTAATTTGCTGTCCAAAACAGTCCAAGTAATCACTAGTAGATCCTAGTTGTCATTAGGCACAGGCCTCATATTAACTTTCGGCCTGCAAATGAGAAAAGAAATGAATAAAGCCCACTATTCCAGGTTCATATCCTGTTTGAAGCGACTGATGTTGACACGGCAGATCTCACTGAAATCCTCCATCAGCAACACTGCAACATGTGGCTGACTTATTGACAATATACAATCTATTTCAGTCTGTAGTATACAGTCAACTCAGGGAGAGGGAGAACAATGCTGTATTGACCAGGCTCCGTGAAGTAGGTATCGTCAGGTAGATGTGTCCTCTACCGCAACCTGCTTGAGGACTGTGTATACCTGTGCTCATCTGCTCAAAGAGACATTGTCCTTTTATCCTCCGATAATTAATTACTGTGTTGTCTTCTTTGCTGATGGGTTTGCCAAGGAAAACTAGGTCTCAATAACAGTAAACGTTGGTACTTGTGTCCACTTTACCTGGCCTTATCAAGAGATAAGCCTCAACTGTAGATTCACTACAGACACAGTTCTCCCATGCTTTGTTCACGAAGATTTATTTGATGGCGGGTGATGACACTCCTTGAGTAAGGCTGTTGACACTCTCCCCACTCCCAGATTGCATGTAAGCAAGATCCACACCGGTCCTACAACTTGTAGTGTACTCTAAATCCAATAAACACAATCTCTGTTGCATTATGACATCTGCCGAGTCAAACCGATTACAGCACCACAAACCTGTCCCGATTTACTCTTCTCTTCTGGCCCTTGATATTTTACTGCTAGCACTTACAGGAAGGAGTAATGTCAAACCTGATGACTGAGAGTTTTTACAAACAGAAAAAGTGAGTTTGCCTTCTCATTAAAACCTGTTCACACACAAATTTTGCCATCTCTTTCTGTTTCTTTTCTTCCTCTGACAATTTTCTTCTTTTTTTTTTTTCTCAAAAATAAGTTTCTATTTCATTAGCAATGCAAAACGGATTTCTTTTTCGGCCTTTTTTTATCACAGTCCAAGTTCTTATCCCTCTGCTTCTATTTCACAGTAATGACACCTCAAGTATCATCTTCTTCTAAGATCCTGAAGAAAAGTTGATCTTTTCATCCAGGTGACGTTTTTTCCCTTCAGGAATTCAATTAATACCTCCTTTTTTTACACAAGAGGAGAAAACATTCCAAAATTAAAATTCTTTACTTCCGTAGTTGAAGACAATTCTTTTTCTACAGCTTAGAAAAACAAGTTATCTTGAAGGCATCTGCTGTTATTCCATAGATGACAATGGTTTCTTCTGGTCTTTCTACGGCAATAACAAATCTGCTGTTTTCTTCAAACGATGAGAGAAACTCCTCCAGAGAAAATGATCTCGCCGTTCCTATGTCACTAGACGAGAATACCTTATTCTCTTATCTTATCCAAAGCAGATGAGAATTAAGTTATCTTCTGCTCCTATTCTGCAGGGGATGAGAATGCAAGTGAAGATAAAGCCTATCAGCTCTTAAATCCAGCATGTGGAAGGTAGAGACAAGAGAGAAACCGCCAAGCACCTGTTAACGGCTAACCTCTTGCCGCTCTAGTTACTCAAACCACTTGTTGAATTTGAAAAGCAAAACACAGGAAAAGCGTTGCTGTAATGACTTTGGCATAGGCACAGAGAGAAGGCACTGTGATACCAACCCCTTCCTTTCTTTCTTCAGGCGTTACCAACATACATTGAGTGCTGTATTTAGCATACAGTCCAAATTAACCGGCAAGTAGTCCACGAGACTCACTGATACAGCATCAGCTTGAGCTACTGACTCCTGATGTATGAACATGCTTGAATGTATGTAAAAGCCTCGGGCGATAAACTCAGCCATTGTCACTGACACTAAATGCTTTGACCTGTCATAGGTCAGTCTTTGTGTTGGGCAACTTGTGTTCACTTTTGCTAAAGGTCTCACTCAATGTTTCAACTCTCAGGAGGGGGTTGCTACTTGTGGCACTTTGTCAAACTCTTTCAATAGCCTATTGCTGGAGTCAGCTCTGACCCAGAAGTCTTACTTATGTTGTGAGGCCGTTGCCTTATGACTAATGTAACTTTTAAACCAAATCTGTTTCTTATGTTGGTCTCACTTGACATAAGGTCGACTACAAAAGATGAATGATATGAAAATGTTTAATGGGAGATTGTTCAACAATATTGGTCTAGACATTTAGTAGAGACCACTTAACCAAAAGACAAGCATCCATGAAACAACAAAACATTACACAATCAATAAATGGCCCCCATATCAGCTTCACAGGTAAGAATAATGGGTCCATTGTCCTGTACTTGGTACTAAAGGCAACTTGTAATTAGCACATAGGTATTCTATTATTCAATTGTCTATCTCAGAGGCAAAAATTAAGCCTCTAGTAAGACTCTTGCATGCCCTGGGGGGACCTGACTCCCCTCAATACACCCCCCTCCATCTCCCATCCAAGGTCTTCTATATAGATGGTAATACAGATAGCAGGTGCTTGACAAGATCAAAGGAGAGAATATTCTCTGTATGTTTCCCTAGGGTGGTAGCTGTTTATTGGGTCATTTCAGATCTCTTAAGATTGTTGCTAGTTCAAGTACATGCATTTAATATCTAATAAAAGGATATGTATGGAGTATATGAGTAAGGAGCCCTTGAAATGCTTAACCCTCCTACTGCCATGGCTGGGGCAGTGCTCAAAGCTTGCATAATATTGTGGTTGTTAGTTCTGAGGTTAACACTGTCTACAGAATCCTTTCTGATTGAAATTTCAATTCTTTTGATCTGAATACATTATTTATCATTCAAGGGGATCAATTGATACTCAGCTCCTTTCATAAGTACTTTTGTATGGTCTGTTACATTATTTCACAATATAAAGCTATATATTTGATGTCAGCAATATCACCAATATTTTGAAGCTGACAAAACACATTTAACACAAATATGTCCAATGTGAATTGAAGAAATAAATCTCTCTGTAATGATAAAATATTTATACAAACTCATAATAACCTTTGCAAACTATAAACATATCTTCATATTACAACCAATATTCTTGTGATAGAGTCTTATTTGTCAAAATAAAGCTTCATGCATAGGACAGGAACACAAATCAAGACAGCTCAGTTAGACATTTAAATGTGTTACTCTACTTCCTTGCTTAATATTTATGCAAGATCATGTTACATCTGGATATCAAACAAGAATTACTAATGCATGTTTGTAATCTGAATATGATACATAAACAATGTTTATTATCATATTTATCAGTGTGTAAATCCACTTCCTTATTGTAAATGAAGGAGAACTCAAAGTTATTCCGCTTATAGATTGTTGCACCACTATATATTTGTGGCTAAATTTCAAAAAATCTTTACACCAACAAGTTCTAGGATGCAATAGCAATGTTTCAAAATCCAAGATTCTGGCCAGTAGAGGTTCAGACTTCTACCTTACATTAGCCTGCAAAGCTACATTACGATGAGACTATTGTCTCTAAGCCCAAGAAGAAGACAATGAGGTGATTGTAGCACCTATCTGTCCAGTAACACTTGTATACACTACACAATGGTGTCTCGGCCTGTCACAGACCTCTACACTCAATTGCTGTTAAGTGCTGCTAGTCAAATATCTATCTCCACTGCCTCATGTCCTGACATCAGGGGGACGGGGAGGGGGGAGAGGGGACACGGGGAGGAGGAAGGGATAGAATGTAAACAATGACAAGAGACAATGGTCTTACATAGACAGTATTTGTAAGTGTGACCAACAGAGTTCAACACTCTACTCAAGCTGATGACTGGACAACAAAAATAGACAATGACCTCATAGCAATTAGCCTATCTCAATTTGAAATCAGGTTTTTTTCTATTTCATAGCAACATCTCTTGACAGACAAAATATATAATATGCAGAAATTTAAAATGATTTTTAACTTAACTTCACCATGTGAAGTTTGATGTAGGTAAAGGTGATTTGAGGTTTAAAGCCGCTTTCAAGAGTATTTCACTCATATCACAGCTGCTAGTATCATTGCAGGGAGAAAGCCCGCAACAACATTGAGGCTTTGCATTACAGTGAAACCTGCCAGCATTGACTGGAACTGGCAAACCATGGGTGGTACTGCACAGGTTAAGAGTGGAAATGCAACAATGTAGTAAATAGCTACACTGTATTGAAGAGTGCCACAATACATTGGATTGATTGGGATATGTTAAAGATTCTAGTTCACAGCATCTGAATCCATATAATCTTAGCAAGATAAGGTAAAGTAAGTATTTGAATATTAAACAATAGTTCAACACAAATGGCTGAATTCTAACATGAATATGTGTTACTTCATAGCGTGATATGGGAGGTATATATAAATACAATGGCTTAATAACAATACATCTTGAAGTAGACATTAGAGTTCAACCATAGATAGGGTATAGGATCTTAAAGAAAAGTCTGAATAAAAGGTCAGGAGACAAAGGACTATTACATGAGTAAGTGTTGCAAACTTCAAGCGGAGGGAGTTGTAGCATTGCTTTTGTCAGGAGAGGAAATAGTGTAGAGTTCACCCCATGGAAACTGTAAACAATGTCAGGGGACAATGCCATGCACAGCTAGATTTAGCTATGAGTAAGTTTGTCAACACCACACCTCTGCTAAACACTTTGTCATGCCAGCTCAATATGATTATGCAATTAACGTCAAGTCTAATAGTGAAGTACCTGTTTCAAAAACATACAATACAAAAAAAAAATTCAAAAACATTTTAAAACTTGATGAAGAACAAAGCAATTGTAAACAATCCTTTTTGATGGAATAATTAGAGTATGGTAACAATTCTTTATTAATTTATGATGAGAGAATTATTCATAATCCATGTAGTAAGTGTATAATCAAGTTCAGTTGAAATGCAGCCTAAAACATCTCTGTTCAAGATCTTTGGACTGTTTATTGCAACATAGATAAACAGTCTTATTCCTAAAACAAATTGTTGACATTATTCTAATTCAGTCCATGTTTGTAAACAACTCACTATTTGCACTTGGCAGCCATAGACTGTTTGATGGTTTACCCAATTTATTCTGTAGTGAATTCTAAGAAATATATTAATGGTAATTTTCAGAATGGTTCACTCTTTACTATCATTCTCAATGAGTTCAATACCACAAAATTTTTCACATTAGCAAATGATTCATCATTCAATCATTGTGATCCATTTTACAGAAATCACAGCTTGTTAACACAATGATCTAGATTTGAAAGTGGCCGAAGACTATCCGTAAATATTTAAATGACTGTCAGAAGCTAACTTTATATAAAGATTATGTAACCTATGTTAGCCATCAAGGGATTCAAACCCTTAGCCTAGCAAGCAACAAATTACAAGCACCACAATAAAAAGCGAGAAAAAACACAAAAGGATTTTACTTGCAAATTTTACTTGAATTCAAAGACTTAAACAGATTTGCTTTTTGCTTGGCCTTACAGGTTTCAAAAAGAAGACCTATAACAAAGTGAGCACATAGACTAAACCAAAGATATTTGAATACTTGATGTGAAACAGGTGGCGAGTGGAGGAAGGGGGATAACTCTATCAGGCTTAGCTCTCAACTATGGGCAGGTGTTGCATAGATCACTTACAGCCTTGCCAATTTTTAAAGAATTTTGTGAAAATTGAGACAAGGAAAACCGGAGTAATAAGCTTAGGAGGAATTGGTATTTGAGAGAAAGAGGAAAAAGGATTATTTTTTAAGGATTCCATTCATTTTGAAGGCAATTGGGGGTAGATTATTGTGTTTCCTCGTGCTTGTCTATAATGATCCTGTAGTGATCTCCATATGCTGAAGTGTTGATTCAGATCAATGGGTACAGAATGTAGGGAGAGAATCAATTAACACACATTCCAAGGCTGTTACATTTATTCTACTTAACACATGCAGTCTTTACATACATGAGGCGTGCATGTCACAGATGTAGTGATTTTACTGCTCACATCTAATATCAAGCCAGATTATTTCTATTGAATAATGATGTGATCATATCGTGTTTTATATATCATTTGCAATGAAACAGGGTTCAAACAGTGAAATTAGCACTAGCCCAGTAGCCATTGGCTAGTGCAAAAGATGCTGGGCTAGTAAAATGCAAGGACTGCATGGTAGTACGAAGGACTAGTTAGATCTTAGGTTGTTATGATTATGAAGATGCATTTTGTTTGTTGGAATGTCTTTGGGCTAGTACTCTCAGGAATGACTAGTGACTATGTGACTAGTTTTGACCCCTGTGAAAGCATATATTTCGATTCAGATCACTTATGAAGGAAAGCCTTCAAAATCTTCCTGACCTAGGGATTTTGATAATTACTTAATTATCTCGAAAATAACACTCAACTGAAAAGGGGATACAAGTACAATATTTTGATGCATCAACATTTTGTTGTATTTAGAATCTAAATTTTATTAAAATAGAATACAACCAATAACTATTGATATTATTTTGCTATTTCCATCAAATGTAAGATCGATAACAGAATGATGATATATAACAAAGTGTATAATATGAAATCAATGAACATTTCAAAGCTGTCAATACTCTACAAGGCAGTCCATACTCCTACTCCATATTCTGGTGAACATTACAAATAAATCAATCTGGCACATTAATCAAAGTTATACTAACGATCAAGCCAAGTTTCTAAAATCAAGCATATCCTTAAAAACATTTCTAGATATGTTATGTTATGTTTTCAAATCCACTGTCTCTGTGAAGATAAATCCAATTCAATATATCTTTCACAACTGTTTTGCTGAATTCTATAATTGGTATTCTAGTAGTTAGTGTGATGAACAATAAGGAAAGAAAGAATAAAGAAGTTGATTATCCATAAAAATTTGCCATATTGATTTGTAGAAAAAAAACAATGAAAAGATCTCAGAATCTAGATATCTAACTAATATCCACTAAATCAATTCAACAGCTCTTTCTAAAGTGTTTTCACTGTCAAATTGAATGACACCCTTCCCAGGGTCCAAAATGTCCTTCAACATAATTGATGCAACACCTTTCATGTTTGGAAGTAATTCTGATGTTGGCCACTTGAGTGAAGATAATGAGTTAGTCCCGACTGACCACAAACCTAACACCTTTACTATAGCCTCTGCATGACTGAGTCCCATCAACCTGTCAAAACAAGATGAGTGTCTCTTGTCTACTGTCTCTGTGTCTCTGTAATTAGTTCCTCTTCATTTCAATGTTGATCGCAACAAAGTAGGGGTGGTCTTGTCAGGATCGAAGGTTTCTAATTTTGATTTTGCATTTGTAAAATTTTACCTGTCAAATGTTGTGGCGGCTATTTTCATAAACAAATATTCAAAATTGAGTGAACCAAAGGGAAATCAATCAGGGTTTTCAGAACAATTATATATACTCATCAAGAAAATCTGTACAGATACATATAGGCATGTATACCATTACATATTAACATTGACTGAACAATCAGTTCATGATAAAAAAAAAAACATGATTAAATTATCATGTTCAAATTAGAAGGTTCAAAGGATCTAGTAAGTAAATGAAAAGAAATTCTATTAACTTACATGACAATAATATGCTAATATGGCACCATTTCCACATCCAAAGACATGCTCAAAGCACTACCTAAATCATTACCCTGAATGAGTGTACTTTCAAAGCTGCTAATTAGCGCCAATTGTGACTACATAGTTTAGTATATTCTGTTTTCAGGTACCCATATCAACAGCTGGGTGGACTTAGTGCAATGTGGATGAAGTGCCTTGTCTAAGGGACACAATTGAGATCAGAATTTTAGTATTCAAACTTCGATCTCTGGCAAGCGAGGCCTGCATGCTTACCACAACACCAATGTGCTCCATAACCACTTAACAAGTTCTTTTTTTGCACTTAGATGCTTCTTCACTAAAATATTTTATCATCTTAATAAAAGAAACAACAAAGTTGTAAAACCAAAAGAAATGTCCTCATCATTCCATCTTTCCTTTATAAATTATCCACAACAAAAGGTTTGTCGAGCTATGGCACAATGCTAAGTGTAAATAAGGCAAAATATGTTCTCAGGTTTGTTGTACATGATGAAGGTAGGTATGTACCTATATTTTCCATGACCTACCTACACAGTGTGAGAACTAGTCTATACTTCATGCACAGACTAAGTACATTCTTAGTAGGTGCTGAACATGAGGACAATGCAATACATCTTTCCCATGGTATGAGAAACCCGTGACCTTGCTTATAACAGATTGTTATGTTGTCTAACTACGCTAATGGATGGTATAAGCGTTAAATGCAGTCATTAAAAGAAACTCCAATAATACCTACATTTACTTCCATTCTTTTCTTACTAAATTACTTTAATAATTACCTTTCAAAATTTATGCATCATTGGTTTGAAATACATTTCATGATCTTCCTTAACCTATGTGATATTGATCTTAAATAACGTACTTTTATATTGAAAGGACATTTAAATAAAAATATACGCAAAACTTGTCTGTTGTCATTTCCTGGAAGAGAAAATAATAAATAAAAAGTTTTCAATAATAAACTAACGTTTCCTTTCATCATGATAAGAAGATGCTTATTTCAAAGGGTTAATGACAAACTACGAATAATCAGTAAAACATGATATACAATTAAAACTTTCTTTCATGTTGATAAACAGATTGATGCTTCACAAAACTCACTTCCGAATAAAAAATGTTATGAATTTATTTTCTTATGATGTTTACTTAACAGTAAGGTCAAGGTCAAAATTCATTACTCTACTAGAGCCCCAAAGGAGAATACAATAGCAAATTGAATTTGTTTAATCAAGTCAAGATTGGTCTCGATCATGAGGCAATTAGCTATCCCCTAAAAGGGCCCTTGACACAAATCCCTGTTGGACCGAGGTCCTTTTCAACAGTTTTGTCTCCTAATGATTTTTGACTGGTACAACAACACGCTGTTACTGACTGAAGAAATCAATTAATCAATTTAGCTGCACTGGCTATGAATGAGTGATTACCAAAGAGGGTCATAAACTGCAATCATTTCATGAGGAACGTGCAGATATCACACAATCAAGATTGAAATATCAATAATTGTTCTATATTACCAGATGAGTTATGTATTAATCAGAAATCTCTTGTCAAGAAATCACAATGTTCATTTGTGTGACAAAAAAGCTGACGTTGGAAAAGTTCCTACAAGTCTTTTTTGATGGAGAAAACACAATTAGGAATATCGAATCTCCATCTGTGAAATAGTCACAAATTATCCTAGTAAACAGATAACTATTAACTTGATCGTGCTGTATTTTTACGCCTTCGCACGAAAAACCACAAAGCTAACAGGATATTAACTGGCAGGTGAATTCTGGGGTTAATAATACTTTGTAATCATCTTAACAGGTGGATAATTATCATGAGTACAAAGAAGTTGATTGCTTTGCCACTAAAATGGTTTGGATTGCTATTTCTAACATCTATTCAAAGTCGAATTAGCACATCATTCTATCTGATTCCATTCAGTCAAATACTCCATAAGGTCCTGAAAAATTCCTGAATAGCTTATCTGATGAATTACATTGTATACCTTCCGAAGTTAATGATAACCCCTAAATTGGTCCACTAAAACTGTTCAGAACATTTAGAAATTTTGTGTTCAGTATCATCGTTGCATCTTTGCCCCCCTGTACCATTTGATACTACAGTCCATAAGCAAAATAAATGGTATTAAAGAATTGACTTCAGCTCATACGCAACATAATGTTTTAACAACATGCTATCAAAGTCTTTTCTACATTCAACACAAACAATAAGGAATTATCACAGACCAAAACCATTACATTCCTGAACACAACAACCAAACATAAACTGTCTCTTCCCTCTTCGATCATAAAAAAGATGAGAAGTATTTCTCCCACTGTGCCCACAATGTCACTTATTCATGGCCGTCTGCCTGTCCAGGACGCCTGTGTGTTCCATAACCAACCATCATCAGCATAGCCACAGGTATCTGTTTGAGCCATGCAGTGATAAATATACGTCTTGATCTATCACTCATAAATTTACTAGCAAATATAATTACAGATAATTGCCTATTCTCAAAGCCATCTTCTTATGATTTATTATGAATATCTGAATAAGTTGTCCCAAGCCTGAAAAAGCTATCTCCATTCACCGAGTAGGTTGTCTCCCTTGCTCTAAAGAGTTGTCTCCCTTTGCATTTATTGTTTTTAGACCAAGGCCTTATTGCTTCTCTTTTTATTTGAAGCTTGTCCTTAGAAAATGAGTTATCCCCTTCAATGAGTTATCTCTCTTGTTGACGAGGCAAAGTCTCTTATCAGAATAACTTATCCCATAATAACCCAAACTGGCATTGTTGAAGGCGACAGAAAGATCAAAGGGATTGTGGCAGGGCTGTTTACCTATTTTACAATGCATTAACAAACACCTTGATAAATTGTGTCTGTTAAAGGGCTATAGAGTTACATCCTTTCATAATGGGAAACGTGAGGAAAATAAGGTCTAAAAGGCTTTCACCGGAGACAGGATTGGCAAAGGTGTAGTCCACAGCTTTCATAAATATTGAACTGTCATAGGCTGACAAGGTCTCATGTAGGTGTGGAATTACCTGTTATTGATAGAGTCATCCATAGAATAGACATGTGATAGGAACCAAAACAACTTTGTACATACTTGTCATTTTAAAATGAAGATGACCTGGAGAATTTTTATTTTTTTTTATCATTTTGAGGAATGAGTTGATTTATTCTTCATTTAATAATGTCA
Organism: Steromphala cineraria; assembly: GCA_916613615.1. NCBI lineage: Eukaryota > Metazoa > Mollusca > Gastropoda > Trochida > Trochidae > Steromphala > Steromphala cineraria. The sequence continues at coordinate 38,904,620 of OU744726.1, forward strand.
TTGACTTTTTGTTGTCATCTTCCATTAAAATGACATTGTTTTATGTAAAGCTTATGTCTATTTCATCTTATGTAAGAAAATTATGCTCATTATTTGAATAGTCCATTTCTTGGTAATGCACTCTATTATATCAACTGCCAATTTCATTTTAAGATCATTAAATAACAATCCACTATAAATATCATTCAATTAAGTTCATGGCTGGAACTTGAACCCTTGACCTGTTAATTAGTTCAGATCTAATTTATTCTAAATATATGACTATGACAGTTACCATTGACTACAAAGTAAACAGAACAGCTTCATTTTTCATAATGACCACAAATAAGCATTAACATAATAATCAACCATTCAGGTATAAAAACTAGCACCGATTTTAAAAACTTATTGACGATAGATCAGTTGAGGGGCCAAAAATGTAATTACTAGATTTTACAAGATTAAGGATTTTAATCATGTACTTGAAATTATGGAATGCATTTCTCAATATCTATATAAATAGTACTTTGAAAGGGGATAAAACCGACTTGTGAAAGCTTTATTTTTCCACCAAAATAGAAATTATATTTAATTTGAAATTTAACTAATGAGACATAGCGACCAATGAAGTCTATCACCTCTACTGGCATGTATAATTGGATCTCATCGTTTTGATTCATGAATTTTATGTGACAAATCATGTCAAAGGTTCTAGAAGTTAATACAAATCATAACCAAAGCAAGTCTTTCAAGGAACTACCTCTTTTTAATGAAGCCTATGTTACACCTTCATGACATTACTCTGTATTGAACCCTTGATACTTCAACCATGATCCCAGAACTCTCTTCCTTCTCACACACACACATGTTCACTGCTAGTCAAAATAGAATAGAGTTTACAAGCCAAAGGAAAAGTTTCCATATTATGATAGACAACAGATCAGGAGTTGGCAGGCAGACAAGAACATCAGTTGAGTCTGGTAATGATGGGATCGGATCATGTCTGACACGGGTTCATATCAGTTCTTCAGGCTCTGTACACATGCTTCATGTGATTAACTTACGCTACATCTTCATCTGTTGTATCTCTTGACAATGAAAACTTCTCTAAAATAGTTCAAGGGAAAAAGAAATCTTCAACAGCTTCAGTCTCTCAACACCTGTATATGATGTGATCAATTTCCCGCTATATTTTCATGTAGTGTATCCCTTGACAATGAAAACCTCTCTAAAATAGTTCAAGGAAAAAGAAATCTTCAACAGCTTCAGTCTCTGTACACATGCTTCATGTGATTAACTTTCGCTACATCTTTATCTATCGTATCTCTTGACAATGAAAACCTCTCCCTAAAAAGAGAATTCAACAGCTTCAGTCTCTCAACACATGTACTTGATGTGATCAACTTCTCACTATATTTTTCATGTATCGTATCTCTAGACAATGAAAACCTCTCTAAACCAGTTCAAGGAAAAAAAGAATCTTAGCAAAGACACATCAACAGCTTCAGCCTCTGTACACATACTTCATGTGATTAGCATCACACTATATCTTCATGTATTGTATCACTTGATAATGAGAACCTCTCTCCAAAACAGTTGAAGGGGCGGGGGGAAATCTAGACAAAAACCCATCAACAGCTTCAGTCTCACACAGATATCTCTCAGATATCACACTATATCTTCATGTATTGTACCTCTTGACAATGAATACCTCTAAAACAGTTCAAGGGAAAATAATCTTAGCAAGACACATCAAAAGCTTTTGTCTCTGAACACAATTGTGTTTTGGTTTCTAAAATTTGCAAAAGGAAGTCTTTGAGCATAGTCTGTCTATAATCCCAAGATTCACCAATCTCTGTCTTGTTCTGATTTCAAATCTTATTGTATAATCTCTGAAATGGATCAATAAGTACTTATGAAAATAAAAACCTTAAATACCCTTTCCCATTAATTACTCATCAAAATATTCTTAATAAAATCAAAGGCCACGATATCCAGTTATTGAACTTCTGATTCAATGTTTATAGATTTGTTGGATGTGTTCATTGTTTGCACTTGTTATTGTAAGTCTCTTCAAAACAACCTTTTATTGATTATGGGAACATCTTTATATGCTTGTTATATTGCTAATGTTATCATTACATCTTTCAATATAAACCTTGTGATAATGTTGCTATTGATTTTTTGGACAGAGCTCTTGTCATATAAGACTAATTGCAATATTGTATTACCAGATGTCAATTTTAACCAAATATAACATTCAATTTTTATCAATATTAACGGTCTCAATAATGCTTTGACATTACATTTCGTTCATGAGAAATTAAATATTGACTTTGTAAAGAAACAGCAGCCTCGAAGGCAATCAGTGATTTATCGAAATGATAATTACTCCCAATATATCATAGCTAGTACACAAAGTTCATATTCCGCCTCAGTGCCAAACCAATCCAAACACATTTAGTAGGAACTATCCTTGATATACGACTTTCTCATGACAACCTCAAACAGGGGATAATGTGTTTACTCATGTCATAGTGCCATCTTGACCAATACTTAACTACCACTCGATATTGACGTGGGACCAATCGGAATGCCACATGTGGTGTTCAATTACACGTCGGATTAAGGCATAATGACAGGGTGAGATATACCTCTTTATCACAGAGGCTATGTTTAAATGAGCTGTGTTATGAAGTTGTACGCCACTTATAGGTAGTTGACATGACAGGGACAAGGCTTAGAGAAATAATGTAAATATTTATGACAAAATACGTTAGGGAAATACAATTTTATGATTGATATTTCAACATTGGTCAAAGAGGAAATTTCTCTGTATTCACCAGTTTTAATTTCATATATAAATCTAAAGTTTTCTGTTCAGTATCATGTCAATGCTTCAGAATAAAGAATATTCTGAATAAGGAACTACAAAGATAAAAGTGTTGAATTTACCTATTGCATGTTTTAGTGTTGAAGATCAGTCCTTGTACATATAGCCAATAGATACTTAATAGCCATGTGTGAAAGACGAAAGTTCAATCATATTACTTCAAAATCCAACACTTTCCTGACTAAATCAAATACCTTTCAATTCAATCCCAAATACATCTCATCACTTCTTTATGCTCAAGTAACCACAAAACATAACACTTTCCTAACCAAATCAAATACGTTCTCAATTCAATCACAAACCAATTCACGTCTATTTATTCAACTAACCACAAAGATAACATTTTCCTTATCAAAACAAATAGCTTTCACATCATATTTGCACAGTGACTGAATATATACTCAGAAAATATTGCAAAAAGGATATCCTACTACTTACTTACTACTTCATGAGTAAAACTAATAAGACAGGTCATGATAGCTTCTAAATATAGCTAAAGTAAATTCAGCATTTCCCTGGAAGGTAAATTCATAGCTACAAGATAATATTTGATCAGATCAGGTTTCACTTGACAGGGTCTTCATCTGTCATTCGTCCTGAAGCCCTTCGGACTCCCCTTGAAAGCTTCACAATCATTGGTACGGACAGTGAACAAAGATAATTTCCTCATGGATGTCCAAAGTTTGACTCATTTCAAGGCAAAAAACTTTAAAACTGAATCCAATAAACTAAAACACATCACAAATCTCCAAAATGGAACAAAACCTAAATTTATACCCTTCTAACTGGAACCAAACACAGCAAAAAAAAAGACATTGAAAAGCAGCCAAATAGATGACAAAGCATTTGAGACAGAACTCAAATCCCCCTTAAAGGTAAAAAAAAAAAAATCTATAAGAAGGTAAATTAACGACTACGAGATAATATTTGATCAGATCAGATTTCCCTCTACAGGGTCTTCATCTGTCATTCCTCCTAAAGCCCTGTGGACTCCCCTTGAAAGCTTCACAATGATGAGTACAGACAGTGTAAGACGATAATTTCCTCATTGAAGTCTAATCGTTTGACTTATTTCCAGGACTCAACCAAGTTACCAGATTCATATGTTTGATAAGTTGTTGATAAAAGTCAGAGCAAGCTATTAACTTTGATTGCCTAAAGTTCAAGATTGCATGAATGTCCAACTTATTCACAGAATTGCAACCTTTGGTATGTCAACACAAAATAGTTTCGATAATAAAAAGGTTTGACATCCAAAAAATCTTGAACCTACCTCAAACATCCTTGAAAACATTAAATCAGGCTCTTACATTAACAATCAATAATTCAACACAATAACTGCAAATGATGAAATGTTTCAACATGGATATTTGTATTATTTTCAAATATTTTATGCATCTTCATGTCTCTCACTAATATTGAGTCCATGTCTTCATAAAACCTTCTCGTGTGACATTACAAAATGTTCATCTATTTGATTCTACTTAAAACTCTTCATCAAAATTGTTTATTCAATCCACACATGTGTCACAGTGACTGCCACATGTAGGATTGATGTCAAGAAAAAATTATCTATTGAATGTCCATGGCCTTGGATAATTGACATATTTGTCCCTACAGGTGCACAAATGATGTTACCTTCTGTTACACCCAGAAAAAATTCAAATTCATGATTTATAGATAGATAGATATGTAGATATATTCTATACTCTATATTCTTAAATGTCTTTCCAATGACATCTAACATCTGCTGACGTTAAAAGTGACTTCAAATGACCTTCAAGACGTAAATCTGTTCATACTTTGATAATGAAAATGGGACAAACTTTTATCATAACAGTACCAATAACTTATCAAAACACTTGATTTATACTGCTTAATAATCTTGATCGGACAAATATCGAATTAATCCCAAAATCCTGACGATCATCTCTCAAAATAAACTGAATTTTTATCTGCTCAATAACGATCAGCGATATTCTTCAATCGAACAAACTGAACCAAATTGAGCAGAGCCAATCAAAACCATCTCAATGCTAAAAACACACGGTGAGGACAGGCAGTCATATGCCGGTGTTTGTAAAATCTGTATTGATATTTCATGGCAGCACAATGTCTGATTGATCAGTGCATATGGTGTTATGAAAGTGTGATGTCAGCCGAGCCTTTAACCAGCCCATATGTCATGCAAGGATGGTATCACATCCTTTATATCCCACCTGGCTTCTGTCATCAGAGCCTAAGGCAATAGTCTTGTTAAAACATGATCAACCAGAAACATATTTAGCTTTCACTTCAACACTGTGTATATCAATTATCTTTCTAAGGTAACATTTGCAGTCAAGATTACAAAGCCATATTATGCTCTGATAAATCTATGGATGAGTGTTTATGTCAATACTCTTTGTCATCAATAACCTTATCGGCATTGTAAAGGAATACAATCAACATATTTTCTTCTTTTACTTCAATAGATTCCCGAACAATCATCTCGGAGATAATTTTGTAGTCATAGTTACCAAATGACTCTGATTTCACGCTTCTGTAATTAAATTGATGAGCCTTTATGTCAATTATTTCCACATAGTAATAACCCAATTACATGACAGTAACCTAATATAAGCTGACTTGCATGTAAATAAACACTTCTGTCAGGCAAATCATTGTAAATAATTACGCTACGATTCACATAAATGTTGTCAATAAAAACTATAATTAGTTTGGATTTTACGATGCCATGATACAACAAAACTTGAACCTCAACAAGACACCTATGAGGTACTAAATAACCTTGATTACGACAACAGGGGTCTTGTTTTATTTTACGACTTGGCTAACAAATAAAGAAGTTGACATCTTATTAATGACTTGTTGTGTTATAAAAAAATGCTTGGACACAAACATGCTTATGTAAATGTCACGTTGTAGCTGGGTGGGTCCACACATTCTGATGTATTACACAACTGTACATAAACAGTTTTAACCCATAAACTTCTGGTATTCGCTCAGTGACCTAGGCTGCCCCTAGCATTTGGGAGGTTAAGGAATTATTATTTTGCATAACTTGATCTAAAATCATCACAACTCAAGGCCATACAATTAATGTACAGAATGATTTTGACTATTAGAAAAAGAAATCTCAAAAAGATTTGTTCTCCAATCTGATATGATAAAATATATCACAAACAAACTCTGTAATTTACTAAGATTTGATCAAAAATCCAAAACATCAAGAAATAAGAATAACAAATCATATTACAAATTCTTTAGCATTTCTGCAGATAATGTCTCACAACTTCATCATAACAATGATAATGGCTTTGCTTGAAACAAAATGAGATGTATTTATAAATCCTGTTAACAAGACAAACAGAAAATAATGAGCTGGACATCTATCAGATGTAATATGAGAATAATGAGAATGGTACAGGTGATATAGAGTAGTAATTATTTCAGTATCTCGTTAATTGCTAACCCAGCGCCGCCTGGAGTTGTCGTCCATGTGCAATGTAACATGCTGGCATTATGTTGTGTTTGTATTTTGTTGTTTGATTAATGACTTTCAATAACACCAGGAACAGATGGTATGACTGTCTCATATAAATTATGCATGAAAAGTGCAGACAAATTTGGCAAATTTGACAACTGTTAGAATTGAAATTTTCCTGATCAATTAAAACATTGTTCGAAGGATCAGACTTTTTATCCTTCGATGACACACTCAGATTTCAAACCGAATCTTCGAATGTAGACATACTCAGTTCACATCTCTTAAAACTTTACATACTTAAAACATCAAGCATAATAAAAAAAGACTTCTTTTTAGTATGCTTCATGACAGTGTATTTAATAGGAGCCTTTCAATTTAATACGGCCTAGGTCTTTATTCAGCAAGTCTAGAGTTGACTGAATCCACATTCAATGAAAAAGCTTAAAAAATAAAATTAAAGAAAGAACAGTTATTATTATGTAATATGAATTTTGACTTACCAATCTAGTTTCAAACAATCGTACAAGATTGCTGACAGATCTCCGAGAACCTGTTCTCACCAAGCTGACCAAACTTCGTTGACGTTTTCTTGGTTTATCTGTTGACTGACTCCTTTCTCTTTGGGTTCGAACCTCTTGAGACTTGGCTCGACGGCCATGGTACCTATTCCGGGTTCGACTCCGAGCCTCACGAGCATTTTGGATCTCTGGATCCTCACAGATCTTAACTCTGCGCTCCTTCAGCGACATTTTACTTGATGATCAATGTATGATATTTAAAAACCCTTCAACACTCCATCTAGGTTACCTCAACATAGCACACATCTGTTTCACACGTCATACTTAAACAATAATTCAGATATTTCACAGATAAATCACAGATAAATCACAGATAAATCACAGATAAATCACAGATAAGAAGACAACTATTCCACCAGGTATAACTGCATCAGCAATTCCAGAAATAGTGGAAGAGATCCAAGATAATCCAATGCATAGAGACTGTATCCAAACACTTAAATAGACAGAGGGGATTCCCTGAGCATGTGTTGACTATTCCCCGACTCAGCAAGGGCATCACTGTGGAACCAGCAGTACACATGCAGGGATGCAACCTCTCACTCAATAGACAGATAGATCCAACACACACCTGTACTCCGGCTCTCTGTCTAACAAGTGGCACGGCTAGACTCTGAGGTGGGTCTGTCTATCTGTCTATCTGTCTGTCGTCCACCACTTACTTCACAGTGGGGGAGAGGCCTACATCTGTCTCTTTAACAGACCTACACTTGTCCTTTCATGCCTGGCTTCTTCGGAAAAACGCTTCACAGTGCTCAGATTTAAAACAGACTTTGTTGAGACTAGGTGGTTCGTTAAAGGTTTGTAATTAAAATCATACGGTAGTACTTGACTCAGCTGTGTAGACTGGTACTGCAGTTAGAATCTGCAGTATCAGTGTAAGATCTTTAACAGACTCACACCCCCCACAAATTCCTACTAGCTACCACCTGCATGCATAGTTTGCCTCACGTTTGTCATAAATGTGAGAATTCTGACAGCAAGGGTAAATTCCAAAGAGGTAGACAACTTCTTAGAAGGTAGACCCAGATTTCTAGAGTTGAGATTTGCCTAATGTCAGCCTCAGCAGCCTAGTTTTTCCTGCACTTCAAAGCAACTCCACGGACCAACACGTAAAGTCCAGGTAGGAGCCAGGGTAATCCGCTGCTCTCCCCTTCAGGTACTGCTAACTGTGGGAAACTCTTAAGATGTGTCAGTCGGTTAGTTAGTTAGGAGTACTCCAAGTCATAACCACTCAGCCAATTTAGCCAGCGGATCAATACTCTCTCACAATTGTCAGAAGTTAACAGAGGCACGTACATAATCCAACATATGCTCTCCACGTAAATCGTGTTTCCGTTCCGGCTGCATGCTGCATAACTGATCAATTCATGTGAATGTTAAACTGATATACACAACTCCCCGTGTTTGCTGGTCACTCGATGGTATTATACAGCCCACATCCTGTCCTTTACTTCACACAGGCTTGGAGCACTAACACTGCAAGTATTGTTATCATTCTCTAAGCTCCTTTCAAGCTGCCTACCTCCACCACTTTCGATTTCTTCAGGTATGTAAGTTGAGATGGCTCTTTTCAGTTGTTGCTTGTAAAAAGCATTGTGAGGAGGTGTGAAGACTGGAGGTTAATGTAGCTTCTTGCCAGAAGGAGTCACCTACTGTGTGGAGTCACAGACCTAATTACAGCCTGTCACACTAGATGTGTACAGAGAGACGACCAGCCGGCTCATCTAGATACACTGTCACATTAAAGAAACTATTTGGGAAAAGAACTGGTGACATCGATTGACAACCTGTAATCCCGTATGACAAAGCACTGGTAATAGATAGTCACGACCTTGGATAAATAAACAGGAAATGCACGATGACTTACACCTTGAAATTATAAATGGAAATGCAAATGGACTGCATTATCATAAGCCAGGTGGTTCAGTGGCTGGCATACTCAGAGGGGAGCGAGAGAGGTGTGAATGGATCAATCTCTGGCCGGAGTGAATAGCTATTTTCCCAGTGGAGACCTCTCACAAAATAAAAGCTTCATTTGTCCATCGCTATTTGCCTTGGCTGACCTTTTCTCTCAATCAGTCCATGCCTTTAAAGGAAAGTGTCTCGCCTAAATGTTCACAATCCTTTCACCAGACCCTTTTCGTTGAAAGGCCGCTGTTTGATATTTTCACATTTTCAAAACCGCGTCAAACTTCCGTAGCAAGTATCCAACGAGAAAATGAACTGGCCACTTAGCCGCAGGAAGGATTAGTATTCACATGCATGTAAACAGTAAACCCACACTGACATTACATCCAGTTGGGGTAAAAATTAATTGGTTTGTTGGCACCTACTCAAAATATGGCTGGCAATCGAAATGCTGATATGATATGTCCTGGTGACACCCTGCTTTTATTCCAGCTCACTCTTGTGCCGTTGCCATATCATCTGACCACGCTCACTGGCTATTAAACACGAATTGGCAGCCTCTTAAAGCATGTCCCAGGGCAACTTTTAACAAGCTCGATCCACACATTGAGCAGTTTCTCGTTAAAACTCTTGGCCTGACCCTGTAGCAATAAGGATTCCAGAAGTTTGTTCTAGATCTGCTAAGCATACCTACATTGTTTGCTTTCTGGTGTGGTCACTCGTAGCTCGGACCTACATCCATTGTGTCCCCGGTCGGATAAAGTAATCTCTCTGCTCGAGATTTGGTCCTAAATACCACCAGGACCTCAGCAACAATGTCACCATCTAATATCCTAAACCTCTCCAACCTTTGTGCAAATCTACTCTGATAAGCCCATGTTTACAAACTTTTTGGACAATTTTGCTTTCACTGTTAAGGACATTCGTTATGGACTAAGAAAGGTAACAAATCATGATTAGCATGTGTCAAAGAATTTCTTTCTCCTTGTTTTCACAGAGTCTTTTGTTTACAAACTCCTTGGGGTTTTAGACGTATGTGAATATCCTACAAAATACTGGATCAAGGAAATTAAAAATCACAAAAAAGGATTTGATCACATGAAACACATAATTTACAATGTACAAAACTTCAGTTTCTCCAGAATTTCTTCCTCCATAGTATTTCACTGAAAGTCATCACTCATGCAAGGTCTTGTTATCAAGTTTCAAAACACTTCAAATTGAGGAAGGAAAGCTCTCTAATACAAAACTCCAGTAAAAAGATCAAGAAAATGTTCAGACTTTCTCTTCTTTTCCTGAACATGTAGATCCTGAATTCTCAGTGCAAAGCTTACTGATCCAAAACTTCAGGAAAGATCTATTGAAAATATTCCAAGCACCGTAAAAATTTTCCCCGAACATGTAGCTCCAACTACAAACTTAGAGGCAAAGTAAATCTTTAGGATATTTGCTCCACTGCACTTGAAATCATATTCACTATAATGAAACAAGGAGGATCGTCAGTGCATCCTGCTCCAACCTAGCAACAGTTAATGAAATAATCAGGTAAATCTCCTTAGTGAACTGTAGACCCCAGCAGGGTACATATGGATCCTGTTAGTTTGACCAGGCAATTCATGTACTCTTTGCTTCAATACTGATGCCCATTAACCCTCTCTCTGCCAGGGACAGCTTAACCAGCCGCTGCTAAATAGCCAAGTAACAGATGGCCGGCACTTGATCTGCTAATTTTATTAGTGAAACTGTTCCAGTTGGCTGAATTATTGAGTTAACAAATATACTTTACATGGCAATAGTCAAAAACATCAATTCACACTTCCTGGAATATTAGCAAAACTGTTCCTGAATTATTGGAAATGCTCTAAATGATTGTGATGAAAGTGGAATTCATACTTCCTCAAATATTTAAAGACAACAGGATTTTGAAGACAATATTATCACAATTTTCTTTAATATGGACATTCTTTTCTGAAATTATAAGATGTAACCATAGAGCAACACTCCATTGTACCCTGGAAGGGGAACATTAAATAAATAGCTGAGTCAACAATACCATAAAAGTTGACAACAATTCACAAATTTTTTTTCTTATATCTAGATAATAAATCAATTTCAACAAAATTGATAGAAAATATTGTACAAATGAAGGGTTAAGTCAAATATCTCAACTCAACAATACCAGCGAGTCCTACAGCCTCCCTTAACTAGGGGTAGTCTGGAAGCGCTCGTTAACCAATTACTCTGATCTCCCCGGGACAGGTAATGTTATCTGGGAGAACCCCCCACGCTTGGTTACCCTCTCATCTACCTCCCTCCCTGGAGGCTTCAGGAGTCCAATAGAAGCCTGTCTGTCTCTCTATCAACAGCTCCTCCTGAGCTTGACAACATTGTCTACACCAGGGATGAAAATGAATCTCTATAAATCAAGAATCAGTGAGAGGAAGATTCATCTGATGAGACTCACTAAAGTTGAGAATTGAAGGTTGGTGAAACCTGTGAGTATCTGTCAAATGCCTGTGCTTGACAGCAGTGTTTACAACAGAGATGGAACTGAATCTCTATAAATCAAGAATCAGTGTTAAGGAATAATCATTTGATGAAACTCTCTAAATTTGAGAATTAAAAGGTCGGTGAAACCTGTGTATATCTGTCAGGTCAGATGTTTTCCATCAAAGTCTTTGCTGATTACTCTTGAATGATAAGAAGTCTGACATATAGGGAATCTTTTGTCTTCACCACAAGTCCTAACTACAACTAAGAGCAATGATGACATTCAAGTCTAAGTCAAGTCTCAGTCAAGTCTCAGGGAGGGTACATGTGAGACTGACTATGTGTCACCTTTCTGTAAAGATAGGAGTTTTTGAATGTCAATCTGATAGAAACGATGCTTCAGCTTACTCCAACTCAATCACTTCTCTTCAATAAAGCATCCTGTTTACGGTTCTATTTCACTACATGACTAAATCAGGGACTGTATTGTGGCCAGGACAGTCAATGTCCATTTCCACAGCTTTGAAATCAAGCATTAGCCCTAGAAGCTACATACTTTCAACCAGTACCTGAATGAGATGCTACCAATAGACAAATTAGACCTCTTATATGGAATCTCAATTCTACACTCTTACACAGTAATGCACCCTTGACTTCTTGCTAGCTGTACAACAAGTATCTTTATAAAGTCCTCTTACTCTTTGGCCTTCCACCATCAGTTGCATCTCTATTGGAAGAAGTCTTAACTCATAAGGAAATTTATACTGATTTTCCATGATATCATGCAGTATTTCAGAATGAGAGAATGAATAAATATCAAATATGCCCTAAAGCAATGTGTATATTGGCCAAAACAGTTTATTTTACAGGGACAGATTAGCAAACAATAACTTTGAAAATTGATATTTTACAGAACCACAAAAGCGTCAATTCTTATCAAACATTTTACTTCATCAACATCGATTCTTTTACAAAACAATTTGATGGGTTTTTTACATATCCAGTCTTTATAAATCAGGACTATAGTTAAACATCAGGTTTGATATCCATGGTCTCTTTATAGGATTCCAATGGCTTGGTAAGAAGTCATAACCTTATCTACAAGAGAACCTATCCATACACCACCCACACTGGCTAAATGTCCGATGCTAACAGAAGACTAATGTCAGATGTAACTGGGCCAGAGTTTACCTAGCACTGGACAGCTGTTTCTGTGGCATTAAAGAGAGACAGGTGGAATAGAGCTAGTCTATAAAATATCCATCCTTGATCAACCAGGGCTAAATATATGGTCGTCTTAACTATATCAACACTAATCATGGCATTTTCTTCTTGTCATATTCTGAACCAAAGTCTACATGACAGATAAGGGATACAGTTCTTTTTACTTCTTGTATGATGACATTGAATCAATGTGAACATAATATTAACGGTCAAAATATTTCAAACCCTAATACTAACCCAGACAATAATTTAAAAGAAAACTCAATTCAGTAATTGAACAATTCAATCAAACTTTAGAATTCTTTATTCTGGAAAATTAGAGGTAGTTTGGCTAAAGATGATAACGCAAGTTGAAATACAGCAGATATGAGTTACAAATGGAAATTCAAGTTCTCTATTTACACTTGTGCTTGAAAATTATATCAGAATCTATATCAAAACTTTGTTATTGTGTGTAAGTAAGTTGAACATCCACTAAGAATTTTAACACATCCCTCTTCACATCCCTAAGTTCATGAAGGAAATAGTTCAAGCCCCTGGTATTAACATAAATAAATAAATGTAGGCGTGACAAGTACAATATCAAAATCCATGCTTTGTTCATTATTGATTAAAATCATCAAAGATGTGTCCCAGATACTAAATAGAGGCAAACATGAATCATGTTCTTTTCCTGTTCCATTCAACTGGGCTAAAGAAATGATTAAACACATCTTAGCATGTAATAATCTGATTCACAGAACTAACCCTTGTATTCTGTTGACACAATTAAGAGTTTATTGTTAGTTTCCAAATGACTGGTACATACATAAACATATATCAACAAGTGCAGCCTAGCTATCAATAAGACAGGTTTATACAATTACTTATGATTTATTATTAATTTTCAGACCATAACTAAAGGGAAATAAATATATTTACAAGTGAAGCAGAATGAACTATGTAACCATTTATAAGATAGGTAGATCTAACCAGACATATTTTCATTATTGACAAAATTACTTATGATTTATTATTAATCATCAGAAGATTACTGGGAGGAAATAAACATGTTAACAAGTGAACCGAAATGAACTCTCGTGTCCGCTTATAAGATAGGTAGATCTATCAAGACATATTTTAGATCTATCAAGACATATTTTCATTTTGACAAAACAAATATCCGTGTCTATCACGAGGGAGTGGACAAGCAAACAAGGAGATAACGCACAGTAGCTACCGGTTTAATGGGAATATAATTCAGGATATTATACAGTTCATCGCCCAATGGTATTAATATCATATGGCAGGTCATATTCAACAAGCACAAGGGTAAATGCAGTGTTATTGAAGCTTTCTAGAAATATTTCATTGGTTGACCTCTGATAGATGAAATATGTGTATTATTCCTATTATTATTCGTCATTATTCAATTATATTCTACATCCACAATCTTGTCTTATACTTTCTAAAAAAAGTATAAAAATAAACTTTAACATAAGAACATATTTATTTAACTGTTTGAGTGTCATTCTAGAAGTAGTGGTAGTATAAGGAAGAAAATAGAATTTATATGGATGAACAACTTCTTTATAGACAGTAGCAAGTTTTCACTAAACAGTAAATCCTTATGTTTGAAAATGGTATAAGGATCTATTCCGAAATGTCACTGCTGTCAATTAATGAAGTTGTACATCCATAGAATTTATTTTGTACAATATAATTATTGAAGAAATTTTGTGATGAAACTATGGAATTTTTAGTTTATCCTGCTACATCAGTAGAGTTTCTACAATTTCTAGATATTAATACGAATGAATTCTTTTCAACTAGTTGACAAGACCATTGAGTCTAAGATTTTTGTTAAAATCCTCTATTCCTCTTGCAAAATTCCTTTTCCTATCAGGGTTATGTAGGAGCTCTACAGCTGTAAATATACTGATGTTGCATTCGATCAGAAGAATGTTTTCAAAAGTATCTTATTTGTATCAAGGCAACATGCATAATCAAAAGAAGAAAGCCTTCATCACTTATGTTGTTTTGCAATGTAATGAAACCTGCAAGCATATGTTGAAACAAGCAAACAATGATTAACACTGCCATTCATTTGAAATCAGAAACCTAGTTCATTTTATCCAAAATTAAACAATTGAAATTACAATATCACAAACACATTTATATGTAATAAAAAGAAAGACATCATTAAACCCCCAAAAATATCCAATCCATGCAAGCATAATCCATCCTTAGTAACAGCAGTAGCAATAGTAGCAGTCAGTCATAATTTTTTCTGTTTAACCAATTTCTTTGAAATTAATATTGTATCAGGCAGCATCCAGAAAATTGTTAATTTAACAAAAGAGAAGCTTTTGAGTCACTGAGAAAAACATGAATTTTTATTACTGCGTAAGTGTAGTTTTCGTTGGTGGGATGCAAACTTTTATGCACATAAATCAGTGAAGTTATTCTGAAGTCAACACACTGTTTTCCTCATAAATATTTATGATAGTTAAGTGGATGACCACACTAGTCAAGTGGGAGAGTCACATACAGTCACCATGGATATCTAGATAACAGATACTACTTGTTGGACAACTTGATTCTGTGATACTCCATTGAATATGAAACATTGACAGACAACTTTAATAGCATCACATTGCAG
Organism: Steromphala cineraria; assembly: GCA_916613615.1. Lineage (NCBI taxonomy): Eukaryota > Metazoa > Mollusca > Gastropoda > Trochida > Trochidae > Steromphala > Steromphala cineraria. The sequence continues at coordinate 38,919,826 of OU744726.1, forward strand.
TCATCTCCTTAAACGAGGAAGAGGAAGGTCACTTTCAAAACTGCAAACTCTCAGTATCGAACTTCTGACGACAAACTTTAGAAAAGGTGTTATCATTTTGAATTTATCTCCTTGAAAACGAGGAACAGAAAGATCACTTTGAAAACTGCAAAATCTCAGTACATGTATAATACTTCTGAAGCTAAGTTTAGTTCACTTGCATCAGTTTGAATTTATTTCCAAGGAATAAAAAACTTACTTTTAACTTGAAATTTCTGAATAGGTTGTGATTAATTGATGAAAAATATCTTTTATGTGCTTTGCATTAAGTCAATCAAAGCAAGCAATATCCTGTCTTTGATCATGTTTTCAAAACAATTTCATCAATATTGAACATATTAAAATTGAATTGAAATTGGTTTCAAGTTAATTTGTAAAGAAATGTTAAATAAGTGAATATTCGGAGAACGTTTTAAAACCGTGTAGCAGCTTGTCGATCATAGCACAAAAATTCCAAAGATAGATCTTACTCAAACAAATAGGAACTATAAAACAAATAGAGCAGCTTTCCAACAAACAGATGAGCTATCAAATACACAGATGGAGCAGCAAATCCAGAGAAGAACCATTAGATAAACAAGGAAGATCTAACATCAATATCAGTGACCACATGCCCTACAGGAGGATCAGCACTTTCAACAGGACCTCTTTGTACACCCACTAGCATCTACTTGAAGCTTCTTCCTCTGCCAGCTTCTCTGGTCAATAGCTTCCAACATGTGCTCTACAGTTTCACCTACAGGGTAGAAGTTGGCCATATTTCCTTTCCTCATTTATGAAGGTGCTAACTTTTGTAGACTTATCTCTTGTCAATATGATTTAATAGGAGGAAATGTGCTCTCCAGTTTCACAGCACCCTTCAGGATGAAAGTTGGTCATATTTTCTTTTCTGCATCTATGAAGGTGCTAATATTTTAGAAATCTTGTCCATATGGGGTACATGTGCTCTCCAGTTTCACAGCAGCCGTACAGGGTATAAGTTGGCCATATTTTCCTTTCCTCATTTATGAAGGTGCTAACTTTTGTAGACTCATCTCTTGTCAATAGGGGGAACTTGTGCTCTCAAGTTTCACAGCAATAAAAGAATCTAGGAAGTCGGCCATATTCTTTTGTGGTTCTACCTCTGGTCAATAGGTAGGAACATGTGCTCTCCAGTTTCACAGCAATAACAGAAACTAGGATGTTGGGCGAAGGTGTTATATTTAATTTTTCTATCTCTGGTCAATTGCTTCGAACATATGCTCTACAGTTTCACGGCAACCCTACAGGGTAAAACTTGGCCATATTTTCCTTTCCTCATTTATGAAGGTGCTAACTTTTGTAGACTCATCTCTTGTCAATAGGGGGAACTTGTGCTCTCAAGTTTCACAGCAATAAAAGAATCTAGGAAGTCGGCCATATTCTTTTGTGGTTCTACCTCTGGTCAATAGGTAGGAACATGTGCTCTCCAGTTTCACAGCACATCTAAAGGGCGATGATGGGATGTTGGGCCATATTTCCGATGCTCATTTATGAAGGTGCTAACTATTGTAGATTTAACTCTGTGCAATAGCTTGGAACATGTGCTCTCCTGTTTCAAAGAACACCTACAGGCTTGTGTCAACAAGAGCTAATAAATTCTTTAAAGTGGCATAAAAAAGGCAGGTTATTGACTTTTTTATATAAATTTTGGGTAATTCAAAAATAAAATTTGGTAAGTCTGGCAAGAAGAAATTTTTTTAATCCCCATGATTTGAATATTTCCTAAAATACTTGACCAATCCAATACCCTTGAATCAATGGTCTAGAACTTGATGAAATTCAGATTTCGCCTATCCAAGCCCAAAGATTGAGAACATCCTTTTCCCCCTTATTTCAAACCTTAGTATTATCGCCCACCAACTAAGCAAAGACAATTAAGTCCAATCTCTGCCCAGGATTACTCCTTCCTCTTCTGATATAGATGACCTGCAAATATTGAATCTCTTGACATAATCCAATATATACAAGAGAAGAGCTGGCTGTACTTGTTCAATATTGGACCAGGTATTTATGAACGGGCCCAAGAGGTATTGATCAAAGCTGTAGGGAGAAAACTTGTAGAGATGTTGAATGATAGAATATTCACAACCGAGACACACTTGGCAGTCTAAGTGTTAATGTATTGGAAAAGCATTAACAAATTTGTTGTCCTGGATGGCTGGTTTTATTGTGAGCTTTCAAATAATGTTGGTTTTTATATTAAAATCTTTATTGACGATTAACAAAGAGTAATGGAAAAATTCAATCATTTGCTTGTTGAGGTAGTCATTCACAGCATTGCATGCAAACTCTTTTGAAAATCTTCTCTTAAGTAATAATTGATGAAATAAAACGATACATCAAAATCTTAATGATCCAAGCTTTATTTGAAGCAATTGTTTGATATCCAATAAAGCACACAACACAATAACAAGGTTTTCATCATCACAAATAGATGAAAATGGTTCATTTTAAGTAAATTGTGTTAACAAACTCTTTTTGTTCCTATTCAGATTATCAGATAAACAATTTATACACGATTCCCTGTATAAATAGTCTCCGATTTAAGCAACAAATAACAATTCATCAACATATCTTTTATAAAATATTTCATTCAGGGCAAAAAAATTTAACAGCCTATTCTTACGTTGGTGGCCTATATGAATCAGATAGGAATCCATGTTAAATGGAATGTATGATAACGAAGTATGCCAGAGATAGATAAATGATAACCGGAATACATCTAGGTGTGAAAGTTACATGCTAAATGCCTGGTGAGAGATGAGAAGATCCTTGTAAATACCATCTTATCAGTAACAACATTCCTATGATTCCATACCTTAACTAAAGACAGGTAGATTATGATACAGGTGTTGTACGGATGTATTCACTGAACTGGTTTAGATGAATTCAATTGAATTCATATGGAACTTATGTAATGTTTTTTGGAATTGGTTTAAGAGACCAAATGAAATTAACAAGATTAGTTTCTTTTTTTCACTTCTAAATGAAAATGAAAATGGTAAGTTGTTCTTAATGAAATCCTGATGATACTAAATGGAGCTAGTGTTTTAAATATTAATCCTTCTGCCTGCAGGAGGAGAAATTAAGGTCCTTTTGTTTTCATTCTATTCTATTCAAACTTGGTAGATTATGCTGATACAACATCATCTAGGAGATGATTTAACATTATAAATCAGTGTTCAACAGAAATAGACATGGATCCTCCACTAAAAAATATATCCAAGAAAAAAATTAACTCCGAATAATCAATGTGTGAGCGAGTTTGTGAGTTTTTGTTTTCAGAATCTTGGGCAATAATTAGACCAATGTCAGCATAAATGGTCAATGGGAAGTATTCCAGTCACCCAAGAATGACTTAAAAAACAAGGGTTGATACTTCAGAACATAACATGTGAAGACAAGATGTAAGTCTAGAAGATACCAAGACTTGAGGAAATATCCAAGAAGAAGAGGAAACAGAATACAGACAGGAAGACCTTTATTGCTTCTTTCATACTTGAATCAATCAGCAGGACTTAAGCTTTACACCTCTACACTTCCAGATGGCTGGACAAGCACTGTTAACCATGTTCAACCATCCTGCAGGCTTGACCATCCAAATGTGACTGACCTTAGACTGACCTTGTCTGGACAAGACTGGTCGTTTCTTGCAAAGTAATATGAAAATAATCTTAAGGACCACTTTAATCTGTATGATGTGTCATCACTGTCATACTTCATCTGTATGTCTCTTGTCATTCTGGTTGGACTTCTTCAAGGTCAGCATGTTTGATTCTTGCAACTTTCTCTATTTTGTTATAGTTCCTGATAATTGCATATTCTGACCAGAGTTCTTGGATTAGAATAATTTTGATTGTGAAATCATTAAATCTCCTTTGCATAAAGGATAACAGACTTGTATAGTTTTGTAAAAGTCCTTAGCAGGGAAAAATTGCGCCCTCTGATATAGACTATCTTAAATTTTCCATCTGCACAATTTCCAATTTGAAGAACAAATATGGTTAAAACAGAGTTGTGTTTTAAACTTAACATGTAAAATAACCAAACTGAATATTTCATCACAAAAGGCGGCCTTGATGCTGAGAATCCATGGCTGTCCTTGGCAACTTTGGGAAAGTACAATCATACAATTCCTATTCCTGTTAGCATGGGAACGTTGGTCAAGGATTATGGTCATCAGAGCCCTGTTGACCGGTCACCTCAGTTTGACCCTCAGTAATACCTAGTTAAGTTATACTAGATGGAAGACATGATGAAATTACAATGAGCGAGGCTTACTGATCATACTAATACCATTGTCCACACTAGGGGCTGGTCATGAATGTTCTTGTACATCGATGTGAACACACGCCTTATCCATGTTCAGAACCCATTCTCTCATACTCGTATTTAATGGATCATGTATCATGTACATTTGAATAATGATAATATATGGGCTGATGTTTCATGGATCTGGTTCAGAACAATTACATTAGAAAATTTATGATATTCATTGGCTTGATATTTTCATGCATCCTATGCTTAACATGAACGTTAAAATATTTTGATATTTGTGTAATTTATGTTCTTGAACTCTTATTCCATGACTTCAATAAAGCCTTTTTTTGTCTGAAAACCAGTAGATGTCAACTTTTACATAATTGAGGATACAGTTTACAAAATAGAAATCATGATAACGATATGAATTTAAAACATTCCCAAACATTTATCTTGAAGCTTCCAAAACAAAAATATCTCGGTTATCAGAAAATTATTTGTTAACATTTTACATTATTAGTTTGACCCCTAAATAGGTTCAGTTTTGTAAAAAAAACCATTAATTCTATGGTTGGCGAATTCAAACATAACTGACCATGTGTGCCTGAAGTGTAGACTAAAATTTAGTCTATGAAATATATTATTTTTGAAATAATTACATTCTTTTCAACATTTTTATTTCTTGGTCTCCTCATTTCATGTAAATTGCTGTAGCCTAGACTTGCTGAAGGAGAACCTAGACTGTATTAAAGGCTCCTTTTTATTTACAGTCCTGAAGCTGGACTACCTGAAGTGCAATATAGGTTTGAACGCAGTTGACTTTTTCTATATCTTACTCCTTACACAGAGATGATTAATAATACAGTCCACCAACATCTTTCAAGTCTTTTTGTTCACCAAAGCATAACCATCACACACAAGGCCAATATCCTGAACAGTTAATTATCTTGAAACATAAACTGCTGACCCTGGCAAAAAATATGGTCCATATGGTTTGGGCCTTATTTGGAAGGTTGAACCACAAGCAGTGTTGTTCCTAGAGGGGGTCCTTGGGACAGTTGCCCACCAATTTGGCCTGGTGTCCCTAAAAGTTTTTAGATGTAGGATACTTTTACCTTTGCAAAGGGGCCCATCTGCTAAAATGTTACCAAAATGGCCCCCTTAGCTGATCAGGAACAACACTGCACAAGGGTATTCATTCCATTGTGCAGTTCTTACCATATCCACAAAAAATATTTTTATGTCCTGTGGTATAAGATTATAGGCTATTGGATAGACAATAATGAAAACTATTTAACAGATGTATTTATTAGAGAATGTGTTAGCAAATAAAGCAATAAACATTCTTTTGAAACTTAATAATTTCTTGACGTGGGTACAATGAACAAATATTCTATAATCATAGTTAACATAAACTGTTTTTATGTCCTGTGGTATAAGATTATAGGCTATTGGATAGACAATAATGAAAACTATTTAACAGATGTATTTATTAGAGAATGTGTTAGCAAATAAAGCAATAAACATTCTTTTGAAACTAAATAATTTCTTGACGTGGGTACAATGAACAAATATTCTATAATCATAGTTAACATAAGAAAATCATTCTTCCACTTACATACATGTCATTGCACAATATCTAACTTTAATAATCGTCTAGACAATCCAAATATACCAGATGGATTGCAAATAGGCCCCAATCACCCATAGAATATGTTATGAATTGTGTTATCCACCTCAATAGAAATGGGAAATGAACTATGATGGACTAATGATGGAACTCTAATACTGGACAGACTTCAAGTTCAGAAGCAACAAATTGGATTCAAAGTCATATTCCATGTGCTAACACAATTATTGACACACATTGTTGGGTTTGTGAGAGACGGTCATGGTTATCTATCAAATCATGACAGTATTGGCATGCCATATGTCATAACTGACATTTCTGTCCATCAACTTGTCTGTTAAGAACATGTAAATTAAAAGTCTTGTATATGATGTTAAACCACAACATTCATGATTGCTTCTCATGAATGCTTGCCCAAGCAGAATCATATTTTGGTATTGAGTTGTGTTACCTCTGATATTGATTTGTTAAGATCTAAATAAAGAATTTAAATTCAAGAAAAGGGTCAAACTCTAAATGTATTGCAGAGTATTTAATCTGTTATGTTATAAAATGCATTGAAGATTCTTGATGGTAATTATGGATAGTTCAATAGAAAAATGTCCATTAATATATTTTCTAGTTTAAAGTAATCATTTGGAAGATTGATTCACAAAAGAAAAGTAATATTCCAGACAATATCTTTATCCACAAACAACATTCTATATATTGATAATATTCCTTTTCAAAAAGTCCTCTAAAGGCTTGTGCTACAGCAAAAATATTCAATTTTCAATGGTAAAGACAAAATCAATTTCTTGGACATTTCCTTCTAAGGTTCCTTGATCTGGCTGTACGAGGTGTGTTGGTTTATGTGACATGAGGTAAATGGGCAGATTTGAGGGAAGGAATCTTAGCGATGTCCACATGGTGGTTGGAGCAATAGTTGAGGAGAAAATGGCAGGTCTGCAGGGCAGTTATAGTCTCGTATCTACCAACCACACCTACATCCTTCAGTCTGCTACCTATCATTGACTTTATAACATACCTCTTGTATCACATTGTACTGGATACACTCACTACATGTTTACTTGTATAAATGTCCTTGGCTAGAAGAAAATATGATGGGATAGTAAAATGTATGAACTTGTAGTCAGAAGGACTGGTTATATTTCATGATATGATCATTTTAATGTTTTTGGTTAGCTGGAACTTGTTTTATTTAATAGTTTCAAAGTGAGTTCAAAATGTTCAAATGACAATTGACTGAATGATAAAACTCAATCAAAACAAAAAGTCACAGTAACTTTATTCTTATTAAGATACAACATAGATTTAACAAGACTGACAAGATTAATGACTACACTGGTAATGAAGCTTTATTGCTATATCTGTCTGCTGCCTGAATGGTCGAGGGATAAGAGATCTGGGATTAGTTTAGGTTCACCAACAGATGGATTAAGAGCTGAATAAAGATCTAATCTTAAAAGGGTTTGGTAGTGACCGAATGTATTTCACTTCTCTTTTTATGAAGGTTGTAAAAAGTTCTTCATATTAACCTTTCTCACATTTTCCTCACTTCTTAAACAGCATCAAGTCTACTTCATGTTGTGAAATAAAATAGAAGTTTTTCATTATCTTTAAATAATTCTAAACAAGTTTTGTCCATTTATTTGACACTGAAAGCATTTTGATGTCACATACCATATATCTCACTGATCACCCAATCGCTGTATAAACATTAAAACAAATCATTTAATGCAAAATTATCTTGCAAACTTATAAAACATGTTGACAACTTGTAATCATTATCCTCAGCCTCAAGTGGTGATGAATAATAATAATAATAAAAATAAAATACCATAGCTACATGTAAAATAAATTCAGTGATACCAATAGCCATCAATGGAGATATCAGACTTACAGGAATAATATCAAACAGATACAAGCAGCAATGAGAGGTTTATGAAGGTTGACTTCCAGTTGACTCCTGCCCAGGGGAGTCCTTCATTACATGATATCCTGTGTAAACAGGTAGCTAATCCTCCTCATCACAACCTCATCAGCTTCCTGCTCATCTCAACCCCCTGGGGAGTATCACTATCCATATTCATATGGCGTCTCAGCTCCAGGGGTTCCTGTGCTCGGTTAGCTGGGGGTCTGTGGTATACTAATACTACAGTAGTTAGGTTGGATCTTTGTTACCAATCTTTAGATAATCCAATTCCTTTTTATATAAATTACTCTTTTTCATCTTGATTACCGGTAATTGAAAAACTTTATTGAAATTTTAATATAATTTAATCACCATTTCTGTATTGTAGAGAACCGAAAAGTCAAATTGTAACACACTTGGCATGACTGTTCAATTCTGAAATGACTTTTCGCTTCAAACTAAAACCTTTATATTCAAAATATAGATTTCAAAGAAATTTTCAGCAACATGGGGAACAGGCAACAAAATAGAGTGAAACCTTCCCAAATAAAAAAAGACAAATTTCACATGGGTACTACATCACTTTAAAAAATCTTATCGCCCTTATACCAAACAAATATGTTCAATTAGAATGTTTTCAGGATAAATCATGCTAATTCTGACCAACACATTTACAGCTGTAATGATCCCGACCACAGTGATGGTATCTGATCCCTTGTCTACATATAGCTGACATATCTCACATAACGTGTTGTCCAGATCCTGCTTATGACCCAGTGATATTTACACAAATACATCTGCAGCGTGCTGCACAACATACACTGTATACCATGTGCAGCAGATAGAGGTCTCAAGTTTACATGGGAGAAGGTCAGTTTGTAGACTTATATTTAGTCTCTGAAATTTTGTTTAGTAAAAATCTTGTTTTATTAAATTTTTAAAAGGAGTCTCAGACAAATGGAGATTTTCAGAGCCCAGATCTAGACTTGCTTCCATGGGGTGAATTATATGCTCAAGCGTCTGTGTATAAGACTAGTCAGTTTATAACACTCGATCACTGCATAGCTCACAGGCCTACCAAAGGAAATATCAAAACACTACCAATGCAGCAAAATGTACACAAAAATAGAGCCATTGGCTCTGTAGCTCATCAGGCATCTTCATATCAAGTTTGCTTTATACAGGCAAGATGAGCTAAAAATGAAACTGATGTTACCTATTGCCCTATTTGGGGTCACAGGGTCAACAAAGTTACAAATTAGAATCCCCATTGTCCAAGGAGTCTGCACATATATTTTTTAACTCTCTAGTCCTTTTAGAACTGGAGAAGAAGATGAAAATAGGTATTTAAGGTTGTGACCCCTGTGACCCTATTTGGGGTCATGGGGTCACGAAATCTACAATTAAGAATCCCCATTGGCCAAGGAGTCTGCACATATCATTTTCAACTCTATAGTCCTTTTAGTACTGGAGAAGAAGATGAAAATAGGTTTTTAAGGTTGTGACCCCTGTGACCCTATTTGGGGTCACAGGTTCACCAAAGTTACAAATTAGAATCCCCATTGTCCAAGGAGTCTGCACATATCACTTTCAACTCTCTAGTCCTTTTAGAACTGGAGAAGAAGATGAAAATAGGTTTTTAAGGTTGTGACCCCTGTGACCCTATTTGGGGTCACAGGTTCACCAAAGTTACTAATTAGAATCCCCATTGTCCAAGGAGTCTGCACATATCACTTTCAACTCTCTAGTCCTTTTAGAACTGGAGAAGAAGATGAAAATAGGTTTTTAAGGTTGTGACCCCTGTGACCCTATTTGGGGTCACAGGTTCACCAAAGTTACAAATTAGAATCCCCATTGTCCAAGGAGTCTGCACATATCACTTTCAACTCTCTAGTCCTTTTAGAACTGGAGAAGAAGATGAAAATAGGTTTTTAAGGTTGTGACCCCTGTGACCCTATTTGGGGTCACAGGTTCACCAAAGTTACAAATTAGAATCTCCATTGTCCAAAGAGTCTGCACATATAATTTTTAACTCTCTACTCCTTTTGGAACTGGAGAAGAAGATGAAAATAGGTATTTAAGGTTGTGACCCCTGTGACCCTATTTGGGGTCACAGGGTCACCAAAGTTACAAATTAGAATCTCCATTGTCCAAGGAGTCTGCACATATAATTTTTAACTCTCTACTCCATTTGGAACTGGAGAAGAAGATGAAAATAGGTATTTAAGGTTGTGACCCCTGTGACCCTATTTGGGGTCACAGGGTCACCAGAGTTACAAATTAGAATCTCCATTGTCCAAGGAGTCTGCACATATGATTTTTAACTCTCTACTCCTTTTGGAACTGGAGAAGAAGATGAAAATAGGTATTTAAGGTTGTGACCCCTGTGACCCTATTTGGGGTCACAGGTTCACCAAAGTTACAAATTAGAATCCCCATTGTCCAAGGAGTCTGCACATATCACTTTCAACTCTCTAGTCCTTTTAGAACTGGAGAAGAAGATGAACATAGGTTTTTAAGGTTGTGACCCCTGTGACCCTATTTGGGGTCACAGGTTCACCAAAGTTACAAATTAGAATCTCCATTGTCCAAGGAGTCTGCACATATGATTTTTAACTCTCTACTCCTTTTGGAACTGGAGAAGAAGATGAAAATAGGTATTTAAGGTTGTGACCCCTGTGACCCTATTTGGGGTCACAGGGTCACCAAAGTTACAAATTAGAATCTCCATATGCTAAGGTACTTGTACACAAAATTTCAGCTCTCTAATGTGTATGGTTCATGAGGAGAAGTCGAAAGTGTCAAAAGTTTACGGACGGACGACGGACGACGGACGACGGACGGACGACGGACGACGGACGACGGACGGACGCCGGACGACGGGCCATGCCATAAGCCCATCTGGACTTTCAGTCCTGATGAGCTAAAAATGCATGACATAACATCACAAAATAGCTATACGCATCCAAAATCAACGAAACAGCAAACCTAAAGCGACGATCAGCAATTTAATGTTGCATATTGAGCGTTTCATTTGTCTAGATGAATATCGAAGAGTTCTATGGACTTTTCAATTTCCTTATTGCAGAATAAGTGTAAGAATAAGACATTGTTTGTACATAAAGATACTATCTAGCTTGATCATTTGCCTGAAAAAGAAGTTGGAAAAAAAAAGAACTCCTTTTTTATATAGGATCATTAGAAAGTTTATTTTACTTTTGAATAGGACAACATCCCCACGGAACTCACATAACCTATAAAAAGCTTCAAAATATTTTAGCTAGTTTGCCAAGAAACAATCTCATAATTTTTTGTGCTTCATTTTTCATGAATTTCAACTAATGAAATGATATTCACAACAAGATTTTGATTGACCTTTTCTAAAAATCAAATGCATAAATAACTTTGAATAACATAAAAACTTGTAACAACTATGGTAATGGTGGTAGAAAGTAGAGTTCCAAAGGCAAGATTTGACAGAAACAGATGAAATAACCTTGTCCAAAGAACTTTTTTTCCCCTAGGCAAGACTTTCTACTTTCAGTTGGCAGGGAGTAAAGAGAAGTAGTTTGGTAATCAAGTTAGAAATTAAACAAAATAAAAACTCTACCTTCTTCTTGAAGTGATTCATTTCTCCAAAGGAAGAAGCCTTTCAATGTCAGTTCCTCAAATCCAATGGTACACAGATTCCTGACACTAAGTCTTTTCAGCGACAAAGCCACATTTTTTCAGCATCTGTTTCAGGCTTCCTCTTAGCTCATACATCAGACATCAACTCTGATATTTAGCAATGGTGTTTTGAATTTCCGACAGCACTTGTAATTCTCATCTTGTCAGCCATTACACAATTATTAGAGATATATAATTGCTGATATACAATATAGGCGTTTGACTTTTATACATGTCTGTTTGATATGGCCTGTGTGTCATGCTTGTTGTGAATCATTAAATACAGAGGAAGAGTTTTTACACCTTTTTTATCAACATTTGATAAATATATCAAAAGGTCAAAATCTGTTTGTAATATCAACAGATTTTCTTTTTTTTTTAACATTGCTAAACATTCAAACATCAGTTGAAATATTTCTTTCAAAAAAGTAATGTTTTCATGTAATTGAAAAATGAAAAATATTGTTACTTTTTGCCTGAAAATTTCCAGCTTGTTTGAAATATTAAATAAAGCTCAAATTAATTGAAATTTAAAATCCCACCAAACCAAAGGAGATGCCAAAGATTAAGATGATTTTTCAACAAAATGTCAAAGATCGGAATGTTCCCCAGCATTACATAAAGTTCACTGACATCAAAGGAAACGCTTATGAAAAGTCTGCATTCAAATTATTTCCACATGTACTCATACTCTTCGCACAAAGGAAAATCGTCTGGCATGCTTAAAAGACAATGAGAGAAAAGAGCTCCCGGTTAGAAACCATTATTCTCCGTTTAAGTCTTTACAAGAAAGAACATGGTTTACGCTTTAATGATTTAAAAGCTGCACACAATAGTGACAATACACAACATTATTTATTCAAAAGACAAATGATTAATTTCCCAGATGTTCTAATCATACTTGCTCCTGTAACCTAACATCTGCTTAAAATAACTAGTTTTTATAATTCCAATAAAAAATATTTGAAATGGTTAACTACTTGAGAAATTTTATAACCAGCAGACTGTGACAAAGTGAAAATCTAAAGACAATCTTTCATGCTCCACTTCAATACTCATAATCAATTGTTGTTATCAATACACCATTTATATTTAATCATATTAGTAGCTTGGAAATGAACATGTAGGATACCCTGAATAACAATTCTCATTACTGAAACTGAAAAAAAATCAAATTATTTTGCTAAAAATATCTTAGATTTTTTTAGCAATACAGAAAAAAACTTTTATTTCTAAATGATAATTTCTCTATTTATTCAACCCTAAATTTTTTAAAAGACTTTCAGAAATGGTCTACAGTTGATCTATTTTTCACTTAAGGTGGCTCATTTGGCACTACAGTCAAAATATTTGATAAATATCAAGAACATTCGTAATATCAATGCATAGTTTTTAAAAGATGACGATTTGTTATTCCAATCTTATCATAATCAAGATACTTTAGATAGATTAGAAGAGAAAATTACTCTTTGCAATCATTATTTATTATGTATGCAGATTAAACAATTATTTCAAGCAATGGTTGAATCATAGGAGCATCAACTTTCTGCACTTGGTTGCAATTGAATTTGTTCCCTCAAAAACTCATTTATGAGGTTGAATTATTCGAGATGGCGAATTAATGGAAAAATAACTATTCAAAATATTTTTAAAAGAAGTAAAAAAGCATTTAAATATCTAGCAAACTGGTTTTAAATAAAAAGCTTCAAAAGCTGGACCCTTATGAATAAAATCCCTCGAGTGTTGAACAGGGGTTGTCAGTATGGATAAAGGGAGATAACTCCTGACAACAAATCCAATATTGACTCACACTGTCTGGTCAGTCCCACCTACACATACATATATACTGAGATGTATATATATATCAGACATGACTCATATCTGACAATAGAAAATTGGGGTTTTAATTTCCAAATTCATGAGTAGATATCTATTACATTTCAAAACTCACAATAAGATTTTTTAATTTCACCAAGGAGAAGACAATACAAATTCTAAAAGATATTGTTATTGTCCAATGTCCATACATATATATTTCTTCCTGGTTTAGATTTAATGAACATCCTCTCCATGTATCAAGAAGCAATTTAAAAATCAATCAGAAAAATGTTACCTCTATCAAAGTTCAATGAGGCATTGAAATCTGAAAATCATTGATAATCAAATTTCAACAACCACTCCAGAGAGACAGATGGCATATATTCTCACAGCAATTAAATTTGTTCAACACTGAATAGAACAATTGCATGGAAATATGACCATCAAACAAAGGACTTGAGCTAAAGCTTATGGTTTAAATTTCCCACAAAAGGTCAGCATGACCTTCAAAATTATTCAATACAAATTTAAATCCAAGCATAAATCAAAATTACTCAGAAACAACATAAATTACAATTTCACATAAACATGACCAATTCATGGGTATCGATGTTTATATCATACATTTGTAGAAACATGACATATTTGTCTATACTCAATGTGATTAATTATATGGTTAAAATTAAGGAAATCTTGACATATCTGTTACTTACTATTCTAGAGAAGGTCCTCAACAAATAGGCAAACCTTTCTTGCATCCCTTAAGACTTTAAAGGGGCAGTAGCACGTTTTTGGAGGATTTTATATTCTCAGTTTTTCACTGATAATTGTAAGTTAATGTTAAATGTATTACTTTGACAGTGTCAAAAATATCATTACAAAGGTCAATCATCCATAGTCAGAGGACAAAGTTTGAAGATTCACATAAAATTCATTGGCGGCCATTTTTTGTGAACACCTTTAATTCATTTTGTGTAAGAAAAAGGAATCGCATGGCTAAACTTAACGTTATATATTATAATTACTACTGTTTCATTTAGTTTAAATACGTTGTCTTTCAATTGGAACCATTAATTTTCATTTTCCTGACTGACATCACCTTACATTCTCCCCTAAAAATGTGCTACTGCCCCTTTAACACCAGCATGATATCTTTTAATCTTTGTAAGGATTCTTATTTAAAGAATTGATGAGAATGTATCATTTAACTAATCACCTGTTCACAGTTCTGCCTATTGTATATTATCATTGAAATCAATAAAAATCCTTTTGAAACATATATACAGATATTCATGATAATGTCAATACAAGGCAATCAATATCCATAAACTTAGAACTCAGTACAACCATTATAATTAGCAATGTAACTGAAGCAAATAATCCTGAAACAATAAGTCACCTTTGCCTTCATAGCGATATCCCCTTCCAACAGGTCGAATTCTCGGGCACAAATGGCAAGAAAATGCCAGGGAAGCGAGAAGTTTATCAGAACCCCTCTAGTTAATGGTATTCATCCACAACTCTGACATATAGCCAGGGCTAGGGCTGACAGAGTTATCCCCCTTGGATTGCTTGAGAGGTCTCCAGAGAAGATAAGCTGGGAATGTTTGATAGTGTAATGATATAGATACATACAGCACTGCACAAAGGGACGTTATGTTGTCTGGCCAATGTTACTTGGATAGCACATGTACACAAATGCAACACTGTATAAACATCCCTAACTTTAGACTGAATAAATGCATATTGTGCATAGTTCAAGCTGACCTGATAAAACCTAACCAGATATTTCAATTTCACCCAAAAATAATATTTATTGAGTGAATTGATCATAGTATCAAAGCTTAATTATTGAGTTGATACTTCAAATGAAATTTGCTTTTTTTCAATAAATGGTTGTATACACCTCCAATCACAAAGAAACCAAGAATAATTATGTTAGAGACTAACACTAGACACTCATTAAAGCAGGCAGTAGAAAAATTTTCTGGAATTTATATTTTATTTTTTTCCCCGAAATATATATCGGCTAATGCTAATTTATTAACTTCAAAGGGTAAAAATTCTCCTTACTCAATCAAATGATCTGTACTCACAGAAAAATGATTAAATATTCAGGTTATCTTTTCTTTTCTTTTTTTGGCCGAACACCTCTTATTCATTTGACATTGGAAAATGAATTTAAGTAGTAGAACTCAATATGGAAATCCCCTTTAAGATCGGCATCATATGATTTTAAAATATTGTCTTGTCTATTCTGTTTGTTGTTAATATTTAATAAGTAACAATAAACTATCTTCTTAGATAATAAAAGTCAAACTAAATCTTGTGAATTAGATAACATATTGTGAATGAATTAATAACATTGACGGGAAAGGATCTTTTGATTCATCAAATATACAAACAAAATTAAAGAAACCAGACGAAAAGATAACACTATTAATACATTTTCAAATTCTATTTTACTAATAAATATCCCTAAATTTACGTTTACTGCATCAGTGCATCATGCTATTCCTCAGTAAATCAGAACAATAATCAATCATAATTTCACAACCAAATACTCCACATTTCACTTAAAAGAAAACAATATTATTTCAAAGACTGAGCTCAAGAACTCCAATTGCAAGAAATGCTTAATACCAAATAAAATTCAAAAACAAATGGTTTTAGCGTAAAGAGGCCTGGTACAAAACAAATTCACCCATCTGTAGTTCTGCAGACAATTTGAAGCAAGCAGAGTGTAATGATTTTTCCACACACAATTTGAGCATCTCTGAAAGCAACTGGTAGCCTGAAGCAAGAAAATCAATCCTTCTGGGATTCCATGGGAGTTACCAACATGGCTGTGGTTATCTAGCTGCTGGAGCCTGTTAATTTAACACAGTAATTGCCTTTCATTGCACTCTGTGAATCACAATCTTTGAAGCTCATAAATATAATATTTGCTTTTGTTTTTTCTGTACTGGGTGATTTTCTGGATTGCGAGAGCTCTGACTGCATTTGTAGACGCTTGGTTTAACTTGTTGATCGAATCAGTGCGGTTGGGTTTCTTCTATACATTTCATTATGGATATTTGATGGGATCACATTAACTCAAAACAAGTATCTGTAATGCATAAAATCTTAACAAGCGAGATTTGAACTTGTACAAATTAAAACAAAATAAGTTTTGTCTTATTAAACTTAACCCTTTACCTGCTTAATCTATAGATTTGTGATCAATTTCCTAAGTGTTTGAATAACAAGAATCATAACTCATTGCAAAACGGGATATTGCAGATTATTCTATGGGCCAGGGTAGACATACCAATATATGATTGGCTTAAAACATAAAGGACTAAATTAAAGAATTCACTTTCATATTTTCATGTTTCAACCAACAGGAGGGAATTTGGCTTATTATTTTGCTGCATAATGTACAAGCAAATTGCTACAATTTGAACAGGAATATTTCTGATTAGAATGTAAGGGGTTGAAATTAACAAATCATCTTCATATCTTCACTATCCGAAAATGGAAGCAAATTGCTTAATTTTGTATCCATTATCATCTAACATGTGAAATGGTTTCCAGTTATTTTCTTGTCAGTTATACAAGAGAGCAAATGTCAATATCTTACAGGACCTGAGGTCAACAAGTTTTCATAGTAAGCAAATATACTAACAAACATTGTAAAACTACATATGTTGTCAACAATAAAATCATTACAACAAAATGTATCTTGCAAGTCAAGATTCAGTTCTATCATTGACAAAATAAAATTCAGTTCTATTGGAAGATGTAATAAACTCACCATTTATTCAGGGAAGACAGCAATATCAATGCTAGAAGTACCACATCACAACCCAATAAAACCCTCATCAACTATTCCTACAGCATCAAGATATTGTGTTCATACCCTATGACTCAACAAGTCTTAAATAGAAACTCTGTATAAATCCTCAGACATTCCAAAAGCAACCCTTTTTACAAGGCAGACTTTAAGTCCAACAAAATCCCCAAATCATTTCAAAGTTATAAGCAGATTATGATATTTGTATTCTTTTAATGATTATTCCTGTTATTACAAGGACTAATACCCTTGTGATGAATTTCATGGGAATGTGAATGACATACATGATGAGTAATGCGTCAATAGTCTCACATAAAGCCAGCTAGTCACGGCTCTAAAGACCTCACTGTTATCATGCTGGAGCCACTGGGGCCATATCGTCATTGAAACTCTCAACTCTTGATATCATCGTCTAGCCTTTCTTCAAGTCTCTTGTTTATTTTATAGTCAAACACACTGATCAACCAAATGATCTCTAAGATTAGACTTTTTTTTTCTAGGTTTTATTTAAGTTTTTATTAGGAGCTTTTGTTGGAACGCAATATATCAAGGTTTTTAAAAATCATTCATTTTTACATCATTCATTATGCTGGTGATATGAATTATGAATAGAACAAATAACTAATGTTTTCTTCTTGTTTATTGATTTTGTATTATATCAATAGGGAAAAAAAATTATCAAAAAGGTTTTAAGTCGAAAATAAATAATGTTTTGTTTTTAATTATTGTTTGGGAATAATAAAGGAAAAAAGACTTGTTTTACAACATATTATAATTAGTTGCTTTGTTCTACCTATAATATCAAAAAACAAGTCTCGATATTTTATATGATGTATAAAATTGTCCTGTTGTTACTATAATATCAAGAAATTTGTCTTAAATTTGTTATGGGAGACATAAGGTCAGTCTAACATTAAGGGCTGTATACAGTGTCCGTGATATCGCTATGGAGAATATTGGTGTTCCCCACTGAGTGCATCTTCTATTTCCACAAAGTGATGCCTCAAAAACACATATTGATTTTTGTGTTTTTTGCTTCAGAATGGCGAGATGTGATGGATTTAATCACAGGCCGGTCATCGCTTGTTGCATGCGCTTGACTTTATTCATGCGGGATAGCAACTAGGTCAAAGGGAAAACATCATGGGAATTTAGACAAAAAGTTCAACTTAAAATGAACAGTAATTATGATGAAGTAGCAAAGCTGTTGAGAAGCTATTGAGCTGATTAAAGAGAAAGCTACAACGAAATTTTCTATAGGTGATTCTTGGTCCTTGTATTTTCAAAAAGGGGTATTTATGAAGTGAACATAAAAAAAAAATTATTAATTAAGTTCAATTGAATAATTTCAAAAATGAACAACATAATTGTACAATTACATGGCAGCTTGAAAAATACCTAATTCATAATCGAACATTTTAAACAATGGATCAAGACTTAATTGTAATGATGAGAAATGATTAATCATTTGTATAGTATGAACAAGTTTATTGATTTACACACATTGAGCAAATGCATCATTTCTATTTCTAGCATAAAGAAAACTGCTTTCACTCTTTGTTTTTCAAACACAAGGGGCTATAACTGTACGTGCTTCCCCAAAATTGATTCTTAACATGTGAAGTTTCAATTTAACCTCCATTTCGAAAGAGAAATATAAATAATTAATACCAGTTAATGAAACAAATTTAATAATTCGTAAATTCATATTTTAGTTTGCTTTCACAAAATTGATTTTTAACATCTGAAGTTTCAATATAACCTCCATTTCAAAAGAAATATATGAATAATTAATTCCAGTTAACAATAAAAATTGAATATATGTTAAATTTTTACTAATACATATTTTAGATTTATTTCAATTGAATAAATGAAATATTACCATACTCAAACTTTTTTATGTTGAATTGTTTGGAATCCTGCATATAAACAGTCATCAGTTCTTTCAATGTTTTGATTTTTCAATCTATTTTTTTGACATTCAATCAGTTAAATTAACCCTTTTATGTGACACTAAGAAGTTATAAACTGAATTTAATCAAAATTATTAGAAATTTAGGTATACCATTAGTCGTCTAGTTGTCAGGAATAAAACTTTCGAAATATTGCATTTTCCAGATAGGAACTGCTTCCAGTGTCAGTAGACCCTCAAATTAAATTGTTTCCTCAAAACAATTCAATTCTAACCAGGTTCCATGTTTGCTTATATATGCATTCACTTCTTATATATAAATGAATCTTTCAAAATAAAAATGGCACAAAAAGTTGTCAGAATGATTGTCAGACAAGTTAATTAAAAGCAGATTAACTTTTTATCTCTCCAGAATTAATGTAGCAGTTGTGAATTGTGAAAATTCAGGGATCTTAATCAGTCCAATTATTGCCAAAACCATAAAGAGGAATTCCTCAAAAGAGATTTTTGACTAACATCTCTTTTGTCATCTAAACTAAAGTGTAGGAAATTCTTAGAGGAACTTTCTCACTTTTTGCTTAATCAACAAACTACCGGTACTACATTGACAGTTTTCTTGAGCCACAGTCAATGAAAAATGTGATTGAAAGCAGGTGTAAGAATGATTTTTGGATCCAGCCTATTTTGATGCTCTTAGGAATTAAAAAAAACAAGGAGTAACATCAGTTGTTTATAACATTGCAGTTAGCAAGGAAAATTACAAATGAATGTTGAAGGAAAGCCTGCATGTGGTTACAGGCAGGTAAAAAATAGAATCTGCCTAATTTTCCATTATCAATCTGCCTAATTTTCCATTTCCATTATGATTTTTTTCTATTAATAACAAAAATCATATTTTGCAATTTCTCTGTCAAAACTACTCGCTAAACTAAAAATAAAAGGATTTTTGTCAAAAACTTTAAAATGCTTTTTCTCTTTTGTCTGCTAATTTCAACAACACAAGTGTTTTCAACAGTGTCGGTAAATTACAAGCGTCACTGGTCTTAGTGTCATCATAAAACATTATACACCAAAACAGTAGCCAACAATTCACCGTCCCACAAACCGCGAATGCTTTGTTTTTGAACTGAACATTCAAACCACCTGTCACAGTGATGTTCTTGGCGATTTCCAAGAAAATTGGCTTGATTATGAACTCAAAATTAATTCTTACCTTGAGTGAGACAACCTATCCCGTTTCCAACAATCGTGCCATTTGATTTCTTGTTAAAATCCGAGTCTCTCAAATTAAATGTGGGAAATCCACGCGCTGTTTTCAATGCTCCGCCATTGGGATAACCCTTCCACACTTCCGGCCATCTGCGCATGCTCCAGCAAATAATGACTGGACCCAAATAAACAAAACCGCATGTGTCTGAAAACTTTATTGACAAAATGCTTTGTTCAAAAAGGGGATCTTCTTGAACATTAAAAAAAAAGAATGTTGTTATTCAAATATTCTTTTTTAATTTATCGATAACAATTTGAACAGCTGCATGGTCAGATATGTAACTTAATTTAGTTACATATTAGGATAATAAGCGAGTGCCATTGTAATACAATTCTTTTAATGGATGTGGTATAAAAGTACGCAAACGAGTGTGGTGCCACATCATCATTTCTTTATTCGGGTTACTTTGGAAATAATGTATACAGTTAAGTTGTCGACAGACATTAAATTTTAAATTTATACAAAGAGGGATATGTGTAATAATTTACAGGATATATATATAACATAGAATGGTGGTCATGGGCAGCACGATTTTAAAAACAAAATTATCTTAAGTAAAATTCTCCTTACACATGTGACAAAATCTATTATTGATGTCTTGGTTTAAAGCAGTTTAAAAATGTAATTGATGTGAGCGGCAGCGATAATTACCGACTATCAGGCATGTGAATATGGCTTTTTGTTGCACGTATACTCTTTTAGCTATGTCAAATATATATCAATAAATCAAATGAGTTTTAAGTAATATTTACATTTTGAAGAAATTAAACATAGGCCTACTGTTTATACCACTGCATGAACTAAGAACGATATTCTGTGTTATCTAGAGAAATATAACTTAATTCATGCGTACTTTGGTGATGGCTTAAATGTTATACACGTTTTCCTGTTTGATCCCAATGTACTTGAGCAAATTTGAAATGAATATTCGATAATTGTACAAAACTGACAATTTACATTGTGAAGAAATTAACCTCAAGGTTTATACCGCTGTATGAGCTATAGAGACGATATTCTGTGTTATCTAGAGATATATAACTTCATTAGCAATTAAGTAATTGCTGAGATCTGATTGTAATTTCCTCAGATGTTGAGGTTAATATATATACGTGACTATAACCATAGTCCATTATGAGAGCACAATAATTTCAACAAAGTTAGACTGGAACGAAGTCAAATGTTGGATGAAAACAAACATTTCTTGAAGATTCCATTGAGGATTATGTTAATTTATAACGTTTGAGTAAGGTAGAAGCATAGATTACCGTGGTTGTAATTTGTCTTGTCTACAGCGATCTAGATATTTCTTCTTTTGTTATTGAATTCCCCTATCTGATAGGAGGATAGCCACAGTTAGGGTATATGCAGAAGATAAATAACTTTTACTCATGTATACTGTTGGATCTTTTCCGGTAACAAAATAAACAAAATCACGATTTCTATAACTACACGTATATGCAATACGTTTTATTGTTGTTTTTTTTTTTATGAGAACACATTTCATCTTAGTTCCCGGTGCAGCAAAGGAATTTGAACTTGAAGGAGGGAATCATTGAGTGGTGTGGATGTCACACATATCAGGAATATGTCGATCTCTAACTTGTTTAGAGCACAGTACAATGCAATATTATGTGCTTTAGTGTCTCTGAGTTCTTCTAACAATGTTACATGAAATACATGTACCATTCACTTCATTTTGATTGATCTTGATCACTCACGTCTCTGGTCCAAATAGTGTTGGTTCTGTCTTGTCATCGTTCACCACCAACATACAGACAAACACGTGTTTAATTGATAACTTCCCACTTCTGTACAAGATACCAGAAACATACAGTACAGAACCCACTTTGGGTTATGGTAGACATACAACTTAAAAAACATTACATTACAAACCTAAGATGGGAGATTAGAAGACGATACGTTTGGGAAATTGTGAAGAGAAGTTGGGGAATCATCGGACGTCTTTAAACGCTACATCTTTCCAGAGTATTCAAGACACAGTTTAGAATATCAAGATCAATGCCTCAATAAGGATTAATTTCAATTCTATCGTCCAAATTTTCCTTATATAAACATAAGGTTTTCAAAAACTACACTCAGTTTTTTTCATTTGTTAAAGGTACATGTACATCAAAGCTTTTACCATGTAACGTTTTACCGAGTGAAGTAAGATAGGTAGACCGTCTCTGCTTTCGATAATAGTAAACAAGATAAGTTTCAACAAAAGTGGATATTGCATCATAATATTTTATTTTTTAGGTAATGGCTTTCTTGAATTCCTGCTTCTCTACGTGATGATCTGTAATCTTTAATATTCTCAATATGTTATACCAACATAGTGTTTTGAACACTATTTATCCTACCATGTAGAATCTCGATTTCTGATCGTACCACGTGACCATGGATAAATACTTACCCTCTTGAGCGGGGGATTAAAATTATTTATACCCCGCCATAAAAAAGCACGAGAAAAGCGTGCAGATTGAGTGTCTTGAGATGTACAATGTATGTTACCAGGAACACAACAAGGTTACTTATCATCAACCGATATGTAGCTCTAAACAAAGCGCTTGCGCAGTTTGTCTTTCTCTTTTCCCCCAAATCATATGCGTTTTGGTTTAACATTCGGTAAGATAAATTCGTTATACCAATAAGACGCCGGGGTATTATGAATATATCGTCTCTCGTTTGGTGTTATGCAACTCGCCTTCGGCTCGTCGCATAACACCAAGCTAGGGGTTGATATATTCCTATAAACCTCTTGTCTGAATGGTATAACTTATATTATTATATGATTGAAGGTGAGTTACTCTGTTCTATCAGTGAAATAAACCCTCTATCTGGCTACAGTGGCGATAACCTTTATCGTCACTCTACTGAGTGGTGATAAACTTTTTATTATATGCTAAGCGGTGAGAAACTGAGTTTTCTCAGTTTTAGAAAAGTGTTCTCGCCACTGAGTGTGATATCACCTTTTCAAGTTAGTGAAAATATCACAGAGGGGATGACGTCATGTGTACAATGGTTTGACGTCACTTTTACAATCAACGCGACGTCATCGCCGTCGCTAAGTTACGATCAACAATGGTATGACGTCGCCAGAAAACTCTCGAGTCAAAGCCTTTTGGACATAAATTACCACATTTTCGATCACAGAGGCATATAATAAACAGAATATCTTTTGTCTCGAGTGTGATATCACTTATCTCTCATCTTGTGACGGGGTAAAGCCTATATTTTCACTCGTGGCTGCGCCACTCGTGAAAATACTGGCTCTACCCCGTCACTCGATGAGAGATAAGTGATATCACACTCAAAACAAAAGATATCCGCTATATCACCACTCTAGTGACGTCAAGTTCAAGAGTTTGACGTCATGTTACAATGGTTTGACGTCATGAATTCTCCTATGACGTCACACTGTTACCGCGGTGACGGGTTCTTCCAAGCGGCCGCTCAACATGAAATTGGCATTTTTTGACGTAATTAGAAGGCTTTCATCATATAATAAATAGAATATCTGTCAATTCTTGACAAATACCATGTTTATCTCATCTCGTGAGGTAGAAAAGTTAAACATTTTCACTCGTGGCTGCGCCACTCGTGAAAATATAACCTTTCTACCTCACTCGATGAGATAAACATGGTATTAGTCAAGAAAAGACAGATATCCTCTATTTATTTCATAATCCCATTGTAACATTTTTGAAACGGTAACCGGTAAGTGGTTAATTCATAAGTACGTTAGTTTTAAGGTCCAATTTATACGAAGACAGCGATATTGTGGACAATAGTGTACATCTTGACCAATATTGACAGGGATTCTTCGGACATTTGTTTTATTTATGAAACAATTTTGTTGTAGCCCTTTTTTTATATTTTTACTTCTACTTATGTATTTTATGGAAAATGTTGAAGTAAGAATCTAATAACCTGTCTGTTTGTTTGTATGTGTAACACTTTTGCATCTATATTGGTAATTACGAAACTAGCCCACTATTAAGTTGATTCAAATACATGGAAAATGATAACCAGACAGAAATGATTATATGCGAATGAAGCTGTCAAAAATTCGTTGTAATTTCAATTTCCTGAGAATCGGTGAATTTGCAACAGCTAGTGAGGGGTTACGTTCTGGTACTCATATAGTCTTACACACAGACGCTTGAGCATATAATTCACCCCATGGAAGCAAGGCTAGATCTGGGCTACTCTAGCAATCTGAAAATCTCCATTTGTCTGAGGCTCCTTTTAAAAATTTAATAAAATAAGATTTTTACTATAAAAAAATTCAGAGACTTAATATAAGTCTAGTACTCATACTAAATATTGAATTGGTCAAACATCCCCTTTCCAACGCAAATAGGCATTTAGTATTGAGAACAGTCTCAGTGCATTATGCGGATTAAAACTTCAAACCATGTTCTTGAATATGCTCCATGAATAATATTTTTAAATAACATTTCTGGGTATTTGGACACAAATGCAGGCTTAGATACTTCAGAGGAGGAGGACAACGTTTTAATATAAACAGGGACTATGTCATGCCAGATACTGTAGTTGACAATGTGTAGGTAAATTCTTCTTTGCATTCCAATCAACAGAATTAATGGTACTCTTTTGCACCGTAATTTCTTTGAGATGTCCTCAGTGAACGCCTCGAAGCTAGTCAAGTCGGTGTCAATATGATGAGATAGTGATACGCAATCTGTTTAATGCTGAATATTGTTCACAATGACAGATGACTTTTCATATTTTGGTGTATTCTCAGTCAAGTATTTTCAGAAGTCTTATATATATATACTACAACGTTCATAAATTAGATCCATTTGACGTCATTTTACTTTATTCGATTTACTGTTTAAATTGAATCTCGGAATATAAAGCTTGAGAAGATATAGAAGTGAGACAAGCCTATCGCCAATGTTCTAACAAATTTGGAAAGTGCAAATTTCAAACAGAATGCATATTTGTGTGTATGTCGGTTTTAACGTACGAAGAAGTGTTGAATCATGTTTTAATTAGATTGAAATGGGATTTAACATGATTTCAAACATATTTCAGTGTATTTATAGACCTTTCCGTTTTTTAAAAGATTGATTTCAAGTTCGGCGTATATATGCGACTTTTATCTCCTCTGGATGGAAATATTCCTTTCAGGACAATTACAAAAGTTACAGGAACTACAATGCTCTAAAATTTAATAAACGTCATGTTTAAAGAAAAGGCAGTGTTTACAATGATCAAATAGTACTGCTCTTGGTTGCTAACTGCCAGAGTTATCACCAAGTTATATGTTTTGACATGATATTAGCCTAATGAAATTATTCAGAGCATGAACCAATATTATCATAATCCTATCGTCCATATATTTTATGGCATAATCGTCTAACAATCTTATACAAGTTGAATTTCGGAACGAAATAAAATCAGACAATGGATGTGTTCTGTTAATCTATCATCTGCAACTTTTTGTAACAGAGAAAAATCTCTTTATCTGTTACAAACCCGGCAAATACATCAGCTTAGACACATGTCGAGATAACGGTTATCGAAATAACGAAACATTGCTCTAGATGTCACAGCAATATCCCAATCAATCAATATATATTATGAATGAAGGCCACAGGCTCGTAAACATGCAAGATATACATGCTACATATATATTTATTGGATACATATCAGTATATCTAAGTCTGTCTTTTATCATAAACTATAAATATATATTTACTTAGATTTAACAACGATTACTTTGAAGAGGAAGGCAGGACATTTTAACATAAAATTACATGGCGTTTGATAACAGACATTCAGAACCAAAATAACGTAATCTTTACACGGAATAAAGACACGCTAAAAGAACATGAAATTCATTTTGTATGCCGGATTTACATACCGGACCTGTACGTAGGGATGAATCAATGTTTAGCCATCTTTCCTAAAAAAATTCAATCTTGAAAATCAGGCCCTATATCTGAAGAGAATATTTCAATATTTTTATCAGTTATGATACTTAAATATGTTCAGGTTCTAACAGCGAGAGCTATATATACATCAAAAGTACAATGCCAAAATTGATAACAAATTAATAAAAGCATTTGTAAAACATTTAAGAAATTTTTTAGTCACCAACAGCTTTTGCCAAAGAAACAAATCCAAATCCACGAGACAATAATCAATTGCAGATTTGCGAAGCGTAATATCTTGTCCAATATTATCTAAAAAATAAAAACATGTAATAAGATGTTTTTGAATTCTACCAGAATGCATTTCAGTTAGTTAACAAACACTTGATAGTTCTCGCAAAACAATAACACTAGGTGTCTATATGCCTACGTTTAATTTTTTTTAATCGAGCAATATCCATGTTTACAACGGGAAATAAAATACAATGGATAAAATAATACATTTGCTAAATAAAATTAATTCTGCGTTGGTAAATACTTAAATTTTAAGATGATTTGGCTTGTCACTCAGCATTTTGCATTAGATACCTATATTTGTCGATTGAAGTTTTTAAAATCTGGGTCAAAAATTTATAAAATCGTATCGGAGATCCTTGTAGAGAGGACATATAAAAATTAAAGTTTATATCTTGAGGCGGAATCGAAAGTTATTCTAAGATTTACGAATGCGACGTAAAGTTTCTTCTTTGTCTTTGATATACATTTCTTGATAATTGCATCCTGTCTCAGGGTACGAACGCTACGCGAACTCCACTAATCTGTAGTGGAGTAAGCGTAACGTTCGCGTACCCTGAGACAGGATGAGATAATTGCAATATGGTTAACATGTGGTCTGTGTAGAATACTCTTTTCTAAAGTCGGCTTGAAATTCGGACAGTTTATTTGTCAAAATTGCCAAATTTGTTGGTCTGGTATGGATAATCTGCGTATATAGTTTACTGAGAAATCCCTCTATAATTGTCTTGGTTATCTCCTTTTACTTCTTTATGTATTTTTATTGCTTTAGTCTTGCTTTTAGAAAATGCACCCTTTTTGAACAATGCATAAACAAGATTACCATGAAAGGGATAAATGATATCTCTGGAACATGTAATCCTTTCAACAATTTTGTCACACCCTCAATAAATAAATGATGAAAAGAAAATACAGCCAATCAAATAATAAAATAAAGCCCAATATCGCCATAAGAGTAAGGTACCAGAAGCAAATAGTAATGAACTTGTGATAACTTTAAAATGTTTTGGAATTTTAGCGTTTGAAGCGGACTATATTCCTATAATCATAACACTTAAAACGATTTATTCAAAATGTTCATGAACATGCACAAGAGATGTATGTCTTATGATTATCATTATTTAACTACATTTCTTACTAAAGTAATTTCTTCATTTAAGTTCGTTTGCTAAAGATGTAGCTTATAGAACTGTAATCATCATCATCACAAAGGATTCTGTACCTGAAGAAATGGAACATGATGGTGATGATTTGGATATTTTACTAGCCCTTCACACACTTCGTGATCGGCTCCAACTTAAAAAAAAATCTATCAAATGTTCATGAACGTGATAAATATTTTCATAACTTGATGAACCGACAAATAAACATTTTCCATAAATTCTGTAGAGAAACATTTATTGCTGTGTGTATGAGTTCTTCTCGGGCGAATCTTGTCAAAACTGACAGGTGCCCTGAAAGATCCAAGGGAGGCCACTCTATTTGCAATTCAATCTGGAAACTTCCGGTTAATTCACAGCTGAGAAAAAAATTCTTGTCGAGGAGATTATTTTGTGATTTTCTTGGTATTCTGGAAGCTGATAAATGGTTTAAGTGCTGTGAATGTTTGTCCGTAAGGGATTGAGCTCAATCAATCAACTATGGGCCAAACAACCTCAACCATCGCCAGTAAACTGACTCAACCAGTGTCATGGATGTGGAAGAAACGAGATGAAACGATCACATCATCTGCAGACAGCTACAAAGGACCATCACCTTTTGTATACACAAGACAAGGGTAAGAATTTTTTATTTTTTTTCCAAAATAGCTATAAGATTGGTCTTATATTGGTATATTTGATTCCTAAACAAGTCATATAGATCAAAGGGATTGAACATTTGATTTTGGAATATGACATAATATCATTTGTTTACTTTACCTATCCTATTGAAATACTGGCATTCCAAAAAACTTGATTAATCAATAATGTTCATTTGTTGAAATTTGAAAGTGCCTTTGACAGACAAACGCTCAACATCCCAGTTCAGAATGATGTGAAATCATAACTTCTGAAAATAATTTTATGAAATAGCAATTTTTGATATTATCAACATTCATGTTCAACATTATTACATTTAACAAGTTTATTTAACTCTAAAGTGTGAGAAGTATCAAACATACCGTATGTGATGTTTACTCAATAAATTCTTGTAACAAGGCGTCATCACCGAAAAAATGGTGACGTAACGCACAAGTGCCAAACATATCATTCTTTGCAGTCTCTTGGCCGATAGTGCAAATAGAATCATGAAAATGTAGTTGAGTATTAGTAGATTGGTGTGAATGAACAATGTTTTTGTTGAGATGACACAAGTGCATTTCTACGGTGAATCGCCTTGACAAAACCAAAAATAGGGAAAACTGGTATACTTCTAGGAGTTGAGAATGAAATAACATAACAATGTTAATAATATTGGATTTTTATTGGCTCAAATTTCCATTCATGCTCAAGGTGTTGCGCACATTATTACCCTGATCTTACCCAATCGGACATATTTGTTGCTAGAAGGTCAACACCAACAGAAATCTTTACCAGGTACCCATTTCCTGCTGGGGCACATTTAGCATACAATCTCTTGCTGAAAGGGACACCATAAATTGTGTGTTAGTTTTGGCCAGTGAATCAACCATCAAACTCACAATTTTATTAGCAGGGAGACCCAAACTCACTCATCCAATGAACAGCGTCCATTGTTGCTGAACTATGCTGATAGGAATTAACTGAGCATTGCACAGGAGCATGTGCCAAAAACTAAATACCATAATTCCTTGAATAATTGCCTGCCTTGAATAAACACCCACCTTGTTGGATCACAGCCCTCATTGAAATAAAAAACGCCTAGGCCCTACCTTGAATAATCGCCGGCTCTAATTTGACAATGTAAACCAACTTGCCAATATTGTCTTATTATTCTTCAAATAGACATTCTGATGCAGTTTTTGACATCGATTTATATGAAATGCCTGTGATAGCTTTGTGGAGCACAGTGGTGTAGTGGTTTCGAATCCCAGTGGAGACACCAAAAATTTGTGACTTGGGTCTCATCCTGTGTTGTGTCCCTGGGCAAGGCACATTATCAACATTGCACTCAGTCCACCCAGCTGTTTAAATGGGTACCTAAAAACTGGTTGTACTGACCTACGTGGTCGCGATTAGCGCTTAGTAGCAGCTGTGAAAGTACACACTTTCGGGGTAATAATGTAGCGCTTTGAGCATGTCTAAGGACGTTGAAAAGGCGCAATATAAGTATGCACATTATCACATTATTATTATATTCACCAAAAAATATTTCCTGTAGTGATATTTTCTTATTAATTCTTTTGTTTTGTCATCATGGATCTTAAATTAATAATCGCCTGGTCAAAACGACATTTGAAGTTAATAACCGACAGATTAATATTCAAGGATTTACAGTAGGCGGTTCTACACCATGGTTATGTGTGTGGAACAATGTCCAGTGCACATAAGGTATCCTCATATTATCATCATTGTGTTTCAGATCTATGTTCTTTGATGAAGACGGGGATCTGGCTCACGAGTTCTATGAAGAAGTGAAAGTGGGCAAGAGGTTTATGATGAGGAAGAAGTTACGAAATCTCACCCCTCAGGTAGAATTTATCATATTTGATTGGTTGAGCTTTTTAATAAATTATTCCATTCTGATATCATTCATTGCCTACTCACAAAGATCACTGATTATTGAAGGCCAGTCTTAAAAAACCTAGCCTCAATAATACCTGCTTATCGATATTGAGTCTAGCAAGATGTAGTAGCGGGTTGCGTCAGCCCACCTATCGAATTAACCAATCAGGGATCGTCTTACCAAGACACATATAAAGTGTCAAAGATCGGCGAAAGATCGGCTGACGCTACCTGCTACTACATCTTGCTAGACTCAATTAGGGCCACAGGGGCCAATCTATTTTCATATTCTTCTCCAGAAGCATAAGGCCTAGAAAGCTGAAACTTTGTGTACAGACTCCTTGACTAGTGAGGATTATGAATTGTAGATTGTGTGACCCTGTGGCCCCTACTAAGGGGAAAACCACATTGGTCACACCCTAAAGCAAAATCAAATGTAAAGCCTGATAAGCTACAGAGCCAATGGCACTATTTTTCATATAATGCCCTGGGGAAACATATCACTTTTTCATCGTGATGTCATGTTTTAAGCAATACTTGATGTCACATTTCGCCTATGACATTACATTCTAATTGGACCGACAGTAGTATATTAGTCATCATGGCATACTATGCTTTTGCTTGGGAAATACTGATATTTAGGCACTCCTATCGTAAACATAGTATGTAACGGACACTTATAAAATCTCCTCAGTATAGTTTTTACATGGCCAATGAAGTAATTTAATTCATGGTCTTTTTATTTGCAGGGCGAGGTTGAGTTATCACACCCAAGAATCCATGTTGATATTCCTGTAGTTATGTGCGAAGCGCTGATGACCGTCAGATGACCTTCACCTTCAACTAGGTCACATAAAGCATTCGGAAGGGAGATGTGAAATAACTTCATGCGTTCTATTTAAACCTCAAAAAGCTTTGTTTATGGTTTAGTGAAAGAAAAATGTTTGATGAATGTGAGATATCATTTTTAAGGATCTTTATATTGTATCTTTGAGGGGACCCTATGCCATGTAGAAAAGTTTGGAAGAATAGTGAGAACTAGGGGAAAATTAAAAGTTACCGACTCACATGGGTATTAATAACTTGTAGATATATTTGGTTCTCTCACTTTCTGTTTATACATCTTCCGCACCCATTGGGCGAGATAATCATTTACAAGAAATTAATGCATATCTCGCACGATGCGTGCCGAAGATGAGTTTATAGCGTTACTGCAATTTTAGTTGCCTATTCATGTGTATAATAAGGCCCAGAATGAGTATATTTAAAATTTTGTCTGAATATAACAAAACTTTGATATTTGGATAAAATTATGAACAGCAGGTTATGATTAGGGTAAGTATCATAAGTATTTGAAACTTCATATAAAGACTCATGTTCCTACCTTTTCATCAACTTTACAAAGAAATGACAATTTTCCGAAAAGTCACTCATGTGTTTTGATTGTCATTATGCCATGTTTATCTTTAAATACTTGTATGTATAACCTGTATCCAAGAGAAATTCCAATTTTGCTGAGAGTTTGCTTTTGATATGCATTGTATGTGTAATATTGTGTATTACAACATTTGCATGAAGTGCACTGTTGTTTCATCATATTTATTAAACCATTTAGCTCTTTTTAGCCAATTTTCACAATTCTTCAATCTTTATAAGGTCTGTTCATCCATGAACCAATGATTTTTTGCGATGAGTTCAAATATTTGAAAAGGTTTTGGTAGTTTTAATACCAAGTCTTAAACTTAAAATGATGTAAGTTTTCTAAACATTTTCACTCAATTTACCTTTTCAGTTAAAGGGGCAGTAGCACGTTTTTTGAACATTTTATATTTTCAATTTTTCACTGATAATTGTAAGCTAATGCTAAATGTATTACTTTGATAGTGTCCAAAATCTCATTACACAAACCAATCATCAATGGTCAGACGATAAATTATAAAGATTCACATAAAGTCCATTGCCGGCCATTTTTTTTGATCACCGTAATTCATTTTGTGTAAGAAAAAGGAATCAAATGGCTAAACTTTACATTATTTATTTGATTTATTAATGTTTCATTTATTTTAAATACATTGTCTTTCAATTGGATCCATTTATTTACATTTTCCTGACATCACCTTATATTCCCCCTCAAAACGTGCTACTGCCACTTTAAAACCAGCTGTATTTCATTGATAGCTAATGAATCGGTGGGATTTTGATGGTGTTGAAACCAAAGATTAATGGAATTAAGATAAGATTAGTTTAAAAAGTTTGTAATAAAGATTAACTTAGCTCTCATAACTCTTAGTTAGTGAAACAATGAACAAAGTTATGTTGTGGATCATATTATCTGTATCAATAAAACATTTTCCTTTTGGCAGGGGTGGAAATAGCCCAATGCCCAATGCCACACTCTAGTGATTTTGTTTTTAAAGTTTGTAATAAAGATTTACAAATGTACAAAGTTATTATTTGGTTATTATTGCAGATAATTTGATCCAAATAATAACATTGAGATTTATATAGTGCATGTGCTTCATTTAGGAAGTGTTGTGATTCGAATAAATAGACTTTAAATTGACCTTTTCCTCTTTATAACCTTTCACCCTTAAAAAAACAGTAATAGTAAGTTTTTCAGCATCATATTTTACTTTGAGGGGTGAAAACGTGAACATTTGACGTAATTGAATTTATTTTGGTTTTAAAGATACTTGGAAAATGAGAGATTGATAACCAAGTTGATAATCTTAAATCTTAAATAAAATAGCCCCATTCTTTAAAAAACAAAAAAATTTGATTTCCGTCTATTCTAGTTTTAGCATTATAAAGTACCTAATTTGGTATGAATATTTGATTTTTACAATATTTTACTTTACAACTTTCTATTATTTCATAATTTTGTATTTCTCTTCACCATTTCACCAATCTCAAATATATTTATATTGGTTCTCAAATATGGTTCGTGAATATTCAGTGTGTCATGAATAGCTAATAATATATATAATATTAATATATTATTGAGAAACTCAGCTTAATTAGTAACAAATATTCTTTTCCTTTTGAAAATTATATTTATAGTATCTAGCATATCTTTGCTTAACAATATAAATCATGATTTTAAAATTGCTGTTATTGATAAATATCGTAAATATCAGATGTTTTTTGATTGAATATGTATCATATCATGTGAGTGTTAGAATTTACATCTTGAAACTTGCTGTAAATAAATCATTATAAAGGATGATTAATATTTATTGATTTTCATAACTCGTGTACATTTGTTCAGTGAAGAAGAAGATGTTAATAATATTGACATTTGTATCCTAATAGAAATGGTACAAGTTTAAAGGGGCAGTAGCACGTTTTTAGGGGGGATATAAGGTGATGTCAGGAAAATGAAAATTAATGGTTCCAATTAAAAGACAATGTATTTAAACTAAATGGAGCAGTAATAATTCAAATATAACACGTAAAGTTGAGCCATACGATTTCTTTTTCTTACACAAAATGAATTTAAGGTGTTCACACAAAATGGCCGCCAATGGAATTTATGTGAATCTTCATACTTTCTCCTCTGACTATGGATGATTGGCTAGTGTAATGAGATTTTTGACACTGTCAAAAAAATACATTCAACATTAACTTACAATAATCAGTGAAACATTTAAAATATAAAATTACCAAAAAACGTGCTACTGCCCCTTTAAAGGGAGGTCACTCTTATCATCAGGTTTACTTTATGTGATATCAATTTTAAACAGTTATTCAGATTAGAGGAAATATCATCATGTAGTTAAAGGGGCAGAACCCTGTTTTGTAAACATGATCTCTGAAAACACGAAAAGAGGTTTTTGGATCAAAGAATGCAGTTTTTAAAAGATTGTACCACATTCCCTACATAGACAATTCCCAACCTCAAATGAATAAAAGGTGTTGAAAAAAATGGCCACTAGTGGTTTTGGCAGGATACTTGATAATTTTGTCTATTACTGCTCCTGGTCATATTGTTGGAAAATAATTGCGTACAACATTAATATTTATTGTGGAAAATAGTAGGGATGTCACGATACACTGATGCATCGATGCATAGTCGCGGTACGGTTCAAGATACAATACAAATTTTAGTGAATATTGTTGAACTTTTTTGTGAATATCGAATCAAGAAATCCAGAGTTTGTAATAATCCTTTTTAAGATAGCTTTAATATAGCATTGATTTACCTTTCAATGAAGAAGTTGGCTTATTTTTATGTTTTAATGCTGGTTAATCAGATAATGCTTGTTTGAAATATCAAATTTAGATCTGTGAATTTGTATCTAACCTGTACCTGTATCGTGATATCCTAAGAAAATACTGTAGTAAGAAATAAATTTTCCCAACATGTTCAGACAGTTCTACTCCCCTTAAAGTGATAGAAATAAAGATCTTATCAGTGTGTAATTAATGAATCATTGCTGACTTGTTGTTCAGAAGAAATCAATTGTATATATATGTGTATATTCCCCTCATTAAGTGTGAAATTTCTGCTGAATCCAGATGTGTAGTTAGTATAATTAATCAAGTATAGTCAAGGTTATTATGTTGCATGTTAATTAGTTGACATTGAAAATGACATAACAATGATATACATTAAATACATTTGTTGATCTTATCGGTTAGATTTACACAAATTCTTAAGTCATTCTGTTATATTCTAGGTCTTAATTCTGTAAGTCTAGATTGATTGAATACACATGAAATGAAAAGCCTCAAGAAATAAAAATATATGTAAATGAAGGCATTAATTATTCTGTATATCTCATTTAGTTTAAGCATTTACTTATGTTGTAAAACTAGGTCAAGTGTGTTCATGTTCACAAGTTTTAAGAAACCTCACTTTTGGGCAACTATTAAATTATTTCTGTTTTTTTTTTGCTGTTTTGTCAAGAGAGCATGCAAAAATCTTTGTTTGATAAAACCCCAAAATATTGCAATATCTATCAAAATATTCCTTTCTCTTTTGCAATATGGATTGGACGTAAGAAACAACACCCATCCTTTGTGTACACAACATGTGTGCACCTCACAGGTAAAAGAACCCTAGTCTTACCGACTATGAAGAGAATAGATCAACTTGAGAACACATTTTGATTGCAATGAGAATATTACTTTTAACTTATAATATTATTACTAATAACTATTATTACAAAAATTTCTTTTTTAGATTGATGTGTAAATAGGAAATTCTGGAAACTTGTATAACCTCTGTGCTGAGAAAGGAGGGGGATATATAAACACCAGTGAGGATAAAGACGGGGGACGGCAGGGTACGAACCTCACCAAAGGGTCTTTAAAATATTTTGAATGTTAAAAAGGGTCTACACGATTAGAACTTCATCTTTTGTCTTTATAAAACAAGTCATGGTAAATTTTCACACCCATAAAGCTCACCCCACCAAAACAAAAACCCTGTATCCACAAATGAATAAAACAATCATGGTCATTGATTAAAACATTATTATGAAGTACAGACCTTTTATTTGTGCGGTTGTTTACTCTGTACAGTACCATATATATATAAATGCTTTGTGACATTTAATCCATCAAACCCTCAAAAGTTGTAGATATTTTGTAAACTTTTTCTTTCTTCAATCTATAATGTTCTGTATATAAATGAATCAATCAAGAACATGTTGTCAATGTTTATGTGTGTTTGTGTATATAACCACTTACCCTATCCTTGATCCTCAGTGATATCCAGGAATGTAGTTTAAATCTGCACACTTAAAGGGGCAGTAGCACGTTTTTTGATAATTATATATTTTGAATTTTACTCTGATAATTCTAAGGTAATGCTAAATGTATTATTTTGACAGTGTGAAAAATCTCATTTCACAAGCCAATCATCCATACTCAAGAGGACAAAGTATGAAGATTCACATAAAATCCATTGGCGGCCATTTTGTGTGAACACCTTTAATTCATTTTGTGTAAATAAAAGGAATCGCATGGCTAAACTTTACATTATATATTTGAATCATTACTGCTCTATTTAGTTTAAATACATTGTCTTTCAATTAGAACCATTAATTTTCATTTTCCTGACATCACCTTATATACCCCCTAAAAACGTGCTACTGCCCCTTTAACCTTGAATTGAATTTTTTATAATTTATGAGTTTTATATTTTTTGGCCTCAACCTTTTGGCAACTAATGCAATATCCGGTAAACCAATGTTCTTGAACCAAGAGAAAGAGTATATTTATGGAAACTGTCAATTCTGATAGATATTTGATAGTTTGAGTTTTAGAATTATTTGCCTTAATATTTGGCAACTAGAGCAATATAAAACTGCATTCTTCAACCAAAGGAGTGTGTTGAATAAGGGAAAATTGTAAATTCTGATAGGTCCAAGTTGAAATTGTTGATAGTTTTTTATTTTTAGAATGTTTTGCCTAAACCTTTTGGCAACTAAAGCAATATAAAGCTTCCCACTTTAACCCAGAGCAAGTGTTACTTTAAAGGGGCAGTAGCACATTTTTAGGGGCAATATAAGGTGATGTCTGCACATCAAAATAAATGGTTCTAATTGAAAGACAATTTATTTAATTTAAATGAAGCAGTGATAAATCAAATATATAATGTAAACTTCATCCTGCGATTGCTTTTTCTTACACAAAATGAATTAATGGTGTTCACACAAGAATGGCAGCCGATGGACTCGTTATGTGAATCTTTATAATTTGTTCTTTGACTATGGATGATTGGTCTATGTAATGAGATTTTTTAAACTATCAAAATAATATATTAAGCATTTAAGAACTATTATCAGAGAAAAATTTAAAATATAAAACTGTCAAAAAATGTGCTACTGCCCCTTTAAGGTAACAGTACAATCTGACGGTTTGATAAGTCCATCATAGACATCTAAGAGAACTATCAAGATCAGCCCAAGTACCTTAGAGAGCTGGCTCAGAATACTTAACCATTGTCAATGTTTTGGATTCAATATGGGCTGGATAGTCATTGAAATAGAATAACAAAAAATAAAAAATTCCTTAGATTTATTGAGGATCGCCATGTTCCATGAAAATGTCATGTCATTTTCAATGTTGTGGACATTCCACCAATTTGACCTTATGTTTGCCCTCAGAAACAATCAAACTAGTCGGTTTTCATTGAATTTACAGAATTTTGTACAATGTTGAAAATATGCTTGATGTAAATAAATTGATGTGTTGCCCAATAGTGTTTTCTGTTATGTTATATTACATTAAGATATAAACCGGATGGAAAATTGGAATTGTTGATTTATTGAGTATAATATGACAGAAAAAAAATCAATGATCCAGAGGGTATGATTATCACATCAAATAAGTGGAGGGTGAGTTATTGTACTGCTAGTGCATTTATCAAATTAAAGATATACACCCAGCAATGCATTTTAAAGAACACAATATGTGTTTGTTACAGTGATTTAGGTAGAACATGTGCCTATATGTACTGTAGTCAGACCATGTAGGGAGACGACACCTACAAATTTTTTTATCCTGGCGAAGCAAATTTTATGCAACTTTATTGCCCTTTGAAAATTCCTGGATTCTCCACTGGTTTCAATCACCTTGTACATATAAGATAAGAGAATCATTTCTATTTTAGGGTCTTGCGACTTCCTCGAGCATGTGATATTGTCACATGACCAGGAAATATCTACTTCCATCTGGAGACTTGTGACGGCATTGTTTACATATTTCAACTAGTAAACACCTCGTTCTTAAGTGGGGTACTAAATTTAAACGAGCCTATTCATCCATGGGATATATATCACAGGAGGAAAGTTTCATTGCTATGATATTTTTCATAGAAATAATGAAAGCATAGGAAAACATTGTTTTGACTCAAATAACGAGAAGTCTTTTCCTCAATCTAAAACTGGTTGTTGACAAGGAAAATCGTTTCAAATTCTATTTTCCTGGATCGAGATTGACTTTTAATGAAAGCAAATGACCGGTGGCATATATTAAAAGTCATTTGAAATCAGACAAGGATGGTTAGTGATTGTGAAATGAAATTTCGTTCTTTTTATTGATCTGGAAACAATCAGTGTGAAAAATGAGGCCCTGAATCGGATGTTTTACCCTTAACACCCCGTGTCGGATTATACTCATTTTGGATGCTGTACAGGGCTAACGTGTCAATGTTCCTATCTTTGTTAAAAGCAGTGCCTATGGTCTGTTTACTCTCTCCAAAGTAGAGATCATCAATCAGGATGAATACCAACTTCACATCACATCGCTTTGATCCTCATGAGTTTATTCAATCTGAAC
The DNA here is from genome assembly GCA_916613615.1 of Steromphala cineraria. Classification (NCBI taxonomy): domain Eukaryota; kingdom Metazoa; phylum Mollusca; class Gastropoda; order Trochida; family Trochidae; genus Steromphala; species Steromphala cineraria. The sequence continues at coordinate 38,958,367 of OU744726.1, forward strand.
CATTCCATGCTATCCCAATACTTATTATTCTTGGATTTGGCACAGTCTTTGGAACTCTTGGAAACCTTTTGATACTTGTTGCTGTGGCAACCAGAAAGAATCTCCACAATACTGAGTCAATTTTCATCGTCAACTTAGCCTGTTCGGATCTTTATGTGACTGCCATTGCAGACCCCATGAGTATTGTGGGTAAGTATTGTTTTTTTATTAAAAAAACCAAAACACTTGATTATTCAAAATAAGTGTAAGGCACTTTGGATAGTAAGAAATCGATTTCATGAACTGGAATATTGAATATACATATCTATATATAGATATGTGAACTTTTAATCATTAAATGTTTCGCAGTTTGTCCAAAATCACGATGTTATGAGTGCGTATTACTGTCAGAGGGGAACATAAACATTCAAAATCAGTGCCTTGGCGCATCGAGAATACGCTTCGAAAATACGCTCAACTTTTCAGGACCAATACCCTTATTGAAATCATATCACATTACGTATATTTGAGTTCTTTTAAAAGTTCTTAAAAAACGATGATACACGCGTATAGAGAATATGTTAGCATTGTGTCACATAACATTATTTGGATTTCGTTTGGAAATTTCAATAACACAAATTAACATACACATTACGTTAACATCGCGTCATATAACATTCATAAGCATTCGTTTTACATATCACATCATTTCAGATAACGCTAACATTCACTATGCGTTCACTATGTTATGCCTATACAAGTAAGAATGTCTACAGTCTTATCGTAACATCTTCATGCACCAGTGGCTTAAAGTTAAACAACCTTCACCCAATCAGCAAAGTGGAATGTTCCACCTATGCCTAACATGAAAACAAAACACAATTATAAAAGTGTTTATCATCATGTACTTTTTGTAGAAAAATAAAAACTTTTTTTTCACAATATGTCTATGATCTATTTTATGAAGCCATTCAAGCCAATTTATTGAGATGTCCAGCATATACATTACTTTGCAGTACTTTTGTGATTCTAGTCATTCAAGCCAAGTTATTGACCATTTTTGAATATTTTTCTTAAATTCATCCAACCAGTTCATTTCATAACAATGTTACATAAACGATTAACGTTACGATATTTACATATAATAATTCATTTAGGTATCGACTGTTGCAAGAAGTATCATTTTAAAGCTTGTTTATATAGGGACAATAAGACGGTGATCGAAAACACAGTTAATCCCCCCCCCCCCCCCTTTTTTTTTGGTAACGACTAACAGTTTCAAGGTTTCGTCAAATTGAAGGATAAATTCCTAATAATTGGTCCTCCTAGAAAATACAAGCCCCCCAAAAAAGCCCAAAACTTTTAAAACATATCATTATAGTTGATTACTATTTTAGATGTTGCTCCATTCTCAAGCTTTTTGAAAATGAACCTTTATCTAGCATTGAATTGTTAAGTATCTAGAGAATAGACCAAATTGAGTTCATGTTGCAGTTTTGATCACTATCAGATATATATATAAGTTCGTATACCATCAAAAATAGTTAAAATATGAATTTCCAATCAAAAGTGGGAAATTGTTATACAAACCCTAAGCAATAACATCTCCCTCTCCACATTGTATAGCTAGGATTACAATCAGCTAGTAATTGGTTAGTATGTTCAAAACTACTTCTCAATATGACACTCCATTAAGTGTCTGATTGCTAACCTTTGTTCATAAAAGAACAAAAACATCATGATGGGTATATTAGTTCGAATAATTAGTTTGTACTAAGGGACATCGAAGGTTTACTTCCTGATGTGAAGTGCAAAGCTGAACACACTTTACTTCAAACAAATTTGGAAAGCGATACTCCCACTTTCCTAACCCTAAGTTAGATATCCGAAGATAATAATGAAATAATAAACGTATTGGATGTTTTTAAATACTTTATCTGCACTTATTATAGGTGAATTTATATTTTATAAAAAAATATTTGAACACCCACTGAATCTTACGCCAATAACGATTTAGTTCAAATTGAAAACAAGTCGACTCAACATGAAACATTTCCATAAACAATCCACAAGTGAAGTATATATATTGTCTCCTTGAACGATATCATTTACCTTATCGTGTCAGTTTTTAAAGAAAATATGGTTTTATGTTCGTCTAATTTTAGGGATTATGGAAAGAGGTTCAGTAAAAAAAGGATGAAAGATTTTCCCCATTAAAGAAACATATGATATATTAAGTTGGTTAAACATAAGTTGTGACATGTTTTCTATGATATTTCTAAGATGGTGAAATAAAAAAAAGTTGGTAATAAAGAATTAATTGCCTTCGGAAGTGTGTCATATGACTTAAACGAAACTCGTGCAAATTTGTGTATAACTCTCGCTCTTGCTCGGGTAATACAAAAATTCACACTATGACACACTTCCTCGAGTTATAATCTCTATATATAATATAAACATAAAAATATTAAATTTCATTAATATAAATTTCTGAGAAATGGTACTCTCATTATCCAAGATTCATGAACTTAGAGGCAGGGAGTTTGGAATTAGGGGAAAGGTAAACGAAAGTACTTTGTCTTACTTACGACTTACTTAAAAATGGGTTGGAAGGGGGAGGGGACCCGTCACTTTTTCATTTCGGTTTAATATGAATGAAAAAACATCAAAGGTGGGGGAAATTATTCGATTGATACGCTTTAATGACCGAGAAAGCTGGAATCTGAATGGTCGCACCAAGGTCAGTTTTACAAAATAAGTGGTTGGCAATTCCAGGCACATTTCCTGTTCAAAGTTCATCACGACACGACTCTCTACGGGATAACGTCAGATTGTAGACTCGTAACAATACAATGTTAAAAAAGGGAGCGAATCAATGATATGATTTAAATGACATTGTGTTTAATCATTCATGTTTCTACCTTTATTCCAGCTAAAATTGAAGGAGCGGAATTCTTCGAACGCCTTCCCTGGCTATGTCAAACCATTGGCTCACTGTGTACTATATCGTGTGTGACGTCATTGATGACCATTGCCGCCATGAGCTTCAACCGCTTCGTCTTCATCGTGCACGGCAAGTTTTACAGCGCCATTTTCAAACCTCTCCATTGCTTCATAATGTGCTTCTGTTTCTCCTGTGTTGGCCTCTGTCTCGTCTTGTTGAACCAAGCCAACATTGGGGACCACACCTTCGATCACAAGAGTCTCGAGTGTATATGGGACCGGATGGCTACCTATCCTTACACCGTAGTGTTCTCCATTGTGCTTGTCTGGATTCCAATTGTCGTCACTGGGCTGTCGTATATACTGATTTACCGTCACGTGCACCGCGTGTCCACACGTGTGAAAAAATCACGTGCAATAAGTTCTGGCAAGCAGACGAGACCAATGCCTGGATTCAGACTTGCAAGAACTCTGTTCATCATCTATGTCGTTTTCACCGTGTGCTGGATCCCATACGCTCTTATAATCGTGCTTGACTCACGTGACCAGTATCACCACGCAGTGCACGTGTATATCGTGGTCTTCGCGCACCTACATCCGTCGCTAAACTGGCTCGTCTATTATGTAACGCACAGGAAGTTCCATGAAGCATTTTTGCAGATCTTGCATCTCAGAGGATGCAGACGTCAAAACGAAGCTACCTTGACAACGTCTGGGTCTGACATGCCCCTGTCTAACAGAAGCCCGAGTAGGGATGATAGCTCATCTGCTATCACAAAGAGTGACGGTTAAGAAAGGACATGCCCCTGTCTAACAGAAGCCCGATTAGGGATGACAGCTCATCTGCTATCACAAAGAGTGACAGTTAAGATAGGACATGCCCATAATGTACATAGTAAAATGGCCAAAAATATGACCACAGTGTTTTGCTATCAATATGGTTTTTCGTAATTTCATTTTTTGCTTATATCTGTCAGACTTACTCAAGTTTAATATTTCACTTCGATTAAATACTAAGCCACATTTGAATAAGAAAGAGCAGATGAAGAAATGAAAAGGAACAATATTTATTCTATGAACGTTAATATTTTAATAATTTGCTCGAATGATCTGGAGTGCAAAGATGTTCATGTTTTGTCCTATAATACCATCTACACATATTTTCCAACAACTTAATAATTGTTAACTGTATATTCTTTCATTCAATTATTTATTGTCAGTCTGATTAAAATCGGCCTAGTTCCGAGGAAAAATGTATTCAAAATATCAACTATGGGGGATATGAAATCCTGTACACTTCGTCTGACCGCACTCCGTTCTTCGCATGTTTTTAACCATTTTAGTGCAGCCGAAACCCAGTCGTTAGCAGACCAAAATCAAATCGTTTAGATTATAACACTGATAGCGGTGATCATGCCGAAAGATTATATGCGAGGGTTCAACTTGAACCCGAGGTCGAGGTCGGTAACTAGTTTACACACTAGCTCAACGCTATATCAACCCAATTTCAGCATGACATCATTTTGTATAAAACGGAATTGCATATATCTTTCTTACCTTTAAAGAGAAGGTGAAACATTGGCTTGTTCAAGAAAGTAGCTGACCGTTACATTGACATGAGCCTCTCGTGCTGCACGTTCAATCCGAGCGGAACAATACAAGCTACCACAATAGATTGTATGCCCTTTTCATATGAAAACAGTTTACCAAAAAAATATGCATATAAACATTTATTTTTTTAATCATTTATCAATATATCAAGAATAATTCACGGAAATGTTTTTTCTCAGGAAAAATGTGAAATTTAATCATGAGGTCATGAAAAACATCCTGTATTTTAAAATGGCCTCCGTGGTCTGGGTTTGAAATCAGCAGGTCACAGGTTCGAACACGTTTGGAGTGCAAAATTTGTAAATGTCTGCATTGAAAAATTTCGGAAATCAAAATATCATCGTTTCACAATCAGGTGTTCATGGCAATACCGGGTTTTCATGATGAACACCCGCTTTGTCTGATGAACACCTCGGCACGTGCATTTCACAGATGATATGAGTTGTATGAAAAATGAATACTCGAACAAAACAAAGGAGCTAGTGTGTAACTATTACTTACTTGAAGAAGAAATACAAATATTTGGATTTACAACTTCTTTATTACAAAGAGAATCGACGTTTCGGTGTAGAGACTAACACCTTTTTTAAGCAAATGCTGCTGAACATTAGAAAATTGAGAATATATACATAAGACAAAACATGTTTTTACAAGTAATTAGGTGGATGTACAGAGTGATTTACAACTAATAGGAAGCCAGATATACAATGAGTTGTGGGCTGTTGAGAGGGATTAGCGTTGATTGGCCTTGATCAAGTGGTGGTATGCTAAAGGGATGTGATATCCTTGATCTCTATTCATAGAGGGATTATATTTCAAAATGTTCATAGATTCCAAGGTCTTCCTGATCTTGTAATCTGAGTGGCTGGTTTCCAGTACTTCAATGTTGTTCCCAAGGATGTTGTGTTTGGGATGGACCTGGATATGATCAGAGATGACTGATTTTGAGTCCTTTTTGATACTGATGTTTTGTGTTCCTTGATTCTGAGGGGAAGTGGCCGGAATGTTTCTCCAATGTTTCTCAAGTTTTATTAATCATGTATAAACCGGGTTTAAAAAAAGCCTCATGTCTTGTTTTCTAATCTTTCTTTCATTGTTCTATTTGAAATAAAAATATATGTTTCAACAATGACGAGTTCAACACCGAAGCTTCTTTATAAACGTTGCAGTTATTTCAACAACGTAGTAAGTGTACATTTTTTATTTTATTTTATCTACGATTTTTAACATGCAACCAGAAATCCGCTTTATATCAACAATTTCCTTAAAAGCAATTTGTTTAATGCTTTCTGTAAGTTGTCGCCTAAAAACGCACACAACATCTTCAAGAAATATTCATCCTACCTTTAAAGGGGCAGTAGCACGTTTTTGGATAATTTTATATTTTAAATATTTCACTGATAATTGCAAGTTATTGCTAAATGTATTGTATTGACAGTGTCAAATCGTCCATAGTCAGAGGACAAAGTATGAAGATTCACATAAAATCCATTGGCGGCCATTTTTTGTGAACACCTTTAATTCATTTTGTGCAAGAAAAAGGAAGCGCAAGATTAAACGTTACATTATATATTTGAATTATTACTGCTGCATTTGGTTTAAATACACTCTCTTTCAATTGGGAACATTTATTTTCATTTTCCTGACATCACCTTATAATTTCCCTAAACACGTGCTTCTGCCCCTTTGAATGCAAATGGTTTGCAACCTTGAGAAATTTAAGATTGTCTACTAATTCATTTTGTAGAAATACTTAGTCATGTTGAAGTTAAAGTGTGTCCTTCATAGATCAAATTGAACATTTTCATTTCGCTAACTAAAATTATACAAAAATCTTCTTAGAATATACATTTCTTACATTATATATGTCCAGTTTCAATATAGAACAAATGGCATACACGTGCATGAATATAGACACCTTAGTCATAATTCATTATTCAGTTCTAATTTAATATAGGTTATGACTTTTACATAAGTGGAAATATTTAAACTTTGGTACCGGTTGTATAACAGGGAATATATACATTATTTTTTATCATTTGTCAAACCAAGAAAAAAAAAACCCCACCATCATATTCAAAACCTGGTAAATCCGGTTTGCCAGTTGTTTGTCAATGCTAAATGGTATTTACCAAATGATGTCGTTTGACAATATTTTTATGAAACAAGTGAGTGGTTTGGTATTTAACGAGCAAAAACAACTAAGATACCATACCACTCCCAAGGTTTATAACAATGTTATCAATCGGGACTGAGTTAAGTATCTTATTTATCACTCGCTGGGTTGTATCATCAAAAAGTAAAGAAGATTTCAAACATAACCATATCAGCCGTCCTTGTGCCGTTATGCTTAACGTTCATGACGTCACGTGACGTCAATAAACAAGAAATGTTATTACAGAATAAATCTGAATATCTAATAAAACTGTAGATATATCAAACAGAAATTTCTTAAACGAACGAGTTATAAATAGAGAAAACTAAACGATGTCCCATTTAAAACATTTTTATGAAACGATTGTAGATTTGGTATTTAAAGAGCCGCTGTATAACCTTTTTTTTATTTATTTTTCAAAAGATATTGGTCAAATAACTATATAACATAAATATTAGGCCAAAACAGCAACGATACACAGTTTCTAAATAAAGCTACAGCTAAGTAAACATTGCGTAACAAGGCGTCTGCTTGTCGCCGTCCAGCGACAAACCAAAACAAGGCTGAGAGGCCACGGGCAAGGGATACCGGAAGTGACGTAGCAGTAGGCGAAGCATTCGTCTGCTTATATGGAAAATGATAGGCGAAATCCGCAGTTCTGCCTTTTCAAAGCGATTAACAGTATGCTATATCATTGTGCTGCTGTCAACTGTCCTAGAATATCTCCTGATGAAGTCTCCGTAGACAAATTCCCATCATATTGATGGTTTCACGCCAAATTGACCCGCTGTGTTAGGTCAAACAGAGCAATGTGACAATCTACATCGAACTCACGTGTTCCGATCACCACACCGATTTTCTGCTTCGAGTTCGCATTTTCACTGAATGAACAGTTTGGCATGCAGAGAAAGGGGAGATTAGTAAAATATAAAACATAGCACAAAGTATTGGGCTGATTTATGGTAATAATCCGAATATACAATGCTCACATTTAGATTTGAACGTTGTGTAAAAAGATTGAATAAACAATGACATTGGTCTGCAGGTGTTACTTACTTTCTTTAGATCAGATACTCACTTATTACACAATTACTTTACTGTCTATCGTATTTCCTGTCTGTTTCCTAATTAGATGATATCAAATGATGACTATAGCAGGTAGGTTATATAATGCACAATCATCAACACCTGGCTATTTTATGACATCAGCTAATTAGGTAACATCAAATAGCATTTGTATTCCTTAACATCCCTTTTTTCTCCGATTGGTAAGTTATAACCTATTAACCTGAAATTAGGAATACCGTTTTTGCTCTATCTGATAATTATCTTGGATAAGGTTCATTTAATAAATCTTCATTCTGTTTGGCCACGTATCGGGTATTGTTGTGGAAAATATCACCTCATGTACAAGAGTGAAAACATTAAGATTTTCAGTGAAATGCCCTATTAAAATAATGTTTTAAACAAGACATCAGTGATCATCCAATACATGTCTTTCATTGAGAATTGTAACTTGTCCATCACTAAATGAAATAACTAAGAAAAACGTATATATGTTTTATCCTGTTACAAAATGAAGTCAAAGGCAATTCCAAAAAAATGGTTTAAATGTAAAAATAAAATAGAATTGTATAATTACATCCTTTCTGCTGTGCTACTAAAGTAATATTCAATAACAACCAACAACTGTGCACGAAGATAAAACAGTTCACACGGGAGCAATTGTTTACATATACATCCGGGTTCTCACGTGCAGTCTTATGGCAACATTGCGCAAAGCGAGACCATCTAGGCCTACATGCTGTAGCATTATGCGCACAACTTCGTTTTTAATCAGGGTCTTACGTTTTCATCAATACAAATTGCCAGTTGAATAAATAAACTACCGATTTATTGAAGGTGTGAGATGTTGGGTATTGTTTAGGGTGTGTAATCAACGGTTAAACATTGAGCTGTACTGTTAGCTTGTGTTGTTTTACATAACGAGGGCACACAACGGGGTATCACATCGCCTACTAACACGTCACGAGGCAGTCACGCTTCAGTGCGTTTTATTCTGTTCGCCGGCCTAATTAGGCAGTGTTATGTATACAGTCGTAATTAAGCCGTTTCTAGGTCGATTTCAGTAATTTAAACATGAGTCAATGTCAAATTGTAATCACTATTTCACGAATCCTGAAAGTTGCCATATAGCATTTCAGTCCATCTTTAAGTTAAATACTTTACTATTCAATGAATTCATAAAATATTCATTCGACAGGACCAAGTTCAATATTTTAGTTATTACTAGCTCAATTAATCATCAAAATTGTAAAGCGATTCGCCGATGTGACCATATCGGCTGGTTCACTGAGATTGTGACGCCATAATTAACGATTATGACGTCACTTTCATTTGGTTAGCGCGAAGTGTTATAACTTTGGAGATTTTATAAACAGCTTCATCTTTAAGGGACGAGTAATGAAAGAAATATACCAAATGTGAATGAATCAATTGTTAACACAACTAAGAAGTACAAATTAAAGCACGTCATTAAAACGTGGACGTTTGCATATTTTTGTATATTTCATACCTGCTCTAAAACCTTTACCTATTTGCCACCACAAGTACCAAATATGATATCTCCAAATAGGGAATATATAGAGGATATCTGTCTTTTCTTGACTAATACCATGTTTATCTCATCGAGTGAGGTAGAAAGGTTATATTTTCACGAGTGGCTGCGCCACTCGTGAAAATATTTAACTTTTCTACCTCACGAGATGAGATAAACATGGTTTTTGTCAAGAATTGACAGATATTCTATTTATTATATGAAGAAACTTTTATAATTACGTCAAAAAAGGCCAATTTCATGTTGAGCGGCCGCTTGGAAGAGCCCGTCTCCGCGGTAACAGTGTGACGTCATAGGAGAATTCATGACGTCAGACCATTGTTACATGACGTCAAACTCTTGAACTTGACGTCACTATAGTGGTGATAAAGTTTATCACCACTTAGTAGAGTGACGATAAAGGTTATCGCCACTGTAGCCAGATAGAGGGTTTATTTCACTGACAGAACAGAGTATCTCACCTTCAATCATATAATAAAATAATTTTTAACAAAAGCATATTAAAATTCAAGCTGTTGCTTAATGTATCATGACAAGTTGATTGTTTTCGCACAAAGGTTAAATTGAGTGATAGAAGTGTTTTGATTAAAGACCCATTTTCAGTGTTCAATATTTGTAAAAGTAATTTAACTGTTTTCTTGTATTGTTAATTTGTTTGCAAAATTTTGCGATCAACCTACGGGAAATCGGACCAAACTTGATTACATAGGAGATCATTCCAAGGAAACATGACTTACCAGTGACTCAAAAAAAGGAATACGGTTCTCAGTTTCAATAGCGAAACAAAGATCAACTATTATCCGTAGATATGCCCGTTTAAAAAGACACAGAGTATGTTGATAGGATCAGATATATCAAATTTAGAAACGATGTTATTACATCGGGAACCACTAACTGTTACTGAAAATAATAAGTTAAAGATCAATCAGTACATTAGAGCGAAAATACGGCCATTCAAAGTCTGGATTTTGATCGAAAACCGGACAATGTGGCACGAGTGGCGCGCGCAAATTCGCCAAACGTAATTTTGAAACCTTGTCATAAGCTAACAGTAAGATATATTCGATTCGATAGTGTTTATTAGGTATTGTTACTAATAGGTTGATTAATTGAAAATAATATCGAATATTAACTGGATGCATAATTTCGAATATAAAACGTATTTGAGATGTTTTCTTGATTTTTCCATAAAATCAAGCATTTTAGAGATATTATGCATAAATGGATATAAATGCAAGTCCAGTGATGAGATATGAACTTCAATCAGCATATTAGATATTTTGTAGCTTATCAAAACCAAATAAAATTTTAAGAAAGATACTCTGTGTCACTTTATTGGTAAAAGCTATTAATGAATTTGATTTGTGGTTTCAGATAAAACATGACTTACATATTTACTTATCTTTAAAACTGCAAAATTCACTATCATAGGACTTAACTCAATGTTTCATTATAAAGTTTACTATTCAAACAGTCTATGTAAACCTAGTCTCAATATAACCCGTTTCACTCCTATACTGAGTCTAGAAAGGGGTAGTAGAGGGTCGCGTTAGCCGACCTTTCTGCGACCTATGACCCTCCAACGTTATACATGCGAAGGCAGACTATTGTGGTTTGGTAAGATTGGTCAATTCGATATGTGGGCTGACGCGACCCTTTACTAGACCTTTCTCGACTCGGTATCGGAGTGGAACGGGTAATATTGAGGCTCGGTTTACTTAGACTGCTATTCAAAATTCTTTGAACAAAGTTAGAAGTGGGGCCTTTGAGCTCTGCTCGCTTCTACACTTGTTTTTATCGATTTTGCAACATGTCTTGATCATGTTTTTGAAGAAACTTTTTTTGGAAAATTGTTGATTGTAATCTTCTTAACCAGGCGACATAGGAAGCGAAATATGAATGTTTGTGTTGTGTTGAAGAAAATAGATTGTGTTGTGTGTTTCAACATATATGAACATTAGATGGTCATCTTTCCACTTATTGTTAGAAATAGTCCTGTTCTGCTGAAGTAATGAGATTATCAACCACCTGTAGATCTATGTATTTGTTCATATATGTTGTTTATGTATAATGTTTTAATTTGCCTGTAACACAAAATATGGAAAAAAAACCAAAAAAAACCAACAAAAAAACATTAGATGGATTAATTAATGTCCTTCAAAAACTGTAATTGGGTCTGAAGAAAACAAACTGGTGTTTGTATTCACAGGAACCCGATATCGTAAATAAAATGTAGGTTTAACCTACATTTTATTTACGATATCGGGTTCCTGTGTTTGTATTGCCCTTGGAAGTAGCCTTCAGTTTAGCTATGGTATGACGTAACAATCGTACCAACGAATTCGTCTGAAAGGTTTGTAGGGTGCTTCCTGTAGTGACATTACATACAAAACTCCTTTTCTGTCTACTATATACAGTCTGTCATTATGAGCACAAATGCTTTTCACAGTGCTATTGAATTGAAAATATGTTCTCGAAAGACGCTTTTCTTTGCTGTCAAAACAATAGATGTTATTATCTGTTTTGCTCTGAACGCCAAAAACATTCGTGATAAGATCGAAATACATTTTCTGTACTGTGAAAAGAAGAATGCCTTTTTGTTCTCCATTATATGCATATTTAAATGTCGAAAACAAATTTGAAATGAGAATTAACTTATTTGTTCTATCTACCGCCATTGCTTGTGGAGTAAAATCTAGACGTTTGATGAAGGTGATGTTTTTTGCATATTGGTTCATTTTTGACAGTCTATCGTATTCGTCAACATAAAATACTGCCTCATCAGCTATACCAGTGACGATATATTTTCTAACCATAAGAACAGTGTTTCTTTTTGACACAAACATCATGTTGTTTTCCGTTGTTAAGACAAGCAGCATTTGGGAAGCTGGTATGTCAGAATTCACCTCGTAAGGGTTTGCGTTTGAACTTATCCAACTGGAAAGCCTTTCCACTTTGCCAAAAAAAGCAAAAGTTTGGGTGATTTGAGAGACGAATCTTCATCAGTTAATGGTGACTCTAAAAAGAAACAAACGAAACATTACGATCGCTGTTATAGTAAAGTTGTTGTATAAATGGAGTCAACACACTCAAAGATCTTCTAATTGATGATTCTACAGGGGCGGATCCATTGGGTGTCGCTTCCAACTTTTTATAACATCCCTGGTTCCCTTATATTGTGCAACACAACCATTCTTACTCGCATTGGCCCAACACTGATAGAGAATCACATAGGCACCTTTCAAGCTAAGGCACAGATTCAAAACAGTTTCACTTGGTACCAATTCATGACAAAACGAACTCGAACCTAAACCGATTGTGCAGCCATCGGCATTGTATTCGTTTCGTGGACGTTTTTCATTCTCTCAACCTCGGTTTGCCTTCTGTAAAATGTCTCCTATGATCCTTGTTTTTTAAACCCATTTTCTGGTCAAATAGTACACATTTGTAATTTTCTAAATCGTAATTCTGCATGTTGTAGGTCAAAATAGGGATAGTTTGAAGCCACCTTAACCTTTATTATTTTGGGCTAATGTAGAAATATGTTTAACACTGGCGGAGACCAAGATATTTGATTTTATAAGTTGATTTCACAAACCACATGAACCACTTGTCCCAAAGAAAACTGTTGGTATTTACATGACCTGGGGTAGTCCTTGTCATCTACCAAGAATATGTGATATATTTTTTTTTCACATTTTTCAAAAAAACAAACAAACAAGATCGCAGACAGAAAGTCGAATGGCACCACTCGAGCGGCTTTCACCGCCATTTTGAAAGATTTGCATTGCGAGAAAACAAATGTGCTGTATTATGCTTATTCATTAACAAAATTAAGTAATAACTACTTGATTGATAGAAGAGGAGCATATTTACAAATAATTCATAATAAAAGTTATCAGTTGCAACTGCATTTTGTCGTAGTAATGCATTCCACGATCGTAGCTTCGATGATTGGCTTCATTTCACGATGTTTTTATTTTTTGAGCGATACTTTATTTTTTGTTTAATTGTCAAATTTTTAACAACTAAAATGCTTTTCTCACAAACATAAATGAAATTAAGTGTGAAATTATCATGTTAAAATCATCGCTCGAATGGTCCCTTTAACTGCGACTGAAATAAGTTATTCAAGAAAAATTAACAAAGGATATACTTGTCTGTTCAAAATCTCCTTGAGCTTACCTTGTGCATTGGGACATTGATGAAATGTGGCTCAACTTCATCTCGTCTGAAAGTCTCTGGTAAATGACAGGACAGGAACTTTTTGCTGTATTTGAAACCGAAACATCCGACAGTTTTTAAACAAATGCTCTGACAGTATTTTGGTCCGACATTGGAATAGACCTTGGACTTTGTGTCTGCAGAGGTTTGCATTATGCCTTTAAATATGAAAATAATCTGCAAAATCTGCACTTCAGGAAGGACATGCATCTTCTGCCTTCAACTTTCCGGGCCAGTCTAGCAAAACTAAATGCTTATAACTGTCCTTGAGGAATTCCTATTTAGCTTGAGTTGTTTAGTCACTGGGTGATGTCCAATGAAAAACTTCTGTTTGAGCTTATATAGGCTACTTACTGGATGATTTTCACTGTATTGATAATTGGAATTACTTTAGCTGTGGTTGAAGTATTCTGCGCTGTGGGCCCAACGGAGTTTTCTGTTTCAGTTTATGAAGTAGGCCTACTTACTGCATGCTTGCTATCCTCAAATATCGATCGACTTTAGTTATATATGAATTTTCTATCCGTGTACCTGATTCGCTGAACACTGTAACAGAAATTTAGTTCATACCTGCATAAACTATATTTCGTGACGTCACATAATATTTAGCCACGCCCATTCACACTTAGCCACGCCCCTAATGACGTAACTATTCGTTAACAATTAACGTTTTTTTTATGCTGTAGGCCTACCAGTTCGCAAGAGTACGGTAAAAATACACAAAATAACCAATAACAAACATCAAAAGAATATTTTATAGTTTGTTTGATAAATGGCATAGCTTCATAAACTTACAACCAGTTGTTTTTCCTCTCAGAAAGCATAGCAGTGCAGTCGCGGCTGTTGCAAGGGGATCGGCCATTGAAATGCCGCTTAGGCCTAGTTCGTCAACAGTTTAGCTTTGTTTCTCAACAAGAACTGTGCCGTTTTACTTAGAAGATAAATAGTTGCGTTTGTAAAATTTCCGGGATTCATTGTTATTCAACACCCGCAAATTTAGTTTAAAACCGACGGCGTTAGCCGGAGGTTTTAAACGCTTAAATTTGCGGGTGTTGAATAACAATGAATCCCGGAAATTTTACAAACGCAACTATTTATCGATATTGTAACATGACCGTTAGTAATAAACATTTTAAGAGCGAACTCTATTTTTGCGTAGGGAACTAACGACTGATCCATTATTGTTATAGGTGTTCGCAGTTATAAAGAAGAAGGAATTTACAGTGTTATAGACATTAAAAAAGTGTTCTTATATTGCAAACCAGTTGCACGCATAACGATTAGATCTTATAGTTTTCACGGTGAAATTCATGAGAGAGAAAACAACTTTATAATTTTTAAACCAACAGGTACAAACCCGGCTGAACAAATATGTTAAACTCGCCCAGACCATTGTGACGGTGACGGGATCATTATGACGTCATAACCGTTGGCCTTTGTGACGTCGTGCCATGGGAACGGCATTCGAAAGAAACCGGCCGCATGGCACAAGGCGGCAAATTAGGAGAAACTTAGCCAATTAAGAAAGTTTAGTTACATAAAACTAAAGCAAATAGAAAAGGATTTTTGGCATCTACGGGAATGCGCAAGTTAGGAAATGACAACAACAATAGTAAAATGTGAATCGGGCACGAATATTGGGAGAATCAGAACATTTTAATGTTGAGGCGGACCAAATAATGTATCCTTTCGCGGTGATTCGCCTCAGCTAATTTGCGGGTGTTCATTGCCATTTAACACTGGGAAATTCTTCAAATCAACCAATCAGAAACGAGGATTTACCGAAGTCATGATACAATATAAATTTAATTCGATTTGATCTAATTGCTTGTCGTCAAGCTTAAACGCCACAAGTGCGGCACCTACGATAGTCTAATAGGCTATTTTCATCCCGAATCCAACAGTCGCGAGTTTGTGTTCATGTACAACGGTTGACACTAGGAATGTCAAGGCCACGTGACAAGACGTTGCGTGATTCCGTTGTGAATTTTCATTGGCTGGTGAACTAGTCGTAGGCGGAGCTAAAAAAATAATGACGTTTTGATTGACATTTTATCTCTCTTGTTTAGTTGATAGTTGAATTCGTTCGCGTAAATAGTGCAGTCCTATTTGTTGCGAATGTGATTATTTGGACCAAACAAACATATTAAAACATCAAATTTGTGTATATTTATTTATAAGAATTGACTTCAAAATTTATTAAGTTCATGGAGGTATAAACTTAAAAACCGCTGTGCAAACTGTGTAAGCGGATTTTCGCCAAGTTTGCACAGCGGGTTTTAAGTTTATACCTCCATGAACTTAATAAATTTTGAAGTCAATTCTTAAATGAATCTATTTTCTCCAACTTTTAAAATAAATCTGAATATTCTATAATGATATAGAGTTTGCCAATTATTTCGTGACACCCACATGAACACATGGGTAATACTTTGCTACAGCTCTATCCAGTGGTCGTTCGAAATACCAGGATTCTGAAATTAGTTTTAAATACCAAATGTTAATAACTTGGTTTTTTAAGCCTCAAGAAATAAGCAATAATATTTTGCAGGCAATAGTGATAATGCCTGTTAACTTAGGCAATAATGCTATTGCCTAGACACTACAGTTTTGCCAAGGCTGATATGGACTGATATGCCATATGGCAACTTTTGCGATTCATGAAAAAAAGGGATAGCCATTTGACATTGACTAAACTTAAAATTTCTGAAATCGACCTAGTAACTTTTGCCGGATTATCGCTATGGCTGCTAACTCATTTCTGTACTCGTTTAGGACTTACTCTCCTTACATATTTTCAAAAAACGATTTAAAGTAATGTTTTTCATGTATAATCTTCACAGATAATAAACGAAACGACCGTATTTCAACCAAAAAGCTTACGTTTCATTATAAATAATGCCTTGACAAAATGATTATAAAAAGTTATCTTTTGAAAACATATTTGGTAACATTTAAAATGGTTCAAAGAGATGGGACGAAGTTTCCATTTAAAGAGATGTATTTTAAGAAATAAGGAAATTCAATTATTTTTCGATATGTAACTCTTGACAGCTGGAATCCAAATTCTTGTTGTTGTCGGATATCTCAGAGTGTTTTTACACTGTATCTGTACGAATTAGGTATTATCACCTCGCGAAAACGTTTCCCAAAACGAGATGAAATAAAAATAGTTAGCAACCTTAAGAAATCTAAAATTGTTAACTAATTCAATTTGTAGAAATAATTACTCTCGTTAAAGTTAAAATAAATCCTTCTTAATCAAATTTAACATTTACATTTACCTCACATAAATTATGCAAAAGCTTTTTCAGAATATACATTTCTTACATTATAGATGTCTAGTTTCGATATTGAATAAATGACCTTCACGAGCATGTATATAGACTCCTTAGTCATAATTCATTATTCAGGTCTATATATTTAATATACTGACACAGATTTAAGACGCCACAATATTTGTTACTTATTGTCAAAAATATGTAATGCGATTCCTCACCACGTAGGATCGTTGTCACTGTTAAAATCGTGGTAACTTCTGTGTAATATAAAAAAAAAAATTAAAAAAAAAATATATTCAGGTCTAATTAATCATAGGTAAGGATCTTTAAACTTTGATTAATTGCAAATGCTAAATGGCAGGAAAAGACTTCAATGTTAAAGATATACAGCAATTATAAGGCCAGATGTATTGTCACTGATTAAAGAACACTAAGTCTTTAAAAAAATACGCTTGAGTCAAACCTGATTCTCCGATTTATGAACAATCAATCGTTCAACGGGAATACTGAGAGAGCCGTAACATGACGTCACACAACCTTTCTTATTTTTGCTCTGACAATGCTTTTTATGAATTTAATATTTTCGTCTGATATTATGTATTCTTTCCAAAGTTCATGATTTAAAGGCGCAGTAGCACGGTTTTTGAAAATTTTATAGTTCAAAATGTTCACTTATAGTTGTATGTTAATGCTAAATGTATAATTTTGATAGTGTCAAAAATCTCATAACACAAACGAATCATCCACAGTCAGTGAACAAAGTATAAAGATTCACATAAAATCGATTACCGGCCATTTTGTGTGAACACCTTTAATTCAGTTTTTGTCAGAAAAAGGAATCGCATGGCTAAACTTTACATTACATATTTGAATAATTACTGCTTCATTTAGTTTAAATATATCGTCTTTCAATTGGAACCATTAATTTTCATTTTCATTTCATCACCTTATATTCTCCCTAAAACGTGCTACTGCCCCTTTAAAGGGGCAGTAGCACGTTTTTTGAAAATTTTATATATCAATTTTTCATTGATAATTGTACGCTACTTCTAAATGTATTACTTTGAAAGTTTAAAAAATCAATACACAAACCAATCATCCATAGTCAGAGAACAAATAATAAAGATTCACATAAGGCCATTGGCAGCCAGTTTTGTTTGAACACCTTTAATTCATTTTGTCTAAGAAACAGGAATAGCATGGCTGAACTTTACATTATATATTTGATTTATTACTCCTTCATCTAGAATAATTTATTTTCATTTTTTTCATTAACTTATATCCCCCCTACTGTCCCTTATAGAGATATCAAATAAGAATTTGTATAGTTTTGTTTTTTACCTATTCTCACGTAAATATTTGCCGCGCAGTACGAGTTATGTCAAATATCATTTTCAATTGTTCAATGTTTTGGAGATTGTTTGATATACGTGAATGGTTTTATTTCAACCATCTAGCGTCTTTCGTTATTTAAAGAGAGTCATTTCAATTGAGTGACAACTATCTTTTACCAATGAGTTTATACGGTAAATATATAAAAAGCGTTTTGATATTTTAAGCATAAGGAAAACAAACATTTACACGTGTACTGTTTTCATTATGGAGTGTATATGTAATATTTATATACCTAATATATATATTTCATTATTATCATTATCATTATTAATCTCTCCCTCTCACAATGTTCACACACATTTATACAAACGTCACTATGATGAATATGAGATAACAAGGCATATAAAAGCAAAAAAAATAATGTTTAAAAGTTAGACTGATGGAATGATGCATATCAATTTGATGTACTACTTCTCATCAAAGATTGCATGAAACAACTTTTATATAGACAAGAAATATATGTATGACGAATCAACAATACTAAATTTAAGAAGAATGTTGGGTAAACGAAAAATATTGGGATGTAAAGGTCTTTGTTAATACTCCGACCATTTTTTGATTGATATTACTATTGACCAATTGATTCAAAAGATAAAGTTAAAACAAAATATAGAATAAGATCTATGGAAAAGCAGTCATGCCAAAGTTTTACTGACCATTACTCCTCTCCTGCATTGCTGAACCGAACCATCGGTAATTATTATGACGTTTCACATTCAAATATACTGTCTTGGATGAATAATGTGTTTTTTGTAAACGTTTTCTTACATATTTTCCTAGTGAAAGATTGTTTTAGTTATATCATTTGTAGTAACTCTATATGGCGTTATTTAGTGAAAATTAAAAAAATCATGTGAAAATGCATTTTTAATCACATGCATATTAAAAAGAAACGCACATAAAATAAAAGAGGTTATTTTACCGCCGCTTCACTAAGATACACTTGGCTACAATCTGATAACTGTAACATATTAAGGGTAGAAAAGCTTTTGTTGTGTTTCAAGTCAAATCCTACTACAAGAAATACAGATTGTGATTGTCAATATGGCGAACAGAAAATGTCTCTATTTCTTCACATACTTTTCATTAGTAAAATCGTGGTTTGGAATAGCATGGTAACTAAAAAAAATCATCAATCTCATTTAAATCAGGTAAACTTCCCCTCGTTTCGTCTCAGATCTGAGGCTGATGCGCGGTGTAGACACGTGACTGTGTCTCAAGCTGTCCTTGATCTTTAACGTTCAATGAATTAAAACAAAGGTCCAATAAATAATCAAGTTAGCTTTGTCGTTGAGTTTGCCTAGGTGGTGAGGACACCTTCAACGACCCCATTGAATAATAACACAGAACAGAAACACGTTGAGGCACGAAATAAGGGGCAGACTGTTTTTAATGAGATTTTTTAGTTTTGTTACTCGTGAAATTCTTGATACCGTATTCAGAGGCATTATACTGCATGGTCACCTTGTACTCCAAGGGCATTACTAATGCACATATGAGCAATGTCAGTGCCCAGTCACCTTGTTAGGGAATAAGTAACCTAAAACTCAATCGACATTATAAATTACGTGTTTGGTTAAGATCTCGTCTTGCCAAGTGTCTCGGTAAATGACTTAACTATTTTCTTTAGGCAGGTCGAGAGGAAGGCAACTGTTTAAGAGGGCCTTTCTTGGAAGCTGATAAGTACATGCTCTATTTATGAGCTGTTGTTGAGGATATGTTAGTGTTTACAACACACGTTTAAACTATATATACGTACAGAAAATACATTGTAGTAAATTCAGATACTAAAAAATATGAACGTTGGTCAATCAGTTGGTTCCATTAAACAATGGAACAACATGATTTTTTTGAATGTGTATATATAATTTGGCGAAATGATTGTTTAAAGAATGGTATTTCCCGGGCGAGAGCGAGGCATAAGCTGAAAATCAGATACAGGGATCTGAAACATAGAATGACATTAATATGGATACAATAGTTAAAGTTTACCAGGGTCACCGACGGAAATAGGTAATTGTTTGCTCTCAGACAAAGACGTTCTCCCTGCCGTAGCCGCATTTGTAACACAACGTCATAAACAAAAGTGGACGTGTAGAAATATCAACTTCAATGCGATTGCCCTCGTTGGTTATGATATACAAAAGCACGTTTAAAAGATCATGAAAAATGTATTTAAAATATTGACATGATACTTATTCTTTTCCTCGGTCAATATTGTTTTTCCAACGTCTGTGAAAAATCGGTTAACAGCCAGTGACTGAACTCTATAAGACAAGCTATATAAGCTTCCGGTGTATTATTTACCAATTTTACATATTCAAACCTAGGTTTAACAAGAGCGTCGAGGGGGGTCTGATATATGACCCAGAAGTCAACATACCACACCACATGCGTAGAGGGAGAGAACATGGCCGATTGAAATGAGCACTTTGAAATACAACACGTTACCTTTGTTCCCTGATTGGCAAAGAGCAATATACAAGACTCTATCAGCAATATATAAGGCTTGGTCGGTTAGATAGGGCTTTGAAACCAAGACAGTGACACTTGAGGAGCGACCATGGGTATAGTTTGGAACTGACAACGTGAATTGTAAATAACGGGTAGGGAAGACTTCATGATTGCTCAAGTATCATTTCGTTACACTGAAGAAGGATTTTTTTCTTATTGTGACAGGCAATATATCTGCAGTGATCTCTTACGCCCTAAGCGGGAGTGGTGGGTCATGCGAGGAACAATTTTGTGAACGTATCGATTTAAGTTGGTAAATTGGCTAAATTGGGTCTTCAGGGTAAACTAAAAAATTGAGATTGAATTCTTTAATGGGCATCTTGGTTTAAACACGAACTATACATGAATAGTTTTATAGACTGAAAATTGTCTGAGGCCTAAATCTTGAACTATGTAACGGTATTGTTATTATCTCGCGAACTGTCTCCAGAAATATCTAAAGTAAGGTTTATCTTTTTTTCAAAAATTGAATATGCGTATCTTTTTTTAAAAATCGGGTCATTTAAACTTCATTGATTTACATTTTTTATACAGTAATTTTACACAGCAATATATTCTTTTTTATTGCTGATGATCAATACCCCGAAAGATAAATGTTTTCAATGGTGAACATTTTGTCACTGTAATCTCTAAAATAAAAACTGCCAAATAAATATATTTCTAATAACATAGATTTTAAAAGAAAAGAATTAACAATTTTCATATGAAATCCACATAAACTTTGTATGATTAAGAATCTCGTTATTTCTTAGAAACCCACACTCTATTTACAGGACCACTGCATGACTGAATGCACGAATTCATGAATTCATGAATGCAGTCGATTAACCATGGAACACACCATACACAAGTCAAATGTTTTGACAACACAAATGACCTTAATTATCTTTGTTGCGATATTGCGACCAACAGATCACATATCACGTCAATTGAACACCCTTGAAGGTTATTCATAATAATCCTACAATTGATTGAAGATCTTAGAACCTTCGACCCTAAGAAGCAGTGTTCAGTTGACACGATTTATCCGCATATGCACAGGAACAAAGGAAGCTAGTTAAGCGTACTAAATGCAATGCTGTGATCAGGCATGCACATATATCACACAGAGGTCTGAACTTGCGCGTCAAAGCAGAAAATGGGTAGAAATAAATCCTCAACAGACACTTAAGGACCACCTCAATTTTCAATATGGAATTATGGTGAGTCATAATCAGTTACATATATATCAATATGTGCACATGTGCACATATCACTTTTGCCTAGCAACGCTTGTTTTAGCGCGATTTCCGTATCACGTCATCTATGATGTCATAAATCAATATGTTCTTGACATCTTGATGATATTTCCATGCAATTAAAATAGACTAGAATCAGTAATAAAGAAACCCTTACACTTTAAGCGTGTCATATGACATTTACGATACTCGTGAAAATTAATTTGTAAACCTCACTCTTGCTCGGGTAATACGAAATCTTCCCTCGTTTCGTAAATGTAATATGACACACTTCCTGGGGTAATAATTTCTATATCATGATCCATGTTATACTTTAATATTGAATTCTAGGGTGGTCCTTATCTTTTTATGTTGAGTATATTACACTGTGGTATTGTGGAACAGTCTCTTGTCGTGTTCGTCTTATCTGGTCCTCGGTCCCCTTTGTTAGATTTAGATATAGATAAAGCTTGAAACCTTAAAGAGACTTGAATATCATGTCATAGAATCCATACATAACTTAGTTATATTTACTAATTTGATAATTAGATTGCAAAAGAATGAAACATATCGTTATGAGTATCCGAAAATCCTTTTAGTTTGCTAAACAGATGATGTGCTCAAGGATTTTATATCAAAATTATTAGATAATTTCTTTTCCTTCAATTTTCAATAGTCAATATACGACTTATCACATCGGATGTGTCGTCAGAAAAAATTATACATAGTTTCAATTAACATTTATATATGATATATATAAACCAATGTCATTTATGTAATGTGTCGATCTAACCCTAGAGCAATTACAGGTAAATGGTGTCCAATGATAACTTTGTACAAACTGTCAGGTAGATATTTGGATTTTTAATTTTAACATCAAAATTTACTTTGTTATTTAGAATAGATATTTTCTTAATGTGTTAATAATATCAAACGTTGTATGAATCATAGATCAATAGAAAATACCGTATATTTTGATTAAGATACACAACATTTGAATCACATTATGAATCTTTAAAATTAAAATGTATAGATCACCATTGCAATAGCAAAAAAAATCGACGTTACCTTACGTTACGTTATCGACATACGTTTCACAAACTTGAATTCCAGCACATTTTTGTGTCATTCATTGTATGTTATTTAGCATACAATGCAGTTGACCCATCGAATATGAATATAGATATTTGAACGATTTAATGGAAAATATGAACTTTTTTATTTTGAGATTGAGCTTTTGTACTTATGAAATACATGAAAATGAGAGAAAAAATAATAAGGACGATAGTCAATATCTCTCGTTTCCATTTTAAAGTGAAATGTTTCTTAACACGTTTGACAAGCCCAATAAGAAAGGTCAAAGGCATATACAAGCACAAACCTCAAATATTTGTTTAACGAATTACAATGCTCTACCATAAGTGCTTTATGACGTTGTTTACATACATACTTCATAATGCCACCATAAAGGAACAAAACAACAGAGTTATGTTTACATATTTACATTCCCATGACATAGAAATAGCCTATGACCCATAACTAATATGTCTACGGCCATTTAAGCCAAATTCTCTTTTAAATTTATGCTGTAAGCTTATATCATTATGGTTATAATAGCACATTTAAATGTGTAAAATGTTAATATGTTTGTTCATATTCCCATGCTGTACATTTAAGGAGATATTATTTATTGAAACCAAAGAATGCTTGATGACGTAGAAAAGTCTTGGTTTCTTAGAAGTGTATAAGTCCTAATCTTAACATCAGAATCGCACGGGGTTTATTAACGAACTTATGACCTTACGGACTTGTGATAATACACGTTTGAGGCGATCGTGGGAAGGGTTTTTACACTATGGTATGCTTTATGTGATAATTATGCAGATAATGTGTACAGTACCGTGCTCAAACGTTGTTATACCTTCATCTTTTATTATCATTTCCCTGAATAAACTAACATAACCTCAGGTGCTTGATGAACGTATTGAAATATTGTTCTCGTTAAAAGAAACATAATACTTCTCTAAGAACATGTATCTGTGTTTACAGAGAACAGATCCTTATCTCACACAGTACAAATAGCTATAAAGCTTGCCAACCACCTGGACTCTGTGACAAATGAGTGATGATATTCAATATCAGTGAAGTCACATTGGTTTACAGCTAAAACCCAAAAGACGAAACATTTTACTTAAACTTTTTAAATTTTACTTTTTTTAATGTGCAATGCAATTGGATTTTCGTTGTAGTAAATACCATTTTCAAAAATCATGATAATTCTTTTTAAAATCCTTTCATGAATTAAAACTCAAATGCCAGTATTATGTTGTGCCCTTTAAGACAATTTATAACTTAACATTTTCACGGTTTTATTGCAGATCTTTATAGCCTAGTCATTCTAATATACATTTCACGTAACTGCTAGGCAAAAGCTATAGACAACCACCTCAAACAATAGGTGGGCAAATATTTTGAAATGTCACATAGTGACATATTTGTAACAAATTAAATAAATTTGGACAAAAAAGTGAACAATGAGAATAGCACAATATGCTTTATAACGGAAACATAAATGATATAATCATATTCCACATTGAAGTCTGAATAAAGTTTTTTGTCATGAGTTGTTTCGCTTTGAAAGATGAAGGAAAGCTATTTTACATCCGTGTTTGACCGTCCTCTGGACGCCTATAACACAAATATAGGTTTCTCAATTTCCAATAAAAACAGACGGCGATCAATGGAGTTAAAATCTCTTCATTAGACATTCTTCTCAGTGCCAGTAAACCATCCAGGTACAACATTTGGCTTGAAAGGCATCATCGTTTGTAGTCATGAATGCCAAGATTGAAGTTAGTATTTACAGAATTTCTTCATTTGAATTGCCTTTGATTCTGGAAATCAATAAAAACAGAGCTAAATCTATCAGTAAAGAGACACAGATCGCACATCATTGGAATGGTACATTGCGGACAGGAAATGTTTTAGATTACACAAATTCGTTGAACTCACTGAAATTTTCCGTTCATTTCTGGTCGTCAAGTTTGCTTTATGAAAACAATCTTTTTCTCCGGAAGTCCATCTGCAGAACAGAAAATATACATAGCGATATAGTCTTAGACTATGAAACAAGTCGCATCAAACAGAAACAGTTTTAGATTTCGGCAGTAGAGCTGAAATCACTTCCTAATAAAGAATTTCCGTTCACTTCCGGTAAGCCAACATCGGGACCAAAACGTGGCTTTTGAAATAACGTCGTCAAACTTGGGGAGGTTTTGTGGTTAACAAGTGAGGGTTTCTTCCGCTGGAACGATTTAGCTTTCTCCAGTGTGTGGAGTTCCTGAGTTATTCCGTTATTCCGAAACCCGTTTGTCATGGTCTGTTTAAGTCCGAGGACACTTTGAGCTGCCCGACTACTCTTTCTGATGCTGCCCAGGTTATGACATGCGTATATGTGACGTTTAGCATGGAGTCCCAGTTCTTTCTCAAGT
This sequence comes from Steromphala cineraria, assembly GCA_916613615.1. Taxonomy (NCBI): domain Eukaryota; kingdom Metazoa; phylum Mollusca; class Gastropoda; order Trochida; family Trochidae; genus Steromphala; species Steromphala cineraria. The sequence continues at coordinate 38,983,794 of OU744726.1, forward strand.
TCTTCGGGGACTATCGTCCGTCCTAGATGGAATGTTCCTGCGAAAGAGTCACTTATCTGCCTTCTGAAACCGAAGTCGGTGTTGAGTAAGGAATTGACGGGGAATGGGGTGACACTCTCCGATCTAGCAGATCGAGGGGAGATGGGAGGTAGAGAGAGACGAGACATCATTACTTTGCCATCCTTGGACTCTCGCCTCCCAGCGCCATCTCTAGACCCCTGCTTCACGCCTTCCCTGCTAAGGATGATCTCGCTTGATTCTGTTGAGGTTTCTTGGTTTCCCCCAATATGGTAACTCTTTCCAGAAAGTCCAAGCTCTATAACTGTCTTGTCCCGTGACATATCTTTCGAAGGATGCCTGATTTTTGTGTATTTTCTGCGAGCCTGAAACTCATGGATCAGTTTTTGCTCGGGCATTTCATCGTACCCTGACCATGTCGTCTGCTCCTCGCCGTCTCCCGGCTCCAAAGCAAGCAGGGTGATTGCTATGTTTTTGTTCCTTGGCTGTTCATTGTTCTCATCTGGTATTTCACGACTGAGAGAAAATTGACGCTCTTTGCGAGGCCGGGGGTCCGTTCGGGATGCCATAGCTGGTAACAATATTTCTGAATCCTGGATCCGTCATACACAAAATAAGTCACTGCTTAATCTTTGAAAAGAACGACCTTCATAATCTCGGCAAATCCAAGATGAACTATATTCATGATCACAACTTTACACGACTCGGTGTGTCTCTTCATACCTTAACAGCGAAGTCTGATCACTTGCCAGCATACACAACAACTGGGAGCTTTGATTACATGTCGTCTGCTCGATTCGGTGACAGAAGACAGGCGCAGACGACACCTATATCACGTGACCTACAGTCCTGCGAAGCTAGCAGAACTGATAACATCGTTTGTCTCAAGCTGGTTATGATAATCGCCTGGAACACTTAATCTGTTTATTCCCTCTCCTCGCTCAAATGCGTTTTGTGAATGTCCTGATCACATCTCAGTATTGATCACGTATAGTCCCAGTCGGATCAATGTAGGTAATGCCTGTTTTAAACATAAGTAGCTTATTTTTATTGACCTGCGTCCTCACACGTTACAAGCTATCATATTGTGAACCGGACGTTTCTTGTCAAGCAAATAATCATATTGACATAGACTGACCTTGATCTTTGCACGCATGCAAGTTTAAGTTGGAAGAAAAAACTCATCTTCCCCTCTATGAATAATTGGTTTGTCCGAGACACGCGTAAGCTTTGTGAACCTGACAATTTGTTGATATGTACACCGAAACTAATTTTAATTCTGAACGACTCGGCATCATTGCGGATTTGCGTGAATGTATTTTTTGATATTAAGTACGTAGTTGTTTCTATCTTTAAATCATAAAACACTGAACATATGAAAACATGCATGTTTTAAAAAACCCTCAGATTCCTTATGCTAAGTTTATCAGTAAAGAAAATATAATTGTTTTAATTTGAATTAATTTTTTCATTCAAAAACTATACATAAAAACAAACTTAAAAACGACGGTAAACAAATATAACGTAAAAAATATTGGAGATAAAGTGTCCCCCTGCTGTAGTGTAATAGATAACTAATAATTTTATAATTTACAGTTCAGAATGTAAAAATTAATTAATAATTACAAATTCAGAAAAATACACGTGGTCTGTACAACCTCAAAACTCATTCACGCTCAACATGACATTTGTAAGTACTAGTATATGATTGTAAACATTCTATTCGGTCTATGAGAATAATATAGCGATATTGCTTTTCTCCTTGAGGACATATGTATCGAAATTATCTCCTGTATAAAATGGTGTTATATTGCAATCGTGGCTTTGTATCATACAAAGTTTACGCGAACGCAGCTCTCTTTTGTCAAACGCCATGCGCAAATAATTGCCTTACGGGAAACTTTTTTCCAATACACTCCTCTGCGCTTGTCGTTCGTGCTTTCAACTACTTATTTGCAAAATGGCTGCTATGAAATAACCGTTCAATCGAAATCACTCCTTTATGCGACAGTTTGAATGAAGTTATTAACATAAGATCGAATATTAGCTATCTGAAAGCATGTTTTTCGTTTCGATAAGGTCGTTTTGTAATTTACGTATTCTGAATATCAATGTTAAGCTTATTATCTAGAGCCAATTGTTGTAATAAACCATACAGGAACACAATGACACACTTTCTTCTATAGCTGCAGTTATTCATAAAAGTCTAACGGATTACTTACCTTCCAACGGATTACTTACCTATGCACCTATGTAATACCGTTATTAAGCTGCCGTGTTAATAAGAAGTGAATTTCACACAGGTGTGATTAAATTACGGTTTTTTATTATATGATTGGCGGTGAAATACCGAGATCTATCAATGACAGTAAACCATGTTATCAGTCACTAGTGACAATAACAATGGAACGTGTTATCAGTCACTAGTGACAATAACAATGGAACGTGTTATCAGTCACTAGTGACTGATAACAACAATGACCTGACGTCATCGAACAATGCTCTGACGCAATGACACGCTCATGACGTCATATTGTTGCTTTGGCGACGGGCTCTCTGTGGAGCCGACAGAACGTAAATGCACTTAAATTTTGTTAGAAATACAACGATAAAATCATAAAATAAATAGAAAATTTGTGTTTTCTTGACAAATACTATGTTTATCTCATCTCGTGAGGCAGAAAAGTTACATATTTTCACTCGTGGCTGCGCCACTTGTGAAAATATAAACTTTCTTCCTCACTCGCTGAGATAAACATGGTATTTGTCAAGAAAACACAAATATCCTCTAAATATTAAAGGGGAGTAATAAAGTTTTGTTCAGGAGTTGACGGGTTAGTATTTTTGTAAGGAAAGGCGGGCAACATTTGAGTATAAGAATTTAACATGTAACATTAACCCTTTCAAACTGAAACTCCTAACAGCGCTCGCCTCTCTGCTCGATCTCGAAACGTTATCATAATAGGTGATCAGGGACTAGGTTGAGTATTCTGAAACAATCATGTTTTTGGGTAGGATGGACGGAATAACTACGAGGCATTTAAATCGTTGGTATAGTGACAGCTAGTTCAACGTGCTCAGTATAGATGATATGGTATGAATGACTTTGTCATGCAATGATAACGACACGAGTACCTGAATATTGATATTTCCCGAGCGAGAGCGATCAAAATGCTCTTTTAAAAATGATTACACTCTAGTTATTACCAAATTCATGAAATCGTGAAAATTGCAAAAATATACTTTCAAGTCACTAAGCCTAGATTTTCGAAGCTCTCTAATGCTACGATAATCGTTGGCCAATGGTGATATATTGTATTTACGACTATCGAAGCACTATTTAGCTACCCGTCGTTGACACACTTAAATCGTTACATATCAAGTAAGAATCTCTGTGTATCATATCTTTGCATTATCCTTGCATTACATGTACTTAATGTGGCAATGTTATTTTTATTCGCCAACTACGTCATTGTTCAGGCTTCTTGTAAATCATCAACCTTATCATAGGGTAATAGAATATTTCATTGCGGCACAGTAAAACATTAGTCAATAGATTTGTCATTCATTTAATCATTTTCACCGTATATAAATAATGATATGAAGTAAACGTATCTAATGTGATTTTGTGAGAGATGTATGAGGAAGAGGATCTCAGCATTGCAACATTGAAATTATAACCAATAAAGATTAAAAATAAATATTTTATTAGTATATGTGTATAAAATATAGAGTAAAATTTATCAAAAATATCACATTAGAATTTACACAATCTATGTAAAAATATTGACTATGTAAACGACACAACAAACAAACAAACTGTTTCAGATCACTTAATACAATGTATCTTGAAATAAAATCACATGAGTTTTTACTAAACATGACTCAACAAAACGAATTTGATAGTATTTACAAACTATACCACTTCACTCACCAAACATAAGATTATCCATACGCCAATCATTAAGTTACACATCACAATTAATTGTCAACAGAAACCAGCAAATAAACCAAAGCAAAAACAGAGTGTCTGCTATTTAAGAATGAATTTGGCAGAAAGAAGTTATTTTGTTAAAATTTAAATCAATGGCAATACATAGCGATAGAGAAGAAATGGATTCTCGCATCCCCGTCCATCATGTTTCCGAATTTCATGGCCCATTAACAACAGGTTAAAGCACCAGTAACCCACCTTAGCCATAAAGCACCAGTAGCCGTTCTAACCATAAAGCACCAGTTGCCCACCTTAGCCATAAAGCACCAGTAGCCGTTCTAACCATAAAGCACCAGTTGCCCACCTTAGCCATAACGCACCAGTTGCCCACCTTAGCCATAAAGCACCAGTAGCCGTTCTAACCATAAATCACCAGTTGCCCACCTTAGCCATAACGCACCAGTAGCCGTTCTAACCATAAAGCACCAGTTGCCCACCTTAGCCATAAAGCACCAGTTGCCCACCTTAGCCATAAAGCACCAGTAGCCGTTCTAACCATAAAGCACCAGTTGCCCACCTTAGCCATAACGCACCAGTAGCCGTTCTAACCATAAAGCACCAGTTGCCCACCTTAGCCATAACGCACCAGTAGCCGTTCTAACCATAAAGCACCAGTTGCCCACCTTAGCCATAACGCACCAGTTGCCCACCTTAGCCATAAAGCATCAGTTGCCCACCTTAGCCATAAAGCATGAGTTGCCCACTTTAGCCATAAAGCACCAGTTGCCCACCTTAGCCATAAAACACGTTGCCCACCTTAGCCATAAAGCACCAGTTGCCCACCTTAGCCATAAAGCACCAGTTGCCCACCTTAGCCATAAAACACCAGTTGCCCACCTTAGCCATAAAACGCCATTTGCCCACCTTAGCCATAAAGCGCCAGTAGCCATTCTAACCATAAAGCACCAGTTGCCCACCTAAGCCATAAAGCACCAGTTGCCCACCTAAGCCATAAAGCACCCATGAAATTCTCTTCGACATCAATTGAAACGTTAGCTTCCTTTCATACCATTAGTCTATGGTCAGCATTAGCCGATACTGATAGACAATGAATCACGAAGGGGTGTTGTTATTTGTTTCGAAAGTCCATGTCTCTCCTTTCATATGTAAAAGCCTTCCTCATGATCGGACAAAAACAAAAAGTTCACAGTAAATTGGAACAAAATGAAAAAAGGGGTGTTAGAAGCGAACATGGAACACGACAAACATGCACAGAGAAAGAAGAAGTTTGAAAGTTTTTACAGCGTACAATCACTCTACGATACAAGCCATACAATGGTACCATTCCGTCGAAGCAAAACTGTTTTCAGATACAAACATTCAAGAATGGTAACAAACACTCATTACATCAATATTCATTTATAATACAGACAACAAACCGGAATGAAAACATACTTTTCTATGAAAATAACGTTCACGACCCAATGCATATCAACAAATAGAGTTTAAAAATCACCTAAAATATCAGCTGTACCAAACCAAATATAAACATACCAAGATTGTTACATACATCCTAAATCAACAGCGACCATATCCCGTTATGAACATTAATATCAAACAATGCAATTCATTACAAACAGTAATTCAGAACGTACAGGCTAAACATCATTTATCCATTCCACATGGTTCACAAACAACAAGAACATCAAACATACATACTTAACATAAACAGTGAGACATTCTTTTCCTACGATCACAAAATAACACAATGTCAATAAACTATTCTTACAATTCGTTATGCCCATCAGAAAGTCTATCAAACAACGACAGCAGAACATAGGTGAACATATAACTGTTATTTCTTTCACATTTTAACTTCGATGTCAACATGAAGTCATTATTTCGAGACCGGAAGTGCAACGCACCCGAGCCACTTAGCCGGATACGGAAGGTCCTGGATGTTGGTGTCCCAGCATTCCGTGCGCGTGTCGTAGCATTCGATGGATTTGAGTGTTTGGTTGTTGATTGATGACATGCCGCCTATGATGTAGATCTTGGTTCCTGAGTTCAAGAGATATGACCATAGAATAAGTTATTTGTCATCTCCAACAGATATGAGCATGAAATGTAAAAACATAAATGAAAAGGGCCGATAAATACTTTCCCACTTGTACAACCACTACCTATTTATTAAAAACAGACAGGTTACTTTGCATTTTGAAATCAAAACATCTTACAAACAAAGTAATATTTACGGTATACGTCGCCTTGGGGATAGATTGCAGGGCCCATTTGCACAAAACAATTTCGATTATAAATATCTACAAATAAATAAATAGCATTTGCTTTGCAGGGATCTGATTCGCTGAAGGCCGTCAGAGCGATTCTGTTCATACCCGTGTAAACTTAATTTCGTGACGTCATAATACATATGACGTCATATCTAGCCACGCCCCCGTGGCGGACCGTTTTTCGCGAAAATAGTGCATCTCTTTTTGTTGTTAAATTGTGTATTTGGAGAAACAATATGTCTTCAAAACAATAAGTATATGCAGATTTATTTATAAGAATTGACTTCGAAATTTATAAAGTTTATGGAGGTATAAACTTAAAAACAGCAGTGCAAACTTGGCATAAATCCGCTACGCGGATTTACACAGTTTGCACTGCGGTTTTTAAGTTTATACCTCCATAAACTTTATAAATTTCGAAGTCAATTCTTAATTGATTGTAGCTACGATCGATGGTTTTTGTGCAGTTATGAACTCAAGCTTTTATTACCAACTGAGGTTAAATTAGATATTTGCACAACGAAGCTCACTATAACAATCTCATGTAAAACGACTGCTTGAATTAACACGGATATGAAGTTAAGGTTGTGACCCTTTTACGGCCTCTTCTTCTCTTTTGACTTTTACCCAAGTTGTGACATTGAGGAACACAAACCAACATATAATTTTAAGAAAATATGAGATAATTCCACTGAGTGAAGAGATAGCCCGACGTTGAATTGCTCACCTATGACGGTTGCCCCTGCGTTGTGTCTAGACTGGATGAGGTCCGTCTTGTAGTGCCATGTGTCGTTCAGCACATTGTACACCTCGATGCCGGCCACGCTGCGGTTCTCCTCCTTGATGTTTGAGCGGGTGGCTCCCCCGCACAGGTAGATATCTGCCCCCACACTCACCAGGTTACACAGGCACCGGGGCATGCTCATCGGGCACAGCGCCGTCCAGCTACAGTTGCAACAGAAAGAAAGTTGCCGGTTTTGTTTCGAAAGCGGAAAGAGGATAACGTTTAACCCGTTTGGGTGTATGGAGCCGTTTGTATAACGGAATTAGGTGGCTCTTTCTCTTCACCTTCACAAGTTGGCTACAAAACGTAGAACAAATAAGATTAATGTCATTGATAGAAATTAGGTGTTTGAATAACATTTGTGATGTTAATTTCATCTGACATCTAATATTCTGTCATAAGAACAAAGTGAACGATTTGAATAAACATATGGTTCGCAGATAACAAAGAAAATTATTTAGTGTAATATTCGAGACACAACATAATATTTGTATCTTTCCTTTTGGATATAAAATACAAATTACATAATTCATGTGTCTTATCATTACTGATCCTCTCGTCCAATAATGTAATAAAACCAAGAAAAAAATCCTGCCTGTTGAACTTTGGATCAAAGCACTCAAACTTGCAGAGGACGGGCATGTTGAGTTTCTTGTCGAGTGGTGCGGCGTACCCCCCGGCCACGTAGATGCGGCCCTTGCACACGGTGGTGCCGAAGTTACACCTGGCTGTGATCAGGTCCTTTACCGACTGCCAGATGCCGCTATTGGGGTTGTAGCATTCAACAGATTTCAAAACTCTGGAATCAAAAAACAAGACTTTTATGACATCTGTCAATCAAAACAGAACTTAAGAATGCTAAATCTAAGCCTGTGATGTTATACTTGTAACATTGCAGCAGTTGAACTATTTTTTTTTTTAAAAACCTTAATGCTGTGGGCTTTTTTTGAAGTGGGCAAAAGAAGGTAAAGTTGAACCTAATTTACCATTCCTGCGTCTGATTCTTTTGGTTGTATCTAGACAGTTCTCGATTAAACTGTACACAACTTATTGGGGTTTAAGGGTTAGTTCATTACAGCACTTGAAAGATTCTATTAAAAGAAGTGAATGTTTTGAATTTGACAAGTCAGGGCATTGAAAGCTAAGGACACAGAAATAATTCCCGGAAGTACTCTGTACAGTGTTGTTCCTAGACGGGGTCATGGGGACATTTTCCCAATTGTTTTGCTTGGTGTCCCTTAGAATTTGAGACATAAGTTACATCTTACATTGCAAAAGATCATATGCTCAGGATTGGTCCAAATGACCCCTAAGAACAACACTGTACATAGCCGCTCTGATTGGCTGAAATAACGTATGCGCGAGATTTGGTTGACAGACTCGATCGGTCTATAAGGACAATAAAGAATCAATATTAAGGCACGCACCTGTTCTTCTCGTCCTGTCCACCTATAGCGTAGAGCATGCCGTACAGAGAACAGAGTCCGTGGTTCATCCTGTTGGTCCCCAGGGGACTCATCTTGGACCAGATACCCTTGCTGGGGTCGAACATGAACGCTGTGTTGGTCGCTACCGGAGACTTCTTGTGCTTCTTAGGGTCACTGCCACCTGAATTAACGTCAATCAAAATGATAATTATATGGGAAGATAGACACACGGTAGAATTTACCTGTTAGTCCCTAGGAAGTAATAACTTGTCCTGGCATTGATTGGTTGTTATGCCCAATGGTTGTCGGCTCAGGAATTACGAAATTGTTGTAACTAGGGAAAGATAGCCTGTCATTACCCACCACTAGTAAATCATTGTTAAATTATTCCAAATGCTGAACCTTTCATTTTGTGATTATTGAATGATGTCAAATATCTTCATACAGTGAAGCACATTTGTAGACAGTCGTTACTAAATCTTTACTCCTCTTCGTCACTATTGTAACCAGGTCGTATGATAAGGTAAATCGTGTTTTGTGAAAGAAGATTGCCCTATCTGTTGTCTAGATACCAATAGCCAAGCGAAGACATTTTTCTAAAGGACATATATTTTAGTTTAGGATGCGGAAACACGGTGCATATGTGTCTTCAACTTAATCTAGAAACCAAACGTTTCTTTTCAAATAATTAAATGCATATACTGTAAATCAAATGAAAACTGACTTTCACGCCATCAACTCGATTTGAAAATTGATTTACGGACATGAATAACAATGAACCTAGAATGTTCTACGAACCCAACTTACATAACTCTACACATTCGCTTTTTCAAATCAACAATCTCGTCACCGCGAAAAAGGTGCGTAACAGACCACAACGACAAAGGTACGTAACAGACCACAACGACAAAGGTGCGTAACAGACCACAACGACAAAGGTACGAAACAGACCACAACGACAAAGGTACGAAACAGACATGGTTGATACTATGCCATCACGTAAGACCGATGTATGATACACAGATACAAAGGGTTGACCCTTGACCTAGAGACTTACCGACGAGGAAGAGTATGTTGCCGAGCATGGCGACGGCGTGGTGTTGTCTGGGTTCAGGGAGTCCCGTGTAGTACTTCCACTGGTTCTCCGAGCTGCTGTATCGCTCCACGTCTTTAAGGGAACCTCCTGCAGTGGACAAGTGCAGTGCTCAGGGGGAAATGTTGATTAAATCTATGTTTTATAGGGGGCAATAGGGGATATGATACGAGCGTTCATTAAATACTATGTTTACGAATGAATCTTAACATAATACAATTATTGACTTCAGTTGAGGTGAATCAAATGGTTTACTGACCTCGGAACAGTTATGTTCACTAAGGCAATAGCTTTGATATTAGACACATGACACATGATAAATCTCGATATAAAACACATTGTAACTTATAACATTCAGGCACGCGAGTCAAAATCAAAGTATGCCATGGGCCAGATAATGATATTATGTTCATAACCGTATAGTCAATATTTTAACTCTTATTTTCTTCGAAGACCGTCTACCAAATTCGAATATTTCAAAAAAATTGCACCATCTTGTTCTCACCATCTTTGTCCTTGTCGGCCATGTTGAAGCCCCCTATGGCGAGGATATCTCCCGGCATGTTGTCCATGCCGCCTGGCTGGCTCGGGACTGCCGAGTTGTTGAGAGAGGCACAGGAAGCAGGACTGTCGGGCCTCTGGTATTCCTCAAATTCCTTGCATCCGTCCTCCGCCGGAAGCAGACGATTCACGACTTCCGGTTGTTCTGAAATATCTTCTTGCATGGCGTTCTGTGGTGGAAAGAAACAAGCTTGAATATAAAACTATAAAGACTCACTGAATCATTCTCTCACTCACTATGAAGGCAAGCAAACAAATCCGTCATCAACCACACAGCAGATAAAACTGAGAAAAAAATTTACAAACAGATTTCAAACATGTTAGGGTTGCTAAACATCGATCGTAACTCCTGTTTTTGTTGTCACAAACTAACAGCCAGAATCATGACATGACAGTTTGATGCAGACATAACTTCCTACCTTAAATGCCCTATTTGACTTTGGATAATATCCGTCTCCAAAGCAGTTCCTTGGTTTAGCTCTCGGCAGGTTGAGGGGGTCGGTTCTTCCAAGCTCGTCAGCTGTGATAATCCTGAAAATTTCTCAAGATTTAGGAATACAACAGATCTGTAAACTTCATATATTATCGTAGTTTTGTTTTAAACCCGACTTTCAATTTAATTGCATGGTATCTTATACAAATTAAACAATTGGCTGATTTATCATATGCCAGTTCATATGTGAATAAGGGTTGGTGAGAATTTTCTCGGTCTGCCCACTCTGAGAAGCTATAACATGTCTTCCTCATGTAAACTTTGCTATAGAGCATTTGTAATTTCATCACATCGCAAAAATAAATTAATTATGAGGCAGTTTGGTTATAGCAAATATCTTACTCACCACGTGGCACAGAGTATCATCTCCCGGCATGCTGGCGACTTCCGGAGTAGATCGGTGACCTCGAAGCACTGGAAGAGTTCACGTTTGGGTAGAAGGGAGAACCTGACACATTTCATCACCCTACTGACATGGTTGTGTCGCTCCGTGATGTGGTAGGCCACCCACTTGAGTCCAGCCCAGAACACATCCATCTCCGTGTGGATATACAGGTCGTCGTCGCTTAGCAACATGCATAGGAGGTCAAGGTTCAGCGTCAGGAAGTGGTCGCAGTCGAACACATCCGGGAAGTTGTTCGCAACAAGGTTGTACGCGTGCTTGAATATCGGCGTCCCACGCATGACAGACTTGCTAGACAGCATGGCCATAGCCTGTTCTATCGGGATGGTGTCGATGAACTCGGAGCAGATGTCTGATATCTGAGGGATGCTCAGTCTCTGGCCCATCACCATGACGTCTGCCACTGATTCTGCGTTCATGATCATCTCTCCTGTGTAGACGTACCTCAGGAAAGCCTGGAAGGCAAGTGCGCCAATCCCGGACAGGCTGATCTCAACGGGAAGCTTGGTATTCTCGTCGTGGCTTTTGAACATGTCGGCGAAGTATTGGCTGTGACAGGCGAGGGCGACCCTGTGAGCGGCGAAGGTCTGGTTCCCAACGTGGATGAGAACGTCCACCATCTTGCTCTCAACGTGCAGCGTGCGCAGGTACTCCCCTACCATGGCAAAGTGATGAATCTGATCCACGGGCAGACGACCGAAGTTCTTGAGTAGATCTTCAATGGTGACTCCCTGACGGACGATGTCGCACATCTGCGTGATCTCGTCCACGTTCTCCTCGGGTCTGAGAGAGCGGACGGTCATGTTCTCGTTCAGGTAGAGCAGCCGCGCCTTGGAGTGGGTCAGCTGGTCAAGACGCGACGAGTTGGACTTGACGCGGGTCAGCGTGTCCGTACCGCCTGCTGCAACATGCATCGATGTAATGAATGAATATGCTTTTTAAAAATTGAGAATAAACATGGATATTTTCAAAATATGTTAAATGCATGCTATGGTACTCTATTCTATTTTTCTCAAGTAACCTCCGTTACAAGTAGATATTACCTTGGCTAGAAGTACCCTCTCCTGATTGGTTGTAAAACAAGCAGTGTTAGCGATACTATCAGAGAAAATAGGACAAGGCAAACTTGCAAGGGTTCGGACTAAAGATGCGTTCAGATGCGACTACGAACCCTTGTGCTAGACACATCAGTTGTGAAGAAGTACTCACAATTTCAAACATCAAAGTATGATACTTAAACTTGTATGACTGTTCAAATACACGAGGGGTCATAAAACAGCTTTTTCAATGTTTTTTTTCTGGTCATAATGTTTGGTATTGGAATAAAACAAATTATGGAAATTTATAAATTTGATAAATTTAAAATGTTATCAATATAAAAATAAACTTTACGGAAATCAATTTGTTCATGCATTGTGTCTGTAAGTTGCTTTAAAACAAGCAAAAGGGCCATTATCATTGTCCTATCGCGTCTAGTTAAGGATATTTTTAAACGGCGTTTTTTGAAAGACGTGTTTATGAAAAGCGTTAACAGATATAGCTTTGAAAATTAAAATTTATTTCAGCATTATTTGAGCATAAATGTTGTCATTTCAGAAAAGGGTTAGATAAACTGAGAAAAATGCATCAGAAGTAGAGTTTATCTAACCTTTTTCTGTGCAATGATAGATAAATAAAGGAAATATCAACTGAAGTAAATCAAAGTAGTCTAACTAAAATTAACTTGATAGATTTTGCTTTTGCTAAACAAAAATAATAAACTCCTTACTTAGTGTACAATAGAGAGCGTCGCTTTACAATACAATCATTATTGGTTTCCTGCAATTTTTTCGTAGAAGGGCAAAATTGCGACTCTTTTTGACGGAAAAAAACCTTTTTGGACAAGGAATTGATATAAACTATAACTAGCATGCACTTAGGACCGAATGCAAACGATTGCATTATCCACAATATCATTTCATTATTTCTATTAACAACGTTATTGGATATTTAATATGATTTCTAGTATTGTTCCCGTAAAGATCAAAGGCGCCGCCCACCCTTTATTGCGCAATAAAGTATAGTTTTTGAGTGACGTCACGAAACAATGGCCCATGACGTCAATAACAATCGGTTATGACGTCACAAGATATGGCCCTGATCGAGGGTTTTCAATTTGCGGCCGAACGTGATTTATATATAATATGTTTATTTTGGAGTAGAAATAACTTAAACGCGTAAAAATCGACATACTAGAAAAGTAATAGAGTAGCCCTAACCATCATGTGTTTTGCAATAAAGTATAGTTTTGCCCTGAACTATTATAACGTCAAAGCATTCGGCCTTCGGCCTCATGCTTTAACTATAATAGTTCAGGGCAAAACTATACTTTATTGCAAAACACATGATGGTTAGGGCTACTTTATTTCTTAAATCAACAGTGGACGCTCGACCACCCTATTGAACTTGATGAGAGTAAAACGATGTTTGGTGAAAGAACTAAGGCGCTCTTTTGCGTATGCATATTGTTTATTCATACTTTAAAAATTTTCATTAGTTATTGTTGATTTAGGTCCCTTGTCCTTTAATTATCTTTAAAGGATAATTTCGTAGGATAAACCATTAGTAGATAAATAAACTTGTTTACACCTCGAAAAATAATTTGATAATATTAAGGTCGTTCAAGAGATAATTGATGAAAAAATAAACAGAAATTATGAGGTTGAAGCTGAAATAATCCGATTCAAATTGGGATCCGTGAGAAAATAAATGCATGAAAAGTGCACGAGTCTAAGAAAGATTTCACAATTTTTGGAATGGATTTTTCCGATTCGAATAGCTGAAATCACAACCATTTCAAAAACGAAAATGTTAAAACAATCATAAAATAGGAAAAGGAGAATGACTGAAAACGGCTAGAGGGGAGATTCGACGGATTAAACACTGACTAGGTGGTGTGAAAAACTAAACTATGGAGTGAATATGAGATTAGAAATTAACTATTTTCGTGACATTTGACTGTGAATAAAGAATTAAAATAAAGTATATTATACATAATGTATACCAAAACAGAGAACTGTAAAATGAAGTTGGGTTTGAAATTGGAATATTTTTGTGACTTGTAAAGTACATACTAGCAGTATTTCCCAAAATTTGAAAAAATTCTCTTATAGTCTTATTTTCCAAAATTTACTTTGTTTTTCGTTACTTCTTACAGAAAGAAAAGTAACCATTTTTGTGTACATCCAACAACATTAGATAACCCATGTTTGCTGTAACAGAAATTGATAAAAACGTGATAAAATTATATACATGTACATGTCAATAAAACTATGAATAATCTATAATCAAGGAAGGATAATTTATGCTTTCTCACCAGAACAGGGTCTCTGGTACATCTGTGATGGTTTCTGAATACTGCTTGACAAGGCATCGATAGCCTGACTTGTATTTGGTTTCTCGATTTCACTGTATCCGCTGTCACCTTGTGACATATTCTTGTCTAATTTCGGAGTTGATGTAAGGGGAAGGCATTCTGTTTCTGGGCCATCAAAACTTCCGCTGAAACTGGTTATAGCCTCTTCGACACTTCCAGTTCCTAAAATGCGCGAGAGTTCCAACTTTGAGCTTTCCGAAAGATTTGGAAAATCCGTGATCGAGCCAATAAATGAAGATTGGGACATAAGTTCTTCTTTGCTCGGTTTCTTTCCACTTTTCTGTTTTCCCTCCCATTCTGCTTGAGAGCTCGAGTCCTCAATATTTGACGATGAGTTACGTTTTGAAACAAACCGGTTGAGTTTGAAACGCGGCATGTTTCTTCTTAAAACACAAGACTAGAACGACAACAAAGACAAACACACTAAACTTTAACAGTGGAGTTCGTTAAAACTAACTACGGATGACGTCATAACGCATGATTGTGACGTCATAATAATGAACCGAAGTTTCGAATTCATTCGCGTCGGGTTAGCACCATTTTTATCAAAATAAATAACTTTTGAGTTCTTGAGAAAAAGCATTTATTTTTAATGGATTTTAAAAAATGTAAGGCTTTTCTGAAGGAAATTTCTTAAAACCACAGATAGGCCAGAATATCAATTAATCCAAAATAATGAAACAATTGATTCAGGAACCCTATTATAGAATATGAATTTACCCCATAAGATAAGCAAATTAATGTAGTGACCACAAATGGTGATCCTTATCATTCGATGTAGATTCAATTAACCGGGTTTTTTTTTGTCTCGATTTAAAATTATTTTTTAAAGTCCTTTTTATGTCATATTAACTTTTTTATATACACGAACCTGTTAAATGTCCATAGTTCAATAGACTGTGATTCAACTAAAAAATGTCTGAAACCTGGTGTCAGTTTTTAATATAAACAATGTCATAATGAAGAATGATTTGAATGGATGTTGCACTGAAAACTTAAAAGTCGATATCAAAGCATGGAAATATTTTTATATTGACATTGACGCGATCTAGCACTCTAAATTTGTATGATCTTATTTGGAAACAGATCGTAATCATATACATACTATATACACATGAACAAATCGTTTATTTATCACAGATATTTCATTAGCTGAGAATCCACTGCTTTTAGTAAGCGCATCAAATCTCTAAGAGAGAGGAACATATTGGACGACAAAAATATGGGTTTATATCGTTCCCCGATGTATCGTGGCGACTATTTTTCTAAAAATAACCTCAACTCAAGTATTTTATCAATCAATATAATAAAATATCATACATAAAAATTAGGCTCATGATTTACCATTTGGCTCAAATTGGTAATCGTGAATATTTTACTGACGCTTCTATAAATTGATCTGGTAAAAAAATTATCAAAACATTTAATATAGGCCTACACAACACTGTAATTACTGTAAACGTTTATGGAATGGAATGAAACAGCGCTATCATTTTAATGTTTATCTAAGAATAGCGCTAGCCTATTGTGCTGTATAATTTACTCGTTTACTTAATTTAAAAAACCGAAAATCATCTAAAGTTTAGAATTGAGAATCTCATCTAAATTTCTTCTAAAATCAAACATTTCCAGACGAGTTAATATATTTTTTTTTGGAAAACTTTTATCAGCGAGTGTTTGATATATTTGATATAAGAGGACACGAGGGTGAGTTTCAAAATTCATTTTTCATAACGTATCACTGAAAGAAAATGTAGATCTAAACTCATGGGCAAAAGAAACGCTGGGTATTTTCAAACGAAGGATAAACAAATTATGTATGCCATGTAAATTCGATTTCGAATGTGTTTGATAAAAAAAGTATTTGGAGAATTATTGTTCATAATTTTAACCATGATGGCATGGAGCGTTTTGTACTGTGGTTGTCTAAACACTGTTGGGGTGCTAACATTGCTGTTTTCAGGTACTTTTTTGTTAATAATTATTTTGAAATTAAGTTTGAATTTCGGAAATGTATATCAGAAGTTTATTTGAGATACTGTTAATGAAAAACATCCACTTTGACTTTTCTGCATTGATATGTCTTCGCGTTATAACGTCTATAAATATGCAAAAAAATTACCAATTTGGCTCTCCAATATCGCTTATTTAAGGAGATAGCAAATTGATGATTTTTTGACACGCGTTTTCTAAGGCGCCATGCAAAAACATCAACACAAAATGATTCAAACAAGGCAAACATAGTTGAGTTGATTTCTAAGGAAACTTTGCCACTCTGCTTCATTCACATTTATCTTGCATGGAATAAAATATCCTGACATTTATGTCACCAGCGTTTCTTTTGCCCGTGAGTTTAGTTTTGCCGTTGTCAATAGAGATTATTACCCGATGAAGTGTGTCATATGACTTTTGCGAAACGAGTGTGAACGAGTGTATTACTAGAGCGATGGCGAGGGTTATTATACAAATTTGTACGAGTTTCGTAAATGTCATATGACACACTACCGAGGGTAATAATTTCTTTATTACCGATTCTAATCCATTTTATTCTATTAAAATATCCAGAACAACCCCTGCTTTCCTTGCGAAGGCCGGCTACAGTGATGTCACGAACAATGGTTTTATGACGTCATATATACGGCAGTCGCGCTACAACAATCGTTGCTAGGCAAAAGTGATATGTGCACATGTGCTCATATAAATATGTCACTTTTTATTCATGATGTAGCATGATGGTGCCATATTGTAGATTCTAACATGACTTCGGTAAATACTTGATTCTGATTGGCTGATCGGAAAGATTTCCCTACGTTGAATGGCAATGAACACCAGCAAATTTGCTACCGCGAAATAATACATCATGTCCCCTAGATTTAGTACCACTCAACAATTAATTGTACTGTTTTTCTCAAAATCCGTGCGCCATTTAAACTGGACAGGTGTTGATTTTGTAACGGGCGTTCCCATAATTTTCTAATTGCTTTAGTTATTTGTAACTTACGAGCGCAACTAGTTAAACTCAGTACGATCCTTTCACATTGACTCAACTATTTTGGACCTTTTCTATAAAGCTTGTGTTGGCCTATACAGTCTGTCTGGTTGTTGGTTGGGCTCTCTGTCATTGACAAATAGAAATAAACTAAATAAGATAATCACACAGGGAGAAAAAAATGCTAATCGTACCTTAAGAAATTAGATGAACTTCATGAAAAACAGGCTTGAAATTTAGCTTTGAAAATTATTAGTGACCCTTCACATGAAATGCATGAATGTTTTTGAAATTTTACCATCCGGTCGTCGGTATAACGTGCAAAAGCAAACGCTATAAAACGTCATGTGTGCCCTGTCACACTATTTGTTCATTTGTAAATACTTGTATAGTTCATTTGTATAAATTTGTATATATGTATTGTATGTTTTTATGATATCATGTATATAATTTAAAATTTCATGCTCACATGAAAATAATACAAACTAGATTAGCGTTTGCGGGATACCGCAAAAGCAGAGCAGCCCCGGAACTTTGGGTTTCGCCTTACCCTGTTCCGCCTTTTACAGGCCTCACCAAATTGGGAATTTTCTCGTGACCTTGACCTTTGACACTCAAGGTCACACAATCAATGAACACATTTCATTGAGTATAACATTATTGTAATGAAATAAAGTGTTAAAAATACAATTAATCCATTTTCTCCATATATGTTGACCTTGCTGTGACCTTGACCTTCGACAGTTAGTACCCAAAACTTTTTGAAAATGTTGAACTTCTCAAGAGATAATATATACAAAATCTAAACTTCATAGCACAAAAACTTTTCAAGTTATTGTGTTTAGAAGGAATTTCAATAACTCATATCTCATGACCTTGACCTTTGACCTTCAAGGTCACACAATCATTGAACACTTTTTTTTGAGTATAACAATCATGTATTGATTAAAAGTGTTCATAGTTAAAATAAAGCATTTTCGCTAAAACATGCTTAAGTCATGACCTTGCTGTGACCTTGACCTTTGACAGATTGTAGCCGAAACCTTTTCAAATTTTTTTACTTTTCCAAGGATGATATATACCAAGTTAGAGCTTCATAGCACAAAAACTTTTCAAATTACCGTGTTTACAAAGAATTTTGTGGTGATTTTATAACTCGTGACCTTGACCTTTGAACTTGAAAGTGAACATGTCATAATGATTCCCTGGAAGTATTAACATTTAGACATGTTCATGAGTTCTGAAAAGCTAAATGGGATAAAGTTATACCCCAATTTAGTGCATTTTGTAATAACTCATATCTCATGACCTTGACCTTTGACCTTCAAGGTCACACAATCATTGAACACTTTTTTTTGAGTATAACAATCATGTATTGATTAAAAGTGTTCATAGTTAAAATAAAGCATTTTCGCTAAAACATGCTTACGTCATGACCTTGCTGTGACCTTGACCTTTGACGGATTGTAGCCAAAACCTTTTCAAATTTTTTTACTTTTCCAAGGATGATATATACCAAGTTAGAGCTTCATAGCACAAAAACTTTTCAAGTTATCGCGTTTACAAGGAATTCTTAGTGTGAATACATAGCTCGTGACCTTGACCTTTGACCTTGAAAGTGAACATGTCAAAATCGTTCCCCCGAGGTATGAGGAGTAAGGTATGAATAAGAGTTCTGGAAAGCTTAGGGGAAAAAAGTTATAGCTAGTAGTACGAGTGCGGCGGCGGCGGCGGCGGCGGCGGCGGCGGACGCGGCGGCGGCGGCGATGGAAACTTCACAAAAACTGATAGCAGCCCCGTCCTTAGACGGGGCTGCTAATTATTACATGATTGAGGGTGAGATACTCTGTTCTATCAGTGAAATAAACCCTCTATCTGGCTACAGTGGCGATAACCTTTATCGTCACTCTACTGAGTGGTGATAAACTTTATCACCACTCGAGTGACGTCAAGTTAAAGAGTTTGACGTCATGTAACAATGGTCTGACGTAATGAATTCTCATGTGACGTCACACTGTTACCGCGGTGACGGGTTCTTCCAAGCGCCGTACAACATCAAATTGGCCTTTTCGACATCATTAGAAGGATTTCATCATATAATAAATTGAATATCTGTTAATTCTTGACTAATACCATGTTTATCTCATCTCGTGAGGTCGATAAGTTAAATATTTTCACTCGTGGCTGCGCCACTCTTGAAAATATAAACTTTCTACCTCACTCGATGAGACAAACATGGTATTAGTCAAGAAAAGACAGATATCCTCTATTTCCTTAAATAAAATAGGGGCAATAAATAGAAGGGACATGATATCACAAACGTTGTGACGTCACAATGCTATGACGTCATAAACACAATGACGCCCCAATGGTATGACGTCATTAACACCAAGATGTCACAATGCTATGACATCACTGGTTTAGGAGTTTTAGGGCTATGCAGTGTTCAAAGTTGTACATTTGTCATGCATATGTGATAAAAAATGATTTGGGATAATGAATATAATCTCACCCTCGTGTCTTCTAATATCAAATATATCAACATTCGTTGATAAAAGATAAATATTCTCGGCAAGCCTCGGTATGTATTACTTTTATCAAATTGTGTTGATATATTTGATATCAGAAGACACTTGGGTGAGATTCTCTATTTATTATATGATTGAGGGTGAGATACTCTGTTCTATCAGTGAAATAAACCCTCTATCTGGCTACAGTGGCCTTTATCGTCACTCTACTGAGTGGTGAAAAACTTTATCACCACTCGAGTGACGTCAAATTCAAGACAAACAATGATCTGATATCATGAATTCTCATATGACGTCACACTGTTTTGACGTAATTAGAAGGATTTCATCATATAATAAATAGAATATCGGTTAATTCTTGACAAATACCATGTTTATCTCATCTCGTGAGGTAGAAAGTTAAATATTTTCACTCGAGGCTGCGCCACTCGAGAAAATATAAACTTTCTACCTCACTCGATGAGATAAACATGGCATTAGTCAAAAAGACAGATATCCTCTATTTATTACCCATTGCCCGTTATTTGACACACTACTCGGGTAAATATATCTATATAAGGTATTAACTTCACATATATCACTCATTGTATTACATAGGGTATCAGCTATCTGATAATTATTAATATTGATAAAACAAGTCGACTAGGTATCTCATTAAGCGTGGTCATGATGTCATGCATTGTTGATCAACTAAGATTTGTTTCCTTATCAATTGTCGTGAAAACAACGTGCGAACAAATCATCCATCAAAACACAGGTTCACAAGAACGACTCTCAAGCATCTGACAATCTATAATCAATAACTCTCCTTCAAAGCAATATCGATCTATCGATCTGGTTGATCAGATAGGCCCAGTCAGGCGTTATAAGTATCGAATTACTTTCACTTATGAGCCGCTATTAGGAGGCGCCCAGTTGTGACCCTTCCATTCAATAGATAGTATTTACTTGTGTTCTCGTTGTGATATACGGCGCTTCGCTCCTATACACAACAACGGTTTGGTGAATGTCACATATCACCAACTCGCTTCCATCGATTCGGGTTACCAGGGGATACAAACAATATTGACTGCTAATAGGCTGATAGACAACACAGGCGAGGAATGAGCTTTAATAAAGTGATTGACCCCCGGAATACAACACCTGGACAAGGTAAGTTACTCCATCTATCATTGTTGGATCATGCATTCCATTAGCAGCAACCACAATTGAGATGTACCCGTTGACCCGTATCTGTCTGCTAGACTGTCTGTAATACGATAGTTGTGACTGTTAGGCTTTCTGTAATACGAACTTCTGTCTGCTATAGTGTCTGCAATATGATATTTCTTTATGCTTAACTGTCTGCTAAACGATCGTCCTTTCTCCTAGAATGTCTGTTATACGTTAGTTTTTTCTGCTCTTTTTTATGCTATACAATTGTTCTGTCTGCCAGACTGCCTGTTATGATATTCCATAGTTCTATAAAACTGTCTGCTGAACGATATTTCTGTCTGCCAACCTGTTTGTTACACAATAGTTCTGTATGCCAGACTGTCTGCTAGACACTTGATCTGTATGCCAGACTGTCTGTTTTACGATAGTTCTGTCTGTCAGACTGTCTGCTATACAATAGTTCTGCCTGATAGACTGTCTGCTATACAATAGTTCTGTCTGCCAGACTGTCTGCTATACGATAGTTCTATCTGTCAAACTCTCTGCTATACGATGGTTCTGTCTGCCAGACTGTCTGCTATACGATAGTTATATCTGTGAGACTGTCTGCTATACAATAGTTCTGTCTGTCAGACTGTCTACTATACAATGGTGCTGCCTGATAGACTGTCTGCTATACAATAGTTCTGTCTGTCAGACTGTCTGCTATACGATGGTTCTCTCTGCCAGACTGTCTGCTATACGATAGTTCCATCTGTCAGACTGTCTGCTATACAATAGTTCTGTCTGTCAGACTGTCTACTATACAATGGTGCTGCCTGATAGACTGTCTGCTATACAATAGTTCTGTCTGTCAGACTGTCTGCTATACGATGGTTCTGTCTGCCAGACTGTCTGCTATAAAATAGTTCTGTCTGCTATGCAGACTGTCTGCTATACAATAGTTCTATCTGCCAGACTGTCTGTTTTACGATAGTTCTGTCTGCGAGACTGTCTGCTATACAATAGTTCTGTCTGCCAGACTGTCTGCTATACAATAGTTCTGTATGCCAGACTGTCTGTTTTACGATAGTTCTGTTTGCTATACAATAGTTCTGTCTGCCAGACTGTCTGCTATACAATAGGTCTGTCTGCCAGACTGTCTGCTATACAATAGTTCTGTCTGCCAGACTGTCTGCTATACAATAGTTCTGTCTGACAGACTGCCTGCTATACAATAGTTCTGTCTGCCAGACTGTCTGCTATACAATATTTCTGTCTGACAGACTGTCTGCTATATAATAGTTCTGTCTGATAGACTGTCTGCTATACAATATTTCTGTCTGCCAGACTGTCTGCTATACGATGGTTCTGTCTGCCAGACTGTCTGCTTTACAATAGTTCTGTCTGCCAGTCTGTCTGCTATACAATATTTCTGTCTGCCAGACTGTCTGCTAAACGCTGGTTCTGTCTGTCAGACTGTCTGCTATACGATGGTTCTGTCTGTCAGACTGTCTGCTATACGATATTTCTGTCTGCAAGACTGTCTGCTATACGATTGTTCTGTCAGACTGTCTGCTATACAATAGTTCTGTCTGATAGACTGTCTGCTATACAATATTTCTGTCTGCCAGACTGTCTGCTATACGATGGTTCTGTCTGCCAGACTGTCTGCTTTACAATAGTTCTGTCTGCGAGTCTGTCTGCTATACAATAGTTCTGTCTGACAGACTGTCTGCTATACAATAGTTCTGTCTGCCAGACTGTCTGCTATACCATATTTCTGTCTGCCAGACTGTCTGCTATAAAATAGTTCTGTCTGCCAGACTGTCTGCTTTACAATAGTTCTGTCTGCGAGTCTGTCTGCTATACAATATTTCTGTCTGCCAGACTGTCTGCTTTACGATGGTTCTGTCTGCCAGACTGTCTGCTATACGATAATTCTGTCTGCCAGACTGTCTGCTATACGATAGTTCTATCTGTCAGACTGTCTGCTTTACAATAGTTCTGTCTGCCAGACGGTCTGCTATACAATAGTTCTGTCTGCCAGACTGTCTGCTATACGATGGTTCTATCTGTCAGACTGTCTGCTATACAATAGTTCTTTCTGTCAGACTGTCTGTTTTACAAAAGTTCTATCTGCCAGACTGTCTGCTATACAATAGTTCTATCTGTCTGTATAAGATTTGTCTTTACTAGTTATGCGAAAGTTCTGTCTGTCATAGGATATGCCTTCTGTAATGACATACTTTTGTGTGGTATATGATATGTCTGCTGTTGATATGTCTGTCGTTTGCTTTATGCCCTCTGTCTGTCTAATATCATGCCAAGTGATATGTTCTTAGTATTTCTATTTGTGGATGCGATACTTTCCCTCTACTGTTGTGAAACGCCTTATTTTGTCCCTATGCCTATGGGCTTTGCCTTTAAAGGGGCAGTAGCACGTTTTTTTATATATTTTTTTTAATTTTTCGATGATAAATGTTCGTTAATAATTAATGTATTATTTTCATAGTGTCAAAAATATCAACAAATTATCAAGTCCATTGGCTGCCATTTTTTTTGAACGCCTTTTATTCATTTTTGTAAGGAAAAGGAATTGCATGGCTGAACTTTACATTGTATATTTGCTTTATTACTTCTTCATTTAGTTTAATACATTGTCTTTCAATTGGAACCATTAATTTACATTTTCCTGACATGAACTTATGTTCCTCCTAAAAATGTGCTACTGCCCCTTTAATGTCTCCATTGTGCAATATGCCATCTGTCTTTCTATTGAAGCGATATGCTCTATGTTATTCTGCTTATGTTTACTTTCAAAAATATTATTTCTTTATTTCAGTTGACGTCAGCCAATGAGCAAATTATTAGCATTTTTTCAATGTCAGAATAGCTCCACAATACGGGTAAATTCACAAAGTAGGAGAAAGTTCCACTTTTTAACCAAAACTAACCAAATACAAAACATTTTGAGGTACGTCAAATTCTCAGCCATGCGCCATTTCAAATTCACGTGGTTTTACATCCTTCTTCATCAGCATAATATGTATCCGTGCAGTTATAATGGTACATAAACTGGCAGGCGAAATCAAGTACACACTTCAGTTGAATTTATCATAATTATGTAAGATTTTCAATTACATATATTTCAAAATTGATAAGAACAGTAGTTATATCATCGTTCAAATCATACTTTGAAGTGTTTTTTTCCAAACAAATTAAATGCTTTTTTTATAAATTGTTCAAGACATATTCTGTGTGAAAATTAAAAAAACCGTGCCTTTTTCATAGCATATTTACAACCTTTTAAACATGGTAGGGTTCATGGTAGTGTAAATTCTATTTTTTACCCCTGCCTACATTAAACAAAGATATTTTGACGACACATGAACGAGACACCAATTAATCCAAACTACTGCAAATATGTGTTATTGTCAACATGCCATAACGTAATGGATCACATGTCTCTAAGATATTATGTAAACTCAAACAAACTGTGATGTGTAATTTCTTTTATTACTCTCCCGTTGAAGATATCGCTGTTTAATAAATCTACAATGTTATTACACATTGTGTAATAACATCGCGCGCTGACCGAATGACGTGACGTAATGATGACGTCACAATTGTGACGTATGACGTCATAATGTCAGCGGGCCGGCCGCGACAGTCATGTTGGCGACTTTCTTTGTTATTTTACGATGTTATTAAGCAAGTAATAAATAAAATACTAAACTCGGTCCCGTTTCATAACATATTTATGAAACTCGTGAATGGTATAGGTATTTAACTCGCTTTCGCTCGTTAAATACCAACCCATTCACTCGTTTCATAAATATGTTATGAAACGGGACGTCGTTTAGTATTCTCTATATACATGGCGGTTTATACGCTATAAAAACAGGATTACAGTTTTATTTTTACTATCTTGAAATAAAGTAGTTATGTTGATATTTTGGTGAATAGCATAGCTTAGTGCTTGCATAGTGATTTAGAGCTAACCTCACTCCACATTTAATAATGCAGTATTGCCAGCTCGATCACACCCAATGGTCGCAATGGTGTGTAATTACTTGTTTATTGTCGTTACCGGTTGCCGTATCAGCTTTCATTGCAGGCCGATCTGGTAACAAAAAAAATCAGGAATCAAATTAATTTGGAATTGTATATGAGCTATGCATATACGCCTAAAGCTTATCTATCTCAACCGGTCTGTGCTATTGCCAATACCGCAGGTGCGAATCTCTAAGATAACGGTATTGGACTTTTGTAAGGGATTATGTTGATATCGTTTTTATTAGCAACAGTTAATGTTCATTTTATTAGGGACGGTATGTGTCCGCAATTTTGAAGTAATGCAGTATGCTTATAAATACTTCGTGGGCTATAACATATGACACACATCTCACAAGGTGTATTTAGTTAAACAGTGCATTGCAGAGTCTTTTTAAGGTATGTTTCTTATATTCATTATTATGGGCAAACATCCAATTATCCGACCTTTAGGCTGATCGTATTTCACCAGTCTGTTTGATTGCCAATGTGACTGGTTATGGAAATATTTACGCAATACTGAAGGCTCTGTATGACGCTTATTGATGTTTTATTTCAGTTTGTGTCATCTTTATACTCAATTAGTTTATCTGAAGCCAAGGATTGTCATGTCACGTATTTAGCGAAAACTTCATGTCGCCATTTTGAGGTGAATACCTTCAAATCGCGATGTCCCTTTATTATCTGAGGAAAAATGCCCAGCGGCTTTAAAAGAATGAACATGTCTATCCTTGTATAACATTTTTTTCTTCATGTCATTGTATCGGTTTTATTTTGCTAAAGCAGACTTGTGGTATTTGGCATCATGAAATTCTTACTTTGAAAAAGAGAAAAGAATAATTTATTTCTGTCTTTGAATGGTTCAGATGGTTTATGAGTCATAAAGGTGAGAACGTCCTAAAGAACACATAATATTATGGTTGTTCAATGTACTGATGTATTTCTTTTCATCCCCAAAAAAATATCACCAAATGCAAACCAGATATAATTTTATTCGTGCGACTGACAACACACCGGAATCTTAGGCTCAACTCTAGCTTGCTTCTTGCTTGTTTCTGAACTTCGTATCATCTAATATTTTTTTCTCGTGTCAAAACTTACGCGCAACTGCAAGGACGTGTATGAAGTGAAACTATTTTAATATATATTGAATTCCGTAAAGCAGCGATTCATGTTACCATGTAAAAGAACGTTGTGACGTTAACGAACTCTGGCAGCATACATGTTTACTAAGGAGAGACAATCACTCCATGATTTACGTATCATTTATACTGGCAACGCCCTATCTGAAAATAAAGTTACGATTTATTAAGTTAGATCTATGTTTATGTCAATGTAAGTACACACGTATCCAACGGGTAAATATTTCCTTTGTTCACGTTTAGAAGGGTAACTCATTGAATCCCTGCATACAAAACCATTGTCTGGTCTTAACGACGCTCAGAGCAACCAACTCTAGTCACTCTTTGTGTGTAGTTTATGACTTTATGTCTGAACACCAAAGCTTTGTAACACTGTGACGACCAAAGCGTTTTGAATTGAGGATACCCTGTTAGGCACGTACTTCGTCAAAGTTAACAGAACCGTAGACATTTGGATTCTGGGGAAACCAAATTGACTTTTTCATTTGAAGCTGGTAAGTTCTGATTATATAATATCATATTTTCTTAATATATTTTAAGTGTTAAATGACCTTCTGTCTGAATATTAATTTCATTAATTGACTTATAGCAATATTTGAACGTTTATAAAAGGCATGTTGGGTAGGGTATTCCTAATGAAAATTGCAGAAGCAGAAAAGTAAAAAGGTATTCGATTGAATCTATTGCATTGTTACGTGGTATTCTTCACATTATTTTACATTTTCTGAATGATTCCAAATATTATCTTTACTCTTTATATCGAGTTATATATTTTTTGCGCGAAACTACTTTGTTCTACATTGGTGAATTTATAATAAATGAAATATTTGTTACCGTTTATATAATGGGCAAAGTAAGCTAGGGGGGTCGAAATGTTTAAGATAAATATGCTAAAATTGTGTTAATGTTGTATATATATATATTATATCAATATTCAAATTTACAAATAGCCATACGTAAGTGTATATACAATGTTTATATTGATCTCTGGAACTTTAATCGTATATCAATGTATATGTATATCATTCCAAGCGCCAGTCCTAAAACAGAACAAAAACACAGTTACCCTTGTGACAAGCCTTGTGTTCATGTATATAGGTCAATGATAATACTAAATCTACCCTCAATGTATATCTATGTCATGGTGAATGGTATGTTACCGAGATAAGTCGGTCAGTAAAGAAAGACAACCAAAATTTAATGTAATATCCCTTCCTTCGGGAATATCTCTATTTTCTTTGAAATAATCAGACGGTATTCTTTTTTACGAAATAAAGAAGAAGCCTCCCTAAAATCATCTTCCTACGCAGAGCCTAAAAGGCCAGTTTCCAAACTGTCATTTATGCCTTGCTGCAGAGACTTTACTTTTCTGTGCTGCTATAGTGCCCCTACAGACTAGAGAGCAAGCACAGAAAACTCAAGGCTATGAAGCAAGGCATAAAACTGACAGTTTGGAAACTGGCCTTTTAGGCTCTGCGTAGGAAGATGCCCTAAAATAGACGCCCATGGTGTAGATCTAAACCGTTTGAAAATAATAGACGCCCGGCTTGTAATTAAGTAAATACGGTATGATACCGTTTCAAGCGCCAGTCCTAAAACAGAAAACATATACCGTACCCTTGTGACAAGCCTTGTGTCCATGTATATAGGTCAATGATAATACTAATAGACCCTTGGTATATATGCATGTCATGGTGAGTGGTATGTTTCCTAGATAAGTTGGTCAGTAACCAAAACAAACACAAACTCTCTTATTAATAGATGGCTACGGAGGATCGTTGAAAAGTCAAGGCCGTGGATTCTATGCTACTTTCAAAGCCTTGTAATTTCTCAAAATCTTATTGCAAAAATGTAACTCATGATTTTATCATGTCCGTTTGGCTCTCGCATAGATATGTAGAGCGGGAGATGATATTTCAGCATGCTAGTGTATTCAAGTATACAGGAACTAAAGAGTATCTTGTTTAACCTTGCAGAGATGCTTATAATGCTTTTGTAATTTGATTAGAATGTAGAACATCCTGGATCCATAGCAGTCGTAATATACTTAGTGCCACTTAGTTTTTGTTGAGTCTCATTATGCCAAAGTACTTGTTGGCCAATAAAATGCATTCTAAAATTAAAATCTCAACGAAAAAATCCTTAATATATCAAAGGATTCAAGTGGTATCCATCCATTAACATAAGACAATTTATTACCTTAAACCTTTCGTAACGATGTCGATCTATTTATTAATTTTATCAGCCAGAAGAGTGCTGATTTTATGAAGGACAAATTCTGTACATGTCATTGGCGGATCCAGAGGCGGAGTGTGGGTGTGCGCACCCCTCCCACGAGGGTTCCAGATATAGAAATGTTGGAATCCTATTTCTCATACATGAGTTTATTAAAAAGGGTGTAAGGAAGTCAACTTAAATTCTTTGAACAAGGTAAATGCCCCTTGGATAACTATTTTTCATTGTAAATTTATCACATCCTGCTACATCAGTGTATATGTCTCCACTAATGCTACAACCTATCCCCTGATATCCTCCTATAGTATTTTGCCGTATTAATGACCGGTGGTTGCTCAGCGCTTTTTATAGCCTGTCTGTTTTCAGTCAAACTATTTCGAACTCCATACACTGTTGTTTAGTGATGTCGCACGTGGAAATCTTAAAGCGGGTGATTGGAGCTCAGCGGGAGACTGCAATGAGAATCAGATTTATTATCTAATAGCACTCTTATTGGTTAATTTGAATCACGAGGTGAGCACGTGGAACGAAGCCAAGAAACTAGTTTGCCGCTATCGCTGAAAGGGCATCATTTAATTGGCTTGCTATATATAGCGATACGACAGAAGACTATAGAAGGATATCAGGGGATATGTTGTAGCATTAGCGGAGACATATACACTGATGTAGCAGGATGAATTTATCATTGCAATAGTTGTTCTTGTGACACCCTTCAGGTGCACGCAACCCAAATGAAAATCCTGTATCCACCACTGCATGTCATCTTTATGTCCCATCCTTGATATAACCGGCTTTCGTTCCAATAAATTTATTATCGAGGATGTGCAGGTCAAAGCAGATATAAGAACTAGACCAATAGCAAGCAAGTGCTCTAAATATGTTTATATATTCAATGAAATATAAATAGTTACAATGAAGTGATAATGCACGAACCTATTCTCCCTCAAAAGACAAATGAAGATAAGAAGGATTAAATGAATACCAAAAGCTTCTTTTTCAGCAAATCCTTTATTTATACATTTGACAAATTAGTTACAAATTTCGTTGCATATCTAGGTGTATTAAAACACATCCATACAAAAGGTAAAACCCATTTCTTGTGGAGATAAAATATTTGGATAAAACATTCACATAAAGTCATATTACATATATAGAAAGTAATTTATATTTTACAATATTAATTTATCATCAGTTATAATCTGAAACAGAATCTTAAATGATTTGTTATAAATCTATGAAACACAATTTAACAAATAACAAACTAAAACAACTAATAATACTGATAATTCTAATTTCTTTTCTAACAATTGCTCACAATCAATTCAAATGCAGAAAACTGCACATCAATTAGTTTCTAACAAAACTAATATTGTTCCCGTTTCAATGAGACAGCAAAATGTTTTTCTAGTCTTGTATGAAACTGAAAACGTGTAGAGATTCATTCAATGGGAGTTATCTCCCTTAGTGCATGGTCATTTTACATACTTGATTGTAGAGGTAAACCCTAATATGCACCAATGCAAATTGGCCTTGACTTCTTGTACAATAATAATTAGTCCTAAAAATAATTTTGATTAATTTTTACTGATTACTGCTGAAAATCATGAAAGCCACATAGTCATACTTGCATGAAGTTCGTGATTAAACTTTAATATTGAGAAAAGAAATACAGCACTCTGTAAATTAATCTTATGTTAAAAATTTGATATCATATTTACATGTTTTAATCAACATTAATATACTTTATTTGACATCCAAAGTACTGTACCCTTTGCAAAAGTGCCATAGCATTTAGCGAGCCTGTTTTTGATGATATCATCAATATGTCTGTTACGGCAATTGTGTTCGAAAGGTATCAACTTGAGCGTCAACTAGTACCTGATGTGGAGAAAAAGAAAAGGAAATCTAGTCATGCGCAAACCAGGACAGCTTTCAAGCGAATATTTAGGAACCGGAAATTGTGAGATGGCCACACTTGATTCGGCATCAAGTTCACATGCCTGGGCTTACGCTACGTTAAGGTTATTTTGGTAAACTGTCTCCCATGTAATGAATTTTGGTACAATCTTCTCATGGTTGATAGGCAAAATATTTCTAAAAATACAATAAAAACAGTAAAAATACTTTGAAAATTATTGCAGTTGGAATATGGATCTTTAATGTGCATGATTCAGATTGGTTAAAACACCATCTTCATAATAATCATTATCTATTCTTGAATATTTTTCATATTCTATGATTTGAGGTAAAAACAATGGATGAATCAAAAGATGATTTGAGAGTTTTGATTACTATTCCAAAGAGTGAAATTGAGACATAAAGTTCATCTCACATCAAAGCTTAATAAAATATAAAAACAAACATTCCAAAACCAATCACACTAAAAGCACTCTTAAAATATATCATTCAAATCTGGTTGACAAGTACACCACACAAAACATCACTCACAAGACATTCGAAATGTAATCAGTAATTAAGAAAATTGTTAGCACTTCGAATAGCCATAAAAATGAGAATTTGAGCACTACAAATGTTGCATTGTTTACTGTTGTCAGGTAATCTTGGCCGGAATGTTTACTAGTGATTTTCATTAGGGTTATAAATATTTATTATATGGCGAGCAGTGAAATACTGGGATTTATCAGTGAAATAAACTGTCTATCAAGCTACAGTGAAAATAACTTATATTTTCACTGCGAACGGTGACTGATATAATTTGACGTCATAAAACAATGGTCTCACGCGGCGAATTGGCTTATGACGTCGTGAGGTAGAAAAGTTATATATTTTAACTCGTAGCTGCGCCACTCGTGAAAATATAACCTTTCTACCTCACTCGATGAGATAAACATGGTATTAGTCAAGAAAAGACAGATATCCTCTATATATTTTTTGATATAAAAATATTGCTTATTTGTAACATCAAACAAAATTAAAGAAATGATTAAGTCAAATGTGACAGACAAAAATAATCCGACAAACACTATTGGATATTTTGGCTCCGAAAATAAACAATAAATTAGCATAAATTTTAAAAGCCTTATGAATATATATGGATTTGATGAAAATTAGAGAATGATTGTCCCATTTTGTTGGTCCTTAGTTACACAAAACCTGACATTTTGTTTCAAATAAAACACACAAGTTTATAAGGATGACATTAAAACACTTGTAACATTTTCTTAGCTAGTATTGCCTTGCATAAAATCTTTGATGTTACTCATGGAATAAGATAAATCTTCAATATGAAATTCCAAACATAATACAATAAACAAATAATCTCATAACTTTTCATAAAAAGGACATTATCACAACCTGTATTCCTAAAAGAGAAAGACATTATAGAATATGTACTGATTACAAAACCTTCCATACCTATATTTGCATAGATTAGTAGAAAGCTGAATCATTATTGGAGTAAATATGGTTATCGTTTTCAAAACACTTGTTACTTCTATAACTGCTTCAATATTCAGAAGACAAGAAGTTTCCTTTATTTTAATTACATAATTTGCTATTAAATTTTAGCAACTATTTTAATATCTTAAAGGACATTTACCATGTTGAAAAATTTATTTTCAAAAGAAATGATGAAATGTATAAATTTAACAACAAATGGAAAACTCTAGTGAACAAATTTGATAACTAATATCCTCCATAGCTCCATGCTCATGATTTTTATACTACAGTTATATTATGTTATACCATTTTGTATATCTTACTTTATTGTATTGTAACTTAATATTATATCATGACGATGCATCATATTTGTCTGTACGATCTTACCATTGGGAACAAAGAAAAAAAACAAACAAAAAGAAGATTCCTTTAACTTCCCTATCATATAGAAAACTATGATAAGTTTAAATTCCACAATAACCAGACCTTTGTGGTTTATGTTCTTCGTCATTGTTGTTTTACCCTCTGGTGTTTGGGCCTTATTTTCCAAAAGTTTACCCTCGGACACATGCTTTATCCTACCCATACAATCGCTTTCTCGTCGGCCTGTTTGGTAAAAAAATATCTAGTTTCTTTTTGTAACATAAGTACAATGTTCAATCATAAAATTTAACAACCACATAAAAAATATACTTCACTGCAAAGATATCGACTAAGAGCATGTCCAACTGTGTACTCAAAAAATCTAATAAAGTGTACAAAAATATCAAAATACTACTGGCACTCCCTTGTCAATGAAAGAACATTCTTCGGCCACCTTATTTACAGATTCAGCCACATCGTTTAAAGATGGCAAGTTTTAATCTATACAAGAGAAAGAAGAGGAAGTGAAGAACTGGAGTGACTACAAATCCCACAATGAGGATCATTAATACAGTATGACCCGGCTGATTCCAGTCGAGAACATTCGGGTACATGACCCTCTTATGGTTAGGAATCCAGTAGAACAAACTGAACAGCATGTAGATGAATCCGTAGGAAACTGGATAAATCACGTGAAGCAGACGCACTGGAACTCCACAAAGCAAATTCTCGATAAAAATGGCGACAGAGTTC
Organism: Steromphala cineraria; assembly: GCA_916613615.1. Taxonomy (NCBI): domain Eukaryota; kingdom Metazoa; phylum Mollusca; class Gastropoda; order Trochida; family Trochidae; genus Steromphala; species Steromphala cineraria. The sequence continues at coordinate 39,016,812 of OU744726.1, forward strand.
AACATGTGGAGTTGCACGTTTTCAATGGAAGCGGCAGTGTCATTCTTCATTTGAGGAAACAAAAACGCAAAAAATACGAGAGTGACCATAAGGGAAGAGCTTGATACAACATTGAACAGGATCCAGATGATCTTGAGGTACCAGGGAAGTTTGTGGAGACGGAATTCCATCTCCATGTCAACATCCGGAACTGGGTCGTATTCCCCACCTTGGGCACCCCATGGCTCTGAATAGGTTTCTGGGTACAGGTTTTGATGACCATCACCTGGTGGTCGCTGGAGAAACTTGGTTCCTTGTCTTCTAACGCAGCAATAGTGAATCAAGGTTACCAGAAGACTGAGAAAGAAATAAATGGAAAGGGAAACGTAGGTCCAGTTTGTGAGAAACGCTGCCCAGGAGACTGCTTGGTATTGTGGGGGTTGAGGACGAGAGGCTTGGAGTGTTGTAAGATAGAACATCCATCCCGTGATGTATCCAGCCATTACAAATCGGTACAGGAGAAATACGAGAGGTGGGACACGCCACTGAAACAGGACATTGGTGAAATTACATATATATCAAAACAGAGGTTTTATGTTCTTCAATAGTCTAGTGAGGAGAGCTTTGAAAGTTTCAAATTGACACTATGGATTTGAGATTCAACAGAGAATGGATGTTGAGATAAGAAAAAGTTTGCACAGAGCTGTCATAAACTTAGGTCATAACTCAATATAATAACAATGGGTTTAGGGTGCCCTTACGATTCAGTGAGATTTCTGAAATTTGTCCTTTCTAAAATTATTTTTGGAGTTAAAACTTCCAACCAAATGCTCACACAACTATAGGTGGTACTGAAAATCAGTGTAGCACTGCACAAAAACATTACTGCGTGTAGAACAGTTCTCTACTGCAGACAAAGTTGCTAAGCCCCTGGCTAGATTCGAGCCCAAGACTGATTGATCCGTAGCTGAACATGCTCACCACTCCTTGTCAACTCAATGACTTTGCTTGATAAAACAATCGTGACTCGTGACATAATAAACCTTATGTAGTCTTATTAGGAGTTGCTCCCCCTAGTTTCTCAAACAAACAGAGATCTTAGTAAAGTTAACATAACATTAAACATTAACATAGAAAGAAAGCATTCATGAGACTTTTTTCAGCAAAGAAATGTGAATACCAATAAGATTTAATAACTTATCTTCATATTCTTTTAAAGAAACTAAAGACATCTCAAAAGATTTGTTAAATGGAAAATGAATTGATATATAGACATTAGAGATGAAACAATATGGGAGGGTCGCAATACGATACATATATATTGCACGATATATTGTGAACCAATGTATCGCGATACAATACTGTATTGCCGTATTGTTACACCTCTACACATTTTAGGCTTAGCCACTGCTGTATAATTACATTTATGATTATTTTGTATTGTGCGTGGGCAACATCAACAGCACAATCAACATCTTACCTGCCACATGTAAAATCTTCCTGGATAAACATCACCAAAACCAAATTTCTTGAGTCGGAATTCTTCCCGAAATATACGTCTCCAACTCCACCCCATTTCGCCTGAAAGAAAAAACTTTGTTTCATTAGAAGGAAATCAGAAGATTGTTACTGCAAATGAACTTAATTCAATTTAAAAACAAAACAGAAAGATATTTGACACAGATTTACTCTCTAGCATTTCTTTGCGTTTATTTAAATGACCTTAATAGACTGAGGACAATCGATAAATTCGGAACACATAATAACTTATGCTCAGTTTTTATACAGACACAGTTGATGGAAATGCACGGCAAAAAGATGAAAAAGGAAAAAGATAGCATTTCAATTTCAACTTACTTAAAACAATTTAAATATATCTGACATGTGGACTCAAAATAATTTTACTCATAATTATATCTCTCAGTTAATTGATATTTTAAATGTTAATGAATTGTATTTAGATATGTTAGTGTTATAGTTTGAAAATCATAAACCTTGTATGCGTGTTATGATTAATATGATTCAGTATCAACTTAGTCTATGTAAATAGCATGGGATTGATTATAAATGACAAAAATATATTTGCTAGATATTAATTGGAACATACAACAACAGCTGTTAGAGATAAACATTCTGTGATATATATTGTAAGGGAATTAAAAACCTGATGAGTAGTGAAATGATTTTATAAATTGAAAACCTACATTGCTAATGAATTGAACAAAAATAAAAAGAGTTATGAACTTCACCTGAAATAAATATTACTACTAATATTTTCATAAATGATACTTCTAAATTAGTTATGTTTTGATATATAGCAATTTGAGTTAGGTATATAAATAATCAAATATGAAATCATATTTTCATATTTACCCAAATAAATTGATGAAACTGACATTATGAACAACAAAAGCTCATATCATGGTGCATGTTAATATTTCCCAATTACAGGAAATCGAAAGAGAGCATTACTCATAGGCTGCATTGAAATCAAACAATTAAATTAAATGCTTCCTCAATCTTTTGTATGTGAATTACCGGGTAGTGACACTAAATTATTGGTAAGTCTTTTGGTTATTGCCATTCATGACTGATGCGCTGTATATGTTTTATCTAGCTAGCAGAAATAGATTTTTAGAAAATTTTTATTGAACAGAATAACTGAAACTGTGTTTATTTCCGTAAAGGGGCCACCGGCCCATTATACATATACATACATCATGATAATATTAATAATAGTTGAAGCACCATAACATAATATAGATTGCTAGTTGCATGATAGGAAACTGGATCGTTTCTTAAATGCTAGAAATACATATTTTGCCAGATTATTAACAATATTGTTATTTCGAGATGACATCAACTGCAGGAATTTACTCATAGTAGGATAAGAAGTGTAGTATTTAGGGAGCAGGCTTCGACGAAGATTATCATAAAAGTCACATTCCATAAAAAATTGATACTCGGATTCAATTACTTGGACGATACAAAATGGACAAAGTCTTTGACTGCGAGGTAGACCGATTTTTCTTCCTTCCTCAATTAACAATTTATGGTTGGAGCAACGAAATTTACACAATGCAATACGATACACTGGTATAGTAACTAACGATATGTAATCTTCACATTTAACTTCAAATTTTATAGTGCTATATAGTTGAAGTTTGGAGTAGTTTGAAATATTTTCAAGAAAAAGTTGGTTGTCAATGGCAATACACCTTTCCGTAAACATAGAAATAAAAACATTGATATGTCCAACACCTTGATTTAACCACACATAACCGAAACCATATCTAAACAAGAAATTTTTAACATTCAACGCCCAGCATTTCCTTCCAGCCTCTGCCAAATTATATTGATAATCATAAGCCTTTTTCAAAATAACATTATCCTGTTGAAACAAGAGTCTTAGCCAATATTTGATAATTCTAACATATTGATGAACCCGGAGAGAATATCTACCTAGCTCACCTCGAGCTACTAAATTTGGCGTAGTTCTACCCAGATGCAAAATATCCTTACAAAATTTATCATAGACCCGAGCAGCGTCAGAGGATGGATGAAATCCCCAAACTTCTGTACCATACAGAAGAATCGGTAAAACTTTGACATCGAAAATATGCAATAAAACTTTAAGTGAAAGATTTATACAATTAAACAGATTAGAGCGAATAATTCTGAGAACTTTCAAAGCCTGCTCAGAAAGAATCTTCTGGGAAATATACCATGAACCTGAACTGGAAAAGTGTACACCAAGATATTTATAAGAACTAACAATATCCAACTGACCACCATTAAAGAAAAACTTTTCATATTTCCTCAGCTTTCCGGCCTTTCTAAATACCATTACTTTAGTTTTCTCAACATTAACCTTAAGCTGCCATTTATTACAATATCTACTTAATTTATCTAACCTCTTTTGAAGACCTATGACCGTACTGTCTACAATCGCCATATCGTCTGCAAATAAGAGCATGAAGATCTGAAGAACTCCTATCTCTATACACCTCTGGTTATCCTCTCCCAAGTAATCAATGATATCATTAACATATAGAGAAAAGAGAAATGGAGACAGCTGACAGCCCTGTCGGACACCACACATACAATCGAAAAAGGAGGTGAAACCTTCATTTAATAAAACGCATGATTTAACATTTAAATACATATTTTTTATCAATCTAAATACCCTACCTTGGATCTTAGACTGCCACAATTTAAACATCAACCCATTTCTAAAGACTGAATCAAAGGCTGCCTTTAGATCTATAAAAGCACAGTATACTCTACCCTTGTGAAGCCCAAGATATTTCGAAATTATAGTGTCTAATACAAAAATATTATCAGTAGTTTGGAAGCCTTGTCTAAAACCTGACTGTTCTGGAATAAATAGCTTTTCATGATCTGCCCAAGCCACTAACCTATTGCAAATGACCTTAGAAAATATTACGGAAATAAACACAGTTTCAGTTATTGAACAGAATGGAACCAAGATTATCATTACTAATATAACAAAATTAAGCAACTTTCTCTACTTTCAGCAGGAAGAATTTCAACACATTTTTAGGTCTTCAGTATTTTATATAATTATTATAATTATTGAGTAAGAAAAACAATACAATACAGAAGTATTCTGCAAATATTATATAAGAATCAAATAAAGAGGGATGAAAATGGGTTATTTTGAAAAACAGCTGAAATGCGCAAAATTTAGGTTCCTGGATGCTTATTTGTGAAAAAAACTATAGTTCAGTTGTCGCAAGCAGGTCTCTGTTCTAATATGCCAAGATCCCGGGTTTCCGGTGGATTGCCCTAGCAGCAAAAATTTGCAACTAGAGATACCTCCCTTAATTGCAGCCAATAAAAACACCTCTTGGATATCTATGACTTGGAGCATTTTTAACGATCGTAGAGTGACATGAAAAATATCATAAGGCCTTTAAGGGTTTTTTTCATCAACAGTGAGGGAGAAATATTTAAAAATCAGATATTGATTGGGTTTTTCATAAGATAGTACTGTTTTATAATTGTGTAAATTATTATTTGTTTTATTATAGATTTAATATTACTAATTAACCAAAAAACACTAATAAGAAGGCAAAATTGATGTTGAGTAAAAGGAAGAGTTATCTCCCCTGGATGTTAAATTTCATTGATGGCTTTGCCAAAGCATGCGGAAATGACCGAGGCTTTGCGAATAACCACATTTTAAACGTCGCTGATTGCACAACTAACTTAATTGGATTGCCTCCATTCAGATTTCTACCTTTCTATCCAATGTATTTGGCAGAACAGAGGCTTGCATGGGTATGACTGAGCTGCCTCTGGTGGGAAAGAATGCTGATCAGCTGTAAATTGCCATAACCACAAAAATATTGCCTTCTTTTTTGGGGGGTTATGTAAAGAAAATATTAACAATAAAGAGAGTTTTCTATTGGCTACATAAAACTATTGATTATTGTCTTAAAATAACTTTATATAAGACATTAGGCCTGTAAAGTAACCATTGGTAAAGAATATAGAGTTTAGTAAATTAGTTTAATAAGGATATTGGTAAAAGGATTTAATTTGGTATCAACAATAACTTACCTTCCTATAGCAAATCGATGTGAATGAACAGTTGACAGTTCAGTTGTGGCTGTATCACTCGGGTGTTAGAAACCTAATTTATTTGTTAGTTGACACACTTAGGAGTAGAATGACCACTCTGCTTGACTTAGGAAAAAATCACATCGAGATAAAACGTTCAGTCAAAACACACACTTGAAGAACGTAGGTCGTATCTGTGGTCACACTTACATACCTTTGATAACGTTCTTGCGTACGGGTGTAACCCCGTTGTTATCTATTTCTAGTTCAAGTTCCTTGGCCATCACGTGTCCTCAAATCAAGTCCTTGAAGTCCGAAAGAAATAGGTCAAAGTTATGTAATGTGGAAATAAAACTAACATATAAATAATTTACCTACTATGAGGTCATTCAATTTTTATAAAGGGGCTGAATATGATTTTGCAAAGTTATTGATTTTTTATGTGCGGTATATCTTGTTGCTTACTTTCACTGCGGTCCTGAAAGAAACAATATGGCGGCTACTCCATGGAGACGGGGTACGCGAAGTGACAGAATGAATGGCTTTCAATGATACGCGTGATATATAGGACAACTGCATAATAGATGGCATGACGGCTTTTTAAATTGATTGCATTTGGCACAATGAAATGGGGAAAAGGAAACAATATGTTGACCCAGGGCTCACGTTTGTTCCAAAGATCAGTCAAACGAGTAAGAAACTGGCTCTCCGTCGGCTAGAGAATTTGGATACGAAAGGCGTTCCTCACTTTATGCTTGAAACAAGGGGCAATGTAAAGATACCCGACCCCCTTGAGCCGATACCTCCAATTTCTCCGAGGAATAGTCTTTATTCGTCTTACTCTCGAGAAGAATGGGTTAAACAAACAGCAAATTTGCATTCTCAATACAATAACTCTGAGGAAAGTGAGGGAACCAATTCCGACATGAGCAAAAATGCGGTCTTGGTTCCCAAGAATTTGGACGAAAATGTTTTTACTTTTCGTCCAAGAGTAAGTTCAGCAAGTGTAAGAATCGCTGAGGGACTTGGTTCCGATTTTATGACAAGACAACAACAACATTTGGATCGCCAAAAGAAACATGTAAGTTTAAAAGTTTAAAAAAATAATTTTTAAAAATGAATTTATTTTGTAAAATTTTTTTTTTTACTAAAAAGGAGCACTTGTAAAATATCAGCGTTTTTTTTTTCATTAATTCGAAATTTTGAAACACTTATTATTTACTTTTAAAACCATAGGTTCAACAAACTGAGTTGAAAACAGTTCAAATATGAACCAATTTTCTGCAAACGGTTAATTTAAATATTATTTCAAATATAAGTTTTATTGGAGATCTGGCACACATATTTTTAAACCCACTATCATTATCAACATTTAATTTTTTTTATTATGACAATAACTAAGAGATTTACATTTAAATGAAGTTAATAAAAGAACTTTGTTTGCAAAATCATCTAGCCATTCTAGTAGCACCCACCTTTGTCATTTGTTAGGCTATTGAAGGTTGAAATTAATTATAGAATCATATCAGTGTTTAAAATATAGCCTGTCAGCCAGTCCTAAACTACCAGGACTGGTTAATTTTTGGTCATTATTGGTAACTTTTCAAAAATTTTCTTTATATATACCCCAAAGGAATTGACCAATTAATTTCAGGACAGGCTAGGTTTCAATCTATTCTATACACGGATTATATTAGGATTTTCTTTTTGATAGCCATGTCAATGATAATTTATGTATTAATACTTTATGAGGGTAACATATGTTATCTGTTTATCTCCGTACTTCCAGCTTGATCAACTGTTACCATTTGCTACATATGTTGTTTGTTATTTATTGCATGTATCGTGTACATGTAAATGGTTTTCTTAATGATGTATTGATTATTTCATGTCATATTAACATGGCAGAATTATTTACTGCTACCTCAAAAAATTATGGTAATTCAATTCTGTCATGATTTAAAGTTAAACCCACCTTTTTTGTTTGATCCATGAAAACCAAACCAAAACAATAGAATAATATTGTAATTTATAACATCTCTTCTTGGTTTATACAATAATATGATTTGACTTGATGATTATAATGACATTGCATTTAAATGAAGCAGTAGTTGAAATAGTTGTCATATAATTTTAAATAGTATCATCAATGATAAGTGTTATCGGAATTGAATATTTTGGACTACAATATCAAATATATCCTTTTACAGGCCACTTGTCATGATTAATCAGCAAACATACCAATTATTTGTGTAGTTTATTTTAATATAATTGTTACCATATTCTATGTATTAAGGTTCCTCAGCGCTTAAAAAAATTAAAAAGATGAGTATGTATCAAAATAACTTCAAATGAGTTCCGTTTTAATCTGGTTTTGCTTTAAAGCAAATCCTGCGATTTGAATACATACAAAATTGATAAGTGTTTATGATTGTTGTTTACCACAATATCGAAAAAAGACTGTTATACCTACATGCACGAGAGGACCTCAGGTTCAATCATTCCCTGACTAGCTAAACCACTTAAGTAATTTCTTTTGATATGGGGAAGTATTTTTTTGGTGTTTTCTTGTTTAAATCTAGAGATGTGATGATACGGATATGACCCGATACAATACATAGATATCAGGAAAATAAAAATAAATATTCCAATTGAAAGACAATGCATTAAAACTAAATGAAGCAGTCATAAATCAAATATTGAAATACATAATGTTAAGTTCAACCATGCAATTCCTTTTTCGTACACAAAATGAATTAAAGGTGTTAACAAAAAAATGGCAGCCAATGGACTCTATGTGAAACCTCTTCATTTGTTCTCTGACTATGGATGATTGGTTTGTTTAATGAAATTGTTGACACTGTAAAATAATACATTTAGCATCAAAGTTTAATTATCTATGAAAAATTGAATATTTGAAAAAAACGTGCTATTGCCCCTTTAAGATTAGAAAGGTGATTTTATCCAATGATAATCTTGAATTGAAAATTGAACTTTCAATGAATGTTTAACAATTTAGATATAATGGAGTGATTGTAATCATTGAAGCAAGTGAAAATGATATTAAAATCAAGCATTAAGGTTCTAAATGAGTTGCCACATGCAGCACAATTTTGTTTTCCAAAGAGGACTTTGTTTACTTGACGGTAATTGAAGTAGCTCTCAGTATTTACTGAGGAATCACGACATGGCACACAGCTATTGTATTACAGTGAGGCCCTAGGTATGTGTTATGGCACATGATCTTTGACAGGCTTACATTCTTACTAATCCTGACTAAATCAGCTTGCTTTAATCTCATTGTTGTTAAGAAAGTATAAGATTGTAAGTTGACTCTTGGGTAGCACTATGGTGACTTTGTTTTTAGCATAGATGTACCATTTGATTTTATCTCTGCATGCTGTAGAAGTAGTGTTTAGTATTCATAAGGTGAGGGAAATTGTGGTTATGACCAAGTTCATAATTGTGGTAACTGGCAGAATGATCAAATACTCTTGTTTTTACATTATTTCGGGCATTGACTGAGAATTCAATATTTCCTTCTGGATTTAATAATTCCCTCCCTTGCAAATTAAGATTAAGTATACATCCTATTTACTTAAACTCTGCACAATTTACTTCATTTCTTACTGTTACATTAATTGAATTATTTAGAGCTTAACTCTACAGAAAGTGCTTTCAAAGGGTAAACTTGTGACATTTTTAGTTCTGTAGAATATACCACTGTCTTTTTGGGTTTTGCTTGTGTAAAAAGGTTGTCATTGTTCCATATGTTTTGTTTTCATTAATAAAATTTTAAAAAGAAATTGCTTCTTTGCGTGACCAGATTGTAGTGAAATCTTGGACATCGATCATAATTATGTATGTTTGAGAGTTATTAAAGTTTTGTTGTATATGTTGATAGTTGAACAAGCAACCATATCACTGAGGAGTGAGATTTTCCTTTGATTTACCCAATTTCTGCTTGGGATGACCTTTGATAATTCCTCCATAATAGATAAATCCATGTAACTAAGATACCTGAGTATAAATGCCGATATTAACCATTCTGTCCATATATAATTAAATATGCTGCAATAACTAATTCATAAGCCATGTTTACTGACATTTCTATTTGATATCACATACACATTGTAAGTGCCAAGAGATTTTAATCATGTCAAAATGTTAACATTTCAAATGTGTTAAGCTCATTCAATCTTCAATAAGAATTATGATTTCTTCACCTGAATATCACATATATGGGTTAACAAAATCCAAACAACTCGTATTTCAAAGACTACGCATGCATTTGAGACGGCCCCATGTACAATGCTATATAGAAATCTTTAGGATCAGGTATAGAAAGGTTTGAATGTAAACCTATCTACCTAGTTTGTAGGGAGGATATTGTGCTGGTGGAAACCTAGCTGCACAGGAATGTCTCCCAGTGGAGAACTCCGAGATCTTATCTAACCACTCTCCTTTGAAATTCAAGTAAGATATCCAGCATAGCTTCAATTGTTTATGCCATTGTCTCATTTATGAGTTCTTGCTGTTAGTCAATGAACATCTTTTTGTGATAAATCATGCTCATGAAGAAATCGATAGGTGTTGAATTATGAGCTCCTGTCCTTGTAGATATTGGTTGTTTGAAACTCTTCTGTGTATATTGAGAACACAATCTTAGTTGCAGTCAGTGAAAGCATTCAATTATTGTCATTTCTTGAAGTGTTTGAATGTTTTTAGTTGCCTCATTTTGGGTGATTAACGTTAATTTTGTAAACATGTGTTACCTTTGGGTCATCTTATTGGAAAATCCAATTCAAAACCAGTTGTCTTTGTCAATGAATGTGTATTTATCATGTTTTTCAGTTTATGTTTCATTGTTTTTTACTCCAGTCAGTTCTACAAGGCTGGAATTGTTTTGTCTGTATTACACATATAAATATCTGCAGGACATATGATGGCCTTATCATGACAGTGGAATAACCTGGATAGGATTTTTATGACAATTGGGATAGAATTGAATTGTTTATTTGCACATCATCATCATTTGCACATGGGCAACTGTGCAATACTTTATTGCAGACCAAGCTTGTAATAATTGTTATCATGCAGTAAAACTGTAAACATGTAGCCATAACTTAAAAATTTATTTACAATAAACTGTTAAGGCCTTTAGAGTTGCACTGATATTGACAGAAACAAATTTTGAGGGATATGGTCCACCTCCCTGTAAGCATTTTAGATAGTTATGTTTAGGAATATAGAACCAATATATAAAATATATCACAGACGAGAGAGCATGATGTAACAAAAACTGATCTGACATTCTTGTACAAAATAACAAGACACCATTAATAAATTGTCAATGTGAACCAGTTCAAAATGAAGTTCTTCAACTACATCGTTTATAAATAGCTAGTTTTACTCTGTAGAGTACAAAGAACAGGAAGTGTAGGACTGGAATGACCACAAACCCTACCAGACAGATCATGCCTACAGTATGACCCGGATGATTCCAGTCGAGAACATTCGGGTACATGACCCGCTCATGGTTAGGAATCCAGTAGAACAAACTGAACAGCATGTAGATGAGTCCATAAAGTATAGGGTATATCACGTGAAGAAGCCTCACCGGAACTCCACATAGCATATGCTCGATAACCATGATAACAGAGTTCAAAACGTGAACCTGGATGTTCTGATTGGTCCAGATATTTTCATCTCCTTGCTGAGGTACCAGAAGTGCAAAAACCACAAATGTTACCATTATTGAAGTGCTTGATACAACATTTAATATTATCCAGACGATCTTGAGGTACCATGGAAGGTTTTTCTGATTTTGTTCGGTGTCATTTTCAGCATCAGGAACTAGATCATATTCCTCGCCCTGAGATCCACTTGGCTCCGAGTAGATTTCAGAGAATAAATTTTGATGGTCGGTGACTGATGTACATTGGAAAAACTTGGTTTCCTTTTGTTTTAGGCAGAAATAGTGCACACATGCGACGGCTAAGCTGCAGGTTAGATAGATGGCTAGCACAATGTAGGTCCAGTTCGTGAGATAAGCTGCCCATGATATTTTTTTAGATTTGGATGCTTGTTGTATGTCCAGGTAGACCATCCATGTGTCGACGTAAGCCGCCATCACAAATCGGTACAGGAGAAACACAAAGGGCGGGACTCGCCACTGAAACATTGCAAAAGGTTGATTGATTATGTGTTAAAAAATCAGTAGTAGGGAAAACATCATTCTCTCCCCACAGAGGCAGCTCAGTCATACCCGAGTAAGCCTCTGTTCTAATAGGTCAATTACATGGGATAGAAAGTAGAAATCTGATTGAAGGCAAATTAGGTTAAATCAGCAAAGCGGTTTCAAAAGTGGTCATAAGTAAGTTACGTCAAAGCTATCGTTGAATTTTAACATCCAGGGAAGATAACTATTCCTGTCACAATAGATTGATTATTAGATTACATCTTATGTTATTATCAAATACTGCTTGAGCACAACTTTCATATGCTGTTATTAAAAATGGAGACTTTTTTAATTTAGAGACAGTTGTTAAACAGTATTATCTTTTTTAGAAAATTTTGACGAAATAATGCATAATTTGGGTCATTTATTTCTCAGAATAAACTCCGGAATGACACTTTAGAATAATCATATTTGGTCTCACCTGCCACATGTAGAATCGTTCTGGATGAACTTTGACAAAACCAAACTTTTTGAGTCTGAACTCCTCCCTCAGTACATGTTTCAAGCCCATGTTTACTGTAAGAAAGATTTTGAATGTACTGTTTGAGAGGCATTCTAGAAGATGGAAATATTATCTTGATGTTTGGTGTATGATCAACTTCTAGGACATTGGCAACATATTTTCATTTTAAGCATTTTTGAAAGTGGTTGTTGGTGTTTGAGTTTAACAATTTAAGTTCGATGTTTTTATGACATCATAGAATCGGGGCCAAATGCTTTAGGAGCTATGAATTGAAGAAAAGGATATGGGCACCATAAATAAGTATTAAAAGACTAAAGATAGTTAGTTGATTTATGTCATCTTTGAACAAGATTTTGACCGATTTGCAAAAAGAATGCTAGCAGAATCCTTTGAATGCAAAAGAGGGAAAATTTTGATAGTTTCATTAATTTTTGTAATCTTTTTAATACCTGAAATGTTTCATCTAGGTTATAGCAAATTTACTTTTTTTGCCTCCTAGCTTTTAACATTTTACTACAAAAAACTCTAAATAGATTAATCACTTTGAGAAAAATATTAAAATAATGACAGGGAAAAAGTATGAAAATAGTGAGAGATAGCAATTTTCACACAAAATACAGGTTGGGAAAATAAAAAAAGGCTTTAAAAGTTAAGATAAAATGATGAAATATATTGTTAATGAGGAGGGAAGTGATGCAGATAATTGGTTTTTCTTCTATCTTTTGTACGGATTGTAGTATAACCACTGGTTAAAAATAATTGGGAGTCAAGTACTCGAGGGGTCAGACTTAACTCTGACATGTGTACACAAAATTGTTATCTTTACCAAAGTGATCATGTAATTGTTGTTCAGCCTAGTTATCATCATTACACACATACATGTCGACTTACACCGGATCATATACAGAATTTTGACATCAATGTCTTGAAATGATCTTTTGATAATCAGATTTTACAAGTCACAGAAAAAATGTCTAAAATGAAAACAGAAACAGTGACTTTCCCTTTTTTACAAGAAACTGGATTCAAGTCCAGATAGACCTGACTAAGGCTTGAGTAAATGAATACCCTGGAATCGCTAAAAGAGAAAAACATTGAATCATATGTAAACATTTTCTTACCTTTATATAGACAATTTGTTATCCACACACAAACTTGGTGACAGTTAGTAGTGGACTTTGTTGTAAGTTTGTCACTGTCAATTCCAAAGCACAGAGTCCATGAACAGTGAACTTGTTGTCAGTGCTGTTATTACTGTATTAGCTAACAGAGTAGATACTTATATAAATACATACATCACACCTTGAATTGTGACAGTCTGTGTAAGACTAGATAAGATGAACTATGCCCACACTAATGATTTGTGTAGGTTGTATCTTTATGATTAACAACACACCATATTTCCTCTAAAAAGCCTCCTAAAAGTACTCAATCTCTAATAAGAGCCAGATGTTAACAATGACACTGCTATAAAGTTGCAAATGAATTGGTTTATTATTGACATGAGGCAATCATGTGAGTATTAAGTTTCAAATAAAGGATTGATGTACCACATGTTTACATTGTCATTTCAATCATAATTGTAATCAATTTATTCTGGTACATCAGTATTTATGTCTACATGTTGAGCTCTAACAAATACCCTGATTTCCATTGAGACAAAAGCCTCCCATTACATTGTTCTTCAATTCTGATTATAGCCTTAAGTTTACAGTCAACTATTTGAACTCCATATTAGGTTATCTAGTGTTGGTTTTCTGATAAAAAATGTTGCTTGCAAGCTAAGGAAAAGCGGCAACAGGGCCTGAGAGATTCTGCTCCCATTGATTAACTTGAATTATCGTATTTCCTCGAATAGACGTCGGGCCTCAAATAAAAGCCAGGTTTCGAATAGAGGCCAGGGGTATGCCTGTTTTAAGTAAATACATGCCAGGTGATAAGTTGATTATAATCAATGCTCTCATAGTTTAATGCATATGTTTTCTCCCTCTATGTGTGACGTGGACGAAATTTCCTACTAAGAATAAATAGACGCCAGCTTCGAATAGCCGCTGGTCTCGAATACTCGGGGGGTAAAGGGGGGTCTGAAAAATAGACGCCGGGGATATGAGTACACTTTTGTGGTGACACATCTATAGCTGAATGTGTACGACATCTTGGCTGGCTGTATTGGCAGGCCCTATTCATGAGTTTAGGATGCACTGAATGTGCATTATAACTGTGTGTTTATTAGAGGATTTGCCTTCATTCACGCCTAGCCTGCTTACACCTCACATGTTTGGCTACTGTTAACCATCCGATAACTTCAGGTTATCATTAGAGAATGTTAAGTACCATTAACCTACATAATGTCCTCAATGTTTTTTTTAAGATAGGTCTGATGTAGATAACAGTTTGTTAGATTTCTTGTTTCAAATAATGGTTTGTTCTAGTCGGTCAGTTATCTTTGTGTGTTTGTGATAAACTGATTAATCACAAATCTTTCATAACAATTAGTCTGATTAGATAACCATTTTTTAACTGTTCCACAATATAAGGTAACCTTTTTTCGACTTTGCTAAAAAAAACTAAATATGAATTAAAAATATGATGTGAAGAGACAAATTTCATTATCATCGTATCTTTGCAAGAAACCTTTTCAATATCATCTTTTATAGTAAAATTGATATGACTGATATTTCTGTAACATAGTAATTAAACTTATGTATCTTAGGTGTCATTAATAATTGTAATAATTAATTGTGTGTAAATTGATGTTATGATGATATGGTCTCTGTGAAGGTGGCTGTATTACCATTGAATACTATCATTTGTAATTTATCCATGTTTTGTACTATAGGCCTCTGGCCTCTTAGTATTGAATAAAGATTACAATAGGTGTCACTGTTAAAGCTAAAAACAAAAAATTTGTTCTGCATTTCCTGTAATCTGTATAGAAAGTATGATTTCATCAACACCTATGAAAATGTCCTTATAAAATATTATTTTAAATATTTAGAAAATTTAAATGATATAAAATTCCCAAAAAATTATTTCCAAAACAGTTGCATCCATCATTAAGAAAAATATTCCTAGAACTATGATTTAATTGCTAAACATGTGACACAAAATAAAATAAAAAACCTAAGAAAATCGGCTAAAATGCTGCCCAGGTGGTGCGAAACAATAACTCATAATCATAATCATATACTTAATGATCATATTGTTTATTGTTGTAGGTTGAACAAGCCGCTCTCCATCATCGTGTTGAAAATTGTCACCTATCATCAGTCAACAAAACTCGCAAATTCAGAGATAAAGTTCTTAAAGAAGTAAGTTATCTGTAGTGATAGATCTATAATATTGTCATGTTGACAAATTTGAGATAATTTTTTTCAGAGAAGTAAGTTATCTATGGCAATCAATCTTCAACCCAATCACTGTCATTTAGATAAGAACTTGAGATGCAATTGACTTTTCATCCTTGCAGTATCTTTTCTTTTCTTTTCTCTTGAAATGAATAATGAAGCAAATATCAATTATTGACTGTTTATCTATTTCCTTTTAGGGAGAGAAAGATTTCAAAATACTCTTATGAAAGTTACTGCTTGTACATGAGCAAGAAATCTGGACTGTTTATTTAAATCTAAAAACTTGAACAATAATAAATTTGAATTTTAGCAAAGCATGTTGCCTTTTCACTCAGGACAAAGATAAAGGCACTCTGATTATTGTTGAGCATTTTGAGTCATATTTGATGGAAATGATAAAAATTGATTCTCCTAAAATGAATAAAAAATCCTGTTAATACAAGATCAAATAGGACCCACCTCAAAGAATATAAAATTCTCAAATTTTTTAATAATAACCCTCTCTTTAATCTAAGACAAACATGCTTTTTAAGATATATAATACAGCTCTAAGTCAGGAACTTTACAGTTGAGACATATCACCACATGAAAGTGTCTTTTACTGATGGTTCGCTGTGCTATTTCAGTGTGAAGATGCCAACAACAATGCTGCTGTTACGGAGGAACTAGGCGGGGGTCAGGCTGATACCGAGGGGGCGGGGGAGAAGGAAGGGGGTGACACCATGTGTCCCGCACAGACCCTACCCCTCACTCGCAACAAGACCCAGATCGGCACTGGGCTACAGAGGCTTCTGGATGGTAAGTTGTTGTTGTGTTGGAATTGTTGTTGTGTCTGAGTTGTTGTTTGGTTGGAGTTTGGGTTGGGTTGTAGTTGTTGTTGTGTCTGAGTTGTTGTTTAGTTGGATTTGTTGCTGTGTTGGAATTATGTCTCCCCTGAAGGGTCGGGAGACATATTGGTTTTAGCTGAGTTCCCGTCGGCGTCAGCGTCGGCGTTCCCATTTCGTTTCCGGAGCATATCTCTAAAACTATGTGACCGATCATCACCAAACTTGGTATACTGTCTCTCCATATCATGTAGATGTGCCTTTTGGAGGTTTGAGATTTCTTTAAATTTGATTTTTTTTTATTTCCATGGCAACAATTTGGAATTAGTCTTTTTTAAGGGTAGTGTTCGTTTCCGGAGCAGATCTCTACAACTATGTGACCGATCATCACCAAACTTGGTATACTGTCTCTCCATATCATGTAGATGTGCCTTTTGGAGGTTTGAGATTTAAAACAAATTATTTTGTTTATTTCCATGGCAACAATTTGGAATTAGTCTTTTTTAAAGGGTAGTGTTTGTTTCAGGAGCAGATCTCTAAAACTATTTGACTAATCATCACCATATATGTTAAACTGTCTTAATTGTTGACGATCATGTCTATGCGAGGGATGTACTTTATCGAAGAGCTGGTGTCGTTCCATGCTACTACAGCTTCCATGACATCACCTATACTGTTATTGCTTAAATCC
Source organism: Steromphala cineraria (assembly GCA_916613615.1). Classification (NCBI taxonomy): domain Eukaryota; kingdom Metazoa; phylum Mollusca; class Gastropoda; order Trochida; family Trochidae; genus Steromphala; species Steromphala cineraria. Next base: position 39,033,946 of record OU744726.1, read on the forward strand.
AGTGCTCAAGGTACATCCTTAATTCAATCTGATGCAAAACTGGCTTTTATTTCAGCATCAAATCATTTAGAATTTTGAATATTTTGTTTGCTACAATTGTGGATTTGATAGGTCATTTATTCATGTTGAATTATACAGAGAACATTAATGGTGCTTTGTGATTGTTTGGAGGTTTGGAGCATTTGAGGAAGGGGGAGACATCTGTTTTTACGGGTAAAAACACTTTCTAGTTGTTGTTGTGTTGGAGTTTAATGTCTGCTTTCACCTACTGGTTATTTTGCTAATTTTGGGCAAATTGTTGTTTTCTTCACGATATGTGTACACTTTTCTTATAAATCAAACTATCAATGCATTCCGATAGTCAGCTCTGTGATAGTTCACTTAGAGGACATGAAAACATAATTGATGCATTGTTAATATGGTACACTATATATGGTTTTGATAGTTTAGTGTTTCCTAGATTTATCATGACATGCACCATTCGAAACTACGAGAGCCACGCGCGTGGCGACTCGTACCCCACTGGGAGGTTGACATATTGAACTTGTTTCCTACTGAGCGCAAGCGCGTTTCGCTCGTGATACTAGTTGAACTACTTTCAAGGGAAGTTACTCTGTCTTAATAAATGGCGTCTGTGATAACGCCTCAGAAACAACCCAATAGACTATGTTTAAGTTTTAGCTTATATATATTAACGAATTATGAAAAGTTATAATCATTAAATTGTCGACACAATAAGGGAACTAATAGGGATATAAAACATGAAAAAATGTTCTTTGTTTATTTATAATCAAACTTTCCCAAAATGCATATGTAAATTAGAAAGACTCATGTAACCTACGAAGACTAAAGTATTATATTACAATTCGATATCATTTTGATATTGTAGAAACATTATGCAAATTACTCCAACTTGCACAAAACTATTCTAATAGTTTTTAAGTCTTTCACAATATATAAAATGCAAATCAATTAAAGAGCCATTAAAATGATTAAATTCCACATTTGCTATTACTGACGATGTCCACTTTTTAACGTAACCATGACTGTTTAGTAATCAGAAGTGGGCTCGAAGCCATTTTACGGATCGTAACGAGTCTGCAAACGCGCACACATTTTCAGATAGCATTTACTCAATACTTCAGTCGAGTTGGTAGAATGTTGTGTTCTTTTTTTTCGTTAAGTGTGTTAAGGAATTATTCTAAGTATCTTTATCACAATTATTAATCCAAAGGTTTCTGAAATGGAAATTCACCGTGCGGTCCCTACTTTTGGGGCAACCAAGGCAGAAGCTGGAATATTATGCTTTTTCCAAAGCCAGTTGCACTAATATGCAATCTTGATTGTTATAGGCATATTTCAGAATTTCAATCTGCTTTTCTTTCAATTTACAAGTGACAACAAGTGTTTAGCGTAGTCCAAGAATTCATTTATTTGTTGAATGATCGCAGAACTATTTTCTGTCAAATTGAAGTGAACGCAAAGTAGACCGAGCTCGCTGATTGGCTATACCCGGATTCTGGGTATGGCGGCCTCCCAGTGGGGTCCGAGCACTTGTGAGTGTAACGGAGAGGGCCGAGGTGTTCCGAATGGACATGCACATGTATTTCAAGTTTATCTGAATCAGTTTCATTTAAAAACTGCTAAATCACTTTGAATAGGAGAGTTGAAGTTATGCACTCCAGTTAATATGAAGCAAAATGACAAAATTTATTTCATCAATCAGCTTATTATACCCCTGCTACGTCCGTCCGAAATCGTTTCCGGAGCATTACTCTAAAACTATACCACTTACAAACTTCAAATTTGGTATGGCAGTAGCCCATATGATGCTGTTGTGCCTTTTAGAGGTTTCATCTCAATGGTTCAAATAATTTTTGAAATTTTGACCAAAAAACGTCCGATTTCTGGACTTTGTCTCGTTTCCGGAGCATAATTAAAAAACTATACCACTTGGAAAATTCAAATTTGGTATGACAGTAGCCTATATGATGCTGTTGTGCCTTTTAGGGGTTTCATCTCAATGGTTCAAATAATTTTTGAAATTTTGACCAAAAACTGTCTGATTTCTGGACTTTGTCTCGTTTCCGGAGCATAATTAAAAAACTATACCACTTGGAAAATTCAAATTTGGTATGGCAGTAGCCTATATGATGCTGTTGTGCCTTTTAGGGGTTTCATCTCAATGGTTCAAATAATTTTTGAAATTTTGACCAAAAACCGTCCGATTTCTGGACTTTGTCTCGTTTCCGGAGCATAATTAAAAAACTATACCACTTGGAAAATTCAAATTTGGTATGACAGTAGCCTATATGATGCTGTTGTGCCTTTTAGGGGTTTCATCTCAATGGTTCAAATAATTTTTGAAATTTTGACCAAAAACTGTCTGATTTCTGGACTTTGTCTCGTTTCCGGAGCATAATTAAAAAACTATACCACTTGGAAAATTCAAATTTGGTATGGCAGTAGCCTATATGATGCTGTTGTGCCTTTTAGAGGTTTCACCTCCAACGTTCAAATAATTTTTGAAATTTTGACCAAAAACGGTCAGATATTCGGACTTTGTGTCGTTTCCGGATTATAATTTAAAAACTATACCACTTGGAATTTTCAAACTTGGTATGACAGTAGCCTATATGATGCTGTTGTGCCTTTTAGAGGTTTTAATTCCAAAGTTCAAATAATATTTGAAATTTTTACCACTGCAAAGAATACATATATTGGAATGTTGATACCACTGCAAAGATTACATATATTGGAATATAAATTGACCTACGTGGAACTGAATGGAAGGTGAGAGTTTGTTGAAAAACGTTTATTATCATAGTTATACCAGTTCACTCCTATTCAGACAAATTAAATTTTAAAAATACGCTAACAATCCTAGGACTTATCAGAACATATGACTTTTCACTATTTTCGTCAAGGAAAGGCAGTCAAACTACAGGCGGGGGTATGTGAGCTGCGCTCACTTTTGCCTTGTTCTTATAGAACCTTTAGGATTCACAGCTGATATATGCTTTTGCTTGGATTAAAAACTATTGCAATAGTTGGTCTTAAAAATCTGTTTCATTGCAATAGTTCTTTGAGATAGACTATTGTCATCCCACCTGTCCAATCAGGTACCCCTAGTTTTTATCTCTGTAGGTTACCACTCCTCCAGGTTTGGTTAGTTGGATGGTTATGATTGTTGAGTAGAGGTACGTCTACCTTGATATACCTTTCAAGGGCAGGCTATAGTCACCTCATGCACTCTTTTTGGTATCAATCTCTGTTTTCCCTACTGCCCCCGTGTAGAATCAGGCAGTGAGTATTTGAGGTTTGGGTTTAAATATTAACTTTTTTTCTATTTATTCTATGCTTTAAACGTTGTATTTCTATCAAAGTTGAAGTGAATTTACGTTGAGATGGCTCCAAAGAAAGCCTGTCGCCAAAGCAACAACATGACGTCATGAGCTTGTCTTTGCGTCAGAGCATTGTTCGATGACGTCAGGTCATTGTTTTTATCAGTGTCTAGTGACACGTTCCATTGTTATTGTCATTAGTGACTGATAACACGGTTTATTTTCATTGATAGATCTCAGTATTTAAACCCCTAAGCATATTATAATAAATTTTGAACTGTTGAGGGTAGTCATGCTGTTCACTTTACATAGTGCAGTTCTCCCTACTCCCTATCTAACTATCAATCATGCAAATAGTAAATTTAGAATAAAGGAAGTTGAAATCACAGATTGGGGTGTGCATGAAAGGTCTTAGACATCTGCAGCCAGGACAAAACCTTGCCTCAAAATTCCCTTGCATGAAAGGATAATCCAAATCCCATGAATTTGTTTTCCATCTGTGAGGGCAATAATATTTGGGATAATAATTACAGGAAATAAAACACTTTGTCATGGTGATAAGGCAACCAATGTACAACAGCTTATTTTAGCTGACTATAAACATTATTAAATGAAAAAAAAATCAAATTGTGTAAAGAATTTTACATTTTGAAATATTTTTTTTAGTTTATGATGTATTTTCAATTGCTGGTGATTTGATAATATTCGATTTATGAAAAGCCGTATTGTAAGGTTAGAATATTATAACACTTTACCTAACATAAATTATTTGATATAATCAAAGAGAATAATTTTGAAATTATTAAAAACCTACCATCCTAAAATGTTGAAATGCATTTACACTGTGAGTTGACAATGTTGAAATGCATTTACACTGTGAGTTGACAATGTTGAAATGCATTTACACTGTGAGTTGACAATGTTGAAATGCATTTACACTGTGAGTTGACAATGTTGAAATGCATTTACACTGTGAGTTGACAATGTTGAAATGCATTTACACTGTGAGTTGACAATGTCTCCTTTTTTCAATACAAGACCTTACCTAATCTATGATATTAGCTATAATAAAATAAAAATATTCGAAAATATTTAAAAACCTACCTTCTTAGATTTGTTTAGTACTCTCTTGCACTGTTAGGTAACATGTTTCCTTTTGGAGGGAATAATTCAAATATGGTTGATGTTTTCTAGGTCAGGAGTTCCTAAATACCTTTTATCAAAAATCTAGTTATAGGTTATGATTCTATTATTCAAAGCACAGAGTCTATGCCAACAGCAATAGATGCTTATTACGATAGCTCGATCTTTGTTTAACCTATTTCAACATGGCTCGTCCAAAGATTATACTTAATGGGTTTTATTGGTATCAGGTTAAGGATTGTTAGTGTCTTCATAAATACTGTCTTCCAATAAGTGGTGTAATGTTACATATTATGGCTTAAGCACAATAACATGTTCAGTCAATCGTTGTGAGAAGACTAATGTTTTATTTATAGACGTGCCTTAGCATTGTCGTAACGCAGGTACAATGGCAAGGTATGTTGGTTTCTGTTGGCATTTGTATCTTGAGTTGCTGTATATTCATATATTTTTATAAGTAAAATGAAATGTTGGTACCATTCTAATATTAAACACTTAAGCTTCAGTGTTGTATGTAACGTAGAACAGAAGTCTAAGGTGGTGTGGTACATTTTTCTGGTTATCTCAGAAATATATGATGAATTTTTTTACCATTCTGATAGGGGGGAATTAAAGGGACAGTCCTTTCGGGGTATTTTTTTTGGAAACAAAATTCAAGAGTACTTCCTTGTTTATACTTATGATTTTTACATGATATTTTCACACTTGTCTTCATGTAAGTGAGGGTTACATTTTAGTTGTTCTTGATTTAACAGTTTGACAAAGAATAAAGTGCATCACTGCATGGTCTTGAATTTCAATTGGTTTGGCGCTGAAATGTAAGATAGATTTTGAATCATTCTGATTTGGTAAGGTTTTCTTCTTTAGTATTGCCAAGGATTGTTGTTATTAAAGTGAGTTTCATTGAGATTCTAAAATTGTTACATAAATAAATCATGGCTCCACATTGACGTTTGGTAAAGTATTCAAAATGCTTCATGAATAAGTAGTGTTCTTTACTCAAATTTCTAAAACTCTGGTATTTGCTTCTGAAGAATTTGCTTTTTGGAATTAAGAACAGCTAGTACATTTTGGTGTATTCTTATTTTCTTAGATACAAATCAATGGCATATTGAAGATACTGTACTTTTTGGTCAGAGGTTTATCATGCAATTTTTTTCAAAAGTTATGTTTACAGTCACCATTACAATATTGTAATAATTTCTTTAATTGCAATATTTTCATGATTTCTTTAGTTGCAATATTTTCATAATAACTTTGAACAATTATGTTAACATTAATTTCTTTGAAAAATATCTGTCATCACAATTTTAATCATTTATGTCATTTTTATTTTGTCATTATTCATTTCATTGCGATTTTTTCATTATTCAGTTGATTGATATGATTCATCATTTCTTTGATTGTAATCTGTCTTCATTTATTTGGTGGAATATTGTCATAAGTTTTATTCAAGGACACATGGTTCAGTAATAAAATTTATTAAACAATTTTAATGAATTTGATTCCAGGACCATATTCTGGGAATCCAGAGATGGTTATGAAACGGCACCAGGCTCGTTACCACTCACACCCTAGTGTCAAGGACAGACTTCTTGGTGATTCCACTGACTGCAATGACAAGGGGGGTAAGCATGATAATTATCTGTTCTAGAAAATACAAATTAACATCCAGTGCCATTTTATTGAACCAGTAAATGGTTCTGTAAAAAATATGTAGATGTGTTGTTCGTAGACGATCAACAGAAGGGGTCATTTTGACCTTTCTAAGAATTCTGAGATCCTCTGCACTGGTAAACCTATTCAACTTGGCATAAATTATAATAATAATAATAATAGTCCATTTATATAGCGCATATATCCATACACATTGCATGCTCAAAGCGCTGAGTGACATATTACCCCTGGTCAACGAGTACAGAGCACCCCCTAAGGAGAATACTACCAGTCGCCTGTCAGGCGCTGGAGGTTCAAATTCAGACTACTATCATATCATACCAGGTACCCAATTACTGCTGGGTGGACAGAGGCACACTTTGAACTAAGTCACTTACCAAGGGTTACACCACAAATTTCTCAATTCATGTCTCAGTGTGAATCAACCCTTCAAACTCTCAGATTATTGATCACATCCATAACCTTAAACTCTCTTTGGAATTGATAATCTTTGGCTGTAAAAAAAATTTGTTCACTGATGCTGTTTTTGATTTATTCATTATATTAGGTAAATACTACTTGTACAAATGCAAGCTGAACTCCTCACTACCAAGTTTTACTCATTTTAAAAATGAGTTGAGATTGAGATATTATATAGAAAAATGTTGCAAAAAAGAATTTTATGCCAAGTGGGTTATGTACCATTGTTTATACAAAGACGACTGAATCATTAATGTCTAACTTCTTGACATTGATCTAGTATTGGTGTGAATGGTGTGTGAAAGTCTGTATTTTATTGTTTAAAAAAGGCTTCCTTGTAACCCAGACTGAATTTGATTTCATTTAAGTCGACTTGGCAGTCCCCTGGCTGCTGAGTTTTTGATTGTTACAGGGTTTGAGGAATAAAAAAAAAAAATAAAAAAAATAAAATAAAAAAATAAAAAAAATAATTTTTTTTTGAAAAAAACCTCTCAGATTATCCAGCAACGGGTTACCCACCCATCCAGCAAGCTGCGCCCGTTGTTGCAGAACTATTCTGATAATGGTCCACCACATTTGATTTAAAGCGATATTAAGCCCAAAGCAGAGGCTGATTTCCCAGGACACTGTGACTGGCTACCAATACAATTCATGAGTTTCATATAAAGGCATGACAGGAAATTTTGATATATTCATTTATTACAAACCGTTATTATTGAAGCTTGATATGCTGCCATTTAGTTTTATAGACCATTTAAATAGTTATGCTGGCATTGAAAAATTGTAACCTAACCTTTATGATATTGATATCACCTCATGTACATGCATCATATCAATGTAATTTCAGAAATTGATTACTCTACTTGATGACATTAGATAACTTTCTCGTTCCGACACTTCTTTTCTAATGGATAGGATTGGACTGGACCACATGGGTTAGGCCCTTGAAACCTTTTTTTGTCTTCTACCCAAGAAATTTCAGGTCAAGAAACCAAAACCTTGTATTCAGACTCCTGACTACTTCACTAGTGACTATTGTAACTTTGGTGACCCTGTGACCCCTAAAACGGGCCTTTTCAAACCTGTTTTCATCTAAGCTGAAATTTTGAAAAGTATACAAAATTTTGGTCTAATTGGGATAAGAATTTATAGATTTGGTGATCCTGTGGCTCTTTATATGGGCTTGGTAAACCTTTGGATCCTATATGTGTAGGATCAAAACCAAGCCAGAGGTGTTGTTGATAATGTAAGCCCGCGGCAGAGGGAAATTGGAAAGGGCCGACAGGCCCGCCCAAATTTCCCGAGGCTGAGGGCGTACATTATCAAACAACACCGAGGGCGAGGTTTTGATCTAACTTATGAACGGAGATAAACCGTAGTAACAAAATTATTTCAATAATAAGTATAAAAATGGATTCATTGATTTTTACTGGTAGGGAATCACCATGAGCAAACGGAGAGCACATCCGCGCCCTGCACGAGCTTTGTGCTCGCTACCCAAGCCGTGAACGTGAAATGCATGCGCTATCTGCCTCGTGAAGTTCACATGATTGTCACTGTGGAAAATACATCATTGTTCTCGTGGGCCTTTATAGCCGAGTTGTCAAAGGCGCCAGTTTAGTAAGCGAGTGGTGCAGATTTCGAAACCAGGCATGCGAACATTATATTTGTGATTTGTCAAAATTGCGATATTTTGTGATGGTATTTATTCGAAGAAGGACTTTGAAACAAAGTATTTCAAAACGTGTATAATCCCTATCAAAATAAATTTCCGATAAATTCTACAGTAAGCCCCGTGGGCATTCTTGGAGAATGCCCGGCAAAGAGGTTTATCCGGTAAAAGAAGAACCTAATAGAACAATAGCGTGACGTCACTGGAGGTTTATAATATCAATTACAGATTCTGTAACCTTCAAACTTAATTGAAGGCAACTTTAAATTTTCTTTGAAATATTGAGCAATTTCCATTTATGAATTGATCACTGTATCCTTAATCAAATTGCTTACGTGCTTACTAACGGCCACATTAGCCTCGGCCTTAAACCTTATTTTCATCTTCTTCTCCCAAAGCACAAGGCCTAGAATGCTGAAATGCTGTGTAGAGACTCCTAAGGTAATAGGGACTCTCAATTGTACATTTGGTGACCCTGTGGTCCCTGCTGAGAGGGGAACCACATTGAGCTACAGAGCCAATGGCTCTTTTTATGTCTCTCCCCGAAGGGTCGGGAGACATATTGGTTTTAGCTGAGTTACCGGTGGCGTTGGCGTTGGCATCGGCATTGGCGTTCCCATTTCGTTTCCGGAGCATATCTCTAAAACTATGTGACCGATCATCACCAAACTTGGTATACTGTCTCTCCATATCATGTAGATGTGCCTTTTGGAGGTTTGAGATTTAAAACAAATTATTTTGTTTATTTCCATGCAATTTTGAATATTTTGTTTGCTACAATTGTGGAGTTGATGGGTTATTTATTCAAGTTGAATTATACAGAGAACATTAATGGTGCCTTATGATAGTATTGTTTAGAGGTTTGGAGCATTTGAGGAAGGGGGAGACATCTGTTTTTACGGGTAAAAACACTTTCTAGTTTCTATCTGCACAATGTTTTCTTGTTTTCACGTCTTCAGAAACTAACTGTTTATCTATTGACAGATGACCCGGAGATATCCAGCAGCCTCTCTCGTAGTAAGACCATGCCTTCGCTAGGGCGGCCCAAACTGAGTAGGAAACTAACAACGGTACCTGATGGGGAACGATTACGTCAAGCCAAAGAAATTGTGGAGAAAGCCATAAAAGTAAGTCTAAAGCTATCAATTTCAGAAATTATGTATGTTATAAGAGTTCAGCATTTTCAATTAATAGGAATTTTGAAAGGGTTGATGTTCACCTATTAAAAAGGGGGTTCATCCTCAAGGTTTTGTCTGTTTATGTGTGATTCCCCCTTAACCCTTTCTAAATCTGTCACTTAACTATAATTTCAAAATTGACATATCCTTTAAAACATTTCACTAATTCATTAACGTTAATGTTTAGAAGGCCTAGGTTCTAATCTTTGTCACATCGTTCACATTGATAACTATCAACATGTTGATAAATGACTGTACGTTTATATAATTTCTTGTATTTATTTATAGTATCGGAAGGTTTTCACTATTCAAGGAGGGTACTCAAACATTCGTAACAGTTTACGGAAGAGGGGATGGGTGGAAAAGTTTTACAAAGTCCCGGGTCCAGCCAAAACAACTAGGAAAAACAGATCCAAGAAAGCATCAGACGATGATGATGATGACGATGATGATGATGACGACGATGATGATGATGACGACGATGATGATGATGACAATGATGATGGTATGGCTATTATTCATTTACTTTTTATTTCAGTAAGAAGATTATATCAATCAAAATGTTATAACAAGAATGTCAGAATACATTCAATCTATACTGCAAATAGATTTTTTAATAAAATAATGAACATTTGAAATTTGTTTTCGCAATATGACTATTTTGAGCATGAGGAAACAGAGCTTTTTGCTCTTGGACATTTTGTGACAGTTTTGATTAATTAATTTAATTTGGTTAATTACATATTTAGGTTTTAGACAACCAGAAACAAACTAACAAAGATATCCTAATCAGACAAATTTGACAACACAACCCTTAATTATCCAAAATTTTAAATACATGCCAACTTTATGATCATGCCATGATTAAGTTACATTTTGAGTTAATGAAAGCAAGTAAGCAAAGAATTATTTCATAGTGGTGAATTTGGTCAAGATCAAATATTATAACAACTTTTAAATTGGTTAAGATAAATTTTCAGTTGTGAAGGATTATGAATTGAAGATAACCTGAAGGTTACCAAATCCTTATTGTTAAGAGAGTTCTTGAACCTCGGATTATATAGGAGTTGCCAAGATTTATTTTTGGCATGACCGGGTTATGTTTAAATGAGCACGTAAAGAGAAACACAAAGAAAATCTAGTAAAAAAAATTGTTAATGAAATGCAGGAAAAAAAACTTGTGGTTAGAAATCTTCAATTTGAAATTCGACATTGTTGAATTTTATTCATAAGTTTTCTGATGGATGTTCCTTAAACACTGGATTTCAGCGAGGTCCAGTCCAAAAGCAGATTATCACATGGCTATAATGAAAGGTTTGGTAGTGGATAATCTGTGGAACACAAGCATGCTTAGATCTTGAAACTCTTCACCCTATGGCACACGTACTTGAGAATAGTTTATATTAACCATTGCTCAAACTCCTATCAGATCCATATGGATCCGGATCCTTTCTATATATGGATCTGGATCCTTTCTGCATATCGATCCTCACTTTATATTGATCCTCTACATGCCGCTACTGGCTGAAATATTGCCCAAGCAGCGTAAAACAATAACTCACTCACTATGGATCCTTTCTGCATAAGGATCTGGATCCTTTCTGCATATGGATCATTTCTGAATAAGAATCCTTTCTGTCATACTTTGGAGTCTATACTCTGGTTATAACTGCACATGCTTCATCTTAGGCCCCTGCTAATCATAAGCTTGTTAGTGCTGAAGTATTAGGGCTATACATAACAGTACATCAGTTCTTTGAGAGCCATTTTAGAGTCTCATAACTGACTTAAGGGGATGTTAAAAAGCTTGCTAAAAATGAGTATCAGATATCAATGAAAAAGATTTGCAATAAATGTCAATACTTTGTGAAGCAATATTGAAGCTGTTATGATGACGACAAATAAAAGTGAACTTTTTTGCATTTCATTTGATATTTTCGTGTAGATGCTAACATCATTATTTAGCAAATGAGTAACTTCGCTTGATTGATAATGATGTTTGTATATACTACGAAATTCACATTTCATTCAATAAAGAAGTTGACCGTCCAATCCATAAGAACTTGTTTATTAACTTAATGGTTTTTGAATCATGATTTATTTCTGGTTTACTCGTTGATATGATAAAGATTATAAAAATTTTTAAACTTTGAAAATATTTCAAGCTTGAATTAAAATAAAAATATTTGGCTTTTTTCTAAGTTTTTTTTTTAACATGAGATTTTCTTCTGAATTAAATCTCTTTTTTACTTTACTGTTTTCATTCATCACATGCATCCAAAATATTCTATAGATTTCAAGCTTTGGATAAAATAGATACAACTAACCTTATACATGGAATGCTTTAGCAAATTTAGATGCTTGTGATTATGTAAGATAATATACATAGGACGTTGTAGTTAGTAGATGAGGTTCACATATCAAAATGCTTATGAGGCATTTTTAAAGTATAAAACTAGAGCTTAAAATCTGTTTTAAAATTTCTATTTTTGCTGTTTGAATACATTTTGATTTGCTTAAAATGTTCCAATTATTTGAAAATTAATTGATTAGACTACTACTGGTTAGATATGTAACTATAAATATCAATTGTTACTTTACTTTATTACTTTATGCTTTATTTAAACATTCCCTTTTTCAACCAATCAGAATGGAGATAATTGTTAAGTCCTTGTTGCAGATGATCAGCAGAAGATTCCACCATGGGAGGAAGATGATGGAATTTATGGAATCATGGTGAGTTAAAGCTCAGTAACATCATTAGGCTAAACACCATAATTAGTTGATTTACGGAATCCCCTAACATTATTTTGACCAATTTGGAAAAGCAATCCTAGTCAAAGTCTCTCAGACTAGATAAAAATTGCCTTATTTGTGAGGGCAAAAAAAATGTAAAAAAAATCCTTGATATAATGAGCTCATGATTGTAAATTGGTAATTTGCCAATAATTATTATCTGACTAGGACATTAGAACAACATAAAATGATAACAAGATTGTCATTTCTTTACATTAATAATGTACATATTCGTACACGAGGAAGAACATTCTTCTAAGACCTTAATTATTCTCAAAGTCAAACTATGTGCCACTCTAAAATTCTAAACTTTCTTCTGTTTGTGCCATTTCGTCCTACAGAATATACATATCTTTAAGATAAAATGAAACTTATCTAAGCAGCTTCCTGACACTAATAGCTGAAATAGCCAAAGAGAAGTTAAACTTCAACTCACTTCTGACTCATGAAGGCAAATCCTGTTTCAGTCTCGCATGGTCCGAAATGTGAACCCGTCGTTCATCTGGGTGTTGAAGAGAGATGTGATAGACTACCGTTTTCTCACTAAGGATCAGATGGTCAACCATTACTGCAAGGCTGGCTCCTTCACTACTAAGGTAGGCCTTAGCGTCATCAAGCTAAGTTTATCTCATCTATTGCATTGAGAGTGCATCAAAGGTATAAACTTTACACAATAATGATGGGATACTGTAATTTGAATGATTTATGTTTCTGCAGATGATGAAATGCATTATTCATAATTTTATAATTTTCAAATATCCCTTATTATATTTGTCCAGTATATGTTGTGCCCTCCTGTCTGAAAGGAATTTGTTGGCACTGAATGTGTTAGCAGTTGTTGCCTGAGTATAAAGGTGTAGGTTAAGATGTTTCTTACCTAATCCTTTCATTGTAATGCTGAACAAGTAAACCAAAAACATTAATTAACTAAACTGCTAAATGAATACAAAATCTCTTTTAAAAGAAAGTGGCATCTCTTTGAGAAAAAGAAACACAAACAAAGCGCAAAGTAAAACGAAATCCTACAGATTAACTGTCATGGTTGGTTGGTCTCTTCCAATTTGTTGGTTGAAAACATGTATTTCTAGGTCAAACAATTAGTGGTGTTCCGATTAATCGATTTGGTCGAACATCGGTCGGTTGACCCATTTGACCGTATACTCAATTACAACTTTCTGTAATCGATTTAATCGATTACTGATAAAAATCAAGAGATTTTTGCAGTAATTGTCAGTAATATTACTAAAAGAATGATTCTGATTGATTTCATTACCAGTGATTGGGAAAGGCAGGGGCCATGGGCCATTTTGCACATTGGATGAAAAAATGGTCCATTAAAATTTTGAAGTTTACTATTGATATAATGGGCAATGGCCCATTTAAAATTCAATAAATTACCCAAAACCCTAAAAATGGCCCATTGTAAAAGGTGTCTTTCCAAACCCCTGCATTACTAAAACATGTTATTTTTGTTTTCCAAATATAGGATCAAGTGAAAATGCAAGCAAGAAAGTAGAAAACTTATTTTTTTAACTTTTCTACCCTTATGAAGGAATCAATCTTAGACACCAAAATGCAACTACATGTAACCGATTATTAATGGATCATCGATTGGTTACCCACAACTGCTGATGATCGATTACAAAATTTCAACCGATTTCTAACACTACAAACAATTCACAAAGTAGCACCCAGAAAGTATATTTTCTATTAAAATAATTCTCATTGATTTGCAGTGTTGGTTTCACTGATAGCTGTTTGTTTCAGGTTGGCTTGTGTCTGAACATGAAGAATGTTCCCTGGTTTGAGAACGCCGACCCTGACACATTCTTCCCGCGGTGTTACCGACTCAGTCACGAGGACGACAAGGCTGCCTTCACAGGTAGTCTTATGTGATTAATATCATGTGCTCACAAATCAATAACCTTTCTCAGGATACATTTTACCAAAAATGATTCTTTGAGTTGTCAGTCAATTATAGGGATTTTGAATTTATAACTGCATTGAACATTTTTTTAAAAAGCTTCTCTCAGATGAAATCATAAGATGCAAAAAAAAATAATTTTTTTTTTGACAATTCTGATGCTTGCATCAAACCAGAACCTTGAGTCTACCACTTACATTTCACAGCATCAACAGTGATATGGAAAAACATCTTTGACGATGGAGCAATTACAGGCTTTCTATACATTTTCTGAATCCTTGATTGGCCATTTACCTTGTATGAATTGTAAACTTCAAAACTTTATTCGATCATTTTTTTCATCAAAAGTGCAAAATCCCAGCCTGTCCCAAACCCTGCGCCAAAAAGCTTTAATTGTGATTAAAACATTTTATGCTCCCACCTTACCAAACAAGGATACAATTAAACTTCCCCTTCCTACAGATGACTACCGGCTGACGGCATGTATGAACATCCTGAAGATTGTAATCAGTCACAACATGGATGGTGTAAAGGAGGGTGAAGAGTCGTCAGGGGAGGTAACTCCAGCACCAGAATCTGACAAGGAAGAGTCAGCCAAGAAGAAGGATACAATTGAACCTCCAGCAGCACAGAAATGTGAGTTGAATAAAGGTTTAGATTGCATACCATTTTTGTGTGTGTTTAAATGCGTTTTTTAAAACAAAATTAAAACATTAATGTAACCTTTAAGATTTTTTAATCTCCCCATCTGAATTCTTACTTTGAGGTTATGACCGAAAGAATCACATGTCTAGCTCACGATATGAGATACACATGGCTTTTGTCAAGAAAAGATATTCTATTCATTATCCCACACCACGAAGTAGGAAAGGTATTTGGGTTTGAGCTCTGTCCATCAAAATGTGTGTGTCCATGCATTTGTCGATCTAATTTAAAGGGAATGGGAATAGCTTCTCACAGAAAGAAGTTTAGATAAGATTAACAGATGTTCTGTGTGTCTTTAGGCTATCAATACCTTGATGGAATCCAGTTGCAAACGAAGGATCATTTACATGTTGAACCGTGGCACCTAAACTTGGAAGGTAGAATAAAAAAGCGATTTGGATGGGAATTTTGATGACAATGTCTTCATGTTTAAGATAATATCCTAGTCAATTTGCCATAAAAGGATCATTTATATGTTGAACCTTGGAACCTTAATTTGGAAGGTAGAATAAAAAGCGATTTGGATGGGAATTTTGATGACAATGTCTTCATGTTTAAGATAAAATCCTAGTCAATTTGCCATAAAAGGATCATTTACATTAAGTGGAGTGTCTCAACTTGGATTTGTTTTCAGCATCAACTCCGAGTCCTCGCAATAAGAAACCCAAGAAGAAAGTTATCGTCCCACTGAGAGTCCTTGAACAAGCTATGCAAAGATGTGAAAGGTTCTTGGCATCCAAAGAACATGATGACATTGATATAGCTCAAGATGTAAGAGAAATTATTCTTAAAAAGTCGAAGATTTGTCCTTGTTTGATATAAATTTTTGTTTCAGGTTAAAATCTTGATATGGTATTTGTATATAGATATATAAAGTGTATATGTGTTCTGAAAATTTAAAGTAATTTGATGATATATTTTGTATAATTTTTGATTAGAATCCTGATAGGAATTGTAACAGACATGTTATGATTTCTTTTAATAATATCATTTGATTATGATTTGAAAAATTCAATAGATCACAACAACTCTTTTTTTAATATTTAAGGAAATCAAATCTCTTTTGTATTATTTCTTTTGGATATGACAACATCATAACAGGTATAAATATTTTGATTTTAACAACTTTGATATAAAAAACATTGAAAAATTTTAATAATACAAATTTGATACCAAAATGCCAAGCAGAAGTTCTGCAGGTTTAATGGTAATGTTTTCAAATATGTGATGCATGCTTTCCTCCAACAGTTTGTTTTCTTGTTTTCAGCCCTTATTGTTATCAGACAGTCAGTGGGATCAGCTCATACAGTATTACTACAATTTAGCTCAGTAAGTGGATTTTTCAAATTATTTTAAACAAGATATGAAATAAACTGAATCATTAAATGAGATATGAAACGATTTCATTTATGGATATATCTAACATATATATAAATATAATAATAATGAGATGTCAGTATCATGGGTACATAAACTTAAAGTACTTGAGAATTGATACCATTTTTATGACGAAGGCCTTGACAATTATGAAAATTCTTACTCACTTGAAGATACCCAAAAGCTACAAATGATAGCAACAACTTGTTTGCTTAATTGAATCCTTGAAACAAAGTTTCAAAACCATTAAGATAACAGCTATTATATCATTCAGTCTAAGTAAACCTAGCCTCAATAATACTTGCTATACTCCCATATTGAGTCTAGCTAGACGTAGTAACGGCTAGCGTCAGCCGACTTATCGAATTGACCAATTAGGACTCGTCTTGCCAAGCCGCAATAGTCTGCTTTCGCTCATATAACGTTGGAGGGTCATAGGTCGCTGAAAGGTTGGCTGATGCGACCTCTAACTGTATCTAGCTAGATTCAATATGGGAGTTTAGCAAGTATTATTGAGGCTAGGTTTACTTAGACTGTATATCGTTGTGATTTAAGCAATAGGTAGCAACATATAATTCCACAAACTTGTTATCTGTTTCTCCAGTGATGATGGGATTATCCAGTCAGTTCCCCAGAACCTCTTAGGACAGTGTGAAAGTTTGCTCAATCGTCTCAAGTCAAAGTGGCCTCAGTATGAGATGGATGGTACACGTAATGTCTGGATTGTGAAACCAGGCGCAAAGTCACGTGGCAGAGGTATGACTTGTCTCTATGCAATAAATTGTCTTAGAAAATGTATTCAAATAAAAGTTAAGATTGTAAAATCAAGAAATTTTATGAAAAGTTTAGTTAATTCTATGGCCTACTACAGGGTTTTGATTTAGAACTAGTCCGGTAGCCCATGGCTAATAAAAAGAAGCTGGTTTAGTGAAAAGCAGTGACTGGTAATCAGAAGGACTAGTTGATTTAAAGAAATTGTGAATATGGAGATGCATTTGGCTAATTTGATAGTCTTTTGGCAAGTACTGACAAGGAATGCATTTGTTTGAATGGCTTGTCAGTCAATATGGCTATTTCCAGCAACTGTTTTACGTTATGAATGATTTGTATATGTTACTTACATGCCTCTAATTTTTGGGAAAAAGTTAGCAGGTCTTGTTGAATGGAAATGATAAAAATGTTTATATTTGACTACAGGAATCATATGCTATGATAAGCTGGAGGACATGTTGAAACTGGTCAACTCTACCGTAGTGAGGAAGGACTGCAAGTTTGTGGTACAGAAATATATCGGTAAGTACTTCTCTCACTGAAAAATGGTTTGGAACTTATTTTCTAGAAGTCACAAAGTTAAATGCACCTTCATGCATGAATAAGAAAATAACCTATCACCAATACCTGCTTGTTTATAATCTGAGGCTATATTGCTTCATAATGATCATGGTTTATGCAGCTCCCAGTAAGTGACCTTGTCTGTGACCTTGCAAAATTTCGTACAATTGGAAGCCTTCTGAAATAATGTACCAATGCCCTTGTGCCATATACACATTTTAACTTGAGTGAAAGATAACATGACATAATGCCTATGTAACATAATATGATCCACACAAAAAAGTGAGTGATAAGCTCAAGCTGATTGAAAGTACATTATTTTTCTTACCATTTCTGTTAATCGGAATGCTTACATTCACCCTTACTCTCCTGTCCACGTAAACTGTAATCTTTGTATCATGTCTGTCAATATGGATGTTTCCCTCCCGTCCCCAGAACGTCCTCTACTGATCTACAACACCAAGTTTGACATCCGGCAGTGGTTCCTGGTGACGGACTGGAACCCCCTGACTCTCTGGTTCTACCAGGATAGTTACCTGAGGTTCTGTTCTCAGCAGTACACGCTCGACAACTTCGATGAGGCTATACACCTCTCCAACAATGCCATCCAGAAACACAAGAAGAACGGACCACGCTCAAACAAGCTGCCCAGTGATAACATGTGGACACATGAAGACTTTCAGGAATATCTCAGGTGAGCGATGATTGTAGTCACTCTGTTTGAGTGTGTGATATCCCTCTAATTGTGACACAATACCTTAATGAGGGTCCCCCAAGAAGGACATGTCGACGAATAAAAGTCACGTTGAATTAGAGTAATTCCTTAACCTTTGTCTTTCTTTCTGTCTGGAGGGGCGGGATAGCGCAGTGGTAAGCTCGTTTGGCTTCGGATCAGAAGGTCCTTGGTTCGAATCCTGCCAGGGGCTCGGCAATTTTGTCTGCAGTAGAGAACTGTTCTACACACAGTCAGTTTTGGGTGCAATGCTACACTGAATTTCAGCGCAGTACCATCGTTAGTTGCAGTCGATGTGTACAGGTTTCACTGCAATACATAGCCACAATAGTGATGCAGGCTTTCTCCCTTCTATAATACTAAAAGCCGCGATATAAGTGAAATACTCTTGAAAGCGGCGATAAACCCCACCTCACCTCACCTCTTTCTGTCTGTTCCTTCATGCTTTCAAACCCCTTTCTCACTTCTCTTTTGGATGGCAACATCAATGTGTTAAATAGCTAAAATATTGCTGACAACATATGAAAACTTCCACCCCACTCACTGTATTTGTGGTGAAGATCTGAAGACCATCTCTAGTTGTGTACTTACACTGAGATCTATGTTGCAGGAGTCGGAAGCAGCCGACTATCTGGGAGGACGTGATCTACCCCGGTATGAAGAAGGCTCTCATTTGTGCACTGCTGGTCACCCAGGATCTCATTGAGTATCGCAAGGTAGGATCAGGATTTGTTGGTTCTCATTCTATGCACCTAGAAATAACAATTATAATTTTTGATAATATTTAATTTTTCAGCCTCACAAGATATGATAAACAAGGTATTTGTCAAGAAAAAAAACATTTCTATTTATTTTATGATTTAATCATTGTATTTCTATGGAAATTGAAGCACATTGATATTGAGTCGGTTGAAAGGGAGCCCAGTTCCTAAGCAACAATATGAAGTAATGAGCTTGTCATTGCGTCAAAGCATTGTTTGATGACATCAGGTCATTGTTGTTATCAGTCACTAGTGACGTATAACACGTTCCATTATTGTTGTCACTAGTGACTGATAACACAGTTTATTTTCATTGATAGATCTCGGTATTTCACAGCCAATATTATAATAACTGGTTTTATCAGTGAAATTAAAATGTCTATCAGGCAACTGTGACGATATATTATACTTTGACTGTGACTATGACTCACTGGGAATCAGATTTTTCCAATTCGTCAAAATTTGAGAAAATGCCTTAAATTTTTTTACAACTTTTCCTCATTATTATAACGTATTATTCATCTCTACCTCACTTGACCAGTCCTCGTTTGAGCTGTATGGTGCAGACTTCATGTTGACGGAGGACTGCCAACCCCTGCTGATAGAGATCAACTCCTCGCCCAGTATGGAGGCCAGTACACCCATCACTGCCAGACTCTGCTCTAGTGTGCTCGAGGACACCATCAAAGGTACATTATTATAGGAATTACTAGATAAAGTTCATTGAGTCATTGGTGTTCCTAGGTAATCTGTAGAGGGTAATTTTGACCAATTTTGACTCTTTGCGATTGTAGAAACATCTAACGTCTTATAATTTTAAAGGACACCAAGCCAAAAGGGTGGGCAAATTTTCCCAGGAACCCCTCTAGGAACAACACCGGAGTGATTAGATGAATATGATGTTATAGATCATAGAGATAAAAAAACTTGATGCCTTAACTGATAGAGGATTGGGATGTTTTCATTAATCTGAATTACATTTTTTATCAAAAGTAATTCCAGTAGTCACACCAACAGGAATCGCTCTCTTGGTAGAGATGTTTCATTGACATGACAGAAATATTTTGCATTGAAAACATAGTAGCTTTGCACTACTTGAAGGTCAAAACACAATTAGGAAAACAACAGAAAAGATAAACATATTTACAACACAAGAAACTTCAATGATTTTATAGTCTCTTATCTATTCTATTCCAGTGGTTGTGGACAGGAAGTACGACCGTAACTGTGATGTTGGCCGGTTTGAGCTGGCCTACAAGCAGCCCCTGGTGACAGTTCCACCGTACATCGGCATCAACCTCAGTGTAGATGGGACCAGCATCAGGAAGCCTGGACTCCTCCGCAAGACAGAGGGAGGAGACCAACACCAGACTCCCCGGACCTCTGTCAAACAGAGTGTGTCTAGTGAGAAGGTCACTGAGACAAAGAAGTCAACGACCTTGAACTCTATCGGGGAGGCACCAGAAGGAGGCAAGTGGGCAGGCTACAGTCATTCCAAGAGCAACAACCAAGCATCCAGTACAGTGAAGAACCCCAGCACTCAACCGTCCACGGGCAAGAGTTCAACATCGTCTAAGTCTGAACCACAGTCTCAGGATTCCAAGGTGACAGCTACGAAATCAGAGAGTAAGAAGAGTGATCACACCGAGGGCAGCCATCATCATCCAATCAGACACGTGAATCCTCAGCCTCCTCCTCATCCTAAAGTGTGCACGCAGACGCCGTATCTGTCTGGACTGACCACCCGTAGGATTGTTTCTCGGACGTCAGTGTCCACGAACTATACAATTCCTCCGCCAGTATTGGAGAGACAGAGCAAGGCTACAGTGTCAGTGAACAATGTGGAATCCACTGATATTCGGACAATGAAACCCACTGGAGTTGTAAAAGGTAATGAGTTAAGCTGCAGGGCTCTACTTCCCTCTCATAAAGTAAAGAAAAAGATTAGGCGAAGCGCTAATAGGTCTAGATTTAGGCAACAAGTGAAGCCCCAAGTTACAGTATCTTTCCCACAAGTACCATACGCCAGTATCAACGTGGTGTACCGATCGTCCAGTGGGAGTGAGCTGGTTGGGCCACCTCGCCTGAGATACAGCTACCTCTCCAACTCATCTGAGAATTTGTACCAACCACGGCTGTTGTTCGGAAGCATTGAGAGCTCGTAGCGGAGTACGTTCTGGGTCAACCCTAACATATAGTTTGAATGTGTGCCCTAGTGTTGATACAAGCTTGGCTTTTTGCACTAAAGTAGCTAGGGGCTACTGTAACCAGCTCTTGGCATAGAATTAATGTAACCAGCCCTTGGCGTAGAATTAATGGAACTTGCCCCTGGCATAGAATCAATGCATCCAGGCCTTAGTATGGTAATGTTAACCCTTTCACCCCTACAGACATGAAAACATATTTGTTGGGGTGTAAGGGTTAAATCAACTTCCCCGGCAATTCATAACTTGTGCCACTCTTGGTCACTGACTGAATTAAGCCTTGCTGCATCACACCAGAACTTGTGTGTGAGTGCAGCACTTTTAAGTGATGTGAACCTCCAGGAGATCTCTGATTGTACATAGGGCTTCCACGGGTCCAAAGGATTGGACTCAACTACTTCAGGGGTCAGATACGATCTCGGACCTCAGAACCCCAAATTTAATCCATGCCCACATTTTTGGATTTGTGTTGCTCAAAAATCCTTGTCTTACCCAAGAAACCTTGAATTGATATTCTAGCATGTATTTCGACTTATAAAATGTCATATGACATCAATGTCTTGAAATGGTAATGTTGATCACCTGTCTTCCCACATTCCATACATACAGACTGAAATAACTTAAATAATTAGCAATGATATCCATGTTTTGACACCAAGGACTTGAGTCCAGCTTAAACCGGAACAGAACTCAAGTACTCGAGAATCCGTGAGAGCCCTAATTGTACAATCAAGTCCTCCTGCAGTAGGTTGAAGATGTGGCACAGAAACAGTGACAAATGCATCATGGTTTAAATCAAGCAAGTTCAGTGTTCAAAATAACTGTCAGCCAATTGTTGAATACCAGTAGTTTGAGATTGAATGTGTTTGAGAAGAGGCCAGCAAGCCCATCTGGCTTGTATGATTTTAGAGGCACTAAGTTCATAACATCGCAGGGCTTGGTTCATTTTACAAACCACAAGCCTTGCTTGCTTGTAGGGACTGTAAGTCATTTTGAACACTGTACAAGTTTTGCCTTGTTGGGGAAGATAGTTAGTTATAAAAATGAGAGGTAGTTTATCAAGCTTCTTCTCATTGAGTAGACATAGCATTTCATTGATGTTGGTTAGTAATAAAATGAGAAGAAGTTTATCAAATTTCTCCTCATTGTGTAGAACTAGCATTTCATTGGTGTTGGTTAGTAATAAAATGAGAAGTAGTTTATTAAACTTCGTCTCTTTGTAGAGATAGCATTTCATTGATGTTAGTTAGTAATAAAATGAGAAGAAGTTTATTAAATTTCTCCCCATTGTGTAGACATTGCATTTCAGTGAAGTGTTTTTCATGCAGTGGCAATGGTATAATAGTTCAAAGTAGATATTTAGATCTGCAGTTGTGCTTAAGATTAATTAAGTTTCTCCTTAGAGTTCGACTTGAACTATGATAGGTCAATGGAGATAGGAACTGGATGCACAAAATGTTCTTACAATCGGATACTGATAACATTAGCATCCAGAAAGGGTTTGTACAAAGACAGGTAAAGGTATATAGAAGAGACCTTATCTTATGTCTCTGATTCATATACTGATAGGAATCATATTTTGGGTTTACAATCATGAAAAAGATAACGGCCAGCCCAAGTTTGTTCTCTAATCATAATTTTAATAAAAAGCTTATAAATCAGGAAGGATTAATCATTTAAGAATTCAGCATCTTTTTTCGAGTAAAGAAGTGACGGATATCTTTGAAAAGGGAATCTGCAGTAAAAAATAACATATATTTCTTTGAGAGACATCTAAGAAGCTGGTGAGATGAAAACGAACCAGTTGTTCCAGATATTCAACTCCTTTATTGCAACTTGCTTGATAACTGTGTTAATATCTAGATTGAAATATGCATTTGATGCAGTAAAGAAACTGACTTTTGATAGTCATGGCAAACAAAGCGTAGAACCTGGTGTAGATCTTTATACACTTATCACACATATTGAAATAAATGATATTACCTTTCAAAATTATCAAAACAATAGTTGTAACAATAATTTCATCTTAGCAAATGTATACACTCTCAAATATTACAAGTTCTATATTTATGTGCAGTTATTTTTCCATGCATGCAATTAAACTCTGTAATATATGCTTTTTAGTTGTTAGTAGTAGCTTTTGATAATTGTTAGCCTTTTGATCGGTCAATAGGATAGATTTAAGTATGATTTACATATCAAAACATGCTATGTCAAGTATTATTAGTTGCCCTGAAATAACGAGAGTAATATGAGGTACTTTGATGAGTTTTCAAAGGTTTAACCAAAGAATTTCCAAGTGATTAATTGTATAATTTTAGCTAGGCATGATTAGAATATAATTATTAATATAATTTTAATATATTTTGGCAATGGATCGACAATGAATCTCCTAAAATTCTGTAAAACATGTGACTTTATTAAAAGATGAACAATAATAAGATTCAGCATCACTATCTGTTTTGACAATGTAAACATTTCATTACTCCTTGCTAATATCAATACAAATTTAATCCTTGTATTTTTCAAATTACTTAATAAAGAAAATTCATAATTTTCTTCATCCAGTGAAAACAAAGAAGTTAAAAGTATGTTTTTTTCCAAATTATATCCCAATAAATCTTTATTATTCTACAAGAATAGAAACTATAGTTATGTCTAACAAGAAAATGATATAGTTTATGAAGCGGATTAACTCCTTAGTTCTTTTGATGCTAACCTTTAGTTAAAAAGATGAACATTTAGTTAAGTAGATGTTTTAGAGATAAATAACATTAGATGTAGTGACTAAATGAAACATTGATATATGTTGGATCACACTAGATAATCTATTGAAGAAAGTGTGATCCCCAATAGAAGTGATAGATGTTGCACAATAGAAGCACTTTACTAATCGCAGGACATTCTGGAGACCGATCTAAGTCCTAAGATTAATCCTTGCCTTGTTCAAAGGTTTGCTAAGATCAATCTTATGACTTAAACTTGTCACTACAATTTGTTTGCTTTATTTTCCATCAGTGCTGTGTAAATGGGCTTTTACTTTCCTTTTAGACAGGAAGTGGGTAAGGTTTGATACTAAATATGGAATGTCAAAAAAACCTTTCATCTTTCTATTCAGAATGCTGTTGTGATTTGAATTAGTGATGTCTAGGATTTTGTTGATGCACTTAATGGCCATGTGTCCTTGTCAAATTCTTGACTTTGACTCAAGTGCTCGAAGTTCTTATTTTGAAACAAGAGGTCGTTCTTCCCTGATTTTTATACACATAAATGGCTACTAATTGAAGTTATGTCTTGACATGCTATGTTGAAATGGTTATTCAACACCTCACAGAAAGTCTGAAGTTACTTTTTAAAAAAGTCTGAAGTTACTTTTTAAAAAAGTCTGAAGTTATTTTCAAATATAACAGTGGTCTCCTGTTTTCGAGTCCTCAAGTTAAGAAATGGACTCCTGTTCAGCAAGACCTAACAGAGGCTTGAGTACAGAATAATCTGAATATCCATACTTAAACCTATGGTACTGAAACAAAGCAGGCAAATTGAAGTGATCATGTCTCCAGAATGTCATCCTTGGTAACCCAGTATTAACTTTGCCACAGTTGTCAATGTTTATGTTTTCAGGGGAAATAACTCTTAATCTTCAACACAAGTTTGTGTTGCTTACTAATCAAAGACCTGAGTTCAGTTGTCAACCCACGGTTTGGATTGATTATAGGGCTCTGATTGCCAGTGATTGGTGTGAACAGCACCATAACCAAAACTCAATAAAAATTGAGATATCCAGTACTGCCCAGAATTCCTTTTAAATACCATAACTTTAATGTCTCCCTATCTTGTCATTTACGCATTTCCAATGTAGACATAGAAACATGTTTTATTATATTAGATTGTCTTTCTATGACAATGATGTCTTCTGTGAGTTATTTTCCTTGAGAACATATATACAGCTTGGATGGTGTAAATAAAAAGGGAACAAATGTGTAAATATGAGTTTTGTAAACAACAAAACTTAGTCAAATATTTTGTTACTATTTGTATTTTTATGAACAGTATCTTAGCAGGAGTGGTTTTTCACTCTCAAGGGTAAACCTATTCAGTATTTGATTTGAATAACCAAAAGACAAAGGAGCTTCCCAGTTTAGAGCTCTGTATAAACTATTTACTTTTCAGCATTTCTTAACACCAATTTATCCTTGTTATTCAAGGGATGTGTCCGTGTATATATATTTATATAAGTATTCTCATGCAGGTCATAATCATGCTCATCATTCATGTTGTGTGATGTGGTCACATGATCACATCAGCCTCACTTTCATCTGCCAAGCCTCAATCTGAGGTTGCAGCAAGTGTGTTGTGTTTTGTCATCAATTTTTGAGAACTGTTGATCCTTTTCCTTACAAACTCAAATTAATCTAGCTTTTATTCGACTCAACTCATATCTGATTTCTGTTTGTTTCTGCAAGGAAAAAAGCGGCGTAGAAAACTGGTCCAAGGTCACCCCAAAATTGGACCATTCAAATTGGCTCTGACCAACAAATCTCCATACACCGTGGTGCGCAAACTACCCGTCATTAAGGTCCATATCTTAAACAAGCATAGCTGACCTCCCGACCTTGACCTGTAACAGGTCAAGGGTCAAGGTCACTATGTATGCACAAGGTAGCACACTTTTCTGCATGTGCAAAGCATGCCTACACATCACTAAGTCTGCTAACTCTCTTGCTTAGAAGTTACATTTGTCATAGATTCTCTCCCCTTGGTGTCTGGACATTCTCAAACGGTCATGGAGATTCACAATATGCTTTTTGAATATAATATCCCTAATATTCCCAATATTATTTTTTATTTATATATATTTTTTGTTTCTTGCTTCAATATGAATAGTTATTGATTTTGATCATTATCTTAAGCTATATCTTTATCTGCTTTGGTAAGTGTAATCATGTCAACGATGTTACGAACAAAGTAACTTTTTCTGATGCACAGATCTTTGTCTATGGAAATTTAAATGTGGATACAATTAAACAATATTTTCCTCTACATTAAATAATTATTTCAGATTTTGCATTTTCTTTAACAATAAAGCAAAGTGTTCAGTTGATAATATCATAACCTTGAATCATGAATACTCTGCTTTTTAAAATTTGTCTTTCTTCTATCAGAAAATTTAAAACCAAGACAAGATACAAAAGAAAATCTATATTCTATGTATTTTTTTGCCTACTAACAGCAACCAGGCATGCTTTGCACATGCACTAATCCCAAAAAATCTCTTTATCAGTGGAATCTCCAATTATTTTTATTATGCACCCATTTTATGATTTTATGACTGCTTCAAAGTTGCTTATTTAATCTATGGAGCTAGACAACACCCCTGTTATGAACCTTATCAGCCTTCAACTTTAAGAATATATTTCTTCTAGCTTGGAAGACAAAATTGTGCTCGACAGACCCAAATATTTCCTGGAATTTTACAATTTAAGATTCAATTAATATATCTTAAAATTATTTTAGGATGTTGAATTGAAATTGATTTCTCAAACGTTTTATTTGCAAAGAAATTAAAAGTTATTATATATACCTTGTGTGTAAGTAATACATGGACTTAGGAAAATTGAGATTTGTGGCAGTCATATGCAATCACCTACCCCTATCCCAAGATTTCCCGCGCCACCCACCTCCCCAAAAGCGTTTTTACCCCTATGTGCCTTAGTTTATATCTTTCTCTTGTAGATATAACCCTGGCAATAGTGCATGATCTAACCCTATTCTTTAGAATCCTTTCTATATTTCTTCTTTAGTAGCATTTAATTCATTTTGTGATTTTAATTAGTCATTTGTGTATTTCTTTCAAAAAATAGATTAGTTTGATGTCTTTAAGTTTTAGAGAAATTGTTTTACTCCAATATCATGATGAATTTTCATCATTTTTATTTTTTAGGAAGTATCTAATTAGATGCAGCAAAACTGAACATCAAAATGTACTTGAAAATTGATATATTTCTAATAACATTTTTTTTTTGTTATATTTTTTATATCATGGTCATGATCTCTAATATTTCATTCAACAATTTTTTTATCTTTTCACTTGATTATTTCATATTTTCTTGTTGTAAAATGTTTAATTGTAATGTAGTTCCATTCTATTGTCAAATTCAGTTAATTATTAATTTGATTAGAAGAGAAGAAGTATTATTGATGATTAACTTCTTATTGTAGATATAAGCAATTTTTTTTAACATTCATATCCTGTCTTCAAGCATGACTATACAGCTTGAAAATAGTATAAGAATGTACTGGTATACCACAACTATACTATTGTCTACAATAAAGAAGTTGATCATCTATAAAAAAAATTTTTTTTTATATTTCCAGATTATGAAATGCATTTTAAACAACTTATTACATATAAATACTTTACAAGATAGTTACTTATCACAAAATATCATGTGATGATGATAAAAATATATTAATTGATTTTGTTTTCTCTGTATATGATAGAAGATATAAATAATTTACAAGATAGTTCTTGTCACAAAATATCATGTGATGATAAAAATATATTAATTGATTCTGTTTTCTTTGTGAATGATAGAAACGGAAGCGACTCAAAAAGAAGGTGATATAAAGAATAAATGGTCTCTGATTTTAAGTCCATGTTTCACATGAATCTGCATGTTTGCACAAAAGCTCATAGGCTAAGGTGTCCAAAGAGGACTTAGTGCTAGGACCCTTGTAAGTTATAAGAGAGCTTAAGATGAAGAAACAGGTTGGGCCTAGATTTTCGAAACTGACTTCATGCTTAGAAGATCGCAATTATCATATATTAACATCGGCATACAAACTGCATACATTTAAGCACGAAGATAGCTTTGAAAATCAAGAACTAGGTTACATAAGTAATCTCTATATAGAATGATCCTAATGACAATCTTAGCACAATAAACTAGTTTTGAAAATCTGGGCCAGAAATGCATGATATTCCTTATGAAAGAAAATCTTGGAAAAAGGTTATGGATTATATTTGTGAATTTGAAGGAATACTTATTGTTTTATTGTTTTAAAAAGTTGAATGGTACATTTTTGGGAATATATATTTGATATTATTATGTTTATGAAAGAAATATTTTTACACCTTTTTGTAAGTGCAATTTGATGTTTTCTCTTATGCAACTATCTTTAAATTCACCATATGGGCTTGCAACAAAAGCACTTAAAGATATTTGGAAAATTTGAAATAGAATTATACAAAATATTTGTTTCTATTATTTCTTAGATCTTTGTTATTTACAATTTATAATATTGCTCGCTGCAAAGATTAATTTTTCTCTTTATAAATTTCATGTTTGTAGTCTGTCTTATGTGTTTTCATTTTCATATCATTCATTTTCATCATTCTTCTTTAGACATTTTCGTTTAGGTACTTAGTGAAGGTTTGAATTAATTATGTTTATAAAAATATTGTATCTTTAAATGTGTGTATGAGCTAAATGAATTATGTTTGTTTGCAGTGTTATTAACATAAGTTTTTTTAACAGCATGAAACATATCTTGCCTATACTTATTAAATGATTTCATTTGAATGAATACTTCTTTAACGATATCTAATTATTGGAGAAAATTTTTTTTTTTTAATTAAAATGAATGTGAATTGAGAATAATATGCTTTCTCAGAGATTGATAAATGACAATTAATAAAAAGATTCAAAATTAGACTTTATAAGGGAATCAGGTCAAATTATTTTCCCCTTTGTATGAATTTAAAATTATATTATTTTTTATCATAATCTGAATGAATAGATCTAAAATATATATTTTTTTTAACCTTAAAGTCAAAGACAACTTTAAAAGGAAAATAATTATTTTACCTTTTAATCTATCAAGATTAAATAATATCATATATAAATATCATACTGGAGAAAATAAAATGACTCATTTTCCCAAAGACAAGCATTATATTCAAAATTAATTAAACATCTCTCTAATGATTTAATCTGTGTGACGAGCTTGAGTTGATTAATCAGATTGCAGATTTTGCTTGCTCTTGACTAACCGCTAACTTCTTCCTCTATTAACAGGTTGCGTAGAAGCACTAATCGACGGCACGTGGGGTCGCACATGTAGCGAATGTGGCGGGGGTATGAACCTTCATCTTGAGAACCCCAACCCAAACTGTCGCTGTCGTCAAGACAGTGTCATCGTAACTATGGAATATGGCCGAGCTCGAAGTGCTCGATTCGCTGCCACCCCGATTCGCCCCGGAAGCGGCTACAAACAGCCCCGACCCCCAAGTGCGTCCTTCACCCCACAGAATTCTAAAGCCAAGGACACTAGCAACGCAGGTTTCAAAAATATGAAAACAGATAAGGTTTTGTTGAAGTACACAGACGGCGGAATCAAAAGACCCGTGACGCCAATATCAATGCAGATTAATCCGTTACCGAGGTTGGTTCGGAGGTATATCGGACGCCGCCTTGTGGCGTCTCATGATACTAACATGCTTCAGAGGGCGGTGTATATCGATACATCACAAGTAGAGAACCCCCTGTCCATTGTATCACAGAGTTACTGCAGGTGATTCCAGGTTTTGTGCTCTTAGGTAAATTGAGTCTATTGAGGGCATACATCAGAGTTACTGCAGTAGATATCCCAGGTCTTTTGCTCTTAACTGTATTATTTGATTGAGGCCATAAATCACAGAGTTACTGCAGTCGATTTCAGGTTTTGTGTTGTAAGCTTAATTGCATCAATTGAGGTCTTGTGGTATGTTGATATGACAATGAGATATTCAAAGATGTGATATATGAAGTATATTCCTTTCATAAATGTAGAGAGTGCTTGTGCTGTAAGGGATGGTCCAATTGAAATGTGTGTTTAAATCTTGGGCTTTTGGTATCAATGGAGGTCAAATATGGTGTTTATGATTTCATATTTACAGTTATTTAGGTAAATAATTCTTCATTTCTTTTTCTTGTTGGTTCTTCAAATTTGAATTGAATGGAATTGAGCTTTGTACCGTTCATTTGGTATGTGCAGAAATGTAAATTTGAATTTTGACTTTCAAAATAAATTTTGAAGGATTTTGCACAATATTAACTCAGCCAAAACTCTCAGGACATAATTAATAAAATTTGAAAATCATAACAGATATGTTGAGAACATCTGGTAACGTAGACTGGAACCTTTTGACAAAACTAGTATGTGACTTTTAAAGATAAAGATGATTGAAGTTTGCCCTGGGTTAATATCATTACACTTTTATGTGATTTAAGAAGATCAAAAACCTCTACAGATTGAACAACCATTAATTTATCAAAGCATGAAATTGTGAAACCCATTATATCATATCTTTGAATTTCAAATCCTGAAGGAAAGCAACCTGGAAATATGTTCGAAAATATGAAGCCCAAATCATTCACATCTTCCATGGATTTATATATTGCAAACCTGAAGATAGAAACCTGAAAATATATTTGAAACCTGTGTTGATTTTTGCAATGGTCGTAAGTCCATAACCATGCTCAAATACATTGGTCTAATTTTTAATGATCTCTCTTTATGAGTTTGCGGTGTAATGTTGTTTGATTCTTGCTTGTTATGATCTGAAGATTAGCTCAAGTTAGAGGCATTTTGTTATTTTTTTAATTTGTTAAAACTTGTTATTTACATCAAATACATTGATCAAACATTTCATCCTCTGTCATTCCAACCCATCATCATATCATTTCCAGGATTTATTTATTTAGCTTGTCTTTATTCCTCTTTGAAAGGGAACCATTTATAAGTTGTTTTCTATTCTCTTTATTTTTTTCTGCATATTTGAAGTAAATAAATATCAGTATTGTTGTATTACAGAAATTGGTTAATACTTGTATATTGAATTTCGGCTCTAAATTAGTCTGTACTTATCATTTATTTCTTTGATTTTTACTATTGAGTAAATAGTATTTTGGGTATTCCTTATTACGTAAAAGTTTGTAATCTCTAGCTCATTCAAAAACTTGGCATGTTATTCTTTTCAAAATCATTTTTCTCAACATCTGATATAATATTATGGACAGATTAGTCAAAAATGTTTCAACTAACTTTTCGTTTCAATCTACAATATAAGAAACTAAGTAAAGTTTTCTTAATGATTTATATTTGTAAATCAATAGAAGTAAATTCAAATTAGATTTGTTTACTGTCAAAGCTGTTCCATATACTAATATCAGTAAATTAATAGAATCTCCATCTGTCCTAAGATGGTCATGAAAAACCATTCTTACGAAAATATTTCCTATTTTTGAATTTTGAGTTGTTTGTTTTAATCCAATCATGTAATTAATTTAAGGTGATTATTTATTCAACCTTGTATTTTCTGCTACATGTCAATCATGTCAATAACTTACAATAAATCACATCTTTATCCTTTTGTTTATGAAACTATTTATCTACTATTTAGTGTACAGTGTTGTTCCTAGATGATCAGCTGAGGGGGTCATGTTGACCTTTTCAGAGCTATTGGGACTCTTTGCCATGGTTAATGTATCCTACTTCTCAAAATTTTAGGGACACCAAGCCAAAAGGGTGGGCAAATTTCCCCAGGACCCCCTCTAGGAACAACACTGTCTACATAGATTCTGAATCTCTTTTACCAAGCTACAAACTCAATTCTATATAAAATTAGGTTGAAAATGAAATAGTTTCCTAATACTGACAATGGTTTATGTTTTTGAATATCTTTTTTCTGCTCATGAATTCTTTCTTTTTAAACAGCATCAGTGCTGGAAATTGTGAATAATTCGATAAAGTACACACCATTTTTGTAAATTTAACAGGTTTGAAAAAAATTCTGCAAGAAAGAGAATTGCCTTTTCTAAAATGTTTGTTTTGTTCAAGACTGTTTGACTTACATTTTTGTTATGTTCTAAAGAGTTTTATTATTATTGATTCCTTTATTGGAAATAGGCAAGTGTCATATAGTTCAGGGTAACTTCAGCTAAAACCTGTCTCAATGTTTTGTTTGCGAACATATCATTATGTTTAATATTTCATTGTTTATTCTAATTTTTATGTGATTCAGGATATTTTAAGAATTATGTTTTTTATTTATTACCTCATTCCTGTACAATCAGCAATGGGTGCCAAGGACAGGAGGTCTTAACGTTTGATGCGAACAAAATAATTTTGAAAATATTTAATATTAGTAATGTTCAGTTATGATATTCATTTATGCAACAATTAAACTTGAGACATATCGACTAGTATTTTGGGAGTGCAGATTTATTTTCAAATTGGTTAAAAATGTTTATTTTATTGAAGCAAGCTTTCACAATTTTTTGTTCTAGAAAATTAATTTCTACTTAGCTCATTATGGGTAAAACATTATTAATAGTTTATAAAGGAATGATCAAGCCAAAATAGCTTTATGTAACTGCATTGAAATGAGTAATAGTCAAATTACATCAGTCTGAATACAATGACCAAGTCCTAAGGAAAAAATTTCAAAGTATTTATCTGGTTGGGATACATTAGTTTTCCTCTTTACAAATGATGCGGAGAAGAAACCACAATTGGATAGAGTTTCAATGCCAGTAGAGTCAAGATTTTTAAGATTAGATTCCTTGTGGCATGGTTGATTTCAATCAGAATGAATAGCATTATTTTGTATCACAGCATTAAGAAATGTAATTAAATTCCTTGACAATCCTGTGTGACTTGTATGGTGAATATATTGGTGGTCAGTGTTTATATATTGTATACACGTTTTGTCTGTGATAATTGCATACTGCTTCTCCACATGATTTCATATATATATATATTATTTTTTGAAAATACAGATTTCATAATCAGAGTTTTGTGCAGTTTTATCCAATTATGATACAGAATAAATTCAATACTTACTTTTTTTGTTGTTGTGATTTATATGATGGTTTTGTTAAATCAAGGACATTCATAGCTCCTTTTAGCGTCCTTAGTTAAATGGTAACCCATCCAACTTTCAACTACTGCTTTAATATTATCAGTTGACAACAAATCTTGCATTTACACAGTCTCTCCCCACAGAGGCAGATCGAGTCATGAAATGTTGATACAGCCTCTGTTCTATTACGCCAAAATCCTTGGAAAAAATTGCACCACAATCCATTTGAATTTCTTTATCAAATGACAACGCTTCTTGCATGGGAAGGGTGGTTCATATCACAATGCTTTTGCCAATGATTCCATCGTCAAAATGATGATTTTAGAACAGCGTTACTGATTGCACAACTTATTTTGATTACCTCCAATCAGGCATCTCCCATTCTATCCCACAAAGTCGGCTTAATAGAACAGAGGCTGTATCAACGTTTCATGACTTGATCTGAGAATGGTATTTACAGGCAACATCCCACAACATGTATGATAAAATATCTCAATAGTTAGCTCATGTATATGTTTTATATCAACTATGGGGAAGTACCGAGATTTGAAAAGGATTTTGCTACTGTTAAAGCTCAAGGTCACGACTTTAACATGGTTTTTAAATCTAATTTTGTTGAAAATACTGCTTGGGAAGTCAGTTAGTGATGACACCCCTGGGAAGTCATTTGACTTGTTGACATTTAAGTCAAAGTTCAAGGTCACAACTTCTGAAAGACTTATATTATTGCTTTTGTGGAGAAGGTGGAACAGGTAAATGTGTCCTGCAAATTCTAATCTAGTTTTATCATCTCTAGTTTAAAATATTAGCTTCTCTTTTCATTCAAACTCTAGATTTTCCTCAGATACTGGAAAATACATTTCATTTTTTTATGAAGATAAGGATTTTGAAATACAGAACGTATCACAATTATATTTCTTATACACAAAGTATACACAACACACTACTTAATCATAGTGTAAATTAACAACATTTTTACCCACATCTATTTCATATGATGGACAGGAATGTTTCCCAATCTTCACACCGATATATAAAGACTTAAACCATCTGCCTTCATGCCTATCATTCCTCAATAGCATTTTAGAGCAGAATTCTCCACTGACACAGGTAGTTTAAATCCATTTGGTCCAATGATAGTTCTTTGAAATTTTATTTTTGTCACAACAACAAGGCATTGTTGATATATGGATATAAAGAATAACTTTTAGCAATGTATATTGCTACAAAAGAAATAAATTTTCTTAAAGCCTCACGACAAACCAAGAAAGTAGTTCTCTTTGGGCACATGCAGTTTCAGTTCTTCTTGAGTATAGTGTATAAAGATTCTGTGCCCAATTTAATGAATAAAGTTCTACTTCTAAGCCTCACTACAAGCAAGATTGTCTACCATGGCAACCCTAGAAAGTACTCCACATTTGGCCCAGACATATAGAGAATCTCACCCAAGTGTCTTCTGATATCAAATATATCAACACGAGTTGATTAAAGTTACAAATATCCGAGGCTTGCCGAGGATATTTTTACTTTAATCAACGAGTGTTGATATATTTGATATCAGAAGACACGAGGGTGAGATTTTATTTATCATCCAAATCATTTTTCAACAGTTATTAGCAAAAGAATGAACATATTTGAACACGAAACTGCCATTAGACTTCTTGAGCAGTGAGGTCATTGCATTGTGACGTCATCAGCATTATGACGTCATAGCATTGTTACGTCATGAACTTTGTGACGTCATAGTATTGTCTTAGTGTTCTAAGTGATGCCAAAGCCTTGTGATGTCATTTAACTGATGATGTAATAGGATTATGACGATTTGTTTGTAGCGATATCTACAATGTAGATATCGCTTGTAGATATCGCTTGATCTCAGAAAAGCGATATCTACTGTGGTAGCCACTTTTGGATGATAAATCAACTTCTTGAATATGCTGCTCATGATTATGTGCCCTATATACTGAATAAATTTCTTCTTAACCTGAATACGATCAATGTTGTCTGCCATGGTAAGCCCAGAAGGTACTTCCTATGCTACACAGGATTCTGTGCCCTACCAGAGGCGTATATGGGATTTTCGAACTGGTGGGGTGCGCCCTATTTGTGTCACAAATAATGCTATAAATGTATTGCTTTGGATCAAAGAATATGTCTTTACAGTTTTCTGAATTAAAGTTCCATTCCGAACACTTTTGTTATACTATTTATCATAGATGAGAACTGTAGCTTATAACAGTTACTGTATTTGAAACTCTCCTGAGAGAGGTGTTCACTCCAGCACGCCCCTTGTGTATCCGGAAATGCCTATATACTGAATTTAGTTCTTCTTCTAAGCCTTACTACAATCAAGGTTATCTACCATGGTAAACCCAGTAAGTATTCCACATTGGGACCACACATTAATTTTTCAATTCTACAAAATAATGCACAGGATTCTGTGCCCTACATTGTATATATCGAATAAAGTTCTTACTACAATGATTATTGTCTACAATGGCACACCCTGAAAGGAGTTCACATTTTGCCAATATTTTTTCCATTTTTTATGAATACACTGTTCAGAAATCTATGCCGTAAATACTGAATACAGTTTTTCAAAGTTCCAAGGTTGTCTGCCATGGTAAACCCAGAAAGTACTCCACATTGGCCCCATAAAGTTCCAGTTCTTCTTGAATATACTCACTTGATTCTGTGCCCTAAATACAAACAAGGTTGTGTTCCACGGCAAACCCTTAAAGTACTCCACCTTTGACCCGTACAGTTCCAGTTCTCCTTGAATATCCTGTTTTCTTCTAAGCCTCACTACAGTAAAGGTTGCCTTTTAAACCAAGAAAGTACTCCACCTTGAGCAAATACAGATCAAGTTCTTTTTTAATATGCTGCACAGGAGTATGTGCCCTATGGGGCGCGGATATTAAATTTTCGTATGGCCGAGGTGTGCCCTATTGGTGTCACAAATAAAACTATTAACTTTATTGCTGTTGATCAAAGAATATGTTTGAAAAGTTTTCTGAATGTAAGGTTGTCTACCATGGTAAACCCAGAAAGTACTCCACGTTGGGCCCATAACGTTCCAGTTCTTCTTGACGGATCTGTCTCAACCTCTCTACGGCTGGAACCTCCTTGAGCAGCATCTGGCAACAGTCACAGAAGTCAACTTCAAACTCCTCATTCCACTTGGTCACCCCAACCACCAATACCCTCCCCATGTCCCGGTAACCCATCCAGGAACAGAACATCGACACATGTTGCTGCACCTTCTTCAAATTCTCAACTTCATGGAAGAAGTTCTCGTTTTGCTTTCTGATCTCGTTCACCAATTTGGAATGAAAATGATCGTAAATCTTGTAATCCAAATGAAGAAACCTTCTTAAAGTTTTCTTTTGTTTCCCTGTAAATACTTTCGGCTCTCTTTTCAATGAATTGTGAGTTATGTACAGGACATCTTTCAGAGACCAGTTTAGCCTTCTTTTCAGGAGGATGAGAGATTCTGAGAAATACTCGCTATCCAAAACCAAATCCAACCTTTTGTCAAGCATCATCAAATGCTCCTTTAAGCTTTGAGAATTATTCCAATATTGAGGTAAAAATCCAAAATCCAAAGCAATCTGGTTGTTGGTATTAGATTGAAAAACATCCTTTGTTTCGTAACGTTGAGGATCAGAGAGAAATGTGTCCAATGGATTTGGTCCTGGTATGTCCATTAAATACTTTTTCTGGAATATGGAGCGGTAATACCAAAATGCAGATGCAGTTCGTTCCGCCGGTTCTCTGATAGAAGCAATATATACTGTATCAGAGGGCATATAAGCCTCGTATACTGACTTCTCAAATACACCGTGGACACAAACTATGTCAAAAGTTTTGTTCCCCGGGGGAGGGAAAATTTGTCGTTTTCTCATCGAGTGCACCTGACTTAAATAATT
The DNA here is from genome assembly GCA_916613615.1 of Steromphala cineraria. Taxonomy (NCBI): domain Eukaryota; kingdom Metazoa; phylum Mollusca; class Gastropoda; order Trochida; family Trochidae; genus Steromphala; species Steromphala cineraria. The sequence goes on from OU744726.1 coordinate 39,071,085, forward strand.
ATCTACCCGGGGTATTATAAAAGTTGAATTGTTGCTCACTCCGAATCTGTAAAATATGTTGAAAAGAGTCGTGCTTGCAGCTTTATGAATTTTTAAGAAAGCAATGTGACGAGATGAATTAACATTTCTAGAAATGTATTTGGTCAAGTTTGCATTATTGATACATTCATCCCTTGTTATTTCTATTCTGGGATTGTTTTGGATGAGAAGGATTGAAGCTGTGATTGGTAACTGTGTTTCCTCGGTGTAAGGCAATATTCTTATCACATTTCCCTTGTAAATCAGAACTCCAAGGTAGATTAGTAAGCACAAGGCGATGATTTGACATAGCCTACACCTGAAAAATATAATAATAAAAGTTCACTTATTGATATGGAACTAAGGAAGGTATTCATAATCAGCAATTATTAAAATATTAAATTTCGTCCATATTTTGTCAATTATCTCATCACTTGCTTGACAACGACATAAGGATCTATGTCGAACTTTTACAGTATAAAGAATTTGATTTTGTAGAAGAAGATTCGTCATAATTGATCATCACACCAATTTCTAAATGCAAATCAAAGAAATATCTTATGACCAATATGTTGAAATATTTGAAGTATTCTTTTAACACATTTTCAGTATTAACAAATATGACTTACCGTCTAATGTGACAAGTTGCAACAAATCCTCTTGTGACTGAAAGAAAAAATACAATTGAAGAAATGTTAAACTATAAGTATAGCGTTAATGATGGCGAAAGAAACGTATCATCAATTTTATGACCCATATGAAACAAATGAAAAAACATTTTTGAAGTAAAGTTTCATCAATCAATCTTGAAAACATTGACTAGATGACATCTTTTGACATATGTTTTCACTACAGAAAGGCGAAGTTAATGAAGATTCCCGAATAAAATCAGACTACCATTTCCCATGAAAACCATTATCCTCGCGAAAATACCACGATTTATTACATGTATGGATGGATGAATGGTTGGATGGATGTATGTCATTAATATATGGATGGATGGATGGTTGACTGGTCCGAATATATGATATGATTACTTATGTCTCTCGATTTCACAATATATATATGATGTATATGTATGTATATGTATATGTGTATGTGTATGTGTATGTGTGTGTGTATGTGTATGTGTATGTGTATGTGTGTGTGTATGTGTATGTGTATGTGTATGTGTGTGTGTATGTGTATGTGTATGTGTATGTGTATGTGTATGTATGTATGTATGTATGTATGTATGTATGTATGTATGTATGGATGTACTATGTATGTATGGATGTACTATGTATGTATGGATGGATGGATGGATGGATGAATGCATGAATGGATGAATGGATGGATGGTCGACTGTTCAGTATATATAAAATGATTACGTAATAGTTACTAGCATAGTAATTTGTATGCATCGGATAATGGCAGGGACACTTTGTCCGAGAGGCCAGTACGAGGCGGAGCCGAGTACTGGCTCGAGGACAAAGTGTCCCTGCCGTTATCCGATGCATACACATTACTATGGTAGTAACTGACTTACATCTCACTTAATCCGAGTACAATCAACCACAAAATTAATATTTTTAAATAGAATTTAAATAATCGATAACCTTCCAAGGGCCCCTTCACTGTTTTATGAATGAAGTTTTGTAGTACTATGAATGGTGTACGAGCACGTGCTTCTTGCGTGTCAAAGCGCGAGGCACGTGCTTCTTGCGTGTCAAAGCGCAAGGCACGAAGTAAATGTTTTGGGCTTGCAGACTTCGTGCACTCCATGAATATGAGCCTTGTTTCAAGACAAAGTTTCACAGGTTGTCCATTTCTGTTTCGATTTTGAAGTAAGAAGACGCGTTATTAGAGTCCTCATAGACAGCTAAATTTTGACAGTGGTTTCTACTTATGAAACGTTTCCCTTTGATTTCTAATAAAAAGGTACTTTAATCATTCCCATAACAAGTTAGCCAAAAAAAATATTATCTTATCTATGAAATAAATAAATTATGTATCATTATCAATTTTTTTTGGATATTTCTAGACTTATTTTCCTAACATAACAAAAGTTTTGGTGCAACACAAATCATATAACGTTTATTTCTTGGTACCGTTTTTTTTCTAGTGCAAACTAAAGTCTACAGTGTTATTAGGTGATTTTAATATTTTGATTCACGACAAATGTGTAAGTATTATGATCGTTTTCCAGCTTGTTTTATTTGATTATTGATACTTTCAGTTCAATTTTATGTCTATGTTGTTGATTGATTATTTTAAACCATGGGTACGAAGGTTTACAAAAGTGTACTTGCATCAGATGGCAGGACTCTTTGACCAAAGAGTTCCCGATATCGATAATGAACAGGACACTTTTATGAATGGTTGCCATGGACGACGAGGGCTAAGTGGGATGTAATTATGTAATATTGTATTTGCTAAATGTATTACAGGTCTGAGACCTATAAGTATTGAATAAAGAGTGAGTCTTCACATGGTTCTGTATTCATGTCAACTTACATTGATTCTTCTTTATAAACTTGAGGTTGAGGCCTTATCACAACTTCTTACTTTGAGATATTTAAAATTAGTTCAATCAGCGACAAGTCTTATGGACTCACTCACTATACAATCACTTTATAGTGTAAATGCTTGTAGATGGTTCTTCAATGTAACGTTATCTTTTTGTAAAGTTAAGTAGTTAGCAATGATCAAAATGATGCATGACACAACCCATGATGTCTCAAAGAGGTCTTATGCTGGTCTCCATATTGCAAAAAGATAATTCATTTATTTACAAAAAGGCACTAATATTTTCATTTGCCAGTGATTATATTTGTTTTTGTATTTTTCTTTATTCCCCATTAAATGCCTTATAACCCTTGAATAAAGTGTCATGTCGTTAATGTGAAAGACAAGACATTTTTTTAATTTACTCGTGATATTTATATTCTATCCTCTAAAGAAAATATATTTAATATTAACAAAATTAGGTAATTGTAAACAAACAAATACAAACGTAAATGGACTTGTGAGAGAAATTTGATATTAACAAAGTTAGGATATTCTAAACAAACAAAAACATTCAAAAATGTTACGATGCCATAAATATTAATAAATATAACTAGAAGCTGTTGTAACCAATGCATTAATAACTCACTTCGAAGAAGCATGTTTCCTTTGCGATATCCGAAACTTCCATTTAAGACAATACTGAATACCATTGACGGTTGTGATGGCGTTTCGATTCTTGACGGGAGAGGTTTACGTGTGGATAATATCAGAATTAATTAATGTAGTTTCTATACAACATAGGAATTCAATCCAATATATATTAACCCAGGATAAATCCTTATTGTGAGTAGTCAATACACGGAAATCTACCAATATATCACGGTTAATACAAGTTAGACTTCATTTTATTGTTAATTTAAAAGTAAAATGGGATTTTACTGAACTGTCTTCTTGGATCCAGAAATATTATGATGATAATAATAATAATATATAATAATTCAATTGTTCATATAAGTTGAATTGAGAATGCTTACACCTAGTTGTTTAACCCAATATAAGTCAATGTCTTCAATTGAAAATAGTACGTTGCAAAGTTTAAAAACAATTAATTTTATGATACACATTCACTTTCTCCTTTACATAAGTGTAGATATTCATATGTTTGGGTTTGTGCTTAATGGATTTACACCGTATTTCTATAATGAGGATTTCATATCGTATATTATATATTATATATATTTCATATCGCATACCTCACATTAGATTTATACGTAGTAGACACGTCTAGAGATTGTTTTATCATCAAAGTATATATCGATCTGTTACTAGTTCTCAATATACAAATATCCACAAATCCTTAGTAGTCAAAGACGAATCTTTTGAAATCTTCTTATACAAATATCCATAAAGCCTAAGTAAGCAAAGACGAATCTGTTGAATTTGATAAAGGCCGCAACTGGCATTGTGACATGTATTTGAAGCTCATAGATTGGACTTGCTCGTGATCATTTAGATTTTTAATTGGCGTTTATTGACATCAATATTGAAAATAAAAAACATTAATTTCAAAGTATAAAAATTCCCATAATGAAATTGTAATTCTAAAATAAGGGCTTGCAATGCAGTTGTCGTAAATGTTAAATGTATTTGCCATTTCGAAGTCAACAATATTTAGTATGGTATTGGAATATTTCATCCATCTTATAACAAGCATTGCAATGCAGTTGTCGTAAATGTTAAATGTTTTCTTGCCATTTCGGAATCAACAATATTTGATTAATGGTATTCGATCATTTCATCCAATCTTTTGATCTCATAACAAGCATTATCTTTGACGTCTAACGTTCCACCTGCGTGTCAAAAGGATAAACATTAAGAGGCTATCATTGACAACTTTCAAATCATGGTAATCCAAAGGGTCATATAGTCATTTCACCGACGAGCATATCTACGTGTTTAAGGATCGTTTCGCAACTCTGATATCTGGTCCTGGAAATAAACATTGATTGGAACTCTTGCATTGTCATAAGGATTAGTTTTATCATGATTCTCTGTTATCGTTTTATGACTTTAAACCCCAATTTTCAACCTTTATGAAATGATCTTCTGTTATGTGCTCTTGTTATGTCTCGATGAGTCTATGATGTGAATCACGTAACTTTACTTGTGAACATTGATAAGATGAAAAAGCTTTACATTGTTACCAATAAAAAAGAGTTTTGATTTTTGTATACCAGAGAGTGAAATGTCGAATGGGCGTTGACGTTACTTTGAAAGAAGATTGGTTAAATTGCGAATATAATACATTTGTTTGTCTTACCGCTAGTTTTATACAAACTCGTTAACTTTACTCTTCAAAGAAGGAAACGAATGAGTAATTGGTCTAAGAATATATTGTTTCTAGTTAAAAGCAAACATATCACATGATTTCAATGGTAAGAAAGTGTAATTAAACAAGGCTGTAGACAAAGTGTTGGAATACAAGCCACCATCATTTTTGTTCCGTTCTTGAGTGTTATCTTGACATTATTTGTGGAGCAGCGTGCTCTGTGAATGAACTCTATCATGCTTGAAAACAGCCCCTGTCGGACCACAATCATGATTACTGATACATTTGACGTTCGTGGATGTTCTTGATGTACAGACTTTCTGCTAAATCTTCCTAAAACAACACATTTGGCAGATCTTATGTAACGGATATTGTTACTTGATTACCCCCCGTCGACCGAATCTATTGCCCTTTATCATCTATACGATTCTGTTTGAAGGGTATAGTATTAAAAGGAAGGTCGTTTAGTACCTTCTATATATTTGCCTTGCACTAGTCAACACATTTAATATACGAGCGAGTATAAATCAATATTGTGCCTCTTGCAAACTAAGGGCGTGGCCCATGCAAGGTTACAAGGGTCGAGGAAAACCTTGATTATAACATTTATAACACTATTTTCTTTGCCCAAATGATGAAAGGACAACATGCCAATATCATAAGTGAAGCTTCACGTGCATCTGGAGAGATTGCGTCCCAAAGCATATTCCATGGGCTCTTTTGTTTTGTTCTGACGTCAATGTCTTCTGAGACAAGGTCGGAAATAGTTGAAAGTCATTCCCGCAAAAAACATCAGACCTTGACGATCATCTTTCCCGTGTTTGCTCCTTTGAGCAAGTCCATGAATGTCTGGGGCATTTTGTCGAAGCCTTCTCTGATAGTTTCCTGGTACTTGATCCTGCCCTGCAAATAAGAACTAATACTGCTAAGTTGCATTTTATTACATCTTTTTCCTTGATTATGTTAAGATAAGTGACATAAATGGATAAGTGATAGTCTTAATCAATGTGCGTTGATACTGATTACTTTTACACTATTTGCAATAGTGCGAATTCTTGAAGAAGTTGGACAGTTAACCAGCAGGCGAGGCAAGATTGGTAACTGTTAGCCAGTATTGTCGATGTCGCCTGAAATTGGTGTGGGTTCGAATCCCAAATGATACCATATCCGAAAAAGTAAAAATATTATCCACCAAAACTGTGTTCGCTTATTGAAGATCAAATGATATCTCCTAGTAGATATCGTTATTACTGTAGGTTTTAACAATTCCCTGCAATCAGAACGTACATGATATCACAAACGCCACTGTATGCTATGACGTCAAAAACATCATAGTGCCATGGCGTCATAATCCTTGGATATTTGTCGCTTTTATCAACTAGTGTATATACAGATATTGGATATCAGAAGACATTTTTTACACTCTGTAAGTACTCTAGTAAACAGTGTGTCCCAAAATTTAAAATAAAAAAAGTTTCCAAATGTGGGCCAGTGATTGGATGAACTAATGTATGATAGACGTAACAGATGAACACGCCATATGAGACCCTGTGAGATAAGAGTGTTCGCTAAATGCTGAGATAAGTTATAAGATCGGATTTTAATGAGATTCTTCACCTCTTCGATCCATTTCAACATCTGAGCCTTTCCTTCTGGGTACTGTTCTAACCACCTGTGAACGTCGAAGCCCTCCACTCTCAGTTGTCGAGTCTTGATGGTGTAGAACGGGAAGGGGACTGCAAGAAGACATGACAACACCCAACACATGTTATCCCCACTGAGGCAGATCAAGTCATGAACTGTTGATACAGCCTCTGTTATATTACGCCGATGGGTTACGGCAGAAAATATTGCACCATAATCTATTGAATTTCTTCGTCAAATGACAACTCTTCTCGAATGGAAACTGGAAAGGGTGGTGCATATCACGATGCCTTTGCCATGATTTAGTAGTAAAAATTATTATTTAAGAACAGCGTCACTGATTGCACATCTAACTTTGATTGCCTCCTATCAGGCATCTCCCATTCTATCCCACAAACTCGGCTTAAAATAACAGAGGTTGTATCAACATTTCATGACTTGATGTGCCTCTGTGGGGATAAAATGCATCAAACAGAAAGAAACATTTACTGAGGTACAAAAGAAAGTACACACTTCAGTGTGTTTTAAATGATTTTCAATTACAAATATTTTAAGTATTTGATGTCGTACTTAAAAACTGACAAGTGCAGGAGATTACGCAGTTGCAAGAGAACACTTGCATATGTTTTTTTAATTTTTTATAAATAAAATAATAATAGGTATGTGAGATTTTAGATGTTTCCAATGTTAGAATCAATAAAAGGGCTTCATTCTTCACACATTTACAACAATTGATGGTGAGGATCATATTGATGTACATTTTGATTTTTACCCCTGATATTATTACATGCCATCAACCAGACAAAACTAAATTCGTTTAAAATGCTGCAAATATGGATTAAGTTGATTGATTATTAATAAAATTCATTACATACCTATAACATATTACAGAGATCGAAAATAACTGAGGTGTGTACTTTCTTTTGTACCTCAGTTTATGATGATGAACGCTAAGTACAGTGACCGGTGACTCCATATTATAGAAGAAGAAGAAGAAGAAGAAGAAGAAGAAGAAGAAGAAGAACATTATTTTATTTAAGTGTCACATGTCATATTATATCGTCACTTGTCAGGACTACTTTCAGCTATGTGAACATATGGATGTAACTGGCAAGATTTCAGATAATCTTGAGTACATATTTCATTAAAACTCGTATATAATGTGAATGGGACTAGAAAAATGAGAAGCATATGATGAAGTGTAAGCTTATATCAGTGAAATATACTCTTTATTGTTGTAAAGAGTGGTATTCTAGAAGTTGGTAGAACACGGAAGACAAAGGACTGAACAACCTCTTCATTTTTTTAACAGTAAAAACGCTTCTGTAGTGAAAATAAAGAAGTTGTTTATCCGTAGAATTTTCTTTGTCTTCCTAATGATTTTAAATATGTCCATTACCTTCGAAGGCAAAACTTTATCTAGTGTTTATTTTTTTTCTAATCCTTATTACGTTTATGTCTTAAAATGGAAAATACAAAACAAGAGTATTTGAAAAATAATGTGCTGATAACTGAAAGTGATATTCAAAATTAGCTCATATTCATCAAGGACAATTTAACATAAAGATGTATTTTAACCAGGTCCGAGGTCAAGTCTTACATTTCGGAGCTTCTGCATCGTTGTAAGTAGAAATTGCGCCACAAATGGAAATTCTTCCGCGTTTTAACATGATAGTTGTCGTGTGAGAGCGAGGGTAACACACATTTTAACAGGTTTCGCAACATTCATATGGAAATCGTGAAAGAAAGTAATACCGAACACGGAAATAACATAAGGTTTCAACCCGAGGGGCTGAATCATAAACCATGACATGTCAAAAAGCTGATCAAAGTTGGCAATATTTCAAAGGTCAGAGGTCAGATCTTACATTTTGGAGCTTCAGCATCGTTGTAAGTAGATATTGCGCCACAAATGGAAATTCTTCCGAACAGTTTCATATGCTGTAAGGCTTTGGATGAAAACTCTCCTCCGACCTTTAGGAACATGGGATAAGAAATATCACCACTCGAGTGACGTCAAGTTCAAGAGTGTGACATATTGTAACAATGATCTGATGTAACGAATTCTTCTATGAAGTGACACTGTATATATTTTCATTTCTGGCGGTCATTTTATATTTTTCAACATTTTTAAAAACACATTGAACATTTGATAGCGTTATTTAATTTTCAGAAATTCATATCAATTTAGTTTTTGCTAACTACTCACATTATCGAAGTAGCAATCGATCCCATCCGGAGCAGCCTCGTTCAGAGCTTTATCAACGTCAACTTCTCTGTAGTTGAACACGTGATCAAACCCCAGACTCTTCACCCAATCACATTTCTCCTTCGTGCCAGCGGAACCAATCACCTTGCAGCCCTGAAGTTTGAAATGATATAAAAATAGCAGACGGATCATTGTATTCAAAACTGTATATTTGACAGTGGCGGATAAATGAACTTTAAAAGAAAGGCGTGTATGAATGGCGGTTTCCTACTGATCGGAAGGACGGTTAAAACCTTTAAAAGTGCAGTTCACTTCAGTCCAACATGAAGGGGTTTGGGGAACTCCCTCAACGAGCTCCTCTTTCCCTTTTCTGGATCCGTTTTACAAGCAACAAATAGTACCAAATAATTATTTTTTAAGTGTTAAAACTTTCTTGACAGGCAGACAGACAGACTTTATTCAGAATTAAAGGCCTCATGGCAAAGATTACACCAAGAGAGCCGTAAACAGATGCGGTGTTGTGTAAAAAATCATGTAAATATCTACTCTTAATTCTCTTAAAAAAGAGTGCAACATTTTTGATAAGTGATATATCCTAACTAGATATTAAATTATAAAAAATCGTTCTTGTAGGATGGTTTACATGCTCAAAATATGGACATATTACAATAGCATAATGATTATCAACAACGTGTGTAAGTTAAATCATTTACATTAATATTATCTCAACTTATGTACTTGAAGATTATGGGACTAGCATCGTATCTGAACAATTAACCTTTGAATATCTTTAGGTACAATATCAGTGAATATAAATGCTTCATGTTCAAAGACAGACTTTATTTGGATACAACAGAAATTGTAAAAGAACGTGAGATTTAAACAAGAATTTAGTTATAAAGCTCACCTTAATCTTTGCAATCTGGCCGACAACACTTCCAACAGCTCCTGCGGCCCCGTTAACTAGAACCACTTCTCCTTCCTTTGGTTGGCAGAGCTCTAGGAACCCGAAATAGGCTGTCATCCTGGAAACATGGGTAGTTTTTCATATTGTCAACGTTTTAATCAATTACGACAGAAATTCATATTGTCTTTGAAGGGGTTTTAGAAATGGCATACGCAGGATAGCATGATTTTCTTGATAACAACTTATTGTATAAGAACAGCTTATTCTTCATAGCAGAAAATGTTAAGTTTTTATCTGCTCAGTTGCCAAAACACATGACCATGTTATGTCAAGAAGAAATATGCTAAGTGCATATTCGGATAATTCAAGAAGCACACGGAAACGACTGGTGCATTCACAATGATTACTCTTGAAACAACGTCTACGATTTATTGTACAATTACTTCGAATGCCTCAAATCAGGTTTCCTACTTTCTAACACCAGATCATCTCGTATTCCAGGTTAGATACAGGATTTCGACTTGACTTCAGAGATGAGAGAATGTACCTACCCTGGCATCCCAATGATACCCAGAGCAACTGAGGACTCCCTCTTGCCAAGATCTGGAACCTTTGTTAGTACCATTGGAACAAAATATTCTGGATTTACCAAAGTGTGAGTCCTCCATCCAGAATACAGCTGGACCAGGCATTCTACTGGGTAGTCTTTGTTCTTGCTCTCGGTAACTCTGGAAAGATAGGGGTAAAACAGTGAGGAACAAGAATATTTTACTAAAAGTAATATAATTTCGCTAAATTAGAAGTCCTACTGGGTAGTCTTTGTTCTTGCTCTCGGTAACTCTGGAGATGTTGGGAAACAGTAAGATAAATATATGTATTGTAATACACATGATGGCTAGGAGTGGCTCTTTAACTTCTTTGTCACAAATATGTTTCTTCTTTCGTATGGGAAATGGCTACAAAAGCAGGAACTTTATGACAGAAAGACAAATAGCACATAGTTCTTTTTATTAATGATCCTGATAATAATTAATAAATATAAAATCACATAGCTTAACTTTAAACTTGTTCGGAACAATGGCTGAAATTATTAAAGAATGAACATAATTATGTATCAACAAGACGCTATTAAGCATAGTTCAACTACTCTGAAAATCACTTCATTCATAATTAATTAATTATTGACCACCAATTACAGTAGAACACGGATATAAGGAACTCCAAGGTAGTTTGCTACATCCGGTGTTCGCTACTCCCGTTTGGCCGCCATACATTGGGCTTTTGACGGAACTTAGAAATTTGTTCACTATATCCGATTGTTCGCTATATCCGAGTTTGCTATATCCGTGTTCTACTGTAGCTGGATTTACTAGTGCGGTCAAGAGCATAATCTGCTTAGTCCATCTTAGACAATTTTCATTCTTTTGATAAAATGATTTTTATGCATTATCCTTGTTTAACTAAACTTTTTCATTACTTATAAAGCAATTTCATGATAAAGGTTTTACTTACTTTAATTATTCAGGCCAAAAGTGTTGCCTACTATTCCATTCTTTAAAACAGAGAGTGTTTAAAATTTTTTTTAAAACCCAGTAAACATAAAAAAAAAGGAATTCACAGTGACTTACTTGGCAACCTTCTCTCCAATCATTGGTTGATTCTCTTGCGTGGAATGAGATCTGAAAAAAGGTTCTAGTGATTAAAATTAGAAAGTTATTTATTTTTTTATTATTTCATTTTCTATCTATTCACTTGTATTAAAAATGTTTCGGAAAAGACGGAAACGTTTGAGCTAAAGAATGGTAAGTTTAAGAAAAATCATTAAAATTTATTACTTATAATAAATTTGAAAATTACTTTATTGAAATTTGTCTCATTATCATGAAGTCAAAAATATACGCAACTAAGAAATATAGGAGATGAAATTATTTCTTTTTTTCTCTTTGACAATAAAAAAACAAACAAAGAAATCTTGGTGATAGAAACGAATACAGAATTTTAAACAAGGGAGGTTTTGTTCGAAACGTCGCATATCATGAATAAAGAAGTTGTCATCCATATGTTTCTTCATTATCATCATTCCAACTTCTACAATACCTCTCATAGAAGCTGTAGAAACGCAAGGAAACCCCCTTTTTCAAAATGTGAAACAAGTCAATACATATATATGATATCAATACTTAACAGATATGCTTTTGAAAATAACCTTTAACAAAGGTATAAGAAATCTATCTATCAGTCAATCTAATAAGGATGTGCGGTATTATCGATATATCGGTATATATACAGGAAAAGCGTGATACGAATCAGAACACACTTCTGAAAATATATCGAATGTTTTAAAAGGAAAAATATCCATCGAAAATTGACAAAAGACACAACCAATTAAAACATGCTTTTACGGAAAGTTCTTAACAAAGTGTGAAGTTGTGTTGTGAAAATAAGTCAATTATATGTATCCAGTATATAATCAGTGAAAGTATCCCTTTCCAGCACGGCTCATAGCTGAGCAATGATGATAATTCTTAATGCTCATATTTAGAGAAGATGACATGCAAATGCTTGAATTTGAAAAGTACCAATATATTGCAATACGTATTGCATTTCGCTTTTCTTTATCGGAATATATTGCAATACAAAAATGAGGAACGATACCCATCCATACAATCTAATACCATTGTGATATTATTTTATTATTATATTACAGGGATTTACCTCATGTAGGGATCCACACTAAGATAAATAGCCTCACAAATGAATTCTGTAATAGACAAGAGAACAATAAAGAAGTGTAAATCAGTTGTTCTTATATTGGTGTTCCGAAGATAACAGAAGTATAAAAGAGAAAAAGAATATTTGAAAGCAAACAAGATGAAATTAACTTGTAAAATATGATAACTTTATCAATTTGAAATGACTGATAAGAACATCCTTTTCTTTATCACCCATAACATTTTTCATTTATTTGATATAATAAACAGACACGATTTTTACTGAAAAGCTAAGTATTTCTTAAATACCTCGGGATCATTAATTTCCCATTAGTATCCCAATATATGTATAAATATGAGATATATAATATTTAATATATTTAATATAAATGAGAAGAGGTTTCATACACTATTTCAAAATGAATGATCATATTTAACGTTTAACAAAACTGATTAAATCACAAACATGTACGAACAATTCTCAATGAGATTGTGAGTATACATATAATAGACCTATAAGTCTTTTGGATAACAAACTAGGTCAATATTTGGGCTTTTCTACTCGGCCTGTTGTCACCATTAGGTTAGATTTATCGTAAATCGTTGAAAAATCGCTCCACGATTTTTAATTTTAGACACCGATTTGACCCGGCGATTATACGAGGCAGATCATATTTCCACGATATGTGTATGTATAAATACAAACAAAATCCATCATCATTAATAATTTCTTGCTTTGAATATTGTGATGAAGGCTCTTACCGATGGATGACTATTCCATGACAATGTTTATATGAAAGAAACAATTAAAAGGGAGAATTTGAAAGATTGTTGACATAGGTAAATAAACAAGGCGATTTTTCAAGGCAGGCGATTATTATTTTAACTGGGTCATAGACCAGGGGATTATTCAAGGATTTACGGTATCTGTACACCATTTTGACAAGTACTGGCTTGTATTCTCTCTAAATTTAAGGACTTTAGTAAACAAAATTATTTAAGGGATATGAAGCTTTCTCCCCTTATTTAGTTCAAACCACGTATTGAGATCATAAATACAATTATTTGTCAATGAAAATTTGTATCAAAATACTTATTAACATATCTTTGAAAAATTATCAAACATGAGTAAAATTTATTCAAGCCTGGTGATATTGAGAATGAATTGATGATTATTATCATATGTACACTCTTCGTTGATGAGTGTGCGTATTTGACATATTTATCTAAAGCAACATTTAAAATTTATCTCAATGTGAGTTTATAAGAATGTGATGGTATAGATCATTAGTAGTGTGTTTATGTAATGAAATTATAAAATTTGAAAATAAAACCAATACAGACCTATTTTTCTATATCTCTAATTCAACAAAGCTTGACTGCCATGGTAAACTCAATTCAAACAAGGACATACAATAATAACATCAGTCCATGATACCATAATGAAGTACGGACACCTAAATGTAGTCAAAAAGATTCATTTCATTATAGGTCAACAATCAGTAACAAAACCTCCATCTTTAGGAGAAGGTAAATCCTCTTCTTCTAGACGAAAGTTGGAATCTTTCGGTTCTCCTTCGAATTTCTTAGCAAGGATCCACTTCTTCGCTTTCACCATGGTTTCCTCAAACTATAAATACCCTTACTATTTATACATTTAATATCCCCCTACAGTGACGAGGCAGATTTTTTAGTGTAGATAATCCGTAGGTCGGTTATGTATTTGCTTAAAAAGGACTTTGATCAGTCAGTTAACGCGCAGGGAGTACCGTATATCACCTAATCTTACATGGTTGATGCTATATATGTAACATTTACTTACAGTAGTTTATTTGGACTATGTAGTATATATTTAAGAATTGACTTCAAAATCTATTAAGTTCATGGGGATGTGAAATTAAAACCCGCTGTGCAAACTGTGTAAATACGCGTATGAACTTAATTTCTGTAACAGTGTTCAGCGAATCAGGTACACCCAAAGCAAATATCATTTATTTATTCTGCATTGTACATTTAACTAAAATAAGCATATGAATTGTCGAGCCTAAAAAATGTGCAGTTTTTATAATAAGTATCGAAATTCACGATATTTATCATTTAATTTTGTATGTACAGTTATTTTTTAATGGTAGAGATTTAGTTCTACGGTAGATCAGTTCATGTGGTAACAGAACCTGTAAAGGATTTCATATTTGGAATTTACTGCAATCATTGAGTAAATGGCTTTGCTTACACTAGGAGTATTGAAGGGGACGGAGTAGCACGTTTTTTGAAAATTTTATATTTACAATTTTTCACTGATAATTACGTTTTGAAAGTGTCAAAACTCTCATTACAATCATCAATCAGCCACAGTCAGAAAACAAATAATAAATATGTTATATTATATTATATTATATTACATATGTTTGTAATTGGTTCTTTTGTAAAGTAATGTGTCATTTGTTTTATAATGACAGTCATATCGTTATCAGTGGTAGCAATGTATCATGATGGACAGTGAAATGTCCAAAGATTTTGTGTTATTTCGGTTAAATGACTCATATAAAAAACGAATAAGAATTAATGAGAACATTTGTTATCTGATACAATTCGTATATCGAGGTGATTTGTGTTTTTAATAAAATAACAAGATTTTATTATCCTTGGGAGTTGTGATAATTAAGTTGACAGATATCAACAATATTTTATCATATTTGAAAACCTACAATATCAAATATGGTATTGTGATGACAAACTTGTTAACAATGCATTGGTAAATATTTTACTATACAAAAACACGAAAGACAACCTAGATAGGTTGTCAATAAGTTGTCGGTTGTCAAATTGACAACATGTCTATTCATTTGAGGCAATGTCGGTCTCTATCTTATATTCAAAAAGACAACTATTTTTTTTTACATAATATAGATTGTTATCCAAGGAAGTGTGTCATATAAATTTTACGAAAAAGATTGTAAATGTATTTGTATCACCCGAGCGAGAACGACGGTTATACGGTTATGTTTGCTAGAATTTTGTGAAGACCGAACCACAACTAAACATGTTTTAGACACTGCCCGTCACGTATAAGATTTCAGTGTATTTATCCATTAATTTGCGATCAGGTAATGGATGGACTCTGGTGCCATAATGATAATAAAATAGTTGACATTAGGTTCAGAATAGATCGAGAAGCTAAGGACAACCAAGATCCACATGAAAAGGACCGCATATATTACCATGGCGGCTGGCTGTTTCGGTCTTTCGCCCTTCTTCAAGCATGGCGCGCAATATGGTTGAACGTTTAGCAATTTTATGGTTTATAGGAGCAGTAGCATATTTTTAGGGGAATATAAGGTGATGTCCGGAAAATATCAAAAATGGTTTTGATTAAACTAAATGAAGCAGTCATAAATCAAATATATAATGTAAAGTTCAGCTATGTGATTCCCTTTTCTTACATAAAATAAAAAGTTGTTCACACAAAAAATGACCGCCAATAGACTTTATGGGAATCTATATAATTTGTTCTTTGACTATGGATGGTTGGTTTGTGTAATGAGATGTTTGACACTATCAAAATAATACATTTAGCATTAACGTACAATTATCAGTGAAAAATTGCGAATATAATTTTTTCACTGCCCTTTTAAACATATTTTTACTTCCGAAAAAATGTGGTTCGATAAATAAGCAAAACTCTGCTTACATTAAAGGGGCAGTAGCACGTTTTTTGATAATTTTATATTTTAAAATTACCACTGATTATTTTATGTTAATGATAAATGTATCAATTTGATAGTGCCAAAAATCTCATAACACAAACCAATTATCCATAGTCAGAGGACAAAGTATGAAGATTCACCTAAATTCCATGGGCGGCAATTTTGTGTGAACACCTTTAATTCATTTTGTGTAAGAAATAGGAATCGCATGGCTAAACTTTACATTATTTTTTTTAATTATTACTGCTCCAATTAGTTTAAATGCATTGTCTTTCTATTGGAACCATAAATTTTCATTTTTCTGACATCGCCTTATATTCCCCCTAAAAACGAGCTACTGCCCCTTTAATGCCTCACATTTACATACATCATTCAAATAAATGCACAAGAATTGAACAGAACAAATTACAAATGAGTGTTTGTAGACACATTTCTTTGTAGTTTTATTTCACTTCACTTTTGTTTAAACTTTATTGACTTATCTAAGCCTTCAGTTTGATCAATATAGTGATGAATAAGACTAAACGCTTTGATAAATCAGCAATGTTATCTATGAGGTAAAGCAATGTCAGAGAATTCCACTCATTTGCAAATATGACGATATAGGTTGTATATAATATCTATTATGTACCGTTAAAGGGGCAGTAGCACGTTTCTAGGGGGAATATAAGGTGATGTCAGGAAAATGAAAATAAATGGTTTCAAATGAAAGACAATGTATTTAAACTAAATGGAGCAGTCATAATTAAAATATATAACGTTCAGCCATGCGATTCCTTTTTCTTGCAAAAATGAATTAAAGGTGTTCACAATAAAATGGTCGCCAATGGATTTTAAGTGAAACTTCATACTTTACCCTCTGACTATGGATGATTGATTTGTGTTATGAGATTTTTGACACTGTCAAAATAATACATTTAACATTAACTTACAATTATCAGTGAAAAACTTAAAATATAAAATTACCAAAAAACGTGCTACTGCCCCTTTAAACAGAAGTGAGTTATAAGATCTCCAGAAAACATTTACGCCCATTCTTCACAAACATTCAAACTCTTCGTCTAATATCAAGACATTCATGTTAGTAGATGTTTTTTCTTGAAATACCAACATCTTGGATAAGCTCATTTTTATGAAGTGTACGTTTTTATCCATTATTGGTTTATCTCTAATCTATTCAAAATTGTGAAAACAATATTCTCAAAATACATTTTTAATATATTTCACGGTTTTCATCAATGTCACTCTTTGCATAACATTTTATTAGTTTTCCACTTAAAGTCAAAGCTCTTCATCCTATTGATAAACTACGTAAGAACAAATTAAAAGTGCATCGTCATATTCGCATGCAATTCGTGATGAAATTTAGCTATTTAGAAAAGAAATACATCACTCGATAGAAAAATCATTCATCATAAGTTTGATACCCTATTTACATGTTTTAATCAACAATAAAATACAAATACGACGTCAAAAGTGCAGTACCGTCTGATTATTTTCCGAAGCATTAAACGAACCCGCTTTCGGAGATGTCATCATTATGTGTGTAGGACTTATCCCACGACTCAGTTACCGTAATTGCGGCCGATTGGTATTACCTTTAAAGAAAATCTAGTCCTGCCCGACAAAACGTCTTTGTAGCTTATATTTGGTAAACACATTTCTGAGATGGCAACAGTGGTCCACTCGCCTTCATGTCAACAACTATACATGTAGGAATTAACAGAATTTGGTTAAACGTCTTGATTTAATGAATTTTGGTCAGATTTTCTCAGTGTTCGTCGTTAATATTTCTAAAAACACAACGAATACAGTAAAAATACCTTATGAAATATTTAAATTCACATTTTTAATATGGATCTTTAAGTTTCCTTCTAACAATGGTATTATAGATTGTTTTATAGATGTTTTCAAGGTATTTACCCTTTTTTAAGATTGATATTTTTTAGATCTTGAACGTAATTTATTTCTTAAAGGGGCAGTAGCACGTTTTTTGATAATTTTATATTTTAAAATTTTCACTGATAATTGTACTTAAATACTTAATATATTATTTTGATAGTGTCAAAAATCTCATTACACAAGCCAATCATCCATAGTCATAGACAAAGTATGAAGATTTACATAAAATCCATTGGCGGCCTTTAATTCATTTTGTGTAAGGAAAAGGATTTGCATGGCTAAACTTTAAATCATTTGTTTGAATTATTACTACTCCATTTAGTTAAAATACATTGTTTTTCAAATTTAACCATTAATTTTCATTTTCCTGACATCACCTTATATTCCCCCTAAAAACGTGCTACTGCCCCTTTAACGGTACATAATAGATATTATATACAACCTATATCGTCATATTTGCAAATGAGTGGAATTCTCTGACATTGCTTTACCTCATAGATAACAATTTCATATTCTATTGAAAAAAAATTATTCATCAAATTTGTTTCCCCATCAAGTCATTATCTAAATACAATTCATTTTCAAGTTTAACACATTTTACAGGTTGTACAGCACTTAACAACCCTCATATTAGATGCTTTGAATCATCAAGAGTTATAAATAAGTTCCCTTGATAGAATACATAATTTCCCTTATGAGGGCTGCGCCACTCGTGAACATATCACTTTCTCACTCCATTCGATGAGATAGAAATGATATTCGGCAAAAACAATGAAATAGTCTCTATGTCCTAGGTAGCAGGTGTAAATTATTGTTGTAAATTAAATTGTCATAATGTATCGTCATGTGACATAACTGATCCAATAACTACAAGAGGAATACTCTTCGATACACAGAGACTAGACGAGGTAGGTAGCATAGAGACTGGCGAGGTTGGTAGCATAGAGTCTACACGAGGTAGGTAGCATAGAGACTGGCGAGGTTGGTAGCATAGAGACTGGCGAGGTTGGTAGCATAGAGACTGGCGAGGTTGGTAGCATAGAGACTGGCGAGGTTGGTAGCATAGAGACTGGCGAGGTTGGTAGCATAGAGTCTACACGAGGTAGGTAGCATAGAGACTGGCGAGGTTGGTAGCATAGAGTCTAGACGAGGTTGGTAGCATAGAGTCTAGACGAGGTAGGTAGCATAGAGACTGGCGAGGTTGGTAGCATAGAGTCTAGACGAGGTAGTTAGCATAGAGACTAGACGAGGTAGGTAGCATAGAGACTGGCGAGGTTGGTAGCATAGAGACTAGACGAGGTAGGTAGCATAGAGACTAGACGAGGTAGGTAGCACAGAGACTAGACAAGGTAGGTAGTTCAGAGTCTAGACGAGGTAGGTAACATTGGGATTAGATGAGGTAGGCAGCATAGAGTCTAGACGAGGTAGGTAGCATAGAGTCTAGACGAGGTAGGTAGTATAGAGACTGGACAAGGTAGGTAGTATAGAGACTGGCGAGGTAGGTAGCATAGAGACTAGACGAGGTAGGTAGCATAGAGACTAGACGAGGAAGGTAGCATAGAGACTAGACAGGGTAGGTAGCTTAGAGTCTAGACGAGGTAGGTAGCTTAGAGTCTAGACGAGGTAGGTAGCATAGAGTCTAGACGAGGTAGGTAGCATAGAGACGAGACGAGGTAGGTAGCTTAGAGTCTAGACGAGGTAGGTAGCATAGAGTCTAGACGAGGTAGGTAGTATAGAGACTGGACAAGGTAGGTAGCATAGAGACTAGACGAGGTAGGTAGCATAGAGTCTAGACGAGGTAGGTAGCATAGAGACTAGACGAGGTAGGTAGCACAGAGACTAGACAAGGTAGGTAGTACAGAGTCTAGACGAGGTAGGTAACATTGGGATTAGATGAGGTAGGCAGCATAGAGTCTAGACTAAGTAGGTAGCATAGAGACTAGACTAAGTAGGTAGCATAGAGACTAGACGAGGTAGGTAGCATAGAGACTAAACGAGGTAGGTAGCATAGAGACTGGCGAGGTAGGTAACATTGGGACTAGACGAGGTAGGTAGCATAGAGACTAGACAAGGTATGTAGTATAGAGACTAGACGAGGTAGGTAGCATAGAGACTAGACGAGGTAGGTAGCATAGAGTCTAGACGAGGTAGGTAGCATAGAGTCTAGACGAGGTAGGTAGTATAGAGACTAGACGAGGTAGGTAGCATAGAGTCTAGACGAGGTAGGTAGTATAGAGACTAGACGAGGTAGGTAGCATAGAGACTAGACAAGGTAGGTAGTACAGAGTCTAGACGAGGTAGGTAGCATAGAGACTGGCGAGGTAGGTAACATTGGGACTAGACGAGGTAGGTAGCATAGAGACTGGCGAGGTAGGTAACATTGAGGCTAGACGAGGTAGGTAGCATAGAGTCTAGACGAGGTAGGTAGCATAGAGACTGGCGAGGTAGGTAGCATAGAGACTAGACGAGGTAGGTAACATTGGGATTAGATGAGGTAGGCAGCATAGAGACTAGACTAAGTAGGTAGCATAGAGACTAGACTAAGTAGGTAGCATAGAGACTAGACGAGGTAGGTAGCATAGAGACTGGTGAGGTAGGTAGCATAGAGACAAGACGAGGTAGGTAACATTGGGATTAGATGAGGTAGGCAGCATAGAGTCTAGACTAAGTAGGTAGCATAGAGACTAGACAAGGTAGGTAGCATAGAGACTAGACGAGGAAGGTAGCATAGAGATTAGACGAGGTAGGTAGCATAGAGATTAGATGAGGTAGGCAGCATAGAGACTAGACGAGGTAGGTAGCATAGAGACTAGACGAGGTTAGACGAGGTAGGTAGCATAGAGACTAGACGAGGTAGATAGCATAGAGACTAGACGAGGTAGGTAGCTTAGAGACTAGACGAGGTAGGTAGCATAGAGACTAGACGAGGTAGGTAGCATAGAGAATAGACAGGGTAGGTAGCATAGAGACTAGACGAGGAAGGTAGTATAGAGACTAAACGAGGTAGGTAGCATAGAGACTAAACGAGGTAGGTAGCATAGAGACTAGACGAGGTAGGTAGCATAGAGACTAGACGAGGTAGGTAGCATAGAGACTAGACGAGGTATGTAGCATTGGGACTAGACAAGGTAGGTAGTATAGAGACTAGACGAGGTAGGTAGCATAGAGACTAGACGAGGTAGGTAGCATAGAGACTAGACGAGGTATGTAGCATTGGGACAAGACAAGGTAGGTAGTATAGAGACTAGACGAGGTAGGTAGCATAGAGACTAGACAGGGTAGGTAGCATAGAGACTAGACGAGGTAGGTAGCATAGAGACTGGCGAGGTAGGTAGCATAGAGACTAGACGAGGTAGGTAACATAGAGACTGGCGAGGTAGGTAACATTGGGACTAGACGGGGTAGGTAGCATAGAGTCTAGACGAGGTAGGTAGCATAGAGACAGGCGAGGTAGGTAGCATAGAGACTAGACGAGGTAGGTAACATTGGGATTAGATGAGGTAGGCAGCATAGAGACTAGACTAAGTAGGTAGCATAGATACTAGACTGAGTAGTAGCATAGAGACTAGACAAGGTAGGTAACATAGAGACTGACGAGGTAGGTAGCATAGAGACTAGACGAGGTAGGTAACATTGGGATTAGATGAGGTAGGCAGCATAGAGTCTAGACTAAGTAGGTAGCATAGAGACTAGACTAAGTAGGTAGCGTAGAGACTAGACGAGGTAGGTAGCATAGAGGCTGGCGAGGTAGGTATCATAGAGACTAGACGAGGTAGGTTACATTGGGATTAGATGAGGTAGGCAGCATAGAGACTAGACTAAGTAGGTAGCATAGACACTAGACTAAGTAGGTAGCATAGAGACTAGACGAGGTAGGTAGCATAGAGACTGGTGAGGTAGGTAGCATAGAGACAAGACGAGGTAGGTAACATTGGGATTAGATGAGGTAGGCAGCATAGAGTCTAGACTTAGTAGGTAGCATAGAGACTAGACAAGGTAGGTAGCATAGAGACTAGACGAGGAAGGTAGCATAGAGATTAGACGAGGTAGGTAGCATAGAGATTAGATGAGGTAGGCAGCATAGAGACTAGACGAGGTAGGTAGCATAGAGACTAGACGAGGTAGGTAGCATAGAGACTAGACGAGGTAGATAGCATAGAGACTAGACGAGGTAGGTAGCTTAGGGACTAGACGAGGTAGGTAGCATAGAGACTAGACGAGGTAGGTAGCATAGAGACTAGACAGGGTAGGTAGCATAGAGACTAGACGAGGAAGGTAGTATAGAGACTAGACGAGGTAGGTAGCATAGAGACTAAACGAGGTAGGTAGCATAGAGACTAGACGAGGTAGGTAGCATAGAGACTAGACGAGGTAGGTAGCATAGAGACTAGACGAGGTATGTAGCATTGGGACTAGACAAGGTAGGTAGTATAGAGACTAGACGAGGTAGGTAGCATAGAGACTAGACGAGGTAGGTAGCATAGAGACTAGACGAGGTATGTAGCATTGGGACAAGACAAGGTAGGTAGTATAGAGACTAGACGAGGTAGGTAGCATAGAGACTAGACAGGGTAGGTAGCATAGAGACTAGATGAGGTAGGTAGCATAGAGACTAGACGAGGAAGGTAGCATAGAGACTAGACGAGGTAGGTAGCATAGAGACTAGACAAGGTAGGTAGTACAGAGTCTAGACGAGGTAGGTAGTATAGAGACTAGACGAGGTAGGTAGCATAGAGACTAGATAGGGTAGGTAGCATAGAGTCTAGACGAGGTAGGTAGTATAGAGACTAGAAGAGGTAGGTAGCATAGAGACTAGACGAGGTAGGTAGCTTAGAGTCTAGACGAGGTAGGTAGCATAGAGTCTAGACGAGGTAGGTAGTATAGAGTCTAGACGAGGTAGGTAGTATAGAGACTGGACAAGGTAGGTAGCATAGAGACTAGACGAGGTAGGTAGCATAGAGTCTAGACGAGGTAGGTAGCATAGAGAATAGACGAGGTAGGTAGCACAGAGACTAGACAAGGTAGGTAGTACAGAGTCTAGACGAGGTAGGTAACATTGGGATTAGATGAGGTAGGCAGCATAGAGTCTAGACTAAGTAGGTAGCATAGAGACTAGACTAAGTAGATAGCATAGAGACTAGACGAGGTAGGTAGCATAGAGACTAAACGAGGTAGGTAGCATAGAGACTGGCGAGGTAGGTAACATTGGGACTAGACGAGGTAGGTAGCATAGAGACTAGACAAGGTATGTAGTATAGAGACTAGACGAGGTAGGTAGCATAGAGACTAGACGAGGTAGGTAGCATAGAGTCTAGACGAGGTAGGTAGCATAGAGTCTAGACGAGGTAGGTAGTATAGAGACTAGACGAGGTAGGTAGCATAGAGTCTAGACGAGGTAGGTAGTATAGAGACTAGACGAGGTAGGTAGCATAGAGACTAGACAAGGTAGGTAGTACAGAGTCTAGACGAGGTAGGTAGCATAGAGACTGGCGAGGTAGGTAGCATAGAGACTAGACGAGGTAGGTAGCATAGAGACTAGACGAGGAAGGTAGCATAGAGACTAGACAGGGTAGGTAGCTTAGAGTCTAGACGAGGTAGGTAGCTTAGAGTCTAGACGAGGTAGGTAGCATAGAGTCTAGACGAGGTAGGTAGCATAGAGTCTAGACGAGGTAGGTAGCATAGAGACTAGACGAGGAAGGTAGCATAGAGACTAGACAGGGTAGGTAGCATAGAGTCTAGACGAGGTAGGTAGTATAGAGACTAGACGAGGTAGGTAGCATAGAGACGAGACGAGGTAGGTAGCTTAGAGTCTAGACGAGGTAGGTAGCATAGAGTCTAGACGAGGTAGGTAGTATAGAGACTGGACAAGGTAGGTAGCATAGAGACTAGACGAGGTAGGTAGCATAGAGTCTAGACGAGGTAGGTAGCATAGAGACTAGACGAGGTAGGTAGCACAGAGACTAGACAAGGTAGGTAGTACAGAGTCTAGACGAGGTAGGTAACATTGGGATTAGATGAGGTAGGCAGCATAGAGTCTAGACTCAGTAGGTAGCATAGAGACTAGACTAAGTAGGTAGCATAGAGACTAGACGAGGTAGGTAGCATACAGACTAAACGAGGTAGGTAGCATAGAGACTGGCGAGGTAGGTAACATTGGGACTAGACGAGGTAGGTAGCATAGAGACTAGACAAGGTATGTAGTATAGAGACTAGACGAGGTAGGTAGCATAGAGACTAGACGAGGTAGGTAGCATAGAGTCTAGACGAGGTAGGTAGCATAGAGTCTAGACGAGGTAGGTAGTATAGAGACTAGACGAGGTAGGTAGCATAGAGTCTAGACGAGGTAGGTAGTATAGAGACTAGACGAGGTAGGTAGCATAGAGACTAGACAAGGTAGGTAGTACAGAGTCTAGACGAGGTAGGTAGCATAGAGACTGGCGAGGTAGGTAACATTGGGACTAGACGAGGTAGGTAGCATAGAGACTGGCGAGGTAGGTAACATTGAGGCTAGACGAGGTAGGTAGCATAGAGTCTAGACGAGGTAGGTAGCATAGAGACTGGCGAGGTAGGTAGCATAGAGACTAGACGAGGTAGGTAACATTGGGATTAGATGAGGTAGGCAGCATAGAGACTAGACTAAGTAGGTAGCATAGAGACTAGACTGAGTAGGTAGCATAGAGACTAGACGAGGTAGGTAGCATAGAGACTGACGAGGTAGGTAGCATAGAGACTAGACGAGGTAGGTAACATTGGGATTAGATGAGGTAGGCAGCATAGAGTCTAGACTAAGTAGGTAGCATAGAGACTAGACTAAGTAGGTAGCGTAGAGACTAGACGAGGTAGGTAGCATAGAGGCTGGCGAGGTAGGTATCATAGAGACTAGACGAGGTAGGTTACATTGGGATTAGATGAGGTAGGCAGCATAGAGACTAGACTAAGTAGGTAGCATAGAGACTAGACTAAGTAGGTAGCATAGAGACTAGACGAGGTAGGTAGCATAGAGACTGGTGAGGTAGGTAGCATAGAGACAAGACGAGGTAGATAACATTGGGATTAGATGAGGTAGGCAGCATAGAGTCTAGACTAAGTATGTAGCATAGAGACTAGACAAGGTAGGTAGCATAGAGACTAGACGAGGAAGGTAGCATAGAGATTAGACGAGGTAGGTAGCATAGAGATTAGATGAGGTAGGCAGCATAGAGACTAGACGAGGTAGGTAGCATAGAGACTAGACGAGGTAGGTAGCATAGAGACTAGACGAGGTAGATAGCATAGAGACTAGACGAGGTAGGTAGCTTAGAGACTAGACGAGGTAGGTAGCATAGAGACTAGACGAGGTAGGTAGCATAGAGAATAGACAGGGTAGGTAGCAAAGAGACTAGACGAGGAAGGTAGTATAGAGACTAGACGAGGTAGGTAGCATAGAGACTAAACGAGGTAGGTAGCATAGAGACTAGACGAGGTAGGTAGCATAGAGACTAGACGAGGTAGGTAGCATAGAGACTAGACGAGGTATGTAGCATTGGGACAAGACAAGGTAGGTAGCACAGAGACTAGACAAGGTAGGTAGTACAGAGTCTAGACGAGGTAGGTAACATTGGGATTAGATGAGGTAGGCAGCATAGAGTCTAGACTCAGTAGGTAGCATAGAGACTAGACTAAGTAGGTAGCATAGAGACTAGACGAGGTAGGTAGCATACAGACTAAACGAGGTAGGTAGCATAGAGACTGGCGAGGTAGGTAACATTGGGACTAGACGAGGTAGGTAGCATAGAGACTAGACAAGGTATGTAGTATAGAGACTAGACGAGGTAGGTAGCATAGAGACTAGACGAGGTAGGTAGCATAGAGTCTAGACGAGGTAGGTAGCATAGAGTCTAGACGAGGTAGGTAGTATAGAGACTAGACGAGGTAGGTAGCATAGAGTCTAGACGAGGTAGGTAGTATAGAGACTAGACGAGGTAGGTAGCATAGAGACTAGACAAGGTAGGTAGTACAGAGTCTAGACGAGGTAGGTAGCATAGAGACTGGCGAGGTAGGTAACATTGGGACTAGACGAGGTAGGTAGCATAGAGACTGGCGAGGTAGGTAACATTGAGGCTAGACGAGGTAGGTAGCATAGAGTCTAGACGAGGTAGGTAGCATAGAGACTGGCGAGGTAGGTAGCATAGAGACTAGACGAGGTAGGTAACATTGGGATTAGATGAGGTAGGCAGCATAGAGACTAGACTAAGTAGGTAGCATAGAGACTAGACTGAGTAGGTAGCATAGAGACTAGACGAGGTAGGTAGCATAGAGACTGACGAGGTAGGTAGCATAGAGACTAGACGAGGTAGGTAACATTGGGATTAGATGAGGTAGGCAGCATAGAGTCTAGACTAAGTAGGTAGCATAGAGACTAGACTAAGTAGGTAGCGTAGAGACTAGACGAGGTAGGTAGCATAGAGGCTGGCGAGGTAGGTATCATAGAGACTAGACGAGGTAGGTTACATTGGGATTAGATGAGGTAGGCAGCATAGAGACTAGACTAAGTAGGTAGCATAGAGACTAGACTAAGTAGGTAGCATAGAGACTAGACGAGGTAGGTAGCATAGAGACTGGTGAGGTAGGTAGCATAGAGACAAGACGAGGTAGATAACATTGGGATTAGATGAGGTAGGCAGCATAGAGTCTAGACTAAGTATGTAGCATAGAGACTAGACAAGGTAGGTAGCATAGAGACTAGACGAGGAAGGTAGCATAGAGATTAGACGAGGTAGGTAGCATAGAGATTAGATGAGGTAGGCAGCATAGAGACTAGACGAGGTAGGTAGCATAGAGACTAGACGAGGTAGGTAGCATAGAGACTAGACGAGGTAGGTAGCATAGAGACTAGACGAGGTAGGTAGCTTAGAGACTAGACGAGGTAGGTAGCATAGAGACTAGACGAGGTAGGTAGCATAGAGAATAGACAGGGTAGGTAGCAAAGAGACTAGACGAGGAAGGTAGTATAGAGACTAGACGAGGTAGGTAGCATAGAGACTAAACGAGGTAGGTAGCATAGAGACTAGACGAGGTAGGTAGCATAGAGACTAGACGAGGTAGGTAGCATAGAGACTAGACGAGGTATGTAGCATTGGGACAAGACAAGGTAGGTAGTATAGAGACTAGACGAGGTAGGTAGCATAGAGACTAGACAGGGTAGGTAGCATAGAGACTAGACGAGGTAGGTAGCATAGAGACTGGCGAGGTAGGTAGCATAGAGACTAGACGAGGTAGGTAACATAGAGACTGGCGAGGTAGGTAACATTGGGACTAGACGAGGTAGGTAGCATAGAGACTGGCGAGGTAGGTAACATTGGGACTAGACGGGGTAGGTAGCATAGAGTCTAGACGAGGAAGGTAGCATAGAGACAGGCGAGGTAGGTAGCATAGAGACTAGACGAGGTAGGTAACATTGGGAGTAGATGAGGTAGGCAGCATAGAGTCTAGACTAAGTAGGTAGCATAGAGACTAGACTAAGTAGGTAGCGTAGAGACTAGACGAGGTAGGTAGCATAGAGGCTGGCGAGGTAGGTATCATAGAGACTAGACGAGGTAGGTTACATTGGGATTAGATGAGGTAGGCAGCATAGAGACTAGACTAAGTAGGTAGCATAGACACTAGACGAAGTAGGTAGCATAGAGACTAGACGAGGTAGGTAGCATAGAGACTGGTGAGGTAGGTAGCATAGAGACAAGACGAGGTAGGTAACATTGGAATAAGATGAGGTAGGCAGCATAGAGTCTAGACTAAGTAGGTAGCATAGAGACTAGGCAAGGTAGGTAGCATAGAGACTAGACGAGGAAGGTAGCATAGAGATAAGACGAGGTAGGTAGCATAGAGATTAGATGAGGTAGGCAGCATAGAGACTAGACGAGGTAGGTAGCATAGAGACTAGACGAGGTAGGTAGCATAGAGACTAGACGAGGTAGCTAGCATAGAGACTAGACGAGGTAGGTAGCTTAGGGACTAGACGAGGAAGGTAGCATAGAGACTAGACGAGGTAGGTAGCATAGAGACTAGACAGGGTAGGTAGCATAGAGACTAGACGAGGAAGGTAGTATAGAGACTAGACGAGGTAGGTAGCATAGAGACTAAACGAGGTAGGTAGCATAGAGACTAGACGAGGTAGGTAGCATAGAGACTAGACGAGGTAGGTAGCATAGAGACTAGACGAGGTATGTAGCATTGGGACAAGACAAGGTAGGTAGTATAGAGACTAGACGAGGTAGGTAGCATAGAGACTAGACAGGGTAGGTAGCATAGAGACTAGACGAGGTAGGTAGCATAGAGACTAGACGAGGAAGGTAGCATAGAGACTAGACGAGGTAGGTAGCATAGAGACTAGACGAGGTATGTAGCATTGGGACTAGACAAGGTAGGTAGTATAGAGACTAGAAGAGGTAGGTAGCATAGAGACTAGATAGGGTAGGTAGCATAGAGTCTAGACGAGGTAGGTAGTATAGAGACAAGACGAGGTAGGTAGCATAGAGACTAGACGAGGTAGGTAGCTTAGAGTCTAGACGAGGTAGGTAGCATAGAGTCTAGACGAGGTAGGTAGTATAGAGACTGGACAAGGTAGGTAGCATAGAGACTAGACGAGGTAGGTAGCATAGAGTCTAGACGAGGTAGGTAGCATAGAGAATAGACGAGGTAGGTAGCACAGAGACTAGACAAGGTAGGTAGTACAGAGTCTAGACGAGGTAGGTAACATTGGGATTAGATGAGGTAGGCAGCATAGAGTCTAGACTAAGTAGGTAGCATAGAGACTAGACTAAGTAGATAGCATAGAGACTAGACGAGGTAGGTAGCACAGAGACTAAACGAGGTAGGTAGCATAGAGACTGGCGAGGTAGGTAACATTGGGACTAGACGAGGTAGGTAGCATAGAGACGAGACAAGGTATGTAGTATAGAGACTAGACGAGGTAGGTAGCATAGAGACTAGACGAGGTAGGTAGCATAGAGTCTAGACGAGGTAGGTAGCATAGAGTCTAGACGAGGTAGGTAGTATAGACACTAGACGAGGTAGGTAGCATAGAGTCTAGACGAGGTAGGTAGTATAGAGACTAGACGAGGTAGGTAGCATAGAGACTAGACAAGGTAGGTAGTACAGAGTCTAGACGAGGTAGGTAGCATAGAGACTGGCGAGGTAGGTAACATTGGGACTAGACGAGGTAGGTAGCATAGAGACTGGCGAGGTAGGTAACATTGAGGCTAGACGAGGTAGGTAGCCAAGAGTCTAGACGAGGTAGGTAGCATAGAGACTGGCGAGGTAGGTAGCATAGAGACTAGACGAGGTAGGTAACATTGGGATTAGATGAGGTAGGCAGCATAGAGACTAGACTAAGTAGGTAGCATAGAGACTAGACTGAGTAGGTAGCATAGAGACTAGACGAAGTAGGTAGCATAGAGACTGACGAGGTAGGTAGCATAGAGACTAGACGAGGTAGGTAACATTGGGATTAGATGAGGTAGGCAGCATAGAGTCTAGACTAAGTAGGTAGCATAGAGACTAGACTAAGTAGGTAGCATAGAGACTAGACGAGGTAGGTAGCATAGAGGCTGGCGAGGTAGGTATCATAGAGACTAGACGAGGTAGGTTACATTGGGATTAGATGAGGTAGGCAGCATAGAGACTAGACTAAGTAGGTAGCATAGAGACTAGACTAAGAAGGTAGCATAGAGACTAGACGAGGTAGGTAGCATAGAGACTGGTGAGGTAGGTAGCATAGAGACAAGACGAGGTAGGTAACATTGGGATTAGATGAGGTAGGCAGCATAGAGTCTAGACTAAGTAGGTAGCATAGAGACTAGACAAGGTAGGTAGCATAGAGACTAGACGAGGAAGGTAGCATAGAGATTAGACGAGGTAGGTAGCATAGAGATTAGATGAGGTAGGCAGCATAGAGACTAGACGAGGTAGGTAGCATAGAGACTAGACGAGGTAGGTAGCATAGAGACTAGACGAGGTAGGTAGCATAGAGACTAGACGAGGTAGGTAGCATAGAGACTAGACGAGGTAGGTAGCATAGAGACTAGACGAGGTAGGTAGCATAGAGACTAGACAGGGTAGGTAGCATAGAGACTAGACGAGGAAGGTAGTATAGAGACTAGACGAGGTAGGTAGCATAGAGACTAAACGAGGTAGGTAGCATAGAGACTAGACGAGGTAGGTAGCATAGAGACTAGACGAGGTAGGTAGCATAGAGACTAGACGAGGTATGTAGCATTGGGACTAGACAAGGTAGGTAGTATAGAGACTAGACGAGGTAGGTAGCATAGAGACTAGACGAGGTAGGTAGCATAGAGACTAGACGAGGTATGTAGCATTGGGACAAGACAAGGTAGGTAGTATAGAGACTAGACGAGGTAGGTAGCATAGAGACTAGACAGGGTAGGTAGCATAGAGACTAGACGAGGTAGGTAGCATAGAGACTGGCGAGGTAGGTAGCATAGAGACTAGACGAGGTAGGTAACATAGAGACTGGCGAGGTAGGTAACATTGGGACTAGACGAGGTAGGTAGCATAGAGACTGGCGAGGTAGGTAACATTTGGACTAGACGGGGTAGGTAGCATAGAGTCTAGACGAGGTAGGTAGCATAGAGACAGGCGAGGTAGGTAGCATAGAGACTAGACGAGGTAGGTAACATTGGGATTAGATGAGGTAGGCAGCATAGAGACTAGACTAAGTAGGTAGCATAGAGACTAGACTGAGTAGGTAGCATAGAGACTAGACGAGGTAGGTAGCATAGAGACTGACGAGGTAGGTAGCATAGAGACTAGACGAGGTAGGTAACATTGGGATTAGATGAGGTAGGCAGCATAGAGTCTAGACTAAGTAGGTAGCATAGAGACTAGACTAAGTAGGTAGCATAGAGACTAGACGAGGTAGGTAGCATAGAGGCTGGCGAGGTAGGTATCATAGAGACTAGACGAGGTAGGTTACATTGGGATTAGATGAGGTAGGCAGCATAGAGACTAGACTAAGTAGGTAGCATAGAGACTAGACTAAGAAGGTAGCATAGAGACTAGACGAGGTAGGTAGCATAGAGACTGGTGAGGTAGGTAGCATAGAGACAAGACGAGGTAGGTAACATTGGGATTAGATGAGGTAGGCAGCATAGAGTCTAGACTAAGTAGGTAGCATAGAGACTAGACAAGGTAGGTAGCATAGAGACTAGACGAGGAAGGTAGCATAGAGATTAGACGAGGTAGGTAGCATAGAGATTAGATGAGGTAGGCAGCATAGAGACTAGACGAGGTAGGTAGCATAGAGACTAGACGAGGTAGGTAGCATAGAGACTAGACGAGGTAGGTAGCATAGAGACTAGACGAGGTAGGTAGCATAGAGACTAGACGAGGTAGGTAGCATAGAGACTAGACGAGGTAGGTAGCATAGAGACTAGACAGGGTAGGTAGCATAGAGACTAGACGAGGAAGGTAGTATAGAGACTAGACGAGGTAGGTAGCATAGAGACTAAACGAGGTAGGTAGCATAGAGACTAGACGAGGTAGGTAGCATAGAGACTAGACGAGGTAGGTAGCATAGAGACTAGACGAGGTATGTAGCATTGGGACTAGACAAGGTAGGTAGTATAGAGACTAGACGAGGTAGGTAGCATAGAGACTAGACGAGGTAGGTAGCATAGAGACTAGACGAGGTATGTAGCATTGGGACAAGACAAGGTAGGTAGTATAGAGACTAGACGAGGTAGGTAGCATAGAGACTAGACAGGGTAGGTAGCATAGAGACTAGACGAGGTAGGTAGCATAGAGACTGGCGAGGTAGGTAGCATAGAGACTAGACGAGGTAGGTAACATAGAGACTGGCGAGGTAGGTAACATTGGGACTAGACGAGGTAGGTAGCATAGAGACTGGCGAGGTAGGTAACATTGGGACTAGACGGGGTAGGTAGCATAGAGTCTAGACGAGGTAGGTAGCATAGAGACAGGCGAGGTAGGTAGCATAGAGACTAGACGAGGTAGGTAACATTGGGATTAGATGAGGTAGGCAGCATAGAGACTAGACTAAGTAGGTAGCATAGAGACTAGACTGAGTAGGTAGCATAGAGACTAGACGAGGTAGGTAGCATAGAGACTGACGAGGTAGGTAGCATAGAGACTAGACGAGGTAGGTAACATTGGGATTAGATGAGGTAGGCAGCATAGAGTCTAGACTAAGTAGGTAGCATAGAGACTAGACTAAGTAGGTAGCATAGAGACTAGACGAGGTAGGTAGCATAGAGGCTGGCGAGGTAGGTATCATAGAGACTAGACGAGGTAGGTTACATTGGGATTAGATGAGGTAGGCAGCATAGAGACTAGACTAAGTAGGTAGCATAGACACTAGACTAAGTAGGAAGCATAGAGACTAGACGAGGTAGGTAGCATAGAGACTGGTGAGGTAGGTAGCATAGAGACAAGACGAGGTAGGTAACATTGGGATTAGATGAGGTAGGCAGCATAGCGTCTAGACTAAGTAGGTAGCATAGAGACTAGACAAGGTAGGTAGCATAGAGACTAGACGAGGAAGGTAGCATAGAGATTAGACAAGGTAGGTAGCATAGAGATTAGATGAGGTAGGCAGCATAGAGACTAGACGAGGTAGGTAGCATAGAGACTAGACGAGGTAGATAGCATAGAGACTAGACGAGGTAGGTAGCTTAGGGACTAGACGAGGTAGGTAGCATAGAGATTAGACGATGTAGGTAGCATAGAGACTAGACAGGGTAGGTAGCATAGAGACTTGACGAGGAAGGTAGTATAGAGACTAGACGAGGTAGGTAGCATAGAGACTAAACGAGGTAGGTAGCATAGAGACTAGACGAGGTAGGTAGCATAGAGACTAGACGAGGTAGGTAGCATAGAGACTAGACGAGGTATGTAGCATTGGGACTAGACAAGGTAGGTAGTATAGAGACTAGACGAGGTAGGTAGCATAGAGACTAGACGAGGTAGGTAGCATAGAGACTAGACAAGTTATGTAGCATTGGGACAAGACAAGGTAGGTAGTATAGAGACTAGACGAGGTAGGTAGCATAGAGACTAGACAGGGTAGGTAGCATAGAGACTAGACGAGGTAGGTAGCATAGAGACTAGACGAGGAAGGTAGCATAGAGACGAGACGAGGTAGGTAGCATAGAGACTAGACGAGGTATGTAGCATTGGGACTAGACAAGGTAGGTAGTATAGAGACTAGACGAGGAAGGTAGCATAGAGACTAGACGAGGTAGGTAGCATAGCGACTAGACGAGGAAGGTAGCATAGAGACTAGACAGGGTAGGTAGCATAGAGACTAGACGAGGTAGGTAGCATAGAGACTGGCGAGGTAGGTAGCATAGAGACTAGACGAGGTAGGTAACATAGAGACTAGACGAGGTAGGTAGTATAGAGACTAGACAAGGTAGGTAGCATAGAGACTAGACGAGGAAGGTAGCATAGAGATTAGACGAGGTAGTTAGCATAGAGATTAGATGAGGTAGGCAGCATAGAGACTAGACGAGGTAGGTAGCATAGAGACTAGACGAGGTAGGAAGCATAGAGACTAGACGAGGTAGGAAGCATAGAGACTAGACGAGGTAGGTAGCATAGAGACTAGACAGGGTAGGTAGCATAGAGACTAGACGAGGTAGGTAGCATAGAGACTAGACAAGGTAGGTAGCATAGACACTAGACGAGGTAGGTAGCATAGAGACTAGACAGGGTAGGTAGCATAGAGACTAGACAGGGTAGGTAGCATAGAGACTAGACGAGGTAGGTAGCATAGAGACTGGCGAGGTAGGTAGCATAGAGACTAGACGAGGAAGGTAGCATAGAGACTAGACGAGGTAGGTAGTATAGAGACTAGACGAGGTAGGTAGCATAGAGACTAGACGAGGAAGTTAGATAAGAGACTAGACGAGGTAGGTAGTATAGAGACTAGACGAGGTAGGTTGTATAGAGACTAGACTAAGTAGGTAGCATAGAGACTTAACGAGGTAGGTAGCATAGAGACTAGACGAGGTAGGTAGCTTAGAGACTAGACGAGGTAGGTAGCGTAGAGACTAGACAGGGTAGGTAGCATAGAGACTAGACGAGGTAGGTAGCATAGAGACTTAACGAGAAAGGTAGCATAGAGACTAGACGAGGTAGGTAGCATAGAGACTAGACAGGGTAGGTAGCATAGAGACTAGACAGGGTAGGTAGCATAGAGACTAGACGAGGTGATAGCATAGAGACTAGACAGGGTAGGTTGCATAGAGACTAGACAAGGTAGGTAGCATAGAGACTAGACAGGGTAGGTAGCATAGAGACTAGACGAGGTAGGTAGCACAGAGACTAGACAAGGTAGGTAGTACAGAGTCTAGACGAGGTAGGTAACATTGGGATTAGATGAGGTAGGCAGCATAGAGTCTAGACTAAGTAGGTAGCATAGAGACTAGACTAAGTGGGTAGCATAGAGACTAGACGAGGCAGGGTAGCATAGAGACTAAACGAGGTAGGTAGCATAGAGACTGGCGAGGTAGGTAACATTGGGACTAGACGAGGTAGGTAGCATAGAGACTAGACAAGGTACGTAGTATAGAGACTAGACGAGGTAGGTAGCATTGAGACTAAACGAGGAAGGTAGCATAGAGACTAGACGAGGAAGGTAGTATAGAGACTAGACGAGGTAGGTAGCATAGAGACTAGACAGGGTAGGTAGCATAGAGACTAGACAGGGTAGGTAGCATAGAGACTAGACGAGGTAGGTAGCATAGAGACTGGCGAGGTAGTAGCATAGAGACTAGACGAGGAAGGTAGCATAGAGACTAGACGAGGTAGGTAGCATAGAGACTAGACGAGGAAGTTAGCATAGAGACTAAACGAGGAAGGTAGCATAGAGACTAGACGAGGAAGGTAGCATAGAGACTAAACAAGGTAGGTAGCATAAAGACTAGAGGAGAAAGGTAGCATAGAGACTAGACGAGGTAGGTAGCATAGAGACTAGACGAGGAAGGTAGCATAATGACTAGACGAGGAAGGTAGCATAGAGACTAGACGAGGAAGGTAGCATAGAGACTAGACGAGGTAGGTAGCATAGAGACTAGACGAGAAAGGTAGCATAGAGACTAGACGAGGAAGGTAGCATAGAGACTAGACGAGGTAGGTAGCATAGAGACTAGACGAGGTAGATAGCATAGAGACTAGACGAGGCAGATAGCATAGTGACTAGACGAGGTAGATAGCATAGAGACTTGACGAGGAAGGTAGCATAGGGACTAGACGAGGTAGGTAGTATAGAGACTAGACGAGGTAGGTAGCATAGAGACTAGACGAGGAAGTTAGCATAGAGACTAGACGAGGTAGGCAGTATAGAGACTAGACGAGGTAGGTTGTATAGAGACTAGACTAAGTAGGTAGCATAGAGACTTAACGAGGTAGGTAGCATAGAGACTAGACGAGGTAGGTAGCTTAGAGACTAGACGAGGTAGGTAGCGTAGAGACTAGACAGGGTAGGTAGCATAGAGACTAGACGAGGTAGGTAGCATAGAGACTAGACAGGGTAGGTAGCATAGAGACTAGACGAGGTAGATAGCATAGAGACTAGATAGGGTAGGTAGCATAGAGACTAGACGAGGTAGGTAGCATAGAGACTAGACAGGGTAGGTAGCATAGAGACTAGACGAGGTAGGTAGCATAGAGACTAGACAGGATAGGTAGCATAGAGACTGGAATTGGAGTATGGAATTGTTTCATGAACAGATGCTTTTAAGGTTTTTGATACAGTTTTGGTATAGAAAGAGACTATTTTAATGTGTTTGTGTTTGATACAAACAGTAGTTCATTAGATGTTTATACCAATCGAATATTTCTGTTTGAGTTAACAATGATATTAACCATCGTTTGCTTGGATGTTATTGATGGTATGATTTGTGGTACTAATTTCGTAAATTTGTACTGACGTATTGCAAGGAAATGTAATTTATTCTATATAATATTTTTATAACGTTGTTCATGTTGTCTGTCTTAGATACACCAAGAGATTCAATTTGGGCTAAAGCTTTATACAAACGTTAGGAGGCGTTTACTTAAAAAAGAAGACTACACAGGACAATAGCGACAATCATGGTGAAAGCAAAGAAATGGGTCATTGCCAAAATGTTTGAAGGTGAGGCGAAGGACTCAAACTTTCGTCTTGAAGAGGAAGATCTACCTTCTCCTAAAACTGGAGGTTTGTATAAACTATTTTAACAGAATTAATTGTTTCATATTATTGCGTATGAAATGAATTTTCTTTTTAGAAATAGAATGCACTATTCGATTTTGAATTCGGACGACTTAACAGTTTTATACTGTTGTATTTTAGTTTGTATATCTACGCAAAGAAATGAAGTAAGCGGTTTTATTTTCGTCAACTGGAATGCAATGCTCTTTAAATGTTACTTTACAATCAAATGAATAGACAACCTCTAATATAAACAATATATAAACGTTAATTCATTGACTAATTCGTTGAAATAAAAATCCCCAACATCCACTATAAATGGACAATAACATAAATAATCTCCGTACGTGAAGCCTAAAACGCCAGTATCCGAACTGTAAGTTTTATGCTTTGCTGAGTTTTCTGTGCTGGCTCTCCTGTAGGGGCAGTATAGCATCACAGATAAGTAAAGGGTCTGCAGCAAGGCCTAAAATGGCGTTTTAGGCTTTGCGTAGGAAGATGGAGTAAAATAGGATGGTGCTGAATTTTTATCCACAACTATTGTCATTTTGGGAGGATACACTATAATGAAGGTCATATCGAATTCCTCGCCACTTGAACAAGTACATGTAGGTCTGACGGGATAATGACTTATAGCAGACATTAACTAAATCAAACAAATAACATTCAAACTCCCTAACATATCAGTGTTTATTACCCACGTGGTACTTCGTAAAGGGGTTTCATAATAATTTGTTATGACACATATGGGTCATAACACCTCAAAGTGATTTGATTGGCTTGCGGTGAACTTTGACATTGTCCGGACTACTTTATTCATTCATGCAACGAACGTGTTTTCATTCACAAATTCGAATGGCACTGAGTGAGTCGGAGTCATTCTTCAAACTTTCAGTTTATCTTTTAAATCTTCATTACCGAATTGTTAAGGAATAAATCGGAGGACAAAAGTATTACAATAAAACATCTTACTGATATCTCAAGGCTCATATAAAGTTATAAACACAAAAGGGTTTAAATTCAGCACAATTTGATCACCGAATTTCATTTATTTGATCCATGTCGCTCCAAAATGACGCAGACATATATTGCTTGTTATCTATAGAATATAAAGACAACTGAATATTCTTTAGACAACATTTCTTCAAAACAAAACGCGTTTGAACAATGATAAGCATCTTAAACTTACTTTGAAGGCGGTTGTTTACACATTTTGACGAAAAGATACAGGCAAATGGCGGCCGCAATGACATGCCGTTGATCAAAGAAAGATAACTCTGACTGTTCTCGCGCAATGTGATTTTATTTTCACGTACGCTTCGTTCATGACAAAGGTGCTTATAACTTACATTTCACCAGGGAGTGCAGACAATATGAATTAACGTAGGGTAGAATTTAGAAATGTGAATATTTAACGTCGTAATAGTATAATGATTGAGGCTGTGACGTGGTTAGATATTCATCCGCCGTTTCGTCTCTTTATAGGCATAATAAAAAGTTGTTTAAAACGCAATAAATCGTCTGAAATGCAAGTTGGTAATAAATAGGATACATAACTCGTTCCCCTTTCATATCAAGTTTATGTCCCTCGTGAAATAATTTTGTTTTGTCACTCGCCAAGGCTCGTGACAAAGCAAAATTATTTCACTAGGGACATAAACTTGATATGAAAGGGGAAGCTCGTTAGATATCCTATAAATATTAACATGTTTAGATTGCAACTTGCAGCATGTCTCTAATTATCATCACTTAAACTATTGTATGGAAAATGATTTTAACCTACAATGCATGCATTAAGCTATTAACGAAAGCGTATTTCGACACTAATGTAGTGTCCATAAAGATAAAGATCACTCGGGGCCAATACAATTATGAAAATAACATAATTTAAGCAATGAATTACATAATCTCTAATTCAATTAATAGGTGATATATTTTTGTGTAATAGGTGACTAGAGTTGCGTGTCGTGTTTATATGAAATAACGCCGCTAATGGCTGTAATATTGCCCAAGCGGCGTTAAACAATACCTCACTCACTCACTATATGAAATATTTATATTCGGACATATTTTTTCCTTAAAGAAAAATGCCGGTTTTTACCAAAAAAATTGCAATGGTAAGTCTTTAACTCACGCTAACGATGAAAACGTCGATCACAACGTTTCTTTTCGTTTGCTTTCATTGGTTGATAATGACAAACCACGCCATCTGTCGATCTTTAAGGAGAATTAAGGTTTGGTCGTTTTGCTCTGGTCTCACTTTATTATTTTATTTACTTTAAACAGCGCGATGTTGCCTCTCTAACGTTCGGTCATTGAATGTTTGTATACTGGTTAACCTTTTCCATCAGTAAAACTGATGAAATAAATCATCAAATATTAGAAACATTAGAATCTATTGTTATTTTCATTAAATTTTATGATGCGTGTCTTATTTAAACTTATTTATTGCTTTTTCTGTCTTTTAACTGCAGAATTCATTTGTGTGGGAATTTACCATGGCGTGGACCCTTATGTGAGGTGAGTCTTTGTAAGATCTCAAAACTGAAAACCTTCGAAAATAATTCAAAAACAAAATAAAATCCCATTACACCAATGACAGTGATTTATGAATATCTTGCTGTCAAGCATTCGTTACTCTCCCTGTAAACTATATGTTTATTGAATGCCTCTGAAGAAAAATAATAGGCGTTACTTAGGTTTGCTTCTTTTTTTAAACGATCCGCATTTTTTCTCTAGTAATAGTAAAATTATTAGAGATAATAGATATTAACTATTCAGCTCTATATTTCAGAGTAGAAAACCCACAGGTGAATGCAGCTATATACGGGGCTGTTATTGCAAGGTAGGCGGTTATCATTTAACTGTTTGTGTGTGTGTGAGAGAGGTGGTTGTATAGCAATGTGTGGAATTAATTTCGTTGAGGAAGAAGCACATTTAGAAACAGTCAGTTCGGGAGAGGGGGTCACATATACCAAAGTTTATAAAATGGTAAAGAAATACAAATATACGTTTTAACGACTTCTTTATTGCAAAGAAACCATTGCCCTAACTAAACTTGAAACATGTTAAATAGTTACTTGAAAAGTGCCTGTGAAATCTAATTTTTTTTCCTAACATGTGTAGGTCAAATTTTTGGTCCCTTGGAAAGTCGAATTTCCTTTTATAATAACCGGGGTTCAAGAAACTCCTAATAATAATAAATAAACCGAGAGCAAACAATCTTAAAATATATCTCTTCGGATGCCATTTCTGTTTATCAACGATGCGGGGTGTGTCATGAAAGAAGCGTTGCGATTGCCACTTAGGAGAGGAAATCATGAATCGCATTGAGCCCTGCTTGTTTCCAGAGGTAGTGGAGAAATTACCGGAACGTAAACTCTGGATTATCGAGAGCGCCTCATCAAAACCATTGAATTTGTGCTCCTGATTAACCGTTTTACATATTTATATCGTAAAACATATACACCAAATTAATTTGTCTATTTTGGTGACAAGCGCCGGGTCTTCAATAAGCTCCGGGCCTACAAAAAGCGCTGGGCCTCAAATAAGCGCTTGACCTCCTATAAGCGCTGGAGTTCCTGAAAAAAAAATTTTCATTAATAACCGCCGGGTCTAAATCAAGCTCCGGGCCTCCGACAAGCGCCGGGTCTCTTATAAGCGCCGTGGGGGCCAAGGGGTGCAGAAAAATAAGCGCACGGGCGCTTTTAAGAGTAAATTAATAAAAAAAATTATATCGTTATTGAACATTATTCTGTTGTACTTTAAGAGTTACGGAGAGCAATAACAGAGAGTACCCGGTGGGATGTCTGGTTTCCGTGAAAAGTGGTTGGCAGACTCATACCTTAGTCACGCCGGAGAATCTTGCAGAAATGGCGGTGTGGAAGCTCTCTGATATGGGGACGGTTGGACCACTAACAGCGTTGGGGCCCCTAGGAGAAACTGGGTATGTATTTGAATTGGTAATTTGAAAACTTTTGTCATGTGAGCAAGACTCGTATTTCCAGTCTTATTCAAAATCGATCATCTTCGGGGGAATAAAAGTTTCAAATATTGACGCTTCCGGGAATTCAATCAGGGAGCTATCGCTCCATTAGGGCTGAAAATGTAGCCCACCTCCCGCATGTTTGTTACCAGTTAAATTGGATGCGGTCAGGCCTTGACGGAAAGGTATAACTCCAGATCGATTTATTTCTCGTTACTTCTTCAAAATTCCTTCCTCGAAGCACAGTCGATTTCAATCAGATTGGCATATGACTAAATGAAAAGTACTTTTTATAATATTTAACGACTGACTGTGATTCTAACTCTTTATGAACAATTGGTGGATATATATTCGACCCCGTTCCTCACATGTTGTATTCACTGGTTCTTCAGTATGGCAGCCTATTTCGGGTTCCTAGAGCTCTGCCAACCAAAGGAAGGAGAAGTGGTTCTAGTTAACGGGGCCGCAGGAGCTGTTGGAAGTGTTGTCGGCCAGATTGCCAAGATTAGGGTAGAAACTCGCTTTAAAATTTAATCACATTGTAGAAATTGAGTTCAAACTGCCATCATGTAGTGTTTCAAAAACACCAGGAACTCTTTTTTTCGTTTCACTGATTGAGGAGAAAGGAGATAAATGAATGATTTACATTTCCTTTCTTGAAGACCATAGTCTATCAACTTTAGGTCCAAGATCATGTTTATCTGGAAAGTGTCATAATGAAACACTGTTCTTCAGTCAATTTCACATTTTATCGATATACAATATATATTTTAGAAAATAATATTTTAAAGTATTGATATGATATCCACACATTTACAATTATTTAAGGTAAGATCGTCACCTTCTCGATAAAATTTCAACGAGAAAGTGATTTGATTGGCTATATCCCAAGTCGGGTAGAGCGAGTGAATCCAGCTTCTGAGCCCAGGGTACAGATTAGTGGAGTTAGCATAATGTTCGTACCCTAATACCCCCATTTCACTAGGCAAAATGAGTACACGGAAGATTTGCGGAAGCGATTCCGTTGTTATGTTATGTGAAACCACGCAAGTCTTCCTTCTATTTCCGTATGCTTCTGTCAGTTAGCGCAGTTAATCTGTAGTCTTTCCCCGTCTTCCGCAGGCTTCCGTGAGCCCAAAATCTCCCACTAACGGTCTTTTGAAAAAAAGTCCGTACCCTTCCATAATTAATCCGTGAACAATTCATTGTAGAATGCTCCTCCCGTCTCCGAAACAGTGAGTTTATAGGCGGATTCAAGGGAAAATGCTTTGATCTTTGCCGATTTTGCCGCAGTTATAACGTGATGACGTCACAAATCGCTGCTGCCGTAGGTTTTCCGCACTTTATCCGCAGGTTTTCCGTGTAAAACGCAAGTACTCAGCAGTTATTCCGTATGGTTCACAGCTCAGTGAAATGGGATACAAGACAGGATGGTCTATAACACGCTAGAATCCCTATAAACTTGGCAGACATTCTCATACATTTGAAACAGTTCTTTTGTAGTATGAGTAATACCATGCATTTTTTCTTTGAATCCTTAAGGAGGTTGGATACAAAATATCCAGGTATTAAGAAATAACTAAATTTGGTCTTATTTTGTTGAAAAATATGTCTTGAATCAAATTGTGTCATAAAAATACCATGTCACCACAGTTTTTGTTCGAAAAAGGGCCCATCCGTTAGGGCACCCAATGATGAAAATACAATAATTTAAAAACTCCTTTTCAAGATAACTTTTGAATATAATTGTTATTTAAATGTTTTTCTATTAAGGCATTGCTGTATGGAAATAAACTAAGTCAGAAAAAAAGGAACTTGAAAATAATATGAAGTAAATTCATACAAATAACCTTTTTTTTTTGTATGATTATTTTTGTAAAATATTATTCTTTTATGAACAAAAGCGATTTCTTGTATTAAGATTTTTTTGAAAATTATAAATTTTTTATAGTTAATACACACTAGAATTAGATTAAAAAGAAAAAGCAATATGTCACCAGGGGATAACAGAGATATTCACATTCAATTTAGCCACATCAATGAAAATTAACATCCAGGAGAGATAACTCTTCATTGTCAACATTACCCTTTTTAGAAATTTTTATTAGTACTTAAGGTTAATTAATGAAATAAATTTTATCATGAAACAAATACTTATGTTCACAAATATAGCATAGTCATTGTTTTTTATTAAACTATATCATTATTTTATTTTTTTATTTTTTTATCTCACACTTTCAGTAAAAAATAAACAAAACAGCATAAACTTTAAAATAGCACAAGCTGACTGTTGCGGATGTGCAGTAACAAAGGTATCCAACCTCCTTAATTCTGCTCTGTAACTCACAAATATTCTATTCCGCAAAAGTAGAAGGGTGTTCCGGTCACTGTGGAATTTGATTCCAAGAACTTTTAAAAGACCCACTTTGCCATTCAATTTTAATATCTTTGGATATCTTTTCAAAGCTATTTCTTTAGATCCTATCCATATTGCTTTGGTCTGATCTATCTTTATTTAGAGTCCTGACATTATGTTAAAAGTAACAGTTTCATAAATAGCAGCTCTTAAATTCATTTCAGGACCATCAAGAAATAATTCAATGTCGTCTACATGTTGGTCCAAAAATATTATCAGAATTTATGTTAAAAATGCAGGGCTGCAAGGTGATTGGTTCCGCTGGCACGAAGGAGAAATGTGATTGGTTGACGAGTCTGGGATTTGATCACGTGTTCAACTACAAAGAAGTTGACGTTGACAAAGCTCTGAACGAGGCTGCACCGGATGGGATCGATTGCTACTTCGATACTGTGAGGAAATGACATAGAACTTCAAATATGAAATATACTTTAAGATATTTACTTGGTGAGAAGGTTAACAAAAACGATTACTCGTAATCGGTTTATTATCTTTTCATACATTTAGTTATATATTACAAGCGGAAACGTTTTTAGGTCTTCATTAATTTTATTAAAATCATACCGAAATTATTTGAGACAAAAATGCGTTTACTTCCTTCTCTGTTCTAGGTCGGAGGAGTGTTTTCGGCAAAAGTCGCGATGCACATGAAAGATTTGGGAAGAATGTCTCTTTGTGGAGCGACATCTATTTACAATGATGACTTAAGGAAGCCCGGAGGTAAGTAAATGAATCTTTTTCATATAATAATTTTTAACAATTTTAAACAATATGTTCTCGGAATAATAAAGACAGTTTTGAGGTTCAGCATTCAATAAATCCTTAATTATACAATCACAGATTTTAAACAATTTGTTACCGGAATAATAAAGACCAATTAGAGGTTAAGTATTCAGTAAATCCTAAATTGTACAATCACAGATTTTCTTGACTACTATATCTTAAACAAATTTCGCTTTAGAGGCTCGAATGGTTTGTTTACTTTCAGTAAATTAAAAGTAAGATGAAGAAAATGTATGACACAATCTCATAAAAATCTGATCTTCCTTCACTATGCTAAGCTCTAATTTGCGTACCACCGTGAAGCAAACAAAAATCAACTTGTTTTAATGAGATTGATTGTGAAAAAACAATTTCTCACACCTATGAAATGTTTCAGCACCATTTCCATTGTTCGCCATAATTTGGAAACAAGTCCGAGTGGAAGGGTTCACTTCCTCCAGGTGGAGCCACAGGTTCCCGGAAGCCAGAGCTCAAATTTTAAAGTGGATAAATATGGTCAGTGCATTATAGAGGTTTTTGTTTTTAGGGAGGTTGGATACTTGAGGGTGTTTGTTACAGAGATGGTTGGTACATGTTGGTTTGGTACTAAACTATTATTGACTTCAAGTGAGATTGATCCAATGATTTGTCGACCCATCCTCGATAATCCAGCGCTTTCGTTCCGATAAATCTACACTACAAGCCCTGGAAAACTTTACAAGGTTTTACCTCAAACCAAAGACCACCCTTTGCATCCAAGTTTATCCAATCAGAAACGAAACGCAGACACTACTTGCGTAAACAACTCGACTAATCAAGTAAGCGTTTTGCTGAGTCATTGCAAAGGGAGAAAATTTGGTTCGAGGTAAAACCCCATAAAGTTTTCCAGGGCTTGTAGTGTAGATTTATCTGAACGAAAGCGCTGGATTATCGAGGATGTTGTCGACCTTAGACATGTGATATTCACCAAGGCAACGTCGAGGTGAATATCATGTGTCCAAGGTCGACACATCATTTGATTAACCGAAGTCTATAATTGTTTTATTATATGAACATTTTTCTTGAATTATTTTTTCTGTGAAAATAAGGGACATCACTCTTAAGCCTTGAAAAAGGGACAATCAGTCTAATTCAGCACAGTCATAAAGCGGTGCCTTTTACTTGATTTACAGTATATAAAACATTAAATACTCTCGTTAACTTATAGCTATATAATAAGTACGTAAAATTTTAATAACTAAAAGGCCTTTGATAATGAATGAGTGTAGATCTTAGTAATATCGAGACAGAATCATTTTCTGTGCTTTACTTTAAAGGGGCAGTCGCATGTATTTTTGAAATTTTATATCTTAAATTTTCACTTATAATTGTACGGTAGTGCTAAATGTACTATTTTGATAGTGTAAAAAATCGCATAACACAAACCAATCATCCATAGCCAGAGAACGAATTATGAAAATTCACATAAAGTCCATTGGCACTTTTGTGTGAAAATCTTTAGTTCATTTGTTTGAGAACAAGAATGGCATATCTGAACTTAAGATTATAGATTTGATTTAGTACTACTTCATT
This sequence comes from Steromphala cineraria, assembly GCA_916613615.1. Classification (NCBI taxonomy): domain Eukaryota; kingdom Metazoa; phylum Mollusca; class Gastropoda; order Trochida; family Trochidae; genus Steromphala; species Steromphala cineraria. The sequence continues at coordinate 39,115,948 of OU744726.1, forward strand.
TAGTTTAAAAACATTGTCTTTCAATTGGAACCATGGAACCAAGTAATTTAACCGAGTATCATTTGTGTATGGAATGTGACTTTTATGATAATCTTCGTCGGAAGTCTGCTCCCTAAATACTACTATGAGTAAATTTCTGCATTTGATGTCATCACGAAATAACAATATTGTTTATAATCTGGCAAAATTGTATTTCTAGCATTTAAGAAACGATCCAGTTTCCTATCATACAAGTAGCAATCTATATCATGTTGTGGCGCTTCAACTATAATCAATATTATCATGATGTATGTACATGTATAATGGGCCCGTGGCCCCTTTACGGAAAATAATGTTGTTTGCTGACGTACATTAGCTTTAAAATAAACTAAACAATTTGAACCATTTATTTTCATTTTCCTGACATCACCTTATATCCCCCCTAAAAACGTGCTACTGCCCCTTTAAGTGGTAAACCTTGCGTGGCTGATTACCTTAAATGATGCATCTTTAGCGTTATGCCATTAGAGGTATGGGTTCTCGGGGGTAGAGGAGTCTGTCATAAGAATAGGGCACTGACTTATTAATTGATGAATGTGAAGTATTAAGTTACTCTTTAGATTTACCCTTAGAATTTGATTTGATTCTCTTTGCAGGGCATGATCAAATCCAAAGAAACAATACACGATGGTTTCGACCAAATGCCGACTGCTCTAATGGATTTGCTTAAGGGAGGAAACATTGGCAAAATGGTTGTCAAAGCTTGAACCCGGCTTATCATGAAATATCCGATACAAGTGATTGTAAATATATTTATCATACAATGGATAGTGCTCTCGGCATAATAAAGCCAACGGATAAGGCTCGCAAAATACAGTGTTTATTCCTAATCCAGGATATTTACGATCCCAAAACACACTCGCATGATAACCAATATGTATATACACATACTCTTGGCTGAAATCGAAATATGTTGCAATAAAAAATCATAATATTATTTGTGTTGCTATCATGTTTTAGAAGTCTCAATGATATGGCAGTTTACCAGCCAACGACCTAGACAATATGATTCGACAACCATACAAATATACCAATCGATAAAAGTAACGTCATTATTTCTACAAAATCTACAGCTGCGTACCACAAGTTTGTTCACTTGGAAATGTATCTTAGTATCTTGTATTGTTGGTTTCATTTGGACGTCAATCAAATAACTCCAGCAGCACCTCTTACTGTCCATTACTAAAATAACCTTTCCCAAACCTGTTTTTTGGGGGATTATCTGGTCACTGTGCAAAATTCCAAAAATAAAAGGCATGGTATTGCCAAAAACAAAATAGCGAAAAATTACTGCAAAATCTCTGCCATGCTTGAAACTAAGGGAGATAACTCTAAAGTTAAGCAAAGGGAGATAATAAGGGGTCTTACAAACACCCGTTAAAAAGGAATTTAAGTGAACTGAAATTACCTACCCATATCCTTGAAATTCCGATTTTCTGATTTCGATAAAAAAAATATTCCATATGGACTCTCAGAGGGAAAAATCAACAGAATTACATTGACTGGTGCACAAGGACAGACATGACTTACGTTTAAAGATATTGATCACTTATTAACTGAGGATATATTGAGAAAATAAAAAATAGTGTTTCCGAAATTTTTATCCCTGGTCTTTTTATCGACCTGACAAAATTGTTACGGTTATCTGTATCACATATGAATATGTTGACACAAAATATATGATAAATGTAGGAAAATTTCATAATTATCCGTTTCGTTTATGCAATGTTATAATGCTGAAAACACATTTCAAATTACACGATCATTGGTATTTGCACTGGAATACGCAGGTGGTGAACAAACTTAAGGTACGCATCTGTAGTTAACACTAGCTGTAATATCATTGCAAATATTGGGATGCAAATATTACAACTAGTTCAACGAGATTGTATTTTCTATTATGAATAACGTAAGAATTAGTGATTCTTGTGCTAATACAAAAAGAGATCATGATGTCGAAATGTTTGAACATTTCATACCGACGCCATAATGAAACAAATCCCTGATATAAAGGGGCGCGTAATGACGTAAAAAAAAGCTTTTGAGCATTTGATAGTCAACTTTCCTGATGCACATGTGTATCAAGTTCCATTGTTGTCAAATGCATGACTCTAAGTATAAAGGCTTTAGCCATCTTCCTACGCAAAATCTTAAACGCCAGTTTCCGAACTGTCAGTTTTATGCCTTGCTGCCGACCCTTGAGTTTTCTGTGCTTGCTCTCTAGCTAACTTTGAGAGAAAGCAATATTCCAATCAGAAAGTAACTGGAGGTTGCTGACAATCGCCTTGAGGGTCGGTGATAGCGGCACAGTAAACTCAAGGGTCGGCAGCAAGGCATAAAACTGACAGTTCGGAAACTGGCATTTTAGGCTTTGCGTAGGGGGATGGGCTTGAGCAAGCGCATGATTCAGTTTAACAATGACCACCGATGCTTCAATTTTATAGAAAGAGTCTAACAAGGTCAATTGATTTTAGATGAATGACTGCATATAGATTAATCACTGTGCATTTTACTTAACTCTTTACACGTATGATGCTCAAACGTTATGGAAAGAAGGTAGCAAATAAGAATTGGCATATTTTCAAAATGATCACATGTGCAGATATCATTCTCGCCTAGCAACAATTGTAGCGCGACATCCGTATTTTCACCGTTGACGTCATGAAACTATTGTTCCCAATGTCACTGTAGTCGACCGTCGCGAGGGAAGCAGACTGTTGAATGAGAATCTTACAAAACTCATGCACAATTGTGTTCACACCACGTCACGTGGTGTGGTTATTAATGGTTGTTCCGAAGTCAATATCCTGGACAACTTATTCATGGTCTGGTTATCGTTCCTTATAAAATATTCCCTTAGACGTGATATCCAAACACATCTCGAAAGGATTGCAAATTTTTTTGTTTTGATTGTGGCCAAACAAGTGGATTACTCAGTAGCTATAACCTTTATCACCACTCGAGTGACGTCAAGTTCAAGAGTGTGACGTATTGAAACAATGGTCGGAATAAACGATTGACGTCACACTGTATATATTTTTATTTGTTGTGGTCATTTTATATTTGTTTACATTTCAAAAAAAGACTTTGAACATTTGAGAGCGGTATTTTATTTTCAGAACTTGATATCAATGAATTTAGAAGTTTTGACCAACTACTCACATTATCAAAGTAGCAGTGGATCCCGTTCTCTGTAGTTGAACACGTGATCAAACCCCAGACTCTTCACCCAATCACATTTCTCCTTCGTGCCAGCGAAACCAATCACCTTACAGCCCTGAAGTTTAAAATGATATTTTAAAAAACCCAATGATTTGTGGATCATTGTATTGAAAACAGTCCTATCTGGGAATTTTTTGTGGAAACGAAATTTAGGAGGACTTTCTTGTTCATATATATGATATTTAAAAGCTTATTTTACTCTTAATTTCAAAAATGCTAGTGAGGTTAATATTTCAGTTGTTCAGAAATAACAATTTGGCAAAGAATGAAGTGTATCACTTATAAAAAAAGAAATTACGCCAATCATCGCGGCTACGAGCGTTGAATGCATTACTTCAGCAAAATATTGTTGTAACTGATAACCTTTGTTATGAATTATTTGTAAATATAAATTCCTCTTCTGTCACATCGATTAGGTATTTCTTAATTTGTTAATGAATTAGCATGATACATCAAATTTGTTTTCACGCAATGCTAAATTTTCAAGATGGCGGATGAAAGCCGATAGAGTGGTGCCTTTAAAGGTACAGTCCATGTTAGTCCAAAATGAAGGGGTTTGGGGAACTCCCTTGGGGAACTCCTCGTTTCCCCTTTTCTTGATCTGTTTTATATGCAACAAACACATACAGATATATTTTTACGAGGGTAACAACTTTCATGGGATACAATATACAACAGAAAAGGTTAAGGATAGAGGGATTTGAATTATACAGCTCATGTAATGTATACAGCTCACATAAATCTTGGCAATCTGGCCGACAACACTTCCAACAGCTCCTGCGGCCCCGTTAACTAGAACCACTTCTCCTTCCTTTGGTTGGCAGAGCTCTAGGAACCCGAAATAGGCTGTTATCCTGGAAAAATGGCTAGTTTTTCATATTGTCGACGTTTTAATTGATTACGACAAAAAAATGTATTGTCATTGAAGGGGATTTAGAAGCAGCATTCACATGATAGCATGATTTTCTGGATAACAACTTATTGTATTAAAACAGCTTATTCTTCATACCAGAAAATGTAAATTGTATATCTGCATATATATTGACAACCAAATCTTGCAAATTTATTCATCGGCACTCATATTTACATTTTCCAGAGTAAGATATTTAAAACCTTGTTTCATTCGTTGGACAATTTAGATAGAAACATATTTGTAAATCAAGATATCTTACGCATTTCACCAAACAGAAGTAGCTATAGTTTTTCAAATCTTGATCCAACCATATTAAAATAAGAGCAGTTCCTGCGTTTTCAGGTATAATAAATTCCACAAACTATCTGAAAATGTTTAGCCCATGAAAACACTTCTCCCAATGAAAGCCTGTCTGCTCAGTTGCCAAATCACTTGACCATGTTATGTCAATAAGATATCTGCTAAGTGCGTATTCGGATCATTTTACTGTTCATAAGCACACAGAAAAGACTGAGGTTTTCATAATGAATACTTTTGAAACAGCGATTTTACAATTAACTTCGATTGCCTCAAATCAGGTTCCCTCCTTTCTAACACGAGATCAGCTCGTATTCCAACAGAGGTTAGATATACAGGATTTCGACCTGACTTCAGAGATGAGAATGTACCTACCCTGGCATCCCGATGATACCCAGAGCAACTGAGGACTCCCTCTTGCCAAGATCTGGAACCTTCGTCAGTTTCATGGGAACAAAATGTTCTGGTTTCATCAGTATTCGAGTCATAACAAGGTTCTGCTTCACCTACCCTGGCATCCAGAGCAGCTGAGGACTCCCTCTTGCCAAGATCTGGAACCTTCGTTAGTACCATTGGAACAAAATATTCTGGTTTCATCAGAGTGCGAGTCCTCCATCCAGAATACAGCTTGACCAGACATCCTACTGTGTAGTCTTTGTTCTTGCTCTCGGTAACTCTAAAAAAGTCGGGATAAGACAGTATAAGATAAATATAAATATATTTATCTAAAGCAGGATTATAATTTCGCTAAATCAGACATCCAACTGCTTAGTCTTTGTTCTTGCTCTCGGTAACTCTGGAGACGTCGGAGTAAACATTTAGATAAACTAATATGTTACATAAGCTTGACTATTATTTTGCTAAATTACTAAGACAACTGGGTAGTCTTTGTTTTTGCGCTCGATAACTCTGGAAACGTCGTGATAAAACAGTAATATAAATGTATATTAAAATATCAAATTTCGATGATAAGACATCACAGGGGTAATCCTTGTTCTTACTCCTGATAACTTTGGAAACGGATTTTTATAATTTTGCATTTTCTCGACAAGCACCATGTCCTTCAGAAGCCCTGAACATAAATGTTTTTAGATTTAATTCTGACCATGATCACTAAATATGAGGAATAGAGTAACCCTACCAATCATGTATTTTGCAATAAAATATAGTATTGTCCTGAACAATATTAGTTAAAATACGAAGCCGAGCGGTTTGACGTAGTTTTACTTCAGGGAAAATCAATACTGTATTGTAAAACACATGATGGTTAGGGGTGGCTCTTTAAAGAAATGTTCTTCGCCACAAATATGTTCCTTCTTTCGTGTGGAAAATGGAGTCAAAAGCAGGAACTTTATGAAAGCAAGACAAATAGCACATAATTCTTTTTATCAATATTTCTGATAATTTTCTGTACATATTATGAAAACACATACTTAAAATTTAAAGTTTTTCGGAACAATGGCTGAAATTACTAAGCAAGAACATACTTATGTATCAACAAGGCGCTATTAGGGATAGCCCTCCTCTAACATCAACTACCCTGAAATTAAATCTTTCATAATTATTCACCACCATATTGCTGGATTTTCTAGTGCGGCCATGCAAGCTTTAACAACATATTCTTCAGAAGTCCATCTTAGACAATTTTCATTCTTTTGATGAAATGATTTTAATGCATTATCCTTGTTCAACTAAACTATTCCATTACTTATAAAGCAATTTCATGATTAAGCTTTTACTTGTTTTTCAGGCCAAATGTGTTGCCTACTATTCGATTCTTTAAAACGGAGAGTGGTTAGAAATTTAAAAAAAACAGTAAACATGAAAAAAAAATTCATAGTAGGGGAGACCAGGGCAAAGCGCGCCGTCAGGGCAAAGTGACCAACCGTTATTTCTCCTTAACGACCGACAGATGGCGTGTTATGTACATGTCATTATCAACCAATGAAAGCAAACGTTAAGAAACGTTGTGATCCACAATTGCATCATCGTTAGCGTGAATTGAAGACTTACCATTGCAGAAAGTTGAAAAAACGTCATTTTTCTTTAAGGAAAGAACATGTCCGAATTCCAATATTCCATATAACAGAAAACGCAACATTAAACTCTAGAGCACCTATTACACAACTATATATCACCTATTCATTGAATAAGGAAATTTGTCGTTCATTGCTTTAATTATTTTCTATGATGCACAAATCAATGCTACCCTCAAAGGGGCAAAGTGAGCCAGGGGGAGCGCTTTGCCCCGAGTGATCTGAAATATTCCTTAAATAAAGTAAAGTAAATATCGTAAAATAGAATTGTAATTTTCATTCTATAATTTTTCTGTATTTAAAAAAAAATTATGTTAAAAATGAAGTATAAAATGATAATATACCATTTTTGTTTCATTTAGAAACACATATATTTTCATTGATTTTTTAACATTAATTTGATATTCATCTTCTATTTGGTTTTATCCCTTAACAATTAAAAAGAAAGGCCGTATGTGCAAGCCGGACAGAGGTAAGATGATTGTAAAATATTAAATTTGTCTTCCAAACCAATCCATTTCTTTATTTATTTAATATGTTAATTTGTTTCTGATAGTAAATGAGTAAAATTGTCAATACTCAAATAGTTCTCAGAAATTCGGCTATCGTAATCATGTAAGTTTTTGGATAAGAACTTCGAGAATATAGTTCCATGACATATAAAAACATATTTTGTCCTTCCTTGCATACTGAACCCAGTTTTCTTATTATTTGTTTGGTTTTCATAAGGGTTCCGGTCAGCTGCATGGCACTTTTAAAAAACTTTTTTTGTATGGTATTGGCTTATTATAGGTGTTTGACAAATCACAATTGTGTGTCTTTCGAATTGGGCGCTTTGCCCCAGACTACGGGGTAAATTGCACCGCCTTTTTCGAAATACATTTGTGTTAATATCTCTTTATGCAGGCATTGTAGGTTAAACAGCATTTGTCGTACAATAGTTTATTTGTTTCCTCGTCTTTTCTCTATGCTACCTACCTCGTCTTATCCCAATGCTACCTACCTCGTATAGTCTCTATGCTACCTACCTCGTCTAGTCTCTATGCTACCTACCTCGTCTAGTCTCTATGCTACCTACCTCGTCTAGACTCTATGCTACCTACCTCGTCTAGTCCCAATGTTACCTACCTCGTCTAGTCTCTATGCTACCTACCTCGTCTAGACTCTATGCTACCTACCTCGTCTAGTCTCTATGCTACCTACCTCGTCTAGTCTCTATGCTACCTACCTCGTCTAGTCTCTATGCTACCTACCTCGTCTAGTCTCTATGCTACCTACCTCGTCTAGTCCCAATGTTACCTACCTCGTCTAGTCTCTATGCTACCTACCTCGTCTCGACTCTATGCTACCTACCTCGTCTAGTCTCTATGCTACCTACCTCGTCTAGACTCTATGCTACCTACCTCGTCTAGTCTCTATGCTACCTACCTCGTCTAGTCTCTATGCTACCTACCTTGTCTAGACTCTATGCCACCTACCTCGTCTAGACTCTATGCTACCTACCTCGTCTTATCCCAATGCTACCTACCTCGTCTAGTCTCTATGCTACCTACCTCGTCTAGTCTCTATGCTACCTACCTCGTCTAGACTCTATGCTACCTACCTCGCCTAGACTCTATGCTACCTACCTCGTCTTATCCCAATGCTACCTACCTCGTATAGTCTCTATGCTACCTACCTCGTATAGTCTCTATGCTACCTACCTCGTCTAGTCTCTATGCTACCTACCTCGTCTAGTCTCTATGCTACCTACCTCGTCTAGACTCTATGCTACCTACCTCGTCTTATCCCAATGCTACCTACCTCGTATAGTCTCTATGCTACCTACCTCGTCTAGCTCTATGGGTTAAGGTTGGTATTTATTAGATCTTGAACGTAACTTATTTCTTAAAGATTTAGTTGTATCAACGTAATAAAAGTATACTTTATCGTTTTAAGATGTGATTTTATTGCATATTTCCAATGAAGTCTTTTTCTTAAAGTTCACATAACCACAAACATATTTCACTTTTTTCTTTGGAATATAGAAAGTCTGATTACAATATTGTATAGTGCGTTAAATTTCGCTACTCAAATATGTTTAGTTTAGCAATGAAAGCCGTTTTTGAAAGCCACTTTTGATGGGCGCGCTTAGACCTATCTGACAACAAACAAGTGAATGCATGACTGGTCACGCCCCATTTTGTGACGTCATAAACAGAATCAGCCTCGTTATCTATACATCTATCGTAACAATACCACAGGAAAAAAACCTAATAATTAACGATTTTCAGAAAAAATTTCCACTCAGTTAGATACATCATTTGACGATGTAACACTACTAAGCACTTGGTGTAAAAAAGATATCCACATCAATGGTAATTAAACAATTATTTAGGCGGTATTTCAGTTGAAATAATGATTAGTTACTCTGTATAGTCTGTTTATTACGTCACACCCGCGCGAGTTTTATGGCCCCTTACCCAGGTGGGCTTTTCACAACCGATAATTACGCTGTCTAAATTAAAGGCTTATTAAGGGTGTATATTGGACAAATTAACAAAAAAAAAGTCCAGCTTTTATTTTTTTGAAAAATCTTTGAACGAAAATCGAGAAGTGGTTAGGTCGAGGTTAGTTGATGTTTAACAAAATGACTTTTCCAATTTCATATTCTATTAAAATTATTTTATTCATCAAATTTGTTTCCCCATCAAGTCATTATCTAAATCAAATTTATTTTCAAGTTTAACACATTTTACAGGTTGTACAGCACTTAACAACCCTCATATTAGATGCTTTGAATCATCAAGAGTTATAAATAAGTTCTCTTGTTAGAATACATAATTTCCCTTATGAGGGCTGAGGGTACACTTGATTTGTTTTTGTAGCAGTAAAGGCCCTAATGAGCAGACGAAATGAGTTCCTGTCATCAATAAAAAAGAATAAGCCAGATTTATTATATAATTAGCAATGGAATATAGGGTTTTATCATATACTTGCTTATAAATACAGACATTTGGAATGTACGATACACCCCTTGTCAAGCACCCTGTATCAGCCCGCAGGGCAGATAACCTGTATCAGCCCGTCGTCAAGGGCAAAAACCTGTATCAGCCCGTCGTCAAGGGACTTGAACCTGGAACCCTAGGCAACGAACGCAATTTTTTTTATCGAAGTCGCGAGGAATTTAGAGTTGTCTCCCTTGTACAGATGACGTTTGAACGTGGCCGACATCGCGAAGAATAAGCTGCAGTCACTTGCGGATAGGGTTTGTTAGTTTGATCATTACTATGATACAACCTTTCTTTCCAGTTTAGAAATTCAACCAAATGAATTTAAAAGTCGCAAGAGGCGTAGACTCGGGAGCTGAATGATCAGTGGTATTAATTTAGCTAGGCCTATTCAAACGGATAAAAAAAAAATCAGCCACATGTTAATTTTATGAATTAAAGTTTAAAAATGTTACAATTATTTTTGAAGTTTGTTTGGTAAGTATATATGATAAAAATAGTATGATATGGTTATTTTCATATCACATTCGGTATCAGCCCTCGACCAATATCAGCCCTCGAGCTATATTATAAAGCTCTCGGGCTGATACAGAATGTGATATGAAAATACCCATATAATACTATCTATATACAGTGAAAATATAATCAATATTTTAAGAAAAGCAGTTGAAAGTCTTATTTTCACTGCAGTGAAAATATAATCCATATTTAGACAAAAATCGCTTGACAAAACGGCGACGCATTTGGATTCAACGGCGTGAACTCGTGAAAATATCACTTTCTCACTCAACTCGATGACATAGAAATGATATTCGGCAAAAACAATGAATTAGTCTATTTATTATAAAATTTAAAGATCATAAAACAGAGTTGTCGGACATCGGAATGCAAAGTTTTCCTGTTGTGATGAATGAGACATAACTGATCCAATAACTACAAGGGGCGCTGTGGGATGACTTCGATACACAGAGACTAGACGAGGTAGGTAGCATAGAGACTAAACAAGGAAGGTAGTATAGAATCTAGACGAGGTAGGTAGCATAAAGACTAGACGAGGTAGGTAGCATAGAGACTAGACGAGGTAGGTAGCATAGAGACTAGACGAGGTAGGTAGCATAGAGACTAGACGAGGTAGGTAGCATAGAGACTAGACGAGGTAGGTAGCATAGAGACTAGACGAGGTAGGAAGCATAGAGACTAAACAAGGAAGGTAGTATAGAATCTAGACGAGGTAGGTAGCATAGAGACTAGACGAGGTAGGTAGCATAGAGACTAGACGAGGTAGGTAGCATAGAGACTAGACGAGGTAGGTAGCATAGAGACTAGACGAGGTAGGTAGCATAGAGACTAGACGAGGTAGGTAGCATAGAGACTAGACGAGGTAGGTAGCATAGAGACTAGACGAGGTAGGTAGCATAGAGACTAGACGAGGTAGGTAGCATAGAGACTAGACGAGGTAGGAAGCATAGAGACTAGACGAGGTAGGTAGCATAGAGACTAGACGAGGTAGGTAGCATAGAGACTAGACGAGCTAGGTGGCATAGAGACTAGACGAGGTAGGAAGCATAGAGACTAGACAAGGTAGGAAGCATAGAGACTAGACACGGTAGGTAGCATAGAGACTAAACGAGGTAGTTATCATAGAGACTAGACGAGGTAGGTAGCATAGAGACTGGACAAGGTAGGTAGCATAGAAACTAGACGAGGTAGGAAGCATAGAAACTGGACAAGGTAGGTAGCATAGAGACTAGACGAGGAAGGTAGCATAGAGACTAGACGAGGTAGGAAGCATAGAAACTAGAAAAGGTAGGAAGCATAGAAACTAGACAAGGTAGGTAGCATAAAGACTAGACGAGGTAGGAAGCATAGAGACTAGACGAGGTAGGAAGCATAGAAACTGGACAAGGTAGGTAGCATAGAGACTAGACGAGGTAGGAAGCATAGAGACTAGACAAGGTAGGAAGCATAGAGACTAGACAAGGTAGGTAGCATAGAGACTAGACGAGGTAGTTATCATAGAGACTAGACGAGGTAGGTAGCATAGATACTGGACAAGGTAGGAAGCATAGAGACTAGACGAGGTAGGTAGCATAGAGACTAGACGAGGTAGGAAGCATAGAGACTAGACGAGGTAGGTAGCATAGAGACTAGACGAGCTAGGTGGCATAGAGACTAGACGAGGTAGGAAGCATAGAGACTAGACAAGGTAGGAAGCATAGAGACTAGACACGGTAGGTAGCATAGAGACTAAACGAGGTAGTTATCATAGAGACTAGACGAGGTAGGTAGCATAGAGACTGGACAAGGTAGGTAGCATAGAGACTAGACGAGGTAGGAAGCATAGAAACTGGACAAGGTAGGTAGCATAGAGACTAGACGAGGAAGGTAGCATAGAGACTAGACGAGGTAGGAAGCATAGAAACTAGAAAAGGTAGGAAGCATAGAAACTAGACAAGGTAGGTAGCATAAAGACTAGACGAGGTAGGAAGCATAGAGACTAGACGAGGTAGGAAGCATAGAAACTGGACAAGGTAGGTAGCATAGAGACTAGACGAGGTAGGAAGCATAGAGACTAGACAAGGTAGGAAGCATAGAGACTAGACAAGGTAGGTAGCATAGAGACTAAACGAGGTAGTTATCATAGAGACTAGACGAGGTAGGTAGCATAGATACTGGACAAGGTAGGTAGCATAGAGACTAGACGAGGTAGGAAGCATAGAAACTGGACAAGGTAGGTAGCATAGAGACTAGACGAGGAAGGTAGCATAGAGACTAGACGAGGTAGGTAGCATAGAGACTAGACGAGGAAGGTAAAATATAAGGGATTAGACGAGGTAGGAAGCATAGAGACTAGACAAGGTAGGCAGCGTACAGACTAGACGAGGTAGGTAGCATAGAGACTAGACGAGGTAGGTAGCATAGAGACTAGACGAGGTAGGTAGCATAGAGACTAGACGAGGTAGGTAGCAAAGAGACTAGACGAGGAAGGTAGCATAGAGACTAGACGAGTTAGGTAGCATAGAGACTATACGAGGTAGGTAACATTGGGACTAGAAGAGTTAGGTAGCCTAGAGACTAGACAAGGTAGCTAGCATAGAGACTAGACGAGGAAGGTAGCATAGAGTCTAGACGAGGTAGGTAGCATAGAGACTAAACGAGATAGGTAGCATAGAGTCTAGACGAGGTAGGTAGCATATAGACTAGACGAGGAAGGTAGCATAGAGACTAGACGAGATAGGTAGCATAGAGACTAGACAAGGTATGTAGCATAGAGACTAGACGAGGTAGGAAGCATAGAGACTAAACGAGGTAGGTAGCATAGAGTCTAGACGAGGTAGGTAGCATAGAGACTAGACGAGGTAGGAAGCATAGAGACTAAACGAGGTAGGTAGCATAGAGACTAAACGAGGTAGGTAGCATAGAGACTAAACGAGGTAGGTAGCATAGAGACTAGACGAGGTAGGTAACATTGGGACTAGACGAGGTAGGTAGCATAGAGACTTGACGAGGTAGGTGATATTGGGACTAGACGAGGTAGGTAGCATAGAGACTAGACGAGGTAGGAAGCATAGAGACTAAACGAGGTAGGTAACATTGGGACTAGAAGAGGTAGGTAGCATAGAGACTAGACAAGGTAGGTAGCATAGAGACTAGACGAGGAAGGTAGCATAGAGTCTAGACGAGGTAGGTAGCATAGAGACTAGACGAGATAGGTAGCATAGAGTCTAGACGAGGTAGGTAGCATAGAGACTAGACGAGGAAGGTAGCATAGAGACTAGACGAGATAGGTAGCATAGAGACTAGACAAGGTAGGTAGCATAGAGACTAGACGAGGTAGGAAGCATAGAGACTAAACGAGGTAGGTAGCATAGAGTCTAGACGAGGTAGGTAGCATAGAGACTAGACGAGGTAGGAAGCATAGAGACTAAACGAGGTAGGTAGCATAGAGACTAAACGAGGTAGGTAGCATAGAGACTAAACGAGGTAGGTAGCATAGAGACTAGACGAGGTAGGTAACATTGGGACTAGACGAGGTAGGTAGCATAGAGTCTAGACGAGGTAGGTAGCATAGAGACTAGACGAGGTAGGAAGCATAGAGACTAAACGAGGTAGGTAGCATAGAGACTAAACGAGGTAGGTAGCATAGAGACTAAACGAGGTAGGTAGCATAGAGACTAGACGAGGTAGGTAACATTGGGACTAGACGAGGTAGGTAGCATAGAGACTAGACGAGGTAGGTGATATTGGGACTAGACGAGGTAGGTAGCATAGAGACTAGACGAGGTAGGTGATATTTGGACTAGACGAGGTAGGTAGCATAGAGACTAGACGAGGTAGGACGCATAGAGACTATACGAGGTAGGAAGCATAGAGACTAAACGAGGTAGGTAGCATAGAGACTAAACGAGGTAGGTAGCATTGGGATAAGATGAGGTAGGAAGCATAGAGACTAAACGAGGTAGGAAGCATAGAGACTAAACGAGGTAGGTAGCATAGAGACTAAACGAGGTAGGTAGCATAGAGACTAGACAAGGTAGGTTGCATAGAGACTAGACGAGGTAGGTAGCATAGAGACTAAACGAGGTAGGTAGCATAGGGACTAGACGAGGTAGGTAGCATAGAGACTAAACGAGGTAGGAAGCATAGAGACTAAACGAGGTAGGTGACATGGAGACTAAATGGGGTAGGTAGCATAGAGACTAGACGAGGTAGTAAGCATAAAGACTAGACGAGGTAGGAAGCATAGAGACTAGACGAGGTAGGTAGCATAGAGACTAGACGAGGTAGGTAGCATAGAGACTAGACGAGGTAGGTAGCATAGAGACTAGACGAGGTAGGTAGCATAGAGACTATACGAGGTAGGTAGCATAGAGACTAGACAAGGTAGGAAGCATAGAGACTAGACGAGGTAGGAAGCATAGAGACTAGACGAGGTAGGAAGCATAAAGACTAGACTAAGTAGGTAACATTGGGAACCTTTCAGTAAAAGCGCCCAGATGATCCACAATTTGACTATTTTGTTGATATCTTAAAGGGGCAGTAGCACGTTATTTGACAATTTTATATTTTCATTTTTCCACTGATAATTGTACGTTAATGCTAAATGTATTACTTTGATAGTGACAAAAATCTCATTACACAAACCAATCAGCCATAGTCAGAGAACAAATTTTAAGGATTCACATAAAATCCATTGGCAGCCATTTTTGTGTGAACACCTTCAGTGATTGGGAAGGACACTTTTGACAATGGGCCATTTTCATGGCTTTTAGTAATTTTCTGCAATTTAAAGGGGCCATTGCCCTTGTATCAATAGTAAACTTCAAAATTTTAATGGGCCATTTTTTCAGAAAATGTGCAAATGGCCCATGGCCCCTGCCCTTCCTAATCCCTGACCTTTAATTCATTTTGTGTAAGAAAAGGAATCACATAGCTTAAGCTTACATTACATATTTGATTTATTGCTGCTTCATTTAGTTTAAATACATTGTCTTTAGATTGGAACCATTTATTTTTATTTTCATGACATCACCTTATATTCCCCCTAAAAACGTGCTACTGCCCCTTTAAAGTGTTTTCAGTCATTATAAAGTTATTAAACACAGTGTCAAACCTTGCAACCTTACATGTACCTTATCGAAACGACGTCACATCTTTTATTCGTAAATATTTTGCTCTTAACATATTTTATTTATGTGTACATTAATGTATGTATATAAACCTACTTATAACTTCTGTATATCAATTAATGATTTAAGTCTCTCATATATCACTAAGTGATTGTTTGCGTACTTACATATTTGTGATTTTTTTTCGTTTTATGTATAAATGCAAACTTTTGTAGAAAATAATCATGGCATTGATACTGATAATGATACATAACTACATAGCTTTTTTACTGAAGCAGAAGTTGAGTTGAGTTTGTTTAATCTTAGACTAGGGAAATCTCATGGAGAGCCTAGTGAATTTTTGAGTAGTAAAAAACATTATATTGTTCCTTTATTAACCAAGATTTATAACACTTTGTTTGATAGAGGATAATTTCCAGATTATGTGAAAAGATGAATGTTATTTCAGAGTTTTTAGCTGGTTTCAGGCCAAACTATTCTACTATTCAACTAAGATATTTTCTTTGTAGGGGACGGATCAGAAATATCTCTAAAAAAAGGAAGGTTTTATTGTATGTTCATTGATTTTAGTAAGTCCTGTTCAAGAGCTTTTCAATAGCAATAGTCCAATCAGAAAAGTAACTTGAGGTTGCTAACAATCGCCTGTAGGGGCGCTCTAGGGGCACATCCTTTTGTCTGTGTGTGCGTCAGACTAGCTGCACCTCTAGGAGCTCTGACAAAACTCTTTCATATCAAGAAAACAGTGACAACTGTGTTTCTGAAAATTGGCAGAGGTGTTTCTCATGCCATGAAGATAGAGACTGTATCTTTAAAACTTTGAAATTTTAACTTTGTGTTTTCTTAAAGTTGAGAAAACTATTGGGACATTTTCAACAAAGATTGTACCAAACTAGCCCTGCCTTTGTTACCCAATCAGCGAGTAACAATGAAGACCAATTAAGCTTCAAGCTGAAACTGCCTGGACACCTTGCTCAATGCAGATTAATCACCTACACAAGCTCACCCTGCTTGTCATTCATGCCTACTTCATGATTTTGTTCTCAGCTGAACAATTGAAATCTCTAAATGGCACCAAGCACTGTGTTTCCATTCAAACACTTCACAGATTGAGAGAACTTGGAATATGTGCTGTGAAAAGAACCAGACGGGGACAACCAGGTCATAGGTCACAGAGCGTCACTTTCAAACAACATGAGCTTAACATGACACAGATGCATCGCACAGGACTCACGGTGCACAGACAGATGCATGCGACTCAGAGGAACGTTGTGAACAACCTCACCAGGAGTGCTAAGCGGGTCTACTACAACAACCTACTAAGCCAGGCAAAAAGCCAAAAGGAGGTTTTTGATATTTCAAGCAATCTCCTGGGGAAAAAATCAACTAAGGTTCTGCCTACAGCTACCTCAAGTGCAACTACTGCTAATATCTTCTCTGAATATTTCACACAGAAGATTGATACCTTACGGCAAAACCTAGGTACAGTATGCGACCATACATATGACCCGGGTTCTGACAGGCAAAATGAAGTGACTCATTACCTTGAAGAGTTCCGAAAATCTACAGAGTTAGAAATAAAGAATGTGATTTTACAAAGTCCAACAAAATCTTGTTCTTTGGACCCAATGCCAACATGGGTTTTAAAGGAAACTCACCAGGCCAGTGTAGAGACCATCACCATCATAATAAATATGTCACTGGAAACAGGCAAAGTACCCGATGATCTGAAGGAAGCTCTTGTCACTCCCCTTATCAAGAAAACCAACCTTGATCAAGAAGTCCTGAAGAATTACAGGCCGGTAACAAATTTGCCCTTTATTTCGAAGGTGCTTGAACGTGTAGTTGCAGCCAGACTGTCAACATGTCGAAGTTCTACAGTCAGCTTACAGGGAGAACCACAGTACTGAAACAGAACTTCTTCGGGTACAAAATGACTTACTAGAAGCTGTGGATAGCAATGGGGCTGCAGCTTTAGTATTACTTGACTTATCAGTTGCATTCGATACAATCGACCATGCTATCCTGCTTAACCGACTCCATACGAGATTCGGCATTTCTGGTCATGTTTTAGAATGGTTTAGGTCATACCTCTCAGGCAGATATCAGTCTGTCCTTATAAATGGGGAATAATCTGAAAGGACTTAACTGGAATATGGAGTTCCACAAGGATCGGTTCTGGGTCCAATTCTATTCTCGTTGTACACTTCACCTATTGGTGACATCATCAGGACTCATGGACTTGGATATCATCTGTATGTAGATGATACCCAACTGTATCTTGCCTTCAAACCTAGATGTGAAACCTCCCTTCATCATACGTTTTCTGCAATAAGTGACTGTGTCTCACACATTGGTTCATGGATGAACAACAACTTTCTCAAATTGAACGAGGACAAAACGGAGTTCCTTGTGATAACATCAAAACACATTCATTCAAGCCTTTCATTTCCTCCTCTGAGTATAGGCACCAGTTCCATCCAACCAACTTCTGAAGCAAGAAATCTTGGAGTCTTGTTTGACAAATATTTAAATCTGGAATCACAGATAAGTATGGTCTGCAAGAGAGCATTTTTCCAGATCAGAAATATCAGTATGATACGTCATCTCATCAGCAAAGAAACAACTGCTACTCTTGTTCAAGCTCACGTTATTTCCCAGTTGGATTATTGCAACTCGCTTTTCTGTGGACTACCTCAAAATCTCATTGGAAAACTCAAGAAGGTGCAAAACGCAGCTGCAAGGGTTGTTAGTCGTACGGGGAAATATGACCATATTACCCCGATACTGAGGGAACTTCACTGGTTGCCTGTGTGCCGCAGGATTGAATTCAAGATCTTGACCTTGATTTTCAAGGCAAAATATAACCTAGCACCACCCTACATCTGTGATCTTGTGAAAGAACATGTTCCCAGTCGACCTCTGCGTTCAGGTTCTCAGAATCTCCTCTACGTTCCTAAGACACGAACCAGTTCTTATGGCGACAGATGTTTCTCCAAAGCTGGTCCCAAACTGTGGAATTCAATCTCAGATAACATCAGGAACATTCAAGCACTTAATGATTTTAAATCCTCTTTGAAGACACATCTCTTCGAGTTGGCATATAACTAAACTTTGTGTCAGAGCTCCGAAGCGCCTTTGAGCAGACTTTCATGGATTGGATATAGGCGCTATATAAATGACTAGTTTGATCCATTGAGTAAACTCAAGGGTCGGCAGCAAGGCATAAAACTGGCGTTTTAGACTTTGCGTAGGAGGATGGGCTTGAGCAGGCGCATGATTCAGTTTTACAATGACCGCCGATACTTCAATGTTATAGAGAGCTAGAGTCTATCTATTTTCGACTAGAAGAAGCAAGGTCAATAGAATTTAGATTAATGACTGCATATATATTAATCACTGTGCATTTTACTAAACTCTAAACACGTATGATGCTCACCATTATTGAAATACGGTAGAAAACAAGTATTGGTATATTTTCAATATGAGCACATGTGCACATATCACTCAAGCCTAGCAACAATTCTTGTAGCGCAACTTCCGTATTTTCACGGTGGAAATCATAAAACCATTGTCTCGATGTCACTGTAGTCGACCGTCGCAAGGGAAGCAGACAGTTTTCTGGATTTAGCTAAGAATATAAATTTGAAGAGAATCAATAATAAAGAAATTATTACCCTCGTAAACTGTTGAATGTGACTTTTACGAAACTCGTGCACAATTGTCATTCACTCATTTACACCACGTGGTGTAGTTATTAATGGTTGTTTCGAAGTCGGTATCTTGAATAACTTATCCATGGTCTGGTTATCGTTCCTTATAAAATATTCCCTTAGACATGATATCCAAACACATCTCGAAAGGATTGCACCAATTTGTTTGTGATTGTGACCAAACAAATTAATAAAGTGTACAGTCCATTTAATAAAATTGTAACGGTCGCCATTTAAAAGAGAAAATGATTTAACTTACTTTCCTTTATCTTCCTACTTTTAATTCGCCCTGATACATTGAAACACAGATATAATTTTGTTTGAAGCAAGAGACATCTCCAATTTCCCCCACCTCTTTCAAACCATGTGTTTTCGATGTTGAAAATTTCCTTTGCAATTTGAAACTCATGAATTCCGTGCATCTCAAGGTGAAATGAACAACATCTGCGCAGCCTTAGTTAACATTGGATATTTTGCAATTGGGTATATCATATGAAATTGAGCCTGTACCCACATTATATTTACATTACTGGCTTATTTTTTTTTTTAAAAAGAACATATTTGTCTTACAATTATTAATGAGGTGGCTTCGCAACCCACAATACTGGAGAGTTAAATGAGCTCCTTACTTATCTCGACAACTTAAAAAGAACACAAAGACCTCGACTAAATATCAAACACTGATTTAGAGCTATGAATCCGCCGATGAATACGCTAGTTTTAAAATACTTTTGCGTATAGTACGCATGGTTACTGATTCTTTTTATTTTTGAAGAAAGTGTATCTTTACTCCCTAATCTCTATTCAACTGGGTATAAATTATATGATTTCATTGCGTAAAATACGCAGATACGCAGCTTATCTGGATTTTAAAATAACTTGACAAATGAAAATACAAGTCTACATAGTATACAAACACCAACTCTCTTTTAACAAACATGCATAACCGTTTTGGTCTTTTTTACTTCAATTAATTTTTTCATCTCGTTAAACTTGTTCCTCTTCCCTGTACGGCTTTTGATACCCTATATACGACGCCTCTGTGGCAGCCATGATGTCATCCCGTCATTCCGTCATTCGGGTTTCTGAACAGGAAGTAGTCGCTGGGTCTAGGTTTGGGCTATAGGGTGGGTGATTCAGCCGAATCCATATTCAGCGGCCTTTGCAACTCTAAAACACCACCCCGAGTGACAACTTCTACGACTACCTTATTATCAGCCTTTGTTGGAGAACAGTAGTTCATAATCATGATAGCTGCATATATGCAGTTGTCTGTCAAGAAATTATGAGACAAATGATCAGTTTGAGCGCAAATACGTTTGAACGCAGTAAGAACGTGGGAGGAACCTTGTTAATGACAATGAAATGCACACAACGACATAAGAACGTAGAAAATCCGACCACAAGGAACGAACGTTGAAGGCTTCTGTTATGTTAAAAGATTTTTTCGGGGGTCAAGGCAGAGCAGAGGCCGTGAGAACATATTTCTAGGGGAAGGTTATGTGACAGAGAGAATGTTTTGGAGTAAAATATGTCAATTATGTAATTTTATCGAGTATTGTTTTTTTCTGCAAATTTGAATTAATGCCTATCAGTGTAGTAATAACAGGGGTTTGTGATCGAAAACCGAACAATTGCCTCAACCGTAATTTGAAGATTTTTTTACAACAGGCACAAAGACAAAGAGCATATTTTTACAGTATACAAAACAGCACCAGAATTGTAATTGAAGTATACAATACCGGAATGTACTTGATTTGTATAGCATAACATATTTCAATATTCTAAATGAAATATGATGTTAAATTAATGAGACACATGTTAACATTTATTTAGCGCTACACAAACATTATTTATTATTAATAATATATTTGACGTTATCACTGCTAATTGTCTCAATAACAAAGTATGCAGAATTTTATCATATTATGCTGATCATTCCCACCAATAAGGTGAAATACCTCCGTCAGTAAATGTTTTGCTTAATATTACGTAACCAGCTTGTTGATATACGATATCACATGATACCAGCCTGGCCAAAGTCCTTCTTAAGTCAATAAGACCCTGCTAACGAATACCTACGGCTTATCCAAATCTGCTTTGTCACTGCAGTTGGGCGACAAGTTCATAGCAAGGGTTGAAATCTGAAGGTACATCATGGTGAAAGCGAAGAAGTGGATCCTTGCTAAGAAATTCGAAGGAGAACCGAAAGATTCCAACTTTCGCCTAGAAGAAGAGGATTTACCTTCCCCTAAGGATGGAGGTTTGTACGGCGATGTTTGTGACTGTTTCTGGTGATTTGGAAAGGAATCGACATTTCTTTCTTACTAGATTTTTTCCTCTTTACCACATTATAATTCTACAGGTGTATGGTTTTATTATTCCAGTTTTATTATTCGTGTTACTTATAGCAATGGTAGTATTAGCTCCATTGACTAAGATACAAAACATAGATATAGATTCATTTCTATAAAGGTGTTACAAAAGATTAACACACCACATATGAACACAAAATTAAGACAATCTGTACATTTAAGATAATAAATAATCAAGGTTCATTAATGAAAAAGCTGTAGATAAAATGTGTCATTGTGTTTATAAAGTAAATCCAAGTATAATTAATGCGAAACCTATTACACCAATATTTTTCTACGTTACCAATGTTTTAATAAGCTTTATCTGATATGAACTATGCCAATTTAAAATTTTATTTTGAAAGTTATGATTTTATTTATTCAAATAACTTATTTCAGTTGAATATTCAGTTTTTACTCCAATTAACCTTAATCATTGATTTTAAGGTTTTGAATATAAAGTTCTTGAAATAATCCTTGCATCTCAAGAGATCGCAAGCCTTTACTTGTTAATTTATTGTACCAATAAATCAAACCTTAAAATGGCAACGGTTCGTCCACACTCTCGATTCGGGCACACTCGATTGGCAAAACCGCCGTCCTAGTTAGATAGCGTGCCCTACTAACATATAAGTCAACAGTGAAGACACAATCTCATTGATTATTTCACGAACATGTATGTGAATTGTTTATTTAAGGGTGGACTTTTTGTGGGTTTTTTTAATTTTAGACCTTTGAATCAGAGCAAAAACCATGATGCATTTTGAAATCGACCTTATTTTATACTACATGTACGTACATTTATATTTCTATAACAAGGCGAAGTATAATATGATAAATCGTATATGAATTTTTTTTAAAACGATTAAGTATTTACTTTTGACAATAAGTTACAACGAGTTTTTTTTAATGAAAATATATAATTATCCACAATTCTTCATTTAAGTTCATGGCAGTTAGATTCCATTGATTTAATTCCTACGTTTTTGTCATTGCAGAGTTCATTTGTGAGGCTATTTATCTCAGTGTGGACCCTTATATGAGGTTAGTACCAAAAATAAAACTATAAAAATGAGACTGTACGATTATAATTTCAAAACAGTTTTAACGTTGCACTTCAATCAAAAAGCAAACAATTGGGTCTAGAACTTTTAATCCAAATACAGTAGAGAAAAGCTTAAATACCAAGAGGTTATGATAAAGCAGCCCCAATTGAGGCAATCTAAATGAATTTAGATCAACAGGTTTTATAATAGGTCATACTGTTGACCTAATATAAAACCTGATGATCTAAATTTATGTATAATTTGACTAAGCTCTCCACCGCCTCCATATTTATTATGTAACCTTTTCCACGAGTTTATATACATAACTTACTGCTCTGGGAAATATTTTCCTACCAAGGTCTAAGGTCACTGTCATGAGTTCTTAAGTATTAAAATAAAATCTCTGTAAAAACGATAATTTCTATTTAGCTATTATTTGCTTTATATACACATTGAAATGCACACAATTTTGAGAGGTTTTTAATTTTAATCGGCCAAAGGTCAAGGTCTCAAGATCATGACGGTAGTACAAAACTGATGCATTTCACACTTTATATCATATTGTGATTGTAATACTCAATAAAAGTGATAGGTTATTACCATTTTCACTTTTTTCCTTCCAACTATTCAGTCCTCTTGCTAAATCCAATGAGGAATCATTTGGCATCTTAATATTTGAGGTCAAAGGTAATGGTCACAGGTTATAAAGTCCTTAGAACGTTTTGGTTCCATTTGATATAAATCAAGTATGGAGAAGATTTAAACGCTCGAATATGATCAAAGGTCAAGGTCACAGCTAAGACGCGATATTGCGAAAATAGGTTATTTTAACTAGAAACTCATTGTATGATTGTTATACTCAATCAAAGTTATCATTGCTTATGTAACCTTCAATTCTGAGGTCAAGGTCACGAGAAATAAGTGCCATGTTCTCTTTTAGTCAGATTTGGGATCAGAATAAATCTTTTTCAGAACTCAAAATTGACCAATCGTTATTGTACCACCTTGAAATTCTTTGTCATGTTCACATTTAAGGTCAAGGTTAAAGGTCACGACTCTTTAATCTTCTTTTGTTTTATATTTCTGTAAAAAAAAGTCCAATTTTATTGTGGCTGTGGAGAAGGCAAAACAAGGGAAGGCGAAACCTTCAGTTTCGGATTTGCTCTTTTTTTTGCGGTTCCCCGCAGTGTACACTAGTCTAAAGCTAGTTTTGAACTGAAATTTCTTCTGATAGGGGGCATTTTCTTTACCATATTTTTCAACCTCAATAGGACAGTTTTTGTTACATATCGATTCACAGGTGAGCTGGCATTCTACTCTGTTTAACTCTTTAAATAAAGAAGTAAGTATTAAACCATATTACTTGAAGAAGAAAGATTTCCTACCATGTAACAAGTTCAAAATGATTTATTTGACTATACATATAGATAAATTGCCAAAGTATCTAAATGTCCTTAATTGAGACTAAAAACCTTTCATTATTGTTCATTTTTAAAAAATATCTTTTAAAAATTAGTAAAGAAATATGATAATTCATAATTTATAACTATTTTAAATAGATATACCAAATGTTTTCAGAGCTCACTCCATGCCAGAGAATCAGCCAGTCATTGGAGAGAACGTTGCCAAGTAAGTCGGCATTAAACATTACCATTACATTTTGTTTTAACATTTTGTCGAGGCTATATAGGGATATGTCAGCATCTAGCCCGGTGTCATAAAACGAGCCGAAGGCATTACACCAAGCGAGAGACTGATATTGTTTTCTAACCATCTTTGATGACATGTTTTGATGTCGTACAGTATATTTTGGAATTACAAATATAATCTCTGCTCTGACTACCTGATTAAGTATCAATCGCTTATGTTGGTAGAATCCTTTACTTATGAGCAGACAAGGGTAAGCCTTTTCGTTTACTTGTTCTTGCCAAATATACTACCGGGCAAAAGAAAGTACATACAAATAATTCTAAGTGTTTTTGTTTTTTATAATGTTATTTTCATCCATGTAAGAACAAAGACCTCTCTCAACACTTCTATATACATCGTTTCCAGAGTTACTGAGAGAAGGAACAAAGACTACCCAGTTGTCTGCCTCATTTAGAGACATTTGATTGATTTTAATGTTTCATCACGACATTTCCAGAGCAATCGAGGTCAAGAAAAGAGACCACCATTTGTCTGTCTAATTGAGCGAAATCTTTTTCCTGCTTTAGTAATATTTACGGACATCTACGTCTACGTCCAATCACTCGAGGTTATATACATTTGTCAAGTTAGTTACCTGCAAAATGATATACATCATTTCCAAATTAGGAGGAGAAACAAGTATTATCCGTTTATGACTAATTAGCGAATTTATATTACTGCTTTAGTAACTTGAAATATTATTTTTTCAAACTGTTTTATCCCGACGGTTCCAGAGTTATCCAGAGCAAGAACTAAGACTATCCAGTTGGCTGTCTAATTTAGCGAAATTATTTTCCTGCTTTAGGAATATATACAATTGTCAAGTAGGCTAACTGCAAATGATATACATTATTTCCAGATTAGGGGGAGGAACAAGTATTATCCGTTGATGTCTTATTAGCGAAATTATTTTACTTATTTAGTAAAAATCTATTTTTCCTCACTGTTTTACCCTTATATTTCCAGAGTTACCGAAAGCAAGAACAAAGACTACCCAGTAGGACTTCTTCTAGCGAAATTATATTACTTTAGTAAAATAATCTTTTTTCCTACTGTTTTATCTCGACGCTTCCATAGTTATCGAGAGCAAGAACAAAGACTACCCAGTAGGACTTCCTCTAGCGAAATTATATTACTTTTAGTAAAATATTCTTGTTCCTCACTGTTTTACCCCTATCTTTCCAGAGTGACCGAAAGCAAGAACAAAGACTACCCAGTAGGATGCTTGGTCCAGCTGTATTCTGGATGGAGGACTCACACTCTAATGAAACCAGAATATTTTGTTCCCATGAAACTGACGAAGGTTCCAGATCTTGGCAAGAGGGAGTCCTCAGTTGCTCTGGGCATCATCGGGATGCCAGGGTAGGTGAAGCAGAACCTTGTTATGACTCGAATACTACAATAGTCTTGAATATAACACGAGCTTCGAATACAACCCGGGTCTCAAATGAAACAATACTCTCTAATGTTACCATGCTCCCTAATGTACCCCGGGTTTTAATAACAACCTGAGTTTTAAATATTACTTGGGTCTTGAATATAGCTTGTGTTTCGAATTGTACCCAGATATTGAATACAACCACCATAACCATCGTCTCAAATAATTAATATCCTGGGTCATGTGGTGCTGAGCTGAAAACAACCCAGCTACACGCATAGATAATCCACTTGATAGTCAAACCAGGCCTCGAATAAAACCCAGAAGTAAAAAGATAAGGTGTGAACCAAAAACACTCAGAGAAGGACCTCTCGCTAGGGCATTATGTCCGAGAATGCCCGCTGTCCGAGGTAGCGGCTAAGGTGAGGGCTTCAGCCCGACCCCGCGGCCGATACCGGCGGCAGGGGCATTTTTTGACTGAAACCCTGAGGGAGAGGTCCTTCTCTCTCTTATATACCGAAATAAAACACAGATTTTCTTTTCTATATCGCTCTCCTAGCAATGTTATAAATGGAAAAGAATCACCCCTAAAATCTTGCTTTCATCATACAAGTGCGAGTTTAAAGATGTAGTGGGGCAGTGGTATTACCGTTGTGTTTGGTGTGCAGTATCCCACAGGGTTAGTGTTCGAGACGCTCTCTAGCCAAAACATTTACATATTAATATTTGACACTGGAGGTATTTTTCAAAAGACTTTGAGCTTTTTTAATACGTTATGTTTCATCACTAAGTTACCATGTCAACATATAAATATGGATATTGAAACAGGGAGGTAATTGGAAGCGAGGGCTATGTCAGCCCAGATAATGACTGGCTGGGAGGGCTTTGTAAACCCAGATAATGACTGGCTGGGAGGGCTTTGTAAACCCAGGTAATGACTGGCTGGGAGGGCTTTGTAAACCCAGATAATGACTGGCTGGGAGGGCTTTGTAAACCCAGATAATGACTGGCTGGGAGGGCTTTGTAAACTCAGATGCTGACTGGCTGGGAGGGCTTTGTAAACCCAGATAATGACTGGCTGGGAGGGCTATGTCAGCCCAGATAATGACTGGCTGGGAGGGCTTTGTAAACCCAAATAATGACTGGCTGGGAGGGCTTTGTAAACCCAGATAATGACTGGCTGGGAGGGCTATGTCAGCCCAGATAATGACTGGCTGGGAGGGCTTTGTAAACCCAGATAATGACTGGCTGGGAGGGCTTTGTAAACCCAGATAATGACTGACTAGGAGGGCTATGTCAGCCCAGATAATGACTGGCTGGGAGGGCTTTGTAAACCCAGATAATGACTGGCTGGGTGGGCTTTGTAAGATTTGACAAGGCCCTCCTGCCCCAATATATACAAATTTAGATCAACAGATGTTATATATAATCTGTAAATTTATTTAGATTGCTCCTGCCAGGGTATTATCGGAGCAACGAAAGCCTCTTGTTCAAAGCCGGGATATTAAAACTAACTAAAAATGTGTTAAACACTCAGAAGGTATATAATTCGAGGGAATATATATAGGTCCAGTGCATGTTAAGACTCACTCTTATATAAAGTCTGTAAAAAATATCTTTAAAAAACATTTATTTATTAAATCTAAAACAAGGCCTCCGACAAATGGCTATTTCAGTTCTCTGCAGATCTAGACTTGCTTTTTTAGAGGTTGTGTTGGATCAAAATAATATTAACTACAGTCTGAGTGTCAAGTCAAGACAAATCAAGATTCAACATTTTGATTAAATTATCATGAAGTAAATTTAGCTTTCTCAATCTCTGTCACTTCCATTTTTCAAAATGCTTTTCATTTATTTTTTTTCAGTAAGGATTTTTTGGCCTAAATAAGCACTACGATATGAAAACTATATTTTTCCAGGATGACAGCCTATTTCGGGTTCCTAGAGCTCTGCCAACCAAAGGACGGAGAAGTTGTTCTAGTTAACGGGGCCGCAGGAGCTGTTGGAAGTGTTGTCGGACAGATTGCCAAGATTAAGGTAGGCTCAGAGTTGGGCAAATATTTTATATGCTCGATTAAATTGCTCTTTCATTTTTAGTTACTTGGCTAAGTAAACATATTACAACTATCAAATCTAGGTTGAATACAATGAATATAGTTTTTATTTTTGACCCTTTTTCCTAGGTCCTTATGACTATTTACTTCGGCCCTTTTGACTTTTTCACTCGACCCTTTTGACTTTTTTTATCGGCCTTTTAAGTAAAATTAGATCCAATATGAATATATATATATATATATGGTTTTATAGATTTTGCGTAATTGCATATAAAACAAATAAGTTGCATGTTAAAAGAGTAAGATCACCCTTTTGTGTTTTAAAGTATATTTTAGTATCATCAATATTTTCATTAAGTAGCTGCTCAAGGCATGAAAAAAATAAACCCTTATTCAAATGATTTTGTTGGAATTTCAGGGCTGCAAGGTGATTGGTTCCGCTGGCACGAAGGAGAAATGTGATTGGGTGAAGAGTCTGGGGTTTGATCACGTGTTCAACTACAGAGAAGTTGACGTTGACAAAGCTCTGAAGGAGGCTGCTCCGGACGGGATAGACTGCTATTTCGATAATGTGAGTAGTTAGTTATAAACGAAAATCTTGAGTTGAAATATTAAATCATAATATCAAATATAATTATATATGAGAAAATATTTGTAAAAATATTATTCAAAATTTCTAAGGGGGCGTTATCATTACAAAATTGGCCATTGTAACAGTAGTTTATGAATACGTATTTAACATATTCAGTCAACTCCATGGCTCCCATTTCTAACAATAGTTCTTTGAAACAGCGATACACTGTACATTGGTTAAACATTTCATGTCTCCTAAAATTTTATTTACTTTTGCGTGTTACTAAAGGTTGGAGGAGAGTTTTCATCCAAAGCCTTACAGCATATGAAACTGTTCGGAAGAATTTCCATTTGTGGCGCAATATCTACTTACAACGATGCTGAAGCTCCAAAATGTAAGATCTGACCTCTGACCTTTGAAATATTGCCAACTTTGATCAGCTTTTTGTCATATTATGGTGAAGGATTCAGCCCTTATGTTATTTTCGTGCTCGGTATTATATTTCAGTCAAGAAACCTGGTAAAACAACCAGACACTTGACGTCATCAAACTATTGATATCATATGGCGTAACTATCTTATTTGAAGGGCATTTTAAAATCAGGGATGAGAGAAATTGAGATAACCATTTCGATAAGATTATATTTTTCAGGATATTTCAGTCAAGCTTTTGACCGAAAATATCATGTATTAAAGAGATTTTAAGATTTCTTTCGAATTGGTATTAGTCAACAAAAAGATATGTCGTTGATAGATGATGGAGAACAAAAACAAAGATCCATTACCCATAGGGGGGAAACATATGTTGTGACATGTGCACATATCACTTTCGCTATTGCTTCTACAAGAGGTCGTCGTATGTGACGTCATAGATTGTTTGTATGATCACTGAGCCAGGCAGTCGCAGGAAATGCAGGTCATTTCCAAGCGATTCAAATGGAACGGAATGAGAAATAAAGAAATTATTATTCTATATTAATGTTGCGAAACCTGTGAAAATGTGTGTAACCCTCGCTTTCGCACGTGGACTAGAAAGTTACAAACGCGTTTCGTAAAAGACATTCGGGATAGGACAATTCCTCGGGTAATAATTTCTATTTATTTCAGTGGGGTGATGGTAAATTTGAAATTAAACACAGTGATAAATAAAATAAAAAAGCTTGCTAGTTTATTTGATTGATAAATCTCAGAATGTAATTGCTTCATTATTAAAAAATCGTCATTTGATGCTATCACGTTTCCTTGCAGTCCCCTTCCCGTTCTACACCATCTTGTCCAGGCAACTGAGAGTGGAGGGCTTCATAGTGCACAGGTGGATAGAAAGGTTTCCAGAAGGGAAGGCTCAGATGCTGAAATGGATTGAAGAGGTGAAAAATCTCATTAACATCAAATTTAAATAAAAAATCAGTGTTACCAAACATTCATTTTTATCACACCACGTTAAGATCTGATAGGTTGGCGTTTGCATGTGACCTTCGCCTTACATAAGTTTAACCAATCACAGGCCCACACCTCACGCCGACGGAGGAAAGGCTCAAATGCGGTGAAAATCTCATTAAAATAAGTTCATGACTAACATTCGTAGCCTTCTTCCTTATCTGACAATAGCTTGTTAAGGGTTAGTTTCACACTCAGTTACCATAGTAGCACAGTCGGGGTATTAATGTCCGGAGATTCTTCACTCTTATAATTGATAGGAGCTTTTATTAGGGACGTATGTCTTGTGGGCAAGGAAACGTTGTATGGAATTTAATAACTTGATAATTTGGTAAACCCCGAATGACTTCAAATCAAATGCACGCCAAAATACATATTTGCTCATCATGCAAAGGAATAAATTCAATTCTGTAATTCTAATATATTATCTTAAACAAGTGAGTCAGTATCACCGATTACTTGTCTGGCCTTTAAACTTTAGCTAATAACTTTAACATTTAAAAATAACCCTTTAAAAGTATATCTAGATCTGTAGTGAACTGAAAAAGAATATTCTCGGTGGCTCCTTTCCTATATATTTACATTAAGTCGTTTTTTAGAATTAGCATTTTCCAGAGACTGAATAAGTGTACCGAATAACAACTTAAAGTAAACAAATTAGTATCCACGACATTTGGTAAACCTATTTGGTTATCACTTTTTTTTTTTAAATCAACTTGTCTTCACAACAATCAAAACATATCCCTTATTCATTAAAATTTCTAACTATAATAATTGTTAATAGGTGTTTATATTAGTTCTTATTTGCAGGGCAAGATCAAGTACCAGGAAACTATCAGAGAAGGCTTCGACAAAATGCCCCAGACATTCATGGACTTGCTGAAAGGTGCAAACACGGGAAAGATGATCGTCAAGGTGTGAACTACTTAACACAGACGTCATGTGTCATGATACCGCTGCAATCTGATTGCTGTTCTACTCTATCATGTGTCCTCAATTGCTCAACTGTGCAAATATGACATTTTAATGGATTTTTTTTAAGACTGTGTGAAATGTTTTTTATCATAAATTCTTGCTTTTGCTTCTTTTTCTATTATTTCTTTCCTTTTGCATTTGATGTAATAAATTATGTGCGCAACTGTGAACATGTGTCACTTTAAATGGGAAGTAGCACGTTTTTAGGGGCAAAATAAGGTGTCAGGAAAATGAAAATAAATGGTTCCAATTTAAAGACGATGTATTTAAACTAAATGAAGCAGTCATAAATCAAATATACAATGTAAAGTTCAGCCATGCGATTCCTTTTTCTTACACATATCGAATTAAAGGTGTTCACACAAAAATGGTTGCAAATGGACCTAATGTGAATCTTTTTAATTTGCTCTCTGACTATGGACGATTTGTTTGTGTAATGTGATTTTTGACACTGTCAAATTAATACATTAAGCATTAACGTACAATTAACAGTGAACATTTGAAAGTATTAAAAATTAAAAAACGTGCTGTTACTCCTTAATGGAGATCTTTTTAATAACATTCCTATGTGCTGAACATAATTTTTATCATAAATTCTTGCTTTGACGTCTTTTCCCCCGTTATAATCGTATTATTTGTGTTTGTGTTTTTTTGTTTTACTTTTTTTTATGATATCCTTATTCAGATGAAACTGTCTTATTGCTTGATGATAATTATGATTTCTTAACTGCTCAACTCTGTAAATATAACATGTTATGGATTTTTAAGAACATTCCTATGTGCTCAACATTAGTTTTATCATTAATTTTTGCTTTGTCCTCTTTTTTTCCATTATAATTTTGTCTTTGCATTTGTGGTATCAAATTATATTTATGTTCTTAATGACTCAACGAAAACTCCAATGTGTGAAATGTTATTTTAATATTAAAAGTTTTGCTTTGGCTACCTATTGTAATCTTGTTTCTATGCGTTTTTCCTCATAAAATCATAAACAAAATTCTTTGCGTTTTTATCTTATAATAATTTATTCCATGTTTTCATATTTATCCTCTTAAATTGTATCGTTTATAGATGAAAAATTTGAAAGAAAGTATCTATTAAGTTCCTTAAAGTATCTCACGATATCCTAATCACGATTAAGTTGAAATAATCGATGTGTTTATTGTTGAACTTTTAACAAAATGAATGCGTATTTTAGTAAAGAATATTCGCCTGCCTCGAAAAGTTGAATATCAAAGTGGAATCTAGTAGCTGTTGAAATTTAAAATCGCCGGGAACTGTCATGTTATGTTAACTAGCTTGTGAATTATCATTCTGTGATAAAACGCAAACTTATTCACTTCACGTCACACAGCAACACAGGCAACTATGTTCGACAGTAAGTAAACCTAGCCTCAATATCATCCGTTTCACTCTTATACTGAGTCTAGAAAGGTCTAGTAGAGGGTCGAGTCAGCCGCTCTATCTGCGACCTATGACCCTCCAACGTTATACGTGTGAAGGCTTGGCAAGCTGAGTTCTGATTGGTCAATTCGATACGTGGGCTGACGCGACCCTGTATTAGACCTTTCTAGACTCAATATAAGGAGTGAAACGGATAATATTGAGGCTAGGTTTACTTACTGCTATGTTCGATGAAGTATCATAAACGAAGGTTTTAAAAAAGGGTTAAATTAAACATCAAATAAAAACGAACCGAGGTTAAATCATCTTTAACATCCATTGAATTATATGTAACAATGAATTATTCGAATGAACACGATTATTGGAAATTGAAAAAATAACAGTCTGGTTTGTCATTTGAAACAACTTCTCGTTTCTATTAAAATCCATATAACACATCTTTATAGAAACAATACGCTTTGTTTCCTTCACTATTTGATTAAGGAACTAAGATTTTTTTTAAACCTACAAACAGAAATATGACATATATATCAAAAACAGTTCCAGTATCAATCTCACACAAACAATCATTTACAAACGTATACCACAGGGTTCAAAAGATCAATCTAACTTGCTTTGAATATAAAAGTGGGTAACAAAATAACCCACTAATAATCAAGTCAGAACAGATTAAGAGAGTTTGGTTAGGCGTTATATATCTGTCAAGAAAATATACAGTTTCGATACCTTCTTTTTCGTGTTTATTATATGGGATCGGTTTCTGTTGTTTCTTTTATTTATTTTATATTTCACAAGGATGATTACAAAATTCAGTACATAGTTTCGGGTTTTTTTTAAGTATCCCAGGATTTTTTTTTAAACGATTATATTAGTTCATGTGTGGTTGTTTGTTTTTTTCCTTAAAATAATTGGAGAGAAAAAACCGAAACATTGAACTGTACAGTTACTTTTAAAAAGTCAAGGTGAAGTATGAAAAAATATTAGAAATTTTGCAATATTTCAAGATTTTGTTTACTCGTTTCCTAGGAAAACTGGCGTACAGAGAAACTATTCGTATATCACTAAATCGTATATATATGTTTGATTTGTAATGTTGAGAAGGAAAAGTGGTGGGACATTGAAGATTAAACAGAATATTTACTTATTTTTTGTTGTATTATATAACATTTACATACATAAAAACGTTTCAGTTTTGTTTGATGCTGATTATATAAATGCCACAGTGTATATGAACTTAATAATTTATCAAACCTCCTAAAATCTCTTCACGAAAATGAAAATGGTTATTTTACGACGCTTCAATGAACGACGAATTTAAGATTGATAAAACCAGTGAAACACAGAAAGAACGAAAC
Source organism: Steromphala cineraria (assembly GCA_916613615.1). Lineage (NCBI taxonomy): Eukaryota > Metazoa > Mollusca > Gastropoda > Trochida > Trochidae > Steromphala > Steromphala cineraria. The sequence goes on from OU744726.1 coordinate 39,149,050, forward strand.
ACCATTTGTTTTATCATTCGATTTCAGTTTATTCATATTTTATTATTTCTACAGTACCTTTTAATAGAAATTGGCAGTATTTCGTGATTTTTTCGTTCATTAGTAATTTATTAGTAATTTGAAATCGAAAATCGTTTAAAACGTTTTGACAAAAAAGCGTTTTAAACGTTTTGAAAAAAAAGGGTGTCGTATGCGTTCTAGATTCTTTTTTTGCTTGGAGAAAGGTTGTGTTCCAAACGCCAGTGTTTTTGTGTTTAAAAGCGCAAGTCGATAGTTGCATTCAGAGTTACTTCCCTTGGACCAACAGCGAGCTAGCACACACGATATTGATACTTCATAAAGTCATCATAAGCTGTGTTATAAAGACGTTAAACTATTTCTGCAGCATAACAGGATAGAAACTACTTCAAAATGACAAAGGCAAAGAAATGGGTCTTAGCACAGGCATATGACGGTGCCCCTAAAGAGACCGATTTTCGACTCGAAGACGAAGATATACCGGCCCCGAGTGATGGCGGTGAGTTCTGAACACTTCGGCAATCTCCGTGAGTGTTCGTAAATCCGACTCAAGATAATCTTGGGAGTTTATTTTACATTTGATTTAAACCAATAATATTATCTACAGTATTAAGCTACATCAAAAAGTTAATTGGCTAATTTTTAAAACATATTTTAATGACCAAACTAAATTATTTTATGTATTTAATTTACAATTTATGGAAATTAAAACACATTCACATTCTGTTTAAATTTTATTTTATTTTTTAGAGTTTATCTGTGAGGCAGTATATCTGAGCGTAGACCCTTATATGAGGTAAAGAGTTAATGATACCAATATCTCACACATTATCAATGCCTATATTAACATTGTATCCAAGAGTACTGAAAAATGGAAAAGTTTACCTTTTCACACAAATAGCAGGCTTACCACTGGGCCTACAAAAGACTGATCTTTGATAAACAACAAAGTAAATAGAAATACTGTTAATTGTCTGGGCATGAAATGGCGTGTAATATTACACTACAAACAATACATACTTTGATACCAAATATGTTTTAATTTAAATCTTTGAATTGATGTGGGCGTTAGTTAATAAAATGTCTATAAACGTTTAAATACTATTCACTTCAAATTATAACATTATCTGTTACTCAACATCTTCTCCATGATATATATGATAAAATTAAGTTTGTATACCATCTAGGTCATTTAAATACCCCGTCGGATCCGTGATCATCGGAGAACAAATTGCCCGGTGAGTTGTCTCCCCTTGAATATTACATTTAAGTGTATTAATCGCTCATTTTTATTTAGTCCTGAGGATTTTTGGTTAAGACAACTTCCATTGTATTCCCTAACGTCTTGTATGATCATAATAAAGAAGTTGTTGTCCAGATTGTATTTGCTTTAAATTCTACTCATAAAACGTTATCTATCTTTTAAAATATATCTGCCGTTTCAGCAGTCCTTTAGCTAATATCACTTTTCTGATTTTTGTGTGTTTTTTCTTGTATTTGCTTTGTTATGATACTCATAAAACTGTCATAATCTCCTTTATTATTTAAGTGTGACAGAAAGCAGGGCGGAGGAATATCCAGTCGGAACGCTGATTCAGTTCAAAGGAGGCTGGAAATCTCACAACCTCGTCAAACCGGACACTGCGACTCCAGCTCTCCGCTTAATGAAGGTGCCGGATTTGGGAGGTTTAGACCCTTCCATTGCTCTTGGCGTCGTCGGGATGCCAGCGTAAGGATTGATTTGAAAATTTCTATATATATGTATACTTTATTTCTAATACGTATCTACCAACTTTTTTCACGATATATTTTACGTTTTATTAAACGTTATTGTAGCGTACGTATGTTATGATTTAAATGTTGCAGAATGGCAGAACAGTTTGATTTTAGATTCAATCTCTTATTCAAGATACATTTTCAGAGCGTTTATGAGCTTTTAATTTCATTCAGAATGGCCGGATATTTCGGCTTGCTTGAAATCTGTGAGCCAAAGTCAGGAGAGACCCTTCTAGTGAACGCAGCCTCAGGAGCAGTGGGCAGCGTCGTTGGTCAAATAGCCAAGATTAAGGTAAGTGAGAGTTATCTGCCCCTTGTTGTGATGTATTTACACATATTCACACATGGTCGAAACATTCGTCGCCCGGATCCGGAAGCTCGAGGTCCGGATGAGTGAGTACATTTATTAGGAAAATATTCGTTTCATTATAAAATCGACCGGAAAGCGAGGTTTCCGGTTATCCGAGTTCCGAGTAAACGAGTTTTGAATGTTTGTGTATTTCTCATTTCCAAAGTTCTGTGTTGTTTGTTTAATTTGTTTAACTGTTCTTATTCAATACTCAGAAAACACATTCGTACACATTGTACAAGATCACAGTCTAAGTGAGAATCCAATCTTATTGAAATAGGCCATGTTCCGAGAAATTAAGGTTTCAAGGTATTGACTACTTTGATACAAACTCTGAGAATATCAATATCTGGGAAAGAGTCAATATTTTGAAAATGTTGTTCCACAAAAATACGACGCTCTAATGGCCCCTTTAAACAAGGCATTTCCCTGCGATATTTGTTGACTTCAACAGAGGAAGATTAAAAGTGCCATATTTGCAAATTCATTAAAGGTGAAGTTGAAGTTGCTTCCAGTTATTTTATCAATTTAAAGAGTATCCTAAGTGCAACGTGACTATGATTATATCAAGTGATTTTTTAAAAAAAAACAGTGCGATGTTATTTAGTTTTGGAAAAGGCATTTTTTATGAGTTCGGAATGCCAAAAAGGAAAGTTATTTGTATTAAAACAGAGTATGCATATTTCTTAAAGAAGCTTATTCCATTGATAATGTTGGAATTTCAGGGTTGCAAGGTGATTGGTTCCGCTGGCACGAAGGAGAAATGTGATTGGGTGAAGAGTCTGGGGTTTGATCACGTGTTCAACTACAGAGAAGTTGACGTTGACAAAGCTCTGAACGAGGCTGCACCGGACGGGATCGATTGCTACTTCGATAATGTGAGGAATTCTGTTGACTTCACATATCATTTAAATGAATAAGGAATTTGGATGAATTCCAACAAATCTGGACTAGAAGTACTAATATATCTGCCTTTTATCTTAAGACTTGTTCAATTTTCGTTATGTTTTTGTTTCTACTCCAACAGCGAAGTCTTTATGTTTAAGGTAGATGTCGGATGATGTCACGATGAAATGTCCATCTAGGAAAATAAACTTGACGAAAGTCCCTGTAACTGGATTGTTTAGGCAATACAATATACACGATTATTTCATAACCATATCGACAGGCCGGAGGAAAGTTCACCACAAAGAATAACATTTATCAATTTATTATTTTTAAAATGCATTTGTATTTCAATATATACAGGTAGGAGGTAATTTCACTACAAAGGTTCTTCCCCACATGAAGATGTTTGGTCGAATAGCAGTGTGCGGTTCCATAGCGACCTATGACGCCGAAGATGACCAGCCACCTGGTGAGCAAAACTCATAACATACTGATCTAACCTCTGATACAATTAGTGCAGTTCTCGGGTCGTTATAGGAGAAGTATTATTGGATGCATTCCATGTTAGTTGTGCATCAGCTGTTCCAGCAGTAAATATATTGAAAGCATAATTTATTTCCGGAAAACTAGAATCTAAATATGTCCTTTGCACTAAGACTTTTCTAGACAGAATATGGAACGCATCTTGCCTCTGACATCCTCCATAATCCAGCGCTTTCGTGCCGATAAATCTACACTACAGCCCTGGAAAATTTAACGGGGGTTAACCTCAAACCCAATTACCAAGACCTTAATTGGTGACTACAGGCAAGCTTGCCATGCGAGAAGTGCTTTCATGGCTTAAATTTCTGAGTGACGGGGAACTTTTTACAATGGGGAGCCTGAGAGTGCCCCGACTAAGTTCGGACTGTTATATCAGTTTTGTGCAGTTTCCGCCGCCGCCGCTCGTGTTACTGGCTCTAATTTTTTTCCACGAATAAGCTTTCCAGAAGTGATGGGAACGATTTTGACACGTTCACTTTCAAGGTCAAAGGTCAAGGTCAAGAGCTGTAATCACTATAAAATTCCTTGTAAACACGATAACGATGCTTTGAAGCTCTTGGTATATATTTTTTTGGGAAAAGTCAATAATTTTAAAAGGTCATAGCAAGGTCGTGACTTGGTTTATTTTAACTATCAACACGTTTTTCATAACATGGTTGTTATTCTCAATGAAATGTGTTCATTGCTTGTGTGACCTTGAATATCAAATGTCAAGGTCACTAGATCTGCGTTATTGCAATGTACACAAAATTTGGGCATAACTTTATCACATTAAGCGTTTCAGGACGCATATACATGTGTTACTGTTTACACCTCTTAGGAGTCATTATGACATGTTCACATTCAAGATCAAAGGTCAAGGTAACGAGTTATAAAATCTGTCAAAGGTAAACGTCAAGGCAAGGTCAAGACTTTAGCATGCTTTAACCATTATTCTTTTTTAAACTTTTAACTTTTATTCATTAAACGACTGTTATACTCAATGAAAAGTGTTCATTGATTGTATGACCTTGAATTTCAAAGGTCAAGATCACGAGAAAATGCCCAATTTGATGAGGCCTATAGGTGTCGGAACAGGGGAAGGCGAAACCCCCAATTCCGGGGCTGTTTTGCCTTAACGGTGTCCCTCAAACACCAATCTAGTTTAGTAAAGGACTTACTGAATCTGAAACAATCTTTGTTTATACGCTATTTTTGTAATTTCAGTTCCAAACCCCTTCTATAGGATTCTCTTCCAGCAACTTAAGGTAGAAGGATTCCTAGTTGGCAAATGGATTCACAAGTGGCCCGAGGCTAAGAAAGAAATTACTCAATGGATCAAAGAGGTATGTCACCTACAGTACAATAATCTAATTTATGATTTATTATACTAATCGTATTTTTATACCCCGACCAACAGTCGAGGATAAAAACGATCCCGTCCGTTCGTCAGAGGAATTTTTTTTTATCCGACCTATTACGGAAAAAAACATTCATCCAGATCTGTTCAAAATTACTATTATTATGCACATGTCTTTTACCTAATTGGGAGAGATGCTAGATTGCAAGACAGAGTAATGGTCATTTTATTGTATGGGGGAGGGGGTGGGTGTATTCTTGCGAATTCTGTAGAATATCTCGCTTTACAACTTGAATATCCTTTCACTCACTTCAAAACGTTGTTTTTATGTTAACCGGGCGTCTTTAGTATTCCCCATTTAATCAGATGTGTTAAAAAAACTGTTTAAAAACACTTCCCGGCCAACATGGTGACATTTGCATTGAAAAATTTCTTTTTGGCCTTATTCACTGATTCCTTATTCCTATTTTGTCTCTGATCAGTATCCACGTATTCATTCATTCTTACAATCTAGCGTCTTTAGTTCTCACCGGTATAGTTGGTAAGCATGAGATACTTTGGTTGTGTAAGACCATGGTCTTTGGGAATTCCAAAGCTCTTTTCATCTTTTAGCTCCTCAGGCCTCGAAGGCCCGATGGGCTTATGGCATGGTATGGTGTCCGGCGTCCGTCCATCTGTCCGTAAATTTTGTGGTTTTTCGACTTCTTCTCCAAAAAGCATAAGGCCTAGAAGGCTGAAACTTTGTGTACAGACTTCTTGAGTAGTAAGGATTATAATTTATGGCTTTTGTGATCCACCCTAATAAGGGCCACAGAGGCCACGCCCTTAATACCTGTTTTCCTCTTTTCGCCAGAAGCATAAAGCCTAGAAAGCTGAAACTTTGTGTACAGACTTCTTGACTTGTAAGGATTACAGTTTATGGCTTTTCTGGCCCACCCTAATAAGGGCCAGAAGGACCAAGCCCTTTTTCATGTCCTTATCATTTTCGTCATCTTTACAGTTTTAGTTGACCTTATGACCCCTAAAAGAGCTTGAAGTGGTCACACTGTGGCCCCTACTAAAATCTTATTGTCCTTATTTCATCGTCTTCTCAAGCGCAGGGCATAAAATGCTAAAAGGGTGTGTAGAGGCTTCTAAGGTATTTGGGGTTCTAAAATGCGCATTTGGTGACCCTGTGGCCCTTACCACAGTAACCACACCCTTAAGCAAAATTGAATTCGTAGCCTGGTGAACTTCAGAGCCGATGACTCTATTTTTGTAATTATATCTGTATTACGTGTATAAACGTGAATATCATATTTTACTGTATATTTTGTCTTCTGTCAACAGGGCAAGTTGAAATACAGAGAGACAATAAAGGAAGGATTTGAGAATATGCCAAGTGCATTTATATCATTACTGAAAGGAGACGCTATTGGGAAAGTCATTGTGAAAGTCTAGCACCCGATATTGAAATGTTTGAGAATATACCAATGAAATGGAATTTATTGTGAAAAATATAGCAATTTAAGGGCCTTCCTTCGAATTAAAAATGTATGCTTTATGTGGAGGCAAATATGGACGTTGCGATATCTCAATATTAAGAATCAGGGTGGGCCTTGTCTTGTGTTTTTGAGTATACAATGATCATTTGTGTTTTCAACCCTATGACACAGTTGGTGAATAATTCAATCTTATTAAAATATGATCTATTTGCTACACTACGCTACGCATGTAGATCATACCAGGCTCAGTTATAACAGCCGTCAGAGTATCCTTTGACTCAGCCAATCAGCGACTTTGCCCCGTAACTCGGTTTGCTGGCGACAGGTTTTCATATCTAATCTTCAGAACTCGAAAAACGAACATTTCCGACTATTTCTAAATGTCGACAACAAATATTTCCTGTCATGTACGAATGAATTACTCAAACTGTGCTTTATATCGCTCCTATCAATTTGTTGGTTCAAAAACGTCCAGGTAAATACTTAAATGTTATCATTATCGAAGAAATCACCGTAAACTTGGCAAATGCATGTTTAATATGAAAATATTTGTAATTATTATGCGTCTTTGTATAAGTTGATTTTGTAATAAACTAAGTGCTTTCTTTATAATACTGAAGTGTTAGCGATATGCCAAAATTGGTTGCCTAACTGTTAATTGTCAATGACGAATGTTTTTGCTTCATGTTGATAAAATCCACGGTTAGATTATCATTAACTAGGCCTACAGTCCACGCGCTAGACTACAAAAAACAACAACGTGTGGTATCTTAGGCTAACTAGCATCACTACAGAGGACATATGTCTGGACTAAATGGAACATGACGTTTGGCCGTCGCAACATCAGTTGATAAGTGTCCTCAATAGATTGACAGACAGATATGTACCATCAGCAGTCTACCATGTGCAGGAATGTATGTCTTATTAAGTTAACACTTGTAGCAACATTTGATTATCTCTCAATCATTGAATAAATTGCGTCTATTCAAATCATATATGATGATAAACAATGAATGATATGAGCTCGTTACACTTTTTATTACCCATATGGTTTAAATAAGTTATCACATATTTTCAATATGAGCACATAGGTTTGTTGTTGTAGCAAGAGTTCCCGTAGTATTTCGCCTGTGACATCATGAAACCATTGTTCGTGACGTCACTGTTGCCGGCCGTCGCTAGGGAAGCGGCCTGATTTTTTGATATTTTAAGAGATTAATATTAGTTGTTTGCTTCTCACGAGGGTAATACGGTCTGATGTACCATCTTTGTAGAAATGTTGCCCAAGCCGCAAGGCGAGGGCTGACATTTCTGCAAAGATGGTACATCAGACCGTATTACCCGAGGGAGAAGCATACAACGTATTTATCTTACCGTCATGACCGGAAAAATACATCAATTTTAGTTTGACTGTATGACCCATCACCGTATTGACGGCCTTGACCCTTAATGTAAACAAAATGGCGTCAGCCAACCCGACTGAAATGTTATGAATCGTGTTACGTAAATCTACTCGGCTAAACATGCTTAAAAACCTTTTGCTTTTAATTCTATAGCATGTGTAAGTAATGTAATGCGGGATTTGTTTCGAAACAAAACATAGAATGACGAGAAAACAAATTTATAGTTATTAATCACGAAAACAGCTAATCGAACTTATGTGAACTTTGCACATTGCGTGTGTCATTTGGTAACGTCATCTTAACGTTATGCGACACCTCTTCTCGGAGAGGAGCTGTTGCTATGGCAGCGGGGTACATTGAATTTGTACACCGTGAGAAGTGAGACTCGAGGGGTACATAAGATAAAACGATTCGAAGATCAGCCAATCAAAACCGAGTATTTTACTGTAAGGTAAGATAAATTTGATTATTACCTACGAGGGCAGTCCTATTGAGGTTCATATTTTTCATATGTTGCCCAAGGGCAAAATATCACTTTTTCATTGTGACGTCATGTGACGTCACGGTTCGTCTATGACATTGCGTTCAATATAATAGGGGAGGCGGCGGTTAGACCGCCTATGCTGAGAAGAAAAGTACGGATATTCTCTTTCTTTCCCCTATGAGGCAGCTCAGTGCATACAAGCCTCTGTTCTAATCAGCCAAGATACCGGGGTTCCAGCAGATGACCCTAGCGGCAAATAGTTGCAACTCGAGATATCTCCCTTATTTGCAGCCAATAAAACACGTCTTAGATACTTTTTACTGGGAGCATTCTTATCGGTCGTATGCTGACCTGGAAAATATTATGCCTATATGTTTATTTTTCATTAACAATGTGAGGGGGAATTATTTGAAAAATAAGATTTGGGTTTTATGAGATAGTAACTGTTTTATAACTGTTATAATTTTATATTAATAAAAATTATTTGTTCGATGATAAATTTTATTTTACTATTTAAACTAATAAATATTAGGAGGCGTTAAAGAGCGATGTCTTGTAAATGGAAGAGTTATTACCCCTGGATTGTAATTTAATTATTTGCTATGCCGAAGCATACGAAAATGACCGAGGCTTTGCGGATGACAAATTTTGTAACGGCGTCGCTGATTGTACAACTAACTTTAATTGCCTCCAATCAGATTTCTACCTTTCTACATCATGTATTTGGCTGATTAGAACAGAGACTTGCTCGGGTATGACTGAGCTGCCTCTGTGGGAGAGAATGAGGTATTTTTTGATTTCGCGAGTAATTAACAGAATATCATATTCGTGCCCATGGCATACTAGATTTACGACACGCGTGCTTAATTATAGGATATTTAACGAGCTTCCCCTTAAAAGTTTCATATCAAGTTTATGTCCTGAGTGAAATAATTTTGCTTTGTCACGAGGCTCGTGACAAAGCAAAATTATTTCACTTGAGACATAAACTTGATATGAAAGGGGAAGCTCGTTAGATATCCTATAAGTATATCTCTCGCTCTCGCTCAGGAAATACTAATATTTATAGCCACTCATGTCGGAAACATACATGTAGTGTGTCATGGACACTATTATAAATCCTCTACATAGTCAGAGTTCAAGTAATGACTAATTTTTTTATTCTGATATTTTATTTGAAATAAAATAAAAAAGAGTCCTGAAAAGTACTTAATTTCAAGCTAAGCTGAGGCGTATAGACTTGCCAACATTTGCTAGACTTAAGAATACTCTTTTTTTGTTGCTATAGGGTCTGGTTAACATACTATATGCTCGTGTGTATGTGTGAATGTACGTTATTTGTAGATAAGGTAGTGATACATATTGTGTATAAGCCGAGCCAGTTGTAAAAAGTTTCACTTTATGGTTCCAAATAGGTTACACGCTTACTTATGACCGTTTGGACAACCAAATAAATTTATAAAATTCACATCTCTTATGACTTGAATAGCTTATGTAACGACATAAAAAGATAAACCTTATTTCACCTTTTTTTTAAATTTATGTGAGTTTACCTCACAATTGATGCTAAGATCAAATTAATTAAAGTTTGCTTAAAGATTAAAAGTTGACCGTATGATATTTACGTACAGCTTATTTACGTGTGCTACCTGTTTGTTAAACTGTGCAAGATTTCCTATGTAAAATCATTATAAAGGAACATTTGGAAATAGTCACCATTTCTTAACAAAATATTTACAGTTAATTTTTTTGCATTAATTTATACATATTTCGGCATATTTTTGGCCAAAATAGTCAATATTGTTTAGAATTACAATATGCTTTTGGTTATTTACCAAACATATTTTTAAATAAGATTGTCAAGAAACTTCAGAGTTTTCAGTTTGGACTCCTGTGTTACATAGCTCCATATACCTGTGTTTCTGTAGTGTAAGATATAAACCGATGCACTCTTCGGAAACACAGCGAATACTTCCTCGGGAAGAATTTGATAACATATATATTTTGTTTTTGATGTGATATCACTTATCTCTCATCTCGTGACGGGTTGAAGTCGGAATTTATACAAGTGGCGCCCTTGGCCTCATTCCGTCACGAGATGAGAGATGAGATATAGATGACAAGATATATGTTTATCATATGCTTCCCGGGGAAGAAATCGGTTTTTATTAATAATAATGTTGATGTATCTTATTTAAGTCACCTTTATCTTAGATAGTTACCATGGATAAGGTAAATGGACTGGTGAACGCAGTCCCTAATTGTACAACACACGAGCAATTCCTTGGGTTTAAAAAGCAGGTATTGGTCTCATAAGTTAACATATATACATGGCAACATTCATTAAACACTCATTATTCTTATCAGACATTAATTAAACAAAACGGTTTTTTGATGCTGTGACAACATTGAGGTATATATTGTTTTCTAATATCCGAAAGTGGCTCACAATGAAGTAGAAAATGATATTCCTCCTCTATTTCTCCTGATTGACATAGCCTACAGGTTCTAGCTTTGCGTTCTTTACCATTTTTCCTACCAGTTTCTATTTCTAAAGGGAGTGTTCCACAACGGAAATTTGCCAAAGTGCTTCTTAATTTATCTATTTGAAGTGAATTTATATACTCTTCAGTTTCAAATCTGAGTTTAAAGGTTTTATAATTTTGAAGTTTAGATATTTGGTCTATCGAACTAAACCATCTGATATAAACACATCTTTAATTCTTTGTTTGAATTCTCCCAAGAATAGATTAGTGTTTTGTACTCCCTGATTTGTCCAGACATACATAAACCCATTAGAACATAAAATGTTTCTTACTTTAGTTACACAGTTTACTTTACCATTTGTATCATAGAGAAGTGACATTTTGTATGATTTCTTGACGTATCTATGGTCAGGCATTCTGATTATCTTGAGCCAATATTTGACAACTCTTACAGTGGTATTCACAAATAATGGAAAACGGCCACATTCACCGAGGACAGCATTATTAGGCGTTTTAATAGCTAGTTTAAGATACCTTTTGCATGCTGTTCTTTGGATTCTTTCAAGTTAATCATAAGTTTTATATCCCCACAGTTCACAGCCATACGTTAGGATTGGTAATATTTTGCTTTCAAATATTTTGAAAAAGATCTGGCTATTTATTAAACAGTTCATATTTAACCTTAGTATACCATTCAAAGCTCGCTTACCTTCCATAGCTCTTTTATTAATAGCATATTTCCATGATAACTGCGGGGTTAAATACATGCCTAAGAACTTGTAATTATTAAAAAAAATTCAATTCTTCACCATCAAAGGTCCACACCATTATATTTGATTTCGCCATGTTAACTGCGGGGTTAAATACATGCCTAAGTACTTGTAATTATTAAAAAAAATTCAATTCTTCACCATCAAAGGTCCACACCATTATATTTGATTTCGCCATGTTAACCTTAAGGATATTCAACTGCTTTTGCAAATCTCTGCATACATTAGAAAACAACACAATGTCATCAGAAGTAAATATATATGTACAATATCAGGCATAAGTTTTAATCCATAACAATCCGAACATTCAATACTCATTGCTAGTTCATTGATATATAGTGAAAATATTAGCGGGCTCATAATGCAACCCTGTTTTAAACCAACGGGACAGTTGAAGAACTCTGAATAAGTGTTATTGTTTCTGACACAGGCAGTTACATCGCTGTATAGATTATGTATGATTTGGAATAACTTGCCTTTGATTCCAATACGGTTAAATAAATTCCATAGTCTCAACTCAACTCTTTATTTGTAGCGGAACAATTAAATCTGGAACAGGCTCCCAGACTATAATAGATGGTTATCGATCTATATTTATTGCTGTTTTTATAAGATATTTTCAATAATGGAATTTCAATCATCATATATGGCAACATACACGTTCAAATTCCAAATCAGATGTCATAAATTATCTCTTTAAGTTTTGATACAAAATGGCTATAACGAGTGAAAAGCTAAACATTTTGCATTTTCCTTTTAAAATTCTTAAACTGATACTAACCTGTCATTATATGTTGTTAACTAATTCAAAGGGACAAACTTAGAAATAAAATTTTAAAATGTTTTAAAAAAAATTATGGGAGAAAATCATTTTCTTCCTGTAGGCAGTGAGAGGGTTAAACAGAAATCCCTAAAACAATTTTAGCTGTGTGCTATTCCGTACACTTTTGTTAGGTCTTATTCCGTTTTTAAAATACAGTGTTTTGAGTCAGGTGTGAATTCATATTGTTTATCAAGTTTTTGAAAATGTTATCCCAACGATTTTATTCTATATACCAGATTTTAAAAATGACCCGAAGAGCGTACAGTAATGAATGACCTTGAATGACAATTATCAGGGTAAAACCATGGGCGTGACCAATCTTATTCAACCAATCACCATTTATCAAATGTTTGACAGAACATGACAACCTGAATAAGATGTCATGTTCACAAAACTTTTTTGGTTTGATCGGGATTTATTTTTTGGCACTTTTCAAAACAAACGAGAGACGTTACGAAGCAAAATATCTAGGTGTACGAAATTAGCCGACCCTACGGAATAGCACGCTCTTCACTACCCGCAAATCGCAAACGTTTGATGAAGTTCCATAAACAAAACTTTTTCCGAGTTACCAAGAAATGAGGTTTGTCGTGTTGTAAGTTATCAGCATTATATTTCAGTTTATCAAGAAGTAAGAAACCGTTAACTTTTTCTACAAAATTAAACGTTCGTTTCTTCCCTACAGGAATTCACTCAAGGTGATTCTAAGTAATAAAATGTGTTAAAAAGTTCACCAAACATACATAATTGTAACATCTATTTGTTTAGAAATCCTTTCTAGTTTTGTTTTTAAATTGTGACTAAAAATATATATGACATTTACGAAACGAGTGTGATTTTTTTACCAACATATACATGAATGATCAAATTCTTTGTCATTTCTTTAAATTTCAAAATGTCGTAAAAATATCACCATGAAGACGCACTTGTAAATATATAAATGGTTTACTATTCCAAACTTGGAATTTATTTTTCACTGAATAATTTTCCATTTTCCATTAAAAACGCGAGGAAAAAGTTCTCACAACTCAGTACAATTGAGCAATATGACGATTATGTATCAAGGACAAAAATAGTTAACAATAGTCCTAGCTATTCGAAACAATATCTTACATTGCAATTTGCAGTTATTTACTCTGTCTTTGGTTTTAAATGGAATATGGAGTCAATATCTCTTGTCTTTGGTCTTTGGAATGTTGTGTGGATGATAATCATTTCGGAATACCTCGATCTGGTGTAATTCATCAATCATTCAACAGTTATACAAACATTCATCAATCATTCAACAATAAATTATCAGTGAAAATGACATATTAATCAATCGTCCCCCAAACTGATAATGAGCAGTCTAAGTAAACTTAGCCTCTATATTATCCGTTTCACTTCTATACTGAGTCTAAAAAGGTCTAGTAGAGGGTCGCGTCAGCCGACCTTTCTGCGACCTATGACCTTCCAACGTTATACCTGCGAAGGCAGACTATTGTGGCTTGGTAAGCTCAGTTCTGATTGGTCAATTCGATACCGTGACAGATTTCTCAAGGGTCGATAATAATCTAGTCTGGTTGTCGCCTTGGTTTTAATTCCTTTCTGATTCAATCTCATTGAAATCAAATCTTAGATTCTCTCTTGTTTCATATTATGTTGTTACTTGTCGCCAATCTAAGATCTGACGGAATCCCGTAGAGACCCGTGTCCAGGTGAACTTTGAACAGGAAATGACCCCGAATTTGACAGTCAATCAGTTTGTAGAGTCTGTCCTGATGCGACCAATCAGATTCCATCTTCCTCCGTCATTTTGGCGTATCGATAAAATAATTAATACCGCTATAGATGCTTTGTAATAATTCATATGACAAATCCTACAAATATAGGTGCACAGGCTTTGCATGGTGTGTCTGACTATCCAGTGTAAATCACTGTGTCTACACATTGAAATAAGCTATCGACGCATGAGGGGGTTGGCATTGCAAGGGGCTTACTTGATTTGCAACCCTACTAGAACCGTTGTTTTAGAAAAAAATCCGTTTGATAACATATGATCGAGTTTTGTTATAACCATAAATATTTCATTACATATGCTATGTTTAAAAGCGGATATGTCACTGACACCGACAAAACGCTTCTGAATTCTTTACAAAGGTATACAAATCCGAAAATTTGTTGATAATGAAGCATATAGGCCTAACATGCGTGAAAAGATAGAATAGAATTCAAGATCCACAATGATCAGCATTTCATGGTGAAATTTATATAATAGCTGTATGTAATTGAGTAGTATTTTCAAGAACTCAATTAAAACTCTTCTTTTAAACTAAACTTCATATCCTGCAAATCTCACCGCAAAACGTTTGAATAAAATGTTTTGAGAATACAATAAAATTATCAGTTAATTAAAGATTAAGGTTGTACTATAAAGAAAAAAATATTGGTATTTCATCAATTTTTCTCGATCTTGTATCCTTTGATTTCGATCATAGTCTAGATTTTAATGTATCATGGAATTATTAATTTTACAACACGTATAATATGCATAAGATTTACAGATATATCGAATCTATTTTTCGATAATATGAAATTTGATCATATCTTAATAATTCTAACGACAAGGATGTAAACAAACATACTGCTTTCATGTTGATGTAGCAAATCAAGCGCACCCAAACATTCAGAAAACCTCGGCATTTTCCGTGTTACATAGAAAAGGGATGATGTTTGAACCTTTAATCTACTTTCACAACATTGAAAGCGCAACCGTTACAGGTTGAAATCCTACTTCCGGTGGACACGGACCTCTACGGGATTCCGTCAGATCGTAGATGAGTGACCAGTAACAACATAATAAAAATAAGGGAGCGAATCAATGATTTGATTTTAATGAGATTGTTTTTTATTCAGATGATCTCTGAGATCGGATATGCTCATAGTAGATGGCTCAACATTCTCCTGAGGCACATTTTTAATCTCCTCTGTGATCTTTTTTTTCTTGGATTGACGGTTCACAACCAGTTCTGTTGCCCAGTAGTCATCATCTCTTAGTGTAAGAGCGCTTTGTGCGGGGACGGGCGTTTTCCTCAACTGTAGGGTCCCATTTAGGCGTTTTTCTTTGATGGATCTTCTTGACTTCATCGTTGGTTTTTTCAATAGCTTGTCCACTGAACTTCCCCAGGATTCCGAGTCTATCAACAAAAACCGGCACGTGGAACAGCAGACAGTGGATGTATGGCGTGATATTGCGTCGCCTGTATCCGCTTAGCTTGTCTCCCAGTGAGAGGAATAACTGACAAAGAGGTCGACTCCGTTAATGTGTTCACAATGTGTGAGCTAATTGTATATGTTGGAAAAATCTGACCACACCAATAAAACAGCAGCCTCTGTCTCTGGCGTTTAATTGCCTCTTAGTTTGTTAGGAAGTTCCCGAAGCAGCTTCTTCTTGTGAAGTGGACTGTGTTGGACCCCATACTGCAGCTTGTCAGCGTGTTGTCTAATCTGCTCCACTGTTCTCGCCCTACTCTGTGTGTGGTAATGATCCCAGATCAGTTTCCCATCGGCAGACCTTGTGGACGAGGCACCATGGGCATGCAGTGGAGCCAGTAGAACCACCTAACCCAAGTACGATTTGGATCATCTTTAAATCAGCACCGAAGTAGAGTTCGACTTGTATTTGTCTGTTGTCTACTTCAATGTACCCCTGCTTCCTGACATCTTTTATTTGGTTGAAAGGTGGGGACAGGGTGGATTTAAGAGACAAGTAGTCCTCACTCGCACTGACCAATCCGATAGTACACAACTGCATTGAGTTAAGAGGTGTATTCTCATCAACAATTTGAAAGGAGAATACAACGAAGTTTGATACCCTACTCACCCGCGTACCATCACCTCCTATCTTAACTTTAACTTCGGTTAGTGAGGGTTTTTCAGCTTCCACTTTTATGCTTCCACTTTCCGTACCAACTCCTCCCGAAAGTGTAGTGTAGCCCCAGGGACACTTCCAGGCACTCTGTCATACGTGAAATTCTCTGACAGCTTATTCCGTCCATGAACGATTGAATGCGACCTAGGAAGTTCGTCAAATACTTGTGTGAGCTCGTGGTACGCCGAATCACTAACACCGAACTTATCCAAGACGAAAATCAAATCCTTCACTCGTTCATGGTCATCATCGGGAGTTTGATGTTCAAAATCTAAAGTGATATCTGTCGAAGCAGTTGAGAGTTTTAATGCACGAGGTGTTAATCCAGATTTCTCAAAAAAATCAAGAGCGTTTTCGGACTGTTTCTTTAAAGACCCTAATAATCTCCTCTGTTGTCTAATCCCTAAGTCTGTAAACGGCTTGCGACTTGGCGTAACACACTCAGTATCAGATCTACCACTAATTGAAGATGGTGAATCGGCTGGCAGGGGGTCGCGTTGCTGGCTGGTTATAATCCTTGTGTTAACATTCTCGTTAAACAACCGCTAACCTCGACTTTATCACTTTTCGATTTACTTTCAAATATATTTCAACTAAATAAGAACTGGGTTTGCTGTTTGTCAATATGTCCAATAAACACCTTTAATTAGCCTTTTATTAAGACCACGTAATTACCGGCTGTAAAAAAACTACCTTAGATAGGGGCCATAAAACTCGCGCGGGTGTGACGTAATAAACAGACTGTACAGAGTCGTGCATGATTATTTTAACTGAAATACCGCCTTAAATAAGTGTTTATTTACCAGTGATGTGGATATCTTTATTACTTCAAACGCTTAGTAGTATTACATCGTCAAATGACTTATGCAACTGAGTGGTTAACATTTTCTGAAAATCGTTTATTATTGCGTATTATTTGGTCGTTATTTGATCTCGTTATGATAAATGTATAGAGCTCGTTGCAATCATTCTGTATATGACGTCACAAAATGGGCGTGTGACCAGTCATGCATTCACCGGTCTGTCGCTGCCCATCAATAGTGGCATTTAAAAACGGCTTTAGTTACTAAACTAAACATTATTGAGTAGCGACCTTTGCCGCTATATAAAATATTTAATCAGACATTCATATATTCAAAAGAAAATAGTAACATTATGTCTGTGGTTATATGATGTTTAACATAAACAGTGATTGTCGACTTCTGTTCATCAAAATCATAGCGCTTTGCTCCTGATTTATACCGTCCCTTGTATTTCGAACATATGGCAGAACATTTATTCCGAATGCAAACTTCAAGTCTATCCGATTGTTTCAGCTGTATGGAATCTAGATATCTGTTCACTGTATCTACATAACTCAGATCGGGATGTTCATGTTTAAAGTCTGAAAGTGCTTTAATTGGTTTATTTGTCATTTGGAGAGTCACCTCTACTGAATTAGGCTCCCGGTAACACTTGGGAACATTTGGATCTACCCCAACAAACTCAATAGCAATATTTGAAGACATTGTGCTCAATCTAACATATATACATGGTTATACAAAAATGTGCAGTTTAACATATATACAAATGTAGAGGAGACATTGTTCTTTAAAAAAGTGACGCCACATCACAGGCTCCGATCAGTGCAACTATCAGCAGAGACTCCCTGCATCGCTGGACCGACCTCAGTTCCCCAGCCTGGGAGACCCATTTCTTCTGCTGATACAGTCTAGGTGTTATGCTTACAGGAAAGACAACCTTGGTTCCTCGACCATGTTTGTCCAGCCTGTACCACCAGTGAGGAGACATGTCCAGTTTGAGAAAATCATCTCTATAACATTCAATAGAGTCACTGTAGTTTCCTTTATGTCCAAAGATGTATCTGTAAACGTCCAGAGGAAAATTGACATAAAACCTGGAGTCGTGGGATCGCAGGAGACTGGCGATTGCAGCTTCCAGAGAGTCAGCTGACTGCTGCAAGCGTTGTTTACAGACGACGGGGTTGTTGTATGTTTCAAGGAGGTAGGGGTTGAGGTGGTGAGCCGGTTCCCACGTTGCTTCCTCGGGGTGATACCCCTCCCACTCCACTAAGTATGTAGATGTCTGCTGAAACAATAAGAGTAATCATTAGTTAAGTTTGCATAGTATGAGATAAATGTAACCGATTTATACCATTCTTACTGTGAACAGTTGTCGAGGTTAATACCGGAATTGCAGGTATTAAGAATCCTCATTATTTACTTCATAGACTTTCAACTTTAAACGATTTAAAGCACATACATACGATCGTGAAACTACACATAAAGTTAAGCACCATCTATATTTAAAACTTAATTTTGATTCTGTGGATATGTAAATAAGATGATTTAACCGTATTACTCTTTCCCGTTATCAAAAATGTAAATCATGACTAATAATTTATTAAAAGACAAATTATTTTCAGAAATTACAACAGAAGTTATAATAGTAATGATATTTCTCCTCAAAATGGAATTTATCGCATGACGAAAGAAATTGAATATTATTTCTCGGTTTGACCAAAGATTATTTGGACACCAAAACACCGGTATTTCATAAAAACAAATACCGAAAAGTAGTGAAATGAATGAAAAGGTTTTTTTATAAACTGATAAATGATGCTTCTTACATGTCAAACGATTATATTTTACTGATACAAAGTTTATTCTCTTATCAGACAATTTGTGAAAAAAGACTTTTAAATACTGCTTAAAGTTCACATAACCACAAACATATTTCACTATTTTCTTTGGAATATAGAAAGTCTGATTACAAGTTTTAGGCTTTGTGAAACGACCAGTTTTTAACTCTTAGGGGAGATTGCCGCTTCTAAATTAAGCTAAATAGCCACGGAGAACTCTATCATTAACTGAAGTACTAAAATTACTCTTAAGAGTACGATATGTCATAAACTTATTTCCATTAACTTGCCCCCTATCATTCCATAATTGTGAACACCAACTATTAATATCTATTTCTAAAAGTTGACATTTTAAAACCTTAATATCTGCACACAAAGATATATTAAGGCATTCAAATAACTTAACTACTGTACAATCCCAGGATTTAGGTACTGTCAATGACCATTTATGTATAAGATAAGATAATCTATTTTCATTCACAAAACATAATCTTTTATAAAAACGAGCAATTTCAATACGCTGATTAACTAAATTAGAACCCATCTCATATCACCTCTCACTGCTAAATTTGGAGTCTTATTGTCTACACCTAGGAAAAATCTACATGCGCGATGTTGAATAGCATTTCTGCAGCTGAATTCCCTTGTACCCCAAATAGCTGCTCCATAAGACAAATCGGTTTTACAAGATTGTCGTATAAAGTTGTATATACCTCGTAATTCGTACAGATTTGAATTTATTAATGATAACCCTCAATGCCTTGCTGGCTGACTTAGCAATAGCTTTAGCAGTGTAGTTCAGGTCCAAATGTTCTTCTAACCAAATACCCAAATATTTATAAGATTTGGCTACTTCAATACAATACAATCCACAAGTAAAACTAAAACTTGATTACGTCACACCGTGCGAGTTTTATGGCCCCTAACCCAGGGGTGGCATGTACTAACGCCTACAGGGACAAATGCCTACAGTCTTATCAAAACATAGTTATGCAACACTGGTGGGTTTTTCACAGCCGATAATTACGCTGTCTTAATGAAAGGCTAATCAAAGGTCTTTATTGGACAATTTAACAAAAATTTAATCCAACCGTTATTTTTTGGAAGTCTTTTAACGAAATTCGAGTTGATGTTTAACTTCATACAAAGTCCAATATCTCGAAAACCAATTATAAACGGTAACAATGATGTTCTCAGTCGAAAATTAATCTTATATATGAGTCATCATATATCATTATATTTAATAGCTGGTTGTTTACAATGTTCCTAGTATATATATACAATCATCAATATTTGTTACATGTGTCAATTATTGTACTATATGGCATATGTTTCCAAGTATTCATTTATTAATTAATGACAGTTCAAAGACAATCCTAGCTAGGATCAAGTTCAAATGGTAATGAAGATATTCCTGCAAGTGAAAGATAGTTTTCTTTATTAAATTTTAGCACCACCCTTATGTGTTTCGTCTACAATGACATGGTATATGGTATATGCATATGGCTTAGTTCGAGTTACAGGTGTTAATTTTGTGGCGATTTACTGAATAAGGCAAATGTACATTGATGTTTGAGCAAAGTTGAGAAATATTTTTGTAGAATAAAATTGAAAATGTATATTAATTGCAGCATGTTTTGCCTTTACATTCGTTCGGTCACGTGGAACGATTCATGTATAACAACTAAACTACCTTATATTCAATACCAGAGAAACGACTAAGTTATTTGGTATTAAACGAGCGAAATGTACAGCTGCGTATCTTAAGTTACTTATCCTTCGTATTCTAGTGCAACTACCGGGGTTTTCCGAAAGCAAGCCCTCTCGTTTAGAAGCCCATGGGCTACTATTCGGAAAATATTTCCAACTAGAAGCCCATGGGCTTCTATTTTATTCCAAAGTGTGTCAAATGAACGTGGCCTTCCCTTTCTATAACACCAATAGTTAATGTTGTATCGGTATTTTTTTCATATCTGGCATTGCAAACAATATCTTTTTGCGTTGTCGAAAGTGTAACTGTTATTCGCGGTTTACAATTACATGGAACATTAAGAGAGTTCGTCTTAGGTGGTATAACTCCACTTAAATTTGGTCAAGCGTGTTTTCAGTATTCCAGATGGTCTATTCTATCTTCAGACAAAATTTCAAAGCACGGTAATAGCCTAGAAAGTGTTTCTTGGTATTTTATAGGTCCTATAAATCTCCAACATATTCACGAAACTGTTAAGTGTCAAAGTGTTCTATTTGTCTTTTCCCATTTGTCTTTTTGAGTGCATTTGATCATGTGACATGGACATAGAACAGCGTGAAACAAAGCTATAAGGAATTGATAAAAATAAACAGTTTTTATTTCCATTTATATCTTTGTATGCAGGATATACTAAATCAACACTAAATCCAAGATCTTAACATGCAGATATATTATTATGTCCACAAATCCAATGGGTATGAATATAAAAGTTTTAACAATCTGGATCTCAATTTTTGGAAAACATTGTTCTAAGTCTAATTAGGTCAAACATAAATACTGAACTTCTAGACAAGATATAAGTTTTTACGAAGTATGTTTATACTTAGTCTTAATTAAATCATTTTATACATGCGTGCTAATATGCTTGAAATCAAGTGATGTAGCAATAAGATTTTAAAATTTGAACTTTCGCACCCCTGCTTCTCACTGATGTCTTTTTTCATAAATCAAGAGTTGCTGTTTCCGAATAAAAGCCCGGGCTTCTATTTAGCCCCAAAGTTCAGTTGTCAAAACCCCTATTTTCCGTATAGAATCCCTGGGCTTGCTTTCGGAAAACCCCGGTACCATGGAATTAGTTACATCTTAGAGGCATGATATCATAAAAACGAAACCGATAATGATATCATTTCACTGCATAAGTATGATTCAGTTTGCGTTGACATATTCGTATGTCATACCTAGCAGATAGTTGTAACCAATTTGGCAGGTCATTGAAGTGACCAGGGGTCAAAATTTCGAAAACAATGATTTCTATTTTGCTCTACAAAATCCTTCATTAGTGATAAACAGCTTATATATTATTCATATTTGTTCCTATGCGCTAATGCAACGTAACGAATTTCACAAATATGACCCCATCTGTCTATTTCACAATGCCAAATATCGACATTCAGCACCAGTGACAAGACGATCCCGAAATATGTTTTGGGAATGGTTATTTTTCACATGGACAATTGATATTTCTTCTGTAAGTGGCCCTGGAGTTATTTCAATGAAGGTCAAAACGAAACACAAATTATATGTTATTTGCACTAAGAACACAAGCAGGTGAACAAACTTATGATATGCAGTTGTAGTTTGAATATTGATATACAATCATATCACAGATATATATTGTATGCAATGAGCTTAGTGTTCTGTTACCACTTGCTAAGTGTCATCAAGTGAAATTGTTTACCGTGGCTTGAAACTAAGATTTCAGTAACATCCAGTCCTCGAAAATACCACCTATAATAGTTTTGGATACACATTTCCGCTCTCTTTGACCAATGTTCTTATTATAGTATTATATATATATATATATATATATATATATATATATATATATATACTTATATAGTATTGCCGCTAATCACTGCAATATTGCCCGAGGGACATTAAACAAAATAACTCATTACTGTAAAATATTTACCATGAAATGCAAATTCGTGGTAGCTAAATAACATATTTGTTATTTGCAAAATGGTCTGATGTGCTAATATCAGGGACTGTAAGCATATAGGAGATTAACTCGGCCCGATTAACAAACGTTATCATAATGTACATGTATTACTAAAATACTGATTCTAAAATACTTCTGAATCTTAATTGACCCATCTGTGTAGTAGACGGATTCAAATCGCCGTGCAGAATCACAGGCCCCCGGGTCATTGAGCAATCATCCCTTTAAAAAAAAAGGAAAAAAAAGAATTTTGAGATGACCCCCAGATTTGACAGCCTTCGTAGATACATAATGTTAATATTATGTATCTACGAAGGCTGTCAAATCTGGGGTCATCTTAATTTTATTTTTCAAAGGGATGATTGCTCAATGACCCGGGGGCCTGTGTGCAGAATGTGTGCAACATTCACATATCAACAGATTCGTGTGCATATTCTTACCTCTCGATGTGAGCGACGTTTCCACACAATTCGGGCTACTTGAAAGTTCCCAGGTAGACGGGCACAAGAGCTCAACTTGGTCTCAGAGTCTGCTGCTTGTCCCTCGTGTAACAGTTTCCAGTTGGTTTCCTGTCTTGGTCGGAGCTCCATGACTTTAAATCGGCGATTAGTGACCTGTACCGTACGTGATAGCCATTTAAATAATCAAATCTAATCATTGTATAAGGACGCTATTTATGGATGACAACTTCTTTATTCATAGGGTGCGACGTTTCGATACAGATTCTTGTATCGTTTTCAAGCATCAAGAATCTGTATCGAAACGTCGCACCCTATGAATAAAGAAGTTGTCATCCATAAATAGCGTCATTATTTGACCTTCAACTTCTAAAATGCCACTCAAAGAAGCTAATCATTGTAAAAACAAGACATGTCCTGTCTGAGGAGATCGTGTCGATGTTAAGGAAATGTCCTTGACGTTTGTTACTCAAGTGTATAGAATGCACAGTCATGTATTTCATCGACTGTTAATACTATTATTGTTCAAACATATGAACACAACTTCATGAAAGTCTTACTTAAAGTTATGCGTAAATTTCTATAAAAAAAAGAACAATGAAGGTAAAACACAGAGAATAATTAGAAAATCACGAAGAGTGATATCGGCATATAAATGTTCGACATACACATACAATCCTTAATATATGTTATTGAGTGAAGACAGCTATATTAGACAACGCCTCTTCATTGAAGATCACTCTGTTTGTGTTTTAATATGTGCATGAACTTAAATTACCAACATCATGTCAGGAAAACCCCTTTGAAAAGCAATTTCAGCAACCAATGTGTGTTTGTACATATCATATGTACAATATGACGTTTCCTAAATTAATGAAACTGTTTGTCGAGATATGTCCTCTTCACAGACATTCAAAGTCGACTTTTTCAGATGAAAGATTTATTTTTGACTATTAAAAGTTTTGTAACGCATGTTTTGTTACTCGGTGTATATCATTGTTAGCTCATATTTGACATATTACACTCAATAACCTTATTCTCCCTCAGTTATTATCATAATTCTCAATTATCATATACATGTATCTTGAATTCAAAATAATAAATGAAATAATTATTGCGAAAACAGTTACCTCTAAACCAACATTGACTTATTTCTCTCTGTGAGTGTGACAAAAAAATATATTTTTTTTAGTGGTCTGCGTGTTGTTATTATTTCCTGAATTACCTCCCTTTGAATTATCTCCCCCTGAATTTCAAACTCAGCTGTCATTCTTTTCTCTGTACGCCGACGAGTGCGGTCGTGCTCTGTGTGACTCTTCTTTCTAAGTTGTGATTCATTTTGGATTACCTTGGATACCTTCCTATTGGATTACTTCGTTTTTCCTTGGGATTGTGATTCGTTTTGGATTACTTCTGTGCTTCCTACGAACTCTGATTCGTTTGGATTACGGTGATTCGTTTTGGATTATTTTCCTTCTGGATTCTTACTTGCGTGTTGTGTCATCATGAGTTCTGTTCAGAAGAAATGTGTGGAATGTCAGCGCTATTTGTGTAAAGGTGACCCTCATTCACTGTGCTATTCCTGTTGTGATAAGGCTGCTTGCACTTACGCCAAGAGGTGTCTTATGTGTGATGATCTCACCTTGGATGAGTGGCAGGTTATGCACGCCAATAGGACTAAACCTAAGACCCCTAACCGTAAGGCCACGCCGAAGTCTACCCCTCAGTCTAAGAAGGCTAAGTCCTCTCCGGTTGACCCGCCTCCTAAGCCGTCAGAGTTCGAAGTTCTTAAGGCTATGATAGAGACTCTCACTTCCAACATGGCGTCCATTCAACAGGAGACAGCTCAACGTTTCACGGCCCTGGAGGCTAGACGAGAGAACCCCGCGGGTGATCCGTCTGCTGGGCCCTCCAGCCAATCAACGAGCCTTACGCGGCCTGCCTCCACGACCCCGGAGTCAGTGGAGGGGGCGGTCGACTCTGCTCCTCTGTCCAGCCAAGGAAGCACGGGCCACGGACCCAGTGTTTTCCGCGGCGGGCACGAGCCCGATGGGTTGATTGCCCCTGACCCACTGCTGAATGTCACGGCGCCCAGCGGCGCACGGACTTCACGGGGTGATCAGGTGGCAGGGAAGCCTCCCGTTAAGCGGCCCGTTAGCACGGGCAGCTCGGGCTCTTCCGCATCGGCTCTGGCTGACGGCCTGGCGGATGGTTCACGTGCGGGGCGGCTCTCACAGCCAGACTTTATAGACGTGTCGGACCCACCGCTCATTCCCGTGCTACATGATATCCACGCTTCCACGGCTACCTGCCATTCAGCTACGGAAACGGATTCCATGGATTTTGCCGTCTTCTTCCATGATGGTCAACTTATTATTCCGCCAGAGTCTTCTTCTGTGCCCCTTTCTCCGGATTGGACATTTGCTGAAAAGATTCAGTATTTACACCAGTTGAAGCCGTGTACTCTGCCAATTGCCACGGATGAACAATCTTCACCTAGACCTGACGAGTTAGGGGACTCTGGCGCCTTACCCCCCTCTCGGCCAGCCAAGCTTTCCTTACCCCACTCATCAGTAATCAAGACTGCCTGCTTGGGGATTAATGATAAGCTCACCAATCAAGCGGGACAGCTCAGTGTGCCCAGGTTTAAGCCTAGATCAGCTTATGTCATTCATAACAAGTTTGTATCTCAGGACTTCCCACCTCTTGACAAAGACTTTGCAAGACTGGTTATCTATCCAAGCTCTCATCCGACGCCTTCTGGACCCCAACAGACTTCAGAGCCTAAGGACTTGGATGTCTTTGGTGGGTTCGCTCACTTCAATTCAGGCGTTTACAGCTCGAGGCCGCCTGAACTTGCGCCATATCCAGGCTTGGATAAATTGCTGCCGTCATCTGCCTCTGGACAACCCCATTGTACCCACGGACATTGTCTGCAGGGAGCTCCAGTGGTGGACTCTTCGAACTCACGTTATGACAGGTTGTCCGTTTACGCTTCTGCCACCGCAGCACACGATCTACACGGACGCGTCGAAGCAGGGCTGGGGCGCCCACTGGAATCATCGCACTCTAAGTGGCTCCTGGAATCCAGTGGAATCGGAACTACACATAAACCTTTTAGAGATGAAAGCGGTCCTCTTGGCATTCGACAATTGGAAGACCTTACTCAAAGGAACAACAGTGATGGTAGCATCAGACAATTCAACGGTTGTGACTTACATCAGCGTGCCAGACATGTCCCAGGGAAGCTGAACTTCCTTGCGGATTCCCTGTCTCGTCAGAATCTGATTGTCTCGTCAGAATGGACCATCCATCCTCAAGCCATCGACCTGATAGCGGACAGATGGGAAAAACCGCAGATAGATCTCTTTGCGACGACTCTAAACTACAGACTCCCAGTTCCGGATCCCCAGGCGTTCGCCTTGGACGCTCTCTCGATCTCTTGGGAGAATCTGATTGCTTACGCATTCCCACCATTCAAGTTGATTCCGGAAGTTCTCAGCAAGGTGAGGCTCCACAACTGCGTGGTGTTCCTAGTAGCTCCGGCTTGGCCCAAGAGACCGTGGTTCCTGTCTCTACTCGATCTCCTCGTGGACACACCGCTCCGACTTCCCCTGTGGTGGAACCTACTGCAACAGCCAAGGTGGCAACCGGACAACGTGAATGTCAAGGCTTTCAATCTTCACGTGTGGAAAATATCCAGAGAGTCCTACACCAATGGGGTTATGCGCAAGAAACCTCTAATGCTATTTCGCGATCTGTCAGGCCAAGCACTTCTGCCCTTTACGACCACAAGTTGCTCAGATTTCAGCAGTGGAGAAGAGACAGAGGCATAGCTGACCAGCCTCTAACAATTCCTATCATAGCAGACTTTCTTAACCATTTACGCATAGATCGCAAGCTTAAATCGGGCACGATTGAGGGTTACAGATCGGCCATTGCATCAGTTACGGATTTGGAAGGGTTATCTATAGGTTCTGACGTAACCCTCACAAGACTTCTGAAATCCTTCAAGCTCAAGGATATTAAATCTCCTAATACCTTTCCCAAGTGGGATCTATTATTGGTGCTCCAGTCTCTTCAGCGAGCTCCATATGAACCTCTGCATGCCACGTCTCTTAAATTCATGGCCTGGAAGACAGCCTTTTTAATCGCCTTCGCCTCAGCAGCAAGAATCTCAGAGCTACATGCGATTGATGTGTCATCTGTCGATTTTGGCCCTAGGTTTTCCTCCGTTACCTGTAGAGCCTTACCGGAATTCCTAGCTAAAAACCAATCTACCGCCGCGGGACCGTTAGGTGCCAGACATTATTCCTTCCCAGCGCTCCCTGCGCCGACTGACGTCAGAGACAAGGCGAGACTCCTCTGTCCTATCCGAGCTCTCCGTTGGTACCTAGATAGAACCAAGACCATCAGGAAAGGCAGAAGGCGCCTCTTCTTACCTTGCAAGCCGGGTCTCTCAGGAGAAATCACCAAGAATACCATTGCTTCCTGGCTGCGAAAAACCATTGCTCTAGCCTATACCTCGGCAGATCAGGACTTAGTTAATACCAAGTTCTCCCCTCATGAGGTCCGAGCTCTATCTTCCTCCTTAGCGGCTTGGAAGTCTGTTTCAATTGACCAAGTGGTTGCTTCCTGCCAATGGAAATCCTCTAGCACCTTCACCAGGGCTTATCTTAGAGACATCGCTTCTTCTCTAGATGGGTTGTCTTCACTGGGCCCCCTGGTTGCGGCTCAGCACCTCTCTGCCTGACCCTCCCCCTCTTGGGGGAAAAAAGGGGGGGGGGGGGGGGGGGGGGGGGGAGTGTTCCCGAAGGTCCAGGTTCCCAGTCCCGTCCTATCAACGTAGATGGTGGACTTCAACCTGGTCTCAAGGTGTGTATAGTTCCCTGAGCCTAGTTGCACAATACTAAGGATTGGGAAACTAACAGTTTTGGAGTTACCGTTTTGGTGGCGAGTGATCTGGTATAATCACTCTTTGAGCAACACTAATTGAATGTTTATATTAACTCCGTCAACACCCCTAATCTCCTTCCGGAGCAGAGAGTACAGGTGCCTAAAACTAGACATTTTCCTGAATTACTCCTCATTGGACCTAATTCTCCCCAAAATTACCTAAAAATACGCATTTTGTCCTTAAAATGCAAATAACTAATGGATTTTACAATTCCCACGTCCTATTGGGACTATAAGGACCTCCTTACGGGGTCTATTTTTCAGTATTTTGGGTTAATTTCAGTCTAAAGGACCTTATTCCTTAGATTCAGACGTAAGAATCCTCATTTCCCGCCAAAATATCGGCAAATTTACCGTTTTTTTGAGAAATTTTGGGTCAAAAAGTCGTAAATTTATCAATTATTTGGAGAATTATCTCCCCTTATTCGGGGATTTTAAGAGTAAATTGACTGATTTTAGGGTATTCTAAGCCATTTTGGATACCATTAGAGTTCTGGATACCCTCCTCCTTACTTGGGATTCAGTCAATGTTGGTTTAGAGGTAACTGTTTTCGCAATAATTATGAAACAATCACAATTATTGTTAGTAATTATAAGAAAACTTACCTCTAAACCAACGAATTACTCCCTCCCTTCCTCCCCGTTATCCATCTCTCTCTCTCTCTCTCACGATCCTCTGTACTTCGAAAAGAATGACAGCTGAGTTTGAAATTCAGGGGGAGATAATTCAAAGGGAGGTAATTCAGGAAATAATAACAACACGCAGACCACTAACATTTTTTTATTTTTTTGTCACACTCTGTACGATCTCTCTGGCAGAGAGAAATAAGTCAATGTTGGTTTAGAGGTAAGTTTTCTTATAATTACTAACAATAATTGTGATTGTTTCATTTTAATAGAAATTGTATTGATACAATCATTATTGTTTACAAACCAACATACATGTATTATAAACTATTTTCTGTTTGTGAAGGGTGTAACATGTAAAGCGTAATCTATTTATAAACTTCTTTGTTTAAGGGAAGCATTTAAATAGGCTACTGTCACAGGAAATTGAGAATAATCAAATAAAATGTTATAATCATCAATAAAGTCAAAATACGAAGCAGATAAAATATACTCCCCCATATACAATGGGAACAAGGACAGTCAGGTGACATCGAAGCTCAGTTCTCAAAATCCCCACCTCGCACTACTCGTGGGCTGCTATCACAAAAACTACACTTTGACATCTGCCATAACTTACCGCCAATTCTTTATTGGGTTTCTGTTTGCCAATGCGGTGTTTGACTTCAGAGGAAAGGGAAAGTACATCAAGATTCATATGAAGCAGTCAGACAACACAACATGTGACACGGAATTCACAGATGCAAACAGAATACTGACGGACGTGTCAGTGAACGACGACACTTTGTATATCTCTATACTTGGAACAAAGTACATTATGAGAAGAAATTAAGATTCTTAAAAACTGTTCAATACTTGAACAACCTCCTCCACATTTACCGAGGGAATCCTTTCCCCCCAAAGTGACATATGGGTTTTAGCATTTGGATAGGGATGCTTTCCAACTTGCCGAAATTGTAACAGGCATTAGTTAATGGATTTGCGGAAATTGTAACAGGCACTAGTTATGAAATGGATTTGGAGCATGTGCAATACGTTTAATGAGTTTCTGTTGCCTGTCCAAGGCGACTTCAATGCGTTCCCCCGACGCTCACGTCATAGTCTCGAATGTTTTATGTTTTGAAAATGGCTCAACTCGGCTCAAGCCGTTCCTCTTATTCTCCTAGATATTTATGCCCTTATTGGGTACTTTGCTAAAGTTAAGAGCCAAGTTAACCAACTCTGTATAGTACTGTCATACTCTCTATTTTGTTGAGTTTCCACTAAATTTATGATTGAATGGAAGTCCAGCTACAAAAGTTAAGCTGCGTGTCTTTTTGATCATTTTATTTTTTACTTTTTTTCACTGATAATTGCTTAAATTTGCTTAAAAGTTAATGTTAAATGTATTATTCTGACACTGCCAAAAATATCATTACACAAACCAATCCCATATTTTTTGAATATATCATAAAATTGTGCTGATCATTAAGTGTATTATGTTATAAGTCGATTTTTTTCAGTTTGCGTTTTGGTGATATTATGATATAGGCCCCATACTATTTTGCATAACGTTTTTATTGCAACAGTAGTGAATATCAATTTCTTTCGAGTTGTGTCGCTTGTAAACAGGTCAGCTGTGCAATATGTCGTTACTTTCCTTCAATGTGCAGCAAATTTAACTAGATTTATGATAATTATTCTCACACCTGGGAGTCTATCACTTGTACGTTATGATATAGCCACTCGCTGTATGCCAGTGCAGTTTGTACTTTAACCAGTTACTGATAGTGTGATGTTGGCGAACCTGTCGTTATCGATAAACATCGCGCAAGGGTCTAATTTAAACGAATGAATATTTTCATTTAATCGATATCTATATGTACATCTTATTGCATTAAAAAATCTATAATTCATGAGTTCGATAATTCCGACCGATCGCTGATCATCAAGTCAAGTTAAAGTTTTGCAACATTTACAGCCGCGATGCAAAGTTTTCAATGATTAATGAAGAGTATAGGGCTATAGTATAGTTTTTACTAATCTTAACATGACTGACATGACAGAAAGTCATTCTTTTCGATATATTTTAGATTGACGTTTGCAAATTGTGGAAAAATAATATTTCATGGATTGATTGGACAAAGCAAATAAGCAAATTGAGCTGAACTTACCTTGAACTTTGGAATATCTGATCACGTGATATCATTGTTACAATATTAAGCTTTAAAGGATTGGCAAAATGATATCAGCCTCGTCGCACGAAACATTACGGTGACCTAAGCCTCGAAGTTTGAATGTAAAAGGTGCAGTAGCACATTTTTTTAATTTTATGTTTTAATTTTTCACTGATAATTTTTTTGTAAGCTAATATTATATGTATCATTTTGACAGTGACAAAAATCTCATTACACAAGCCAATCATGCATAGTCAGAGGACAAAGTATGACTGAGATTCACAAAAAATCCATTGACGGTCCAAAAAAACCCAAAAAACAACAACAACAAAAAACAACAACAACAAAAAAACAACAAAACAAACAAATCCCGCTATAACTTTCTCTTAACTTCAGTTTTTTTGCGATTTATAAACTTATTTTAAAAATATATTCAATTAATAATATATGAAAAATATCAGTAAAAGTATAACTAAATTCCGTACAAACAAACACAATGACTGCAACCAACCAAACGTTCTTCTTTGTAAATTAGCATGCATAGTTGTTAAACTGCTTTCACAATGAAAACACCATAAACAAAACATTAAACTTCATATCAACATATGAATAAGGATGGGGTTCTAAGAGTTTTTTGTCATATGTCATGGATATTTTCGTTTGTTGATTTATATTAACTTGCATCAACCCACAGATTACTGGCCGTGAGTACTGTCTTATCAATGGCGTATTAATTTAGGCCTACCGCTTATCCGAAACAGGGAGTGCTTTGAGTGACAACTTTTGACTAACGTCATGTGATCTGCAAAGTTCTTGAATTAACAAAGCATAGTAATATAGAAATAGAATTAAGTGTCATCATAAGTCTAAATCAAAGACTATGGTTTTATCAATATAAAACAATGCAACAAATATAGTTAAAAGTGAATCCATTATTTGTACTTCATAATGAGTGAATCTGAAACACCCATAAGAGATAGACGTAAATTCTGTTGTGTATGATTTGAAACAACTAAAATTATTTCTACATTTCGATGGACATTTGAGTTAGTAGTTAACAATTAAAAGTTAAACACGAATAAGGTGAAGATATGAGTAAAAATTAAGTACAATAAGCTAAAACATTTCATTAACTTTAAAGGCACAGAAGCACGTTTTAGGGGGAATATAAGGTGATGTCAGGAAAGATAATGTTTTTAAACTAAAGGAAGCAGCAATAAAATCCAATATATATTGTAAAGTTCAGCCATGCGATTTCTTTTTCTTACACAAAATTAATTAAATGTGTTCACACATAAATGGCTGCCAATGGACTTTATGTGAATCTTCATAATTTGATTTCTTACTATGGATGATTGGTCGGTGTAAAGAGATTTACAAATTACACATTTAGCATTAACGTACAATTATCAGTTAAAATGGAAAATATAAAATTGTCAAAAAAAAACCCCAAAAAAAACAAAAAAACTCAAGTGCTACTGCCTCTTTAAAAGTGATACAGCAGAGTTAGTTTTATACTAGGGACATTTTCTCAATCTATATAAGATAAGATAAGATAAGATAAGATAAGATAAGATAAGATAAGATAAGATAAGATAAGATAACACTTTATTACCCAAAAGGGAATTCTTCTTGAATCAAATAGAGCTCATGGCATGAAATACATATGGAAATTTATATAAAAGATTAAAATATCAATAAAAAGTCTATTTACATAAAATACACACACACATTGACATAAATACACGTAGGAATATACTAAGGAATATAATTACTTTTTAAAATATCGAACTCTGATATAGCATCTTTAACATATGTTCCTAGACTTGACATGAAGCTGCCTAGATACCAAACTGTAAAGTTGAAAGACTAAAGTAAGACATGTATTTTGAAATTTTACATTTATGATAGAAAAAATAATTAATTCATACTCTTTACAACAACGAACAAAAAGTTCATTTATGTTATACAAGTCGGTACACAAATATGCAGCCTATATAAACGTTCACGAAGGGAAACCTGTTTCATTATTCAACATACCTGTATGTACTGAACGCGTACACCTGCACAACAGGTTTTCACAACAAGCATAATTATATATAAAGCCAAGTCATACTGTTCACATGAAGATTTGTCAAATGTTTTAGTGATTTCACTATAAGCCACAATGTGTTTTCGAACATGATTCTACATGTTCAACCCACACTGTAGGAAAAAAGACATTATTTGAACTTTGAAGTCACATTCAAGGGTCTAGAAACAGGGGATGGACATTTTTTAAATGGCAGCTTCAGTCATCTTCTTCATAATTATTTTTTTTTCAAATACTTTTATTTGCCCAATAGACACATTGTTACAGGAAGAATTCACAGGTGCCACATTTTGCCGCATTTTATTTTAGGCTGGTATACATACCATAGGAAATAAAGGCGAACAAAAAATATCAACTAAGATATGGGATGAAAGGAAACCATTTGTTTTAAAATTTATTGCATCGTTATTCTTTTAGAAATACATTTCGGTTTGAAAATCATTTTTTAAGTTTTTCAATCTAGTTTTAGCATTGTATTTCTGATATACATAAATAAACATGTCTCTAAGCAGAGAATATCATTTGGTTTAGTATGTCATTGTGACATAAGGTACAAAACCAAACTAAGTATTTTGTTATTTTTATATTGGCGCGGAGGAAAGAATTAAACAAAAACTCAAGGTCTTTCCAAAATGTCATGGTTTCATTACAGTCCCAATAAACATGACAAGGTGATTCTTGTGTTTCACTGCAAAAAAATAAAAGTGTATATAAGTAAGTATCTATAATGTTCATTTGAGAAGTTCCCTTTTGGAGTAAATAATTCTGTGTAGGAACGTAAATTGAACGTAGAGTTTGGCACCCTTCAAACTACGAATATCAAAACACTTTGTGCCATCAAAGGTCACAATCGAAAAGGTTCTCCAATTTCAAACATGTTTTCAGTTTACTGTCATCAGACATAACTTCATCATAAAAGACTCTGGATCCTGGTGAAGGTGTTATGAGGCTCTTGTTACATAAGATTATGTTTATATCATTAATGGGAATCAGCCTAAAATTTCTAATAGTATCAGTCCAGCCCTTTGGCATTATGTGAATAATATAACTGTATATTATACAGTTCCTCTGATGCCATATGCATGTTTTGATGTTAAAGGCATAAAAACAGATATATCACATATGTCTTTAATGCCTTTATGTTAAACAAAATGTTATTGGTCTCTTAAATTGTGATTAAACCATTAAGGCTGAGTTAGAATATGATCAATATCATTGTGTACTACTTCAATCTTTCTGCAACACCATGCCTCTAAAACCACGAGACAAAATGGATTGTCAATATCTAAAAATTGTACTACATTTGCACGAAATCTAAAGATCTTATTGAAAGTTATATTACAAGGTTTAAGAAAGGTGTTTTCCTTACAATAAAGTCTCAAGGTGGATATTTTAAAGCTTCAATAAATGTTTTGATGTCAATCATAGGTAAGCCACCTTCTTTTGTCGGTCTTTTCATTGTTTCCCTTTTAATTTGATCCTTTTTGCCATTACAGTGACAAAGTAAATTTAATACCCAATACTTCAAAGTTCAAACTCACCTTTGTGCCATTATATCATGCAGTACATAATCTTTTTTAATTATTTTATTTTGAGCCTATCCAAATTGCTTTAGTCTTATCAATGTTTATCCCAAGTCCCGACATCTTGTAAAGCCTATTGATTGTGGTTATAGCAGCACATAGACTATCTGCAGAAATAAGTAGGGGGAAAGGGGTCTCCTTGAAATTGATGTTGATATTTGTGGTGGGAACAATACAATATTCATTCTGTCAAGTAAACTGATCACGCTTTTATATATTAATATAGGGCCAGAATTTATTTAGTTATTTGGCATAAGGATGATTTGATCTGCATGTGAACGTAAACATGCTAACAACAATGTTGTTATTTGCACCGGAAACCAAAGTTTATCCAGCTTTTGTCGACATAAGAGCTAAACTTGTAAACTGGTAAAAATCAGTACAGTAAAATTTCACTCGTGTTTCCTTCAACTGAACTGCTGAGTTAAAACAACATTGCCAGGTTCTAATTCGGGTTTTTCCTTTTCTAAACAACAAGTGTGTGTGTGTGTGTGGGGGGGGGGGGGGGGGGGGGGAGGGCTTGGTGGAAGGCCAGACGAGAGAAAATCACGCCCCTTGAAATCAAGGGAGGTAACTCATGTTGTGTCCGACAAACAAACGCACGTTGACGCCTGAGCTTTACGGACGTTGATATTCCGGGAAATAACTGCCTTATTTTGCAATGTTAAACGAAACGATCAATTGGTAATGTTTCTGTACTGTTTGTTATCCTAATTTCAACAAATTTCAAACACAATTGACGATTATTTATTTTATGTGCAACAGAAAACGAATGCGGAAGTGCCGAATAGGCACCTATGTGGTATGACGGACATAGGGGATCGCAAAGATTTATAAGGAAATAGGTCATTTCTGAACATACAAATAAGAATTACTCATTCTTTTGGTGTACCAGCCCTATGTCCTTTCTTGAATTCATCTAAAATATATAGGTCCCACGCCCCTGCGACGATGACACATCTTATGATATTTGTCTGCGTATCAAGACGGTACTCAGGACACCAGCTGCACAATTTTCGAGTTCATAAGGCATATCCTGACTAAGGATGCAGAGGAAATCAAACAAGGACGTAAAACACGTTAATTTCATTGTTTGACGGACAAAATGGCGTCGGCAACGCGGCCAATGGCGCAGTGAATATATACCGCTCCATGATTGGTCGGAAAATATATTTGATTGACAGGCGGCGATAGGTTAATTCATCACTGAATTTGAGTGCAGTATCTGGTTCCAGTCGAAGCTCGTAGTTTTCACCACAATTCATTTTCACAATTGCGGGCTCTCTCTCTCTCTCTGTCTCACTCGCTTCGGAATAATGCTGGTATCTGCATCACGATCCCCTAGCTAGTGGAGATCAAATCGTCTGGATCCTTGATTAGGGTCCACCTTATAGTGGAACACATCTTGACAGCACACAGGTACCTGTTCACATTTAAAAGTAAACAAACATAAAAACATAGACTTCTTGACAAGTGCATTATATTAACTCTATACTCATTATCAGTTATATTTTTTATCAAAGTCAGCATTACTTCAATATACACATTATTTAAATACTTAAATAAATACAGCGAAGCAACATTGCATTCGCTCACTGGTTACAATTTATGTGAACTACAGTACAAAAGAGTACACCTCATAGTTATATGTCTATCCTATACGTCACTAATTCAAGGAGGAGTTTGGTTCAGTTTTATATTTTAAACATTGTAAACCTTGTTCTCAATACACACAAACATCTGTTACACCAGAAAGATCATTTTTCAACTGGACAGCTTTCCACGCCTTTTTGGTGATAAGCACGTTCCCTGGATAGAGGTGACCAGGAAATAGGTCAGACCTGGTTGTTTTGGTTTTTGGCGGGCTTCATGGTCGCTCAAAGTCTTGTGAATGGACGAGTGTAAATTATCTTGATTAACATGTCAGCCAACTTTAGATTCCTTTGACTTATATCATACAGGTCTAAACATTTTAAAATGTACCTCTATTTATTATTCTGTATTGTTTCAGTTTAATGTTGAAAGCTAGATTTAATTCACCTAATGGTTTTCATTCAATTCAGATTTATCCTTATTATTTTATATCAGACAATTATATCATCTTCTGTTGTAATATCCATATGAACATTATCCATAATAGATTACCACGTCCTATATTTAATTTAACCTGTGACGTCATGAATTTATGTAAACTTTGATCTGTGACGTCATGCATTTATATAAATGTCACGGCTGCAACTGGCTGCAACTATAGCTGCAAAAATGTTGGATGAGCGTCGACCTTCTATACTGCGTGGGCTGACGCGACCTTCTACTGGACCTTTTTAGACTCAGTATAGGAGTAAAACGGATAATGTTGAGGCTAGGTTTACTTAGATTGGATAATGAGCAACCATGAGCAACCTTTCGCTTCTACAAAACACAATTTGGGCTCCATATACTCAACAATCCCTATACAGTTTTGAAAGGCAAACACCGCTCTCACAAGAAAAAATGAAACAAAAAGAAAAATTATAAATCAAATATTTTTTTTTTATAATTTTTTATTTTTCCCCATTTTACAAGTTGTGTTTCCGGTACATATATGTAGCATGTCTATATATACAGTCAACAACAACAACAACAACACAAAAAGACATATTTGGTCATAATCATGAAACATGAATCAATCTTTAAACAAAACATGGCAAATATTATATTCTTATTATGTCTATGCACAATAACCCCAAAAAGTGCACGATCCGTATATCATTTGTCTTTCTGGGTTCTGTGGCTTCTTACTCGTAACAGTTCGTAGAATTAATATCAATCACCCTTTGAATAAGTTTCTAAATGGATTTTTTCCCCGAACAAATCATATCCATACTTGCTCTTATCATGAAATGTCAAATTTTGTCCACAATAACCCGTATATCATTTGTCTTTCCGGGTTCTGGTTTCTGGAAACAAATCCCTGTCTTCTGAAACGTCACTTTTAATTGGCACGGCACCGTCTTTCACGAGACCCTCCGTTGGCTTCGTTAACAGTTTGTAGAATGAACTTCAATCAACCTATGAATAAATTTGAATTTTTCTCGAACAAATATATAAGGAACTCCACGCATAAAGAGAGGCAGCACGACTTATTGCCATGTGATGTTCACACCATAACTCCAGGGGCAGTCCTGCATAGTAAAGATCTCAAACCCTGTCAGAGTAACGCTGCATGGTTCCCCAAGTGCAGGAAAGGGTTTATTTGGTTGGTACTCCAACCAAACACTTGTATCTTGATCTCCCATGGATAGACCTGCCCAGGCTCTCGCGTGATTGGCTTGTAACTTGACTCCCTTCAGCTTCGATACAGTTGGATCATTCGAGGCCAACTCTATGACACATTTCTGAGTTTGAGTTCCCTCGATATATTGAATTCCCTTGCTCGTCCCCTTCAAGGTCCTTCCTTTCAACTCTGCCTCATACAAGGGCTGGATGCCTGTGCGTCTTTGTTCTGGAGTGAGGCTTCGTCGGTTAGGATTCGGCACCAACACTGTTGTACCTGGGCCTTGGGCCATCGTTTTAGTTGCTCGAATGTACGAAGGATCTTGTGAACAGCTCTCGTGACCATCCCAACTGGATGCTACAATTGCGAATGGGCAGGTATAGCTTGTCGATGACTTTAGATAGCCTAATCGAGGTCGAACTTTCGCTTTAAACAGCGCAGTTGATTAGCTGTGCATGAAATCAGGTGTACGTGGATCGCCAATACCTTTTATGACTGGTGCATTGATTGACCATCAAGATTGTATAGTATAACTCGATATGACATTTATCATATCACATCCTTAACGGGAATAAGTGATTGATTTGAAACATCTTTGATTATAATGTTGCAATCATTACTTATCTTAAACAAACAGGTAAATGTCCCACCTAGCAAAGAAAATATTGAGCATCCCTTTACTTTAAATCGATTGGTATTTTGAATTGTTTATCTGTTAAAAGAATATTTATTTTAACCGTGTTATCAGTCACAACTTAGTATTCTTTCCGACAAGACCAAATGCCCCGCCAGCCCTTTATTCCGCAATAGCTAGTTTTCGGGGGACCTCATGCCAACAGAATGGTCCGTGGCGTCAATAACTAATCCGCTATGACGTCATTCAGACATGGCCCTGGGCCTCGATTTTCAATTCGCGACCGAATTATACGATAAGATAAGATCATTTATTATATGAAAGGCGGTAAAATACTGGGTTTTCTCTGTGAAATAAACTGTCTATCAGTCAACAGTGAAACCTCTCCGATCTCAGAATCAGTAATCCTTTAGTAATGCTGCTCCTCGACTTTGGAACCAACTTCCTCACGCCATCAAGATGTCCTCAACATTGACTGTTTTTAAAACGAAACTGAAAACTTACCTATTTTCAAACTGTTATTCATAGACATTATTTCACAATATTTCCCTGCAGAAAATAACAACTGACTTTTATGCTGCAAATATTCATATTTTATCATTTAACTCTTTTCTCATACTTTCAAATTCAAATATCAATCATTAACTTTCATTCTCATATACTATGCGCTTTGAGCATGCACCTTGTGTATGGATATAGCGCTATACAAATATTCATTATTATTATTAACTACGGAAGGTTACGGGCTTTTTTCCGCAAACGTTTGCGGAAGATTTTGGGCTCACGGAAGCCCGCGGAAGACGAGGAAAGACTACAGATTAACTGCGCTAACTGACGGAAGCATACGGAAATAGAAGGAAGACTTGCGTGGCTTCACGGCACAACAACGGAATTGCTTCCGCAAATCTTCCGTGGACTCATTTTGCTAGTGAAATGGGGGTATAACCAGAGGCAAGCGCTATCCAATCCAGGGGCCTGAAACGGAGGCGGGCGGTAGAAGGGAGGTCTACCGCTAGAGCAGCGATAACTCTGTCTTTACTCTGTGTAAGGATTGTCGGAATTAGGATAATCGGGCATATAGTTAACTATCGAGGAGAGTATATAAATAATAGATATACAAGACACGTTATAGAGTATACTTTAAGTTTATTATAAAGTATAGTTTTGCCGTAAATCATAAAATCTTTCCTACGGCCTCTTGGTTTGACTATAATAGTTAAGAGCAAAACAATACTTTAATGCAAAACACATGATGATTAGGGATACTTTTACTATATGGTATTCAAAATATTGTTGAAACGTGGCAGCAGT
Organism: Steromphala cineraria; assembly: GCA_916613615.1. Classification (NCBI taxonomy): domain Eukaryota; kingdom Metazoa; phylum Mollusca; class Gastropoda; order Trochida; family Trochidae; genus Steromphala; species Steromphala cineraria. The sequence continues at coordinate 39,188,729 of OU744726.1, forward strand.
CACTTGTGACTGCAACAAATGGAATTTTACTTTCAAATGATTCCGTGTAACAACTTCAGAACCAATGTGACTTTAGATTTATTAATATCGTCGTCAATATCACTACTTTAAGTGCCAAGTGAAGATATTTGGGGAAAAATAATACTTCTTGTCTTTCGTTCTCTCCATGAAAATAATATGCTAAGTTATACATCGCTCGAAGCTCTCGTAAAATCTAAACATTACCTTTTCATTCGAATACATATTAAACATTATTTGGGGTTAGTTAGAGTTAGAACCGTTACCCCGGGATCTATCATTGAAAACTTACTGTGTATACTATCAGGGATAAATTGCAAAGAAACATTAATTAATTATGAAATAATAATGACAACAAGTGATGTTTTGATATCATTTATGCAACTCAATGTTTCAATGTTCATAAATCTTACATCCCACTTAGCCCTCGTCGTCCATGGCAACCATTCATAAAAGTGTCCTGTCCATTATCCATATTGGGAACTCTTAGGCCAAAGAGTCCTGCCATCTGATGCAAGGACACTTTTGTAAACCTTTCCTACACATGGTTTAAAACAATCAATCAACAACATAGACATAGAGTTGAACTGAAAGTATTAATAATCAAATAAAACAAGCTTTAAAACAATCATAATACTTTGCAAAATATAAAAAATCAAATCAAAAATCAAAATATTAAATCACCTAATAACACTGTATACGTGATGACATGACATGTCTTCTACCTTCAAAATCGAAACAGAAATGGACAACATGTGAAACTTTGTCTTGAAACAGGCTCATATTCATGGAGTGCACGAAGTCTGCAAGCCCAAAACATTTACTTCGTACCTTGCGCTTTGACACGCAAGAAGCACGTGCCTCGCGCTTTGACAAGCAAGAAGCACGTGCGCGTACACCATTCATAGGGGGTCTTCGCTGGACGTCGACTTTTGAAAAATTCAATTTTGAGATTGTCGACAGGCGGCTCGCTTTGATGTTTTCTGTTTGTTTAACATACGCCCCTAGTGAGTGTCCACATATTCAGAGCTCCATTATTTTAATGCAAATATAGCCCATCAAAGGAATGGAACCACTGTGAACGTAAAACCAAGACAAACCAAGGTATTTCTGTGACTATTGTACGAAATTATGGTTGATATAGGCTTGTACAGGGCCAGGATCGGCTTGTTTTCTCACCCACCCGGGACGAGACAAGTCGGCCATGTCGGGATGTATACACCGTATACTCGTCACGGTGGAAGTTTGTACTTTCTTTATAGACTAAGTGCATGTGCCGTGTTCTTCACTGTATATTTGTCAGTAACTCTTGCTGTGATCAAGTATGGAAATACTTTTGATGGTTTATCAAGGTATATCCCAAGTGAACATCTTTGTTTACACCTGAGTTATATGAGTGACGTCACAAGCCATACACCTGTACTCACTTGGCCGTGTAGAAATATTGATTTTTGTGTCGGCGAAGTAGCGAGTCACACCGCTGCACCTGTCGTCAGGTATCAGTTGATTCTAGCTAACGATGTTGAATCTAACCCAGGGCCTGCTAGTCTCACTATAAAGGATTTAAACGATGTCAAACTTGAAATTCTGGAAAGCATGAAAGAATTTAGAAACTCATTTGAAAGGGAGATGGACTCAGTTAAGACTCGACTAAATGAAGTTAATGACAAATGCACTGATCTAAAAAATCGTGTTGACACTCTGGAGCAGACTTCATGTAGAGTCGAAAATCAACAGGAATTATTGTACTCAGATATTGAAGCTATAGTTAAAAAGTTTGACATGATGGATGATAGGATTGAACGCCATGCCGACGACCTAGACCGACTCGAGGCGCATAGTCGTAGAGACAATGTGGTGTTTTACAATGTGAAGGAAGGTGAAACTGAGACATACGACGATTGTAAGGATATTGTTGTAGATGTGCTTAACCAACACTCAGCTAATCCGTCATGGTTACCCGCAGACATTTTACGCGCGCATCGCGTGGGTAAACGTTTTGGTCAACGCACCCGCCCTTTAATAGCCAAATTAGCGGCATCAGAAAACAAAATTAAAGTGCTTACATTACGATCGGAGCTTAAGAAATCAAACATTGGCGTTTCAAACGATTTGACAAAAAGGCAACGTGATACCATCAATGAGCACAAGGAGAAGGGAGTGCGAGCATACTTTAAGAATGGGAAACTTTATACTGAGAGAAATGATGCCTCATATACTGTCCCTAAAATGCGTGGACCGCTTTTTCCACAACCCCGTTTGACTTTGAACCGAACATATGGCACTCCGACAAAAACTGGCAGACTTGTGAACAGTGTTAGTTTTGTGGTTAATGATGCATCTACTCCTGTGAATTCAGCGTCAAACCCGCAACATGATGCACCACAATAGGAAGTCGGCCGGGCCTATGATCTTTCAGACTCAAGTACTCAACCTGATAAACCAATAACTGAACAACATTCACCGTTCCCTCACTCTGTGTACCATCCTCTTAAGTTTATATCCTGGAACATTGATGGTCTATCTAACAAACTTCATGATACAAATTTTTTAGATTTCTTACTTCAATTTGATTTGATATGTTTATGTGAAACTTTTCTTGATTCATGTTTAACTATACCTGAACTTTGTGATTATAAATTGTATATAAGCAAGGCACTTAAGTTATCAAAATATGGCAGACTTTCAGGTGGAATATACGCTTTTGTAAAGAAATCGATATCCAATTTTTGTTCCAATATTGAAGTCGATATAAACAATCTAATTTGTCTACGCTTTGATAAAAAAATGATAAACCTGGATCGAGACATATTGTTATTTGCTGTTTATATTCCACCTGAAGGTTCGTCGTATTACAAAGTTATTCAACAATATATGTTGCTACAACAGATAGAAGAATGGTTACTTGAGAATCCAAATTATGTGACAGATTGCGAGATTATGATTTTAGGAGATTTTAATGCGAGAATGGGAGACGGAAATCAACTACCAGAGTCTGAATATGATAAGTGTGATAATGTTTTCCCAGAAGATGAGCCAGTTCCCTTAGAATCACGGTCTACTGAAGATATGGTTGTAAATAGATTTGGAAACATGTTACTTAATTTCTGTTTTATCTTTAACTTGTTCACATTGAATGGTCGGGTTGCGGGAGATATTCCTGGCAAATATACTTACATATCACAGCAGGGATGCAGTGTCATAGATTATATTATTTCATCTGTCAACTTATTTTCACAGTATGCCAATCTAAAAGTATGTGATAGAGCTGAAAGTAAGCATATGCCACTTGTACTTACATTTAATTGTAAATATATGAGTGAACTTCCCCAGAACGAAAATTGTAGTAATCAAAAGTATAAGTGGAACACAAAGTATGAACATGCGTTTCTAGATAAGCTTAAAAGTAATAAGGGAATCCTTGATGAATTAATAGACACAGTCACATCAAACGCTGAAATTGCTCTCTCGTCATTTGTTGATTATATTTTACAAGCAGCCGATTGTATGAAAAGAAAATCTCGTCCTAGTTACTCAAATCGGAAATTTTACGGTTATGATTGTCGAAAAGCTAAGGTAGAAGCTACAAAGAGTCTTAGATACTTTAGAAAAGTTAGAACTGTGACCAATAAAAATCGATACTGTCACTTAAGAAATCAATATAGAAGCAAATGTAGACAGTGGAGGAAAACAACACAACAATTTAAAGCTAGGAAGCTGTATGAATATAGAACAAATTCTAAATTATTTTGGAAGGAATTACGAAGTATTGCCACTAAAAGAACTCCCAGTGCAGATATATCTTGTGAAACCTGGCATAATCACTTTAAGACTATTTTTGATAGACCTGAAGTTGAAATTGACGATAACACAGAGTTTCCAACATGTTCGAGTGTCGAGATGAATGATATTGAAAAACAGATATTAGAATCTCCAATTACTGAGGTCGAAATAAGAAAAGCTATTAATGGAATGAAAAATGATAAATCTCCAGGTGTTGATGGTATCATAACGGAAATGATCAAATGTTCGGAAAATATTGTTATGCCATTTCTTTTATCTCTTTTTAATAAACTTTTTAGTGAAGGATTATTCCCTGACTCGTGGACTAAGGCAGTCATTATCCCTTTACATAAAAAAGGAAGTACAAAAAACCCAGATAACTATAGAGGAATATCTCTTCTGAGTATTTTAAGCAAAGTCTACACCAGCATATTAAATGAACGTCTTACGCAATGGGCAAATATAATGAACAAAGTATCTGAAAACCAAGCTGGGTTTAGAAGAGGGTATTCCACTGTAGACCACATTTTTACATTATATTCTATTATTGAAAAGTCATTAAGTAAGAAAAGAAGAAAAGTATATGTCGCATTTATAGACTTTCAGAAAGCTTTTGACTCGGTGGATAGATCAAGATTGTGGACTTTATTATCAAACTACGGACTTGCTGGTAAAATGTTAAATGCTTTAAAGGGTATTTATGAGTCAGTTAAATCATGTGTGAGATTTAATTCAAATACAACTGAATACTTCGAGTGTCCATTTGGTTTAAGACAAGGATGTATGCTTAGTCCAATGCTCTTTTCATTATTCATCAATGAATTGTCTATAGAGATATTACAAAATGGTAAACACGGTATTCAAATGTTCCCTGATATGATTCAAATATTGATGTTACTTTTTGCTGATGATGTCATATTAATTTCAGACACACAATGTGGCCTTCAGTGCCAATTAAATATTTTAGCTTCTTATACTAAGAAATGGAGATTAACTGTGAATATGGAAAAATCAAACATTGTTATCTTTAGGAAGGGTGGAAGGTTATCGAAGAACGATGTGTGGTTCTTAAATGATGTACAAATGAAAATTGTTAATAGCTATAAATATTTGGGATTCTTATTTACTTGTAATTTCAGTATGACAAAAGCACTTGATGATCTTTCCTTACGAGCCAAGAAAGCCCTTACAGAAATAAGTGTTAATCTGAGAAAACTTGGAATTCTTTCGCCTGATGTATTCTTTAAAATATTTGATAGTCAAATACAACCAATGCTTTTGTATGCTTCAGAAGTTTGGGGGGTTAAAAGATATGAAAATATTGAAAAAATTCACTTATCTGCCTGTAAGATATTTTTAAATGTCGGTCCACAAACACCTAATGCGATTGTGTATGGTGAATGTGGTAGATACCCATTATATATTAATTCTGCTGTGCGCACTTTAAATTATTGGATGAAGATTTTATATATGCATGAAGATCGTTTACCTAAGAAATCTTATAATACGTCACTTCATTTGGATGATATCGGCCATAAAACTTGGGCCTCAGAAATAAGAAATATGCTTTTTTCTCATGGATTTGGTTTCGTTTGGATTTCGCAAAGTATAGGAGACAGGGTACAATTTATCAATATTTTTAAAATACGGGCAAAAGATATGTTTTTTCAAAATTGGAACTCTACACTAAATAACAGTACCAGATATGATACATATAGAGAAATTAAAAGTCTACTTACACCGGAGAAATATTTATTTGAAATAGTGGATTTTAAATTTCGTAAAAGCATTGTTAAATTACGATCGGGGCTGTTACGTTTAAAGGTTAATGAGGGTAGATGGCAGAAAATTGATAGGTTGTCTAGAATTTGTCCAATTTGTAAGGAAGGAATAGAAGACGAATTTCATTTCATTTCTGTGTGTCCATATTATAATGACTTAAGAAAAATATATCTACCAAATATTAGAAATGTAAATTTATATGCATTTAAACAAATTCTAACTACCAACGACAATTACATGTTGAAAAAATTAAGCCACTATGTTTATTATGCCTATGAAAAACGATGTAAAAGGTTAAATGAAATTTCTTGTGATTAATTATTATTTTCATGTTATCTACTTCTCGTAAGTTCTGCGTATTATTACTTATTATATTTGTATATGAAATATGTGTTAACATGTACCTGTATTTGGGCCCAGGGGCCTATATATACTTGAATAAAGTTGATGAACAAGGGATTAACTAGACAGTTAACTACAAAATTTGGATCGAACGACGAAACGAAACATTCCGAAGTACATGTATCTATGTGTAGGAGAATGTTCGAAAACTGGCCATTAGTTTTGCACGTGGAGCATGTTTGAGGCCGTTAGGCCGAAAACATGCTCCACGTGCAAAACTAATGGCCAGTTTGAGGACATTCTCCTACTTAAAACAAAGTTTAAGTAAACGAGTGACTGCTGCAAAAATGATCGCCACAACCCAACTTTTCATGTGCAAAACTAATTGCGACTTATGCTCTATATGTATTTCATGATCTTATTGACTGTTAGTTTCAAACACTCGCCTGTCAAGTAAACATCCGTACACAATAAGTAAGTACACATTAATTCCATATGATTTATATCAATTTACTTCGTCGAAACTTACATTTTACACATTTAACATTTACTGTATATTATTTGATTTCTTTTGATATACATTTCTTATATTTTAAAAGTTTAATTATAGTCTTTATTTGTAATAAATAGAGCAAAATTTATTTTTTGGGTGTGAATAATAAACATAAGAACTAAGAAAGGATAATCCTATTTTGGAAATGGACATCTAGTAATCCACAGTGATATATATAATATTATATATATTAATGGTTCCAATTGAAAGACAATGTATTTAAACTTAATGGAGCAGTAATAATTCAAATACATAACGTAAAGTTTAACCATGCGATTCCTTTTTCTTACACAAACTGAATAAAAGGTGTTCACACAAAATGAATCTTCATAATTTGTCCTCTAACTATGGATGAGTGTCTAGTGTAATGAGATTTTTTACACTGTCAAAATAATTGATAACATTAACTTACAATTATCAGTGAAACATAAAAATTTAAATGATAAAAAACGTGCTACTGCCCCTTTAAAAAATTAATTCAAAGATAATTAGTAATGACATAAGAATTCATATATGTTGTACCTACTAAGTAATAATTGAAAACCTCTTATTTAGTTAACGCATTTAGAGACATTTGAATTTGGTGATTAAAACTTCATTCATGGAAATAATATTCAAATCAATTTAGTATATATGATATAATCTCGTTATTAGGTATAAATAGTATGATTATATATCAACTTAACGGTATCATTACATAAGCATTCCATATCAGGAGAAAATCGACTTGGATAAAAAAACATTTATCCAATAATCAGGACATATGTCCATCAATAACTATATATTCTTCTTTATATAAAGATTATATTTTAGTCCTTTTATAATGTTTCAATAAAAATTCATAAACTTATAAGTCTGTTTAACTTATTTGTAATATGCATTGTACATTCTAAATACTGTTTCAGATAGGATTGTTTATTTTTTCGCATAACAGGCGTTTTATTTTCAGTTTCTTGCGTTTGAAATACCTTGTTTTCGTTTTTGTTAGATAACTCTATTTTCCTAAAAGAAACCGTGCACATGTCCCTTTAAACTTATAAAATGTTGCGATACTTGTTGGCCGGTTACGTCCAAGTCGCCATTAGTTGTGCACGCACTTTTTGATTTCAGCACTTTTCTCGGAATTCAGGCAGTTGCGTTCGCGCGCATTGATTTCGACGGGAACATTCTTGGCATCGGTCCAACAAACTATTGGAGACCTTCCGTAAATTATTCAACTATTGGAGACTTTCACCAGCGAAGTACGAAAACAAAACTATACTAATGTTTACGTAACTTTGTTTTAAATAATACGTGCACGCTTCCAAGTATATTAGTGTCTCTTGCGAATGATTGCTATATTGATGGTTTAATATTATAGAATGAGAATTATTTTTGGTTCTAGGTGTCTTTCAGAATTACGTTATTAGTTGTTTTTTATAGAGATGAAGTCATTTAAATCATAAATCACTAAGTGAAGGTGAATAAAAGTGAGTAAAATGTTCACAATCAAGACTTAGTAATCATACAAACAGGTTGTTGTTATTACAGATGTAATCATAAGTTTTTCATCACAAACCACTCAGTGAAGGTGAGTAAAACTGAGTAAAATGCCCACAATCAAGATTTAATCAAACAAACAAATCAAGCACTTTTGATTAATTCATCAATACTTGATGCACTTGATGACATAACTGCTGTAAGTACTGAAACCGAAATTGACGGACGTTTAAATCTTTATCTTTATTCTCTCAAAGGGACCGCCAACGGCAGTACATGAGTTACATGAAACAAACATAAATAAATTACAGCAAGATGGCAAAAATGTTTTTGACTAGACGTAAAAGCTTCTTGATTACTTTGATATTTCTATTGCACATTAGTTTCTTATATTGTAATAAAGATGGAAACAGCATGAAGCGTTCATTTATCAGAATACAGCGTTGTTTTACTAAAGCATTACAGTTAAATAGATAATGATATTCGTCTCCGACTTCGCCGGAGTTACATTGTGTACACAATCTTTCATCACGATGGATATTAAGAAAACGACCTTTTTCAATGGGTAGGCGCAGGTTACATGTTCTAAAATATAATAATGGTTTGTACACATTTTCATTCAGTAACAAGTATTGCTCAAAACATCGAGCTGCAAAACGGATCCTTTAAAATGTTATATACTGTTGAAACTATCCAATGTTTACAGTAATTCTGAGGACAATCGAAAACACATTGCTGTCCACATGTTGTAAATATAGTTTTAACAAAGTTCAACCAGGAATACGATTGACCAAGAAAACTCTTATGATACATATAACTAAGCATGAAGGCTGCAATTTTATTATTTGGTTGTTGACATGTTAATTTCGACCAATATGAGATAATACGTTTGGTTGTTAAAGAAAATAATAAGTAAGGCCCATCCCAATGTGTTCGAATTAATGGCCTTTTTGAAAGGCGAACAAAAGAAATGTGAAATCACTCTGGTGCAAATTGAAGCTGGCCATCCCTTCGCTCCCTCGACCTTCACCGATGATGTCTCGGTCTTGCTCAAATTATCTTAATGTGTGTGACTGTTTCAGAATGTTGATGTTGTATATGACAGGTATGATATTAGATTATGTATGTTTTTGCTACCATTTTGTACATGTCCTATTTATTTATATTGTTTTATGTATCTGTTCTAGTGTTAATAAATTGTGAAATTGAGAATAAACCAAAATTTCGATCAATTATATTCGTTTTTTATCCATTCCTACTTTTTATATAGCTTAATGCGTATGTAAACACAAGCCATCTATTGTTTACACTAATTAGTTACAGGTTCAAATTCGCACGATGGCGACACAAAACTTTCCTGTTTGTTGTTACACCCCTCCAGGTGTCGACTTTAAGCGAATGAACCCATAAGCGAACCATTCATAGTACTACAAACTTCATTCATAAAACAGGAAAGGGGCCCTTGTAAGGTTATCTAAAATTGAAATTTTATTTAAAAATATAAATTTTGTGGTTGATTGTACTCGGATTAAGTGAGATGTAAGTCAGTTACTAGCATATAGTAAATTGTATGCATCGGCTCCGCCTCGTACTGGCCTCTCGGACAAAGTGTCCCTGCCATTATCCGATGCATACAATTTACTATGCTAGTAACTATTACTTGTGGCCTGATAGATTGCCAGGTATTGTTTTGAAATAATGTGAAGAGCAACTTTGCGTCATTTTTAAACAATTTTCAAATGGTCAGTGAGCACAGCTGCCATCCCTAATCTTTGAAAAACGTCTAATACTATACCTGATCCGAGCAGTTGTTTTGACCTATACAGTAATCTTCATCGTATCCGTATCAGTCACTAATAGCTGCAACAAACGGAATTGAACTTTCATAGAACAAGTAACACGTTTTCATTGTGGTCAAACACATTTCGCTTGTTTCATGCACAATATAATCTTTATAGTTAAAATAGATTTTGTAAATCTGTCCTCCACATAAGTTATAAATCCTCAAATGCTGTATCATACGGAGAGTGTGGGAGATATCCTCTTTATGTTTCTTATTTTGTTAAATGTATTAAGTATTGGCTACGCTTGTTAAGAATGCAACGTCAAAGATATGCTTTTCATAATAATATGCTATTGTCAATTGCTGAGAGAAAGAGACCAAGTTGGGTCAATCATGTTAAATATTTATTATTTCGATATGGTTTCGGTTTTGTTTGGATTAGTCAGACAGTGGGAGATCCCGATTATTTTGTTTGTGTTTTTAGTCAGCGTGTGAAAGACTGTTCACATCAAAATTGGCACTCTTCTCTTGAAAGTGATTCTCTTACCTTTTATAATTCCCATAAGTCTTTACTTGCCTGTGAGGCATATTTGTTAAACGTAAGTTCTTATGAACATAGACGCGTATTAACCTTATTTAGAAGCGGATTTTTTAGTAGGAAAAATGTACATAGTAAAGATGCGTATATATGTAAACACTGTAACGTACAGCTAAATGAAAAACATGTATTGTATGACTGTGTATACTTTGTTAAAGAGAGAGAGCGTTTCATCCCAAATTGTAATATTAGTAATAAGAATACTGTTTCAAACTTATGTTTTTCGAAGGATTACATATTTCTTCTAAATCTTGCAAAATTCCTTAAATATGAACTTGAGTGTATAAAACAAAAAAAGGTAACTCTGTAATAGTTTTCTGTAATCTCATTTGTACTTTGGGTCTTTGGCCTTTCTGCAAATAAACATCTTGAATCTTGAATCTTGAATCTATAGTTAAAATAGTTTGAGAAACATCTTATTTATTTATTATATGCTAAGCGGTGAGAGACTGAGTTTTCTCAGTTGTAGAAAACTGATCTCGCCACTGAGTGTTATATCACTTTTTCGAGTCAGTGAAGATATCACAGAGGGGATGACGTCATGTGTACAATGGTTTGACGTCACTTCTACAATCAACGCGACGTCATCGCCGTCGCTAAGTTACGATCAACAATGGTATGACGTCGCCAGAAAACTCTCGAGTCAAGACCTTTTGGACATAAATTGCCACATTTTCGACCATAAAGGCATATAATAAACAGAATTTATTATATGATTGGCGGTGAAATACCGAGATCTATCAATGACAGTAAACCATGTTATCAGTCACTAGTGACAATAACAATGGAACGTGTTATCAGTCACTAGTGACTGATAACAACAATGACCTGACGTCATCGAACAATGCTCTGACGAATGACACGCTCATGACGTCATATTGTTGCTTTGGCGACGGGCTCTTTGTGGAGCCGACAGAACGTAAATGCACTTAATAGTCCTTGATCCCGACCAAATATTGGTACCACTTGGGGGGGCAAAGGGAGATATATATAAAAAAATAGTTTAAGGTGTTGTCAACATGTTTTGATGTGATAGCAATGCAGATTCCACAGCTTTAAGTTTTTACAGCACTTTAAAGTCCATCCCCTGAAGTTCATATCTGACTTCAGGAAATGTAATCAGTTGCCGGAAAATAGTATCTCTGATGACTTTGTTGACAAAATGGCGGTTTGACAGCTCAACAATGTGAGACAAGATAACCACTAAGATTCAACTTCATTGAATAAAACAAGCCTGAAATCACCTCTTCATTTGGTAAGTACTTAAATTCCTTACATATATTCTTTTTCCATTCAAAAATGATTTATTTTAATGTATTTCGGACAATACAAAAATACCATCATTTTATATGGCAAAGTAAAGCAATGATGAAAAAAGTTTGAAATACTTAAAATTAGTTTACAAAAGTTACCAAAACTTTGCAGATATTGATTAAAACAGTCAGTGATCATTTCTAAATAACATTCAGATTATTTAAAGTCCTATTTTCAGACTTAGGTCAGTTACTAGGGAAGTAAACAAAACCCGAAAGATACTGTTTTCCTGAGGTCATATAATAGGGGTGAAGACCTCTGCTGAACTTTTTAAGACTTGTGACTGACTAGGATGCTACAGAATATTACATTGGGCTCCTGTAATTGATTATATTGTTATTGTTAAATGTTCAAACATTATTTCCCAGTTAATGTATATAATGTATCAGTACATATTTGTTTTAGAAGACTGTGCTTTATCGTACATGCTAAAAAAAATCTTTTTTGTTCAGTTCAAATTTGTGATACATTTGTTTTGACATACATCATACAATCATTAATCATCTGGGTACAGAGTACAATGTGTATTGGGATTGAACCAAATTTCTATATATTTATAAAAAAAAAAAAAATGTAACTATTAGCATCAATATGAGTAATATTGAGAATTAACTGTCCTTGTTGCAATCTACTTCTCTATTTTTAAGTTATATTAATTTTCAAACGGTGTGTTTCAGATGGCCGCTGCTGTATCATGAGTCGATGTCATGGTTCCTGTCTAGTTTGATAGATTGATATTGACAGTTTTACAAAATACAGAAAAAAAAGCCTTGATGGAAGGTAAACATATCATTGCTTTAGTACTCATGGAAATAGAAATAAATTGCTTTTTGCTGATTACTTCTTTATTTGGAACAAAGTTTAAATTTGAATTCTAAATATTAAGTCACAATGGTTTTCAAAACCTTTTGTTTCAGACAGCTTTTCATGAAATGTGTGAGTTTACAAGAGAGAAAAATGTGTATAATTTCCACGCCTCAACTTTCTTCAAAATCAATGTATGTTTCTGATGCAAGTTATAGTATGTGAATGCGCTGTAAACCCGGTACCGTCAGCTAAACTTTATGATTTAATATTCAACACTTTTATATCTTATGTCCTCTAATATCATGACATCTTATATGATTTTAAAATTCATAAAAAAACAGTTGAAAAAAATATGTGGCTTTCTTTATATTTACAGACCTAAACGCGTGTTACAAAGTACTATTCTCACTATTTTATTTATAACTTTTCTTGTTTCAGACTTGTTGTGGCAAAACAAACACATGCAACTGCAAATTCAAATAAAAAGGGCATTGTAGGTTTATTGTCACAGGCATTGTTAAGATAATATAAGATAAGATAATGGCTTTATTATCCCAAAGGGAAATTTGTTTTACATCTTTTATATACAGTTCTCCAGTAAATAAACAATACCAAAGATGAAAAAGATATATACAATATTCACATCACATATTATAATTGTAACTTGTATATATGGCAATTGAGAAAATAATCAATAACATAAAAACATAGATTTGCAACATTTCCATCTCACTTAGGTTAAGAATAACCTAGTAGGCTATAATAGGTTTTCAAATCTATCTGAAAATATGTGATTTTACCTGAACAAAGGCAATTTGAATTACATTATTGCATTAATCCAGGAATAAAGAAATAAATGCTAGAAACCATTGTATTTCTATTTCTGTGAGTACTTTACTACAATATTATATCATGTCTTCGGTAAATACTTTATTCTGATTCGCTGATTAGAAAGATTTCCCTATGTTTAGTAGCAATAAACATCCGCAAATTTGTTAATGCAAATCACCTGCAAATGATACATCATGTCCCCTAGATTTGATTTGATTAAAAATTAATTTTACTGTTTCTGAGATTTTTATCACAAGACTTGACAAATGTGTAAAGACATAAATTGAATGAATGCCTTTTGAAGTATGATTCAAACATGTTTAATAAATTTAATGTGTTTCCTTTGCAGGTGACAGATACCCCAGCAGGTATGGATGAAACATCTAATGCTGCAACCTCTCTGAAGAAGAGTAAGGAGACATGTGTAATATGTCAGGAAGAATCAAATGATTTAAGTACATTGTCCAACATCTCATCTTGGAAAACTCTGTTGAGAGCTGCAAAGCTTCGTCAAAATGAAATTATTCTTGATATTGGAAATAAGTTCTTGGACAGGTTTTAATATCCAAACTCGTGATGCAGAAGATGTAAGAATGGATACAATTGGATATCTTCCAACCATCAATGCTCCAGCAACCAGTTTGTCAACAGTCCATGAGATACTGAAGCAGTCTTTGACCATCATGGATACGCTACAGCTTGAAAACATAGTTGTCACAATGGATCAGGCACTCTATGCAAAGGCATCTGAAATTGTCTGGAGGCATAAGGAACGATTTGACAAAATCATTTTGAGGCTTGGTGCATTTCATACTGCATGCATGTATCTTTCAATTATTGGAAAACGCTTTCAAGATGCTGGCCTGAAGGATATATGTGTTGAAGCAGGACTACTGGCAGAGGGATCTGTGTCAAGGGTCTTTGATGGGAAGCACTACAACCGTGGAGTTCGTGTACATAAAATCATGTATGAAGCACTCATGAGACTGCAATGGAAGGGTTTTTTTGCTAAAGGCTGAGGACACAGAAAGCTTCACAACTACATTTGAGTCTGCCATGGGTGATATTGAAAACTTTCATGTTAACGTCAGCAAAGAAAATTTGAAAACACTCTTTCAGAGTGCATCTTTCACAGAAACAGTGACAGCTTTTCAAGCTTACCAAGAGTTCCTGAGGAGAGACAATGGGGACCTTTCAGCTTTTTGGACTTCCTACACAGACATGATTGAAGTGCTTTTGGGTCTTATTCGGGCATCAAGAGAAGGCAATTGGCAACTACATCTATGCAGCATCCGAAACATCTTACCTTGGTGCTTTGCATATGACAAGCAAAACTACTCCAGGTATCTGTCTGTCTATCATGCTCAAATGTCAGCCCTTTCAACCACGCACAAACAAATTCATGAGTATCTAGAGAAAGGCGGGTTTTCTGTACAGCTAGGATCTGAAAACCCTTTTGGAAGAGTTCCCATAGACCAGGCTCTTGAGGAGACAGCAAACAGAGACACACAAACAGCAGGTGGAACAAAGGGATTCAGTCTTAGGCCCGGTGCTGTAGCAAAATATTATCTAATGGCAGAGTTCCGCAGCATCTTTCTTGGACAGATCAGAAGTCATACAAATTTGACCCGGTCAAACCTCAGTCATCCAGATTTACAAGAATCAAGAAGAGCAAGAGATGAAGCTGATGTTCTTGCAGTTGTAGACATGCTGGAGAATAATTGGGTGAATCCGTTCCTAAATTCAGAACTCATTTCCTTGTCAACAGCTGCTGCTGCCACTCCAGCGATGGTTACTGATCTTCTCAAAGCACACAAGATAGGTGAGGAAAAGATGATGAACTTCTGCAACGATCGTCTTCAGCCCTTGTCACCACAAGATTTTCATGCTAGGCTACCCAGAAATAACCTGAAAACATTCAGTGAATTGAACCAAAGAAAAAGGAAAATCAAAACCAGTCAAGTTGATGTAGTGATAAGAGCTGACAGAAATCTCTTTGCCCACATGGTCATCATAGCACAAAGTAGGAAACTTGACATGAAGTCTGTATTCAGTCATCCTCTTGGACCACTGCCTTTATCACTGTCGTATCCAGATGGGTCAATCAGAAAAACCAACAAGTCAAGTATAGCGCGGGAACTGGAGAAGAATATCATTCCCGAGGAGAAGCACCCTGACCAATCTTGTACTCTGATAGATGGTATGGCACTCGTTCAGAAGATTAAAGGAGACAACAAAACCTTTGAGCTGCTTGCTGAAGAGATATTTGTCAAGATATTACAAGAAGGCTACAGCAGTCTGCGGATTGATGTTGTGTTTGATGTATACAGGAACATGTCAATCAAAAATGCAGAGAGAAGTCAGCGCTCAGGAACTCAATCAACAGAATTCAAGAACATTGCGGCAGGACATACCATTAGGCAGTGGCGTAAATTTCTCTCTAACTCCTCCAACAAGAGAAATCTCATACTGTTCTTAGTAAAAGAATGGCAGAGAGAGAAGTATGCATTGAGACTGGACAACAAAGATTTATTTGTAACATCCGAAGAATGCTGCTTCAAATTGGGTCAAAACAGAACAGACAGAATTGAGGAATTAGAAACAACCCAAGAGGAAGCGGACACTCGACTGCTACTCCATGCCCATCATGCTGTGGTAAACGGCTATTGGAACATCATCATATGTGCCGATGACACAGATGTATTTCTCCTCTGCCTTGCCATCCAACCATCACTTGAAGCCAATCTCTTCATCAAGTCTGGAACAAAGAGCCGAACTAGACTCATCAAAGTGTCAAGTGTAGTCCAGGTTCTGGGTCAAAGTGTGTGTGAGGCACTTCCTGCCTGTCATGCATACACAGGATGCGACACCACTAGTGCATTTGCAGGCAAGGGGAAACTGTCTGCACTCAGATTGCTGAAGAGGACTAAGAAGTTCCAGGATTTCTTCAAACAGCTTGGAATGGATCCTACACCAACAGAGAGTCAGTTCAAAATCCTGGAGGAATTTACATGTTCCCTGTATGGATCATCAATGAAGAATGTCAATGATCTTCGGCACACCATGTTTCTCCTGAAGAAAGGTGAACTAGAATCTCACCAACTACCTCCATGCAGAGACTGTCTCTACAAACATTCCTTAAGGGCATGTTACCAGGCTCATGTGTGGCAGAGGGCTCTTGAGTGTAAGCCGAACATCCCATCACCAAACGGACAAGGATGGATTCTAGAGGAGACCGACGGTGAGAGCTTGCTCACAGTCGACTGGATGAGTGGTTTGCCTGCACCAGAAGCTGTGCTGCAACTGTTGGCTTGCAAGTGCTCCAGAACATGCAAACTCCCAAGTTGTACCTGTTTGGCAAATGGACTGAAATGTACAAACATGTGCAAGTTGCAAACTTTTGAGAACTTATGCACCGATTCCGATGAGGAAGATGAGTGCAGTGATTCCTCTGATGAGGATGAAACAGAATATGAATGAACATAAAACAGGCAATGTAAGTTCCATCATTGCATAATTGTTTTAAAAGAAATGCACAACAGCTGTGATGCAAGTGTTGAATGCTACTTTTGTAAAATTAAACAAAAGAGACACATTTTAAAATGGAAATTTTTCTTATTCAGCATTTTTGATAAATTGTACTTAATAAAAAGATAAATTCAACCTCAAAACTTTTTTTTTGAATAAACTTTGGATGGAAATTCATAGTTTAAGTAATTAAAGAATAATGCATGATTTTTTTAGGTAAAAAAAACCAACTTTGATTTTGGTGAAATTCCAAAAAAAATCGGACTCAAAGTTCAAATGTCATTTTGGGGAAATATCTGCCACAAATATCTCTTTATCACATCAAACATTATAACCACATCAAATGCTCTTAAGGAAAAGTAGATATATAGAAAACAAAACAATTATTATGCAACTTTAACTTGCGTTTTGGAATTCTTAATTGAAAATTTTGCTTATTCAGCATTTTATGACAGATAGAAGTCAATAAAAAGTATCAACTTCAATCTCAAAATCTTTTAATCAATTCTCTATGACAAAATATGAATTAAACTTCCTTAATATGATTTGGAAAGAAATATTAATGCATACTTTCTAGAGGTTAAATAGAGATGTTCATTTTTTAAGAATTTACTTAGTTTCCGGACACCTTCGAGGTCAAAGGTCATTTTAGAGAAATAGCTACCACTACTTCCTTGCTATCATGCCAAACCAAAATCACCATATAAAGGACAATTGAAAAAAACAGGTCTCCCTTTGCCCCCCCCCCAAGTGGTACCAATCACCCACATTTTCCTTCTGGGATCAAGGACTATAAGTTTTGTTAGAAATACAACGATAAAATCATAAAATAAATAGAAAATTTGTGTTTTCTTGACAAATACTATGTTTATCTCATCTCGTGAGGCAGAAAAGTTTCATATTTTCACTCGTGGCTGCGCCACTTGTGAAAATATAAACTTTCTTCCTCACTCGATGAGATAAACATGGTATTTGTCAAGAAAACACAAATATCCTCTAAATCTTTTGTTTTGAGTGTGATATCACTTATCTCTCATCTCGTGACGGGGTAAAGCCTATATTTTCACTCGTGGCTGCGCCACTCGTGAAAATACTGGCTCTACCCCGTCACTCGATGAGAGATAAGTGATATCACACTCAAAACAAAAGATATCCTCTATAACTATATTTGATATTGGATTATAGCATCGTCCTATATCTTCTCACGAGCGAATGAAACTTCCTCAAAATAAATGCCATAATGACCTTTTTTCCGAAAAGTCCTAAAAAGATAAAGTGCCTTGGGATTTTGTCAAACAAACATTATAGATGTCAAGGTTTAGCAATCGTAGCACGTTGTAAACGGTAAATTGATTTTATCCATCAATACTTTCCAAATGTGTAAAACATACTTACAAGAAATTATGACAATTTGCAAGAAATGATGACAATTGACATCTTCTTTTTTTTATATAACATTAGGTAGATGGATAAATATTGTACATGAAACCGTTTTGAGATTGCAGATCATTTACATACTATAGCTTGCATTAGAAACATACGTTTTGACTTAAGTATTATTTCAAGTTGTTAAAATGACACGGTTTGTTCTCCTGTAAACTATTTTTTTTCGAGGAATTTAACAAAATTGTCTTCACATTACGACTCACTGTAAATGAATTCATTCAAATCGAAATTTTGTATCGCCAAAAAGCATTTTATTTCCGTTTCCGCAAGTACTGTTCTGAAAGTAGAGCTCTGTCAGAATCAACGTTAAATCTTTGTAGGGCTAGGTTCCTCTTTAGTGGCGACCAAAAATATTTAGTTCTATTCACTGAAAGCAGCTTGCAAATGATCAACTGATGGTCGGGCACGTGTTAGCAAGAGGGATGTGAGATACTGCTCTCTGAAAGTAAAGATCTATGGACAATGTGTTTAGAGGACATTATGACAACAGGAGGGCAGATTTTGTTATCATTGATAGACATTCTAAAGCAATGCAGCATATACTGAACTCTTTTCATAGAGTTGTGTACTGTCTTTTCTACGAATGAATCCACCAAACCTGTATCAACCGCAAAAGCTTCTCCTTTCAAAGGTGGTAATGTTACTGAATCTCCTGAGAAGTCCCCTTTAAGATGCCAACAGGACTACCTCGAAAGTGCTCTGTTAAAGGCCCTCCAGTAAAAAACGACATGGCATACGAAATCAAGTGGACTTTTCGATACTAGGAAACACTATATTAATATGCTGTGTTGTCTGTCTAACAGCCCCTGAAACAAAATATCCTTAAAGACCCACACAAGTCTATATTATTGTAGCAAGTCTAGCTCACTGCAGTTTCAGGCAGCTCCTGAAAAGGAACAGCTTCAGTGGGCTCCGTTCAATTTTAATAGTAGAAAGCTGCATTTAACATGTATTTTCATTTCAGAGACTAAAATTTAGTCTATATATGCTGTGTTGTGTTTATTGATAGGTACTCGAATTCAAGACAATCGACTCTCAACTTATCAAGAGGCCTATTGACATGTTGAATCGCCCCTGGTAAAACCAGTTGTAAAATAAACTCTGAATTCCATGAACCGTTGCTTGGGGACGTTACTAGCTTCTGAGTGAATTTGATAAAATGATAAAACCATTTTACCTCTCGAAATCTATTAATTGTTCAAAAAGTGGCCGAAGCTTTCATAAAATCTAAGCAAATCCTTTTCATTCGATTAAAACATTTATCACTTTTCAAGGTAAATATCAGCTCAAATATTTCACAACGGTTATTCATTCATTGTTTGAATAAATCTCAGAATAAATATATCTGAAAAACTTTTAATTGAACTTTTTTGTGAGGGGGAGGTTTGCTCATTTTTGTTTTGGAGGATGATTGACCAATCGATGATTCAATGATCTGTGATTTTATGGGTAAATGATAGTTGAATAATTGATGTATACGTGATGGATTGATTGTTAATGTTGAATTGTGATGAATTATGACAAATGATTGGTGAATGATTGATGATTCATTGATGGATGATTGATGAATATTTGTAGTTGTGTTGAATGTTTGTAGATGTTGAATGTTTGTAGATGTGTTGAATGTTTGTAGATGTGTTGAATGTTTGTAGATGTGTTGAATGATTTGTAAATTATTGGTAAATGATAGTATTTATGTGTTTATTGATTGATGATGAATAGTAATGAATAGTAAGTCATTTGAAGCCGACATTTAATTGAATAACTTGTATTTATAATTTTATCTCTAACGTTTTACTAGTATTTCATAAACTCATCTTTATCTCAGCATCTAAAATAAGCTCAAGTTCAAATTTAACTCTGTGAATGGGTCAAATATGTTTTAATAGTTAATATATTACTGACAGCGTTGATATTCTCAAATATTTTAAGTCACGTGATAAAGTTAAAAAGGAAACATCACTTTTAGTAAACATTAAAGGAATGTACAATGGGAAACCTTGTTACCTAGTGTTTATTTGGCTACCGAGTGTTGAATAACATAATTTTGATGGTTTTGAGTTTGAGGCCTACGTTTCACACATAAAAAAGATGAATGATGAACGGGGAAAAGAAAGCGAAATTTATCAATCAAGTCTCCCAGGTAAGACAATATAAAAGTTTTGCCCTAGCTCTGTAACTCATCAGTTTTTGTAAACTTTATTTTCTAGCTTATGATAGGTTATTTATCAAAGGATAACAGGGTCACAATGTCTATGGAAATTATTTTCCTTGCAACCTATAATTATCTTCCCAGGATGTCATTATGTTTCTGGGAAAGGAGACAATAATAACATACAATCTTCGAAGGGTGTGAATTCTCAAATTCATCATGTTTTTAATTTTTGATTCAAATTTTAAAAGTAGTCTGAATACAACAAATCAGCTTTAAATGTGTCTTTAAGGTCTCACAAATATCTAATAGAACCACTTCAGCAGGTATTTAAAACTCATGGAAGAGAAATTATCAATGAATGTTTAATCAAGCGGAAGAAAATGCAGTTGTGGTACGTTGAAAATGACACATTTATACAGTTGCTTCAATTGAATAATCGGTTTTCGGTTAATGTTATGTAAAAATATCTTCTTTTAATGTCGACAGGATTTAGAAACATAATTTTCACTATCATGACCCTTAAGATGTTTAAAATGTTGTCAATATGTCACAAAATTTTAATGTGTAATCAAACGGAAGACGGTTAGAAAGCACTACCACGTATAGACACTTGGTGATCCCTTGTTTCGAACCCAATAATTCCTCTCCATAACAACTTATCTGTGAGTCTCATACATCCTATTCATGACAGCGTCAATATATTGAAACTCTATTCTCAAGAACATTGTTATGCAACAAAGACTGTTGGTCTATGGAAGGGGATGTGCGCCAAAAATTAATTCATTCACTCGTAACTTGCAAGATGTAACATGTCGTCCTTAACCATGCAATTCTTGAAAAGACAAGTCCAAGCGTGCAAAACTAACATTTCAATCCTGTTAAACCCCAACTTGTTGTTCTCAACTTTACAAAGTAGAAATGCAATAATAGAAATGTCAAAGAAAAAACCCCAATTTTCTATCTTGAATAAGAATAATATTCACAATAAACAATGCTGCAAGTTACGTTTTACAGATGGAAAACGGAAAATTAAGAGTTGAAAAATCAGCTTTTTAAAACAGACTTTTGCATTTCGAGTTTTACACGATTGCAATGTTTCGAATTACAGAGAAGAGAAGAAGAAGAGTATTCTATTAATGTGTCACATGCTGTACATATATATATCACAGTATAAAAAGCTGTTAAAAGTCAGCACCCTGCAGCCATAAGGCTTACGAGACACAAACATACAATTACAATTACAAAATCATAACAAATACAACAATACATTTGCATTCGTCAGATTTCGCACCACCTTTCACCACATTACCCACCCCACATACACTCTCAATACATTACTGCACTCATGAATAAGAAACCACGATATACAACGCATCCGTATACAATACTTTATTCTCTCAGTCAAACATCAGACTCACACAGTACACATTCGCCCCTCTCTCCCACAGACACACCCTTTCAGTCAAACATAAACACAGACAGTACCAACGCGACTCCCGACCCCCACACATGCGCACACAAACACACCCCTCGCTTACTCTTTCGTTCTAGATACGGCCCAAAACCGATTCATACCAAATTTAAAATAAGAAACAACACACCCACTCTCAGTCTCACAGACACTAACACATAATACAACACATGCTAATAAAACAATTCATGTTAAAAGTATTATATAAAATGCCTTACATTTATGATATTATTTGTTTGAATGATTGTTAATATTTTTACAACCTCCTCGAACGACGAAGTTGGAATATGCTGCTTACAGTAGCGGCTAAAAATTTAGAAATTTAGAATTGTGCATTAAATATATTAATTTATCAGTAGTGGTAAACAAGGAAAAATCTCAATTCAAATCTGTAGCTTGTATCCATAATCCTGAAAGGATATCCTTTATATAGATGGCATTCTTCAAGAAAATGAAAAATCGAAAATGGAAAATGGAGCGAAAAAAAATTGTAAAAGAAATTTACAGACTATCAAAATTCCAGCCCCCCCGTCGGTTTTGGCTCAGCAAGAGTCACTGGTAGAAGTTAAACATCATATAACCACAAACACATGTTACTATTTTCTTTTGAATATATGAATCAATATTTTATAGTTTATAAATTATTTCAGTTAAGCCGTTTTTCAACGATTCAACGATTTTATTAACTCAAAAAAACACCTTCGGTGGTACAAGAGCAAACATTTAAACATATATTTCATAATAAAGGCATGCGTCTTATGGCAGACGATTATTGATTACATAAGTAATTAAGTAATTTTTGAATGCCACTTTTGATGGGCAGCTAGATCTGTCTCGCGACGGACCAGTGAATGCATGACTGGTCACACGCCCTTTTTGTGACGTCATATACAGAATGATTGCAACGAGCTCTATACATATATCATAACGAGATCACCAAATAAACCCAATAATTAACGATTTTCAGAAAATGTTAACCACTCAGTTGGATAAGTCATTTGACGATGTAACACTATTAAGCGTTTGAAGTAATAAAGATATCCACATCACTGGTAAATAAACAATTATTTAAGGTGGTATTTCAGTTGAAATAATTATGTGTTACTCTGTATAGTCTGTTTATTACGTCACACCCGCGCGAGTTTTATGGCCCTTATCCCAGGTACCTTTTTTACAGCCGTTAATTACGCGGTCTTAATAAAAGGCTAATTAAAGGTGTTATTGGACAAATTGACAAAAAGCATACCCAGTTCTTATTATTGAAATATCTTTGAAAGTTAATCGAAAAGTGATAAAGTCGAGGTTAGCGGTTGTTTAAGTTAATTAAGAAACAAAGAGGTGCACAGGTTTTTACAGGAGAAGTAAATTTGTATTTCTTCTTAAAATATTTTTTTCTTCTTTCTTCTTCTTCTTCTGTATTGTTTCTCATTATATTTTATACATAACGTGACACACCCTATAAAACAATGCGTGGAGCCACACGCGACACTAATGAACACATTTTAATCTTATCACATGTCTAGATATGAATTATCAAACACAGTCTTTCACCCTCTCAACATACATGCGTACCTGTCTTTGGTTTGGGAATGGTTATTTTACATTGCCCTGAGCTAGTTATACAAGAATAAGTTAAAAAATTTAAACATTATGAAATTATTTTCCCAATTTACTAGAATATATAATGAACTAAGATAAATAGCATGCGTGTGAGTCTATCCCGCAATTTAACTTTGGCTTCAATTAGAGTTAAACCATCAAGTTCTACTTAATGATTACAAATTAGATTGTACGTTTTAACCTTTAACTTAGATACTTGCAGTAGGGGTAACCAAAGGGAAACGTAAATTTGTTAACTGAATCTCGTTCTGTGTTGTGTCCCTTGACAGGGCACTTCATCCGCATTCCCTCAGTCCATAAAGCTGTTTAATTGGTTCCTGAAAAACAGTATGTATGGACCAACATGGCCTCGCTAAACGCTTGTATGCTGATAAAGTTCATTTCCTTCCGGGTATGGATGTAGATAGCGCCTTGAGCAGATAAAAAGTACCTGGAAAGGCGCCATATAAATATCCTTCTTATTATGCTCATAATAATTATCATTATTACCCAAAACTCACATTTCAGATTGACACTAAAGTCAAAATATTATAAAGTATTATGTACACGGTGATATATCTTGTCCAATCATGAGTTTAATGGTTTGATTCTTTATTTAGAATACTGAAATTTTAAATTGGGTGTTTATCTATATGTAGGATGACAGTTAGCCCTCTCCATGGAAGTGAACAACGTTATAACGTTATAGCAGAAACAACGTTATAAGAAAAGTAGAGAAACTGTTGTTAAATCTACTTTAGTATGTGACAAGTGTGAAACTATGAGTGTCGAAGATAAGTTCCACTTTATATTGAATAATTCATATTATATTTCTAGTAGAAACACATTTATTCCAAAATATTTTCATCACTATCCTACCCGCGAAAAACTACAGCAACTTATGTCTTCAAAAGATATTTACGTATTGAAAGGACTGGCATTGTATTTGAAAAGAAACTTATTTGTAAAATGATTTTCATATTTTCCCATATTTTGATGTTGTAGAAGCATTGTATTTAGAATTTACTGTCAAATTATATAGCCATGTTATTGTTGTTGCACTCTACATACAAAACAATGAATTTCAACAAAATTGTACACTGGGTCATGAGGCCTCCAATACTGAATAAAGAATTTGAGCAGACAAATACAAGCTTCTGTTCAATAGTACATGTTCAAGTGATGAGTTTTCATGTGACGAACTTTGAGAGCAATTCATTAGTGAAGATGATAAATGAATAAAACTGCAATGAAATAGTCCATATTTATGTTCAATGTATAGTTTAATCGAAGTTGTAAACAAACAATTGATTAAAATCTATATTGTGATATTTTGACCATATCTTCTTCGTATATCTATTTCTCTCCCTATTTAATTCGAACCTTGAATAGTCCACTATCTCTACCATTGTATGACGTTCTAATAATAAAACAGGTAAACAGATTCAGGCACCCACACTTGATTCTCTGACGTGCGTGTCATCTTGTGCAATATTTGAAACGTGAAAATTATCATAGTGACGAACCACGAGAAAGGTTTCAATGTGACAGGATTGTTTTTATGCCCCCGAATCGTAGATATTGTTTTTGCCCAGTCCGTCTGTATGTCAGTCTGTTTGTCTCAAAAACCTTAACCTTACTCATAACTTTCGATTGCTTGGGTGTAGACCATTGGTATTTCACATGTGCATCTATCATGATAAAACCTTTCAAATGAGGTCAAAATTCAATTCTGGACCTCGTGACCTTGACCTTGGTACAGCAAGCATTTTCCGAAAACTTTAAACTTGACCATATATAACTTGTGACCTTATAGACCTTTGATATTTCACATGTGCATCTATCTTTATAAGACCTTTCAGATGAGGTCGTAATTGTTTTACCTAGTGACCTTAAGCTTGGGTGAAAAATACATTTACAATTTACTGATATCCGGGGGCATCAGTGTTTAATAAAACACATCTTGTGTTTAACTGATTTCCATTCTTCAGAAATTTAGTGACCTTTAATAAATTGACTTTCAATTCAATTGTGCACTTTCATTGAGAGGAGTGTAATAAGATTGTCAGAAAGTTTTTGACAGACCAGTGTTGTATAACTCCGTGCCCAACTGGTTCTTGTAAAACAGATGCACTTTTCGGATGCATATATATAATCACTTAATCACTACTGTTAACCTCTCTGAGAATAAAGGTGAAACATGTAGGAAGAAATCATCGTTTATTCTTTTAACGCTATATATATCAACAGATAAAAAATGACATGAAGCCGATTAAAACTTTAACATGTTTCAATGATCACAATACAAAAAATACATGATTTGCTTAAACTCTCACAAACATGAACTTCATCTTGTAAAACTTTTAACACTCATCAATATTGGTGAATCAAATAAAATACATTTGACTGCATCCCATAAGGATTTTACAATATACGACATATCGACACTTACTTATATACGGCCTTCTACTAAACACAGTGCACTCGTATTATGATCTGTTCATGCTTTTGTCATCATATAATGTCAATTTTTTGTCCATGTGTCTTGTTAGTTGAAAATTCAGCAAAAAGTCCTGAAAGGGCACGATCCGTATATCATCTTGTCTTTCTGGGTTCTTCTTAATGGGCCAAATCTCGTTTTTCTGAAACGTCACTTCAGGTTACAAAAGACTCCATTGGCTTCTTCCTGGTAATAGTTCGTAGTATGAATCTCAATTATCCTTTGAATAAGTTTCTAAATGGTAATTTTCTCGATTTGAAGGTAGGGATCACCAGTCAGTCTGTGATATGTTTGAACTAGAATAAATATTTAAAATTGCTCCACACGGCAGTAGAGGCGCAGCACGGCTGTATGGATTAAATGAATTTAATGTTGACACCATAACTCCAGGGGGGGTTCTGCATTGGGAAGACCTCAAAATCTGTGAGGGTAACGCTGCATGGCATTCCATTTGGAGGGAAAGGTTTAGCTGGTTGGTATTCTAACCAAACACTGGTGCCCCAGGTGTCTGAATAATTACCACCATCCATAGTCGGGTCGGATATACCAGCCCAGCAGACTTTCGCTTTGTTGGCTAGATACTTTACTTCCCTCAGAGCCTGTACGTTTTGAAGATGGGGATAATTGGGATCGCAGGGATCGGAATTCAACTCAATGACATATCTTCCAGTTTGCCCGATATATTGAATTCCCTTGCTCGTCCCCTTCAACGTCATTTCCATTAATTTTGTATAATAAAATGACCGTATTTGTTGAGGAGTGGGTGGAACTGGTTCCATCTGAGTTGTAGAAAATCCTCCTTGGTCCATAATCGTGCTGTAACGTATGAACGATCTTGTGCACAGCTCTCGTGACTAAATCCCACCTGGGTGATACAATTGACAGATACAGCTTGTCGATGCCTTTATATAGCCTTATCGAATTTGAACTTTCGGTTTAAAGAGCGAAGCTGATTAGCTGTGCATGAAATTACGTGAACGTGGATCGTCATGACATGTCATTTGAAATCCAAATATGGAAACGGAGCCCTTATAGATTAACCAGAATTATTGTATAGCATATAGTATAACTCCATATGGCGTATGTTAAAGGCCTATTGTGCAAAGAAAATGACAAACAGGCACGTAGGAAGGTTAATATCAAGTATATATAAGCCTGCAGGGGGTGGGCAATAATGTGAGGGCGCGAAGCGCCTGAAATACCTAGGGGGGGGGGGGGGGGGGGGGGCATGCTCCTTCCTTCCCCCCCCCCCTCCTCCCCCCAAAGAAAATCTGTACAATCTATGCATAAAAACTCGATTCTCTGCGTTTTCAGGGGGCTCACTTTTTCAAAATTAATTTTTATTGACTGATCCGGTCATAAGTATACTATTAAGTATATCTACAAAGTGAAATATTTTCTTAGATTTTGTATAATGTTGGTTTCTTTTTTGTTATGCATAGTTGATGATAATGATACGATATGAAAACGTTTTATGGAGATAGCAATATAAATGTGTTTACTTATACTGTCCGATCCTAGAAAACGTTTTCAACTGACTGAATCATATTATAGATAATCCACTTGTATCAATTGGTAAACAATTCTTTTAAAGCCCTATTCATTCAGTACTTTTGACGTCGAATTAAGTATTTTAATGTTTATTAAAACCTGTAAATAAGATGTCAAACTTTCGACGAAAGATTTTTCTCATGAGTGATGCATTTCTTTACTGAATAGCTAAATTTCACAACGAACCCTGTGCAAGTATTATATACTTGGGCGTTAAAGAACTCGCTTACGGGGACAGTAAAATACTTTTAAAATACCTGTTCTTTAGTTATCGCAGTTTGATAATGGGTCTTTGATAAATAGATCATAGTAAGAGACATTTATGAAAGGAATTGGTAACCGAATAATCAAACACTATGACATGATAAGTGTTTCTTTAGGTCCACATTACATAAATGAAAATTATAGCTTTTGAATTTTGATAATAGTGTCGTAAAGCAAGTGTTTTTTTAATATGTTTTAAAAAATAACAAATGATTTCTTCAACATCGCTTGTTCTGTCTGTACACTGATTATATCGGTGTATACAGAACGAGAGCTGTGAAAGAAAGTCAAGATCACTTAAATGTAGTTAACAGACCAAAAAACTTAGCAATCTTCCGCATTTTATCTAAACTAAGTTAATGTCATGACATCTGTAAAGCCGCATAAGACCATGCATCAATTTGTGGTTTTACCATAACAGAGACAAACTGCCAAGAACTTACTGTTGACCCTCTAGTCGCTCGTCTGTCATTTGACTGACAATAACAGGGGGAAAATGGAACAAAAAATCATGTGTAAGTCCGGGCTTTTTATAATGGATGCTACGCCCCTGCTTTAAAATAAGATGAAAATAGATTTTTAGGGCGCGGTCCCTGTTAAAAGATCTCACAAATATCTCATAGAACCAATTCAGCAGGTAAAAACTCATGGAAGAGAAGTTCAATGAATGTGTGATCAAGCGGATGAAAAATGCAGTTGTGGTACATTGACAATAACACATTTTTACAGTTGCTTCAATTGAATTATTGGTTTTCGGTTAAGGTTATGTAAATCTTCTTTTAATGTCGACAGGGTTTAGAAACATAACTTACACTATCACGACCCTTAAGATGTTTAAAATGTTGTCAATATGTCACAAAATTTGAATGTGTAATCAAACGGAAGAAATATACAATTCCTTGGCTTTAAAACTGTTGTTGAAAAAGCACTACCACGTTTAGACACTTGGTGATCCTTTTTCAGGGATCATTCCGTTATTTTATTGACATCTAAACGAAACCCAAATTACATGATGTTTGCACTAAGATACACAAGCAAATGAACAAATTTAGATACGCAGCTGTACAATCGAAATCGAGATAATATGTAATTATAGATTTGTTTAGTTATAAGAAACACAAGTTACCACAACTTCGCCAGCGGGTTTTCAACATGTAGTGTATAGCATGCTTGTAACATAGGCCTACACAGTAAAATATTAGGAAGTTTCCCTTAAAAGCCTAAGCAAATATATATAAGAAGACTTGAAAGCTAATTTCTTTTTATATAGGCACGTTTAACACTAGCGCATATACCGTCAGACAAAAGAAAGTACACACCACAGTTGGTTGAAATTTACATAATATCTAAGAAACATGGAATGTATTAATTTGTTGTATGTTTACAATATAACACAATTGTACAGTTGCTTGAATTGAATAATTGGTTCTAGGTTAAAATTATGTTAAGTATCTCCTTTTAATGTCGACAGGGTTAACAAACAGAATTTACACTGTCATGGTCCTAAATATGTTTAAAATGTTGTCAATGTTTCAAAATTTTGGAGGATTTATTAATTTTACTAAAAATGTGTCTCCCTTGTTGATGAAATTTTTTGTTATATCGAAATAAGTTTGGAACAATTAATTTTCATTCAATTTCAGTTTTTGAACAAAAAATTAAAAAACACTTAAATGATTCTTTGAACGATGATATAACTTTTGTTCTAATAGTTTCACCTATTGGAGATTTCGCTGGAGTTAAGCCATACCTTGATCATGGCCAAATGATAGGGGCTTAAAAATTAGAATAGGGGATGCGCACCATATTTGAAAAGTTAATAGAAGTTCCAAAGTGATAAAAATTTAGAAATGATGACAGGGGATAACTTAGATAGTTTTGAATTTTTAATAATTTTGGATATGTGTATGAAAACCATTTAAATCAAACTTTATGAATAATGTCCTATCACCCAAATTATGTACCCATGTCAAAACACTCACGCGTGTTGGTCTCACGTTAAACTAACATCCTCAATACAGCTCGACTGTCAATGTAAATTTCACAGAATAAAACACTGACTACCATTGCGGAATAAAAATGCGTGGAAGTATAAATGGGGCAATTATCAGCGTTGACGTTGTAACACCTTGATATTTTGTATCCAACTTCCTTAAAAAAGGAAGTTGGATACAACATATCATGGTGTTACGAAATGTCTAAATTCGGTCCTATTTTGACTATAAAAATGTATTGAATCTAATTTTGTTATGAAAATACAACAGTATTATGTCAAGAAGAGCCCTCCCGTTAAGGCACTCAATGATGAAAACAACGCATTATAAAAACTCCATTAAATATATGCCATCAGAAAACAATGGAGATATCCACAGTCAACATAGCTTTATCAATGAATTTAACATCCAAGGGCAATCACTCTTCATTTGCGACATTACAGTTTTTAAATCTTTTCATTCCTTTTTTAAGATAAATTAGTAAAATAGATATAACAAACAATTACATAATTAAGATTGATTCATTATTTTTCATTAAACTGAATAATTATTGAATTATTCAATTTTTTGCCTATCAGTATAAAATAAACAAAAACTATAAATTTGTCCATATCATGTCTTTCTATTGTATTAACTGGCAAAGGTATCCAAACACCATAACGATATTGATTCCATGGATGAATCACGTCTTTGTTGTGTGCTTTACTGCAATAGCATTGATTCTCGTGTGAACCTTGTTGGTCGTCACATTCTCATAAGAATTAAACGCTGAACATTGATCACAAAAATAACTCTATCAGAGTTCAAACTCAATAATTCCTCTCCATAACAGCAAAGTTGTGAGGCTCATACATCCTATTCCTGACAGCATCAATATATTGAAACATGGTTATGCAATTATAATCAGACTGTTGTATTACTGATACTTGTTTCAACGTGTTTTACACTCCAGGGTCTCACTATTGATTGAGTTCGTTGAAGCGTAACTTGCCACACCCGTTAAACCTTTACAAATCCTTTCCAAGAAGAGTGTTTCTAGGAAATCTGTGTATCAATGGAACGTTTACCAAGCCTATTGAATTGTTCTTCTGAAGCAACTTTTCTAAGAAAAGAAGAAAGAAAACGTGCTGAAAGTGTTCCTGTAATATTCAAACTCGTCAGAACGAAACATGAGTAAGACCTGTAATGTTATGTACACGAAATTAATATCTTGTTGGTCGCCACAGTCTGATAAGAATTAAGTGTGCTCCGAAGAACATTGATGAAAAAGATGACTCTATCAGAGTTCAAACTCAATAATTCCTCTCCATAACAGCAAAGCTGTGAGTCTGACACATCCTATTCCTGACAGCATCAATATATTGATACTTGTTTCAACGTGTTTTACTCTCCAGGGTTTCACTATTGATTGAGTTCGTTGAAGCTAACTTGTCACACCCGTTAAACCTTTACAAGTCCTTTCCAAGAAGATAATTTTCTAGGAAATCTGTGTTTCAATGGAACGTTTACCACGCTTGAATTGTTCTTCTGACGCAATTTTTCTAAGAAAAGAAGAAAGAAAATTTTCTGAAAGGGTTCCTTCGACATATCATTCAGATGAATTTGTTAAATGTATTTTGTAAGAAGCCTTCAATTAATCCAAAAAAATTGTACTCAATGGCTGTAAAGTGTGCAAAATTTAAAAGTGTTCAAACAAACAAATGACAGTGGTTCAATGACTTGATAAATTGATAATTTGAAAAATTACTTTTTTGGATTAAGACCATATCCGTTGAATGTGGCTTGAATGGTTTTGTTCATATTGGTCGGTTCTGGCTTTGCAAGAGTCACTGATAGAATTTAGTTAATTTATAAATAATTTTTACAGAAGAAGTAAATTTGTATTGTGCTTCATTACATTTTGATAATGACATGACACACAATGTAAAACAATGCATGCGTGGAGCCACATGAGACCTTAATGAACACATTTTAATCTTATTACATATCTAGATGTGAATTATTAAACACGATCATGCTTTCAACATACATGCGTACCTGTCTTTGGTTTTGGAATGCTTATTTCACAGATGGGTACTTGGTGATCCTTAGTCAGTGCTCATGCAGTTATTTTATTGACATCTAAACGAAACCCAAATTACATGATGTAGATGTAAATTTACACCTTGTGCAAAAATTACTCACGTGTGCAATTGCGTTCGCATGACGTGATTTACATAGGTGTGTAAAGTTTACACACATGTGTAACTTGACATATAGGGGTACATGCAAACATGACTTAAGATACACAAGAAAATAAACAAACTTAGTTACGCAGCAGTACAATCGAAATCGATAAAATATGTAATTATGGATCTATTTAGTTATGTTTCCATGTATATGTTTTCATAAAGAACAGCTTAGAAAAAAAGAATAAGCGTACAGTACTAGTAGGAATCAAGAAATCGAGAACTTAAAAATTACAGCATTCTTTAAAGATGTCAGTTTGTGTGTTCTGGTGTACAGTGGAACAAATAGGAATATGTGAATTACTAAGAACTTTAGAATTCCTTTCAGGTTGATATTTACCTTCTATTTAGATTTGAATAACATTCCAACCTTGAAATTTCTGCGTTTTTTATCAGCCCAGGTTATGCATTTATAGATATTAATTAGGAATAGAGTGGAATAAATAGGAATGTGAAGTATTTAGAATTTTTGCTTTCATTTCATGTATTCTTTTTAAATTTGAATAACATATCGAAGTTGAAATTTGCGTTCATTTTGTCTCAGGACAGATTATTCATTCATTACAGTTATTAATTATAAATAGATGTAACACAATTCATTACAGATCACAAGTATCTTATGTAATCATGTGTAATGAATAACAGCGAGAATTAAATTACCATTTGAACAGAGATAAATTGAATTCAAAATTCTAAACTTACCCAAAATATGAACGAGAAAGCTTTTAGCACTTCAGTGATTTCACAAAATTTGTCACATCACATCACTGGCGCATATATACTCATGTACAGTGTTGTATTTCACCTAGATCGTAAGGTCAGTTAAAAGAAATTAGATTAAAAAATAACCCAGCCAGTTTCTCACCAAGTTATCTACGGTTGCACCTACTCATATTTTCTATAGAAATAACGATTGCGACTTGTAAAGTACTTATACCACCGCACAAACTTTTTTAAGCTAGAAATCTATATATATGACTGTCGTGTTTACATGATTGAATTCTGGTAAATTTGTTGCAACTGACGGAGGACAGATACTTTTGATTGGTCTCTAGGGTGTTTTGCGTGAATACCTGCTTGCGATGGATAAAGTGTGGGCGAAGCGTATTCTAGACAAAGGTGGTTAAAAGTTCAATATATCTAGCTCAGTATAAAGAGAAACTATTTATCTGTGCAATGCTTTCAGTTTTAGTGATTTAGTGATGTTATATTATACATTGATTAACATTGCATTCTAGCCATAAGATGTTCAATTTCTTGACACGATTGTTGGCTAAACACATGAGAAAGATACATGAGAAGTATGACTTAGCATTCAGGACAATATACACATCTAACCAATATATACTGTATACTGTGATAGGCAACGTGTGAGAACACGTGTGGGAGAACTTGTGAAACGGGTTCGTGGAAGTTTCGCTAGTTTATTTGCTTCATTGTGTTTACCGTCTCCATGCACAACTCACTATATATATATATATATATATTATTGAATATTGATCGATATCTTTAAAGCGTCTCTTACAGTGTACGTTGCTTGTCAGGAATATGTTTGATATTAATTTTTAGACGCGTTTTTGGTGCAGATCGTTTTAAAGAAAGCAAACGTGTTCAATTTCACTCTGTTATCTCGCCGTGTTTTTCGCAGACGGGAAAGATAAAGTTTCAATATTTTACATCAACTTATGTTTGCTTCTGGAGAATTCATGTAACCATGTTTCTGTCGTATAAATCACCGGTGGATCGAATTATTGTTATGACTTTTTTATGTGGCGTGTCTTTTGGACGCTAGTTTATTTGTTTCAATGTGTTTACCGTCTCCATGGATTCACGAACTCCCTACGTATTATTGAATATTGATCGATATCTTTAAAGGGTCTCTTACAGTGTACGCTTCTTGTCATAACAAGTTCAACCTTTATCGTTTCTAAGAAATGGAATTTCTAGGGAATCTATATGTCACAATGGAATGTCAGTTAAGCTTATTGATTTGTTTTGAAAGGGCATTTCTCAGAAAAATGAAAACTTGTGAAACGGGTTCATGGAAGTAAAAACATGTCAGAACGTAACATTATTAATATGTAATATGATATGATATAGTTATACAAATAGATATATATGCTAAAAGTATAAAATATTATTTTATATATTTAGGTTTGAGAAATTATAAAATTAACTACATGCATTAAGACTTACTTGGTAATATTTATTATTGAGATAAAACAAACAAACGCATTACAGTGGTTCATGGTCTCGGTCATATAAAAATTGCAACTTGAAACATATTGAATTTGATGTGATAGGCAACGTGTGACAACAGTATAAACAGAATTCGAAAGAGGATGTCACTTATTGATCACTAAGCTCGTTCTAAGGTGAACATATGATTGGAAGATGTAATTAATTTATTTCAATTATATGTAGTTGTCTCATTTATCATGATGCAATGTCATCATGAGTTCAAAGACGTGAAATTTTATATTATTGAATTATTACAACAAATTCAACGTTAAGAAAAAGTAATTAAGTTCTCAATATCCGTAAATAAAAGTTTCATGAACTGTTTAAAGTTACAAGAATCGTTTAACAGTGTAAAAAAACATACAATTGCAGTGCAAAAAAGCTTGAACATGCTATGATTGCCTTTCTCGGTATTTTTTATCAATTTTTGTCGTTATCTGTACAAAACAGGAGGAGATTCTTTCCAAATTGACATTTTTATTTCGCCTGTTTATGTAAACGAAATTCAAAGGGACATTCCAGTTTGTAAATTTACGTTATTAATGCATGCTTAAACACAATCCAGTTGAAACATATTAATACTTGTGTAATATTTCTATTTCATATTTTCTCAATTTAAGATGGAAGAGTGCTCATTATGTGAGAAACAGAAACCATGAAAATTTAATCCAGAAATTACGACTTTTAAAAATAAAAGCATTGTAATAAATGTCGGTTTGTGTGTTTGCACTTGAAAATGAACGATGGCAAACCTAAATTGTGAAACGGGTTCATGGAAGTAAAAACATGTCAGAACGTAACATTATTAATATGTAATATGATATGATATAGTTATCAAGTTCTTTACATAAAGAAGATACACAAATAGATATATATGGTAATAGTATAAGAAATTATTTTATATATCCAGGTTTAAGAAATTATAAAATAAACCACATGCATATTTACATAAAGAAGATACACAAATAGATATACATGTATATGGTAATAGTATAAGAAATTATTTTATATATCTAGGTTTAAGAAATTATAAAATAAACCACATGCATTTAGACTTACTTAGTAATAGTTATCCTTTAGATAAAACAAAAAACCGCATTACAGTTGTTTATGGTCTCGGTCATAAAAATTGCAATATTTCCAAAACGTAGAGAGATATCTTTTCACTATTTCATATTTTTCAGTGAACATGTTACGATTTCAACCAATTTCAATCATGAATGGAACAGCCAGCGTAGGGGCTGGAGGTACTGATAAATGGCTTGTAACAACAGGGGGCTAGGGGAATGATGCCAATCCGATTTTGAAAATTTACTACAAACAATTGAATGACGTCTTTCTAAATCTTATCATCGTCATTTAACCCTAATAAAACCCCTAATTCTAAAATGATTTAAGAATAATAAAGAAAAATATTGATAACAATGATTAGTAAGTTAATATGTTTCTCAAAAAAATGTTTTTATTTTCAAAATTTTAAAACAGTCAAAACACCATACATTTTACTGATGAAGAGGAATATATGGATGACAACTGACTTATTCATGGTATGCGTCATGCGTCGTTTCGACACTAATTCTTGCACATAAAAATGATCTACATCTTATAAAAAGTTCATCAAATATTCATCAATATTCATTGACCTGAATCAAATAAAATTCTAACTGATGCCCATTAAGATTTTGATAGTCACTACATAAAAGCATATAAGCACTTACTTTATTTATTTGTATTACAGTCTTCCACTCAAAGAGTGCACTAATGTATCTATCCTTACATTTGTTAGATATAATGTCCAAATTTTCAATGTGTCTTGTTGGTTGAAAAGTCAGCCAAAACTCAAATAATGACACAAAGGCCTATATAAATTTACCTCATGGTTCTCCCGAACAACACAAATAAGGAACTTTCTTCTGAAACTTATACTTTGAGGGAGGCACGCCTCTGCATTGTGCGTAACAATATAGAGATAAATATCGTCTCCTTGGTAACAGCAGAATAAAGTTCAGTGTCATCAACAGTTTTGTTTCTTCTGAAATTTCGTTTGAAATCTTCTCGGCGCACAAGAACAGTGATGAAGCATGTCCGAAGCAAAAACAATGAGGCTATATAGCACATGTTTGTGAACTTTAGCCTAGTTACTGTGGTAATTGACATATTGTGGCAGTTATATTGACACCAAATTTCCAATCGCAGTTCTGAAGAGGAAAGACCTCAAAACCATAAAAGGTTACCGAGCATCTTGCTCCGGGACTTATAAACGGAACGATTGGTATATTATTTTGGTATTCTAAAACTGAGAATACACGATTAACCTTATCCAACCAAACGCAGGTCCCCCAAGTATCTTGATACGTACGCCCATCCATAGTCGGATCGGATATGCCAGTCCAGACTCCCGCGTCATTGGCTTGTGACTTGACGTGCTGCAGCTTCCGTATATTCCCTGTGTCATTTGCATCCAACTCAATGACATATCTCGGATTTCCAGTCTGCGCGATATCATAAAATCCCTTAACTGTCCCGTTAAACGTCATTCCTTTCAAGCCACTATCATACCATGATTGTATTTGTTCACGGGTGGGTGGAACTTGGGGAATTGGTACAATCAGAGTTGGAAATCCTCCTTGGGCCATAATCCTGCTTGAATGTATAAACGATCTTGTGCACAGCTCTCGTGACTATATCCCATGCACCTGGATGATACAATTGAGAAAGGACAGGTATAGCTTGTCGATAACTTTATATAGCCATAAAGAAATCACGTGTCCGTACTCTGTAGATCACCAGAGTAACAAAACAAAAATAGGGCTGTGGAGCCTTTATAATAAATTTCAAATGCCAAAGTCGGAACGTTGAACTTTTAACATTTTGAACGCCTTGAGAAACGAAGGGAGGCATTACAATATGAATGATATGTTGCATAGACATTTCTTTAGATCGATTGGTATGTTGATTTCTTTACCTGGGAAAACAATATTTATTTCAACCGTGTTAAATGCCACAATTCTAGTATTGTTTCCGACAAGATCAAAGGCGCCGCCCACCCTTTACTTAAGAAATAAAGTTCGCTCTACCCCAATGTGTTTTGTAATAAAGTATAATTTTGCCCTGAACTATTATAGTTAAGCACGAGGACGCCATGTTGATTGATAGAACCGAGAACGAAGGTTACCATGGACACGCGTAATAACGAGGGGGCAGCGGGGAAGAGCGTATTAGGTCATGAAAATACTATACCTTTGTTAGCTCATAAAACATTATTTAAATCGTAAGGACGATCAGCTAAATATACTAAATGTAGGTAACTTCTTTGATTGGTAGCATTTAGAAATTGAAAGTCAAGTAAGGACGAATGTTTATGGATAACAACTTCTTTATTCTGAATATGGGTATATTCAGAATAGAGAAGTTTTATCCATAGATATTCGTGTGGTATAGTTTATAGAGAATTAGGCCTATCGACTTTTGTTTTTAACAACTGCACACTTTTAATAACAATTACGATCTGAAAAAAACCTTTATGATACAATTAATGATATGATATCTTGAAACATCCTCATTGCTTCTTTTGAACTGACTGTTTTAGCCAACTATCAACCTTTTAATAAACCTATGTACTAGCTTTAACAATTTCAAACAACTGACAACGTGGAACAGTCACAACATATACAATGTAGCAACCATGCGATGTAATGCTAATCGTTTTCTACCCCTTTAAAGGAATGTCTGTATATATAACAAGCTCGATTGCAAGATACTGTCTGGTGGATATGACAGATATTGCATATATTACACGATATTATTTTTGTGGACATGGTATTTATGTTTCAGAAAATTCTAAAACGAAGTGATATTTTCTGCTAATGCTTTTAATTCAAAGTTTAAAGGGACAGTAGCACGTTTTTAGGGGGAATATAAGGTGATGTCCGGAAAATGAAAATTAATAATTTCAATTGAAAGACTAAATGGAGCAGTAATAATTCAAATATATAACGTAAAGTTTAGCCATGCGATTCCTTTTCTTACAGAAACTGGCCGCCAATGGATTTTATGTGAATCTTCATGCTTTCTCCTCTGACTATGGATGATTGGCTTGTGTAATGAGATTACACTGTCAAAATAATAAATTTGTCATTAACATACAATTATCAGTGAAAACTTTAAAATATAAAATTACCAAAAATGTGCTACTGCCCCTTTAAAATTACAGGGCATTTACCTGTTACACGGTGTGATGGCCAGTCCACTGCAATTCGAGTCAACATGGTAGTGTAGAAAGCTCTTGTTTCAGTAAGACAATAACCTTTTAGAACGTTTTCACCCGTATCCCGGTAACCATGAGCGATTTGTTAACCCTGTTTTATCAGAAGTTAAGTGCAAAATGAAAGTCTCACCAACATCCTATTAAAATTGTAGTTAGATAGAAAACTAAACTTTTTTTGGACAATTATCAGCCCGTTTTACATGGGTAGTATATCGAGGCCCTGAATGGCTAGTGGACATTCATACAAAAGATCTTTTTCACTTAAAATATATTAAAGTTTATCCAAAAAACAAATAGTCTTGGACCAATTCCACATTTCAAAATCTATTATAATTTTTATAATATAATTTATATAATCTAGTATTTTAAGTTAGGCTACACAATTAAAAATAATAGAACGACCATCAACTCTCTTAGGTGACGACCATTATCTCTCTAAGGTGACGACCATCAACTCTCTAAGGTGACGACCATCAACTCTCTAAGGTGACGACCATCAACTCTCTAAGGTGAAGACCATCAACTCTCTAAGGTGACGACCATCAACTCTCTAAGGTGACGACCATCAACTCTCTAAGGTGACGACCATCAACTCTCTAAGGTGACGACCATCAACTCTCTAAGGTGACGACCATCAACTCTCTAAGGTGACGACCATCAACTCTCTAAGGTGAAGACCATCAACTCTCTAAGGTGACGACCATCAACTCTCTAAGGTGACGACCATCAACTCTCTAAGGTGACGACCATCAACTCTCTAAGGTGACGACCATCAACTCTCTAAGGTGACGACCATCAACTCTCTAAGGTGACGACCATCAACTCTCTAAGGTGACGACCATCAACTCTCTAAGGTGCCTCAAGAAACTCATCAGTGATGATGGTGGTAACTTTATCTATATAACCTTTTATGTAAGAACAAGAACACGCAGCAGAATAACACAATATACATCTTTGAGCTATTGCTGATTAACAGGGCGTTCTTTCATAAAACTCTAAGGTGATCGTAAGTACTTAAAGTTAACCTTTGTGCAGTGTTAATATATGGGAGTTCAGGTCAACTTGAATAAAGGTTGTTTTGTGAAAGGATGGTCTTCATGGTAAAATGAATTCAATTTTCTTTTTATTTCTTTTTCTTTAATTATGGCAGATGCAATGTTAAACAATAATGCATTATATACTTTGTCAAAACCCTTTGTCTGAAGGTTATCCTATATACTCTACCTTAATATGTGACACGCCTACTTTGGCAAACAGTTTTCTATTGTACTGATGTAGTATTGTACGTGTCCCAAAGTTTAAAGAGCAACACCTTAGTTTTGATGACATCTTGTTTGATTTTGATAAGAACCTTCAATGCCATTTGTGGTAATACTAATTCAAAACATCTTAATTATTCATCCCCAAATGTCAAATACTTGTTACATGAAAATCATAAAACAACTGTTTGTATGAATAGAAGCTGCGACCACAAAAATGTCATTAACCACAGTCATATAAACGGTCATTCTAACTGACTTAGATAAGTTTCTTCCTTTGTGTTCATTTTCATAATAATCGCTACGTTATACCATCATATTGTAACGATTCTAACCTAATTAGCGTAAAATGATACTTCACATAAGTAGACGGTACTTGTCGATCCAATAACACCAAACAAAGTTTAGCATATATTACTCCACCAACTCGGCCAACTGTTGAACACGTAAGGTTAAAAGGCTTACAGTGATGTTGTTTGTAGACAATAGTGAAGTCTTATTCCCCATTGACAACTTTAATGTGACACTTTATCAGCCCAGAAAAAAGACGTGATGATGAATTATTTATGATGCAAATTTGACTTGGTTTGTAGACAAGGTTTTACCTTGTACACAAGACATGCTCCCTGATTTTAATTTGTAAACTGCTGATAAAGCTTTTATCTGCCCTTTTGCGGACGTGAGCGTGAATAATTTATCTTCGATGGCTCTTTACACACCTCTGTGGACCTGAATTTGTACTGAATGGCCACGGAGATTGGTTATAGTGGTAATTAAGCTTAACGTAATACTCGTTAATGTCACAGTGTGAACTGTATGTCACAGTATG
This sequence comes from Steromphala cineraria, assembly GCA_916613615.1. Lineage (NCBI taxonomy): Eukaryota > Metazoa > Mollusca > Gastropoda > Trochida > Trochidae > Steromphala > Steromphala cineraria. Next base: position 39,229,351 of record OU744726.1, read on the forward strand.
AACTCTAACAATGTGACTCTCGGGGGAAATTATACTTGAAACACAAGTGGCAGTCAACTGGGTGGAGGCAGACCACTTTATTTATATTTTGTAATATATAGGAGGTTTATTGTGTGTTTGTCTGATGTCTACTTTTTAATTGACTGACTGACTAGCAGGTTAGAGTTGTGTTTTAGTGTGAAGGCTGAAAACAAAAACATTGTATAATATTTAAAAGTTCTTCATGATTGAAAATGTTTAGACCGTCACTACTTTAACATATAATTGTATTATTGGGGGCCTACCAAGTTACCAACATAATACAGCTGAGCCTATAATTTCATATTTTGATGTTGATATAACTCTCCATAATAAAATCAAAGTCATTTTTAAATCATTTTCAAGAGTCAGAAAATGATAGCTATACTTTCTTGTGCAGACTAGTAAACCTAAAGCTAAGAAACCGGTATTATGGAAAAAGTTTTCAGTGCTAACTCAACCCAAACATCCAGGCCTGAGCAGGTAAATAAAAAACATAACAATGTGGCTAGCTATAAATATACCTTATCGTTCCTGTCAATTATATATTTATCATTTTAACAAAAACTCAATGTTTATCCAAAAAGTAATTAGTTCTCAAACAAACAACAAAACTGAAAAATTACAAGTTTAGATTTTTATTAAGAAGAAATATTTCAAGCTTGAATAAAGTATTAGCACTATTTAATATACAATACATTCTTGAGTGTGAATTAGGCATTCCATAGAGTCCTTCCTTTGGCCATTTGTCAGGTAGTTTCTGTAAAGAAATACTTTCATTTAATACTTCATCCGATCTAATCATATTATTCATAAAATTCATACAAATCTGTTAAAAAACAAATTTTGTAATTCATTGAGCAAGATCAATTAAAGCAAGATACAAGTGTATTTCTTTTATGTAAAGTTCTCAGTCTGTTTGTAAAGTTCTAAAATGAAAAGTGAGAAATTTGAATAATGCTTACTTTGGCATTGGTTTTCTTGAACAGGCAAACAGTTTCACTGATTGAGCGCCTTCAGCACTTTTCTTTTATTATTCAGCAAGTCAAAGGTCCCCTGTTAAAATTCATATGAAATTGGAAATAATGGTTGACAATTATGTTATCCAACAAGTATTATAAATGAGGCTAAAAACTTAATCTTATTGTTGCTGTGTTACATGTTATTTATCCAGTTGCGCTTAACTTTGAAAAGCGTCACATGTGATATACAAAAACAAACCAATTAATTAACTATAAGCTAAAAAACATAAGCAGATTTATGACAAAAAATGCAGTTCGATTAGAGACAATTAATTAACCCTAGGTATCTGTTTCTTGAAATATTACACATTCATAATGTTACTTACCGTAATAGAAATAATGTGATATCTGTTATCTGATCAATTCAGAAATGAATACTTACTGATGATCAAGGCTTTTTTCCTTCAAATTCTTTTTCTCAAGTCTTGTTGCCAGAATTTTGGTTTGCCTAGTCTTGCAAGAATCTGTGAAACAGATTCAAACAGTTGCAGTTAACTTACAAAAGTGTAAATTTATCATACATGAAATTAAAACAATTTCTATGCAGCTTCGAACAAGGCATCCATTTATAATCACCTGTGTACTATTATTATTTGCATAGAAATAGAAAAAGGTTTACTCATGACATTTTTTATCACATGGAAGAAATGATTTCTTTTTGACAAAATCTACCAAAAGAATTGATATGAGCTTTTTATTTCATTTTATAGTACTTAGCACTTCATAATCATTGACTAAATGACATAGAAAAGTAAGAAAATATTGATAATTTAAAAAATGTTTGTTTACTAATCTGTTATTATAATCATAATGTACTTATCACTTCAGACTCTGAGAGGCAAACTTCTATCAAATACAATTAATACATGTATCATGTATTCATGAATTGGCGAAAGAAATAATAAAATAACTGGAAATTAATAATGAAATAATCCTGTGATTTTGTATATGAAACCTCTTTGTTAAAACATGTAATTCTTTTTTTATCAATAATCCATGAAATTAAACAATATCCATTCTATGAAATTACAATTGAACATCATATTTCATTTGCAACAGTGATTTACTGCACTGTGATGAAATAAAAATAGAATTATACTTTGCACAATTATTTATTATTAAACTAACAAAAACGTGAATTTAACTAACCACAGTCTTCATCTATTCACCGTATATTTTATTAATTACCTCAAAAGAGAGGCGAGAAAATGTTCTGACTTTATTTAAATACCGGCTACATAGGAAACAAAACGATTTTATCAAAGTCATGCACTTTAAATTATGTATTTCAATTGTTCTAAATGTTTTTTTCCCCAAGTTTTATAATTATTGTAATGAATATATTGTTTCAATATTTTATCAGCACTGTAATTATTGCTTTTGCTAAATTGGCAAATGTATGACTATCGACAACCTGTAACTTTCAAACTTGATTTAATTTTTTTTAAATAAATATATTTCATATACATCAGTTGAAATTTCTAAAATAAATAGCTAAGTTTGTTACAATCCGTTGAAATGTTACCCAAAATCAATTATGTGATTCTATTACTGATCTATCTAATTTAAACCAAAAAACAAAAACTTGATGATTACCAGGGATTAGGAAGGGCAGTAGGCCATAGGCCGAACCAGCATATTGTGACAAAGTGCTTCAGGCTGAAGGGTGAATAGTAGAACTTGACATAGTAATTAAGATTTTAATTTATTAAAGCTATTTTGACAAAGTTCTCCTAAAATCATGTGGTCATTAATGAAATTAAAGCAAATTAGTAACCAAGATGTAATGAGAATCATTGACCAATCAGAACGCAGCACAGGCAGTTTGTCCTGAGCAACAAAATGGCGGCCCCCATGAAGAAGTGTTTCTGTCACTTGCATGAAATTGACAAGGAGCCACTTTTATTGTGCAAACACGTATCTTGGACAAAGCTGTTTGATAGTGCTGGAGTCAGGGCATCCATAGATAGTTTAGAGGAGCTGCTTGCAGTCAAGTTACCTAATAACAGTGAACTTGTAGCAGCTGGCATTGCCTGTAACAAGACCTGAAGATATAGCTAGACAATGTTATCAGAAATATTTACAAACAAGAAGAGAGGGAGACAGGGCATTACAAGGATGGAAAGGGATAGTTTGGACCACTGATTCTTCCTGAGGTCAGTGATTTTTTTACTTTCTTATTTGAAGGTAGAAAATGTATAAGATTAAAGCAATATTTATTTATTTCACTTATTTGTTATTGTTTATTTTCAATCGCTTTTAGCAACAATAGCAAGTCTATAATTTCAGCTTGCATCTGCATTTTTTCTTAAGTCAATAAACTATTAGCTTTTTGATATCTGACTGCTAAGAAAGTATTTGATAAATTTGTAAACATTGGATGTGCTATTGTTCAGTTTTTTATCATTTTCATCCCACAACAAAATTTGGGAATGCACATTTTGTATCTGCATTAATTTGGGCAAATAGAATGCTGTAACACTATTATATCTTAAGATTTAGTTTTCATGCATTTTGATAGAACTAGGTTGGTTGAGTCAAAATTATTGTATTGTGTGGGAGAATCAAGGTGTAGGTTTTAAGGATATTTTCCTCATTAATTTTGAAACAAGGATAAAGAATTGTTCTGTTCAATCAATAATGTCTGAGATAAATGAGTATTCAACATTACATTTATATTCTAAAATCAAAACTGAGTTTTGTTTGGAAAATTATCTTATAACCGTTAAATCTAAGGAGGCAAGGCGCAGGATTACGTTATTAAGAATTGGAGAGTTAGCCATTTATAAAAATGTTGGTAGACGTGATGGTATTCCTCGCCAAAATCGCTACTGTAAAATCTGTAAATCCAATTATGTAGAGAACGAATTCCATTTTCTTTATAAATGTCCAGTATATGAAAATCTACGTCTTTAATACTTTGAAAACATACCTGTGTATATTAATGAAGATATTATGATCCATAACCTCCAAAATGATAATTCTGCCTATTTAATGTCCATTTCAAACTATGTTAAAGATGCTTTAATTTTACGTAATTCATATAATAAATAGCAACTCTGAATATATGTACTATGTATAATTCTGTACGTGGGCCGCAGGCCTTTCTACTGAATAAATGATTGATTGAAATTATTGTATACATATCTAAATTGTGATAATAATCTTTTTCAATGCATATAAATATTTTGGCAGTTATTGCCTCTAGACCTGGCAGGTAGCAGGACACACAGAGACTATACCTGATTTTTAAAAGATATATATAATTATTTTAGTTGAAAAGAAATTTCATTGCTACAGATGAGAGTTATTAATAAAAATAGTTACCTGGTAGACACAGATTTTCATGTTATAAGAAGGAATTATGTATAAATATTGAATGAAGAAAATATCAGCAGCTACATTTCTACATCTGAGTATCACAGTGTTCCAGACAAGCAGTGTATCTGCGTATTTGGGTGCAGGTGTTTTCGTAGAAATATTGGTGGGTTCGTAGACAGGTTGCCAGTGGCGTAGACACTCAAAAAAGGGGACATTTCAAATGTACACTATCAAAATAGATAATACTCAATTGTTACCAAAACAGAGAGTAAATACTCAATAGCTAAAAAAATTTCTTGAGCACTGATATCAATTGATAATTTTGTTTTCAGACCTGCAGAGCCACCTGCACCACCTTCATCTGTCACATAGGCCTACTACACACAGAGTTCAGAACAGAGGTTTTTTCAAAGATGCATAATGAACATTATGAAAGTAACAAGAAGAGGAAATTTAGACTGCACTTGTCCTGTGTGAAAGAAATGATTCCAACATTTTCGGGGGCGGGATAGCGCAGTGGTTGGCGTGTTCGGCTTGGTTCAGAAGGTCTGTGGTTCTAATCCCGCTAGGGGCTCGGCAACTTTGTCTGCAGTAGAGAACTGTTCTACACTCACTCAGGTTTGGGTGCAATTCTACACTGAATTTCAGCGCAGTACTACCCATGGTTCGCTAGTTCCAGCAGATGCTCGCAGGTTTCACCGCAATACATAGCCACAATAGTGTTGCAGGCTTTCTCCCTGCAATAATACTAGCATCCACGATATAAGTGAAATACTCTTGAAAGCGACGATAAACCCCATATCACCTCACCTCACCCAACATTTTCTTGTACAGAAGAATGAATTTCTCCAGTGATCTTCTTGTATACTACTTTGAAATGACTATCAATCATAACCAGTGTTATCAACATCTTACAATTTGTGCATGTCCTAAAGATGGAAATTTTGCTGTGAAGAGACATGATGATAAAGAAAGTTAAATCTTGTGTTCAAACTCAACTGATGAGAATAAATATTTTATATTAATAAAACATATGCTGACTCTGTGATTATTTTTAAAATAAGTGCCACTTGTGAAAATATCAACTTCGACCCCACCATTCGATGTGATAAACATTGTATTTGACAAACTTCATTAAATATACATTAGTGATAGTGCAGTAGTTTTCAAATTCTGCTTCAAAACAAGAGGTCTGTAGTTCAAATCCCGCCAGGGGTTTAGCAACTTTCTCTGCAAGGTTTGGGTGTAATGCTATACTGAATTTCAGTGCAATACCACCCATTGTTTGTAAGTTCATACCAATGGTCACAGGTTTCACATCAGTGCATACCAAACTCAGGTTGCAGGCTTTGTCCCTGCAATAGTACTAGCAGCCGTGATGTAAGTGAAATATGCCAAATAACCTCCACACCTAGTACATATTGTTCGTCTGTCAGTCTGAATATTTGTCTTAAAAGAATTCAACCTTACTCATAACTTTAGATTACTTAGGGTTAGACCATTTTTTTAGCTCCTCTGGCCTGTAAGGCCCGATGAGCTTATGGCATGGCATGGTGTCCGGCGTCCGTCGTCCATCCGTCAGTAAACTTTCTGTACAGACTCCTTGACTAGTGAGGATTATAAAGTGTAGCTTTGGTGGCTGTGTGACCCCTAATAAGGACCACAGGGGCCACGCCCTAAAAAACTATTTTCATCTTCTTCTCCAGAACCATAAGGCCTAGAAAGCTGAAACTTTATATGCAAACTCCTTAGTTAGATAAGAAGGAATCCATATTGTACATTTGGTGACCCTGTGGTCCAAAGTAAGGGAGGAACCACATTTGCCACACCCTAAAGCAAAATTGATATGAAGCCTGATGAGCTACGGAGCCAGTGGCTCTATTTTTCACATGTGCATCTATCATAATAAGACCTTTCAGATAGGATCATAACTCTTGACCTTGTGACCGTGACCTTGACCTTGGCACAGGGGCTTTAATGTTTCACAAAAACAGCTTGTTTATGTCACAGTATATTTCACCAAACTATTTTAAATTTATTTTCATAAGCTGTTCTAAAGCACAGATTAACATGTTTAATGCATTTTGTGCATCAATATGTGTTTGGCTGTATAAACTGTAGATAAATTTTCTATATGCCATCAATAATTACTTCGAAAATTGATCTTAAACTTTTAGTAAATATTATTTTCTAAAGATCTGAAAGGCATATTATCAACTATTCAAACTATTTGAAAGAGTATTCAACAATTGAATGAGATCTATATTGTAATATACATGGATTGAAATATGAAATTAGGTGCAATTCTCAAACCTAGTTACCATGTACTTCAGGTGTGTTGAATTAAGATAAATATGAAAATTAGTGGGTTTTTGGTTCATATCAGTTTCCCAAAATATTAAGAGTTCATATTTGTTTTCTTATATTGAAAGAAAAGGTGTTGTTAATAAATATTTAGCCATAGCCATTGTTTGTTTACTTTAACATGCAATTCAAATTAAGGCCACGCCCACTGCAAAAATGATATTTTCAAAATTAGTTTATTCTGTAGTGACCAAAGATTTTAAGGAGAACATTGTATTTTTTTGATTGGAGGTTGGTAGAGATCATTTTGGCATAAAGTTCTTTTATTCACCCCTGGACCTGAAACACTTTTAATTTTGAGCCCTTATTTGGGTCCTCGGCCCACGGCCTACAGGGGCCATGGGCCATTTGCACATTTTCTGAAAAAATGGCCCATTAAAATTTTGAAGTTTACTATTGATATAAGGGCAATGGCCCCTTTAAAATGCAGAAAATTACTAAAAGCCATGAAAATGGCCCATTGTCAAATGTGTCCTTCCCAATCACTGGATTACATACATGACTTGAACCCAACTAAGACTTGTTCAGAGAGAAAATTCTGAATGGCAACAGAGTTACTTCCCTTATCTAACTGACCTTGACATTGGCATAATGACAAACAATTTTACAGAGCTGAGCAATGTTGTGAATAATAGGGCCATAAATCAATGCATAGGTGAGAATTGAAAACACATCATTGAGGAATACAAAAATAATGTGTTTTGTAACTATTCCTTCCATAAATCATCAAAATATCTATGATAATAACTCCAAATAGCCTTCCAGATTGTTATTGATAACAGAAATGAATCTGATCATGGTCAGGTCAGTTTTTCTTTTGATCTCAGCTGAGAACAGACTCAAGACATTTTATAACCTTAAAATTTGAGTTGATCTATAAGTTTAGCATGAAATTAAGTTAAATGCAAGATTGGTTTTATAACCTTGGGGCCTGACAATATTAACACTGTTTGACTGTCCACAAGTCAGTGAGTGCAGGTCATTGACACTGTCATTTTGCAACCATAGTTTGTCTTAGAAACAGTAACAGCAAACATGAGCACAAGGAAAGAGTAATAATACATCCTAATATGTTCTAGAGAGAATGAAAAGATCGTTTGTTTGATAGAATACTTACAAACTTCAGATGCAGTTTCATCCATTGCAGCAGACGACCCATCGGTAACCACCAAAACTTGGATCATGGATTAAAACGAACTATTTATATAAAAGAGGGATTCCGATGCGTAAAAGGATTTTAAATAAATTAAACAAAGCTGTCTAAAATTGTATGATTTTAATTCTTGAGGTCTGAAAAAACAAATTATTTCTTATTTATCTTGCTGATATTTGAGATAAATATCTCGAAGGAAGCAAAAAGGATTTGTACAGGAGTTATATTGCATGAAAAGTTGCCTCAGTGAAACAAAAATAAGATCTGATCTTCATAAACAAAATAAACTTTTAAAAATCTCAATGAAAAGTGACAACCTTATCATTTATTATTATATTACTGGTATAATAGTAATATTGTTACATTGTAAGATAGCACAACCAAACATATCGGCTTCAAAAATTATGATCACTCTCTCACTTAATTTTTAATGAATCATTGCAATTTATATAGTAAAATTAAGATAATATTTTAGTAAAATGAATTTTAAAATAAAAGTATTTGTAAATGACAGAATTATTTATAAAATGAAATATACAATATAAACATCCCTGAAAATTAAAAATCCATTTCCTTTTGATAAACCATATCTGTTCCACTGTCGGGCCACTGGAGGTAGCCACTAGCTAAGCGCCACCAGTGGCCCGCTAGTATGTTTGCTGCTTGCTAAAACACACCAGTGGGCCACTCGCTACCACCAGTGACAAGCCACCTGCGAAAAACCACCAGTGGCCCACTAGGTGTAAAAACAGTGGGCCACCTGCTAGCCACCAGTGGCAAGCCACAAGCTGTCTGCCACCAGTGGCCCACTAGATGGTGTGTTATCTGGGTTAGCCGATGGGCTTATGGCATGGAATGGTGTCCGGCGTCCGTCCGTCCATCCGTCCGTCCGTAAACTTTGTGGCATTTCGACTTCTTCTCCAGAACCACAAGGCCTAGAAAGCTGAAACTTTGTGTACAGACTCCTTGGCTAGTAAGGATTATATATTGTAGCTTTGGGTCCCCTGTGACCCCTAATAAGGGCCACAGGGGCCGCGCCCTAAAAACCTATTTTCATCTTCTTCTCCATAACCATGAGGCCTAAAAAACTTAAACGTTGTGTACAGACTCCTTGACTAGTGAAGATACTAAATTGTAGCTTTGGTGGCCCTGTGACCCCTTATAAGGGCCACGCCCTAAAAACCTATTTTCATCTTCTTCTCCAGAACCATGAGGCCTAGAAAGCTGAAACTTTGTGTACAGACTCCTTGACTAGTGAGGATGATGAATTGTAGCTTTATAATTTATAATAATATTGCCCGTCAGCCAGTCCTTGAACAGGCTATTTTTTGCCAGGACTGGTTTCTTTTTGGTCAGGACTGGTAACTTTTCAAATTTTTTCTTAAATTTCCCAAAGGAATTGACCAATGAATTTTCAGGACAGGCTAGATTTCCAATCTATTTTATACACTGCTATATACTTAATTTTATGATTGGTGACCCTGTGGCCTCTACAAAGGGGGAATCACATTGGCCACACTCTACATCATAGTTGATGATGAAGCCTGATGAGCTACAGAGCCAATGGCTCTATTTTTGTCTGATAAAGTACTTTTTTTCCGATTGTTCTAACCGCTGGGCATCTTAGTATCCCCAATAAGGTAGAATCTATAGTTTTTGAGTGCCGTCACGAAACAATGGTCTTTAAAGTCAATTACAATGTTTCAAAAAGCATTCCCTTGTTCATATCATTATCACATTATCATTATCTACAAACTCCGATTAACAAGATTTATGAAAACTCAATTTGTGAACTGAGGACATCAATTAATCAACAACCGTCTTAAAGAGGAAAGAAACAACGCTTGCTTGGCATGTTGAAGATTTATTTCGATACAATATATTTACCTATATTAAAGATCAAGGAGCATAATATTTTTATTTACCCTTGTTATACAGTTATCTAACAACTTCAAACCGATACTTAACCATTTGTAAATATCGCTGTATGCTATAAGAGGAAATCTTCCATGTTCACCAAAAACTTGCAAATTATTACTATTTTTACACCCAAAATATTTCTGAAAAAAACGTCGATGTACTCGCTCTATGCACACATGCCAAACTCCACAACAATAATGTAATACTGGAACCACACATGAATCGGACAATTTAAATGCTGCTTTATCATCAATTCTATTTGTTTATCATTTGGCAACGCTACTTGCATGGAAAGGGTGGTTCATATCACAATGCTTTTGCCGTGATTCAGTAACAAAATAATGTTGTTAAAACATGCTGATTGCACAACTAACTATGATTGCCTAAATCAGGCATCTCCCATTCTATCCCACAAAGTCGGCGTAAGAGAACAGAGGCTGTATCAACATTACATGACTTGATCTGCCTAGAGCTGTGGGGGAGAGAATGCGCTGGTCGGGGCAAGGTATCCTTCTTTTAACATTGAGTGTTCGCTAGCGCTCCGAACAACCCGGGAAATTTTGTGTTACTGAACTCACGGCTGGTATAGGATTTCAATTCGCCACTGAATGTGATTGATAAATTATATGTTTATATTGGAATAAAAATTACGTAAACGAGTTAAAATAGACAAACTCGAAAAATGATAGAGTAGCCCTAATAATCATGTGATTTGCAATAAAGTATAGGTTTGCCCTAAACTTTTAAAACGTTCCTACGACATCGTGATTATACCAGAACAGGGCAAAACTAGACTTGATTACAAAACACATGATGGCTTGGGCTACTCTATTACTAAAGATATTGTTGAAACGTGACAGCAGTCAATTAGAATTTGCAAAAATTGAATTTTACTTCCATCGAACAAGTAAGTTGTTCTGTAAAACCACTGTGGCTTTACCTATATTGATACATTATAAAATGCATCCATTGCTTCTTGTCTCTTGGGAAATTATAAGTTATATAGTGCTCGAAGCTCTCGTAAAATCTAAACTTTACCTTTTCCTTCGATTTCATAGTCATTATTTCAATCCCAATAAATCAAGGTCTCTATTGCTTCACCCGTTGAATGGCTGGATTTAAATGACGTCACAGATCAATCTGATGACTCGATTAACGGAGCCTAGTGTGATCTATACAAAAATTAATAACTCCTGAAGTTTAGTTTTTAAAATGAGTTAATATAAAATTGTAAAATACCTAAACTGTAACTGTTTCAGGCTTCAGCACATCATGATTTCACAAAATCGTAGAAGTTAATGGTTATTTGATTATTTCTTTATAACGTTGTCTCAATACGTTCTGACACTGAAGTTTTTCCAAAGTAAATTTAAATATTTTTTTATCAGATTCAGTTTTTCATTTGAACCATTAGGAATTATTATCAAATCAGTCAAAGGGACATGTTTTGTCGAAAACAGCAGTCAAGAAAACACTGACGATCACATGTTGATACGGATAGAGTAAATAGCGCCTTGAGCAACCACTAGTGGATGGATATGTGCGCTATATAAATATTCATATAATAATAATAATACAAGGAAAAACGCCTACAGGGAACAATGCCTACACTGAATGTTGTGACTTTGATTTAAACATATTTTATTCATGATGAAAAGGATGAGGAACAAGTTCTCCAACTTAGAATACCTTCTCCTTAGAATGTACATGGATGAGTTACAATGTTTTGCAAGGATGACAGAGCATGAACATCAAGACAGATAAGAAATTGAAAATGAAAATACAAAAAAGATAAAACTGATATATTACAAGAATCGCTTTGTCTCACTAATGAATGATTGTACTAACTTAAATACATTTATATTTTGACAAGGTGATAGGTCAGCACTTCCTTCCAACAAAAGTTTAAGGTTAACTGGTACACCTGCGAATGTACATATGCGCTCTACTGATAACGTTAAGTTTAATCTTTGTTGAATGTACATTGGGCATTTAAAAAAATAGTGATAAGAATTCTCAACAGGATATGTTGTGACTTTGTCGCAATACCATTCTTAAAAGCTTACTGTACCACAAATTAACCATTTATTTGCAACTTTGCCAAACCCAAGCGATCAAATGATAAGAGAAACGAAACAACTCTGCTACAAGTTTATATGGAAAAACAAACCCGACAAAGTTAATTTAGACACTATCACTAACAACTATATGAACAAGACGGAATAAGGCTTCCAGATAAAGGAAGTCTCATTCAATCATAAAACTCTTATTAAAAAATAAAGACACTGTTACAAACAAGCATTAAAGGTAGTATATGGAGCTTTATTTTAATTTGAAAGTGAAAGTTTATTCGTATTCAAGGCCTCATGGCCAAAAGTACAAAATCGTATGTACATATAATCAGAGCGCATGAACATCGAGATGGTATATTACATAGGTAAATTACGTTTGAGAAAAATAGCAAGATTCTTAAGATATTCAATATTTTGTGAAGCCATAAGCAAATTAAATTTTTCCCTTGTCGGATTGGTATGAAAATGGCTTGGTAACAGCAATTTTCTACTTATTTCATAAAATGGACAAACTAATAAAAAATGAAATTCATCTTGAATAACGCCATAATTACATTTTGTACATTTGAGTAGGTCAGTATTAACATTTTTATCATATCGGTATTGCTGTATATTAAGTTTGTGACTCATACATCTGAACTTACACAGAGTACGTACCAAGTCTCTATTTGAAATAAGCTTAAAAATGTAAACCTCTGGTTCCAGAATACTCTTGTAAGAACAATAATTATGCAGATATGATGACGAACATAATTTACTATGCCATAATTGATACTGAATGTCATGACATCGTTGTTTAAAACATTTCAAAAACGCTGGAATGTCAGCTTTATACAAACATGTGAAACGTTTCTGTAATAACAACCCGCACAAATCACTTTTGGAGAGACACATTCACAACGTGACGTCATATAGCCGCGCGTGTCTATGGCGTCATTACAATCGAAAGAAACCCGTCGCATTCTACGCGTCCGAAAGCTTTATGCGACGGCAAAGTCATTTGATGATCGATTATTTCTATACTTTCGGACAATTTCACTGACAATCAAACATGATTTGCATCGGCACATGTGAAAATTGGCAGATAGTAACTACATGGAATAAATCGCACTTCGGGGGAAACAACTTGTCAGTCAAACGTGATTGGTATCGCCACATGTGAATTAATGACAGTAAGCAGCAACATGGACAAATCTGACATTTGTAAAATGTTTGTAAATTTCGGAGATAATGTTTTTGAGACTCTAAGCGCTTGTTATATTTGATTCACTTTCGTGTTTTGAAAACTTCCTCAAACTAAATCTTAAAAGCTTACGGTTTCGGGTTGATACATTGCCTGAACATGTTCTTTTCGCTGTCTTTTCATTTTAGTGAACACTCATGGCATTTAAATATATCCGAATCATTGCCGATTCATTCATAAAATGTTCAAGTTTTGTAAGAACCGCCACACTGGTTAACTTTCCATTACTGCATTATTGAGTACTATCCATTATCTAAAATACTGCACTGATCATTCACAGAGAATGTGTCAGAAGCTCGCGAGCATGTTTTGTTAAACAATAAAACATGATAAATCAAAAGAAACGGGATAAAGACAACTGAAGTCATTTTCACTTCCTGATAGCGTGTTTTTATTCGACAGTTTTGGATTCTGAAAGTTTATATCTAAATGCTTTGAAACCTTAAAACCTGTAAATACCATTGTTTATGCCCTTGGGTTTTGATTTAACCAGCAATGAACCAATATCGGGACTACCTATATGACGTTTTTCTAATATTTAAGCTACAGCTGTACTGCCAAATTGATAGTTTTTCTTCCAGACCCTAAAGCAAAAATATTCAATTGATGACCAACCAAGTCTAGAAAAGTATAGCAAGTCTAGATCGCTCAGCGTTAGACTAAAGTTAAAGCATCTTCTGGGCTCCATTTTGTTATGATACATAATTTGTTTTAAAATATTTTCAATATTGAAAAAACACTTCTGAGACTAAATGTTAGTCTACGCCCCTCCACTGTGTAAAACAGTCGATACTTCTCAATCAAATGACACTATTTATATTTGACCCCGGCAATTCATGGCTCTTTTAAACAACAATACCTGATGGCCATTATCTGTTTATAAACATTTGTTAACTATCTGCTACGGGCTTAAATTCTCTCAAATACGGGCATGTTTAGTATTGTTTACCGCTCGAATAAGTGCCGGTTACCTAGACAACGATTTGGGCGTGGCTTATTTTGAAACCGTTACTTAGCCTGTCTTTGTCAATATGGACAAAACCACATTGTTTAATGAAGTTTGTGATGTTGCTGCGCATGACCCCTAACCTGTGACGTCATGCATACATTTGCATACCAATAACTTCCGCTTATCTGTCAAATCCAGTGACCCAAATGTCACAACCAGTCTCACAGGACCCAAGTTGGTATCCCGTCAGCTGTTAGGTATTCGCACTGTAATTTTGTGAAAATGACATCTCAATTGAGCCTTGAGGAACATATTGATGTCATGTACAATGTTGTTCAAGGACGAAAATTGCGTGGAACTTACAAGGTAATTTGTTTGTTTATTGTATCAATATGGTTATTTGTTTTGCTTACATTTTCAATATTTTTAGTTATCGTGTCAATATTTTGATTTTTTAAATATCACAAATACTTCTACTATTTGTGTCAGTATTGTTATCTATTTTATTTATATTAGCGATACCTTTTACTTATGTTATTCATACAGAACTTGGTACAAACGGGAGCCATGTTAAGTCTAGAAAATGTTAGCAAGTCTAGATTTAGGCTGAAATTAAGTAAAGTTTTACTTTTTGCATCAAAATTGCGAATTACTTTACTTATACTAGCATTCCGTTTTTACATATTGTAGCAGTTTAGATTTTTAATTCTCTTATCCGTACGTTTATTATTCATATTATTCATATTCGTATTGTAGTATTCGTATCCGTATCCTAGTATCAATATTCATATTCGTACTCGTATCATAGTGTTGCTATCTTTTAAGCGTAATTTTATATATCCATATGAAAAAAGGGTTATGATTTTGCACTCAAATGCCGATTATTAATCGAGAAACTCCATTGGTAATGGCAAACCTAAGAAATGATATTTCATGATATGATATGATAATAGGATAATTATTATATGAATGCCTATTAAAATTTTAAGTTTTCTTTGTCAACATGGGGGGACACGGCCCCAAATGTAATCAAATCAACCGTCTAATTGTTATCACAAACTGATAGGCTTAAACTGATATAATCTCTTTGTTTATTCGTATGTGACATAATGTTGGGACAGGTGTTGATAGATAATAGAAATATGAACATATGTAATAATGATAATATCAACAGTGTATAAAGATTGAAATCTCGCTACATATGTTGTACAGTTTAATGCTGATATCCAAAATGGAAGATGTAATCTCTTTGTTTATTCGTATGTGACATAATGTTGGGACAGGTGTTGATAGATAACAGAAATATGAACATATGTAATAATGATAATATCAACATTGTATAAAGATTGAAATCTCGCTACATATGTTGTACAGTTTTATGCTGATATCCAAAATGGAAGATGTACTCTCTTTGTTTATTTGTGAGTGAGATAATGTTGGGACAGGTGTTGATAGATAACAGAAATATGAACATATGTTATAATGATAATATCAACATTGTATAAAGATTGAAATCTCGCTACATATGTTGTACAGTTTTATGCTGATATCCAAAATGGAAGATTGTTAATGTGATGTCCTGTCCATTCGCGCATAAATCTAAATGGTCAGTTTGAGGAATGCAGCAGGTGTATGGGACCTTTATCTGATGTTTGTGAACCCTCACCCTTCCCCTCAGATACTGTGTTTTGCCAATATACTTTTCATGGAAACCCCGACATGAACTTAAATAAATAATATTATGGGCACTGCAGTTCGTGCCAGAGTGAACATTAAATTCGTTATGCTTTCGGACACCCTTATTGACTTTAAGAGACATTTTAGAAGTTGGAATGACAATAAGGAAGAGGGTATTTGGATGACAACTTCTTTATTCAAATTATGCGTGCCATTGTCAATTAAACAACATTGCTTGACAACGACACAAGGAACTGTCAAATCGTCACACAACATGAACAAGTTGTTATCAATATAATTCTCCTACTTAAATACTCTTATAGATTTTCCCTCTTTGATAAAGAATTTTTTTATTTTGAAACGTTAGAAGTTTGCCATGTTCTTGTAAATATGCTAGGGCTTTTCTCTTATCCTAAGCTACAACGAAGCACGTACAGCCAGTGGTTCACAGACCTTGCGATCGTGAATGAAACAATAACACTTAGTGAGCAGAGTTGAATAGTCTCCCTCAGACTGAACACTCAGACTGTAGTTATTATTAGTTTGACCTAACAAAACCTCGATAAAAGCAAGTCTAGATCTGTAGTAGACTACATCTGAAATAGCCATTTGTCTGAGGCTCCTTTTTATATTTAATGAATAAATCGTTTTTAGAAGTTTTTTTCAGAGACTTTATATATGTCTTAAGAGTTAAAGTATAGCAAGGGTATGCTATGTGAAAAGGGTTCCGTTCATTATGAAGAGAAGAGACTTGTTTTTTGCAAGGGTCAAATATTTATTTAAATACATAACATTTTAAATCAGGTAAAGCATAGTCATTCAAGGCTAAGTTAGGTTATGCGAAATTAGAAGTCTATATTCATATGAATAGAATCGAAGTTACAAACTGCCCCACTATTAAAACTTTAAGTTACTATGATAAAGCAATATTGAAAATTTTCCTTAACTTGTATTCAAGTTGTTGAATACGATATATATATATGCAAGGGAAAGGCTTTAAACATTGAAGGAGTAGATGATTGGTTTCAGTTGTTGATGGTTTGTGACCAAGTATGCGTTTTTACGTTATCAACTTGTCAATCTCAGTTATTAATCAACAAAATTGTAACCAGTTTCATCTTGGTATGTCATCATCGTGTACTGAAAGATTTTATATGTAACAACAAAAATAAAATGAGTGTGAATTGTGAAGTATGAAGTATTAATGTGATTGAACTATTGTATGAGTCTTATTCTCAACGTCAGCATTGGCTTTACAAAGGTCACTGAACTATTTTGTATATTGTGGCTGGTCTCATTGTAACTTGCCCACCTTTCCGTAGAATTATTTTCAAACTTTAAAAAAATAAAATCATTTTATCAAATATAAGAAAGGAGCCTCGGGGAACTAGAAATTTCTGTTCACTACAGATCTAGACTTGCTTTTCAAGAAGTTTTGTTCATGTTAAAATGTTATTAACTACGTTAGTCTGAGTGTAAGATTAACCATTTCGCTAACCTTGCAGTAACAATTTATTTGAAGAAAATGTAGGATTATATATGATTATACACATACTTTTACAATGTACATCTTTCATCTTAATCATAAGCACTCAATCGTGGCATTAGTTTTGTCATTTTTTGAAAATATTGTTATTATATACCCTCTATAAATGAGATATGGTAAGATATGAAATACAAGAAACACGCCGAAACAAATAAAACAAACAAATATACTGTAAATTAAATAAACATGAAACATATTAGGTGAAAAGAAGCAGGTTTAGGATTGTTGTGCTTTTATATGTGCTTACAAAAGTTTTAAATTCACTTTCGGAAATGGTTATGGCCCAAAGTCAACAAGCCTTACTTATCTTCCTTTTTTATATCGTAAGCATAACGTGATATATCATATATTACAACATATGACAATTTAATAAAATAGTTTTATTCTTCTAGTTGAGATAGGAATGGAGGCATATATTTGACTAGATCGAGAGGCTCTACATGTACCTGCAACCCCACTAGATAGCATGTTAGTTTGCGGCTCGCTGTGCGAGGATACAACATTTTGGCGACAGAAGATTCGGTCTAATATTTGACATGTCGACAACAAAAGGTCTTAAGTACTCTTTAGAAATGACAAGGGAACAACAATTTTTGACAGAATAGATAGACAGACTATACCACAGCTTAGCATATATAAATGGGTATGATGACAACTTGAAGGCATTATATTGTCATAATTTGACGGCATTTTATTGTCATAAGATGTCCGTTTACGTATTATTGATTGAGGAAGTCGAGATTTTACTGGCAATATAATATCACATCTACAAGAGATTATTTCTAATAAATAAGTTGTAAATCCATAATTTCTTTGCAATAAAGAAGTTGGTTGTAATTCATATGATTTGTATGTCTTCAATTATATTGCACTATCAGGAATTTGTTTTGAACTCTTATGAAAGGTTGGCTTTGGGGTTTTTTTGCCCCCCGAGTGTAATTGTATATGGTCAGATTAACTTAATCTTATTTCGATTGCCCGCTGTGATTCTATATCCAATTAATATTTCTATGTAATATTTACGAGATAACAAATGTAAAAATATCTGTATGTCTGGCATATCTAGCTAAATCTGTCACTATGCTTTATTACCGACCCTCTCGCCATTGAACATACACATTCTCGACACACCTGTTCAGCAAGCACCGTGGAATAGGACGGTCTTTGCTTATCAACAGGCTCGCAGTGTTTGCGTCAGGCTAAATACAGTTTGCTTTCCACCTTAAGATGGCCGGCGTCATGCGGAGTGTCAACATTGACTTAGGTTTAAGAAAAGGAATTTTGCTACGCAGTGAAATCATTATTAAGCAAAGTGTTGTTCGGAGCTATGTACATTCGCGCCTTTGTTACAGGCTTATTTTGAGTACTATACGCAGTATAGATTCGGTAAAATCAAAACATACATTACATACTTATAATGATAAGTCATGATATGAAAATATGAAGGACTATTTATCTTTTCGGGTTTTAAAAGTTGTCCTGGTATAATGGGAAAACTTATGCTAAACCTCACAAAAAAAAGATCACAAATTTAAAAATAGAAAAAAGACAAACTGCAAGCAAAATCAAACTCCTTGTATTGGCTTACTTAGGCTTTTATCTTATCTTTGGAATTAAGTCTGTGAATTTATTTGATTGCTTATGTTTATTCCATAAGTTCAATAAGTTATGTTTTCTCTTTCTGTTTTTTAAACTACAAATATGTATATGAAATACTTTTCTTTTACAAAAATGCTTATACTTAGATCATTTTTATCGTCTCATTTCTACATTGCTGAATGAGGACCTAAACTTTATCAATGGTTTCTTTTAATAAACAGCCAATTTGTCTATTTGCATTGCGCTAGTGTCCATTCTCTTAGTGATTGCTACCAGAGCTACACAAAATTGATCAACTACATTGAAATAACAGCTTTGGAGAATATGATCCTTTCCTTATCAACAATAAAAGACTATGCTTCATAAATCCTGTTGTTACTAAGTTCGTTTCTTGATCACTTTCCAGAAGATATTCCTGATGTTGCCACATATATAAAATAATCTATACCTGATATGAAATGTAAACTTCTGCTATTGCAGCTGCTTTGGATATTTCAACTGTACAAGGAATCACTGAACCTTTCACACCGAGTTAACATTTCTGTCTGTCTGTTTTAACAATCACTAGATGACGTTTACTAATCTTTGTGTCCAATTTTCCAATCACTACACCACTTTTACTGATAATTATGTGTCTGATTTTCCAATCACTACACCAGTTTTACTGATCATTTGTGTCTCTTTTTCCAATCACTACAACAGTTTTACTGATCATTATGTGTCTGATTTTCCAATCACTACACCACTTTTACTGATCAATTTGTGTCTCTTTTTCCAATTACTACACCAGTTTTACTGATCATTATGTGTCTGATTTTCCAATCACTACACCAGTTTTACTTATCTTTATGTGTGTGTGTCTTTCCAATCACTACACCAGTTTTACTGATCATTATGTGTCTGATTTTCCAATCACTACACCACTTTTACTTATCTTTATGTGTGTGTCTTTCCAATCACTACACCAGTTTTACTGATCATTATGTGTCTGATTTTCCAATCACTACACCACTTTTACTTATCTTTATGTGTGTGTTTTTCCAATCACTACACCAGTTTTACTGATCATTATGTGTCTGATTTTCAAATCACTACACCACTTTTACTTATCTTTATGTGTGTGTTTTTCCAATCACTACATCAGTTTTACTGATCATTATGTGTCTGATTTTCCAATCACTACACCACTTTTACTTATCTTTATGTGTGTGTCTTTCCAATCACTACACCAGTTTTACTGATCATTATGTGTCTGATTTTCAAATCACTACACCACTTTTACTTATCTTTATTTGTGTGTCTTTCCAATCAATACACCAGTTTTACTGATCATTATATATGTGTCTGATTTTCAAATCACTACACCACTTTTACTTATCTTTATGTGTGTGTCTTTCCAATCACTACACCAGTTTTACTGATCATTATATATATGTCTGATTTTCCAATCACTACACCACTTTTACTTATCTTTATGTGTGTGTCTTTCCAATCACTACACCAGTTTTACTGATCATTATGTGTCTGATTTTCAAATCACTACACCACTTTTACTTATCTTTATGTGTGTGTCTTTCCAATCAATACACCAGTTTTACTGATCATTATATATGTGTCTGATTTTCAAATCACTACACCACTTTTACTTATCTTTATGTGTGTGTCTTTCCAATCACTACACCAGTATTACTGATCATTATGTGTCTGATTTTCAAATCACTACACCACTTTTACTTATCTTTATGTGTGTGTTTTTCCAATCACTACAAGATGTTAACTCTTCATTATGTGTCTGTTTCCCAATCACCACAAGACGTAAACTAATCATCATATGTCTGTTTTTCCAATCACTACATGAAGTAAACTAAGCATTATGAGTCTGTTCCAATCACTACAAGACGTGTACTTATCATTATGTGTTTGTTTTTACCAATCACTTCAAGACGATAACCAATCATTATGTGTCTGTTTTCCAAAATTACCACAAGACGTTAACAAATTATTATGTGTCTGTTTTTAACCAATCATGACATTTCGGTATCAAGCACTGCAAGACTTTATGTGTGTGGTGACAAGACAAGACTAATCATCATGATTGTGTCTGTTTTTCCTTCACTTCACTTCAAGACGTTAACTAATAATTATGTGTCTCTTTACCAATCACCACAAGACGTTATCTAATCAGTATGTGTCTGTTTTCCAATCACCACAAGACGTTGACTAATCATTATATGTCTATTTTCCCAAACGTCACAAGACGTTAACTTATCATTATGTGTCTGTTTTTCCAATCACTTCAAGACGTTAACTAATAATTATGTGTCTCTTTACCAATCACCACAAGACGTTAACTAATCATTATGTGTCTGTTTTCCAATCACCACAAGACGTTAACTAATAGTTATGTGTCTGTTTTCCAATCACCACAAGACGTTAACTAATCATGATTGTGTCTGTTTTCCAATCACCACAAAACGTTAACTAATAATTATGTGTCTGTTTTCCAATCACCACAAGACGTTAACTTATCATTATGTGTCTGTTTTCCAATCACCACAAGACGTTAACTTATCATTATGTGTCTGTTTTCCAATCACCACAAGACGTTAACTAATCAGTATGTGTCTGTTTTCCAATCACCACAAGACGTTAACTTATCATTATGTGTCTGTTTTCCAATCACCACAAGACGTTGACTAATCATTATATCTTCTTTGAGAGGCATTTTAGAAGTTGGGATGAAAATAATGCTGAGGAATATATGGATGACATATATATATATATATATGCCCCTAGCTCATTACTCTTCCTCTGCTTGAGAACGACACAAGAATCTGTGTCGAAACGTCGCATACAATGAACAAAGAAGTTGTCATCCATATATTCCTCAGCATTATAATCATTATATGTCTATTTTCCCAAACGTCACAAGACGTTAACTAATCATTATGTGTCTGTTTTTCCAATCACTTCAAGACGTTAACTAATAATTATGTGTCTCTTTACCAATCACCACAAGACGTTATCTAATCAGTATGTGTCTGTTTTCCAATCACCACAAGACGTTAACTTATCATTATGTGTCTGTTTTTCCAAACACTTCAAGACGTCAACTAATCATTATGTGTCTCTTTTCCAATCACCACAAGACGTTAACTAATAATTATGTGTCTATTTTCCAATCACCACAAGACGTTAACTAATCATTATGTGTCTCTTTTCCAAATCATCACAAGACGTAAACTTATCATTATGTGTCTCTTTTCCCAAACGTCACAAGGCGTTAACTAATCATTATATGTCTCTTTTCCAAATCATCACAATACGCTTACTAATCATTTTGTGTCTGTTTATCCACCAGGGGGAGATTCAGAACAGCAGCACTTGTTTCGAGAGACACGTGGTTGAAATACAGTCCACGGCAATTGCCGAGTGCCTGAAGCAAATCAAGCGTGACGCGAACAAGAGGGGGGTGTGGTCGGGGATCACTGACCCGGATATGGATGGGCTGCGAGGTCGGTACCGCGAGACTTGGTCGACCTGTATCTGGTTTCTACTGGACTCTGAGGACGATGACGATGAAGTTGACCTTGAACCTGGGTCGTCATGCAGGATAACTCTAAATCGATTTGAACTCTTTCCTATTTTGAAAAAGTGGGACTTGGGTGTCAACATATACGCCTTGATTGAATGATGAGTGGAACTTAAGGCAACTTTGAATCCTTAAAACTTTCAATGGATATCTAAAGTGACACAGGAACATACCAGTCGACCTTTTAAAAATCATTCCTCATTTTCAAAAGTAGAGAAAATTGGGATATACGGGTCACAATCTACGCCTTGATAAGTCAATGGCGTATCTCTGGGATCTTGAAACGCGACTTCTGATTTCTTCTCTTTTACTCCGACGACGATGGCCACCTTGAATCGGTATTAACTCTTTCATATGACCAAAAGTAGGACAAGGATGCCAATATCATTTTTAAGCCTTGATTAGTCAATGACGTCACAGTATAGAATATTTAAAGAGCTCTTATATAACATATATGAATTAAGACCTAATACACCTGGTGTATTAAGATCACAAGGTACTTTGTAAACCAATAGTTATACCACTGAGTTACGATCTTTTTAGTGACCTAAGAATGAGCGCAGGTGAATATACCGAGGCTATTGAGACCTATTAGAAACTGATGATGAAGGTATACTATTGCAGATCTATAAAGACAATTCAACTCTCCGAATGGTCTGAAAACAGCGCTACCCTTAAGTTAGAGCGGAGCGAGTCATTTAATTTGATATACATGTACATATAGCTGTACTGACAACATATGAATACCACCAGGAAATTAATCTGAATTGTTTTTTACTCAAAAATATTTCTTGCCAAGTTCGATGGATTATGTCAAAGGGAATACTAAATCTTCCCCTGTGTAGAAACCGTTTTAAGCACCTGTAAAAGATTAAGCTTTAATGCACAAATGTTAACGGATATATTTGTTTACGCCGGATTTGAACCTCTTGCATGTAGTTAATGAAAGTATGTTTCTTTAGTTAAGTATAATACAGTACATGTACATATCATAAATGCTTAGTGTACATTAGTAATATTTATTGATGATCATGATATGCGTTTTTAGTCTGACACTGGTCTTAAATGAGTGTAATTCATGATGGTACTTATTTTTATTAGTAGCATTAGTATATTGTACCTGTTTGGTTATAACTTCGTTATGATTTCTAAGAAATTGTATTTTTAATGAATATATATTATTCTTGTATTTATGAAAAAATATCAACATGCATTGTATATGTATCGAAATAAATTTAATCGAATCTATGTTATCAATTTCCTTTTCCCTTTAGTTATTGCTAATGGTTATGAGATCACCAGGAAACCAAAACTTGGCTCAGGTCAATCCATGATTTGAATTTGTTGAAATCGTCAGGAATGAGGAAATCAATTTCAAAATGCACATATTGTACATTAATTAGCTTCATAGCCTTACTATGGTGTTATTTCAATATTTGACGTCGACTTTGTTAGCTCACCAGGGCCTAGGGTTTTCAATATAAGTGCAACGATGTTTTCCAGGGGCCCCTTTCATGAAGCCCTAAGGTGATCGTAAGTTCCTAAGGTAACCTTAGTGCAATGTTAAAGAATGGGAGTTAAGGTCAACCTTAGTAAAGGCTGCTTTGTGAAAGGTGGCCCAGGGCAAAATTATTTGAAGAAGCCCATTTTCTTCAATTACCTGCCCGACGATCGTCGCAAGTACGATATATTTACAGTTGTTTGAGTGGCATTCTTGAAGTTAATGGTATAAGGAAGAAAGAGTAATTCTCTGGATGAACAACTTCTTTATTTGACAGTAACGGTAAAGATTCTTATACCGTTTTCAAGCATATGTGGTCAAATAAAGAGGGGTAAGGCAATTTATACAGTTTGGTACATGTATGATACTGAGAAAACAATAACAGTAACAGTCAATGCTGTTTCTATAGGGGAGACCAGGGCAAAGCGCGCCCCCGGGGCAAAGTGACCACGCGTAATTTCTCCAAACCTATCGACAAATGAAGTAATTTGTCATTACCAACGAATGAAAGTAACCGTAATGAAGCTTTGACCAACGCTGGAATCATTTGCCTGAGTTGTGGACGCAGAATTTCAAATATTCGAAAAAACGCGATTTTACTATATCGAACAGATATGTCTCAAATTCAAATATCTAATAAAAATACAAAACGGAACATTGAACTCTCGTGCATATGTAACATGAATTGGTATCATAATTCATTGAATAATGAAATTTGTAATTACTTGCTTTAATGACTTTCTGTGATGTTCATAACAAATACTACCCTTGATGGGGCAAAACGTGCCGGGGGGAGCGCTTTGCCCCGTGTGTTATAAAATATATCATTTTGGTTAACATATTGGTGTTAAAGTTATTATTTTGCATTTCTTTAGCAAATAATGTAAAGGTGAACTATCATTTTCATATCAGCATTCTGATTTTTTTATATTAAAATGAAATATACCATTTTACTTAAAGGGTTTTGTTTTGTTAAAGAATCACGACAAGAAACAGTTACCAAAGCATATTTTTCTGTTGTTTTTTAAATCATGAATATATAATTCATTGTATATTAATGTTCAACCCTAAACGATAAGCAATTTATGCCGTTCTGCCAAGTCCGACACATAATAGTTGTATGAATTCTTTAATTCGTCCATATAACCAATTCAATTCATCTTATATTCTATTATTTTACTGGTTTTGATATTCAAAAACCTACATTATCAACACATTCGTAGTTGAAAGAAATGTACATGTACCAACCATAACGATATTTGGTCATTGAGAATGTTGAACATGTTAAGGAATAGTTTACGCATTCTTGCATATATTGTCAACTTTAATGTTAATTCTATCCTTCATATGGGTTCAATGGTTGCCTTGCATTATCAAGATGATAGCTTTTGATTTGTATTGGCTGATTATATGTGTGTAATATCTATTACATTCTGTGTTGTTTTTCGAATGGGGCAAAGCGCCCAGGGGATTGGGCACTTTGCCCCAAACTACAGGGCAAAGCGCGCCCCCTTAGTCAAAATATATTTACGTAAAAATATCCTTATTCCGAAATGGCAGATTAAAAAGGCATGTGCCATG
Organism: Steromphala cineraria; assembly: GCA_916613615.1. Classification (NCBI taxonomy): domain Eukaryota; kingdom Metazoa; phylum Mollusca; class Gastropoda; order Trochida; family Trochidae; genus Steromphala; species Steromphala cineraria. Next base: position 39,254,909 of record OU744726.1, read on the forward strand.
TTACAGTCTATCTGATAAGTACTAGAGATAGTGTGCAAGTTGCATTCTGTACATGTCGGGGTGCCCACTAGACGCACTTTTATGTTAGGGGGCGCGCTTTGCCCTGGTCTCCCCTATTTGTTTTCTCATTATCGTTATTATTATAAAGAAGTTGTTCATCCATAGAATTACTCTTGTCTTCCTTATATTTACATATTTACGGATACATGTATCTTATCAGTAAAAGATCTTCGAAAATCTAGGCACTAGCCTATCAGACTAAGTGGGAATTGTCATCTCCTTTAAGAACAAAATGGTAAAGTACTGGAAATGAAAATTCAAATAAGCCATGATCATAAAATTATTTAAGTAAAACAATAGTTGAGAAATAAAATTGTTTGTCCAATCATTGGCACAAGTACATTTTACTGTAATGCAGGTGTTAATGTTGAGCTCGTTTCTTTCAACTTGTAAACAGTTAGAGCCTGTTGAGCCACAGAGCCCATTACTCTCTGACATGCTCTTAGCCTATGTAATGAAACGTCAATTTTAATAATGACCCGGTGTATTTATTGCGTAGATATCTTCCAAGTTGTGTTTACTTTCAGGTTTATATATTTGTATGCACATAAATCTATAATGTTTAGTCAATGTTGATTCGTTAAGTCAAGGATTTCCACAGCTCACACCTGTGCTATGAAAGTCCTTTGTGAAGTATATTAGCATACATAGTTTCGCCAAAAATCAATTACTACTAATGATCGGTGTAAAAGGAGCTAGGACTCATACACTTTAATACTAGAGTTAGTTGTACTTCATTCTAATAATGATACCCCGCTACCGACAAGTGTAACATTTAATTGGAGATAAATTATTGAATTAACAGTCACTTATTTTATTTGGAAAAAAGGCATGTATGACACGAACTAACATTGACAACAAAGGATTTTAATGAATATTTACATTTATGTTTTTGTTGGGAATATATTATCCATTTGTTTTTCACGTCTTCGTCAAAAGGATCGTTTGAGCTATCACCATTTTACGCAATAATCTGTTATACAGGAATACAACACTTCTGTATCCCTTTGTTCTCGATGCTTGCCCTTAACATTGTCACGGGGGTCGTTATCACCATTATATGGGTGTTGTATTGTCTACCTTTAATAACGGCCCAATCAGAGAGTAAGTGATCACACCTTCTCAGGATAAGTATATTCAATTACTCGTTGACGTTTGACAAATTAAAGGTAACAATTCATGTTAAGGTGTAACAAATTTACGTCAAATGGATATCACAGTTGGTGATTTTTTAAAAGTTGCAGGCCATCTAAAAGGTACACATTGGTGTAAAAGTAATTTGTATATGCGAAAAGTTGATAGCTTAAAGGGGCAGTAGCACATTTTTAGGGGGAATATTAGGTGATGTCACAAAAATTAAAATAAATGGTTTCAGTTGAAAGACAATGTATTATAAATAAATAGCGTTTGCTTTGGAGGGATCTGATTCGCTGAAGGCCGTCAGAGCGATTCTGTTCATACCCGTGTCAACTTAATTTCGTGACATCATAATATATATGACGTCATATCTAGCCACGCCCCCGTGGCGGACCGTTTTTCGCGAAAATAGTGCATCTCTCTTTGTTGTTAAATTGTGTATTTGGAGAAACAATATGTCTTCAAAACAATAAGTATATGCAGATATATTTATAAGAATTGACTTCGAAATTTATAAAGTTTATGGAGGTATAAACTTAAAAACCACAGTGCAAACTTGGCATAAATCCGCTACGCGGATTTACACAGTTTGCACAGCGGTTTTTAAGTTTATACCTCCATAAACTTTATAAATTTCGAAGTCAATTCTTAATAAACTAAATGAAGCAGAAATAATTCAAAAATATAATGTTAAGTTTAGCCATGCGATTCCTTTTTCTAGCAAAAACTGAATTAAAGGTGTTCACAAAAAATGGCCGCCGATGGATTTTATGCGAATCTTTATACTTTGTCCTCTGACTATAGATGATTGATTTGTGTAATGAGATTTTTTACACTATCAAATTAATACAGTTAGCATCAACATACAATTATCAGTACAAAAATTAAAATATAAAACTTTCAAAAAACGTGCTACTCTCCCTTTAAATGATTTATTATTTTTTCTATGGAATGCAGCTCAATGTCTTTATAATGTGAAGTCACAATGACAAAGTTCACTATTTAGTTGTTTGTATTATTAACTTTATTTAAGAATTGACATCAAAATTTATTAAGTTCATGGAGGTATAAACTTAAAAACCGCTATGCAAACTGTGTAAATCCGCGTAGCGGATTTACGCGAAGTTTGCACAGCGGTTTTTAAGTTTATACCTCCATGAACTTAATAAATTTTGAAGTCAATTCTTATAAATAAATATACACATATTTGATGTTTTAATACGTTCATTTGCTCCAAATAATCAAATTCGCAACAAATAGGATTGCACTATTTACGCGAACGAATTCAACTATCAACAAAACGAGAGAGATAAATTGTCAATCAAAACGTCATTATTTTTTTAGCTCCGCCTACGACTAGTTCACCAGCCAATGAAAATTCACAACGGAATCACGCAACGTCTTGTCACGTGGCCTTGACATTCCTAGTGTCAGCCGTTGTATATAAACACAAACTCGCGACTGTTGGATTCGGGATGAAAATAGCCGATTAGACCATCGTAGGTGCCATACATGTGGCTTAAAAGCTTGACGACAAGCAATCAGATCAAATCGTATTAAGTTTTTGTTAAACGGCACAGTTCTGTAATCTTGTTGAGAAACAAAGCTGTAAACTGCGGTATTTCAATGGCCGATCCCCTTGCGACAGCCGCGACTGCGCGCAGGAGAGGGAAAACGATCGGGTGTAATTGTTATGAAGCCGTGCCATTTATCAAACAAACTATTTAATATTTATTTGATATAAGCTATTTGTTATATGTGTCTTTTAACCGAACTGTCGCGAACTGGTACAGCATAAAAAACGTTACTTGTTTACGAATAGTTCCGTCATTTGGGGCGTGGCTAAGTGTTAATGGGCGTGGCTAAATGTGATGTGACGTCACGAAATTAAGTTTATGCAGGTATGAACTGAATTTCTGTTACAGTGTTCAGCGAATCAGATACACGGATAGCAAATGACATTTATTTATAACCTAATAAATAAATAGCATTTGCTTTGCAGGGATCTGATTCGCTGAAGGCCGTCAGAGCGATTCTGTTCATACCCGTGTAAACTTAATTTCGTGACGTCATAATACATATGACGTCATGTCTAGCCACGCCCCCGTGGCGGACCGTTTTTCGCGAAAATAGTGCATCTCTTTTTGTTGTAAAATTGTGTATTTGGAGAAACAATATGTCTTCAAAACAATAAGTATATGTAGATTTATTTATAAGAATTGACTTCGAAATTTATAAAGGTTATGGAGGTATAAACTTAAAAACCACAGTGCAAACTTGGCATAAATCCGCTACGCGGATTTACACAGTTTGCACAGCGGTTTTTAAGTTTATACCTCCATAAACTTTATAAATTTCGAAGTCAATTCTTAAATAACGTAAATCTGTTCAAAAAAAAAACAATTATATGATAGATAGTCTGAATATGATTTTTTTATGAAATCTAAAGATACTCATTATTTTTAAATCATTTATACAAAAGATTTTTTGGGGTGATACGTTCCATGTATCCCGTGGCGGAGTGCCTTTTTAAATCAAATATGTCGCTACTTAGTTCTAACCATACTAGTTGGATAGACGTACATGTAAGAGGAAAGGTCTTTGCTTTTCATAATTATAGCAAGATTATGTTTATAACAATTTTATTGTTAAAATCACGACGTTTTGGTGTGTATGCTTACTCGTTTATCAGGTGATGTTGAAGTAGATGTACTCGCATAGGTGATAAAGTAGACTAAAATTTAGTCCGTCAAAAAACAGTGTTGACTAAAATTTTGATTGTCAATATTTGATATAAAATTAAGTGAAAAGGAGCAATGAACAATTCGTAATTTCCTCAAACTTATGCATCTAGACATGTCAACATTTTCTAAGATGCTTCTTTAATATTTGTTTTGCTTTACGGTCTGGATGGAAGACTAGTGAGGAAGAACTAAGCCTTTTCTAAAAAAAATAAACTTTTATCATCAAAGGGTTTCCTGGTGTTACAATGGCAATGGTAAAATTGTTTGGATAACAACTTCTTTATTGCATGTTTTTATTCTTTCATGTATGTAACTTGTAAAAGTCACTCAGAGTGGATTCATACTTACATTTTACAAATATTCCCTCCGATGTTTTAGCACAAAATCCGTGTTTGAACGTGGACTTGCTTTTATATGTTAAATATTTTACTATGCATAACTTATCTAATTCATTTTATCGTGTTGTAATGTATGTAGTGTCTCATAAGCCTTTTGGATGGATGTTACTGTTAACAATTTATGTAGTTTTAAAAACAAGAAATGTGTATCATGTGACACTGAAATAAAATAAATTTCTTCTCTCTCTTCTTTATGCCGTATTCACAGTTGAACATACATGACCTAAAAGGCGAATAAAGACATTTTTTTCAATGTAAAGAGTCAATATCGTGTTTACACAAACTGTGTCTATATAACCTATATATACTTTTCTCGCGCAACACAAACATTTACACTAAAGTAACAATTTTCTCGGTTAACGATATTATCTAGGAGAGTCGTTTGAAATCTATCTAGGTTTCATTCTTTAATCAATGAGCTTTCGGTTCGACACCCGTCGATGTATTATGCCTTGTTTCATGAAAATGGATAAAAGGTAATCGTAAGTTCGTCAAGCTTGTTGAATTATTAGGTAATACTTTTCTAAATAAGTTAGGCACAATGCAAAAATAAATATTGAGACATTTCCCACTTAAAATTAGATAATAAATGAATAACGATAAAAGATATGACTACACTTATGTATATATATATATACTTATACTTATACTTACCTATACTGATTTTAAGCTTTATAGCATATATAGTCTCTCATAACCCTTTTAGGGTGGCAATTGTGCTTTTACATATCGCATTTTAACCGCTGTATTTTACCCCTGTTGTACAAATGGTGAGACTTAAATAAACTATATTGTATTGTATTATATTGTATTGTATTGTATTGTATTGTTGTAATTGTAATAGACACGTAACTTAAATATTACGTAATAAAAAATATACCCGAATTATCATGTCTAAAACTTCCGCTTAAAAACGATTAAAACATATAACGAATTATCAAAACTTGGTTTAAAGTCATAGAAAAACACAATCAAACTTCGAAACTAACCTTCGAATTTCTCGATAATGTCTGAAGGATAAAGATATAAACCATAAGCAAACTTTTATCTGAGATTTTACAAGCGCTTCTTAATAACGAACCAACAATGTGCATAGGATACATGGTTGTGTGAACTAATCGGCCATATACATTTGGGCAACAATATTCAATCATCTGTGTGTCTAATAATGGGTGGCAGTGTTATGACAAATAATATGACTTATCAATCTATGTACATCAACCCGCGGGGACAGATTTATTTTTAACGGATCGATGCGAAAAGAAAAGTAACATACCGTAAATCCTTGAACGATCGCCTGCCCTGAATACTCGCCGGCCTTGAACAATCGCCAGGTTTAATATACGGATATTTTTAAAAATTGAATAATTTATTTTCTTAATATATCTGGCAAATATGCTGTCTGTGAATGCTTTACAATTGGTATGAGCCTCAATTCCAAAAATTATTATACGAAATTCATAATGGTGAGAGTTTGGTTTCTTTTTCTCATATTTTATGGCTACGTAAAGAATAAACACGAAAAGGGTGCACCGAATGCATACCGTAGTACGCACGTCAACGAGTAAACTTTTTTAGAATCTCATCTGAAGAAGACAGGAAAAACTGGAGTGCATTTGCTTGCTAGATTAAAAATGGAGTGTATATGTAAAAGTCAGCTTCTGCACTTATAGACCTACATAATTCATTTTAAATTAACGAAATGATGTCTGAGCAGGCTTTTTAATGTCAATTTATGAACATAAAGAAAAAAATACACAAAGTCATTCTCCCAATGATATCTAGTAATGTAATAAAACAACAAAAGATAAATCTTCATTCCGTGACGTCACAGATGTGGGGCTCTATAAACGCAACAATGCTATGACGTCATAATACAACTACGTCATGACATGTCAGTTGTCAAAATGAAAGCAAAAATGAGGGCCCCTAACAAAAAGGTTCCAAGGAGGCCGCCTCCAAAACAAAGAGAAGACAATCCGAAATCGTTACTCTACAACTCCCAATTCGAGAAACTAGTAGGAGAAGATTGTCTGATAACTCTGAAATGCAGCATTTGTCTAGAATTCTACAACGACCCGACAGTGCTGCCTTGTGGGCATACTTTCTGCAGCAAGTAAGTTTTCGAAAGACTCAAAATATATTTGTTTGATAAAATGTCAATCCTAGTTTGATAAAAGTTTTAGTTGTGAATAAGAAGATATTTTGGTTTAAAATTACAAAGGTTTTCTCCAACTTCCTTATTTTGGGGTTTGATGAGGGTTACCGAAATTAGCAATAGTCCGGTATGTAGCCCATGGCTAGTGAAAATGATATTGGGCTTGTAAAATGTGTGCACTGTATGTTCGAAGGACAAAATACTTTTTAATTAAGATATGATTATTTAGATGTATTTGGCTAGTTGGAATGTGTTAAGGCTAGTACTCCCTTTCAGAAATGTACTAGTTCGAATGGCTAGAACGGCAAAAGAACCTATGTGGATAGAGATTTTTTTTTCATATGATTGTGTGTCTTGCATTTTTTTTTAGTAAATGCATGATTATTGCCTAAAGGCGGGAGATAAAAAAATTTCATCGCACGATAGATATCGTTGTACAAATTTAAAAAAACGTGCATGAAACAAAGGTTTAAAGGTGAGAAATTGATGATTGCAGATCCGTGAAATGCTGTTTATCCGTTTACAGGCCGAGAGACTGACGTTCAGTAAAAAATAGCTAAAAATAAAAAAAATTTAAAAATCGCTTTTTTTCAGATGTCTGCTGGAGATGGCGACACACGCGAAACTAAACCGACGTGACCCAGATTCGAGCGAGGCCTATATCGGTTGCCCGGAGTGTCGGGAGTTCGTGTACATCAGCGCCCTCACTAACAGGGAGACAACTCTCAACTACCCACTCCAGCAGATCATTGACATCATGATGAAACGGGAGGAGGGAAATGAGGGAATGATTGTGTCGAAACCGAAAATGGTGAGAAAAGGGGCTGATACCTCTCTCCTCAGCTTGGGCTACTCGAGTAGGCCAGTGTAATAATTTCTTTCATATAAGCTCTTTAAAAAGATAGCCTTAATTATAAGTTAATAGCATGTCGATCTTCTGTATATTGACAAATATGAGTCGAAACAATAATTATGAAAAGCAAATGCTAAACAGTTTCCCATTTCTTTCAATCGAATTTACCAACTTAAGGGTGCGAGTTTTTTACAAGCTCATTATGAGCCAAAAGAGTTTCATACATCCTTGAAACCATAACCAGATCTACTATTTCTGTCGGTTTATAAGTTAAATAAAACATGACAAGTTAACATCAAATAACCCCATCTCCGCTGGAATCGGGCTTACTTTTTCATTTCTGATCCTTTAGTATAAGCCTCATAGTGTCGATAAACTGCATATTACCTCTGAAACAATAATGGCTTCTGAAATAAAAACGCCGTTGGTTTGTACCATTATGAGCCTTGTTTGTAACACAGTATTGTTCTCGTTGTAGGTGAGCGCCAGTACGAGCTACCACAAATCCGACTTCGAGGAAGAACAAAGAGCGATTGAGAAACAGGAACGTGACAAGCTCATGGCCGAAGTGAAGCACGAGATGGACGGCTTCGAACGCCAACTCGCGACAAGCGGGAGCCTCGTCCACTCGGCCTTTCTGGACATCGAGAAGATTCGCCTTGACCACCTGAAGCGGGTCAAGACTGAAGAGGAAGCTGCGGCAAAGGCACAGGCAGAGAGGAAGTACGTGGGCAAGACGCTTTCCGACTCGACTGACTTCCCCTACTATCCTCAACAGCTTCCGTTTCCGCTTCCACTTCCACTTCCGTTTCCGGTGCCACGGGTCGGACTGCCAGCGACGGGTATGTACGACCCCGCCATTGTGTCGTACTCGATGTTTCATCACCATCAGCGGCAGCAACAACGTCCAATGCCCTCATTCGCCGACTACATGCGTCGCCCAGCAGTGCCCGTTCACTTGTAGATTTTACGGCACTTCTATTACATGGATGGTTTAAACGGATAACGGATATGGCGAAATTATTTTTGTATTGCTCTGTATGGAAAGGGAAGTTGTTTTTTTGATAAGTTTCAAAGAATTCTTTGATTATAGCTTATTCTGGATCGATGTCTATTATTATCTCCTCGATCTCGGGTTTGATATAATCGAGAATCAAAGGAGATTCTGACAAATTGTCTATTGAGATTTTGATCGAATGTGATTCCTCATGTGTATGCTAGACAATTTTACATTTTTGATACATTTATTTTAGATATATTTACATCAATGTCGGTTTCATAAATGATGTTCAATGCGTGTCAAGTGATTGATATGTTGAATGTGTAAGTGCAATATTATATTTGTACAAAATGTAAAATTATGTCGAAGATACAAATTAATATAGAAACTGTGACATTATCATCGTCAAAATCATGGGATTTCTATTTAAATCATTTTCAATCCATCTTTGTTTATCATGATTCAACAAAGCAATGACATTTAAACTGAAACGAAACGACGTTTTCAGGGCTACTATCTTAGATGAGATAGAAACTGCAGTTGTTGAAAATACACAAAAATATATACATATTTAACTAAATTCATACACTTATACAATAATTACTTTTGATCATTAATTATTTACTTTCCACATTGAAATCCTTATGGATAAGGGAATTTTTATTAGTCCTTGTTGATCAAAATCCGTCCTTATGTTTCAATATTAGCTCATCAAAATTCCGAAATCTCGTGTTCAATCTTATCATTTCAAAATTTGATATTAGTTTTGGGCCTGAATGTTACTATCCCCCTTCTAAGACAGAGTGTTGATGTACGGTTTGACGATTTAAAGCTATGGTTACAACACTCCCATAAATTGAGATTACCCACTCGGTGTTTTGTGATTTTATTTTCAGTCCCTTACGCTTGCCAGTTAAAGTTTTATATTAAATGCTTTGCTCAAATAAAGGTTCGCCAACAAATTATCTTCGTTGTTTTTAATTTGTTTTCTCTCCCCACAGAGGTAGCTTAATCTGAAAATTGTGTTTCAACCCTTTTTGAATAAAGCAAGTTCAAGAGTTTAAGGCAGTTTCCCCTAGCGGTAAAAAATGGAACCAAAAACCATTTTTCCATATTTCAGCCAATGAAAACACTTATCGCAATGAAAGAGTAACAGAAGCCTTTGTCATGATTCAGACGCAAAAATAAATATTGATCAACATCGCTGATTACACAACTAGATTTGATATATCAGACTATTTCCTTTCTAGCTGGCAAACTGGCCCTTTTCCAACAGAGGTTGGATCAAGATGTTATTACAGTGCGGCCTCTGTGGGAAGAGAATTGAAGTCGATGTATATTTGTGTGTCATTTGTTTTCAGAAGACTAATACACTCAAATTTTACTGTAAATTCAAGAAATAGAGGAAATAAACCACATTACAACTTCCCTATTCTACACGTCCCTTTTTATCTGCCCACGCACGATGTATTTAAGAAATAAAGTAGCCCTAACCATCATGTGTTTTGCAATAAAGTATAGTTTTGCCCTGAACTATTATAGTTAAAGCATGAGGCCGAAGGCCGAATGGTTTGACGTTATAATAGTTCAGGGCAAAACTATACTTTATTGCAAAACACATGATGGTTAGGGCTACTCTATTACTTTTCTAGTATGTCTGTTTTTTACTCCTTTAAGTTATTTCTACTCCAAAAAGACATATTTTGTAATTCACGTTAGGCCGCGAATTAAAAAATCCTCGATCAGGGCCATATCTTGTGACGTCATACCCGATTGTTATTGACGTCATGGGCCATTGTTTCGTGACGTCACTCAAAAACTATACTTTATTGCGGAATAAAGGGTGGGCGGCGCCTTTGATCTTTTCGGGAACAATACTAGAATACAGTTTATTACCCATATGGTTGAAAATAAGAAATGACATATTTCCAATATGTGCTTTTGCCTATAGCAACGATTGTTGTAGCGCGAGTTCCCGTATTTTCCGCCTGTGACGTCATAACACCATTGTTCGTGACGTCACTGTAGCCGGCCGTCGGAAGGAAAGCGGCCCGTTTCTTGGATATTTCTAAGGTGGTAAAATGGAATAGAATCGGTAATAAAGAAATTATTACCCTCGGAAGTGTGTCATATGACTTTTACGAAACTCGTGCCAATTTGTGTATAACCCTCGCTCTCGCTCGGGTAATCAAAAAATTCACACTCGTTTCATAAAAGTAATATGACACACTTCCTCGTGTAATAATCTCTATGTATTGTATGAAAATGTGACAGGTACATCATTAGTACATATGAAAACGTAAATGAAACGGGAGAGTCAGTGCAAGGTTAAAGATTCATAATCAGAGTGTAAATAGTGATATTTAACTCATTCCTTGAAAATTAATATTAAGCAAACATTCCAACAAAACCAAACAAAATTTAGAACTTATAGGTGGAGATTAAGATTACTCAAAGCCTCAAAGGGCATTCCTACATCGAAAGAGATGGGCACGTCATTTGCAGGGACTTTTGGACGTATGCCGCGTTACATTTACATTGACGTAGCAGGAGGTCATTTGGTTGGAAGTAAACCCCCGTTTAATTTTCCAGGGCTGTAGTGTAGATTCATCGGACCGAAAGCGCTGGATTATCGAGGATGGTTGATATCATATATCCTTCACTGGTGAACCAGGCATGCAGTTCTGTTTCATTTATATTTTGGAGGGGCAAGATCATAAATAAAATAACATAATATCTTTTATTGGTTCATTTGAAGTTTATTCATCATCTTGTATACTTGTCAAAATACAAAAGAATGTCATATATTATGGCTGCATAATGGTGAATACGTATGCTGTAATCAAATGTTAATGCGATTTATGAATGATTATATCAATTATCTAAGTGACGAAAGAATTATTCAGCGTTAAGCATTTAATTCCGAAGTAAAACACTATGTATAGAAAATCTTTAAACACACATTCATATGCATTCATATGGTATATCTTTTTCATCAATAATTTTCATCATTAAGTTCAACATTTCACAACATGTACATGAAATAGTTTCCCCGAAAAGGTTAAGAAAAGGTTTGAAATTTTGAAAAATCAATGCGCGATAAGAAACTTAAAGTTCATTAATTTTAAATGTCTATTTACAAAAGTTTGTTGTTCAATCTTCTAGATTAACTTTGATGGTTTTCCAGGTTGATTGATCACGCTCCTTGTAGGGAGCTTGAACAGTTAGGAGTCCTTCCTCGTTGAGGTAACTCTTCAACATGGACTCGTCCACATTCTCAGGAACCCGGATGCGCCGAGTGAGATTCTCGGTCTCGCTGTAGTCCTCTCCCTCGATTTCCCGTTCCGCCTGAACTATGACCTCACCATCTTTGAAGACGACTCTGATCTGTTCAGGGTTGTAGCTTGACAGATCCAACTGTAGTTTGAAAACATTGGTTTCTGTCTTTTCAGATTTCTCATTTTCATCTTCCGGGGCAGTAGATTTCTCTACTTCATCGTCTTCCTCAGAGGTATAATCATTCAGTGACGTCATCCGCTTTGTGACGTCATTTTCTTCGTCACTGCCAGGGAACTCAACCAGACACTTATCTTCTGCTTCTTGTTTTTCCAAGTGTACAAAATCGTCTACGTCATCTCTTGGCTTATCTCCGCACAGAGTCAGGACCAAAGTTTGTTCTCCATCCCCCATGGGTGTACTGGAGACAGGGTCGGTAGATTTGGGACTTTCTGCAGCTTCAGAAATTTCTTTGGAGATTTTCTCTTCAAGAGAGTCCACAGCTTCAACTTGTTCCCCTTCACGCCTCTCACGTTCATAATTAACTTCATCACATTTCAGTCCTTCGCGCTCCTCATCACGTTTCCCTTCCCCATGTTTCTCATCTTTACATTTCTGGTCTCCTTTCTCATCTTGACGTTTCTCATCTTTACGTTTCTCGTCTCCACGTATGTCGTCTTCTCGTTTCTTGTCTTCACATTTCCCGCTTTTACATTTCCTCATATCGCAAGAGTCCCCCTTGTCTTCTTCACCTGGACTTTTCGCTGCAGACTCGACAAGTTGGAGACCAAACAGACTAGAGAAGAGATCGCCCAGGTTCTTCACACTCCTTTCCAACTCTGCCTTGCGTCTCTTGTCCATGTCAGTCTCTTCTTTCCGCCCTTCGCCCTTTTCTCCAAGCTCTCTGCATGACTTTTCAGGTGATTTCTCTTGACGTTTTTGCTGGGTGACAGGAATATGGACAGTTATGAAGCCATCTTCATATCGACAGGCGATATTCTTCCTGTCGGTTCCCTCCGGAAGAGGAACAGTCTTGGTGATCTGCAAGTTGGTGTGACCTTCCTTCTGCTCACCTCGAACCATAACACACTTGTCTGTGACCTTCACCTTTATCTCATCAGGAGAGAATCCTCGGAAGTCGAGAGTGGATTTCTCTACTGTCGTCTGCTTCTCTCCGAGTTTTGTAGAGACTGGTTCTTTACAACAACCTGTCGTCTTAGGGATGGATTTCGGACAAGAGTCCTGTGAAATTCGTCCCCTGCAGCATCCATTGGGTCTCAACAACGCTGGAGCGAAGCCCAGTCTTCTGAGGAACTCCAAGTCAGGAGACTGACGTCTGCATCGCACGTGAGGCTGCACGTGGGGACCCGGGGGGTAGAAAACGTCTTGCGGTATAACGTTGAACAGCATCTTGCTTTCTTCAAAATAAGCAGCAAGTTTAAGAAGCAAAGTCGTTTGGTGGTTAACTCTCTTCAACGTTGAAAAACTTCGTCTGCTTCTGTTTCTGCGGCTCAGGACTCGATCTAACCCTTCTGTCTTCGCTGTATAGAGTATATCTGCAATAGTCTTTGAAGGAGTCTCTTCTCTCTCTTGATGAGTGTCAGTCTGTGGGGGTTCTGTCTTGAAAGCTGAATGATCAGTCCGAGAAACCGACTGGCTTATATATAGCCAGTTGACAGCGCGAGAAATGTGCTGAATATTCTAGGCTAAATGACAACGTGGTTTTGTTTACGGAAGTGACGAGATACGACCTTACTGCGCAGGCACGAGGCTAAAAATAGAGCGCCAGTCTGTGCGGGTCAGTTCCTGATTGATCGCGAAGCTTCTACAGCGCTACAGCCTGCATTGATAATATGACCGCGCAATAAAATATTTCAGTCTTACTTATGTGTGAGTCAGGAAAATGAAATTAATGTTATATGTAAGCTTTTTTCTTAGGTTTACTGAACGATATCCGTAAAGGCTTCGAACCTTTTTCAAGAAAATAGCTCGCTTGACCAGAAGTTTATCCGCTTGCTTCGAGCATTATAGTTTATCTGAAATAGTTCATTAACTTGAAACAAGGTGCATGGAAATGAAAATTTCGAGATATTTTGTCACAATATAAGGAATTATGATCTCCAGTGAATTTGATAAAGTCTTCATGACTTATTTACATGATAGGATTTCTAAAAATGTATATGTTAATTAAAAGAGTTTTTAAGTAAATCTGTTCAAGGTTTGAATTATGTAAAACAACGTTGTCCTCACAGTTTAACAATGTCTTTGTACTACATGTATTCCACGATATTATCCCGTTTCAAGATAACCGATATATAACTAGATATAGCATATTCAATGTACTTATTTTGACTTCGAATAAAATTCGATGTTTTGTTATCTGAATTCGTGAGTAAATATAATCTGAAGAAAACAGGTATTGATTAATTTATTTATCAGTTAATTTTATATGTATTAACTATCTATGTATCTTTAATATTATGAATGTTGGGAATTTTATTAATATCAATGCTAATTATGATTTAACCCGGGATATTATGCTTAGACCACTTATATTAGATTAGTCCACCGAAAAGGACTGATTGAGGAACGCCGTCGGTTTTAAACTAAATTTGCGGGTGCTGAATAACAATGAATCTCGGACAGTTTACAAAGCAACTATTTATCTTCTAATTGCATTTAGGTTAGTATCCAAGCCAAATGTCATTATAACGATTTAACGGAGAGGCTAACCAAATAACTTTAATTCATTACTATCTAAATTTTCACAATACAAAACAATTTTGCAGATGTACTTTGTAGATGTACAAGGAACTTTAGTGGATTATCAAAAACGTGCCTGCATCTCGCTCATTCTCAATGAAAGTGCACAATTGAATATGTGTTTTTCGCAAAAATCGAAAGTCGATATCAGGCACTTTTATTGATGATGTTTGAACGCCTTGTAATCATAGAATATGATTATGAATTTTCATCATCTGTATAAATATGAGAAGAAGAATATTTATATTTTTCTTGATTTTCTAGTGAAAAATTCATTTTCCGATGGTATTGATACAAAACTACGACATAGTTACGTTGTATTTATGACATTTTAAACTATTTATCAAGGCGACGTCATTTTTTACAAATTGTGCACTTTCATTGAGAACGAGTGATCTGTAGAAATCAAGAGTTAATGACGTCATATTTATTATGACGTCATATATCGGTGACGATTGTTTCCTTGCACAATGTGAACGGCCAAAATGTCTACCAAGTTGATGAGCCCTTCTCGCCAGCTCGGCGGACGACACTGGACAAACCTTTTGAGATGTCCTGTTTGTTTTTCCTTCTTCCACGACCCAGTGACCTTAACGTGCGGACACACTTTTTGTAAAGGGTAAGGGTAACCTTAGCGTTACAATTATTATTATGAAAGATAATGATATGAAATATGTAATTCGAGTTAATTATTTATCCGAATACCTTTCGGCGTACAGATACCATTCGCATCATATCGAGTTATTTTCATCTTCTCTCAACGACCATTTTGATAATTCTGATTACACAAAGCCATCATAAACGAGGCAAATCATTTCTTGTGACACTAACAATATAGGCCTAATAGGCCCATAGTTGATAAGTCTACATATTTTGTAAATGTCATACTTGTACCAAAAAAGTGCATGCCTTTCAAATCCACTGGCGTCAAAATGTTCTTAAAGGTGCAGTGCTATGTAGCCTACCAACATGTTTAGCATAACAATTTTCCAAGAATGATTTATTGTTGAATTTATCTTGAAAGAACATATTACAAGCTGATTATGAATATAGATATTGATGTTGAAGATGCATGCGACGCATGGCCGAGATGATTGCGGGGAACCACCCGGAAATACCGACTGAGCGACTGCGCATGTGGTGTCCGACATGTCGACAAGGCGTGGCTGCCCGGATGTTCATCAGGAACGACGCCAATATCTCGTTTGTACTACAAGATCTCGTGGAGGGATGGCGGGCGGAGCGAGACAAAGTTCGTTTTTTTTAATTGAACAATTATCCAATTATTTAGAGTCATCAACATTTGTCAGTCCTTTAAATTGTTTCATCAACATTGTTTGATTCAACAGTGGTCATCATGTGCGATACTTTGTTGACTGGCTACCATGACCAACCTTGCACCTCAGGGGCAATACGCTTTCGCTCGTTTATACCAAAAAACAATTATCATGTTTCATGAAAAAAGGGTATTGGTTATAAAATAAATACGTATATCATTATCTTTTCGTCAGACTAACTTGTCGATGGTGTTCAGTGGTGATGAAGATGCAATTGCTAAATGCAAAAAACAAAAGTATCTGCAGTTATTCATAATGTATTCAGTAATTTATGAAATGTGTGTATTTATTTCTACACAGCTGTGCACATCTGGCCAAGTGATGGTCCACTCCATGTCCACACAGACGAGTTTCTCGGACACTGGTCAGCAGAAGTGTGACCACGTCATATGCGAGGCGGAGAGTTACCTTAAGATCAGGTAAAACAACTAACCCATCCTGTCTCAGGGTACGAACATTACGCTAACTCCACTAGTCTGTACCCTGGGCTCAGAAGCTAGATCCGCTCGCGCGGGCCGACTTTGGATATTACAGATTAGTGGAGTTAACGTAACGTTCGTACCCTTAGACAGGATGCAACAAATCCGAATTTGACTCTATCAAAAGTGAATTTTATTTATAGTCGTCTGCTTTCATTATTCGTTTAAATCATTCATTGTATACCCTTACGCTCAAGGCAAAACCCGCGCGAGTCTTGATCAGCCAATCAAGCCTTGCTGCATTTCGTACTTTTTGGTTCGCTCTTTAGCCTACTCCATGGCAGCTGAGTCTGTTTGTCCTGTCAGGAATCTCGTCAAGGTTGTTACTTCATTAACGCCGTTGAGGGCACTGCTCGTAAACTGCGATCTTTTGCAGAATGTCGTGTGTCGTGTGTGGGTCAAGTCTTGCAGGGAGAGTTTGAATTTGATTCATATAGATTAATACGAAAGACTAGCACTTGTATCCAATCACTTTTCAAAAATGATCTACTTCGGATCGTATTTATAACGTACATACATGATCTAAGTTGTTTGAGAGTCATTTTAGAAGTTAGTAATACCAAGAAGGGCAATGAGTTTTATGGATGATCAACTCCTTTTTTGTAGACCACCATCGATTTACGTGTCATATTCTAAACTCATTTGATCCTTGACATTTATAGATCGGACATTCAGTACCTCCAGGCCGCCATTTTGAATACGGATTCAGACTTTTCTTCTGGAGACACCAACGACAACCAACAAAACTTCCCGCGATATAGCACGAGCGAGTCTGCATTTGAAGACATCAATGCCATCGGCGACCTTGGCGTGGAACAGGAATCCGACAACGACGAAGGTGAAGGTCACGTCCAAGAACAAGGTCATGTTCAGGTCGAAGGTCATGTCGACCGTTTCCTGCGTCGAGATGATTGGTCACCAAGCAGGACGCTCATGGTGATTGTGTGGGCAACATACACCCTTGTAATCATGCTCCTTGCGCAGAATTACCTCCCTTACATGTTCCTCTATTCCGTTCTATTTCTCATGATTCTTTACACCGAGAGGCTGCCAAATAGATACCTATTTTAATGTTTCTTTAAGACTTTTCAAGTTGTTGTTTTGTAAATAAAATCGTGCAATAAACATTACTTTACAAGTATTTTGTGTTTATTTGTTTCGTTTAAGTTTGTTTCCTTTTAGTTTTAAAATGTATTTCCAAAAATGAAAAAAAGGATTAGTGAACATTATTTTATTTTATTTGAGTTAATGTTGTCATCAGTCTTAGTAACCCTAGCCTCAATATTATAATGGCTACACTCCCATATTTAGTCTGACGAGATGCAGTAACGGGTCGCGTCAGCCGACATTTCGAATTGACCAATCAGGGCTGATCTGACCAAGCCACAATAGTCTGTATTCGTACATAACGTTTACATTTCAAACTCACAAATAGTAGTCGCTTTAGGGTAAATCCATTTGACCATCTCACGTTTGATTTGAGGGTCATAGATCGCCGAAAAGACGGCTGACCCGGCGACCTGTCACTATATCTTGCTAGACTCAATATGGGAGATGAGCTAGCATTATTGAGGCTAGGTTTACGCGCCTTTAGACTGTGTTGTCATACGATTGTTATTTTGATTATTGCATATGCAGATCTATCTAAAGCTTATTATTATCAGAGGAAGTGAGTCATTTTACGAGTGTGCCGGATTTTTGGTATTACCCGAGCGAGAGCGAAAATCATACAAAAGTTTCACAAGTTTTGTAGTAGTCATATGCACTTTCATCGAAATATCCTAATCCAATGACCGTTCCATTTTGATTTCATGGAAATACTAAAAAAATACGGCCATTGCGTCGTTCACGCAAAACAAAGTGACAGCTGCATATGTGTTAATGTAGAAAATGTCACATAATATATAATTGTGGTAATAATTTCCTACTTAGTCACAGGAATGACACTTAGACTAACTGTAGTGTTAATAAATCGGCAAACCCAACATATCTCACAGTAAATTAAACTGTATATTAACACTAATGCGCTAAATCTGTTCTTCGACAACAAATATATACATTGTCAAACAAATGACAACAAAGTTCGTTCACAGCAATGCAATATCGCTTTTATTTGCAGCTAACTATGCCTTATAATACACCTGAAAATAAAACAGCCAGAGTTACTTCCCTTGTACCACCAGGTGCAATTAACAATGACAGATGACAAACCGACGCCGAAGTGACAAAGCCTTTCGTTCGATCGTTACGTCGAACTACGTCACAAATGTAGAGGTAAGTTTGAAACTTACTGTTTACTAATTGGTTGCATCATTACCGGTGTATTGGGAAATTGTTATCCATGAATATTTGTTTTAATCAAGAAACGGCTTCCTTGGAAAGGTGGAGAGGGGCTGTCGTTTTCACTGTCCCGTTTTAGTGACGATTTCCGCATTGCTCGTTGAAAGGTTTATAACGGGATTGTTGGAGTTTTAGAGTTTTTTGTGACATTTCATACTTGACATGAATTTTGGGTGACAAGTAAAGAAGAGAGTATTTGTACAAATTTATTTTTATTATTAACATATAATTATTATTATATATATACAAAATATGGAATTATTCATTAGAAATCGGTCTAACTAACAGCAAATGAAAATTAATTCATTCAGAGCATATATGGAAAATTCCATACACCGGACATTTGCTATCAACTTTGTCAACACTAGGTTCATGAATTTGACAATTATTAACAATTAAAGAAATTTCTTGACTATATATATGGAGAAACAATAACACCTCAATGTGAAGATGTCAGAGCAATATGTAAATGTTTCATTGAGAACAAGCCCTTGATACATCACTTTTTCATTTTGAGAATCTACTTGTACTTGTGTGTAACTTGATTCTTAAAAACAAGCAATGAAGACCTTTAACATTCCAAAAAGATGGATAGTTTTGCTGACAATTCAGTTTCATTGCACAACCATTTCTATTTTATTGGGGATTTAACACTTTCAAATTCAACAATACAATAGTTGTAGCAAACCGTTAATAATTTTATAATGGACAATGTGAATATATAAAAATCAACTCAAATCCTTGACAACCACTTACATATAAAATATCATGTCAGTTTTTGGCCAGTTGAAAAAAGATAAGCTCTAAACATTTTCCCCATGAAACCCTCACAGTATAGGGCCTACACATTCCAGTAAAACAAAGAACCAATTAGAATTGTCTTTAATTTTAACCATCATCAAATCAATTTTGTAGCAAGAATTCAATAATATTGTGATCAGAAATAGGTTGTTAACACTGTAAGAAAAAATGAAAATAACAGCCAAATGATCTGACCGCATAGCAATTCTATTTCTTAAATGTATATTTAAATTTGATAATAATAATAATAAAAGTCCATTTCTATTGCGCTATAATCCATGCACCATGGCATGCTCTAAGCGCACAATCAGGAGATGTTAAATGCAGCTCTGAAGAGATATGTTTTTAGTCTTGATTTAAAGGGGCAGTAGCACGTTTTAGGGGCAATATAAGGTGATGTCAGGAAAATAAAAATTAATGGTTCCAATTCAAAGAAAATGTATATAAAATAAATGGAGCAGTAATAATCCAAATATATAACGTAAAGTTTAGCCATGCGATTCCTTTTCTTACACAAAATGAATTAAAGGTGTTCACAAAAAATGGCCGCCAATGCATTTTATGTGAATCTTCATACTTTGTCCTCTGACTATGGATGATTGACTTGTTTAATGAGATTTTTGGCACTGTCAAAATAATACATTTAACATTAACTCACAATTATCAGTGAAATATCTAAAATATAACATCTTCAAAAAACGTGCTACTGCCCCTTTAAAGGCAGGTAGATCATGGCAGGATTTGAGTTCGGATGGAAGCTTCCCCTATCAAAGAGTTGATTTCCGTAAAGTGACATCTTCCAGCAATTAAAACTAATTATTTCAGCAGTTTAAGTGTTCAAACTTTGACAGGACAGGTAGATACACAAGGGACTTGGAGGAATGCGACAGTATTTAACCAGGTGTGTACACAGAGACTGAACTAGATGGCCCTCTCTGTCCTTCCAAAGCTACCCTGGGTAACGCAAATATATCGACCAATGAGGGGGCAGTCGGGTGATGTGGGAATTTGTTCGAAATAAGCTTTCCTTTGACAATATCTGATAATGCAGTTCTTTTAATGGTGTTCGTTCTTTTGAAATTTCTGTTGACAGATATTTTGAGTAGTGTCTAAGCTTCTAACAGCACTTTTGAATTGTTTGTTTACTTTTCTTTGAGACTTCATACTAAGGCCCTTTTTATAATTTTTCATATTTATTTTGAGATGTTATTCAGAGTCTATGTTTGCTCCCTTGGGAAATTAATGGAGCGGAGATTGGCCTTATGAAACGGTTGTCTTTTCGTAAAGATAAATAAATGTTAAGGGATGTAAATTGATTGGTGGTGTTCATGTGAAGAATATTCTGATGTTATATATCATATAGAATACACAGTGATGGTTAACTTTAAAAAAATTGTGAAACAATGCTGGAATTTATCATAACTTAATGAATAGTAATATTTATAATAGCATGCTCATAATGCGCTATTTTCTACATGAAACATACTGAAAGCGCCAAACATATCACAGTTATTCATAGTGTGGCAGGTACCCACAGTTGAACATACTATAAATATTTGCACACTTAAATAAGTTTTGCATTTTGTCACTTCAATAGTTGAGAATATTCAAACCTTTATTCATTTCTTAAAATATTTTTTTATGTTAAATGAGATAACTGGTCTTGCAAGAGGAAGATGTAGACTTTGAACATGGCACCTTATAAGCTAAAAGGCATAGATATATAAAAGGGTAATTCTCTTAAAAGATTATTTTATGAAAAGTCAAAAAGGAACTTAGGGAAATTGGCATTCAAACTTGTAGGTAAATCCAAATTTAGACTTGCTTTCAAGAGGTTATAAAAGGTCAAAATATTCTTTACCTTATTCTGTAGTACAACATTCTATTTCAAGAATTGTTTTGCATTTCCAAGTTGTATTTCAGTCCAAATCTTGACTTGCTTTCAAAAGGTTACGATCAAAATATTCTTCAGTACATCATGTTGTTTAGAACATCAAGGTATAAGACTACACCAAAAGATGTAGTATAAGATTCTACCTCAAGAATTTTTTGTGGTATGCAGGTTTACATTTTATGCTGGTTATCACCCCTGAATGTACTACAAGGGTATCCATGTTTTGCAAATCCTGACTTGAATTTGTGAGGTTGGCAATTTACCACATGACAGCAAGCGTTGTAAAACATGGTTTTTAGGAATCTGAGCTAGCCGTACAAATTTGACAAGTGTCTTGCCTTGAATGTTGTTAGCGACAAGAACATTTCTGGCGCTTTTAATGATTTTGGTATCTTGTACATTTTTCTTCTCTACATCAACCAGTATGCACTTGATTTGATTTTTGCACTTGCTTTGAAAATTTAGTTTATTGTAAAATGTTTTTTATTGTCCTTGATGGATAAACATTAATTTGATAATTATCATATCACATTGAAGAGATTTTTCCTTTTTATGATGAAAAAAGCATAGTTTGTAACCTAATAAGCTAGTGTAAAAAATATAAAAAAAACAGAAAAATGATAATGGTATTATGTTTTGAAATTGCATTCTCAACAAAAATCTTCAGTGCAACAACAAAAAGACATAAGCCTTCATTAAAAAATTTGTTTTAATCACCATCTTTAATCCAAAAACTTCACAATCTTTCCAAATAGTAAACAACATACTATCTTTGATCCAAAAACTATGCTATTTTTCCAAATAGGAAAAAACAATCTTTCTTTTATCTCCCAAATGAAAAATGGTTGCCTTAGTTTCAAAGAGGATTGTGAGATGTACCATGGGGAAAAAAAAGACATTTTATGTTGTAATAATAGATCAAGACTAAAAGACTTAGATACCGTTATGTTTTGTCAAAGGTTTGCTTGCTAAGGCGTCCTGATTAGCAGATAGGCTGTGCATTCTTTTTCGGGGGAAAAAAATTAGATATATGAGCTATGGTTACAAGGTGGCCTGGCCTATTTTGTATTTATTATTTTATAATTAGATCTTTAATGGGATGAATTCAAGATAAATAATATTTAGGCATGAATTGATATGATAAGCATATAGGCTGTGTATTTTTTTAGAGAGAAATTGATGATGTATCAGTTTTGTCTATGGTTTTAAGGTGGCCCAAACTTTTTGCATATTCATCATTTATGAAATAAGATTTTAAATGGAATGGATATAAGTTAAATAGTATTTAGGCATGAATGGATTTATAATAAAGCTTTCAGTGAAACATTTTAAAGTTGTTTCAGAGAGCATTTTTGACAGATAAAAATTAACGTTATGTAATCAAAAGTTTTAAAGGGTGCAAGCTTTTCTAACTTTGTGTCACTGAATGAAAGGGACTTTCACTTTATATAATTTTGTACAAGATAAAATTTAAAATGCCCGTGAAAATTCACAAACAGAACCAAGAAGATTTACACTGCATTCCGATAAATAGCTTATCAGCCCTCTTTCAAGGATAGCCGTCTTAAAAAAGTCCATGTCTTGAAATGAAATAATAGTGATAAAGGTACATTAATGTTTTTAAGATTCGTAGACTAAATGTTAATCTAACTTCTCCTACAGGAGAAGACAGTTCACAATGATGTATAAAACAGATAAAGAAATTCATCGAAACTTTAAATGGTTTCATGGGAGTAATATACTCGTCAAGTATAATCTTAATCGACATTTTGTGAGATAACGAAGAAGTGATTTACCTGATGACGACTTCACCATAAATCAACCCACCTGAAGAGAATATTCTCAGAGGAGAATGTACTCCCTGCAAACATTACCTGTATGTTAATTGGTTTTTGGTCTCTTTTGAGAATACATCTCATATGTTTAGATGTTCTTGAGAGAAGTCATTAAAGTTTGCAAATGGGTGATTATGTTGTACAAATATTTTCGTCTTTAAACTTAATGAAAGTTGACATCTCGTAAATTACTTCATTTTCTTCAAGTGATAGAGATACAAATGTTAACCCTTGTCATGCTGTGGTTGAGAAAAATTACAAAACAGGATGTTTGAACAAGTTGAGGCTTATGCATAGTTTTGTCCTCCTTAAATGATAAAGAAACTATTGTTGACTAATGCTTATTGACCCAGGCGACTTGACTTTTTTCCTTAGTCAAGAATTACAATCAAAGTCAGAGAATAAGAGGGTTAACGTTTTTCTATTGATAAAATCTTAGTAAGAGGTTATCTTTGGTCCTTCGCATTACCTCAATAATTCCCATTGTTAAATTCTTTAAATTCTTAAAATTCAGCCACTATCATTCTCTCTCCATATGGGTAGCTCAAGTCATACATCTCTAATCTAATCTCTACTGCAAAGTGAAGTATTTTGCAACTGAATCAGAGAAACAAGTTAGCGTAGTAATGTTTTCATTGGCTGAAAGTTTTCAGATAGTTTTAGGTGCAAATTTCTGTTGTTAAGTGAATGTCCCAGAAACCCATATTAGAACAGAGGTAAGATTAGATCTTGCGACTTGAGCGTCCTCGGAAAGAGAGGCACTTACAGGTATATTTATCTAGCAGTAATGGGGTTAACCTTCTTCAGTTGATGAAATCTTTGTAAATTCTTATCATTGGTTCTCAATAAATTTATCAGGTAAGTTGATGATCCTGTTAAATCAATCATTGAAACAAGGTCTTTCTGATTATTCCATTTTTAAAGGGGCAGTAGCAAATTTTTTTAACATGTTATATTTTAAAATTACAATATTTCATGGGAACCTTGCTTTCATATCCACTACTTTAAACAAGTTAAAGGGGCATTAAATTTTTTTGGGAAAATTTTATATTTTAAATTGTTCACTGATAATTGAACGTTAATTTTAAATGTATTATTGTGATAGTTTCAAAATTCTCATTACACAAAGCAATCATCCATAGTCTGAGAACAAATTTTGAAGTTTCACATAAAGTCCATTGGCGGCCATTCTTGTGTGAATACCTTTAATTCATTTTGGGTAAGAAAAGGAATCACATGGCTGAACTGTCCATTTTATATTTGATTTATTACTGCTTCATTAAGTTTAAATACATTGTCTTTCAATTGGCACCATTTATTTTTATTTTCTTTCCCTAAAAATGTGCTACTGCCCCTTTAATGTCTCTTGTGCAATATGGGAGTTTCTGAAAGTCAGCATCCCATTGCTTGGCACTAAATAAATTAGCAGGTAAAGGGTTGATTAAGCATAACTTTCGAAGTGAAAACATCCTCACTAAGATATTTATGACATGATACCTGCCGCTCTTTACACAAGGCCGCACATACATTCAGTGTGTCTTACCGGTATACATGCCTCAAGCTTGTTGATTGAATTAGAGGCAACTCTCAATGGGCTTGCTTTATGTGGGTCTCGGCTTGCGTAGATTTACCAGTGCATCTCTCGCTGACGGAGATGTTAGTTCTTGCTATTTAGCTAGGAATATTGGATTTATTGCTCTGATTCTAGTGTTTTAAAGCCAGGTAGGTGGTTTTAAATTGATTTTTTGTTGTTTCATTTTTTTGATTTTCAATTGACAAAAAATTATTATTTTTTTTTTGATAACTTTGGATGATATTGTTATTGAATGGAAGTGAATTATGAAGCATTGAGAAGAAAATTACAGCTTTGTTATATACTTCGATCTCACTTTCACAAATGATAAGGTTTGTAATGTTTTGATTGTCATAAACAATTATACTTATAAAGGTGTCAGTACATTTGTAGTGATGCATTATTTCAAAAAACTTTTGCTAGACCTTCATCTTCTTTTTGTTCTTTTTTTTTCTAATCATTTAATATCAAAAGTCTTTTAAATAAATGTACATTGGCATTCAATTGGAAAATTACTGGTAATCACCAATGTTTATAGAAACAATCAAACATACATGAAGTAAGTTTATGTTTTTTCAGCATGTATCTGCTAAGGAACAATTTAATCTTGTGCAAACATAAAAGAAATTGTTTTGTTAAACTTTTTGTGTATTTAATGATATCTGCATATTTCAAAAGATTAAAGGTTAAATAAATCCCTGAATTACTAAATGATAATGAAATCAAAAGCTCAATTTATTAATTTCTTTATAAAACCTTTTTTTTTAATAAAAAAATTAATTAAAGCGCAATCACATTAGAATTAAAGGAGAAATATTTTCATGAAAAATATTTCAAAAACATCCAAATAAGATTCACCACCTTCAGGAAAATTTAAACAAAAGGTTGAAAATTTAGATTTTCAAGAAATTTAGAAGAAAGACATGAAAGAGAACTCTGATTTCAGGTGATACCATTCCTGACAGTAAAACATGAGACAGGGCAGAACATTTTTCATTTTCTTTACCATAGATAGAATCTACTCAGGGTAATTCATACTCTTGAAATATTACCATGATAGATGATAGAGCAATTTGTTACAGTTAAAGGGAGATTAAAATCTTAAAAAGCTTATGTTAAACCTATTCCTTTTGTTCATATCTCCCGTCACATTGAGTGTCTTGTTACTAAATAATTAAGCAGCAAGGCAGGAATAATAATGACTTGTTAGGAAAATAGCATGTTCTGCCTTATCTAACTTGGTGGTTATTTGTTTTTAAAGAGGCTGTTATTGTGGCTTGAAATTTTACACTTATAATATTTATTTTAATAACAATTATTACACATGAGAAAATTTCTTCCAAAAATTGAGATTACTCTTCAAAATAATTGGATCTTTTGAAATTTAGGAGAGAATATATTATTTGTTAAAATATTTATCATGATTTTTCATCTTACTTTTTATAGCCATTATGCTGTTGTTTTGTGATTTGACCATTCAAAATCACTTGAAACTAAAGCTTGTGTTTATCAAAACAAAGAAATTCATAGATTAGTACAGTACAATAAATACAATACAATACAATACAAAATAGTTTATTTAAGTCTCACCATTTGTATAACATAGGTTATAATACAGCGTTTTACTACTGAAAGCATAAAAGTACAATGCCACCCCAAAGCAGTTATAAGACTACAAATAATATCTCATAGCTCTAGGCAATAAAAGATGTTAGTAGTTATTAAAAGTAACATACAATATTCTAAAATTACACATATTGCGAGCGAAAAAGTTAAATGTCGGTACCTTTCACGAGTTTCATAAAAATGTTATCAAACAGGAACGAGTTTAGTATGTTATTTATTACTGGCCTAATTACATCAATAAAAACTGCTGACATTGGGATGTCATTCTCAACGATTATGACATTATTGCGTCACGTCATTCGGTCAGCTTGTGATGTTATGACACATATGTGTGATAACATGTACGATTTATTAAACAGCGATATCTTCAACGGGAGAGTAAAAAAGAATGCATACATTGTTTATAATATAATATAAGATATAAAAGTTTATTATGCATAAAACAAATTTCTGTGCATAAAACACATTATGGCTTTGTTACTTATTGGGATGACGGATGAAAGAAGGTGAGATAAATGTGATTGAAAGATCATTAATAACAGGTAAAAAAAATGTAATTTTGATTTTATCTGCAAAGCAGGTACTTTAGTATGTACATTTTTGTTCGGAAAGTTTGATGGTTAATTATATTCTCTAAACAAGGTGCATAGATTTGAAACTAGTTGAAGAGTCAATTATCATGAACATGTCTAATGCATGTCTAATATTGAGAACTATTTTATCATATGAAAATTTTGATGTTATTATGCTTAATTTGAAATGTTTCATCAGTGAAAGTTTAATTATCTTAATTAATGAAAACTGATAAGAAAGTTTACTAGCCAATTATAGTGATAGATTAACACAAATTTATGGATTAGAATATTGATGATAAGTTATCCTGACAAACATATTAACAATGTCAGTTCTTTCCACAATCCTTACAAACCACTAGTTCAATCAATCAAATTCAAACAACATGCTCCTTAACTTAAATCAACAATTTCTAACCCTAGAGTTGAATTGTGTTTGTAAGAACGTGTTTGTGTACTGATAATAGTGTTTATTCAAGATAAATAAATTTTCTTAAAGCGAAGGCATATGAACAAATTCTGTTTTCTTTTCACACTTATCGACATTCTGCAGTACTGGAGTACTTATTTCTAATCTAACACATTCAACATGTGTTTTTCATGAAAGTGAATTGGTGTTCCATGGATTGTGTTATAAGGTTTTTGTAAGTTAATCCTTGAAATACTCCGATAGAAAAATATATCAAAACTAATTATAATGATAATGTATTTTTTGACAAGGCATCCCTCAGTGACAAAACTTTTTATTTGATTGAATTGTGACAAATGTAGGTATCTGATTTGCCAAGACTATAATTTGGAATATACCATATTTCCTCTAATAAGCGCCGGGGGTCAAGGGTAGTTGAGAAAATAAGCGCCGGGCCTCTTATTAG
The DNA here is from genome assembly GCA_916613615.1 of Steromphala cineraria. NCBI lineage: Eukaryota > Metazoa > Mollusca > Gastropoda > Trochida > Trochidae > Steromphala > Steromphala cineraria. Next base: position 39,282,630 of record OU744726.1, read on the forward strand.
CGCTGGGTCTCTAAAGGCGCCGGGTCCTAACCATTTAAAGGGGATCAACAACCTGGCTCGTGAAACCTCATTGACCATCGTTAACAAGAGCATCCAGACGGGTAAGGGGGGTCACATGACACAAACTTGGTACTGGCTATCAGCTGTAAGCGGTTCGCAACCAAACGATTTCGTCCCTACAGAGTATTTACGACTATTTCGGGGCCCTGCTAATAAAACACTGGAAGTTAAAAATTCAGGTTGCAGACCCCCTTTAATAAATGCTCCCTAAGTAAACGTTTAAAAGTATTCATTGTATGAAAGAAATAAGCGCCGGGTCTCCGATAAGCGCCGGACCTCTAATAAGCGCTTGGGGGTAAAAGGATGCTGAAAAAATAAGCACCCAGGCGCTTATTAGAGGAAATACGATACTCATGAAATTAAATTGGCTAATTTATGAAACGGATTTAAAACAGTACATCCAGTTTCATGAAATGTGAGATAAAGTTATAATTTTATATGAATTCATGTTCACTTATCTTTAAAATATAATTTTTTAAGACAAAATTAATTATTTCAAATTGGTCACGTAAACAAATTTGTCGTTTTGAAGTTTCATGTATCAACCACTGCAGAATTTGTTTATCCTGGGATAAGAATCTAAACAAATTGAAACACATGTTGTGTGGCAGATAGCATCTTGAAAATGTGTTGAGTGGTGAAAAACAAACAGAACATTCATGGAATTTGCAATATATCCACCTGTTTCGGTTGTTATAAGGAGATTGGAATGATAACAAGGGAATTAACCCATACTTTGTATTCCCATAAGATTTGTTCAGATATTGTTTTTCTATTTCCAGATTGAATTTGCTCTTATCACCTCAGCAATTTTGAGATTGCAGTCTAGCACATGTAATTTGCAGTTTTTATTCCAATAGAATATTGGATTTATCCCTTTGGGTCCATAGGATTGCATGTACAGTCCAACTTGTATTAGCGGCCACCTCTATAGAGCGGCCACCTGCTAGTTGCGGCCACCCTAAAGTTCCCCTGAGCGATTTTACGTTATATTTTACCTCTATAGAGCGGCCACTTGTTAGATGCGGCCAGCGGCCAACCTAATTAAGTCCAAACGAAGGCAAAACTTGTCAGTAGCGGCCATGTGCAATTTAAAACAATAAAAAATCTGTGACTATTTTAACAAATAAGTTTTAAGATCATCATTAAACAAACTTTTAATGTGTTGCATATTTATTGGTTTTAAAGACTACACAGTATCTTTAATTCTGTATATGAAATATGCTATCATTTTGGAATTAAAATATGGTATTAGAATTTTCGTAAGTTGTCTTTGAGTATGACAAGACACCAAACCTCTATAAAAAGGCCACCTCTATATAAAGGCCACTTTTGGTCGGTCCCTTGCCCAGGGACAAGACACATCATGAGACCCAGGTCACAAATTTTTTGTGTCTCCACCGGGATTCGAACCCGGGTCTCTGGCATGTGAGATCAGCACGCTAACCACTACACCACTGTGCTCCACCTTCATACCTAATTTTTTTTTTTTAAAAGTTGTTGTTTTAAGCATATCAGTGTCATAAGGACATTTCATATAGAAACAGTAAAAAACAAATAAATGTGTGTTTACTCTTGTACGATGTTAAATTGGTAAAAATTGGCTTTGAGTTCAAATATGACCCAAGGTTGAAATAATAAGCAAAAGAAGCAGTAACATACCTAAGGTGATTCTGATAATGTATTGAGAATTCTTTTATCATTTGAATTTTTGAATTCAATTCAATATCTTATTGTAGGTAAAAATTCCTTATCAAAATTTATTAAAACTGGTTAGAAACTTAACAAGTCAAAAGCAATAATAGATTAACACTAGAATTCCTCATGACATAAATAGATTATTAATGATAAGTTTAAGTCACATTGACATGAATAGATTAAAATATTAATGATTACCGGGTAGTTAAAGTCATATTGACATGAATAGATTAAAATATCAATGATTAGTTAAAGTCATATTGACAAGAATAGATTAGAATATTAATTAAATTAAATTTATATAGACAAGAATAGATTAAAATGTTAATGATTAGTAAAAGTCACATTGACATATATAGGTTAAAATATTAATGATTAAATATTCTGCCAATTTTTCAACTATATATATATATATATATACATTACCACAATTTTCCCCAACCACATAATTCTGATTCACAAGCTTGAGTCAAATTGACATCAGAATACTAACATGCTGCATAATTAGCTGCACATGCAAATATTTCAAGGCTAGTAGAAGCATTTGGCAGATTTATTGGCCTGATTCCCATTTCAGGGCTACATGGAATTTCAGTGCTGACAGATATTCTCATAGAACATGTTATATTCTCATTGAGGTGTTTTGATATGAAATCTGTGCATTTTTGTGCAATTTATTTCATTTGACATGACCTTGTTTAGATATTTTTTATTTGAATTCTGATACACGCTCAGTGATTATATTTCATTTACTTTAACTGAAGAAGAAACTTCAGGGTATTAACTTAAAGCAAAATTAATTTGCGTTTGAGATAAGAATCTATGAACATCTTTAAAGAAACAGCAGAGAAAATATGTCAAGTAGATTTATACTCAGTCTCTGAAAAATAAGAATTTCAAAAAACAATTATTTTATCATAAGAAAATATAAGAAAGGAAGCTTAGAGAATTGGCCAATTGTAGCTCCCTTAAATGTAAACTTGTTTTTCAATGCTGGTGTTGTTAAAGAGGCAGTAGCACGTTTTTTGATAATTTTATATTTTAATATTTTCACTGATAATTGTATGTTAATAATGCTAAATGTATTATCTTGATAGTGTCATAAATCTCATTACACAAACCAATCACCCATAGTCAGAGGACAAAGTATGAAATTCACATAAAATCCATTGGGGGCCATTTTGTGTTAACACCTTTTCTTAATTTTCTGTAAGAAAAAGGAATCGCATGGCTAAACTTTACATGATATATTTGAGTTATTACTGCTCAATTTAGTTTAAATACATTGTCTTTCAATTGGAACCATTTATTTTCATTTTCCTGACATCACCTTATTTTCCCATTAAAAACGTCCCCTTTAATGTCAAAGCGTTTTATTAGTTTCATTCTGAGTGTTCTACATTATGTAATTTGTGTTGTGTTTTTTGTGATTAGTGCACTTGTACTCTTGCCATTATTGATTAACCATAGCATGTATACAATAGTTTATCACCTTAATATTCTGTGAGTGCTTATCAGATCTCCATCCTCCAATTATAGTCATGTCTGTCCATTGATTTATTCAAGGTCATAACTTAATTAACTCAAGACAGTCCTTGAATACCAATGGCATTGAGTAGCATATGTTCAATAGTCACCAACTATTCATTATGTCATTCTCTCTCTAAGTTTATTCCTAGTCATAAGATGAATGAAGGTCCCTGAATAACCAATAGGCAGTAAGCAAAATGTATGAACAGCTGATTTTATCAAACTTTTTATCTATAATTTTAATCCTATATGTGATTTTGGAAAAGAAATTGTCCTTTGTCGGGCAGTTAATTGAAGACATTGGGCTTCTGCTTTTTATAGATATTTTTAGATTTGATACGAAAGTAAATGCCAGAATATATAGTAGAAATACTAAAAAATTGCGGATTTATCCCTGAATGGCAAGTTAATGATTATCCCCCGTCGTCCAACAGAGTTTGTGGGGGATAATGAACTGGGCTCCCATTATTTGTCCATCCGTCCCGATATTGTTTCCAGAGCAAAACTCAAAAGCTGTGAGACCTAGCTCAACTAAACTTGGTATGTGGATCAATCATTATGTGTAGATGTGACTTTTGGAGGTTTCAACTTCTTGGGATTATTATTTTTGATGGTTTCCTTGGAAAATTATCTGAGGATTTCGTTTCCAGAGCAAATCTAAAAAATTTAAAGACGTAGGTCAACGAAACTTGGTATATTGATCAATCATTATATGTAGATGTGCCTATTTGGGTTTCAACTTCTTTGGATTATTATTTTGGGCTGTTTCCATTGAAACGTATCTTAGAATTTCATTTCTAGAGCAAAACTCAAAAACTGTAACATCTAGCTCAACGGAACTGAGTATATGGATCAATTCTTTATAGATTTGCCTTTTGGTGGTGTCAACTTCTTGGGACAACTTGGCTGTTTCTATCAAATTGTAAGATGTGACAATTTACGACAGGGAGAAATTGGAGATACCTTATATTCACAGTCATGGTTTATTTTTCAAAATTTTCCAAATGGCGGGGATATGGACGACCTTGTCTGCTTGTTCACGCTTGTTTCAATGAAAATCTCAAATCATAATATATAGAGCTAAAATCACGCGTCAATCTTACATGAATACTTGTTATATAGCCCATCAAGCATTATTTCTTCATCAGGCTGTGTCAAGGTGTCATTGTCGTTTACTACAAAGTCAATGAAGAGGCGTCGACTAGCATGTGTTGAATGGTCAGTAGATTGGACGTAGCTATGGATTATCTCCGAACATTGATTAGGTCATTCCCTTCACCGGGTTGTTATATATTGAAAGCCACGTAGACAACTGGCATCTCTTTAGGAGAAAATTACAGACCAACAGTGTAGTACTTGCTTTGCTTTGCCAATGATCATTGCAGCAATTTCTCAAACAGAAGATGTCTTCTTGACATAAAGAAGTTTATCATCCATAAAACTCCTTGTCTTCTTGGTAATTCATACTTTTAAAATGCCTCTCAAACAACTCACCTTAGTGTATGAAACGTGTCAGATTTATTGCATTTAAAACGCAAAATATCAGTGTTTGAAATATAGCCCGTCCGCCAGTCCTTAATCTGGTAATTTTTGGGCTGGACTGGTTACACTTTGGTCAGGACTGGTAACTTTTCCTTTTTATGCCCCCGAATCGGAGATTCCGGGGGTATATTGTTTTTCACCTGTCCGTCTGTCCGTCTGTCTGTCCGTCTGTCTGTCCGTCTGTCTGTACGTTTGTCCACAAAAACTTTAACCTTGGTCATAACTTTTGATTGGTCAGAGCTAGGTCTTTGATACTTGACATATGGATCCCTTGTGATGAGACCTTTCAGATGACACCATGACATTTGACCTTGTGACCTTGACCTTGACACAGCGAGCCTTTTCCGAAAACTTTAACCTTGGCTATAGTTTCTATACTGTCAGTGCTAGGTCTTTGATACTTGACATATGTATCCCTTGTGATGAGACCTTTCAGATGACACCATGATATTTGACCTTTTCCGTCCGTCCGTCCGTCTGTCCGTTTGTCCACAAAAACTTTAACCTTGGTCATAACTTTTGATTGGTCAGAGCTAGCTCTTTGATACTTGACATATGGATCCCTTGTGATGAGACCTTTCAGATGACACCATGACATTTGACCTTGTGACCTTGACCTTGACACAGCGAGCATTTTAAACTTTAACCTTGGTCATAACTTTTGATTGGTCAGAGCTAGCTCTTTGATACTTGACATATGGATCCCTTGTGATAAGACCTTTCAGATGACACCATGACATTTGACCTTGTGACCTTGACCTTGACACAGCGAGCCTTTTCCGAAAACTTTAACCTTGGCTATAGTTTCTATACTGTCCGTGCTAGGTCTTTGATACTTGACATGTGTATCCCTTGTGATGAGACCTTTCAGATGACACCATGATATTTGACCTTTTCCGTCCGTCCGTCCGTCTGTCCGTTTGTCCACAAAAACTTTAACCTTGGTCATAACTTTTGATTGGTCAGAGCTAGCTCTTTGATACTTGACATATGGATCCCTTGTGATGAGACCTTTCAGATGACACAATGACATTTGACCTTGTGACCTTGACCTTGACACAGCGAGCAGGATGCATCCGGGGGCATTCGTGTTTCACAAACACATCTTGTTTTTCTATATTTCCCCTTAAGGAATTGACCAATTAATTTTCAGGACAGGCTAGGTTTCCCATCTATTTTATACACTGGAAATATGCTAAATTGTGCATTTGTAAGCAAAAACGGCTGTAATTTTTCCATGAAGGACCAGAATAGATGGTAGCAAGTGCCACCATTAGAGGTTGAAGCACTGTCATTGGTCTGGGCCAGCTGCCTGTATATCTGTTTAGAAAGTGTCACCATGTATTGATTTCAGCAGAATTGTCAGTAGGCATCGGCTGTTTGGGAGACAGAGAGAGAAGTTAGGAAACATACTGGTCACATGGCAGAGGTTCCTGGAAGATTTTATTGTGTCATTGTTAATCTTCAATATTCCTGGAACCACTGTTGTTAATCTTCAATATTCCCAGAACCTAAGATTGCACTGTTGTTAATTAGCAGCCCCGTCTAAGGACGGGGCTGCTATCAGTTTTTGTGAAGTTTCCATCGCCGCCGCCGCCGCCGCCGCCGCACTCGTACTACTAGCTATAACTTTTTTCCCCTAAGCTTTCCAGAACTCTTATTCATACCTTACTCCTCATACCTCGGGGGAACGATTTTTGACATGTTCACTTTCAAGGTCAAAGGTCAAGGTCACGAGCTATGTATTCACACTAAGAATTCCTTGTAAACGCGATAACTTGAAAAGTTTTTGTGCTATGAAGCTCTTACTTGGTATATATCATCCTTGGAAAAGTAAAAAAATTTGAAAAGGTTTTGGCTACAATCTGTCAAAGGTCAAGGTCACAGCAAGGTCATGACGTAAGCATGTTTTAGCGAAAATGCTTTATTTTAACTATGAACACTTTTAATCAATACATGATTGTTATACTCAAAAAAAAGTGTTCAATGATTGTGTGACCTTGAAGGTCAAAGGTCAAGGTCATGAGATATGAGTTATTACAAAATGCACTAAATTGGGGTATAACTTTATCCCATTTAGCTTTTCAGAACTCATGAACATGTCTAAATGTTAATACTTCCAGGGAATCATTATGACATGTTCACTTTCAAGTTCAAAGGTCAAGGTCACGAGTTATAAAATCACCACAAAATTCTTTGTAAACACGGTAACTTGAAAAGTTTTTGTGCTATGAAGCTCTAACTTGGTATATATCATCCTTGGAAAAGTAAAAAATTTTGAAAAGGTTTCGGCTACAATCTGTCAAAGGTCAAGGTCACAGCAAGGTCATGACTTAAGCATGGTTTAGTGAAAATGCTTAATTTTAACTATGATCACTTTTAATCAATACATGATTGTTATACTCAATAAAAAGTGTTCAATTATTGTGTGACCTTGAAGGTCAAAGGTCAAGGTCATGAGATATGAGTTATTGCAATTCCTTCTAAACACAATAACTTGAAAAGTTTTTGTGCTATGAAGTTTAGATTTTGTATATATTATCTCTTGAGAAGTTCAACATTTTCAAAAAGTTTTGGGTACTAACTCTCGAAGGTCAAGGTCACAGCAAGGTCAACATATATGGAGAAAATGGATTAATTGTATTTTTAACACTTTATTTCATTACAATAATGTTATACTCAATGAAATGTGTTCATTGATTGTGTGACCTTGAGTGTCAAAGGTCAAGGTCACGAGAAAATTCCCAATTTGGTGAGGCCTGTAAAAGGCGGAACAGGGTAAGGCGAAACCCAAAGTTCCGGGGCTGCTCTGCTTTTGCGGTATCCCGCAAACGCTAATCTAGTCTTAATTAATATTCCTGGAATGTTGGAATCTATTGCACTCTTGTTATTCTTCAATGTTCCTGGAACCACTCTTGTTATTCTTCAATGTTCCTTGAACCACTGTTGTTAATCTTCAATATTCTTGGCGCCACTGTTGATATTCTTCAATATTTCTTGAACCATTATTGATATTCTTCAATATTCCTGGAACCACTGTTGTTAATCTTCAATATTCCTGGAACCTCTGTTGTTAATCTTCAATATTCCCGGAACCGCTGTTGTTAATCTTCAATATTCCCGGAACCTCTGTTGTTAATCTTCAATATTCACGGAACCTCTGTTGTTAATCTTCAATATTCCCGGAACCACTGTTGTTAATCTTCAATATTCCCGGAACCACTGTTGTTAATCTTTAATATTCTTGGAACCTCAGATTGCACTGTTGTTAATCTTCGATATTCCTGTAAACCTCATATTGCACTGTTGTTAATCTTCAATATTCCTGGAATCTCATATTGCACTGTTATTGTTAATCTTCAATATTCCTGGAACCACTGTAGTTAATTTTCAATATTCCCGGAACCACTGTTGTTAATTTTCAATATTCCTGGAACCACTGTTGTTAATCTTCAATATTCCTGGAACCACTGTTGTTAATTTTCAATATTCCTGGAACAACTGTTGGTAATTGATAATCTTCAATAGTTTGTTTTGTTGATTTAAAAATGAGCAGTTAATCAAATTGAAGATTATGTGAAAAGCTATCAGGAATTGTGTAAAGTTGTTGCCAATGTTTGTTTTTCTAACAGCCTTTGATTGATGGAATTTGAATTGTTTGGACATTTAATCAATACTGAGTCGGCAATCAATATGTGTTATTTTTCTTTCGAATATTCAAGTAGAAATAACTTAAATATATTGGTATAATTTAACAATTTAAAATTCATAGATTATTGGACCCTTATTCATTTGAATTGTATATAACATATGTATTAGTTACCACCATATGAATAACACATGCAAACTATTAACAACATAAATTCTAATTCTTATCAATGTACTTTCTAAATCCATTGAACAGTATATTATACACAATGTAATGATGCCTCAGTCTTTAGATCCAAGTCATTTGAAATCTAATCTTAAACATTGTTCAAAGCGACCATATCTCACGATATATGCCATCCGGGTCTATAATTACTGGTTGTCAGCCTATCAGTAGTGGTGTATACTGTATAGTGTAGCATGCTATATATAGTGTATGGGTAGAGTTAACTATACAATCTTATACCGGCATAAACCGAACTCTTGTCTCTGTGTTAGTGTACTTAGTACAATCTTATGCTGGCATAAACAGATCCCTTGTCTGTGTCGTGTGTATTTAGTGAGAAGATATCTAAACACGTCAACATGTGATTTGTTTGATTTTGCTGGGATTTAAATGTGATTATTTACGCTGAGTGAAGGATCAATGGAAAAAAGTCTTCTATGTTTGGCAAGAGTGAGCAAGGCAGCTTGTCAAATGTGCACTGAAATTGACGACACTGATGTTTATGGTTTGGAGACATTTATGGCTTGGAGATATATTCAAGAGGTGTTCAATGATGATTATGAGGAGAAAACGATAACAGTAAATCTGTTATATATCAGGGCATTGTTTGATACCAGAGTGCAGTGAAATCAACGACGGATATTTTCAAGAGATGTGTTCATTGACAACTATGAGGTGAAATCTATAACAGTAAATCCGTAATTTATCAGGGCATTGTTTGATACAAGAGTGCAGTGAAATCGACGATATGGCTTTTTTCAAGAGATGTGTTCATTGACAACTATGAAGTGAAATCAGTAACAGTGTATTGGTTATTTATCAGGGCATTGTTTGATACCAGAGTGCAGTGAAATAAACGACAGGGATATTTTTTAGAAATGTGTTCATTGACAACTATGAACTGTAATTGATTACAGTGAATTTGGTATTCATAAAGGTAGGCTGGGAGTGAGTGACTGTCATAGACAAATTTGAAGTGAAATCAACGATAGGGATATTTTTCAGATATCTATTCATTGACAACTATGAAGTGAGATTGATAACAGTGAATTTGGTATTTATAAAGGCAGATTAGGATTGAGTGACTGTCATAGACAAATGTGCAGTGAAATCAACGATAGGGATATTTTAAAGAAAAGTGTTCATTAATCACTAAGAAGTAAAACAGTGAATTTTATACTTATCTATGGAGATTATTTTGTAGAAATCGGAGATATTTTCACTATACACGGGAGATGAATATTAGGAAGCGAAGTTGTATTAAGCATTGTATTAATTGTTTACTTTTCAAGGCAGATTGAGGTTGAATCAATATTTGAAACAAGAGGGCACTGATATCGGCAACACTGAGTTTTTGTGATATAGCGATACAATTTGCGTAATACCATGACAAAGTGAAATCATTGTTTTGAAATAAAGGGTTTTAGATGAATCAGTTTAAAACATGCGTTGACTGAAAAAAGAAAAGCACCATCTCTGAAATAGTTTAGTGATACGCTTTATTTGATAAAAGTGATGCAGGAAAATCATTGATGTAGAACATTAATTTGTGTTTACACCCTACAACTACTTAATAAGTTCAGTCAAGTGCATTTAGCAACATTTTATCAGATCACTTTAACGGTTTGACACTCAAATCAAAATCTTTAATATTGTTTGTTTTTATTGGTTTAAATTTAAAAACATTGATCGCACTCAGGTGATATTTCAGACAAGGTCAAATTTTTGAAGAATCTTTGTCAATTGTTGATATTGAAATCAACTTCAGTATAACAATTCTCGATTGATTTATCAATATTGACCCCTTGCTTACAGCTGTGCCTATGAATTTCATTATGACACTCAATCAATATTTTCACGATTTGATCATGATTTTATCAATTTATTGATTGAAACTGCCCAGTGATCAAGTAATATGGTATTATCTAGGATTAAGTTTGATCAATAAGAGTTGAGGAGTTCATTTGAGATTTAATCATTCAGGTTTATTTGTGTTATACTGTCAGTGAGGGCTCTGTGTGTGAGTTTCAAAGTCTGTGTAATTGTATATTATTTTTCTATAAGGCCACTGTAACATTTGCTTTGGTATTGTCTAGATAAAGTTTTATCATTAAGGATCAGGGAGTGCATATGAGATTTAATTATTATCTACTTGTGTTAGGCTCTCAGTGTGTAATTTGTGTGTTACTAGTAAAGATCTGTGTGAAATTGTGGATTATATTTTCAAATAGAAGGCCCAGTGATGATGCAATGTGGTATTATCTAGAATTAAAGTCGTATCTATAAAAGTATTTTGGAGATTCAGAATTTGGGACTTCATGTGTTAGAATTTCAGTGTTGACCTTATCTGTGTAACTAGCCTGTGAGATATTGTGGATTTAATGTGGATTTTGTTCAAATTAGAAACATGTGATATTGGTATCATCTAGGATAAAGTTTTGTCAATAACAGTCAATGGAGATTTAGCTGTTCCGAGATACTTGAATTGCAAGGATTTCAGTTAGGGCTTTGTGTGTGATTTGTAAGAAGGTCTAATGTAACATGTTTTATTGTATTACCGTATCTAGGATGAAATATTATCTAGAGTCATAGGTTAAATATCTATTTGGGGAAACTTCGTTGCGAGGCTTTTAGTGTGGGGTTTGTGTGTAACTAGACGTGGATTTCATGTAGATTTATTTTCAAATAAATAAATTTGGTTCATATATGAAATATTGACACCCAAAAGAAATTTCACTTTTTGTCTAGTGACCATCTTTCACTATAATTTTGTATTTTTATCGGAACAGGAAGTCCAGCGCTGTTTGTTTATGCATCTCTGGTAGGCATGTCACAGATTTTATTGATTCCTTGTTTTGAAAGTGCAACAACATATGGAGAGTGACATTTAAACATAGACGTGACATTTCTCCCCGGAGACAACGATATTATCTATGAACAGTTATGTGGAGGAGTGCTGTTATTTGGCAGACATTTCTTTCTGGAGAATAAGATAGTATCTCTTATGTGTGTGTAAAAGTACTGATATTTAGTAGACATTTCATGCTGGAGACATATATTATCAACGAATTTTGTGAAAACTGCTGTTATTTTCTAGACGGTTGATTTTTTTCATTCTTTAAAAAGGAGAAGAGTTTGATGGATGTGGTGGATCCATAAAAACGCTGAAGAGATATTTTGTTGATTTGTGTGTTATCAAATTGATTGATGGGGTCGTTGTGTGGTGTCAATGTTGATGTGTGAGGATATTTTTATTTGGGATTTTAAAAGAGGAGGAAAAGACATCTGCTTAAACAATTCAAACCTCAAAGGCTTGTCTAAAGACTCTTATGAAGTGAAACTTTTAGTGCTGTCATCACAATTGAAAAACTGGATATATGTGGCGTCAATTGACTCTTGAGTTTAACAAGGCAACATATGCAAACTATTTAAGAAGTCAAGAGATATGAGTTCAGAAATTTTGCTGAAGAAGCTAAGGTGCCCTTGGTGTCAAGAGGGTTAAGAGATGATTTGAAATTGATGTATCTTTAAATCTGACTTCAGTTTGTGGAAAGATTTCCTTATTTCTATGAATCAAGAAATATCATGAGACTAAAAACAACATCATTGACTCCATGACGTCAAATTGACCGACATGTTTCAGTGATCATGACAGAAAATAAACTTCAACCCACGTGAATAGTCCTTGAAATCCATTCAGCACTAATGACGTCACGATGCTTTGATATGAATAGTAAATGTTATTCGAGTCTACAAATATCAAATTTTCAAAGAATTTGAAAATACCAGAAGAAAAAGACTTCATAATTGCAGTGACAAAATATATGGAAAATCAGAAAAACATTTTTCAGCGTAAATGCTTTCATGATGAATTGTGTTTTCATCAACAATTTGACAAATCTGGGAAATAGCTGAAAATTGTCAATTCTGTAACAAAATATACAGAAAAAAACTGAAAGTTTTGTAGTGAGACTTAACCAAAATCCAATAATGCCTTCAGCACCAACACTTCGATGTCGGTCTACGGGACACTACAGAAGAGATGAACTCCGCGCAGCGTCTCGAGCCACTCCAAGACGAGGCTCTCTCCAGGGACCTTTGACCCTGACATCAGACTCAAGGGATACCGAGATATACGCTAGGAGAAGCAGCGTACCTGATATACTACACAGGTGACTACTATTTTTATTTAATTAAAATATATGTTTTTTGATGTCCTTGACCTTTAACTTGTAGTATTGCTGATGCAGAGTATTTTTTTCTTTTTGCCCCAAGAATTGTTTTTGGTTTTCACAGACAGATAAAAATGATGCGATGATGGGAATTTTTAGTTTTAACATTTTATTTGGTAAATGAATAAGAAATATTTAAACAAAAAATAGAAAAAAATAAACAATAATTTTATATCACATTGTCATTCCAAACAGCATCTTTGGAATCCTATATTAACGGAAATAAGTTGCATTTTAGAAGACTATTTTTCAATGTTTTTCTAGGCTACGGGAATGATGGTACATTCTTTTTTTTTGTCAACATACCCGATCGAATAAAAGGCTTGAGGTGGCAAAAACTAGAAATAAATTACTTTGATTTCTATGCCTTATTACTTTCCAAAATATCAAGTCCTTTGACTTGATACTTTATGACAAATGAAGTTCTTTATTTGTTATCTTCTTCAGATGACATAATACTCTTTTTCTTTTTTTTCAAATTTTTATGCTTTTATTGTTTGGAATTTGAAAGGAAGCTGCATAGAAAGAGTGGATTTAATCAACTTTTCATTTCATGTTTTGTCCTTGTGCAATCTAATAATTAACTTATCAACTAAAAAATCTACAGGATCACTGCTAACTCTTTATATAATTCTAAAAAGAATTGAACAGAATATCTCTGGATGTCTTTCTTTCTTGCGCAATCTGATAATAACTAATTAACCCAAAAATCATTATTTTGAAGAAAGATAAGGCTAGTTAATGACTCAATTTGGTTTCCAAATGGGGATTGACTGTAATCACATATTGTATCCTAGTAACCAAACAACTTTTCAATAATATTTCATGTAGAATCTTAGAAAATTTAGTTTGCTTTGTTTGTGCGAAATCATTAAATGTGTATCAAGGTATTCACAATATGTATTTTTGTCTTACAAGATAATATTATAAGTTATACCATTCAGACGCAGGGGTTTTTGAGATATATCAGCCTCTAGCTTGATGTTATACGACGAGCTGAAGGTGAGTTGCATAACACCAAGCGAGAGGCTGATATAGCGCCATATCCCCCACGTCTGAATGGTATAACGAATTTACCTTGCCGAATGTTTAATCAAAACGCATATGATATGAAAATAAAAAAGAGAAAGAAAACTGTGTAAGCGCTTTGACTATAGTTTGTTCACAGCTACATATCGGTAGATCAAAAAGTGACCTTGATGTGTTGGAGGTAACCACCATTGTACATTTCAAGACGCTCAATCTGCACACTTTTCTCATGCTTTTTGTGGCGGGGTATAAATAATTTATCACACCTCTCAAAAGGGTGATATCAGTATTTATCAAGGGTCAAGGTATTTGATATCCTGAGTTGAGTTGAATATTATTGTGGGGAATTGGTCCCCAAACACACATTCTGAATACAATGTATAGCTAGACCTGAACATTCTTGATGCAATTAACAGAGGAATTGATAATAAGCTTTACCCATATATTTACATATTTACATATTTACATATTTACATATTTACATATTTACATATTTACATATTCAACTTCAGTTGGGGCCAGACAAAGTTTAGCCCTCCTGACATTTGAGATAGTGTCCAATTTCGCTTTGGTGTTTGACCTTTTGAAAAGCTATGATTATTTGCAAAGCGACAAATTGGAAAAGGAAAATGATGTACAAATATATCTGTGAAAATCTTTGACATTTAAAAGAATTTAGATATATATCAGTTTAAGGGGCAGTAACACAATTTTGAAAATTTTATATTTTCAATTTTCACTGATAATTGTACATTAATGCTAAATGTATTATTTTTATAGTGTCAAAATTCTTATTACACAAACCAATCATCCATAGACAGAGAACAAATTATAAAGATTCACATAAAGTCCATAAGCGGCCATTTTAGTGTGAACACCTTTAATTCATTTTCTGTTTGAAAAAAGAGTCGCATGGCTGAACTGATTATATATTTGATTTATTACTGCTTCATGTAGTTTAAATACATTGTCTTTCAATTCGAACCATTTAGTTTCTCTTTCTTAACATCACCTTACATTACCCCTAAAACATGCTACTGCCCCTTTAAGACATGTCAATTTCTCCAATATTAGTTTGACTTATTATCTAGAAGCAGTAAGTGTGTTTGAAATAACCTAGAAGAATCATTTTCTCCATATGAGTATAAAGTCAGACCTCGATAATCCGCCCACTGATAATCCGAATCCCCCGGTATCCGAACGGTAGCCAGCTGTAACCAAACTAATCTCTATATGAACTCATTAAATGTTGATTCATTAATCCGTTGATTCAGTCTCCAAATCCGAACGGCAATCAGCTGTAACAGATTAGTTAATTATCACTATTTCTGCTTCATTAATCCGGCCTTTCATCAAAGGCGTTCGGGTAAGTGATCAACACATTGATTGGATCGGTAAACTTCAATGACAGTGGCTTGACATGTGAGTTGAGCGTGTCGGTAGTTTGTGATTGTAATAAATTGAAATGTCTCACTTTGTGTTTCTGGAGTTTATGATTAAGTAAATTGTGAAATAGTTATAAATATATATAAATGTCTATGAAATAAACTCGCTTGATATACCAAATACGTTCTTGTCTGTCAGTAGATTCAAAGTGGAGTAACTCCAACTTGTTTGGTTCATTTCAGTAATCCGAACGCTTCACTATTCGAACGTTTTTGATGAAAACGGAAGCGTTCGGATTATTGAGGCCTGACTGTAGTTGGAAAAAGAGCCTCCACAGGTACTCACGCCGCTAATGGCTGAAATATTGTCCAAGCGGCGTAAAACAATAACTCACTCACTCCACAGGTACTCGAGCCCGAGTTGGGTTCACCTGAACTCCAGTCCATTTTCAAGGAATTAATAACTTGAAAAGGGGTAGTGATTGTCATTTCCTTAATTACTGTATTTCATTAATTACACACCTGCCTTAAATAGACACCTGCCTCGAATAGACGCCCTTGCATATGGCTCTCTGGAAAAATAAATGTCTGCCTTAATTAAATACTGGGTAAATAAGATTTAAATTCTACAATTGCTGCATGATTGATATTACCATGACACACTGTATTCAAGACTTATTACGAAATAGACGCCTACCTTGAATAGAAGCCTGCCATAAATAGACGCCTACGTGTGGAACGTTTGAAAATAATAGACGCCCAGCGTGTTATTAAGAAAATATGGTATTATCTAAACGGTTAGCTCTTTGTGAGAGTGAGCAGTTGAGAGCTTTCAGGGCAGATATATTGCCATGCGGACAAAGATATAATATTTCTTAAATTAATTATTATTTTGATGTTCAGAACTTCCTCAAATAAGCACAGTAATTTTATTCTCTTAGGGTGACGTTTTAAATCAATGTCATCAATGTTTCGGGGGGTTTTAACATTGGTTGTCATGATACATACAAGTACCTCATTGTCAAGTTTTGATAGGTATCTGCCTCTAAAGGTTATCTACTTGAAGTTATATTTGAAAATGAGTTCCCACAATGTTTCCAGTACAATATATGAGGTATCACAACATAACATAATAAAGTAGAACACTGATATAGCGCACTTGAAAATAGCGAACAATCGGATATAGTGAACAAATTTTCAATTCCCGTCCCTATATAATATCATTAAAATTATATGCGTATAGCAAACACCGGAAATAGCGAATTAAATTTTTTGGTCCCTTGGAATTTGTTATATCCGTACGTGTTCTACTGTAGTGACATATTTGTCAATGAAAGGACCTTACGGTTATAAGGACACAAAAAGTCACTTTTAGGACAACTAAAAACTGGGTTTGTAATCATTTGCACTGTATTTTCATATCTCACAAATAACTTTTTGTTACAGGTCACCGTCAAAAATGAAAAGAAAAAGTGAAGAAAGAACAAACGGTCACGTTAGAACCAAAAAGGGAGCTAATCAGAAAGGACTTTTACTTACACCCTACAAAACTGGTCTTCTGGCTTTCTTGGCCGTTATTGGTGCTGCTATTATTCTTAATGACTTCGGATATATATCTGTAGACAATATCAAGTCAAGAATAACAAAATTGACTTCGAAAAATTCTGCGCAAGAATGGAGAGAAGCAAGTGGAGAAACAATACAAAAATATGGAACGGATTTGTGCAATGTGGATAGACTGTATGCTGATGAAGTGACGTTAGAAAAATTTGAAAAAGACTATCGATTAAAAAAGCCGTTGATTCTGCGGTTCAGAGACGGGGCTTCTGATTGGACGGATCCAGAGCAGTGGACTCTTGGAAGTTTGAAATCAAAATACGGGAAGTGGACGTTATATTCTGGGAATTCTCTGGAACTTGTGCGACATGGCGGCAATGGTTATATTGGTTCCTCCTTCGCAGAATATGTGGAGTCTGTTATGAGGGACAATGAAGGTGGCGCCGAGAAACCGTAAGTTTCTTATTGGACATTTTTAGGGATACATTCAAAAGGACTTTTCTTTTTGTTGATGTAACAGTGCTTATTGTTGATAAATTTATGAAATGAACAGAGCAATTGGAAACTTTGTTTTTAGGTCCGATATATTTGAAGGACATTCCTGTATTATAATACATTGGCAGTGAATGTTGAGAACATGTGTGAAATAAGCATAGCAACAAAAGAAAAAGTTAATTGTTACTTTTCTTCAATGCTGACAACAAATTCTCATAATTTGGATTGTGTGTTTATTTTTGTGATTCTAATTAATCAAAATCACAAAGCAGGCAATCAGGGATATTTAAGACACATTTGATTAAAGCTTTTTGATTAAACATATCAAATTTGTCCTTGAATATCTATCAAAAATCAAGTAACATTTATTTGTCAGGGAATATGATTCCTGATAAATTTGAAGGACATTTTTTTATGATTATGGGCTTTCACCAAAAATATCATACTTTTAAACTCTTTGAAAAGGTTTATTCATATTTCTTATTAAATGGTGATTTGGTCAAAGTCTTAAGAAGACATCTACATCAGTTACCCTCAAGAATTCATTTATTCAATCAGCAATAATGGAAAGCTTTTTTTTCACCTGACAAATATATTTTTCAATTCGAATGTCATGTTTCAATCATCAAGGTTTTCCAACTTGTTACTTTAAAAAATTTCATCCAAAGATGTTGTATAAAGAAAATATATTCATTTCAAATTTTCATATCACCTTTCAGTCCACAATATTTTCTCATTTCATTAAAAAGATTTTCATTTTTCACTGATCACAGAAATGTGTATTTTATTCTATCACATCGGATTGTTATTTATTCAAAATTTGTCAAAACACATTTGAGTCAACAATATTTTCTTATTACATTAGAATTTATTGTGAAGATAAAACAACTTTTACTGATCAAAGAAATGTCTTCTCAAACCAAGCTGATAGGATTTGTAAGGTTATTTACAGTTGGGCAGCTCATGAGATTTTCTCTTAAATATTAGCTGATGTTGTAGATTTTCAAGATTTTCCACTAATCTTTTTGGCCTCTGTAAGATCCTAGTTCACCATTATTTTTCTTTTGAAATCTTGAATTTGATAAATTGCCAAATTTCTTTCCCAGTGAAGGTCATATTTTCTTATTTATCAATGGAAAGTGTTCTGTGTGGTCTTAATTAGCAGCCCCGTCTAAGGACGGGGCTGCTATCAGTTTTTGTGAAGTTTCCATCGCCGCCGCACTCGTACTACTAGCTATAACTTTTTTCCCCTAAGCTTTCCAGAACTCTTATTCATACCTTACTCCTCATACCTCGGGGGAACGATTTTGACATGTTCACTTTCAAGGTCAAAGGTCAAGGTCACGAGCTATGTATTCACACTAAGAATTCCTTGTAAACGCGATAACTTGAAAAGTTTTTGTGCTATGAAGCTCTAACTTGGTATATATCATCCTTGGAAAAGTAAAAAAATTTGAAAAGGTTTTGGCTACAATCCGTCAAAGGTCAAGGTCACAGCAAGGTCATGACGTAAGCATGTTTTAGCGAAAATGCTTTATTTTAACTATGAACACTTTTAATCAATACATGATTGTTATACTCAATAAAAAGTGTTCAATGATTGTGTGACCTTGAAGGTCAAAGGTCAAGGTCATGAGATATGAGTTATTACAAAATGCACTAAATTGGGGTATAACTTTATCCCATTTAGCTTTTCAGAACTCATGAACATGTCTAAATGTTAATACTTCCAGGGAATCATTATGACATGTTCACTTTCAAGTTCAAAGGTCAAGGTCACGAGTTATAAAATCACCACAAAATTCTTTGTAAACACGGTAACTTGAAAAGTTTTTGTGCTATGAAGCTCTAACTTGGTATATATCATCCTTAGAAAAGTAAAAAAATTTGAAAAGGTTTCGGCTACAATCTGTCAAAGGTCAAGGTCACAGCAAGGTCATGACTTAAGCATGGTTTAGCGAAAATGCTTAATTTTAACTATGATCACTTTTAATCAATACATGATTGTTATACTTAATAAAAAGTGTTCAATTATTGTGTGACCTTGAAGGTCAAAGGTCAAGGTCATGAGATATGAGTTATTGCAATTCCTTCTAAACACAATAACTTGAAAAGTTATTGTGCTATGAAGTTTAGATTTTGTATATATTATCTCTTGAGAAGTTCAACATTTTCAAAAAGTTTTGGGTACTAACTGTCAAAGGTCAAGGTCACAGCAAGGTCAACATATATGGAGAAAATGGATTAATTGTATTTTTAACACTTTATTTCATTACAATAATGTTATACTCAATGAAATGTGTTCATTGATTGTGTGACCTTGAGTGTCAAAGGTCAAGGTCACGAGAAAATTCCCAATTTGGTGAGGCCTGTAAAAGGCGGAACAGGGTAAGGCGAAACCCAAAGTTCCGGGGCTGCTCTGCTTTTGCGGTATCCCGCAAACGCTAATCTAGTTATTTCTAGTAATGAAATCTGACAATTCTTTAGCAAAAATTTTTCATTGTTAAATGCAAAGTTCAAATTTCAAATTTTGATGATAAATCTACAATGGCGTTGATTGTTGGAAATTTTTTAAAGAATAATGATCTAGAAAGCCCACCACTTTCATTTTTAGCTCAGGTGGCCTGTAAGGGCCGATGGGCTTATGGTATGGCATGGCAATTATTTGAGCAATTATAATTTTTGAATTGATTACCGGTATCTGAAATCACATAGTCTTTATGCTTAAGTTTAGGATTTGTGATCCTGTGGCCCCTATTAAGGGGGAACCCAATGGCCACTCTACAGTATAATTTAATATGAAGCCTGATGAGCTACAGGGCCAATTGCTCATTTTTTTCTATGCTGTAATCTTAAATCAAGCTTTTCGGATTGAAAAATGAGGCTAAGCTTTTCTCAAGATTGCATTAAACCTTTACTCTATTTGCACTATTCAATTTTAGAAAATAATTTTTAGAATTGGATTAATTTGGATTAATAGATCAAATGCATGCATGATAAATCACACTCACAATAATTGAATTTAATTCAAATTTGTTCCTAAGAATAATACATAAATACCAAAATTGTGTTTCAGAATGAATGAGTCACAGTGAACTTCATCCTTAGATTTTTTGTCTTTGATATAATATTATTGTTACGGTACTGTTGTACCAGTTTTGAAGAGGTGTTTTATAATGAATAAAAGTCAAACATAATTAATCTATTAAATCGCAAGCAACACCACAGGATGTTGAGTTTACAATAACATAATTATCTTTCTATAGACATCCTATTTTGTTTACATTAGGAAGATGGTTTTATTAAGTCCAGCATATTGTTTATTGTAGATTTTTCAAAGCATGCATGTATATGGTCGAGTAGACTAAACACCTGTCACTTTTAGTGGGTGGAAAGGATTTTCAGAAGATGGGCAGGAGATTGGAATTAGAACTATGGCGTAGTTGAGGGCATACATTGCTTTGTATAGTCAGTACTTCTTAATGTATTAATCTGTTGAGTTATTTTGTTGAAAAATATGAAAGATAAATTGAAAAATTTAATTTTTTAAAAATTAATTTGGTTTCTTATTTCAACAAATTAAACTTTGAGGGCATTTATTGCTTTGTGTAGTCAATACTTTTGTGTGTAACAAATCTTTTTTTTTAAATATGACAGATCAATTGTAGAATTAATTTTTTTCTTTGGTTTCTAATTTCAACAAATTGAACTTTAATGCCACTTAAAGTCCAGATGGGCCTATGGCATGGCCCATCGTCCGGCGTCCATCCGGCGTCCGTCCGGCGTCCGTCCGTAAACTTTTGACACTTTCGACTTTTCCTCGTGAACCATACACACTAGAGAGCTAAAATTTTGTGTACCTTAGCATATGGAGATTCTAATTTGTAACTTTGATGACCCTGTGACCCCAAATAGGGTCACAGGGGTCACAACTTTATAAACCTATTTTCATCTTCTTCTCCAGTTCCAAAAGGACTAGAGAGTTAAAAATGATATGTGCAGACTCCTTGGACAATGGTGATTCTAATTTGTAACTTTGGTGACCCTGTGACCCCAAATAGGCTCACAGGGGTCACAACCTTAAAAACCTATTTTCATCTTCTTCTCAAGTTCCATAAGGTCTAGAGAGCTGAAATTATATGTGCAGACTCCTTGGCCAATGGGATTCTAAACTGTAGGTTTTGTGACCCCATGACCCCAAATAGGGTCACAGGGGTCACAACCTTAAAAACCTAATCTCATCTTCTTCTTCAGTTCCAAAAGGACTAGAGAGTTAAAAATGATATGTGCAGACTCCTTGGACAATGGGGATTCTAATTTGTAACTTTGGTGACCCTGTGACCCCAAATAGGGTCACAGGGGTCACAACCTTAAAAACCTATTTTTCATCTTCTTCTCCAGTTCCAAAAGGTCTAGAGAGTTAATGATGATATGTGCAGACTCCTTGGCCAATGCGGATTCTAATTTGTAACTTTGGTGACCCTGTGCCCCCAATAGGGTCACAGGGGTCACAACCTTAAAAACCTATTTTCATCTTCTTCTCATGTTCCATAAGGTCTAGAGAGCTGAAATTATATGTGCAGACTCCTTGGCCAATGGGATTCTAAACTGTAGGTTTTGTGACCCCATGACCCCAAATAGGGTCACAGGGGTCACAACCTTAAAAACCTAATCTCATCTTCTTCTTCAGTTCCAAAAGGACTAGAGAGTTAAAAATGATATGTGCAGACTCCTTGGACAATGGGGATTCTAATTTGTAACTTTGGTGACCCTGTGCCCCCAATAGGGTCACAGGGGTCACAACCTTAAAAACCTATTTTCATCTTCTTCTCATGTTCCATAAGGTCTAGAGAGCTGAAATTATATGTGCAGACTCCTTGGCCAATGGGATTCTAAACTGTAGGTTTTGTGACCCCATGACCCCAAATAGGGTCACAGGGGTCACAATCTTAAAAACCTATTTTTCTCCATAACATGACAGTCTATGGCAAATTTATTTCTCCTTGGATATTTTAGTGTGGTCTTCTTTCACTGTCTAATATTGGCGATTTAGAAAGTGTTGAATAATAATAAATCATTTGGGTAAGGAAATGTATTCCGAAACCTTTACATTTGTTTTGAAATTTTTTATAGGTTTTCTTGCAATAGGTAACATCAGTTTCATTTTTAGCTCATCTGGCCTGTATAAAGCAAAGTTGATATGATGCCTGATGAGCTACAGAGCCAATGGCTCTATTTTTTGTGTCTCTCTTGAATTACCTTGAATTTCAGCTTTGGGTGCTTGAACCTTGATTTTTCAATTGGTGAAAACCCCTTCCCAAAATTCCAGATTTTTTGTTGTTGTAGATAATTACCCTTTCTATGTAAAATCCTCAATCATGATATTGTATACTTGCAAAACCCGAAATACATGGTTGTTCACATACTGGGAAAACATAACTTTTAACTTTGACTGTATTATAGGCCACGAGGCCGATATTACGTAATAAAAATTCTGATTCTGATTCAGAAAACATAACTTTCTCTTAGAGAAGTACATGTATTACCCCCTTCTCTTTTTGCAGATTTTATCCTTTGTCAATCCAAGTTTATTTGAAGGGCTTTTTCAAATAATTTATGGAAATATCTTTGAAATCAAATTGTTTACATGTTGTTATATCTATACCAAAATATATAACAAATACATTTCTTCTGTATAGTGGCTTTGAAAATATCACTGTCCAAAATAATACTATGGATAAATTTTATTACGAAAGAGTCAATAAAAGATATTATGGATGTATGACTTGATCCCAAATTGTAAAGAAAGCCAGATTATAAAGCAACACTAGATATGATTGCTCATAAAGTAACAATAAAACAGCCATGAAACTGCTTAGATTATGCAGTGGATTCATAAAAATTGACAGCAGGTGCCTCATTGTCAAAATCAAGATGCATAAAGGTCGTAAAAAATAGTAAATGGTTCGAGCCCTTGGCCTAGGCTGATAGTGACATAAAAATTCATTGTTTCAGGGAGGTAAATTGTAAGTAAAACACTGAAAATGCTTCGGAAGAGAAAATAGAAATACATGACTTATGATGTTTCAGGTTATGAACACAGTTTTATTATCATATTCATAAACTGTTTCAAGTGGCTAACTCTAATGATGAAAATTTACAACATCGATTTCATCTTTTTCTATTCAATAAATTTTTTCCACATTTTAGATGAACTTCTGTCTTTGGGTATGTGCTCATTTCACAGGAGAACAACAAATCAATTTATAGTTTGACTCTGGTCTCTTTCTGGTAAAATAACAAATTGGAACTTAGCAATCATATCAATGAACCTTATAATGTTTCATAAGAATATGGCTCAGTTAGCAAAGTTCTTGTGATAGATTACGGAAGTATTGAGTAATCTATATTTAACACGGGCCAAGGTTCGGACTCTGCGCATGCGTAGTTTTAACTTCCTGGCAGTTTTGAATTTAGCAGACGACTTTGCGCAAGCACGTTTTTGCTTACGGGGTTTGTTTCCCCTTTTAATACAAAGTTTTTTGGCTTGGCTCCCCTATTCAAGCATGGGGCGTAAGAAAGAACTAAAGAAGCTCAGGAAGAAAAACCAGTCGCTGCTTGAAGATGCTTCATCGGTCAGCTTCGAGGATTCTCAGTCGGACAGGTTCACGGACTGGTGTGACAATGGAGGTCTCAGCATTGGCACGATAGCTGAACTAACCGATAAAGGGTTTAACTCAACAGAAGCTGTCAAACTACTGGATAATCCTCTTATTGACGAACATTTCAAGGCTAACTTACCTTTGGCGCAACTTTTATTATTGAAAAAAGTCGTCAGAAACCTCAAAGAAGATCGTTCCGAAGTACAACCCCAGTTATCCAGTCATAGCTCAGTCGGTCAATCGGGTCTACCCACAACCCCCTCCACACGCATGCGCTATGCGGGGACTTCCGACAATAACAACAACGTTACGGTAAATGAGCTAGCATCGATGTTGGACATCCCAAACTTTGAGGAAAAGACAAAATCCAAACAAGGTAAAGTGTTTGACCCCTTTGATGCCCCTTCTACGATGTCAAAGGGACCATATCGCGACCTGACAAATTATTTACTGCATCAATCTGACAAGGGTGATAAATCAGGGGAAAAGCCAGACCCAGATAAGATATCACCGTTGCAATATATGGAGCCATCGTACAAGATTCTGAGAGAAATGATCCTAACAGATCATGTGGATACGGCAGAAATATTGCAGTACGTCGGGTATCGTGTGAAAATAGCTACCTTAGGGCAGGCCTTCACTTGGCCGAGTGTCCTGTCGTACGACAGGCAATACAGACAGAAGCAAAATGAACTTGACTTTGAGTGGGGGGCCGATAATGCATATGTCATGCAGTTGCTTTTGACAAGGCGGGAAAATAAGAGTGGGCAATCCTTTAACTCACCGAGACAACCCCAGGGACCACGTTTAAACCCTAACACACGGCCTCAGCCTGTTTGTCTTAAGTGGAACTCCAGGGGTGGTTGCGATTATCAACAATGCAAGTATGCCCATGTGTGCCTCACCTGTTTCTCTCCAAGTCACAACCAGTGGTCATATAGCCAGTCGTCAGGTACTCGTCCATCACCAGCGGTGCATCAATATAATGGCCCCCTCTCCCAGGGAAGTACGCATCCGACACTCACAGGTTTCACTCAACCACAGCAAGCTATGCACGTTCCTCAGCCAGCTTTTCAGAATTTTCAGTAAGGCCGCCCGATTCATATGAACCAATCAGTGATCTCTCAGCTAAGTTACATTGTTGGGAAGACATGTTAGAGGATGATTCCAATAAGGAATGGGTCATCAATGGTTTAAAATATGGTTTTGATATTATTGATCGTGAGAAACTTTCAGATATTGTGCCTACAGAAGTAGAAAATAATGCAGTGTGTTTCAAGGGGAAAAATGCAGAATTACTAGAACGTCGCATTCTTGACGAGCTGAGTATCGGTAACTACCGTATTGTGCAGGAAAAGCCAAAAATTATCAGTGCGCTTAGTGTTGTCCCTAAAGATGAAGATGACATTCGCCTCATACATGACTTTAGTCGTCCTATTGGTAAATCAGTTAACTCTTATGCTGTTAAGGATTGTTTCTCCTATCAGACAGTGAATGATGCAGTGTCTGTCCTACAGAGAGGACAGTTTATGGCAAAAGTAGACCTCAAAGCAGCTTATCGCCGTGTGCCTATCCACCCCTCTAATTACCTTTGTACAGGGTTAAAGTGGACCTTCTCAGGCCAGGATAAAGCTACTTACATGATAGACACAAAACTACCTATGGGTGCAAGTCGCTCACCTTATGTCTTTAATAAGCTTACCCAGTCTATTAACAGGTACATTGAGAGACTAGGAATATGTGCGGTTGTGACCTACTTGGATGACTTTTGGATATCTGCTGACTCATACGAAGATTGCAACCAAGCTTTGTTATTTCTGATTCGTCTGCTAAGAAACTTAGGCTTTAACATCAATTGGTCAAAAGTGGAAGGGCCTTCTACATGTTTAACGTTTCTTGGAGTTCAAATTAATTCCATGTCTGGTATACTTTCTCTGGATCGCAAGAAAGCAAAGAAGTTGATTCTATTCCTTGAAAACTTTTGTACCAAAACCAGAGCTTCTCGACGACAGCTTGAACGCCTTGCAGGAAGATTATCTTGGGCTTCTTGTGTGGTCCCTTGGGGACGCCTACATACCAGATTTGTTTTTGATACCATAGCTACACTTCGTCAACCACATCATAAATGTCGCATTGCACACTTATTGTGCGATATCAGGTGGTGGCTAGATTTCATTAAGTGTGATAGGAACTGGAAGTTAATATGGGATGACCGCCCCTGTTCTACAGTTTTCACAGACGCCAGCGCTACTGCAGGTGGAGCCTTTCACGAGGGTGACTGGTCGTATGTGAACTGGGATCTAGACCAGCCAGAGTTTTCCTCCAGTCACATCAACGTCAAAGAACTAGCTGCAGTAAGGCTAGCAGTACACAGGTGGCGTCATATTTTTAGTAATCATCGTGTGGTGATTTTCTCGGATAATCAAATGACTGTAGCAGCACTAAATAAAGGCACCACCACATCATCTGAAGGATTGTGTATTCTCAGGGAGTTAAGCTACTTGTGCATGTGTTATGATTTTAGTATTATTGCGGTGCATATACCGGGTGTGCATAATGTGATTGCGGATGCCATCTCACGCCTTTCAGAGCCATGTATGTTTGTCAGATTGATGCAGGGAATTAGAGAGTGGTATGGTTCCTATGATGCCCCTAGTGTTTACCATTTATTCAAACATATGTCGGTTAATGCCATAAAGTTCCTCTACCCACAGATTCGTCGTTGGCTGGTAACCTGGACAGGGAAATCGTTAACTGGTTGAAACAGTGCTTTGCTGACTCTACTAAGCGCACTTATCGCTCACAGGTTTTGTGTTACCTGCGGTTTTGTTACACGTGTGATTGTACGCCACTCCCAGCATCACCTAATGTAATCTGTAGATATGCAGCCTTCCTGGCTAGGGACAAATCTTACAACTCCATCCCGCAGTATTTGAACGTTGTACGATTGATACACATGGCTTTAGGCTTTTCCAACCCTGTGGAAAACTTTGCACTTACTTCGATCCTCCAAGGTATCAAGAGGAGCAAAGGAGCTGCTCCCAACTACAAGCAGCCTTTAACGGTCGACATACTGTGGCAACTGCATCGTCGTCTGGATCTACTCGTCATGGAGGACCTGCGATTTTGGTGCATGACACTGACCTGTTTCTTTGGACTATTACGTGTAAGTTCAGTGACAACTCTTGCTCCACAAGGCATCACACGTGGTGATGTAACCTTCACAAGTCAGGGATGCCTCCTAAGTATTAGTAAAACTAAGACGATACAATTCGCCCAACGTTGCCATGTAACAGCCCTGCCTTTGTATAAAGGTGTCTCATTGTGTCCAACATCCGCATTAGTGCGCTGGTGTCTCTTGACTAAACATGTTCCCTCTGACTCCCCTCTGTTTGCTATAAGTCCGGGGGTACCCCCCTCGGTCCACAGGTTCAGAAGCCAACTCTCTACCCATCTTCAGACTCTTGGTTACGATAAAGGACTGTACAATACCCACAGCCTTCGGCGAGGCGGGGCCACATGGCTCCTCTCTCAGGGCGTTCCAGTGGACACAATCAAAACTCTTGGAGACTGGAAGTCAGACTGTGTTTTCAAATATCTTAAGCCTTCGGGCGGCCAGCGTTTAGCTCTTCTCCCAAGTTCTGTTACGAATATTCACTGACATGCAATCTCAAGAACATTCCACACAACACTCAACATAACTCACAACATTTGGATTGGGGATTGTGTGAAATGTGCTGTAAATTGCAAGGCAGTGCTTACGTTATTATTGTTAGTTATACAAAGCACTTGTATTCATTCTTAAGATGTTTCATGACTGTCAGGTTCGTATTGACATGCCATGTTTTGATTAAATGTTTGAGCCCGAGTCTTGTCCGTTGTCTCTCCTATTTGAGCCTGGTGTTAAGTGATAGATTACGGAAGTATTGAGTAATCTATATTTAACACGGGCCAAGGTTCGGACTCTGCACATGCATAGTTTTAACTTCCTGGCAGTTTTGAATTTAGCAGACGACTTTGTGCAAGCACGTTTTTGCTTACCCACCCACCACTCCCATGTGCTTAGTTTCCCTCATTAGGGTTTCATATACATGTATTTCTTTTTGCTCTCCATGATGGGGATTGTGTGAAATGTGCTGTAAATTGCAAGGCAGTGCTTACGTTATTATTGTTAGTTATACAAAGCACTTGTATTCATTCTTAAGATGTTTCATGACTGTCAGGTTCGTATTGACATGCCATGTTTTGATTAAATGTTTGAGCCCGAGTCTTGTCCGTTGTCTCTCCTATTTGAGCCTGGTGTTAAGTGATAGATTACGGAAGTATTGAGTAATCTATATTTAACACGGGCCAAGGTTCGGACTCTGCACATGCGTAGTTTTAACTTCCTGGCAGTTTTGAATTTAGCAGACGACTTTGCGCAAGCACGTTTTTGCTTACCCACCCACCACTCCCATGTGCTTAGTTTCCCTCATTAGGGTTTCATATA
Source organism: Steromphala cineraria (assembly GCA_916613615.1). Taxonomy (NCBI): domain Eukaryota; kingdom Metazoa; phylum Mollusca; class Gastropoda; order Trochida; family Trochidae; genus Steromphala; species Steromphala cineraria. Next base: position 39,311,183 of record OU744726.1, read on the forward strand.
CATGTATTTCTTTTTGCTCTCCATGATGGGGATTGTGTGAAATGTGCTGTAAATTGCAAGGCAGTGCTTACGTTATTATTGTTAGTTATGCAAAGCACTTGTATTCATTCTTAAGATGTTTCATGACTGTCAGGTTCGTATTGACATGCCATGTTTTGATTAAATGTTTGAGCCCGAGTCTTGTCCGTTGTCTCTCCTATTTGAGCCTGGTGTTAAGAATATAATATAGATGTACAAAAACAGCAACATATTTGTTTTTTAAATAAAGTAGATAAAAAAACATGAAAATGATTATTTATCCTTCTAACATTTAACAAAAAGGTGTTACTTTATAAGTTATACCATTCAGACGCAAGGTACATGGGGAGATCTCGCTAGAGAGCTAGAGGCTGATATTTCTCCATGTACCCCGCGTCTAGCGAGAGGCTGATATCTCCCCATATACCCAGCGTCTGAATGGTATAACAAATTTATCTTACCGAATGTTTAAACAAAACACATATCATATGAATAAAGAGTAAGAAAAATGTTAACCTTGTAAGCCCTTTGACTATAGTTTGTTCAAAGCTAATCGGTTGATCAAAAGTAACCAGCTTGATCATGTGATCGAGGTAACCTACTTTGTACATTTCAAGACGCTCAATCTGCAGGCTTGTTTCATGCTTTTTATGTGCCGGGGTATAAATGATTTATCACCCCGCTCAAGAGGATGATATCAGTATTTATCCAGGGTCACGTGGACCAATCAGAGATCGAGATTCTTACATGAGGTAGTATAGGCCTATTCCCCTCACCCCAGATTTTGTAAGTAATGAGAAACTATATATTCACTGAAACGGCCTAATATATGACTGTAGTGTGCGGTAACCCAGAGTTTATCTACCTTTAGATCAGCACCTGTAATTCATTACCTTTTATCTTGACAGAAAACAGTGGGACAGATTATCGTGCCATTACATTTGAAAAGATAATTTTGTGAATCACAAGGGGTTATTAATGACATTCACCGACCAACATTAAGTTATTTTTCATTTGGTCCAAGGCCAAATATTTTGATACAATTGAATTGTTATCTCTCATGTCGTGCCCATTTCAACTTATATCCCCCCCCTATATTACCCCACCAACCACCCCTCAGTCGCTCTCCCCCAACTCTCCCAACCCCCAAGGAAAGATGTAGTTAGTGTTTTCATTGTTTTTTGTGAAAAAATCATAAAAGTTACAATTTTGTATACAGGCGCATTGGCCATCAAAAATTGATATTTGTAGAAATGATGTCAATGTTTTATCTTAGAATTTATTACAGATTTTGAGAAATTGGGGAAGGGGGAGACACCTGTTTTTACAAATAAATTGTTTTTCTTGTCACTCCTTATGTGAGTCTGGGTGGGCATTGCTTTTAATAAATATGATCTTTTCACAATAAAAAGTCTGATGAGCTACATAGCTAATATGTCTTTTTATGGATATCAAACATTTTGGGAACACTTGATCCAAGCTACACATCATATACAGGAAAGTTTCATTTGTGTTTTTAAGTTCATAAATGCCCATGTTCTCTTTTTTTCAGACCTTTTAATAAATCACATTATCAAACAGTATACGTCATGCACAGGAAAGTAACATTTGAGTCTTTACTTTCATATGTTATTAGTATTCATTTTTCATATTTCAGAATTTATGATATTACTGATTTTATTCCAGGTATGTGTTTGACAGAGGTTTTTATCAAGAAACAGATCTTCCAAAATCCTTAAAGCTTCCTCCATATCTTACCATTGATGTGAGTATAATATCCTTTAATATTTTTTATGATATTAGATATTTATCCTTCAATAATTTAAAGGATATAAATCTTTGCTCGAATTTGAATAATCTACCTGTTAAGATCCTTTGTAATATTTAATCTATAAAATAGAAACTCAATTTCCTTCTGAAATGATTACAAGATAGAAGTTATATTAAACATGACCGAGTTTAAGTTACATTTGTTTTGAAAGAATTTATCAATCCATATTTCATTAACATATTTTATCAACATCCTGATATTAGCAAAGGCATGTAGATCTCTGAGTATTGGTCCCATAGGGTTTATCATAAATAATTATTTATAGAAATAAGAAATATAACAGTGTTCGCAGAGAGGCATATAGGTTGATTTTTGTAGGGGGAATTAACTTGTAATCATCACCTTGTCTATATTAATTAATCAAATCATAAATATGAAAATTAGCATATTTATTTGATGCATTTTGTGAAATTTTGGTTTTGTTACTTGTGATTGTTGTGTATTATGAGCCTTATCATTCAGAAGTTTATGATGAGGAGCATTTGTAAGCAGATAGAGTAATGTCTGTATTCATCACATTGAAAGTACAATTAGAGTTATCCCCCTTTGCTGTCGAAGTTACGGAATACCACAAAAGAAATATAAAAGGATGCTGTTTGTCATTTTGGGAAACAAATCAGAGGAAAAAAGTTTTGTTTGATAATCATGAAAAGCCTCAATCTTTGACAAGTACAGGAAAATCATGACATGTGCTGGTAGATGAAGCATGTATATTACACAGGTGACAGTGAGATATAGGTAAATATTATCCTGTGCAGGTGTGAGGAATGGTGATTACAATAGGTGTGTTACTTCTTCACAATGGGGGGGTTGGCATGTTGTGACGTTGATTGTAGAGATATGGAGTTATCATATCTGGAGTACATACAGGGGTTGCATTAACCCTTAACATGCTGACATCATTTTGTTTAACCATGCCGTTTATATTCAACTGCAGTCGCAACTTTGTTTGGTAACATATTACATGGACCATAAAAAGTCCCCTAATTTATCAAACAGTTTTACTGATTCAACAGTTCTTTTTACGTAACAATGATTCTTTATTAAAAGTAATGTTGGGATTTGACACTGAGCTGTTATTCAAGTTTCTTATTCATCCGGTATTTAATTTTCAAATTTCAACTTATATCAAAATTTATATAACATTTGATTAATTTGGTGTTATCAATCAAACCACAGCCACTAGTTGAGTCTGCACATTGCAGCTATATCTGGCATACCGTAAAAATCAAACATGATTGCCCCGGTGCACAATAAATCAATGAAAAGTTCACATACAACATTGAGTTATAAACATTATTAGAACATCTTCAAATAGATTGTTGAAGAAAGAGATTGTTATTGGTGTAGGTATGGTAAGGCATAAAGGCCTCTATAAATTGGCGCTAAAGTGACTGTGGGAAGTGAGTAAAAGTAAAGCGGTACCTTGTCCAGACTTGTGACAGGGATCTAGAAATAAAATATTGAATAAAAAAAGCTGCCTGCTTATTATTAAGGTACATGTAATACGGTCTGATGAACTATCGTTGTACCACTGTCACCTAAAAATATGCTATCTTGTCCATTCAGAATTAAGTTTTGTTTTTCAAAAAGTTATGGCACCAAGAATGAAGCCCATATTGGTAACTCCTACTCTATTGTCCATTTTTAGCTCATCAGGACTGAAAGTCCAGATGGGCTTATGGCATGGCCCGTCGTCCGTCGTCCGTCTGTCGTCCGTCGTCTGTCGTCCGTCGTCCGTCCGTCCGTAAACTTTTGACACTTTCGACTTCTACTCATGAACCATACACATTAGAGAGCTGAAATTTTGTGTAAAAGTACCTTAGCATATGGAGATTCTAATTTGTAACTTTGGTGACCCTGTGACCCCAAATAGGGTCACAGGGGTCACAACTTTAAAAACCTATTTTCATCTTCTTCTCCAGTTCTAAAAGGACTAGAGAGTTGAAAGTGATATGTGCAGTCTCCTTGGACAATGGGTATTCTAATTTGTAACTTTGGTGAACCTGTGACCCCAAATAGGGTCACAGGGGTCACAACCTTAAAAACCTATTTTCATCTTCTACTCCAGTACTAAAAGGACTATAGAGTTGAAAATGATATGTGCAGACTCCTTGGCCAATCAGGATTCTTAATTGTAGATTTCGTGACCCCATGACCCTAAATAGGGTCACAAGGGGTCACAACCTTAAAAAACTATTTTCATTTTTTTCTCCAGTTCTAAAAGGACTAGAGAGTTAAAAACGATATGTGCAGACTCCTTGGCCAATGGGGATTCTAATTTGTAGATTTCGTGACCCCATGACCCCAAATAGGGTCACAGGGGTCACAACCTTAAAAACCTATTTTCATCTTCTTCTCCAGTTCCAAAAGGAGTAGAGAGTTAAAAATTATATGTGCAGACTCCTTGGACAATGGAGATTCTAATTTGTAACTTTAGTGACCCTGTGACCCCAAATAGGGTCACAGGGGTCACAACCTTAAAAACCTATTTTCATCTTCTTCTCCAGTTCTAAAAGGACTAGAGAGTTAAAAACGATATGTGCAGACTCCTTGGTCAATGGGGATTCTAATTTGTAGATTTCGTGACCCCATGACCCCAAATAGGGTCACAGGGGTCACAACCTTAAAAACCTATTTTCATCTTTTTCTCAAGTTCTAAAAGGACTAGAGAGTTGAAAGTGATATGTGCAGACTCCTTGGCCAATGGGTATTCTAATTTGTAACTTTGGTGAACCTGTGACCCCAAATAGGGTCACAGGGGTCACAACCTTAAAAACCAATTCTCATCTTCTTCTCCAGTTCCAAAAGGTCTAGAGAGTTAATATTGATATGTGCAGACTCCTTGGCCAATGGGGATTCTAATTTGTAACTTTGTTGACCCTGTGACCCCAAATAGGGTCACAGGGGTCACAACCTTAAAAACCTATTTTCATCTTCTTCTCAAGTTCCAAAAGGTCTAGAGAGCTGAAATTATTTGTGCAGACTCCTTGGACAATGGGGATTCTAAATTGTAGATTTCGTGACCCCATGACCCCAAATAGGGTCACATTTAGCTGGGGTCACAACCTTACAAACTTATTTTCATCATCATCTTTAGCTCCTAAAGGTCTATTGAGCTGAAAGACTGCATGTAGACTCCTTGGCCAATTGGGACTCTAAACTGTAGGTTTTGTGACCATGACCCCAAGACCCAAAATAGGGTTACAGGGGTCACAATCTTAAAAACCTATTTTTCTCCTTTAGATGACAGTCTATGGCAAATTTATTTCTCCTTGGATATTTTAGTGTGGACTTCTTTCACTGTCTGATATTGGCGATCTAGAAAGTGTTGAACAATAATAATACATTTGTTTTGTAATTTTTTTATAGGTTTTCTTGCAATAGGTAACATCAGTTTCATTTTTAGCTCATCTTGCCTGTATAAAGCAAACTTGATATGATGCCTGATGAGCTACAGAGCCAATGGCTCTATTTTTTAGGATTTAAGATATGACACTTTGTTCTTTCTTGGTTTTGCAATGGCATCAGTTTCCATAACTATGAAGGCGTCATTTAACCATGAAATACATAATTTCTTAAACATCAATTGCACAAAGATGGCGGCCATGTTGGTTTTTTCTATATTTTTGTCAATGTTCCATGATTCAATAAATTGCAACCTATTCTTTGTGGGTTCCTCTTCTCTTGCACTGGCGTCAGTTTCCATAACGACCACAAATCATATCTTAGACAATTAACAAAGGTGGCGACCATATTGGATTTTTTCTATATATTTGTCCATGTTCCAGGATTCCATAGATGACACCCTGTTCTTCCTTGGTTCATCTGGCACTGGAGTCAGTTTCCATAACCACGCAGACGCCTGGAATGCTGTAGTCTTTGGACGGAAACGCTGGTTCCTGTACAACTTTGAACAAACGCCACCTGGTGGTAAGAATGTTTTATTTCCCATGATTCCTAGGTTTATAACACTTGGGTCTAAGACTGTAAGAATATCTTATTTTCTCTAATGAATATGACCAATCTCACCCAGGATATCTGAGTTACCTTGTTTCGCTGATCACAGGGTTTTCTCAGTTAGACTGGTCAAGCCAGGTGTACCCAAACCTCACCCAGGAAACTTGATTTACCTTGTTTCGTTGATTACAGGTGTGTACCCAGGGTTCTCTCAGTTAGACTGGTACCACAAGGTGTACCCAAACCTCACCCAGGATACCTGAGTTACCTTGTTTCATTGATTACAGGTGTGTACCCGGGGTTCTCTCAGTTAGACTGGTACCACAAGGTGTACCCAAACCTCACCCAGGATACCTGAGTTACCTTGTTTCATTGATTACAGGTGTGTACCCAGGGTTCTCTCAGTTAGACTGGTACCGCCAGGTGTACCCAAACCTCACCTAGGATACCTGAGTTACCTTGTTTCATTGATTACAGGTGTGTACCCAGGGTTCTCTCAGTTAGACTGGTACCACAAGGTGTACCCAAACCTCACCCAGGAAACCTGAGTTACCTTGTTTCATTGATTACAGGTGTGTACCCAGGGTTCTCTCAGTTAGACTTGTACCACAAGGTGTACCCAAACCTCACCCAGGAAACCTGAGTTACCTTGTTTCATTGATTACAGGTGTGTACCCAGGGTTCTCTCAGTTAGACTTGTACCACAAGGTGTACCCAAACCTCACCTAGGATACCTGAGTTACCTTGTTTCATTGATTACAGGTGTGTACCCAGGGTTCTCTCAGTTAGACTGGTACCACAAGGTGTACCCAAACCTCACCCAGGATACCTGAGTTACCTTGTTTCATTGATTACAGGTGTGTACCCGGGGTTCTCTCAGTTAGACTGGTACCGCCAGGTGTACCCAAACCTCACCTAGGATACCTGAGTTACCTTGTTTCATTGATTACAGGTGTGTACCCAGGGTTCTCTCAGTTAGACTGGTACCGCCAGGTGTACCCAAACCTCACCTAGGATACCTGAGTTACCTTGTTTCATTGATTACAGGTGTGTACCCAGGGTTCTCTCAGTTAGACTGGTACCGCCAGGTGTACCCAAACCTCACCTAGGATACCTGAGTTACCTTGTTTCATTGATTACAGGTGTGTACCCAGGGTTCTCTCAGTTAGACTTGTACCACAAGGTGTACCCAAACCTCACCCAGGAAACCTGAGTTACCTTGTTTCATTGATTACAGGTGTGTACCCAGGGTTCTCTCAGTTAGACTGGTACCACAAGGTGTACCCAAACCTCACCCAGGATACCTGAGTTACCTTGTTTCATTGATTACAGGTGTGTACCCGGGGTTCTCTCAGTTAGACTGGTACCGCCAGGTGTACCCAAACCTCACCTAGGATACCTGAGTTACCTTGTTTCATTGATTACAGGTGTGTACCCAGGGTTCTCTCAGTTAGACTGGTACCGCCAGGTGTACCCAAACCTCACCTAGGATACCTGAGTTACCTTGTTTCATTGATTACAGGTGTGTACCCAGGGTTCTCTCAGTTAGACTGGTACCGCCAGGTGTACCCAAACCTCACCTAGGATACCTGAGTTACCTTGTTTCATTGATTACAGGTGTGTACCCAGGGTTCTCTCAGTTAGACTGGTACCACAAGGTGTACCCAAACCTCACCCAGGAAACCTGAGTTACCTTGTTTCATTGATTACAGGTGTGTACCCAGGGTTCTCTCAGTTAGACTTGTACCACAAGGTGTACCCAAACCTCACCCAGGAAACCTGAGTTACCTTGTTTCATTGATTACAGGTGTGTACCCAGGGTTCTCTCAGTTAGACTGGTACCACAAGGTGTACCCAAACCTCACCCAGGATACCTGAGTTACCTTGTTTCATTGATTACAGGTGTGTACCCGGGGTTCTCTCAGTTAGACTGGTACCGCCAGGTGTACCCAAACCTCACCTAGGATACCTGAGTTACCTTGTTTCATTGATTACAGGTGTGTACCCGGGGTTCTCTCAGTTAGACTGGTACCACAAGGTGTACCCAAACCTCACCCAGGAAACCTGAGTTACCTTGTTTCATTGATTACAGGTGTGTACCCAGGGTTCTCTCAGTTAGACTTGTACCACAAGGTGTACCCAAACCTCACCCAGGATACCTGAGTTACCTTGTTTCATTGATTACAGGTGTGTACCCTGGGTTCTCTCAGTTAGACTTGTACCACAAGGTGTACCCAAACCTCACCCAGGAAACCTGAGTTACCTTGTTTCATTGATTACAGGTGTGTACCCAGGGTTCTCTCAGTTAGACTTGTACCACAAGGTGTACCCAAACCTCACCCAGGATACCTGAGTTACCTTGTTTCATTGATTACAGGTGTGTACCCAGGGTTCTCTCAGTTAGACTGGTACCACAAGGTGTACCCAAACCTCACCCAGGAAACCTGAGTTACCTTGTTTCATTGATTACAGGTGTGTACCCAGGGTTCTCTCAGTTAGACTGGTACCACAAGGTGTACCCAAACCTCACCCAGGATACCTGAGTTACCTTGTTTCATTGATTACAGGTGTGTACCCGGGGTTCTCTCAGTTAGACTGGTACCGCCAGGTGTACCCAAACCTCACCTAGGATACCTGAGTTACCTTGTTTCATTGATTACAGGTGTGTACCCGGGGTTCTCTCAGTTAGACTGGTACCACAAGGTGTACCCAAACCTCACCCAGGATACCTGAGTTACCTTGTTTCATTGATTACAGGTGTGTACCCAGGGTTCTCTCAGTTAGACTTGTACCACAAGGTGTACCCAAACCTCACCCAGGAAACCTGAGTTACCTTGTTTCATTGATTACAGGTGTGTACCCAGGGTTCTCTCAGTTAGACTTGTACCACAAGGTGTACCCAAACCTCACCCAGGATACCTGAGTTACCTTGTTTCATTGATTACAGGTGTGTACCCAGGGTTCTCTCAGTTAGACTTGTACCACAAGGTGTACCCAAACCTCACCCAGGAAACCTGAGTTACCTTGTTTCATTGATTACAGGTGTGTACCCAGGGTTCTCTCAGTTAGACTTGTACCACAAGGTGTACCCAAACCTCACCCAGGAAACCTGAGTTACCTTGTTTCATTGATTACAGGTGTGTACCCAGGGTTCTCTCAGTTAGACTGGTACCACAAGGTGTACCCAAACCTCACCGCCGACACCAGGCCTATGGAGTGTGTGCAGGAACCAGGCGAGATCCTCTATCTGGTAGGTCAGGGGTTAAGCAAAGGTCTTTAATTGTATAGTAAGTTAAGGCAGTGTTAGGATATATGTGGATCCTTTATGGCCAGCGAGCCCAGTGGCAGATCCTGTTGAAGAGTGCCGTCAACCTTCACCTGTTTTGCTTGAAAAAGTTAATCCTGTGGAGAGTTGTACACCTCTCCTTACTTAGGACCACCCACACCTCCCCCCTCCCCCAACCCAAAAACAAATCATAAGATGGCCTCATAAGATGGATCCAACACTGCAGCCATTTGCTGAGTAAATGTTACATATGACATGTTTACAGATTCATTGGTAGAGCACAATAACAATACATAAAAACTATAGAAATTGATCACTATGCTCAGCATACTGAGTCTTTAAGAGTGTTTACATTGTAAATAAGCCATGGTGCCTTGCATTTGAAAAATATTACATAAATCTATAGAAAAACAAAGAGGGGGACTGTCTAGGTCCAGCAATATCATTGTTAGGAATACAAAATACACCAAAATTTTTAATTCATAAATTGGAAAGGATGAGACAAGGTTCTACCCTAATAAAATACATGATCAATTGATCTATATTCAGATTTGAGACACCATTTTCGATAAGTGCAATGTTTGAACTTACTTGAGTAGAAACTAGTAAACATTATATTTAGATGTATCATTTTGTTTTTCATGAATGTGCTGAATGTAAAGGATTTTGCTCACTGTCTTGAAGGATTCCGTTATTCAAATTAAATGTTATTAAAGGTAAATCTCTATTATTGTCCTCTGACTATGGATGATTTGTTTGTGTAAGGAGATTTTTGACACTATCAAATAACACATTTAGCATTAACGTACAATTATCAGTGAAAAAAATAGAACATAAAATTGTAAAGAACTTGCTAGGGCTCCTTTAAATCAAAGATGACAATTAACTCTATTTCAACCTTTGATATTCCTAAGAGTCCTAAATCATGTTATGTTCATAGTCACTTTAGTAATTGTATTCTCGTGAGTATTAGAAATGCCACTGACAAAGTGACAATTTGGATCTAATATCACTGACAATATTACAGTTTGTATCTTACATCTGTCATTGTTTGACATTTTACAATTTGATTTGATTAATCAGTCTTTATTTGAAATTGATTTAGACTGTAAAAGGGAGAACATCAGATTGAATATTGGATTCGTTATTGATATGTCCTAAGGGAACTGTATGAAGAGATTTGTCTAGATATATTTCATCAAATTGTTTGACTTTTACGACATTTTCATAGAAAACTATTCTGGTGAGGTTTGCGAAATAAATTAGATTATTTTGACGCAAAGATACTTTTTTTAACCTTTAAGAATTGAGAAACCATCACTAATTTATGTTAATTGATAATTATCAACATTATTTCAAAGTAGAACTTCTGACTATGGGATATAGCTTAAGTTTCTGCTAATCACTCAAAATTGAGCTTTTGTTTCAAGCAAAGGATATCAAAAGATGGGAGGCTTAGCTAACATGTTTTGCACTCAGGGTTGTAAGAACATATAAGAAAGTATAAACACAAAGGCATCTCATGTATTTGGATGATAGAGACGCTGGTTTCCTAAAAAGGCGGTCATTTTGTTGTTCATATTTTTCATGTGATGACCTAGGGCAAAATATCACCTTTTAATTGTGACGTCACGTAATAAAAATTCTTTGACATTACAGATTGCCTATTAGTGCAGCAGTGCTTGTGAATTTAAGTATTTGCTATAATTTTGCGACTTCCATAATAGACAGAGTATCAGATTGGTACCAACGACATACTATGTTTACAACGCATATATGCCTAAATATCAGTATATCCCTTGCTCCTTTGATCGGGAAATACTTATATTTGTAAGTTACTTCAATGCATGAAATGTTCTAGAAAATTTTACACGATAGCAATTGAGTTGATTTGCTATTTGTTCTTTTTTGCCCTCCCCAGCTCCTCCTCTAAAAAAATTCAAATTACACTTTATAAGCATTTAGCTGAGTATAATTAAAGTCAGGTTTATCCTTGTGACTCTCAATTCCTTCAAAATAATGGGCTTCAGTCCCTGGGGGCCACATCTTCCTACGCAAAGCCTAAAACGCCAGTTTCCGAAGTGTCAGTTTTATGCCTTGCTACCGACCCTTGGGTTTTCTGTGCTGATATCAGCGCCCCTACAGGCGATTGTTAGCAACCTCCAGTTACTTTCTAACTGGACTATTGCTTTCTGTTATAGTAAGCTAGAGAGCAAGCACAGAAAACTCAAGGGTCGACAGCAAGGCATAAAACTGACAGTTCGAAAACTGGTGTTTTAGGCTTTGCATGGAAAGATGCCTCAGCTCCATTATTTGCAAGGAATGGAGATTTACAAGGACATTATCCTTTACTTATCAACTAATGAATTTTAATAAAAATAATAAAGTACAAAATTTGTTTAGCGCCCTATATGGCTTAACAAAAAGCCACTCTAAGGCGCTTCACAGTGAATAAGCCTTCTTGTACAGGTGAGTCTTGACGCCCTTTTTGAATGCGGCATATGATTCAGAGTCTCTGATTGTGGCTGGTAGATTGTTCCAAACAGATGAAGCTATTTTGTCAAGGGGCCTAGCTGTCGCCATATTTGACAGTTCTGGTTTTTGGTACGGTGATAAGCGAAGCTGTTTCGGAACGGAGGGATTGTGATGGTTGGTATGGGGTGATGAGCTCCTGGAGGTAACTTTTGTCTGGGCTAATGATGTAAAGCTGATATTTCTTCCACCCCTAGCCGGAAGGGATGTACCATGGAACAATCAACCTAGGAGACACTGTAGCACTGGGTATACAGAAGAACCAACCACTCACTGAGGCCATGAAGTATATATATGATGGTAGGGGGATTTTATGACACTTCTTTAAGTATTAAAAGGTTTATTACCAAGTAGGACTGTTACAACCCATTCTCATCTAATAGAGGGTCTTCAAGCAATAATTCCATGAAAGCTCTGAAGCAGGCTTTTTGAGGCTTTTGATATTTTCCTCACAGAAAATTATCCAGTTATTCTGCTTAAATGAATTCTTTATGTATGGCTGCCTACAATTTGTACATATTTTTCTAAAAAAATTCTTGTTGCTTAAATAAATTTGTGGGAGGAATATATATCCCATAAGAAAACTTCTCTGAGAGCAATAAAGATCATATCGCCTCCAAAATTGACTTACATTCATGCTTTCTAATTAACTGTTTACTCATGAAAAATTGAAATATGTGTATGTGTTGCATATGATTCTGTCAGAGCAGATCAACTAAAGTAGCTTTTTTTCAATGTAAAAAAATATTTGATACCGATAAAATTTTACGATAAAATGTTCAAAATATTTCAGAAAACACACTAAGAGAGGGAGGAGACGCCACCATATTGCAGAGGATTGAGCTGGTGAAGAAAGTACAAGATGTCTACCCTGGTAACGTTAATTTCAAGAAACTTTATTCTAATATTAATAATACTTTCTGCTGTAATCATCATGCAAGAACAATGTCCTGGTGTCCGTTCCACAAAACACTTACGATCGATTGTAACCGTGTTAAAAGATTGGGTCCTTATTTTACAGTTACTTTGTGAAAGGGCACCCGGGGGTCTAGAGGAACTGTAATTGCTCATTAATTTGACTTCTTATTTCTCTCAAATATTTCAACTATTGTGCCGTGTGAGTAAACAAAAGTAAAGAATATTAGTAAGACAAGGTTGGCTTACTAATATTTTATCCCCCTGCCTTCTACGTACAAGATGTCTACCGGAAATACGGCGGCCCCTTTCTGACCTAGTTTCACTAGCGTCATTGAGGTAAAAACTCACCTTGAGCAACCAAATTCAAACACTTTGGTACCTCCACTGCCGGCGCCCATGAGACCAAAGAGGTCAACTTCCGGCCAAAATTATGTGGCCGTAAAGATCGTGGTCTAAAACTTCCCACCATATTTTTATTTTTTTAAAAGTAAAGAATAGTTCAACCTAAGAAGATCTATAATAAAGGATACAAAACCATTGACTCTGTTTTTTGATGTGACAAATTAATGGCAGAAAGATTTTGCAATGACATTATTGATCTAATTCAATTATAATACCAACTCATCATATTTCTATTGACAGAGAGTGCTGAGATGAGTATGAGACTAGGAGCGTTGTACCAAGCAATTGACGACCTGGAAGAGGCTGAGCGCCATTGTCAGAGGGCCCTGAACATGGATCCTTACTTCATCATGGCTTATCTCTCCCTTGGGGAGGTGAAGGCAAAGGTGTGTTTTCATTGGTCAAAATAAGTAATTATGTAGAGTGGTTTTAGATCTTGCAAAAAAATACCAGTAATATGTACAAAATGTGTGATCCAAAATATATCACTATAAAATCATTCTATTGTAAGAACAAGAACTGGTTGTTGTCTAAGTCTTTTGAAATAACTAATGAGTGTCATTGAATGATCAGATAATAGTGATAATTCATAACTTTATTTTTGTAAATGATATTGAGATTTCTATAGAAACATTTTCAAAACATAAAAGGTGAATGCAAGATTATGGACAATCAAATGCATTTTTTCTAAAAACAAAGGAATTATATATCCATAAACTTGCCTTCATCATTCTCCATCAACTAAATTTCGAGAATGCCCATCAAAGAAGTCGTTTTCAAAGTACAGTATACCACAAATCTAACCAATATTCTCCCCACAGCTGGGTAAGCCGACAGAAGCAGAGCGGCTACTGAAGAAGGTCATGGATCTGAACCCCAGACTCTGGGACGTGTACGCCAAGTACGGAATGTTCCTCAAGAACCAGAACCGCCACCAGGAGGCAGCACAAGTCTTCAGAAAGGTGCGTGAGAAACTCCTCACAGTGCTGTTACGTCTCTCAGTGTTTCAAGCCATATTCAACACTGCATCTAACCCTGTGACCTTGAACTAGCTAGAGTTGACCCAGCTTTACTAATGACCATTTAGCAAAAGTTTTTGCAAACCAAAGTAATCATATATACCGGGATCTTGGTTATGCAATCTTTCCATTTTCCTAACGGTAACATTAGAAGAAATCACATTGGTCATTTTGGTCAGGTAGAGATTTTGCTTGTTTATTTCCATTTTACGATTGAATCAAATGCAAGCCCAGTGTTTAGAGGTGTGACCTCTCTATATCCTCAAAAGTCACCATTTAACCCAATTTAGACCCAATTTTCAGTCTGATTCAACTTGACAGCATTTTTAGATATACAACTCTCTGTCCGTCTCTCCCCAGGGTATCTCCGTGGACCCGATGCAGACACCGTTCTACTACTACCTTCACGAGATGGAGCTCAGCCTGGGCAATGATGAGGCAGCTCAGCAGGCTCAGGACCAGCTACAGAAGATCATGGCAATGCGGGAACAGGATGGGTAATCAACATCTTGACGGTTCCAGAAGGGTTCAATTGGGTTCAAATCTCTTCCAAGAGAGGAAATGTTTAGTCGTATTTCTCATACATGATAAAATTGTATTAGAAAAGTGTAGGTAAGGAGGAACTGAAATTCTGTTTTCAAACTTATTTGCCTGTGGGACTCATATAATTAGCTGTACTTGTGACACTTATAAAAGATTTGGCGAGGATGCGCATTACTCTCAAGAGAGTATATGTTGAGTTGTATAGACACATGATAAATTATAATATGTGAAAAGTGAACTGAAATTCTCAAGGTACATACCGCTGGCACATCCTGCCAAATCCGGCTACACGACTCTATGCATTGGCTATTGATCAATCAGAACTTGAGAAATTGTTCTTAAGGGTAATAAGAGCTAATTTTCCTATGGACACATATTCTTTTTTGAACCCAAGTAATCATGTCAATTGTCATACTTTTCAAACCTATTATGTGCACCCCTCCCTTACAAAAATCCTGTGATCACTCCTGTTGCCACAGGATCACTTTCCTTTTCACTTGCTGGTGATGCAAGATGGGTTCAATTAGCCTGTCATTCTGGGAACATAAGGCCGAGAAATAGGTGAGCCTACTCCTCAAAGCCCAAAGGTGATCACTGAGGATATGATGAAGAGGGTTGCAGGATAGGGCAATGGTTAGTGCCTTGGCTTTGGGTCAAAAGGTCTGGTGTTTGAATCCCCATAAATCACTTCACAAGCTAAAGAACGCGTTTATGTTAAAGGTTGCTTTGTGAAAGGAGAATTGTATCTTTATTATAAGGTTGTTAAAATATGACATGGTTTGTGTTATTGATTATGTTTGATTGACATCATTCTATATTCTCAGCGTGGAGTGAGTAAGTAAACATTCCAGTGGTATACAAGGAAATGGTTGTGAATCATTTAGGGAGCTCACAAGACTTATCAACTTATATATTTGTCTCAGATTAAGACTTTTCGGTTTTCTTGCTATATGTTTTGTTCAACTACTGTCTTGAATTCAGTTTGGTGTTGTCTCCACATTCATATTAATAATGTATATATTATATACTTTTGTGTATGTATACGGAAAAGAGAGTTTGTATGAAAATGCTTCATGATTTTTATCATTTAACATTTCACTACATATGGGCATACATTCTTCATGATGAAAGAAATCTTGTATTGTATCTATTTTATACACTGTTGTTTTCACATCGACAGTTTTTAGTTAGAATGGATGAGGAGATTTATGTGAATTCATTACAAGGATATGTATAAATTAAATATTTTCATTTCATAAAATTAGGGACCACTCCAGTATTCAATATTTCAGCACCATTTTGGTTATTGTAAAACTATAGAATATCTTACTGTTAAAAATTAGGGTGGTCCTTTATTTGTTTTGATCAGTGTATATGAAATTTCATTGTTATCTTTTCGACTCTATGTCCTTGTATTCATGTAGACAAGAAAAGTTTGCATTTACTATGTGCTCTAAATGTATGTTTTCAACTCTTTTGTCATGCTCTTTGGACAAAGTGATTTGAAGCATTCATAAAATATTTTCCTATTCCCTAATTCATCAAAAATATAAAGATTTTGTAACTTTTGATGAAAATCCATGTTCCTATTGAATCTTGATATAATTCCTTTTCAAGATATTGATGTTGTTGTTTCGTGTTTGATGGATTGTTTGCAAAATGTTGTTATTTGATCATGCTCTCGGAATTATGAAACAAAAACAAAAACTTTTGTACTTACATTAATTTAATTGTTTATATTATTTCTTTATTAGTGCTTGTCCAATTGTTGATTTATTTTCGTTAATTAAATTGTTTTATGACTTTTCTCTTACTTATTGATACTGTTATATCTTTTTATTCTCCAAAATTATTTTAGAAAGGACAATAAAATTTATGTTGTTTTATTTATGATTGTTATTTTAAGATATCAACATTCCCTTGATTACATTCCTAATATATAATATATTGTGTTTTTGTTTTTAAGAAGATATTTTCAATTTTAATGTTTTTAAAAATTGATTGCTTTTTTCATTTATATTTTTATGTAAAACGACCCTTTGAAATTTATCTAAAGCAGGTAACAGATCTATAAACGCTGAAAGGCTGTTACATTAAAGGGGCAGTAGCACATTTTGGGGGGGAAGATGAAAATAAAATAAAAGGTAATGTAAAGTTTAGCTATGCGATTCCTATTTCTTACACAAATTGAATTAAAGGTGTTCACACAAAAATGGCCACTACTTAACTTTATAGGAATCTTTATACATTGTATTTTGTTCTGACTTTGGATGAATGGTTTTTGTAATGAGATATTTGACACTATCAAAATAATACATTTAGCATTAACATACAATTATCAGTGAAAATTTGAAAATATAAAATTTTCAAAAAACCTGTTATTGCCCCTTTAACTCCTTTGAAGTAGTGTATATGAAGATAAGACTCCCATGAAATATTGCAATTTTACTTTCATTGTATCTTCTATTTCTCTTATATATTAAATTCAATAATTTGAGATGGTGATGATGTAACTTCACTAGCAAGACTTGCTATTTTTGTTGACATGTTTTGTGTCTTTTGAATTTTAAATTGGTTTAACTAGTCGCACAATTAAATCAAATTTTACATTTTGTTTTAATAATGATTTTGATGCAATAATTTAGAGTAGGTTAGTCTTAAGTCTTAACCTACTATCTTTAAGCAGAGTTTTGACATTTTTCCAGAAAATTTAGCTGAGAATGAAACTTTCCTGATACTATTACTTTTTTATAATATTCTGATTACCACATTATGGCTTTGACCTCCATAACACTTACAATTCCCAAAACTTTATACATTTTATAGAATTCTATATTTACACCAGCTGTTGTCTTTGACTTATTCTTTGACATATGTGAAAGAGAATATACTGTCTTGGCTATTGAAGTTTGATGTATATATTATATTTTATTTTAAACTTGTATTTCAGTACTGTCTCACATGTATATTTCTTACAAAATGATTGAAATCCACTTTTTATATTTTGGTGAGCAATGAGCATGCAAAGCTTGTGTTGTGACACTGTGATTGTTGAGGTAACTTACACAAATATATTTCCTTGTGGTTGTGAATTGTGAATTATTTACAAAGAAATGTATTTCTTTAATTCTTAGGTAATTAATATAACATATTTTTGGCATGTTGAAATGAATAAAGACAGAGAATGACAATGTTTTTATGTTGTTGTTTTTTCAAATTCAAGATATAGACATATCCATTATTTTGTGTAGATTAACTGTTCAATGTTTTTCATGCATTTATATTAAATAAGATCGTTTTAAACTTTAAACAATCGTAAAAAAGACAGAATATTTTTAAACATTCACATTTGTCACATTTTTTCAAAACAAATTTAGAAACAGGCTATTTTCAAATAACGCTTTCCACAAAAACAAATTAAGCTTTCCACAAAAACAAATTCACATGAAGCATACTGTTACAATGTTTCAAGATCAATTTAGAGACAAAGATCATGTTGAAATAAAGCCTTCCTTCTTCAACATTACACATTACAAGACAAACTATTTTCGAAAAAAAAAAAAGTTCTACCGTTACATAGTGAAACGATTTTTGTCCAAATGCTCTCTTCATGAAGACCATTGATGGAAGCGCACCTAAAATCCCAATCGTCTCACAGTTTACTCAAGTTTCAAATTTCCCTGTACAACTTTAAATTTATTAATAAAACAGTATCATTCCAGCCTGGCCCGTGATCACTTGAAATCATTATATAATTGTGCACATCGTGATGCAAGCATGAAATTTGGCATGATTGTAGTTTATATGTGTTATAACACATATAAACTACAATCATGCCAAATTTCATGCTTGCATCACGATGTGCACAATTCAGCTAAAAAATTGCACTTATCCGGTGGGCTAAAATGTGATGGTTACGGTATAACAGGAAAATCACTACATCCAAATTCAAACTGGATTTTGTCGATATTCTTATTCAAGTTTTAGTTTCAACTGCATTTTCGTACAAATCTTCGTAAGGGTTAAAATTAAATGAAACCTTAAATCATTTAAATTTTCTCAAATCGTATCACTAAAGAAGCTCTCGTACAATATGAATTCAAAGCACTGATTTTCTTAAATGAAGTTGATATCAATGCATCTATGCGTTAGGTCTATATTGCTCAATATGTTACGTATTACCACATCACCATGTGGATTGCCCAGCCATCTTAAACAATTTTCATTCAAACGTTAAATTGAAAATGGATTATTAGCTCATCAGGCCTGAAAGGCCCGATGGGCTTATGTCATGACATGATGTCCGGCGTCCAGAACCAAAATGGGAAGAATCATGTGTACAGACTCCTTGACGAGTGAAGATTATAATTTATAGCTTTGGTGACCTTGGAAACCCATTAGCCCCTACTAAAACCTTTTTCATCTTCGTCTCCAGATGCACATTTCAAATTATGATGAGATGTTTTGTGGTTAATCCTGAGGTAATGACGATTCTAACAAAATGGTACTTTTGATGACCATGTGGCCCCTGCATGGAACCACATTGGCCACATCCTAAAGGAAAATTAGATATGAAGTCTTATGAGCTGCAGAGCCCATGGCTCTATTTTGTTGAATATTTCCTTTCAAAATCATTAAATTTCTCAAAGCAATATAAATTTCCTTTCTATTCCTGCTTCTATATTGTAATCATCCTTTCTATGCGCTGAAAATAACATCTATCCTAAAATAGATATTCCATAATTTTTTTAAAGTTTCTTGTATCTACGTTATCGATTTTAATCAAAGAATGTTAAGCTTCGACATTATACGAATGACAAAATATTTAATTCTGCTTATTGGAGACCTCGCACGTCAATAATTCAATTTATAAAAGAACTATAGACTGAAATAACTTTAAATAACTCTACTTTTTATTAAATAAACATAAGTTTGAAATTCACGAATCAAATTTCTAAATTATTTTTATAATTCATGAGTTTTTTATAGACGCTGCGAAAAGGCTCAAATAATGCGAAAGTCGATTAAATTCACAGTGAGAAATAAAGTATCGATGTTTCAATGATGTATAATTTCAACCTTTTTTGCTAAGACCATGCAGTGAAGTACATACACTGGTCAACATATGAACGGCTTTCTGTATTTTAAGGGGCAGTAGCAGTTGTTGTTTTTTTCTTTATTTCATCTTTTCAATTTTGCACTGACAATAATTGTACGTTAATTAATGCTAAATGTATTATTTTGATAGTGTCGGAAAACTCATCACACAAACCAATCATCCATAGTCAGACAACAATTTACATGTATAAAGATTCACATAAACCCCTTTGGCTGCCCTTTTTGTGTGAACACCTAATTCATTTTGTGTAAGAAAAATGAACCTCATGGCTGAACTTCACATTATTGATTTATTAGTGCTACTACTGTCCCTTTAAAGAGCCACTGAACGAGTTGTTCAGTTCTACATATCACAAACTTTACCAAAAGTTAATTTGACCGAGAATTATCGACTGGTGCAAGAACGTAACATTTTAGAGGCAATCGACGGTCTGTGGTAATAGCAGGAATTATTGAAGTCGTGATAATGATCGAAAACCGGACAATGACGCGTCAATCAATCAAACGTAATCATGGAAACTAATCTAAAGAAGTCAGAAATATAGTTACAAGTCACAGGAACCCGATATCGTAAATAAAATGTAGGTAAAACGTAGATAAGAAAGACCCACCCCTCTATATAAAACTCAATTATATAGAGGGGTGGGTCTTTCTTATCTACGTTTTATCTACATTTTATTTACGATATCGGGTTCCTGTGGTTATACAACTAGTACATATGTAAATTGGATGTGTGAATTTGGCTTCTAGGAATATGTATATGACTGTTACAGGATGGAGGGATGCACCCCTCGCATCCATCCTATTTAAAGGGACATTCCTATCAGAGTATTTTTATGGAAACGAGATTCAAGAAGAGGCAGTGATTCTTTCTATTCTTTGTCAAATTGTTAAATGTAGTAAAACTAGAATCTTACCCTCAAAAACATATATGAAATAAGCGTGAAATAATCATGCAATAATCAAATATATGTATAAACAGGGAAGTACTCTTGAATTTTCGTTCCACATAAAATACCCTGATAAGACTGTCCCTTAATAAAGGCTTGGCTACGTGTCGGTACAGATAGGTTTCAATAATTGCGTTTGAATAACTGGCGCACCCCAGCCAAGTAACATTTTCCGGAATTTCGACCAAAGGGAACGACTGTTACGTATAACTGGACTGAAACGACTATTACCTAAATGGTAATTTCAGTAACAATCACTACTTCAAGACAAAACACACTAAAATAACTGTTGACAATGTGAAACCATTTTCTCAGTGTCGGCGTATAGTTAATCGAGAATCTTAGATAGGGCATTGTGTATTATTTTGTAAAAATCACAATATCGCAGCATTATACTTTAATCGATACCATACAAATAGGTATATATATATATATATATATATATATTAGAAATGTTATCGCCGAAACAAAAGAAGGATGGTAATAACTCGAAGCCGGTGACGTACGGTTATATCCCGTTTTTATGTGTTGTGACAATGTCACATGTATTTAACAACGTAGATTGTTCTTCGTCATCTAAAATACTTTCTCCTTTTAAGTTTTACTTGCTATCAGTATACATTATGCAAACAAGCACAAACATAAATGCGTATGGATGACGTCAACATGATTCAGTTTTGTTAATAAGCACGTGATATGATGATAAGAAATTCATATCCTGAAATTGAGCAATTTTAGGAGACAGAAATAGAAACAAAACGGATAATAAACCCCGAAATAGATTGGCAGTTTGTCTTTGTATATCATAACTCTACAAAGAGTTATTCGAGCGTAGTTTTATGAAATAGAGAGTTAACCCCTATGCCGCCACAGTACCATATGCGGATACTTGGTATCATATCATTAGATATTTCAACAGTGAAACAGACAATTCTTTCGCAATAAGTGATTATGTTAGGCAAGTTATAGACTAAAATTTAGTCTATGAAATATTCAAAATAAATATTGTACCTTCATTTATATTATTTTATTTCTTGAGGTTTTCAATTTCATGTGTATTCAGTCAATCCAGACTTACAGAATTTAGACCTAGACTGTATACAGGCTCCTATATAATAGTCATGAAGCAGGACTAGGCAAGTTAGACATTAAGATGAGTGTCCATATAACAAGAAGCAGTCAATAGCATTTCAAATGTGTACCATAGCTTTAACTTATAGACAGATTGGAGTTAATTCAAATATTACTTCACACCATTTACGTTAAAAAGTCGGACAAACGAGAAATGAAACGGCGTGCAATCATTTGTCAAAATTAGACTTGTAGCTTGAGATATACAGCACGCATGACGTAATTCCAGTTCGTGACGTCAACAAATTTTTCAATTACATACGGTAGCCTGAGCTTACTGATTTAATTTAACATTTGAATTGAATTTAAAATGAATTCGGTAAATATCACTTAACTACTCTTTCGAACTGAATTGGAGAATATTGCTGGCAAAAGGATTAATTAAATGTTGATCCCCAGTGATCTTTGAATAAGATAGCGAAGCTGCAAATATATATTCTTGGTCAATATTGTTAAAATAACTATGGGACAGTAATATGATACAGTTTTTCTTTACGTTCTATGTAAAAATACAAATTTAAATGTTGTCCTGTGTCTGTTGTCTACAAAACAAAAGGTGATCAGTGATGGTTTTTTTTCTTTTAACCAAATTCTCCTTTATATAATTATTTGATTTTAGTGATAAATGGATCAGTATTAAGTGACTCTATAAACGAATATCTTTCGAAAAAGGGAAAGCAAACTGTAGATAACGCGCGGAAGTTGAAATTGAAAACGTACCGGTACATTCACTATTATAAGGCAAACAGGATTGAGTTGATAGCGTTTAAAGGGACAGTCCTATCGGGGCTTTGTTGAAACAAAATTCAAGAGTTCTTCCCTGTTTATACTTTTATATGATTATTACATGATTGTTTGACTCTTATTTTCATATATGTTAGTGAGGGTAGCATTTTAGTAGTTCTCGATGTAACAACTTGACAAAGAATATAATGCATCAATCCGTCTACTGAGCCCTGATAGAACTGTCCCTTTAACGTTGGAGTCTATGTGAAAACTGCTGCTGCCCATAAGATAAGGCTGATGTTTGATTCAAACCATATTTTCATACATTTTATTCGGGGATGAATATACCAACCGACTGATCTGTTTTGAACAACTTTTTATGGCCCTTTATGAAAGTGAATAATACAATGGATAGTCCTTCATTTTGGTCAAAACATTAATATTCGAAACATTAAAAATAATACCCTGAGAGGACAGAGTCTGTATCATCTGAACTTGAGAAAAAGTGGTCGACCTTTTTACTTATATTTTGGGAATCAAAGTAGAATAAAAACCTTATGTCTTTGCACATCCAAAGAAGGGTTTAATGCAATATACCTTCTGTTTGAAATTGCATACATTTGCGAAGTCAATTCAACGTACATCTTCCAGCTTGTTTGAACAGTTACCGCACAGGGATATGTTATCACCCGACAAGAAATTATTAATGAATTATAATGTTCGCGGCTTATTACAGACAAGTCCCAGCTTAATATTTCTCTGATTTCCTTGTCTAGTTTCACAGACATAAAACCTACACAATTATTCTTAGTTTAGCCTGTTAGAATAGTTAAGTTCTGGCATTTGAGATTCTCACTTCGATAAGAACTAGAAGGCAATGGTATTGAAGACCTATTGCTTTGACGTAAAACTGCCATCGAAGGCGGCAGAGCCATTGACGTCATAGCTACTATAGCGATATGCCGATGAATGAATAATGCACCCACAAACCAATCGGAGTAAGGTCCCTTTAGTCACGTGACGATCTCATCTAAGAGGAGTACTCTCAACTGCAGTGACCTTCAAGGTAAGGCCTTAAAGCCGATTTAAAGTCTAATTAGGGACACTTATCCGTGCATCGTTGAAAGTAAACCTTACTATACCTGCCTGTCAAATATGAAGCCTGGTCGAGCTGTAATAATATTGTTTGAGAAAATTTTACCGGCGCAATCGAGCAGTTTTCGTATCCATCATGGCTGAACTCGGCTAAACATGCGTGTTGGGTACAGTCGATATCACGCCGTTTTCTCAAATTATGGTCGAATTTGTCTGGTTTAAATACGACAGCATCCTGCAAGATACGTCATTCGAGGTGACAAGTGTTGCCGACCCCCCCACAAAGCCCCCAGTTCTTTTAAAATTGGATGTTAAATCGGAATTTGTTTAAGTCTGAGGAACTGTCACTTGCCTCGAAGCATTATTATGATTATCAGGACGAGTCCCGCTGTACATAACTGACAACAGTTTCACACCTCGTCACGATCTCAACATTTTGAATAAAGAGAACATGCTGTTATAATTTTTATTATGAGTTAATAAATTTCCCTGATTATACATTTCAATAAATCAAAGTAATACGTGTTTTCCACATTGCACACATTAACATGCACAGCATCAGGTGCGAGAAAGGTTAATTCTATAAATGGATCGAAGAAACCAAAAACGGAAAATGAATTCGAAATTAATTATTTACTTTTTAGCTTGCCTTGATTTAGGACACCACTATTTTATGACTGTTTTATCAATACAAGTTTGCACTGCATCCTTGAAGTTATTTTCCTGTTTCATTGTCATTTCTAGTGACATTTTTCATATTTCATTATTTGAATTAGCATGCTAAAGTTGAACTGAGGTTTGCATGATCAGAATAATCCGTGGAACCAGTTCATCCTAACTTCATTTCATTGATTTAATTTTAGATATAGTTCAGATATTTTTTGTTGTTATGTGACAGGGTGAGATATAAGCATTCCAACTGGCTTTGGCTAGAGGGATATCTATTTGGCCGAACAGGTACAGAATAGAACTCTCAACCCGGAGATCCTGGGTTCCCGGTGGAGGTGGTCTCAAAATCACTTCAGTTACAATTATATTTTCAAATGCTTTTTACTTTAAGTGAATGATACACACAAAAACAGGGCTTTGATTTAGACATACAACTTGTTCAAGCAGAGAACAGCATGTTAGGAAAATTGTTAAGTTCATTCAAACGATATGAAATTACCATATTTCTTCAAAAGCCCCCAGGCTCTTATTTCAATCAGTAAAGCCTTAGCCTTTCCCCTGGCCACCTTTAAGTTTCAAAGGGGATTTCTTTATGTGTCTACCGGGGTTGAATTTACCTCAGCATCCCATAGCATGCCTATTAGGGAGTTCGGCTTAGAACGAAGAGGTCCGGGGTTCGAATCCCGTCAGGGGCTCTGCAACTTTGTCTGCAGAGAACTGTTCTACACGCAAGTAAGGTTTGGGTCCAACTTTACAATGAATTTCAGCGCAGTACCATCGAAAGTTTGATAGTTCCTGGACAGGGGTTGGGAAAAGCAGGGGCCATGGGCCATTTTGCACATTGGATGAAAAAATGTCCCATTAATATTTTGAAGTTTACTATTGATAAAAGGGCAATGGCCCCTTTCAAATTGCAGAAATTACAGAAAAGTCTAGAAATGGCCCATTGACAAAGACGTCTTTCCCAATCCCTGGTTCCAGCCGATACTCACAGGTTTTACCACAATGCATAACGGCAATAGTGTTGCCGGCTTTCTCCCTTATAATGCAGAGTGGCAGCAACAACTCCCATCGTCTACCGTAGGTCTTTTGGTATGACGGCCAGGAATCAAATTTCAGTCGTCTAGGTGATGAGCAGAAACTCTACCAACTCAGCTGCACATAACCAACCTCCAATTTTGGAATATTGCTAATAATGAAGAATAAACAAGACTCAAGATTTGTTTTCAATGAAACTACTTAGTTACCGTAGTCACAGTTATGAAAAGGCTGGGTTGAGTTTACAAATGTTGATTGGGGTCACTTATTGGGAAAGGGTGTTTATTGAGACATTATATATGGAATTCACATTCATTAACCCATAGTCTCTTCAGGGAGTTGAGAAAAAAAGATGTGATACCTAAATTATCAACCACCTGTTTTTTTATTTTTATTTTTTTTTAAATGTATAGGTGACATATTTACTTTCATACTCTCTGGATAGACCTAACTGGTGGTTTTCTCTTTATTTTCTCGCAATAATTTATAATCAGACACTCTTCATTAACTAAAGTGGTCTCCTTACAACATATACTTGAAACCTAAGAATACACTTTCAATTATGATATGTTTAAGTGTGAAGATAAGAATATCAAAGAACGAAGATAATATCAATAGCATTTATCTGCTCTAAAGATAAAGAAACTTAAAAAAGAAACACTAAAACTAAAAAGTTTCTGTAAGATAACATCATCTTTGTAGAGAGTATGCAACTTGAGTTATGACCATTTATGCTAGTATTGCTACATGAAAATTAACCATATTTCTTCTAATAAGGGCCTCCAATAAGCGCAAATCTTAATATTGTACAGTTTAGGCCTACATGATTAGATTGATGCTCCATAATCAAAAATTAGTTTTATAAACCAAATTTTCCATTCAGATTTTTTTAAAGAAATAAATGCCGTGACTCCAACGCTGGAACTCTGATAAGTGCTGTGTGGTCAAGGAGTCCTGAAATGTAAATGCCCAAGCACTTATTGCTTTGGGGTCCAGAGACCCCAAAGTTATGTAACATTTGATATTGAAAACTAATGGCAGAAGTTCCTCTCTATATTACTCTTGGAAACTTCAAAGAGAAATTTCAGCCAATGATATTTGTTTAAAGCATATCCTGGTATTTCGAACGACCAATGGACAGAGCTGTAGCAAATTTATACCCACGTGACCATGAGGGTGGTACGAAATAATTGGCAAGCTTTAATTTGGAAACTGATTATTATAATAATGTTATGATGTAAAATATATCGTAAATTTTCAAAAATATATGGAAGAGCGTTTACATCCTTAGTAAATATCAATTTTGCATATGCATGTGAGCTGTTTAGTAGTTATTCTGTGTAATTTTTTGCATTCCACATTCGGAAACGACATTCCATTTTTGTGTCAACAAGAAATTCGGTTCCTTCAATTTTTTTACTATAACGCAAACGCTGAATGTCCCGCCTTGTCAATGACTGATCCTTCACTCAATGCATCTCATCGCTAAACGGGAAAAATGGAACTGAACAGGCCATTTTCAAAATTCATGTTTCAAAACATAACGTTATGGATGAGTTATTTACGATTAAAGGTGTCTTTCGAAGAAAGTAACGACATAGAGCCTAAAGTATGATACAATATTCTTAAATGTCATCTATAATGAAAATTATGAACTTGTAGCTGAGATCATTTCTTAATTTATCAGCAAAATGTAATTCGATCAACACTCAACCAAGGAAAATTATTCTTGCGACATGTAATTAACCTGAAAGTCAATGGGAAATTCGTCGGGTTTAAACTAAATTTGCGGGTATTGGAAAGCAATGGATACCGGAAAGTTTATTAGTGCAACTATTTATCTTCTAGTTAATCACTGGCTCTTGTATCAAACTCACCGTCAGCTATCTTTTAAAGCAACATAAATTTGAATTACCGTATTAATGTTTAAAAAATTATATCATAATTGAGATAGGAGGCGTATCTATCATTGTTGGAATTTAAAGGGGCAGTAGCATGTTTTAAGGGGGAGTATAAGGTGATGTCAGGAAAATGAAAATAAATGGTTCCAAATGAAAGACAATGTATTTAAACTAAATGGAGCAGTAATAATTCAAATATATAAGGTAAGGTTCAGCCATTCGATTCCTTTTTCTTACAAAAATGAATTAAAGGTGTTCACAAAAAAATGGCCGCCAATGGATTTTATGTGAATCCTAATACTTTGTCCTCTGACTATGGGTGATTGGCTTGTGTAATGTGATTGTTGACACTGTCAATATAATACATTAGGCATTTACTTACAATTATAAGTGCAATTTTTAAAATATAAAATTATCAAAAAACGTGCTACTGCCCCTTTAAGCGGAACGACCGAGATGTTTTACTATGTACACAGTGTACTGATAACTATCAAAACAAAGAGCAAAGAATATGCGTCTCAGATTGGAACAATTTATTCAAGTAAAAGTCCCCGTCCCCGTCCTCCCTAACCTTAATCCCTTGGCTCTATATAGTGATACATAACCCATTTTAAACCCATCATTTACAGAATACAATGAAGAAACAAAAATAATTTTTCTCCTCAGATGTGACATTCTACAGCCGCTTCTTGCCAACACACTCATATATATTTTGCGGATGTTCAAAAGGCGACAGGCTACGGGTGTATGATATATGTGTAATAATTATCCCTCCACCAACCATATCTTTTACATGTACTATATTTTAATAACCTATTCATAATATGTTATATATAATATGTGCTTTTATATAAGTTTTAGCAATACATTTTGCTTTTGATGTGCATAATGTGTCTCATAGGTCAAATGGCCGGACATCTGTATGTATATTGCCATCATGTTTTATGAATTTTATGTGAAATGTACAGATGTGTGACACATGAATAAATTATTTCTCTCTTCTTCTCTCTCTCATAACCGGGTGCCCCAAAGCTTGCCTTTTTAAAGGCTTTTCTTGTTAGAGGAATACGGTTCAGTGCTTTAGATTAGCAGCGTATATTCGCAACAAAATCCTTAAAACTCAACTAGTTTAAACGCATGGAGTTCAAATACACAGATATTTTCTTAAAAGCCCAATTATCATACTTGCATGCGGTTCGGGATGAAATTTAGCTATTGAGAATATAGATACAACAGTAACAACACGCCGTAGAAAAATATTTCGTCGAAATTTGGATATCACATTTAATTTTTTTTATCAACAATAACATACTTATTTCGACGCTCAAAGCACAGTACCCCCCGTGAAAAGGCCATAGCATTTAACAAACCTGCTTTCGGTGACATAATCATTATGCGTGTAGGATTTACATCGTGTCTCAAGTAAAGCAATTGCGTTCGATGGGTATCAACTTTGGCAGCAACGAATACCTAATTCGGAGAAAAAGAAGAAAAAAACTAGTTGTGCACAACAAAGACTGTTTTCAAGCGTATATTAAGAAACCAGAAGTTGTGAGATGGCCACACTTGATTCCCCTTCATGTCTGCTGCGGTTTTGGTCAGTTTGGTAAATTTTCTCCAATTTATGAATTTTGGTCCAATTTTCCCAAAAGTTTGCAAAAAATACAAGGAAAACAGTAAAATCTGTCAGTAGGTAGGAAAATGTTTTTTTTTTTGAAAAATATTTCTACCTATTTTAAATGTCTTTATACAGATTACATATCATTAATGGGTAATTATTTGATGAAGATACATGTTAATGATTGTTTAAAGTAAAAGAAAATAACCTTAATAGGTTATTGTTAACTGACATAATTTGCATACTAAAAACTCAGTACAATAAATCTTGGGTCTGTAGGGTTACCTGAATCACTTTTCTTTACGTAACAGACAAAATTCTTAGTTTTAAAAAAAAATTTTGATTAGACAACTGACTTAGATTTTAACCAATCAGGGTTCAGTATTTAAACCCCAATAACACTGATGAGACAGTCGGAGAAACTAGTTACTTAGTACTTAGGTAACCTCTATTTGGAGAGAACGTTCAAGGTTTTGGTTAGAATTCCAACGTGTCCTTGACAACTTGCTGTGTAATAGATGCAGTACATGGAGTTCGGTTAATTTGCAATGCTGGATAGGCTAACAGTTAGAAAAGAAAATCATCATTAATCTTACAGAGATCAGGGCGGCGCTAACCTACGCTATAGAAATGAGGTTTACCCAGTAGTCAGAATGGCAAAATTATAGAACAAATGAATGATTCATAACGGTACAAAAAGTTAAATAAAGTAAAGGGGGCAGTACCGTCAAAACACAGTACTGACACTTGTAGAAAGTTCCACATTTTATTGTAACGTTTCGGGGGTCGTTGGACCCCCTTCATCAGACCAACGACCCCCGAAACGTTACATTAAAATGTGGAACTTTCTACTGTGTTTTAACAGTACTCCCCCCAATCCCCCCTCAGTTTGTACAGTGTCAGTTTGTTACCCGGGAGACTCAGGTTTGATTCCCGGTCACATACCAAAAGAAGTCAAAAGATTTGAGATGTTGCATCCTTCCTTGACACTCAGCGTTATAAAGACAGATCAACTCAATAACTGGCACTGCCGTGTGG
Organism: Steromphala cineraria; assembly: GCA_916613615.1. Lineage (NCBI taxonomy): Eukaryota > Metazoa > Mollusca > Gastropoda > Trochida > Trochidae > Steromphala > Steromphala cineraria. Next base: position 39,340,976 of record OU744726.1, read on the forward strand.
TTGTTTCATGATTTATTGCCCTTGCTAACAAAATTTTTGAACCCTTTTATATCTGTCCTCATAGGTAATCAACCCATATGGTACTGCATGGCAGATAAGTGGTTAATGCTTAACGTCATATGTATAGATATAGGATTACTACTTGCCCGTTAAAGATATCGCTGTTTAATAAATGGACAAAGTTATAACACATTGTCTAATATGAGCGCGCACAGACTGCATGAATTGTATCGGTATTCAATTCGCTTGGCGTCGTTTAGTATTCTCTGTATATTACGAAATGTCACTCACTCTATCTAGTGGCGATATATAAGTTTAATCGTTTTGTAAAAGTTTTCTGACTGCTGTAAATTTATGTGCATTCTCTCCCTTTAAAGGGGCAGTAACACGTTTTTAGGGGGAATTTAAGGTGATGTCAGGAAAATGAAAATTAATTGTTCCAATTAAGAGACAATGTATTTAAACTAAATGGAGCAATAATAATTCAACTATATGATGTAAAGTTAAGCCATATGTTTCCTTTTTCTTACACAAAATGAATTAAAGGTGTTCACACAAAATGGCCGCCAATGGGTTTTATGCGAATCTTCATACTTTGTCCTCTGACTATGGATGATTAGCTTGTGTAATGAGATTTTTGACACTATCAAAATAATTCTTCTAGCATTAACTTACACTTATCGGTGAAAATTTTAAAATATGAAATTATCAAAAAACGTGCTACTGCCCCTTTAAAGGTACCTCCAGTCATAGTCCTATGCCAACCTTTAATGTAATACAGGCACCTCTCGGACTACACACTTTTCAAGCCAAAAATTGCAACATTAACTGCCAGCAAAATTTCAGTCAATGAAAACACTCCTTGCATTGGAAACTTTTTTGTTGTCAATGATGACTATGCCCTGATTCAGTTGTCAGTTATGTGGCCAAGTTCTGTCTAGAAGGTGAAACGACTAAGTGAATAGTGGAATAGTTTCTGTATAAAATGATCAAGATTATAATTATAGGATACATAACTCGTTCCCCTTTAATATCACGTTTATGTCCCTAGTGATATAATTTTGCTTTGTCACGAGCCTGGGCGAGTGACAAAACAAAGATTATTTCACGAGGGACATAAACTTGATATGAAAGGGGAATGAGTTATGTATCCTATTTATTACCAACTTGCATTTCAGACGATTTATTGCTTTTGTAAACAACTTTTTAATATGCCTATAAAGAGACGAAACGGCGGATGAATATCAAACCACGTCACAGCCTCAATTATTTTTCTATAACGCGTTAAATATTCACATTTCTAAATTCTACCCTACGTTAATTCATAGTGTCTGGTGAAATGTAAGTAATAAGCACTTTTGTCATGAACGAAGCGTACGTGAAAATAAAATTTCACTGCGCAAGAACAGTCAGAGTTATCTTTCTTTGATCAACGGCATGTCATGGCGGCCGCCATTTGCCTGTATCTTTTCGTCAAAATATATAAACCGCCTTCAAAGTAAGTTTAAGATGCTTATCATTGTTCAAACGCGTTTTGTTTTGAAGAGATGTTGTCTAAAGAATATTCAGTTGTCTTTATATTCTATAGATAACAAGCAATGTCTGTCTGTGTAATTTTGGAGCGACATGGATCAAATTAATGAAATTCTGTGATCAAATTGTGCTGAATTTAAACCCTTTTGTGTTTATATGAGCCTTGAGATATCAGTAAGATGATTTATTGTAATTCTTTTGTCCTCCGATTTATTCCTTAACAATTCGGTAAGGAAGATTGAAAAAAATAAACTGAAAGTTTGAAGAATGACTCTGACTTACTCAGTTCCATTCGAATTTGTGAATGAAAACACACAAAAGATTGAGAACTATTGGTAAACTGCTCTACATTCATCATATGCCTGTATACACTTGCTTGCTTTAAAATTAAAATTAATTTCACCATTTTTTTGAAGGTAAGTTAAATGTCAAAACAAAATAAATCTTCCATTTTAAAAATCCATATCACTGAAATTGACTTGAACCCAAAACATTAAAAAATGCAATATGCCAATTATTTCAAAGTTTTGTTAACAACTGTTTTCAACTTGTCTTTTATCTAAATATTAAGCAAAAATCAATAGACTTGGTCCCAAAGCTGTGATCAATAATAACTTTTTTCCCGCCTCGAAATACTTTAAAAATGTTTAAGAAGCTTAATTAAAAGGTTCTCATCCATTTTGTGAAGAAACTTGACAGAGAAATTCATATTAACCTTTAGAGTTTGAAATAATTGAACCCTTTTCTTGAGAAGGAAGACACTTGGTTCAGTTAAGTTGCAGCCCTTTCTCTATAAATGGCATATTGACTTCTTGGATAAAAGTTTTTCTTCAGCCAATTGGATATTAACCCCTTTCCAGCTAAATCAATTTGCTTTTTCCTTCATAAACAACATACTTCTTCGTTAAATCTTTTCAGCAGCCCCGACTAAAGTCGCACATACTCGTAAATTGGTATAGATTTTCCCACTAAGAGTTCAGAACTCTTGTCCTTGAGTTCCTTCTTATGGACGATTTCCTGATATGTTCACATTCAAGGTCAAAGGTCAAGGTCACCAGTTAAAAAAATCAACAAAAACATTGGATAGAAAACGATAACTTGAAAAGTTTTTTTAAGTTTACGAAGCTCTAATTTGGTATGAACTATGGAAAATTATCCAAGATTTTAAAAAGGTTTTTGTTACAGTCTGTCAAAGGTTAAGGTCACAGCCATTTCAGGAGAAGGAGAAACAGAAGAAGGCAACAAAACGAGTTACGGGACTGCTCTGCATTTCAGAGGTCTAGTTTTCAAATCTTGTTTTGTTTAGCCAATTGGATGACTGTTGACAAGCAGATATTCCAATTCATTAACCCCTATCCAGCTGAATCAGTTAGTACCACACGATCTTTCACACCGCTGATGGCTGAAATATTGCCCAAGCGCCGTAAGACAGTAACTCACAATCTTTCATTTGTAGCGTATAACACTTTGAGTGGAAAAAATATTTGTTTGCAAGTATTTTTGTTAAAAAGGATTTGACATCATGTAATTTTTATATATTTGAGTTAAAGCCTTGATACAGAATATGCCTGTCTAGTGTCTATATAGCCACTGACCTTAATATTCCAAATGATAATGAATTATGGCTTAATGTAAAGCAGTGTGGCACTATAGTTAACCCTTTATCTCTAAATGAATAATCTTTTGAGTGGCATGCAAGAATCATAACATTAAAGGAAGCTGTAATATGTTGTCTCAAAGCCTTCATGAATCAAACGGTGGAAAAGGTTTTCATATTTAGTTAGTTATGGACTTTTCCCAAGTGCAGTGCCTGGACGTTCAAAAAATTTTGTAACTATTTTTAAAAAGAGGCAAGACACAAAACTGATTTGGTCATTCAAATTACAACTTTGTAGTTTTGTTGTTTTGTAGTTTTGTAGTTGGTGACCTTAATTTTATGGTTCAGCTACAGAATGGTTCGTATGGTCTAACCGACTTTATCATAGTGCCTAAAGGTTACTGTCCACCATCTTGTTCAAATTTCTCTCGCCTCTTTGAATTGTGTTTACACCTTTCATAACTCTTTCTTGAGAGTTCAGAGACTGTCCTGTTGACAGGCATTCTCTTCCCACAGAGGTAGGTCAGAAAACTCTGAACAAACCTCTGTTTAAATAAGATCAGTTCTCTGGTTTCTGGCACATTCACCTAGCAGCAAAAATTAGCACTACAAACTATCGGAAAAAAATTAGGAAAGGCTTCTTGCATGGAAAGTGTGATGGTTGTCTCCAAGTTTTATGTCATGATTCAGTTTCCAAATTGCGTCACTGAGTTATATCAAGTTGTTTTATTTAGACAAGTTCTAATTTTCCACCAAGCACTTAATCCCCAAGGCTTTCAAAATGTTCTTTTGAAACAGCATCGCTCATTGGAAAAGTACATTTGTTTTCATCCAATCAGAAATGTTCTTTTGAAACAGCATCTCTTATTGCAAAAGTAAATTTGTTTTCATCCAATCAGAAATGCTCTTTTGAAACAGCGTTGAGGATTGCAAAAGTAAACATGTTTTCATCTAAGGCTTCCCTTTTCTAGCCCGAGAACGTGTCTTATTATGACAGAGGGTAGAGCAGGAGATTAAGCTAGGTTTGTGTTGAATGGTAAGGCGAAGAGTTATGTTGATATATCATTTTATCATATACTTGCTAATAAATACAGAGATTTTGTATGTACGATACACCCTCCGTCAAGCGCCCTGTATCAGCCCGCAGGGCAGATAACCTGTATCAGCCCGTCGTCAAGGGCAAAAACCTGTATCAGCCCGTCGTCAAGGGACTTGAACCAGGAACCTTTGGCAACGAACGCAAAAATTAGATCGAAGTCGCTAGGGCTTTAGAGTTGTCTCCCTTTGTACAGCGCCGCTAGCTGACGTTTCAACGTGGCCGACATCGCGAGGAAAACGCTGCAGTCACTTGTCATTTGTCAGCTTGATACAAACTAATTTTCCATTTTGGAAATTCAGCCGGAGAGAAAAATGAACTCAAAAGTCGCAAGAGGCGTAGGCTCAGGAGCTTTGACTATCGGTAGGCCTATATGGGTCAGTTCACGTTAAGCAAAATTGATACATTGCTGAGAATCAGTTAATGTTATGAATTAAAGTTTTAAAATGTTACATTTATTTTTGTTGTTTCTTTTGTAAATATATATGATAAAAATAGCATGGCATGGGTAATTTCATATCACATTCTGTATCAGCCCTCGACCAATATCAGCCCTCGAGCTAAAGCTCTCGGGCTGATATTGGTCGAGGGCTGATACAGAATGTGATATGAAATTACCCATATAATACTATCTATATATCAATATAAAAAAATTGTCATACATGTACTTAATCTGATCATATGCATATCTTGATACAATGTCTGTATAGCAATTTGTATCTTTGACCTTAAAATTGGTTATTTAACCTCATAACCAAAGATTTTTGTCAAATAGATTTTTCAAATTAATATCCTGAAAATAGTGTATTGTGACATATATCATATCGTATCGAATGATACTGTTCTTTGATATCATGAATAGGTATCATATTGTAACATGTCTGTAATGTCACTTTAGCTCTTACCATATCCAAACTGTCTTGTAACCTTCATAATGCGCCCATCGTTATGGCGGGTCTGAGAATCATGTGCTGACAAAGTATGTCACAGAAATAATGGGACATTGACGAGGTATTGATTAATTGATCCTTGAAGAAGGTCCACGACCCCCTGTCATCCGGATCATTAGCAGGTGCAATTAGCGAGGGTCCACTCGTGCCCGTGTTAATAACAGCACCTGTTTGTTAGTGATATGAAGTGGGTGTAGGCACGACTTAGTCTACAGGGTCATGGAGCACGACCATCGCAGTTCTTGATTTGGCAGGGAAATATTTCATCTGTCTGTTTATTCATCAATTGTTTAACATACTTGTTTGACATATTGTATTGGAAAATGAGAACTTATAAAAAACAAGTTCTTTTAATGATTATATATTTCTATAGCACATATTTTCAAGCAAGTTTAAGTAAGGTGTAGATAACTTAAGCACCTATTATCACAGATTTTTAAGTTACCACTGGTCTTTTACCACTGGTTACAAGGTCTTCAAATAATTATAGATTTCCAAAGCACTGTTTCAAGTAAATATAAGTAAGGTGTAAGTACAAGTAATTTGAACAATTTGTTTCACGAAACCCAGATCTCGTTTCATGAGGTCGCATGAAATCTCGTCTTAGTGGTCTATACGGGGAGACCTTAGCGTCTGATATCATGAGTACTTACTCTAAAGATTGGAAGCGCCAGAAGCTGATGACATCCAGTTACCCGCGCCATGGAATTCCTTCACCGCTATTGCCTGATCAATTGTTGCCATGACTACCAGATTCTGATATTTTGGCACCACTGAGCTCTGTTGATCAAGACTTTTGTGAATAAATTGGGAATAATTCTGCTGAGGTTGGCGCTAATTCTGAACCACTTTTCTCCTTTCTGAATCTGTCCTTGTCGGAATAGGAAGCTGAAATGGAAATCATCCAGTCCTTTCCTCTGCATATTCTTGGAATCTGGCGCTATTATGTCTTGAGTTTTCTGAACGCTTTATGCCAGGAAAATGGATTTGGCCATTGTTTCATTGGGTGAAATTGAAGGTGTCATTTTTCTAATTAGCAAAATAAGTCTTGTACTTCATATCCTTATGAAGATGTACAATCTTACAAGAAGAGAAATTCGTGTAATTTAGGATTTAGCCGCTAACCTGTTATGATGTCCAGTTCTTGCATTCATTTCCTTATATTTTGCTATGCATATTCAAAATCTGGGCCAGTGGCACCTTGTTGTCAGTTTGGTTTTATGTATGTCCTCAAAATTGTCTTGTGTCAGGAAAATGGATTCGATCAGTTTGTCAAATGGGTCCCTAATTTTGAAGGTGAAACTGCAGGCAAGATAAGTCTTCTATTTCAGATCCTTGAATAGGAATTATTCCAAAAGGATATACTTGTTTAGCATTTAATCTATTATTTTACCGTGATCATATAAGATTTCAACAGACAAATAATTTCGTATTTTGATTTGATTGTAGACAATGTTAAGGGGGATCAAATATTAGCCAAAGCTACTTTACAGATTATATCCCATATAATTGCTAAAATGAATTTGATATTCCATATGACTATGAGGACACTGCACTATAATGAAATCAAGCATGTGCTGGAATAAGTTAGCATTAACTGTGCATTGTGCTGTATTCCATTGTAAATGGTAATCCAAAACTTCCTGCACGAAGAAATAGAAGGGTTATGGTCATGGAATCAAACCCAGGACCATGTGAACAAGTTTATACTGCTATCATGCCCCATATTTACTATCAAGAAGATGATTATCATTAGAAAGGGTTCTGCTGACCATGCAATCTTTATGGTCAAGATTATCTTCCTACGCAAACCCTAAAACAACAATTTCGGACTGTCATTTTATGCCTTGCTGCAGACCCTTTACTGTTCTGTGCTGCAATAGTGACCCTACAGGCAAGAGAGCAAGCACAGAAAACTCAAGGGTCTGCAGCAAGGCATAAAACTTATAGTTCGGACAACTGGTGTTTTAGGGTTTGCATAGGAAGATTGGTCAAGATAGGATATGAGTGTCAATTTTATACTGGTTTTATAACTCCAGTACACTAGAATTTCATTTCCTGACCTAGAATTAGATATGAAATTAAATTTTTGCATGGATTCTCATATTATGGACTGGCAATTCATGATTCTAGAAAACATAGAAAAAAAGTATGTTTTTGTTAAAAAAAAAGAAGTGTATATTGATATAACATTCTTAATCTTCCTGATCATATAAAGTCAGTTGAGCTACAGAGCCAATGGCTTGACGTCATAAGGTTGTCAAAGTTTCACAATTCAATTATGTTTCATAGACAGGCTTTGTTAATGATGACCTTGATAGATATAGAAGAATGGGGATAGCAACCGCGACAATAAAGAAATAAACAGAAGTTAAAGTCATTGTTTAACTCTGCTGACAAGTTGATTTTTCCCAATACTGTTTTGCCTTTATCAAAAGCTTGCTCAATATTTATCTCCATGTATTCAGCACTTGAGTATTTTGCAATAATCATGATCTATATATGGCCTGGCATATATTTAACTTACCTATACTCACGTCTAGTATTTGTCCACAAACTACAACGAGCAGATTTCATTATGATAATAGCAACAGATGTCTGTCACAGATGTGTGGATATAGATTAGTTTAGTCTTGTGTCAGGAAAGGATTAAAGTGTTAAGTCTAACTTTAACCCTTTATAATATTGTTATGCTTGCAACGGCACAAATATTTTTACTTTTTGGAAGTTTTTATCGTGTAACGCCACTAACAAAATCAAGGTCTGATCGCTAAATTGGTAAGTTATTGGTATGTTCAGTACTGGGTATGTGAGTTGGTAAGCTATTGGTATGTTCAGTTCTTGGTAGGTGAGTTGGTATGCTATTGGTATGTTCAGTTCTTGGTAGGTGAGTTGGTAAGCTATTGGTATGTTCAGTTCTTGGTAGGTGAGTGGGTAAGCTATTGGTATGTTCGGTGCTGGGTAGGTGAGTGGGTAAGCTATTGGTATGTTCGGTGCTGGGTAGGTGAGTTGGTAAGCTATTGGTATCTTCAGTGCTCGGTATGTGAGTTTATAAGTTATTGGTATGTTCACTGCTGGGTAGGTGAGTTGGTAAGCTGTTGGTATGTTCAGTGCTGGGTAGGTGAGTGGGTAAGCTATTGGTATCTTCAGTGCTGGGTATGTGAGTTTGTAAGTTATTGGTATGTTCACTGCTGGGTAGGTGAGTTGGTAAGCTGTTGGTATGTTCAGTGCTTGGTAGGTGAGTTGGTAAACTATTGGTATGTTCAGTGCTTGGTAGGTGAGTTGGTATGCTATTGGTATGTTCAGTGCTTGGTAGGTGAGTAGGTAAGCTATTGGTATGTTCAGTGCTAGGTAGGTGAGTTGGTAAGCTATTGGTATGTTCAGCGCTGGGTAGGTGAGTTGGTAAACTATTGGTATGTTCTAAGGCCCCAAATTAGCTGTCAAAACCATAAATTTCACCTTTCATCAATATCACTGCCCTCGTAGATAAAATTTTCTTTTGTACACTATCATTGCCTTTGGCAGCAGAATAGTTAAATGAAGTTTTTTTTCTTCATTCTGTATATATATTCAATTTATGTATTTGAAGTCTATCCAATAAAGTAGAAATTCAGTTAATGGGTTAACTCCAGAATTTCATACATCAAACTTTTTAAGCAATGGGTTCAGGAAATACAATTTGATGATGACTTCAATATTGATTTTTGGAGGAATAATTTGAAAATCTTTTCACTTGCGTATAAAAAAAGCTGTTTGATCATGAAGATTTCTTACATTTAAATGAAGTTTGATGTTTTTGAGAAGAATTTTCGGAATCAATCACGAGTCTACAAACTCATTTCTATTTTTTATACATTTGGATTATTGATTGCTTTGGATTTGTGATGCAGTTGGATTTAAGTACACTCAGTTTTGTTTTTTGTTGATGATTCTATCGAGAATCTCCGGCTCTGTTCAGCATTTCACTCTTCTGTGCCTTTCTATGTATAAAGTGGGAAAACAAATTTACTTTGCAAGAATTTTTTAGACCTTTTCTTGAAGTTGAATTATGAGATTTTGCATGTTTGTTAAATAATTCATGGGTTGAATGTCTGAGGTTATCTTTTGTATTTTGTCACAATATTGCTGAATAAGCATTCCTTAAAAATGGTGACAATGTTTCTCTATGTAAAGGATGATTATATCTGCATGTTAAGAACCATGACGTAATTGCATCAGCAGCTTAACGCATTAAAATGCTATTGCAATATTGTTCCGTCATCACCATAATATATATAAAGGATCACCATATAACTGCACCAATATATAAAGGGCTACAATAAAACTGTATCAGCATGTAAAGATTACTGCATCAGCATAATATTATAAGTTATAAGTGGCCATAATCTAACTGCATCAACATATTTTAAAGGACTACAATATGACTGCATCAATATATAAAGGGCTACAATATAACTGCATCAGTATATAATAGGCCACAATATAACTGCATCAATATATAAAGGGTTACAATATAACTGCATCAGTATATAATAGGCCACAATATAACTGCATCAAGATATAAAGGGTTACCAGATAACTGCATCAGTATATAATAGGCCACAATATAACTGCATCAAGATATAAAGGGTTACAATATAACTGCATCAGTATATAATAGGCCACAATATAACTGCATCAAGATATAAAGGGCTACAATATAACTGCATCAGTATATAATAGGCCACAATATAACTGCATCAAGATATAAAGGGTTACAATAAAACTGCATCAGTAGATAATGGGCCACGATATAACTGCATCAATATATACAGGGCTACAATATAACTGCATCAGTATATAATAGGCCACAATATAACTGCATCAAGATATAAATGGTTACAATATAACTGCATCAGTATATAATAGGCCACAATATAACTGCATCAAGATATAAAGGGCTACAATATAACTGCATCAGTATATAATGGGCCACGATATAACTGCATCAAGTTTTAAAGGGTCACATTATAACTAACAGCAAATAAAGCGCCATGATATAACTGCATCATCATAGTACTATAAAGGGCCAAAATGTAACTGCATCAGTATATAATAGGCCACAATATAACTGCATCAATATATAAAGGGTTACAATATAACTGCATCAGTATATAATAGGCCACAATATAACTGCATCAAGATATAAAGGGTTACAATATAACTGCATCAGTATATAATAGGCCACAATATAACTGCATCAAGATATAAAGGGTTACCAGATAACTGCATCAGTATATAATAGGCCACAATATAACTGCATCAAGATATAAAGGGTTACAATATAACTGCATCAGTATATAATAGGCCACAATATAACTGCATCAAGATATAAAGGGCTACAATATAACTGCATCAGTATATAATAGGCCACAATATAACTGCATCAAGATATAAAGGGTTACAATAAAACTGCATCAGTAGATAATGGGCCACGATATAACTGCATCAATATATACAGGGCTACAATATAACTGCATCAGTATATAATAGGCCACAATATAACTGCATCAAGATATAAATGGTTACAATATAACTGCATCAGTATATAATAGGCCACAATATAACTGCATCAAGATATAAAGGGCTACAATATAACTGCATCAGTATATAATGGGCCACGATATAACTGCATCAAGTTTTAAAGGGTCACATTATAACTAACAGCAAATAAAGCGCCATGATATAACTGCATCATCATAGTACTATAAAGGGCCAAAATGTAACTGCATCAACGGTCACATTAAAAATACATTGTACACAATTAAATATGAGTCATTAAATAAGAAAGCGCTAAAGACCACCATTTGATGTGATGTAACAATATTGACATGTCAACACCAACATCCAACCACAACTAGAAATAGGACATTTTAATTCTTGCAGAAAAGTTAACAATGAAGTTTTAAAATTGAATATGACAGCTTATTCTAAAATGGGAAGCAATATATAAGAAACAATTCACGTCGCAATATACCTGCATCAGCAAATGGCAACATAATCACTGCATCAGCATATTAAAGGGGCAGTAGCATGTTTTTTGAAAATTTTATATTTTCAATTTGTTACTGATGATTGTACGTTACTGCTAAATTATCATTTTAGTGTCACAAATCTCATTACAAAAACCAAAACATCAATAGAAAAAGAACAAATTATAAGGAATAAAGTCCATTGGCGACCATTTTTATGTGAACACCTTTAATTCATTTTGTGTACGGAAAAGGAACCGCATGGTTGAACTTTATATTATATAGTTAATTTAATACTGTTTCATTTAGTTAAGATACAAGTGCATCAACATGAAAACTATCACATTATTACTGCAACATACTAAATTGATCTCCCATGCTGTACAGCAAAGGACCCAGAGATTATCAAATATATCGATCATGACCTCGCATGACCCTGAGTGGCTTACGTTAACATATTGTGTTCAAGAGATGGGTGCTTGAACAGGGGACACAAAGGTTATTACTATACTAGATATGACTGTGAATAATCCCGTGACGTCAGAACATGAATGACTTATGATAATGTGCTTTGGAGTCACTTACGTGTGTTTGCAGTGTCGGATCAAAGGTGTGCAGTGACGTCGGTCGGACCCGTAAATAGCCGCCCTGTCCTATTGAATGATATATCGCATTACTGTTAAAGTTATTTGTATATCATCTAAGAAGGGCTAGGTATAGCCTCTTGCCTTGTAGAGTGTTATCTGTGTAACGACACTTGTATGGAGGAGATTGTATTTCATGTGAAGTTATTTTTGAATTTGTTTTTATATATTACTTACTTTCTCTCATATTTTGTCATGTGTGCATTGGACTTGACTACTTTAGCAATGTTTTTTGAGTGATAATTATTCAAATATTTTTCAAGAAATATTGTTTAGTTTTTGTATTATCCAATTTCTATTGATCAAGATACTGTTGAAATCCTTTTGTTTATGCAATTAATATCAAATAGGAATTACTTTCTCTCATATTTTGTCATGTGTGCATTGGACTTGATAACATTAGTAATGTTTTTTTAGTGAGTTATTCTCTTATTCAAATATTTTTCAAGAAATATTGTTTAGTTTTGGTATCATCTGATTCTATTGTTGAGATACTGCTGAACTTGTTTTGTCTATGCATGAATTTATTTAGTAGAGATATCAAATTGGAATTTGGACAAATTAACACTGGAACCTTTTGGTATTTTCTATTTTGATTTTGAAATTCAAAGTCATGTCATATAGTTAGAAATCAATATCTTCTTCAACCACTATTATGCAAATGAAATACATTCAATCCAGGTATTTACAAACTTTTAGTGTTTGATTGGGGACAACATTTCTGGCAGTCTTTGACATCCAAAATATATTACTTGCTGCTTGCATGCACATCTTTCTGGTCATGCATCTTCTAATTCTATTGAACAGTACAGTAAGTTTTTATGCTCCTCTCTTCTGATATAAAAAATAGCAACATAAGTTTATAAAAGTTTCAAATATCGTCCAGGACTTACCACTATATTAGATATCAGAAGACACAAGAGTGAGATTCAATTGATTATCCAAAATCATTTATTTAAGGTAACCATGAAAACTGTACATGTTGAACAATTATGATGTCATATACTGAAGGCATTGTTCAAAATCTACTGTCAAAACGGTATTGCTCACTCACACATTTACACTATACCACTCTCATTCTCTCATGCTCACACTCTCACACACTTTAACACTCTCTTAATCACTCACTCACCCACCCATCCACTCACCCACTCACTCACTCACTCACCCAACCACTCACCCACTCTCACTTAAACTCACCCACTCGCACACTACAACCCACTCGCTCACCCACCTATTCACTCACTCACCCACCTATTCACTCACCCATCCACCTATTCACTCACTCACCCACCTATTCACTCACCCATCCACCTATTCACTCACTCACCCACCTATTCACTCACCCATCCACCTATTCACTCACTCACCCACCTATTCACTCACTCACCCACCTATTCACTCACTCACCCACCTATTCACTCGCCACCTATTCACTCACCCACCTATTCTATCACTCATCCACCTTCTCACTCACCCACCTATTCACTCACCCACCTATTCTCTCACCCACCTATTCACTCGCTCATCCACCGATTCACTCACCCACCTATTCACTCACTCATCCACCTATTCACTCACCCACCTATTCACTCACTCATCTATTCACTCGCTCATCCACCTATTCACTCATCCACCTATTCACTCACCCACCTACCTATTCACTCACCCACCTATTCTATCACTCATCCACCTATTCACTCATCCACCTATTCACTCACCCACCTATTCACTCACCCACCTATTCTATCACTCATCCACCTTCTCACTCACCCACCTATTCTCTCACTCATCCACCTATTCACTCACCCACCTATTCACTCGCTCATCCACCGATTCACTCACCCACCTATTCACTCACTCATCTATTCACTCGCTCATCCACCTATTCACTCATCCACCTATTCACTCACCCACCTACCTATTCACTCACCCACCTATTCACTCACTCGCCAATCCAATCGCCCAACCACTCACTCACCCGCTGATATATAATGTGAACTGTTTGTGTTTCAGGATTGTGGACAATGTATGCAGAGTGAGGTTGTGTTGAGCTAGTCGAGGAAGGCTGTGTAGACACTCTCCCTCCTCCCCTTGATTTGTTCTCTCAGCCAGGGAACAGACAGAACAATCTCAGAGTGGACAGAGTGGCTCACCACTCATCTTACAACCTCCAAACTGCTGGTAAGTTCTTACATGACATCCAATTTCCAAGCCTGTATTTAACTCTCAACACTCAGTCGACCTATCAAATTGACCAATCTGGGCTCTTCCTGCCTAGCCACAATAGTCTGCATTTGCACATTACGATCCCATTTCTAACTTACAAATAATACTAATAGTAGGGATTGAATATATCCATATGGCAATCTCACTATTGGAGGGTCATAGGTCACCGAAATGTCATCTGACTTGACCTGTTGCTGTATCTTGCTAGATTCAATATCGGAGTGTAGTGAATATTATTGAGGCTAGGTTTACTTAGACTGTCTAATTTCAAACCTGTGTTATATTTCCTATAAAAGTTCTGCTTGATTAGATCTGTCAGCCAGGATATAGCTTTACAACTTCAAAACTGCTGGTTGTTTGTTGATTGACTAATGTATGCCATCTTGATACAAAAGTGTACACATAGCTCCTATAAACACCTTGATATCAATCAAGCCAAAAGTCTTGATTTCTGAATAATGCCGGCCAATGTTTTTGCATAAATGGCACCACCACAAGTTTTATTAAAATTAACCAATGGAATTGCTTTCTCAGGCCAAGTTTGCAAGTGGCGTTCCATATGATGTCAATCAGAGGCACTGCTAGACTAACATTTAGTCTCAGAAGTATTTTTTTCAATATTGACAACATTTTAGACAATTCACGTATAATTGAAAAAATGGAGCTCAGAAGAAGCTTTAACTTCACTAAAGCTGAGCGATCTAGACTTGCTATACTTTTCTAGCCTGGGTTGGTCATCAATTAATCTCTTTTGCTTTAGGGTCTGGATGACAGACTAAGGCACTGCTAGAAACGGTACATGGAGGTAGAGGTAGCATTGAGGAACCAGGTATCATCTCTATACACAACTTCATGCTCGATAAATAATATGATAAGTGTAGAAGCTACAGTTATAAGGGATTTAGGTACGATGTAGGTAAGCAGTTGTCTCCTAGTGATGGGCTCTAGGTCAGCAATCTTAACCTTTGTAACCTACCTACAGTCATTCGGTGTGCTGAAAGTCTACAATCTTGAGTGAA
Source organism: Steromphala cineraria (assembly GCA_916613615.1). Classification (NCBI taxonomy): domain Eukaryota; kingdom Metazoa; phylum Mollusca; class Gastropoda; order Trochida; family Trochidae; genus Steromphala; species Steromphala cineraria. The sequence continues at coordinate 39,356,055 of OU744726.1, forward strand.
AAATCAACAATATAAAAGTTTTGTGTAGGTCATTCCAGTATAACCATATTCTGTTTTCTTAAAAAACAATCCAAAAATCACGTCTCCTGACTTCAGTAATCTATGAGATAAATTCTATGTAGAAAAATGAATACTTGTTGAAAAGTTAGTTTTATGGTTGCAACATTGCTAGCATCTTTGAAAATGTCTTGAAAACAAAACCTTGGCTGCTAATGGCTGAAATACTTCTCAAGAGGTGTTAAGCAATAATTCACTCACTTGAAAGCATACCAAAACAAGATGTGTTTGTGAAACACGAATGCCCCCGGATGCATCCTGCTCGCTGTGTCAAGGTCAAGGTCACATGGTCAAATGTCATGGTGTCATCTGAAAGGTCTCATCACAAGGGATCCATATGTCAAGTATCAAAGACCTAGCTCTGACCAATCAAAAGTTATGACCAAGGTTAAAGTTTTTGTGGACAAACGGACGGACGGACAGACGGACAGGTGAAAAACAATATACCCCCGGAATCTCTAATTCGGGGGCATAAAAATGTCCCAGGTATTCTTAGGATTCTTGATTCCGAAATTAGATTTAAGTCATTCATCCTGAACCAGTATTTCAGTTCCCAAGCTGCACCTATATCACAAATGTCCAAGACCATGGGAACTGTTGTCCCGGAATTTTACCAGATCGCGGCAGGAAATAACTAAGTTCCGGATATTTGGATCCAGTTGCATAAATTGAAATTAGTTTCTTGTGCAATCTAGATAATTGAGTACTTCCAAGAATGGACTTCCTCTTGAACAATGTCCTCGTTAAGGGGTCAAAGGTCATCCATTTACGAATCTCCTGAAATGCAATTTCCTGATGCATGATCTGATCTATATATGATGCAGAGAAAGCGTCACCGAGACCCTTTTATGAGATTAAACCTGTGCTTAATGATTTATAGTAATTGTCAGGTATCGGGCAGGATATCACTGCTGTCATGCATAATTGAAAAGATTGATAATTTCTAGATGGAATATTATATGGATATCTCATGAAAAAACAGATTCAGTTACGAAGTATTCCTCTATGTGCATTTGGTGCATCTTTGTTTGCTCACTCCATTGGATCTTATTTTGATTGTTTTTTGCAACTGGCATTGGTAAAATGATTTTAACAAGTGCTGTAGTGTGTATTGGGGCCCTCTGTCTGTTTAATTGTGTCCCATTCTTGTCGACCTCCCAAGTTTCATTTGCAATGATGTGCAATGGTGTTTGTCATTTCATCTGTCCTTGTCAAACTCCCAAGTTTCTGTTGCCATAATGTGCAACAGTGTTTGTCATATCATCTGTTTCATTCACCATCAATTCCAAATCCCGCTGCCATTAGGTCCCTTTTTGTATCAACCTTTCGTCATTAATTCCAAATCTAATCTGTCTTAAATTGTGATCGTGTCTGTCCATCCCCTTTAATTGATCTTATCCATCAAATTTCACCCTGCATAAGTGCAATGGTGTCGGTCTGTTGGAATGTCCATCCTTTCATCATCAAGTTTGAAATCTTACCTACCATAAAGTACTATGATGCCTGTTGATCTGTTCACCCTTTTATCATCAATCTATCCATCAAATTTTACCTGCCATAAAGTCCAATGTTATCTGTCGGTTCATTTGCCCATCCTTTTGGAATCAATATTGAATCACACCTATCCTGCCATTAATGCAATTTGTCTGTATGTCTGTTGATCTGTCCATCCTTTTTTTAACAATCTGCCATAGTCTTACCTGCCATAAATTGGAATGATGTCTTTTGATACGTCTATCCTTTCATCATCAATTTATACATCATGAATTTCAAATTCTTCCCTGTCATAAAATGCTATGGTGTCCCATCCTGTCTCAGGGTACGAACGTTACACTTACTCCACTAATCTGTACCCTGGGCTCAAAAGATAGACTCGCTCCTGCGGCCCGACTTGGGATATAACCAATCAAATCATTTTCTCGCCACCGTCTCAATAAAATTTCATTGAGAAAGTGATGTGATTGGCTATAGGGTACAGATTAGTGGAGTTAGCGTAACGTTCGTAACCTGAGACAGGATGATGGTGTCCGTCTGTTCATATATACCCATCTTTCAGAATCGATATCAATTCACATCTTCCAAAGAGTGCAGAGGAACCTATTGGCATTTAGCTGAGTATCCGATCATCTTACTTCAAATTTCATTGCCAAACAACTCTAAAAAGCTAGTTGAATAAATAAAACATTAAATGTCAAAGTTCTCTGTTATCTGCTGCAGGTGCTCTGTGCTTCCTTATTACTTGTTATAATTCTTTACCAGTTCTAGAATACTACAAGGGAATTGTCCATTACGTTCACTTTTTAAGAATCAGCTAATTTATTTTGTACAAGGCTTTTTGAAGGATTGCTAGTTTAAATTGTGCAAAAAAGAATTCATCAATTCTTTGTTGAAAAAAATCTTGCTTCTGTAAATTCTGAGCAAAATTCTTATCCAATACCATCTTGACCTAGCTTTTAACAAAGCGCAAGCGAATCCTCCATCAATTCTTTACACCAATTTTTTGGAGTGTTTTTGTGGAACCTTTTCTACCCCTTGTGGGAGATTCGCAGCTTCATCACGAGTCTGGAGTTGGGCAGAAGCATAGCAGGTAATTACATTATTGAAAATACATTGATCTCGTGTCTACGCCGCCTCCATCACGGCAATGACTTATAGTGTGGGACTTGAACCTAGAAATTGCTTTACAATTTTTTCGGGAGCGTTTTTTGTCTTAATCCATTAACGCTCTTTGCTGATTGGCGACTATTGGAAGTCATGAAGTTCTTCTTGCATAGTTTGAATGAGGCCTTCATCCTCGTCATGCAGGACACAGGACGTTTTTGAATACTGCCATCAAAAAGCAGAAAGGTTTTTTGTGCAAGTCTATTCTCTGGTGAACAAATCGAACTTTTCTTATGTTTGAAATGTTTTTAAGAATGCTGCTGTAATGAGGATGTATTTTTTGCTCTTCAGCTTGTCCTTATTTACGAAATATTTTTTATACACCTAAACATTACTGGTTAATTAGCCCCGAGGAAACTTAAGTTCATTTACCGTAGAGGCCACAGTGTCCATGTGAGGGATAAATGCAGATTTTCTTATGTTGGAAAAAACTTTTGGAAAATGCATCTGTGATTATTTGGGAATTTTTTGCTTATCAGTATAACCTCGTCCTGAACCTGTGAAACAAAACTTAAATTTAAGGGTTAACTTTGAAATGAGGAGACTTGGTTTATTGACTTAAGTGGTTCAGTTGACCTAGAGGGTAAACTTGGGATCGTTAGATTCAAGGCGACGTTCTTGTTCTGATTTTGGACTTACCCAACTTTCAAGAGTTTTAACCTTAATCATGGCTGCTAGTATTCTTGGAAGGAGAAAGCCTGCAACACTAGAGTGGCTTTGCATTGCGGTGAAACCTGCTGGCATTGACTGGAACTAGCGAACTATCAAATCATGGGTGGTACTGCACTAAAATTCAGTGAAGCATTTCACTAAAACCTGACTGCGTGTAGAACAGTTCTCTACAGCAGACAAAGTTTCAAAGCCCCTGGCAATAAGATTCAAGTATAAAAAGATGGAGGAAAGTAAGAACGCAATTGAAGCAAACCACGCAAACTGCCTTTTCTTCTTCTTTAACAATATGTAACAGAGTTTTTATGTCACCTTCGACGGTTCTGATGGTGATGGGGTACAAGTTCTTTGGTCTTCAAATGGGTCTGCACCTTTTAATTGTGCGTCCAAAATTACAACTTGATATCCTGACCTTTAGAGTTATTTGAAAGGTTTATACGTTGCTGTGAAAAAGGTGATGATTGTGACGTTCCCTTGAATTGGACCTGGATGATTCATGATGTGAAATGTCACCATAGAATATTTGTATTATTTCTAATGATAGACTTAGGTCCTTTTAGTTGTTTACTGTTACCTGCTGTTGCTGAGAAAAACAGATTGCCCTTCTGGTTAATTATGCTTGAAAATGATACAAGAATCTCATCTAGATGATATGCTCTCAGAATAAAGAAGTTGTTATCCATAAATAATCGTTATTTGGTTAATTCTGATTTACATACGTTTCAAGGTCATGGAAAAAGGTTCAGTAAAAGTATATATTCAAACCAATTTCATGTCACAAAAATGTCTGTTTGTCTAGTTACTTTAATAAAAAATAACAACAATTTCATAAATGATTGCTGCCACTCTTAAAACTATAATTCCCTTTCCCTTTAGTTTTTACCTGTATATGACCCAAGACACATCTTCACAGTTTGAAGACAGATTGATAGGTTATGAGGGTGGAGTTACTTGCCCCTGATACCATGGCAACCGCTTGGCGTAGGGCTTTACACCTGATGGTCAAACAGTCAAAACACATTTTTGACGTTGTTTTTGTATTTTTATTATAAAAATAGTCACAACCTGTCATAATTGCAAAAATACAGATTTTATCCAGTAAGTACCCCAATGAGGATCCACTTCAAGGAATCTGCAACCTCTACAGGTTTGATAAATATTTACCTTTCTTTAGCTCTCTTTTACCAGTTGTTCACACAATAATCTCGGATAGCCTAGCTTTTTTCTAGTGTTCATTTCTAAATTTTACAATTTGAAATTGGCTTCTCTGAATATATATATATATATATATATATATATATATATATATATATATATAGATATATACAACACACTGACAGTCTTATTCTATCAATTTTCTACAATTTGAAATTGGCTTCTCTGAATATATATATAGATATAGATATATACAACACACTGACAGTCTTATTCTATCAAAAGAATACAATATATCATTTTAATCCTAATTCCACAGTATCAGCCCAGCTGTTGGATAGACCACGATGAAATTACACACACATGTTGTAGATCGAGTTTGTGAAATAATTTTTTTTCATTTCTGAATATTCTCTGTACAATTTATTACAAAGCTTCAATAATATCACAACAGATGGTAGTAATATCATAAATACAGTGCACCGTCTTCTGTTATGAGAGCAACAGGCCTGGGTTATATCATTGGTCACGAAAATTTTTTATTGGTAATGAATTAAGTCAGAAAAATTCAGGCCATGATTGGCACAACCAGATTGCCACAGTTCTGGCAACCCTGTTCTGCATCAGAATAATTATTTATGCCTTTATTGGTCATAATTCTGTTTCTGGTTTGAGAGTTGAAATTAACAGTGTGAAAGCCAAGGTCTTTTGGAGTCCGCAAAATTTTCTCATTGTATAGCATATGCAATATGGCAATATTGCTTCTATCTTTCTGCTTGTAACTATTCACCTTTTTGACCATTTCTCAAGAAGTAATGAGTTAATGGAGCTGAAATATTGGTATACAGACACTTCGGCCAATAATGAGAATAAGAACCAATGGTTTTAATGGGCTTAAATTGCTGATAATAGAGAAGTTGGATAATGGATGGGTGAGGACATCGCACATTGAGGTTTCATTATTTACACTGTGATCATGCAGTCTTTCATCCAAAAAATGATAGAAATTTGACATTTTCGTAAAATTTTCATTACCACAACAAGACAACACCAAAAACAAAATGGCTGCAGCCTTCTCCCTTACACCCAGGATTCTAGTATTGTTCCCGTAAATATCAAAGGCGCCATCCACCCTTTATTACGAAATAAAGTATAGTTTTTGAGCAACATCACAAAACAATGGCCCATGACGTCAATAGCAATCGGGTATGACGTCACTAGGCATGACCCTGATCGAGGCTTTTCAATTTGCGGCCAGACAAGATTTACAAAATATGTTTATAGCCTAGGATCGCAAAAATATTTAGCCTTTTTTTGGTCATATTTTAACACCATGAGTGTGAGCAGACACAATCTTCGTTCTTCTGTCCAGTGTCTCTGCATTCATCATCTAGGAGCTTGACTTGACATCTTGTCTCAGGTAGGCTGATATAGAGTGTGAGGTCAAGAGGTCAAGGTTCACATCCTGATCGGGCATCACAGCTCCGTCTGCTGTGATGAACTTGGTCATGTAACAACCTATGTATTTTTCAGTGTGTTACCATCTTTGGATTGCATGTTCATTTTCTGATTGCCTTCCCAAGACGATACAGTCTCATGATATGATATTTATCACAATACCAAGGAACAAAATATGATTGGATACAATACATGTCATGATACACTATTGACATGGAGTGTCCTTACTAGGTGGTTACCTTAGGGGGTCAATTTGCCCTATTCTCAGCTTATGGAACCCATTGCAAGTATCCAAAACATTTAAAGGGGCAGTAGCACGTTTTTTTATAATTTTATATTTTAAAATTTTCACTGATAATTGTAAATTAATGTTAAATGTATTATTTTGACAGTGTAAAAAATCTCATCACACAAGTCAATCACCCCTAGTCAGAGGACAAAGTATGAAGATTTACACAAAATCCATTGGCGGCCATTTTTGTGTGAACGCCTTTAATTCATTTTGTGTAAGAAAAAGGAATCGCATGGCTGAACTTTACATTTTATATTTGAATTATTACTGCTCAATTTAGTTTAAATACATTGCCTTTCATTTGGAACCATTAATTTTCATTTTAATGACATCACCTTATATTCCCCCTTAAAACGTGCTACTGCCCCTTTAAGGGACACCAAGCTAAAAGGGTGGGCAAATTTCTCACAGAACATCAATGGAATAATAGATTCAGTAGACATAAAATATCATAATAATAAATAGTTTTTCAAACTCAAGGTTAGCTTTCAACCAAAGTTGCAATGTTAAACCTACACTTCTCTTCTTATCAGATTAAAAAGTAGCTATAACCAGGCATGTTATCTCTGAGGTCATTGCGTTGGTCACGGCATTAGTCACAGAGGATCCTCGTGTATGCCTACACACACTGGAGTTATGATCAGTTTGATTAAATAGTTATTATCAAAATACAGGACTATTTTCGACAGATGTTACAATATTCATCAATTGTAAACCTGCACATGAATACTTACAAGGTTGATAAATTAATTATGAAACAGGCATATTTCTGTCTGAGATTATGGCGTCAGTCATACAGTGTCTCTGTCAGCACACATTTAGAAGGGGTAAAACACTAACGACAAACTTTTAAAAGACGATATAATGTCAACATATTGGTTGATTATTGAACAATAGACAGCTTTAACTAGGAACTCAACTTACTGTAAGTATGTTCAATCTTTCAAGTTGATTATTAAAAAAGTGAACTTGCAATGAATTTATTATTTATTTCTTATTTCCATGTGTTAAGATTACTTGGGCCCTCAAAATTTGCTGGTGTCCCTTAAAATCATACATGAATCCAGTGATTGGGAAAGACACTTTTGACAATGGGCCATTTTCATGGCTTTTAGTAATTTTCTGCATTTTAAAGGGGCCATTCCCTTATATCAATAGTAAACTTCAAAATTTTAATGGGCCATTTATTCAGAAAATTTGCAAATGGCCCATGGCCCCTGCCCTTCCTAATCCCTGCATGAAGGGGCCCCTGGGCCCTTGTTTTCATAACCTAGGAACAACACTGGTTGATATATTATATAACCTCAAGCACCTTTTAAGGTCATGATGGTACTTAAACTCCAAATAGAGCACAGTTGTATAGTTGTTAGCATGCTGGCCTCTCACTCAAGAAACACCAATTCGAATCACACTGGAAACAAAACATTTGTAACGTTGCTCTCATCCTACACTGTGTCCCTGGGACTAACAACATATTCAGTTAATGGAATAGTGCAGTGGTTAGTCCATTCAGCTTCGGTTCAAGAGGTCCGTGGTTTGAGTCCTGCCAGGGAAACGGTTAATAGAAAACTGGTCTACAGGCAGGAACCAATCTCAGCGCAGTACCACCCATGATGTTTAACAACAATAGTGGCGCATGCTTTCTGACTGCAATAATACTATAATCAGTGATATAGATAACGTATTTTAAAAACTTTTAAAGGCGAGGTTAAACCCCAAATCACTTCACAACTCATGGCTTGGAATACTGATGTTCACATAGTATTCATTGCACATGAACACTCGCAATCTTCATAAAATATCTATAATATCCCACGCAAATTTCCAAGGTCATGATGTTACGGAAAATACACTTTCATATAATGATCAGATCTCTTGTGCTACTCACTAGTTGATAAAAAATTATGTTTCTTGGGTCACGACATTTCTCACAGAGTCCTGGCACATGTCTGCGCACACAGGAATTACGACAAGTAGTCTAGGGCCAATATTCATAGTGCTGGTAGTACTTCCAGTGGTGTTTGTATTCCCCACTGCCCGCTAGTAGGCTTCAAATATGATAAATCATGAAGTATATTGGCATATTGATCCCAGGAACGCTCGCCTCCAGCGTAGATTGAAATACCAATATGATCTGTTAAGGACCTATTCAAGCTGTTTGACAACATCATCCTTCTGAGCAGGCCTCAAAACATTGTAAATGAGGCATCATCTGCCCAAAAAAACTCTGTATCGATGCGCCAGGATGAAGGGAAGGAATCCATTTCCATTTTAAAGCTGCTAGAAGCTTGTGTAATCTGTATTGGGATAGCTTGAATACACATCGGTGCTCATGTTTGCTGCTTCATTAACATGGGCCTAATTCTGCTGATAGTTGCATATTTCTGTAGAGGCATCTTGTATTGAAAAAAACTAGTCCTGATAGAAGAATAGAAAATTAGTGACTGATATAACCTTTTGCATCGAAGTGACTGAAACAATTTGGTTGTGTGTAATTCGATAGTTTCAAATCTAGGTTAATTAATTAGACCTAGATATGATGTTCTTCATATATAATTATCCCCGAACAACCAAGAATGTAAATTCTGCATATATATGTAAAAGCATCTTTTATTGAATCAAAAATAGTCCATACACATTATATTCCTCATCAAAATGACCACCAAACAAAAATGTCAATTTGAATAACTTTTTATAGAGGCATCTTGTATTAAATAAGAATTATATATGTATTATATAATATTTTCCTCATGCAAATGACCAACAGCCAAAAATGTCAATTTGTAGAAGCGTCTTGTATTGAATTAGCCCAGATATATTGTATTATCATCCAAAACGGTGATCCACAAATGGATATCTCCTATGAAATTATTTTGAAAGTAGATTTTGAACAATTTCCTTGCAATCAGCAAATACATGACATCACAAACACTCTACATCATCAAATAATGACATCACAATGCTATGACGACATATTCACAATGGAGTCACAATGATATCACTGCTTTAGGAATTTTAGGTGAGTGCTGTGTTCAAAGATGTAATTTTTTAGGCATATGTAATAAAAAAAACTGTTATGGATGAACAAAGTATACAGAATTGTTTTCAACATTCTTTTCTATGGCTGCTTCCTCAATTTTCGTTTCGGCAACATCAGTAGTTCATGGCAGGGAGATAGTTAAATGTGAACATCAAGTATATCAGCAAGTAAAGCATTTACAATGCTAAAGGAAACTCTCTCTCCAGGGATAATATGTGTTATTATTTTGATTGATTCTGCCTTAATTTGCATCAAAATGATCGTTCAGTTATCCATCGATGATTGCCGGATGAGGTACCTTGCAATTACATGATTAATTGATTAAACTAATTACTGCACAAGAGTGCTCTACACAATTTGCCAACAAGTATATGCTCATCATATCAACAGTGCATCAATAAATTATTGAACATATCAGTTATCAAAGCATATTTCTGGTTCACCAAGTTTGAGAATGACAACAAAATATTTCTCTTTTATGAAACCAGATGTAAAACCATATTTGGATTATGGGTTGAATAAGATCCATCTGTTCACTCCTTGTTTGGTGATTTTTTAAAATCAACCCTTTATACCAGAAACTCTGTTACTAATAGGGGCTTTTATCAAAGATAGTAGAAACCCTAGTGAAATAGAATAAGAAGATCTGATTTCTTTTTTCTTTTTCACCCAAGACAGGGACAATTAACACATTCACTCCCCATTCACACTTTAAATTCTTAATACTATGTAATAATCTTATTCCGAGTTAATTTATTTATGGAAATCTCATTTGAACGATATCAAAACTTTCAAAAAGGAAGAATTTTGATTATGGCGACCTTTACATCATTTTCAAGGTCATCAAGGAGACTCAAGAATGTCTATATCTTGAACAATTTCACAAAGTAGCTGCAATTTGTAAAAGGCCATATCAATGATAAATTGATGCACCAAATATTTGAACAGTGAAATTAAAACGTTTTATTCCCTCCTTCCATTTTTCTGAAGCACATGTGCAGAAGTTGCCAGGGACCTCCAACTTGGATACACCGAAAATCAATCATTGTTTAATTGTAAAACATGGGTCTAGTCCTACAAGGTTTAAATAGACAGATATTGATCGGGATTGATTGAGGGGATTCTGTTTTGTGGAAGGACAAACAACTAAAATGCTGCTTTGCCCATTTAATGCTGAGGCAGCAATGGCCATAGAATACTAATGGCGGATTGGGAACTGCTTTATTCCAACCTTTGACAGGACTCATATGGAGGTTTTTTCTAAATGTCACATACTTTACAACAGAAAAATTTATCTTTGATTAGTTATGATATATGACTATTAGGGTTTTGTAGGAATCTGTTGATCAGGACCTGAAGAGGTCAAAGTTTAGACTTAATTGCATATTTGCAAATGTAATATTGGTGCATTGTGCAAGTTTTGTGTAAAGAAAAAGCATCATTGAATGATATAGTCCAAAAATATTATTCCAGTATATTGCCATTTTGTAATCAATTAAGGTCATCAGTTTCTATTTACTATTATTTGTTATATTTTGTAGGGAAGGGTTGGTTTCTGGAGCATAACTCTGAAACTACCTGATTAATAATTTGTCTATTGTCGATTTCCTCATTTAGAAGCTCGCTGCTCCATTATAAGGAAGTAGTATTTCTCTGCTTCATTATGAGGTAGCGGTATTGCTCTGCCTCAGTGACACTTTTATGGTCTCCTGTTCCAACTGTTGATCATGGTAGCTGTCTTGCCATGCTCACTTGTTTAAATTAGTTCCCTTACTCTGCCTCTTCACATGCTCATAATTCTTCACAACAGGCTTCAAAATGCTATAACTTTTAGCAGAGATAATTGAGCTGATTGATTTAATCCTGTACTTTTTGGTTACGACTTCCACAGGTACTTGAGAACTCGAGCCTGATTCGGGTCAAGCAGGACTCGTTTTAAGTAATGATAAGAAATTTTGATACTTGGGTCCCAGTTGAGTCTAACCCCTTGAGTACTCCAGTCCAAATTTTTGGAACTGCATGTAGAAGTCTTACTCCCGGTCTAAGAATATACCGTATCCTCGCGGGTATAAGATCAGGGGGCCCGGCAAACAAATATCTTGAAAATAGGGGGATGGGCTTTAAACCGCGAGTGACCCCAACCAAGAAAATCCTTCATGCGAGTTGCATTGAAAATTGACATCGATACTTTTGACTGTTGTTCAGGTCTTCTTAAATATCAAATGACATTTTTTCCAGACATATATTATTTAAAAGAATGATAAAAGAAATTGCAAATGCTAACTTACATTGTTTGTTGTTTGTTTTAATCAGATTACATAATATTATTCTCATGAAAAACGAACGTGAATAATCAGTCGACAGCTTTTGCTGCATGTGTTTACGGGTAGAGAGATATTTGTTACAAGCCTTTTCATTGGCCCAGAAATGTAGGTCAACCAATCAGCAAGTCGATTTGAAAACGATGTATGAAACTGAAACGTGGTTGTAATAAATTCATGACAATATATTGTCGATACAATATTAAATGTCTAAATATTCAAATATTTGTTTAACATTTTCGATATATTACATTTTCCAAAACAACATGCAGTTAATTGAAATATTTGCGTATATAAAATTCGAAGAAAAACTTGCAAATATTATGATTATGAGCACGAAAGCATATTGATAATGTTATTTGTCGTCAAGAAATTACGATTGAGATTCGTAGTGCAGTAAAACAACGTGCTTTCTCGAAAGTATATTTGACAAAGATATCTTTGAACTTTGATTAAATATTATAAATAAGTTTGGAAATATGCCATATTAAACATTTAGAATGGATAACAAGCCTTATAAAGCGATAGTTCTTGATTATATTTTGGGAATCAAATATTTTAATTCCCGATCGCTGATGCAAGTGAAGCCACATACATCGTGATTTCTGCTGAAATTTAACAGTACGTTTATGATGCATGAATATTCAAGAAAAATATATTGTTTTATTTTTATTAATTGACAATGTATATAGTCATTAAAAACAACAACAGGACAATCTATATTTATTTTTCAAGAAATGACATCGACATAAACTTGTGCATTTTGCTTCCGGTGTAAACATCGCTAACTCAATCGGCTGACATCGATTGTGTCACACTTCCGAGAATTGGGGGGTGGGCTATAAACCGAGAATGACCCCGACCTGCTCAACCCTGAAAAATGGGGGGTGGGCTTTAGTTCGAGGGTGGTCATATACCCGCGAGGATACGGTATAAAATTTGATTTTTTTTTTGGACAACTTAGATTTTAATCCTCTTTGTTTACGTTGTGTGGATCCTACAGAATGGCTAACCAGAATGTATTTGGCAGCAGTAAATGAAGCAATTATGATTATGATGCCCTTTCATCATCTTGCCCTCAAGTTTTATACCAAAGTTTCAATTTGCTATAACTTTTAGAGAGAGCAGAATCAGAATTAGCAGTCACAATGATATATGACCTTGGTTGTTATGAAGTTGGTCAATAAATAGCTTGATCTCTGGGGATCCTATTGCGGTTTCTTTAATTATATTTCTAAAGATATACTCATGATTTAACAGAATAAATCAGGCCCCATTGGTTTCATTTTCATTCCATATCGTAACGGAATTTAGGCAAAGTACATTTGATATCAAATACACTGTCAAATTGATATCCTAAAATCAATTCTCTCATTTAAAAAAAAAATCATTCTGGATCTTGTTGTCACATTATTGACGATATATGCCATTAGAATCTTTGATAGAACTTCACCTATATAAGATATAGAAATGGTATCCATAACATTCCGGCCATTAATACACATCATTGTTTAAAATTGATTTCAAGTTTCTTTGCTAGAACAGTTTTCTCCACAGTTTCATCATGCTTTATTTCAGTCACTCTTAGCATATGCCATCACTCAGTATAATATACACAGACCTTTAAAAGTGTATTAATCACAAATCAATACCTTAGTCCAAGAGAGACACAATCTCTGGAGTCCTGAATTAGGTTGTGTTTTGAATGAAGTCTCAAAAGGCTAGCATATTCAGTATGATAGTGTCCATGAGGCATCAATGTAAGGAAACTGCCTTTGAGAGTCCATTAATCATAGATCCATCTGATTTGTCTCTCTTGAATTCAGGGCACATTGAAGGTCCTTCTGAAACCCCATGAGAAGTCCGATTCATCTGTATTTGATGACTTTGTCCAGAACGTTTCTGATTCTAACCAAGATTGCCCGAGAACATTGTTCAGACACTAAGATTGTCCAAGGAATATTGTTTTGTCTAGAAGGAACCTCTTGGGCCATTGCCAGCTTGGATGTTTCCGATGTTTACAAATGATAAATCAGCAGGCTGCTGCAATGGGAAACTACAAGGTGCTTAGGACTTCAAGAACCTTTGGTTCCTTTGGAAGTGGTTTTGATTTTCTTGATTCAAAATTCAAATTATTTTTGATGACATGTACAGATTTGTTGAAAATAGTTGTCCTTTTTGTACATGTTTTAAAATTGATGAGATTGAGAGGTTAGCTAATTTGATAACCCTTTCATCCAGGGGCCTGAAATCCGGCACAATGTATTTAGCAGCCCCGTCTAAGGACGGGGCTGCTATCAGTTTTTGTGAAGTTTCCATCGCCGCCGCCGCTGCACTCGTACTACTAGCTATAACTTTTTTCCACTAAGCTTTCCAGAACTCTTATTCATACCTTACTACTCATACCTTGGGGGAACGATTTTGACACATTCACTTTCAAGGTCAAAGGTCAAGGTCACGAGATATGTATTCACTCTAAGAATTCCTTGTAAACGCGATAACTTGAAAAGTTATTGTGCTATGAAGCTCTTACTTGGTATATATCATCCTTGGAAAAGTAAAAAACTTTGAAAAGGTTTTGGCTACAATCCGTCAAAGGTCAAGGTCACAGCAAGGTCATGACGTAAGCATGTTTTAGCGAAAATGCTTTATTTTAACTATGAACACTTTTAATCAATTGTTATACTCAATAAAAAGTGTTCAATGATTGTGTGACCTTGAAGGTCAAAGGTCAAGGTCATGAGATATGAGTTATTTCAAAATGCACTAAATTTGGGTATAACTTTATCCCATTTAGCTTTTCAGAACTCATGAACATGTCTAAATGTTAATACTTCCAGGGAATCATTATGACATGTTCACTTTCAAGTTCAAAGGTCAAGGTCACGAGTTATAAAATCACAGCAAAATTCTTTGTAAACACGGTAACTTGAAAAGTTTTTGTGCTATGAAGCTCTAACTTGGTATATATCATCCTTGGAAAAGTAAAAAATTTTGAAAAGGTTTCGGCTACAATCCGTCAAAGGTCAAGGTCACAGCAAGGTCATGACTTAAGCATGGTTTAGCGAAAATGCTTAATTTTAACTATGATCACTTTTAATCAATACATGATTGTTATACTCCATAAATAGTGTTCAATTATTGTGTGACCTTGAAGGTCAAAGGTCAAGGTCATGAGATATGAGTTATTGCAATTCCTTGTAAACACAATAACTTGAAAAGTTTTTGTACTATGAAGTTTAGATTTTGTATATATTATCTCTTGAGAAGTACAAAATTTTCAAAAAGTTTTGGGTACGAAATGTCGAAGGTCAAGGTCACAGCAAGGTCAACATATATGGAGAAAATGGATTAATTTAATTTTTAACACTTTATTTCATTACAATGATGTTATACTCAATGAAATGTGTTCATTGATTGTGTGACCTTGAGTGTCAAAGGTCAAGGTCACGTGAAAATTCCCAATTTGGTGAGGCCTGTAAAAGGCGGAACAGGGTAAGGCGAAACCCAAAGTTCCGGGGCTGCTCTGCTTTTGCGGTATCCCGCAAACGCTAATCTAGTTGTTTCTGGTTTCCTAGGGGTAAAAGGGTGTTTGACATAAGACTTTTGATCAAAATGTTTCAGCTCCATTTAGGGCTTGGCGTCTCTGTTGAAGGGTCTGATCATGATCTGGTCATGGTCTGTTCATGGTCTGGTCATGGTCTATGATAGTTTCTGCCAAACCCCTCTGTACTAATGGATCCAGGCAAATGAAGGAATGATCCCTTCCCTTGTTTTCAAGTACGTGGATAAGAGAGCGCACCCATCCAATAAACGATCAAACCATTTCAGGGATTCCTGTCCCTCTTTCGGGCAATAAATAATCGTTCTGTTTGGACTTTTGTCTTTGGTTCGGTGGCTTGGAATTGGGAACAAAGGAAGTGTCCGAGAAGGGTTTGTTGTAGAAAGATCAAAGATTCCCCCGAAAGGATTCAATCAAGCTGTCATCTGTTGTACGATCATTGTTAAGATGGAACTATTCAAATCAGACGTCTCCTCAGTTAGATTTGAGCCTTCTGTGGTGTTGGATTTAGGAGCTACTACTGGTGTTGATTGTGATTCAGGACAGCTGGAGGCTTAATGCTGTAGTGTCTCTAGATTTGAAATAGAAAATTACAAGTACTAACATTTGATGCCTGCAGTGCCATGTGCATTTGGAATAAGGGGGTGATGATTTAGTAATGGAATATTTTTAGTTATGCTGTGAGACAGTTACTGCTATTTACTGTAAAAATATTCATAATTTCTGATGCAAATAAAAATTCCCCTAATACGAAATACCAAATATCCATCATATTGCTTGTAAATTGAGCAACATTTGTTTGTCTGATTTAAAGGTCAAGTTGCTGTAATAGAGGTGATGAAATAAAATGATACCAAATGATTTTGACAATTGCAAGTATACTTAAAGAGAATGCTTGTGATTAGAATTATGCAACAACAAAAATATATTGTTTATGTGCTGGCATAGTCATTGAACTAGTTAAAAGAATTTAGAACAAATGTTTGAAAAACATTGTAATATCTTTTAATATTGTTAAAATACTGTCACTTAAATTTTGCACTGGAGTTATTTTTTTCCAAAATGAACAGTGACAGAAAGTCCTATTCATCTTCAAAATAATACAATAAGCACTAACATGATGGAAAAAAAACCCAGAATATGATGGCATGCATTTGGTATATATATTAAAATGGGTGTTATGCTGTAACTGTTTTCTATAAGTAGCTTTTTTCTTCTTGCAGATTTCTTCATAGTTGCTGAAAAGACATGTGCTGAAAAGGTAAGACAGTTATACATTAGATCCTTTTATATTCCATCTGTATCTTGGTCTCATTTGTTTTGAAAAAAACTTTGAGACAGTTGAAGTAGAGATCAAAGTCTGTTCAAAGTTTCTGGAATTTGATCATATGGTGACTTTGGTCAAGAGGATTCAGAGTTTGAAGAGAAAGGCCAATGTTGTTTTCAGATTCAGTAAATGTCATGATATATCTGTCAAATATTTTGTGAAAGCTGACCTAGAAACATATAACAAGTTGGTCTCTTGAGAATTAGTAACAACACCAGTTGTTTCAATATCAAGGGACAAGCTTGTCAGTTTCAATCAAGGACAACTGAAATCATTTGATCTTGTAGTGCTAAACTCATTTTGCATAAATCAAATAGATTTCAAATTTTGATGTTCTTTTAAATATATTGACCATCAAGAGTCAAACATGAACATTTTAAATCTCAACACTGGTCTTACTCTATAACCCTTTCTTTGCTGGCTATTTGAATTTGGCATCCTCGGCCGCCTCTAGCAGGTAGGGAGTTAATGTCACCCATTTCATGTTTCATGCTTTCCTTTCTTTTCATCTCTATCATATTGAAATGTTGATTTACAATTGCCAGGTTTTGTTTTTTATTTGTACTTAGGTGATCATTTTGTAGTGCATGATTACCTACATGTGAGAATGAGAAAGTTTGCATGTAAATTCATTTATTGTGTTGATTTTCATTGAAAATATCTTTTATTCCCAATATAATGAATTTTTAGGTGCTATTGTATGGGTTTAAGGATTTTGAGGATATTTTGTTCATTAAAAAAGAATTCTATTATCTAACTAAGTTTCAAACAAGTAAATAGATTTTATAGTGTATCACAGAAATATTTTTATTAGAAACGTGATACATTACCGGTAAGCACTTTGATAATTTAATTCTTTGATTTCTTTAACCATAAGAAAAGATACTTATCGAAAACATCAAACATCTGTTTTCTTGATTTTAAATGATTTATGTTATAGCAAACTATTGATTAAGTTCAGATGGGCAACAATATATTTCATAAAAAAAGATATTCTTTTGGCACAAAAATGTCATTAAGCTGGTGGATTTATATGTCTAACTCAATATAAGATTTTCTTGGTGACATGATAATCCTGTATTTCATTCTTTGGTTATATAAAATTGATAACGTCATCTCAAGGTTTTGCAATTTTGTTGAGCAAATACAAGAAAATCGAAAATTGCTTCTTTTTTTCAAACAATATGTATGATTATTCAACCCTTATTTCATAGCTCTTGTAACATATTTACCTTAAATGTAAATTCATTGTTTTTGTTTCAGAGCTATAATAAACATCTTAACCTTAAACTGCTGTTGTTTTTATTGTTATTTGTGCCAAATATGTTCATTTTTAGATTCCTATGCCTGGCGTCTGTAAACATGACACTTATCAAGTCTCTTGTAAATGCCAAGTTAGACCACAGTTAATGGTAAATGAATATTCATTCATATGGGTTAGCCTTTCGGCATGTTTTTGGTTTTTGATGTTTAGGAATGTGATGATGTAGATCTTTAAGAATTGTTTTCATTTATCTGTTCTAAGTATCAATCTGATGATGATGATGATGAGGCTGATGATGATAATGATGATTTAGGTTTCAGAATTGTTTTTATTTATCTGTTCTATGTATCAATCTGATGATGATGATGATGTTACTGGTTTTTGATGTTAAAGAATGTGATGATGAAGGATTCGGAAATGTTTTCATTTATCTGTTCAAAGTATCAATCTTATGATAATGATAACGATGATGATGATGATGATGTGACAGGTTTTTGATGTTAAGGAATGTGATGATGGAGGATTCGGAAATGTTTTCATTTATCTGTTCAATGTATCAATCTTATGATAATGATAACGATGGTGGTGGTGGTGGTGATGATGATGATGATGATGATGATGATGATGATGATGATGATGATGATGATGATGATGATGATGATGATGATGATAAGTTTTTTTGGAAATGTCAAAAAAGTAGATTGACATTAGAAATGCTTTCCTCCATGGTTTTAAGTATCGATTGGCTTGGTGCAAATCAGGCCAATCTGTTTTTATCTGCAATTCTTTGCGGCTTCGGTGACAGCGATCTTGAAAGGCACTGATGAGGTAGCAATGGTGTGGAATAAATAGCTATCTCCTCAATCAAGACTACACTGTTATCTTTAACTACTGGACAAGTTGCTTGTCCTCACCATATCAACTCACTCGTCTTCTTAAATATCAAATAAAAGTAAAACTTTTAAAACTTGGTAGCTGTTGGAAGAAATTATGGAGTAATATGCGTTTTTGTGAAAATCACATTCGGAACAGTGTTGATTAGTGTTATTATTTTGAAGTAAGTTGATGTTTAAAGCAAAACTGTTGGTCTATGGGTTGCCTTGCCTTTGTCTCAGGTTTTAATGAGATTGCTTAACTTGAAATTTATCCGATTCTTTGATGTCAATGTTACATTGACCCTGAAAATGTTTGAAGGTTGTTTTGTTTGAATGCATTTATCTCTTTTCACAATATAGTGATAATATATCAGTTATTTATCATTACCCACCATTTTTTACATAAAGGGGAAATAACCCCAACCCACATCTCTAAGAAAATTGGATACCAGAAGTTCTTTGGTCAAAGAAACGACATCACATGTTCATATTCTATGTTTTAGATGTAAAAATCCAGATGTTATGTAAGTTGGTCAACTAATTCCTGAGGCCAAATTTTCACGGTCAGATAGGGCAATTTTTGCATAAGTAACCCAGTCACAAGCCATTGATTCCACTTCATACACATAGACTTCTACTAGCTGAATGGCAGTGACAGAATATTTACATTTGACCCACACAGGGGAATAACAACACTTCAATATGTCTCCCGGTAATTATCTGTCCACTTTTGTGAGAGATTATGGCTTGTTCTCATGAAAACAGTGTCACTATTGTGTGTTTAGATGACATCAAGTTCATGTTCATGTCCTATGGGCTTGCATGCCTACGTACATATAGCCTACAGGCCAACATCAAGACCCCGAGGAGGGATAATCGGTGCTGTGTTCTGAATATTTTATAAGAATATGGTATATTTATGCAGCTGTTATGACACCTTTGTTGTGTAATCATTTTAGAATGGTGTGATCTCATCTTGTTAAATTTATTCAATGATCCAATAATTATTAACCCTCTATGTGCTGAAGTATTGTAACACGTAATTTAGGTCCTGTGTGATCAAATTGTGCAACTAATCATACTTGGGTTATATCCCCTGGTGTTTAATACATGTGTATGGAAAAGTCATCTTGAAAAAGCAATGTCCTGGGATAATAACTTCTTTATTCTGAATACACAGAATGAAAACTTGTCTACAATCTATATGAGGCTTCAGGGGCTAATGATTAAAATTTAGATTTGTTTCAAATCAACACTATTTTTGGCCAATAACAATGTGTTAACATAAAAATGCTAAAGATAGGCTAGCTTTTCTGAGATTATCACTGCATTTTGGATGAGTGACAGGTAAAAATGTTTGGATATCTTGTCTTAGGTGATAAGCTGATAAAATTTAGAATGTCATTGCAACTTTGAGCATCAGCTGGAATAAGAAGAAATTCTAATTAAATTTGTGAAAAACGTAATAAGTATCTTGAAGTTTCATTAAAATAGTTTAATGAGTAGCTACAACTTGGAATTTAAAAAAACATTTCAATGTTTTTACATTCGCTTTGCTCCAGTGTCATTTTCAATTGCTTAATCCGCCACTTATGGCTTTAATATTGGGTAAACTTCACCTTATTCACTCAATTGCCTGATTTCGGTGATAGTATAATGGATCAAAATGTTGCATTAAGAATTTGACCAACTTGTTCTCCTTCAGTTTCACCCATGGTTTGCTAGTTCCAGCCAATGCTCGCAGGTTTCACCGCAATGCATAGCCACAATGTTGTTGCGGGCCTTCTCCCTGCAATAATACTAGCAGCCGAGATATAAGGGAAATACTCTTGAAAGCGATAAACCCCATATCACCTCGCCTCTCCTTCAATTTGATTTGATGAAATTGGGACTGTATTCTTATAAAGATAAAGCAATTTCTTAAGTCCCCTATCTATCTCCAGGGGTATACAAGATACATGGATAAATGTGTTCTTTCAGTTCTCCAAGTTAGCAATCATTTCATTGGGACTTGGAGATTGAGGGTATGGCATAGATCTTTTACATTGTCTTGATGTTTTTCTGAAATGAAGCGTTTCTTGTGTATAGTGAGTGAGTCATTGTTTACCACCGCTTAGGCAATAGTGGCGTTTCTTGTTTATAGAACAAACAATACTTGGTGGAATCTTTTGAGTTATTTCTTCTAAATGCTTAGTACCATGAATTCAGTGTCATTCTTAGGTGCTCAGCTGAGGGGGTCACATTAGCTTAGTCTGTAGGATAACAGGGAGGTGTTTGTCAACGTAAAGAGTGAAGATGTGATACTTTACATCAACAAGAATCCTTTGAAAGATACTCAGCGGCATTGGAACATGTTGGAACATTAGAACAGCACATAAGAAAGAGAACCTTTGAAAGATACTCGATGGCATTGGAACATTTTGGAACATTAGAACAGCACATAAGAAAGAGAACCTTTGAAAGATACTTGATTGCATTGGAACATTTTGGAATATTAGAACAGCACATAAGACAGAGAACCTTTGAAAGATACTCGATTGCATTGGAACATGTTGGAACATTAGAAAGGCACATAAGAAAGAGAGGGAGTACTGTCCAAAACTGAAGACAACCAAATAAAGATTCTTGTGTAAAACCTTTTAATAACATTTTCGGGCTCAGCACATTGCCATGATCTATGCAGACCCAGAAGTTCAGTTGCCTGCAGGCTATTGGTTAAGGGTGTTGGACCATTTGGTGTATTTTTAAGTCACTATTTCAACCCTAAGCTGCTGTGAATAAAATACTAACAGTGTAGATTTAGGGTTAGTGGTGTAGGACCATTTGGTGTATTTTAAAGTCATTATTTCAACCCTAAGATGCTGTGAATGTAATACAAACTATATGCAGGTTAAGGGTTAGTTGTGTTGGACCATTTGGTGTATTTTAAAGTCACTATTTCAATTCTAAGCTGCTGTTTAACCCTAACCGTTCTAAGTGGCTGCTTTACAGGAATGACAACTCTCAAACCAGAGGGCTTGACAAGATTGTCCCTTGAAAATTACCCATTCCAAATATTATTGTAGTAAGAGGTATAAACGTAGGGAATTATCAATTAGGGACCTCATGTTATGTAATGATAAATATGATATGTAATAATATTAATATGACACTTCGATTGGGGGAATATCAGTGTAAGAATTACATGTAGATAATAGAATAATAACTGCAAAGATTCCTATTCCATCATTAAAAACATCTCCAGCAAATCAGACTTCTGTTATGAAGCATGTTCCTGTAAGCGATGAATTTTTTCAACCAATTTTCCTAATGGCATCAATGACACTATCTTTGATTGCAATAAAAAATGATGTTATCATTACATGTCAATTGAACCAACTTGTTCAGAAAGTCCCTTTACATTCTTGGAGCTGTATCCTCTGATCGAGAGTAACAGTTTTCCAATCTCCTTCGATTTCTACCTAAACTCAATTAAGAAATGAGGTTGTTGGTGTAGAGCTATACGTCCTCTGGGTATTTCTTCCAAGATTTACTCTAGATGTGGTTGAAGGGAGTACCTTCGGGATTTGAGTAAAACCTCGGAAATATTGGATCACAACGATTGAACCAAGCTATGGCGATATATTTCTTTATCTCGGAAGCGATGTTAGATCGCCGGTAAGATGGTTTCGGGAACAAATGGAATTGAGGTTAGAGTAAGTGCGTAATAGCTGGCTCGACTAAATGTTGGGTCTTGGGTATTTATGTCCGATTATTTCTATCCTCTAAATATGATGCTTGATGTTAAGGATAGATGTTGGTGAATTGTTGTCACAGACTTTTTTTGGATTTGTTAGACACTAGATCAACAGGAAGATTGTTTCAGAAACAAATGGAATTGGTGTTTAAATAAGTGCGTATTGGCTCGACCAAATGTTGGTTCTTGGGTATTCATGTCCAATTGCTTTATCCTTAAAATATGATGCTTGATGTTAAGGATTTATGTCGGTGAATTGTTGTCACAGATTTTTTGTTGATTTGTTAGACACTAGATTTACAGTAAGATTGTTTCAGAAATAAATGGAATTGAGGTTAGAGTAAGTGTGTTATAGTGTTACTGGACCTGATGTTGCATCTTAGGGTTTTTATGTCCGATAACTTCTACATTCTCAATATGATACTTGATGTTAAGGATAGATGTCGGTGAATTATTTTTGGGGTTGATTTGATGGGAAAATAATGTTAGTGACCCTTAAAACATAAATGGTGATTTGAGTTTCCTAATGATATTTTATTTACAATTTCAAATTGCTTAAATCCTCTAAATATGATACTTGTTGTTATAAATAATAGGTATCAGTTAGTTATTGCCCTAGTTTTTATGGTGATTGATTGAAAATTAAATTCTGTGACCTTTACTACCGAACTGGTGATTAATTTTTCGTATGGTATTTGAGGAATATGTACCTGATATGCAGTCTGATTTTCATCATCTGTTCAAAAACTTGAAAACAATCCATCAGACTAAAGGTTAAGTGTTGAATCAAACCGTGTCAAATTCAGAGAACATACATTGATAGAAAAATAGACTTTTGAGGTAAACCAGTGTCAAATTAAGAGAACATACATTGATAGAAAAATAGACTTTTGAGGTCAACCAGTGTCAAATTAAGAGAACATACATTGATAGAAAAATAGACTTTTGAGGTAAACCAGTGTCAAATTAAGAGAACATACATTGATAGAAAAATAGACTTTTGAGGTAAACCAGTGTCAAATTAAGAGAACATACATTAATAGAAAAATAGACTTTTGAGGTAAACCAGTGTCAAATTAAGAGAACATACATTGATAGAAAAATAGACTTTTGAGGTAAACCAGTGTCAAATTAAGAGAACATACTTTGATAGAAAAATGGACTTTTGAGCGACAGGATGGCATCGGCATCGAAAGGGTTAATTCTTAAGGGAAAGATAGAACTCAATGATCAAGTTCAATATAACAGCCAAGGTTAGGACCGAAAGAGGTAGGATTTCAAACACGTAAAGTCAGCCCTTTTTGTGGGCCAGTGTTTCGAGGAAGGTAATCAGTCTTGTCGAAAAAAGCTTTAGAATCGTCGGTAGGCCAGCAGGCTTGATTGAATTTCTCACTCTCTGGTGTGCCAGCCGGGGCGTGGATAAAATCTCCATTGCCTCTATTGATCTTGTTAGAAGAAACATCTTCTTGTCTCGTACCATAGACATAGTGCGAGTCTCTAAATCGGACGAGGGATTCATGCTTGTGCTAAACTTGCCAAAACATAAGAAGAGGCGAAAATGATAATCCATCAATTTCATATTTTTCATTCCTGATGGACCAGTGGTCAGGGAATCCATAATCAAACTTACTTTTGTGATTAGAAAGAGTTTTGTTTGAGATGTTTATTCTTGTGTGGAAATTGGGTTCAATTAAGTTTGCTTTTTGTTTTATGATCATGTCTGTAAAGGGATCAATAGCTGTATATTGATGCTTATAACAGAGAAATGAAATAAAAACAACCAAGATGAATCTTAACACGTAAATATCAAATCAAACGATAGCTGATGAGATTTGATCAAGCTGAACTTCTACCAAATGATCTTTTGTTTTAAGTGTCTTTTACTTAGAGACCGGCAGTTGAGGAATAAACTAGGGTTATCTCCCTTTGAACATAAAATCCAACATGGTGGCTTTTCCATGGTGATATGTGGAATATGTTGACCGAGTGCACAGAACTGTAAAAAGGCCATCAAAGTCAATATTACATGCAGACAGTAACAATTGATTGTGTTTGTTGCAACAAATAATAGATAACTAAAGACAAGGATTTCTCATTCCTTCTTTGTGCATATCATGTTTGATTAAACCTAGTATTCCCATATACATAGAGCATTGATATATTTGATCTTTCATTGATTCATTTCCTTGAAATAGATTTACTGAAAGTTTTTTTTACAAGCGTTGCTTTTTTTTTTAAAGAAAAATCTTTAAACCATTCTATTAATAAAGTCCTAAATTTTTTTTTGATATTTCACTTGTACACTTAGTTTGGATGTCATTTGATGCTTTGGAAAGTTTGAATAAAAAAAGTTAACATTGATTACAGTTACAAAAAATGTGTAAAAGTTATACATACCATTTTAATAGTGAACAAATGCAGATGGTTGCAACCCAAATATATTAATTCTATTGATGAATTGTAGATTTAAGGGCATTTTGATGTTCCTTTGCATTTTATTGCTAATTTTAAATAAACGTTTATATGTTACTGTCTCATTAAAAATAAATTAATTTTGTGGAATGCAACACATTGAACTTTCAATCAAAAGTTAATTGCACTGCTGGTTTATTTGACATGTCATCAAATTCATATTTGCGTCACAAAAGCAATTACTGTCAAAATTGTTTCTGCATACATGAAACAAATACTATTTTATTTTACAGTGTTAAACAGCTCAGAAAACCCTTTTAGTGTGAAAAGTTAATTTGGGTTCCTGTGGTGTTTTTCCTGGTGATATTTATCATAAAGAAGTTGACCCAATGGTAAAACAGAAGAATTCTCCTTTCCTAGTTATAAACTCATTTTGGGTTTGTTTATGGCCAAGCTTATTTGTAAAACATCAATAATTATCACTAATGAGACAAAATAGGCAATGTTCAGTTAGCTCTTATAAATTGTTGATGTTTTTAATATTATTATAACATACCATAATAATAAGTTGTGATAATGAGCTTAGCCATAAATTTATGAATTGTTGATGTTGGGGTATTATTTAACATTACCATGATAATTAATTGAGATAATTAGCACAATCATCCAGAGATTTTTGCATAATCACCAACCTTGATTTGTCTTGGGTGTACTTATGTAAAGTGACGTTGATTGATGAAAGTGACTTGATGATGATGATCAATGTTTTACATACATCTACATGTTAATTGTGATAATTTGAGCTAAACCCCATCTGCAGACTTGTGTCTGCAGCATAAATGGCTTTGCTAGATGTAAAATTATGGCACGATGAATATATTATTATTCCCATAAGAGGTAGATGGGACCTTGAGATTTGTAATGCTGTTTACAGAAATTTTTGCATAGAACAAGTACATTTGCATTACTGTTTATTCTTTGGATGAATCATGAATTTAAAAAATGTATTAGTTAATAATTTGTTTACTGATAATCCTGAATCCTAAATTAAAAAGGTGTGTTACTGAAATATTGTCCTATATCATATATTATATATGTAGCAAGTAAATCAATGCAATGCTTTGATAAAAAAGGTGTTTGAAAATGACTACCTCCCTTCTATTTACATACATGAATCAATCCTAAGAGCTAAATTGCTAAAGTTAAATTAATGGACCGAAACATTACTTACCGTGCTATCATAAAAACATTTTTAAAGGGCAATAATCAATTTACAGGAGTACAATGTCATTCAGAAAGGGAAACATCAGGAATAGGCCATAGACAAAGATGAGCACTTTGGCATGCAAAGGGTTCATGTGATATGGAATTTTTCCACACAAACTGAAGGCTATAGGCAATGGACCAAACTGAGATCTTTGGCCTGCAAAGGGTTAATGTTTTAAGGAATCTTTCCACACAAACTGAAGGCTATAGGCAATGGACCAAAATGAGAACTTTGGCATGCAAAGGGTTCATGTGATATGGAATTTTTCCACACAAACTGAAGGCTATAGGCAATGGACCAAAATGAGAACTTTGGCATGCAAAGGGTTAATGTTTCATGGAATTTTTCCACACAAACTGAAGGCTATAGACAATGGACCAAAATGAGAAATTTGGCCTGCAAAGGGTTAATGTGATATGGAATCTTTCCACACAAACTGAAGGCTATAGGCAATGGACCAAAATGAGAACTATGGCATGAAAAGGGTTAATGTGATATGGAATCTTTCCACACAAACTGAAGGCTATAAACAATAGACCAAAATGAGAACTATGGCCTGCAAAGGTTTAATGTGATATGGAATTTTTCCACACAAACTGAAGGCTATAGGCAATGGACCAAAATGAGAACTTCGGCATGCAAAGGGTTAATGTTTTGTGGAATCTTTCCACACAAACTGAAGGCTATGTGATCAGAAAACCTTACTGATTGAGTTAGATAAATGAAGTGAACCCTTGGGTTGGTTACAAGACTGGAATAACTGAGGAATAATGTGGTTTGTTGTTGCAATTAGTTCTAGTTGGGAATACCAGTTGGACGTTGTGCTTGTTGAATATGATAAGGGTTCAGGATAATCAGCAGGGTAATGATAAAGGACTGTGATAATGAATGGAGATAATGAAGGTCCGTATAATGATGTATGGTGTTGTGGATGTTAATGTGATTGCTTTGTGGATTCTGCTTCGTTAGCTCTGATGAGTTCTGATTGGGTTATGGTGTGATACACTCTTCAGATATTCCATCAGATAAACTAATGTGCATGTTGTGTACTGTATGCAACTAGGGTCCCGGTGCTGAGGTAACTACAATCTAGCTTTACACATAGTGAACTTAGCTTCAAAAGGAAACTAACATATAGTCCCCGAAAAAAAAATTCACTAAAATTTTCATTTTAAATATTTGATATTAAAATAGAAAAGGAGCCCTGAACAATTCTTAATTTCACCTAAAGCTGAGGCTTCTTGACTTGCCAACATTGTCCAAACTTAAGAAGGTTCCTTTAATGTTTTGCTTTTGTGTCTGGATAACAGACTACTTAAAACACAACTGGGTCTCCCATGGATCCCAGAGGGTAAGGATTGCTGAGAGAAATGTAGGTCTTGTTGAAAGGGATATGGAGAGCATTAGAACCTCAATTTAATGAGATAGATATGGTATGTGTACCAGAGAGTGTATGGAGGATGTTTTTTTGTATATTGACACAACAGATACGAAAATAGAAGTTGTCTATATGTGTTTACTTATTTCCAGGTTTTACTGGATTGAGTAAGGTAGCATAAGGCCCATTGATGTTAGACAATCTTTTACCTATCCATTTATCATTAACAATTGCCTTGCTGAAGGCCAGAGAAGTTGCTGAGTGTGTACTGCATAAACATAGAGTTGGTTAATATCTCTCAGGGATATGGCCGCTAATGGCTGAAATATTGCCCAAGCGGCATAAAACAATAACTCACTCACTCAGGGATATGAAAAAGATACCATAATTTTATATGATATATCTTCACTTGTTTAAAATCATCCCTTTTGACCAAAAAAGTTGTTAGATTTAGAAAGGGCAATGGAGGCCTTGAACGCTGATACTGCTTATTTCAACCCTCCAAAAAAATTGAAATATTCTCAAAAGACGGTTCTTAGATACTGCTTATTTCAAACCCTTTAGTGAGCAAGAACTGAGAAATGAATGTTGTTACAATTTTCTATGATTCTGTAGGCTGTCTATTGATTAGCTGATTGAAGAAGAGCGATGGTGGAATATGACTAAAAGATTTCTCACCACTCCAGGTTTAGCTCTTTCATGGGCTTGTTCAAAATGATTGATCGTAAATAAAGTGCAGGTTTAAATATTCAGGATCATTTTCTTTGGATCATTTTTGTCAACCAGAATTTGAGAGATTCAGATATAAAATGTGATTGAGCAGGAATATTTGACACCTAGGGGAAGATAATTGACTCTTGTCAAAAATATTCCAGGAATGCTGGTCCAGATTTACAAACAGTTCTTTTAGCCCATTTTTTAATGGCTTGGATTGAGCTATTGCATTCAGATTGACTATCCTGTTATTTCCCTGGAAATGGTTAAAATATTTGGACAGAGAGGTTGTCAAATGATCAATCAAAGTATGTCAGAAACGTCTTAACTACTATCACTTGGATATGATTTTTTGGTACTCAACAATTTACAACTCCGACATGTGTTACATCAACTATGCCATTTTGACAGTTGGAATGGGACCATTTACTATCGACCATGGTATTTTCGCTAATCAATAAACCCTTCACTTGGAGACAGTTTGATGAACTCTTTTCTCATTGGCTCTTGATGACCTTGGTCTTGCAGTCTAACACATTTAACACTGGCGCTGCAATTGGGAAACCAAGGTAGTACAAATGGACAATTTACTATCGACCAAGATGTTTTTCACTTTTCGATGAAACCTTTCACATGGAGACAGTTTGATGACCTCTTGTCCGATTGGCTGTCTATGACCTTGCTATACAGTGGGACACATTTGACATTGGCGCTGCCATTTGGACATTGAGGAATGAAGGTACTCTGTATCGAGCCAAGTCTTCTCCCACAATCCCGAGCTGTCTCGGTTATCTCTCGACCATACTGAATGGATTCTTTGAAATATGTGCTTATTGATCACAACTCTAGAGCTCTCTCAGAAAATTTGAATGTAAGAGCAAGTTTGGTTCCGTGGATCCATCGGAACCAGTTCAATTTTGTAAATCAGTTCTTTTGATATAACCTCATCAGAATCTGTTAAATTTTGTTTATCAGTTCTTTTGATATAACTCATCAGAAACTGATCAATTTTGTTTATCAGTTCTTTTGATATAACCTCATCAGAATCTGATCAATTTTTTATATTTCATCCTTTGATATAACCTTGGGCTGTTGTTGGAATGCATTTCATCCGTTGATATCCAAATTAGGTCCATATTAAATTGTGGTATCATTGAATCTTCCAGATGTCTCTTCTTAATAATCAAACAAAACGTTAACTTCAATGTTTATAGATTCCTGAAATTATTCTCGACCAGTTGGTGACCTTGAATATACCTGGATAGGATATTTTATTTGGTGAATCGAAAAATATCAAAATCATATTCCTGCTCATGGTTTCTAAGAGGTCATTTTCACCATTTTGTTTTTCTTTGTTGCATGAAAGATTCCTTCTAGTAACCTTTTTATCGTATACATCCTCAGCTGATAACTTTTAGACCTAGTACCCAGATGGTTACCTTATAGCTTTCAATCAAAAGCTTCAATCAGCCTCTTTTCACATTTTGCATGAACAACTCCATGACTTTTATCCTAAACCTCCTTCATGTAAACTCAAACCCATATGAAGACTGCATCAATGACCATCTCAGCCTGCTAGCGTTTAGTCCTAGTACTCTGATGGTTGCCATAAATCTGTATCTACATCGAAACTATAGCTGAGCTAGCTACCTTCTAGTACCAATCCTCACTAGTTAGCTAAAACCTTTCAATCAAAAGCTTCTATCAGGCCCCTTTCAAATTTTGCATGAACAACTCCAAGGGTTTCCTTTTAACCCTTTCTGCATGTATACATATCAAATCTATATAAAGAATGCATCAATGCCTACCCTCAGCCTTCTAGGATTTAGACCAAGTACTCACTGGTTACCAAAAACCTTTCAATCAAAAGCTTCTACAAGGCCCCTTTCAAATTTTGCATGAACAACTCCAAGGGTTTCCATTTAACCCTTTATGCATGTATACATATCAAATCTATATAAAAAATGCCTCAATGCTTCATCCTTCTAACATTTAGACCAAATACTCGCTGGTTACCGAAAACCTTTCTATTAAAAGCTTCAATCAGGCCCCTTTCAAATTTTGCATGAACAACTCCATGGGTTTCCGTTTAACCCTTTCTGCATGTATACATATCAAATCTTTATCAAAAATGCCTCAATGCTTCATCCTTCTAACATTTAGACCAAATACTCACTGGTTACCGAAAACCTTTCTATTAAAAGCTTCAATCAGGCCCCTATCAAATTTTGCATGAACGACTCCCCGAGTTACCTTTCAGTTCTGTCAGTGCTCCTAATTTAATCATAGCGCTTGATGCATCGGTTCATATACTGCCCTTCTAACAGGCAGACTGACAGCATAAGAACCACAGAATAATATATTGGTCGAGAAGGGCCAATGCACTGTAGAAGGCTGGTAAGCGTTAACACGTTTAATCAAATCTTGGCCTTCCTTCTGATTGGATAAGGCTCGCAATCTGCTTGGATTGCAGATCTGTTGTGGACTAATCCAATGCTTGGAAATTGTCTTCAGGACTGGATTGCAAATGAATAGATGTGGTCAGAGGAATAGGGAGTCTCTTGTTCTAACTGATTTATTGACTCCACGGCTAGTTATGCAAATGGCCGAGACCAGTGAAGGTTCCCCTCACCATCCTCATCATGGCTGAAAGTGGACAGTTAATTTTACCGCTGCTCAAAGACATTTCGGCTAATGAATTGGCCACTTTGGCAGCTTTTGTCAGTCCACAGTCGAGTTCTCTTCTCTT
Organism: Steromphala cineraria; assembly: GCA_916613615.1. NCBI lineage: Eukaryota > Metazoa > Mollusca > Gastropoda > Trochida > Trochidae > Steromphala > Steromphala cineraria. The sequence goes on from OU744726.1 coordinate 39,386,992, forward strand.
GTGGTGAAAATTGATAAGTTCCTGTTTCTCATGGTTGAAAACACTTCTATATATCCTCAGTTCTGTCTTGGGCTCTTTGGTTTGATGCAAAAGAATCCTGAATTGACAATTTTTCTCGCTTCTTTTTGAGGAGGAGATTTGGTAGTTTGTTTTCTATAAGATATTGAATATACTGGTTCTTCAAGGTTTTTTTTTAATGCTTAATCTATGTTTAGTCTGATGCTAAGAGATTGCCATATGACATATTTTGGTGTATTGAGTTCTTTTATAATAATTTTTTTATCACATTTGGAAAAATGTTGAAAAGGCTGCTGTTTCCTCGTTATTTATACAATGATCATCTCTAGTGTAATTGATGATGACAGGAACTTGATTTCTTTTTCTTTTTAAAGAAAATTATACATAAGACCAGTCTGTAATCTTACCTTTCCGATGTCTTGAGCAGAGTTGGCGACCACCAAGTTGACAAGTATGTGAGGAAATAATATAGAATTAAGATTTTACGATTGATAGAATAATTAAATTTATATTATTGATTCGCTTAATTTGCACCTTTACCGATGCCTTGTCAATCTCCCCTTCTGAGCAAAAAAGACAAAAAAAGTCAACAAGTATGATGATAATAATGATGATGAAAATCTTTATTGTCCGAAATACGTAACATAAATTGGAAATCATTGTGTGCTCGTTGCACTCTGCAGCCTCAGTGTAGCGCCAGTTCAAGTGTTGTTCTGTCCTTAAAAAGCTGAGTGATAAACAAGGAAGTAAAATTTACAATCTTTTAACCTCTCTTTGTATGGCGTGACTAGGAATGGAACATTGGCCTCCCGGGTGATGAGCGGACACTCTACCAACTGAGCTATGCACCTCCAGGACGTGGGGAAATGGGATAAATTTTAACATCTTGTAGACTGAGGGTGTAGATTATAAGCTAGGAAATCCAATTTGGCTTTTCATTAAATCCTCCTCCTCTTCCTTCGTCTTTTGATTAAAGTTTTTAAGGTTTTGGCAAGTGTGATCAAATCTGACCAACTTACCGTTGTTAATTGATTCATGACGCCCTTATGGATTTTGCATTTTATTTCTAGTTAAAGGTTGTATAAGAATCACAATTTCATTACAAGTGTTTTGAGAAATATGCTCAGTGCCAAAGAAGTTGAAGTTTACAACCTTTGTGGAAGATAACTTTTCTTTTGATGTTGAAAAACTTGATAACATTACTTGGTTATTTATGATAACAATATTTTGTAATTTAGTCTTTGATCCGATAACTTAATTTAATTGCTTTATAAATGATAAATAACTGGAAATATATATTTAGTTAATATATAGTCAATCTTTTGAATAAAATTCCAACAAAGTATGCATTTTGAAAAAACTATCTAATTTGAACTTACATCGTGTATATTCTTGAAAAACAATCTAAGGTCAAAATTAATACCCAAAGTATAATAATTTCTGTCAATTTTTTCCTATTTGATAAATCAGTATCCATTATTAAATTTCATTTTTAATTCACCAAATTTCCTTGTAATGTTTAACTATATCATTTTACAATTTCAATTCTATGTTTTTTGTTTGACAGAGATGCATTCATAGATCAAACATACATTTTGCTTTATTGTGCCTCCGAGGTTTCATATTGATGTTGATTGATTGTAGCATTTCATAAATATTGGGCCGAGGTCCCCTGTGACTACGATATTCAGCAATAGCCTCATGGATGGTTGTGTCTGCCCATATAAGGGGAATATCTACAAGCTTCTGTGGGCGCTATGATTAATAAAATACTCATATTTAGGGATTGGTGAAGGGATTGGTTTGTAAGCATTGATTTATCACAAAATGTTTAGTTCCAGACTCCTTCACTTTCTACCGAATCCATCCAGGGGCTCGGCAACTTTGTCTGCAGTAGAGACCTTTTCTACACGTAGTTAGGTTTGGGTGCAATTCTCCACTGAATTTCAGTATTATGATATGCCACTCATGGTTTGCTAGTTCCAGCCGATGTTCGCAGGCCCAATGCATAGCCACTTTAGTGTTGCGGGCTTTCTCCCTCCAATAATATTAGCAGCTGTGATATAAGTGAAATACTCTTGAAAGTGACGGTAAACCCCAAATCACCTCACCTCACCTCACCTTTCCACCCAACAGGTTACTCCAGTCAAAAGAACCTGGATTTTTTTAGGGCCTGGGTCAATTGAAATATTTTGACAAGGTTTGAAGTAAAACTGTTTCAGTGGCTTCCTAGTTAGTAGTAGACAAAGAAAATTCTAAGGATTAACAACTTGTTTATTTTGAAAGTAGCAATATTTCGGTATAGATCTTTATACTGTTTTCAAGCATACTGCGTCATGTTTGAAGTAACAGTCTGTAATAAATTTAGCTGAGGAGTTCAGCCGTAGCCATTGTATCTAGCAAATTAATTTCAATACTATACACATTTATCTGGTATGGAGGATTTGTCACTGTCTGCTGATGATTAATCATGGAAAACAATTGTGATTCTGCAGACAAACCATTGTTTTCAATTCAGCATTTCAATGGCAAGTTTATTTTTTGAAGGTTTTTACATTCAAATACTCAATAAAAATTTAAGTCTAACCAATCAAAAGAGAATAAATTCCTGAAATTTACATCAGCCACGAAGGTAAAAATCAAGGTGTTCTTTTAGTAGTTGTTAGTTATGTTTCAAAGGTGGAAAAAGCTTTCCGATTCAGGTAAATATTTCAAGCTCGACTCCGCACTTTTGATTTCATGTAAATATTTCAAGCTGAACTTCTCACTTCTCAATTCAGGAAAATATTTCAAGCTCGACTTCGCACTTTTGATTTCATTTAAATATATCAAACTCGACTTTTCACTTTTGATTTCATGTAAATATTTCAAGCTCGACTTCGTACTTTTGATTTCATGTAAATATTTCAAGCTCGACTTCTCTAACTCTCCTATGATGGCCGAAAATTGTTCTTTGAAATTCACACAATTTGTATTTACACTCTCCTTGTTCATACTTAGAAGGAATACTGTATAGAGACCAAACTCTGCTATCGTTTAATTGAATAATGTAACACTCGGCAGGCTTTAGAGACCACCTGAAATTCTTGTTCCTGTTTTCTGCATCTATTCTAGGCTTCTCTGATCGATCCACTGGCTCTCTCCGTCACCTTGTCGGTTTAAATGTTTAATACTGAACAAGTAGACAGTCCTGTACTTTAATTAGCAGAAGTGCATATAGAAATCATTACAAGCTGTATTGAAATATTTCGTATTTTGAAGTTGAAACTTTCATAATCTGACCCAAAGGAGATGTATTTAAGCCCTGTCTTTAAATTAGCAGAATTTAGGTACATATCAAATCATTAAAAAATCTGTATTGAATGTTTTTATTTTTGAATTTACACCTTCTAATCTCATCTAAAAGAGGTGGACTTTGGCATTGTCCTTTGAATTGGCGAATTTAAGAACTTATCAAAATCATCTTAAACTGTATTGAAATATGTTCCATTTGAAGTTTACACTTTCTAAATCTCATCCAAAAGAAGTGTATTTCAGCAATTGTCTTTATAATATTGGCTGGATTTATATACACATCAAAATTCTTTAAAATCTGTATTGAAATGTTTACCATTTTGAAGTTTAAACTTTCTAAATCTCATCAAAAAGAAGTGTATTTCAACAATTGTCTTTTAGATTGGCAGAATTTGTGTACACATCAAAATTCTTTTAAATCTGTATTGAAATTTTTTTGTTATTAAATAGTTTATCCTTTGAATCAGAAATGTCTTCCCTGTCCTAAAAATCATTTCAAATTCTGTATTAAGATATATATTGGATATCTTGATAGTCTATCCTTCAAAATAGGAATCAAATTCCTGTACTTTTCTTTTTAAGCAGAAATAAAGTACATATATCAAGAATAGAATTAATCTAAAATATGTTATTATGTAACACTGTCTAAGAGCTCTATGGGGTGACGGGCCGGAACAATGATAATGATGATCTCATGAAGACTCACTCTGTTTGATTAGGCTATGAGAAGAGGATCAGGCAAACTTGTCATCAACTTCAGCAACGTTCACGCAAAATATTGATCACCGATGCCAACCGACTCCCCGTAGTCCCATAATGCATTGCTCCTCTGTGAGTTCCTGTATATATATGCAGACCTATTGAGATCCAGCTATCTCTTAATTAGAATGATGAGAAACTAACTCAGCAGATTATTAGGAAGAGTATGGTATCTGTTAACAGTAGCTCTTTCAAGTATTCAGATTATATTCTCACAAATATATTCTGGACAAAAATAATTAGGGATATGTGATAACATTTTGGAAATTATGAATATCAATATCAATATAAACTGAGAAAGTCTAAGGTCAATAGTTTTTCCCTGTTCTATTATGATATTGAGATATAGATGTCACAACATTTAAGTGCACAATGTTATAACCCGGCATATTCTAACATTTAAGGTTCATTAAAGTCACTGGTTCTATCCATCACTGGCCAAAATTACGCCATGCTGAATTTAGCCCAAATTCATTTTTTGGGTGTAGATATAGCTTCCTTATTTCTGATTGGTATCTTGATCAAGTTCAGGTGAAGTACTCTGGAGAGGTTGCACAGGAAGTTTACAATTAGCATCAAGTTCAGGTGGAGTTCACTGAAAAGGCTGCACAGAAAGTTAACAATGAGCATCAAGTTCAGGTGCAGTTCACTGAAGAGGTTGCCCAGGAAGTTAACAAATGTAGCAAGGCTGTATTAAGCTAGATTTTTTTAAATATGATACTCTGTATGAAAGGCAAGGGTGCTTATATTATGTAGACTGTGGTAGACAGAGCTATATATGTGAATAAAAACAGGTTTCAGGTTAATTATTGCGTCTTTTATTGTTTTTGACGATAAACAATCAGGATAGTTGCCAGATGATGAGATTGAAGTCAAGTTTTATTGCTGGATGTTTTTATGACTTGGTTTATGTAATTAGATTAGTGGGAAAACAGACCAAAGTCTCGATGCGATATCATTTTCAAATTACTTAATAAAAACTGTTCACGTGTGAAGTTCATTGTGCTGGTAGAAATTCATATCTGGTTATATTTTATTTCAAATTATGATTTCAATTTTCACTTACAATGATTGAATCTGATCTTGTGTCGGATGTTTTATTGTCAATGTTGGTGTTAAATTTATTTTATGTCATTAGTATGTCTTGTTTTAATTGTTTTCATTAATCCTTCAGTGTCATGTTTTAAAATCTTCATAAAATAATATTCATTTTCCAGTGTTTTTTCATTTGATCAGCTTTTCTAAATGAACATGAAAGTTTTATTATTTCTGTATAATTATAAAAAACTCAATTTAATTTTTAAAGAATGACAGGGAGTTTCAAAATTTATTTATTCTGAAATTAACTCAATGTGTCAAATTACAGAATTCTTGGAGGAATTGTCGTTTAAATTTCGTAAGATGTCGGGTAAATTTCCAAAACCTCAACACCAAGGGACAAATATGGAATGTCACTTCTGTCAAGGATATTCCTCTGACCTTTTCAACATAGCAGATTTGACAATTTTTATCGAAATTCAAGAAAATAAAAATGATATTTCATTTTTTGTAATATCAAACTTCAATGAGTTTCATTTCACGCTGACATTTAATTTCATATCACCTTTCGTGCATAAGATTTTTTTTACTTTCAAAATTATTTTTTTTTGTTAAAAAGGAGTCAATAAATTTCCTTTGAAGTTTGTTAAGGTTCTTTCTATAATAAAAAATGTTAGTTTTTCGTTTAAAAGATAATGTGACCTTAAAAATAGCACAAGTGTCTGTTTTAATTTATTTTTGGCCCATCTCCCAGGGATGAGCTAATAGTTTCTGACTACAAGTCTTTGAAAGCATGTTTCTAAATAAAAACAGTTTTAACACCTAAAGTGCTAGGTGCTAAGACCCTGCAACAGAGAGAAAGAAAGTTTTTTAATTGCAAATGTCATATTGGGAAGATATTTGGTAGAGGAGAGATTCAAGGATGCTTGAAACTTTTTCAAGTAAACTAACTTGCTAGTTATGAATATAAATTAAATACCAATTTTCAAATGAAAATCACAATCTTAAAACATTTGTATTACAAGTCAAAGGTACATCTGAGATCTCTTTATAAATTCTTAATTTCAATTTTTGATTAAATATTTTGGTCCTCTATATTCAAAGATAACATGTCTCTTTAACAAAGAAGGATCAGTCCTAGGAAGTAAATACGATTGTAACTCTAAAGAATTATCTGACATAAATAGTTTCACATTTAAAGGGTTAATATAAGGGTCATGGCGACATACCAATATGTAAGGGGTAAAAAATCCATGCTGATGTTTGGTTCTATTCTCTAAGATTACATAATATGTCTTCCTTTGAGGTCATGCTATTTTGTAACACTTACATGCCCTTGGCTGCCACAGGGTTAATCCTAACTGCTGAAGTCATCACTAGGAGGGAGGAAGGTTTATACACTCAGACATGCAAAATAGTCCAAAAATAAACTTTCTGTGTCTGTTAATTTAGTTATGTTCCTATGACGGCTCTCGATCTTTTCTTTGGACGTTTTTATTGGTTGGAAAATTTTTCATGCTTGATGACTATGTTGACAAACATTTTATCACATATGAGAAAATCACAAGGATATAGTAAGTGTAGATGCGTAAATTGTCTCACACAATTTAAGGGATCTATGTTCATTAAAAATTGATAATATTATAATGTTATTAATCAAGTTTTTCCGTATTGGCCCAGTTACAGGTCCGAGGTCTGCTGTATTGGCCCGAGGACCTGTAACTGGGCCAATACGGAAAAACTTGATAAATGACGTTTTTATTAATTAACTTCTTTGTAATTTACTTGCACAACAGAGAGTTAATTTTTACCGAAATCAAAATTATCAATGAGATTGATGAACTGTCATATATGTTGAAAGTTTTGAAGCGATAGCTTCGGACTCTCGCCATTTGTGTGTATGCACATGCTCAGACTTGTATTGGCCCAGTCTGCTCGTTTTGGCCCAGTTTTCCTGTATTGGCCCAGTTGTGGATTCGTATAGTGCAGGCCGTATAAATTGTATAAGTGCCATATCATTGATAGTTAATTAATAATTCACCATATTATATAAGGTTATATCAGATTTATAAGAGTGTTTGAGCGTGTATTACGCCTATATGAGCAATGACTTTGTTTTATGGGATGTGAAACCAGTTGTACATTCACCATGTCATAACATTGTGAAACACTTATTACAGAGCACAATAAATATATTATTGTGCAACATATATTGTGACAATTCATTAATTCTGATATTACATATATATATATATATGCATACCTATTTACCTATATGTCGACTGAACTGAGAACAAAAATAAAAAGAAGTATTTTTGACTAAAAAATATGATTTTATCGGCTGTTTGCCTAAAATTTAACCATAAAGAGACCTTGGGAAAGTTGTATATTTCACGGTTTGACCTTGGGCAAGTTGTATATTTCACAATAGTGGCCGAGAGATATAGATATGAGTGACAGGGAAGTAAGAGGTCAGTGTTAGATACAGGAAACTGTGGGCAGTGTATATTGTCTATCTCAATATAGGTAGGGAATATTTTGTTGTATATGAGGTGGACTTTTGTGAAGCTCTTTTCTCCAAGTTTTGTACCTACTACCTAGGATATGGATATAGATATTTGGATGCTGAGATAGTGCTTGTTTGGAGGAGACGTACGAAAGGACGTAGGTTGTAGGTTTTTCTTGTTTTCTATGGAAAACTGTTGTTATTGTATATTGCATTCTAACTATTGGCCTTAAGTTCTTGAAATCTAAGTGGAAATGTTGAATGTTTTGTTTGGAGGTGTTAAAAGGCTCTAAACATCATTGGCATTGAAGTAAGCAAAATAGCTGATATTCAATAAAGTTGAAGTTGTTAGAAGCTGATTCAAGAATATTCAGACTGGGTTTAAACTCTGTTATATGACGGCATCACTAAACTGAAAGTGGGTAAAGTGAATCAGAGCTATCTCCCCTCTATCACCTGGATCTATTTTTGCTGCATGCACAGATAACTAGAAGCAGATGCAAAGATGGACAATCTTAGAGTCTTCAAATGATCAGTTTTCTTTCCTTTATCCTGTAAGATTTTAATTAGTTTTTATGGAAATATCAAATCTTATTATTGTAATTATAAATGTTACATGAGATGTATACTTTATCATATGATTGGTATTTTCTCTACCAAATAAATATATTATAGGAGACGTGCATAAAGTCTATGGCTATAAATGTCATGGTTCTAATCTGGCCGGAGCTTCCTATTGTACATTTGGTATGGAATGAAACCTTGACATTATCAGTGTTCCATCTTCTTCTCATCCTTCCCCTTCCTGGTGTGCTGTATGGTTATTGACATCTTGCCTGCCTTGCTTGCCTGGAAGAAATAATAATATTTTGGAAAATTCTCTGTCTGTATACATTGTGGGTGCTTGAATATAGATTCTAAAATTCATTTTCCATATTTGATTTTTGTCGAATCTTCTTGCTCCATTTGCACTGATACAAATTATATGAACAATATCTGTCAATCACATTTCTCATATTGTCTCCCTCGCTAATGGCTGAAATACTGCAGGGTAAAACCCGACTCACTCACTCATATTGTTTCCCAAACTTGTCAATCTTTCTTGCCAGGACTGTTAGTCTATCCTCCCCCTATTCTTCTACCCCTGCACATATGGATGCAACACATTCCTACCCACCCACTGCCTCGTTTCCTGAGATATCATCTTTCATCACCTGGCATGCTGGGCTGTGCATAGATATATGTACTGGGCAGAGAAGAGAGTACCTCGCATTCCTCTCTCATTATCCCCCATAACTCTAAACAAGGTCAACCATAGGCTGACTGTCCCTCCTCCTCCCCCTCATCATATATCATACTTGTCCATAACCCACACATCTTGTACCCTTTCATAACTCATAACTCTCTTCCTCGGCAGATTGGGTTGACTGCGGCAAGGGGAAGGTTAACTACATGAATATATATATGTAATTGAATTTTGTGTTCCTCGGCAACATGTGTTGACTCCTTCAAGGAGGTTAACCACAATATTGAGATAAATGCATGTTGCCTCATGTTATCCCTTTTTATGACACATTAACCCAATTCGTTCTTCGGCAACTTATGTTGACTCCTGCAAGGATGAAGTTAATAAGAAATTATATAAATACCCCAATAATACCTCATTTTGTCAATCTATCCATCATTTACCTATTTTGTTCCTTCCAAACTTTCATAAAATAACTTTCATAGGCAACTTAGGTTGGTTGCTGCAAGAAATTGGTTAACAACAAATATATGATTAATTCATTTTATCTCATCTTGTCACTTTTATATCTGGATTCTAGCATGTTGGGGCAAAAGGGTTAATCATTCCATGCTTCTTCTGCATGAAAGTTAACCACAAAAAATGAATAATGCAATTTACCTTACGCCTTCACAACTTATTTACCCCATATGTTTCTCGCCATCTTATGTGACTCCTGCTAGAAGAAGGTTAATCACAAAAATATATCAAATGCATATTGGATTCATGTGCCAAGTAAGAGCTTTGATTTCAATTAAGATTTTGGAAAAGTTTGATTAAGGAAAATGGTTGTATTTTAGCAAATTAACTGCAGGTGCTGTTGTCTTGCCCTGTATTCAGATTTTATCTGCTAACAGCATGGGAAAAGTGTTTTCAATTATTGAATAGGCAGAATTTGGCCTGCAAGTTCATTATAAATCCAATTTTCTGATATTGAATACTTGTTAATGTTTTTTTATTGTTTATTTGCCACTTTTAATAAAATATATATTGCAGTGGATCATCGCTTTGCAGTAAATAACGTTGATAAATTAATTTGTTAAAGTACAAACTTATGTCTATGTAATAACTGTAACCCAAGCTTTACCTACACTATGAAATTTTTATATGATAATTTTTAACTTGATTATCGAAATATCTACCGACTTTTTCTCAATACAGGTGAAAAAAGGCTACCAGCAAACTTGGCCAGTGAACCTTCTAATAATACACTAAGAATAAGGCTTCTACTGCATGTTATTGTGGAGTTGTACAGGGAGAATGAATATGACCCCTTGTTTTCAACAGAATCCACTCAAGCGTTACATCCACTTCAGCTTACCTGAACTCGATAGAATAACACATTTCTGTTGAATGATAGTACAAAAGACTGCCAAACTTCCAATTGAATTCAAATGAGCATGCATAAATACTTTAATAAAACATGTGTTCAAATTGTAGCTCTTTCAGTTGTATTGTGGATGTATTCGTAGGGGTGTATGACGCTCTTTTTATCAATGCCCTAGTTTAAAGCTAGCATAGTATCTCAAATACCTGACCGGCATTCTTGTGCAATGTTAAAGGTTGCCTTAGATATTTCCTCAAGCAAGGTAGGTTTTGTTGAATATCACTGAAGATTGCTGATTCTCGTTGAGTCTCCAAAGTTGTTTTGGTTTTGATGAGTTTGCACTTTGATATGTAGTCTAGATCTGATCAATGTTTGTGTTGTTTTTATGGACTGGTGTGTATCATAAATGTTGACAATCATGATTGTGTATTATGCTAAATGGAGGCTTGCTTGTGTCAGCTAGTTGAAGTGGAACTCATCTCTCTCTCTAAGTTAAAGACTTTGCCGGTCTTTCTGGTAGTGGAAGACCAACTTGTCTCTCTACCGGTGAAGCCAGTTTCATAGTGGAAGACTAAACTTCATATCTCGATTGGAAGGCTAGTGATAGAAATTACCTGTTGTGACAAACAAACTTCTTCCTCCCTCATTTGACTTAAATATCATTAACTTGGTCATGTGGCTCCTGCCAGGAATATTGCCTTACACATTTCCCTTATACTCATTCCTATGAACAAGCAGTACCTGCAGACAGAGTGCATCGCTCACTCCCTTTGACTTATTCCTATGTGCAAGCAGTACTTATAGATGGTGCATCACTCACTCCCTTCCCTTTGACTTATTCCTACGTGCAAGCAGTACCTGCAGACAGAGTGCATTGCTCACTCCCTTCCCTTTGACTTATTCCTATGAGCAAGCAGTACCTGCAGAGTGCATCGCTCACTCCCTTCCCTTTGACTTATTCCTATGAGCAAGCAGTACCTGCAGACAGAGTGCATCGCTCACTCCCTTCCCTTTGACTTATTCCTATGAGCAAGCAGTACCTGCAGAGTGCATCGCTCACTCCCTTCCCTTTGACTTATTCCTATGAGCAAGCAGTACCTGCAGAGTGCATCGCTCACTCCCTTCCGTTTAACTTAATCCTATGAGCAAGCAGTAAATGCAGATAGAGTGCATCGCTCACTCCCTTCCCTTTAACTTATTCCTATGAGCAAGCAGTACCTGTAGACAGTGCATCGCTCACTCCCTTCCCTTTGACTTATTCCTATGAGCAAGCAGTACCTGCAGACAGAGTGCATCGCTCACTCCCTTCCGTTTGACTTATTCCTATGATCAAGCAGTACCTGCAGAGTGCATCGCTCACTCCCTTCCGTTTAACTTAATCCTATGAGCAAGCAGTAAATGCAGATAGAGTGCATCGCTCACTCCCTTCCCTTTAACTTATTCCTATGAGCAAGCAGTACCTGTAGACAGTGCATCGCTCACTCCCTTCCCTTTGACTTATTCCTATGATCAAGCAGTACCTGCAGAGTGCATCGCTCACTCCCTTCCGTTTGACTTATTCCTATGATCAAGCAGTACCTGCAGAGTGCATCGCTCACTCCCTTGCCTTTGACTTACACCTATGAGCAAGCAGTACCTGCAGAGTGCATCGTTCACTACCTTGCCTTTGACTTAATCCTATGAGCAAGCAGTACCTGCAGAGTGCATCGCTCACTCCCTTCCGTTTGACTTATTCCTATGAGCAAGCAGTACCTGCAGAGTGCATCGTTCACTACCTTGCCTTTGACTTATTCCTATGAGCAAGCAGTAAATGCAGATAGAGTGCATCGCTCACTCCCTTCCCTTTAACTTATTCCTATGAGCAAGCAGTACCTGTAGACAGTGCATCGCTCACTCCCTTCCCTTTGACTTATTCCTATGAGCAAGCAGTACCTGTAAATAGAGTGCATCGCTCACTCCCTTCCGTTTGACTTATTCCTATGATCAAGCAGTACCTGCAGAGTGCATCGCTCACTCCCTTCCGTTTGACTTATTCCTATGATCAAGCAGTACCTGCAGAGTGCATCGCTCACTCCCTTGCCTTTGACTTACACCTAGGAGCAAGCAGTACCTGCAGAGTGCATCGTTCACTACCTTGCCTTTGACTTATTCCTATGAGCAAGCAGTACCTGCAGAGTGCATCGCTCACTCCTTTGCCTTTGACTTATTCCTATGAGCAAGCAGTAAATGCAGAGTGCATCGCTCACTCCCTTCCTTTTGACTTATTCCTATGAGCAAGCAGTAAATGCAGAGTGCATCGCTCACTCCCTTCCTTTTGACTTATTCCTATGAGCAAGCAGTACCTGCAGAGTGCATCGCTCACTCCCTTGCCTTTGACTTATTCCTGTGAGTAAACGGTACCTGCAGACAGAGTTGACAGATGTCAAAGAAGAACAAGTGTAGAGAGACAAGGATGAAGTGAAACTGCATAGGCTGCTAGACCAGCTCATATTATCTTAGCTTGATCCTTTGACCTTGTCGTGCAGAGCAACCAGCTGGACTAGAAATGCAGAAGTTTCTAGGAATAGTGGGACAGAGTTGACAGGTTACATAGAAACTGAGACCGGTGGACATTCCAGTTGCTAGACCAGCTATTCCTCACTGTCTATGAGCTGGCCTTGTTTCAAGCACCTGTTGGCTGACTAGATATAGACTTGATGTACACAGTTTTACGTACTGAGTGCTATGAAGTCGTGATGTGACTCCTGTTGCACATATGTTATCTGGCTTGAAGTTGGCAAAAAGCCTTGCAGACAACCTTGTTTCAAGCACATGTTACTCAAAGCCCTGCATACAGGCTAGATAAGAGCTCCACTTGATAGGCTTGATAGAATGAGACGCTTGACAGGTGATCTGTATGAAGGCTAGATAGTTTGAATAGTATTTTGTACACATACATGCTTGATACACTAAAAAAAGGGTTTGAATGGAACCTATCAAAGGCTAGATAGATCTGAAAGTGATTTGAAACTAGACCATCATACACAACAGATGATTTTGATAATGAATATATTGCATAATAGCTTTATTTAAAGAGATTTGAAAAGAGCCCTTTATAAAGGCTAGATGTCAGTCTCTTAGACAAGTTAAACCAATACAAGGGGATCACTGTAAGGGCAGGCCAGATACAGGGGAAGCACGTGCTGTTATAGCATTGTACAGTAGCTCTTGACCCTGCGGACAGTGCCTGTGTTTATCAACTAATATTGACTCTACCTGTGGACATAACTGTGACGCTCCAGTTCCCACAGTGACAAGTGCACTGGAGAGAGGCGGGGAGAAGTGTGTCCGGAGGTTTTTGTTGTGAATATCTAAAGGAATCTCAGCTCATTGCTTGGATAAACCTCTGTTGGGCAAGTATTTTGGGTGATAGGTCAGAACAAATACTTGGATAAACCAAAGAGTAGACAGGGATTGTGTAACTGCAGGAAGTGTTGTGTAAGTGCAGCAAACAGTGAAGTGTGGAGAGTGAGAAGTGCTCTACTCCCCGTGTGTCAAGTGAGAAAACCGGGCAGCTAGTTAGCAACACTGAGTGAGACTGAGAGGGAGCCGGTCACCGGTGGATATATGGATTGACTGTATCGCATTGATCTGTCCACACCAAGGCCAGCTCTGCTCTCCTCTCACCAGCCTTCCTGCCTGCCTGCCTGCCATCCATCCCTTGCATCCACTGAAGGAAGGGAGGCTAGCAGTGTAGTTAGTCTGCGAGGCAGCTTTAGCAGGAAGACTCTTCCCCTCACTCGATTCGTCTCGGCTTGCTCCCTTGCTCGGCTCTCTCCGCTGGCTTGGGCAGGCAGCTAGTTAACTCTGCTGCTGCTACTGCTAGTACTGCTGCCATCTTCCTCTCTGGTGTAGCTGCTGTCGCCGCTGCCGCCGTCACCGCGCCTTTCTGCAGACAGACGCACGGACGTCGGTTGTGTCCGCAAGTATGGACAGACACATGCCAGGGGATGGTTTCAGTGGTTTGTGCAGGTAACTCCAGGGGATTTATCTGTCTTCCTCGACGCCAAGAGAGACCCACCCCAGGATAGGTGATAGATACTACTGTGTTTCATTACTTGTTGTGTTGGATGAAAATTACCAGGGCCTTCATACTCGAGACCCGCTGCCGGAACCGGTTACACATTTAATAAGGTGAGTTTGACATACGTTATTCATTTATGCAGCTGTGCAGTCTTGATATCTCCTCTCACTGGGATTTATCTCCCTGCCCAGACTGTTTACTGCCTTGCAGCCTGAAAGTTCCAGCATCGGTAATGTGAGGATGGTATAGTTGCAGGCATTTGGTTCAATACGGACATATAGAGGGAGAGATTGTGTGGGTGGGAGGAGGTTTGAGAGAGGGAGACAGACCTTTGTGATCTCTGTCTCTCCCTTTCTCTTCCTAACCAGTCCAATATCTCGTGCTTTCATCGTCTGTGTGTTCAGGGGTATTCTCGTGTACACACATCGGTAGGCGAGTTTAGCTGATAAGGGATGCCGGCTCTGTGACCTTGACCTCTGCTTAAGGTGTAACACAGTACGCTGGAGATGCCAGGCTTTAACCTTCTCCTTGCTAATTATGTGTTAATATGTTAATCAGCAGTTTTGAAAATTGCTTTTCATTATCTTTTGGATATTCTAGGGACTTCTTTTAGATAGTTATGTGATCCGGATATCTGAATGATGATATTTGAAAACAATCTTGATATTTGATTATTTAATAGTATTGATTTTTTAAAAGGTCAATATGTTGTTACCTTTTTTATGTCAGATGCTTAAAGTATTTATATTTTCCCTTCTAAATTTGTAAAAGGTATAACAAAACGTGTTTATTAGGTGGGACATGAGAATTTTATAATCTTATTTATATGATTTTATAAAACTTTGATTTATATAACTTTAGAAAAAAAATCAATAATTGTAAAACATGATCACCTTTACTTTTTATTTTTTTTAACTCGGGGGAATTATGGGTAATTTACCCTCAGATAGTTACAAGAAATTCATTGTTAAAATGTCAGAATTGAAATCAACCAGGGAGATATTATAACTTACTTTCAATCCCTACACAATATTTAACGAGCTTTGCTAGGAAAAAGCTCATCATAATAGTGTTTATGATGTGCAATTTAGCCAAGCTTTGTTACAATGCACCAGAAGTATGCCATAAAACCACAATTTCCTTAGTTCACTGCAAGCCATTCCCTTTTTAAAGCCGATAATGTTTTATTTTTCCAAAAACCTCACACATGTTCGTAGTTACGACCTTGTTAACTCTTCTGGGAATGTGAACCAACTTGATTTGATAAATTTATGTTTCTTAGTGTTGATGGCTAACAGAGCAAGTGTGAGAGATTTCCTTGAATAAGAAATGAATTCTCACTGAATAAACACTCATCATCAAATTATTGCCCCATTTCAATTTCGTCATTATCAGTAATGAACTTCAACATATATTTTCAGACCAGCTATGCATCCTTGTTTGTCCGATACTTTTTTTACGTTGAGTTCATTTTTGGTTCAATTAAATTTGTTAATATTTGTTTGGAGCTTTAGTTGATCAAATATTCATGCCTTGCTTCTTTATTTGTAAAAAACTGGAACTTGAATATGTCCGATTCTGATCTCTGTTCTTGTTTTGATTTACCGTAAGTAAAATTTGTGAGATATCAAAGGAAATTGATATGAGATAAGTGTTTACGTGCTGATATATTCATACTCACATTCTCAACTACAGGAATTCAAATTTTCCTGATGAAAAAAACTATATCATAGATAATTGCTACACAATCTCAGTAAGAGTTTTGTTAAACATGCCATAAAGGCTATTGATTTTATGTTAACCCTAAGCCTGCCAAACATCCATGACCAAACTTTCGGACATCTGAATTCATGATTCAGCAGCCAGTTTAGAATCAACCATCTTTTTAGGATTCTGAAATTTTCTAAATAGTTGCTTCAACCACTGATGACAAGGTTTTGTCAATACGAAACTTGACACAGAACATGTGCCTATATGGATAGTTTTCAGACCTCGTGGAGAGCGATATGAGTTTGTATCACAGCAGAGACACAGTGGCAAGAGTTGTTTCTTAGTATCGGATTGATTTTCATCAGACTGACTTCAAAAGACTTCTTATGGACATCAAAGTTTAAATTAATATGATTATAATAAGGGCTATTCATGACTTTAACATTTCTGTGTGGCTAGTTTACAGGAATTGCGTATTCACAATGCAGCAGGCAAATGGCTAAATCAAAGCTATTGCGAGTTGCGTATCCTATGTTTGCTCATTGTTCTGAACAAATATAATGAAAAGTGAGAGTTTATTGATTATATGTTTAATAAGGGATAGTCGCGATCACACAAGGGACGTACGGACCGCTGCTTGGTATTTGCAACGTTCTATTCAGCCATTGTCTATTAGAAGGTGATTGCGAACTCATCAACGTGAAACCTTTTAGATGCAATGATACATACATGTTACACAATGTTGCCTTATTTGGATGTCTGTTATTTCCAGATCTGTTGAATAGGGAAATGGATTGACAAATATAACTAAATGAGTAGTTGGAATACTGAATGAGAGAAGTGATAGCCTTTGTAAATAAAGAAACAAGTCGTCGTTCGTCTTTTGAAAAGAACACCGTAGTTTGTTTTCTATTTTGAGAATAAATTGTTTATTGTGTGGCTATTTTGGATCATGAGGAGGCTGAAAATTGTCATTGCTTGCGTCTATACAAGTAGATGTAATGTGCAACTTTGTATTTATTGCAATGAAAATAGCTAAGTATTAGCTGTTGTCTATTTTGAGCTTATATAATGATGTTTTGCTGAAGGCCATTGTAAAAGTAAATGTGATCAACATCTATCCAAGGTAAGTTTTTATGTGTAATTATTTTATGTTTATGTGAACAATATTCTATTTTAAAAGACAAAGGAGTAATTAATATAGATAAGATCTGAATATTCATTTAAGCTTATTAATAAAACAAATGATGTATTTGTAAAGAAAATATATCTTAATAGAAATAGGCATGCTAGTTAAATTAAAGTTATTTAAAAACATGTCAATTTCATTTCTTTCCTGGTATTATGTAAGAGTCATAATTTTTCTAAATTAATTATTGATAATTATTGTCTGAATGTCATCAAACTTAATTAACAATTCAAGATATTTATATATAAGATTTAGATATATCATACTCCAAAACATGTCTTTCAAAGTAAAGAAGTTATTTTCAAGATTTTTTATGATATTCATATAATTTTAAAGACTTATTCTAGTCTCTGTAAAAAAAAATGATATTCAGAAGTGGAAGTATATGAATAATGTGAAATAGCTTTTATCTGCCAAGGATTAGGAAAGAAAAAAATGTTCATGTGGTTTTTTTTAGTTACACCCCTCCGGCTGGCAGACTGTCAAAAATGACTGAAATATCTACCATTATTTTCCCTCAGTCTTGGTATTATGTTTCTCTGTCAGCCTGTGGATCATTTCAATGTAAAATCCTCAAACTTCTAAAAAAGTCCAATCAGTGTTAAATGTTAATTTCCTTATTTCAAATTCCAGTATCAGATGTCTATTTCAGGTCTAATTTAAGAAAAAGAAATCAATTATGCATCTAAGGAAGGCCTCGTGTGTCTTCTATGAGTCAAGTCCTGAGTCATCCACAGACAGTCTTGTGTTACGGAATATGATAATGTCATTGTATCATCACATTTCAACAAGTGCTTCCCAAAATGACCCCTCTACGTCTTAAAATAAAGAGCAACGAGTTGATAGCAACATACGTTTACGTCAATTCAGTGAATTGTGATTCATATCCTCCCCCAACCAACTCGAGTGCATCATGTTGAAATCTCAAGGCTGACCTCAGAGACTGTAATGAAAATATACTCTCCATTTACTTATTAATGCTCTCAACGGATAAATCAATGGAAATCTTGTGCTCTGCGTGTGAATAATTAAGGTAGGAGTTTTCTACAATCAAGGCAGGATCAGATTTGGTTCCTCGGCATTATGGAGGTTAACATGCTGACAGGGGAGATGGCCTTGGGTTGCTTATATGATGCTGGACAAATGATGATTTAGAATATGTGAAATTTGAAATTATAAATAATGATTATGTTATGGCAGATATTCTTGGCAATGTTTACCCTTGGAGACTCTATTTTCATATAAATAGTACTATAGATAAGTTTTTTTTTCTTAAAAAATATAATGAAATTGCAAATTTGAGTCCACATATACAAGTGTACCGGTAAGTAAAATTGATATCAATACAAATTTAATTTCTTTTTGGCAAGTAGGTGCTAATGGAGTGGATGTTCTGTCTGTTTTTATTTTGGAAACATCTTTGTAGTCAAGGTTGAAAATTATTTCATTTATATCAGTTGGTTTTTTCAGCTTCCTTATGTGTAACTGGGTTTGAGGAATAACAATTGAATTTTAAAACAAATCTTTTTGCACCTGAACTTGAAGGCAATATCGATATAATTTTTTTTAAAAAGAATACAGGAAATCATAATTTTCTCTGAAATCTCCTCGTTAAAGAAATTTTTAGTGAGAACGAATACTATGTAAAATTAAAGTGTCAATGGAAAAGTTGTTATCTGTGGATGGTGATTCATGACAGTGTGAGGAAGCCATTTGGTGACACATGTTAGGTTTGTAGTTTGTAACAGACTGTGCTGGTATAATCAATGGTATTGGCAGTTGTGTTAGATACATGCTTGACCGGCTGATCTCGGAGACTAAAATAGACGTTATTGACAATAGGTATATTAATTTGACATTTGTTGCTGAATCCAGCACTTTGGTGCAATATACAATCTGTTGTGTGGACGTCAACAGATTCATGAAATATTGACTCATACTTTGCATACAGTAGCATTTTCTTTTGCATGTGTGGGATAATGTATGTGAATTTCAGTGTTCATCATGGAATAACTACTGATTTGTTGTTGATGTATAGAATTTTTAAATTCATTTTACATGTGGACACGGGCAAAATATATAATGGATAATTTTGTACTTAACATTAGATTATAACTCGTTTATCATAAACTGAAGAATTTTTTTAACAGTAACGTTTTTCCCAATTGCAGTAAAAACAATTTGGAAATGGTCACAAATGATATTGCAAGTGGTTAATGAGATCCTGAAGACCATTTTGAAGTATACGTGATTCCCCAACCCTGTTTACCAATCCTTAAGACAATTGACATGGTATCCATCAGATTATATGCTATTCCAAATAAAACTGAAGTTTATTGTCTTCCCATGATGTAGTGGCCACGAATGACCTTCATGACCATCCCTCTGACGGGTTCCTTGTCCCTTGATCTGGCCCAGCGAGGACTAAGCTGATTCCATGATTAGAATCCCCTGAGACGCCAGAATATATTATGCTGAAGAAGCCAGCATTGTAAAATCTTCGATTTCTCTCATAGATCTGAACTGTAGCCTGTAAGTCAATTTGGAGTTGATTTAGCATTGACTGTGCTCCAATATATCCAGACTGCTCCAATGACCTTTAAGGAGTTTGCCTCCTTCGTGCATCCACCGGAGGTTTGCCTTGAGCCCACGTATGGACTCATCGATTTCTCGATTCCCGGCCACACTTCCAAAGAGGTATTGACTGGTTTCAACATGATAATGTAACCCCTATGCAATGTCGCTGTCTTGATCAATGCAGTTCAGCCATAGGATCCACCACCTTATTCCTTTCCTGGCAATTTCTGGTTCTACCAATTCCTCAGTCTTACCAATTTCTGGTTCTTATACCCAATTCTGGTTCTTACCAATTTCTGATTCTTACCCATTTCTGGTTCTTACCCATTTCTGGAATGGTATAATTCTGTTGGCTTGTCACCAATTTCTTACCAATTTCTGCTTCTTACCCAATTTTAATTCTTACCAATTTCTGGTTCTTACCAATTTTTAATTCTTACCTAATTCTGATTCCTACCGATTTCTGGTTCTTACCAATTTCGGCTTCTTACCAATTTCTGGTTTCTTACCAATTTCTGAATTCTACCAATTTCTTGTTTGACCAATTTCTGGTTTCTTACCAATTTCTGATTCCTGTCAATTTCTTGTTCAACCAATTTCTGGTTTCTTACCAATTTCTGGTTCCTACCAATTTCTTGTTCGACCAATTTCTGGTTTCTTACCAATTTCTGATTCTTACCCATTTCTGGAGTGGTACTTCTGTTGGCTTGTTATCATAGCAATGGTTTGGTGATTAGGAGGCTTTGTCTTTGATGGAATCAATAACTCTGTTGATATATCACACTCAAGGGCTGTGTGTGGATCTCAGACTGCAAGGATATTAGACTCTGATCCGAACAAAAGGTCAGCCAAGCTTGGAATACTATCAATGTTGATAGATGTTCTGTATCTTCCCTTTATGATCATGGGCCTTTTAGTTTGAGGGAACGAGCCTGGTTGATCTCCAGCCTCCCTTGATTGGAATTAGAATACTGATTTACTTTGTAATACATAAATGATGACATCTTTTTGC
Organism: Steromphala cineraria; assembly: GCA_916613615.1. Lineage (NCBI taxonomy): Eukaryota > Metazoa > Mollusca > Gastropoda > Trochida > Trochidae > Steromphala > Steromphala cineraria. Next base: position 39,407,770 of record OU744726.1, read on the forward strand.
ATAGGCTGGGTTGTTTGAGAGGCATTTTGGAGTTTGGTAAATTTCAGAAGACAAGGAGTTTTGTGGATAATCAACATTTTTCTTGTAGAAAGTATTGGAGGTTCAGTGTAGATAAAGGGATAGAAATGAATTTTTGTCACCCAATACCATGCCCTTTCAAATTTACCCGTGCGTTTTTGCATGCAAAAAATGGGAATTTTGAACCCTGATATCCTTATACCATTTCCAATCTTTCTACAATAAAGAAGTTCATTATCTATAAAACTCCTGTCATTTGAGGTTATTAAGACTTTATCTTGATTGTAAGATATTATCAGTATCTTTATGTACATGCTGTAAGATTCAATAATTAGCTTTTCTTTCTACCTCTTCAGTTCATGTATACTGTTCTATTCTAATGTTTTACATTTTTAAAACCATGTAATAGCTAAAATATTACTCTTAGAATGTTAAACCCTATTCACTCCCTACCCAGTTTGAATACAACTTTTTAAAAATTTGCTTAAGGTTATTTCAACTTGAGGAAAGTTATAAAACTATGTCTTTTACAGCATATTTTATCACACGACTTTCCAGGGAAAAGGAGACAAGTTTCCAATTATATATTTCATTTCCTTCCATTGTGAAGTTCAAATAATCATATTTAATCTCCCATAACGCCTCACCCTGGTGTTGATGTATAATCTGACATTCCAACAGGGGATTTGATATCAGTTTCTATGGTTACATATTCCAATCAATGGTACCCTACAGACAGACTTGACAGGATAATGGACGACCTTGAAGAGATTCCTAATAATATTCCATATTATATGAAGAAGGTTGGAGTCATGTCTGCCAGTCATGTCCACAGACGTTGGACTTGTGTCAGAGTCACTGGTTCCTGATATTTCTCAAATTGATGAAGGTCTGTGTCATTTCTTCTCTATTATGTTTCGCAATATTCTGAAGGTCTTTGTCATTAGCAGCCCCGTCTAAGGACGGGGCTGCTATCAGTTTTTGTGAAGTTTCCATCGCCGCCGCCGCCGCCGCCGCCGCACTCGTACTACTAGCTATAACTTTTTTCCCCTAAGCTTTCCAGAACTCTTATTCATACCTTACTCCTCATACCTCGGGGGAACGATTTTGACATGTTCACTTTCAAGGTCAAAGGTCAAGGTCACGAGCTATGTATTCACACTAAGAATTCCTTGTAAACGCGATAACTTGAAAAGTTTTTGTGCTATGAAGCTCTAACTTGGTATATATCATCCTTGGAAAAGTAAAAAAAATTGAAAAGGTTTTGGCTACAATCCGTCAAAGGTCAAGGTCACAGCAAGGTCATGACGTAAGCATGTTTTAGCGAAAATGCTTTATTTTAACTATGAACACTTTTAATCAATACATGATTGTTATACTCAAAAAAAAGTGTTCAATGATTGTGTGACCTTGAAGGTCAAAGGTCAAGGTCATGAGATATGAGTTATTACAAAATGCACTAAATTGGGGTATAACTTTATCCCATTTAGCTTTTCAGAACTCATGAACATGTCTAAATGTTAATACTTCCAGGGAATCATTATGACATGTTCACTTTCAAGTTCAAAGGTCAAGGTCACGAGTTATAAAATCACCACAAAATTCTTTGTAAACACGGTAACTTGAAAAGTTTTTGTGCTATGAAGCTCTAACTTGGTATATATCATCCTTGGAAAAGTAAAAAAATTTGAAAAGGTTTCGGCTACAATCTGTCAAAGGTCAAGGTCACAGCAAGGTCATGACTTAAGCATGGTTTAGCGAAAATGCTTAATTTTAACTATGATCACTTTTAATCAATACATGATTGTTATACTCAATAAAAAGTGTTCAATTATTGTGTGACCTTGAAGGTCAAAGGTCAAGGTCATGAGATATGAGTTATTGCAATTCCTTCTAAACACAATAACTTGAAAAGTTTTTGTGCTATGAAGTTTAGATTTTGTATATATTATCTCTTGAGAAGTTCAACATTTTCAAAAAGTTTTGGGTACTAACTGTCGAAGGTCAAGGTCACAGCAAGGTCAACATATATGGAGAAAATGGATTAATTGTATTTTTAACACTTTATTTCATTACAATAATGTTATACTCAATGAAATGTGTTCATTGATTGTGTGACCTTGAGTGTCAAAGGTCAAGGTCACGAGAAAATTCCCAATTTGGTGAGGCCTGTAAAAGGCGGAACAGGGTAAGGCGAAACCCAAAGTTCCGGGGCTGCTCTGCTTTTGCGGTATCCCGCAAACGCTAATCTAGTTTCTTCTCTATAATTCTCAAAATTCTGTTTCTTGTGCATTTTCTTTCCAATTTGTTTCATGTTTCCTAGGTTTTTCCGTATAATGTGAAGATTTCTGTAACATTAGCTTTTTCATAGGAAACTATTTGTGTGATGGTCATGTTACATCAAGGTTTGTGTCATTTGTTTTTCGTTTGCTCAAAAACCTTTAAAGACTTCTGTTTCTTAGGATTGACGACTGCTTCCACCATGTTTGAATACTTGATTTGAAGACATTGGATTTCCAACACAGTTGTATACCTGCAATTCATGTCTCAAAAGTAGATAGGTCTGTATCATATATTTTTTGTTAAATAATGGACTTCTGCTTTTTTAACTCCCTATGAAGATTTCTGTTATGTTTCCATGCTATGTGGGACCATCATTTTCTCTGATAATTCTCAAAAATATGATGGTCTGAGACCTTCTCTGAGTTCTTTCAGTTCAACGTTATTAGAAGTTTGCCTCTTTCAAAAATACATGAAGATTTCTGTCATGTCATGAAGATATTTGGCTTGCTGCTTCTCCTGACAACTCTCCATGAGATGAAGATTTGGGTCACGTCTGCTTCTCATTCAAGACAGTAAAATTACTGGGTCTAAGATAGGAAGATGCCTGCGCCTAAAGACCAATTGTCCTTCCCAAGTAATTAGCTTTGTGGATTCAAACGAGCCTTGATGTTCTCCAAGACTTGATCAGGGCCTATTGATGGCCCTCTTCACAACTCACATGGCAACTTAATTAAGTTCATCATTTTCAAGATGAGTTGTCCCAAGGCCCCCTATTTCTTCACAGTTTGGTTAGGTTGTTAACAAGAGTTAAACATGGAAACTTGTTTTGTTAATCATAATTTTCAAGAAGACTTGTGCAGAGCTGCTCTGTTGATCATCGTTTGGTAAAATTTTGACTATGAGTCTTGTTGTTAAAATAATCATTACAGTCAAAAACTTATCCAGATTTGCTGAGTTTCATCACCCTTTGATAAGGATATTGACAAGGGGTAGACATGGAAACATGTGTTAAAATCACTCATTTAGAAGTCTTGTTACTATATGGATTATAAGTTTTACCTTTCATTGTCATGCATGAACAAATAATCTTCTGAATCATCACTCTTGATCTTACTTCAATATTACTAGCCTGTGTCTTCTTTGAAGAACTTATGATAGTGTATTCAACATTTCTTCTTAATGATAAGTCCAATGTGCTGAACAATGTTTGGATGCATCATATAATATATATATATAGAAACCATATTTAGGAAAGTATTGGCTCCATATATTTTATATAATATTTTTTCAGCCATCTTTATCAAATTTTTGAAGATTCATCAAAAACTAAGATTAAATCATAATTACCTTAAAAGTTTGGATCGACTTTGGCAAATGATTGATCATGCATGATAATATCAAGCACTGCAGCAATAAATGGTATTAATATTTCAGCTTCTTTTAATCAAATCTTCAGCTTCATGCATGTAGACCGTAAACCTAGAAGCGTTTAACTCTATCATGAAATTGATATTTACAGACGAGTTAACGTGCAAATGACAGACTTTGATGAAACTGAGGGTCGGCCATTTCTTTGTGACATATTTGTCGGTGCTCTGCATAACAGGCAACATTCCAGGCCATGCATTGGTTAAGGATGTGTGCTTCTTGGTTATCTCCCAGTCGGAATACCGGAGAATTTCAGTTGAGCTTGACACCTTGGCATTTACCAAGTCAGAGAATCAATAGCTGGTCGGATCAGCCATTGCTAGTTCCACTTAGAACTACAGGAAGACAGTCGGCATTTCTGATACAAAGTTATATTTAACTAATCAAATCGGTCGGCAATGGATGGAGAGATATTCAGTTGCTTCACAATTTGCTGCAGCCAGAACGTGTCTGATGGGCTCTTGTTGATTTCACTCCACTCCAGATTGGCAATAGATTTGTGGTTTGTTTCACCTGGAAATGTCTGGTTCTGGTTCTGGATGAATTCAATTCCGTAAATCCAGAAAGGGAAAGATGATTGTTGATGAATTTGATTCTGTTATAAGGACTGGCAATCGGTTATGTGGTTTTCAGTTGGCGATTTGATCCATCAGTGTGGATGATTTGGTTTTTTTCTGGAAATGTCTGATTTTCAATGATTACAATAAAAAAAACTAATAATGTTTGGCCTTCAGTTAATTATGAAGGGGTGGATGGTTTGCATTTAGTTTTCAAAATGTCTGATTCTCAGTGATTTCAATTCAGGAAGAATTTTGATTTTGCTTTGATTCTTGATGATTTCAGTTCCAGGGGGAATTTTGAGTTGTCTTGTTCTCAGTGATTTTAATCAGTAAGAATCAAGAAGACCAGCTTCGGTTCTCAACAATTTCAGTTCCATAAAAATTTAAAAGGCAATGGACCATGATTGTCTCTGGATGGTTTCTCCTACAAATTTCCTCTGGTTTGAGATAAATTCAGTTTCTTAAAATTTGATGTATTTTTGCTTCTTGATAATTTAAGGCAATGGATATGAGGTTTTCAGTTGATGTATGGTTTGCTTAGCCCAGAATCTCTGCAGCATCCTTGATCATATCGGTAGAAGTCTAGAGAGGAGATGGTATTGGGTTCTTGTCCTGTCAGACAGATGAGTACACAGTGGAGATGACGGTCCCCGGTAGAGTTAGCAGCCTGTGTGTTTGCATACATCATACAGGAGACAGGAGTTCCTGTAGGAAAGTACTATTGAGCTCTTGGCCCACCAGACAACTCTCTACATAGGTCACAGCAAGACTATTCCGATGTTATTCTTGACATCAAATCAAGTAAAAAAGTTAAGCAGTCCTGTTGTGCAACTAAGGATATACCCATTTAGTTACAAATCTAGTAACAATCCACTTCGGTTTTGTGCAAGGTTATGGCGGGTAAAGGGTTAATGTTCCTACTCGAGGTAAGGTACTCTCTATAAATAATGGATTCTCAACAGCATCTGCTGCAGGTTGACTATAACTGCATGGCAGGTAAAGGGTTAATGTTCTTACTCCTACTTCCTACAGGATTCTCTACAGCATCTGCTGCAGGTTGACTATGATTGCATGGCAGGTAAAGGGTTAATGTTCTTACTCCTACTTCCTACAGGATTCTCTACAGCATCTGCTGTAGGTTGAAGAGGCAAGATGAGCCTTATTTAGAGGAGCTTGGGTGAATCCCAATCAGATCAATATCACACTAGTAAATTACATTCTCATAGATTTGCATGTTTAAAGGTAGCTAGTGCCCCAAGGGTACTGTCAGTGAATCCAGAGATAAAATCCATTTCTCCACGACCTCCCACAAATGTTAAAACCACAGTATTCGCTCCCTCTTTAAGCAGCTTAATAAATTAAATGAGGAATGAGGAATTTCTCCTTGAGGCATAACGCTTGCAAGCTTTCAACTGAACTTAATTAGGTTGTCGCACAGTCCTCTGAACTATTATTTCACCTTGCTTCACCCACATGGCACTTTTGCAGTCTCTAGACTAATAATCAAGCAATAGAGATTATTTTCATAAATATAAGAAAGGAGCCTCAAAGAAATTGACTTTTCAAGAGATGAAAGTCAAAATAGTATGTCTCTGTACTAGAATTCTTGTCACTTGATCAGGATTAATATTGCTTTTCCAGGCATTCCTTGAAATCTCCCTTTACGTTTTTCCTTAAAATTGACGTCTAAGAAATGTTTACCTCTGTTTTTAACAGTTAGTGTTAAGAAATAATTGATATTTTACCTGCTTGATAGATAATCACCTATCCATTTCTGAAAGACTGAGCTACAGGAATTATGATTTACAAACGGTATAAAAAGGGAATTACAAGAGTTAATACACATGTCTGAAACATCATTTCATTAGATGGTCAAGATTTAAAGAGACAGTCCTATTAGAGTATCTTTTGTGGAAAAGATTCAAGAAATTTAAGAGGAAGCAGAGATACATTTTCTAATCTTTGTCAAATTGTTAAATTTTTAACATCTAAAATGTTAACCCCATTAACATGTTTGAAATTTTTTTTTTTTAAATTAACATGTTTGAAAATAAGTGTGAAATAATCAACATAGTATTAACAGGAAAGTACTCTTAAAATTTGTTTTCCATAAAAAAATACCCCCATAGGACTGTCTCTTTAAGGCCTGTAAGTCTTCATGTATCAATGTAGCCATGGTTATAGCCCAGATTTACTCAAGAAGGATCAAAGCAAGTCTTTAACGTTTCATCAGTTCGAGAGATGAGTCTTCCTTTAGACAGATGGTACAAAGCTGGATGTAACAGAACCCCTGTATTTATGTAAGAAAGAAAATGGTGAGGCTAGAAATACTCTTTGTAGGCCCCAAGACACATTAGGTAATGTAAAAATAAATCTTGATGTGCTCTGTTTATTATTTTACCAGAGTGGTAGCTGAAATCGTGTTGCTTAGCTGTCTGATGAAAAAGATTATTTTAGATTTGGATTATATTTTGACAGTTTTTATTCAGTAAAAGGGTTTGCCCATAATACATGTCAGTTTGCATTGGGTGGATGGATTATTATTTTGATTATGATATTTTTGTAAATCTAATAAAAAATAGACAGAAGCATAATGATTCCATACAAAAGTTAAGGTACAGATGAACAATTGTTAATTGGTTTTGACATTCAGGTGATTTCTTGTACCAAGAGTAATAGTTAATCTCAAACAATGTCTAAGGAGTCAGTTGATTAGTAATTTTTCAAAACCTTAGAAAGGTTTTCCCTAAAAGTAAGGTATACATGTTCTTCCAGAATTTGTAAATCCATCAAGTTTGAATTTTCCATTCCAAAAAAAAAAGGATCCGTCTCAACCAGTGAACCAAGAGAGAGATATTTTTAGAATATAACTCTGAAGGTATTTTTCAATAAATTAAATCTCTACTACAAATAAATCATAGTTTTCCAGCTTCTTCAAGAGTTTTTTTAACCTATTGTATCAAGTATAAGAGTTAAATCACAACCAATTAATTTTTTTTACATTTGAGCTTCTTTGTACAGCCATATTTCATGAACTTCTTGCACCTATGATAAGAGCCAGACTACAACCAGAGTATAGGGAGTTACTGGACAGGGAGGCATTGATTAAAGGTGCGAAAACAGGTGCTTGTTGGCACTATCTCACCTGAGGATTGTAGACAAGGGCACCTGTTGTGTGTAGATAAAACAGTAGACCTACCCTCGTTAACCTGTCACTCAAATATCTACCCAGGGACAGCTTATTTAGTGTCTGTAGGGGGGAGACAGGGTGAAGTGCTTTTCCCAGTTTAATTATCATAAATCCTAAGATTTTTCTTGTTCTGCTAGGTTTGATATATTTTGATAATATTTCGAATCACTACAGCTGCTATGATGATGATGGTGGTAGTAGTAGTGGCAGTGATAAGGAGGAAAGTGATATGATGATGATGGTGATAATGGTGGTGGTTATTTTTTTTTATTATGACAATGATGATGGTGTTGATGATGATTATATCTTTTATTATCTTTGATGATAGTCACAACAACAACAAAAATGAGTGATACAACTATTCTATCGCTGATTATATGAATCTGATAATTACAACTAGTATGCCCCTGCCCTTAAACCATGTCAACCTTCCATGTCTTTATGACAATATTGCATGTTTACCTCTATGGGTGTTAGACGAGAAGGTTCTGTTTCAGTTTTGCAGCAAATTTATACAGGGACCCAGCCAATTTGTGACATTACTCAGTCTGAATGTGAAAAGCGTTTGTAAAGCAAAACCTCTCTTCCTACAGGGTTACATTCTCTATGGTTGTCTTGTATAGACGGAGTCATTAAACATAAGATAAGTATTGCCTTTGCATGACAAAGCCTATTGTGCAATATCGAAGGATTGAATGAAGAGGTGGTGTGGTTGAGGGGATTATATATTTGTTGTTGGGGTGTTAGTCTTTATTCAAGGGGTCTTGGGGTCACATCCAACCAGTAGTTCTGCAAAGTTGCGCTTAAATGAGTGCCATTTTTTAAAAGTACATTGGCAGAAGAAAACAAGTTGTTGAGGTATTAAGCTTCTGATCAAGGTTTCTTGGATTCAAATCCAGCAAGTAGTTCTGCAAATTTAGGATGAAATATTGCATTATTACATTGATCTTAAATTGATGCCATTTTTTTAAAATACAGAGGCAGCAGAGACCTTGTTGTTAAGGTGTTTGGCTTCTGATCATTGGGTCTTGATTTAAAATCTAGCCATAAGTTCTGCAATTGATTACATTGTTTCAAAATGAGAGCCATTGTTTGAAAGTAGAGTGGCATCAGAGACCTTGTTGTTAGGGTGTTTGGCTTCTGGTCGAGTGGTTTCGAGGTTCAAATCCAACCTCTGCAACGTTATTTGTAATAAAATAGCTTATTACGACCATGATCCAAACAAAGAGGCATTATTTCCATAATAGTCCATTGGCATGGGAGAGCTGACAAAAATATAACATATTTGCTTATTCTGTACTTTATTAGAACATAAAGTCTAATAATGAGGACAGCATGCGACAGTTCCTCACAGAGCTCAAACATCAACCTCATAACAGTGTAAGCTGCATTTCCATAATCTCAGAACGAGACATTGTACCCACAATTATTTATGGAGGATGAGTTAAAACTCAAAGGACCAGAAACTTTGGCATCATCCTTCCGCAAGAATTTTGCTGACATTTGGCTTAAATCGTAAATCTATCCAACGTTCTTCCTTATTGAAATCAGGCGACTCGTCTTGCACAAGACATTTGCCATATTGATGAATAAACTATGATAGTCTCTGTAAGTAAATGTTAAAAGTCAGTGCTTGTAAAATGTGTAGGTTGGCTGAGTGTATTGCAGAGGATTTATTCACGCTGGGCTTGGCCATGTTCTCGCAAATAGTTGGTAATTATCATTAGCACTTCAACGAGGTGCCAAGCTGTTAATAAGCTAAAGTAAATACCAACAATACCAATACTGTTCTTCACTGTTCAGCCAGCAAATGCCAACTTGGTCCGAGGGTGGAAATGGTATATTCTTCATAAACTGAATTTCAGAGGATTATTCGGGAAACAGCGAAAGGTAACGGTACAAAATTTATGTCTTCACATCTTTCGTTTTGTTTTAAATAATTACTCTGTTTTATTTGTCATGACTGTTTTGAGATGAAATTTTGTACTTTTAATTTTTTTTATAAAATCAAAGTGTTTTATTATATGTTTGTTGAATATTTGTGGTAAATTATTTCAGTGATGTTGGTAGATATAAACTACTCGTATCTATATGCAGTTGAACGTCCTAGCTGTTTATGGATACATGTTTATGTTTCCAATATGGTGGTTGATGAAAAATTAATTTATAAAGCCTTTGACATTTTCAAACCTCAGCCTATTTTATATGCCATCAGTAGAACAGAGTGATGAGTCAAGTAAGAACTCTCGCACTTCTGTAAGACTTTAACCCTTTACCTGGTGGTTCTAGAATTATGTCTGGATAGTGGTCCTTTTGCCTGAAGCATTCAGGAGTATTCCCTTTGTTCTCAAAGGTCGCTTTTGTTAAGCTTTGAAATTTTGCAAACTCAGCAGTTTTCACAAGTTTCACAAGATCGATGTTTCTTACAGTTGCCAAGAGCAATATTGTTTTCATCATTAAGTAATCAGTTTGACTTTTTTAGTTCTAGATATACTTTTAAGATGGCAAGAATTTTGTGTCGGCAAGTCCGTCTGATTTGTGTAATTTTAGAGATACTAATTGTCTTCACTTTGCAGATCTTGTCAAATGTTTAGGAGAACTGGTTGACTTTCAAACCACAAGCCCTGTTTGCTTGCTAGGACTATAACATATTTCGAACATTGTTACTCAGGTACTCGTTTTGACCCTAACACTGTATGCCTGGAAACTGCAATATGTAAATATACTAGAATACCCCAATATAATGAAGACAAAGTTTGATATCATTTATTCTTCAAACCACTTCAAATTCTAGAATGCATCTAACAGACCATTTACAATGCCAGACTGAAGAAACCAACCCCAGAAGTTCAAAAAACAAGTAATACTGTTATTCCTGCAAACTGCAATACGTTAATTTAGGGTAACGAAATACCACAATTTAATGAAGATGAGGTTTGATATCATAGAAGTTTACACTTCATGAGAAGTTAACCACTATGAATTCTAGAATGCAACTAACACAGACCAGTTACAGTGTGAGACAGAGCAAACTAAGCCCAGGAGTTGAGACACATGTAACACTGTTATTCCTGAGGGTTGCCCATCTGGACTCTGCTTGATGATGTAAGACTGATAAACACTGGCCAGGGCATCAGGATCTCTCTGATTTCTTCTTCTTTGCTGTTGGTTACAGATGGCCTGCAATTATCTTGCTGTTTGTTTTACTTAACTTTGGACTGTTTTTCTTTCTTTGAGGTTGGGCTGCAATGGTATGCGTTCCAGTCTCAGGTTAAGAGGATGATAATGACTACACAGGGATATTTTCAATCTTTTGACTTGGTTTGTTCTTTTGAAGAGTTACATGCAGACTGACCTCAGTTTTTCTTTCTTAGACACCTTTTCATTTCCATTTACATTACACCATTACATTCTCATTTTTTCAAAATTTTTTAAATAATCAAGAATAAGATAAATGAATCGATTATATTTATTGAAATACATCTTTGGAACCGGAACAATACTAACAAATTAATCCTAGTCTGTTCATGTTCTGGTCCTAACTAAGAGGACATTTTATATATTTTTAACAAAATCTTCATTTTCATGAATATTCGTAAAAAATTATGTCATGACTTCCACTTTTCGTTTCAAACTTGATGTCAAATTGCATGTAGTAATCCCAGCTCAAAGACCATCATCCAAGGGTCTTCAACCTTTCCCAAAACCTGCCATTTGCAACACCTTTGATCACCCACGAGTCTAAATCTGTCTCGACTTGTCACGGATTAATTCTCAAGAGAGCCGCCCCACACTTAGTATCTTGTTACCTAAGAATTGACGGGTGCCCAATTAAGCTCTATTGATTTTGCAGAGGCTGTACATCTGAATTATTTATTCCATTTATGAAAGAATTGGGAAGATGATTGGTAAAATGTGAGAGCGGGGTCAAGCATCCTGCTCCATGGGATCTGCGGTCTGTGATAACAATGACATGTCTGGATTGAGAGAAGCTGTTATTTTCTCATTGGACAAGGGCTCCTATAATCCACGAGCAACCGGATAATGACAAACATCGAGACTAATTTCTGTGTTTGTAATGGAAATCTGGATTCTCAATTATTGTCATCATCCTGTTTGCATCTGCAAGATTGGTGTAATTCCGACAGCTGAAACCGGCATTGACAAGAGAGAAAAAATTGACTTGATCACATTCTTCCTAATTAGTCAACGAAAGGATATGAGTTGCTTAACAAGGTTTGAATTATACAAGATTCTTTGAACTTGATGGTTGCTGCTGTGATAGATAATCAATATAGCTATTTATCTTCCTCGGTAACATATAGTCAGATATTGTATCATTTTGTTATATTGCTGATAGAGGTACTCTTTAAGCTGTGTAAGCAATATTTGGCAAGTCCAAAGTACAAATATAACAAGTGAAGACGCTAATGTCATCAAAATTCATTTGAATGATGCATATGAAAGGCCTGTGCAAAAAGTTATTTCTTTGAGTTTCAAGATAATTAAAATCCTGTAGCCCTCTCTTAGATAACAGCTAAAGACAAATACAGTCCTGTTAAGTTTTATAATCTGCTATACTAGAGTTTCAGGAGGAGAATATTCATAGAGACAAAAATTGTAGGAACCTTCAAAAGAGGATAGGACTCTCCCTCAAGTTTATGTATGTGAAAACCTAAGAAAACAATAATAATCCATCCAATTTAAAAGAAATTTCTTAAAGAACATTGTATGTCACAGAATTCCTTCCTGTAAAACAAAATAATAGATCCTTTCAAAAACAACAGGACCATCCCTTAAAGTTTAAAGGACTATCTATGGCCTATGCATGTCAAAAACTCCTTGGAAAACAATATGGTGGATTCCTCCAAAAACCACAGGACCATCCCTTTAAGTTTAAAAGACTATGGCCTATGCATGTCGCTACACCTTGGCAAACAAAATGGTGGATTCCTCCAAAAACTACAGGACCCTCCCTTAAAGTTTAAAAATTTTTGGTCTATGCATGTCACAACACATTGATAAACAAAATGGTGGATTCCTCCAAAAACAACAGGACCATCCCTTTAAGTTTAAAAGACTATCTATGGCCTATGCATGTCAAAAACTCCTTGGAAAACAATATGGTGGATTCCTCCAAAAACCACAGGACCATCCCTTTAAGTTTAAAAGACTATAGCCTATGCATGTCAAAAACTCCTTGGAAAACAATATGGTGGATTCCTTGTAAACTACAGGACCATCCCTTAAGGTTTAAAATACTATAGCCTATGGATGCCACAACACCTTGGAAAACAAAATGGTGGATTCCTTGTAAACTGTAGGACCGTCCCTTTAAGTTTAAAAGCCAGTATGTCTATAGAACTGGCCAGTGCAGTGTTCAAGAGGTTATCGATTGATCCTGCCAGGGTTCTGGAACCTGTCCACCTCTGACATTAACTCTTGTTGGAACTGGCGGAGCGTGAACAGCTTAGCTTGATGGATTCTAGTTATAAATAACCAGTCTCCCACTGAACATTGGCCAATTGAAATTGATTCTTTGGAGGTGGTGTGGTATACCGGGGTGGACAGTTCTTCCATTCCTTGACCCCTTGCAGGCAGTTCTTGGAATGGCGCCATCGGACATTGGCAATCTGGAATGTGATTAAAGATTATGATTGTCTAGAGAGTGACCTTTGCATTCTAATTAATTCTTAGATATAAAACATTTTGATGAATCTTAAATCTTGTTGGCATAAAGTCATTTGAATGCTTGGGATATCCAATAATTATGTCTCTGATTTTCAAACACAAATCTCTCTATGCTAATATGGTAAGTAGTATTTTTTGCCTTTGAAACAGGAGGACGACTAAGGATTTGAGTGAACTAACCATTTTATGCAGTCTTGGATTGGATTTGTTATGATTTGCAATTTTAGGTTAGAGTTCTTGGCTAATGGCTTCTAGTGAAGTATGGATGAATTTATTACCTTGTTATCAAATTGATGGAACTGAAGTGCCGTGATGATTAAAAATCAACACTGGAGCATTGGGAATAGTTGCATGTCTTCATTGATCATGCACGACTCCTCCATGTACAAATTGTTCAATTTCATGAGTAAGGACTTTAACATGGATTGTGTAAGTAGCGGTGGGTCGGACTATAGGAAATCAATCTTGTTAGAACCAGGAACGAATGCCGTTACTTCATAACATATAATTAAACAACATCATCCGTATCGATTTAACTTTTTTCCTCTTCTGTATTTCAGTTTCCTTATTTCATGCCCGTATGCTCGGTAAATCTGCTTTTTCATACCCAATGGCTTTTAAAAAGCAATTCATTACATTTCCTTCAAACTTTTCTTCCAGAAGAGTAAACTTCGGTTTTCGGTACACTGCACAGTAATTCCTGTTTGCCAAATGGAATATGTGTCCATATTGATCAAACCAATGGCGCTGATAAACAGCTTCTCTGTTTTGAATTCTACCTGGCGATTCCATTGATGGAACTTCCAAGACCAGGCTCTGTGGAATTGGTCAGCATCTTGTTCAGGTTGAAGGCAAAGGAAGGAATTTGATGGCCTGAAATCCACAAGGTTTCAGAATTGAGCAATACCTGCCCTTTACAATTTGGACCATGATTTATTGTACTGGCATTTTATTCTATTATGATTCATTCTGAAAGGGGGAGGGGGAGTGGGAGGGGATGAGGGATGGGGGATTAGGAATGAGGGGGAAGAGTTACCTTTGTGGATAAGGTTCAAATTCAACAAATCAACATTAGAGTCTAATCTATCTAAAGCCAATTCTGTCAGTGCTAATACAGAATTATTCTAATTATTAAAAAGTTCTGAGATGCTATATTTATTAATGTGTTAAATCTGAAGAGAATAACTTTAGATTAGGAACAGACAAAATATACAAGCAAGGATATCTAAGGACCAGTAAGTTAAGAATTTACCTGTTTCAATACCTTCATTAATGTCAAAATAGTTATCAAATATTCTCTTCTCTTAATATTTCTGGATCATCAGGTAAGCTAACAATACTTATGATCCAATTTTCAGTTTGCAGATTTCCGTCTTTTCCCTCCATTGGTTCAAATTGTTTCCTCAATGCTTCCGGCTGAAACTGATTTTCGATTTCATAATTTCTTTTCAAATTTTAAAAACTATTTTTGATTTCATTTCAGATTTTAAAATCTATTTTTGTTTCCATATCAGATTTGAAATTCATTGAACAATCTGTTATATAAATATTTACAAATGATGCCGATTCCAAAAATCCAAAGAACGGCTAATAACCAACAATTCCATGATTAATTTTGGGAATTGATACCACTACACCAGCTCGTTCAGCCGAATTGCATAATCATCTCCCTGGCCAGATTTTATTGCCTTGCATAAGCACATGGAGATAAATGAGATTACGAAATGCCTCAAATCTGGAGGTGCATGACATCATCCTCAATGAATTGCATGCTAGACTTCGATGATTTCTCCTCCTCAATGCCAGTTATCGACTATTGGGGCATCGTGCTATCAGATTAAAGTGATCAGCGAAAGAATTTCCAGCAAAATTACGTTGCTTGATTTAGTTGAACCTGTTCGCTCTGAGGTGCCAAGTGCATACATGCTCCTTTAGTTCTAGTTATGAAACTTGACTTGATTGGAAATATACCCTCACTTTGATAATTGGACCTTGTTTTATAATAATATTCATTTTATTGCTGGTATGACCATGTGAGATATATTAAAAGGAAATGCTATGATGTTGTAAAGAGGTTCTCAAATTAAGAAGTTGAAAATACAGGAACAGGAATTTTGTTGGATAAAAATTAAGGAATTTCACATGAATTAATATAGAACATTTTGTTGCTCTTAGATTAAGACTTGTTATCTTGATTGTTTTAAAGATTTTAGTGTTTTGATAGTATCTTTTTTTATCATGATGTTGCCACATGTCATGTTACCATTTTGCTATGTCAACCATGGTACCATTGAATATTTGTTTAGATAAAGCCTGAGTTAAGAAAAACTTCCACACGTCAGCCTGTTCCTTTGATAGCTTAAAAGTTGTCTTTCTGCTAGTGTTTTGCTCTTTATCATGATGTTACCAGATTTCTTGTTACCATGTTGCTATCATGTCAACATCAGTACAAATGTTGCCAAAGGTTTCACCATGTAAGTGTCAATTAGCTTCAGCCAGTTTACTAAGTTGCAAGAAGCATTAACAGGATACTACTAAATGCTTCCATCAGTATCAAATTTGTGCCTTTTCCCTTTGCCTTTGGTATTGTCTATGTAAATCACCTTTCCCTATATCTCTTATCTTCTTCTCAAAAGATTCTATCGAGCAGATGCTACAGCTTTCAAATTCAATCTCTGAGGAGTTTTCTAAACCTTGTAAGAGAAACGCCTTCTTACGTGAACATCAGAGAAATCTTTGCGAAACCTTGTCACTTCCAGATCTTTTGAAGCACATGATGCCAAGATCTTGACCCTCGGGGAATTTCAAAATAGAAGGTTGTTCGCTGCTAAACTGGATCATGTCAAGACGTTTAAAAACTTTTTTGTTTGAAATGTTTTTCAGTGTAAAACTTATTGAATTTTGTTGTTAACTAGCACCTGGTTACGAAAATTTTGCATGTTTTACTTTAAGCTTCTTTGGTAAAATTCAAAATCAAAGAATAGAAAGTAAAACATGTTAAAGAGGTATATGATGATGATGGTGATTATTCATAACAGACAACTATGTTCATATCTATTCAAAATTCAATCGAGACAGGACTTACGTTTATACTTGTGAAAATGGCTTAATCTTTGGTGTCTCTTCAATGCTCAGAATTTCAGTAAAAGAAAATAAATTTTATGTTAGGCTTCATTTTGATAAATTTGAAGGTCACTTTGATATAAGTTTTCAAGAAAATAATTTTAACAAAAATAAGAGAGATTATTATGGTGCATATATTCATAACAACACCATCCATGCCCAAAAACATTTAAAGGGGCAGTAGCACGTTTTTTGATAATTTTATATTTTAAAAATTGCACTTATAATTGTAAGTAAATGCCTTATGTATTATATTGACAGTGTCAACAATCACATTACACAAGCCAATCACACAGTCAGAGGACAAAGTATGAGGATTTACATAAATTCCATTGGCGGCCATTTTTTTGTGAACACCTTTAATTCATTTTTGTAAGAAAAAGGAATCGCATGGCTGAACCTTACGTTATATATTTGAATTATTACTGCTCCATTTAGTTTAAATACATTGTCTTTCATTTGGAACCATTTATTTTCATTTTCCTGACATCACCTTATATTCCCCCTAAAAACGTGCTACTGCCCCTTTAAGGTTTAAACTTCAAACAAACATTATCAAATTATTTTAAATTATGTATCTCGAAAAGAGAATGACATTAACCTTTTCTGTGCTGCAGACAGGAAAAGAAGCCAAGCATATATGTAAGTGAATATGAACTGACCAATCAAAGGTTTGTCTGAGATTAAGTTGATATCTCCCTAGCTACGTGTAACCGAAACTGACACAAAATGATGACATTACCAGCCTTGGGAGTGACGTCCCTGTTAGCGCTGGGAGAATAACTGACATATTTCTTATACTTGTCTGGGATTTGTCTTCTAGAATAACTTGAGGACTGGATTAATGAGACCTCCCTGACAAGAATCATCACCAGGGACAATATCTTATCATAGCCATGTCCACAAAATTTCATCAAGGCTTTGAATCTGAATGGAGTAGTATGTTCACCTTGTTAGCTCTTGTGTTCAACAAAGGCTCTTATCCTGATTTGTAAGATTTAAGTATATAAAGTAAGTCCAAAATTCATAATTAGAAAATTCAAAATGACAAAAACCGAGAAATGTTATCAACAAGAGGTTGTTAACAGACCGGCCTTATCAAACATATATTCTGAAGATGTATCTGTTTGATGCAGTAATATAACTTATTTTTCATCAGTTAACTTATGTCACAAGTGTTTGGAATTTCAATTATGGTTAATTTTTAAGCACCAATCATTCCAACCACACCGAATCAATGATAAGATTGCAGGTTGAAGTATCCACTTCTGTCTTCTCTATATTAATCTTAGTTTCTTCATACCAACAATCAATTCTACTGTAAAGTAATTTTATGTATCTTTAGCACAAGTTTCTTATGGTTTTTGCCCAATATTGAAAGATCTCCCAGAATGGGAATACTCGTGAACTATAACCTTCAGATTTGATGATTTAGGAGGATGTTTTCCTGATATAGAAAGGATTAAATCCTGAGCAGCTCGAGAGGTCCCCGAGGATTTGTCTGATGAAGGAACTGAAGTCTGGGAGACCTGTGGGCCAACACTTAGATCACCACTTCCTGGTCTGCATGAATTATCTCCCTTGATTAACTCTTCTGTCTGTGCTTCCTCCCTCCATTTCTCCACCTTTCATTTTCCTGGTCAGACCCCATGCATAGAAGTTCACTGGACTTAATTTAGGTCGAACTAATTGATTTTACCTGCCGCAGCCAGCGATTGTTTTCCAAATTCCCCGAAACAAAATAGTCATTCATTGAGGCAGTCATTAAGCCATCATCCAGCGGAATCTGGCGGTGGAAAGGACATCATTTAATATCAGGTGATTAGAAGTGAATGGAGGCCCCCAGGCTCGGCTTCCTTTGGGTACTCTTTACTCCAATCTTGCTGCCTGGGTTGCTATAGCGATGGCATAATGGCTGCCACTTTAATTGATTGGAGAGTTGGCAATCAATTTTGTGCAATTATTATGCAGCTTCATACAGTCCTGTGCATTGTAACACCTTTCATTTACACAGCTAGTTCTGATCCGACTGTCAATAGTTTAGATTCACTAAATGGACGTGTGTTTGTTTATTCCTTAGAGGGAGCCAAGTTGAAAGGAAGTTAAATTTGGGGCGAGCTCTTCAACCTCATTGAAAGTCCTGCAAATTGGAATGTTCGCAGATTTCCTCTCTTGCTTACAGTGTTACAGTGTTGCGTACAGATTGAAGTGTGGTTTTGACAGCTCAGCGATTTGACCAAAGTGTTAAGCAATAATGAAAGTGCTGTGACGGCTATGTTGAAGCTTAGTCCTCTAAGATTTGAGACTTAGCAAAGACGGAGGAAAGCGCCAGTGGCTTGTTCTTGAAGTCTCTGTACTGAATGGTACTGACCTTTTTGTGCTCTTTGAACAGGTAGTTGGGTAGACTAAATTTTAGTCTCTGAAATAAAAATACATATCAAATGCAGCTATCTTCTATCAAAATTGAAAGGAACCCACTGAAGCTGTTCATTTCCTGAAATTGCAGTGAGCTAGACTTGCTACAATAATATAGACTTGTGTGGGTGTTTAAAAATATATTGTTTCAGAAGTTTTAGACAGACTAGTAGTTGAGTATTGTCTTACATTAGTACTAGGGATTTTGTTTGAATTTTTTGCATCATAACCCTTTTGCATCTAAGAAATCAGTGACAAAACAGTTTGAGTCTGATTTCTGGCCGCTAATGTCTTTATTATTGCCCAATCTATGTTAAACAATAACTCACTCGCACATTCTTTGACCAACGGTCAGAATTGACCACTTTCTACTCAGTCAGAAATCTATTCTAGTTCCTAGAATATTACTGTATCTACAGTATTCATCTTTCCAGCAAAGGTTCAAGGCCTTAAAGCTTTTAAGGTTAAAATTTACTCACTCTTGCATTGTTTTCTTGTTTGTAAGTTGTTGCTGTCTACATACTTAGGCTTCTTGGCTAATTAGGTAATTAAGGAGTGACATCTCTCCGAAGAAAATATAGATCTAGCTAATTGCTTGTTTCCTTTCAGTGTCTGTATCTGTATTATTGACCAGCAAAAATAACTCGTGTAGGATTATCATTGGTTCTTTTTCATAATGAAACAATTCTTTAGAGTATGAAAAAGTAATTGACAGTATTTTGTTTAAATAATCCAGTTAACTTTGTGATATATATAGGCAGGACTTATGTTGATTCTTGTCCAGATGGGAAAATCTCTGATGTCATTGGTCATGATTTTGAAAAAAAAAATCAAATTTCCCCTTAGCACATT
Source organism: Steromphala cineraria (assembly GCA_916613615.1). NCBI lineage: Eukaryota > Metazoa > Mollusca > Gastropoda > Trochida > Trochidae > Steromphala > Steromphala cineraria. Next base: position 39,427,330 of record OU744726.1, read on the forward strand.
GATGATAATAGCAACTTTTCTATTACTTGTTTTACAGTTAAAATACAAAAATTTCTTGTAAACACATTGGTGAAAATATCAATTTTGCTGTACTTGTTTACAGTTATGCAGTTAGAATTAAAAAATATTTTCCTTTGTTTTCATTGAATTAGCATTCTTTCCTTTGTTTAAAACCAGTCCGTTTGTACAATGGCCAAACTGATAAAATCACAAAAAATATGACACGTCTTTATTCAACCATAATCTGCTGTGCCAGCACTTCTCCAGACAAGAAAGGTCTATTATTTATTCATACGAACATAACATCCCTTGTCATTCAAACCACGTCACCTGAGAAAATGGTCGCGTATATTCCCTGTGAGGAAAGCGTGTATGAATCTTGACGACCAATAAGACCTTGCTAACTCTCATCTGCAGAATTAGCACCACCTTCTTAGGGTCTTGCACATTTTGCTCAGTCGCGTGTTTGAATTCAGAGGGGAATCGTCACATGGAATGATCTTGTTCTGATGATGATCTTGTTTGTGAGAGTTAGGTCTAATCTTAACACTTTATTTGCTTTATACCAAGAAGTTTTTGTCACATGCGCATTTAAATTTTTAATTTGTTTTTGAGAGTATGGGGTTCTTGATACTTTTCCTAATTTTTTGACACTATAAATTGTTCAGATAATATTTTTGCAAAGTTTTGTTAAAGCTTATAGATTCTTATTTTAAATTCTTGAAGTCAAATGTCCATAAGTTGTATCAATACAAAAATTTGCACCTTTAAAGTTTAATGCCATTAGATAACTAGTGTCGCGAAGCCTACCATTATGCACATGTGCATACATGGCATCTTTCCGAAATGCCCATGGGGGTTTTTGGGGTCTCAAATGGGGGTTTTTCCCTCCCAAAGGGGGTTTTTAGCGCTCGTAGTTTTCATAACAAAATCATATAAAAAATGAACCTGTTTTTTTTACATATTAATCTAAAAAATAAAATTAAAAAGTGCTCAATTAATTATATATATATTAAATTTTGTTATTACTATTTAATACTAGTTGTTTAAATGGGTTTCTTTTATCAATGGATATATTTTGTCCAAAGAAACTTCACAATGTGACATTAAAAATTGAAATATTTTTTAAGATATCTTGTAATGTTGTAAGTCTATCATCTGAAATAATAAAGCTGATCTAAATATTACTTGAGTGTTTCATTCTGATAGTATAATAAAATTTGATTGAAAATGTAACAAGTATTCTGATAAAATTCATGAAGAAGACCCACTTACAAAAAAAATAAACAATGAAATAAATAAATAAAGATCGTTTTTATTAGTCAATCTCAAGATAGACTCATTTCTAATTCTATAAATAAATCCTTGTTTGTAACTATTTCCGCAACAGTGAGATAAAAATATTTACCTTATACCACTTGAAAAATAACAAGTCTGTTGATGACTTGCGTTTATCGACATTGCTAGCGAGTTTCACGCACTTAAATTTTGACGAATTTGTAAATAATTTTATCAAAACTGGATAATATAATCATAGAATGTATCTGTAGTTTCTCAACTTGCTCCCCAAAAGCGTATTATATCGTTTTTCAAAAGGATGCATGAAAACAGGACCACGAACTGCCGAAGTCAAATGGCAATGTTCAACATAACATGCGGTCGTAACATTTTCATGACAACATATTACCGATAAAATATTGAATGTCTGAATAAAACAAGTTTTTGGTTGAATGTTTTTTATATTTTATTTCATATCAAACATACCATGAATTCATTTATTTATTTACATATTACTTGAAGAGAAACACACATAATTGTTATACTCAGCTCGAAATAATATTTATAATTTCTATATGTCGTCAAGGAAATACGATTGTAATTTCAAACGGTGCTTCCTTTTCATAATTGCTATCAGATAAAGTTGACAAATTCATCGCATATTCTTCGATCTATTGCGATATTATTGAATATTTTGAATTATGGTAGCCAGTTTTTGGTTCTATTTGAGTCTACCGTGTTTGAATATTTATATTTCGTTATGCATGTAAAATTTTTTATCAAGATTTACCTATTTAAGTGGAGTGAAAACGAAGCCGTAACTAATTTCTGAAACACCGGTTTGGGAAAAATAACATGCTTTCGAGATTGTATCTTTGACGACCATGTGTTAAAACTTTGATAAAATACAAAGAATTATTTAGGAAATTTGTAAAATTTAACGATTATAATGGGTAACACACTTTCTCGAACGGGTATTTATGGAAGTTTTCTGAAAATCGGGGTTTTTCAATACCCGATCGGGGACGCGGGTGAAGCCACCTGAAATCGGGTAAACCCGCCGAAATCGGGTAAGATGCCATGTATGCATGTGATGAAATCGCTGCTCCAAGTTGTGAAATGTTTTGCTCTTTCGTTCCTTGACGTCAATTCTCAAACTAGGCAACTAAAATTAGATTTTATTGTTATCGATGTACAATAACCTATTGCATTGCATTTCAAGATAAAATTTTCTTTAGGCTGAATTTATTTTCAATTTTCACACACTTCGTTTAAGCATGTAGTTCTTTTTAGAATATTTTTTGTGATATATATTTATCTTAGCATAAGATAGATATATTTTTTTAAGTACTGAATCTATTTTCATTTAATTTAATTTAATTTACGTAGATTGTTCTTTTGAAAATATTTCTATGTAAGAGAAAATCCTGACTTAGCAGACTGAATAATATGTGGAATACCTGGATCTCCTTTCACAGACCACTAAGGTGATCGTAAGTCGCTAAAATAACCTTAGTCAAATGTTACAGAATGGGAGATAAGATTAACCTAACTTCAGGTTGCTTTGTGAAAGGAGGCCCTGATTAAACTCAAATATCAACAACTAATACAGCATGCTTGAAAACAATACAATAATCTGTATCGAAATGTCACACTTTATGAATAAAGAAGTTGTCATCCATAAATATTGTCCTTATTTGACTTTCAACTTCTAAAATGCCACTCAAAGAAGTAATACAGCATACCATAATTTCTCTATTAATTCGACATCTCCAATAATTCGACCATATACTATTATTCTGATGTCACAAATTCAAATCACATCTAAAAATTCAACCAACTGCTCCTGTGATTCAACCACTGCTGAAAATAATTGTTTAATTTGCAAAAATAAAATTAATAATTTCAATGTGTAATTTTCTCTGCTGCGCAGTAATCAGTTAATAGTATATTCATAATGATAACTATGGCATTTTCATGTGGTCATCTATGGAAACTATGTATAAATTATATATAATAGAACTTCCTGATATCTATCTAATATTTCAACCATAGTACCAAATGAGCCACCAAAAGTGAAATTAGTTCAACCATGGACATTTTCATTAAATCTTTTGAAAATTTTAGGGTCAAATTAATAGAGAAATTACGGTAATGTATCGAGTCTCGAGTATTTATTTTTGCCACCATGTATGTGTAGCAAGCATGTGATAATGACCAAGCCCAAGTGTATTCAGACAACAATGGATGGTAATGAACTGGTGGACAGGGAGTGGACAATAATGACAGTTTGTACGTGGTGTTGCCGTGCCGTCGTTAATGTCAGGGACCTATTGATTATGGACTCAGATGGTCACCTAGCTCAGGTCTTTGTGTAAACTGATATGTTTGTCATAAACATCATATCATATTTGACACTTTCAGCTTCTGCTGCCATCAGCTTTCTGATTCACAGGATTCTCTCATGGATATTTGAAATACCCGTCTTATGCCTTGATTTGTTGTTGATAAGTCACCTTCCAAAGGTAATAATACTGAAAGTACAAATTTCTTCACAATCTTTCCATTATTTAACCAAAATTAGTTGCATGTTCTTATTCACAGGATTTTTTCATGGAGATTTTGAAATATCCATCTTATGCCTTGCTTTGTTGTTGATCAGTCCTTCTCCAAAGATAAAAATCGTGATAGTACAAATTTCTCCAAAACCTTTCCCATTAAAACCAAAATTTGTTGCATGTTCTTATTCACAGGATTCTGTCATGGAGATTTTGAAATATCCGTCTTATGCCTTGTTTTGTAGATAATCAGTCCTTTTCCAAAGGTAATAATACTGCAAGTACAAATTTCTCCACAACTCACTTATAACTCAAATTAGTTGCATGTTCTTATATAAAGTACAAAGTGGGTACCATCGTATTGATCTGAAGATAAACCTCCTGAATCTACCAATATCTCTCCAACCTTTTCTTCTTATACCAAAATTAGTTGCATGTTCTTATATAAAGTACAAAGTGGGTACCATCGTATTTAACTGAAGATAAACCTCCTGAATCTACCAATATCTCTCCAACCTTTCCTTCTTATAACCAAAATTAGTTGCATGTTCTTATAAGAACATAGTTGGCATCATTATCACTTTTCCCAAGACAAATCTCCTGTAATTACCAATTTCTCATTACCCTTTTCCTCTTAAAAGCATATTTGGTTTAATGTTCTTGAAGAATGGCATTGGCATCATTATCACAGATATATTTCAAGAAGTACCAATTTCTCCATAACCTTTCCCTTTTATAACCCAAATCAGTCACATGTTCTTTAAGAATAAAATTGGCACCATTGTCACTTGTCTCCTCCTGAAAGTACCAATTTCTCAATGACCTTTGGATCCTCAGGAGAGACATTATTCTATCTTCTGCAAGAAACTATTGGCACCGTCTAAATAAGGTCTGCCTGCGGCACCAACCTGATGGAAATGACATATTCATAAGATGACCTTTACTTAGTCGCGAGGAAGATATGAAAAGAGTGGGAAGTTTGTTGTGAAATCATTTTCTTGTGAAATAGTCATGATCGCTGCCTTTGTTCTGTGCAGCATGATTGGTAGCTTACAGATGACCAGATTGTTGATTTTGCCTGCAGGCATGAATCTATAATACGGTAAGCAACGTATTTGTGGTAAATGTCAGAGATCCATTTCTCATATTTAAATGCCAGTCAGCAGTTTCTTAAAAATATTTTTCAATTGACATTTACATTTCGCTTTGCAAGTTTTGAAATGAAAGTTCTGCACTGACCTTTTGTTTTTAATAAAAATTTGATTTGTCAAGCTGATATTTATAGAAGACATTTTTATCAATACATAATTTATCATTGTTAACCCTTTACATGCTGTATTAGAAATATTCTGTGCAGCCAGAGGATTTACTTATTTTTGAGAATTTCAATGAGGAACAACTTGGTCTAACTATTCAGCCAATGATATTGAGGTACAGGATTTGCATATTGCCTTAGGGATTTTGAAGAAATAGAATAAATACTGAAACTCGTATTGTATTCATTGAATTTTTTTTGGAAATGGTCTTCCCATGATGATGAGTTGTAAGGTTTTGATCAAACAATTCCCTTGTTTGTTGTGCTGTTGTTATGGCAAATAGGATACACATGCAATACACATGCACATGCATGTGCACATGTAGTTGAAGATACAGATGTGAGGTATGCATGCTAATTGGTCCCAGGTGTGTTTCTATGCTTCAGTGCAACATGACCTTCAGAATGAAGATAAAGGAATCTCTGTTGGTGAAGTAGATTCCTCAGTTGCATTTTCAGAACTCTTGTCCCATTTGGCCAACCATTAGTTGGTGTCAATGACAACTTTCTGAGAGCTTAGGCTCTTGGACAAGGTATGCAACTTCAGGATCCTGTGCTTCTTGAATATCTCCTGCATCTGTTAGAAGCATGGTTGGAATCTTGGTTATGCACAGTAGAGAACTGTTCTACAAGCAGTAAGGTTTGGATGCAATGCTACGCTGAATTTCAGGTGGTTCGCTAGTTCCAGTTCGCAGGTTTCACTGCAATGCAGTAGCCACATTGGTGTTGCGAACTTTCTCTCTGCAATAATACTATTAAAACCATTAAGTGCAATACTGTTGAAAGCGGCGTTAAACCCCACATCACCTCACCTCAATGTGGTGTTGATTCTTTATATTTATGCACAAAAATGTGTTATGCACATTACATTAGTCTCCAAATGCAAATTGTGAGAGTCTGACGTCTGCTAGCAATCAGCCATTATGGACTGACCTTGACCCTTGGGTAATGATATAGCTATTATATCTGCTCTGATACGGACATTAAATCACTGTTATGTGACAATCTGTCTCAATATCTTTCCTTGGCAACTCCTTTAAACACGATGGAGGACGGATCTCAGCGTCTGCCTTTGCTCCAATGGTGGAAAATTACCTCTCGGCTCAAATCTGCCACTGTCATAAATAATTCTGCAAATAACATAGCTGATGACATTTTATGTGGCTGAGATTGGTGGACTGACTACCTGAAAGGGCAAGCTAGTAATCAGACAATCAGATCCCCTCTCACAGAATGAAATGCAGCAATTTCGGAATTGTGGAGTATGCAATGGTGCTAATTATCAGAGATTTTTCCATTTGTTGGTTAAGATTTCCTCTAGGTCCTTTAACTTTGTGTAGATCCTGATAATGAAACTGATGCTTTGAATTCTGAAACTTTATTCACTGATATTCATTGTTATTGAAAGATTGATATGATCTTCCAAGCAAGTTGTCATATGGTACAACCCAAATAAAACTAAGACTATATAATTCTTACAAGAATTAAGCAACATGTAAAATTTGATTTACATTTTGTCTAAATTGCATGTTCGTTATGGTGGTTGTGTTCAAGCAATGTGGTAAATGAAGTGATTTAAGGTTATGGATCCTGAATGTTGACCGCATTTTTCTTAATGTATGGCTTCCTTGAACGTCTATGTATTTTTCTCACAAACATCCTTGTTGGTTATAGTTTATTGTGAGGAGTATATATTTCAGCCATGATAAAAATGGCCTTCAGCCAAACCTCAAATCAGCTGTCTCTAATTATGATGTTTCAAGAAACTGTGGCAGTCTTATATTGATCTGATATCGATCTACAAACCAGGAAGTTAAAATATTCAGCTATCAAGAACTATGGTACACCATTCCTGCCATGTTCTAGTACATGAGGATACAGGACTGTGAGGCATACCGTGGAGATATTACTGCAGACTATAGGGATTTGTTCTACTCATTTTGACATTAAAGTTGTTCTAAATTATGTGTCCAGTTGGTAAATCTGATACATTATGAAATAATCCAATGGTGATTCTAACGTCAGATAATTTTGTTTTTCCTAAAAAGGATCCTGTTTGCCCTCTATTGCCTTTGGTCCTTTGTTGAGAATGATCATTTTAACTTTGGAAAAGATCCTTTCTGTTCAGAGTTGGTCATCATGACCGCATGACCACCTAGGAATGAAATTGAGAGTCTGTCATATTCCAAACGATGACTGACCACTCTCCAGCCATGGTCAACAAAGAATCGCATCTGTTCAAAATTGGTCAATATGACATCTTACCCTCACGACATGAAAAACGTTGAGGATATGAAATGTTTCCAAGATGGATGAACTGTTAGAATTCCCAAGCAATGCCAAAAATTCAAAGAATATTATCAATTCAGAATTGGTCAAAATGGCCTCTGATGCTCACCACATGAAAAAAGAGGATATGATATGTTCCCAAGATGGACGAACTGTAAGAGTGCCCAAGCAATGGTCAACATAATGCAAAAAATCCTTTCCATTCAGAATTGGTCAAAATGACCTCTGATGCTCACCACATGAAAAATGAGGATATGAATTGTTCCCAAGATGGACGAACTGTAAGAGTGCCCAAGCAATGGTCAACATAATGCAAAGAATCCTTTCCATTCAAATTGGTCAAAATGACCTCTGATGCTCACCAAATGAAGAAAGAGGATATGAAATGTTCCCAAGATGGACGTAGTGTTAGAGTGGCCTAGCAACAGTCACCGTCCTATTGATGCCTCAAGCCCTGAGTCAAGGTCAGCAAGATGTGATGGATGCCATCACCAGCAGACTCTTGGAGGAGGAATCAAGTCGGGAAACCTTCATAATTCTGATTTATGAGCTCTCTATATGACCTTGGTCTTCCAGTTGCATGCTATGATAGGCTTACCTGCTGTATGATTTGGTCTTTTTGATTTTGTGGATGTTTTTAGGTTTGGCATAATTTGATAAATGTTTGTTGATGATTTTAATTGAGAAGTGTTTTGGCAGTTTTAGTTTTGGTGAGCTATTGGCATTCTGTTCGATATTTGATGGACTTTCGACTATGATAACTAGACTCATATGTAATTTTTGAAAAGATGACCAATTCAAAAATATTTCAAGTATTGGGCTTTGTTGGGTTTTTCTTTAATTCCATTTTTCATGATTTATGAATATAGTTTAACAACTGAATTAAACCCTGATGACCGCCAATACGTATCTACCAAAGTATGTCTTGAAATCATATTAACTTGAATATTGAATTGACCCCTATAGTATTCTGAGCATGTAGCAGTAATAACTCTGACAGTCCATTGATTGAGTCAGCTAGAATGTATGTAAACCTGATTATCTGACCAAGTTTGGTTCAGCATATATGATGTTGCCTGGAGCCAGGACCTCTCTTATGGCTGCTGGAACTTTGGTTTGTCTTCAAATCTTGATGGGGAATGCTATAATCGGTGAATTCTTTGTGTAAGATTCCAAGTACAAGACTTCCTCCAAGAGAGTCTTTGATGTGCTTGTCTTGTTGACTTTCTGGTGATTCTTTCATTTAACTATATCAAGAAATGTTCTTTTAAGAAAGATTTATATTTATTCAGTATTTCAATGGTGAGATATATGATATGATATGATATGTTTATTGTACAGACACCCTAATTAGGCAGAGTACAACATTTTAAGATAATATAATTGATCAAATATCCTTAAATTAATACTGCAATCAAAATGTCCCCTTTACATTCAATGTTTGGAGATCAAGCACTTGAAGTTTTCACATTGTATTTCTATTAAGAAAGATTTATATTAATTAAGTTTTTCAATGATGAGATTTATATATTGCATGATTAAATATCCTTAGAAACATGCTGCAATGGATGTCCCTTTTACTTTCAGAAATGCAATGTTTTGAAATCAAGCGCTTTCAGTTTTTAAATTTTATTTCTTCAGATATATTCACTTTTCTTTTAAACTCTGACGTCATCATCTCCATCAATATTTCACAACCTTTGTTTGACCTATGACCTTCTCAATCTGCATCTTTATCTCCTGATCATTGTGGCTAAGCTGTCAAGCAGACAATGATGGCCTATTTAGGGACATAATCTGTATTAAGACGTAACTAGGTCTGCTTGAGAAGATCTTCTGTTCTTGATAAGAATCCTTGGCCTGGGGGTATTCATCTTGATACTAGTTGATTATTGACAAAAATATTCGTCCTCACAGAAATTTGAATGTAAAGATATGTATGATAACTTTTTGATTACCATGATCTTGATTTAGTAACATACTTTTTGTTTATGCAAATAATCATTTAACCTTTCCTTTGCTGCAGGCAACAAAAGTTGCTGACCCTCTTTCTATAATTAACTCTTTATTTGCAAGTTTCTGATTTATCTTTGATTGGATTAGTCCTGTTATCAAAAAAGGATGTTCCTGCTATATTCTATAACTCTTGGGGTAAAATTTTGAAGAAAAAAAGATCTTGAGATGCATCATGGCTGAAACTTGAAGGGGTAAAAGATGAAGAAAATAAAGAAAACCAAATTTGTTTTTTCAAGAAGTATGGCTAAATTCTTCGATCTGTTATTCTAACTTGTAAAATAATCTCAAACATCATTAGTGATCAAAGTAGTTCAGGTATAATGATAAGAAAAGTTCATATTTCTTCAGTGCTAAAATCCACCCCTATAAAAAGGCTCAGAGCGTATTAATTAAACTGTTTAGTTATGCCTTTTACAGTCTAAAATCATGTAATCAAATCAGAAAAAGACATGGGAAACATGTGTCTCGCAGCTTTAGAGTTAATAGTTATGTCACATTGTAAGATTAAAAGATTATCCCAAGTTCAGGCAGCTATATGTGTGATAATCCCAATCAGATTATGTAATACTATATAAGGTTCAAAATAGAAAGTTGATGAATACAGAACTGTATGTTTAAATCTATGTTAACACCGCCGCTAATGGCTGAAATATTGCCCAAGCAGTAAGTATTAACTCACTCACTCACTATATATAACACAAGGAACTGGGCTCAGACCAGAAAGTTGATGAACACAGAACCTTATATATTGACACAAGAGACTGGGTTCTAACCAGAAAGTTGATGAACACAGAACCTTATATATTGACACAAGGGACTGAGAAATACCAAGAGACACTTGAGCCTGTTTGGGATGGTTTTAACGAAGTGACGACAGCAATCAAGCAGGATTGTCCTTTTGTTGTGGGATTGTCACCTGTGATTGATTAAAGGTGTGCGGAGACTGATATTCGCTGCGGCCACCTGGTTCGGTGTACTAAGTGCATTTTCATGTATCTATTGTGCAGCCGCTCAATCACTGAATTATGTAGTGCTTATTACGTGGGACTGGCCAGTACTCTTGATACGGTGGTTGATTGATAGATTAAAGAAATTTGTTTGTATATTTGATACTCGTGCAATTCTAAATTGAATAGGAACAATTATTGAACTGAATTATGTAGTGTTTATAAGTTGGACTGGGCAGTACACTTGATACGGTGGTTGTTTGTTGGATAGGTTTAAGAATTTTGTTTGCATATTTGATAGTCGTGCAATTCTGAATAAGAAGTGCTTATGACATGGAACTGGCCAGTACTCTTGATACGGTGGTTGTTGGATATATTTAAGAATTTTGTTTGTATATGATACTGAATTGTATTGGCTTTCCATCACTGAATAAGTAGTGCTTATTACATGGAACTGATATCATGGTTGTTTGTCAGATTAAAGAATTTTGTTTGTATATGATACTGAATTGTATCTGCACTTTATCACTGAATTATGTAGTGATTATAACATGGATCTGGGTAGTGTTCTTGAAATGGTTATTTGTATGAAATAGATTTTTTTTTTTTTTTTGATAGTGATACAAATCTAAATCATGTTTCAAATTATAAAATTAATATTTGACATGGATCTGGGTAGTGTTCTTCATATTGTGGTTATTTGTTTGAAATGGAGAAATTTGTATATTTGATAGTGATACAAATCTGATTCATGTGTCTAATTATGAAATTCGTTTTTAAACAGAAAACTTCATTTCATTTTTTTGGTCTTAAGTGTTTATTAGACACTTACTTGATTTGTATGGGTTTTTTTTATGAAGGTTTTATTTTATTAGTATATTTGCAAACAGTAAGATAACAAAATATAGATATTAAATGAAGGCTGAATGATGATCAAAATTATTGAAGGTTCCATCTTGTAATTCTGAAAAAAATTTAAATTTCTTCAATCAAGCTTATGATTATTTAAAGGGGAATTTTAATAATTTCTTTTGAAATGAGGAATCTTTATATCTGGTTCCTTTTCCAAACTTTGTTCTATCAAATTTAAAAATGAAAGTGTAAAACCAGGAAGTAATTAAATTTGAACAAAGTCAGATTCTTGAAATGTCAATTACCAATGATGTAAGATGAAAATGATTATCAAAATAATGAAAAGCTAACTAATGATTGATCAAGTCATTACAGATGACATTCAAACCAATAGACATGTTAAGAGAATTTTCATAATTCAGAAATGACAGCTAGAGAATGACAAATTTGCCTAGATGACTTATAATGATTAATTTGGTGTATGTCATGCAGTCTTGCCATCTTCACTAATACAGAGACTTGACAAGCACATGTCACCCATGGTAATATACAGGTTGACAGGCAGAGAGTAAATTAAGAAGACCCTGGACTCATTAACATCTTTGTCCACGGCCTGAGGTGCTTCTCAAGGAAGACCATGTCAGTAGATTAGAGTCTATTGCTCTACAACTAATATCTATTTGTGAATAGAAAAAAATGCTTTTTGCCCATTTTTTTCTTAACGGTACAGTTTGTACTTTATTAGTTTTATTTGACATAATATCAAATCAGGACTCTTTTGTAGTTGCAAATAAAAATAAAATGCGATTTTATTCAGAACAGGGAACAGTACTTAACAAGTTTTACCTGATGTGATATCCAAATTAAGATGATGGAAATGTTCATGTTTTCTTTCAGTGTGTATATAGTCATAGTCAAACTATTCTTAAGTTCATAAGTTCATTTATTGTTTTTTATGTCGATTGAATAGTTGCTGTGGCAGGGCATGTGCAGCTTTGCAGGTGTTATGATCATGCATTGCGGATGGGGACATAAAAGTTATAACATGTTTTAAAATATAATACTAATATGCAAATTACGGACATTTTACCAGTAATATTGCAATATGAATTATAGTTATGTGATGCATCCACAAAGCCTTGTTTGGAAAACAAAGATATTTCAACATAATTAGGTATAATTCTTAGTTAAATAATTCAGGATTAAATGTCCTACAGTATTTTATTTTTTTATTTCTGTAAGACCTTAGCATTGCCTCAGTCTTAGCTGCTTCTAAAGCAGTGGTCTCTCTAAAGCATGTCAGGACTGGGAATTGTACAGTGCCTAAGGGGCTTAGCAAGTGCTTCATACCTTTGGACAGATGCATCTACTGCTAGCATGCTCTGTAGCAGATCAGGACTCTGTGAGCACTGTAAAGTGCCCGAGGTGCTTCTCCAGCAAGTGCTCCATTCCTATGGACAGATGAGTCTACTGCTCCATAACAGACACTGATGCTATATTGCCTAGGGCACCTGTTGTGTATTGGTGGCAGGGCCAATGATTAATAGCTTATATCACCCAGTGTCTCTAACACCCTACTATTAATGACCTAATGATGACTTGATTTCCTCAAGAAGAGTTTGACAGCTTTTCAGCATTGTAAAAGGTGTGTGGTGACTCGTGGATGTATTTCAGTGTTGGATAGTCTTTGAAAGTGTTTAGGTGACTCTAGTCATTGTGAAGGGTGTTGGTCCTTGGATACTGATCGACTTATGCTTTTTTGCGACCGAACTCTTGGATTGTTGCTCATTTACAAGTTCACTGTAAGTGCATTTTGTTCTCTAAGATATTTTTGGCCAGGTAATAGCTTAAACAATGTGTTTTGTAGGTCTGATACAAGGTTATCATCTTACTCCTACTGTTTTTCTCTTCTTTGCATATTGATGCTTTGGAGTTAAGCCATATGGTGATCTTTGAAAATGGAGTTTAATTTTTATCGCCATTGTGTTTTCTATCTTGTCTGAATTCAGTTTTATCCTGTGAGTGTATTTTGCTCATCTTTTTCATGAGATGCAAATTATATATTTCCTAAAAATGTCAAGTCGTATATTTTCTCTGGAAACATTACCTTTCTTTTCAACACAAACATCAAGAAAATGGTTGTTGATTATATAGCAAAGATGGAGACACAAAGAAATATAAGAAAATTTATTAATTTTTCATTTGGGTTAAACTACAGCTCCTCCTTACTAAAAACAAATTCTAATATATCAACAAATCTAATTATTGACAGCCATTTTAACAAATTACATTATTGTCAGCCATTATTACCAGCATTTATTTTTTAAAAAGATGATATACCAGTGGTAACAGACTTATTCACAAAAATGATAAGAAACTTCAATCTCCAGAATTAATTTTCATGAAACCTGTCTGTAATTATCAGTCACTAAGCGGCCAGTCGTTGACTGCAAGAAATCAATATGTTTCATGTGGCTGCTATAATCAAAGAGAGCGACAATGAGCGGTTATGTAATGTGCATGTTATATAAGCATCGCTAAACACTACCAGCAGATGGACATCTGGTCATCTGTTTTATTGTACATCAGTGGTCAGTGTTAACTGACCCCCTTACTTTGTTACCAGAATGGTCAGATTTCTGGAGATCAAGCTGTGCATGTTACCTTAATTTGGGGACAGGAGTACATTGTGTAGGTCATCTGTGTGCTGTGAGTCCAGACTCCTTTGTGATATGGATGTTCATCAGTTGTAGTTGAGATCTGGATTATGGATACCTTTGGATTTTGAGGGTTCAAACTCGGCACGTTACCTCATAAGTTGAGGAACACAAGGACTTGGTGTAGGTGTTTGTGTGTTGTGTTTCCTTTGTAATGTGAGTTTTGGTTATATTGTTGATAACTTGCTGTGAGCTATGCACATCCTTGATGAGATGTACAGATTTTGGATATTCACTATATCATGGTCCTTAAAAGTGAAAAGGTAGTGATCTAGGGTAGGTTGTTTCTGTGGAATTTGGTTTTCTTAGTGTAGCAGTAATGTGTTGTGAATACATCCTTGCATTGTTAATAGAATGAACACCTGTGGATTTTTTAAGTTCAAATTCTGATAATAACATTTAAATTTGGTGATTTGGGGGAATTTGATGGAGGTTATCTGTTTGTTGTATTGACGTGTTGTGATATGGCTATTACATTCAGAGGGTGATAACTTCCTCAAATGGATATATATGATATGAACACTTCAAACTCTGCCAGATTCATGTACGTTTAGGGACACAAGATTTTGGTGTATCTTCAGCATAGCAGTTTTAGTTACTATATGAACATCTTGTATGTATCATTTGCTCAATGTGTTCATTTAGAACAGTTTAAAGTTGAAATTTAGAGACGCAATAATTTGATGCAGGTTTATTTATCTGTGGGCCGTGCCAGTGGTTGGGAACTTGAATTGTGTAGATGATAAGATGTTTAGTTGAAATTTGTTCCATGCTAAAGGTTGGTTGAGGGTTGTATAGCAATATTATTATTTGAGAATACATGGCTTTTATGAAAAACTCTCTCCTACTGTTTGATGGGAATTGATAAATTACCAATGTGATAAATGAAAAATTCACCATAAGACTATATTGTCAATTCTGTCTGCTTAACATTGCCTCAAGAACACACACAAATTAAAGAATTACATTCACATAAGTTTTAAATATATAAAAACTGACCAAAATAAGGTATTTTTCACATAAAAAAAAGAGATGAATTTACTACTCAAAATGAAAAGATAAACTGTCCAAAATGATATTTATTTAATTGTTTGAAAAAAATCTGTAAAATACAGGACAGAACTCATGAACCAGTGCGGCACAGTGGCTGCTGGACGCTTAGATCCAGCTAAAAAGTTTCATTATTTTCACAAAAATTCTCTTTTTTATATATTTATTTCAGAATTAGGTGTGGAGACAATGCATACCTGTATTGAGAACAAAGTATCATTATTTCACAAAAATATGATGGATCAAATTTCTCAAATTCATATATTTATTTCAGAAGGTGAAAGTGTGAGGTGAGGAGACAGTATGGCGACGCCCTCTCCGGTGGACACAGTGGACGGTCGGCCCGCTGAATATGGGCTGTCCCTCAAGGAACTCCGCGAGCTCATGGAGCATAGGGGTGCGGAGGGATACGAACTTATACAGACCAAGTATAATGGAGTTACCGAAATGTGTAGAAAGTTGTATACATCGCCAAATGAAGGTATGTTCAGAATAATTTTCTTATCAAACATATATACAATAGAACACGGAAAAACAAACTCCAAGGGATCAAATAATTTAGTTCACTATATCCGGTGTTCACTACTCGCGTTTCACCGCCACACGTAGGGCGTTTGATGGGACTTGAAAAATTGTTCACTTTATCCGATTGTTCGCTATATCCGAGTTTGTGATATCTGTGTTCTACTGTATATAAGAATAGGGATCGTTGGCAGTTTTTCACATTAGTAGAAAAAAAGGCTGATTGATATTCAGAAGTTTACACAAGGGCAAAGGCCTATTTAAAATTCAGAGCATTATAAAAAAATTTGAAATGGTTCATTGTCAAAGATGCCTTCCCATGCTCTGCATACAAACTTACCTTTATGTAGTGCCAATATCAAGCTTAGTTGATGACAGGCACTTTGTTTCACCTCATTTGATATATTTGCAAGATTGTTTGCAATCTCAACTACTTGAGGATCATACATCCACAAGCAGGCATGAGGCTAGACCTAAACTTCTGTCGCTGAATGCTGTATCCTCGCACAGCGAGCCCCATTCTAACTATCCAGTGGGGTTGCAGGTAGAGCCTCTCGACCTAACATGAGGCAGACCAAGAAAGTAGCATTGTCAATTGTGATATGTTTGTATAAACTGAAGTTGCATTGATAGTTGATAGTTATAATTATTATTTTTTAAGTTCCTAAGATCAACAAAATACCCCATCTGAGACCACAACATCAACACACCTTCTAGAGAATAAGCTTCATGTCTGTCTTGCAATAAGCATTTTTGTAACTTAGGGCTGGAAAGTGATCTAAAAACCCTCTTCCTTTTCCAGTGGAGTACCATTGTTGTACAATTACTCTGTTGTTATGCCAACACTCATTCTGCCAGCTGAACAGTTCAGTAGGTGAAACCTGTATATGTCTTTCTCTTCTCCACTCATCAACTGACATTTCCTCTTAAAGTTAAAAACAAAAATGTGTGATCAGGAGGTTTACCATTGTTAGGCTTCCCTTGAATCGATAGCGTTAAGAATGTTATGGGAATTATTGGACCTAGATATCAAATCTAGATTTTTCTTACTATCTTTTTGTTGGATGTATGTTTGACATCATAATAAAAATTCAAGTTAGGTTATTTTATTTGTTTTTTGGCAAATTATAACTCCTTTTCATCCTAAACTCTCCAATGCCATATACAGAGCCTAACTGATTCTGAACTACATTCAAATGAATATTCGGCAAACCTCTCAACCTCTTTTCCCAAAACCCAGTACACTTACTGTGTTTCTGAAGGCCAAAATGTCTTTGAAAACATCACCCAAATTGCCTTCCTGTTAAACTGAAGCCATTGTATTGTCCCACCCTGACCCCGATATACTTCTTTCAAAACTTCCTCTGTGTTCGGGGCAGGATAGTGCAGTGGTTAGTGCGTTCAGCTTCTGATCAAGAGATACAGGTTTCGAATCCTGCCAGGGGCTCGTCAACTTTGTCTGCAGTAGAGAACTGTTTTACATGCAGTAAGGACTAGGTGTGATGCTGAATTTCAGTGCAGTAAGCCAATGGTTCACTTGTTCCAGCCAATGCTCTGGGCTTTACCGCAACACATAACAACAATAGTGTTGCAGGCTTTCTCTCTTCAATAATACCAGTGGCCGTGATATAAGTGAAATACTCTTGAAAGCAGTGTTAAAACCTAAATGTCAACTCTTCCTCTGTCCTCTGTACACGATCACCTGATGCAAACCATACAACCTCTGTATCCTTAACTTGACCCAAATGTACTGATTTCAAAGTCTTCCTCCATTTTCACCAACTCTTGATTTACCTATTTCAAAGCCTGAATAAACCTTTATGCACTTGTTTCAAAGTTCTCTTAACTTTCCACAAACCCTCAGCAAAATCTTAATGCACTAATTGCATGCCCTTTTCAATAAACCTGAATGGTGTTTGTATCCCTAACCTCCTATTCAAATTTTTCTTTCCACCCAAAACTCTCAAATGCAGCTCTTACAAACTTCCTAGTTCTATTTCCAAGTTTCATTTATTGCAAACCTCTCTACATCTCCCTAAGATGCATCCCCTCTTCAAGCTGCTAGCCGCCTAAGGAGCTTGTGAAGTAGCTCTAATCCTGAAATGGGTATATTTATCTTCTTTCATTGTCAGCTGGAAATAGTCCCTCCTCTGTCACTGGCTGTTTGGTGTCCATGCTTAGCTAGCTTGTGTCGGAGACTGACCCAGCTCGGAGCTACAGCTCCCGTCTGCATGTGCTTATTGAGGTGCTTCACATGCAGTTCCTCCCTGCATGAGGAGTCCAGTTCCTCAACACCAGTTGCAGCAGATGCAGTCACGTCTGCCCCTCTCAGTTGTCAGAATGTGGAGGTCGGCTGTGATCTTCTCGCGTCTGCTTCCAGATGCTCTCTCCCGGCTAGCAGCCATCTTCTCTTCTCGGTTACAGATCGATATATCCTCGGTAAAACTGTTTCTTCTCGGAGGCAGATGACCTTTGGCATTTGCGAGAAACGGTTTCAAAGGTTCTGATAATCCATTTCAAAGACAAGATCAGATTCAGGACTGGCTTTAACTGAGGTTGGCTATGTGGAGAGATAATCAATATGTTCTGATAACGCTGGAGCGTGTTGCCACATTAGAGCAACATATTACAATGGCATTCTCCTGTTTACATCCATTCCGTCATGTTATCTTTTTCAAGGAGATCATGGGCGCTAATGGCAAGAGACTCTCAGCTCATTTCCACATACACTCCTGAGTCGAGTCTGTAGCATCGAGACACACCTGATTAAGCGGCACATTATTCAAACAGTCCTTGGAGACTCTGAGGCACATTCAACAAGGCATCGTCATCAAGCGATGCCCACCAACTACTTACAGTTACTATCATCTTGTGTAATTAAAACCTTTCAGTTTTACCATACAACAAAAAGAGTGCTTCGTGGCAGTAGGGATTTTTTCTCTTCAAGTTTTAAGATGTCACTGTATTTATAGCTTGGTGTATCCAATCGACCTTCCCTCCACACGCCACGCCCCAACCCCCAACCCCCCCTACACCCCCCTCCCCTCCCGTAACAGACAACAAAGAGGGTGCATTATTCTTAATTTCAATTTAATCAATTGTTGATTTAAGAGTTAATTTTTGCAACATCAAAATAAAACATAT
The DNA here is from genome assembly GCA_916613615.1 of Steromphala cineraria. Classification (NCBI taxonomy): domain Eukaryota; kingdom Metazoa; phylum Mollusca; class Gastropoda; order Trochida; family Trochidae; genus Steromphala; species Steromphala cineraria. Next base: position 39,446,018 of record OU744726.1, read on the forward strand.
CCACAGGAGACACGGGTTTGATTAAGTGATTCACAACTTCTAGGGATACAATCATGTCAGTCACTTTGGGTTATTTAAAGAATTATCTTGAAAAGGAAATAGATATTTCTTTTGCATAATGTATTGGACTCTAAGTTTCTCAGGGTTCATTTCAAACAATCTCTTATTTCAATTATTATATTTCATCATAACGTTCTTAAATTCTTTGTTATCTAAAATCAACTTTTTGCAATAGAATTCCAACTCCCAACATAGATTTTTTTTTATCTAACACATCTTTTAGCTCTTTCTATAAAAGGACCAATTATAAGTTTGATGAATACCTGATTTGAAAGAATAATCTCCATTTTGCATGCATCAATTAAAAAAATGTATGAATCCATAAACAACTATAATTCAATATTCATTGCAATCTTAGATATATATATGTAAACATTCTTTAATATACCTTTTCTTCTGTTCCAGGTTTAAGTGGGAACCCTGTAGATTTAGAGCATAGAAGAAAAATATTTGGATCAAATGTTATACCTCCGAAACCTCCCAAATCCTTCCTGAGGTTGGTCTGGGAGGCTCTACAAGACGTCACCCTCATTATCTTGATAGTTGCTGCAATAATTTCATTAGGATTATCCTTTTACAAGCCACCAGCTGATGACGAAGGTAGGACTATCTTTCAAATTTAAAGGCACTGTCACACATTGTCTAAGGAAATAGAACATTTTAAACCTTAATGAATTAAACCCAACTCCCTCATTATTTGTTAAAATCGTGAAAGGTGTTCACACTAAAATGACCGCTTGCCAGTGAAGTTTATAAGTCCTATGCTATAGCTATAGTTCTAGATGATATATTTTGCCTGAATAATATTTTAGTACACCAAATTTAAACGATTAAAAATTCGATAAAATGTGTTACAGTGCCTAAATTACCTTTTCTCTTCTGATGTGTGTTCAGTGTGGCAAATTAGGATTTATGTCTACATTTTGTTATGATAACCATGTTCTTTAGAAAATATATAAGAAATGACTTGCATTGTTTTTGTTTCACAAAGCAATCTTACTTATATGGACAATGTTTCAAAAAGCGATCTTGCATTGTTTTTTTTGGACAAAAATTGAATCTTTGTTTCAGCTGTTACAAAATCATGACATTTCTTTAATATTTAAAAATGTGAATTTAAATCATTCAGGCATTGTTGAAACAATGCCCAGAATAAGAGTGTGCATTTAAATATTACTTGTAAAGAGATTAAATGGAATGTAAATGAATTCTGAGAAGATTCCAATCTCAACGCAACTACCGCATTATCACGTCATCATCATTATTTTCATATTGTTCAAAACTGCTATCAGAACAAAGCTTTGAAAGTTATCTGATTATTTCTCAATCATCGTTATGTCATGATAAAAACAATATTATCCAAATAACTCAATTTGCATAATCACGTGAAATCCATTTCGATGATGCGCTGACTTTGACAACTATCTGAAAGTTATTGATTTCCTACAGATTCACTTCCAAAGACGTTTAATTTTTTCGTTTTCAATTCAGTGAATCTGACAAAATTTTAATCACCACACAGATAATGTTGAGCCGCATCTGTAATACAAACAGAGCCATCCTTTAATTGGCATTGATTGATGCTTTAAATACATAGCAATTAAAACATTTAAATTGTATCTCAAGAAATTATTTTGAATGGTTTATTGTGTAGTATTACGTAAAATCAGACACATTGATAATTAGTTCAGTGTGCAAAAATAGATTTTTGCGACTGGAAATATAATGACTTTGACAACATGCTAATGAATTGTGTTGTTAATATGCATGAAGGTTTTGAGATATTTATAGTTCAGACAAGGCAACATGGCTATGTTGCAATTGGAGCTTTTCAGAGAAAATTTGCTTTTTCTTTTTGTCATGAGAAGATTTGAGAAAAGGAGCGATCCAGTGTTATTTGCAGGAGAATGGTGGAGAAACATATCGGTGCACTGGTATCAAATACATTTTTCTGTAATGAAACTGGATTTGAAATGTTTTCATCTAGCACATTCCCTTTATACGTAGAAAGGGCTGAACATAAGAAGTTCCAAGTTCAATAAGGAAGACTGTTTTGTATTGACATGAGGAATTGAATTTGAGTCTTTAATAAAATTTTGGGTTAGAGATGATTGTCATGTCGCACATTCTCTTCATATTCAGAAAGTTCTCAACGTTTGTCCATGAACACTGTTCAGAGCATTAGTACTGAAATGTCTTTAATGAAACTCTGGATCTGAGATGATTTAAATTCTTATTCACAAACAACTTAACCAGAAACCTGTTTGTTGTAGTTAATTAGTTTTTAATTAAACCTTGTCATGTTGCATTCACATACTTCCTTTTTGCATAAACAGTGCACGATATATAACCATAAAGACTATTTGCAGTAGAAAGAGAAATTGAATTTGACTTGTGAGTCTTTAGATCTGAGATGATTTGTCATGTTAAGCATGAACACTGTTGTTTGCAGTAGTCGGGAATTGAATTTGGATGTTTAACGAAACACGAGAGAAGAGATGATTTGTTATGCACATAAGTTGACATTTGGAACAGGGAGTCGTGGTGAGGTTTGGTGTTCGATCAATGGCCACCGTTGAGAAGTGGATTGGACAAACCGAGACAGTCGTGTTCTATTCTTTCCCTCTTCCTTTGATCCCGGACACCCTACGTGGTGCGTTAATACTGGAAACCTTGTTACCCACGATGCACTTCAATCGGACCATTTATGGAAGTGTTGGTTGGTCTGGATACTGTAGCCACTTGTGATTGAAGGAATAAAATAGACTTGCTTTTAGGCTTCTACTCAGATTTGAAGAATATCTTTTATCCTGTCCATAGGGATAAGGATAGTGGGCAAGTTAGATTTTAGATTAAGATGTCCAGGTATTGAATCCAATATCAACTTAGAATTGAAAGTGACTTTAAATATCTGAAACCTATGGTTGGACCTAATGATAACAAAGAAGCTTGCAAGAAGTTTTAAGTTTTTTCCAAGAAAATGCAGGACCCTCTTGAAGCCTCAAGAGCTGGAATCGGTAACTCAGAAGACTGCAAGACTTTTTAGAACACAATAGAACTAACAATAATGACTTTTAAAATGCAGTAATGTCCTTGCAGATGACTTTTAGCACTGAAATGATGATTCTAGAGATTGTTGAGAATCCTTTTAAACCATATCATAATTGAAGATTGTAAGACTCTTTGAGCCTTTCAAACTATGGATGATAAATCAGAAAGTCACAGGACTAATACAAGACAAATGTTATGGATAGTAACTTTTTTATTGATTTCTCACAACGTTTCACGCCAATTCTTGCCCCTTCTTCAGATAGCACTTTATATGTAAAATAACAATTCAGGATACTGCAGAATTGGCTAGAAAACTTTAGAGCTGAAACTTCAAAACAGTGTGGCCTTTTAAACTGAAAATGATAACTCAGGAGACGGGGACTCCCTGTAAGCCTGAAGAAGACAGCTGGTATGGATTGCTTCCATATGGACTCTGCTCTCTTTGATTTTTCTGTCAAGATTGGCTCTTGTCTATAACAAATGGTCTCACTGTTGGAAACTTGCTGAAGATGTTATTCTGCACCATAAAACTTTCATGTTCCTTTACAATAATCAAACCATCGACTCAGTCTCATGGCCTTGGGCTGGGATGAATCTTTGATAGCACTGACGTTTTTCTGTTATTGCCAAAATGTCAAGCTTTAGTAAGGGATATTTTGGAAGCAACTCTGATGGTTTCTGCTCTTGCAAAAAATCTAAGAGTTTGGGTAAGGGGAATGTTTGGAAGCACTGTCGTCCTTACAGAGATGTGAAGGTTTATATAGGATTGGTTTGAAAGAGTACAGACTGCCGCTGGTTCCATCTACACTCCATATGTTTGTACAGGAAATTGCAGGACGTTCCCAGTCTGGTTCTTATGATGAATGGTTTCCTGATGCATTCAGTCCTATACCAATAGTGAAATGTAATTTAGAATATATAATCGATATCGATTGAAAATACTGGTGTTTTTTTATATCATGAACTTTCTGAAAGAATATATTTGTCAGAGTGCTTATTTATTTTTGAAAAAAGAAATTGTTTGGTAACAGTTTGATATTGACCATTTATGGGCTGATAATGTCAATTCATATGATTATCTATTTTCAAAAATTAGCTATCTGAACAGTACAAACATTTAAGGAAATGTCTCAAAGGATTTATGAACTTAGCATTACTAAGTAATATATTCAAAATACTACCTGTAGAATAAGTTTACCTTTAGCATTGAAAATAGACATATTACCCTTGATACCTCTGCCCTAAACAATGAAAACAGAACAAAAGTTTTCTTGTGGCATGGAGAGAATTTCATGTAGCATTAAGAAACAGTCGTGAACATTTTTACCCTTGACATTTTTGCCCTAATCAGTAATGTTGAGATGAAGTTTACCTTGTGGCATTAAAAAAAGTCATTTTACCCTTGACATCTTTGGCCTTGAAACCTTGAAAGAAAAACTAAGTTCCCTTTTGGCACAGAAGGAATTTCAGATTCTTTTCCTTGTAGTTTTATTAATAGTCATAAATTACCCTTGACATCTTTGGCCTTGAAACCTTGAAACAAAAACCAATTTCACTTGTGGCACAGAAAGAATTTTAGATTCCTTACCTTGTAGCTTTATTGATAGTCACTTTACCCTTGACATATTTGGCCTTGACAGTGATAACAAAAACCAAGTTCACTTATAGTACGGAAGGAATTTTGGATTCCTAAGCTTGTAGCATTAGAAATAGTCATATTACCCTTGACATCTTTGCCCTCAAAGGTAATAACGATGCACAAGCTACCTTATGGCAGGGAAAGAATTATGGATTCCAGCATGTGGTTTTCATTGGGTAGTTCTCAGACATTCAAGGAGTGATTTGGCGTCAACGGTGTTGATGAAGAACAAACAGTTTACCAGAGGTAGAGGAAAGCAAGTCCACAGAAGCGGCTGGTGTAAACATATTGGGGTGCAGAGTCTGGGCTTGCTGCTTGTGGAAAGAGATATCCCTGAAGAGGTACCAGGGAAGATCATGCTTCACTTACCCACTTGTAATATCACAGGGTTCACCTTTTTGCCTTGATTTGACTCTTGTTTTAATGGTTCTAACAGAGCACCCTGTGGTTAGATTCACATAACCTAACATTTCTTTTGAAACCCATGCTCATGTTCCAAATTTCCAAGTTACATTTCTTGATTTCTAAATTTCTTGTGAATGTGCCATTGAAGTATTGACAGAACACATGTGGTCAATTTGTTAATTTCTCTATTTCAAAAGAAAAGGATTGGTTTTCCAAAAAACTTTCATTTAAATTATCATCTCCATTATATGAAAGAAATCTAGCAATATGTTGTTTAAGGCGTTTTAGAAGTCGGAAATATCAAGAAGACAAGGAGTTATATGGATGATCAACTTCTTTATTGTTAAAGTAGCAAAATCGTTATAAAGAACTTTACTGAATGCCACTTTCTACAAAAAAAGATGTTGTTCATCGGTGTAACTCTTGGTCTTTCTTTATGTTGTTGATAGAACTTATATAAACTTGAGTTCCTTTAGTTATGTTCTTTGAAGAAAGTAAAGCTTTTTCATGTCTGACATCACAGAACCTGATTTGTATCAACATCTCCGAATACACCTCTTGTCTATCTGTTTAATTTAAATTTTTGACATAAAAAAAAATCATGTCAAATTTTCAAAGAAATTTACAAAAAAAATTAAGAAATGTTTAATTTTATCTTGACATGTGGATATTTAAACTAAAGCTGCAAAAAAGCATGTCAAATTTATTTTTCAAAATTTTTCAAAGAAATTTCAAAAAAAAATTAAGAAACGTTAAATTTGACCCTGACATGTAGATATGTAAGCTGTTGGTGAACTTGAAGCACTTAGTTTATATAATGTGAGCATCTGGACTTTTAACAGCATACAGCTGTAAGATTAACTAAGTGAAGTCTGTTAGATGTATTATAACAGTTGGACTCCTGCTGGTTGATGTTGTTTTCAGATATAAGCAGTTGTTGAGACATTAGTACCTTATTAGGATGGCAAATGTTGATAATGATTCTTTCAGACATTTAGGTTCTTGTATAAGTAAAAATAACTTCTCCAGATGATGTTAAATGGCACAAATGTATGTTGCAAGAAAGTAGTAATTAGGAAATTAGTATCAAAGTATACTGTTCAAAAATTTTTTCCTAAAGTAAAATTAGTTCTATGGAAATCAGTTTGATTGACAGTGGGAAATTGTATCTTCAAGCTGAGTAAAAGTTGAATGGTTTCTTTGACAAAAGCTTATTTTGATAGTCTGATCTAAGTAGTTTCGTGGAAACTAGTACATGAAGATTGTTCTGCATTGCTGCTTGAGATCTAGGTAGTTGTGGGGAAATTAGTACTATCTTTAGGGTAAGCACCAAAAGATGGATGGATTATTTTGACAGAGCAGTAGCTTACTTAACATTGGATATCAGATCAAAGCATTGCTCCAGGCTCTTTGTACTATTATCTTAACAACTAATGTTGCAAGCTCTTTTCACAAGGGGAGCAATAATAAATAAACAGGAGACTAGAATACAAAGGATTTCTCAGATTTAGATGAGTTTTTTTGTGCACAAAAATCTGTATCTTTGTTATTCATAATCTTAAAGCATTTTAATGTCATGTGTGTTTCTTCAAGTTAACACCCAACCTGCCAGTGTTCAGTTAACCTGCCAAACAACAACTGATCGGTTTTAAACAAATGTGTGCATATGAAAATTATTTCTCGTATTTGATGTTGTCTTTAGGTTAAAATAGCTGTTCATAGATATTCATGTTAACATAACTATTTGTCCTATTTAAATTTTCTTTGTTGTCAAATGTTGAGGATATTAACTTGATTAATGAGGTGTAAGTTTAGGCACTTATAGAAACTGTAGGAAGTTCACAGTGGGTAATGTACAATAATGGGAGAGTGAAAAAGCTAGAGAAATATTTATTAATGACTAAAGAAGAAGAGTCATTGGTCTATGACATATTCATCATACTGACTTTTGTTGTGTCAAATCTGGATAAGGAAAAATGAATCCTGTTGCATTATTAATAAACAGATCATGCTTGATTAACTTGAGAGAAATGCTGATCAAATAGTTGCTAATTTTCTCTTTTGATCTTCAGAGAGATGAAAGGGAGTGAATTGAGACAAGGCAAGATCTAACCAAGGGCTTTAATTTCGGATTAGATTGATTTGGGAATAGTCTGAATTGAGTCGCTCCCACCCACTCTGCTATTGTAATTGCGAACAAATTGTCCAATCCACGGGATTCTAATTTCCTCTCACTTTAATTCAGCTATTTAGGTTTATGCCTGCAGTGTTTTGGTATTAAAGTTTATTTCAAAAGATCTTTAGCTTGTATTGATAATACATCAGACAAGTATTTTTTATTATTAAAATTTTGACATCAGACAAATATTTTTTTAATTAATATTGTGACATGATACAATTTCAAATAACCGTTATTGTTACAGGTGGTATTTGGAGTTTTTGTTAATTTTGAAAGAATTTTCTGATGCAGCTTCAAATTTAATCTCAATACAACCTTTTAATAATTTATTCGAAATTTTAAAAAGATTTCAATGAAAATTTGTTGTTAATTTAATCATTGTTTAGAAAATTGGTTCAAAAAGACCACACAAAAAAGGCTAAGTAAAATAAGTTGTCCAACATGGCATCTTGATGAAAACAAGGCCACAAGCTAATTAAGTCTATTTCTCATCAGTCTAAATGAGAAAAGTCTTGTTTTAGGATAAACCAAGACTAACAGACTTGTAAACATTTGTTGACAGCTGACAAGAAGAGGAAGGCATCTCCTAATGAAAAAATCTTGCAACAGTCAGAATTGTTTTTGAAAATTAACAGATGATGTTGTTAAACTCCCTGCAATTATCAAACATTTTTTTTTTTAAATACGTGCAGACAAAATGATAGTCAGAGGATGAAGAAAGACCTTAAAATGTTTTATGTAACATTTTGGAGAAACATTTTTCAGAAAGGCCTGAAAATGTTTAATTTGAAGAGTTGTTTTGAAATATCTTTGGAATTGAATTAAATATTTTTGTAAAACAGTATTTTCATGCAGAATCATTTGGGTTTGATTCTCTTCTTGAAGAAATGATGAGGATTAGGGATGGCCAACTAAGTGGACACCTTTATTTACTGCTACAGTGTAATCCATTGCTGAAATATATATTGTTCCGGTTAAACCTTGAGACTCATTTCAAGTAATCCTGCACAAGATCTTGCCAAGAGTCAAATTCGACCAGCATCTCATGATGTAACTTTGATTCAAGCAACTCTCTAGAAACTGAAGACGTAACTTTGATTCAAGCAAGTCTCCAGAAACTAAGGACTTACATGAAACAAAGCCCTAACCAAGTAACCCAATCTCAAGAACCTGACTTGATAAGAATCCAATAATCACTGATTTATATCACTGCAAGTAAATGTACCTTTATTTGCCTCCAAAGTGATCCGTAGAGCAACTAACTGATGGCAAAGGTCGGAAGACTAATGAGAGATTCCAACCGTTGATCACTGACTTGAGGACGTTTAGCTGATTAACTGTCAACTCTGTGTGCCCGGAATGAGGCTCCCACTGAGAGATAATGAAACTTGCTGCTTGCCGAATGTCGACTTTAATTGGACTTCCAGTCAGTCCAAATTTCTTTCCAAAATCGGCAGTCATATGACCTTTGTGCTTCTATTTAGCGCCAATGTGCGTGTGGTCCCGGTTTGATTTGGCATTCCTCCAAACTTGACCTTTAGGCTTTGTCTGTTGACCAACTTTGACCGTCTTGCATCTTTATTTGGCACCAATGTCCTTTCACTCTGTTCGATTTGGCATTCCTCCAACCTGACCGTTAGACTTTGTTCTTCACCAACCAACTTGCTTATATACTCTGAGCCAATGTTCCTGCGGTTCCTGTTGACTTTCCTTTGGACTTGACTTTCAGGCTTTGTCGGTTGGCCAACGATGACCATCTTGCTCCTTTGGAGACAAACAGTCATTTATTGCTCTCTATAAGATTTAATATTCAATGAAATCTTTCTTGCTTTTGGTTGACATGTTGACAAACGCTGACCAACTTACTACTGTATTATATCCACGGGTCTCTGGTTGATATTACATTCCTTCAAATCTGTCCTGTACGGTTTTGCTTGTTGACAAACGTTAACCAACTTGCTTCTGTTTGGCACCAATGTTCAAATGTTCTTTGATTGATTTGGAACTCTTCCAAACCTGACTTTCTGTTTACCAACATTAAACAACTTGTTTCTAATAGAGCCAATGTTTGTGTTGCCCCTGTCTGATTGCCATTCCTCCAACCGTTCCCTTTAAGCTCTGTCTGTTGACCAACAGTTTAGTCTTGAATGGTATTGACCAGTGTCCAGACCTTCTCTGCCCACTGACCGCTTCTCAATTGTAAGGATGGCATACTTTAATGACAAAGTAAGCTTTGAATTGGCTAGAATCAGAGGGCCAGAAATGAAAGACCAACAAAGAGGGCTTGCTAAAGTTTGCCATCAATTGACCACTCACCGTATCAAGATTAAGGAATGATTATGCTTACCTCTAGGTCAGGTCAAAAATTTAAGACTAATGTTTCTTCTTCAAAGTAAGATTTCTCGTGAATAATGGCTGCAATATTGCAAAACACAACTCACTCTTTCATACAAAGTAAAATGTCATTCTTGGTCCAAAATTGACATCTAAGGTATCATCTTTTAAGAGGTAAGATTTAAACCTACTCTTAGATGAGGTCTATAATCAAACACCAAGTGTCCTTCTTCAAAGTAAACTTTATAAAACTTAACCTGCAAAGTACACTGATCGTGATCTGACTTGTCAGATGAACATGCCCTCTGACAATGTATTCTTTGGATTAAACGTTAGAGAGAGGTCCAATACTCCAAACTGGTAAGGATTATGAATCCACAGATACCATCCAGAAAGAAAAGACAAAATTGTGTTCAAATATTGGCAACTGCCAGGAATATGTCTACAATGACTTGAATGACAATAACAAATTTCTTTGAGAGAGATTTTACAAGTTTAGTTAGTTGGGAATTTATTCAGAATTTATCCTGAATCTGAGTAAGTGACCAAAACTGTTTGTCTTCTTTCAACAACAAAATCTTGCCAAGATAACAATGGTATAATTTTTGTTTCAACTGACAAAATTTGAAAACAGAAATTCTTCATCAGAGATAAAATTATTGTTTCATTGTCCACAGACATATTCAAACTTCTCAGAGAAGACCCAGTAACACTAGAGATTTGTCCTAACCTCTCGTTTTTCCAAATTGGCAATCGACCAACTTGATGGCAGTTCCAGAGATCATGGTCCAGACTGTTGTGTGGAAACTATTCAGTCCACACCTTCTCCGATAACTTCTTTACCAGACACTCAGACTGTAGTTGACATTCTCTCCAAATATGTCCCAGTCATTTACTCTACTCTTCTGTTTAGCAGTTGATAAGGACGGCCAAACCTCGTCTGTCATCCAGACCCTAAAGCAAAAATATTCAATTGATGACCAACCAAGTCTACTAAAGTATAGCAAGTCTAGATCACCCAGCTTAAGGTTAAAGCATCTTCTGGGCTCCATTTTGTGATAATACATCAATTGTTTAAAAATATTGTCAATATTGGAAAAAAATACTTCTGACTAAATGTTAGTCTTAGACAAACCATACATGAACATTACTTTGGATGAAGGATGATTGGATAAAAAGCTTTTGAAAAATATTTCTTTTTGATAAGTCACAATCCAAACTTTTGAATCTCACCTAGTTGTATTGATGGAAATTTGAAAATAGGAATTGTAGAAACAGCAAAAAATAAGATTTAAGTTAAGTTAACTTGTTGGGTTAACCCTTTCAACCCTAAAGCTGGGTCAAAATCGTACTTGTTCCTGCTTTCTTAAGCAAAAGTCAGGTACCACAAAGAACACCGTTCAACTTAACCTTCGAGAACGCCTGCTTTCTTGGGAATTAATTTGTGACATAACAACTGCAAAGTATTATTACATTTTAATTGAGGTATATACAAGTTAGATATTGCCATATAAGTATTATATTCCAGTTTCTTCTATGACAGGTAATATTTAGGAAATCAAATGAAAGAAAGCAGAGACCTCATCAAACAAATCCGTCTTTCACATTTCACTTCAAATATACGGACCTCCGAGATAAATCTCTCATGACAAACCGGGCAACCGCTGCAAGGGAGATAATCGTGTATAATCAATAAAGAGGCAGCGCTTTAATACCTTTAGATGAACTAAAAGCCAACCAGTGTTTGTTTGTGTCAGCCTATTGAATAGACAGTTAGTTATAATTGCTGAAATTGTTTTGCCAATGCCATTTTGCGTCATTGATTTTAGATTAAGTCTGAGAAAAAGAGCAAATTTGTTCACCATAATTGACTTCCCTTTGGCCCTGTTTTGCTGGATCGCCTTTTGTTGGCCCATCTTTCTGTTGTACATTTTCTCTGATCTAAATTTCGTTGAATTAAAGGATAATCACTATACATTGTTGGAAGTTAAAGGATAATGAAAGTTTCAGTTAACATCGTCTATCATTGAAGATTCTTTAGATGTGTCCGAGGATAAGAGTCTTGTAGTTATCTTGTTACTGTTGGAGATAACTCTCTATAATAAAGATTAGAAATGTTGATATTTGAAATTGAATAGCCATATGTTGACAGGTTTCTCTGCAATGCAAGTCCTGATTATTTTGCAAGCTTTCTCCCCTTATGTGATGTAGGATAACGTCACATGTGATAATAAAGAATGCCAAAATGTTTTAGCGAAAAAAGTTTAAAATTAAATATGATTTGGACTTCAAATATCATCCAAACTTTTAAGGATGAAAAAGATATGTTTATGGATGATAAACATACACAATTTTCATAATAGAGAAATTTTTGTATACATTTGTTTGCTGATTTGACTAGATGAAAATGTTGTATACCAAATGTCACTGTTGTTAAACACTGTTGTGTAAATTCATCGTTGGAGATTTAGAAGATTTGTAATCATACAAGCACATAACATTTGTGCATCAATCTAAATGTTGATAGTGCCGAATAATCATCTTTTTTTTACAATTCTGACGTCCTGGCATAGATTCTTATTTCTTATATACACGGAATGTCTCCAAAATGACGTTTAAACATCCATAACATATTACACACCATTGTCATTTGTCAGTCATATCACTTGCTTATGAACTCATATGACCGCTGAAGCATTTCTGTAAGTTCATTTCCTGAGATGACATGCACTGTCCCCGGCTGCTAGGAAACAAGTGCACCGACCAGCTCATCCTTTTGAACTCAACAACCTAGTCCGAGTACAGCTGATCGAAGGTTAAGCTCAAGACAGGCCTGGACATAACCATTACTTCCTTATCCCATTGATTTTGAGTTAAAAAGAAGATTCAACGATTGAGATAGACATATTTGAGAATTGGCTATTTTCAGGTTAAATAATCTTGAGCCATTGCCCTTATAAGCTTCAAAAATTTTAGTCGGCCATTTTGAACATTGGATGAAAAAATGGCGTCTGCTTTTCCCAATCCCTGAAGGTTCAGTAGTAATGCTTTTGTCAAAATCTTTTTGTGAAGTAAAAGGATTAATTGATTTATATAAGTTTGTTAGGTAAAACATTAGTAGCAGATGCAGAGGAGGAGGTCTTATTCAGGCATTCAAACAAACAAATGTTGAGGGGTTTTCTTTAGGATCGCAGTGAATAAGCCCATCCCCGACTCTTTTGCATTATGTGACCCCCCCTGTCCAATGATTTTAGGAAGGTTGAGTAATAGAAAAGAACTTTTGATTTCATTTATGATCAATAAAAACCATTTAGGATCCTATACTAAGCCTTGGTATAGCTTGAGCCTTTGCTTCTACAAGGGCAAAAGAGTTTGTGAGCAAATTGGTAATCAATATTTACAGTCATTCCATTTCAGAGTTTACATGACAATAATATTCAAGTGTCCCCTGAGAGAGAATACTTTGATGTCTGTTACCATCTTGATTGGTCGAGTCAACAGGGGACTATCGGGCAGTTATGTACTTGAAGCAACACTTTTGATGCCTGACTTATTGCATTGATTTTACATTGCATTCCGGCGTTGTTCCTTCTTTCTGGCTTTCCTTGGTTAATGGCACTGACATTTCTTCTGCAAGAGCTGCTCTAGAGGTTAACAAGTTCTGCCATATGCCAAGAGGATATATGATTTTCATTACCCTCCTTTGGAAGGTTTTATTCAGATGCAAGAATCAATTCTTGACATCTTATAACATATGCCTGCTTATTTTCTGAATTGTCCAAGTTAAACTCCAAATCCGCACTCACACACTTATTTTGCTTGTTTGTTTGTTTTTATATTTATCTAAATTTTTTAGATTCATCTTGATTCATTTATCAAATTCAATATTCGGTCTATGTAAAAGCATAATAGGAGCGGTATCTTTTAAAGATATGTCCCATCTTATATGTCCTATATGTCCATCAATAAAACAAGCTTCTGTGATTTCATAAAATACTCCCAAAAAAAACGCCAAAATACACATTTTATATTCAGGTGTCCAAGATGTCAAAAAATATAGATGAGCGATTACTAAGAGAAATATGAGAGAACTTCAAACAACACAGCTGTTGCAAGTGATTGCAATTAAAGAGTACCGAAGTTCAGTTACTAAGCGATAAGCCTCATAACCTCCTGCCATCTCCAGAACCGATTCCTGGAATTCCAGAAAGTACCTGTTCCTGTAGACCAACCTCTCAAGGTCGTTGGGAGGTCACTTTGTCACTAAAGCAAACCATGCTGCACGTAAATAACTTGAAAACCTGTTGTCTGTTGCCATCTTTCACCATTCCCTGATTTTCGCTTGGTATGTGTAGCAGACAACGTGAGAACCATTTAGAAACTTGTAGCTAGGAAACTAAACTTTACCTACTTACCTACGGTTTGTATTGGGTTACAGAATGGGAGAAGAATGTTTCCAATACGTGGAATGCTTTCTTTCAGAGCTGTTATTGAACATATTTTCAGTGAAGTACATGAAGTCATAACTGCTTGGTACAGAATATGTGTAGTAAATTAGGCTGCATCCTTCGGAAAATTTCAGGAATTTGAATTTTAATGCACAACAAATCCTTCTAACAGCTCCCAAATGGTCTGACAGAGCCCCAAAACTCACTGAACGAGCTCTAAGTCCTATGATTTTGAAAGAATGACAGATTGACAGATTCCATTTTCAGATTAGTAGGGATAACGGTTTTTTGAAATCACTCATTTTGGACATTCCTTATCTTAACATTGATCATCACAGTTTTTGATGTCATTACATTTGCAATATTCCATTTTGGTGCAAGCGAAGATTACGAAAATATCCTTCATTTCCTAATAAGGACACAACAAGAAATGCACTGCCTCCAACAATGAATTGTGTTGGCAGAGGTATGGAAATGTCAAATTTTATCGATTTCTCGCTTGTACGGAGACTTCAGTGTATTTTGCCTCTACGGTCGCCACAAATCAATATATTGCTTCTACACTTTCAGGTGTATGGCTTGTTGGTTCGTTGAATTAAATTGGATCTTTTTCATCTCTCGTTTTGAAGTCATATCAAATAAATTCATGCTGAGGATATTTTGATCCCATTTCTCTCAAGGGCATGCAGGAGTATTTTCAACGCAATGGAATTTGAAATACCATCCCGACAGGACAAATGTATAATTTGAAAAATTGATTTTCACTTTATTTCATTTGTGTCACAGGCTTGTTTCAAATAGTTGATATAGTGCATGATTGTATTTGAATAATTTGGCCAATTATTTATTGGCAAGTTCGGAATTCAATTTTGATATATATCGTGAAAATTATTAGAATGGTGACCTATATATTGTATGAAGTACTTTAAAAGTTCCAATTAGGTGATATCATTAATATTCAAGGAGGGGGAAGGAATTTGTTAGTATGAGGTCACTGACCTACCACTTTCACATTTGACATGTCTAAATTATCACAATTAAGTCAATGACCTGTCTCTTTTTCAAAACTTCTACCAAGAAGAGGGGCCGCTGATATCCTTCAAACTCCTGAAAAAGTCAATATCATGATTTACTGACTCTGAAAGCTTTTTCAACTACTGGACACTTGTAGATAGAATCCTTGCACATTGTGAATTTGCCTGCAAGGATTTCAAAATATTGCAGCACTGCAATAACATGTTATCATACCCTGAAACCCATGCAGCCACCTCTGCCCCCAGCTCTCAGAGGGTTAAAGATAACACTGTTTAATGAGACATGATATCTGATGACATGAGATTAATTTCAAGATGTGTGTTCGCCTAAAAACCCAAATTCTTTCATGTCCTTCCTCTTCTTCTCAAAGCATGGATTTTGTTTGATTCAATAATCAATAGGCTTGATGACGGCTGTAATCATGTGCACGGTGACTAACTTTGTGTATTGATTTCTTAAGGCATGCTATCATTTGATAACGGTACTTTTTAGGATGAACTCACAAACGTACCTGAATGCGTGGGTGTGGATTGATTGAGGGTGCTCCGGAATTAACCTACTGGCCAACTGCTTATGGGTGAAGTTCTTGGAATGATTACCTCTCGAACGGGGGCCAGTATGGGGGTTGGAAGTGCACGGAGGTTACAAACTTCAGTACCTTCTGACGGTGTCCAAAATGGCTGCCTTCCCTGCCAACATGTTGCTGGCTTCAGATTTGGCTTGATTGTGAAGAGGTCAGCAAGTCTGTCTGGCTTGTGTGATTTTTGATATGTTAAGTGTCCACACGTTGCAGGACTTGTTAGATTTATAGGATGGCTTGTAGATTTTTAACTAAATGTTGTAAGTAATCTTTACTTCCAACACTGTCTTTTACTAATTTTTGGACTATTTCACCTAACAGAGGGGTACTATATTCAAGGAACTTCACAAGTTTGTTAGACGTTGTCTTGATGGCTGAATGGTAAAATTATTGGGATATTCAGTGCAGTCTCTGGTGTCTCTGTGGATTCAATTCCCATAAAGGACTCATCTTGAAAAAAAATAATATGAATAAATTTAAAATAGGTATGATCTTAATATGACAATGTGGTATTTTATAAAAGCTGTTCATGCAGTCAATTGAGATCATCACATCGTTTTACATTTGAACTAAAAATCTTGCTTTGTAAATGTGTTTTTTCTCCCAAGGCAATGAACCCAAAGATCTAATTGAAACTAAACACATTATCACATTTGCATATTGGGTCTGAGTGAGACGCCAGAGTAGTGTAGATTCTAACTGACGTAAATGTCTGATTACTAAAGGGCAGATTAATTAGAGTTATCTCAATTGGCTATAGTAGGTTTAGCATTTATCAAACAGAGATAAATCTGCAATACTAAAGGCAAAGTCTTGGTGTAGTGTTGCAGCCTTATTTGTATTCGAGATGTGGAAATCTTCTGTCTGTAACAAGTCAGACACAGATTTGTCTGGGGTGGAATCATTTGAATAAAGAATCAAGGAGTTGCTGATAAGAATTTCATGACATGGAATTTGCAATCAAATGTAGTGGTTTGTAGCAGGCAAAGCTGCCTTGTGTTCAGTAACATGTTGTTGGCAGCGGGTTAATGTCAAACATGTATTCCACTGGCAAATGTTTGATGTTTATATTCTTTGACTGTTTTGCTATCAATAATAGTATATAAGGTTTGTTGACAGTAACATTTTCAAAAAAGTAATTGTCTGTTCCAAGTACAAAGCATTTTATGGTATTATGGGTAAGTCTGAAGATGCAACGATTCTAGTTTGTTTAGAACTTATGCAAAATCAATTGAATGATTGTTCATTATTAGACTTTACCATAAATTCCTTTTATGGTCATTTGATGTAATCTTTGACTAGAGACAGCTCCTTACAGGGCCCTATTACAGTGTTTTTCCTGGAGAAAAGCTGAACACAGAGCTGTGTGGGAGTTTGTTTCTATTCTCAATTGCTTTATGTAGTGCTGAACTTGCCCTTAGTACTATTTTGTATGAGCTTATTAAAAGTTTGATATTAATGAAACAATTTTCCAATGATCTCTCAATTTTGTCCTATGTTTTTTCCTCTGAATCATGCAATGAACCTATCGTGCTGGGTTAGCTAGTGCAAACTGTTATGCTTGAAAATACTCTGCGATCACTATCAGTTATCTCAATCAATGGATCCGCATTTTCATCTTATCTGATTTGGTCTGATTGCAGGATTGTTTGTTACATTCTTCTTGAGGTTGATCAGCTCTGATTATAACAATTTTACCACAGATGAAAAACATCCAAGTGCATATTCCATACATACTTTAGTGTGCTCATCAAAGGGGCTATGGTTTAACTTTAACCCTCGTGCTGCCGCAGTCTTCTAATCACAACATTTATAGTTTTTAGTTAGTAGTATCAAGGAGTTGTATCAAAGTGAACATGTATTCCTTTTGAACACTGTAAAATTAACCTCTCAGTACTATCACAGGGTAATTAATGCTAAAGGGAACACTTTACTTTCTAATTAATAAATGTCCAACAATATCTTGGTTAATTTCTTTATAACAGGTGTTGTAAATATCTCAAAGAAGTCAGGCACATTGATCAAGGCTCATGTTTCTCGTTTCAAGGATACCATCCTGTCGTACACGCACACATATGACGTAAACAAATCACAACTTTTTAACGATGCAGTCGTTAAAGGAGTTCTCTTCGTTGTGGACTGAATTCACCTGGATTATAACCATCTCAACGTAAAGAGAGGCCTGTTTATTCTTGGCTATTTATAACAATGTTTACTTTATCATGTTATCGTAACTTTTTATGAGCTGGTTTTATCATAGCCTGGTTGTCATCATTTGGTTGTATCTGGGTAGGATGATTTAAAGCAGAGAGGTAATATCTGTCAAATAAAATGGTATACAGGAGGAAGGTGAACTCAATCTGGACTTATAATTTCTGCTGTAGTTGGATTGGTAATATATATATATCAGAGGCTATAATTTCCTATCTAATTATCAATGTATCTTTCTAGCAAATTGCATTTGATTTTTAGGTCAACCAATTTATTTTCATGATTGTCAATTGTTATTCATTTGAAAGATTTGGCCTGATGAATTATCTTTATATGATTGACACCTCTCATATTAGGGCATCATAGGCGGCCTTCAGCACTAAGAATGTTAATATTGTGTATGTGTTTTCCATAATCTCAAGTAGAGACAGGTAGATGCGTATAGATTTAAGATAAGAAATACCAACAAACTTTTCTTAAATGAGACAAGACTGTAATTTAAATTTCCATATTTCAAACAAAGACTAGTACATGCTAAAACAAATTAAGCACAAAGATGCTTATATCAGGAATCACAGAACTTCATGATTCCATAATTCAAACACTGACAGGTAGATGAATAACGATTAAAAATAAATAAAAAGGAGCCGTGAACAATATTTAATTTCTAAAGCTGAGGCATCTAGACATGCCAATATTTTCTAGACTTAAGAAGGCTCCTTTAATTTTTTTTGCTTTAGGGTCTGGATAACTAGATGCCACCGAACTATTCCTTTTATCATCAAAGACAGCAGTGACATGTAGATACTTACTAATTTATCACCACAATGCCAACAAATCACTCATTTTATTATCCAAGACAGACCTTTATTTCCTTATTTTCCGGCACATGCAGGTAAAAACATATAGATTCAAGCTTCAAGATGTCAGCAAACCATTCTTATTCTAGCCAGATCAGAGCTTTTTATCAGTAGGTAGATAAGTTATCTTGTTCAACGGAACTCGAAGCCGGCATATGGTGATACGTGATGTTAACACAATCAACGGTAAGGTAAACAGAGAATTCTACACTGAGGTGTTTCATACTGATGACTAATCCCTTCTAGCTCTAGTTCGATGGTAAAAGCAACAAACGATAGATTTAGCACTGTTTTCGTTATTTTTTTGCATTTAATACCTCCTTGCTCAAGTTTGATGGTAGAAGCAACAAACAATGGATTTGGCACCGCTGTTTTCGGTATATTTTTCACTTCGATGAAATGGGAGACATCTCTTGGACGACTACCCCTTGTTAATAGATTTGGCACCGTTGTTTTGGTTAATTTTTTCTTTTCGAGGAAACCGAAGGCAGCCCCATAGCAGCAAGCTTCTGACAAGGCTGAGAGGGTGTAAATATGCATTCAATGTTTATCCTGGCGAAAACCTATGGGATTAGGTGATGAGAGATTTATGGGAAATTCTTGAACGAATGTATATACGCGTCTGACAGAAATACTTACGTAATGGGGTTTCATGATCCACGTCTCTCAATATAAGCAAATACTCTTGAGTGATCTGTCTGTTCCGACTGTTGTATTACAAATGGTTTCTATCTTGTATTTATGATGTTATCAGGTCCCCTTGAGAATTAAATGCCATTGTCATTCCCATATGGCTTAGGAAATAAACATATATTTTGTATGTTACACTTTTTGGAGAAATATGCTTTTATGTCTAATCAAAAGATACTTGATATTTGTTTTATTGAGAAAATATTTTCTGTTTCGAACCATGTGGTGAATTATTTTCCATTCAAAAGATGATTATTTCTGTTAAAGTTTGATATATTGATTTTTAACTTTATGGATACATTTACATAGTAACAACAGAAGAGGTAATCTACTAATCTTAATCTGTGTCAATGCAAATACAAAATTCTTAAATTTGTTACTTTGCTGCTAAATGCAAGTTAACAAGCATAAGTAGAAGTGACCTTTTTTGTTAATTTCATACTCATCGATTCATATGAAGACTAATTGCACTAATGGAGATCATGCCCAGCATTTTTGCACCTGTTTTTACCTGCACTAACGAATCTGGTCCGACCCTGAACATACCTGTAAAGCTTCCACAGACTCACCTTTTCCGTAATCATCTCACACCTAGCTGAGTTGTCTTGTGTTGCCATGGCAACCCGCAGTGAGAAATAAACTCATTACATGCATTAAGCTTCTTGTGGAATAATAGTACCATAGAGGTGGAGGAATTTTGCAATAGAAAGATGGGCTAAGGTGTAATAATGTTTTTGAAAAGATAATTTGTCACTGTGATGAAGTAAACAAAATCATAATCAGTGAATTTAAATATAAAAACAAGTTGTTTTGTATAAAAAATATTTGTTGATACTGTATGTGTTAGATTTTGTAACCAAATTCTGCCTTTGACCACTATTTTATGAAAGGAATATAACATAATCATAATTTGAATTATGCCTCAATCCTAATAATAGAATATATCAAGAACAATAATAAAAATAAATTCTTGCTTTTAGTATATTTTTTAAATCCAAGATTTGTACCCTTCAATTTCTTTAGTTACTCAAAATTTTAACATGGAATCTGTGCTATTCGTATATTTTTGCTATCTATTTGAATGTAAAATACAAAAATACAAATCTTCCTGCTCATAGCACAACAAGGGTTAATGTAAAGTTGACATAATTGCGCAAGACATGTGGTCTGATTAGTGTCAAGATTTATTGTTCCCTCACAAGGGCGGTTTCAAAGAAACATTTTTCTATCTTTCTCCACACCTGTTTTGCAATAAACTAATTGTGATGACTCTTAAACAAAGAATGTTGAAGAACAGGTAAACATCGTAAAAATTAACCTTGTTTCAGACTTGCTTCATGGCTTGTCTATGTTTTATCTCTTATTATGAAACGTTTTGTTCTGATATTTTGAAAATATACATTCATCATTTATTAACCAGCCAGGAGCTCAAAATATTTAACACTTTAAAATAAAATTAATTTTAATTTGATTTTGAAAAATAAAGTTAGTCATTCATGTAGTTATAGTTACTTTATGGGGAACATAAAAACCAAGATCTAAATCATGAAATTTTGTTTTGACTTTTATGTGCATTCTGGATTTTATTGCCTTCCAATCCATGCGTGAATGACAACGGTGTAGGTTCTAACATACAATATCTATAGTTGGTATAGTAGTCTACTCTAGATAGTACAGCAAGCCTGCTAACCTTACATGACCTCACATTCTTTACATCTTAAAGTGTCACCGGCACAAACAAAATTCATTGATAAGAGTGTCATGCATTTTTACATTCATTTCTATGATAAAATCATATTTGTCAATGAAACTAATATAACAAGTTGTTTATTGGATCAAACTGACACTAAAATGCTATACTATAGCCCTCTTTCTGCCTTTTAATGTTAATAAAGAGAATATAACTTTATGATATATATAAAAAATATTTTTATTCCCCCCTACTTACAGTTTGTCTGTTATCCAGACCCTAAAGCAAAAAAGTAATTAAAGGAGCCTTCTTAAGTCTAGATAAAGTCTGCAAGTCTAGATGCCTCAGCTACAGACAGGGCTCTGGTTTTATTTTTATATCAAATATTGAATATCAAAGTTATAGTGAATAATAAAAATTTTAGGGACTATATGTTTGTCGACCTTTAAAGCGTAAGTGGGAATATATTGTGTAAACAGTGCCTTCTACTACTTTGAAATTCTTTGACTAGGTAGGACGCAGGGTTTGTGAGCTCTGGTAACTTCTACGTTTTTTTTTATATATATAGTTTCTGTTATCTTGAGACATGAAGGCTACACTTATAGTAAACTTTCAATGGAATGTTGAATGGTGACATTATGCCTTTAACAACTTCCTAAGGTCAAGGAGTCTTAGTTTGTTCTACCTTTATCTGGGCAAGTCACCCACGCTTCTCGATCTACCTTCAAGTACTGATACTTGATTTACAGGTTTAGGGTATGGAATGCTACTCACCTGACAAATATTGTTGTTTTTTAACCTGATTAAGAGCATTTAACTTATTCCTGACATATTTTCATTTGCCCTTCAAAAACTTGAAATAGTTATCCCCAAAAATGCTGAATTATATTTTTTTAACCATGACAGCTCAAGGAGGCAGTAGCAAATTTTAAAAATATTATTTAGGGGACTATGCCTGCTTTTCAATAGGTGAACCCCAACCCCTTTGTAAAAGTCCTGAAGAAATATACTTATATAAGATTAGTTCATATACACTATTAGAATAAAATTTGACAATCATGGTCTCGAAAGATGAATTTTGTACAGATAAGTTTTTTAACTTGAGTAAATTCTTCAATGTTACCAGAAGAATACAAATCAACAACACAAGCCATCAACCTGTTCATATATATCATAATCAAAATCTTATAATAATCAATCTTCTTGATAGATGTTTCTGTAGCTCGAAGACAGAATTTTTGCCCTGTTCATCTCTAACAATTCATTCCAGTATTATTCATTCGTTTAAACAAGCAATTAAAAATGAACAAACAAAATTGATAATAATAAATATTCTTGAAACATATTCAGTTGTTCTCAAACACAGAACTCTACTCCTATATATATATTGTGAGATATATTTGTCAAGTACATACAATCAACCTGCCCTATATAAGTCGCAAACAAACTGCAGTAATCAATCTTTTTGACAGATGCTGTGTTTTGCACACAATCCAAAAAATATGTAATTATTGTATTATAAGCACAAGGAAAAACAAGCATTCTTTCAACTTGAACATACAAATCATACAAGACAAAAGGGCTCTCAAATGTACAGATATGATATCACGATACATATTTCGACAAATTAAGTATCACGATTTTGAATTCATTGATATATCGTATCAACTCTAATAAATAAATTGATGGATGCTCGGTCAATGCAAAGCAGGATGTCAGTTACAAAATTCTTTTAATCTCTTGTTTGAGGTACTCACTTAACAGTCAAACACAAGAGGAACATACAATCAACCCAAGTATACAATTCATACAAGTTTTACTCTCTTTGCAGGCCTATCAAAGAAAAATTATACCAAAAGCAGTGAAATGTACACACATTAGTACAAAAAATCTCACCAAAAATTGCCATTTCAAAAATAGCTTTACACATCAAAAAGGTATGAAATAGCATCATTCAAGTGCTATCAGCAATTCAAACAAGTGACAACACAAAATGAAAAACTTTTGGTAGTGTTATGATTTTTCCTTTGGTAGGACGCGGCTGAAATATTACCAGCAGTGTTAAATAATAACTCACTGACTCCTTTGGTAGGCCTGTCTCTGGTTCACTGTCCTGTTAAATACATCTGCTTGAGTGAGTTCAAGGGTACTGATATATGAAGAGTATACTACTCAAGCCAGAAGAGTTACCAAGAGCTTTTGATAAAATATCATAGCTTTATTGCTCTATCCACAGTAGCAGATAGATAGCATGCATATGTCCATTTGATAGGCTGAGTTCATGAATCCTAGTGGTGGGATAGCGTAGTGGTTAGCGTGTTCGGCTTTGGATCAGGAGGTCCGTGGTTCGAATCCCACCAGGGGCTCGGCAACTTTGTCTGCAGTAGAGAACTGTTCTACACACAGTCAGGTTTGGGTGCAATGCTACACTGAATTTCAGTGCAGTAACACCCATGGTTGCTAGTTCCAGCCAATGCTCGCAGGTTTCACCGCAATGCATAGTCACAATAGTGTTGCTGGCTTTCTCCCTGCAATATTACTAGCAGCCGCAATATAAGTGAAATATACTCTTGAAAGCGGCAATAAACCCACATCACCTAACCTCACCTCATGAATCCTACCATTGTTTCTGAACCCTCTATTAGAATTTTATCTAGTGATAAGTCATCTAGGAAATGCTGATTTTGCTAGTTTTATCCTGTAAAATGTGGCTTTAAAGAATTAAATGAAATTAAAGAAAAGCAGAAATTGTATTGGACATAATGTCACTTAAGCTAAGAAGAATTTAGACAACGCAGTGATTTATTGAATTGATAATGATAATTCTGTGAACAGGACTGGTAGTTGAAATAACAAACATATTAGTTACACAAATCTCATTGTATATTTATAGGATTAGATTTGTGTATTGCTCGGTAAAATGTGTTGTATACTCAATTTATTTATTTCCAGCTATTCAAAACAACTGTCATGTGTATTGTGATATAAATATATCATCTGTGTATTGGGATTCAAATAACCAATTTGTGTATATGGAATTGAATTACTGATTTGTTTACCACTTGTCGAAATGACTCAGTTACACAACTGATTTGTGTATTGGGATTCAAAATAACTTGTTTGTGTATATGGAATTGGATTACTGATTATTTTATCACTTGTGGAAATGTTACACAACTGATTTGTGTATTGGGGTTGAATTACTGATTTGTTTATCACTTGTGGAAATGTTACACAACTGATTTGTGTATTGGGGTTGAATTACTGATTTGTTTATATCTTGTCGAAATGTTACACAACTGATTTGTGTATTCGGGTTCAAATACCTGATTTGTGTATAGCTGATTGAGTGATTGTCTAGACAATGGACTCCTTGGAACAATGGGCTATCTGGCTGCAGGGTTACTGTTAGGGTAATCTTGCTTCTGTGTATTGTTCCTCTGTTATTTGTCTTCTATCCAATTGGCCTCCTGCCCAAATCACTTGGGTATCTAGTCCAGCATAGACTCTCTTGAATACATAATGCAGAGTTGGTTAGCTGTTGGTATGGTCATTGCTAACGGTGTTGCCTGACTCTGAGGGTGTTAGTTCGAATCCTTTATCACTATATAAATGCAGAGTTGGTTAACTGCTAGTACGGTCATTGCTGGCAGTGATGCCTGACTCTGAGGGTGTTGGTTCAAATCCCACAAGGGACTTGGCCCGAAAAGTACAATAATTTGTACTATTGAAGATAGTGTGATCCAAAATAGGTTTCATCCTTTTTCAACAGATTAATTTAGAAATTGAAAGATTTGTTCTTTTTTTTGCAATAACAAATTATTCTGAAGTTGTTTGTAATACTTGGATGCAGAGCTCTTGTGAAAGAAATAACTATAGTTCAAAATTTGTTACTTGATTTTATTGCGTTCATCTTTTAAAGTAATCATTGTACATATAATTTCATTGAGAAAATATACTTTGTAAATCAAGTTTGTGTAACATTGAAAAGGAGTGTAGTTATGGTTTGTAGATTAGTTTAAAGCTTATGAACTTTTATAGCAATTATGTTTTTCTTTTAAAAATCTACCACCAATAATAACACGAACATATCAAATTTATTAAAGTCTATTTCAAGAAATTTATTATAAGGTCATTTATCGCTTAGTTTCATTCCATAACAATATTATTTGTTGATAAAATGCCAAAGAGGGAAAGAACAGGAACTATATATACTATTCCATCCAGCCCTATCTCATATCTGTCAACAATGTTTTTATACGCTACAATTTCCAAACACCATATGCTGATAAGATAGCTTATTATCTCGTAGCAGATGTATATACATGTATATATATTGTATGTAAATAAACATTGTTGTATTTATGGCTTGTAGATCTAATAACAGATCTCTTTGTGAAACATGTTGAAGGGGATAAAAATGTATTAACTAGGTGTTACGAGTTATATTGGTCACCATATTGGCAAACTTGGTGGACCAGAAAATTGCTTGCCTTATGAGGGTTAAATATTGCTGATATAATTTTTAGAGGTTCTGACATACAACTTGCATACCACTAGTGCAAATTTTTATATATTTTGTTTTATTGCCTTATAATGATTCTGATATTATCAATGTGTAACACAGTGCAAGAATTAATGGAAAGTGATTTTGTAGTTTTTAAATTGTGTAGTTAAGTATCTACAAGAGACTATTGATATTTATCACTTAGCACTTGAAGTTGTGACAACAGAAGGGGTACTGTTATTCCTGATATTTTCAAGAAAAATATTAGTAACATGTTTTTTTACATTTCTAGTCTCAATACTGAAAAGAGCAAAAACATGTTTTTAAAGTTTCTTATGAAGGGAGAGATTGCTTTGTGAAACTGTTAAATATATGATTGTTATGTCTTAATATTTTGTAAAATATTTTAAAGCATTTGAAAATAGATAATCCACATTTTCAACAAGGGAACTATCATTACTACCTAAATTAATGCCAATTATATTGTACACTAGATGAATAAGAGAGATTTAATTCTATATGATTGATTGAAAAGTTAATTGATATTTAATTGTTTATCATTTCAAAATCAAACGTATTTAAACATGATACAGCTGATATAAATCCTCCTTTTATCTATTCCGTTTGCAATGATATTTTAATCCACATAACTAGTAAGAACTATTACCTATGAAATAAAAATATGGAAAATAAAAATAATTTTTTTTTTAATACCTATGGATGACAACTTCTTTACTCAGAGAGCATGCATTTCGTACAGCTTGTCATTTTCAATCTTTATCTTACTTCAAATCTTATATTTATTATTTTAATGTTCCAGAAAAAGACGAGTATGCTCACATTGAAGGGGACTCAGGTGTAGAGGAGGCGGCTGGGTGGATTGACGGCTGTGCCATCTTACTAGCGGTAGTGGTGGTTGTGTTAGTGACAGCTTTCAATGACTGGAGTAAAGAGAAACAATTCCGTGGACTCCAGAACAAAATAGAGCATGAGCACCGCTTCTGCACCATCCGAAGCGGCGAAGTTGAACAGATTCCAGTTGGAGAATTAGTTTGTGGCGATATTTGCCAAGTCAAATATGGTAAGTTGATGATTTTGGTTTTGGTTAATTCAAAATTTGGATTTTAATTTTTGAGAATCTGGATTTTACTTTACCAAATTTTGATTCAGATTTTCAAAAATTTTGATTCAGATTTATGAATTTGGATTCAGATTTAAGAATTCGGATTCAGATTTAAGAATTTGGATTCTGATTTTCAAAATTTGGATTCAGATTTATGAATTTGGATTCAGAATTTTGAAAATATTTGTGTCAGATTTTTCTTTTCTTTGGATTTCAGAGCAATTTTTCTTTGGATTTCAGAACATTATTTCCTTCTTGGATTTACGTTTCTGTGTTTCTTGTGTCGTCCCTGTCAATAGTTGCTTTTGGAATTATTTTGTGAATCTTCTTTGACAGTGACGTTACTGGATTTTTTATCAATGTGATTTTGGAATTACTTTTGACATCACAGTCTAGCCTATTGTGGATATGGATACAGAAAGAATTGGATTATTACCCAGTGGAGCTCAAGAGGCCATTGCCCTCACAATGCAACTGCCTAGGATAAGGCTGAAAGAGTTACCTCCCTTACATGTGGCTGTCAGTTCTCTTGTGAATTATATTCTGTTGATTTTCTTATTACTTAGCTATTGAGGATAGAATTGACAGTTTTGTTCATTTCTACACTCCTAACATAAAATAAAAATGTGAATATAGCATCTGATATTTATTTTCAAAACAGTATATATAATCTTGACAGTTTTCTTATCAAGATAACTTAAATAAATTAGGGAACTGTTACGAAAGTTAGCTTCCTTGGCATCAAACTATTCATGACTTCAACATTTCGCGCAAATATGGTTGCAAACCTGTTTTCTGGCCTGTAAAGGTACATATTGATAATGTAAAGAATCAACCAACGTGTTTATTGTTTACTGCTTTTCAACCATCCTGTTCAATGTTCTTCAATCACAATGTTTAGTGCCCTTCAACCACTTTGAAAAGTGCCATTCAACCATCCTGTTGAGTGCCATTATGATTCAACCAGGTCCTAAACCACCTATTTAATGCCCTGCAACCACTATGTTTAGTGCCATTCAACCATTGTATTTAGTGCCATTCAACCATTGTAATAAGTGCCAGTCAATCATTGTATTTAGTGCCATTCAACCATTGTATTAAGTGCCATTCAACCATTGTATTAAGTGACATCCAACCCATGTATTAAGTGCCATTTAACCACTATGTTCAGTGCACCACAAACACTGCAGTTAGGTCCTCAAACAAAAATCCTCAACCCCCTCAACAATCAAGTTAAGGGTCTTATTAAATCTGTAAAGATGGGTTTCAACCTCTATGTCTAGAGGTCAATTTAATCTTCAGGATCCTTTCCAATAAGAACTCATTTGGCAATAACGTGAAGGGTAGAGAGTGCAAGCAAGGTAATTCTAAACCCACAGACGTAAAGAGAGGATGAGTTTAGAGAGGAGTAAAACCTGATCCAGACCCTCGTGTGCAGTGATTACCCTCCCCAGTACCAACCAAGCTGACCACAGATCCAGAGTCTCGTGGATCGATCGAGGGATGGATCGATATCGCTAGTGTGCCAGTTCTCCCAGCTGGTCAGGTCTTGCTATAATTACTACCCTCGTGCACATTTGCCCTTCACCAAGTAAAAGCCTTCATTATAAGGGTAGATGTCGCCTGCATACCAATGCCTAACTAGCGCAGGGAATATGGACGTCTATTTGCTAGGGATGGTTGTGTAACGAGATTGAATGCTGCCATTATGCATCAGACTCATGGGATATCTTGTTAGGGTTATAAGTACGCACTTGTTGCATTGGGGAGGAAATCATTTATAAACAGTTGATGCTTTATATTTAGATTATGATTACCCAGTCCACCTGTGTTATGCCATTATGCATAAGACTCGTGGGATATCTTGTTAGGGTTATAAGTACATGAAACACTCAAACACTTGTTGCATTGGGGGAAAAAACATTTATCAACAGTTGATGCTTTATGTTTAGATTATGATCACCCATTCCTCCTGTGTTAATGATAAAAGACTTGAAGTCAACATTTGCCAGGATATGTTGGCGGTGCAATCATGAAGGAGATTTGAGATCAATATTTTATATTCTGTCATTGATCAGAACATGAGATGTAGACTTACAGCTTGGTTTGCTGTGATTCTGGCTCTGATTGAACCTCATGTGTTATTCATACAGAAGACAGAGCTTTTATGGAACTTACCGTCTTTCTTTTAATAAGCACCAGGCTGTCAGGGATAGTTGACAAAATATGCTGGGCCTCTTATAGCGACAGGACTCTTACAAGCGCCAGGTCTTAACCAATAAAATAATACTCCTTGTGTAAACCTAAAATATTATTTTAGGAACTGAAAGAACATTTATTCTATTTCTGTTAAGGAAACAGATAATTTAAAGCAATAATTTACAAATTATATTCCCTCCTACATGTGCCACTTATTAGATTTTATGCTCACAGGGCACACCAAAAACACTCTTAATGCTGTTACTTGAAATACTGTAAATTTTAAAACTTGTAAAATATATGTATTAAGTCATAACCAGTGATCTCTTTCCACTAAACCGCTGACAGCTGCCTTAGCTGAGCAATGATTATTTATCATTGTTGTTTAGTCAAGAGAACTTGCAAAATCTTAAATTAAACTTTACCAATATATTTTGAATTTTATTACAATATGCTTTTCTCAATATATGCCAATAGGAAATTAGGAACGATAGCGTTCTTTATTAGCCAGTTTTAATTAGTATGAAGAATGTTCAGTAAGACTGATTGAATTATCCATGTTATTGTGTGTAAATAAGGTGATTTATGAAGAACAAGTACTCGTACTCAAAAAAATACCTATCAACAATAAACAAATTTGTTTATAGATATCTTGATCTTCAATTCATCATTAACTTTTTCATAACCTTCCAAAATTTAAATATACAGTCTGTTTATTTATCATTTAATTTTTTTTCCAGGTGATCTTTTACCTGCGGATGGTGTTCTCATTCAAAGTAACGATTTAAAAATTGACGAGAGTTCCCTAACAGGAGAATCTGACCAGGTGAAAAAAGGGGAACACACAGACCCAATGTTGCTCTCAGGTGAGTGCATTTTGTATATCTTAGTTTTGTTTGAAATCTTTTGAGGAGTTGATATTTCAATGGGATTGATACTTTGTGGTGCACATAATACCTTTTATTACTCGCCCGTGTAAGATATTGCAGTGTAATATTTATATGGCAATATCAAACTAGTGTGATAACACAATTGAAGAATGATGTTACAGTAGTGTGTGGTTGTGACGTCATTGTGGAAGCGCGCCGTCACAATGGCTGCCGAGTCACGGAAAAGTTCGTTTAAGCAAACTGTCACCGGTTTTGCTTGATTTTGAGCGCAAGTAATAAACAGATTACTAAACTTTATTACTTGAAAGGATAGAAACTGCAAGTTGGTGGATACTTAAGGGAGTTGATAACACTGAAATGTACGAAATGTGACTCTGAATCGTTTAACTAATCTCTTGGATTCCAATCGAACCAGGTACCCATGTTATGGAGGGTAGTGGGAAGATGCTGGTAACTGCTGTTGGGGTGAACTCTCAGACCGGAATCATCTTCGCCCTGCTGGGGGCGTCCCAGGAGGAGCAGGAGAAGGCCAGGAAGAAGAAGAAGAAGGGGGAGGGGGATGAGGAGCAAGGTAAGAATAACTCGTTAACAGGTGAGTGCAGGTGAAAATACCTGGGCTCACCTTTTCGAGATATTTGATAAAATTTACATTTTGGTTGTGGAAAGTTCAATTGTTTTTGGGGACCTATTTTGGGGGTGATCTGACATATGTGACATGATATATTTTTTGGATTTTCTTCCGGGAAGAAAAATTTAATAAATTTAGTTTGATCAGAATTAAATGAGATTGAAGTGTAAAGACTTCTGTAATGCTGATTATTCCTTTGATCATGCTGCTTTGCATGAATTTGGTGTTATGAAAATTGAATTTAATCAACATTAAAGGTTATCAAAACTTTCCACAACCATTATGCCACTCAAAAGATTTCACAAAAGTTTTAAGTTTGTCACTCCATAGGGTAGGAAATAGGTCACATAGTATGATTTATTTTGACTTTATGACTGTGTCGGTAGGAGCATTTTGACTAGAATATAAAGACAGTTTGTGCTATGTGCTGTGCATGTATACCGTCGATAGGTTTGAGATTGAGGCTAAAATGGATATTTTTTTCAAATCTTAAGAAATGTCTTTCTGTGATAATTGTCACAAAATCCATTTTTACCTCAATTATGTTGAACCACGATTTCTGTCCTAAACAAGTTTATTGTATCTGGTGCATTTTGTACTAAATTTTTCTGATGCATGTACTTTTAGCCCAATATGGAACTTGTACTTACTGAAATAATATCCTAACATTCATAATGCATCACTGTATTATTTGTGTTTAACATAAAAACAACAATCAATGCTTTACACTTATAGAACTGTTAGGACACGCAAAAGGTAAATTATGTTGTGCCGTTAAGTTTAGTAAGATTTACTAAGACTTATTCTAAAAGCACAAATGTTTCTCGGGCATAAGCGTGAAATACTTTCGGCACAAAACGGTATTTTTTGTAATCAAAATATTATTATTCAGTGATATCTAAAATGTTAAAGTCCTCTCTAATTCATTTCCTACATAAAAAAGTCAAAATCTAAGGTCCAAAAAACCTCAAAAATAAATATCCCTGAGAAACACCTTTTTTCTTTGTAGCTTTAAGTAATTAACTAATTACCTTTTGAAATTAATCTAGATCTACATTGTATAACTAAACATTTGACTTTTAATGCGGCACTCGCAACTTTTCAACTAATTTTAATCGTTAGAACTTAGTGTTGCAGACGACATCACTTTGATAACATCTTTTTTAATCTGCCTTCTTTATCAATATGCACAATAATACATGCCATATCTTTGTTTATATAATAATCATTTAATAATCAAACTTCCTCAATACTTGATATTTCAGAACTGGTTAAATTCTCGGGTAAACTTCATTAAATTAATTCTACTTGCACTCGAATTGATTTGTAGGTCCTTTATTGATCATAAACACACCTAAGTTATTTATTATAGCCAGCAAATTATCACCTAGAAATGAACAGGCACCCAGATCCTCAATATCATATACATATATAAAAACACCATTCCAGCTGCCTCATTTTCTAATTTTTCCCACAAAACATGTCTCACCTTGAATTAATTTTTCTTTAATTACCACTTTGTCATAATTTGAATGAATTATTTCTTTTACTTTGCCTGCATTTAGAAGTGTTAGACGTGAAACTCATAGCTGTCCGAGGTAACGTACTGCAATCAAAGTTGTGAAACCGGATGTGGTGCTTTAAATGGGTCATGTGCCTGCCCTGAAAACCCCAAATTCTTTTAGAAATCGTCTCGTAAACCCTTCCCCCCCCCTGTTTTTGTGTAGACTTTATTCTTACTTTACTGTTGCTCCCCTTATCCAAAGTTCGACATGTGACTCCTCATATCTTTAATTCTTATTTTTCTGAATGATTAGGGTTCATAGAATAATTGTTCAGTTTATTTTTGAGCCAGAAAAAAACAGTTAGTTCCTTTAGTTCCCTTGTTAAATTTACAAACAGCTATAATCAAAATTTCTAGATCAAATCTTTCAAGATAATTCAATTCACAAGAAATCAAGTAAGATTTCTTTTAAAAGGAAACAAATCCAGATAAATATTATGCATATAAACGTACAATCAAGATGTAGTAAATATTCTAAAAAGATTAGCACGGACTTTCTTTCTAAAAAATTTAAGAACTAATAATTTAACTACATTCTCCATCTAATTCTACACAGAAATGTCCACAGGTAAAAAGTATCCCCAATTAATCTGAAATTCCAAGAAAAATTAATCTCAAATATTCACATAATTAGCAAAAGTATATCACACTGTTAACACAATTAAAGGATAACTTCTAACTCAACTACTATACAATAACAATGACAGTTAAATCTTAGGAAACAAAAAATTAAGTTTATATTTCCAATGCTCAGACTTATTTCAACAATATTTGCAAAGCTTAAAGGGAGTTTGTTTGAGCTTGAATGCTTGACTTATTGTATACGCAGCTATGGAGTGTGCGTCTATCATAACTAACGCTACTGCCAGAGTGTTCGACCAATCGACCAATCAGTTCAGCCCACAAAGCTTGCTACTTAACTCTCATTATCATATCACATCTTTAATATCACAGTTGTGCTAACTTTCTAACTTTCAGGGCCACGTTCAAACAATCTGGGCCAGACAGAACCATGTAAGTGTCTTTCACTCGCTCACTCGCGTATAAATGTCATGTTGCGCTCCACTCATTCTGGCCTTCATCTGTCCTGTTTTGCTAAGGATTAGAGTGATCTCCCTTTGTTGTTGGAGTTACCTCCCTTGGTTGTTGGAGTAACCTCCCTTGATGCATCAAGAACTGTGGTCCGTGTTCAGACAATCTTACAAAGGGTTCCTTGTACAAGGATTTTCAAATATTCTCCCAGTTTTCAGAAAAGTTTTTTTCAGACCAGTCTGCCTTTAATAACACTAAAATATGTTTGTGATAGATATGACGCCTAATGAGACTTTTCTCGTATTAACAATTGTTTCACATGTTTTCACTTTCAAATTCCTTTATTTGATTTTAAGTCTAACAATTAAAGAATTTAAGGATTAAATAAGTCATTTTTTTTTTTTTGTTCTTTTTTGATTTTTTTAATTTGATATTTCAATTGTAGATCAATGATATTACAAAAAACTTTTTTTTGTAGCTTTCATGATTTGTCCCGTGATTCAATTCATTTAGAATCATTAGAGTAATAAAACCCTGTTTGTTCTTAGATGCATCATGTAACATAAATATCGTCTTAATTAATTTGCATGTTCCCTTTTTGGATTAAATTTGGCATTGGATGTTTCCATTTGTCCTCCCAATGTTGCTTCTTGTTTTGTTAATCAACTTTTTATTAATCACAACTTTTCAAAACCGCATGAAACGACCTCCAACATAATATTCTATGATTTGTAAATGTGCATGTTTTCATGTTGCTAACTGACGTTTTCTTCACAGGGAAACAGGTTTGTCTGATGATTCATGATATTTTTAAATTTATGCTAATTTATGCTAATTTTTCACAATTGTTTTGCAAATTCCTGTCTTGATCATGTTAACACATTTCTCTTAGGGGAAGAAAGAAAAAAGTATCAATTCAAAAAATCTTAATATAAGTTTCATATATTCAATATTCCTTAAATTTCATCTATTACAAATATCTATTAGCTATTTTTGTACAAACTTTGTGATTTGTAAACATCAGTTGTTCAAAGTTTTATATTTCAATTTGAATTTTTGATATTGGATACATGGTCAAGGAAGGAAATCCATAAAATACACATAAAAACATTTTTATCCTATCAGGGTGAAGGTTTTCACATTCTTTAAATACAACCTTTTACCTTTTGTATTGATTAAAGCTTTGGAACCTGGAAGTATTTTATTTCAGGAGTAATGCAAGAAGAATTCTATTATGGTGTAAAAAGGTTACCACTATCAAAACATATAAACAAAGAAATGTTGTAAATTACAGATAGAACATACACAAGAAATTATACGCACAAAAAATTAAACTCAAATCTCGACACCTTCCTTAATGGCAGTCAAATATGTGTTGCCATGGGAACTTGTACTCAGCATGAATGCGTACAAAGCCGTGAACCTGAAAGCATGATTAGAGTTGGTCGATGTATTGTTAACGCATGAAAGTACGTACACATTTCTGTTATAGGATTTTTTAAGATACCAAGCACAATATGAGTTTGTACGATTTGAAAATTTGAATTTGTATTGAAGCACATGGCTGTTTATATTCACTGAACGAGACGTTTGTAACTTTGTACGTAGGCCCGAGTTGCACACTTTGGTTTCAGCTATGCCGCAATGGAATTCTTCTTCAATACTGATTTAGATTTGTGCAGTTGTAGTCCTTTTTTGTTTTGATGTTAATTTGATTTCTTTTGTTTTCCTAGTGCTCTCTAATGAAGCAGATGCAAAAGTGGGTACGTTGATGAGCAATGATGTCGTTTTGTCCGCGTGTTTGAAAGTGCCGATTCGGCAAAATTCTGTCGAGTTCATAGTCCAGATGGTTTGATGCTGCCTGGTTCAGTTTGCAATCATTTCCAGCATGCACAGCTAGTTATCTCCCTTGGAAATAACTTAAGACATTGAGAGTTACCTCCCTTTGAAGGAATGGAATTGAGAGTTATCACCCTTTGTTAGTTTGAAATGGCCTGTCTCTTCCATAGGAGGATATCATATAAAAGACATGATGTTTTATCATAGAGTGCTTTTGGACAAATATAACTCTGAAATTTAATGTTTGACGGGGAATATACTTGTGATTTACCTGATTCAAATGCTGAGCAGTAATTTTAGTTGAATAATTATGGTTGTATAACTATAAAGTAATAGGTTTTTCAAATTCAAATGTTTTAGTTATTAAAACAAGATATTCATCTCTTGTAAATGAATTTCTGTATATTATTAGGCATGCAGACTATTTCTTGATATATCAGGAAATATGACTAGCTGTGCTATCTGGATTTTGCACATCTGACCAATGGTTATCTTCTTTCGTCTATTGTCTCTCTCACATATGCTCTTTCTGAACTAACTCCACTTGAAACTTAATGCAAGGAAGCATTTGGTTTTGTAGGTTAGAAGTTAGATCTCTTCACTGTACTACTAGCATAATCTACCTAGAATCCTAGAATCTTATTTTGCCTCTCTACAAACCTCAAAAGATAAATATAAAAAATTTGCTTTAAAATCTGCAAACAAATTAGTTTTTAAATACCCGGTATATTGTTCTTTCAACAACTATGGAGCTCTACAATCTTTTTGATATAATCAAACATTTGTAAATTTAGATTTGATTGTCTCTAAATTTTGTCAACAATGTATTTATTCTTAAAGTTTTGGCGCTAATGGCAATCACAATTGTAGCTGCATTCACCATTTAGTTAGCTCCACATCTCTTAGTTTCAAATGTCCACAAATTTCCTCTATCTTTCCACAATTTTTCACTTAAAACCTTTTACCGGTACTGTATCAGGAATAACTGCCTGACATTCTCCAAAGCCTTGCATAGAATTTTAGATGATAATATCTCATTCAAATTGAAGTATAAATTGAGACGAAGGTATTTTGTGCACTATCTCTTTATCTCCTTTCTCTTCAAATCTATATACTAACTTACAATTTTTGATTATTCAATATATTCATCTTATGACATGATTATTTACAAGTCTATTGGCCTTTATCTCTGTATATATTCCAATGACTATACGCACTTCTCTTTTTCTCTTCATAATGGCTATTGCTCGTTTACTTTAGCTGGATGAAGTTTGTTTATCATTTAGAGGAAAACAAACATAACGACTACATGTTCAGTTTTTAGAAACTTGGCTTTATTAAAGTGCATTTTTGTGTTATTCTTACTTTATTCATCTTGCCTGTGTATGAAATTTTATTTCATAACTTTTTTGGTTGGTTGGTAAACAAATATTTAAGTTCTAATTATTTTAAACAATTTGGTCATTTTATGTCATTTTCATCATTTTGCTCAATTTTAACTTAACTTATTTTTATTGGTTTATCTAATATATGTTGATACCAATTAAATTACAAAAACACAATTGTTTCGGAAATGTTATTGGAAATTACTTTTTTCAATTATATTGAATCATTTTCTAGCTAGGATGTTTTGGTTTTATCATTTACCAGAAATTTTAACCTTATCTGATTATTTCCGTCCATCATTTCTGTTTCCTGTCATTTGCCAGCAAACCTAAGATCAACAATTTTCATCCTGTTTGAAATGACTTGAAGTTACTTTTTTCGATAACTTCATTTCCCTTTATTTATTCTTTTCCCTTTTCTCCACTCTCAAAGCAACATCTTTTGTTTTTTGTTTTTTTCTTTTGTATGGCATTTTCTGCACACTGTATTAGCTATTTTTAAAAGATTTTTTAAATAAACAAAATGCATGTTGATAATGACTTGATAAATTTGCATCTAATAATTGTGAAATGCTAAATGCATGATTATATGTTAAAGCATCTTTGTGAATCCATGTTGTGAGAAAAACACACGACAAACACATCCATTATCAACAAAACTTTACAACTAAAGACTACAATTTACATATCAATAACGATTTTAAGATGTCAGTTGTTCCAATATGTAGTAGTCAATTGCCACCAACTCTTGTAACTTTGATAACTTTTCATTACTCACTTTCGTCATTTGTAGATTTATAAAATTCATGTTCATCTTTTATAAAGTAAATATCCCCCGACTAATCAAATAAATGGAGTTAATAGATCAAAACATCACCAAATAAAAATACTGTTATTAAAAAAAACAAGGAATTGAATTTATCTAACCTCCCCTCGTCATATTGACATTCGTATAGACATCCAGCTCAATGATGATGCATTATCAAATTTACAAGAGTTAACCAATCAAACCACCATCACCAAATCACCAAATCCCAATCTCATCTTATCTAACCTCTCCCACCATCACGTTACAGACATCCAGCTCAACACGGCGAACAACCCGACCGGCAACTCCCACAACACGACGGTGAACAAGCACGTGCCCAACAAGGAGCCGCTGCCCACGGTGGACGAGAAGATCCCCGAGGAGGTTGTTGCCGTGGAGAAGGAGGAGAAGAAGAAAGTTCAACGCAAGGAGAAGTCGGTGCTGCAGAGCAAACTCACCAGACTCGCCATCCAGATCGGATACGCTGGTGGGTTGAACGTTGATTCACTCAACACTAAATAACAGTAGTTTCACCTGATTTAGACATTTTTTTTGTGTTTATTATACCCTCCCCAAGAATGAAAGGGGATAAAGGTTTGGGCGATGTCTGTCCTTCCAAGGTGACAGCTTTTCTATTTGAGAAGGATTTCCAAATTTTGTTTTTGTCTTCAGGGTGTCAATACCTTGATGGAGTTCATAAATCAGAAGAATTCAATTGTTTTTACAGGGTTAATGCCCTTGTTCCATGTTTTTGGACTGTTTGTTCGAGGGTTTCTTCCAAGGGAACAACTTCTTAGATACTATTTAAAATAAGATAAAAAAACTGTGTTGTGTGATTTCAGTGTATCAATACCTTAATACCTTGTATGATGAAGCTAGCAATTACTCTTTGATAGACTTGTAACTCTGAGATTTAACTTTGGACTCTGATTTAGGTAAAAGCTTTTTAACATGAGATGTGAGTAGTTATTGTGCAGAGTTATATCCAAATATAAGCGCCTTGAGCAATCACATGTGGAAGGATATGCGCGTTATATAAAAATTCATATATATAAATATAGTACAGCAGTTTTGAAATAAAGTCATTTAAAATTATGAATCACATCAAATTGACATCTTTCAAAATCTTCTTCCAGGTACATTCATCGCGGTGCTGACAGTGCTGATCCTGATATTCAAGTTCAGCTTGGAAGAGTTTGTCATCCGCAAACAGGAATGGACGTCAAATAGGACCGGTCGTTACCTGGACACCTTCGTTAGCTACTTCATCATCGGCGTTACCGTTCTCGTTGTTGCCGTACCAGAAGGTCTTCCGCTTGCCGTCACTCTCGCCCTCGCCTACTCTGTCAAGGTGGGAGAATAGGCCAGTCTTACGTGTAGATGATGTTAGAAATATCAGTTATATAGAGAATACTACATGATGTCCCGTTTCATAAAAATTTTAAGAAACGAATGAATGTATTGGTATTTCATGAGCAAAACCAAGTTTTATACTGATACCATTTAAATTTTTCATTGAAATGTAGTGGCTTAAATTACATCATTAAAATATAAAAAATTCGCCACCAAGACCATCTTTGCCGGCTCGCTGACTTGTGACATTATACTTAACGATTTTGACGTCATTATGACAGCGTGATGTTAGTACGCAATGTGTGATAACTTTGTAGAATTATTAAACAGCTATATCTTCAACAGGTAATAAGTTGAGATAAGCTTATGTTTCTGAGTATCGTTGTAGTTAGATTGCCAACAAATTTGACATTGTTATATTTTGGAAAACAACCTTTGAAATAGTAAGAGCTTCAAGTGAAGCTGTTGTTGGTAAGCAATAACGGTTACTTTATCTGGGTTCGAATCCTCCAAGACAAACGGGTCTAAGTATATGGATTTGGGCTAACTGATGTTATGATTTGCATGTATTCGATACTTAACAGTAAAACAATATATCTAGCTTAATTTTGATGAATTAAAATTAAACAATATCAGACATACACACAAATCAGAAATGAAAACTATTGACTGACTAATAAAGATGTCTTTTGACACACAGATTTTTTACAATTTTCACTTGATAAATGTTGTTTAACAGGATTTTTTTATCATTTCAGAAAATGATGCACGATAACAACTTGGTACGTCACTTAGATGCGTGTGAAACTATGGGTAACGCTACAGCGATCTGCTCTGACAAGACCGGAACACTGACAACCAACAGGATGACGGTAGTCGAAAGTTTCGTGGGAGGTAAGGCTATTTAGATTGATACACAGGCGTTCAAGTCTGTGATTAAACCTGATACAA
This sequence comes from Steromphala cineraria, assembly GCA_916613615.1. NCBI lineage: Eukaryota > Metazoa > Mollusca > Gastropoda > Trochida > Trochidae > Steromphala > Steromphala cineraria. The sequence goes on from OU744726.1 coordinate 39,485,479, forward strand.
AACTTGCGGCACATGATTTGGTGAATATATAATCAATCTGAACAGTGAACACTATACAAGTTGGTTTTTAATCAGGTTTTGGCAACTGTGGCCTCAAGGGATCACATGTGTTTTTTTATTTATCAAAGATTAGTAAAAAAAAGTTAATTTGAAATTATCAACAGGTTTAATTTCCGTTGAATAATATCTCTAGGATAATGATGAATGAATAGACACGATGAAGTTGCTTGAAAATATGATGTCAAAACAATTATGAAAAGTAGAGGAAGGGATTTTTCCAACACATTGTTCAAGTTACCTTTCAATTTTGATATTTATCTCAGCAGACTAACAACCATGTTGCATTAAAATGAATGTATATTTTCTATATCGATTTTTGCTTTTCAATTTCAGGAACACATTACAAGACTGTCCCAACATTTAGCTCATTTGACCCAAATTTAGGCCAGCTCTTGGTACGATCCGTCTCTATCAACAGCGGTTACACCTCAAAACTATTGGTAAGTTTCTTGAGAATCTTTAAAGGGGCAGTAGCACGTTTTTTGATAATTTTATATTTTAAAATTTTCACTGATAATTGTAAGTTAATGTTAAATGTATTAATTTGTCAGTTAGTGTAAAAAATCTCATTACACAAGTTAATCATTCATAGTCAGAGGACAAAGTATGAAGATTCACATACAATCCATTGGCCGCCATTTTTAGTGAACACCTTTAATTCATTTTGTATAAGAAAAAAGAATCGCATGGCTAAACTTTACGTTATATATTTGAATTATTACTGCTCCATTTAGTTTAAATACATTGTCTTTCAATTGAAACCATTAATTATCATTTTCCTTACATTACCTTATATTCCCCTTAAAAACGTGCTACTGCCCCTTTAAAGGCTTTGATATTATTTGGTGACAATACATAGAGGAAAATTGTTTGTCTCATCAGCGCAGCTTATATTAGGGTTAGATTCCTAGAATATTCTGTAATATTCCTGGCTACCCTGTCATCTTGTAGGTGTATTCAAAACTAATCTCCAATATTGTAGACTTCTGCCATATTCAAGGCAATTCTATAACATCATAGGCTAACCTACCATAACGTAGGACAAGTTAAGTAAAGGGATTAACATACACACAACATGTTGCCTAAGGCCATTTTAGTTTGTAAACACAGCCTTCAGTTCAGTTACAGAAAATGTCTCTGGATGTTTGTTAGCGCTGATGATCGAATGTTAAAGAATTAGGATACACGCCCATGCAAACATGTTACTGAATGCAAGGCTGGTTCTTGTCCAACAGAGCGCATACTTCTTGGACATTTTGGACTTTGTATTCAGATTTTGCATTGATTCCCTCTGTTTCAGCCTCCTGAGGAAGGTGGTCTATGGCGCCAAGTCGGCAACAAAACGGAATGCGCTCTGCTGGGCTACGTCAAGGATATGGGCCAATCGTACGACAGCGTGAGAGAAGACATCCCAGAAGACGCCCTCGTCAAAGTGTACACCTTCAACTCCATCCGAAAATCTATGAGCACAGTGATCAACATCGACAATGGCTATAGACTCTTTTCAAAGGGTGCCTCAGAAATTATCCTCAAAAAGTGAGCGAAATTCTAAAAAAGATTTGGGATAACAAACCAAACTTCCCCAATGCTCTCATTCTTTCAAAGCTTTCATTATTAAAATATTTTTAACTGTTTCTTTGTCAGTTTTATCCCGGTTTTTTATCACAAATAAAAATTAAGTCCACTTTTGTCAGTTTAAACTTCATTTTCAACTTTATTCTGTAAATGATATTTCAAGTGTTTACAAAAGTCCTACCCTTACATTGATTTCATTCTTTTTTGGAAGATTGACAATTTTAAAACAAGAAAATCCTAAAATTTCACGTAAACACGTATTTCTCTCCTAGGTGCGACTTCATTCTGGGAAATGACGGCGTTGCCAAACCTTTCACAGCACAGGAAGCGGAAGATATGGTTTCAAATGTGATCGAGCCCATGGCTAGCAACGGACTCCGAACCATCTGTGTCGCATACAAGGACTTTGTCAGAGGTGATTATGATTATTAATCTTATTCCTGCTCTATTATTGAGTTGGTTTTTTTTTGACAGGTATTTGTTAAGTTCAGGTAATGGAGAATGATGAAGGCAAGTTTATAGATAAACAAAACTATATTAGTATCTTAAGAGAAACCTTACTCAACTTGAAGTTGTTTGTCCATAATCTTGCCTTCATTATTCTTACTTATATATTATCAGTGAAATAACTTAAGTGATTAATCAACAGGGGTTACTAAATCTATCAATGCTTGGGTTAGGATTACATAAAATGCAGTGAAAAGTCAATGCATCTCAACTTTACCTTAACAATAAAGGATAAAGTGGGTTGACTTTAACACAGTGAGAAGTGAATAAAGGCAAAAGATTATCATAAATCTATGAATAACTGGCTCGGGAAGAAATTTTGTGAAAACTCAGAACACTTTTCAATAAATCAATATGTTGACATTATGACTTCTAGGGTCGCCTAACATGAATAAAGAAGTTGTCATCCATATAATCCTCTTCCTTATTGTATTTCCAACTTCTAAAATGCCTCTCAAAGAAGACTTCTAGGGTATTATGATGTTACAAAGGGGAACTTTTTAAAGAATATTATCTCCAGATATTGTTGACACTAAACTGCTGTCTGTCTATCCTAGACAACGCAGGAGAGAACATGGTGAAGATCGACGGAGAGGTGAACTGGGAGCAGGAGGAAGAGATAGTCCGCGGCCTCACCTGTCTCTGCGTCGTCGGCATAGAGGATCCTGTCAGGGATGAGGTATGTATCTCCCTTCGGTCAAAATAAATCTGTTTATATCTGGATTTTGTTTATTATTCAGAAAGATAACTAGGCCCTAATGAAATTTTATTGGTCAATAACCTACATCAGTTATCTCCCTTTGGTCCTACAGCTTGACTGAAATTAATTGTTATCTGAGAATCTGTTTATTGCTTTTGTTGAGTATTGCTTCACCACTGAATGCTTTCAAACATCTTTTGCTAAAGCTTAAGCTAGATTTATTAAGTACAGCTGAGTTTGTCCATGTATTTCAAATAAGATTTGATTCCAGGATGTTGATAAAAAAGGCACTTACGTTAAAGTTTCATATTACTTGTTTCTGCTCCAGGTTCCCGCTGCTATCAAGAGCTGTCAGAATGCTGGTATCACTGTACGTATGGTTACCGGCGACAACGTCAACACTGCCCGATCCATCGCCTCCAAGTGCGGAATTATCCCCCCTGGCGAAGACTTTCTGGTTATGGAGGGAAAGGAGTTCAACATCCGAATCAAGGACCCACAAACTGGAGAGGTGCGATTCATTTCCTTCTTTATTTTGAAGATTTGTTAAAAGTAGGATTTCATAACCTGTCCTAGCCGTTTATGTAAGGTACATCTTAAAGTGAACACTGAATTGCGTTCGGAGAATGTTAAGACAAATTGTAAATAAAATATCTTGTAACTATCCTAGTGTTTCTTGATACATATTCATCATCATTTTCCTTTTCAAACTCTTCAAATATATTCCATTTTCAGGTGGGATGCTTTTCCTTCTTTATTATGAAGATTTGTTTAAGGTCCAATTTCATTAAAATGTCCGCATCCAATATGCAAGGTGTTAGAGCAAATTAATACGGGTACATAGAGTGTTCCAAATATTCAGTGATTCTTTGTACATATTCATCAACATTTTCGTTGAAACTTTTCAAATATATTCCATTTCTAGGTGAAGCAGGAACTGTTTGACCTGGTCTGGCCCAAACTGCGAGTGTTGGCTCGATCCTCGCCGCAAGACAAGTACACGCTGGTTAAAGGAATCATTGACAGCAAACTGAGCCCAACCAGGGAGGTGGTCGCTGTAACTGGGGACGGAACCAACGATGGACCCGCTCTCAAGAAGGCCGATGTTGGATTTGCTATGGTACACCTATCTTGTCATTTCTCTATCAGTTTTTAACAAGTTTAGCTAAATCTGGTAATTCTTCATTAAGTCAAATTAGAAGCCTTGAAAACAACTGGATTAGCCTTAAATTCACAAGTAATCTCAAAATATCAAAATCTAACAAATTATTTGCCTGTGGTGACGGAACCCTTGATATTAGTCTACGAAATCCTTGTGTGGATCTACTGTTTCATTTAGTCGACATGGTCTGTTAACATACTCTGTTCCTTTTTGTTTTACCCCATATCAATGCTTTTTCTCATAAGCTTCAATTGTTGGCCCCAATCTTGTCCCAAAAGCCTGAAAAAGTCCTTTAAATGCCTTTAATTCATCCCTTCAGATATTGTAGAAACACTGATTTCAGAACACCAATCCTCTTTTCATTTATCAATGAGCTGTTTGAAATACATTGTTGACACTCCATATTACTAAAAAAGCTTAGAATTATTACATTTTCCTTTCCTCATCGGGTCTGTGGTTCTAATCCCGCCATGGGCTCGATAACTTTGTCTGCAGTAGAGAACTGTTCTACACGCAGTCAAGTTTGGGTGCAATGCTTCACTGAATTTCAGTGCAGTAACATCAAGGTTTGCTAGTTTCAGCCAATGCTCGAAGTTTCACCGCAATATATAGCCACAATAGTGTTGCGGGCTTTCTCCCAGCAATAATACTAGCAGCCATGATATAAGTGAAATACTCTTGAAAGCGGCGCTAAACCCCTCATCACCTCACCTCCTCACCTCACCTCACCTCACCTCACTTCTCCTCACCTTTCCTCATTGAGACTTGACTGTTTTCAGGGTATCTCTGGAACTGACGTGGCCAAGGAAGCTTCCGACATCATCTTGACAGACGACAACTTCACCAGCATCGTCAAGGCCGTCATGTGGGGACGTAACGTGTACGACAGCATCGCCAAGTTCCTACAGTTTCAGCTGACTGTCAACGTCGTGGCTGTCCTGGTCGCCTTCATCGGAGCCTGTACCATCAATGTAAATAATAATGATTATAGTAATAATTAGAGTACTTATAAAGTGTACAGATCAATTAACAAGGTTAATGTGCAATGTACATCGAAAATATACAATAAATATCAGATATAGTCATTGAGTTGTAATAATTTATTGTAAAATTTAGAACTGTGATTCTTTAGACTGTTGTAATGTCTTGTCTGAATAATGATAAGTATCGTCATCTGTAATATTGGCCATTTTGAAAAAAAAAATGCATTGCCCAAAATATGTCTTAACAAATGATTTTCCTCATTGTCTTTTCATTTATATTATTCACTTGATACTCATCCTTCAAATGATCTGTTCCTCAACTAATGGCTGAAATATTGCCCAAGCGACGTTAAGCACTAACTCACTCACTCACTCAAATGTTCTGTTAACAGAACAGCCCTCTGCGAGCTATCCAGATGTTGTGGGTCAACTTGATTATGGACACTCTGGCCTCCCTGGCCCTCGCCACCGAACTGCCCAGCAAAGAGCTGCTTGACCGCAAACCTTACGGACGTACGAAACCTCTCGTCTCCAGGACCATGTATAAAAACATCGTGGGACACGCTGTCTACCAGCTCACCGTCATCTTCACGCTGCTCTATGGTGGTGAGTCTCGTGGAGAAATATCCTCGTAGCTGATACTGAATCTATGCTCAATCTTGCTTTTCTTTGGAGCGGACGATCACATAGAGTTGCTGGACGAATTTCTAAAGCTCAGAAAAATGTACAAATGAGATAAAAGCAATGATTGAATTTAATTGAGAAGATTCACTAGCAATTAACAAATGTTTGTCAGATTATTGAACATCCATTGTACGGCGAAGAAAAAATATTTATTTTGCTGCCAGGGTGTGATTTTCAATTTCTTCAGTATGCAAACGACCATTATGAATCAAGTATTCCCTATCCTTGTTGCATATGAAAAGTATAAATAATGTGTGTCTGTTTTTTAAAAAAAACAGCCAATTGGACATGGGAACAATTTTGTTGTCGAAGTGTAGACCTTTACCTGACATAGTTTGTTAACATGTTACAAGAGAAAAATTTTAATTTAAATTGCCCCAGGACCCCATCCTGTCTCAGCATACGAACGTTACGCTAAATCCACTAATCTGTACCCTGGGCTCAGAAGCAAGATTCGCTCGCGTGACCCGACTTGGGATATAGCCAATCAAATCAGTTTCTAATTGAAATTTTATCGAGAGGGTGGTGAGAAAATGATTTAATTGGCTATATCCCAAGTCGGGCCGTGCGAGAAAAACTATCTTCTGAGCCCAGGGTACAGATTAGTTACGGTTACCGTTACATTCGTACCCTGAGACAGGATGCCAGGACCCCTGTAGCAACAACACTGTCACGTGATGAAAATTGCATCAATATAATGATATAAATACTACATTCTCAAACAATTATATTTTCAGGTGCAAGTATATTTGACATTGACGACGGTCGGGACTATACATCAGTGCATGCCCCTCCCACCCAACATTTTACCATCATCTTCAACACATTCGTCATGATGACCCTCTTCAATGAGATGAACGCTCGCAAAATTCACGGACAGAGAAACGTATTTGAAGGATTACAGAGAAACCCTGTCTTTATAGGCATCTGGATAGGAACTATAATAGCACAGGTGAGATAAATAGCTTTATCTTGAAAAATACAATTTACATTTTATCATATGATATTCAATAATTCTTTTATCCCTAAGAAACCAGTGAAAAATCGAGCCTTATTTCTAGTTTGCAGGGAGAAAAAGTTAATTCTTATAAAATTGGTATATGACTGAACTGGGTCTAATTCTTGTAGCTTAAAAATTTTGCATGCCCTTTTGATAACTACATGTGGTGATGAAGAATTTAAAAATTGGTCTATCTTTCGACTGATATGTTAGAACACATTGAATAATATGAGTAAAGGCAAGGTCAAAAGTCCTGAACACTGGCATTGTTGCCCCATTCTGAGAGCGTGGGTTAAAATCCCATAACAAAAGGTCATGGTGGCAGTGTCGCCGGACTTTCAGAGTGTGGGTCGAATCCCACTTGACCCAAATGAATAAAAGTATTGGGGGTCTATTTTTGTATCCTTAGGTTGATTATAATGCTGCATGGCACTTTAACAGCCTAGCCCTTCCTTTGGCATGACAATGTGGGTATTTATAAATGATCTTGTGTTTCAGGTTTTGATAATTGAATTTGGTAGTCAAGAGTTCCACATTGATGATCATATGTTTATGTTTCAGGTTTTAATAATTGAGTTTGGTAGTCTAGGGTTCCACACTAAAGGACTGTCATTAGAGCAATGGTTCTGGTGCATATTCCTGGGGCTTGGAGCTTTGCTCTGGGGTCAGGTACGTACACAACTTGTATTATTTGCTATTTTATTATATGTATTTTGTGCTTTTTTTCATAATGAGATGGGGAGACAAAGTACATGTCATTGCAGTGAGCTGTCACCTTACTCATCATTCTTATAACAGACATGCCCAACATCAAAGTAACATTTTCTTCCCATAAAATCACTTATCTTTAGTGTAAGGATTGAATTCAATTTCTGATGTACAAAATCCTGAATTCCTTAAAACCGTATGTATACAGTATGACCCAGACTCAAGTTTTATCTCAACCTTAAGTATACCTTGAAATACAATCATAGCTAGAGCTTCACAAAATTTTAGCTGTTAGCAAGTATCCCTTATTTGTTTATCCAGCAGACCTCAATCCCACCTTATACAATATCTCGACTTACTGTGGTCTTCTGTTTGAAATTTATGAAAATATTTTATCATTAACTTTTCAACTACTTTCCTTAAAATGTTTCCTGTATGCATTCAAAACTTCCTCTCTTTTGTTTCAAGGTTTTGACAAGTTTTGAATTGAATACAAACTTATTATTTTCTCCTTATCTACGTTTACAGAGAAACTTCATCACATAGTAGATTCAAACTCACTCAATCACCACATACATATATGCTAATTCACCCTCTCCTTGTGTTTTAAGGTTATAACAAGTATTCCATCACATAAGATTCCGAGCATATCATGCCCGTGCTTCAAGCAGAGCGAACAGGAGGAGGAAGTTGACGTTATTGATAGTGTTAATCAAGCGGACGACGCCGTTGGCCGCCGCGGACAGATTTTGTGGGTTCGGGGCCTAACGCGCCTGCAGCAACAGGTAAATATCATTTCTTCTCTCCCCTCTAGTCTATCTTAGTTCTAGGAGTGCAGTTGGTTTTATTATTTTGCAGTTAACTGTAGATAACGTTTATTATTTTCGGAGCGGCATATAACCATATTTCGCATGGGTGATTTCACCTTAATGACCTATATGGATGCTGATTTTGTTGTAATTTTAAATGATTTGCGATGAGATGATTTGCATTATGCTGACATATAATCACGTTGATTGTTTATTTGCTCATGTTTTTTTTGCGGATATATCTACATTTATAGTATATTCATTTATGATAAGATAAATTTTCATAGTTCATTCCATTCACTATCACTTAAAAGATTGATAAATTGTAAATTGAACTGGGTTATATGATTTTGTTGATATTGTCTTGTGGTCGAATAGACAACACACTTAGTTTGTGGGGTGCCTTTTAATACAGACTTTCTTTCAGGAAAATTAAAAACTATCCCACTATTATTAACGTTTAGAACCATTCAAACTGAAGATGAACAAAATCTTTTCAAGTTGTAAACCTAAGTGCCATGTGCTTTTTCTCTGCGGTTTTGTCTTATTGGATGACCCAATTCTGGTCCATTTATGGAAATATGTCACCGTTCTAACGGCATGCCCGAACTTAGATTGTGGTTCTAAGAGTAAAAGAATGTTGTTGCCCTTCCAGTGGTTTTGTAGTGGTTGTGTTGTTGTTGTTGTTGTGGTGCTTACTCTCTTCCAGGATTGTAGTGTGTTTGCGGTGACTAATATCAACATCATTCATGCTAGCTAGATTGTTAAACCAAGTACCGGTCTTTCTCTCGACGGCGACATTGGGTTACGTTTGAAGTTGCACTTGATGACCTTGATCAAGAGAAAGGTGATGTTTACCCCTCCCAAGTAACCATGTGTTAAAGAGCATGTTTTCAGGCCTGCAGCTCTGCAAGGGTTAACTGGTTCGATTACAAAAATTATGATAATTAACTAAATGATTACTGAGAGGGTGAACATAGAACGACTTGTCTCTATGGCTACGTTTCTTTAGGTAAATAATGACATTTGGTTAAGAGGTTACATGTTGTACAATATTTGTGTATGTTTAAGTTCCAAGTTACTATCACTCAGTAAAGAAGGATTGGTGATAAGATACAGGGTGATTGCAACATTCCTGAGAGGCTGAAATTAAAGGCGTTAGATACGTTACAAAGCAGATATGAATTACAAACTCAGCGGCATCATTGATGATAATCTGGAGTTCCGACCAATTACAGTGGTTGAACATTTCCCTTCCTTGGAAACATCATTGTAACATTAACCCTAAATAGGAATTTCGCCAAAGTACACAATAAACTTATGAAATTATATCAAAGCAGCAAAAGCGGATATCTAAAGATGTGTTCCAATTGGTCCCAAAACGGTCACGTGTGTACGTCAAAAGTTACATCCAATGATGCTAGCTCCAGAGAGAGGCCGGTATGAATAACGTTTTACTTGCAGCGAGGTGTTGAGTTGAGTTGAGAGGGACAGCGTGTTAGTCCGAGTTTAGAATATATGTGGGTATGTCCGCCACGTCGCATGTTCTATCTCAACATGTCTGCGTCGACGGATGCTACCTGGCTTGTGTCTTGTTGAGTCTTTGATCTCCTGACTTTCTCGGTTATAGCCAATATTTGATTAAAAGTCATATCATTTCTATGTCAAACTTGTCAAATATTTTTGTGTAAAATTCTGAAAATTTGAAGCGGTATTCAGCATTTTGTAGCATTCCATTGAAAGTCCTATTAATTGAAGCATGTTTTCAAAGAGGGAGGAAAGAAAAGTTTCTATTTAACAAATAAGGAGGTAAAAATACTTATAAAATTGGCTGTTACCGAGATGTATCATGACTGTGATTTATGATTTTTTTTCTGGATTCATTTGAGTGCCTTCTGAGATTTTGTGTCAGTCCTTCTTGCTATGTGGGTATCTATATATATTTACCTTTTATTCATTGATATGTAGTTGAGTGTTCGATGGGAGCTTGGGCGTGATGCCGTCGCCTTTGCCGATCATTTGTGTTGCTGCTCTATACCTCAGGCTGTCAGCCTTGAGTAAATGTTGATTCCTTTTTTGTTGACAGCTGCGAGTAGTGAGAGCATTTAAGAGTACACTTGAAGACCTGGAGGAAAAACGTAGCGTTCACAGTTTTCACAGTTTACACAGCATACGTAGCTCGCGTAGCCATCAGGGCCCTCGTACCATCAGCGAGGAGGCCAACTCTCATCACGATAAATTCTTGCGTACCCCTCCCCCCGATCTCAACTCCCCCCAGTCCCCCGACTACATCTCCCCCAACTGTGACCAGCCTTTTAAACTCAAGAGTCAGTCGTACGAAAACGTGCCCCTAGTTACGAAGCAGCCCTCCCCAATCATGGCCTCGAGTAATCCCGCTCATAAAGCTTCCCCGCCTAAGACTTTGAGTCACTCCGACATCGTGGGTGCCAGACACGAGACTGCAATCTGATTGGTTGACTGGCTTGACTTGTGGCTCCCTCTGGTGTCATGATCTTTATCTTTGTCGTTAGACGGGACTACGGCATTGTGTGCTCACACCCCTACGAGATGTGTTGATCATCCCATGACAGGTCGTCTGAGCAATTGCTGAGTGAATAACTGTGATACGAAGTTGTAGTTTGTTATTCCTTGTAAGTGTGAGCCTGGCTCGCGTTTCTTGATAACGAAGGAAGGATGATGTTATTGTGAGGGCCAATGTCCCTGGTTGCATATGTTCATACAATCACATGTCTGGATGGGTCGTACATTAACTCCTGGCACTAGGGTTTGGTCCGGTCACATGACAGTCACATGACCAAGCTTTAATGTAAACCACCCAACCTGCACAAAACAAGTGTACTTACTTGTCCTAAGTACTGGTTCGTTATTGTTTCTATAGTTTGTAGTCCACTAACCCTGTTGTCTTATCTTTCAGTTTTTGTGTATGTGTTGAAAATACTTTCAATGTTTTCTTTTGGTTTGTTTTCAGATACGTGTAGTTAATGCTTTCCGCATGAGCTTAGATGCTCGTTACGACAGTCGTAGTTTGTCATCAATACATAGCTACCACTCACTGCAAAACTTTAGAACGTCTAAAAAACCACCACCCACCACCTTCTCCTCCACCATGCTGAGTAGTCATGATACAGGCTCAGCCGCCTCGCCCCCGGACTACCGCCATACCTTCGCGCCCAAATCTGAGCAGACTTCACTCTGATTGGCTAGCTGTCTCCCTGCTATCCAATCGCTGGCCTCGATCCTAGTGTGTTGTTGATGCACTCCACACCTGCCCGCCTGCCCGCCCGCCCGCCCGCCCGTCTGCTGCCACCAGTGTAAAATGGAGGATCACTCACACTTTACCAATCAATCCTCTGTATGTGTGAGCATCACCGTCATCACATCGTCGCTGCATCGTCATCGTCGTCATCGTCGTAGTGGTCTCGTCAGCATAGTCAGCTCACTCTGGTGTCGTTTCACCCGTGAACTTTCACCCTGTCCTGCCGGCGAGCATTAACGTAGCTCTCGCTAGCTCTACTACCTTATGTACTTTTGTCACTTTGTCCGATATGTGTGTTTTTTTTCTAATGTCTTCATTTTTAACAATATTTTTTCCTCATGATTATTTCTTTCTACATGGCATGTTTTTATTGTTGTTTATTGTGGACTTAACCACCCTGCTTGTGAGTGACTGTACACGGGCCACAGGTTTATTCTGAGCATTTGTGCCATTTTACCACCATTTAGTTGCGCCCAGATGGTAGACTAGACTTGATTGAACATACCTGTACAAATGTGCTGGATTCATTGAAGTTGTAAATAGCACAATTCTCCTTTACAATGTATATGTTGGCGATGAGATTCAGGCCACTATGATGTAAATTATGTTTTATTCCTCTCGTAGAGTTGATCTTTCTCTCTTACCATTCCTCGTGACTTTGAGTATCATTCGACCGACCATACATACTCCAAACATGTCATCACTGTACATAAAGCCTAAACACTCTTATGTAGTTAGTCTCATTTTATCCATTTTTCAATCATTTAAATATTGACACCGTCATCAAGTTCCATAAACTTTGGCATAATTTAACGTTGTTTTTATTATCATCATTTCTTATTATTGTATAGTTCCACAAGTCACTATTGCAAGTTTCTATTAACCCTCTTAATGATGAACTGTCGAGTTAAGCTGGCCACTGTGTTTTTCATGTTTTCTTAGTGTCAATTCTGCTTGTTGTCAGACGAGAGTTATCTCCCCTATTGACCTTGTTCTTTGTTGACATTCCTGAATAACCATTTTAACATGCACTGTGTGATTAAACACCTGTGATACGATTTGTATGGTTGCATATTTGATGCATGAGTGAAATGATTGGGCATTTGACCATCGGGTAGTTGTTTACAAATTCACAGATATTTTCGTGTGTTTGGGACAAGTTTGTGGTTCTGTTGATGTTTGCGAATTTGTCGGGTGGGTGATTGAGGTCGTGAATTTTCAGACTGTTCTTCCATTTCTTTTTTGATGAATAGAATTAGTAGATCATCACATACAATCATGAAGAAAAAATCAAATTTGAGAATTACTATTATGGCTTATTTAGTCTGGAATAGTAGAGTCTGTTGTTGTGTCCTTTGAGTTCTGTGTCATTACCTCAAGATATTTTTAAAAATAATTTAGTATTTTGGTAAAATCGATAGAACATATTTTTGGATAAAATTTATCCACAGTAACACCAAAACTTTGATACATGAAATCATTTCGGGTTGTTTCAAAATATTCTTGTATTTTATCATGAGCAAGTTTTCCATAACATTTAAATCTCATGTGTTGTGTCAGCTTTTATTTGTAGAGAATCTCAATATCAGTTTGTTAGAATCAGACTTTTAATTGTTGAGGAAAGAATCAAAATTTATTTTTACAAAATACGCCTCATGATCTGAAGTGTCTTCACAGCTTTGATATTCCCGGAATCTCTCATCTCGATGTATGTCTGTAAATCAGCAATGTTAGTTGTTGTCATGTTAGATTGTTTAGATTTGCTTTGTATTGCAATGAAGAGAAATATAGACCTGTTAGAGTTACACTTAATGGAGGTATGTGACTGAGATTGGCTTAGGCTCTTAGCCTTAAGAGGTATGTGACACGTTGGCTTAGACCGTTAGCCTTAAGAGATATGTGACTAAGGTTGGCTTAGTACGTTAGCCTTAAGAGGTATGTGACTGAGGTTGGCTTAGGACGTTAGCCTTAAGAGATATGTGACTGAGGTTGGCTTAGGACGTTAGCCATAAGAGGTATGTGACTGAGGTTGGCTTAGGACTAAGGTTGGCTTAGGACGTTAGCCATAAGAGGTATGTGACTGAGGTTGGATTAGGACTAAGGTTGGCTTAGGACGTTAGCCTTAAGAGGTATGTGACTGAGGTTGGTTTAGCACTAGTTATAAGCACTATGACTGTAAGATAGTTGCTAGAGGCCATAGAAATTTTAGGTTCTGCTGTTGGGTCTTTGTCATCTAGATTAACTTGGCTAAGTCTAATCTTAGATTGACAAGGGCTAAGGCAGGTTTGTGCTAAGGTAGGGTTGTGCTAAGGGAGTCTGTGTCACGATTGGTTGGTTTTATCATTGCTGAAATAGTCCATTAAGATACTGGCTGGTGTACTGGCTCAACATGAAACGCTAGATGCTATCAGAAAACGTTGTATTAGAGAGGGTTTGAATAAAGCCAGGATCAAATATGATGCTAACTGCTGAAGACTTGGGTCCTGTTCCAAGAAGCAATCCTAGCTCCAAGATATTTTTTTAAAGAGTGATTTTAGCACTAGATCTTAGTGAAATGGCAATTTATATTATTTTGAAATTTTTTGGTTGTTGGAGGTAAACTCTTTGGTAAAATTCAGAGTTTTACATAATAAATATTCAGAAAATCTCATATTTGTGGTGAGATGTAGTGTAGATGTCTCATGGACCTAAGACTGCAACTAGCATTAGGGATTTTTTTGTGCAACTTTTGCTTACTTCAGTATAGCTAAGGTGTACCTTAGCACAATGGTATTGATCTGTTATGAAGGATATTTGTGTAATCATGATTCCAATATTTGGAGGGCGAGATTTCTCGGTGAAATACGCAGTGGCCAGCTTTCGTTGATCAGAGTCGTTCGTTGTTGCACATTTTTCATAAGCGGTGTATAAAGATGTCAAGAAATTTGACAATCTTAAACAGGTTATGATTATATATGGAAAGTATTTTAATTGTTTCTCACGTTTTTCATAGATCTTCATTTAGAAATGAAATGGTGCACGCCATTGCAGAGAATGTTTCTCGTAGTTGATCAGGGAAATATAGACATGTGCTAGTGACGATGAACAAAAATAATTCCAAATTTACGATTTGTTGGGAAGTTAGAACAGAATTGTACGGGAGATGGATCGAGAGAGATGTATGTAACTGGTGTATAAAGTTGTTATCGCCCAAAACATGAGGTGTTTAAAGCTGCTAAATACTTGACTGGTTAATATATCAGTGTTGAAAGAAGTAATTTCACTCTTAAAGAAAAGTTGAATTTTTCAACAACTTTAACATTGCTTGTTATATTTTAATATAGATGGAAGAAGTATTTTTGTCAATGTTGATTTTTTTCTTCTCAAAGTCCTCCTTTATTTGTATATCGCTTCCGAGGATGATCTTTAAATGTAACCCATGTCTGATATAGTTGGATATACATCTGCACACTTAAATATTTGAAAAAGTGTGTAAATCTGCAAATGTACCGAGTTGATTATGTTGTTACTGACTCCAATGATGAGATGTATTCTGGTAGCGACTTCTAACAGTCTGCCGACAACAGAGGTTTTCTAGAACTTTGTCTTAGCGTGATTGTATACATAACTTCATACATAAGCTGCGAAGCCAGGATGGCGGATATTTTACATTCACAAATGTAGGTTTTGTAATACCTTTCAGTTTAAAGTATAAATGTTCATGCAATTATTTATGGTTTTTAAGAAATAAACAAATTTTAATCTGATAGATGGTTCGTTCTATTTGTAGCGTTAACGTAAATTTGGTCTTGAATTTCTTCGGAATTTTGGAAAAATGAAACCGTCCATGATCTTTGTGCATTTGTTAAGCATGCTTTGGAGAGAATGGTTTGTTTTGTTGGATGTTTGTTTTCTTGAAAATTTTAATAAATAAACTGAAATAAGCAAGACCAAGTTTATAAAGCTAGGATTCTGATGAGTATTGTCAAGTGGTATTGTAGTAGACTAGAAATATGGAGAGATCACAAGTTCAGAGATAAAGAGAAGAGAAATTTGAGAAAGATTTCAATGATAAGTACAATATTGTAAAGATATTCGTGGTTGAATAATATACTTGTTTCAAGAATGGTTTGTAAGCTTGGTTGAAAAGAAGACGAATTAGGCACAGAAATGCATTTTCCTTGGAAATACAAGTTTAAATTGTTTCATTTCAAGCAAAAAAATTATTTTGGGCTTGTTTTGCATGGTGTTTTTCTCTCACTTGATAATTTGAATAACTTAATCTTCCAGTCTCTGACAAATTGTTTATTTTGTGATTGACAAGAGAAATGCATTTCTGACCTACAAACAACGTTAAGCAATTTTCTGTGAATGCAGTCTGTCGTGTGTGTTTTTTTGCCTGTTTTGTCATCTTGGAATTAGACATTTTTTATCCCCTACCTTGTGGATTTAACTTTTTTCATCCCCCTTGTTCAATCTTAGAATAGAATTTAAAGTTCTGTTTTTTTCTACATTCAAATCTGTCCCAAGATTTTTCACAAGACTGCATGGCAGACATCTGCTTGGGTTGTCAATTCTTCGGAATCAAATTTGAGATTTCACTCCCAAAAAGTTTGGGTGATACACTCCTGGATTACATTCCTGGAAACAATGCCAAAAACACAATCCGGCCACCAACTCAAGACGCCTGCTGCCAGATAAACCTGAAGAGGATGCCAAAATTCGCAAGTCATGTATGGATGTTACAGCACTTATGATTGGTCACAGACGTATTTGTCTGATGTGTCCTCACCCTTGATTGGTCACGGTCCCACTTGTCCCACTTTGTCTCACCCTGCCACTTACCACTCACAAGGCTGCTTTGCTTGGTCAAGGGGCGTAACTCTCTGCACCGACCCAAGAGTGCATACCACTCAAAAGATATTCACTCCATGCCCAATGTGTAAACCCTTCCCCTTGCTGATAATAGGTCTGTGGTAACAAACTGGGGAAACTTGAATATATTTGGGGAAACTTGAATACATTTTAATTACCTATGTATATTTCTTAATTAATCATATTCTCATTTTTCATCATAGTTATTCATCCTTCATACAATAATCTGGTTTGATTCGGAATTTATGATTAACATTATTAACGATAATTGCGGATAAATGATTGCAGCGAATACACAATTCTTCATGATTAACGCACAGTATAGTTTAAAACCTTAGCTCTCATTGCTGGCGTCAGTTTGGTATAAATGTTCAGCACGAATTACGCTTGCATCTAACAGCGCTGCATGTTGCATGAAGTTTTGCCTGCTTTTTTTAGCTTTTTACTAGATACTAGATTTTTCTGCATGCCTCTTTCTTTAACAAGTCATGAGCTCTTTTTGTTCTTGGCTTTTCCTTAGAACTTTTTCTTCCTTTCACAGTTGTTGGTTGTCCAAACCAATGTTGGCATTCTTAATTTTTTGCTTTTTCTTTCTGTTTTCAGATTCGTGTTGTAAATGCTTTCCAAATGGACTTAGATACGCCTTTGGACAGTTATGACAAGCGTAGTAGGCCCTCTGTTATTAGCCTACAGTCACTACAAGCCCAAAGAGTTGGGGTTTCAAAGAAGCCCACTCTTACAAGCTCGCCCGAGGCGGATGAGTCTCCTTCCTCCCCCTTCTTTGGGCGAAGCGAAAGTATCCCTTATGCTGATGAATGAAACCAAGGAATTATTTCGGGGTTATCTCCCTTATTTTGTGTCTCTTTTATTTCCTCCCAAAACAAGAGAGTTCTTGGACAGACTTCCTGTCAACCCTACACCTTTTCCTTGCTTTCTGTTTTTGGAGAGTTAACCAAGGAAAGACAACTCTTGAGAAAGATCATGTATAACTTGCAGTCAAAGTGTTGACAGTTAGGAAAGAAAGAAAAATGAAATCGGCCGACCATGTATAGACAATTATGATTAAACGCGGCAGATAACTTGTCTGACTCTAATGGGTCCGGTTGAGCTATTTCACTCAGGGATATTGAGTTATATTTATTATCTGATTGATGGCCGACCGACTTTGCGACAGACTATGGCCAAATTTCTTCCCATTCCATCGGTTCCCTATACATAAGGCTTGTAGGAAAGCGTCAAGCTGGATCTGCAAATTTAGGCTGATCTATCACTCAAGAGAGCTTTCCTACAAAATTATTTTACAATTTCACTATTAACAATTGCCTACCGCTGCTTCCATCTTCCGTCTGTAAAGATATATATGCAAAGTCAGGACTCTGAGTGAATGTCGAATGTCTGAGTAGGATGTTTCTATCATAATGTAATTTTGTAAGATATCCGTATCATGTGTAAAATCTATACATAACGTCGCTCTTGCCCATAAATTTCATTCTGAGCTATACCCAGAGGGCTACTAGATAGATACTACGCAGTGTTTTGCGCATAGTCTTTCAATACATTGTAGATAAATTTCATTTTTTACTATGTTTATATTTGTTTGATATGTGTTGTTGAAGGATGGAAGCAGTAGAGGGTTGCCATGCTTGTATTAATCAGAGTTACCTCCCTTTGATGTTTCCTTTACCCATAATCCTTGGCTGACACAAATAATGTGAACGTCTTGCATGGACTGCATTGTCCTTGTGTGAATTGCTTCATGTTTGTCACTCGTCATTCCACCGTCTATCACATCTGCCTGCAAAAATGTTCCACTTTATTCTCTCGTTGCTTTCATCACTGTCTTGCAATTTTTATGGTCTTCTTATTCTTATCTATAGAGTAGATTTTCTTCATCTTCAGATGTTTTTTACATACATACTTTTTGCAACCTTTTTATCCTGCCCATGCCTAGACTAGAGTTATCTCCCCTTTGCCATTTACTAATACGAATGAATACCCCTCCCATCCTTCCTTAATAACATGAACGGTTAGTCCCGACAGAAAATTCGGCTTGTTAACGAGAGAGATCCAGACCTGTGTCTCCTTCCGCTGAGTTCTATTGCGTCGACATCTGCTACATCTTCGGGGGCGACCCGTCCAGCAGCTTAGGGCGGCCCGGAAATCCTCGTATCCTCAACTCCGGCATCGGCAGATGTCCCGGACGATCCCGGCATGTTCATCAACTCTGTATTGTAGATGTATTTGAGGGCAAAGAATGATCGATGACTCGGCTCACGTCCTCTCATTGATTCGGACAGCATATCCATGATACATATGTGTATTGCCACTCATGAGTCATGTCTTTGTTCATCTTGAATGATGTTAATGTATGGAAAAATCGGAGGTATATTTAAATTAACATATATATATATATATAAATCACCATATATGTATATATGTGGTGCAAGTCCACAAGAATCGTGTGTTGTAGAAAGAGTATATATGAATCAATGTACAGTATGATCTCTTCCCTGTTTTCTCACATTATATATTACGACAAATTATTACACCATTGGCAATTTATGAATACTTACACATACTCAATGTGTTTTTTTAATTATTATTATTAACAACATACTGTTGTTCTTGTTGTGTTTACTCCATTAATTGCCAAAACGTTTTAGCTGCTGCTGCTATGTTTTGTTGAGCGTTGGCAATGTGATGTTTTAAGACTCGTAGTATGGGATGATTAATATATTCTGCTAACTTGACTCACCTCTCCTCTCTAGTTTGGACTTTGCCATAGTTGCAGGATTGTTCATCCTTACCATAGATTAGCTAACTGCATGATACCGGCCTCGGCAACCTTTAAGTGACGTCAGCCGTCGCCCACCACTTTGTAAATATTTGTAACTTCTACCATGTTTATAAACCCTGACAGACTACCGGCGAGTCTGTGTTTAGGGAAGGGGGCGTGGCCTAGGTCCGCCCACCTGCCCCGCCCACTTGCTTGTGATGGGAGGTCGCAGTTCAAAGGTCATGTTGCGTGTCCTCAACTGTGACCATCTTAGAGTGATACAGAATGGGCTGCTAAAGGCCCCCTCATTTCTCCTTGTTATTTCTATAGGGGCGAGGTTTGACCGCGGGCTGACTCGTCTCTTGGCTAGCAGGGGTCGCGCCAAGTTAGACAACTCTCCCGTGTTGACCCCGCCCCTCTCGGGTCATGACGCAGCAGTGTGTTGTAGTAGAGTCATTGTTATAATAAATTTTTTGTACAAGTTTGAGAGTCTGTGTTTTATCTAAAGATGAAGTTTTTACAACGAATACATGAAGAATGAACGAGAGAGCCGTCGTCTCAGTAAGATTACATTTAATATTCTGTCGAATTAAGACATGAAGTAACGCTAGACAGGCTTTTTCTGATTTCAAGTATTGTTTCAGAGGAGATTGAAGGCACTGCCCACCCTTTACTCTGCAACAAGATGATGATTTAAAGTGATGTTACAAACATTTATCTATTATTTCAATATGATAAGTGCTATGACATCACTAGTCTGTCAGCCAGACTCTAAAATAAAATGCAAGCCTAAGCAAGTCTATAATAAGACTTGAGAGCTCGGTCTCCTTTCCATCCTTTTTTTTCCAAATTTCAGATTTATTAAAAAAATTCATTTCAGAGTCTTATTGTTAGACTATGACATCACTAGCAGTAGCAGTAGCTGGTCAAGGATTTTCAAACTCATGGTAAAATGTGATGTACAAATTATATTCTATTTTGGACTTATGAATTCAACGAGTGAAATATATAAGAAAAGTTAGAGTAGCCCTAACTGTCAATCTTTGGCTTTAACTAATAGTTCAGTGCAAAACTATGATTTATTGCAAAACACATGATTATTATTATTTTTTTATTATTATATGGATATTTATATAGCGCACATATCCAACCACTCGTGGTTGCTCAAGGCTTCTCCATTTCTTAAAAAGTATCATGTTTTTCCTAAAACTGCTTTTCCATCGTCCAAAACTGTGTTCAAGAGATTACTTTTGTGAAGGCTTTCCATCAAAGAAAGTCTGCTGCCTGAAGTTCAGGCCAAAGTGAGGGCTTTTGCCCAAACTATGTGGCTGATGCCGAGGACAGGGGCATTCTTTGACAGAGAGGTCCTTTTCTTTCTTATCACCCGAAATAAATCCATCATCAGGCCTACCAAAGAAAAAAATCGAAACGCTACCAAAGGCAACAAACGAATAGATGCATGACATATAAAAAAATATCTTAACGCATTCAAAATGAACGAAACGGCAATAATAAGGCAACGATCAGCAATTTAAATGTGCGACAGCGCAACATTCTTACTGCGCATGTGCAGTAACTGAGGTAGATCAAAACCTGGTACCGCCTGCACATTTTATATCTATCGTTAAACATGGAACTCAGTCGTGAGTCAAACATTAATACTGAGCTTCCGAATTTATAATTCTTAATGACTATCCAAAATTCTAATCCGTTTTTAAGATTTCTATTTATCACTTATCGTGAACATAACAAAGAGATATCATATTTAGCTTCGAAAGAGCATGAGCAGTAGGAATGTTTTGTATCGAGTGTTTCATTTTGCGCTGTTGCTCGTTTAAATGGCCGATTGTCGCTGTAATGTTTTCATTTTTAGATTGCTCTTCTAGTCCTGTCATGAAATAAAAAGAATCACCCATAAAATCTGGCTTTAATCATTAAAGTTGTGGGTTTAAGAGGACCTACAAAGTCATCTCATTTTGTCCAAGCCGTTGTGGTGCAGGTATAACCGTTGGGTTTAGCGTGCAGTAGAACACAGGTTTGAGTTTGAGAAGCTCTATAGCCAAAACATTTACATATTTGATTTTGGAAGTTTTTTTCCAAAGATAAAGTTATTTCATACACTATATTTCATCTTAAGGTTAACATCTCAACATATTAATAATGGATATTTGAATAAGAATGTAAGGCAAGATGATAACCGTTTGGGAGGCCCTCCTGCCCGGGTATTACCTGAGCTTACATAGCTCTCCATTTCAAAGCTGGGATCTACCACGGGGATAAAACTGACTAAACATATCTCCCAGATGATATGGTTTTGACAGATACTAAACAATGCACTGCCATCATAACGACATCCTAATTGCAGAAAAACAAGTTGCGGTTTGATTCTTTCTAAATTCACCAATATCACTATCAGAATGAACCTGAAGTAACCAGCATCGATAATTAAATTATTGTTACGGTCGAAACAGAGGGGAAACTGACACAAAATAGTAACTAATTACAAAATTGAATGAAAAGAAGTCAACTATTTTTTATATGTATATCAATTCACACCAGCCAACCGGGATATCATTACATTTTTTCTACTACCCTAGGCAAATTTCAACTGGCATCGGGCTTCCGGGCTAGTGATTATTTCGGACACTGTTTGCATCCAATCAGCAAGCAACTCAGCTTTTATGAACAGAGGATCAAGACTTAAGCTACCCTTGAGGGGAGAGAATGACCAGTCTCGATTCCTGGCTTAATTTTGGTATAGAAAGCCAGCTACATCATGCACAGGAAGTTGTATCGTGATATGTATTCTTGCGTATTTAACACACCGTTGATGACAAACCCAAAACTTTTTTGTTGTGTGCCCAAACAAATGATATAGGTCAACTGGCATCAATGCTACTATTCCTAATCCATGTCAAGATGCAGTTTATAAGAAACTGGGAATCAGGGGCCATAACTCTTGGTTTAAACTGGAGGCCGGTACACTAAAACGCTGATTATGCTGGATATTTTTACAAAAGACTAAGCAAAAGAAAATTACTTTTTGCATCTTTGAATAAGTATAACTGATAATGATGGAGCAGTGTAAGAAATCAAGTGTTTCTAGTGTCAAGCTGCAGACAAAATCTGTTAAAAGTGAACTAAAATCTTTCCAAGTTTTCTAACATCAAATATTTGCAGAAGTTACCATCATTCTTTCCCAATCAAATATCCAAGCTTGCTAGTACAAATTGTAACAAAAGAGCAACGTTGAAAAGTAATCACAAACTTTAACACCGGTTTTAGTTATGATCTGTTTGTGAAGCAAAAGTGATGCAACTTCATACAAATAACTCAAAATTCTGGTTATATAAGAATGAATTATACTACAAGGTACTCAAAGTTAAGGGTCAAAATAACTGCAAGATGCAGTGATGAAAAAACATTGAGCGATTCCACAGATAATAGGTTGTATTGAAAGTGTGATGAACTTCTTTGGAACTACCCTGCAGCCACACAATGGATCTTCCTTATAAAAACAGCTTGACGACTTTCAATCATGACAAATTTTAATCGAGAGCAGCATGATCACTGTGCTCAAACATAATCACATAATTTTCTTAGAATGCCCCATTCTTACATTTCACAAGGCACATAATATATACGATCTGTCTAAGGAAGGCCTGGTATGGAAAACAGCTGCAGGATCCACTTCAGGACATTCTCTCCCCACAGAGGCAGCTCAGTCATGCCCGAACAAGCCTCTGTTCTAATAGGCCAAAACATGGTGTAGAAATCCGATTGGAGGCAGTCATTCGCAGAGCCTCTGTAATTTCCGTATGCTTCAGAAAAGCTATCAATAAAATTTAACATCCAGGGGAGATAAGTCTTCCTTTCACAAAACATACCTTCTAACTAGTTTTTGTTCTGGTAATTTAGTAAAATAAAGTTTACCATAAAACATAACTTGTACAATTATAAAAAAGTTACTATCTCATAAAAAAGCAGTCCACATGTGATTTTTTTCAAATATATCCGTTCACAGTGTTAATGAAAAATAAACAAAGGCATGATATTTTCCATGTCACTATATGATCATTAAGGATGATCACAGTCAAAGATATTCATACCTAAAAAACATGTAACTAATCTGCTCTTCTGTGGTCCAATTTCTAAGTGTGGACAGATTTATCCTCTTATTTCCTCAGCAATCGAACAATCATCAACAACAAAGAAATGAGTTGACAAGTTTATTAACAAATGGAATTGGCATGTTCATAAATCATGCATACAAAGATATTCCAAGTGTTGCTCAAAGGAAACATATTTGCTCAAATATAAATAGGCGCATGTTTCCACGCGCTGCATCAAGAATAGTTGGGAGAGTTGGAAATATTGATACTAATGCACTGCCACTAATCATTGTACAAAATCTTTACTCAATCATTACAAACAACATGTTACCATTGCCGACAACCACTACTGGCCAAAGCCTTACAATAATGACTGCAATTTTTACACCTATATTTACATCTGTTAGTTCACAGATGGTCGTAACAAGTTCATTTAAAGTTGTGCATCTTTATACATGAATGGATTTTGTAAGTGCTGAAATTCTTATGTTATATTCGTGGAAAGAATTTTCATAATTCTTAAAGTATTTCACTTCTATCTCCCAAACAGAATGAACATAGCACTATTGCGATGTTGTGAATAGTTAACTCCAGGCCTGCAAGCCGCACACACACAAAACTGCAAATTTTAAACAGACTTGCGATTCCATCATGGTTTTGAAATTTGATACAAGTCACTTGAAGTGTATTGCTTTGAAAAATCTAAACGTTCCATGTCTTCCTTGGAAAGTTTTTTTAGGAATTCATTCTGAAATATATAAACACTATTTGCTGATCTCCTCTTATGGTCTTTAGTAACAAACATTCAAATGAGTGAGTTATTGTTTAGTGCTGCTTGGGCAATATTTGAATTTTCAGCCATTAGCGGCAGGATATTGGAATAAGTAGCTTTAAATACTCAAAGGTCGTCCATCCGGAGACACAAGCGCATATATCTCATATTTAAGAAAATAACATCCAAAGCTATGATGGAACCACATTCTGGAGAGTGGAACTTGAAGCACAACAATAAATATGTGACAGTTGTGGTGGTGTTAGAGCAGCAAGACGGCGACTGAAGCCGGTGATGGATCGATGAGTCTACTTGAAGATATCAAGATGATCAGGGAAGATTGTACTTGACATAAGGAACCTCCACGTCCTCTCCCTCGGTGTCGTTACAGCAGATCTCCAGCACAAGCGCACGCACGTGCGGCGGAATCTTCTTCTTTGACACTTTCTTCACTACCTCTGACATCCTGCAACACAATGGTCCATGTTTAGTTATCTTGACATATTTAATTACATTTTGTATTGAAACATTAAGTGACCAATTAACTGGAATCAAAACTTGAGGCACTTGAAAATTCCATATGAGACACTTGAAAACATATCTTAATGGTCTCGTTTAATGCCAAAGTAAATTTTCTTCGAGCACACATTCTAATAATTTTAAGGGACATCAAGCCAAAAGGTTGGGGAAATTCCCCCAGGACCCCCCTCTAGGAACAGCACTGATTGATGGTTACTTGTTTTACTTAGGCTTGTTTTTGGTTAGCAGGCCTGTCTGGGCTATGCGAGTTTTGAGATACACATTGCAGAGCGTGTACATTTTTTTAGGGCTGTTTATTCTTTCAAACAAAAAGCCCTGCTTGCTTTCAAACGCTGATAACATATTCAAACTTTCTTAACACTAGTAGACGACTTAAGAATAACTGATGATTTTTTCTCATTCATCATATAAACAAAAACAAGTTAATGTAGAAAGGAATTGAATGAAAAGTTACAATAAAGATCATGGCATACTTCATATTCCTTATCAATATCAAAGTGGGATCATACAATTGACAATAGAGATAATACATGCAAAACTGACCAACATCTCATATCACCTACATAAACCTCAAAATATTAAAACGGGCCAACATCTCATATAGCCTACATTACCCTCAAAACTAATTTATGGGGGGAAAATCACACAATTGACAAAGATTAAATGTGCAAAACTGACCGAAATCTCATATCACCTACACTACCCTCAAAACTAATAATGGAGGAATGATCACACATCTTCCTCATGTAGGGAACTAGAAGGTGAGGCGTGAGGGCAGGCCATTCCACTCAATGACTTTCTATTCTCAATCTGGAGAGATCTGAAGTGTACTTACGGTAGATCTAACCTCTCTGCCCGTTTGGCTGGCTGCATGAAGAAGGAGTATAACATACACACTCCCTGCGACAACATGGTGATCTCCAGCTTGTGCTTGTCCTGGCGACACAGACATAGAAATGGTTATAGATGGTTATTTATACATGTTACATATATATGTTTTTGAAATCTTTAAATCTTGCACTTTATGCAATTTATTTAGACTACACAACTTTAAATAATTACCCCCCGCCCCCCCCCCCCCCCCCCCCCAAGCATATCCTTAAGACATGCATGCATTGGCCATTATTACAGATGGTTCTTTAAATAGGATATATATATACATTATTGAAAACTTGAAAACTCTGTCTAATTTATATCAACTACCACAATTTATTTGGTTTTCTCCGTCAGCTTATTCTTAAGACACACATTTACAGATACATAAGTCTTTCACAAGTCATACCTTGGCATAAGAAAAGACATACCTACATCACTGTCACTTATCTAACTTAAACGTACTCGCTCAGGTGTTTGATATAGGATGTCTTCAACATTGTTTTAAGTTTTACTTTTCATCAAGGCGACTAAATAATTTATAAAATAATTTTTATCAAGACCAATACAAATACATGAAGGAAGCTGCATCCTCTCCCTTTCTTATTACAACATTTCTACTGCAAACAAACAACTTTGTATCCTTTAAGTCAGTAGGCGAAACATTCAACTAAGCATTTGCGTTTGAACAGAAAACAAATAGTCAAACATAAGTCATTTTGTGGAATGATTTCCTACCTGGAAATATGCCAGGAATTCCTTGAGTGTCATTTCTCCCTGTAGTTCAAAGCGGTCCCACAGCGTAAACTCTGTGTCATAGTACTGAAGAAAAAACATACACAAGCATTAGATATAATGTAAACAACTAACAATTTGAGCATTTTAATTACAAATAAGCATTGGTCAGCATCATTGGAAGTTCAAAAAACCTCTAATCACAAACTAGTTGCCTATTTTGATAAAAACAGTAAGCGATAAATATAAGGAAATCATTGGATAATGAAAACAAATTTAGAGATTCACGGAAACATAAGTTGAAATATTACCATCAAGTAAAGTTATCAAAAATAAAAGTTTTCACTATAGTTTACTATTTCAGGATATCTGAATAGGTACTCAGAAACTTCCAAAACTGAACTCTACATCATTTTCAAGACCATCAGCCTTATATATTTTTAATTTATATATTTCGGTAAACACATTTACTCATCATTTCAATTGTTTCTCACCTTGTTCTTGGGGGCTTCAATTGGTTCTGAGAAGGCAAAGAATGGGAGAGCCAGATTGGCAAAACCGTTTTTGAATAGTTCTACTTTCTTGTGACCTTGTGCAAGCTGAAAAAGGAACAAAGTTAATAAATTATAAGACTTTTGGTCTAAACATCCAAGATCTAAATATTAAATCAAATCAATATTAAATTCTTAAATCTTCTAAGCGACAAATAAGGTCATAGGACCTGCCAAACTTGAAGATAGAAAGCTTTTGCAAAATCTTATTGACTAAAGGTTACCACAATACCAATCAATTAAATATATTATGTTAATTCCTTATTCATAAATCTTGCGAATGAATAACTTTCTAATGAGTCTAAAAGAAATCTGAAGTATAGAAACAGTAGTCAAGATTCTAAGTGCAGTACAAATTCTTTTAAATTCTCCTTTAAATACCTCAGAGTATTGACAAAAGAGCATCAATGCAACATTTTCCAGATTCTTTGTAATAAAAAGTTGACAACAATAAGTTGCTAAACAAGGAATGGTCTAATCAAGGGCACGTGTTTGAAACTGTAATCTCACCTTGTAGAACTCAAGGCCCACAAATCCTACAACCATTGCAGTTGTGGTTGCAATAGCAGGAATGATTCGGCCAGCAATCAGTTTGCTCTGAAACAGTCAATGTTACATTTATGATATGGTCATACTTGAGATTTTTTCTTTTTTTCTGTCTTTTCTGTATAGATATAAAAAAACTATTTAAAAACTTTATACAAATAAAAATAAAATATACAATTCCACAAAATAAATTAATCTACATAGATGCATGTTTTTCTGTCCATTTCATTGAGAAGCTGTCAAACTCTAATATAACCCTTTATACAAATTTGCATAAAACGATAAATCTGTAAACCTTGTCAATTTCAATGAATGAAAGATATACCATCCAGAACCCAAGAATAAGCCAAACTTTGAGGTAAAACTAGAAAGGAAATTCATGAACCTAATTTATCTACTGCAAGGAGCTGTCACTACCATAACAACAGAAAATCCAAACATGACACGAATCCACAAAATACAGAAGTTGCACTAGGTTAGACTCCTTCAACCAAAAGGCAGCAAGTTTTTCAATTAATTATTCTGGTTAGTTAGGGATATCATACAAACCTTGTGCCTATCAGCTGGAGGGATGTCGTAGTTCTCAGCGCGGAGATTGGAGCAAGCCACAATGAAGTCCATGTGGAAGTTGGAGTCGTCGTCCTTCTCAAACTCGATGGGTGTGAGGGGCGTGTCCTTGAATGTGTCAGGGGGAGGGAGGGACTTGATAAGGCTTTCAAGCTGGTCTGCATCTGTAACAGGTAGTTGGACAGTTTGATCATAAACTGAACTCTGCTACTATCAAACATGAATAGAGTTAGTGTTATTGTTGAGAACTGTTTGGGAAATATTAGGAAATTAGCAGAGTTTAACATGAATTGACATTTAAGCAGTAACAAGTTTAATCATATTTGGTGATAGAAATGAAGTGAACAGTTTTCTTTATGAATTGAATGGTAACAAAATAATGATGAATAGTGACGATAAGTGTTGAACAGTTACAGTTATTGATGTGCTTAAATGCTAAGTTTTTACACAACAGCTATTTTCAAAGAAATCTAGAACAAGGAGTAACTTAATACCGAGGCTTGCAATTATCTTGAAAATATTTCAACAAGCAAAATTACAAGAAAGGTTTATGGAAGCGTTGCACTCTTAGAATAAAGATGTCATCCATAAAATATTGTCCTTATTCCTCAATTTAGTTAAGAATCAAGAGCAGTAGACAGTAGACAAGGAGATTCAACGACAATTGACTTTAATAATTCAAACTGACCAACGCCTTCACTTTGTCTGGCCTGAGCCTCTGCATCTGTGACGTCAATCTTGACACCAGCTCGTGGTTTGAAATCAGGAATCACTAATTTTGTAACTATGTCCTTGACTGCTTGACGGTCTCGCACTTGTTTCAAGCCGTACATTTCTGCTCGTAGATTTGCAGCTGATACTACGTAGTCTAGATGTATACTCTGGGGAAACAAACAATTATATATAGATATTAAAGACATAATCAATTGATAGACTATGAACATAATTACAAACTGCAAGAGCAGACAGTAATCCTTAATTTGGCAACAAAAATAATGTCCCTTCATCATCATGACATTCAACATATTTAACCTTGAATGTTTTCATGAAGCAAAATATTGAAAACGTAAAAGAAACGCCAAAACCTCATTGCAGTCAACAATTGAAAGAATTATTAGCAATTGAGGCAACTAAAGTTCACAATGAGATTATTACTGACACTTCTCTAAATAATGCAATTTTCTTATCAAATGAATTTAATGAACAGATTATTTACATCATTCTTTTTTAATCATTTATGCACACACTTATTTTACATTCAATCAATGAAACACAATTATATAAAACAGCAAGTATTTGAAGCATATTCTTAACATTTTATGATCTGAACAAAACAAAATCTTAACACTGAACTGAACAAAACACTTACATTTTCTGCATCAAACTTGATGGGATGAGGACATCGTTTTGGACCTGACCAAAACAGGGCACCCGAACTAGTAGTCTGAAACAGAAGATTTTTCATGTTACTACATCATTTCAGCAAATACACAAAGGAATATGGCCAAATGAAATTTTATCAAAATCATAGTACAAAACAGGTGTGATGATATATTATACTACTCTGGAATGGTGATACTTAGTCTGACAATGTACGTATCCCGATACTTTTATGTGGATTGTGATACGTATCATCATCATTCAAATTGCTTATTTTGGTATTTGTCAAAAGTTTAGTTTTTTTTAAACTTGAAAATAGTATCACATTGTCTGTATCTTATCTAATTGTATCGCTATGAGATATTGAGATATGTATTGTATTGTGAAAATATGTATTGTCACAACTCTACAAAATATACTCATTCTTGAAATCAAAATGTTTAATTTTCATTTTATTAACAACTTTGTTTTAAGACCTCATGGTCGATATGTTCATGTAAGAGAAATGTTTGGTTGAATAAATTGTAAATAATGGCTTCTTCGATCTTAAAGGAAAAAAAATGAAAAAGAAGAATACAACTCACTTGATCTGCGGGAAAGTTGAAGAGAAGCTGTGCAATTTGGTTGTAATAGTTTCTTTGAAAGACATTTCGGGCCCATTTCACACAATCTTCAAAACTTGATGGACGTTCATCAACAAGAGCTTTTTTCACCTGATCATAGGCTTCATGCTGAAAACAATATATCAAAACTAATTGAACATTCAGATTAAGTTAGGCAAGATGCATAATATAAATCCACCATTTCTTAAAATATTATATTCAAGTTCAGTTTAGCAAGAATTGTTCTCATATGTATCACAAAACTTCACACTTTTTTCAATTCTACACTGCAAAATCCTATTTACTGCTACACTTACAAGATTCTCATGTGGTTAACGAAGGAGTAACCAAGATAACGCTTCCCTAAATAAAATGACAGATTTTCAAGATCGTAACTGAAAGACTGATGTCTGAGACTTGGTAGAAGTAGTTCAAATTTAAGAGACACCAAGCCAGAAAGTTGGCTAATTTCCCCAGGACCCTCTAGGAACAACACTGTAAACATCTAGCGATCAAACAAATGAGGAGACCACTCACAGCTTGGAAACCAGACTTGAGAGTCCTCTCCTGGAACTTGGGGTCTGTTATGTATTGCTGAGCACTTTCAACTGGGGTCCTGAAACATCCCTCAAACTCCTCTCTCGCCCACTGCAAACAGATAGTTATAGTTAAAACATGTCAACATTTTACCTCATAGGAGTAACATTCAGTGATAGTTGCCTCGACTAATGACTGTTAAATAGTGACAGTTTATTATTCTCACCCACTGGAAATAGATTTTGTAGTCATTGTTAACACGTTTACATTCAAACCTGATAGTGGCATGCAGTGAAGGTTGACTCAACCAATGAGTCTCGACTCTTTGTTTAAATATTGACAGTTTATATTTAATGTATAGGTATGCATTTTATAACAGAAATAAAGGATAAGTGATAAATCCAACTTGAATTATCATTATTATACCACCATCATGAAATATTATCTAAATCTAAGGCATATTGACAGTAGTCAGTAGGTATAAACAGAGACAAGAAATGAAACCTTTCAATAGTATAATAAAACTTCAATCATATCATGAAATGGTACTCAAAGAATGACTGTCAACCACCCATACTACCTGTAATTGGCCACGGAGTTGTTAATTGCAAATCAACTATGATCAACTTTAATAAAAAGAAAACTGCAATTTTGCCCAAGATTTTTCATTTACATAACAACTATGATGATTTGTAATAAAAAGAAATTTGCAATTTGGGCCAAAGATTTTATATTTGCATAGCAACTATGTTCATTTGTAATAATAATATATGCCATCAAAGTCAGCATGGCCCATGTGCCTCACCTGCAGGGTGTGTTCTATAGCATTGGGAAAGTTCTTGAGGGTACAGATGGGTATAGAGTTCTCTGGGGGATCTTGTGACGAGGAATACGACTCTGTGATGTATGGTACGACAACCTGCAATATAACAAAGCAAATACTTGATGATCAGGAATCAGTCAGGAACATAATTCTCTAGGACATAATTTGATATTGACCATCATTGAGTGTGAACTAGGAGTTAAGCATATCACATAAGTATGGCAAGCCTCATCTTCAATATTTAAAGGTCTATAAGGACCTGTAGAGGTTGAATACATAGCAAGATTATCTGGTAATATTTTCACATAATTAGACATGAAATTTTGCTGTTTTTCACAATTACACTTCTGAAACTTTTAAGTCAGGTCAAAGCATTGTGAGATCTCCAAGGTTTTGACATCATAGCATCCTTGACATTAAAACCCTGAGAGCATAAAAAATGAAAGGTTTAAGATTTTGATGTTAAGAACTTAAGACTAGCAATATTCATCATGATCTTTTGAAAGCACCATAAGAAGACAAAGCAACTGAGCTCACCTGTACGTTAGCTTTTGTTCCCAGGGTTCCAGATTCCAGCAGTGGTTTCCTGTAGTACACACATCGTCGGTCCATGTACATTCCTGGAAGAGGTAAAATGAGGGGATTGATGTTTTACGAACTTTATCAAGCAGAGTCCTCAGTGAAAACCCCAAAGGCATCAATCTTATTATTGCAAGTGATTTATGAAACTCTAAGTGCATCATCACCGAGTTCATGGAAAAGTGAGGAGTGCAATGTTATCATTTAATGTCGGATACATAAATCAATTCATCTAAACCTGTTCTTCAATGTGTTCAGATTCAGAAAAAAACACTAGCGCATTGTCATCATATTGTCTTTTTTAGGTTGACAATTTGAAAGTTTAGCAAGAAAGATGATACTTATGTCAACAACAAAATCATTTCACATAATACAATTTAAGAGAAAAATATGACTTCCTTCAGCGTAACATGTTCTTGAAATAACTGAAGGTGAATCATTCATGAAACTATTTCTCATAACCTGACTCCCTAAACAGTAACTTTAATGCAGTGTTTTTCTTAGAGTGGGTCCTGGGGAAATTTGCCCTCCCTTTTTGCTTGTGTCCCTTACAATTTGGGGACATAAAATACTTCTAAAATTGCAAAGAGTCCCAACCGCTCAGAATTTGTCAAAATTACCCCCTCGGCTGCTAACCTATGAACAACACTGTTAAGATACAAACATGAAAGCTAGTAGCACCTTCATATCCCATCTGGCATTTATAAATAAAAGACTGATACTCACTGGCGTCGATGTTGTCTAGAGCATTAGCCACACCGTCGAGATTTTTGAAGAACTCGTCTGTGTAGACATTCTCCGTTTCTGGTCCCACTCGATCCTCTCGTGCATCTACATTCAGGGCTGGGTTCATCTTCTTTGCTGCAGCTGCTGCTGTTGAGGATTTCGTTTTCTGGAAATAATTAAATAAGACAATCTAATTCTTTTCACACAAGTACATATGAGGGAGTGAGTTACTGTTTATTGATACTCAAGCAATATTCCAGCAATTAGCTGGGTGAACATATGAGTGGCTTTCATTATGCTTTTATGTTTTAATTTCTAAAAGTGCTGTTAACCTTTGCCTGTTTGCAAATTTTGGTTCATGTTTAAAAAATAGAGCCATTGGCTCTGTAGCTGATCGGGCTTCATCATCAATTATGCTGTAGAGTGTGGTCAATGTGATTCCCCCTTTGTAGAGGCCACAGGGTCACCATTCATAAAATTCAGTATATAGGCGACAAGTTTCAGTTTTCTAGGCCTTTACTTCTGATAAAGAAGATGAAAATAGATTTGAAGAACCCACAAAAGCTACAATTTATAATCTTCACTAGTCAAGGAGTCTGTACACAAAGTTTCAGCTTTCTAGGCCTTATGGTTCTGGAGTAGAAGATGAAAATAGCTTTTAAGGGCTTGGCCCCTGTGGCCCTTATTAGGGGCCACAGTGCCACCGAAGCTACAATTTATAATCCTCACTAGTCAAGGAATCTGTACACAAGGTTTCAGCTTTCTAGGCCTTATGCTTCTGGAGAAGATGAAAATAGGTTTTTAGGGCGTGGCCCCTGTGGCCCTTATAAGGGGTCACAGGGCCACCAAAGCTACAATTTATAATCCTCCCTAGCCAATGAGTCTGTACACAAAGATTCAGCTTTCTAGGCCTTATGGTTCTGGAGAAGAAGATGAAAATAGCTTTTAAGGGCTTGGCCCGTGGCCCTTATTAGAGGCCACAGGGCCACTAAAGCTACAATTTATATTCCTCACTAGTCAAGGAGTCTGTACACCAAGTTTAAGCTTTCTAGGCCTTTTGGCTCTGGAGAAGAAGATGAAAATAGGTTTTAAGGGCTTGGCCCCTGTGGCCCTTATTAGGGGCCACAGGGCCACTAAAGCTACAATTTATAATCCTCACTAGTCAAGGAGTCTGTACACAAGGTTACAGCTTTCTAGGCCTTATGCTTCTGGAGAAGAAGATGAAAATAGGTTTTTAGGGCGTGGCCCCTGTGGCCCTTATTAGGGGCCACAGGGCCACCAAAGCTACAATTTTTAATCCTCACTAGTCAAGGAGTCTGTACACCAAGTTTAAGCTTTCTAGGCCTTATGGTTCTGGAGAAGAAGTCGAAATTCCACAAAGTTTACGGACGAATGGACGGACGGATGGACGGACGGACGGACGCCGGACACCATGCCATGCCATTAGCCCATCGGGCCTTACAGGCCAGATGAGCTAAAAATGTCATTTTTCAATTAGTCAATGTTTCATCAGTTGGTAGAGCAGTGTTGTTCCTAGAATGGGTCCTGGGGACATTTGCCTACCCTTTTGGCTTGTTGTCCCTTAAATCATTGAGAGATAGGATACTTTTACCATTGCAAAGGGGTGCTCTCAATATACCAAAACGACCCTGAACATCACTGTAGAGCGTCCACTAATCAGCTTGTTCGATTCCAGGCTTAGTTATACCAAAATATTAAAGGAGAGGAGATGTTGGTCCCATGTTTGAAGCTCGACATTATAACCATAGAACATCCTTTGAACTATAGCTTCGCTGTGACTGTGAATACATACAATGAATTTCTTACTCTATGTAATTACCACAATGAAGAATTATAATGTTTTACTGTCATACACACCTGAACATCCCATGGTCTGAAGAGGAACTGTCTGTTGAGGTTTGATTTCTCAATGGTGTCCATATCAGTGACAATCACCTTCCCGTTGCCGCAGCCAACACCCATCATAGCAAAGTTCTTGAGCATCTCACATCCAATAGCTCCGGCACCAACCTGTAACAATATCATATCATAACAAACATTTCTTTGATTTTCTGAAAATTTTGTAATTGGAAAACGTGAAATCTTAATTCCCATAATTTTTCACATAGAAATCATCTATCTTTTGAAATTATTAAAATCTAAATATTTTAGATGTTTAAAAGACTTACCTTACTTGATGCCTTAATTAAATTAAGGTTAGTTTAAAACCGAAGGAAACATTTTCATTCACATTTAGTCTTTTGATATTTTCTCTTGTATTACTACAATTATTTTCATTCTCATTTTAACAATTCTAGAATTTCCTTTCATCAAGGTTTTAAATATTGCCGATAAGTATCTTCTCATACAACTCAACCATAATGTCATCTTTCAATTATTAAGTTTGTCTACTAACCTGCCGGCAACAGGTACCAGCATTTATTTTACTACGTATCAAACTATTTGGAATTTATTTATTTCCCAACTATTCTTCATTTATCATACATAATTATTCTTAATTATATCTGGCATTTTAATTTTCATTAAACATCGTTTTGTTTTTTGTAGTAATTATTTTACGACAGTATGCTTTTTGGTAAATACCCGGATGTTTTTTTATTTTCTTTGTCATGCCAAACTTATGCGCATGCGCATTTCTCATTCATATTCCTTTGTTTCAAGAATCACTAATTTGGGCGATTGTTTACCAAACATTTCAGCTGAATACTGTATTAATTCTATCCCACCTCCACCCCTATCTCCACCAGTACATAGTACTCAAATACTCTGTTTAATAAAATACTATGTACCCAGGGGTTCAAAAGGTTAAAGATTTTCTCTTATCAATCTTATCATCTCATCAGGGGGGTAGTTCCGCTTCGCCGAATCTCACCCCCAATTAGTAATTTCATGGGAAACTGGTCGCCATTTGGTTGTGGGCGCGCAACCCCAACAACACTTTGGTCTTCGTTTCATTCATCTGCGATTCAGTATCTATACAGGGCGCGCAACCCTCGTATAACCCATGTCAGTAGCATAGGGCGCGCAACCCTTGCTCACTATCTTTAACCTCGAGAACCCCTAAAGCCAAACTGTATTAAATATTTATATGCATTTCATGTGTTTTGTTTTCCTTTGGTTGTAAACTTGAACTTTATAAAGACAACTTGTCACATAAATAGAAGCACAGGGAAAAAAACAGCATGATTATCTACAATAAGCCTATCTTGCAAAAGTTAATGGATCTTCAAATTCCCAAAGTGTCTTTTCCTGAAGTAATAAATGTTATTTACATACCAAGAAGTATTTAAGATCCCCAAGCTTGTTCTGAAATTCTTCTCCAAATACGACCCTCTGTCCATCATATCTGTTTCCACGCTGAAAGAAGATCATGTGTGATATAAAATTCTGAGATTTGACAATGCTGGTTGAAGTCAATATTTAATACAAACTATCACAAAAACTAAATTAATGTAAAGCACATAGTCTTGCAATTTTTATACACTTAGTTATCATAAATAATTTTTAAATGATAAATAACTTTCATTGTTTCCTGCAAGGAATTCATAAAGTACAAACATTTGAGAATTTTTCAGGCACAACTTTTATTTTGGGTCTATATGTGGGCAAAGTATATTTGTTCAGGGACACAAAGCCATGGGTGAGCAAGATACATGATTAACATTGAAAAATGATAAAACTTCTGATTCACAAGGGAGCAATACTCGATGACACAAGAAACCGGGTGTCCTACATGAAGGAGACTCGAAGATCGATACATTTAGTCTACATGAACGAGACTCAAAGAACTGATACATTTAGTCTACTTGAAATATCTTTCTTTACTCACTGGCTTGCATTCTGCCTCTGTGAGGACATCCTTGTTTTCAGGCAGAGCTTCCAGGGCATCAAAGTAGAGGTGCTGGAACACTGGGCTGAACTTGCCACTGCACCCCTAAAACACAATATCTTCTTTATTTATGTTAAGAAAAATTTCTGGCAAACACAGACTAATAAGGCAATAAAAAGTTTGTTATTTGCCAATGTATAATCAATGTTTTCAACAAGTTTCACAATTATATTAAAAGGCCTTATTTCAATATTACAAATTGATGTATTTGAATTCGATTTGAAATACATATTATATGGAAAGAATCAAGCATATTACATGGTTTTGGTAAGCAAATTGCAAAGAATCCCATAATCCCAGGTTAATATTTTTTAACATATACATTACGGCACATTATCAATAATCATAGTATGAATCTACCATGTACATTCTATTTGCATTACTTATTACACATCATCTTATCATGCACCAATCCATTATCCATTAGTACTGATGTAATGAAATGATTGGCTACCTTCATAACTTCCTGTGCAGTGATTCCACCAATGACCGCAGCCATAGGACACACATCGCCCTGACTCTGTTCAGCAAACTCCTTGATCAGGTTCTCGTCAATATCGTCAACTTTGGCTGCCGATTTGGAGTTTGTATCTTTGAACATGGCTAGGAAAGCCTCTGCATCAGCCTGCAAAAAATAAGAATTATTGTTCGAGATAAATAGTCTCAGAAATAAAAGACTAACGTTTTGGAACCATGTTACAAGAAGGGTTTTGAATGATCAAAATGATATTTGCTCTATTGAAAGACATTGATTTCTAGAAGTTAAAGCAACAAATATTGTCCAAGATATTGCAGGTTTTGTGGTCCAAAATATATATTCCAGTAAAATATGACATAATGATGTAGTGAGTGAGTTATTGTTTAATGCCACTTGGACAATATCAAAGCCATTACTGTGATACATTGTAATCCAAGATATAAAAACTGTATATATATATATATGGCAGATAATTGTTTAGTGTTTTACCTTGTTCCTGGGTTTTGGGAGGGAGCCTTTCTGTTTTTGATATTCGTAGAGAGCCTGGAAGGCAATGTGAAGCTGTCCGGGACGATCAAACTTGGCGAAGTCTGTTGGGAGATGTTCTGGGGCGCCCAATGCCTCCTTGATTGATTTCTGAGCAAAAAAGGTTACATCGTAAGGAAAGATTCCTACACTTTGTATGTTGTTAAACATTTCTCAAGTATTAAATCGGAACTAAAGAATAGGTTCTGCTATATAGATAGTATTATATGGGTATTTTCATATCACATTCGGTATCAGCCCGAGACCCCAATATCAGCCCGAGAGCTTTAGCTCGAGGGCTGATATTGGTCGAGGGCTGATACCGAATGTGATATGAAAATGCCCATATCATACTATTTTTATCATATATACTTACCAAACAAACTACAAAAATAATTGTAATATTTTAAAACTTTAATTCATAACATTAACATGTGGCTCATTTTATCCGTTTGGATAACTAGCACAATACAAATAAACATTCAGCTTCCGAGCTTACGCCTCTTGCGAATTTTGAATTCATTTAATCTCTTGTTGAATTTCCAAACTGGAAAGAAAGGTATCAAAGTAATAATCAAACTGACAAATCCTATCTGCAAGTGACTGCAGCGTTTTCGCGATGTCGGCCACGTTCAAACGTCAGCTGTACAAAGGGAGACAACTCTAAATTCCTCGCGACTTCGATCCATTTTTGATGTTCGTTGCCTATGGTTCCACGTTCAAGTCCCTTGACGACGGGCTGATACAGGTTTTTGCCCTTGACGACGGGCTGATACAGGTTATCTGCCCTGCGGGCTGATACAGGGCGCTTGACGAAGGGTGTATCGTGCATTCAAAATCTCTGTATTTATATACAAGTATATGATAAAATTGAGTATCACTTTACATCTGATGAAAATACTGAAGAAAGCAAAATTTAGTGATTTGATATAAATAATTTGAAAAATATCTCCACTGTTGAAATTTCAAGAATGTTGAAAATAAAAAATTTCATATTGCACAGACACTTGTTTCAAAGAGCGTGCCATTCAAAACTGGCATTTCAAGAATTATCAAGGACACAAAGCTGTACATATAACACCCACATATCAACATGACATGGATTTTGAAGTACTTACGAAATTTAATGTCTTGGGCATCTTCACATTTGTGACAACACCTCCACCAGCGTAGTCCGACAGACCAGTGGTATCACCAATAGTGAATGTGTAGGGTCCTGCAATTAGAAAGTAAACCAATTTGATTATACCTCAAGCAAAAGATGAAAACCCAAAACAAGATCACAAAGTGTTTAACATTTACAATCAGACTGGAATTTAATTGTTTATTCGTGATCAAATTTCTTAAAACGATTTTGTTGCCTTTTGAACATCCTGATATTTAAGGCTACTAAACTGTCTTCAAGAAGGTCCAAAACAATGTGTGAGTCTGTAATTTAGTAAATAAAGAAAGAAATTATACCTAGCACTTTGATTTTCCGGGGTTCACAAGCATTGAGCTCTGTCATGCCTTTCACTTCATGGAATGTGACGTGGTCTCCATCTTCAAAGCCGTGACGCTTCTCATCTAGTGTAGTTACTACTGCAGAGGCATCCTAAAAATTTCATAAAAAATAATTATAAGCCAACTATTGTATCAATCACAATGTGATTAAAAAGTTTGTCTTGAGGTCAATGGCCCCAGCTGCCATAAAGCAGTGCCAATTGAAACAATGTTCTATCCTTACATTGCCAATCGACAAAAAGAGTAACATCTCCAATCTTTTTGCGTTTGACCATGCCCAAGTCGACTTGGGAAATAGCCAGTCATATCATTTTCTCGCCACCTTCTCGATAACATTTCAACGAGAAAATGATTTGATTGGCTTTATCCCAAAACAGGCCACGCGAGCCAATCTAGCTTCTGAGCCCAGGGTAGAGATAAGTGGAGTTATCATAATGTTCGTACCCTGAGACAGGATGGCATTTGACTTGAACTATGTCCCCCGCCCCC
Organism: Steromphala cineraria; assembly: GCA_916613615.1. Taxonomy (NCBI): domain Eukaryota; kingdom Metazoa; phylum Mollusca; class Gastropoda; order Trochida; family Trochidae; genus Steromphala; species Steromphala cineraria. The sequence continues at coordinate 39,524,822 of OU744726.1, forward strand.
TGGTGAGTGCTCTAACAACTGCACTTCTCCCCAGTTGATATCTTTATTTTGGTGTTGCAACATTAAGAGATGACATTTGTGTTTTGACCAAATTGAACTCTCTCCTATGTGGTCTTATCCAATTAAAGTGACGGTTATCATTCCAGGAGATCTACCTTGGTAATGGAGGCCACCATTGTACTGTGAGGCTGTTCTCCATCAACATCATTCACCACAAAGTTCTTGCCAAAGTCACAGAAAATCTCTCTGAAAAAGAACCATGCTTTTATTAACTACTCCTGTATAAAGCTGTAATTAGTCACAACAATGTGCCTTCATCTATAGATTTTCATTATAAGTTCTTCATTTTTACAAAATGACTCAAAACAGCATTCATTTAAAGTGATTTTTTGCAAAGACTAGGAAGTCCATTTGAAAACTTTTGTTTGAGACTGTCTTTTCATCGATATGTTGCCTTGCTGAGATAGTAAAGTTGATGAGTATCGATATATTAAAAGGACTTACCCAAAGAGACCTTTAGTATCAGCAACGATGAATTTGATTCCCTTGGAGTGACAGAACTCTCCAATCCTGACTTGTTCATCCAGGGTGGAGTTCGTCAAACAGACAACCTGGATGATACAGACATATTGATTGATGTTATTGTCAACAAATATGATGAGAAAGCTTTCATCATTATAGACCAGCAATGATAAATTTTTCCTCATGAGTCTTGCATCAAATACTCATAAAATTATGAAAGGTCCCATAAAAAAACTAAGCTGCGAGTCTCTGGGAGGCAAAATATTCTTGTGAAACTGTTTCCTAACGTTTTGAGGGACACAAACATGGGGGAAAATCAATGTTCTTATGCTTGGTTTACAGTAATGTATTTCAAGAATAGAAGAAACAGAACATCAGTTAATAGTTTACCCCTTAATGCGCTAAAACATCTGTTGCAAACCAACCTGAAACTGTTTGAGGTATTCTTCTGTAAGTTCCCCAGTGTAAGCGTTGACAGGCACGTAGCTGTTGAGCTCTGCAAGGTGAGGCTGTGAAACCTCTGCACGATTCTTTCCAACATCACTCTCACTGATGAAGAACTGTGGAATTAAAGCCAAACAATTTTATTAACATGCATGTGACAATTGTTGTCAAGTAAATTTTTGACATCACTCTCACTAATGAAGAACTTTGGAATTAAAGCATAAACAATTTATATTAACATGCATGTGACAATTGATGTCAGGTAAATTTCCGATATCACTCTCACTGATGAAGAAGAGTGAAATTAAAAGCAATAGACTTAACATGCAAGAGATGATTGCCGTCACATAAAATACATATTTTATAATTTGTTTACTGAATACAGAAATATGGGTCAAAGCAGACACATTGACAAGTAATAAGCTTTCCTGCAACAACTAGTTACGATTCATAATTTAACATTCTCAGAAATCATTCAAAACGCAAGTTGAATCTAAGAAACCATTAGGGGATCATAGAAACCCTGACAATAAATATAACTTGTGACCGTGGAAAGTGCAAATAACTGCTTTCATGCTGGTATCCAAAATATTTGCAGCTATCAAAGAAAAAGTTGATGGAGAGAGTAAAAAGATTGATGAAAGAGTAATAAAGACTCTTGTGATTTACCTGAGAGGAAAGGTCCATCCAAGATGCCTTCTCGGGGTCATGGATTGTGACGGACTTGACTCCACCAAGAACAACATTTTTGGCTACTTCGATACCCAGCCCTCTCATACCAGATACCAAGATGTTGGAGCTGGCCATTCGAAGCATAGCTTCATGACCCAACACATACCTACAAATAAAATATGTTTATCAAGAAGGACGTAACCTAACAAAAGAGGTTTGGCATAAAATAGTTAGCGAGCGAGTTATTGATAAGCATTACTTGGGCAGTACTTCAGCTGCCATTGGTGGCATTAGCATAAAATAACTGGAATTGTTACGATTGATTTCTGTATTAATGTGTCAAAAACATAATTATAGCTATTCAGTTATCTTTATTTTTCTTCAGTCGTTTTTCAAGATAAATTGTACATTTCCCAATTTGACTAAAAGAATATTAGTTAAATGTTAACAGTGAGTTATGTCACTTTGAAATTTTGATGTTCCTTAGTTGTTGTAAAGCTTAGAAGAATGGCAAGTGTAATTTAACCTCTTGAATAAAGATAAATTTATCTTTGCCATTGGTGCTAAAAACAGGACTTCAAACTCAGCCAACTAAATGCATCAACTTGAGATATTCCATGCATTCTCTTCAAGAAATAATTCATTAACCTCTCGGTGTTTCAGATCGTCACTGGTCAGAGGTCTATGACCAGTAAAAATCCTAATTGACTTATTATTCTTATTACTGAATGGTCTTGTGACCATAGATTTCTTCCTAAAACTGGTCTCAATCAAATGTTTTTAAACAATATGATAAAAGAAATCTATATAGAAAGCAACATTTGAAAAAATACACAATTTCATCATTCATATTGTTCATATCTACAAGTTAGCTTTCATTTGCTTTGGTTCAAATTATCAAAAAATATATAAAACGCAATGCTTTTTTAGCAGATATATGAAAACTTCAGAAATAGAAATTCCACTTAATTCATGTCGCATATAGAAATGTTACAAAGTTTTCTCATATTATGATTTGCTGTTAAAGATATCAGATTAGACCAGTTTTGCAGAGGGATAAAATATTTCTCGAAATTATTTATTAGTGTCTGAACATCATTTTTAAGTATAAAGGACCTTAGGAATTATTGTTGAATAATGTTACAACCAAACCTCAACTTGGCCTTGCAATTAAGATTTCAATATTGTTTAATATTAACTTTTGCATTATGTTTTGGATGTGTATTGATATTTTTCAACGCTTTGAAATTATAACTTGTTGCAAATGCTATTCAATATTGAATATGCTAAAACTACTAACTGGTTGCAACAAAAAAACGGTTTTATTAAAGAACTGGTCAGTGACTTATGTACTCAGTTGAGGCTCAAAATCACTGACCTCTGTGAAAATTCTATGTATCAAAGCTCACAAACTCAATTAATTTGAAAAATTATTCTAAAAAACTCACAGTTGTCTTGAGTAGAGGCCCTCATCGATCTCATCTGCTGCTCCATTCTGCGCCATTTCAACCTGAACATATATTATCAAACATTACATTTACTCAATGTCACCTCAATTTCTCATTTCAAATAATTTGATACAGGCCAACAAGTTTACAATACAGCTTACAGTATGTAGGAAGGAAATCGACTGGCCTTTGTAACCTAGACTTACTTCACAACACTACAACATAACCATGTCGTGAAATCAATAAATTTACTTTGTTTGCATTTCTCCTGCTTTGTGCATGTTTGAGAAAATCTGACTGTAACCATTCAAAGGTGAAAGAGCAACTATCTATTCTTGAATTAATTGTTTTGTCATGACACATGTCAACTTTCTGTTTTGACCAGTGCCACACCTGTCAAACATGACATGGTGTAAACACTAAAGACAAAAGAGGTACAATTCTTTGAATTCTCCTTGTAAATCCAGTGTAAAATATCAAAAATCAATTAGTTGTTTATAATTCAGATAATGTTCATCAAAGTTTAATCAAAAGCTTATTGATAATTGGGGCCATTTTTGTGTGAACGCCTTTAATTCATTTTCTGTAATAAAAAGGAATCGCATGACTGAAGTTTATTTATTGCTGCTTCATTTTGTTTAAATACTTACTTTCAATTGGAACCATTTATGTTCATTTTCCCCAACTTATATTCCCCCTAAAAACACTACGGCCCCTATAATGCTCACCTTGCTATTATTAGCTACTCCTGAGTTGTTTGTGCAGTTTGCACTAGAATTAGACTCAGTTCTTGGTTTCTTGGCCGGTGGAGCGTCCGTATTACTGGACATCTGCAAAACAGTATTCAGATCATAAAAATTAAGAATTACAGTGTGAAGTATTGTAAAACCAAAGTAGCTCAAGGTAAACTTTTTAGTTTAGTCATAAGGTTATAATAATATCATGCAAATTTTAGGACAACATAGTGTAGATTTCTAATTACAATCCATTTCATTCATTTCTTTTGCAAGAGAGTTCAATTTTGAGAATGGATGTGCAAAAATGCAGTGTCATTGTTTTTTTAATTTATTTCACAACTATTGATACCTTTAGAGATAAATTTTACTGAACCTATTAGCACTAAAATCATACTTACAGACAACAGTTACATATATGGATTGATTGATCTAATGTAGACACAATTCATAAAGTTTAATAAATGTGACACCAACAACTCATGTAGTGACTCGCTCAACTTGTAATTAGTAACCTGTCACTGCAGACAGTACTAAGGTTATTCCAAAGTTTCCTGAACAAACCAGCAAACAAGAATGTACAGCTACAAAGCCGGTTTTAATTTTACCAGTTGTAGGCTTGTAAGATGAAAGTTTTAAACTTTGTGTACTTCAAATAACTCATTTGACTGACAATTTCATTGGTTTGAAATATAAATGAAAACGGATTCAATACCATCAAAAGTCCATTATCATAACTTGAAACTGGATGTTATGTTTATTTTTTGTAAATTAAATAACTTATTTAAAGTAATTACCGAAAATAAAATTATTAATTTCCCTCAATAAAATCTCTTTTTTCACTCTTTGAGTATAAAAACACAATTATAATACACATAAATTGCCTAAGACAATTCATATAAATTAATAATAATGAAAAAAATGTGAACTGTTTACAGAGAATTCGTCATTTTGTAACAAAAGACCCCAATTTGATCTCTGATCATCAACAAAATAAGTTACACTCAAGTAAATCACAATCAGAAAATACCAACCCGTTAAAACATACAACAGTGAGTGTGTGGTCACATAAAAGTAGATTTCCTGTGTGTCTAAATGACTGCCAGATACACGAGCAAGTGTCACCATTTGATCAACGACGAGAAATGACTCTGGTTTGCGCAGTGTGTATTTATATTGAAGGTATTGATGAGTCGATAAATAAAAATTGTTCCAACAAATGATTTGAGACTAATTATAGTACGTGACGGTTCAAAATATCGCTAACGCTGCAAAGGGAAAAGTTCTTGAAAGATCGAGAAGATTGATTGACAAAGCATCACAAAGAAAACAGTCGATAAAGGAGTATACGCATGTATGGAACACGCATAAATCATATCATATGTAAGGTCTAGGTTTAGTGAACACGTTACGCGTTGAAATAACACCTCAACCTGAATTTTGACGGCGAAATGCGATGGTTTCCTCTTGAATTGAGAGCCAGACCCAACAAATATGGCGGCCTATTCCGACACGTGCGGACGATGGGAGTAATGCATAATAAGAATTGCAAACTTTATTCGTATTTACTTTTTTAAAGTTTTGCACAATTACATTGGAAATATGTTTGCATTAACTGACAGGCATTTTAAGCGATTTAAAGAGAATGTCACCCACGTTTTTCTATTTTTGTCATACCGTATCGTCTCAGTCACGGCGCCTGCGCATTGCAAATACTGAATTCTCCCAACTTACCAAATGACATGAAGCTTGATCGTCGATCGACTCTCAACCAAAATATTTTCGATGTGATAGAAACGGGCCACCTACGTGCGATCTCTCGTTGAAATAGCTATCCGGTATATTTTTCAACAAATACAAAGTGTGATAATGTCGATATGAAATTTGTATGAAATCGACAGCCGGTGATTCCCGAGAATAAAATCCACCAAGCACTTCCTGTTTTCTACGGCCAACTGTGACGAGTATGAGAAAGAATTATGGGAACGCTGATCAAAGGTGTATATTTAGCTCGTGATGTCATAACATTACCAGGAAACAAGCATTGTTGCAGGTGAAACTAACACGTGTTATATAGACATACAACAGCTATTTATAGACTGAATCTGAAGTCGTCAAACGGTAATGAGAACAGCAAAGAAATCGTGTTCAAACAGCTTGGTTTGAGTAGAGTGTATGCTGTGTTTTGACATGTGGCGGTTAGTTCGTCCCGCTAAAAATCAAAGTTGTTGTGAGTTATAAGCCCCAAATTATTGCATTGAAAATGGAGTATTATAAGGGGGATGTCAGAATTCCAGTTGTCGATTCTGAGCCTCATAAATCACCAGCACAACGTGCACTCATCAATGTGAGATACCCTGCTGTTGTACAGAATTTAGAAAAAGCATTTGATAGTTTTGATGGCACTCACGGATTAATGAAAGCTTTCAAAAATGACAATAAAAGACTTGAAATGCGATTTCGTAAAGAAGATATATACTGTAAACCACTCTATGGTGATCGAAACAATACCACAAACTTGCTATTGCGGATAAAGCGGCGCTATAAAAAGAATTCCAAACAACCTGAAGCGGAGGTTCAATATGAATATAATGTTAGCATAGAGGGCTTCATATTTACAACATACAAGTTTTCTGCAATGGCAGATTATCAGTATTTGCCTGTTGAACGTAAAGATGATGGCACGTACAGGAATATGCTACCCGATCTTGAACTGACAGGCAATGTTAGCAGAGAAACTTTTCTTTCAAGAGATGTGCCCCTGTTTATGCCGCCAATGATCTTTTCCCGTATCGATACGCCAGTTGAGTATCTCTACAGACCTGACAAAGTGATGACAAAAAGCATTCAGAAAGGGCTTGAGCATCTTCCTCCAAATCTGATCGGTACAGGTAGACAGAAACGAACCATTTACACAATCTTCAAAACATTTGACGAAGAGACTCCAACTGGTCCACCAGAAGCTGCTTCTAAATATCTGAGGGCCAAACTGAAGAACACAGAGTTGCTCGACTTGATACACAAGCTGTTTGAAGAACGCCGCATCTGGTCCAAGAATGGTATTCGCTCCCACATACCTTCAAAATATCACCCAAGACTCAAGTTCGTTCTGCCACTAGTTGCATACTATTTCTGCAATGGACCATGGCGGACATTATGGGTGAAATTTGGTTACGATCCTCGCAAAGACCAAAGTTCAAAGAAGTACCAGGTGCTTGACTTTCGACTTCGACAAAGAGGAGCAGCTGAGAGACTTGAAATTGGGGGCAAAAGAAGTTCCTTTGACTACAACCTACCAACAGTCAAGTCAAGGTCAAACCTGAAGACTCCTCAGATCAACAAATTCACTCTTGGAACCAAAGGAACTGCTGCAGCTGGTTCAAAGCAAGTTCTGGAGAGTACTTTTGTCTTTTACCCTGACATTCTGCCTCCCTACCGACAGATGTTCTATCAGTTCTGTGATGTCCATGAGGACAACCTTCAGAAGTTGGTCCATCAGAACGATGGAAAAGAAGTCGTCTGTACCGAAAAGGAGGGATGGATGGAAGCTGATGTCCATGATAAAAGCCGAGAGATTCTTTTCAAGCATGTGGACAGCATCTTGGGCAGACAGCTTTACCCTATAGTGGATCCTGGCACAAAGCGAGGGCGGCGGATCGTCAACAAGATTCGGGGAATGCTTGAGGTGGATGAATCTGATGATGATTTGGAAGAGTCATCAGTTGTTCCAGAATTGGAGGAGGAAGAAGAAGAGTTGAATGAGATGGAGACAGAAATGATGGATTGTGTCTGAGGACAATTATTGGATGCAAACTTAAACAGCAGCTTCAAACTGTCATTGATATTCAATGTCAGATCAAAGAATGTTTAAGGATCGTGATGGGTTTTAAAGGGTTTCAATTGCAAATCTTTTATCTAACAGTTTAAAAAGAGTGAGTTGTCGACCCTATGACCCTACTCATTGATGTATCACTGCCAATCAATGCAGCATATTTACATTTCAGGTTAAAGGAGAAAGACTTTAAAGGAAAGGTGAAAATTATATGACAATCTTTGGATGTAAATCTGTTCATTATGATAATGAGTGTACAAGATGTTAAAAGCCATGTGCCATATGTTTCAAGGATATGAAATATGAATATTATTGACAGTATGGCGACAGATGTAAGGATGTGTTAGATCCTAAGTAAACATGTTTATTTCAAGTTGTCAAGGTTATCAGGGTTGTCTTTAAATGAGGGTTTTAAGGGGGTTAAGTCTTTCGCTTGTGATAATGATTAACTAAATACCTTTTTTGTGCATTTGAATTTGTCGCCTTGACAATGCCAGAAGACACTTTTAGACAAAATCAATTTCATGGTCACTCAAAGTTCAGAGTTCCTGAGAAAAGATAAAAGCAAAAACATTGTTGTAAGAAAATCTGCAACTCTTGACTGACTGGTAATACAAGTTTTATTATAAGTGTATGATAAAAAGGTAAACAGATTTAATTACAAGTTCAAATTTATTACAGTTGTTTAACTGTGATAATCAAGATGATTATTGCTGTATTTCATAAAATTCAAATGTCATTTTACCTTGCCCATCAATACATAGTACCGTATTTCTTCAAATAGAGGCCAGGGGTAGGGCCGTTTGAAGTAAATACATGCCGGGTCTCGAATACAAGCCGGGTCTCGAATACACACCGGATGACAAGTTGATCCCGTAGTTGAATGCAAAATAAAGTCATCTGCCTCGGCGTGTGATATGGAAAAAATGTTCTATTTAAAATAAATAGACGTCGGCCTCCAATATACGCCGGGTGTAAAGGGAGTCTGAAAATATATCATTCGGTATTCTGATTAAAAGAAGGGTTTCCTTCAAGACTAGGATCTCTATTAGATCATTTTGTCTCAAGGTTTTACCCAAGGTTGTATTGTATATGATGTGATCATAGCAACTGGAAGGTGCTGTGTGTTTCATATGTACATAATCCATATTTGCATTTCGTTGTACAACTACAACTCATTTCATAATTGATCATTGCTTCACTGCCATTTTGTGTACAAGAAGAGAAGTACAACATGTTTTGTAATAAAGGAATTTCAGTCGTAAACCAAACTATGTTTTATTTTGAAGTTTGAACTCTACTGTTAAATATCAGCCTGATAAATGGAAGAAGCTCATCATTGTGAAAATGTTCCATTTGTGCATTGAAACGGGTATCTCTCCTATATATACACACAAAAGAAATAAATAAGGGGCCATCCAATTATTCAATATTATAGAATCATCTGTGTGACAGGGTCATTATGAAATATTTCAATATTGGAAAAAGGGGTTTTAAGTTTTTATTGAAGGACATATTTGCACTGATTTCATCTCAAGGTTCAAACCGTAATGATTTATTTGTTTAAAGGTCACAAGACAGATGAAGTTGAAGATAATAATTATAAAAAATTCTACAGCTGATTGTATGGATATTATGATATGGTATGTGCTATAGTTCTAGGTTCTTAAAACCTAATATGAAAGAGTTTTCTAAATGAAGTTCTTGGGCATGGCTGTACAAGGTTATACTCACAAGGGAAAATGCATGTGTTACATGAAACACAAGGAACATGTTTAGTTACATATTCAGTTACATATAGATATGAAGGAAATGTATTTGTTATGTTAGTGAATTGGAGGAATTATTAGGAATATGTGTTCAAGTTGCTGTTCTGACATCCAAAAGAAAAATAAGGTGAGCATCCCTATGGCTAAAACTGTTACACTTACTAAAGATGAAATGGCCTGATATGTTTTGCATATCGGTATCATGTTGTTGATATAAAGGAAGTAAAAAGGACAAATGACTGAACCCTGTGGTACTCCTTCATGATATTATTGTTTGAGGTATAACTAAGTTAGATAATTGTTGGCAATTTAACTTTTAACAATTTGATAGACCAAGATCGCCTATTGTTCTGTGTGTGAGCTTGAATGTAAACCTCTTATTCCAGGTGTGGCTTTTAATAGAAATATATGTGCTTGGTTTGGTTATTCTGAATGTGAATAGTTAGAAACGGTCTTAGCTTATATCTTATAATCAAACTTAAAACTAATCCATCATCTTTCAAAATAATATTGAATTGTCACAATCCTTTGAAATCTAATTGGTATAATTAAAAGTTAAAGAGAACTTCTTTATAAATTTGCTTTTATAAAATGGCAGAAGCTTAGATGTGTAATCGCATGTATCTAGTAGCTTTTTAAACATATAAATTGTTGTGAAATATGATATTAGCATATTAGTTGGTTAAGTAGTTAACAACTCACTCACCAGTTTTACCTAATTGCTTGTGGATAAGATCGACCAAAAATAATGTTACTTACACATCTATATTAGCTGATGCATTATTTTTCTGCCTGGCACATTGGTGACCCAAATAGCATTACATTGAAATGTCACATTGAAGCTTAGCACTACTCTTTGAATGCAAATGAGAATAAAAACATATTCATATTATATCTCTGTCAGTGAAACGCCATATGTACTTCAACCCTTTTTTTACATTTATCTCTTTAGGATATGTAGAAAAAAAGTATTTTGTTGTTGCTGTGTTTGCATGCCAGGTGGAAAGTATACAAAATGCAACAAGTATTAAAATATAGTGTGTGCACCTAAACACACATTTAAAATCTCGTAATATACATGAATTCTCACAATAGTTACTTAGACACCAAATTGGTGAAGTAAATAGTTTTTATTTGAGAAAGTGTTTTTCAGTTTGAATTTTTTTTTCATGTAATGATATCTTACAATTCAACACTGAAATGATGTACCATTGGTGAACACATTTTCCAACACTGACATTCGAAAAGGATGAGAAACCCCGGCAACGACTTAAACCTTTCACACATGTACATTGTACATTATGCCGAATACTTAATAGATTTTGGTTATTAGTGATGTCTAAATACTGAAAAAAAAATGGTCAAACATTGAAATTATTTTAAAAACCTGAAAGGGTGTTTTCACGCTGAAATGATATCAAACCTTATACCCAAAACGTGAAATGAAGTAAATTTCAACTTAATGATGTCTTGAACTGAAACTATGCTTAAATTATGTGAATTATATCACAAAACGAAATGGTATTCTAACACTGAAAACATTTCTTTAAACATGAAAGAATTACCCGACACTGAAATGGTTTGGCTGCATTGGCATTATGTAACAATTGAAATATTTTTCAACACCATTAGGATATGAAAAGGTTGAAATGATGTCTCAACACTGAAGTGAAGTCCTAACAATTAAATGGTATCCAGACAGTGGATTAATATCTTGACAGTGAAATAATGTCTTAACAGTAAACTAATTTCTTATCAGTAAAATGTTGTCTTAACAGTGAAATGTCGTATCAAGATAATCATATAAATTATCTGAAGCGATGTTAAGTTCAAATAAGGTGTCATACCGTTATATGGTGTAATGTAACCGTAGGCGTAAGAAGTAATTTTACACCTTTAACGTACATAAACTCTTTCTAAGCCACATATATATATCCTGTTGGCCTTATGTCTACATGTCGTGCAAAACGTAATGGAGTGGACCAGCTCCTAATTAAAACTTGTTTATGTTCTAGAGTAAGACCAGCAATGGTCACTGAAACGAAGACACGCCAATGAAAAATGGCAAAAAAATGTTCCACCAATAATATTATGCCCATATCTTAAGTTAATATTCCCACAATAATAACGTTAAATTGTAATGCTGATTTGGTATACCATGTTGATTTGAAGGGGTACTGGAAGACGAATTATCTGGTCACTGGAACGAAGACAAGCCAATGAAAAAATGCCCCAACAATGACATAATGTTCCACCAATAATATTATGCTCATATCGAGTTTATATTCAAACAATAATAACGTTAAATTGTAATGCTGATTTGGCATACCATGTTAAAAGTTTTAAAGGGATAGCATAACTTATACTTTTAGGGTATAGTCAAATATGAACCTAGTGAAATTGTCCTTATATTTCTGGTGTCTTACATAAATCCGGTTTGACAACAACATTGCTCCTATAAACAAACAATATGATTGTGTATGATACATAGGTCAAAGTGACCTTAGCCATATTCATGTACATTGACAGAGGGAGGGCAGAGTTAACGTGTTCAAACGTGAATGTGATGTGATTGTTGTAAATGCAATTGCCATAACTGTTGCAAAATATGTATCCACCAAAATAGACAGATCACAACGTAGCATTTTGAATAAACTAAGGTGTGGAACTCTACCCCTAGAAATTGAAATTGGAAGATTTTCAAAACCAAAGTTGCCATTAATCAAAGAATTTGTAATTTTTGTAACAGTTACGATATTGAAGACGAAGTCCATTTTTTTACCACCTGTAGTTTCTATTCTGATTTAAGGTACGTTTTGGAATTATATAACCAGCAGAGATCCTCTATTTGCCCAGCTTTCGCCAGTTGACCAATTTATTCATTTTATGTTAAATGACAACGTTTCAATGTTTCTATATTTCTTTCTGCCATGATATAATAATAATACAAAATATTTATACGTAAAAGGTCAAAAATTAACATGTAGTCATCACTTGTATCTAAACATGTATATGACTCTATCTTCACACCATTTTAACAATGTAAATGTTTTTATCTAATGGTTTTAGATTATCAACGAACTTCGTGTCATAATGTCTCATTTGTACATGCTCCAAATGCTTTATAACAACATGTGACACAAAATAAAATATATTCTTCTTATATTCTGCAATAATGTGAATTATTTGTGTTAGAGACACACAGTTGGGATAGAGTAACAGTCGAGGACTGTGATATTATTGCAATACCAATATGTCGCAATAAAGATCGTAAAATATGCAATCATTGCAATATTATTTTCATTGAACAGTACATTGCACCAACTCATTTCAAGTCAAATTTATTGATAAATCTTGTTCTAAGGCACATACATATTATATTACAAATGATAGTAGTCGTTGTCTATTATGTCATCCAAATTTACTTGCATTTTTTTATTTTCAATTATGTTCTATTTCAAGAAAAATCTGAAAGTCATTTTATCAGTGTTTAATGTTTGAATTGCATGAAATATTAAAAGAGTGATTATATTGCAATGCAGTAGCTTAATGTTGATTATACACCCCAATGCGATTTTTAATACAACTTTTAATGCCAGAGACCCTGTTACACAAGATATTAGAAGTCCATATTGAATACTAACATAAAGGTTTCTGGTCTCCTTTACTTCTTTTTTGATTTTCAGTTAATAATAAAGATCTGAAAGGCATTTTATCAGTGTTTAATGTTTAAATTGCATGAAATATTAAAAGATTGATTATAAAGTTAATCAATATATTGCAAAACATTAGCTGAATGTTCGCAATACATTCCAATACGATTTGTTGTAATCAACTTTTTTTATTCCAGAGAACATGTTACATATAAAGGGGCTTCTATTCAGGGTAATATAAGTCAACGGTGAATACAAATATAAAGATGTCTGGTCTTCGTCATTTTTACACGAAAGAAAGACAACATATTCACCCCCTCATTCACACCTTTATGTGCATAAGATGCAAATTTTAAAGGCCACATTTTATAGTTAAAGGGGCAGTAGCACGTTTTTTGATGATTTAATATTTTAAATATTTCACTGATAATTGTAAGTTATTGCTAAATGTATTATATTGACAGTGTAAAAAATCTCATTACAGAAGCCAATCATCCATAGTCAGAGGACAAAGTATGAAGATTCACATAAAATCCATTGGCGGCCATTTTTTGTGAACACCTTTAATTCATTTTGTGTAAGAAAAATGAATCGCATGGCTAAACTTGATGTTATATATTTGAATTATTATTGCTCAATTTGGTTTACATACATTGTCTTTCAATTGGAACCATTTATTTTCATTTTCCTCACATCACCTTATGTTCCCGCTAAAAACGTGCTACTGCCCCTTTAAAATGACCATTGTAACTTGTGATAATAATCTAAGAGTCATAGAGATGATACATTAACAATCCCTGGTTATGAGAGCAATGCGAAAGTTGGTGCAATACTCGGTCCCAAGTAACCCACCTATTTTCTACATACTGTATGTAGGTGTGACAAGCGAACAAACCAGCATGTTGAACTCTCATGTCGTGTAAACAGGTTACACTGAAATGCTGTCTAATTATGAAGCGACATTCTAACTTTGAAAATAACTGAAACAGAAATGATGCCCAGACGTTGAAATGATGTATACGTAAACGAACATAATATTCTTGTAAACGCTTACTATTTATTCGAATATTATATGAGTCATGATGTCCAAAAGTGATAGGATGGGCCAGGATTACAATAATGTCAGAGAATACTTTCGTACCATATAGTCCAGTGCTCCAGAAGGGATGCGTATCTGCGTATTTTACGCAAACAAATCCTTAAAACTCAATTAGTTTAAACGCATTGAGTACAGATATGCAGACATTTCATTAAAACCCCAAAGAATCAAATAGCTTGCGTATTGCACGCAGCAATTTGTAAGCGTAGTCGAACCTAAAATTGTCACAAATGGATATCATAACTCTTAAAAATATCAATAACCACGTCAGTATCATTACATTTTAAAGGCAATGTTTATATGCAGAGAAATACCCATTCATGTTAAATCTTGAGAGTGGATCTCATTTCTTATATGAAACACTCACTTGAGTACAATTTGACTGATGTACACTATCAAAATCGACAATACTCAATTGTTACCAAAACAGGGAGTAAATACCCAATAGGTTAAACAAGTATCTGGGACACTGGATGACCGAGAAATCGACAATAGATATTTGGACTAATGACATATGTAACACACACATAAACAACGGATTTTACCCCACACCTATATCCTGTAATATTTATGCCACTCGTCCTTTTAGCACGATACAATTATTACAATGACACTCCTTTTGTTGTTTAGGTAATCTAAATATTCTTGTTGTTACTGAAAATAATAATATCATTGCTCATCGTTTTATTTAGTTAAGTGACGATATGTACCGGTAGGTATATGTATGGACAGTGTACCGCGATAGCAATGGATGAAAGATAAGGATTCGTATCTTATATTGTTATTTAAGATTTCAAAATGATGTGAGTAATCTTGTAAGTAAATAGGCTGCACATACCATAGGACGTTTCAATTCCAATTAAAACTGTTAAATAGCGTTACTTAATTGGCATTTTGAGGTGAAAATGAGAATGAAATGTTATTTTTTTTTCATATTTTGTTGGCACGTATTCAAACAAAATTCCATGAAACACACAAATTCCTTTAAAGGGACAGTAGCACGTTTTTTTTAAATTCCATATTTTCAATTTTCACTGATATGTGTACGTTTATGGTAAATGTATTATTTTGATAGTGTCAAACATCTCATTATACAAACCAGTCATCCGTAGTCAGAGAACAAATTATAAAGATTCACAAAGTCCATTGGCGGCCATTTTTGTGAGAACCCCTTTAATTAATTTATGTAAGAAAAATAAATCGCATCGCTGAAATTGACATTATATATTTGATTTGTTTACTTGAGTTTAAATACATTGTCTTTCAATTGGGACAATTTTATTTTATTCCTGACATCACCTTATATTCCCCTTAAATCGTTCTCCTGTCCCTTTGAAGTATAATGGTATGAGTAAATAATATTGCATACACCTAGACAAATGAAAATGAACAAAGACAATCCACTCAATCAACCATTATATACCTTTGAAAAGCCTTCAAATGTAAAACACTAAGATTTGACTAAGTTATATTGATTAATTATGAGTTATGTTAATCTATCAACTGATATTGAAACGATGCAAAATCATTATGTTGATGTGACATATTATTATATATCATAGTATACAAATAAAATATGAAACAAGAAATACAATAGTATTTCGTATACTAAACGGGTCTGACATATGCATTAGCATACCCTGTGAAAAGAAGATAAACTAAAACGGATTTCAGTATGTCTCAAAATAGTATCCCCCCGTAAGTGTTATAAATAGCACATAAGAATGAATAGCTATATACTATATAAGATTGTACCAATGCATGACCTATATGAGGTAGGCTTATATATAGACATATCACACCTATAAATTACAATCTCTAACATGCCCCAAATGTTCGAAGTGCCATTTATTTTAAAGGCACTTTGCTGCCATTACGTAAAATATCAAAGCTTGACAAGTTTGAATAAATGTTTCCTGTGAACAATCATTTTGAAAATAAATCAATATTTGTTAAAATCATGTGATCCTGAACAAGTATGTAGTGGACTTCATCCAAACGCAATGTACTCTTAACATAGTTTAACACCTTCTGTTTTGAAGTTGAAATGTCATCTGTTATTATGCCATAAACCGATTGTTTACTAACAGCAAACAAATATTGAAACATCAAACGTTTAAATCCTTTTTGAATTCAAACTAGCAAAATGTTCAATATTTGGCATAACCAAATATTCACACGCTATTTTTATGGAGGATTTAACATATTTGTAACATGTTTTATGTTTATCTTAAAGGGGCAGTTGCACTTTTTTTTCAAATTTTATATTAAAAATGTTTCACTGATAATTGTACGTTAATGCTAAATGTATTAATTTGATAGTGTCAAATATATCATTACACAACCAATTATCCATAATCAGGAACAAATTATAAGGATGCATGTGAAGTCCATTGGCAGCCATTTTTGTGTGAACACCTTTAATTCATCTTGTGTAAGAAAACGGAATGGCATGGCTGAACTTTACATTATATATTTGATTTATTACTGCTTCATTTAGGTTAAATACATTGTCTTTCAATTGGTACAATGATTTAAATTTTCCTGACATCACCTTATATTCCTCCTAAAACGTGCTACTGCCCCTTTAAAAGCCTTGGTTATTATATAGAATCTGCCAAGCTCATATTTGAGTATTAGCGAATTAAACAATTTATTGATATTAGTGTAAGTATGTTAGAAATTAGATACGTTCGGCAGAAATGTTCGGGTGTCTTTTAGTAAATTCTGATTGGATGACGGTAAAAAAATACCGTTAAATCTGACGCAATATAAATTTAATCCACAAATACATTTAGATCGATAAATCTGCCATGTATGGACTTTATATTTTCATGAAAATCAGTTTTTGTATGAAATGATACATAAATCGAAATGATTGAATATACACAAATTAACAACCTAAGACCATGTCTTGTCATGTCGAATATAGTCTTTCCATGTCGTAGCGCCAATGAATCGCTGCGCTATGTTATGTCAATAGGCCCACTTTTGTTAAATCTGACGCAATATAAATTTAATCTCATAAATACATCTCGATCGATAAAACTGCCATCTATGGACTTTATATATTCATGAAAATCAGTTTCGATCAAATTTCTGTAATCAACACCTAATATAATATCCCCATTATTTAAACAAATGGCAATGGCTATTGTTTAATATGTTCATGTCTTTTTGTCATTTGTTTGTAAATTTCATATTGAATGAAACGAAGACGTAGGGTAACCCTTTTCTCTCATTTATATATGTACATGTATTTGATATTTGATTGCTAAGAAATCTATCAAGAGTTATCAAGAATTCAAACAGTATCTCTTGAAAATAATGTTTCTAAGTTACTAAATGTCACGGTACAGTCTGCATCCACAAGAACAAAATGCAGTTCATTAGAAAGCTGGTTTGCGTGCACTGTAAAGCACTATTAGTTCAATTGGATTGTTCAATCAATATTTCAAGAAGTTTCTATCTCTGTTGGTCAGATATGGATTTTATAGATAGATGTGTCGTGTTGGAATGGCAACGAGTCGGAATACAAAGACAGAACAACATCATGTGTTAGTATACACACTATCAACTGGGTGGGTTAATACGACTTCAACGCTCTGTGCTAAGATCAATATTTCATGGCTATAAATCAAGAAAGAACGTTGCATAAACCATGACTCAGCTGAAATGTTACTCAGTGACTCAATTTTTGAAAAATACAAAAAATTACCGAGTTAACATCAGCAGACGTACAACTTCCCATCATCTGTCATAGTCTGTGCCATGTTTTGACGGTTCCCAGTGAATTACGTTATGTCGTCTGCTCATGGCGGATGTCGTCTGCTCTGGGTATTTATTTACAAACACCATGGCGATGACGACAGAGTTCCTAGGATACAATCGGCTCAATCAGTCTCCTCATCTGACAAAACATCACACTTGCACAGATCTTTGTCGATATCAAGACGATAGCAGGGTAGCCTACCTACAAGTCTCGTTTGCTGAGAATCAACTTTTGTTATGAATTATGTTTTTGCAAAGATTTTTGTCAATATCAGAAATATGGCAGGGTAACCTATCATGAAGGCTTGTTTGCTAAGGGAAGACATATTTCCCTTAAACAGCAATTTGTATTTAATAAACAAGGTCATGTGTTGTTATAAAGCATCGATAACTTTTTAAATAAACACAGTTAGTAATTGTCTTTGCATTACAAATAGGTACTACTTCTTACTTAAAGCAGGCGTTTGAATTGAAGAAAAGAACTATTTTACCATGAAACAGTGTTGTTGTATTGCCAAAAACAGGGTTGCATATTACCATGAAACATTGGTGTGTATTAGAATATGGTTGCATTGTATCATGCAACACAATTTGTATTGGCTGTATTGCTTTTGAAATTGGATTGCTATTCACCATTAAACAAGTTGTGTATACTATATTCATTAGGGTTGCAATTAGTTACCATTAAACATGGATGTGCTTTGCTTTAGAACTAGGGTTGTGTATTACCAGGAAGCAGAGAAGTAAACTAGGATTGCACATAGTCATGACACAGAGTTGTGTATAGCTGTAGAACTAGGTTTACATATAACCATTAATTAGGAATGTTTTATTGATTGAGAACTAGGTTTGTATATAAACCATGTATCAGGACTGTTTTATTGATTGAGAACTAGGTTTGTATATAAACCATGTATCAGGACTGTTTTATTGATTAAGAGATAAGGTTGCATATAACCATGAATAAAGGCTGTATTATTGATTTAGAACTAGGATTACATATTAACATGAATCAGTGCTTTTTTATTGATTAAGAACTAGGGTTGCATATAACCATGTATCAGGAATGATTTATTGATTTAGAACTAAGGTTACATATAACCAAGAATCAAGACTGTTTTATTGATTCAGAACTAAGGTTACATATAACCATTATTCAGGACTGTGTTATTGACTGAGAACTAGGGTTGCATATTACCATGAATCAGGACTGTATTGATTTAGAACCAGGGTTGCTTATAACCATGAATCAGGGCTCTGTTTTATTGATTTATAGCTAGGGTAACCTATTATTATGAATCAGGACTGTATTATTGACTTAGAACTAGGGTTGCTTATAACCATGAATCAGGGCTCTGTTTTATTGATTTATAGCTAGGGTAACATATAATTATGAATCAGGACTGTATTATTGACTTAGAACTAGGGTTGCTTATAACCACGAATCAGGACTGTTTTATTGATTTATAGCTAGGGTAACATATAATTATGAATCAGGACTGTATTATTGACTTAGAACTAGGGTTGCTTATAACCATGAATCAGGAATGTTTTACTGATTTATAGCTAGGGTAACATATAATTATGAATCAGGACTGTATTATTGACTTAGAATTAGGGTTGCTTATAACCATGAATGTGGACTGTTTTATTGATTAAGAACTAGGGTTGCATATAACCATTAATCAGGACTGTTTTATTGATTTAGAACTAGGGTTGCATATAACCATTTATCAGGACTGTTTTATTGATTTAGAACTAGGGTTACATATAACCATTAATCAGGACTGGTTTATTGATTTAGAACTAGGGTTACATTTTACCATGAATGTGGACTGTTTTATTTATTGAGAACTAGGGTTACATATAACCATGAAACAAAACTGTTTTATTGATTAAGAACTAGGGTTACATTTTACCATTAATCAGGACTGTTTTATTGATTGAGAACTACGGTTGCATTTAACCATGAAAAAGAGATGTGTTTTGCTTTAATGTATATTACATGAAGCAATTTTGCATATTGCAAAAGAACACATGGCCTCGTTTTGTTATTGAATCAAAATTGCATATTATCATAGATCATGACTACGTAAAAGAAACGAATATTGATTGAAATTACCATGAAGCAAGACTGACATTGACAATCGTTATCAGGTTGCGTGTTGTTCATGACGGTTTATCATTAGATTTAGAGCCATGGACATGCAACTCATCTGTTATTATACACAGAAACTGTATAAGCCGTTAGCCTGCTAATTTTCATATATAACAAATAAGCTTGTGCACATAAAAGGGGCAGTAACACTTTTTTTAAGATTCTATATTTAAAATTTTTCACTGATAGTTGTTCGTTAATGCTTAATGTATTACTTTTATAGTGTCAAATCTCATTTTACACAAATCAGTCATCCATAGTCAGAGGACAAAGTATAAAGATTCACATCAAATCCATTGGCCACCTTTAAACCATTTTGAGTAAGAAAGAGGAATTGCATGACTAAACTTTACATCATATATATTTGAATTATCACTGCTTCATTTAGTTTAAAGGGGCAGTAGCACGTTTTTAGGGGGAATATAAGGTAATGTCAGGAAAATGAAAATAAATGGTTCCAATCTTTACACAATGTATAAAAACTAAACGGAGCAGTAATAAATCAAATATACAATGTAAAGTTAAGCCATGCGATTCCTTTTCTTACACAAAATGAATTAAAGGTGTTCACACAAAAATGGCTGCCAATGGATTTTATGTAAATCCTCATACTTTGTTCTCTGACTACGGATGATTGGTTTGTGTTATGAGATTTATGATATTATTAAAGTAATACATTTAGCATTAACTTATAGTTATCAGTGAAAAATTGAAAATATAAAATTGTCAAAAAACGTGCTACTGCCCCTTTAAGTACATTGTCTTTCAGTTGGAATCATTAGTTTTCATTTTCCTGACATCACCTTATAATCCCCATTTAAACTGCTACTGCTACTACTACTAATCACTAACGTAACCCTTTTAAACAAAGAATAAATTTCGTAATATAGCGAATATCGATGTTTATTTCACGAATAAGACCTTTGATGACAGCTAGCCAATGTTGATGGAGTATGCCAAAATCTTGCATTTATAATCTTTTGCTATCAGAATTCACGACTTGATTTTTGCCCCTATTCTGAACTAAAAGTGATAAAAATTGAAATGGAGAAACAAAAGGAACATTACGATAACCAAACACCGTTTATGAAGCTGGAGACGTTTGACTCTAACATCATAGTCTGCGTCACGTGACCTACAGAGCCAATAGATGTTATTTTCAAAATGTTGGATGCTCATCAATAATCAAATTTTGTTCAAGTCAAGAGGTGCATATTTAAATATCAATGTATTGAAAAACACCTCATTATCTTTGAAGGAAAAGTTGTACATTGAGCGAACATTATGATTTCCTAGATTGTGTTATTTATAAAGAGGTGTCAAGATTGTAATACGTTTAAACCATTTCCATTCCAATTGCTATTGTCTAAGGTTACTGAAATGACGTTACTACCTAAGTTAAAGAGATGCTAGATTGTCCTAAATCGTAGTCTTTGAAATTAAAATATACAAAGTTTGATGCAACTATTTAGTATTAAATGAGTCCAATCAAGATTTTCATTTCATTAAACAGCAGTACTAGACTTACTACACAAATGTAGACTTGCGTCGTTAATTGTCAACTTAGTAATCAGTTAAAACCATTTTCGTTGCTAGTTACTTGCCAAGTTATAGATCTGCTTGATCGTAGACACAAGTTTAGATAAAATTTTATTCTTTGAAATGAAAATATATCTAAACTGCAACTATTAAGTATTAAAAACGAAAGGAGCCCATTGAAACTGTTTATTTAACGAACCAGCAGTACTAGATGTAAAGTACACAAATGTAAAGTTTCTTTAAATGTTAACATTTTTTTGTTACAGAGGCTGTTAGACAGGCTAACTCAAGCTACCTCAGGGTAGATTTTTCTTTTCGATAACTACATCCCTGTGGTTAGACTAACATTAAGTCTTAGAATTTTTTTTTTTCAATATTGACTATATTTTTAAACGATTCAAGTATCATAACAAAATGAAGCCCAGAAGATGCTTTAACTTCAGACTAAAGCTGAGGGACCTAGACTTGCTATACTTTAGTAGATTTGGTTAGTCGTCATTCGAATATCTCCAAGGTGTGGATGGCAGACTACCCTGTGGTCTAACCTGACTTCTCCAGCAGTACAACTTATCAAAATGGTCATATAATACATGCCACAATATCATTTGAATTTAAAAATATTGATATTTCTTATTAGATTGTGTGTCATATGTTTTAAATCTGGACTTTGATAATTAAGAATTAAATTTTATTAAACAACTAGACAAAACTGTGGTTATCCGATTACAGAAAGTTTCTGGAAATTAAGACCACAAACATCGCTTGTTACTGTCCCTTCCGCTTTGCTTCCTTTACATTGGTTTCACAAGCCCCAACTTAACTTCTATGTCGTGTTTTATCCCATCCTTAGCGATTTTCCCCCAAATCCATGAAGTCGACGTGACATTTGTGAATTGGAAATATACAATTGATATACTTTTAAAACATGAAGTTTGCATGAATGTCAATCTCATATAATAAATTTGATATGATATTGATTTGAAGTCATTTACAAATTTACTTTTGCAATGTAGAAACTTGATGGCGGATATATGTTTAAAAAAATAGTACATATCCGACATGAGTCTAAAGATAAGTTATTGCCTATCTATTATTTGTTAGCTTTTTTGTTGATCAATGCAGAATATACCCTTATCTTACCATTTATTATATTTCAATTTAATTATCCAAATTTAAGTCTTTGTGGATATTACGTCTTTAAAATTGTTCTAAATGCTTCCTTGTCATACAAAACCACTTAACTTGAATTCCCTGCTAAATTATCATTTCCTTGTATTGTTATCTTCCCTGTGTTGTCAATGTCTCTTTGTTAAATGCATGTTGTGACATTCCAGTAAGGCTGCATTGTAATTTATATTTTTTCATCTAGATAAATAACGTATCCTGACATAGGGATACATATTGAAAGAACCCTTGTTATATACTCAGGGACAAAAGAAAGGATACCAGCTTTACAAGAGAGTAAAATACAAAACGCTGTTGTTCCTGATAGGCGACTATGAATCCCTGCAATGGACCCATGTGTTGTCAAGAAGTATTAAAAATTTCATAATCTGATGTTTGTCATTATTCACTTTGGGTTCCGGAAAAGCTTTTTCAAAATGTTTTTTTGCGAAAATGTTCGGAATTGATTTCAATATAAAATGCAGAAATATAATAGATAATAAGATATCAGTAAGATGAATAACCTCCAAGGAAAATAATTTAATAACGAGTGTTTACTGTAGGGCGATAAAAAAACGGCCAATTATGCATTTTGGACTCTTCTATATCGTCTTTAGGAGATATTAAAATTACGATTTCTTGTTAAAATACTTGGTTTTCAGAAACATCATTTTCTTCCCACAGAGGCAGATCAAGTCATGAAATGTTGATACAGCCTCTGTTCTATTACGCCGAAATCATGGGTTCCGGCAGTTTCCCCTGGCGGAAAAAATGCACCACAATCAATTTGAATTTCCTTATCAAATGGCAACGCTTCTCGCATGGAAAGGTGGCTCATATCACAATGTTTTTACCATGATTCAGTAGTCAAAATGATGATTTTAGAACAGCGTCGCTGATTGCCTCCAATCAGGCATCTCCAATTCTATCCCACAAAGTCGACGTTATAGAACAGAGGCTGTATTGTCATTTAATGAGTTGATCTGCCTCTTTTATCTGTGGGGAGAGAATCCAGAAACATAAATGGATATTGTTTTAAAATTCATAACTTAGTTTAGTCGGTATCTGAAGACTGTTTCAGTCATAATGATCATTTGTGAATTAAAACTAGCTTGCATTCATAATTTATGATGGTATCGTTTCTTTTGTCCCTGTGTTTATGCTGAATTATTGGTATAATGCTGTGTTGTTATAAAGGATGTAGGATAGTGTTGATTAATTCGTCAGAAAGGGTTATACTGTGTAACATTTATTTCACATCCGTGAGTTTTTCCCCAGAAATTTAGCTCCAATTGTTTTAAAAACCTTGCCAGGAGAATGCATGGTATCATTCAGAATATTTCCAGAAACCTTTCATGACCATGCAAAAGACCTCAATATATCAGTGACTTTACTAGAGTTGCCAGGATTGTCATTAGTGTAAGGACGGTGATTTCGAATTCCCTGAAACAGGTGCTGTCATTCATACAATTCATTTCATATCATTAATTAAGTGTAAAAACATTATCTTGAAATATTACTTACTAATATTGGTTATTTAAAAAAATTGTTGGTACCTAATGTATACACAAGTATTAAATTATAAGTTTTTTACTGTACCTTTTTTGTGTGTAAATCCTGGTATTGTACTACTGAATCCTAATCATAGTTACCATTCCCTATTCATGCTGTACCATTTTCCAGGAATAGAAAAAAATATATGTTCTATTAACTGTTCATATTGACAACGATCAGCTTGTTAGCTTGTATATTTCAGCGGAGTGCACGTGCAGCACGAGATGCTTATGCCTGTGTTAGCTGTACCACACGTGTAGACTGACTACATGTTGTAGCTTGAGCCGTTCATATCGGCATTTTATACGATCTTGGTATATTCGAATATTTTGGACAAATTGTAATATTTTTCTTACAACTTTGTATGGAACATCAGCTTCCAGATATCGGTTCCCGATTCCAGTTTCAAAATTCAATTGTTAAGAAAACTTTTTGATTTAAAAAGTAAGTGCATCTGCATAATAAAAATTGGAGTTGATGTAGCGTTTATCTAGTGTGTAAATATTCATCGACCTTCAAATCAATACACACAAACAATGATACTGAATTTTGTCAAGTACTTGTTTTATATTTTTTATTTGAAATCAAATCCTTTTTGCCATTTTGCCTTAATTTATATTAATTGTTAAGGAAGGTAAGCTTATTTCAATTAATGCTTGGCAGTACGATCAGACTGCAAATTCCCTAGATGCAACAAAGGACAAATGGAAGACATTTCATTTTGTTAGAAACTCTACTGCCTGGAAACTTTGTCAGTCAGTACTGAAGAGAAAACTGGATTGCATGGATGATCAACTTCTTTATTGTAGAGAGTAGCTACATTGAGGTATAGATCCTTATACGGTTTTCAAGCACATGAAAGCCTTATATGGATCTATAACGAGAAACGAAAAAGTCGCTACATGTACAATAAAGAAGTTGATAATCCATAAAACTCATTGCATTCTTCTTATCTCCAACTTCTAAAAATGCCTCTCAAACAACTCGAAAGAAAACTAAACAAAAGTATACTGTTAATGTATTTATTGAAAATGATTGACCTTGACCCCTATTTATAAAGGTCACAGTACATCAAGGTGAAGGCCATCTGTTCATGGGCAATACTGTGCCAAGACATTACCATCAAAGCCACTGATATGGCCGTTCAATTCAAAGAAGATGTATACAAAACTTACAAAATGCTTATGAAAACCACATTTTCCCAACTCTCTCGCAAACATACCAAATTTACAAAATCAATTCACTAGTAGGCATTCACAACAAATAACTTGCGCTAATTAAGATATTCATGAAAAATGTTGTAAAAATCAGCTGTTTTGTTACGTGCAGGTCACAATGAATGAAATTTGTGTAAAAAATATTTGTGAAAATTGCTTTTTTTTTACTTTTGTGAGGAATATTAGATAATTTTGATATTTTTTAGGCTTAAACATGTAAAAAGCTTTTGAATATAAACAATTAGTTGACGATTTTTTATATTTTCAGAACTGAGGTGTAACAAAAGGACGTTTTACAGCATATTTACATTCAAACTGCACCTATTGGATAAACATACATGGAATAAGATGAATATATATATGTATATAAAAGTACTCCCATTTCTGTTTTGAAAAACATCCTTTTGCAAACCAGGAAGGAATAACAGACTGGTAATCAGAAAGCCTAATTAATTATTTTGATGCTTTAAGTATTAGCGTATAATTTCTTTGAAAGCAACAGCACCAGAAAATCAGTAATAAAGCCGTAACAAGCTGAACAATTTCTATTTCCTTTGTCAAAGCGACTATGAACAACTTAATGCATGGTAAGTAAAATTAAAATATAATATAATAAATTGAAATCTAAATTTGTCTAAAATGTAAACAACATGTTAAGATCTATACACAATAATAATAAACTAGTAAATAAAATTGTTTTAAAAGAGATATAAACATTCATTTGATAAGAAATATTTTTATTTGTACAATATCTGGACTAGCTCCACTTTTTTGGCCACAATTTAAGATTTACAAAAACGCTACAAACTAACGCATGAAAAAAGGCATTTTTGTTATGTTATTGCTCCATTCTGAATTTGTGACAAAGACATTTTTTACATCAGCTGAAAATAATTATCAAACAATAATCAATAAATATTTCAGGTGTAATCAAATCGAACGATAAGACGTTTATAAAATTCTGCCGTAACTGGAGAGTCACATAATATTCTTTCACAATTCATGGAAATTTGTATTTTGCGTACGTATTATGACTTAAAAACAATCCCTTAAAATAGCCGTTCAGTTGTTTGATATTGGAATTAGATATCATAAATATTCTATACAAATAGTGAAATACAAGTAATTGATTGATGAAATTTGTATTTGATATAGCAATAAATATGACTGTCACTATTCATATTTGACAGGTAAAACAGTAGTGAACACTTAAACAACAGCATGAGTATATATGTATACCTACATTGATTACTTATATTTCTAGTATACACAACATTTACCCAGCAACAGTTGCATTAAGTCATAACACTGCAAAAAATTACTTTTAATAATTTCCACATTACATGCCAAAGACAATTACAAGATATGCAAATTGGTAGGGTAACCTTTGACCCTTCCTCTGATTGGTCCACACACTATGGGTTAAAAAGCTCATATGATATTAACCCTTGTACTGCTAAGGTACAATGCTGAGCCTTGAATATGAATGCCTCAAAGCCCTAAAACTGCTCTATATTCCATGCCTCATGCTCTAAACTTCATTCTGCTCTCCTTCCATTAGAGAGCTTTATCTAATTCATGATATATACACAGAGAAACACAAACATTCTTTACAGCAACATTTTTCAACTTGTTTTTGCTCCGTTTCATGACATTTCACAGTTCTTCTATATACATCATTTTGAACTTAACACTTCTACTTACATACAGTATTTGCATAGCTAACAGACCTATTTACAAAGAAGAGCCTTTATCACACCTCGACTCTAACCACTGCTAGGTGGCGTACCAACTCGCAGCGGAAAAGAGTCGACAACGATAATGTACAAAAATAAACTCTGATATGATCAACAATGGTTTTGTTGCCATGACGACCGTTACCTTTTTCACATTATTATAATACTTGGTTACTACAAGTTCAGGGTAGTAAGGCGTGAAATATGACCAGTTGTCATGGCAACGGTATCATGAGTGATAATGAGAATTTTTTCGAGAAGCACTAATTTTTGTTTCAGTGGCTACAAGATTAAAATTTTCAAACATCAATCAAAACTTGATATATTTCCAATCCAAATCTGATTCTGCCTAAAAATGAATTCAAACAATTTTGAACATTTATTAAAAAGTTCTAAAAACGGTTTCATTGAAGTTGACCAATGACTTCTTATTTCCACTTCTCTTGCTAGAGTAAGTAAGGACTATATACATGTCCGATATAAGATATATGTTTGGCACTGTCATTTGATAACCTGATGACGATGATGATGATAAGCATGATGACAACACTGATGAGAGATGAACGAACACACCATTGGAAATGTGTTGCCATGGAAATGGATACATTTACAGATGACAAAAGGATAAATTGATTTATGTACGCAAAAAGTTATTTGTTTGAGGTTGAAAATTATTAACATACATTTCATTTTTTTTACAAAATAAGCCATGCAAATTTCACAATCAGCAGTTTGTTACAAGATGCCATTATCATCTCAGATCTTTGAGGAACTGAGATTAATTCTCGTATTGTTTGATATTTCATTTTTACATAAACTCATAAATCATCTACCAAAATTCTGACAAAAGATTACCCCTCTAACATACCATTCAAGCCAATCTTACCATATGAGATTCAATATTTCCTTACGTCTTTAAGTCCTTAAATTTGTATTCCAATTTTGCATTGAGAGTCAAAACTGTTAATCATCTTTGAAAGGAACCCTATTGATACTATTCATCTCCATACAACTTCATTATATCTAATCCTTAATAACTTCCTTTTGTTGTCTTTTGAAAATAATGATTTTTAATCTTATACTCATCTTAAGTTTAATTTAATAAAATCAAATCCTTCTTTTTTGTCCAAACAATCATATTTTGTATTTTTTACTCATTTTCAGTTAGGACTGGCACAGATGGTATAAAAGTAACTTGAGAATCAGAAACTAGAATCCTTCTCAACTAGAAACATAACAGTCCCTCCGTGGAATTAAAAATACTGCCCTATATAAGTAAATTTAACTGCTATTTGCATATAACAAATGACTTCACACCAATCAAAGACCAGGGAATGAAATATCTTAACAGCAAATGCATAGTGCATCATAAGACACAGTGTTTCTTGCTTCAATGTTTTAAAACTTCCTCAAACATATCAAGCTCGTGATTGGAATTTTAATAACCCTAAAACTTTTAATCTAGATTTACACACCAAAATGCAAAAAAAAATTTAAAAACAAATATTGAGAAATCAAAATACAAGCAATGGCTGAGATTAACAAAGGCCTCTTAGCGCTAGGGCATGTGTAAATCAATACTATAGTGGTTAGTCTTGAAAATGGATGTCACAACTATCTTAGCTTTAAGAGAACTTTGGAAATCTCAGGCCATGTCTATATAGTAACTAAACTTTCTGTAAACTCTCTAAAGGCCAACATGTCATCTGATTGGTTAGCTTTTTTTAAAGCAACTCCCCGATTGGCCAAAAGGCACTGTCTTACTGGTGCATCATGGGAGAAAGCTTTGTTGATCCAAAGCCTGAAAGACAATTTGCTGAATGGAAGCTCTGCCGTTGCTATGGCAACACATCCATATTGACCCTATTCGGTGGTGCAAGTTTGATTCTTCATCAGGATGTTATTTTATAGTATTGTAAGAAAAGATTTGTAATAAACACTTAAAAACAATTTCATTTGAGATTCACGCATATTTGATATGATAAAATGACTGAGTATTTTGATATTCAGTGATATATATGCTTACACTAAACAAAGTTACTTCATAATCAATTGAATAAAAATTAGACATGCATAAATGTTTTTGATTGGAGATAATTAATATTAAGGTAAATGGTTATAATATAAGCTTATAGAATTATCTTATTGGTCGCTTATTGCAGATAGATTATTGGCGTTCTATGTGATGTTATGACAATATACAATGGTAGACATCTAGCATATTCATATGATTGTAAGCACGTTTGTTAAGCCCTTTGTTCACACCTGCTCAGGTATATATAATCAACAGGTAAACAATGGCTTCATGCAGGTGAGTCTATTGGTCTGACTAGTAAACAGAGGTAAACGTAGGCCAATTATTTATGACGCTAAAAACTAATTTTGTCATCTTTTCCATGACCATTGATTGTCACTCTAATTCACACAAATTCTTGATATAGGAAATCCATGCACAGATCAAATCTTGACGTCGATCTTCTTGAACTCAAGTCCGTGCAAAAAGCTTTAAGTAGTGTCTTTATCAAGCACCATGGTGTCTGTCATTCTCCTAGAATTGGAACTCAATGATAAGCAATCTTGTGGATATAACACGATCAGCTGTCAAAACAAAGAATCAAATACTGCTCTTATAGTTTGTTTCCGAAGACAATAGAATCATAAAGGCAACGTCAAACAAAACGTGCATAGATAATGATCCACAGCACCAAGAAAGGGAGACAACTCTCTTCTCCCAGAGCTTTTGCGCCGAAGCACCAAGTCGCCGTTTCTGGCACGTGCAGTAGAGGAGCCAGAGGAAGTCATGTGACCTTGAAGCATTGCTTTGTGGGAGTTAACAGACTGCATCACCATCCATTGCCTGTTGAACTTGCTCCAACTTGCCGCAAAGCTTGTTGCGTCTGGCGAACTCATCTTCATCAAGGGCGTATGAAATCTGGAAAAATAATATCAGATTGTAAACAGTTTTGGAAGGTTGCCAAAGTGAGAAAAGCTTTGTTGATATCAATTACTAAACAAGAGTTTAATATTTTTCAGGAATTTTGAATAATTTTTTTTTTTCAATTATTTTTGCAATCTATAATATTCCAGTTGAAACATATCAACACTGCATAAGGCATAAATGTTACTCTCATACCTTTTATTTGTGTTAATACTACTAGGCCTTACAGTTGAATGATCATTACATACACATGTATGTTAAAGGGGCAGTAGCACGTTTTTAGGGGGATATATAAGCTGATTTAAGGAAAATGAAAATAAATGATTGCAATTGAAAGACAATGTATTTAAAGTAAATGAAGCAGTAATAAATCAAATATATAATGTAAGTTCAGCCATGCGACTCCTTTTTCTTACAGAAAATGAATTGAAGGTGTTCACACAGAAATGGCCGCCAATGGACAATGTGAATCTTTATAATTTGTTCTCTGACTATGGATGATTGGTTTGTGTAATGAGATTTTTGACACTATCAAAGTAATACATTTAGCATTAACCTACAATAAGCAGTGAAAAATTGAAAATATATAATTTTCTAAAAACGTGCAAAGTACTGCCCCTTAATGTGCAATAGATGAGAACACATACCTCTTCATAGTACTTCTGAACATATTTATACAACTCCATGAGGGCTGCATTCGTGTTGAACTCGCCTTGGTGCAACTGAAACAAGATTATTTCAAAAATGTAGTTTTGTCATATATCCCTTCATATTTTACATCTACAAATCTTCAAATCTTTCATAATCACTTTTTGTATCTTTAAACCTGTATCTGTATTTGTTTCGTTAGATTTATAGCTCTTGATTAAATTTGCACAGGATATAGTTATTATTGATACCTTGTGGATTGACAACAGTTAAAATATCAGTCTAAGTAAACCTAGCCTCAATATTATCCGTTTCACTCCTATACTCTAGTCTAAGGTCTAGTAGAGGGTCGCGTCAGCCGACCTTTCTGTGACCTATGACCCTCCAATGTTATAATAATAATAATAATGAACATTTTAAAGCCTAATATCCAGTGCAAGCACTGCTCATTGGCTGTACATTATCACCCTGAAGGAATTGTACTTTCAAAGCTGCTACTAAGCGCCTAGGTCCGTACTTCCCGTATTCAGGTACCCAATTGTACAGCTGGGTAGACTGAGTGCAATGTGGATGAAGTGCCTTGCCCAAGGACACAACACGGTGTAAAGCCCAGGTCACAAATTTTTGGTGTCTCCACCTGGATTCGAACCCGGGTCTTTGGCGTGATAGGCCAGCACGCTAACCACTACACCACCGCGCTTATACGTGCGAAGGCAGTCTATTGTGGCTGAGTTCTGATTGGTCAATTTTATACGTGGGCTGACGCGACCATCTACTAGGCCTTTCTAGACTGAGTATAGGAGTGAAACGGATAATATTGAGGCTAGGTTTACTTAGACTGTTAAAATAGTTAATTAAATGTTCTTAAAGTTAAAAATCAAATGGGTAAATATTTACCCGTGACTCCTCTGTAAGCATGGCTGTCATATCCTGGTCGCTTATAGCCGGCATCATCTTGATATCCTGGTAATACCTGGAAACAATACAAACATTTTACTTACTACTTCTTACAGAAAAGTGTTGCGTGAGTTTTATGTACAGAAGAAGTTTCACTTATTTACTTAAAAGCATATCTGCGCATGCAGACTTATCAAAATACCATGTTTCTTTTAGCTTGATCTTACAATTTTTGAGTTGAGTGAAGAATAGGAGTTAAGTCAACCTTAGCAAAGGCTGCTTTGTCAAAGGAGGCCCCCACTCTGGATACAAAATGATTATGGCCAGACAAGGTGATGTCTATTTTCCATATTTTTTCATACCAGTCTGATAATTATTTAAATACATATTATCATAAACTCCAAAATCGCTTTTCATTTTTAAAACCTTTAAAATTAAATTTCCTTACCTCTCAACCCATTTCTTGTACTTTGGAATATCTTTGGCATACAGCAGTTTGCTAGAGGGGGAATCCTTGCCCAGCCTGTGTTCACTGACGGAACAAGAGTCCATGAATGTCTGACCCACCACTGTCAAACACGAGTCCACGATCGGGGATTTGTAGATGTCGAAGACAAAGTTCGGGTTCTTTATCACGTTAACCCAGAAACGCAGAGGTAGACTGTGGAAAAAAGTTTGAAATTTAGTTGAATTGAAATATCAATTTTGAAAATAAGGTATCGGAACTTGAGACAGATTTTGGTTCAAGATTTGTTGTGGCTTGACAGCATTTACGATTAAAGTGTGACGATAAAAATCCTCATGTATACAAGATATGGCAATACAAACTTCACAAAAGAGAATTTTATAAAGGATAATGAACAAAGGGAGTATCTATACAATCAAACTATCACTACAAAAACTTAAATGCTACAAAAGTGACTATTATCTCGACCTATTGTTAAACAAGGAATGACAAGACGGATTGCATTCATTTATTTATTGGACATGGATAATTAAACAATATTTTTCATAAGCTACATATTCAAAAGTGATGTGGCAATGTCTGAAAAACATGCAATAATTTTATATTCCGGCCCCACCTGTTAGACTTCCACGTGTGGACAGTTTCCGGCTCCTGGATATTGTGGAGAAGAGCCTGGTCGTCCAGGAAGTCAAACATGTACTTGATTGCCAACGGCAACGCGGACCCTCGATGAGCAGTACTGAAGATTCGCTCAAATAGGTCGTCCACAAATTGCTGTAATGTACCCTGGAAGATAGAGAGTTGGGTCAGACTTGTGTTTTTAGCATCAAGAGGGTTAATAACTAGTAATACGAAACTATAACATATCAAAATAATATAACATATCAAAATCGCTGATATTTTATTTCTAAAACATGAAAATTTATAAGATGTTTTCAACTTTGCTAAAACATAATGTTCCTCAATTTTAGACTTCTTTATTTTATTCATCACTCAGTTGAAACAGATAATCAAATATTTCAAGGTGTGTTAACGAGATATTCTTACCTTTGTAACGAGAAGCCTGGGCAGGTAGATCTCCGTCACCATCTTGCTTCCCCTGTCACCCTCCCTCTGGGGGTCCGTGTCATGGTGGCGCACCTGCAGGCAAAGAATTGAAATTATATTGTCATAAATGATTTTTCTGACAAAATTCACTCCACAAAGATCAAATAAGGTACTAAGAGGAATATCTTCACCAAGGACCATTAAGATAGACAGGCTTTTATTTTTGTTGTTATCATAAAAAAAAAATTTTTTTTAATTAAAATTGAGTGAATTTCATTGAGATTATAAAACATAATCACAAGAGGTATGATAATCATATACAAAGATAATAGTTATCTTATGCCCATCAGTTCTAATCATTATCTATTTTTATAATATTTAAAACATTTGTTTGATATTTTGGCTTACACTGTTTTCACTACTTAGAAGTCTTTAAAGGGACCCTTCGAGCGGAGTATTTTTTGTGGAAACGAAATTCAGGAGGACTTTCCTGTTTACAATTATATATGATTTTTACTTGATAGTTTCACACTTAATTTCAAATATGTTTGTGAGGTTAGCATTTCAGTTCTTCAAGATTTAAACATTTGCCAAAAAATAAAGTGTATCGCTCAAAAATAAGAAACATCGTGAAATGAAGCCAATCATCGAAGCTACGATCGTGGAATGCATTACTACGACAAAATGCTGTCGTTACTGGTAATTTTTATTATGAATTATTTGTAAATATGCTCCTCTTCTATCAATCAAGTAATTATTTCTTTATTTTGTTAATGAATTAGCAGAATACAGCACATTTGTTTTCTCGGAATGCTAACGTTTCAAAATGGCGGACGAAACGCGGTCGAGTGGTGCCTTTAAGGGGGGTGGGGGAGAGTTATGGCTTTGCACAACCATTGGGCCATCACTCCATCTGTGTCTGTTCAGATTTCTCAAATTAATTTCACTTTACCAGAAACTTTATGATTATGTATTTGAAACATGCGATTTTAAAGCGAAGTATATAGATTTGAAGGAGCCACTTTAAAACTAAGAATACTTGAGTAGAAAACAATGCCTATATTTAAAGGTCATTCAAACAGCTCTTTAATATTTTCAAGTGCAATTCTGACTGCTTTCAATCCTAGATAACTCAAGTAGCACATAATTGCACGCCCTGGTATGAAGTGTTTCTCAATGCAAAAAATAGAAGGGCTGGACAAACTACATACAATATGACTCAAATATAGCCTTCAAAGTTACTTTACCCTTTGACATCAGTGGCATATTCAGGAATTTTACAGGGAAAGATCCCCTATTTTTTAGAGGTAGGGAAGGTCAAGAATTCCGCATTTTTACAGATTTTTCTGTGTTTTCAAACTTAAACCTTCCTGGATTTACAATTTAATATATCTGGTAAAGCTAAGCTTTAATGCTGTTTAACATTGCTAGAACCAAAATTAAAGAAATCAAATACACTTTTTAAGATATTTATGAGAACTTAAGTGAAATCAGTTGAAAATAGGAAGGAAGTTTGGATTTATATCAAATTCCATACAATTTTAGATTAAAGGATTTAATGTATGAAACATAATATGATATTGTTAATTTCTTTTCAACTTAATCTTCCTGTACTTACCAAATGGTAATACTTTACTCCATTGTTGTCAAAATCAACAGTTACGGATTGTGGGGATATCACAGTTCGGTTCATCGGTGGACTTCGATTAAATGGCATTTGGTCTGAAAAAAACAACATTTTTTATTATCAGGTATTCATCATATGAAAATTTTATAGCAGTGTATCGTCGGATTTTAAAGAGTTATTTTTCAAGAAGAATATTTGTTTCATCATATCATATCTACATTTACAGAGTTCATTGTTGACTTCTAGTGAATGGTATTTTTTGAAGAAAAATATTTTCCATTTTGATTTTTCATAATGATATATCATGGCAGTTTATTGTTAGGCTTCTACTAAAATGGCTGATGGTCTGAAGAATTTATTTTGTTCGTTATATATCATAAAATATGAAATTTTAGAGGATTCATTGGATTCAAGATTTGCAGTTGGTTAAAGAACATTATCTTTTTACCATGATGCATATCATAATCAATTTTCAACTATATAAACTCATTTTTGTGATATGAGGTTATATTGATCTTAGACATTTTGACACTTACCAAATTTGTTTGATTTATCAGATATGATGGAAGAGTTGTACACTGAATCCTGCTTTGGTACAATGGCCACGTAGGCGCCGTCAGGAACCTGAATTATTTCAATAAAATAAATATTAAAGAATTCAAACAGAAACACACTTTCTTCATTTATGCGATGTTGATTTGTCTTCAATGAGAAATGAATAAATTTGATTTAATGATATGCCTGAAAGAAAGCTTGGAGAAATAATTTCAATTCTATTCTAAACCTGAAGTGATTTACTTTTATCAAGTTAGTATTTACATAAAGAGAAAGCCTGCAACATATCTGAGGCTTTATAGTCCAGTGAAACCTGCGGAAGTGAATGATGAACAGTTTTGTACGATGTTATTTAATAAATAGAGTTGCCCTAACCATCATATGTTTTGCAATAAAGTATAGTTTTATTATATTATAGCATTATAAAGCAAGAGATGTATCTTTACTCCAAAATAAACGAATACTTTGTAAATCACATGAGACGAATTGAAAGGCCTCGACTTGGGCCATAGCTGGTGATGTCATGCTACAGTTATTTGTTATTGATGTCCCTGACCATTGTTTCGCTCAAAAACTATATTTAAAGGGGCAGTAGCACGTTTTTTGATAATTTTATATTTTAAAAATTGCACTTATAATGGTAAGTAAATGCCTAATGTATTATATTGACAGTGTCAACAATCACATTACACAAGCCAATCAACCATAATAAGAGGACAAAGTATGAGGATTTACATAAAATCCATTGGCGGCCATTTTTGTGTGAACACCTTTAATTCATTTTTGTAAGAAAAAGGAATCGCATGGCTGAACCTTACGTTATATATTTGAATTATTACTGCTCCATTTAGTTTAAATACATTGTCTTTGATTTGGAACCATTTATTTTCATTTTCCTGACATCACCTTATATTCCCCCTAAAAACATGCTACTGCCCCTTTAAAGAGACACAGAGTATGTTGATAGGATCCCATATGTCAAATTTTGAAATCCATGTTATTACTTTGGGAACCATTAACTGTTACTGAAAATAACAAGTTAAAGATCAATCAGTACATAAGAGCGAAAATACGGCCATTCAAAGTCGGGATTTTGATCGAAAACCGGACAATGTGGCTCGCAAATTCACCAAATGTAATTTTGAAACCTTGTCATAAGCTGACAGGAAGATATATTCGATTCGGATTTGATAGTGTTTATAAGGTATTGTAACTGCTAGGTAGATTAATTGGATGCATAATTTCGAATATTAAACATATTTGAGATGTTTTCTTGATTTTCCCATAAAATCAAGCCTTTTAGAGATATTGTAATGCATAAATGGATATATTTTCAAGTCCAGTGATGAGATATGAACTTCAATCAGCATATATTAGATATTTTGTAGCTTATCAAAACCAAATAAAATTTTAAGAAAGATACTCTGTGTCACTTTAATAGTACTATACTTTATTGCTGAATGAAGGGCAGTTGGCACCTTTCACCTTTTAATGGAAACAATACTAGAATAGAAAATAGACGTACCTGATAATGATTGAGTGTGTTCAGTCTCTTGCAGTCTGTCTCTGTCTTGGAGGACATGTCTTCATCGTTAAGAATAAGCTGTCTGGGAGATTTTTCATGGCATAGCCATTCTGGAGGGTGACCAAACAATACTGTCAATAAGGAAACAACACGACCCCGTTAACCCCGCTCTGCAGTGTGGAGCGCCCTCTAGCATGCCAAGGGAGACAACCTCATCATGATGAACGACGATGGAACCATGCATTGAATGAAGATGATGTGGCAAAACTTTGGTCATGGAATTTGGAAAATACAGTGGATTTGAAGATAAAATTGTTGACAAAAAGGAAGTCATTTTTTATTTGACTTTTCTATATAATGCCAATTTTGTGAACAATTTTTGTCATCAAATATTTTTGTCAATTATATTTTTAATGTCTATGACACAGTTTTTGAATCACAAAGCAACGAACATGACAATTTTGTGGACAATTTTTGTCAAATATTTTTGTCAAATATATTCTTAATGTCTATGACACAGTTTTTGACTTACAAAGCAAGGAACTGTGTTCAAACATTTCAATATCAGATGTATTACTGCATGTGCAGTAAAATCATAAAATCATCATGAAATTTCACAAATTTTGAAGATCCAAGTTTCAAAATTCAGTCCCTTTACAAATTAAATTGCTTTTGTCAAAAGCATACAAGATTTTGTTCAAAATACATAGGTAATGAATCGTGATGTGAACCATGCTGTAAAGTTGTGCCATATCATACAAAGTTGAGGGGTATGACAGAGCTCAGTAGTTGTTAAGTAATTTAACATCAACTAAAAGATAAGGCTTTCTATGGTTATGGGAATATTAGTGGGATAAGGATAATGTAAGTAAAAGTAAATGTGATATTTCTTTAGTTGTATTTAATATCAAAATACCTTGCTGTTTTGAAAACAAAAACCAAAAAATTCTGTTTGCTATTTTGTATTCTTGACTTTGAACCAAATCATTTTAACCTTAGAATGTGTTTAACATAGGATAATGGTATAAAAAGTTTTTGAATAATTTAAATATTTACTTCAGGCAATTTAGATGCAAATAAGTGATATCCATGGATTAAATTCATGCACAAGATCACAGGTTTGAAGAGTATGCAAAAGATTTGATGATTGGAAGTCATTCATCATCATCATTGATATAAACTATTTTCCATAAAACGATAATTTTTGAAAATTAAGGGTCTTGTAAAGTTTTTTTCAAAGGAAATTGGATTATGAAGATATTATTGCTGAATAACATAATGTCATGTTACATATACACTTATTAATCATAATTGTTTTATTTATATTATTCATGAAATATTAAATTCTGATTGTTTAGCTAGTGTAAAAATAAAATTGCATATACGAATCAGGAAAAATAAATATTTTGGGGGGTATTTTAACAAATGAATGCATATCCAAAATAATGTTATTATATATCCTGTGAAAATTCACTTAAAAGGGTATTTTTGATAAGATTAATTAATCAATTGATTAAATGATGAATCTACTGATGTCTGTCCATTCCCAATGAGTCATGCATCTAAAACTACAATGAAAAACTATGTTCAAGCAAATCTTTAAACAAGCTATTCAATATGCAAAAATTATGTTAAAATACATTCGTTACTTTAATATAATGAATTATCATAAATAACATAATTAATTTATATCAATATAAACAATATTAAAGAAAGAATATGCAGAAGAAAGAAAAGTAGAAAAGTAAAGACGAAAACTGAATATAATCAAAACAAGATAGGGAACAAATAAGAGTATATAAAAACCACTTGCAATTTGTTTAAAAATGCCATTGTGAGATATTAGGATTAATTTATTCAAAATTGCAAGTGATTGTCAAATAAGTAAAAAGAAATTAGAAAAACAAGCAACTCAAGTGTTAGTATAGATATTATAAACCATTCCCAGACAAAAAAAACCATTTTATTATAACATGCCCCTATTGTATTAGACTTGCTCGTTTCTGAAATTTATTTTGTTCCAAATTTAATCAAAACTTTTTTCTACATTTTTTTCACAAGGGTTCCTTTCCCAATTTTAATCTTGTAATCTGAAAGTCAAATTTCATACCAAATATGTGTATCTTACGTTTCGATTATATCACATATAGGTACCATACAATGAAGCAAACGACATACTTCTGAAAATTTTGAATACATTTCCAAAATATGAAAATAATTGAACCAAAGAATGACATTTATTTATGTAATTAATCACAAATAAATAAAGTATATCTCTAATGAGCAAGATGATAACAATTGATTAGTGTATATATTCACAAAGGTACAAAACATTCCAAACGAGGTACGAGATTACAAACTAGCGAGATATCGTCTTTCACCGCGCACTAGGCCTTGTCCCATCATGCATCTACATATCACACACTGCAGATTCGTAAATAATAACGCCCCTTGTATATTTCATATAAACCACCCTCAATATATTACCCTTAGATAAGAGGAAATAAATAAAACACAAAATCAACTCAAAAAGTATATACAAAGCAAAGAGAACAAAAAAATAGAGAATTTATTACTGAAATTGTTTGAAATTAAATTTACTAGAATTGAATTAATAAAGAAAGTGATCATAGCAAGTGATATAGATTTCTATTTGCTTGAACCGCATGTGATTTTTTGGCAGCTATAGCAATAAGCAAAATTATGGATGGATGATTATGAATTGAACACCACAATTGATTAGGTTTTGTAACACAAATCAATACCTTCATCAAAACAATAAATCAAAACAATGTTTTAATTTATCATGAATAATGAAATTAAACTGATTGTGAACAATTTGACCACAAAGAAAACACTCATAACTCAAATTTCTCAAACAGAGTTACTTCCCTTTGATCATAGTGGAAGCAATAACACAAATTGCAGTATTATAGAGGATTTCAGATTGGTGGATCCAAGTATTTTGAGATTCATGGGGAAAATGGGGGGGATTCATCCTTGGGATTTGACTTTTTACAGACATATTTCCTAAATTCTGAAAGGGGGTGGGTTCAATCCCCTGAACTCCTCCCCCCCTTTGGATCCACCACTTTAACAGATGTAATTGAGGGTAGAGATAAGGGTACAATTGCAACATGATAAATTGCAATTTTTTTTTTTTAATTTTAAATTTTGTCCACAAAAAGTACAGAATTACAAGTGTTTTCTCTAGTGTCAAATATACATTCCTGTCTCATACCATATCCCAAGCCACATACACACAAGGGATACGCAGCTCAGGATATGTCCCCGTAGAGACGTCCACTTACCGAGATCAAGATCCTCCTTGGCAGGGCGACTACTGAACGGTGCGTTCTTGTACATGGCGTCCAGGATCTTCTCCTTGACCTGGGAGATGGTGTCACAGTCCAGCACCTTCACTATGTGCGTCTGCTTCTGCTCTGTGAAGCTATCCATGTCAAGGACGTTCAGGGTCTGCAAGAAACCAAGGTCAGGGAAACTGTTAAATTTTGTTCTTGTTTCAAAATCTAAGAGAGTGAGAGAGTTCAGGTTCTGTAAGCAACCAAAGTCAAAGACAACAATACTCAAGTTTATATATGAATTTTTTTTCTTGATTTTTGTTTACACAAGTACAAGTTGGAATAATTTGGACACCAATAACCTGAATCCTGTTTTTTTTATTGGTAGCAAGCTGTAGCCTACTGTAAACTCATTAACAGATGATTCATTAATCTGTTGCGTATTTTTGGAATCAAAATTCTTATTGACTGTAACGGATAAGCAAATTACGACTTTATTTGCTCCATAAGTTTGATTCTTCATCAAAATCGTTCGGGTAACTCCTTAGTTTTGCGAGCACCTTACTAATTCAAATTCTGATTTTGAA
This sequence comes from Steromphala cineraria, assembly GCA_916613615.1. Lineage (NCBI taxonomy): Eukaryota > Metazoa > Mollusca > Gastropoda > Trochida > Trochidae > Steromphala > Steromphala cineraria. Next base: position 39,565,726 of record OU744726.1, read on the forward strand.
CTCGATAGACAAGTCGGAGTATCGATATCCTAACAAACTGGACATGAGGTTCCCAAATTCAAAACAGTGGATGCAAAAGTATCTACCATAGCCTTGTACTGCAGCTGCTGCCTGATGAGTTTGTCCTCGGAGAGAGAGTATCTCGCTTCGCTGGTCACGGAGTCAACGGGACCCTTAGAGACCTGCTGCTTGATGGCCTGGTACAACATGAACAGAGGCTCGCCCGCACACTCCTGTAATAGGGACAGAGTTTCATAAACTTAGTATATTCTAGTATGTATAGCATGTAGATAAAAGATCTTAGACAATAGATAAAGATATAGAGGATACTTAATGTTGTTTTCCAAATACCAGGTTCATTTCAACAAGTGTCTTGGGTAAAGTTGATATTTCACGAGTGGTTCAGTGAAATATAATATATCGTCACTGTTGCCTGATAGACTGTTTATTTCCCTGATAAAACCCAGTATTTCATCGCTGATCATATAATAAAATCTGATATTTTTTAAATTCTTGACAGTGTATCCACAACATAGCATGCCATGAAGGTTTTATAACCCTCTTTTTCAAAGATTTTTTCTAATGCTTCAAACAACTATAAAGAACTTTCAGATAAATATTTACAAAACTTTTAGTCCCTCTAATAATCTTGTTGATAATTTGTATTCAAGAGTGAAAAAACAATCTCTTTTTATTGTTGGATGATTTTTTGATTACTTTTTTGTGTTTATTTTTTTAAACAAAGGATAAACCATAATTAAGGTAAATGTATCAATGACAAATATCTTACCCTGAGGAACTTATACAATAGGAAGGAGAACCAGTTAGTCAACATCTTCTCAGCTACTGATTCATTTCTGAAAAAATGAAAGAAAATAAATAAAATTACAAGCTTTCACAGAATTGTTTCACTAAAATTACTATTAATTATCTGAAATAACATTCAATTAACACTTAATTAATTAATTCTGCCAAACTTTTTTGAGTTGTCAATTCACAATTTTCTGAGTGTGTGTATTGACTTAACCAAAAAAAAAAAAAAAATTTGTACTATTGACGAGTGTGTGATCCCAAATATAACAATGTTACAATCCATAGGAAACAAGAAAATAGTTTAAGGAAAGGCAGGTTATCTTAGAGTATCACCCGCGGTGGGTGAGTGAGTTATTGTTAAGCGCTGCTTGGGCAGTATTGCAACCATCAGGAGTCAATGAATTTCACTGCATAAGCAGGACAGGCAAATCAATAAAGAATCCTAATAGAACAAATACATGTACATAAACTTTCTAGAGATTGATGATAATTAACCATTTAAACAAGAAAGATTTTTTCATTGATAGAAACCAAATTATGATTTATATGTATATAGGTCAAGGAATAGCCTATACCATTGAAAATATAATAAAGAATTTGTCATAAATTTGTTTGATCAATTCAAAACTTTAAAACGTTTTTCAAATTGAAAAGAGAAGTTTGATTTTTTAATGAAAGGTGACTGTACATTACCTTCTAAGTAAGAGTTTGGGATGATTCTTCCCTTCCACAGACTTCTCTATAAGATCTGCGAGAAGCGTCTTCAAGATGCTGAAACAAAAACGTTCCGTAATTAGAAATTGGAAAGATACTGGGAAAGGAAACTAATCGAGGAAGGCCTAGGTATATCCTTTAACCAAGCATCATTGAAAATAATTCAAAATTGATTAAATTGTTATTGCATCAGACATAAAAGAGAAGTTATTAACTCTAAGAGGAAAGTTCAAATTTGCTGTTAACTTTCATCCGCTTAAAAGCTATTTAAGCCCCAAAGTTCAAATAAGGACAAAGAAGCCCCTAAATGAAACTTAATTTATGTATGAAAAAGCGTTTTTTGACGTTTAAAAGCAGATAAGGCTTCAAAGTTCAAACAAAAGCAGAGATTGTTTCTGATTAAAATGAAATTTATATATAGGCCTAAACTCTTATATTGATTTTGCATACATCATTGCAGTTTCATGAGTTTGAGCGCGATATATATTTTTTAAATCACAAAACTTTGGTGAGTAAAATTGATAATTTGTTTTTATTCAACCTTGTTTTAATGAACACATGTTGCTTTTGATGCCTTTTTTAGGATTTTTAGTGATTATACTTCCAAGAGTAAAAGGAATATTAGTCATAATGTCAAAATTTGGAGGAAATGACGTCACTTTTCATTAATTGCATGTTATCTGTGATGCAACAGGCATTCAGATGTTTTGGTGACAAAATAAGATTCGAAATTTTTTCAAAGTTTTTCAATTCTTTTTAAGCGAGGAAAAGAATATTGGTCATGAAGTTACAATTAAGAGCAGGAAATGGGGTTACTTTCATCGTTCTGCATATTATCTGCACATGCAACATGCATTCAAGGTGTCATGGTAACAAGATAGTTCTAAAGAATTTCAAGCTTTTCTATTCTTTTTGCTGTTTGCAAAGAGCTGTTATCAACTTTGTTTTCCAATACACCATCTGTCATATGAGTTCTTGAAATTGTCATCCTCGATTTTTATATTTTGACGGACAAAATCTAATCTATAATGAGCTCCTCAAAAGTCAAATCAGCTCCAACAGAGACAAGTTTCAAACACTCGATAGAAACGGTAAATTATTTTAACATTCGGTGAAGACTTTGACATCACTTACTCTGTTCCATATTCCATTTTTGTCTGAAGAGCTACTGTGATCAGCGACGCCACGTTGACACGATCACGCAGCTGGAAGTTTTTGCTGGATTCGAGAGTTCGGATGAAAATCAGGAGGAAAGTTTTGTTGCTGATAAGATGGAAAAAGTGTTGTAGCCCTCTTTCGACATCTTCTTGATTTCTCCGATATCCAATCTGCGTGAAAAAATAGCAAATTTCGTTTCACAAGTGCTGAATTAAGAGTATCCCTTCCTTTCAAGGATTTTAAAGCTGTCAGCGATAAACAAAAATACATGGCTTTTAAACTTAATTGAGAGCTATCATACGTGTTTACAAAGAGAAAATCCATTTGCAGGGCGGCAAAAGAGAATCACAGCTTAATGAACCCTAACTAAATCAAATTCGAAAAAAGTTTAATAATGTCTTATTTTTTTCCCCCGAGGCTTTGATTTATATGCGTTCACATGCTCCTTAGATCATCATTAGAATATGATACCGCACTACAAAAATAGGATTTTCCTTCCCATCCCCTTTGATGTGCTTGTGACATGTTGTGAGATCAAATTAGCATAATGACTGTTCGAAAGATCGTTCAACGCAGAGAGAAAACATCACTTTGCTAAAAACCTCTTGTCAAACTGTTGTCATTCAAGCTGTCTACATTTACATAATTCTTGGTCACTTTGGCATGACGGAGATTTTTTTCATTCCTCAAATTCTGTCAGCTCTTACGAAGAATGACCATGATTGCTACAGAGGGATTAAATCAGATCTGCTTTCTTCCATATCTGAGATATCTCTTGTCACATCTTGTGAAAATTTGAAACGTGATCTTGAAATCGTCTGTGCACCATAATCCGAAATTTAATCAAAGTTCTTGACTGTCAAAGTTTTTCTGCTTCTGAGACTTGAAAATACCCTTGTAATGATCTTGAAACCAGTCATTGCGACAATTGATGGACTTCGGCATTAAAATGGGTAGCAAAGTAAAATATATCGGCTAAATTTTTTTTTCCAGGATATGTACCTTATGACATGAAATTTGAGTTCATACTTTAGAAACGAGACAACATGAAAGAGATAGCACTTGAATCAAACAAGGATGTTTCAAAAACTTTTGAAATTAACCCACGAAAAAAACAGATACCACGCCTCAGGATGTCAAATGATTACAAGACATGTATTTTAAACAACTCTTAAAAATCAGAATTATAATGTGGAAGTGATAGATTTGAAACTTGACTTAAAGATATCTAATCACAATTAAAACATCTAATTATAACAACATTTACTTAAAACCAAGTAAGCATAATGCACTCAAACAAACAAAGAAGTTGAAAATCCATAAAACTCTTCTTTATACATTATAAGGAATTAAACTAATTCCCCCTTTTATCTACATGTCACATATGATTAACAAATTCAAATAAAAATATACCATTTACCTTAAAATAAAAATTTCCTGATGACTTCAAGGTAATAGAAATTATCTCACGGTAAAACTTTAATCTATCCCCTCAAATTTTAAGTAGACTACTCCAAACCAATGAGCGGGAGATCCCAAGTTCATATATTAGGGGTGTTACCTGTAACTCCTTGATGACAGCATGGTTCTCCACACCTGGGAATAGAACCTTCATACAGTAGGTGCGGTAGTCCCAGAAAGGTATCGACACCTGTCCGTACAAATCGCTCGTCAGCTCTGTCATGTCGGTCTGGAGTTCCGCAAAAGCTAAAAAAATATTCAAAATGCACTTTATCAAGCAGTTGTAACATTGAGATAAAGGTCACCTTAGCCTCGCTTAGACTCAGACTCAGACTTAGACTCAGTTCATCAAATGATAATCATCAGAATATTATATTTTTTCAGTCATCATTATCATAAGTTTATTAAATAAATCACCCAAATGTTGAATTCAGTTCATCAAATGATAATCATCAGAATATCATATAACTTCAGTCATCATTATCATCAGTTAAACAAATAAATGAAACCCGAATTAGAAAAGGTCACCTTAGCCTAAGGGATCAAGCTCTGTGTTGATCTCTCCTCATCTTTGGTTTATCAAATGACAATTATCATGTTTTAGATTACCATCATTATCATTTATAAATTCATCAAAATAATGTTAAATCAAATACATACATTTAAGATTGAATAAGATTTCATTTTTTTTTTTTTGCACTTCCCTGGTTGCTAAGTTTTAGAGTGTTACAGGTTTAAGGAAAAAAATAAAATCAAAATTTAAAAGTACCTTCTTTGCACTCATTGGCTACTCGAGCCTCCAAAGAATCCATTTGTATCCTCATCTTCTTCATCATGTCGTTGCTACGGCGAGACTTGACCTGGTAGGCAATAATCACGATAATCACAATGAAGAGGAGAACGCCAGCGCCAACAGCGATCCCGATTATCGTTGGAAGTGTCAACATCTCGGGTTCCTCGTATTTCAGACTGCCGATTGTAAATGTCAAGTTTTGGCCAACGATAACTTCGACCTCTGGGTTGCCGTTACCTTTCTTTGGTTTGGGTTGACTTTTTGGAGGTCTGCAAGTTAGCTGGGTGGTTGCTATGGAGGTGACGTTACAGGCGCCAGTTCCGATACTCACTCGAACGTCTTCTTGTCGAATTGCCGGGTTCAGGTTGCGACCCTGTGAATAGATTTATGAAAGACATCAGCATTTTTGGATTAATGATTTTATGTTGAGTAAAGGCATATTCTGTGTGATTGATTAAAGTAATAAAATAAGATCAAGGTTCAAGTTGGAAAGATTGTGAAATTCATAAGGAATATGTAGAAACAGGCATATTTGGATATTACTAAAAAGGGCATACAAATTTATCTTAATTGTGATGAAAAACCTTAGAATTATCATAAATCTTACATTGATAGTCAAGAATTCTGTCTTTTTCTGATGTGATCTCACACCACCCTCAAACTTCTCAAAGATTGGGTCAGGGTAGAGTGTGAATACTCCATATTTCTCCTCGTTGCGTCCTGTCAAGTTCATGACCTGTTGCACGCCGTCCATCTTGAATCCATACGAGACCTGCACTGGGTCGTTGAGTTCATCATTGACGGCGTCAACCATTGGCGTGTAACAGATCATGTCGTTATCTGTACCTGCCATACACGACTGTAAGAAAAGTATGAATAAATTGTAATTATAATAAATGATTTTTGAATGACTGATGGGCAAAATTTAGGTAGTAGTGAGTGAGCGAGTTAACGCTTAATGCCGCTTGGGCAATATTTCAGCCGTTAACGGCGGCTCAGGTAGTAGCAGCATAAGTTAACTAAATAACAAATATGACAAATACTAACATGAACTTGATGTGAACTTAGTAAGTATAGGTTTAGCATTGCTTTGACAATATTCAGACAGTAACAGCGTAAGTACACAGTTAAACGCAAGAAACAATTGAGAAAGTACTTTTATGAATTGATCGTTTCTAATCTCCTGTAAAATAAGCTCAATGTGTGAAAATGACTACCAATCACTCATAAGAATTTTGAACTTATATGATGAAAAGTTTTTTTCATCATGTCTTTGAATATATGATGGCAAAATTAAGCCTATGAAGCAGCTATTCTCGTTAGTTCTCATAAATATATATATATATTTGTCCATAATGACAACAGTGTATTCTGTACTCCTCAGTATGTACACATCCCATAGCGTTACAAGAGTCATGCGGAACATGATAATTTACTTGATTGGCAAGGCAATTTCAGTCAAAATCATCAAAGATAAAAACATTTACTTACGCCATCAAATTCTTCATTGTTGTAGATAAGGAGCATCCTGGGTTTCATGACGTTGGTGAAATGTCGACCTCTCACAGTCACTCGCAGTCCTCCACTGGAATAGAATAAAATGTTAACTCAGAAATTTGATTCAATCTTAAAAGTAAATTATCTATTAAAATCCTGGCCTAAAGAGATCACAATTTGGGTATAAAGCTAGTTTAAGTCAAATTAGGTTTCAAACCTTTACAGAGGCTCATCCAGAAATTGTGTAGGAAATGGGGGTAGGGGGAGGGGGTTTCGACCCCAAGGTTTGTCCATTCTCTTGGCGATTTTGGTACAAAAATCCAAAGGGCATGGGATTCAAACTCCACACAAAAGAAGACCCCTGCCCTAGAATCTAGAATCTGGTCTGTTGAGGCATATAAAGGAGGATTCAAGGTTACATTAATACATTGGGCGCAAACAACACTCACCTTCTGATGGCATGTTTGGGAATGATTGATTCCACGTCAGGGTCGGGCACGTAGGTGAAGGTGATCTTGTGAGGAACCTGGATGGTGTGTTTGTCAAACTTGACGATCACCTGGTCGTATGGGATGTCTGATGTGGGACTTGGAACGGAGGGACTCGGGTCAACAACCATCGGGGACGTCTCGCACACAATGTAGTCTGGGGTGGAGGGTCTGTACAAGAAGGGAATATTGTTATTTTTGAATCCATTGTTGATTATGCTTAGCAAAACACATTTGCCATCTGACTGACTAAGTTATGTGATAGTTGATGGAATGTATATACATGTGAGAGGGATGTCACATGTCAATTTTTTTTTTGTAGAATAGCAAAGTTTTCTGCCACCTCCTGGTTGTGTTGATTGATATTTTGAGTTTTTGTTTACCAAGGAAACACCTTATAATCCTTTCAAGAATAAAATTTTTGAAGCATAGCATATCTAATCTGCAACATTTCCTAGAATTGTGTAATTTGATATTTGAAGTATTGATTATACTCAGAAAGGACTTTGCAACATATCTTGAGCAAATGCTTTTGTAACTTATTGACTTCTTGAATGATGCCATTTGATATTTCATGTATTGTTTACCAAAAAGGGCTTTGTACCCCTAATTTAAATACCATTTTTGTAGCACAACAAATTTATCTTTATTCTCCCAGAACCTTATGATTTGATATTTCTGCGATTGCTTACCCAGGCAGAACCTTGCACTCCTTAGCCTTGATGAAGACCTGTTTGTTGGTGCCAGCATCCATGTGTCGGCCGGAGATTGTCACCCAGGTGCCGCCAGAGTTTGGACCAAACTTGGGCTCGATATCGGTAACTCTCGGCTCCTGGAATTGGCAGGAATAAGATGTGAAATGGTCAGGAATAGAATGTGGAATGGTTAGGATTAGAATGTGGAATGGTTAGGATTAGAATGTTGAATGGTTAGGATTAGAATGTGGAATGGTCAGGAATAGAATGTGGAATGGTTAGGATTAGAATGTGGAATGGTCAGGAATAGAATGTGGAATGGTCTGAAAAAGAATTAGGAATGGATAAAAATAGAATGATTTGGCAGGAATAAAATGTTGAATGGTCAGGAATAGAATGTGGAATGGGCAGGAATAGAATGTGGAATGAGCAGGATTAGAATGTGGAATGGTCAGGAATAGAATGTGGAATGGTCTGAAAAAGAATTAGGAATGGATAAAAATAGAATGATTTGGCAGGAATAAAATGTTGAATGGTCAGGAATAGAATGTGGAATGGGCAGGAATAGAATGTGGAATGGGCAGGAAAAGAATGTGGAATGAGCAGATCCGAATGTGGAATGGGCAGGAATAAGATGAAGAACAATATTCAATTTCAGCAAACACATTGGTGACAAAACGGCTGACAGAAGATATGAAATAAGTACATTACGTACCACATATGAAAAGGGATCACTGGAGGTTGCAACGTATTGTCCAGCGATTTGAACCTGGACCTTCTTGGACAGTCCTCCACTGGCCCTCCCGGTTTCACAGGTGATTCTGGAACAAACAGACTCAGTCTTAGCGAGATCACTGGCTAGGGAGTCAAATACTTCATTACAATACAATCACTTATCCTTTCATAAGGAAAACCCAAACACTTTAAGTAACTGATTTCTGAGAGGTGAAAAGGTTAAGAGAGACTTCATAACAATGCAATTACAATTTGATGCGTTTACGCAGTGGAGACAGAACAAAAATATTTCAAAGAACAGTTGTTCACATATGCTGTAAATACATACACATATGATGTTTCTATTACTGAAACAGAACAAATTTTTACTTTAACCATTCATATTGCTTTGAACTTTTATTCACTTACTTCTGTGGTGCCTTATAGTCAAGGATTTTACACATGATGTTGCCAATGGAGACGTTGAGATCGTTCTTCCTCTTGCCAAGGTTCTGTCCATGGATGGTTAGTATTGTTCCTCCCTCGAGAGGTCCCGACATTGGGGAGAACTGTGGATAAATGAGGTCATCGTTAGTCCTTGGGTCGACAGTATCATCAATGTTCATGGGCAAAGCGATGAGTTTGGAGCAAAAGTTTGAAAAAAGGTTTTTAAGTGATAGACAAGGACATAAATAAGAAAATAGAGCCATTGGCTCTGTAGCTCATCAGGCATCATATCAAGTTTGCTTTATACAGGCAAGAGGAGCTAAACATGAAACTGATGTTACCTATTGCAAGAAAACCTACAAACAAATTACAAAACAAATGTATTATTATTCAACACTTTCTAGATCGCCAATATCAGACAGTGAAAGAAGTCCACACTAAAATATCCAAGGAGAAAGAAATTTGCCATAGACTGTCATCTAATGGAGAAAAATAGTTTTTTAAGATTGTGACCCCTGTGACCCTATTTGGGGTCATGGGGTCACAAAACCTACAGTTTAGAATCCCAATTGGCCAAGGAGTCTACATGCAGTCTTTCAGCTCAATAGACCTTTAGGAGCTAAAGATGATGATGAAAATAAGTTTTTAAGGTTGTGACCCCTGTGACCCTATTTGGGGTCATGGGGTCACGAAATCTACAATTTAGAATCCCCATTGGCCAAGGAGTCTGCACATATCAATATTAACTCCCTAGACCGTTTGGAACTGGAGAAGAAGATGAGAATTGGTTTTTAAGGTTGTGACCCCTGTGACCCTATTTGGGGTCATGGGGTCACGAAATCTACAATTTAGAATCCCCATTGGCCAAGGAGTCTGCACATATCATTTTCAACTCTATAGTCCTTTTAGTACTGGAGAAGAAGATGAAAATAGGTTTTTAAGGTTGTGACCCCTGTGACCCTATTTGGGGTCACAGGTTCACCAAAGTTACAAATTAGAATCCCCATTGTCCAAGGAGTCTGCACGTATAATTTTTAACTCTCTACTCCTTTTGGAATTGGAGAAGAAGATGAAAATAGGTATTTAAGGTTGTGACCCCTGTGACCCTATTTGGGGTCATGGGGTCACGAAATCTACAATTTAGAATCCCCATTGGCCAAGGAGTTTGCACATATCGTTTTTAACTCTCTAGTCCTTTTAGAACTGGAGAAGAAGATGAAAATAGGTTTTTAAGGTTGTGACCCCTGTGACCCTATTTTGGGTCACAGGGTCACTAAAGTTACAAATTAGAATCTCCATTGTCCAAGGAGTATGCACATATAATTTTTAACTCTCTACTCCTTTTGGAACTGGAGAAGAAGATGAAAATAGGTATTTAAGGTTGTGACCCCTGTGACCCTATTTGGGATCACAGGGTCACCAAAGTTACAAATTAGAATCCCCATTGGCCAAGGAGTCTGCACATATCATTTTTAACTCTCTAGTCCTTCTGGAACTGGAGAAGAAGATGAAAATAGGTTTTTAAGGTTGTGACCCCTGTGACCCTATTTGGGATCACAGGGTCACCAAAGTTACAAATTAGAATCTCCATATGCTAAGGTACTTGTACACAAAATTTCAGCTCTCTAATGTGTATGGTTCATGAGGAGAAGTCGAAAGTGTCAAAAGTTTACGGACGGACGACGGACGACGGACGGACGGACGCCGGACGACGGGCCATGCCATAAGCCAATCTGGACTTTCAGTCCTGATGAGCTAAAAATTAACTTTTTTTGGGGGGGGGGGGGGGGGGGGGGGGAATTGACAACAGAATTAAGTACTTATGAGTTAAAACCCATTTAAGGCATAATGGCACCAGATGGGTTACATCTATGCCAAATTTCAAGCTCCATCATAAAATATTGCAATGCTCAAGAAACCATCTCAGACACACAGACAGACATGTGGAGTGCAACATACCAGGACTACATCATAGTTGGGGTATGAATTAAACAAAACCCCAAACACTTACTGAACTGATGAGAGGGTTGCGGCAGGTGGACGAGTGGGGTAGCCAGTCGGTGTACAATGCGAGACACTCCCTCTGGGTGGTACACTGGTCGTTGTCCTGGCACCACCCGCACAGGAACTTCTCATCCTGGGTCAGGCACGACCCACAGGACCCCGCCATCTCCTGGCACTTGTACATCGTCACTGTAACAAGGAAAGAACGGAATAACATAATTTCTTTGAAAGTCTCCAAATAAATGAGCTTTCAAATTTAATTTGATGAGGATCCTTAGGGAGGTAGGAGGTGTGTAGGTTGTTTAGGGTGGGGGCGATTGGCTTAAATTCCGTCCCCTTTGAAATCGTTTTTTGATGATAAAGATAGCATTATGGTAAAGGGATTTGAACATGCACTCTCAGTCAGGTTACACATCAAAACCAGAAGTACCAAGGCCTGGTAGTTCTATTGTTAAGTTGGTATAGTCAGTGCTAGCGGTGTTGGTCAACACTGAGGGTGTTGGGTAAAATGGGATTTGACTTGCAAAGTATAAGAGTTTAAGAATTGCAAAAGTGTATTTCTAACACAAATATTTATTTCAATTGCATTTTTTCCAAATATTGTCAAACTGATATCTTTGCAATCATAGCTGTCTGGCCATAGAACAAGAGATGTGCAAAAAATGTTGATGATCAATGAAGGTGAAAATGATAATAATAATGATAGGTCAAGAAAAAAAACAGCAGTTCACCCTTCATTTTATGGTATTTGATAACCAGATAGAGACAACCTTAAATTGTATTAGTTATTTTCACTTCAAAAGCATTTCAATAGATTTTGTTGAAAATAGAATTCACAAAACGTTATCTCATTCTTCACAATGGACCAAGATTGATCGCTTGTTGAAATTGCCTCGGGTAAGTTAATTGGATATACAGATCTCAGCTTGGTAGACGTACCTTGTATATTTGATGGGTTATCCAGAGCGTTGAGGTCTCCCCATTGGATGTTGAACGGGACATTCTGGTAACTGACCTTCTCTATATAGTCGAACTGAAACAGAGAATATAAATTTGAAATAAATGCAAGACATGTTGACCTCAACTTGCCTTAAAGAGCCACTCCTTGAGTTGATTGGGGTCACATATGCACAAAATATTATAAAAATCACAGGGTGGCTCTATAATTTCTTAATCATTTCGATGTGAACAATGGAGAAATACTGTATTGTATTAAGGTTCTCTGCGACAATTTTACAAACATGCTGCTTGGCTTTAAGCCTAGAACTCTTAAGAAGTGTTGCCTGGCAGTATTGTTGATGTTTATAGTAAGGTGTCTAGCAGACAGAGGGTTAAGAAAGTCTCACTAACAGTGAAGTACCTATTTGAGATTGACAGCACTTTTAATCCAGCATACAGAGGGTTAAGTAAGTATCGAGTTAACAGTTTCACTAACAGTGAAGTCCCTTCCTATGACTGACAGCACTTTTAATCGAGCACACAGAGGGTTAAGAAATTAACTGCCGCATTAACAATGAAGTCCCTATCAATGACTGACAGCACTTTTAATCCAGCAGACAGAGGGTTAAGTAAGTATCCAGTTAACAGCCTAACAGTGAAGTCCCTATCTGAGATTGACTTCACTTTTAATCCAGCAGACAGAGGGTTAAGAAAGTATCCAGTCAACAGTCTAACAGTGAAGTCCCTATCTGAGATTGACTGCACTAACGGAACTCCGCCAGTCTCCCTATAACGTTGATTGATGACCCAAAGTAGTCCTGATTGTGGGAAATCGGATAAATCACAGAGTAATCTAAACACATACAGCTAACTTCCAGTATTGACGCCAACAACTTATGCACTGTATAGCTCGGGGAGACACAGGATAAGGCCTTGACTTGGTTTACAATTATTCTGGTGGAGAGACATTCATCATAGACTGTTTGATTTGACTCTATTGGTAGTTATTGTAGGGCAAGATGAATCGTTACTGTACCTTATTCAGGGTGATAACTGTCAGATCAGATAAATCAAGGAGATCGATAAATCAGATAAATCAGCTGAGTTGCTGTTTACCATTATTCTATGAAGAAAAATCATAAGATTTTTTGATTGAACTCTTTTTGTAGGGCAAAATCAATTGCTATTATAACTTCTTTCAAGGATGATAACTGTCATGATCAGATAAATCAAGGAGATCGATAAATCAGATAAATCAAATTTGTTGTCTTTACTTTTATTCTGGAGAGTTATTTATCTATATATTGGTTGATTGGACTCTTGTTAGCTTCTGAAGAAAACAATAAATATTTTTATGTCATAATTTTTTAGGATGATACCTGTAATGGTCAGATAAATAAAGTAGATCGATAAATCAGATAAATGGGATGTTAGCACTGTATAAACTCTAACAAGCCAACTTGATGATAAGGTATCCTTATTACGGAAAGAATGAGATAAATCTAGCCAAACAGATCAGATAAATCGTGAGAATAAGACAATATGAATCACACAGTATCCTACAATACATCTGGTCCAATGACATCATTATTATCAAAACAATACGATAAATCACACACAAAAATATCGGATAAATCGCCAAAAAGAGATAAATTTTACATTTTCAACCCTCAAAGGGTTACAACTAAGACATAGCCATTAAAATTCTATTAATGGTTCATCAAGACAAAATGAGTGAGTTACTGTTTAGCACCACTTGGACATTATTGCAACCATTAACGGCGAAAATTATTTAAGAATCGTTAATCTTAGACCAACGAGAATGTACGCACCCTGACAGGGCTGCACCTGATAAGATGACCATCACTCGTCTGTTCCACTCTTGCAGGCACTTCCTGTCCAGACCGGAAGTTGAAGACGCACTTCAGGTTACTCTTGCCGCCATTATCGGTCTGGTAGGGCTGGAGCAGCAAATTGGTATTTGAGATTTAGAATGTATCAAACAACTTATGTAGAGTTCAAATTAATTTTCCAATTCATTGTGTTATAATCATGTAAGGATACAATCATTGGTATAAAAATGGCATCTTTACCAAAAATATCCAGATTAGAAAGAATGCTGACCATAATAAACATTTACTGGTAATTTGAGAATTTTTGAAAAATGATGAATAGAATTCAAATTGCATGGTTCCCCATTTTAACATTGGAGATAAACTAATATCAAATAATGATATTATATTTAGAGCGTCTGATATTTAAAAATAAAATGCAATAATAACTGTCGCTTCTTTGTCCATACTAAAATATGGCAAAGAAACGAAAAAAATACTTAAAGTATAAAATCTTTGCTTAATGACCTCGATAATTTTATAAGCTGGTGTCAAAGCTGAGTAAACAAGCTATGAAACCTGAAATTATTTTTGTTTCATTTAATAATAGCCTCATATTTCTTCTGAAAACAAATTCATGGTCTGCCATGTGATTGCAGGAAACATGAGCCACGCGGCCTAGCATGAATGTTGAAACAAGCCTCTCCGTAAATGAATCACCAATAGGCTACCTGCTGAAAGTATGGCGATTTTAAATTATTATTTTAATTTTTTATTACCCCCTGCTGTTTTTAACCATAGGATGTCCTCATTTCCTGTCTCTAACAGTCCATATTAATTTACGATGATGCTTATTTGCTTCAAATGGAGCTTTCAGACATCTATGTACAGAGAAAAGTTTATTTTTAGTGTAAAATGTCTGTCTGTGGATTTACAAAATAAATGTGAGAGCATGTCTATGACATTAGCAAGTCTAGAAATTTGTTATCACAATGTGGCTCCTTTTGATTTAATTTTTGTGGCTCCTTTTCATTTAACTCTTGTGATTCCTTTTTATTATATTTCATTTTTATATATATCATATCTCATACCTCCAAATGAAGTCCACGAACTTTGACCTCCAATTCCGTGTTTGCAGGAACAAGAATCTGTGGACTATTGTTGTTCTTCATAACCTCGATTCGCGGACACATCTTTGGTCCTACCTTAGTGCTGGTACCAAGAACCTGACATTTCCAAAAGAGGTTATTAATATATGAGCAACAGTGTAATATGGTTTGTACAAAATAGCTGACCCATGACAATTGCTGACATCATTTTGTATTATCAAAGAGAGAAGAGTAACGTTGTAAACAAATTGTAAACTTGTAGCAAAAACAATCATCAAATTTATAAACAGATATTGTTATATGAGCAACTGTCATATGGTTTGTACAAAAGAAGTTAACTCATGCTATTTTACCGCAATCATTTTGTATTTCCCAATGGAGAAGTGGAATAAAATAACCAAAGTGTAAACTGGTCGCAAAAGCTTGTGATCAAATAAACAGATGTTATTATATGAGCAAGTGTGTCATATGGATTGTACAAAAGAAATCAACTCATGCCTTTTTGCCATAGAGCAGTGGTATGTTTACACTTATCGTAAACTAGTAGCAAGATCAGATAAACATATTATATGAGCAACTGAGTTATATAGTATCATCCAAAATGCAAAACTTACAGCTTTCCCTGTGACAAGGGTCTCATTGCGACGACATCCTTCGCTGGTCCTGTGCGTACAAATGTGACTGCGTACACACCATGTACAGGGGAAAGCACTCTGGGTACAACTAGTGCACCTGCAAAAAAACAAAAACACGTTAGAATAAATCTGGCTGTGACGAATATCTCAATATTATGTTACAAAAATTTTATAGCTTACATATTTTCAAGTCATTGCATAGCAAATATTTCTGGTTTGATATGTTTAAAACAAGATATGAAGTTTCAATAGTTCACATACTTTTGTATTTAATCATACACCCCAATTTAAAAAACTCTTTGGTGGTTATACGAAAGTTAAAGTTTCATGATATTATGCAATGGAGCTAAGATAATTGGGACTAACGCATACTGTCACTTTAATTCATACGGGACAATATGTATATCATAAGAGATTGATTATCCTGTTGTCCTTGCATCAAAAACAGTACTCATATAAAAGAAAACACCAATATCAAGTCATGTCATCAGAACATTAGTATTCTAAGACAAACTTCAAAATGTCATGAATGAAAATTACTTATCATTCCATTGATGTAAATCTTAAATGCTAAAACTCTAAAGTACTACAAGATAAACCATATTATCATGAACGAAAAATCATCAATTCACGATATAAAGATTGTATATTCAACATGAGTATTTAAGTTATGCTTACAAAAATCAACAAGAAAAGAAAGAACTTCAAAGTTAACACGATAAACAAAATTCTGAATGAAGCGACAGACTCCCTTTAAAAAACCTCTTTCCACTATCTGTAGAAGATTATACACGGCATAAAGCCGCAACAAGTTCGCAACGAGCCCCTGGCAAGAATTACAGAGGGACTATCTCCCAACTGGAAATCTTTCATTATCGAACATATTGTCAGTTTTATTAATTTTCTTTTTAGCGTTAATAAATATCTAAGATGGTGTATTAATGACCTTATCATAGCTCATTCAGTAGATAATAAGGGGCTCATTACAGATCCTTGCAATGTTGAGGTGCTTCGCTGACGGCGCTGAATACGAGCTGATTCTTGGCCATGTTAATGGAACTCTTTGATGGCAGAGGATTCAAGCTTGTTTGTTGAGTGTAAAAAATGTGGTGAGTTTAGTCAAAGATATATAGATTGTTGGAGCTAGGTTATATCAATTTTTTTATTTTTGTCTAGGTGATCTATATCAAGATGATATCTTTGATGCCAGAAGATTCCAGCTTGTTTGTAAAATATGTGGTTATATAGCTGAATTTAGTCCAATTTAATATAGAACTGTTGGAGCAATTTGATATCTAATTTCAAAAATTTGTTCCTTAGGTCTTCTATATCAAGACTGATGTTGACTTTGATACGTTTGTTCTACTTCATATGAGTGTTAATAATATTGTTTTTAAGTTTAAAAAACAATATCATTAAATTTGTTGAAATATCACATGTCATAGCCTTTAATTTTTATTTTGACAATAAATAGGTTAAAAAAATAATTTCAATGTAAATATATAACAAAAAATAGAATTTATAAATTTTTATAAAATTTTCTCTTTGATCTTCAGAGAAGACGTCAAGCATTGTAAATACACTTTTCAAAGATACAAATACACGGAATCCGCATAAAATTTTCAAAGGTCAGCTTTAATTTAGGAACTATATTTCAACACAGTCCTCTCACCAGCAAATAAATTTAAACACTGCCATCAAGAAGCGTGATTTGACTTTCCCAATACCAATGGTTAACAATTGTTTGCGAGTCGATAAGTCATTTCTACGGATACAATTTCGTCTCCATTCCTCGTAACCTCGGTACATGCCGCAACCATCGAGAGCAAGATTCGTCCAATAAGCAAAAGCTAATGAAAAGAGGAACAAGCTTACGGCTCATTCATTTAAGGCAATCAGGCAGTAACTCTCTCATTTGTATACCAGATTGTTCTTGCACAGAGTGAATTGATTCCCATTCTGTGATTTAGTTAGGTACTGTGCAACTATTCGAGGCCTTTAGATGAGAGGTTCTTGGCATTGACCTTACAGAATACGTTTTTTTGCTTTCAAACGTACAATGAATTATCATGAGAATGTATCAATATATTGGACACAAATCATTTGAATGAATGAATAATATTACATTTTTATTTTATTCATTCATCACCTGATGAAATGTTAATTATTTAAATGACATATCTTTTTCTTATTTGTTCAGTATATATTGAATTTTGTTTCATCAAATGTTATAATGGAGGATAATGAATGACATTTTCCTTGTTGTTGAATTATTCTTTATATTTTTATGCCAAAACTCCTTGGATTACTGACATCTGGACATCACACAAACTGGTTATAACTCCTCTATTAAATTATTTATTATGACAATGAAATGCATTATGAAGGGCTATATCACTTTTTATGAGTTCAAAATTTCATTTGAGCATTAATCTTGTAATTTACTCAGAAAAACTATGTATAAAATATTTACGATCAACACCTTTATCATTTGATATCATTATCCTTAATGCAAGTCATTTCAGTCATTTGGATATCGTGAAATTCTCATTATTATCTGTGTCCTTTTAAAGAGTTGAAGTTGCCTATTTCAGTCATTTGGATATCGTGAAATACTCATTATTATCTGTGTCCTTTTAAAGAGTTGAAGTTGCCTAAGTCTTTTCAGTCATTTGGATATCGTGAAATTCTCATCATTATCTGTGTCCTTTTAAAGAGTTGAAGTTGCCTAAGTCATTTCAGTCATTTTGATATCGTGAAATACTCATTATTATCTGTGTCCTTTTAAAGAGTTGAAGTTGCTTAAGTCTTTTCAGTCATTTGGATATCGTGAAATTCTCATTATTATCTGTGTCCTTTTAAAGAGTTGAAGTTGCCTAAGTCATTTCAGTCATTTGGATATCGTGAAATACTCATTATTACCTGTGTCCTTTTAATGAGTTGAAGTTGCCTAAGTCATTTCAGTCATTTGGATATCGTGAAATACTCATTATTACCTGTGTCCTTTTAATGAGTTGAAGTTGCCTAAGTCATTTCAGTCATTTGGATATCGTGAAATACTCATTATTATCTGTGTCCTTTCGAATTGTTGAAGTTGCCTAAGCACAAGGCCTAGTACAAATGATTTCAAAGATAAACTGTCGCATACAAATAAAGTCCATCAAATTGTCAATTACCTACAAATGGTGAGCATCAATGTTTGCCTTATTGGATTCCAGGATCGTTGAAGTAGATTATGTCCTCTAATAGTAAATGGTTGTCCTGATTTTATCAATCTTGCAGTATTGTTGGATTATTGCAGTTTGGATTAACTGGATTTGGCAGATGGAAACGAGGGTATTGATTGTGTTGAAGTTAATCGATAATCGTAAACAACTTTATTTGCATGCATATTAACAAGTTAAGAGGAAATCAGTTGAGTCTAAGGCCAAGGTCGCTACAAATTTGCATGCAAAGGATTTCTGATCAGGGTTTTTATCGGTGTAATTTGAAAAAAAAAAAAATTAAGAATTTATAAATTTATGTTTAGGAAATGGAAATTTCTTTTTCATTACTTTTCTTGATATTGTTTAATTTCAAACCATTCCTTAAATCTTATGACAAACTTGATTTCCCTTACCCAGATTTAAATATTTCAAATAGAATTAAAAATCTTCACCTAAATTTTTACAAATATTGTTTAAAGATACAATTTAAGATTTGCAAAAAAAATTTCAAAAAGATGGCACTCAAATATTATATCCTTTCATTGAATACTATCAAAACTCATGAAATAAGAAAACTTCCTATGACGAATTTATAAAAATAAATTCTTTCAAAATTAAAATCAAAGAGTTTTTAACAAAACAACTTCATCAAATAACAAAACCATACAAACAGTAGAAATGAAGATAAACCCTACGAGGCAAGAACTAGCTTCTCACTGAAAGCATCACATCGCATGGACTGTCGTATGATTGATCCACTGCTCGGTAAAGAGAATCTTCTCTAGCCATTCGCCGCTGATGCTATAGAAGTCCTCACAACGTAGACACCATGACTACCGATTGTGAGCTTTTTCCTCGGCGTTCATTAAACGATGTCTCTATGCATTTCTGTTGCTTCTTACCATGTAGTGGCAGCTTCGGGGAAAAGAAGAGTCGCAGCATTATGTCATAGACGCTGACTTTTTTCGTCCCATTTTCAGATAAGACAAATGGAGCCCGAGGGATTTATCTGACTTAAAAACAGATGTATCAATTTTTTCAAATTTTAAAACAAATGCATCATTCTTTTTTTTCTACTTTTAAAACGAATGCAAATTTTTAAATATCTCTTGCATGATAAATCTTTCTTTGGTTATCGGAAGCAGATCTTGTCTCGTCAATACTTTGAAATCTTTAAATCAGACACCCTGGTTTGAATTTTTTGTTATTTGTTTCAAGACTGTTGTCCAATTTGAAAAGAGGCTGGATCTTGTCATATTGTTGCTACAAAATCTTTAAATCAGACGCTGCTTTGAAAACTAATGGGATTTTAAACATGAACTGCGTTAAAATAACGGTAATTGAATGGTCATTAAATCTCCTTGATAAAATCTGTTTCAAAGTTTCGGGGATGAGTCAAAATGGATGGGCAACAAGTCACGAGTTCAAACTGACCATTAAATCAACAAATGATCGCAAAAACGAATACTTTAATCACGAGGAAGGCTGTCTGCAGTTTCAAGGAGATGGGGCCTTAGGTCAAGTTTCAACAGCCGAAGTGGTGGCATAACCATTAAGGCACGATATCTTAAGGACAATTTAGGTTGTGTCCAGTTGAATAGAACAGTCTTGTAGAAGTTGGATGAGATTTGCCGATTCAGATACGAGCCTCGAAGACATGCCGAAGCTGGCCCAAGGCTATCAAATTGAGCCTGAATTGAAATCTAGACATGCTTGCAACAGGAGTGGACAAAACAGTAAGATAATCCTTGCCGTCAGCGCTGTTAGACAGGAGGCATAGTTTCAGCATTCAGAGGGATGGATCCGGTGGAATATGATTAGAGGTCTTGGAATGATTCGGGGAGGGGAATATGCTTAGACTCTACCAGTGTTTGAAATAAGCTAAAAATGTAGCCAGCCCAAAATTGGTATTTTGTAAATTACAATGGTAAAATTTAAGAAAAGCTCAAAAAGTTACCAGTACCGGGCTGTCGGACGGGCCTTATTTCATACACTGACTCTACTGATTTACTTATTCTAGAAATGAGGATGCAGTTTGAAAATGTCTGATAAATTAGAAGAATAAACAGCATTGTGATACTTGAGTGAGTTATGTTTTACGCCACTTGAGCAATATTTCAGCCATAAGCGGCGTGTTGTTGATACTAAATTTATAAGACTTACCACAGCAATTAAGAGATGTAATCAGTGAGAAGATATGCCTTTTGAAGTATAGCCGTGAAGTAAGTATCAACTTATGGAATAAATTACCTTAGTTATTCGTTGTGATTGTTTTAAGTATCACTTGTAACTATGTTTGTTGTTATAATTGCATACCCATTCTATGATGATACAACATATGTTCCCTTCTGGGTAATAAAGTTGTATTATCATTATTATCAATATAATATTCAATAAAAAATCAAGTCATTCAAATTGAACTATTGATTACCATTCAGGAATACTTTAAATTCATATATTCAAAAAGAAAAAACTTAAATAAATCATCCATTATCGGATTAAGAATGTTGATATTGAAAATACATGAAAACGCAAAATGAAATACATATCAATTATCATATGGGGGAAAAGTTAAGATTGATGAATGCAAAGCAACAAGAATGGAGGATTCCATTCAGGGGGGATAACTCTCCCTCCTCCTGCTGATTTACTAGGATTACAGGTTTCAAAGGCTGGTGAATCATAGGAGTTGGAGTGACGGGGTGAGCACCTCGGGACATGGGTCATCGAGCCCGCCTCGTACACGATCCACACGCGTCAATATTTTTCATTATTTCATCATGCCTAGAGATTTGCAACAACATTCATTGTTTATCTTTGCTGAATAATTTCGGCAATTTTTTTGCTCAAATTAACATGCCAACAAGTCAATTGGGCTCACTGATTAATACGTTAATCCATGTTCATTCCAGTGTTCCGTGAATTGGGTTTGGTTGTCGATTTGAATTTGGAATTTAAGGCAAAGTGACAGTGCTAAATTGCATGAATGATTTCACTACCAGTCTGACATTGATTCTGGACATTAATTAATCTATTTCATATTCTTAAAGAGTAAAGAATACACATTTTTATTCCTTGCTAAAAAATCATGAAATAATTGCTGTATTTTTACACAAATTTAAAGATTTATTTTGACATTTATCATTATTACAAATATTTTTAAAATAACTAATATTGATATCAAGTTTCTTGATCACAAGCAGAAGAAGTACTTGAGAATTCTTTGTTAGCTCTAAATCTTTTAACATTCATTAAGTGATACCTGGATTAAGAATATAATTTTTTTAAAGAAATATCTTGCAAGAGATGTTACAAAACGTAATCAAATAATAACTCTCAGAGGTTCTGGCGATGATCTCAGCGTAAACACCTGTGTTCGTCAGCCAATCAGAATTGATTCTAATAACTCCTAGTTTACACATCATTAACCAATGATGTCTCGAAAAAATAATTTCTCTGTTGTTCTTGATTGAATCATCTCAAAAAGACTTTGCAATTGTTGAAGATTATTTTTCAGTTTGTCTGGAAAATATTTTTCTGACCTCTGATACACCTTGATAGAAAAATTCTAGACTTTGCAAGAAATCTAGGAAAAAATAGCAGTGTTTGTATTTGTTCTGAATTTTGAATTTTCTTATTCCTGAAGGCGTATGAGAATCTCATAACAAAACAATCTTCTTTTCTAAAATTTGAAATTATTTATTATTTAGTTCAAGATCTTTCTTGTAAATGTTCAACAAAAAATCCTTAACCCTTTGCCTGCTAGTGATTTGTCAACTTTACCTTTTATAACTATAACAATTCTTGGTCGATCTGTTGATAATATACAGTGCTTATAATTAAGTAATGATTTCTGAAGAAAAAACTTGACAGCTTTAGCAATAATTATTTCAAAATGTGAGAAAAGGAGACTTCCTTAACCCTTTACATGCTATTTCAATGATATTTTTGGTATCACGTTAACCCTGATGGCAGATTTAAAAAATACTCTTTGTTAATGAGTCATGATTCCTGAAAATCAACAAGTCTCACAGACTTCACACTAATTAATTCACAAGGAAAGGGGTTAATTATCCAACTGGTTTCAATGAACTTGAAGTAACTCAAACTTATTGACTTGGACAGACATAATGCTAAAAGGTTTCCGTCAGAAAACTTGGAAGCTCGCAAAATCATTTCGCTCATCAGGGGGCTAATTGAAAAACTACAGTGCTGTTAGGTAGTTTTCATGAAAACACTAAACATGATATTTACATGACAAATGTATACCCATGGGCAATTTCATGACATATTGTTTTTAGAGGGTAAACATTTTCCGATAGCTCTCATTACAAGTTCAATTTCAGGTCCCTACGGAGGATAGAATTTTTTATTTTTGAAATGACAATTTAGAAATGGAAATTTGCTAAAGTGAATTAAGATTTCAAGTTTTTATGCTGTCAAAATAAATTATGATGAATATGCTCGAGATCGTAAATCCTTCAAAAGAAAATAATCATTTTACGTCAATACACCCACGAGCATCAGGACTCTTAAATTGAAGATGAGAAAAAGATAATTTAATTTCTTTTTCAAAAATCATTCACTTAGCTCTTGCTAGTTATTGTTATTCCATGAAAACTAATTTTAGACAGAAGGGAGTGAAAACAGATTATGTTTCGTTAAGAAATATGGTCATAATTTCCTGTTTTACTGTTGAGAAATTTAATTTTTTTAAAGAAGCCCCATTAGATGGTTGGAAGTGTCATTGAAAACTACAGTTGTATGGATAATACTATTTTTTCCATAGTGGCCATCTTGGATTAACCAAACAGCAATGGAGAAATTCAATAATCAAATTTCTTTTAAGTTAATTTCATCATGCTTAAAAAGTTTTATCTGACTTGAAAGTTTGCTCCTTTAAAAAAGTTCTCCAGAAATTACATGCAAGATTGACACCATTTTCAAAGAAAAACAAAACTCATTCCAAGCCAATAAACTTCGCTCATTTAAGTATCAGGAAAATACTTTTTTCTTCAAAGATAATGGTTGGATTATATACTTACATAACAAAAACATCAGATACAAGAGTTAAAAAATGTTGATACATGACTATCGCTCGTAAGAATTGGCACGCTTCTCCAAACTTTCACCCAACAGTGCATATATGCCCACTCTGCCTAAAAATCGGAATTTTTTTTCAATGTTTTTTGTTAATCAAAGCCCTTCCAGAGGCACTATGGTGCAAAATTTCTTTGTCTTTTTGGCCAGGAAGATCGAAAGTGGATAAACCCTCGCCTCTAAGCAAAGATCACTCTTCGCATTATTACCCATGATCAACTGAGCAGAAAAATCAAGATGCTAACGGCATTGCAATGTTTAGTCGAAGCTGGCGACAATTCGCCCGGAAAACTTTCATAATCAAGGAACCAGTTTTTTTGTCCTTGTCCTTAAAAATATTAAGTGTAAAATTTGCGTATTTGACATCAAAGACAAGTTTTGGGAAAAATAATGAAAAGATTCGACCCTGTTATTAGAGAAATCTCCTTAAAAATGGAAAATTGGGGAACAATGGCCTTCCTAGCCAACTTCTAACATTTTGACAGTAAAATATTATATTTCGGTCCTCCTATTTGTATCTTCGTCTTTGTTGTTGGTCAACCAACTTATTTCGTCTTTGAAGAATGAACTAATTCAATAAACACAGATCAAAAGTTGTTCGTTTTCCAAATTCTTCATAGGAGATTCATTTTGAACTAAAACAATGTCTTAATCAGGTTAGTTTTCGCAATATCCTTTCCCTTGTGTTGTATAGTGCAAGATTATCACTTAGGATTTGTTTCTTTTGTGAAAAAATATGTAATAAGATTTGTGGATATTTCAAAGAAATGTCACGAGGGATTATTTGAAATCTGGTTTAAATATAACAGGAAATCCTATTTGGCAAGATGTAATCAAGAATCCATTTTCTATCTTATTTTCGTATTTTGTTTGATGCTATAGTATTTGAGAATCAAGGAAAGTTTAATGTTCAGAAAAAAGATAAAAGGATTAATGAATTATTTTCTTTAAAAAACTTTTAATTCTTTCTTATCAAAAGTGATATTAAGAAAGTTCAAAACTTTCTAATTCCTTTTTGTTTGTTTTTCATATTTTTTTAGAGCATTATTTCTTATTTATGCTAATCTTTATACCGAAATGATAACATGACCTCCCGAAATAGAATATATAAAAAAACGGAACCCACTTCCTTATGTAAAGCTATTTTTTAAAAAAAGTATGAGGCAAAAAAGTGTCTAAAAACAAAACAAACAACCTCCAAGTTGGTAAATAACCTAAAAATAATGTATATAGTAAATATATTTAACCTTTACTTACATCTTTAGATTCCTAATTAGCAGTAATGTGTCTGACATTACAAAACCATTATAGTTGTTTTGATGAATGGCATGTAAACAAATACATTTTAAGTACTTGTTTCATAAGGAACATAGTAGCTTGAGGAAGCACGATACAATCATAATGACAATGTAAATAGACAGCAAATAATGTTTATATCTTCATTTTGGTTAGAAAACACATTTTCATTTATGCAAATCACAATGCTTTTTCTATATTAACTATATTTAGCCCCTCAGATGTAATCTACACATGTGCAACATTACGCAGCAGTGACATCACTCTTTTATTTTTCTAGGGGTGGTAACATTTCTACAAACATAATTTGAATCTCTTAAAAGTTGACATCCATTGAATCATATCATAGATAGATACTTTACTGCAGAAATAGTACCAATGAAATAATGTATTTATACTGATTCAAACTCAAACTGAAACAATCATTGTTAGTGAAAAGTTATATTTGCATGAACATGTGCACAAATGCAAAATATGACACAACTTATACTTAACCATATAGGAAATTAAGCAAAGTCTATCTAACAACTACATTCACAAAGCCTCATAAATATTTTCCCCCTTGTTTCATGAGTAATGAATCTGATGATCTCTTACAGCCCAGACAAACCACAGAAGTAGGTTTAAATCTGATGAATGGATAGACTCGAAGCAAAACAAGAGCCCTCGTTGTCTCATAGAGAAGCTTGTCAGAAATCAGAAAGGGCGCAGTGAAGCCGAGCAACTTCTATCACGAGATACAACGTAGCGGATATTCCTTTCGACTGACTCAACAACGAAAGCATTAATCCTCAAGCTGACTTCTATAGCCAAACATGATGTAATTTCACACAATATGATCATGGATATGACTGATAAAGGTACAACAAAGGCATAGTTAACCGTTTCTAGTGGCACCATTGATTCCTGCAAGTCTGAGAGCGACGGCGCTTGACAATATCATTCATATCACTCCAACTGGGGTCTATGTAACTTTCTTGCATAGCTTGTTTAATAAATTCAATTTCAGGCACGGGCGATTTACCGTTTGTGGAATTGCAGATTGGTATTCGGCTTCAATGCTTTGGTCTGTTTGCGATCAAAGACCTTTTGAATATCCGACCTCGCGCTTGGTCAGAAACAATAATTGTCAAAAATGGCCGCTCCTCTGAACATACATCTCAAACACAATCAAGCATTATGCATCTGACATAAACCAAAACGGATCCATCTATTAGCTTCTGGACTTTTATATTTTTATATTTTATTTCTGGAAAACAGGAAATGTTATCATTCAATTGGCTTGAGGGATTGTTCTGGAATTAAGAAATGCAAAAACACAATGCTTTTTGGAAAGTTTCCTCCTTGTCCGTTATAGAATTTTCAAATGTAGACAATGGAAGTAGTTTGTTAAATATTAAGTTATCTCATTTAAATTCATTTTCTTCATTCAATATTTGAAATATTGACAATTATGCAATCAAATTTTTAAGTAAATAAGGGAAATATTTTCTTTTACAAGTTAAATACATTATATATGTTATTAAATTATTCAATTTAAAAAAAGAATTCATGCAATCAAATCAAGGATCAAATCTCTTGTCTTAAATGAATAAACCACTAAGAAATTTTTTCATCAAAAAGATAGTTCTTATTCTATTTGTAGCCCAAAAAGCATATCTTATGTTCATTTCAGAATCAAGGCAAACCACCATATGATATCAGATGACTTGATATCTTGATACACAGTGAGGACAATGAATTATGGTCGTGTTAGACGATGAGTGAAAGATAATCAATTTTACCCCAAAACATCCTTGACAGCATGAAAACCCTTCAAACACAAAATTGCACCCTGTCAGAGAGTTATGAAGGGAGATAATCCAATTTACCAGCAGCAAACCACAAAAAATTATTTGCAGAAATTTGCAGTAAATACTTTTTGTCACCCGTTATGAAGATAGCCAGAATTCCCTCTTTTTTATGATAAAATTTATGAATTCATGAACATTTCAAAAGATGAATTGAGAAATAGGTATTTTTTCAGAAAATGATCAGCCTATAACGTTAACACAAATTAGAAATATACTATATAACTATGCCAAGATTGAGAACAAACTAAAATGGTGGCAACATCAAGATATGGTGCTATCAGTCAATCCTTTTGAGGGGCACTCTTTAAGCAAAACCATTATTGGAACAGATTTAGAGGCAAACAAAAAGATCCAAAATCACAGCTGTCATCTCAAGCATTTTTTGTTCAAACTAGTCGATCTTCTACGTTATTATGTCCGTTGATCTAGCACAGAGTCAACATAATTACGTTATTCATAGTAAGTTCAAATGCGTTAAAGTTGTCAGAAGCCTCCTAGAACTATCAGAGCTTCGCGAACACTCTGCCATGGAAAACACTGCTTAGAAGAAGTAAATGCTACCTCACGTTTGATTGGCTTTCAGAATATTTGTTTAGTGAAATTTGATTGGGTGCTTACAAAATCTTGACAAATTTGGCAGCCCTGCAGTTTATAAAGCTAACATGCCTTGGGGCGAGTTTTCTTTAAGAATGGTTTGGTTTCAAAAGAAATATAACCATGATTTTCTTTAATTTGTAAGAACAACATCGCTTAACACTTAACTTCAATTTACTGTGATATGAGGTAATTTAAGCGTTAACGGAATTTCCCATAACAAAGTAGAATGTTTACTGAAATTACACCAGTTGCATGTTATATTATGTCAAAAAATCACCTTCACTAAAACCAACTTTTACAGAATTTTATAAAAATGATTTAATGTTTACTGAAATTACACTAGTTGCATGCAGTATTATGTCAAAAACTGGTCAAAACCAGCTAATGGCATAATGAGAGGGAATGTCCATGAGCATGATAAATGTGTTCAGTTTTTCTCAAGCCAAAAATTAAATTACAAAACTGCTGCCATACAAAATTAGGGAATGAATTTGCCATTCTGTTAAACCCTTAGTCATCGTAATGAGCCTGTCCATCTGAGAGAAGAATCCAAATGTATCTCTAAATGTTTCGCACTGATACGATTATCCTAATCTCATTCTGTCAATAGACATTAATTCCTTCAGAGTCAACCATGAGTCTTCCACTTGCAGGATTGTGACATGCTCCTGACCTGACCTTTGACATTTGACCTTACAATGTAGCCACCTCATTGGTCAATCTGGTTATTTGTAGCCACCTCATTGGTCAATCTGGTTATTTGTAGCAACCTCATTGGTCAATCAGGAAAAATCCAAAATTGACCTTACCCTTTGACCTGTGACCTACCAATCTGGCCACCTGATTGGTCAATCCAGAGCACTTGTCAGTTGACTGCCATTTGTATTGATGTTAATCTGTATTTTAATAAATATTCATCAAACTTATGACAAGAGACACAGAATTATGCATGAGTGAAGAGATGATAATAATTCCACCATGAGCAACTTGCTGATTAAATCTCAGATTTACAATTCAAGGACATGGATGATAATGGAAGATTAATTTTGGTAAAAGTCCATTAATTGGTCACTTCTGACTATAGAATTTGAGCAGATAAGAAACATTTTTTACAATTTTTCTCACTAAGTTGCAAAGCAGAAGATGTATCAAAGACAAATTCTGGCGTGAAAATAATTGATATCTAAATTTGCAGTGAAATGGCAAATTCTATGACAATCAATGATTTGAATGTATGTAAATTTAGTTTTTTTACTGAAATTTCAATTAAAGACTGATGTCTGTGCTATTCTTTGGATTTGTAAAAGAAATACAGATTATCAATACCTCTACGTTCTCTAAAATGAAAAGAAATTTGTTAAATTAATATTCTTATTACTATTGTCAAATTAATGTCAAATAAGATTTAATTGAAGAGTAATCAATAATAATCTGTTTTGTGTTTTAAATTAAAACTTGAAGCATAAATTTAATTTAAATTTAATTGTTAATTCTGAAATCAATTAAACATATCCCTAAGAAACTTGGCACAATAAATCAATAACCTCTTATGCAAGAAAACTTAAAATGACAAAACAAAATTTTAATCGGCATCATATCATGGGGATAAAATTTAATTTTAAAATCTAATTATAAATATCTGTCAGTTATAATTTGAGAATAATATTTGCTTGCTAACCAATTGGAAATAATTTGTGCTATTTACAACATTACACATTTCTAACACAGAAATGTCACCTAACCTTTTCCTTGTTACAAATTTGCTCATATGGCGTTGATGGTAAATAGCAAACTCAACAGGAAACAACACCAAATGCTATATTCATTAAGACAAATTACCATTAAGTACATTGTTATATTTGCAGAAGAAAGGCTGTTTCCCCTGTTGCAACAAAGAAATATTTATGTGACATTTTGTGCAATTGGACCGATTAAAGCCAAAAATAAAACAATTTTTCTCACAGACCAATAAATTCAAACTAAACAGTCAGATCAAATTTTCTCATCAGATCAGTTTTAGGGCTGTATACAATTTTTGTTCTGTTTGTCGAAAAGCATCATAAATCTTTCTTATCTCCATGGAGGGACTTTGTTCCAACATATATTTTGGTCTTAACTGTTTCTCAAACACTGAGTCATGGGAAGAGTCAATCCAAGAGCAAATTATTCCCCAAATCTGAGATAATTTCCTTATCGAAATTAAGAACTATTCCGTGAAAAACCATTATGGACAAAAGGACCCTCAAGTGAATAAGCAGCCTGGCGGAGCTGAGGACGTTTTGCAAACATTGGTCGCAATGGGAAGTTAAGTGGGGAGGGGGAGGCATTCTGCAGACTCTGTGTGGGGGAGGGAAGAGGGAGAGTTGGCTTGTTGATATATGCCTTGGGGGGAGGGGGGATTGGCTGGAAGGGGTTGGGTTGTTGATATGCCTTTGATGGGGGGGATTGTCAGGAGTTTGGTTAGGGAAAGGTTGGGCTGTTGATATGCCTTTGATAGGGGGGGGGGGATTGTCTGGAATGGTTAATGTTGTTGATATGCCATCAAGGGGGTTGGGGAGGGGTTGACTGTTGATATGCCATAAACGGAGGGAGAGGGAGTTGACTGGAAGGGGTTTGGTGCTGCATATACCTTCAAGATGGGGTTGGTGGTGGGGTTTGTGGAAGTGGTTTGGTTGTTGATAGGGGAAGGGATGATGGATATGGATGTCATTTGATTTTAGGTAGACAGAAAGGTTTGAACATTGTTTTGATGGACTTTTTTTAAAAGGGGAGGGATGTTTGGGGTGTCAACATGCCAGAATTGGGGAGGGAGTCTGCTGGAAGAAAGGTGATAGTAATTGGAGGGAGAAGAGGAAAAGTAGCATTCATTGATGGAGGGGAACATGTATTACTGCCTTCTTAATTCAGGAAGATCAATGAGGTAAAACAAAAAATATTTTATGCCTGGCTTGAAAAAAAAAGAGGGGGATACGAGAAAGCCTTTGTTAACTCATTTGGGAGCTGGGGTACGGAGGGGGAGGGGAGCTTGCATGCTTAAGAGGCGGCAATATCCCCTTGGTCAGAGAGAGGAGGGGGAGTAATGTTGAGAATAGGGTGAAGAAGATGAGAGTGATTGAGTTGTCAAATTGGCTGCGTAAGAGCTGACATTTAGCAGCGATAAAACCTGTGGAAAATATGATCAACAGTTTTAGATTTTGAACACACAAGAGCTCAGTCAATGAGTCAGTCTGGGCTAAGACTCTGTCAGGATCTGCGAATATTGAAATAAGTTTTACAACAGGTTCAGAACAATGATTTCAAGCTTCACAGCTTTTTGACTTTCACCAACATCCCTCCGTTTTCCCAAACTCCTGCACAAGCAAATTCAATTATCCTTTTCAAAAGGCTGATTATTACTGAGGCTCACGGGATTCGAGCCAAATTTGATGTAGAGAATCGAGCAACTGCTATTTCAAGTCTGGAATCGGCAATTGTAGCCCCTCAATTGGTCTCGATAGTACTTCTTCAGTGGTCGAGCGGCTAATATTCCAATCTTCTACTTGATGACTAAGGCTGTTCTTTTAATCCCACATATTCAAACTATTCTGGATAAATATTCATTATAGAGGCCCCTTTCGTTCTCATTTCAATAAATATTTTCGAACATTTTAATGAATCCAGATCTGTTGCAATTCAGTCCTGAGATCTATTTCAATGAATAAATGTCTTCAACAATCTTTCAATATTTTCACTTTTGTCTACTTCTAATTTTTTCCAGATTTCACATTACAATTAAACAAGCCTTTCACAAGAGCTTATTTTGTCATATGTCCCTTTACAAAACACTTGTTATCTCAGAAACCTTTCAAAGGCTTTCAACTTGGGTGCTTATAGAAATATGTTTTGGTAAAATCCATATATTCAAGTCCAATAGGTAAATATGATAAGAAAAACAAGTTTTTAAAATTAAAATTCCAAAACATTTGAGCTAAAGAGTAAAATTATCAGTTCAAAATTTGAATGAGAATATCATATACATCATTTTTTATTGTGAACACATTAAAACAAAAACTAGATTATTTTACCTACTTTTAAATTTTAATTCAATTTATCTTACTTGAAGATAGAACATAAAACAATTCCTGCTGTGTTGTAGAACATGAGTGACATTTGTATATTTCTTCAGGACATTTCACTAATTTTATCTTCCAACCCAAACCCTTCCCCCTCTCCCCTTCCCCCTTTCCCAATTCCCCACCCCCTCCAGCTTTTCTCTGCTATCAACAAGTAAGGAAATTGCAATATACATATTACAGTCCGCTCATTTGCGTATGCCTAAAGCAAAAGAGAAAAGAAAAAAATTTGAGCCGACTTCCTTAATCTTGAAATGGCGGTTTTGTAAGATGTTCAAACTTTAACACAGTTCTTGAAACATTAGGATTAATTAAGCAATTTCACATAAGGATAAATAAAATTATTTTCAAATTTAATATTTGTTTAGATTTGAATATTAAACAATTTAATTAAACAAAGTAAAAATTGTACATATACAGACATTTTTCACCCAAATATTCACAAAAATGGACGATCAATTTAATCTACAGCTCTCAAAAACACCATTTTTCAAACCTGACCCCAAAAAAAATGTGACTAAATAAACAACTTATCAAAAACAACTATTTGTGCCTTGGATCAATTGAGGCAGGCAATAAAAACTTTATTAGCAACACAGAGGGAGTATTAAATTCATAAATGCCCATTTAGGTCCATAGTATCCCAGGCGCAATCACTATATAGCAAACAATCAGGCAATACGTACCCTTGAGTGCCATATAAATACATCATCTTTGCTGGTGGCACGCTCAATATAACCAATTATCTACATTGCGTGATCTATATATATGTGTAGAGAATGGGTACTGCCTCCCATTCTTACCAAGGGACTTGATAATTTGAGTAAATTCAGTTCAAGTCATGTATTCTCATAGCAGGCTTCGCTGGACTGAAGAGTTTCAACACCTTGGGGAGTATCCATTGCTCCATCGTATACATATTTACTGGAGTAGTCGTAATTAAACCTGTTTGTTGCTAAGGTTTCACCAGAATACCAAAGGTCATACTTGAGTCCCCAAATTCACAAATAAGTTTCCTTTGGGAGTATCCATACTTCCATCATATACACATTTACACGAGTCGTCATAATTAAACCTGTTTGTTGCTAAGGTTTCACCAGAATACCAAAGGTCATACTTGAGTCCCTAAATTCACAAATAAGTTTCTAAACACCTTTGGGAGTATAGATTGCTATATCATATACATATTTACTGGAGTAGTCATGATTAAACCTGTTTGTTGCTAAGGTTTCACCAGAATACCAAAGGTCATACTTGAGTCCCCAAATTCACAAATAAGTTTCTAAACACCTTTGAGAGTATATACTTCCATCATATACATATTTACACGAGTCGTCATAATTAAACTTGCATGATGCCATGGTCGTACACAAAGTAGTTACACTGTGTCCCCAATTTCACAAAATTAATTTCTCAACACCTTCAAGAGTATACATACCTCTATCATATACATATTTATAGGAGTAGTCATAATAAAACCTGCTTGGTCTCAGTTTTATAAAGAATAGCAAGGTTATACTAGAGTGCTCATTTAAAAAATTTTATGCATCAACACCTTTGTGATTGTGCATTGCTCGAACCATATACATCCATATTTACACCCCGTAGCCTGCCAAGCCGCTGGCGGGATTCGAACCATGGACCTGATCCTGATTCGAGGCCGAACACACTAACCACTGCGCTATCCTGCTCCCATACCATAATCAATAAATCACTGAAATCTAATTTCCAAAGGCTACAAAAGGTTCAAGTTCAGTTTGGATTAAAAAAACAGTCAAAGCTTGAAAATAAATCCAGAAAGATCATATGATACTGTAATACAACAATTATTAGACATCGACACTAAGAAAAACCTTCCATACTTTATATTTCAAAGATTTTTCATAGGCGAAATCATATTCTACTCAAAGAGGTAAGAAGAACTGTAGTCAGACAGAAAAGAAAAAACGCTGAAATCATGATCCTTTATCCTTTGATGCCATGAATGATATTTATAGTGAGAGTTGTCCAATATATCGTGTTAGGCTAGCACTGGAGTAGAACTTCTTAGCTTTATGCACACAAACGCAGCAGTAAGTAGCAGCATGGGAAAGTTGAGTGATCGCTGAACACGACGCTATTGATTCGATCAGCATTGACTAAGATTATTCTTCCTTCACTACAGAAGAGTCGGGATACTCTTGAATACTGTTTTCCTGACGCATGAAGAATATTACATTTACGATCTTAGCAGATAAGTTATGACAGAAAATTGCCAACATAGTTACATAAGGAGTATGATTCACTTTGATACTTCCTACCTGACGAATTAACAACATAATTTCATATCTATCAAAGATATTTTCTTTCCCAAGTTGATATAAATTGTAAGAAACATGTCTTCAAAATAACAAAATATTAACAAAAATTAGAATATAAAAAGCTTAAGGAAATCTTGATAACTTTTCATGTGTACTTAGAGAGTCCAATCAATGTCATTGTTGATTATAAGATTAATTGCAAAGATCAATATGTATATTGTATATAAAAAAGATAATTTCCGTAATGCTTGATAAATTGATCCAGTTGCCTTATTATTGCTAAAAAGCAAAATAGCAATTTAGTTTTTTTACATCATATTGATAACCGATAATACATAATGGCTCATATCGACTGGGATTCTTGGATACTACTTGTCAAACAACTCCTGTTTTTTTCTCACTCAATCAGCTGCTTCCTATTGTTTGCTTCCTTTCTCATTTTCAATCAATACAACTAGTTGTCGGGAAAATACATTCGAGGGATTGTCTTGGGTAAATGCATTAACAAGGAAAGCGTAAAATGATTATACACTTACGCTTAGATGCAGATCCGTTGATGATATTCCATAATGGCATCATTATGCATCTTTCTTCACAACTAATCATGTATTTGCATGTCAACGTGACATGCGTTAGAACTATAGCATTGTTAATTTACGTGAGAAACGATAAAACCCGATTGATTATATGACAACTTTTTCCATCCAATTTTGAAGAAAAATGGGAAAGGGAATATTCAAAATCTCATTATGGTAATTATTCAAATTGATTAGAAAACAAATCCTTTTTTCAACGTGGCAAGTCCTATGATCATCAAGTGGCTTGTATGAAAAGAAGTGATGTATTGGCCGAAGGTTCGGGAAAGATTCAACATGTGACCTTTGTGTAATCATTATACGATCTTTCAAAATTCTCATCCATGACACGCCTGTTGGCATTGCCATGTAATCACATTACATGACAACCGCATTTCAACGGAAACTCAATCCCAATGTGTACATTCATTATTTTTCGATCTTTCAAATGTGAAATTTTCAAAAGAATTGAATTGATAGGAATTTTGAAGAATCATAGTTATGAAAAGGATACTTTTCATGATAAATAAAATTTGATAAAAATGGAATATTAATAAAACACATAGGACACATCACAAAAGGATTATATCCGCATTTTGATATACAAATTTTTTATTAAATGTCATATTCGACTTTAAAATTGAAGAAACACAAATAAACAAATCAAATCCTACAAAAAAGAATTATTCATCTTTTGAATGTTTGTCACTTAAATTCTGCTCCGAGGGGCGTCAAAAATTCTAATTCTATTTATAAGAGATGAACACTTTTTCATGCTACTAGTGGTATCTCCAAAGGTCGACATCACAGTTATCTCCCTTGATAAGCTTAATGGCTGCCAGAGTGACAAGTTTGACCCTAATGACCTTTTTCCTGATTGGGATGTTAGGCGAGTTGCATAGGGCATGATTCGGCCAGCTATCCAATCTACAGAACCCATTTCAATGTCTGCCTTCTTCCAGTATCAAATGTTTGAGATATGCATATTTCTCATTTGTTATGACAAGCGAACCTGTGAGTCATGCTAATGTTTTACAATATCTGTGCTCAATCCAGCGAAGTAAACTTTCCCCGCCTGATTAATGTTTTGTATCTTCCAACTTAAACCAGCCCACAATCAAATATCTTCACCTCCAATTATGAACACGTAACTCTGCGGGCGCCTGCCACTTGTTGGTATTCAAAGCAATATGCAAATGAGCAACAGTCCCTCATAAGCCTAATGTCCCATCAGTTAATACGCCCTGCCATGAAACATTCACATGATAGCCAAGATCCTTCCATGAAATGTCATATTTCCTAATGCAAACTCCATCCTTACGGAAGAGTCAATAAATGGTTTACTTTTCCTAATCGCTTCTGACACTTACAGAACACCAAAGTGACAAATGCGTTTTTCTGAAACAAATTTACAATTCACAAGCTGAGTTGTAAGAACCCCTGGGAAAATATGCAAAAATTTGATTTTACTGATACCATAAAGGCCTACGAAATTAGAATGAACTATTCGATACTGACTTGATACTAATAAAACATTAGTCTACAAATATCTTAATTCAAAATTTTTAAGAAATACAAATTTTTACATAAACTTATAATTAGAAAACAAATCTCAATTAAAAGTTTTTGTACTTGAATGACTTTTGTTCATTACCAATAAGTTTAAATTTTAAGCAAAACTTTTCATTTGGAAAATCATCGTTCCCCAATGGGGCTCGGATTAATGAAGGGCAAAAACTTAATCACTGAATCATTAACCTTTTACAAAGTCAACAAATCTGCACATTCAAAACTCTTTTTAAATCATGAAAATGTAAAATATTTTCAATCCAAATGATCAATCACATCATTTGGATAATATCTGATAACCTGCTCACCCTAATCTAAAAAAGTCCTCTGTTTAACCCCCTTGATGCCAGAACATCATTTGTGTCCTGAACATAACCGCTCAAACCAAAATAGTGGGGTTAAACAAAATGGCAGTGAAATCAACCTCGTTATTTGACCCAAATAATGGCCCTGCATCGCAAGTGACAGATGACCAGTCGTTACTCAGATTTAATTTAATGCTTCTCTGATTTTGTGTTTTTAACTTTCTACTTTTTCAGAGACTAATCGTCTCTGAGATTCTTGTTGATGAGGTTTATTTTGGCGGTCCTTGATGGATGTTTGAGGGGTCGGGGAGGTCAAGAACTGAAAGCGCAACAATCGACTCTGTTTGATAGTCACTGACATGTGACGTTGGATCGTTGATCATGCTATGGCTCCTATTGCAGTGTTTTTTCACTACAAGGATGTTGCCAATTTTTTCCTAAGGGCCTTAAGGTCAAGAAATGAAGGCGCAACAATCAGCTCTGTTTAGTAGACACTGACAAGTGATGCAGAAAGTATTGATCATGTTTTGTTGGCAATCTTGAATTTTCATCTCTTTTTTCTTTTTCGTTTCTAACAAAACTGAGCATTAAAATTTAACAAGTAATATTTTGTGTTCGGTGATCACTGAATGAAAAAATTATGATGAACAAAATGTAATTTCAAAAAATCTCATTCAATGTGATGTTGTTTTCCTAGTATGTCAATTTCATAAATGATTTTGAAATAAGAGAAAAGTTGTTGTTTTTCTGTGTTAGTAAATATTATTGTGTGTTTGTATAGTTGATGTGCAAAGTTTTTTTAAATATATAAGACACCGAATTGCAGTGCCATATCCACTCATCATTTCTCAGTTGTTCAAAGATTCCCCATCGTTAAAGTTTGTGTGATTCTGAAATGAAAATTCAAAACACTAAATTGTTGAGTTGATGACTTACGAGTTATGAAGTCCGCAGTCGAAGAACGTGAAGTCCGTTGACACAAAGTCCTGTTGGTTCATCCGCACCGACAGTCTCATCACAATGTGATCTGTAACAAGAAGGTATCACATCAATTATATTATAAAACTGCCATTGTCAATCAACTTGGCAGAATATGTATGGCATAATTATCTCCCCTGTCCGAGATGTCATAATGGCAGTCCTCCGGTCGAGAGGAAAATGACGTGTTGTTCGTCTAATGCAATTTTAACAAGTTAATCGGATAAACCAGAAGAGCTTTCACTTTTTGGTGACGTTAAATCTTGATAGCATCTTGTTGCGCATTTTGTCCAGTAATTTAACGAAAAAGTAAAAATTAGAGTTGGCATCGCTAGGAGATAACCAAAAATGTTTTTCTCCCTGACTGAAGAATTATGGAAAGGTGGCAGTTGCTTGTCAATTACAACAAGATTTATTACTCCTGCTTGGATAGGGCCGATAAATTTTTCATTTCTAGAGACATCAAAACTGAGGGCTAATGAAGAGGCAGATTGAGTGGTTTATGGAGATTTTTTAGGCATCTCGAACGAGGTCAGGATAGTTAAAATATTCATGAAATAAAAACGGGTCTTTTGCAGGGCTGGGCCGAGAATCGAGGGACAAGCACATGTCAAATTTGAACCCCGGATCACAAGAGTAATGCGGCGAGCTTAAACTGTTGCCCGGTTAATTTGCAGAAGAAGTCAACACTACAATGCAGCCCAACAAGTGATGAAAGATTACGTCAAGGGGACAGAAGCTCGCAAGAGACGATATCGTATCTGTTGAATGGATTTGTCTTGACTGACGGCAAGACAGGATCCATGAAAGTCTGATTTGTTTATCAAGGCACTTTTCTAGCCATAAATGTCAATAGTACAAATGGAAATCAGACAAAGATCACTTTCTTACGATCCTCACATTTCAACAGTACTTCCATGTTGGGAGTCCGATGACTCATGCTATTTCCTCTAAGACAGAAAGCAAATTTACATTTATTTCCAGAAAAGTGCTTCTTCCATACAGCGCAGGTTGAGTACCCATCACCGTAGAGACAGACAGATTTGGACAAATCAAACTTGTTCTATTTTACTATCATTCGTGACGGATCCACATTTGCCTTGTCTATTTAATCGAGGGATCATCATCCAGAACAGTGGACACATCAGTAACAATGGCGCTATTCAAAACCTCTAGATCCAACTCTACCAAATCTAATGGGCAAATCATCCCTCCATCTCCCTACAACCTGTTTTAACCTCCCAGACAAAAGAGTCCAACCGTTAGCCTCTGCAACTAGTCCGTTGAGACCGAAATCGGCAGACGACATGGTATTAGAAGCAGACGCCAATATTGAAGACGAGCAGACGTGCATATTTGAAAGTGAAAATGTGCTGTTATTGGGCCTGAGAAGAGCTGGTTTTGTCATTTGTCAGGTTTTATCCCCACTCTCCTGGGAAAAAGGAGAGAATTGATTGCCTGGTCGCTACAATGAGACACGACACGTCTCTCATAGTCTCATCTTCATCCATGTCAACAGTTACAAGTGGCTTTCTAACAAAGGAAGCAACCCATAAAATCTCAGCCTTAATTTTTTCGTTAGTTGCAACATGTCGAGCTCATAAACATTTCATAATGGTCACAGCAAAAACCAAGAAAAGCAAACGCAATATTTGCATGATTCATATTGTCTGAAATTGAAAATTACAATATTTAATTAAATGATAAATACTGTCAAACATTTTTCAACCAAGTGGTGAAAATTGAATTTGTTGGTGCAACAAAAAAGCTCTCAAGAGGAATGATATTCACAAAGAAAGTTTCCGTGACAAAACTGCAGCAATTGTCACATTATGGAACCTGTGGATCCATTGTTTCTGTCTTGACACTGTCAAAGAAAACTTGGTGCAAAAAATGTCCATCTTTGTCATCTTCATGAACAGTAAACTTAAAACAGCCGTTACAAATTAATTCAAGAGTATGACTAAGATAGCA
The DNA here is from genome assembly GCA_916613615.1 of Steromphala cineraria. Lineage (NCBI taxonomy): Eukaryota > Metazoa > Mollusca > Gastropoda > Trochida > Trochidae > Steromphala > Steromphala cineraria. The sequence goes on from OU744726.1 coordinate 39,604,890, forward strand.
GGACTTTTAGTTCATATCACTTTCATTGTGAAAAGACTCATTTATAGACCTTAAATTTGTAAGTATATCATAATTCATTTTATCTTTGACTACCATCACAAAATTACAAATCTAAAAGATATCATTTTGTGTTTACATAATACAGTGATAACAACGATTCCAATATAACAAATTTTTGGGGTTTAGAAACAAATTTTATTACCAAAAATCCTCAATTTTTAATTGAACTCTGTCTCTTTGACTATACCATCACAAAATTACAAATCTAAAAGGTATCATTTTGTGTTTACATAATACAGTGATAACAATGATTCCAATATAACAAATTTTTTTAGTTTAGAAACAAATTCTATTACCCCAAATCCTAATTATTAATTGTATTCGGTCAATGCCACAAGAACAAGCACAAACTCAAAATCCAAATCATCAACATGTATCAATTTGTCACATAAACAGTGACAAGGATTATTCCAATCGTGTTCCATCTTTGTTTCCATCTGCGCTTGCAATCACAACTGACCACTTGGAAACCTCCTTGACCACAGCTGATGAGCAGGAAATGACCAGTTGCAAATTGACCATGAGAGAGGACAGAGTCCCAGTGGTCAATCGTGGACAGAGTTAAATGACCATACAAGTCCCTGGACACTCCAATAACTCCTTGGACACTCCGTAATAACTTAGCAGCTCCTTTATCATGGTAAGAGTAAACATCGCTTAACCTTGAGGTGAAGAGATTGGGTTGGATTTCGAGAATATTTACCTTTTGAAATAAATGAGATTTTGATATTTCTAACTGATTTAGTTGAATAAAAATATTATAATTTAAGATAAGTATTTTTTTTGTAGTGTTATAATCCTTTTTTTTCCCTAGTCTTTAAAATTTTGTTTAACAATTCATTTTGTATATTCAAGCCTCAAATTCTGTATCTTCAAGGCTAAAACAGCTAAAACAATTTATTGATTAGTGAGTAAGTAAGTTGGAGTTTCACGCCGCTTGGGAAGTGTTTCAGTCATTAGTGGCAATATTGATTAAGCTAAATTAAACTCATCTGCTAATATTCCTGTTATTATCATAAACCTGAGCTTTTTATCATCTCCGATCATACTGAATGACAATTATGATTCTCCCTGCAGAAAATACATTTCAAAAACAAAGTTTTTGGCTTAACTTTATGACAGCAATGAAATTAAGCTTGTTCTGTTTGGCTTAAGAATGGAACGAATGAATTTGAAAAGTCATTTTCATTTCTCTACACAAATAAAACAAAATATGCTCACTGGGAGAAATCAATGTTCATCAAAATTAATTGATGCCAAACCTGCTTCTGATGCCAAATTTTCTCATGAATCCTTGTTATTCCACAACCAAAAATGTTTTCATTATTTTCAAGTCATAATATTTAACCTGGCACTCATCCGGGAAGATTTCGCTCACAATTATTTTTGAAAAAAACCCTAATCTTTTATGACATAAAACAACATAACATTTCATGCAAATTAAAACGTTAAAAATTTTGAGGATTCTCGTTGAAGGGGGATTTAACTCGTAATAACCAAACTCAACATTCATGTTTCTAGCCAAAAAATATAAAATGAATTCCAGAACACATTGTCATTAAAATATTTGCGTTTTTACGCCCAGTCAAGAATGAATAATCAGTTTCCTAATTTACAGCCAGGTTCGAATATTCCCAAATGAACTAAAATTCTACAATTCTTTTAAAAACTCTTCTTACTCCAATTGTTAGTGGGATCAATTCTAACCACAAAATTCTAAAGATCTCGCATAATCCATCAACAAAAATCAGCATTTGCAAAGATTTGACCTAATGTCATTACACTTCTTTTAAAAATCTAAATTAGATTTGACGAAAAATCTGCCCTTTTAGCAAATGTTGAAAACAGCAAAATGGATTCCATTCAGGCCAAGAGATTTCCAAAGTTCCAAACATTTAAATTGGCCACAAAAAGTCCCAAAACTGTTGACTGACTCATGTTCTTCCGTTGTTAACGTAACAAAAAGTTAATCATTTGGAAAAGATAGGTGCTGAAATCTGAATCAATCATCAATACCTTTAGAGACAAATGGGCACTATTGATTCCGCACCAACTGCAATTGGAGAAAGTGAATCGGGAGCCATAACATTGAACCCTTTCAGCGTTATTTCCTTATTGACGGAGCACATTTTTTAGATTCAACATGTTTCAAACTATTCTAAACTTTAGTTGAAGCCTATATATGCTTAAGATAAATGTATTCTAGGTGATCACCGAAGATGCTTTTTATTCATGTTTTGAGAAATACAATAATTTGAAAGTGAATCTGGAGCCATAACATATTGAAACCTTTCAGCATCAATTCCTAATTGATGGAGAACATTTTTTAGATTCAACATGTTTCAAACTATTCTAAACTTTGGTTAAAGCCTATATATGCTTGAAATAAATATATTTTAGGTGTTCACTGAAGCTGCAGTAATATTTCATGTTTTTAGAAATACACACAATAATTTGAAAGTGATTAAGGAGCCATAACACTTAACCCTCTCAGCGAAACTTTGTTATTGACTGAGCACCTTTTTTCATATGCATATGCTTAGAATGAATGTATTTTAGGTATTCACCAACTCCGCTAAAATATTTCACATTTTGATCAAGACTCATAATATTAGAAAAATGAACACTCAATCCTTTCAACAAAATATGCCTCTTTAGCATTATGTATTTTGGTGCCTTTTGCCGTAGCCACCTTAAGATTGGCAAGTCTTCGAATACCACTGAGAAGTGTTAAATATAAGAACAGAATCCTGATACCAACGAAATGACACAAACCTCTCTTTGCCATAGCTTCTACCAACTTCACTTTATGAGAAATAATAAATTGGTGGAGATAGCAAAAATAACATTTCGAAAGACAATATCAGAACTTAGGATGCAAAACGTAATTGCTGCTGCAATTCTTGACCTCTTAAAGAACCAACAAATCATTCTCTTTCGTAACACCGCGTCTAATCCTAATATAGATGTAAGGCGTTTGCTTAAAGCCAATAGATGGCTCAATTACCACAGTAGGAGCGGAAATGAGAGGGTTAGACGAGAGGACAAGTGATTACACTAAATATCTACTTGCACCGACAGCGAATGGGAATATGAGACTCCCTGTAAGCCAAGCTATGTCGTCCGTCAATATCCCGTATTGATTGTCGGCAAGGCGCTAACGTCCAACGTCCAATACTTCTGTTGTCACCAGAGGGAGTCTGTATTGGACGCAACAAATCGAAGTGATTATTGTTGCAAATTGGCATTAATCAACAGTCGAGGCGGACAGACACGGCTGTTTTACAGAAACATGTGTATGTTTGTTTGTAATAAATACCTCCTGGACAATTGCTTCAATAGTTCCGTGATTTATGATATTCTCGAATAAAAGCGATTTTCTCACCGGTTGCGTATGATATTTAATCACAGAAATGCATTTCCTTATCGGGAATAGCACGTGTTGATGTATAAATAATGCCGTCAATGAAAACGGTCCGATCCGGTGATTATAGAGATATATTGAGTAATAATTATTCGCTGGTAGATTATAATGGGACTGAATTGCTTTGATAGCTTTGAGCTGTGTTAGTCAGTTCTCGGTGAGTAAATCAGTGTTTGTTATTACGCCATTACCACTTATTAATTCCCTTCATGTTACGAGGGTATGAATAATGCATAAGCGCTGAATCTATAGCGAGTCCATATTGACAAATCCTTAACCATTTCCTTGAACAGAGTAACACAGTTATCAAATTTATATTTCCGAGGGCAGGCGGTTCGTTTGAATCATTGGGACGAAACTTGTGGGAAAGCATCAACTAATTGGTTTTAATGTTTTTTCATAAAAGGGATATCATTACTCATTTAATACAATTTTTCAAATGCAATGGTGTCATGTCAGCATGAAATTGATCACTGAGGAAATGTCAACAGTTATGACACTCGTTAAAATATGGTTTGTGACATTTGCAAAATGGCAGCCAACTGCACTAAATATTTGTTACCCTGACTGATAGGCTTAATCATATTGATCATTATAACTCTTTAACTAGAGGTCGGATATAAATTCTTTGAATTATCAGGAAGGAATCTGGTACCAGACTACAATGGTAAAGAAATTCTTAAATGTCAATTTAGCAAATCTTGTAGGAATTAGGAAATGGTAAGGAGAGAACCCAAATATTTCTGCTTGAATAAGATACATAAAAGACAATATTCTTTCCAGCTTAGACAATTTTAATTATCTGTGACACCTAATTATAATTAAGAGGAATGTATTGATGACAACTTCTTTATTCATACCATGCCTAGAAGTTGTCATACATATATTCCTCTTTATTCATGTCATATTCCCACTTCTAAAATGCCTCTCAACAAGGTCATTATAATTGTTTGTAATACTTACCAAATGACAACCTTATGTTCACATTATTTCAACTAAATTGGGGACATTAGAATTTTGAGATAAGTGAGGTGATTTCGGGTTTAACGCCCCTTTCAAGAATATTTCACTCATATCATGGCTGCCAGCAATATTGCAAGGAGAAAGCCTGCAACACTATTGTGGCTGAAATGTTAAAATTGTTAACTAATCATGTATCTCTTATGGTTTAAGTCGTTTTCACAAAAGTACAACAAGAGTTTCATCTATAAACCTAGCTGACAGCCAATCAGAAGGCAGGCTATAAGAAGAGAAAAAGGAAACCTGAGACACTCGCCGAGGGATAGTGGAAGGAAACTGTCAACGTTTGTGACAAGCATCAAATGTCCATTGTTAAAGCAGACTATCCTGGGAAGCCTGATTGTGTGAAATGTCGGATAGATGTTGCTTTTGTCAGGATTTCTTAAGACAATTGAAGGATTTAGGTGACCCCAAGACCAAGTTTTTAAATCACTGTGCCATATTTTACATAATATTCATATTAAGAGGATTATGAATGGCACAAAGTCAAACCAAACTTGATGGAAATTATTATCAGGTAGTCTTATACAAATTAAAACACTTACTTCTATATACACAATTATCAAAAACCAACTTTGAATCACTGCCATATATCATCGTATATACATTGACAATATAAGAGTATATATTTTGATGTCTTGCTGGACATTGATGAATTCAAATAATATATATTGAAATATTTGACAAAAGGAAATTGATCATCCAGAATTCTTCTCCTTAACCAATTCAATTCCAAACCATTTAGATTTCTAGAAGAGGAAATACAGATACTTTTGAATACACTGGAATCTCCAAAGGAATTCAAGTAGCATGTTTTGAATATCAAAATTGAATAATGATCCAAAACGATTTACTCTTACAAGCCACTAACTTCAAAACTTTATCTTCCATGGAAAAACTATTTCATACAATCATACGTTCTGATCACATAATCAATATTTATTTCACAACTTTCCCGACACAAGCGAAACTTTGATGAAAATTGCAGTCTAAACATGTACCTGCCATTTCAAATAAGCTAAGTATGTCTCTCATACGACGGGAGTGTCAAAGATTGTGGCTTTTCTTTCCACCAGCGGCAGAAAGCGTCTCGATACACCACCTCTTATCGCGGCGCTTCCTATTGTAACACTGAACACGCAGCGAGAGATACCATATGCATAAGTAGAAGACTCTTCTTGTTCAGGGGAAGACACAATTCTAGAAGATTTCCGAAGAATTTTGCGCGGTTTAAAAACTGCCTGTCTAACAACAAGACATGCCTATGTATAATCAAGACAGAAAATTGATTTTCCCAAAACCTTCTTTGAAAGAAGTGATTATATCATGCTTGTTTCGAGACAAACGGCAAAGAGCGACGGTTCCGGAATAAAACGGTGAATCCAGTTGAAGAGTAATGAATATGCTTAGTCTGGCGATGGTCTATAGATCATTTGTCTGGTATAGAGTCCTACCATACATAATCACATCGCAAGACTACGGAATGGAAAACAAAAGTGGTCACAATCCATCATGTCCTACCAAACTTCATTTGATACATATTGCTCTTTTGTAATTGAATTGATTGTCTCTATTTCCTTAGCAATCAGTAACCTTTTAGCCCCAGCTGCTTGTCATAACTTTTTCTGTGACACTGGGGTGTCGCTAAATAATTGTTTGAGGCAAGTTTTTGGAAGAAACATAGATTAAAGGTTTGAGTAGACCTTGAAATGTTGATCCTTGATATTTCAAATTAAACCTATCACTATAACCATGCTATCCCTGGTTTGGGAGTGATAGTCAAAATTCTGATACTTTGGTAAATTTGAAACGATTGAGGTGTAATAAGCGTTTGAATAAATTGCAACAAGCAGCTGACATGGTCGAGCTATATCCCCCGCAAATTGTACAATATGTATAGGTTTTCCTTATCATATTGCTGATTAATTTTTGTCGCACAAAATAACACAAATTTTTCCAGGATATGAAACAAACTATTCTAATAAAAAAACTAAATCATACCAACTTATGTTCACTGTTCGGCATAATTCGAGTTAACTGACAAAATTAAAATCAAACGAATGAATTTATGTATTATGTATTTGGATCTCCAAGTTCAATTTGATCATATTTAAACAAACATATTTTCAAAACTGTTCTTCATAACACACCATTGTATGATTTTGTATCTCCAAAACAAATTTGATAATAATGTGATGATCATATAGTTTAGTTGTGAGATAGACAGGACAGATTTCCAACAGATTCCTCATTTTTTGCCAAAAAAGGGAAAATTTTATAAAAACATTTTCAAAATTGTTCTCCATGACACACCTTCATATGATTATGTATCTCTATATCAAATTTTATCAATATGTGATGATTAGTTTAGAAGTTATGAGCCGGACAGGACTTGTAACAGTTTTCCAACAGAGTCCTCATTTTTTGCCAAAAAAGGCAAAATTTTATAAAAATATTTTCAAAATTGTTCTTCATGACACACCTTCAGATGATTATGTATCTTCATATCAAATTTGATCAATATGTGATGATTAGTTTAGAAGTTATGAGCCGGACAGGACTTGTAACAGTTTTCCAACAGAGTCCTCATTTTTTGCCAAAAAGGCAAAATTTTATTAAAATATTTTCAAATTTGTTCTTCATGACACACCTTCAGATGATTATGTATCTTCATATCAAATTTGATCAATATGTGACGATTAGTTTAGAAGTTATGAGCCGGACAGGACTTGTAACAGTTTTCCAACAGAGTCCTCATTTTTTGCCAAAAAAGGCAAAATTTTATAAAAATATTTTCAAAATTGTTCTTCATGACACACCTTCAGATGATTATGTATCTTCATATCAAATTTGATCAATATGTGACGATTAGTCTAGAAGTTATTAGCTGGACAGGACTTGTAACAGTTTTCCAACAGAGTCCTCATTTTTTGCCAAAAAAGGCAAAATTTAAAAAAAATATTTTCAAATTTGTTCTTCATGACACACCTTCAGATGATTATGTATCTTCATATCAAATTTGATCAATATGTGATGATTAGTTTAGAAGTTATGAGACGGACAGGACTTGTAACAGTTTTCCAATAGAGTCCTCATTTTTTGGTAAAAAAGGCAAAATTTTATAAAAATATTTTTAAAATTGATCTTCATGACACATCTTTATATGATTATGTATCTCCATATCAAATTTGATCAATATGTGATGATTAGTTTAGAAGTTATGAGACGGACAGGACTTGTAACCGTTTTCCAACAGATTCCTCATTTTTTGCCAAAAAAGGCAAAATTTTATAAAAATATTTTCAAAATTGTTCTTCATGACACACCTTCAGATGATTATGTATCTTCATATCAAAATTTATCAATATGTGATGATTAGTTTAGAAGTTGTGAGCCGGACGGGACTTGTAACAGATTTCTTACAAAATTTACCACTTTTTCTCCAAAATCCTAATATTTTATGTAGATTTTCAGAAAATTGTTTCTCATGACACATTATTACATGTTTCTTAATGTCTATGACGAATTTGAATTGAAATGGTTGATTAGTTAGAAAGTTATGAGCCGGACACAAAGTGTAACGGACAGACGGACGGACGGATGGACGGACGGACGGACGGACGGTACCCATTTTAATACCCCCCGCAACTTCGTTGTTGCGGGGGATAAAAAATGAATATGTTAACTATTCAAACTCTATGAAAACTTAAAACTCTTGAAACTTAACTTGTTATCACTTCTTTTTACTTTTCAAATTGAAAATTAAAATTTTAAATTTCAAACCCACACAAATTGAAACATGAAAATTGTTTCTGAAAAAGACCAAAGGCACCTAACTTCATCAGAATATATATTACAATATTCCATCATTTTTTTCAAAATTTACATTTTTCAAATGATCAACTTTAAAAGTATTCCACTTACATTCATTTTAAAAATGATAAGTTTGCAAATTTTCAGAATAAAATAAAAGGAATGTAATTGTTTATTTTAATAAGGAATTGCTTATGCATATTCTACAAGTCCTGAAGGAAAGAAATGGCATTCTATTAGAGAACTGAGTATCTATGAAATATTCATATTAAGATCACTGCAAAGGAAATTACCCAATTTTCTCTAAACCTCGCAAAATTGAACACATAAAACAGTTTTTGCTATTGGGGCTTATGTAAACAGTCAGATTGATTTAAGCATCGGCGATTCAAAAGTCACTTATTGCATTTTTTAATAACCCTAGAGATTCTCTCACCTTAGTTTTTCTAAATTTATTATCACAAATTACTTCCATTTTTTTCCATCTAATTCCACATCTTTCTAAATTGCTCATGTTATTTGTCTAAAGTTATTGCCATTCCTTGGCAATTCCAATAAGGAAGAAATAGTAACAGTCACAATTTGATTTTTATAAGAAAATATATCATGGAAATTGATAACAATATTCATAAAAACAGCTCCTAATTAAATTGACAGGAGTTCTTAATGGAAATGAATATACAAGCAAAAATACATAAATCATCTGTAAAAAGGGTGTCATAAATTTGTCAGCGAATTGTCATTGTTTATGAATATAATTATATACATGATGTTTTGGATATGAAACAGATGGGACTGATTATGATATTTTGATAAGAACAGCCTCAGAATAGTTCTTATTGAAAGTTTGTTTTCTAGTAATAAACATTTTGCTTTAGGGTCTAAGAAGAATCATACAAAGGCAAATAATCTTAAGTTTGTATTAAATCATGATATCACCATCTTTCAAAAAGTGAGGATTCCTGTAAACTGTCAAATCAGAAAATGTTTAATTCTGAACAATTTCAACAGCTTAAGCTATTCTTACTTCAGATCTTGAACATTGTCTTTTTCATGGAACTTTTTAACTTGTTTACATATTTTTATCTTAAAGTCAGCTGCTTCAAATAAGTAACAGCTGCCATGTCATGGATTTATGAAATTCAACACCTCTTGTCTACTTAGAAATACAAGACGCAACTTTACGCCTGCAACCTGTGTAGTGATACGCTCCACTGGGAGTGATGAGGCACACCTCCATGGTGTAAGAATACCAACAGACAGGGAAGCAGACGTCTTCCTAGGATCAGCAGATACACAACTCAGATTGCACAAAATCGAAATAGACGTCTGCTTCTACCAAATACGCGTCTGCTTCAACCAAATAGAGGTCTACTTGACCCTGTGGGAACCAATCTGTACAGGTGGGCAGGAATTAGTCAGGCAAGAGTTGTAGAACTTGATTAACAGTCACAGTAGGTAGGTGGCGTAACAGTTAAATGAGGATCATAGATAGCTTGAATTGGCGCCCTTGGATGAAGTTAATTAGAATATGGAGTTTCTCGTTAATAATATTTCAGATATTTTGTAAATTGACAGTATTTGAAACTGGCACCCTTGTATCACTAAAACCACCACAGAGTACAAGAAGTTGGGAACCTTTTTAAAACAATGTAAATTTAGTGGTTATGGAGGCAATTTGTACAGGTCATCAAGAGTAATTACAGCAGTAAGTAAATAACATAGCCAGTGTAAGTTTACAGTTGATAATCAGGATTGTCTACAAACAGTTTGTAAGAGATACTCATAGAGAAATTTGTAATGTGAAGTAGGAACTATAATCATACGAGATGAGTAAAGAAGTTCAACAAGGTATGTCATATCACAAAATCATAAATGATCAATAAGAGTAATTAATGTAAACCTCACATAACGTCAATAGCATGAATGCACCTAAATGTTGCAACTTTCGATTTCATATTCCAACATTCATATATCCACCAGGCTAAAGTTATGTATTACTTTTGGAAAAACAACAACCTATTTGAAACATTTCGGTCACAAGTTATCCAGATTCCTTGGCAAATACATACATAGAGGAAAGTAAGTGTTACAGCAAGTAAGAGTTACAGCGTTGTAACATCATCCAAGTAAACAAAAACTTTTTGTCCGCCTGAGAGAAATCGACAGCTGCATTGTTGCTCAAGCATTTTGTTTCTTACCCTGATGTTAGCCTGTAGTAGAAGGTTCAAGAGGAATAATAGGATTAACATATCCAGTCATTCGAAATGTCTCAAGCATTTATGTTGCAGCTTGGTGCATATTTGGAGAATGCTTTCTTTTTTTCAAATGAAAAATTCCAGAGTTTCTGATTTCATTGTTTTCATATCCACTGATATAGGATTTCAGTTTTGTTAATCAATGGGTATAAAGCTTTACAATATAGGTTGTATTTAATTTTTTCAGAATCTTATTTTTTCCATATTTCACTTCAAATTTACTTGTTTGTATACAGATTGTAGGTTTTAATCTAGAAATAAAGTGTGTCACATACAGACCATCAATTTATAACCAAAATCATGAAGTTTACTAATCTATATAACTATAACAATATTGGCATCAAAATTGAAATATTCAAAGAGAAATCTGGTAAATATCTCTAAAGTAACAAAAAAAGTATTGATAACAAGAGACAGACATTTCCTGGAGAAGCCAAAACCTTAGACAGTAACGGACCATTAATGTTATGTGAATCGTAATCTGAGGAATCCTTGAAAGCCCATATCATCTTATCATTCTGTAAAACCCATATCAGGATGTTACTATGGCGATGGGACTCCAAGACCGGTTCCACAAGGCAACAAGATGGTAAGAGAGAGTAACATGATCATCGCAAGGCTCATTTATTGGACCCGGAGCATGCCCCAGAATCAACCACGGCCATTACGTGGTGACAAAGTCGACACAAGACCCGTTAATGACGACACAGCTCGCCTTGCTTGTTGAACCCCATACAAAATGATCATTACTATGGAAGACTTTTTTAACCAGCCTGGGACCAAAATATGCCAAGGACAATCATAGCCTGATGATGTTATTTGTACGACATACATGAAATCTAGACGTAATCCTTGCTTCTGATGTCATTAAGTTGAGCCCCAGTCAAGTAACCTTTACTGGGAATAAAAGCTGGGCAATGCACAAGGCGGTCCTAATGTCAACGTGTCAACTTCTGTATGTATGGTGTCCCTTGAGATGCTTGAATATTATCTGCTCTAAAACATCTCATGTGTCAAACTTGATGGTCGTGTTACACAATTGATCATGCTTTATCCATATTGTTCACGATGGAGATACTTACATCTGACTGGCTGGTTTCTGGTGTTAAAGCTATAGCACTGATGGTCGTAATGTGACACTGGCTTCCATCCTGACAATGTGAGCGATTGGTGTCAAACGGTACCAAAGAGTTAGTCGAATAATAATGTAACATACAACTTCAATTGTATCAGTTCTTGTGACACTGTAGTACATAGTGTATCATATTGTCAAATTCAATCAATTCATGTAACAAATGTCAGACAATGTATCCAGTGATATTGGCCCAGTTCAAATGTAATGGTTCTTGTGACATCAAGTAATATATAATGTTAGCTAGCGTATCATATTGACAAATTCAATTAATTTGTGTAACAAATGTCAGACAAAGTATCTAGTGACACTGTCTTAGTTCTTTTGATACAAAGTTTTTCAACGCACAAAAATCAAAGTTCAACAAAGTTTTTCATATGGCAAATTTGGATAAAGTTGAAGACAACAAAAAAGGAACACCTCTGGATAATATTTTTCAAAGATTATGACACACTGAATCGATATCTAAAATCGAGACACATGGATTATATTTTTCCTATGATAATGACATAACCAGACAAGAATGTAACAGTTAGTTCATAAAACCTTCCACTATCCTTATAACAACAGGACACCAACATCTCAAGATGACATTTTCTTTTCGAAATGACTTCCAGCGAGAACCATGTCAAGTGATATTTCATAACCAGCAGGTCAATTGTCCAAGAGCAATGCTAGAACAGAATCCTTTGATATTGCAGAAAACATAAGATGATTGGGAGGGATGAAGGGGGAAGCCGTTGAAGGGTTGGATTCAGGGCGCAAGGTTGCTGCTAATGCCACACTGAAGTACCAGGTTACGAACCGTGCTGTAATGTTATCTTCTGCCACAGGGGATATTGAGCGAGCAGACGGACTCAAAAAGAGAAGACTGAGAAAGAAAGAAAGTTTACAATGAGTAACAAATGACTGGAAACAAAGTCACTGAAGGTCAATCAGACTCTGAGAGTACAGACACAAACCATGATGTAATGTTATCTTCTGCTCCAGGGCATATTGGTAGAGCAGACGTATTCAAAAAGAGGAAGAAACAAGGAGTTGATTGCGTACAAATGACAAGGGATAAAGTCAGAAAAACTTATTCAATAACTTATGAAGGTCAATTCAGATTCTGCACAAGGTTTTGGATCTAAATTAAAGACTTATTTTTTGCTCAAGGGGATGAGACAACAGACATATTCAAAAGAGGAAGGAAAAGCATTTGATTGCGGACAAATGACTAGTGATAAAGTCAGAAAAACATATTCAACAACTTACGAAGGTCAATTCAGATTCTGCACCAGAGTTTGAACCATGCTGTAATGGTATATGCTGCCAGAGGGGAATATTGATAAAGCAGACGGTCTCAACAACAAAGGATAACAAGGGGGTGCAAATGACTTTGAAAGACTATTATAGAAACTTATGAAGGTCAATTTCCATTCTGATGAGCTCTAACAGGTGCCCTGATGTTCTTCAAATAGAAAAACCTTGTGGAGCAAAAATATTGAGAAAAGTTATCCCTGATGATCAAACTGCTTGCTTGTCTTTAAATATGCAACAATAGTTGCTAATTCATTCATTCTTCTATTTCTAGTATTCTGGTAATTAACCAATTTTAATTTTCTAGAATGTGATTAATTCTTTGGTCATAAAGGCTGCTGCATCAATTATGGGACTAAACAACAAGTGGTCAGGTCACAGGAATCACAATTGATTAACCTAAAGACATAATCTGACACTGAAAGACCACTGGTTACCTCTGAATATTACAAAACCCTCAGGTAAAGGGTTAACATATTGAACATCTCCAAAGCAGCGAAATTAGAAAAAGGTTTGACCTTGTCGATTCAGCTCCAAGTGATCAAAAGTGGATAGAAACTGTCACATTCAGGATCAATCTCCACATAGTATATCTCTTGATCACAACGGTCAATTTGGATTCTGTCCAAAGACACAGGAACATTATCTTTAGCTTGGCGGATGGAATGGAAAGAAAGAAGGGGCTTGTCTCATGTCAGGATGGCTTCATGTCTGTCTGTAACATCATGTCAGTTGTCAGTGTCAGCGAGATCCAATACTCTGGGTCTGCTTATCAGTCTGGTTAATTTGTGTTGGACAAAAGGGAAGTTGAACAGGAGGTGAGTGGGGTTGGAGCAAGGGGGGTGGTGCTTGACAACTTGGGGGGAGGGGGGCAGTGGAAGGGGGGACAGTTTGAGGGGGGACAGCGTGAGGGGTGGTGTTTGACAAGTTGGGGTTTTGGGGGGGGTGGCTGGGGAGGGATGGTCATTGAATGTTTTGATGGTTGGTAATGGTGATGGGTTGAAATTTTACAAGTTGGGGGTAGGGGGTTGTCATTGGTGGGTCTGAATGGTAAGCATTGGTCAAGACTTAAGAAAAAATATTTGCGAAGCGGGGGGTCATATAATCTATCATTGGGAATAAGATTGCCTTCAATTCCAGTCACTTTGTTGTGTCAGTAAAGTGAAGGTGGTCATTGTAGGGTTGTGATGACAATTATTGGTTAAATCTGAAATAGAATTATTTCTTGCTTATAAGCAATTTTACAAAAATATCTGAGTTTGCACAATGAGGTGATGGAGAATGAAGAATTTGAGAGAGGAGGATTGTATGTTGAGTAGCTTTGGTCAAAATTGAAATATTTGAAGATAGGGATACAAAGTGCAGGGTATAGATCACGAAGTTCTTATTACAAGTAAGAATGTGTTGCTTATCAGCAAGGTCACTTAGAGTCTTACAAGATCAGAGAGATCTGGAAGGTTTAGAAACACAGATATGGGCCCAACGAAGCAGGAACAGAGGAAGACCTAACGGATATGATAAGGCTGGATTACAATAACTGTGACTTCATCTTGCTTATCAGGAAGGTCAATTTAACCCTGGAATATGAGATGAGAAAATATCTCTTATCAGAGAGGTCAATTTAGTGTTTGCAAGGGAGGCATAGATCCTGAAGCTGAAGTCATGATAGCAGCGCTTGAGTCACTCGTACAAATCTGGTGTGGCACATGGCACTAGGTTATCAGATCTGGCTTCTTGTTACTGGGGATGACTTATAGGTTTGGACAACAGTAGCCAAAATAACCAACATTTCTGATAAAGTAAATCAGATTTGAAGATTTGGATAAAAGCAGCAAATCATACCATCTGATGAATGATAGATGTGCACATCAGATTGCAACAAAAATATTTTAATTTCAGTTGCATCTGATATTCAGGTTTGACTAGGTACTGTATTTAGTTCTTGACTGACTAAACAATATGGATTGACGTTCTGGTCGCAGAGTAAATATCTCACTGAGAACCTTATTATGAAAACAAAGATTCAAGGGAAAATTCATCCAGAATAGGACAGGTGAGGTGAGGTGATGTGGAGTTTATCACCGCTTCTAAGAGTATATTTCACGTATATTGCGGCTGCTAGTATTATTGCAGGGAGAAAATGCGCAACACAATTGTGCCTACGCTATGCCGTGAAACCTGCAAGCATTGGCTTGAACTAGCCAACCATGGTTGGTACTACACTGAAATTCAGTGTAGCATTGCACCCAAACGTGACTGCATGTAGAACAGTTCTCTTCTGCAGACAAATTTGCCGTACCCTTGGCTTGATTCGAAACGCGGACCTCCTGATCCAAAGTCGAAAGTGTTTACCCAAGATTAGGATAGAATCCTTGATTTAAATGTTCATTGTTAGAACTAGGAAAGACAATCCAAATGAATGGTTCATACATGACAAAGTAGGCCTGTAGAGCAAGGAAAGTACTATATATCCAGTATAAAAGTTGATGGAGTGAATTAATACAAAGTAAGGAACCTACCTTGCCCCGTTGGCACCATGGGTAACTGGTTAGGGAGGGGGGTGTGGCAGGACACGCCCACTGGTTTGGCGTTTTTCGTGGTCTTGTTTGCCTTGGTGATGATTGGCACAAAACTCATGTCCTTGTAGCTGAATTCACACTCGTAGGTACCGGGGAAGTCGGGCAGGTTCTGTATCAGGAGCTCCAGCTGAAAGCAGTAAGAAATGGAATTAGAATTTGGTTTACACTAAATCTCTTTTAAAATGATTTTTGGAAGAAAATGAAGAAATTTTTCATCCATAGAATTCCCTTATACCACCAAATTCAAGACTGTAACTCTAACAGTTCAAAATGATTATAATTAATTTTATTCATTTTTAAAGTTAAAACATTAGGAATTTAAACATCTTCTAGATAATATGCATTCATATTTCCATTGATGAAATGTTAAATTTGTTTCATATCAGTTTAAGAATTTCATAAACGTTTGTTCAAAATTCTTTTCATATATCAGTTCATAATTTTTATATGAATTAAGCAGAAGTATATTCCTCTTATTGTTTTTTCCTTAAGTGCATTGCAATAAAACTTTCAAAAAAGAATTATGAAATTGGAATTGTCTTCTCCACTCTATCATACTCAATCAACGTACAACCATCAATATTTTCCTTAACAAATCTAATTAACTCTCAATTGTCCTAAGCTAACACATGTTCTGGGAACGCAAGCTTTAAAAACACTCATTAAAACAAAAGTTCCAATTTCAATATTTTTCGGTGCAATTATGTCCATTCATTCAATAGCCAAAGGGCTGTGATTAGTTTGAAGCACTGAAGAACCATTACAGCAATTGTCAAATTAGAAAAATCAAATTATCATCAACAACAATTATATTTCTTTGCAAAAATATCTGTCTTGAAAATTCAAACAACAGGCAGAAAACCTTTTAACTAACATCTTCAACAATCGATTGCCGAATTAGAAAAATAAAATTATGATCAGCAATGATCAAATTTCTTTTTAGATATATCTGTCTGAAATTTCATATTTCCAAAAAGCTCAACTAATTCTGTAACAACGTTTTACTGATAAAACATTCCGAGAAAACCTTTTAGCCTCACTGTAACAATGTTTTGATGATATTGGGAATAAATGCATTTCTGATCGTAATCAGTCGGTCAAAAACAATGTCGATTTTCCTTGTCAAACCTGTCCGATCAAAGCTTGCTTGTTGTCCAACAATGTGGCATTTGTTTAACAACACGCTGCAAACTTCGAAACCTATAATATCTCAAGGAAAGGAATTGCGCAAAAAATAAGACAGAACAGCGAAAAAACATCTAAGATTACAAGCCGTCGCTGACGGTTGGATGAGAAAAGGAAATGGAATTGAAACAAAAAAACGCAATTTCACCATGCTGGAAACTGTATTTAGCGATTTTTTCACACTGAGTTAGTCTCGAATTTGATCTCGGAGAAGATGCGGAGAAGGAATATGCCGACTGTCAATTTTCATAATCTTCTCCTTTCTTTCCTCACACATATGAATATTGATTATTTAAAACATACAAGTTCTTTCAATCATTTTTAAAGAAGAACTTTTTTACATTTGTGATTTCAGTCCATTTCAATTCCAACAGAGACGACCAAAGCAATGTTTTTACATGTTGTCATATTTCAACAGCTATCAGATTCTAATAAAAAAAGTTGATGCTGCTACTTATTTGTCACATTCAACGCGTTCTATATCGAGTTTGACGGCATCCTACTAGGTAGTGAAACGCTCAAATATAAAAAAAATTCAGCCATCAGTTGCGGGAATTGTTTGAGTGAGTGAGTTTGTGTTAAGCACTGCTTGGGCAATATTTCAGCCATTATTGGCAAAATTGTTGGAGTGAGTTAGTTTGTGTTTAGCTGTGTTTGAGCAATATTTCAGCCATTTGGGCAATATTTCAGCCATTATATCTAAAAATTGTTTGAGTGAATTAATTGGCAGTTGGAACCGCTGGGGCAATATTTCAGCCATTGGTTGCAGGAATTGCCGGAATCAAACATAACAGGTAATCAGTAATTATTAAATGGACTCACAGTGTGTGTCTTGGAGGTGTGATCCTTCTGTATCTTGTCGGGGATGACGCGTGTGATGTTCGTACACTGCTGTCCGCTGTATGGCAGCCATCGCATCGTCATATCGTGCTGATTGCATTCTTCCTTCAGGCTGCATCTGCAACACAAACAATACCTTAGTACACCTGAGAATATCTTAATTTAGTAAATTGTACAAATGAAACACAATGTACACCTTGTTACACCTAAGAATACCTGAAAATAATGAAATGTACATATGAATCACAAGAAACACCTTAGCACTCTTTAGAATACCTTAATTAGTAAAATGTACATATGCAACAGAGTACACCTTAGTACACCTGAGAATACCTGTAATTAGTAGAATGATGTACCTTAAACCATGCAATCTTTAGCACACCTGAATGTATACTTAAAATAAATACAATGTACATGTGCACCAACTTGGTTGACCTGTCATAAGTCAAATGTACTTGTGTCTCTTTTAATAAGAGCAAGTCCTTTTCAATAAGTCAGACACGTAAAACTTGCAAGACATCCAAAGATGATAAGAGTAAGACACAGACAAAGCTAAGACTAGTAATATCTTTAGCATTGAGCGTCTACTTGAAGTTAAATTTAATTTGAATGTCTGACACGAAATGAAATAATGAATATTTAGAACAAAGTTCAAATTCATGAAAAAAACCATAAAAAATATTAAAGCTGATAATCTATTTGAACAAAAAAATATGAAATTAA
The DNA here is from genome assembly GCA_916613615.1 of Steromphala cineraria. Lineage (NCBI taxonomy): Eukaryota > Metazoa > Mollusca > Gastropoda > Trochida > Trochidae > Steromphala > Steromphala cineraria. The sequence goes on from OU744726.1 coordinate 39,623,226, forward strand.
AAGATGTTACACGAACATGAACTGCTCTACATGACACTAAAATCTTTGCGAAGACACCTGCAGTGCAAATCTCTCCTCCCCTTCAGGAGAGCGACTTGGAAAAACGCGAACTACAGGCTCGAGCGGATAAATTGATTGAACACCAGGTGCTTCATTTAACTCGTAGCATCATATTTGCCGACTTTTTGCCAGAAAATAAAGACGACAAAATGGAATGAGTGGATCCCTAATCAACACATTTATTCGATTGCAGCGACCAGCTATGTGGAATACACAGAGTGGCAATCGTTAGAGATGTACGTTAAATGGATAATTGTTGTGGGGGAAAATACGTTTTTGAAAAACAAAAATAAATTGTGGTTTGAAGGAGGAAGAGGACAGTGTTTTCAAGTGCAGGTTGTGAGTGGAGGATTTATGAAAACCAGAATAGAACGAAAAGGAAAAAAAAGATGCAAAGGACTTCGCGTACAAGAATTCATAATCGCAGATGCAATGAGGATAAATGTTTAATGGTGCAAAACAAATGTTTTTCTATTTCATCGATTGATTAAATGATTTGATGAAAGGGATCTTGTTTCTTGTTGAAGCATATGCAACAAATCTTGGCAACAAGATTCTGATTTTGGCATTGACTGTCCCTAACTAGAAAAATAATTATCTTTTTTTACATTAGGTAAAATAATATCATTTATTCATTTTCATACTATTTCTTTAGAGAAAAAACATCTCCAAGTTATGGTTCTGCTCCTTCATTTTCTTTGTAAAAATCCAGACAAATAATATTCATTTGATGTCCTATCATAAAATATTGCGGATATTTGTCAAATGTGAATTGCTCTCATAAACTGTAAGTATATGTGATGCTTGATTTTCCCTATGAAATAAAATTAAACCTCATAGCGAATAATGTCTGAGAAAGAAGAATTCTCTGTTGAGTCACTGTCATAAATCTTGTCTTATTTGCAGACACATACTTGGGTTACCGACTGATAGACATATTTAATGGATAGGCAATACGGTCATGAACTTTATCCAACTGGTAAGGATAACACATATAGCCAACGAGATTGACGAACAAGCTCTTACAACAACAATGTGCTACACATTTCGTAACTCAAGCGTGGTTATAAACTTGCGCTAATGTAACGATGCTAATATTTATCTAGTATCGAGAAAACTTGAACGTGCAAAGATCACATTTCTGCTGTTAGACGATACATAAACACGAGTTGTGAATATTAATTAATCAATAGGCAGATCTTGGTCCAGAACGTCTTGTCGTATTTCACTCGTAATCCATTTCAACGAGACAAGATTCTGGTCTACGATGGCAAGCAAGTCCGGAGGAGTCAATGGAGTTAACATCGCTTCTCCATCTAGTACATCATACAGATCCAGTCATAATGGAACTTGTGTCCTACAGATTTGCGCTGATCAAAATCTCGACTTACGTCTTTGCTCAATCGGCACCGTTGGTGATCAATAAGAAAAGTTTTCAAGTTGAGAGGTCTATTGAGACTCCTATAGAGATATGGATAACACGTGAATGTCAGAAATGGGAATCCTCATGAATTAGAAATGGGACGTTCGACAGTTTGACTGACGATTCTTAAGCCTTTGTCAGAATATCAACCATCGCTGGCATGTTGTAACAACATAAGTATTCCCTGTGCGAAAAATCACGAAAAAACATTATTTGCTTGTTGCATAATTGATAGTAAGATGTAGCAATGTGTCCACACAAGTTGCTGCCATAAGTATTGACACTTTTGTAGGTGTCGACATAACACTTACGCAGTCTTACTTTCTAAAACTGTGAACAATATCACACTGAATCTTTCTTTAAACAACTGTTCCCGTTTTCTTTACGTAAATCAGTTTTGTAGGGGAAAGTTCCAGAATATTTATTTTGCCCATGGGAATTAACTCCTGTTTTCTATCAACATTGATTTATCAGGAGCGCTTTATCCAGTTATAGAAAGAGTTAAAGGAAAGAAATACAAGAAGTATGTGATGAGGAAAACACAAGAAGAGTTTTTTTTTTTTATTTTCAAATTTGATAACAAATTATATTGGTCTTTTATATGTAAAATTTTACAATTTATTAAGAAATAGGAAATGATACCTCGAAGCAAATGACACTGTTTGGGTTATTTTTAATTTGATAAAAATTTCTGTGAAATAGGGAATATTTAAAATAAATTACTTGGTTGAACTGAAAAGGACAATGCAACAAATTTTGAAAAATGTATAACAATCATGTTAAGTTGAACATAAAGTCAACAAGTATTTGTCACAAAGGTGACAAGATCCCCCGCCGTAAATTGATGTTAACAACAAGAAGTGGGACGGACGTATGGAGCGGAATACTATGTCCCCCGTGAAGACTCAAGGTTAATGTGTTCATGAGATATGGCGCTAACAACATTTTCAAAACTGTTCAAAGTCTCACCGTGACCTTGAAAATGAGGTCAAGGTCACAGAAAACTTTTCAGGTCTGCGTATTCCCCAGATGAAGACTGGTACCAAGTTTGAAGATTCTAGGTTGAGCGGTGCATTAGATATCCCGCTAACAACATTTTCAAAACTGGTCAAAGTCTCGCCGTGACCTTGAAAATGAGGTCAAGGTCACCGAAAACTTTTCAGGTCTGCGTATTCCCCAGATGAAGACTGGTACCAAGTTTGAAGATTCTAGGTTGAGCGGTTCATGAGATATGCAATTACAACATTTTCAAAACTGGTCAAAGTCTCGCCGTGACCTTGAAAATGAGGTCACGGTCACCGAAAACTTTTCAGGTCTGCGTATTCCCCAGATGAAGACTGGTACCAAGTTTGAAGATTCTAGGTTGAGCGGTTCATTGGATATCCCGCTAACAACATTTTCAAAACTGGTCAAAGTCTCGCTGTGACCTTGAAAATGAAGTCAAGGTCACCGAAAATTTTTCAGGTCTGCGTATTCCCCAGATGAAGACTGGTACGAAGTTTGAAGATTCTAGGTTGAGCGGTTCATGAGATATGGCGCTAACATCATTTTCAAAACTGGTCAAAGTCTCGCCGTGACCTTGAAACTGAGGTCAAGGTAACCAAAAACTTTTCAGGTCTGCGTATTCCCCAGACGAAGACTGGTACCAAGTTTGAAGATTCTAGGTTGAGCAGTTCATTAGATATCGCGCTAACAACATTTTCAAAACTGGTCAAAGTCTCGCTGTGACCTTGAAAATGAAGTCAAGGTCACCGAAAACTTTTCAGGTCTGTGTATTCCCCAGATGAAGACTGGTACCAAGTTTGAAGATTCTCGGTTGAGTGGTTCATTAGATATCGCGCTAACAAGAAGCGGGACGGACGGACGTACGTACGTACGTACGTACGTACGGACGTACGGAGCTGAATACTATATCCCCCGCTTCGCGCTAAACGCGCGGCGGGGGATAATAAGTCTAGATAGTTTTGATTTATTTTGACAGCAAATGAACTATCTCTATCCAGTATGACACAAATCTGCTCCTAAATCCAATCTGCGAAAGAGAAATGAATTAACAAAGCAAAATCCTATTTAGTTTTACAAGATAACACCTTTTCCTGTCAACGTTATCAAATTATAGCCAGCATGGTACGTCATATTTTTAGCACTGATATCATGAGAAAATAAAACGAGACCGGATGCTTTTGGAAAATAATCATCGGGGAATCGAAATATTTAATTAAACCAATTTATGATATATTATGGCATTGAAAGGCATGTTATTTAAGCTATACGTGAGAAAAATTAGGGAAAACTGTTATCGGCATCATGCGATTGTTCAATTCTAGCCGGCTGACTCCATTAACACTTCAAAGAGATGGATCTCAATTCTAAACTAGGACTTTTTCCCTCGTTTCGATGGTTGACAGCAATTCGATCAATGATGATTGATAAGTGATTATGAAACAAGTCAAGCTTGGAATTTGCCTGTGATTTGTTCATTCTAACGAAAACTTTCCCTCATGGAATCGAGCTACGGAAAAACGTCTGTTTTCATTTCATATGTCAGTGCTCTAATCAAAACTGACCAAATTCTTGAAAAAAAATTCCCGATTTTGACGTTTGAAAACATAAAATATTATTTCGAAAACTTTTTTGTCAATTATTTTGGTGATGTGACATCAACTAATCTTGACTTGTGAAAACAAAATCTTATAAACTTTTATAAACTTATTTTTCAAAAGCCTACAATGTTCATTTTATATATTTTTCATATAATTTAAAACCAACGGTTATTCCATTTAATTACAAATTATCTATACCTCACAAAAATTATCAAATAATTAATATATTTTGAACATTGATATACAAGTAATAATATGAAGATGCAAAGGAACATATTAGTTTTGGTTTATACTTTAGACTTGTCTTGTTTTCATCAAAATATTTATTCAAATCAGTCTTAATTATTTTGAGAAAATATTGAACTGACATTCCAAAACTTTGACTTCGAAAAACTTTTCACACATTTATGATTCAATGTAAATGCTTGAGATTTCTCCCAAACTTAATGTATTTGATCAAAAACACCACACTGTGAAATACTGTTCAACAGTTCAGCAACTTTCTTATGGAAACCAAACAAGAATTGCGTGACTGTTCCAATCCAATGTTATTTTCATTATTTCTGTAAAAGACCTGATCTATACAAGGTTTTGAGGAGGCACTACATTTGAATAAGTTAATGAAAGACAAACATTATCATTATGAAAGCCAATCAATAAAATATTACATAAAAGGCAAAAAAGCATGATAACTGCAAAACTGATAAGCTAAACATTATTATTTTCCTCCCTAATTGGAAATAAGAAGCGATTCCCTTTAATAAACATATAAAAGTTTATAAAGGTTAATTAGATCTCCTAAAGAGTGGTAATATGACTTAATGAAGTTGGAAACTCATATTTACGATATATCGTGCTGAAAGGGGACTTTGTATGGACTAAATCGAGTGTGTTGATAAATAATAGTGCTAATGTGGTAAAACAAAAAATATAGTAATTGATAACGCAAGTATAAACAATTACTAAAACTACAAAACTCTTAGCTGAAGTTTAAGGAAAATAAGTTCAAAAGTAATTTCGGGTGGTAGGGGCTTTTTTGTTCATTATGATATATAGATTTGATGTACATTTTCATGTGTGTTATTAGTATTTGTATGTTCATTAATTCAACGGATGATTTTAATAGAAACAGGACGTTTTGAATTTAAAGAGAAAATAATTTATCTTCTTCGGAAATAAATTTGAAACTAATTCCTTAATTCATTAATTTAATTAATTCATATATCTTTTTCCTTTGATTAGTTTTGTGTGGGCTGATAAAAATGACTCTAAGCCATATATCTCAATGAATTTTGTATTTGATCAAATTTGTTTTGAGTTTGAGAAACAATTCCATGAACCAATTTAATCTCATTTCAGGGAGAAACAAAAAAAGATTTCAATTCATCATCCCTTTGAAGTTCAAAGTAAAAGTTATTACCAACATGTTAATTAAGATAATTTGAGGAACATTTTTGTTCAAATTTAAGAGCATTTTTTTCCTTTAAAATTATGAGCGGAAAAATTATATTGACTGATGGTTTGATAAATCGCTTGTGAATAAATCATTGAGTTAAGTTAATCCAGCGTGAATTACGAGACATTTTAAGGTTGACTTACGGATGAGTAAGAGAAAATGGCTGAACACTACGAAATGCATGCCTTCGAAAAGGGTCATTTTTTTTCTGGAAAGGGTCATTTTCTTTTGATTATAAGAGTAGTAGTCATGCATTTACTCTATGTGTCATAGCCAAACCCTTTTCTATATATATATGACTCAGATGAATAATCATAACTGACGATTTGTAAGTTCATACATAACGAACGGACCTGTTGATCGAGAGATTTGACGTCTCAATTGCGCGAGGTTGTATTGGATGAAATGTGCATCCTGAGTCAAACACCAAGTATAAAACTTAGCCCCATCATCCGATTCGCTTTGAATTACACAGGGCCGAAATGCTTTCATGCGATTTACTGGTGAGCGTTTAAGCTTTTATGGACAGGGTCGGGGTTGAAGCAAAATTGATCAAAATTCATGAATCATTCTTGGTGATTGATGCCGAAATGAAGGAAAATGACATAAACAATCATAATTACATCAGTGCCGAATTATTGGTGGCCAACTCGAGATTTACGCTAGTCAAACCAACAGGTTGTCAGTTTCAAAATCAACAAGGAAAGCTGGCTACACAAAATGGATTAATTACTGACACTTGTTTGGCTGTGAGCTATCACAGCCCGTTAGCAATGTTTGCATATTTCGTAATGAACGACATCTCGTCAATTTCACATAATTAAGTAGCTTAGTGACTGGACGTGTTCAAGCCGTCCTCTGATCAACTGATTACGAGATGAGACGTTATCGTAAACATGTATTAGTCCATTGCATATTAACGACCATTTCCATGCAACATGTGTTTCTGGAGAGATACCGAGAGTTAGGTTTGATGGCGAAATTAAGCTCGTGCGACAGTAAAAAGAGTATTTTTATCCCCAATCATGAAAATTAGACAAATATTGACAGTGATCACTTCTTATCTTGATGATTAGAAAAGAAATTTTTGTCAAATCCTCCCATTTATCATGTCAAATCATTGGAAAAAGTTCTTTTCGAGCCTTTCGCCGTAAAACTCACTTCCTGTGATAAGGCTCTCTGTGATTAATCATCCGCAAATCTGACAAATTCTAAACCTTTGACAAATATGAAGATTAGATAGCAAAACGAAAAGAGCTGAAAAATGCTCCATTAAATGACTTAAATTTTAATCTTTTCAACAAGTTTGAGATTTTCGAAAAACTAAACCCTTTCCAGCAGGGACTAACAACATTAGGGGTTTTCACTGTTTGGATCATGTTGAGTTATTGGTTTTTAACCTACAGCTTTGTATAATCTGTTTTTTCACGGTTTTTTTAATCTTAAGCTCGTTGAATCCGGTCAAAAAACACCTGCGTCTTTGAATCCCCTCAATGAGGGAAAAAATACGAGAAAAGATGCATCAACTTGGTTGATCAACAAGTCTCGGACAAAGTTCAAAAGAAAGAAATATCCTTTATATCTTAGGTTTGGTTAAACAACTGCTCTGAAGTGGCCTAATCGATTTATCAGATCTTTTGTAAAAGAAGTAGAAAAGTTCTTCTGAGAGAATAGAACACAAAAACCGCAACAAAGATCATAACTTTTCTGGCTTGTTTAAGAAAAGCTTGGTTTGATCATATTCGTAAAAGAGTGGGATGTATTTTTTATTCATCTTTTTCAAAATCTTTATGATTAGTGGTAAAAATGTTTCTCTTATTGAAGAACAAAGAATTCATATTAAGAATTCACATTAATAATAAACATGACATTTATCTTTAAAGACCTCCAACGAATAATTTGTGATGATCTTTTTGGTTATGACAAAACTCTTATAACAACTCTTTGAAGTTTGACTGCCATATTTCTCTTGAAACTAAACCCATTATAAGTTATTGATAATGCAACTTGATAAAAGCAAACAGCAACATTTCAAATTAAGCAAATAAATGGAAAACACATAACTGCATATCTGAAACGTCATGGGCAAAGAAATAAAACCTTTTATCTACAAGAAAATTTAAAAGAAAGTTGTGTTTATGTTAAGTTATTATTCTATCAGCATGATTTACATTAACATCATGACAATTTTGAATTTAAGCTTTATGCTATCTCATTTTCTGAGTATAAATAAACAAAGATCATCACCCAAAGACATTGAAAAGTAAAGTTCATCCATAATCAACAATTTTGTATTTACTGACGCTGTCAAATCCTGTCATAACTTCAAATCAAATCTTTATACTTGTCTGTGTTTATTTTCAGCCTTCTTTATCTATCTCTACACTGATATTTGATGAAGAGTTATCTAAAAGGGAGGCAACTGCAAATATTTTATGTCACGTTTTGCTTACATTTAACATTCAACCTTTTCCAATGAAACTCATGATAAAAGTGCAAGTTCTTGCTAGACATTATTGAAACTCATTCCAAGACCCTCTGCTAGATAATATCCTGCATGATAAAAGTTCAAGTTCTTGCTAGACATTATTGAAACTCTTATTTCTAAGACTCTCCGCCAACTTGGAAGATAATTTTCCTCACAAATGTCGTATATGAGAATAAATCCTTACTTTCGCCTAATAAAGACAAAGTTCAAACTGGAATTCTGTCAAACCAACTGGATAATTGGACTTAGATTTCAGGAAATATAAAATATGAGGGTCTAAGATGTTGCGGTTAATCTGTTAAGAAGATATAGGTTTCAGTTTGACTGATTTGTGTTCTTGTGTAGTTTTCTTAGATGGCATTGCTCTACCAAGATCACATTTGAACAGACAGTGCTTTTTTCTTTCATCCTACAAAATGACTTTTAAATTCTCCATTATTTTCTCTGCTAATGGTAACTGATCAAAATGAACTTTAAAAAATAAGCCATTTATTTAAGAATTAAAATAAAAATATAAATTTTAACCTGAAAAGAGTAATTCAAAATGGCACTATCACAAAATTATAAATCACAGATTTTATCTGGTCTCAAATACAAATCAAAGGTCAAACCAATTTGAATTTTTCAAATAAAAATTACTTCAAAACAAAACACAAAATAACAAAATCTAAACAATTTATCCCTTTAAGAATTATAGATCACATCCTTATGTCAACAACCTTGTTATATAAGATCTTTAAAACTCCAAAGTCAAATCCAAAATCTTGTGATGTTTTTCTTAATCCCCAGTAAGATTTCCATAAGATCTCTAAGACCCCTGCGGACCCATGGATGTATATAGCTAACATGGAAAACACAATGAGATCCCTCTAAACCGTCCTCACGTTTCGACCCAACAGTTTTTTCAAGGATCGAGAGAGTTCTATGGTCAACAGTCGTCTCTCACACTTTACTGACTGGTGACCAAGTGACACAAACATCACAGATCCCGGTGACCAAGTGACGCAAACATCGAAGATCCTCCGCAAGTTGACTGAAATATTGCTAGGATGATCACACCAAATCTGCTTGACAAACAAACTTGACATTCCGAACATTCTTGGACAAAAAATATGTATCTCAAAGCTGTTTTTGTTCACATGGTACTTTATTTCACGATGGATGATCTAGATGTAGATCTGTTGCTGGTGTTTCACTAAAAGATATTGATTTGAAGATTTGATTAAAACTTTACTGATAAAGACTGAAAGTAAAATAATCTTAAGCATAAACTGTTAATAGAGAGATACATAAACTGTTTTTCTGATGATTCCAGGGAACCAATATTAAATTTGCTTTTTCCTAATTCTAAAGAGTTGATTCCTGAAAATCAGCAACTCAGATTGTTTTACCCTGATAGATTCAGCATAAAATTGTCCACAAACTAAGGGTTATGATTTTTCAAATGTTTTAATTTGAAATTATCTCTGAAATAATTGTTAAATGCATTTTATGAACAGTAAGTTTTAGGTCTGATGCTTATTAAAAAGAAGTAGTTTGAAGAAATTGTGAATGTCAAGAGTGAATGCTAGCCAAAGTTTTCATTAATTTATTGATAATAACATGCTTTTCCACAGTCTACACAGACATCCAACTTGAAACTTTTCAACTTTTGACCTTCAATATTTCTAAGATCTATGCATAACATGCTGTAAAACACAAGTTTTTGATCGCAAACACTTTCCTCAGGAACGTCTTGAGATAGTTCTCAACAGTTGTGTTACAAGTAGCACATTAAAGAGGTAAGACTAATAGTTCCTACGGATACATTTATTGACATAAGTCTAGAATATCTCTCATGAAATGGCAAAGAATGCAACCGGATCCATCGTAATGTTTGCATTGAGGGCCACAGATAATAAGAAACATTTAAAAGCAGCTGGAAAATAGAACTGTTTCCTTTGTAACTTCAAAGAAGTCTGCTGTTTGATTGGATGATGGCTGCTGCTGATTTATGAAGAACCTACTTGCTTGACAACTAATTCTGTTTCTTAAGGAACCTGAGATGGCTGCCTATGATCACTGACAACAATCATATTTTCCTACCACTCATTTCAGCGTCAACTGTCACTCAAACTAGCTTTTATCACAAAAATGTTCCTGTTGAATTATAAATATTTTATGACTTCAAATAAGATGTAAGTGATAGCTACTTTTTCTCAACATTTCAACGGTAATGACAGACTGTACATATCCATTTCCATGTCAATTGTTCTGTTGTGATGTATTAATGGCATTGTTTGAAACAAGTTTTTGGACTTTGCTGGAAAAAGGACTGAATGGTATAAGAAAACAGGCAGTCTTTTTAAAACTTTGACAGGCTTTGCAATATGTTAATAATTTTCTTTTATGGAAAATACTACAAGTACAGCTGGCTCAAATGCTACTTTTGTATCTGGCAACAAATGATATTAACCATCAACATGTAACCAAGCAAGCAACTTGATAGGAAAACATTAGTAAAAAAAAACATGTATAGCAATAACATTTATATTCAGAATTCACTCTGAAGATAATGGCAGAAAGATTCTAACAAGAAGTATATGAAAAGACCAGGTCATAGGTCATAGTGAATTATATCAATCAAAATGAAGGCAATCAAAGAAGGTAATCAAAATGGCATAAGATATTTTCAAAATTGAAAGAATGAATTTATACTTCAGAAATTAAAAAGCCTTATAAATGGCCATTAGAATCGAAATTCATGTCATCCTTAAGAGATGGATGAAAGTATTTCATAGTCAGACAAAACATTTTTTTTTGACAAATAGAAGGAATAATGGAAAGATTTGTTGGTAAAACTATATAATACCATTGACTAGTAGCAGAATCATAACTGCATATTCAAGTATCTTGAAGCTGAAGTACGCTTAGAGACTCTGCTTGGCAATACTGCGGCTGATATAGACACCTGTTTAGGTTCCTGTTTATTCATGGAAGGGGATTTATGAGGTCTGCACAACCAACAAAAACATGGACGTGATGTAAGATCGCATGTGAACATGTAGTAAACATGGACACAGGAAATTACATGTCCAGTTGTGGGTGCAAATATTTGCCTGCGGTTTTCGAATTACGCAGATTAGTGAAACGGACCTGTGTCCTGTTTCGAACAGATTGATTTATTTGTTGTGGAGACACTCTGATCTGCTTTTAAATTAGAATGTGCTCTTTAAATGAAAACTCAAAATGAAATCTTACACCTACCTACATTTTGGTTTGTTATTTAAAATAAAATATTTTATACATCTAGATACTGTTTGGTTTGCTGATGTTCAGGAAAATCTATGTTTACACACACTCCACATCAGCATCATATACCTATATCAATATATATTTTAAAAAGTTTTTTCATTGTATATCATCAGTTAGGATATCAAACGCAGAATGAATATTGATTATCCTTATGTTCATTTCACTTAATAAATGGTGCCATTCAGAAAATAGAAAACTTTTATTTAATTTCAGCATTTCAGCACCATTAAAAAAATAGTTTATAATCAACAGCTGGTTATATTATTTTTACGGTTCAATTTAAAAACAGGAAAGAACTGTTTTAGCCATGCATACTTTAAATTGAAAATTATATACCTCTACTTTTCCCCCTAGGTCTTTAGTTATTTTTAGATTCCTTTCATCTGAATGAATATCAATGGATATTTAAATCATATCCAAAAAATCTTTTCAAGTTTGCCAGAAGGCTTTGATAAAATTGATTTCCTCCATAGAACTAGTTATTACTGAACATTCTATATTAAAATTATCCATTAATGGAAATTGAAATAGATCAAATTGTACAAATATAGATGCCAAAGCAGTTGGGAACACAACAAAATAATATTTTTTTAATTTTTTGTGTGTTTTGATACTTCAGCTGCTAAATCAATTTGTAATAAACCATTCTTGGTGGCTAATTTACAGGAATTCTTATAAAAATAACTTCAAATTTGTATGTGTTTAAATACTTCAGCTGCTAAATCAATTTGAAATTAATCATTATTGATGGCCAAGTGACAGGTATTCTTTTAACCAAATAAAATAATTTGGGATTTACTTCTTAATTTAAATATCTTGGATTATTCTTAATCCTGCAGTTCAATGGAATACTGTTTTCTTGATAGAAAAAATACCTACTCAATAAGCGTCAGTGTCAACATGTTTTTAAAAAGGCAGATGAAAGTGTAAAAGTACATTTCATACTTCTTTGAAGTTAATCCAAAACCTTCTAAAAGTCAATCTGAAGCTTTGTATTGAACTCTGAAAATAATGGAAGCGACACAAAGCAAATTGGCACCGTTGACGCCAGTACTATTTCAATTACATTTTGCATTGTAACACTTTTGATTTAATATCAGCCTTTGTGAAGAAATTCCAGAAAGAAATAAGAAGCCTTCTTTTTCAAAAATTATCTCCGCCTTATTAAATCGTCGCGAAACAGTATCAACTCTAAGACCAGAAGGAGGCTACCAACGGAAGTAAAATCAGAAAAAAAGGCGCCACTGACGCCAGTACTGTTCATATAATATCCAAGACGGTATGATTCTAAATTGGGGAAGAAGACCCTTAACTACAAGAATGCCAGGAACTTACAAATTCCTTCTGTGAAATAATGTGACATGTTTCTTAGTTGGATTGTCAACTTTGAAACCATGAGAGTGCCAATTTATTTAAAGAATGGCAGACTGTTTGTGATAATTTTTTCATAAATTGATAGTGTACATATTTCAGTTTATCATTTAGATACTTAAATCAATATTTTACATTATTATTGATTTTTTCAAGTTAATCAAATCAAAATATTTTCTTATCAATTTCATTTTAATTTCATACTTGATACTAAATGCTGTAAAAATTACAAAAAAGATTTTTCATAAGACTGTTTTCAAAAGTAAAACAATAATATCTAAATAGCAGAAAATGATATTTGTTTAATGTTTAGATTAGGTATTTTGGTAATAAAGATATTAAATCAAATCAAAAGTTCACATAAAATTGACATATACAATGAATTTTTAATTTTAAGATTTCCTTTAAACTTCCCCACACACTTCTAAACAACAAGATCATACAAATAGTTTGATGACTAATAATTTCAATAATACCACAAGGGAGATATACATGTCATTTATGATATCAAGCTTGAAATAAACAAAGAAACAGATATAAAGTTTTGAAAATTTGATATCCTCCACATTACTGTTTATCCAGACACATTACATATTTACCATTTCAATTCCAGTGCACGATTAGGTGCAATGTCAAACCAAAAATAGAGCCATTGGCTCTGTAGCTCATCAGGCATCATATCAAGTTTGCCTTATACAGGCCAGATGAGCTAGAAATGAAACTGATGTTACCTATTGCAAGAAAACCTATACAAAAATTACAAAACAAATGTAACGATTTCAGAATAAATTTCCTTACCCAAATGATTTATTATTATTCAACACTTTCTAGATCGCCAATATCAGACACTGAAAGAAGTCCACACTAAAATATCCAAGGAGAAATAAATTTGCCATAGACTGTCATCTAATGGAGAAAAATAGGTTTTTAAGATTGTGACCCCTGTGACCCTATTTGGGGTCATGGTGTCACGAAACCTACAGTTTAGAATCCCAATTGGCCAAGGAGTCTACAAGCAGTCTTTCAGCTCATTAGACCTTTTGGAGCTAAAGATGATGATGAAAATAAGTTTGTAAGGTTGTGACCCCTGTGACCCTATTTGGGGTCATGGGGTCACGAAATCTACAATTTAGAATCCCCATTGGCCAAGGAGTCTGCACATATCATTTTTAACTCTCTAGTCCTTTTGGAACTGGAGAAGAAGATGAAAATAGGTTTTTAAAGTTGTGACCCCTGTGACCCTATTTGGGGTCACAGGGTCACCAAAGTTACAAATTAGAATCTCCATATGCTTAGGTACCTGTACACAAAATTTCAGCTCTCTAATCTGTATGGTTCATGAGGAGAAGTCGAAAGTGTCAAAAGTTTATGGACGACGGACGGACGACGGACGACGGGCCATGCCATAAGCCCATCTGGACTTTCAGTCCTGATGAGCTAAAAATGTGAATATCTTCCTCATAAATTTCCTGAAATAGCCTTCAGTTTCATACAAAATCTTTTTAAACTTTGCAAGGTGATATAGTTGTATATTTAAACAATGAATCTGATTTCTTATTCATTTTATGAAAGTCATAATGGAAATATCAATATCCCTCAAGAACGAGTGGAAGATAATACGTACAGTACATATATTCAGATTTAAAAAAAATATTATCCAATCTTTTCAATGTTTTATTGAAATGTTAAAAGCTTCTATGAATGTGGTGCATAACTATAAATCTCTACTGCAAATTCCTTACAAAATTTGATATATTCTGTGAATCTGATATCACTGAAAGATGAATGTATTGGTTTCCTTAGGCTAGGATTATAGACATGAATGGTCAATAAACATTTTGTTTTGTCTATCACCGCCAGGCATGGAAATTGTAGACGGCCATTTATTTCCTTTTGCAAATATATGTGGCGTTATCTCTAGTCATTGCTCTCTGACTTCATAACTTCATCTCAAGGCTACAAGATACCGATAAGGCACCATGGATTCCACTGGCGCTGTCCTTTCCTGAGATTCCAACATTTATGTAACCTTGAGCATCCAAGAATATTTGCTAAAGATCTTGATAAATGAGCTTAGCTAAGCTTATTTTATCCTTGGTACTACAAAGGCAATCCTGTTTCTAAAATAATACCATCACAAGACGTTTGTTTATCAAATTGGTAAAATGGAATTATTACATTTTAGAATTTGTCATAAAATGGATGTCATGCAAAAGTGTGATCAGCCCTTTATTTCTAGCTCATGTTAATAATAGATCCAAATTTGTTAAAAAATTGACACATATTCTTGTGGTGTAATTATCTGTGTATTGCACAATCATTACATGAAATGAAAAAAGGGTTTAGTAATGTCTTTAATGGAGATAAAAGGCTTATTCTTAGGTAGCCATCATCTTCCATTAATCACCAGACACGTCCAGTTAATAGAGTTTTCCTCACAAAATGTTCTGAACTTTAACTCCCAAAGGTTCCATGGACCAACTATAGCTTTCTTTGGAACTTGAAAAGTTCATTAGGATATTCCTAAATCACTGACCACCAAGTTCTGAAAATTACAATTCAGCATCAATGTCTCAGGAGACCCTTTGCTCGGAAGGTCTTGAGCCAAATATGCATCTTCAATTGGGTCTGTCTGGTCTTATATTCTCTTCATAGATCACTGACCACTATTCTCCTACTTGTTTTCGACATTTTTTTATCTCTAGTCCCAAGAGTGCCTAGGTCGCGATTCTGGACCTTTTGGTAATAAAGTACCGTTCCCACAAGGTCTCCCGGCTAATTGGTCACCATCGAACCAGAGAAGAACCGCTTCATTCCATGGCGGACAGTCATCTATCAGAGTGTTTTCTTTTAACGGGACGAGGACTTGTTGGAATATTGAAAAATTGACCTTGTCCATAGCTGACTGTTGAATACAAGTAATAAATTTCCAGGCTTCTGGGATATAGGACTTGACAGTAATGCTATTCATCAGGTCTTCTGGATTTCCCTGGAATCTGAAGATCCTACGGGATTTGGAAATGGTGTCAGAGTTGAGAGTTCGATAGAATACTGGTTTGGACATAGATTCTATAGAAAGCTTTTCTGATCTTTTATTCTATAGACTAGCTTGAGCTGGGAAATAGAGAAGGTCAATTATAGACATTGGTTCCATAGAAAACCATTTTTGAAATGTATTCTTTAGAATATAAGTTTGTAAAAGTTTTGTCAAAAATGAAAATGATAAAAGTGGATATCATGGACCAAAACATATTTTCGGTCTTGGTGCTTTTGTGTAAGATGTGACAAAGTAAGGAACTATTTATATTTTTTTAATATAAATTTTAGAATTGTCAGAACACATGTTCAAAAGACCCCTAAAAAGCTAAGGTGATTTAGGAATGAACACAGCTTTCAAGCGATTTTCATTATGAAAATGGCTTGTATTAATACAGGAAGCAGCCTGTAATACCGTTCTGTGTCCCAGAAGGAAAAAATGGTCACAAGTGCAAAAGGCCCAAATCAAAATGAAAATCTCAAAAGCCTGAGAAGACTCCGGACTAGAAGCTCAATGACATGATTTGTGTTTTGAGTTCACCGAGTGGGACCATTTAATGGCGCCCTTGGGAAAGACATGTTGCTGGAATTACTTGGATTTCATCAGTGAAGATCTAAAGCTTTGCTGAATTGATTTCACCAAGTTTTACATGAAAATGGCACCGGGACAAAAGTTACAAATTAAAACATGTTGATGGTGAAAGTTGCATTTTTTTGTGAATTATGAGGTTCGAGCTTGCCAGCTTCACATCAGGTGATAAATCAAAAGTCTTGTATTCTAACTTTTTAAAAATTCATGAAGTTTGTTTAATGGTTAATTTCTCAGGGTTCACTTAGAACAGTAATAACTCTTGGTGCCCTTCTTTATCTAAAGAAGAAGATGTCGTCATCATATTTGCTATTTGAGGTTAAAGATTATGTTTGATCTTTGTTCAGAAAATAGGAAAATATTTCAATTTTTTTTTTTTTAAATGATGAAATGAAAACAAACTTTCTTGGCAATTTCTTTTCTGTACTTTAAAAAAATCCAATAATGTCCTAGTGCTTATCAGTACTGACAATTAAACTCCAAGATGGCTGCAATATTGGTACAGATTAATGGTAATACTGTCCTGAAAACTAATCAAACATTAACTGATACTGCTTGCCAGACAACTACTTTTATTGTGCAATCAATCCAGACCCAAGATGAATCTCAGATTTCAAACTCGGAGGCAAACAGGCACTCTCTTCATTGTTCCTTCAAGTATCAATTGAAACCCTCTTCTCAATTAGTAGCCTGATCGAATGAACTTCAATAACCGCAAATTAAACATCTTCTTTTATCTCTGTATCACTGGCATTCCTGATGGCTTTTTTCTTTCATTCAATTCTTCTTCTGATTCATCGATACTATTTGACACTATCAACTGCAAGTCTCTTAATTGGGTCAGTCTTTTTCTCCGTTCTTTAATTCGCACAACGAAAACTCACATTTTCCAGAAGAAACTCTACAGCTCTACATCCTGGGTTTTGTATCAACTAAGATCATAAGCCATGATTCATTCTATTACTCGAGGATCAAAGATGTTTTCTTCAGCCCATTTACAACAAATTTTTTCCAGCGCCAATATACGACTTCTGAAGACATGAGGCTAAATCTATGATCTCAAGGTCTAATTAAAAGTAAAGATATAGTGACTTTTGTAATTTGAAATAAAACAAGACTGCCATCAACTAAGCCCAACATAATTTCCTGGCATGATATTGGAATAGGCCTACTTTCCTTCTTTCTACTTTCACTTTCCTTTTCATCTGGTTTAAAAACTCCTTACTGACATTCTTAAGAACAGTATGTACATTAAGCTTATGAATGATATTGAAATAACCTGAATACAACTCTATTCATGAAAATATGCTTTGAGGAAAAATACATATCATTTTTGCTCACATTTGCGATTTCATAGGAAACCATAACTGGGAGATAATCTTAGTTTCTAATTTGGTACATGATAAAGAATGAAGTAAGAGTATACTTTCTGGTTAATATGAATATCAATATGAAGATGATGAACCTGATGATGCTAATTATGATGATGATCAATTTAATAGAGCTTTTGATTATTTTGTTTTCATATTTTCATAATTTTTTCATTAAACATATGTCACTCTTCAAAAACAAGTAGAAAAACATTTCAAAAATAATAATGTATTTTAATTTTAAAGACATTGGAAATCCTAAAGACAGACCAAAAAACAATCCAATTTCTAAAATTGTTCCATGAGAAAATAAAATAATTAAGAAATTTTGAGCACAAAAATTATCCCTGTATCCAGACCACAAAGAATATCTCATTATTATTATGTACAGCAGATGAAGGGTTAAGAAAAAATTAATCCAAAGCTTAAAATCTGTCGCACAAAAAAGCGACTGAGGATAATGGGAAAGTGTGATTCCAGGAAACGTGTCCATGTTTGACCAAGAACGGTCATCTATCTGATTGTGTTTGACCTCATGTATCTGATCAAGTCAATGTTGTGGTCAAATATTTGACCGTTCCCAACCCAAAAAGTTGATTTCAGATCGGGTGGTCAAATATTTGAAGTTGATTTGTATCCCAACTTGCTTCTCACACATATTGATTGGTCATTCAATGATTGAGATAGCCACCAATTTGATCACCTTGCAATTGTGGGTTGCAGTTCATGCTGTCGCCTTTTTCTTTACATAACAACTGGTTTTTTTCATGGTATTATATCATAATTGATTCTCTCAAAATAAATTTTTACAAACATCTTGTTTTGGTTCATAAAACATCACCACTTCTTCATAAAATATTTTTCAAAATCAAACATCATAATTTTTATTCCCAAATATTTTTGCCCAAAAGATAAAATATCAAGTTCTTCCTCCCCAAATAACCTTAAATCAATTAAAGAAGAAGTCAGCATTTTTAGAGACACAAAGCTCACCACTCTTCAAATATTAAAAGAAATCTTTGTGATCCCCATAAATGTTTTAATAAAACTGCTAATCCTCGAATCAAAGCCCACTTCTCTGAAAGCATTAAAAGATTAGGGAGAACAGGGTCCCCTACCAATGCATTGTGACAGAGCTCTGCGACACATTTGACTTCCACTGAGGGTCCTTTGTGATTCTGAGCGTTGCGTCACTTGATTGAAAGAAGCGAAAATAATTCATAATTGATTCACAGGAACTCTTCATCAATACGTTGAAAAACGTAAACTTGTAATCGACGTCGTTGAAACTGCAGGTGCTGATGGTCACAAGGGACGTAGAACAATGCCCATGAATCACTTCTTCGCCAAATACGCGTTTTAGCAAAGCCATTGTCGTCGTAACAATGACGTTAATAACTTGGACGGGTAACGCCACATTCATATCATGTGCCGAAACTTTTAATTTCCCTTGATTTGAAAGCTCTGTAATAATCGCAATTCAATTTTTTCATCATTGGAATCCAATGAACCATAACTAGTGGAGGTTTGCAGTGTTATTAATGAGAGCAAATCAGCTATGGCTGTATTCAAGGACAGAGCTATTTTCCAAAGTGCTCTTCCTCTCTCCCCCCCCCCCCCTTTCCTCTTCCTTCTCTCCCCCCTCCCCCTTTTCATCCTCCTCCTCCCCCCTCCCCTATGACATTGTGATGAGCATTCTGTGATGCCTTTGGATAACTAACAAAGAATTTATGAAAAAGATATTAAATCAAATCAAATATTTGCTATGTTCAATTTTTTAATTATATGTGGTTAACACGGTACCATTAAGATGTCATTCAAATTTAATGAAAATATTTTTGGAAAATATTTGATTCAGAAAGTTATTATTTTTATACGTAGTTTGATTATTCTCGCGGGTGTCTAAAGCTATATCTTATGACTTGACAAACAAAATACATTCATAATTTCATCATGTAATAAATCAACACATTTTGATAATTAACATTAATTATTACCAGAGACTATTCAGCTTTTTAATTAAATCTAATATCTTGCTTCATTAATTGATATTTATTTCAAATTTATTGCTTGAATAAATTCCTCATGTCTGCATAATCCCCATTCTTTCGAGGATCCCATCGCAAGTTCTCCAACTGTAAAATTCTTGAATATTTAAGACATAAGGCATTATATTGTGTAACGAGACTCTAATCTGATTAATAGGACACCAGCTAATGGCTTGGGGGTTCGTTAAGTTAGGACCATACTTCCTGTAACCCCAAAACTCTTGTGCTGCCAATATTGGCGCCAACGGACAAGGAACGTCAGGAGACAATGGCAGGTCCATTAAGGCAGCGAACATCGAACTAAAACCCTCGATAAACTACAAGATGATCGAGATTTTGCGACAACACTAGATCTTCAGACGCGTGTCAACTCGAAACACAAGCCTGTCACAAAGCATTGTGGGTATTGACTTGCCAGCATTCTTTTTCAGATTCTTTTCGACTCGAGAAATCAATACAAAGACGTGTGACCACGTCCCTAATGATTCAGCTGATGGTGATGGGCTTGTATCAAAAGAATGACATGTGTTGAAAAACAAATATATACCCTGGCTTGAGCACAATAGGTAAAGAAGTTGATACAAATACGACCATCAGCTTGTTAGCTGTTCAATAGAGAAGAAAGTAGCTAGTGAACTTATTACAAACATAACCGTCCGCTTGTTAGTCTTTCAGTGGCTTGGTACAGTTTTTAGCTACCTTGTCTTTGAGTGAAGTTATTACAAACATTACCATCCGCTTGTTAGTCTTTCAGTAACTTGGTACAGTTTTTTAGTCTTTGAGTGAAGTTATTACAAACATTACCATCCGCTTGTTAGACTTTCAGTGTCTTGGTAGTTTTTTATCGGTACCATGTCTTTGAGTGAACTTATTACAAACATTACCATCCGCTTGTTAGACTTTCAGTGTCTTGGTAGTTTTTAACAGTACCATGTCTTTGAGTGAAGTTATTACAAACATTACCATCCGCTTGTTAGTCTTTCAGTGACTTGGTACAGTTTTTTAGTCTTTGAGTGATACTCCGTCTTTCAAAAGCTTCCTCAGTTACACAAGCTCTGACAACTTGATTCAGTCCTGGACTTTAATTTGTTAACCGTTTTTATAGCAAAAATATTGCTAATTTGTATCTCCACTTCTCAATGAATAAGGAAGAATTCTATGGATTTTTCAACTTCTTTATTACAAGATTGCGACGTTTCGGTATAGATATATACTAACACCGTTTTCAAGCTTGTAATAATGAAGTTGAAAAATCCAAAGAATTCTTTCTTTTTCATCCTACAACTTCTAAATGCCTCTCAAAGAAGTTGACTTCTCAATGTTAAAAGTTATGCAGGGTTTGAATATCAGCTTTAAAGAGTTGCTTTTTTTCATCATATATCATGAAAATAATCATGTATGTAAAATCATATGTGCCCTATTGCCTCTTTCAATATTTTAAAATTAATTTGATGGTTATCATGAAATCTGTTTTCATTTGACAATATGTCAGCACATAAAATAATGAAAGAAGGTATAATCATCATCACACACATACAAACAAAATTACCAAATAAAGAAAGACAACACTGAATATTTCAATTCAAGTAAAAGTGCAGAGGTGGCAAATATTAAATTTAATCATAATCCAAAACAGAAATAAATTTATTGGCATAAGCATAATTATGAATTTGAAAGTAGTGCAAAATAACTTAACTTAACTTTGACAATATGGGCCCATATTCCAAAGACATATTTTTGTGTGGATTTTTCAAAAGTGCAAAATATTCTAAAATCTAATAAGGAATCTTTGGGGTTCTGTTGTCTGGACTACTTAAGCTGACAACAAATTTACATGGACAACATAGGAGTACTTACTTATTTATCCTGGGGGTAGCGGAGAAATAAGGGGACACTTAAATTGTTATCTTGAATAATCAAGTTAATATAAATCAACCTTAGAGTAACAAAAAACAATTCATTCATTCAAAAAAATATCAAAATTAAGACCAATCTTATGCATTATTCATTCTAAACATAGTCAAAATTGCTAAAAGCAAATATGAAATCAAATTAATTTGCTGTTGAATAAGAATACATAAAACATGACCACTAAGCTTGGTTCTGATTGATGAAAGGTTAAGGACCTAAAGGGGGATAACTCTCATTCATCATGTCATCTTTGGTTGTATTATGTACTTCCAATACCAACCATTTGTTAGTTATGAATAATGATGGATGTCATATAGGACAAAATACCCTTTCTCAGATTTAGTAACTGTAAAAAAGATGGACATGCATACACGTTCCTGAGAAATTCTGATCTCTATGCAAAAAGAGTCATTTAAAAAAAATATAAGCATGTCATAAATGAATAATGATTAAAACATTCATAGAAAAACAAAATGATAGATGTATAATCCAAAACTGACAAGGACTTTCCATTTTTTCCGATGTGATCTTCAGTTTCTTAGACAAATCAATATGAAAATCCCCTAAACCTCAGACATATTGACTTTCAAATGATTAGAATTATTTATGACACCCTTGGAAAATGACAAAGTAGAGAGCATAAGCCGTTACACAAAGGCATGAAAAGTTTCCAATTATTCAAATCAGAGATAAAATTTCCAGTTGGTCTGCAAAGCTAGAAATAACCTCGCATCAAGTAGACCAAACGCTTATATGGCTAGTTCTTGATAATTCTAGTTGTCCCGTATGTCTTTTGAACAAAGAACAGATTCAAATGGGTGTCTGTTTTGCAAAAGCACTTAATTCTTCTGATCAATCGAAACAATTCCGATTCGGAAATCTTCGATACAACATGGAGAACTCTGATCAGATTTATCTCTTAGGAAGACGTGGTGGATGTAGGAATATTGAAAGGGGGTTCACCTTTTGAAAAGATGGGGGTTTCCCTTGGGGTCAACCAATTTCAAGGATTATTTTTTAAAATCTTCCAAAAGTGGCTTGAAACCCAGCAGAAATTGCCACTGAATAGTAGCAATGAGCAGTATGTGGTCAACTTTTTCCGAAAACATTTGTCCGAATGTGTTTCAAAACAGGGCAAAAGGGTTTAACTTTTAGTGAATATGCAATGTTCGATAACAAGCTTAAGAAAACTTTGAGAATCAGTCTCAATATAAAACAACCTCTTGTAAAAAGTTCAGGCTTTGATAATCATTCCATAGTGTGAAGCCATGTATAAATAAGTTGAGACTATTGAATGAGCAGCTCAGTACTTACTTGTTCTCCAGAGAACACCATCCACAGTAGGGATCCTTGGCACCGAGACATTCCCCACAGGTTCGGAACTGCTGACAGTCTTGTACTTTCAGTTTCGTCAGCTGCAAGATAAGATTGAACTTTAAATTCAATGTCTTGAATTATGTTACAAAGGATTTTTGAATAATACTTATTAACATTTTTGGTTGGTTATGATTTTTGGTAATCTTAGATTTTTATATTATCATTGCCATCGTCATCATCATCATCATCATCATTGTCATCATCATCATCATCATCATCATGTTCATTTCACCATCATCATCATCATCATCATTGATTCTTAAATTCTATCATCATTGACTTCTTCATTCATGCTATCATCAAGATCATCAAGATCATCATCATCATCATCATCATCATCCAACATAGCAATGATAATCCCCATTTTATCACCATTATTGCTATCATCTTCACCATTGCTATTATCACGATAAAGTTTATCATCACCACCATAATGATGATACCCATCATCATCAATCAAAGTCTCTTTTCTCAAATCTCAGATTATCTCATCCTCCATATCCAAACTACCAATACTATAATTACTCTCACCCAATACATATTCAAGAGTCATCGACTCACGCTAAGAAGATGAAAAACATGTTAAGATAATTGGAAGCAAAACTACAAAAAGAGAGGTTAATCATTAGAGCAAATTTAACTTTTCCGACATTTTCCATTACGATATTGATCCTTGATGTTTCTTTAGTTGCGAGGGACATTAATCCATGATCTACGTGCGTGTAGACCATAATGGTACTTATGCAAATGGCCGCCGAACTGGTTCAGAAGCTGTCAGAATAAGTCATAGGGACTATAATCACCCTGACTAACGCATGTGATTCCCTGCCATCTACCCATGATCTTTATTTACCTATAGTAGTCGGAGAGAGACCTGTATTTACTAATGGTAGGTAGAGAAAGGTCCGCAATTTGACCAGCTCGAATCACCCTTGACCAGCATGTTTGGAATAGGAGAGTTCTTTGAAAAGACCCGGTAATTACCGTCCAAAGACTGTGGTTAAATCCCTATATAGATGCTTGACATGGAAATCTCATTTGATAGAGTTTGTTACATGGATATAAGACCATGCAGTGCTTTATGGGTTCATGCGTTCAGACGAATTTTCAGCCAACCAGGATCAAGGGATTTAATCTTCTTTAAGCTCGAGATTGATGTAAGAATTTATTTCAGGTAGAGCTCATGCTGGGTAACCTTGTAGGAATAATCTGAAGAAAGTTTTCATCCAATTAATATTTAGATTTTGTTTTGATTATGAAGGATATAGATCACTGAACAAAATTAAATTTAATGTCAAAATTATTATTTAAAATGTGACAGCATCAGTCATAGTCTTGTAGATAACCGTATTAACAACAAGTTCTATGAGAGATGTTTCAGGTAGAATTCTAAGGACCAAAATTAGTTAAAGATAATTCACGATGCTCATCATCGAACCTGCAGGTTACTTGCTCTTGGCTTCATGGAAATGTAAAGCAATACATAAAAGATTATTCAATCAATTCTTTCATTAAGAGCTCACAGCATGCATCAGGAAGGTATACTTCTTAAATCAGACTAGAGAAAATTTATATTGACATTCGATAATATGCCGTCTTGACGAAGTCACGAGATACGATAATAAACTTGATCAATTAGCAGAACAAAAGGTCAGGATTAGATCATGTTAGTCATGAAATATACCACAGACCTTATTTGACTTTTATGCCTAGGGAATAAATCAGCATATCGCTATTTCTGCATGCAAAGAAGTAATAAAAGCATGATCCTTAATTCCAACCGATGTCGTAAGTTCATGACTTACACCAGGAGAATGTATTTACGATGATCTTACGATGAATCTTCATCATTCGCAAATCAGGATAAAGGATTACAAGTTCAAGATATATATCATTCCTCAGTCTTGAGGTTTCGGACTAATATTTTTACGAGATGCCAAAGACCAAATCTCAAACGTTCTTTATTGATGAGGAGTTTCTAAGCCCTAGAATATCAAGGCTTATTATTCAACGTTTGAAATAACCAAGATTACTAGCAAACATCAAACTCTGTCAAATTGACAATAGGAACTTGAAATGTAGTACAAAACAAATTTTCAATGTCCTAAAGAAGAATATCATCTTTCATTATCAAAAGTAAAATGTAATCAAGATTAAAACAAACATCAAGCTCTGTCAAATTGACAATAGGTACTTAAATCATCCTGTGCAAAACAAATTTTCCATATCCTAAACAAGAATATCATTGCACATTATTAAGTGTAAAATGTAAACAAGATTATTAACAAACATCATCGTCAAACTCTGTCAAGTTGACAAGAGGTACATAAAACCATCCCACACAATACAAATTGATTTCAGAGAAGGAAGGAATAATTTATCTAATCACCGAGCTTTGCACTGACCAGGCAACAAGAGGGAAATGAGATGGGCAGAGAATAATATTATCATGAAAATGATGCGACTTGGAATAATTCCTGACAAATTGGAATCGGTAACAATACTGATCCACAACCACATCTTGTTCTATTTCGAGATGAACTCATTATTTGATTATGGAAAGAGATCTAGAATAAAGGTATGGAATTAATTTTCAGACACGTGGATGTTTTCTTTGCGGCAGAGTTTATAATGACCTCTTACATAACAAAAGCTTCATTTTTTTATATCTTTAAGATTCTGTGATATTCATGACGTAAAAAAAGTAATCATTTCCTTTTCGTAAATAATCATTCATCTGCACGCAAAGAAGATACAAATATACCACCATGAGAAATTTCCATTTCAGATACAGAAAAGTTTGCATGTCAAGAGACCATCTCATAAATTTTAATGCTTTACTCTAAACCACTAACTTTCATTTATATCCCATTAAATGTATTATGACAAAATGAGAGCAATAAAATGCTCTTAAGTAACATTGGAGTTGGTTACAAATTTAATTTTTTTCTCGATTCCAATTTTCTTTTGGATGAATCTTAGATTGGTGTTATTATAGAATTCTCCTTGAGATGAGCCTGTTATGAATTTCCTCTCAATTGGACCGAAATGTTTTCTCTGAAAACACTGTAATCGCATAGAATTATTTTGGGAGGGAAAATGCAGTAATTGTGAAATTTGACAAGTTGTTGTTGGATGCTAGTCATTAATTTCAATGTTGACGTTCGGCGATATGATAATGAATGCAAACACATAACGATAAAGGTGACATAACATACTAATACGATTTGATGCATATCGGGAAAACATCCGATGCGGACAACCGATCAAATTAACTTTACGACAAATCTGTCAGATAAAAACGACTCCAAATATGACACAATTATAACCCTGCTACTAAATCTGATTGGCCAAGATGTGCATGACTGTCAATAACCTTTTTCATGGGGTCGATTTTTACGATACGATGTAATTGATATTTAAGTAGCGTCAACATGGTTTGACATTTCACAATAGAGGAAACCTACTGAATCTCCCCTCTGGAAAGTCTGTATACTTAATTTCAAGAACTCAAATTTGCAAGGAAATGAATTTGGAACATAATTCCACAGTCCCGTTTACAAAAGATTTACAAAGTTGACTCTGCTGAGACTAGGTACAAAGGTATCTTGGTTGAGAAATTCCGAACCTCACATGGCGTCACCTATGCTCGATTGAGCAAATTTGTTCACATCTTAACGGCTAAATGGTTGTTAGCATAAATATGTGTTCTCCCATAACTTGCATAGCAAGCTTCATGCTTATGTTATCTTTACACATCTACTTCTACTTCAAGATTTTACATCAAAGATTTACTCTGAGCATGAAATAAGTTACGAGATAAAAATAATATTCAAAATGATTTTATCAGCTTAGACATTCCAATATCAACATCAAAGGGAAAATGTGTTGTAATCTGTCAAAATGCTTCTCATCTTCAGCAGCGCAATTACTTTTGAAACATTATATTGAGCATAATTCTAAATTCATGCAATACCCCCTCGTTAAGCCGGGTCTGTTTGATTTGTAATCCCCAAATATTTTAATTCAATTATTTTGTCGGGCAGCAGACACTGTTGCCAATGAGTCATTAATTACAACAGGGACTTTCTGTTGAGAGCCAAGTCAATGTTTCCAATCGTGTCAACAAATCCAAAATGGCCGCCATTGTCGTCTGCTTCCCCTATCCAAGCTTTTAACCATCAAACAAGATTGCAATGCCATTAAATTTTAATGCTAGATTCACATATTTGATGAGTGAATGCGAAAATGATATTCCTTTACTCCATTATGAAATTAGTCATCAGTCTGCATGACATGATTGAATAGACGGGTGGACCTAACCAATAGAGAGGGAGGGAAACTATCGCCTTGGGCTACTCCCAGCTAACTTCTGCAAAACTCCATGGAAGTCATCATGATTAAAACGCAAGTGACGAACCTAAACACGACTCGATTGCAATGAAATACAAAGGAGAAAAATTAATCCATGCCAGAGAAAACAATTAGAGGAAGCCAATATATGAAATTACACCAAAGTTTTGGATCGTTGTGTTTAATATTCTTTAAAAATATTGAAGAAGAGTTTTGTCAATCTAAGACGACGTGATTACTGAAGTGAAGAGCAAATTATGATCTAGAATCAGTGAGGAGAAAAATATCCGAGGCATGTAATCAAAATCTTAATCTAATTAAAACTGACATATCCAACTTGAGCGTAGTTTTCTTCATACTTGAAAGAGTATGCAGAATGTGATTTTCCATAATTATTTTTCCTAAAGAAATGCATATTGGATCTTCCCGAAGATACAAAAAGACGCCAATAATTGTGAAATGACCTTTGACACTGAATGCCTGCAACAACTAATTGACTGGGAGGAATAATGCTCGGTTTCGCAAGAAAACACTGGTTGCTTTGCCGGACGTCTAACAAGTCTAAAGCCCTGTCTAATGAAGCTACGTGAACAACATTTCCATCTCCAATATTTCCCATATTTCTCTGATTTCATTTACTTCACTAAGCCTTAGATCCATCAGTACTAAAGCATGGATTTTCTTTAATAAGCAATCAGCTGAAGATGTGATTATGCCAAACATCAAAATCACAGATTTTAATATTAAACCCAGCTTCTGCAAAACTGTTTCTCAAAGAAAATTATTACTAAGAAATAACTTGTAAGAAAATTGCAAAAGTGTTAAAAACAAAGTTTGCAGATGTTTGTCATGACAAGACAAAAGGAGCGTAATTAATTAAACAATTGAAAATAATTTCGTAATTGAAAAAAAATCAGACTTCTCTTTTGAGATTTGAAAGCAGCTCCAAAGCCATGCCTCCGAGACATTTATTTGTTAGGGAACCCTCATTGCAAAGAATTGACACCACATTGTCTAAAAATGGTGAAAAAAAACACACAACAGACATTGTTTCGCTTCCCCCTTTTAATTCAAGGTTGAAGGATCAACTTCAAAAGACAGGCACCAGGCCTCGAGGACAAATTGTACCGTAACACATGTCACTCTGAGAGCAGCTTGTCAAAGCAGAGCGAATCAGCCTCCTTTCGACAACGACATGCATTGACAGATGCACCCTGGGTATTCAAATTCAACGCAGTTGAAATGCACTTCAAACTCTTCGGAAATAGAGGCCAAATGTGTTTTCTATGTAGCAAGCCCTGAGTGGGTAGGACCAAGAAGTGAATTATTGTACTGCATAATATAAGAAATGTAATGTTTGATGAACATTTAGAGAAAGGTTAACAATTTATATGAAATTATGACAAAATAATTTATTACACATGACAAGTCATTGAAAAATGTGGAAGTGGGAATTGTGAAATACTGTTTGTACATTACGTTTAATAAAGAATCTTTTTTTTCAAATTAGTCTCTTAAATACATTTTTTCTACTTTTACAGCTCACATATAAAAGTGAAACCTTAAGCCTAAACCACATAGAACAATCCATAGCTACTAATACTAAGTCCTTGAACAATACCATATCTGATAATCCCATCCGATATGAATCACCTAATCCCTAAAATGGACCCTATAACATGGAAAACCATCTTGAAATAGGCGACGAATCTCCCGCAATGTACGACCAATCGAGTGAAATGGACGCCAACTCACTACCTGACCATCATAAGCTATTAGGCTAATAACATTCAACAAGGACAAATGACTCCCCTGACTGTCAGGAAATGAAACATATTCCATGCTGGTAATTAACTAGGGTCAAATTAACAAAGTAATAATCACCCTGACACGCCCCTACGCGAAACTACAGTCACTTTGATGAAATTGGATCAGTTTGAAATGTGCTGTTGATTATTTGGAGTATACTGCTAGTGTTCACAAAAATTGTTCATTAGTGATTGATTAAGTTTGAGAGTTCTTTTGTTAAGAATATCATCTTTTTCTTCAAAGGAAGATTATAGGCTGTGTTAGGCCCGCTGTGTTAGGCTTTCGATAAATTGAATGAACTAAGAATAGGAAAAAAGGCCAGAGAGACATTTCTTTTTTTCTTGATGGTTGGGTAGCTGTACATAACAATAAGAATTAAAATTTGTTTGCAAATCAGATAAATAATACAAAGAGCTCCTGATTTAGGAATTCTGAAGAAATTGGAGAAATGGAAGGGGGAAGCAGATCACCTTGTAGTACACCCTTCATTCAAACAGTAGAATTTATGGATCTCTCTTTGCCTTTGAAAATTTATCAATGACTTTTTACAGACAGGAAATTCCAGTCTTCATTATGGAACAATTGTTCAAAATTTGCAAAGAAAGACTATCAATATTAATATCAATTTCAATTCATGTCCAGAAGTCTAACTCTCCACACTAATCAATTAACATAATCATGTGTGAACAATTACCTCTATGCATACAAAAACACTTAACGGAAACATGAATATAACATTTTGATGACGCCCACGAGACTACATATACAATGAAATCAGTGCAAAGTACCTATGGGAAAGCGTTGCTTTCACACAGCTTTTATTTGACCGTTACTGATTTTCTCGTTAGGAGTGTTTACCTGGGTAAATACATGGTTGCATCAGGTACAGATTTACCTGTGATTCATAATGAGAACTAATTTACCAATGACTAATAACAAGGATATACCCCTGATTTCATGAACTGTGTGTGCACATGTTTGATGTTTGATAGGGACGTTAACTTGTGTCATTCTGAGAATAATTTGCTTTTCCTTTTAGATAATAAAGTCCCATCTTAGAACTTTCATTGCCAATTAAACAGTTATCTATTTTCCTCATTTCAGTAAATTTGAAATATTATCCCAATATTGGCTTTATCACATTGCAGCTAGTTCAAATGTCTTTCTCATAATCCTGCATGCAAAACAAAGAACCAGGGACTCCCAATTTTATAATTTTCCAGTACGATGCATTTTTGGAATAGAACCACCTCTCTTCTAAGTGCTTGGCTAATACTCTGCCTACTGAGCTACGTCCCTACATTGCATCATGTTAGACTTACTGATGATTCATAAGGGCATGTTGCCCTAGGCTTGTTACCTCGGTTACCTTGTTCAGATAGTGACAAGGACATGTTGTAACTCTAGACAAATTCAATCTCCTTAATTATTATTTTACCTAAAAATTAGTCTCCTTCAAATAAATCTTACTTACTCCTGAAAATGAAATTTTGATACTTTTCAAATTTGTATCAAATAACCCCATTTCTTACATCTTCGAAACTCACTGAATCTGATATTACAAAATCAAAAGACTTGAGGGTAACCTTTTAGAACTGAATCAAATTACTTAAATTAAGTTTGTCCGTAGATGTAATTTAATTACCTGTTTTCAAATTTCAACATTGAGATTTTCTACAAAAACTTGATAAATTGTTGATCAATATTTGAGCTATTTTAAAATCATCTAAATTTTAAAGTTGGTATATGTAGGTTTATGGACATATGAGTAGAACTACTTTCCTCTGTCAAATCCTAAACCTAAAACCATTCATGCACTTTGACACCTGCCACTCTTTCGTTTCCTTTTTTTTATTAACCTAGCTACCTGTGCAAGCTATTACCTGTGTTCATTTTGCAAAAATATCAATTTTCAATGAATACTTGGCAAAAACATAATTCATGTCAATTTATAGAAAATTAAATTCTCTATGATTACCTGAAAAGAATTTAAGACAGTTGTGTTTGTGTTAGACAAAATTATCAATAATAAATGAATAGGCAGAATAAATGTTCAAAAATAATTACAAATATGATATTGACATTTTTTCATTAAAAATAAGTTGAAAGGAGAAAAAAAAGAAACAGGTTAACCTTTGTGAAAAGTGACAAAGAGTTATTTTGGACCATTTTCATTTTTTTAATAAAGCAACAACCTGTGTTAATATTTCAATACCTTGAATAAATTTACAACTATCACAAGTCAAGAAAATGTTCAATGAACAAAAAATACAAAATATGCAGAGTATAAAACATCATTATTCTTAACAACAACGACAAGTTCAAACACCTTCGCAAGGCGTATTTTCGCAACAGATGCAAGAAAAGTTGAATTCTAAAGCTCAAGCAATTCTCGATCACAATGGATAAAGACTGTTGCATTCTTATAAGTGAAATCTCTTTCTTGCAGCTGCCAGCCATCAATATTTCAAGCAATGCATGCACAATTATCAATATTGACTTCAACTTTCAACAAAAAATATTGATTTATGCTTTCAACTATAAGGGGGTAGAGTAACAGTTTGCAAACGTTAAATCAATAGTAAGCTATGACTTCTTTTAACCATGAACCTTTTATTTGGTTATATTTGAATGGTTAAAGTGTCAATTTATGATACAAATTTTGTTTTGATGAAAAATGGTTGTTATTCAGTCTTTAAATGATAAAGTTATAAGGAATTCTGTTTATTTGGATGAATGAGTTAATTTTTTACAAAATGTCTTATTAATTTGATTTGACGGAATCAATTTTAAAATATTATCAAAATAAGATTAGCTAAATCAAACTATGAAAAAATATATGATGACATTTCCATCATTTACATTTTTACAATTTTAGCCCAAAATTGCCTTTTCTACATCAAATGCCTCGAGAAAAGTAAACTCCACCTGTTTTGAAGAAAGAAATTTGTTATTAATTCTTGTACAAAATACACGATGTCGAAGCCCAAAAAGTGCAAAGTTTCAAGGCAAAGCCTTCTAGCTATTTATCTTTTAGAGAAATCAACTAAGGAAGAGAAACCTTATCTTTGAAGGAGACAAGATCACAGGATTATTTCCCTTTTCGAACTCTTCTGAATTCAAACATCAATCTCCTTGAAAAACAATTTTTTTAGTCAGAATTGAAATTTCTTGATCTATTCCCCCCCCACTGTGAAGTTGACTGTGGAATTGTGAGTCTTTTCTAGATTTCTTTAGAGGTTTAACAAATATTTTCAAATGTTAGAATAATGTCAATTGGAGAGAAGATTGGCGATGAGTTTTGTAAGTTTGACGGACAGTTTTGGAAAAATTTCCATTTTAGAGTGCCGATTCAAAGGAGATCTAACAAATCTTGCAAGTTGAAATACAAATCTGTCAGTATTGTTTTTACCAAAATTGACAAATTTCAAAGCCTTCGTAATGGAATTTTCAAATTCACCAAAAAGTTCACTTGCATTGTATAACAGAAAATGAGAATTTGTTTTTCATTGAAAATGAAATCGTTTTTCATCACAAAAGCAGAAACTACAAAAACTTCTAATCATGAAAGTGCACAAGAATAATCAACAAAATCAAGTCGTATTTTTTCAAAAACAAACTTTTCCCAAAATACAACATGCTCGACAATAAACAAAGAAAATCGGGGAAAATCATAAAATTGAATTTTTTTCGAAACATTTTACATTGATTGCTACTTAATCCCTTGTTCACAACTTCCCTTGGAATTATCTGAGATTTTTTGCGAAATATGGTCATTCAAGTGACGTAATGTCTTGCCCAAATAACAATCGACCATTCATTAATATTGTACGATTGACACACGCTAATGGACGATCGTCTAAGCCTCTCTTCTCTTGATGATTTTAACTAGCGCAGATGCATGCGTCCGAATTCTCCCGTTATTTATTTTCTATGTCCATTAGTGAAAAAGGCCAAAGAGCATTTGTTCATCTAAAAACACATTCCTTGCTCCCAAATTATTGTAGTTTAAGTGATTTTAGACAATACAGATGAGCACTTGTTTGCCAAATTTGTCATTTCTTCTTGTTACCAGGGAAGGCTGAACTTTCAACATGTGAAACTGGAATTTGTAAAATTCAATCAAAAGTTTAAAAAATATTTCAAACAAAGCAACCTCGAACAATCAGGAAAATTAACATTCCTTTGTAAACTTTTAACAAAGCCTGTAATGCATGACGCATTTTGAAAGAAATAACACTTAGATTAACGCTTTGTTTAACAAATGGTATTTGGTGATAAAATCTTAGATTTAAGCCTAAATAAGGATCAAACAGTTTGCCAGTATCAATGGCCGAAAGACGCAATACGCTACAGGTCTATTGTATTTTATACGACGGATCTAATTCATGCAGGGAGTTTTCCCACGCGAGAATTTACTGTATGAATGAGCTTGTACACTCGGCCGTCAGGTGCTTTCTGTTCCATTCTCAGGTGTGACACTTACCTGCACACCTTGACCTAACGAGGAAATCTTACCTGAGATATGAATGAAGAATGACTCACCTGTATTCAGGTGTATTCAAAACTCTCTAGTTGCTAGCCACTGTGTTATGTGACTCCAATCTATCAAAGCCTTATCAAACAGGATCTTTCAATGAAACTATTTAGGTGTCTGACAGAATTTTCTGTGTTTCTGACCTAATCCTACAAATAAAATATGGAGGGCTAACAGGAAATACTCTATTGAGAATTGCCTGGGAATATATACTCTATAGTTCATAAAATAATTTTTTTTATGGTACTTGAAAGGCACATATACATTAAAAAGCATTACTGTGAGAATATTTAAATAAATTTAACTATCACCCTGCTATGGTCAGCATAAGCTGCTGAGACTTAATGAAAATAAGCCAGGTATAGTTGATATGTTAATATTCAAATTACCAGGTCAGTTACTTAATTCTTTGCAAAGTAGATTTGAAATGTCATTATATCCTCTTAAATCAGTGTGCCATATTTTACTCATGTACAAAAACATCAACTTCAGCCTTTTTGTTGAAAAACATCATGATTATCAATTCAAGCTATGATTATACTATGAATTGACCCCTTGACATCGGCAACATTTAAACAGTTATTTTGTCAAATCTATTTCTTGCTGGGTAATCAGTTCATAACGATCTCCTACTTTTCAAGACAGCTAGCAGAAACTACAGAAACCACGAGGTCAACCATTTCCAATTAAAATCATTTTCAAACCAGGATTTTTAGAATGACAAAATCATAGTAAAATGAAAGAAACAAAAACAGACCAAAACCAGATTTGGATAAATCAAGATATTCTTATCAGCCATACCATCTGAGCTACAGCAACTACAGTTGTCATTTTCAGACCAGGATTTTCAGAATGACAATATCACAGTCTCCCCACTAAAAACAAAAACAAACCAAATATGGATTTTCAGGATATTCTGTCAGACCGGTGCCCTCGCTGTCAACAATGCCAAGCGAGGACTAGACCCCAATAGGGATGCCACGCTGACATCATCCTAGGACTTAAGAGCTTTTGTGACCTCAATCCACGACATAAATTGATCTGTTCCGAGCACTTTACAAATCCAGTACATCTCTACATAGGGACCTAATCCGAATCTCTACTTTCCATAAAAGGGTCTTGAAAAATTTGCTTGAATTTTAACTGTAAATTTCATAATAAAAATTTGTTTAATCTCAATCAATGACATGATTTGATCTGTCCTGAGAACTTCACAAATCCTGTACATTTCCACAAAGGGACCTTAGTTTGCCAAGTTTATTTCTAAAGGATGTGATCCTTTTGCAATTTCTGTACAATCCTTTTGAAAATCAAAAGATTGTTTTACCTCAATCCACGAAATAAATTGATCTGTCCAATTGCTCTACAGAACTTTCAAAACCCAAATACAAATCACTGCTGTATACAAAGAGGTAAAATGGAAATTTCACATGGTATCTGTGCTTTTGCCTCCATAGTGTTATGACAATAAAAACTACCTGGTTTGATCTGATTCACTACTTTAGTAATCCTATTTATTTACTTACAGAGAATTTAGAAAAATAAGTAAAGCAAGGCTTCTGATAAAACCAGCTCCTAGTGACCTTTATACACTATATTATATGTTTTAGTTCTCAAGCTATCCTCTATAAATGTAATGTATTTTTAACACATGATCATTATTCTTATCATTTGGTGAATTATCTAAGGTTTTCTTAAGGAACGATAAAATTCAAGGGTTTCTATTGTGGAATTTCAGAATCAATCTATGGATAAAACACTGAACCTTATAAATGCATATGACTTCTATTCAAAGGTGTGAAGTAAATCCCAAAGGGCAACAAAACGGGAATTGAATTTTTCATTTAAAACTGTTTGAATATATTGATGGTAGATCACAAGCATTTCCACAATATTTCATAAAAACACAAAACGTATTCCATGACAATATCCCCCTCAAAAGAGACTAAAATAGAACTTTAGCATAAAAGTAAGGTCACCATGACAAAGTCCCGTCCAAAAAAAAAATCCTCAACAGAGTAAACAGCCTTAGAGATTGTGATAAACACTTTTAGCAGAAACGAGATAAGCTGGGTTACACTGGTGAACATGGATTCTTCCTTTGAAGTGATTGATGCATCAACTGATGGTCAAAATCCCTGCACCTACGGAATTTATCTGGCGACTTAATCAATCTGCCAGACTGGCACTTTCATTGCTGGGCATATGTCCCAGTAAGCCTGACCAAGGTCTTTTTCTATTTGGCCGAGGTCTACCTTGAGAACAAACAAAAATCCCTCAAGTAATCAACTCGTCCATCAAAGATGCTTAATTGCTCATCAGGTGCTGATTAGGAGTCGAACCTTTCAGGAACAGGTCTCCGGTTCTTCTCAGCAGACTCTCCATACCCAGGAGATCAGATCAGGCGCTCGAGGTCTTATGATTTCCAAAGACGTATGGGTCTCCACGGGCTGCTATTTCTAGGAGAAGAGCTAATGTGGAAGTTTTAAACCATCTTGTATCAAGATTAAAGGTTGGACGATCTGTAGGTTGTTAGTTTGTGCTTCCTGGGAGGTTTCCACGAGAGGGAAGGATTGGCTTGACAAGTGATACTCTTCTGATGCAGCTTCTTTGGTTTCCAGGCACAAAGGGCAAGTTTTTCCAAAACACATCCCACCGAGATGAAGACAGGAATGGACTTTTAATATTTCAGTCAAACAGATGGTTGGGAGGTGTCTGAGAGGACGAAACATTAATAGTATCACATGATCCGAGGCAGACGTCCCTTAGCAGGAATCCATGGTTTTACCTCTGAATGGTTTCATTTCTGGATGTAGCAGACAGCGGCCTTGCACTTAATAACCGGATCCATGACATGCCAACAGTGACATAAACAAGATACTTCCTCGAAACTGGAATCTTAACATGCTTTTTATGTCTCATGCTCAGACAATGTAATCCTTTACTTTCCTCATGAGAACAACAAAATCTGATCATTGACTATTGCGGCCAAGCTTTACAGTATTCCTGTGATCGTACAAGATATGTCATCTGTGAAGATCCTAATTTACAGAATTATTTCAATATCTACTTTAATTAAGAATTTGGAGTTAATAAACCTTTGGAAATTTGAACAATGGAAAAATCTTCCACCACAGTTCAAAAGATGAAAAGATCAATGATAATGACACAAATTAAAAGTTCGGTTAGATGCATATATATAAGGTTTAAAATGTTATGGCTTTAACCCTGTCGCTGCCGAAAGCAGCTGAAGGTGCCAAAAAACTTAAACCACAATTCCCAAGACAAAAGGTTAAGCAGCTATCAATGCATATCTATGAACCTTTCCGAGTTCACTTCTCTGCCGAGAGTCTTTTCAATTAACCTTTCTGTAAATTCCCCCAGGACAATTGAATGTTGCAATGTAAATATTTCCATCTCGCCATGTGGCAAAGATAAGTAGAACAGAATGGGCGAGAGAGATGGAGCACGAATCTTGACATGTTGGAAAGGTACCTGTCGAAAACTCTTAGTACATCTACAGCTTAGAGAGCTTCTTTTCAAACATTGTGTCCTCTGTAGGACCAAATGTCAAAACAGACAGCTTTGTCATCATTTTCAATGTAATTAGCTCCCATACATCAAAACTTCAAGCTTTGAACATGGAAATCTGTTTCCTTTTACAAATTAATTTTAGGGTGAAGGTGGAATGTGAGCTGTTACCATTTTACCAAACACCATAGTTTAAATGTACAAAATTTTCTACTTTTATAAGAGAAATTTAATAGATAGATTTTTTATCAATTGTATTCTTTATTAGCTCAAAAAATGTTAAATTCACAAATACTTTAAATGTGACATAAATCTGCTAAAATGATAAGTTATTTAAAGATAGTTTATTAAAATATGCTTATTCATGATAGTTGATGCTATGTATTAATTTCCTAGATAAACTTAAAATCTAATGCAAAATCATCATTTTATTACAAAGATTTTAAAAAGGGTCTCCAACAATCCTATATAAACAACACATGAATGTAAAGATTCCAAAATCAATGACAAGATAAAATGGATTTTGGAATAACCTCATTATTCCATAAAAAGTAATTAAAAATGGTGTTATTGAAAACAGTGTAAGGAGCTTACCGCCAACTATTCTCTGATAGTCAGCATGTTAAAACTCTTCGCATGGCCCTAAATATTCACAAAGCAGAATAAGAGGCTTAGGAACACACAGATAATCAGCTCTGATTGTAATCAGAGAAATAAAGACATAAAACCGTCCGGTGATTGACATATTTGCAAGATCAGAATACCTGTCGGCTTTGTAACGAGTTAAATTCGTTAATTTGACGTGTCCTACAAATCAGGTGGACTAATTTGACTGGAAGTTTTGTTAATCAATTTTGTAGATAGTTCCTATCGAGTTTGAATTAAATGATTTAATACAAATAATAAAATCATAACATGACAGGTTTTGTTCTATTATCGTACACCATGACGAATGTTTTGTCTCAAACACATCCTAATTTGTAAGTAGTTCCTATGTAGTTAAATTAAATCATTTAGCAAAAAATAAAATAAATAATAACTGTCTTCATTACAGAAGACAAAGAATTTCTAATAATGTTCTTACCATAACAAATGTTTTCTGCTTCAAAGTCTAAAAACATTCTTTTTTAGAATTGTAAATCATTCCTAAATGAGGAAAAAGACCAGATTTCACAGAATCAAAGCTAAAAGTGTCCATAAAACGACTTCAAAGAAATCTCAGTACCTTAATGAACATCAGATATCATTTTCTTTAAAAATAATATGACGCAATTTGGAGATAAAGCAAGAGAAAAAGAAATCCTCCAATTTGGTTGGACTGCCATAGGGCAAATGAGTGGTCAAGCACCATCGAAAAGCAAGAAAAACATTTTGCAAGAAAGATCAAAGTCAAAATTACGTTGATCAAAAAAGTTACCAGTCTGTCTAAATTTCCACATCCTCTTGCCCTCAAGATGGACAAAACAAGCCACAAATATTACACCCATGACCATCTTGGATTGGAAAAACAAAATGGCTGACAGAGAGCATCATGGGTATATCTTTAGTTGTAATTTAATTATCCTAGAGAAAAGGAATTGTTAATTTGGGGTTAAATCTTTATATTTGGAATACAAATTGTTTAATATTTCTGTTTTGAGTGGTTATTAGTGTAAATTTGCTGCTATATATTGTCACACACTATACTCCAAAACTTTGGAAAATGAATAAATAGTTGATATCCTAATAATTTTAATTTCTTAATAAACAGAAACTGAACAATGTGACCTTTGGCTTCAGTTGGCCAATAATAACATATTAAAGTATAATGTAGAAGAATCATTTTTCAAAATTATGGTTAGTTACCATGGTTACAAAAACTTTATTACTGTATAGTGTTGGTACTATTCTATTTCAGACCGTCTAGTGTCAGTTTTTATCTTGATAGAGCTCAACTTCTAATAATGTTATGATTATCAAGAGGTTTGACTATTACAAATAGTGACAAATCTAAAACTTTGATTATTGCCTTAAGACTATGACCATAAACATATATGCATTGGTTGATTTTCTAATTAATAAATTTGAACCTTGAGTACAACTGAACTTAGTACATAACTTTTATGAAAAAATAGAAAACAGACAATTTAATAAAATCAACAGATTTCAGCTATTTCAATGTCAACTTCTCAGCCAACTGATCTTGAATTTAATAGAACTTTCAGAATATACTGGATGTAACATTTTATGAAAATTCAAAATGGCTGCCTATGAACATACATGTACAGAAAGGTCAGACGTAAATAACTAAAATACCTACATCTGGTCAAATGGCCACTAATTCTATTCTCGATGGACTCGCATGCCACTCCAGACGTACTTACACTACAATAGGCGATGGGCTGTTCCGCAATCCTATGTAAACGTAATAATCTCACGAACCAAGCTTTGCCAAAACTATTGATCCCGTAA
The DNA here is from genome assembly GCA_916613615.1 of Steromphala cineraria. Lineage (NCBI taxonomy): Eukaryota > Metazoa > Mollusca > Gastropoda > Trochida > Trochidae > Steromphala > Steromphala cineraria. Next base: position 39,662,933 of record OU744726.1, read on the forward strand.
AACCATTGCCTGATGAACTTTGTCGAGATCTTAGCTCATATTCTGATGTCTCCAAAGCAAATAGGAACCAGGATCCCAGCAAAGTATAGACGAAAAGGCAAATATCAAAATTACGAGGAATAAGCTTTATGTGAGTGTCATTTATTTGACCGTCTGCTATTTCAAGCACGGATCAATCGGTAGTTAATAGGTGATCTGGAGCTAAATCATAGGAAACCACTGCCCTTTAAGTATAGTCAGTTTAACCTTAACAGTGTTAGTTTTAATTTGTTTCGTATGTCTTCAATTGAATGGAAGCAATGAGAATAAGCTACACTCTTGAAGTACAAATATCGATGGAGATATAGCTCAAGGGAGTTTATTTTCAAATGTATGTCAGGAAATTGAAATTATATCCTGACATTTAAAATATTTCCGTTGGCAATAAGGATTGTTAAATATTGATTTGTTAAAAATAATTGAAGGAGAAATTTAGATGGTGGAAATGATTTCAATTTATTACATACGTTATTTGATGAACGTTTAAGAGAAAAAAATTGAAAGTATATACTCATTCCAGCGGGTTCGAAATGATTACCTAAAATGCTCAAGGCTTGGAGATAATAGGCTTTTTCAAGTGAAAAACTTTGCCATGGGCTTATCATTACTCTGCAGTAAACATTATTTCAGCGCTGCTTTGAAAAACTACTATAAAGTTTTGATAGACAATCAAAATTCTTTCTTAGGACTGAAATGTTTTTTGATTATCCATAAAATCATACACAATAATTTCAATCTTTTGGAAGCAATGAAGCTGAGCAAGTTTAATAAGATTAAAACATAAAATCATATTTGATATTATTGATTCGATTCTTCTGAAAACCTTTTAAAGATCTCTTCTGAAATTCAGCCACTTACGGATGTTTGGGCTCAAATCACTGCAACAGGCAAAGGGTTAATATCTCTAGAGTCAGTTCGACGAAAGAAATACATAATATTAAAAAAGCGGCATGTTTACATAGCTGATGTCAGTATGTGCAACAACTGATGTCTTTGGTGATATAAGTTTGGCTTGCATGCATTTCAGTTTCATTTCAAACTTAATTCCTTCAGCAAAGAAAGGGTTACGTCCAAAGACTTGGACAGACCAGACAAAACTCCTTTGGAGGTGGCCAATAATCCCAGCTAATGCCAGTGTATGCAAGCACTGATATCTAAGAAAAGATTTAAAAACTAAGACTTAGGCAGACCAGACAAATCTCAAATTCTATGTAAGTGGTCAGTATACCACTGCCAGAGTATGCAACTACTGATATCTCAGAGAAAGGGTTAATACTAAGAATAATAAGAAAGAGAAAGTGTCAGTATACAAATACAGCAGTTAAAGAGTTAACCCAAGAGATGGACAAACCAGACAAAACTCCAATCCTATTAAAGTGGCCACCATAATAGCCAATGCCATAGTATGGACAACTGTGGTCTCAGAGAAAGGGGAAATAAATACCTAAGAGTTTGACAGACCAGAGAGAAGTCCAATCCTATCAAAGTGACCACTATACATAGCTAATGGCAGATATACGACCACTGATGCCTTGTGTAAGATTAATTGGCTTGCATGGTACCTCCTTCATCAGGGAATCTCCAAGAGTTCTGAATACACAGGAACTATCCAAGACTTACCAGAGGCAGACAACCAAACTTATTTTGGCATCGTAAATCATCATTTGTCGTCTTCGTTCCATAACAGTGCAAGAGGAGCTAGAAATTTCGGAATGATTTGAAGTTCATGAACATGAATAGATGTACTGAATGAAAGTCTTGCAGAGTCCAAATAATGATGAGCAAGTATAAAAGGATATTGAAATCGTAGAGATGAGCTGATTATACCAACAGGATCAGTATCAAACATAGACAAGAAAATCTTATCGAAACGTAAAAGTAGTTCACACCTTTTCCATGTAATGATTATTTTTATCAATTATCTGACCATTTGACATGACAATCTTAAAGAAATGCAAAAGAAGATAACCATCACCTATTCTAAAGTTACAATTCTTTCTATCCTTTATCTGACCACTGACCATATGACAAGAAAATTCTAAAGAATAACCAAATAAGTCATCAGTATATCCACTCCTATTTCCATGTTATGATTTCACCCTCATGAAGTGATTTAACAGAGCATTTCTCAGTGACAAGTACGAGGGAATCACACATTCTTAGAAACATCTGACCATATGACAAGAAAATTCTAAAAGTTCTAAAGAATAATCAATTAAGTTAAATCATCAGTATATCCACACCTATTTCCATGTTATGATTTCACCCTCATGAAGTGATTTAACAGAGCATCTCTCGGTGACAAGTACAAGGGAATTACACGTCCCTAAGAGGTTGGAGCATTACCAACGGACCATGGGGGATGAACGGGGAAGCAACAACGGCCCAATTTGTCTGTGTCATAATTAAGAGCACTGCCAATCAGACTTAGCCCCGTCTCATCAACTCCTCTTTGAAGTCCTGCTCAAGCAACAGAGGATCTAAGATCGGGCACAGTCCACACAAGGGCCACTTTGTGTCAAACAAGCAAATCCCTTTTCTACGAGCTCACACCGATGCCTCCAAAGTGTTCTGATCGGTGCCAAAAGGAAAACAAGTTTGCGTACGCTGTGGCGATAATCCCGATAGACTCAAACCTCTTGACCCCAACCTATCTGTCACATTATCGTGCAAATGTGACGACCGAAAATCTTCAAAGGAGAAAAGAAATTAAATTTGAATTTGCTAATTGAATAAAGGATAACAAAGAGTTTGGAAACTGGAGGACGGGGCTTAATGGCGGGAAAATAACTCAGGAGGGGATGAGGGAAATTGGTGGTTACAAAATGATCCTTCTTCTGAGGAAGTTTCTAATGCTGTTTATTTAAGCTTTATTGTAAGTTTTGGTTTGAAATTTACACTACATAATTTACCTAAAATCTTTGTTTTTATTTACTTTTGTATGCCAAAATGATCTGGCAGAGCTTATAATTGCAATTAGCCTATCCTTGAGAGAAAGACAGGATTCCAACAAAAAGACCACTCAGAATAGCTCAATTGTAAATTCAGATTTATTGGTTGAAAATATATCATAATTATTATTAGTGATAATCAATATGTGACAGAATATTTAAAACAAAAAATATAGATATGAAACGTTGTTAGAAATACTAAAAACTTAAAAAAATGAGACAAATTCATACTTGAAGGAAGTCATTTGTCTAATTTGGAAGAAAAAAGATTTGAGCTGCCTCGACTTCAACAAGGGAGCCATTGTGAAGTGAATAATTATAGAAACTAGAAAGGGGACAGGGTCGGGAAATTCTGCACGTTTAGCGTCTGCGTACATCTGAGTCACAAATGATCCTCTCCGCAACAAATTCCTGTCATTGTAGCATATCCAGTGGATTTTACAAAGTCTCCTCAAATCAAAAGTCAACAACCAAAGTGGATGAAAAATGGGCCAAAGTTGACGTTGTTTGTCAACATAAAAGAAAGTCGGAGTTTTGTGCAGCCTGCCTGTGCATATGCACATTTCGTGGCTTGCACTGCACACAAGAACTTGCAACATGTGCGCATGCATGTCAAATGTACACGCTGTTTTTCTGGTAATTTGCTATGCAAAGAGAACAATGTCTCTTTGTGTGACAAGTTGATATATTTTTATAATATTACCGTCTCTATGTTTGACAAGATCACATAATTTTTTTTTATTTTTCAGTGATTTCTAGAATATGGATCCACTATACATATAAGACCTTAATGAAAAGTGTAAATGTATATCAAGGAATGCCATTTAGGATGTTTTATAGACAAATCTAATTGTCTTATTTCAATACAATGATTTTTTAGTGTCTTGATTTTCAGGAAATTTTGGCCTTATATTTGGTAGTTATTTCATCATTCATAACTTAAGATTATAGTTTTCTTATCAAATATTTGTGAATTCGATCTATTCAATTTACTTCTAGCTATTCAGATTAATATTGTTATCTTCATAAACAGCACACACAAACAATCTCTTACAAAGCACATTTTATATCCCTTTCAATTAACAAAAGATTTCTCCGTTCAAACCAATCATTTCAGAACTGGTGATTATGTCGCTGATACGATCTGACTTTAACGACGGAACATTATATCACAAAATCGAATCTGAAACGGTTTATAAAGACAACCTTCAAACCCCTTACATAACGTAATCGCTTACTATTATCCCTCAGAACGATTAAAAATCTCAAATAATTGTTCTCTAAAAGCAAGTCCCCAGAGATTCTCAAAAATAAATGGATAATGGAAATAATTTTTGATATTCAGTGGATGAAGGGGCATCGATGTCACGAGGAAAATCGCTCTTCAATGGGAAGGAAGAAAGTGTATCAACCCACGATCGCTATGCATTCGAATCAATTCATGCATGCATAAAGGATAAAGGACTCACTTGAATAGAGGGAAAACTATTCGTTGTTAGTCACCAAGTGCACTAGCTGTCACAGTAATTGACGTCTCGAATGATGGCATTCAGATTCATCAACCAGAAATCAATGTAGCATCGTGTTGTTATCATTTTCCTCTTTATGATTGAAAGATATACAATGACTTTAAGCCTACAAATTGCAAAATCTTAATTTCTAATAGTAAGATCGTAAACATCAAAGCTGAATTTTTCGAAATTGTTTATCAGTGTTGTCATTCTATTTTTGTTTATTTCTCAATTTTCTGCTTGAGTGGAATATTAGAAGCATTGACAATTGAGGCTAGGCTTGGTCGGTTAAGATTCATAAGACCATGTCATTTTTCTGTATAATTACTGTTATTAATATTTGACAGAGATAAGTATTTAAACTGATTGTACATACACTAAATGATCTGCATTCGCATCAATTAGCAGTGAATTACAATGACATATCTGAGATTCCCTATCCGTCCTATATGAATTCTTGCAAAGTTTATTTGTGGACTCAATCAATTGAAACAGTATTGGAAGTTCCAAGCAAACATCAATAAGAAAACAATGTCTTACGGTGAACAAGCAAATCATTGTAATACAAAAATAGAGTTATAAAGTGCAGAAGCACTGACATAAGTCAACTATTAACCTAATGTCAAAAACTAAAATGCACGGATAGAAATTTGTTTACAAGATAGCTTACAGAGTCTATTCTAAACTTGGTCTTTATTTGACCATATCTGAGTCAATGGCTGAAAGAGGGTTAAACTTCTGAAGTGACAGGATAGCACAGTAGTTTGTGCAATCTATGGGATAAAAGGTCAAATCCATATTAAGGAATTTTGCAAGATTTTAAGTGAAGAGAGCTGCATATAACCTATATAAGGTCCAAAACAATCAAGCAAATAATAACAGGTTTTATTGCAAGGAAAGCCAAAATGGATTTGTAGGCTTTCTCCCATAACAAAACAACCTCCATTATAAATGTCAATACTAAATCCTCAAAATTTCCTCATAAAAACTTGCTCTCTTCAGTGACTACCACAGCAGAAGGAGGGTTAACTTGACTTTCTAAGGATGGTAACTTCACACAATAACATGTGTTTTAACACACCGAAAACATTCTTTGTGATATTCTGGGCTGTCTCACATATGTCAAGTATCTTGTATTAAAAACTCAATGTAATTATCACGTTTTAAATGTCACTGCAAAGAGGTCCTCCGCATGCAGCCAGAATATCGCCAGCCGATAAAAACATGCCTCTTGTTGTTGTCAAGAACCCAAACAAGTTTTTATAAAGTTCAAGCCAGTATATGTCGTGATTTATCCTTATGCCACAAGCTCAGTAGTACAGAGTAAAGCAGAGTAAAACAGAGTAAAACAGAGTAAAACAGAGTAATACAGAGTAATACAGAGTAATACAGAGTAATACAGAGTAATACAGTAAGCTCAAACATACACACCCTTCAGACTGGGATGGGAGGTCAATTAATTCCCCACACTCTTTTTTTTTTTTTTTTTTTTTTTTCCCAAAAAATATTAACAAATTTTATTTGGATGAACCCTAATCAAATTTTGGAAATGAATAAACCACAGTCATTCAAATTTAAATTTACTTTTGATTGAGTGAGATTTTTTTAGGTTTAACATATAATTCTCAGAAATTCATTTCATGATGGCTAGGAATGATGTATGAAGAAAGCCTGAGGCACCATTTGGCTGTGTGTTGCAGTGGAACCTACCAGCATCGGCTGGAATCTGCTAACAATGGATAGTACTTCATTTGACAAACTGCTTTACATTGAACCTAACCCTTTTGCATGTTAAACATTCTCTACAGCGTCAAAGAATCCAAAACCCTTGCAGGCTTGTAACCAATGTTTTAAATCAAATAAGGGGTAAAAATACATTTTAACAAAAATAAATCTTTGATGAGTTTTGTTTGTCTTTTATCTGTGGCAAAAAAACTTGTAAAAATGATTTAAAGAATGAGTGCAAGTGGGTTAAACAATAAATTTTTATTTTCGTGAAGATTTTTCTCAACACATGAGCATGTCAGCAAGCACGGCAATTGCTAATTTCCTTTTATTCACATGTAAGAATATTACAACTCCCTTTAGGATTGAAAAAACATGCAAAATCTGCGAAAACATTTCCAATTCTTCAACTGCACTGAATTTACATCCCTTGAGATGTTTTCAATTTTAACACTCTGTGTTCATTGTGCAAAGCTTTGAAATTTTACACACAAGATACCACGCTCTTGGAAAATGATGAATATGTGTCAATATCGTAGAAATCAATTCCAAATTGTGAGATACGCAAGGACAAAAAAGTTAGCAGTACTTCAAGATGATCTGAATAATATATATATTTTTTGTGAATTTCAAAGTTTCAAAGTCTCAAATCTGCCCCACATTCTTTGAAATTACAATCTCTCAGATCAATATGTGTCAATTCCGAAGGAATAAAATTTTGAATTGAAAAATATGAAAAGGTAAAAAAATTCATTATTCTGATTAGAAGTTAAAAATATATATACATTTGTTTGAGAAATAAAATTTTCCAATCTGTATTTTGCTCACAAGGATACAAAGGACGTATCAAGTTAATTATGTCACATTCCCTACATCTAAGATATCTTCTACTTTGAAAACAAAAAATAATCATACTTGTAAGTCAATTTTCTTCAAAAAAAATTCTATCCAATCAATTTTTTCTCCTTAGAAATTAGATTTTTTTTTTAAGTGGAATTGGTCCACTCTAAACAATTTACAAAAGATGAGATTGTGTACAGCCATCTACACTTAGAAAGTGATAAAGGGTTTCCCGCACCTTAATCACTTGTTTTCGAATTATCTGAAAGCATGTAAAAGCCAACGAGAAAAACTTTTCAAAACTTTTAGAACAGCAGAAATAGAGGATTATTAATTTCATTATAGTTAGTAATGAGAAAACAGTTTATTAATAACTCTTAGAATATTTTCAGGTGATGATTTCATATTTCATAAAAGTATATGTAGTTTATATAGTCAGTGATTTTAAATTTCATGAAAGGAAATGAAGTTTCAAAATTTTTCAAAATAACTTCATTAATATCTGATGAACTTGTCGACAAAATAATTTAATTACATTATAATATTATATGTTGATATAAACTAAACATTCCTTTTTGGACCATGAAACTTCAGATTACATCTATCATGACAATTAATCATTTATAAAACATAGTTAAAGACAGCCTAATATCAAAATTCTTTTAAACAATTATAACTTTCCCATGAACTTTGCCACCTATTTGAATTCACTATTTGAGATTTTATAAGTTTCAGGTTTCAAAGTGCAAGGTTCATTTCCCATCTTAAACAAAATCTCACTAAAATAGCATCATCGTCTTGAGAAAACCCCTGCTTTCATTCAGATTTCATAACCCATCAACCAATGAACTGATAGTGTTTTAACCCATCCCAAGGGGTCATCTCAAAATCCAGAAAAACTTTAATGGGACACAGTGGTCGATTATGAATAGAAGTGATATTCTTACTGACAAAGTTAAGATTCAATAAAGACCCTGAGAGAAAAAACATCTGGGCAGGTTGGTCTATTTACATTAAGTCAGATCCAAAACTGATAAAAAAACGTCTAAAAACGAAACCCAATAGAACCTGTTTATATAAGGTCAGATTCTTGACATTGATACGACCCTTCCTTTAAAATGATTCAACTGTCAACTCTTGTATCTTTTAGACAGAAAATTATTGCCTTATTTTTTTAGTCGGGTGTATGGACAGGAATGTTATCAGAAACAGGCGTACATTACCAAATTGAAATTGACGCCTGAAATGTACAAGTCAGCTGATAAAGTACATGAAAGGGGGGGGGTAACATCCTATATCTGTATACACAGGAGTGGAATATGGTCATAATTCAAACTAGGAGGGAAAAAATAACATGATAATATTTTTTTTTCAAAATAACCATACACTATTCCCACAACTCCTATGATTTACTGTACATGATAAAAGTTTATCAAATAAATGTGTTCCAGTCCAAATGTTTAGATTTGTTTACCAGAATGTAATAAGGAAAATGTTAAATGTTGATGATAAAGAGATTTCTTTCCCTTGATAAAGACATATGTCCCTCTATATCATATTTATTCGTTAGTGACTTTCTTTCATTAGCAGAAAACATAGCAAATAGCTAATTAATCACATTAGGGAGAGACAGAACGTATGTAATTATCCTCCGGCAAGAAGTAATTTGATTTGCAAGAAAATAATTTTCTCTGGGTCGAATAATTAATTTCCAAATGACATTAACATCATGCAAGGAGTCATGTTTTCTCTTATAAAGCTACATCTTATATTAATGTTTTTTGTATGGTTCACAAACAATTCTTAAAAGATATTTTACAAGACAAAATTTTAAACTCAACACAAGAAAAAGATATGACTTGATACAGATATAAAGTATTAAATGAGGTTGTGAATTACTTTCTAACCATGAAAGAAACGGGTGGAAAGTTTCAAACCACGGTCTTTTCATTGAGACCTTGAGGTTGGAATGATAGTAAGGACCTAAAAAATCTATCTCATTTCTAGAGATCTCCTTTACTGAGCGGTCCTCTCTCGTTGCCCGTTAGACGTTATAAGGCCAACTAAGTGCTTTTTACTTTAACTATTTAACTATGTTAATACCTAATGTCACAGAGTAAAACAAATATCGTAAGATACCAATAAGATATTATCAATTGCAATGATACCACTTTGATTTCCAAAAATGTTAACACTTTGCCAAGGGTTTATAATACACAGTATATTTGAGGTTTAAGAATTTATCCGAAAATACACCTTCACAACAAGATAAGATTATTTCCCAATAACATCCCCTTAATCCTTAATCTTTAAATAGACAGTCCAACAAAGATGATTATACGTAGATGTTGGTACTCTATAATACAATTTCTACGCTAAGAATACCGCCACTAGTTGATGATTCACAATTAACACTTCATACTTTGAAGCCTGGCCAATTGGGTCTACTACTAGGATGTGGACGGAGACATAAGTGATCTTAGCGCTAAGAGTGAATTGGGCAGTGATAATAGCAGCAACATCTACACCCCTGAAGAAATGTGTCAAATTGTTTACATGGCGATAAATGTAGGTTACTGGTGAATGATATTAAGATTTTGAGGAAAAAACATCATATCATTTAAAAATGATATGTCAATAAATAGAAATAAGTGATTATTTTGACACACACAGCATCTTGAAATGAAGTCTCGATCTCTGGTAGTAAATGGCGTTAATGAAGTTTGTACAATTATTTATTACGTCAATTGCTTTCTGTAGGTACCAGTCAAACTCACAAAATACTATAAAAGCAACACAATAAAATTTCTTCAACATTAACCCAGATACCTACAAAAAACTTTTCAAAACATCATATCCTTGCTAAGCTTCATTCACAAAATTAAAGCATGAAAATGATAAAAAGTTACTAAGTCACCTTAGCATAGCAAAAGTTTGAAGTTAAGGTAAAACTTTGCATAGTTTATTTATTGAAGGAAGTCCAGATCTACGCTCTTACCACAGAAGGTGTCTCCAAGTTCCTGACAAAAGCTAACAACTAAAGTGATTCACATGATAAATGTGAAAAGTTTCTCTGTAATATAGGGCAAATTAACACATATCTAGTACACCCAGACATTTTAGCACTGAGAGTGTTACGTTTACTTGCAAAGTATTGAAAATAACACACAGTTGAACTTTATAGAAGCAAGCCAGACATTTTACTACTTGTTGTATAAAGTTTAGCTTCAATCTATCACAAATAACACCAATCACGAACTTTCAGACATTCAGGGCCAATTGTGTTATGTTTAGCTGCAATCTAAGGCAGTGATCCCATGGTATTTAGCACCATAAAAGAGGGTTGTTAAGCTCTATGTTGTAGGTAACACTATACAAGGTTCTTTGACACTTTTCTGGTTTTATGTGGTTTACCAGACAATTAGCGCCATTGGTGTTATAGTGATATTCTTGTACATCAAGCAATTACTTGATCTACATTGGAATAAAGTTAGGATGAAATATATCTAACAAGTAACATTCTAGATTCTAAAATTTATTATTTATTTGCAGAACCAACAGAGGTGTAATATCATGAAAAGCTACTTGAAGATATTCACATTGAAATGCCACATATTGGATCACATTAATTGGGATAAAGATAGTATGAAAGATATCCAACAATTAACTTTCAAGATTCTCACTTTGAATTCAAATGGTACACCAATGCCATGATAAGCTGTCAAAAATGTTAACACATAAGCTTAGCTCCTATCTTGAGAGAGCATTGCTCCAATAGACGTTGCAATATGCACTTCCATCAAGTGAATACACAGAGAAAGTGTGCTAATCACATCAATCGTTAATGAATGTTAATTGGGTCAATAACCAGACATCCTCGTTATCTATTTCCAGATCACTTTGACGTACAAGCCGTGACACCTCTCTCTGTGTGAGCCTAAAATATCCATCATATAAGTTTCATATCCTTCGTTAACCTGAGAGTACTGAGAGGAGTGAAACATTACCTGAACAAGTCTACGTAATTCTTTAAAGAACATGAGGAACATTACACAATATTTTATTTGTGTAATATTTCAACACTGAAAAATGATGTACATCATCCATTCCCTGCCTGTACAATTTTGTTTGAAAGCGATATAATGACTTAATTGTATGGAAATGTAATGATATCTAAAATAAACAGTTAATAATCATCCAAAATTTGCATCAAAAACATGTAAATCAAGAAATATGTAAAGTAAGATGATTATCATTGAAGACTTATAAACTTTGATTAAATATCTTTTTCTTCTGAAAACAAATTAAAAATATCTGGGCCCATACGTAAGACAGGGATCTCTTCTTTATCCAGAGCTTTTTTAACATTTTGTTTGCATCTTCTAATTTACACTTATATGTCACAAGTATACACCTAAGCTTAAAACATCTGAAATTCTTGTTTGATTTTGGCAAGGTTTCACTTGTGAAAACCCATTTTACAGTGTCATGCACTTATCACTGCAAGCAACTCAGCAAAAGAAAATACCAGTAATTCCCACAGGACATTTATTTCTCTACACTTTGCATTTATTCCACTTTTTTTCCTCTTTCGGGAAATTTTAGTGCTAGATTCCATTTTTAAATCACATATTATGTGTAAAAACTTTGCCTGGTGATATGTTTACTTATGAAGCAAACTACTTTTTCACTAAAATATGCAATAGATGGTCGGGTAATTTGATTTTCAAATGGCTTTTGCTGTTTCTATCCAAAAAGAATTCATGTTATGTATACATGCACAATTTAATGTTTTACGCTTATTTGATTGAAAAGAGATTATCGTTTTCGCAATTGAATTCCATTTTCCTAAAACTTTCTCTTGAAGTTGGCAGAAAAACGGTATACTTGTTTGAAAGACATTAAGACACTTAAACAAAACTTTTTCTAAAATGTGCAAAATAAATGTTTTCAAGAAATGTAAAGCTTAAAATAATACAAAAATCTATATATTCAAATCAGTTCCCAGACAAAATATCTAACAAAAAAAATTCAAATCCAAAATGCATAATGAAAACACTTGTGTTCATAAGTTTAAAAGCCAACATCCATTTGTTTGTCTAGAAGATAAATTTCAGCCAAAATATTAATTTTCAAAGAGATTTTCTGTTTACAAGACCAGCACTTAGTAGCCTCTCTGTTTACACAGCCATCTTATTGCATAATGTCCTCCTGACCCAAAAGCTCGGGGCAGCGATGATATCCATAACTACGGTGACAGGATGAGTCAAAATGAGGCCATAACATGACATTCGACAAGGTCAACATGAAGGTCAAGGTCGAAATTCGGTATGAGGGTCGTTAAGGATTATGAGGACCTCTTTCAATGCTCAATTGTTTCAACGAACAATTAACTCGAAATTAAGTTACGAAAAAGACCACAAAAAAAAGATTCAAACTTTATAGGTGACACTTTCTTCCCTGCTATGTGCATGTGCCAACTGCTTTAAATTGAATTATTTTTTCCTTGAACATAATCGCATCATAGTCGTAAAATCCCAAAAGGCCCAAAGGATTTTGTAATCTGTTTTTTCGAATGTCTTAAGATGGCGGCTTGTGACCTGCCATATTGAAACAAAAACTATTATGGACAAGCAGCAGGCTAATCTCACACACAATTACTGCCTAGTTAATTGCTATTAAATAATTATGTGCATCCCTGTTCGGGCATGCAGGGAAATAGCTTTGCATTTAAATGTGATGATTTTCATAACCATGTTTTTTATGTTTGAAATTTTAAAGAGCTAAAAGAAAAATGTAATGGAAACAGAATTTCTTTTCAAAAATCAATTATTTTGAAAAAATTCTTTATCCATTGTTCAATGTGCTTGTTTAAAATTATTCAAATGATCCTAACACTCAGTATTTTGGTGTCTTGGTAAAAATTCAAGATGAGATGGTCTGAAGATAATTTTTCGTATTCAACAAAACAATGACAAATTTACATTTTGTTTGTAAATTATGCTTTTACATATATAATTGAATAATTCTAGATGTGTATTCAAACATTGGATTTGCACGTTTTCATTCTACAAATTAAAAAAAAACAAAAAAAAAGTTTATCAAAAATTTTGTAAATAGGATAAATATTTATCATTGATTTTTCTCATTCAGATATGGATCAAAACATTGATTTTGCATTTTCTTCACAATCAGATGCTATAAGTTAACAAGAACAATGTGAGAAAAGATGAAAATGGACTTGAAGACACAAGTTTAAATTGATGATGACACAAGCCTAAATCAAGGCAGACATCTGATGTCAACACAAAATACACAAAGATTACGAACATGAATTATACATGGAGTTCAGATGAACTGCTCTAGCTCCTGATGAATCTGTATATACTTATAAGCATCAATGTCAGTACTCTTCTTTCATTTTTTTGAAAAAGATAATCATTTTTATAACCCTGGAGAAGGTGAGGTGAGGCGAGGTGATGTGGGGTATATCGCCACTTTCAAGTGTATTTCACTTATATCGCGGCTGCTAGTATTGTTGCAGGGAGAAAGCCCGCAACACAATTGTGGCTATGCATTGCGGTGAAACCTGTGAGCATCGACTGGAACCAGCGAACCTTGGGTGGTACTGAGCTGAAATTCAGTGTAGCATTGCACAAAAACCTTACTGCGTGTAGTACAGTTCTCTACTGCAGACAAAGTTGGTGAGCCCCTAGCGGGATTCGAACCATGGACCTTCTGATCCGAAGCCGAACGCCCTAAAACCCACTGTGCTATCCCGCTGTTTAGTATTCTCTATGTGTAACATTGCACACTTGAGTTGGAAAGAAGTCCCCATGGTTGCATACTCCCTGGCCCTAGGGGATAAGATAGCAGAAAGGAATTCTCTCAACACTAGTAATAGACATGTAGGAAAATAATCATGTGTTCCACATGGAAAAGTCCATATGAGAAACTTGCAATATTATTTCAATAAAATCCACCAATTTTGACCGAAAACATAAGTCTACAAATATACTTTCAATAGCAGGTTATGGGTTAATTCTAACAAATTCTCCACGGTTATTAGCCGAGAAACAAAGCATGGTAAATTTGGCTATCAATCTGGCTATAGGAACACTTACTCCTAATACCTTTAGCGCCAGAACTTCTAAAAGAACATCCTTGTATTCAGAAGAAATCCATCTCCCTGGGGACGCAGCAAATTTATTTTGTCCGAAAGTAAAGTTTGCCTATGAAGCTAAAGGGTTACGAACCTTTGCATGGTCTGAGCGCAAACAAAAGTTGGATACGGGAGACTAGCAATCTACGAAATTACAATCTGGCACCACAGCTCTACTTCTTTGAGGGTCATGTTAATTTGTAATTGGTCGAAAAGATCGATAACTTATTTTTTCCTGGCTAATTCAACAGTACTCCCAAGTAAATATGTTCAAGGTTTGTTAGTGTTAAAGCTCAGGGTGTAATGTCAGCCATCTTTAGTTTGATGCACACACTTCATTTTACAGTGGCATCAATCGTATTTGCAATATTCTCAACTTAATCAAACTGTTCAAATGTTGAAAAAAAAAGATTCGATTTAAATTTAATTTAAACGAGTTGCTTGATATTCACATTTGAATTTGATGTCGATTGCTTTTGATGGTCTTGAAACATGTGTCTCCTGATCGAGATTAAATGTCACTTTTGGTCAATGGCCATTCAATTGTAAACAAAATACTTTGTTTAACTTGCAAAATTGACACAATCAGGCCAATCTGGTACAAGAAAAACATTCTTTGTACACAATCTTAGATTAGATTAATATGAGAAAATACAAACATTCATTTTCAAAAACTTTCAAGAACTTTAACCTACAACTTTATGAAAACTTGGCATATACATCATAGATAAGATCTGTCTATCATATATACATATCACACATTATTATGAAAATATTGAAAAAATATCACACATAGTTCCTATGTTTACCTAGGTTGAAAAAACACTGAAATTCAAGACGAGAAAAACCAATTTCACACCACCCAGCCACCTGGTGGGACATCTCAAGGGAGATAATTAGTGTTTATCCACTGCCATCCTCTATCGAAAATGAAAGATCACAGAAAAGGGGCAATTTGTGCTTTCTTGAGGCTCGCCAAGAGGGAACTACTGTTTATTCAGTCCGAGATAAACACTTGCCTAGATGGCGCTGTATTGGACTTGATGAGAGGCCAAAGACGTATCGAAGGCAATCAATTAATTGGACGGTGTATAAAACCCTTGTACGTTGCCCAAGCGGCCATGTACGTCTCTCAGCTAATGAGAACAGATGAAGGTAGTTTAGCTTCGAATCAAGGCACTGATAACAAATCTTTATCTTTGGATGGGTAAGTGACGGCTAAATGCAAACATTTAGATACAGAAGTGTGCGGACAGCGTTGCGAGTCAATCAAAAATCATTAGCGCTGATACTCAAGTATCTATGCCTTCTTTTGATGACTGCAGGTGGGAGAAGTAATTATTCCAAATGCTCAGCTCTGTACTAATCAAGTTTTCATTATACCAGAGAACTCGGAGATGCTTATGATGTCTTGTATAATCAGAGATAAATGATAAGTAAATAATTTGTTAAAATGTAGCATTTCTTAAAAAATGCATTGTTTTAGTCTGAATTCATTTTCTGGGCAAGAGGGATCTTTACATTTTGTAATCTCTAGTAAAAATTAGCTCATTTTCTAGTTTAATGATTAGTTACATAATCTTTTCAGCATAACAATAAATTCCCGTGTTTTTTCAAAGGAAAATGATGGATGATTTGGTAACTTCAGAAAACTTTTTTCCCAACAATGACTAATTGAAAAAGAGGTTTTCCAACTGCTTTTCTTTTCAATTTGGGCAGTTCATGAATGCAATTTATTCCAAGTTTTCTGACTGAGGAAGTTCAATGAACGTGTTGCATGCGACACGAAACACGGCATCAAAGGCTTCCAGCCAGCTTTGACTGGTCAAAAAGTCCACTCTTTACTGATGAAAATTGTCGAGTCTTCTATCCGAGAGGGCCGATTTAAATTAATGGCTGTTTGCTAATGCAGATTCTTAATTACGTGGCATTGATCTTGCAGTCTCAGTGGCAAAATTACCACCAAACATGTCAGAAATGAACGCGACGTCCAATCATACCGCAGCAACTTAGGGTATCGTTGTCTAAGACTTTAGTCACTTGCCATTAAATTTGACTCCTGTCAAAATCGGAGATAAAATTAAAGACTTTTAAATTGGATCATGTGACTGATTATAAATGCTTCATCGGTAATTTGTCAGCGTTTTGTATCGAATATTCCTCAAGTTGTGACTCAACAAGTGGCTATCAAGCAGTG
Source organism: Steromphala cineraria (assembly GCA_916613615.1). Taxonomy (NCBI): domain Eukaryota; kingdom Metazoa; phylum Mollusca; class Gastropoda; order Trochida; family Trochidae; genus Steromphala; species Steromphala cineraria. The sequence continues at coordinate 39,679,358 of OU744726.1, forward strand.
GAGCCATTTCTCAAACCCCCTCATTACGATTTGAGAATAAATTCCCAAAAGTGCCTTCCTAATATTTAGTACTAATTAAATTAAGTGATTTGGAGTCTAATTCATCAGTTGGATCGTTCTACCAAACTGTCATGAATACAAATACAATGAAATGCTCCCCCAACTATCCAAGTCATTTTTCTTTTGAAAAAGTATTGAAAGAAATTACCATATTTCTAATATGTGAGTCAGGAAGCACGTCTGATTTCTTGCGGCAACTCAAAGCAGTAATCGTCCACCCCCAGCGACGCGAGACCGATTCCAACAATTCAACAGAAATATTTCTTTTTTTCAATAATGATTTCCCATCAATGAAGCAATGATTGATTGTCCTATACATGCACAATCGTGAAAAAATCTCCTTGCAAGATCGGTTTCGCTAAAAATTGAAATTTTTCGAGCCACCTGCCTCATTTTCATCATAATTTAAAACAGTTTTAAAAACTTCCTCGTCTTTGACAGGACCTGTTAAAATGTAAGGAAATAGCTGACTATTGCTCATTCTTCAAGTCTTGAATCGTAATTGCAGCAACGGGGGATCTGTGTTTTCTGACAGCCTTCGGCACCGTCAGTTCCGCTTTAGTATAACAGGATTGGACTTTTTTTTCAAGTTCAGGAATAATACATGAAAGCTATTGATATTCAAAGCATTTTTCTGCAATGTTTTAAAGTGTATCTAAATTGTCAAGTATTGATATGGATTTGTTCAAAATTTAAAAAGAATAAACATTTGAAGTTTTTAACTATTCAAGTTTAATATCTTGATAAACACCGACTGAATGAATTTCCTTAAAATTTCTTAAATGAATGGAAATTAACAGAAGTTAAGAAAAAAATTATATTTCTAACCCTTTTTTTATAATCATTTGAAAAAAAGACAACACTATAATTAGATTTAAATTTTTGTGAAAATGTTCTGAAAATGTATATTTTTGACTCCTCAAATGTTTCTCAAACAACAACACTCTATAGAAAATATTACGCCATCCATAAATACGAGCTTTACTACAATAAGCACAGAAACACAAGTTAACCAATTCAGAGATTCTTTCTAAACAATTTACTCTTCAACCATCTGTTTAACACAATTGATATTTAATGTTGTAACTTGACCATTTTGATATACTTCCAGATGAGAAATGCATAATCGCCCTCAAAGAGAAAAATATTTTCAGTGGTTACTACCTGGGAAGATGAAAAGCGCATGCTGTGTTGCGTTTATCTTTTTATGCTTGCATAAACGCTGCACTTAAAGCTCACACGTTATCAAACAAATTGGCAAACTATATTATTTATATTCAATGTCTGCTTTGGCGTCAGTGTGGGCTTTCTTTAAACAATTCACGATTTGATTACGGTTACATGAGCAAAGGCTTGATGCAATAATATTATTCAATGGAGAAACATGGCTTCTATCTCACATACAAGATTAAAATGTTTACACAAGAGATGAAAACAAACAAAAATAGAATAAGAATAAGAGTATGATCAAATAACATTAATTTGCTCAGATCTTTTGATATCAGATTCTGGTTAAGTTTTCCTATTATTTTGGCAACTTCTTATGCTTGAATTATATCAAATGCACAAGATATAAACTTTTTATGAAAAAAAAATGTAAAAAGAATAACAATCGATTTTGATCAAATCCTTTGATTTCTATGATCGGCAACTTATCTCAACCCTGGCAGAGAGAAGGTTAAGAAAAAGAATATTCAATGCCAACAAATTAGGTATTGAAATAATTCAGAAGAAATTAAGTCAAAAAGGAAATGGCAAAAAAATATAAAAATAATCCATTTAAGATAAATTCAGTCAAAAAAAGGAAATCGCATAAAAATTATTGAAATAATCCATTACAGACAGGTTGGAGTAATTGGGGTTGAAAGCGACTCCTGAAATCAATGATTACATACAAACAGAGAGAATTGCCTCTATTGGGAGAAAACTAGTATTTCAGTCTAGCTACTCGGGGGTGAAATCATTAAGGGAACTTGGGCTGCTTCCTTCGATGGTGATAAAACCAGCACAAGAGCTCTCGTCAAAATCCCTATGGTTTACATTATTATATCATTATGAGACGAAATTGCCGCAGTTATGCACCACATCAGGAGACGATTCTAAACGGCCCAATCCCATTGGGTGACATTTGTAAGAGGGGTCAAAATAGGGCCCCATGGAATTGAGCGAGTCATAAAAATATCTTAATGGAAAGCTAGGGGGTCGGTAATGGGGTATACAGACAAGTGTAACGTTACGATATGACGAAATGAACATATGAGTTCACGAACATCTGATGTGCATTATTGTAAGTGAGCGTTGATGTTTGAAGTTTGAAAATGTCATCGTAACCAATCATACAAATATGTTTCAAATTTTTCTAAGGTTTGTAGTTTTTAAAATGTTTTTATCTTTGAGTTACTGAGAATTATGCCCTTAGCTATGAGGTATGTATGCACTTCATATATTTCAACATATATCAATGGATTTCACACATTTCGGGACAACTCTAACTTTGGCAAGATACAAGTTAAGGAAAATATAAAAATATTTTTCTGCACAGAATAGCTTCACATTTCTGTATATAACATTTTTACAGTTACAAAACAACTAACTCCACTCTTAGAGAACTATGACTCCGCATACCGTATGACATACTTTAACCAAGCAACAAATAATTGTATGATTCCGCTATCCGAGGGGCTTGCAGGGTTTCTATAGAGATGTGGCTTGCAAGGTAATGGTGGTTGTCTGCAGATGATGATATCAGAGGAAATGCCTGTTGGGTCATAAAAAATGGAATAAAACAATCAGATGTCAGACAGAACTGGCACTAAGCTGGACATTACTGGCGTCAGGGTGAAGAAACTAGGGTCAGCTCCATCCGTGTGGCTCGAGGGCGTGTGACCAATTATACTTTTACCTACAAAAATAGTCATTGGCTCTGAAGCTCATCGGTCTTTAGATGATTAGAGGTGGCGGTATAAGTTTTAGATTAGAGGTAACAAATTTCAGATTAAGGGATGTAGCAATTTTTGAGAAGTTGAATTTGTGAGTCTTAAAACAGACGATGCAAGGCTGATAAAGGAGGACAATGGGCCATGTTTGTCTAGACACATTTTGTTCCATACCATTGCAGGAACACTTACAGGGTGTGTGACTTCTATCATGAGGATAGGAAATTTTGTTTTCTTTAAGGATCATTACAAGGATTTGTGATCTTTTATACTTTATTTGCAAATTTAGTATTAAAACCCTTTGGATTTACAAAAGAACAGGACTCTGTTAATAATCAATTTAATTAGAACTTTTATCTTTGGACATGAGACGAATCATCCACAAAGAAACTCAATTGATGCGCATTGCTCTGCTACAGTCTTACCGCAAAGCATGAAGTGAAATAAAATAAAGAAAAAGTTGCTTAGAATCAAAAGAACATCCATCTTCTTAAGTCTCTCAATTGGTACAACACAACTGAAATAAAACCTTTAAGGAAGTTTTCAATGACACTTCAGAGAATGAGAACACATTGAAAAACTGTTCATCAGCAGACGTCAACAAGAGGAACAATGGATGCCTGTATCTCACAGAAAGATATAAAGAGTTAGGGTCATAACGGCATGGATATATGTGTTTGATCCTGGAACCAATCTGTCAACAGAAGACCTAGCAAGAATGGCGTCTGCTCGCTGGTGCTACAATGAAATCAATGAAATACCCTCTGGTTTTGATCCTGACAAACCAAAGTAGACCTTGGCGCTTAATCAAATTACCCATACAATTGAGTCAAACACTTCTACAGAGAACAAGCTTCTTGGAAACTTTGATTCCTATAGATACAATTATGAACAAACAGATATAGAGGATGATGGAATAACCTTGGACAAGCCAAAGAATGGCGGATAGGTTTGAAAGGTTTGAACTTGAGATGATAGAAGACCCTAGACAAGACAAAGAATGGGTGATAGGTTTGAACTAGACATGATGGAAGGACCTGGAGAGTCTAACAAAACAGAAGATAGGTCACAAAGACATGAAAGGAGGGCAAACAAACTCAAAAGAGAGGTTGGCAAGAGTTGTACTTGGATGATGGAATGACCTTCTATAAGACAAAGAATGGAAAATAGGTTTGAAAGGTTTAGAAATTTGGATGATGGAATACCATAGACAGGCAAAAACTGAAGAAAGGTTGTAAAGACCTGAAGAAATGGTATGTATAAGTTGAAGAAAGGTTGTTTGGCGAGATGTTGACTACGGATTATGTAAAAGGTTCAATTATGGATGACATAGCAACACTTGACAAGAGTCAGAATAATTGACAATCACAAAGACCTGATTAAATGGCATGCAAAAAGAAAACTCAAGAAGAATTTCTCTCACACAAGTACGACCTAACCCTAGGCGTACAGAGAAAAGAAATGACAGCTGAGTTTGAATTTCAAGGGAAGTAACTCAAGGGGAGATAATCGGGAAGAACAACAAGAATACGACTAAAAAAAATTTTATTCTCACACTCTGTACGATCTCTCTGAAAGAGAGAAATAAGTCAATGTTGGTTTAGAGGTAACCGTTTTCGCAATAATTAAGAGATCACCTTCAGATTTGAAGGTGTCAAATAACAAATAACAACAAAATTGAGGCAAATGGTCTAATCCAATAGAATCCACTGAATATAAGACAGGTTGATGGCATTTAAACATGGCAAAGGAGAGTAAAACAGGGCGGGAACAGGGCAAAAACGATGGTAAATGATTTGGGCAGTGACTCAAGAACTTGTCATGGGCAGATAAAGACGGAGCAGGAAATAGAGGGTTTGTAGATACCCAGTAGAGTTTCTGGTATTGATGTAGCAAGGGGAGCCATGGGTCACGTTGGGAACAAATTTGCCGAGAAAAACAACCTTGCTCTGTTGGTTGGTAAATATGGTTCGGGCCCTACGCCAGACAAATATTGATGGTATTGATAGTTCCACGGGATATTGGTATTAAAAAAGAACAGATCGAGTGTTCAAATTTATCTTGGAATGAAGACTCGGGGAATGTACTTTTTGAGGCAAACATTTAAAGGTGCACTGTCTTTATTTCTCAAAGAAAAAAATAGCAAAATACTGAAGTTAAGATAAAATAAAGATAATTTCAGGATTTGTACCCATGGCTTACTTTCCAAAACCAATCAGAAAAAATATTTTATTTTTTTAATAAAATCACTTCTTGTAGCATGCATCCTAGCAAAACTGCTTCCCTTGATTCTTGATTTAACGGATCATTAAGACCTAGCTTTGCGAAAGAAAACAGAAAAAAGTTTCATGAACTTTTTCCTAACGATGTGGCCTGTTTTTTCATCAAAGAACAGAAAAGCTGAAAATCATAAATTTTTTACAGATAATATCCCCCAAGCTGAGAGCAATTCCACTAGGATTAAAATGTCCTTTGTTTAGGAATCTGTTACATGAGATTGCAGCGCTAAAAACTTTTGGAGGGCCAGAAATAATTGGGCAAAAACTTTAATGTCCTTATCATAATTTTTTTGTTAGACCTACATTTCACTTTCTGTAGACATAACTGAAGTGTCAATTTCGCACATTAGTCACACTTAATATACCCTAGCAAAGTTTGTCAGATCTGAAGTCCTTCTTTGAAAGGGAACAAATAGACTTTAGTGAATCTCTTATTAACTTGATGGATATTTTTATAATTCAAGTACTGTAAGATCTTTTTTTACGTTTCTAAAATCAGTTTTTAGGAACTCATCAATTTCAAAAAAAATTCTTAGAAAAATTTACTAGACTAGATTCGGAATAAATTAAGAGGTTGTTTATCCATAAGAAATATCTTTCTTGTACTTCAATACATTTAAAGCCTTTGTTAAAATCACCAAATTGAAACCTTAGAAAGGCAAATGACAAAGGCTTAATCGCAAAATTGTTGAAAAAATAAATTTAAGGTCCAAAAGGATATCAATTTATTCTCCATTTAAGTTCAAGAAATTTATATTTAATAGTACAAAACTTAATTTAAAACCTTTTGGGCTTGCAGTTACACTTTTACCAGATATAGACTCGCCAAAGAAGATTTCCAGACTGTACTGAGTCTCCTTAATGTATAATTCTGACCTAGGACACTAGGCAACTAACAAGTACTGTAAGTACAATCTTCACAACAACCTGACGAGAAATCGCCATGTGTCTGACACACAGATAGTACATTTCTATGACATACCAATTTTCTAAGTAAATAGTATCGGCGAGACACAGGCTGTTCAAATAAATCATGTACTATCGCTCACATTACAGTTGCCTGATAGTACAGGCTGGGCTTGTTTTGATTTCATGACGATATTCAGGTCTAGTTTGTTTATTTAAATCAATTTAAGTTTTGTTTATTTGGATACTATCATTGATACAAGTCCTGCTGGAATGGACACTTTGTTTGCTTTATTCAAGACACGGTTGAAGTTAATTTTATTTATTTGTAAACTGTCATTGATACAAGCTTTGATCAGAGGTGGAGGCGGCTTTGTTTGATTCACTTGAACATTTTTGAAGATTTAGTAAGAGTAAAATTCTCTCGTAAAATTTGTTACCCCTAACATATAAAGAGTATGCATAAAGTGCAAACCAAGTTCATACTGTAGGTTTTGGCTTGGTTGTATCTAGAGAAATGTTTGGATTTATTGAGAGTACCTGTTTGGCATCGAGAACTTACTTTTATCATGAAATAACTATAGGAGTGTATTTGATAGAAATGGTTTGGCATGATTCTGAGCTGGAATTTGCTCTTATTTGTGTAGAAATGGTATTACGAAGTGAAGAAGACATTGGATATCTGCAGACAAAACAGCAATTTGAACATGTCATGGCAACGAGACAAGAGAATGGAATGTTCACATCATTAACACCTGGATTTCCTGTGTAAGAAAACAGTATTTGGAAGGATATTGTAAAGCAGTATATGCTTAATGTCAAAACGCAGAATTAATATCACTTTTATGATTTTTATATTTCAAAAAGACCTACAATTAATGTGCACAGTTCACATTATTTTCATAAGTTGTCATTATCTTATCAAAGCCTGAAATTCCTGCCCGAAGAAAAACATTTATGAGAATAGGTGTTATGACAATCACACATTGATAAAGAATCAAAAGTCGCCAGCCTCCTACACAATTGTGATGTCAAAACTATCCAAAAAACTTTTCCTTCTCCTGTTATGTAACCATAACGATCCACAAATGTCACAAAGTCTTTCCTCCACGCATGTGATGTAACAACACGACTCCTCCCACTAAGTGACTTGCCTGGAATGTCTTTATCATTGCCCAAATATCATCCTTACTGCTACCAGATGTGACGGCTCTGGGTAGTTAGCGCTTACTCTATAGATTAGATAGTATATAGATCTTCTTGCAGGTATTTTCATACCTAGATATTATTTCATAATTTGTGGGCAATGGTGGTATTCATTTTACAGGTATTTCCAATCTCATATAGTTAAATAATTTGTGGGCAATGGTGGTATTCATTTTACAGGTATTTCCAATCTCATATAGTCAAATAATTTGTTTGAATTGGTGGTTTCTATCTTATAGGTACTTTCTTACCTACTAGATGCTACCTATACATTACAATTCTAGAGTTTTTGGTGGTATCTGTTTTACAGGTATTCATAGCTGCTAGATGTTATTTCATAAATTGTTGGCACTAGTGGTATTTGGTATGTTTTTAAAGTTATTCTCTTACCTAATAGATATCATATCCTAACTCTTAGGTTAAAAGTGGTATCTATTTTACAGGTAGTCATACTACTAGATGTTATTTCATAAATTGTTGGCACTAGTGGTATTTGGTATGTTTTTAAAGGTATTTTCTTACCTACTAGATATTATATCATAATTCTAGGATTATAAGGGGTATCTATTATACAGGTATTTTATACCTTCTAGATGTTATTTCATAAATTGTTGGCACAATCGGTAAGTTAAAAGGTATATTTGTACCTACTCGATATTTTTCCATCGTGGGTAGTGTTAAATACTCACATCTTGTTCTGTATTTGTAGACGATTTTGGGAAAAGGGACATGATGACTGGAAGATGATCAAATCAGATAATTGATAAAAGCATTTTGCTCTGTTTGCTACATATCTTCTTTGTGAGTTTAAATTTGTAATTCCTTTTATCACCAAATTAAATCCAAAATTTGAATAGAAAAATATGGAAATTCTCTTAATGAAAATGTGCCTTGTCAGCACTCAATGTTAAAAAAGCAACTAGGAGTCGTGAATATGAAAATTCACAATTATTTTTACGGAAATTATTGATTTCAGCCAAAGTTTGTAGGAGGTGGTGTCATATTACATCATTTGCTCGGAACAAAAACATAAGGAATAAGACATGTTTTTTGTCAATTTTCTCTCTGTGAATAAATTTACACCATCCGAAATGAAGATGTAACAGGGGCCTGAACAAGAATTGAAAGGTCGTCAATTTTTTGCCAAGTTCTGCATATGAAATATGACAGCAAAAGAAGTGAATTTGCTCTGTGGAGCCAAAGTTACCCCGAACCATGACAGGTTTAATTGTATGCAAATTGCAAACAAGATAGACAAGCCTTAAAACAACACCCGACCATTTTTCTATTTGACGTTCGTAGTGATTTCTCGCCATCATGTCTCATTTTCGCCATTATCTGTTTGTTTTTCCTCCAACTGATGATCATATTTTAGTGTTGAGATGTTTCCTGCATTTTTTTTAAGTTCTCTCCATTCTTAATCTAAACCACAACAAGGATTACGTCTTGAATGGATGCATAATGACCTTGACATGTGTCAACAATGCAAAATATCTTCTTCAATTAAGTTCAAATTCAACATTTTTGTTAAAACAAAGTTAATACTAATTCAATGTTATTATCATAATGAACATGTTTTTAAAATAATGACATCAAGTCAAAAATTTTATGAAATCATTAATCCGCTGTTGTACATAAATTTGAAGAAAACTAAAGATTCCAAAAAATCCAATCTTATCACTATTCTTTATACATTATATCCATAAAATCCATTTATTCTACAAAAACTTCAAGAAACCTTTAAAGATTGTCATTTGAAAAACTTCCAATAGTATGATTTAACTCTTTTCGTTTGAATATCGAAAATCCACATATGCCAATTACCCTACTAACCAAATATTACATTCGGTGAACAATGAGCCAATTTCTGTCTATAAGATTAATACTGTTTCAGAAACAATTTGACGCAGCACTTGTGTCATTTCTTGAGACCAACAGGAAGAGCTTTCAGACAGATACACAAGAGTTAGATAAATAAGAATCTGAGTTTTATACGGGCTTCGCAGCTGTCGGCCGTATCAGGAAGTAATAGCTTGCAGAGGAACTAGCGTATGTAGCTGTTCATTGCATAAATTTGTTGTTGCCTCTTATAGAAAGAGTTCCATTTAAGTAGAGCAGAGTAGAGTCACACTTATGTCTGTATGTTACCTATATACTTATGTGTTGTATATATACTTATTTGTTGTATATATACTTATGCCTCATATATATACTTATGTGTTGTATATATACTTATGCCTCATATATATACTTATGTGTTGTATATATACTTATGCCTCATATATATACTTATGTGTTGTATATATACTTATGCCTCGTATATATACTTATGTCTCGTATATATAATTATGTCTCATATATATACTTATGTCTCATATATATACTTATGTCTCATATATATACTTATGTCTCGTATATATACTTATGTCTTGTATATATACTTATGTCTCGTGTGTATACTTATGTCTCGTATGTATATATATATATATATTTCAATCTTACAGCCAAAGCTGATATAGATTGATATCTATTTGTTTACAGATCAAGGTTGTATGTAATACTTAGACTTCCTCCGTGTCTGGCAAGAAACGATTTCCAAGTTTCTCACATTCTTGTGAAGAGATTTTCGAGGATAATTAATATCAGTGATTTAACTTACTTCTTTCATGTCAAAGTAAACATATAAAGCCTGTTTACTAACATCCTTGAACTGTTTTTATTACATTTGCTTAGCTTTCACCACAGAACAATTAATGTGACTCTCTGTATAAGCCGGGACCAGTTCCAGGCCATTATAAAGATCATTAGGGAAATCTCTCCAATTAATCTTCTTCAAAACATGTACAGTGATAAGGGTAATTAACTAACTACAGCAACAGACCCAACTCGCCATGATAAATAAGGACAGAGAGATAAACCCAGAATACATTCGGAGTGAGATTACAAACAGCAGGCTTGCACTTCCAAATGAATTGTCTGAATGATCAGGAGTCAAGGCAGATAACTCTCAAATGTAACCTTGGGACATACCAGACAAATTTTTTACACTGAATGAAATGAGGACATTGAATAGGTAACCAGAAATATAGAATAATGATTCATCTGCAACCAATAGTAAAGAAACACTATATAAGTTTTTGAGTACTTACTTAAATCACACTCAAAATTGTCTTAAAAGGCACTACAGTATAAAGTTTTATATTCAAATGAAATTTGCTAAAACAGCATTTGGCAACAGTATCCTACTAAGACCAAACAAAGAGATGCTGTAATGGTTTTTAAAAAATCCTTGATTTATTCAGATTCCTTGCAAATTCTAAGCTCAAAAAGCACTCGATTTTGATATATATATTTTGCTTCACAAGCATATGCAAACAGATTCTAGCGACTAATCCTCAAGCCAGCGAGAATAATTCAATCGCTTTCCTTTACGAGCGATTCATAAATACAATCATAATAGCTACAGCTTATACAAATGTAATATTTTGTGGACACAACATCAGACAATATTGTCAGTCAATCAGGCCGAGGGAGTAAATGATTGGCTTTAGATGAGGACAATCGGCCTTCATGAAAGACAGCCACGGCAAGATCAATTGTCGTTTACAAGATTAAAGGATAACAATTGGGTTTCGCTGGACATAGATTGCCCCACATGAGGATATAAAGCCGTGCCAGTGGCTTGAATAGACGCATTACATACGATAATCATCGCTATAAGTGTTTGAATCGGGGATTACCAACTTGCGTTATTCAAATTGTTGTTTCGGAATATTTTGGATATTCAGCAATGAAATGAGTCAGGAGAGGCTTTGTAAATAAATATTTGTCAGTTCGAATCGTTTCGCTTGTCATGTTGAGCGTAACTTCAAATAAAGATGGTAATTGAATTCTGGATACAAAAATAATGCTTTACACATCAAATAAATTTTAGGTTTGCTTTTTGCGTGAAAAGTTATGAATTTCTCTAGATATAATTTGTTTTGACATGTAAAATTCTTCACTTAAATGCAGTAGACATTTGGGCTTGCTTGATAAACAAGTTATGGAAAAGATAATGAAGTTAGTAAAATGAGAGTATTTCATTGTCCCTTGAGATGAGATATATGACATAGGATATGTTTGTTTTACTCACAGTGTTAGTCTCTTTCCCAAACAGTGCTATAAGATAATTGAAGGAGTCAAGTTATTCCATACGTAATTGCAGCACTGAAATTTGAATCTTTTTCACAAATACCAATTTTAGGATGTGATAGTTCATTATTTCTTTTTTTGAGAATACAATTCAAAAACACAAAACATCCAAGAGTCAAATCTCAATTGGATAGTTTTTTTGGATAGATTACATTCTGTTTTTATGTAGAACTACAATTATGGAAATTTATCAAATATTTGTAGGCTGCTGAAAAGGTACTCTAGCTATTGTTACAATGAAAGTTGACAAGATAATCTCAAAAACTTACAAGGATCATTATCAAATTGACAAAGATACCAAAATATTTGTAATTGATTAATCAACCATAAATCATCCAGTAACTGTTCATGAAAATATCAATTTACACCAGAGATAAGTGATGACGCAAGTTAACAATTACGCGATAAATAATCACATCGACGACAAAACAAACTTATAGAGTGTATGTAATTCAATCCAGCAGTTAACTGACCATAAACAAGCCATGAACACTAATCACTCAAGAGAATAACCTATGGATTCAAATTATGGTCATTATAAGGCCAATTTTTGCTGCGAAATTGCTGTCGATGAACTGCCAATCAACTCGCGCCTTGTAGACATCTAGCGGACAGATGTTGTATGGTCAGTTGCTGTTCGGAAAGGTCAACTGACAATATCGTAGACAGAACTTTCAGTTCTCTCGCTGCTGGCCATTTATGTCCTATAAACTAATGAAGTAGGAATTTACGCCTTAATCACTTGTATCCTGGAAATTAGTTTTCAATCTGATATTCTACGCAGACTTCTTCTATAAGTTCTGGATCAGATATTTAGTGCTCAAAGTTCTCTCCAAAAGGATTGAAATATTTTATTTGAATTAAAAAAACATAAGGTTAAATCAATATTTAAATTATTTTTTTCTACAAAAAATAAGACTCAGAATGAGGGATTTCATCATTGAATCCTTTTTTGAATTAGGGAATATTCTAATATGAACTTGCAATCAGATATCTCACTTAAATCTTGTAGTTCTTTTCTATTATTGCAAGAAGTGAAAACTTGTATTTCCAGTGTTGTCTCCAAAGGTTTGTATATACATCACAAGAAAAGAACAGTAACATAGAAACGTCATGTTAAAAACAAAACTTTAGTTCTTCCATGCATATTATCCAATTTAAAGCAGATACACGGCAAATATTTATTCACAAGAGATAACCCGGTTGCACAAATATTGGATTATTTTGTTGAAAATGCCTTGTCTTGTCAATTATCTCCAATTAAAGTTGAACTTTTGAAAAGTAAACTTATTTATATTCCACTTGGCTAGACACAAATACAGAAGAATCAGATTTGTAGCTACAAATGCGTCTGCATGTCTGAAAACGTTTTTATAAACAACTTCAAATTTGATTTTAATTCAATTTCCAACAATTTTCATGTCCTCTACAGTTCTGAAGGACGCACTGAGGACTTTGAACAATATCAAAATGTCCTAGGATTCTCCTTACATGTTGAAATCAAAGATCCGAGTCCATATCCTTAGGGCATTAAAGAAGAAGAGGCTTGAGTGATTCATGATCTAGTAAATAAAGTAACCTTGATCCAAAATCAGAATTTGAAATGGTCTCATGAAGGTTGGAATAATATTTGATAATACTGAATTGACAATGTCGTAGCCCTCGTATGAAAGAACAACTTGTAATTTAATTATTGAATCATCACCATTTTAAGTACACATGTAAATTCATCATTAATTAACAATATTGAAATTCTGTAACAGGCGCCAACGTTTTGAGGTTTCTGATTCTTTGAAGAATATTTGACATATAGGGCACTTATAGTTTTATTTCCAATAAGTGCCCTCTTAAACATAGGATTTCAAACAAAATTTAATGTCAAATACACTAACAGATGAACATGAGTTCCAAAATCATGGTACCAAAATTAAGGTTTTCTAGTGAGTGAGTGAGTTGTTGTTTAGCGCCGCTTGGGCAATATTGCAGCCATTAGCGGCAAAGAGGTTTTCCAAACTTGGCGCCTGATTCCAAGAAAAGTCTGAGATCAAAGGAAGAATGATGGTGAGAGTGAGAAGGAACACAAACAGTCTTGTCAGTTTGTCCAGTCAAAACATCCATCTGGTGATGAGGTTTTACAGAGGTACTGGTCAAATCATTAGCACTTTGGTCAATGCTGTAAAATCTTGACATGCCAATAGTTGAGAGAAATATTTTGGAGAACAAATCTTTGTTTTTTAGCATTTTAAAATTCACTTCAATTCTAAAGAGACAGATATTTCAAAGAAATTTGTATTTGAATCAAAGATCTGTAAAAGCTGTTTTTGATTCTTTGTCAGAAATTCAAAAGATATAACTCATAGAAGCAAAGCTTGAAAATTTACTTCTCAAAAGTATCATTTTTAAATCCTTAACCTTTGGTCTGAAAAGAACATTCCTTTAGAAAACCTTTAGCAAAGTGATAGTTAAAGCAAATTCATCTTTGAAAATTCTGGCAGGAAGTACATTGCGATCTTGCTATAAAAATATTATCAGAAGTTCCATAAATGTGTTTATCAGGGGATATAAACCTTCAAAGTAAAGACCAAATATCTGAAGCATCATTGGTAAAAAGGTTTGATAAATGTCAGCTTCAAATGGTTCAAGTTTGACACGTGTCCAAACCAAAGAACATGCAGAAATTCCTTTCAATGATTCCAAACAACAGCTTTTTACCAATCCCAGGTTAGACAAGACTTTTCAACAGGACAAGAATATAAAAGCATGTCGGCATGAAGTTGGCCTACAAGGAATTCTGATTAAAGGACAAAGCATCATCCATTCTTACGACATATGTAGGGAAACATTGATAAAACAGGGGAGAGCACTCTCATCCACTGTTGGTTCAACAAATCAAAGGTCAGAAAATGTTCAGAAATTGTAGTCAAAGACCTCATTTGGGTGAATAGAGTGAATAGAAAGTAACCCTCGATCATGCTTGTATTCAGCACAAGAGGGCTATGGTGAATGATAATTATCTGCCAAAGGAGAAAAATCTAGACTAGTAACCGATTGTTACATGAATCTATTAGAAAAGACAAAAGCTTTTACGCCTTTCACTAATATAAAACCAGAAAGACTCAAAACTGTATTTGTAACTTGGTTCTTAGGGAAGAAAGGAATATGTTACAAATGGTTCAATTTGACTTCAAAAATATTGAATCAGAAGACATTTTGATAGTCTATCTCTTCAAACAGCAAAAGAACCTTGTTAGAAAGAGGTTTTGAAATATAGTGTCATTGACACAAAAGCTATCGGACCCTTCTGTCGTTAGCGACTCCAGTATGTCTCGAACTAATTCCAACCAATTCTACAACACAAAGGAACGGTAGTTTATTGTTCAATGGGCACGGCTGTCCACTGGCGTCAATGGATTCTTTGAATGTGCCGGTGTCTCGGTAGATATAGGTAGATATGAACATGTTATTATATGAATTATTTGAAACATCTGTTTTTGTATTGGAATTTATTTATTTGAATGAAGATTGTGAAATTTAAATGATCCCTATCATTTTGTCTTTTATTGAACAAATCTTTGAGAACCTCTTCAAGTTTTCTTCAAAAAGGTTTTATTGAACTCTTATAATTACAATACTTCAACCTTCATGATGTTCCATGATCAAGTTCTTTGAAAATATACTTTACCAAGATGTTGAGGCTTTTTTAATTGAACAATAGGAAATCCAATGCCTTTACATAAGCAACCTTGATGATAATCCATGCCTTGATCCCAAAACCAAATCAAGAGGCTTTTATTGAAATGCCGAGACAGTGGAACATAATGGAAGACTTAAATGAGCACAATTAAGCTTGGTCGGCATAGTAGACAAAATGATAGATTGTCAATGGCAGCAGCTGAGAATGAAAAGATAATTCCCAGTACCTACACTTCCCTGGATAGATTTTCTATCGGACCAGAAGCCCCTTATCAAGGATTGAAGAACTCTTTCTGGTACTTAAGCACTTGCTAACCAGTGTGAGGGCAAGATACGCCATTTCAGTAGATTCTCACTGCTTATGGTACATACTCTTCCAATGTAGACCAATTCCTCTCAATATATATATTTATACATATATTGCTAGACACCTTTTCTCATTTTTTGCATTTGAGAGGCTGCATATTTCTGCAATCTTGATGAACATCAAGGCACACATACTTCTTTCTTTTGGATATTGTTATGAACATGGTTGACATTATTTAACAGCTTGAATACTTATTTATTTTGCATCTTCTGCTGCAACTTTAAGCCATTTCTAGGTAAGTATTAAACCATTATTATTGAGGCCAGCAATTGCATTGATAACTCTTCACATGTAATATGTCCTATATCATTTAACTATTTTGCTGCACATCTTTCATCTAAAGTAAATGATTTGATGATAGTGTATAAAAATGCTTTTAAAGGAATATATTCTTACAACCTGGATATTATCATATAACAGTAGATTCTAATAACACATAGAGTGTTTGCGCTTTTCTCTATGATCATTTCCTGGCCTACAGCCACAAGTGGAAGTTTCAGAAAGGGACAGTTTCGATCCAAAAACCATATATATGTGCTACAAAAAGTATGTATATAATTTCCGAAGATTTTTTCACAACTTGGGTGTCAGCAATTACAATAGATACAGGTCATATAAAGAGTGTATGCAATTTCCTCGAGCCATTTCTGGCCGGCAGCCAAAAGTGGAAGTTGTAGAAATGGACAATTTCAGATCCCATCATGCATTGCTGCGGTCTGTCCGACACTTCGGGGCAGCTCTTCTGCCTACCAGACGCCTCGCAATTGCCCCTGTTTCCACTCGCCAGATCTTTATTGATTAGAGAGCCCCCTATATACGAGCATAGATACATGAACCAGCGCCGTGCTGAACATGTGGTTCAACTAAGTACCCTATTTTTGAATTGGAGAGTTGAATTTATTTCTATCACTTAGAGTGTGTTAGTTACAGTTCATTCTTGCAAATTGGAAGCAGGATTCTGCTGTGTTAAAAGTCTGAATAATGATCCCAAATGGAATTGCTCTCTGCTCCCTATTTGTACCTGGTCAATAGGCAACACTTAATGCGAGACCTCAATCATGGGGGCTCTTACATAATAATGGTAAAAAACAGACCGTTTTCCGACTGTTTTGTACTTGGTGCTTATGGTTTTTCAATGGATTTTGAATTGTAAGATGCCAATTAATTCAATAAAGATTTTTTTTGTTAAATGTTAAAATTTGCGTTCAAGTTTTATTCCTTTATATTTATTATCTCATTTATTGTTAATGTCATGATTAAAGGATACTACAGTATTTTAAAATCTTGATTATAATAAATTGTAAAATTGATTACTATTAACCTTTAAGAATTGTTCCAAATTTTGGAATTGTGATCTCTATGTAGTTGGCCTTAAGAGTTTATAGGTGAACATATAGTCATTTGCTACAGAAGCACATTTATTCCCAGATTCTGAAGACAAGAAGTTGAAGAAATGAGATTCCTGGAACTGTTGGAGTGGTGCCACTGACCATTCCATTCTTGGAATCTGGTGAGCTCCTCACACTGTTTCATCACCCTTCCCTGCCAGGAGTCCCTAGTGTGTCTATCCCAAACTCTCTGCAGAGAAGCAACCTGTCAGGAGTTATCAGGAGCTAAAAGTTCCTGGATGTAACATAAACTTTACTTATCTCTCCACTACTGGGCTGAACTGCAAATATTCTATACGGTAGAATGTCTGATAATGCTGATAGGAACCTTGGTGTCTGATCTTGTAGTAGCTTGGTCATGGGGTTCAAACTTTAGTACGCCCTGAGGTCAATAATCAAGTACAGCCTCACATCATGACATTGAAGTACATGACTTTGGCATTGCAAATATTGACCACAGAGTAAATGTCTTATAACCAGAAACAGAAAAATAAATGCATGATCTGATAACATGAAATGTCTTGCAAGCAGAGACAAACTTCAGATGTCATTATCTGAGGCAAATTAAGAATATCCACTTTCCCAACCCCATTTTATAGTGGAACAATGATCAAGCATCCCTGGCTCTACTAATCTCACGCAGTAAAGATTAGAAAACCTTCAAAAGCACCTTGTTCAATGGCTTAAGATCCAGGACAACCTGTTATATTGGATTGATAATCAAGACCGCCCCTGTGCCATGAATTTGCAAATCAAGTACACCTTTATGTCATTTTGCCCAGGTCATGAAGGCTTCAAATCAAGCACACCATCAATGTCAAACTTTTGAAAAGTACGATCAGTCATGCTTAAGACATCAATAAAGGTCACAAAGTCTGATTGAGTATAAAAATACTTTTTCAATGCCATGTGATGAATGTTCTTGAGGAGAAATGTTCTTACATGTTTTCTACTTAAATATAAAATCTTAATGACATGATCCAACACCATACTTTTTGTCCTCCTTTGAAGAGATTTCTGCCGCTTTCAGACATAGACGAAGTATTCATACATATTTTTCTCAAAACTTGGCAGCAATTTCATCTTGATGACATGTTATTAGATGTGATTTCTAAAGATTTGAATGAGACGAAGACATTCCCCATTTTATATTTTATGAACTTCACAAGTCCAAATCAATGAATTCAAAATATCCTCCATTTTCATAACCATCCAAAATTTCATGAAGCATACACGAGGGTGAGAGCTTGATTCAGAATTAGCGTAAGCTACGATTCTGCTTCAATAGATAATGAAGATCAATGCGATCGTCAAATTAATTGTACTGATAGAGGTTTGAAGGAACTGGCCAATCAGCTTTTTTGCTTATTACATCCTTTAGGCATTGGGAGATAAAGACACACTGTGTTTTGTATTCACGTTTTTCATTTTGAGGGCAATATTTCACGAGAGATTGCTCCCAAGGCCTCGTCTTAATTTGGATTGGGAGGTAGGAAGTCCAGTGTTGAGAGATTGCCTATTACAAAGCTTCCAAGCCCCTATAACACTCACTGCTCCTATTGTAAAGGATTCTGCAAAACCACTCATTGCAGATACTATCAAAATGGCTCAAAATTGCTGGATCTTTTTTTCAGCTTCAAATTAAATTGCTTTTGGGTAACTTTCTTTGAGTCGCACGGCAACAGGCAGAATACCAATTGGGAATAACAGATAGGATATAGCGTAATCAGAAACATGGCTCTTCTGTATTGAAGCCAGATATTATTTCAATCAGACAGTAATATAATCTGTAGTGTGTAGGGAAATTAGCTGAAGAGTTCCAATGAGGAACGCTCTAGTCAAGGAGGTTGAAAAGCATGCTTGTGAGGTGAATAAACTCCAACAATGACACTTAACAGCCAACCCCTTCAAGGAATGCGATTTGTAACAACAAAAACTACAAATCAAGTTTATTAATCAAATAGAACAAGAATCTCACATTCTGTCTTCAAGAGATATTTTTTTGGAAAAAATTCAAAAATTACATGAGGATAAAATTGATACCTTTAAAAAATATATTTCTCTTTAATTAGGAGAATGGTTATTGACATGTGCTGGACTGAATCAACATGTCAGCAAGATCAAAGTCGACTTGAATTTCGTTACAAATCAGCAATGTCAGCAAAACATATCTTTGGAAATTGAATACAATTTGAAACAAAAATTACAAAAACTGCTGATGAGCCAAAATTTGTCATATGAGAAATAATATTTTTATATAAATAAGAAAGATGTTTTTATCACTTTCTTTAGCTGTAAGTAAAAAATACATTGACTTTATTAAAATAAGGTAGTGTTTTCATCCACTTTCAGTAGCAATAACGTGAAGAATGTATTGACTGAGTTTTATACCAATAGTGCTAAAACCAAGAATATCTCTGCAAAAATGGTCAGTGAGAAACTGCAAAACAATACAAATATTTTTTGTCCTGAAATCCTAAAGTAGGACTTCTTTGAAAGACGATTCAATTCCTTCCAATGGCCACTATTGCTATTGTCCTTTAACAAGTCTTACCAGATACATCAACAACAGCCCTGATGCCAAAACTGTCATTAATTGAGAGAGAAACTGTTAACCAAGGTGACACTGTTTAGTCAAATCTCATGAAATCCAATAGAAGGAGGCTTAATCTTTCCAAATGACCCCATTACTATTGTCTTCTTATTCAAATCGAACCAAAACCATCCACAAATACCCTGGATGCCAAAACTGTCATTAATTGAGAGAGAAACTGTTAACCAAGGTGACAGTGTTTTGTCTGGACTCGTGAAATCCTATCACTGAGTCCAAATCCTTCCAGTGGCTGGTCATCCATTGTCCTGCAACTGGATGACCAGTCTTTGGACACATTGAGGTAATCCCCACGGCAGTGGTCGCATTAACCTCTGACCTCCAGACCAAGCAGCCGAAGTGGACAATGAAAACAGCTACATTGTTGCCGTGTTTGCTCTTGGGGCCTATAGGAGACAGACAATGGGATTTCTTAGGTGCTCACCGTCAAATGACACTTGGCTTTTGTACGAGGTGGTATGGGAACCACCCAGCTTATGAACAGGGAGGTCGATCGGCTAGCCGGATTTATATAATTACCATAATGGGTATTGCTCATACAAAACGAGCTTGTAAATTTGAAATTAATATGCTAGAAAAGCGGGAGGTGGTTTATCATCTTTTCTCACGAGAATGTGATAGTGTTGAAAATGGGAAGATGTTTTCCATGTTGGGCTGTCAGTCAATGTGTGAAAACTGTCTGGTCGTTACAATTTCACATTTGAAATGCTCCATGCCTTTCGAGAATAGATTAAATTGCCCTTGAAGATCACCATTGGTTATATAATCAAATAAGCATTAAATGAAGGGTCAATAAATCAGATAAAATCAGTTTTAACACATAGTGAACAGAAAAATAACACAGGTAAGTAGCAAACAAGAATTACCATAAATTTTTGTTATAATTTTTGCCAACTTTTTTTTTGGAACTTGTAATCTAAGGCAAACGGAAATTTTAAAATTTTGAAACGCAACCATAAAAAAAACAATTAATTTGTTCCTGTTGAAGTCTAATTTCGATGTTTCCCTCCAAATTGAACTCAATTGTGGACAGGCAGACAAAGCGATGGGCAATTAAGGTGAAAAGTATGTGAGATGTGTTGTTGAGCAACACGTTCATGCTAGATGCAGTTGTTGAGTTTGACATGTAGGGATGCCTGAAATACCCTGGCTTTACACTTGGGCGAGGAATGCAGTGTTGGGGCATCAACAACATACATTAACCCTTATTCACCTGCACAAAACATTAGAAACAAAAGATATTCAAATTCAAGCAGATTTAGAGTCTTCTCTATTCTAGCATTTGAAATTTGAAAGTAATACAGTAGAACTTGGATATAACGAACTCCAAGGGACCAAAGAATTTAGTTTGCTATATCCGGTGTTCGCTATACGCATATGATTTTAATGATATTATATAGGGACGGGACTTGAAAATTTGTTTGCTTTATCCGAGTGTTCGCTATATCAGAGTATGCTATATCCGTGTTCTACTGTACATATGTTAATTTTTAAATTCTGGTATTGAAGTATTTTTCTGAAAATATTTTGATGAGAATATAATGGAGAGTTGTTCAGTATTTCATATCATACAAATATAGGAGTGAGTCAGTGAGCATGTCAGTAAGTTTTATTAGCAGCAATCAACCTATGAGAGGAATCTTAACATGAAAATGATAATGAAACTTCATTCACCATTAAGCTTATAATTTCAAGGGGCTTAACCCAAGTCTAGGCATGGTCTTGTAATTTCAAGGGGCTTGAACCAAGTCTAGACTTCATCTACCTGTCAGATTGGGCGGAATGCGGCAACGAGTCTGGACCTTTGGCCGCATCCCGTGTTTGCTGTGAAAGCGCCCTCTAGTGTCAGTCAGCCATCCTTGGAGCAGCCAATACGGAACCTTCGCAGCTAGACGAACCAAATGGAGTCTGACCCAGGCACCCCACATAAATAAACTAACAGTGAATCTATAGCCCATGAGCGATATCCAAATACGCGGACAAAGCACGCTGATTGCTTTAGAATCGTAAAAATGCTGAGTTGTTTTGCCTTGAGTTTTAATCAATTGTGGGAAATTAGGAGGAGAGCCATCATTCCTGCATATGGACTTCCCTTACTCAGATGTTTATATGACAGAGGAATGTATTTGGTTTTGGTGTCCATGTGAGAAATGTGTTCGTTTGTATAGGGACGTGAGGCTTTACTTGCATAACAAACATCTCGTATTGACCCAGAGGTGTCAGATATGACAATATAAAGCATGGGAGAGAGAACCTCCTCTTGCAATACTTGATCCAAACTCATATAGGATAGTCTCCAAAATAATGAAAAATATCGTACAGATAAAAAATATTTGCTAGAAATATTGTCTGTAACAATGACTCAGAGATACAAATGCTATATAATAGTATGCTTTTCTCACAGGAAATGCTAAGAAACATAAAATAAACCTTCAATAGAAGTCGCCAATTTTGCACATCAATGCCATGGCAAACAACCACTCATCTCAAACGGTTTCTATTGGGTACACAACCACCCAACCAAAGCTGAGTCACAAGCAAACACTAGAAATCATATCTGCTTGACATAAATTGGTTTAACGCCTACTTGGTTTAATGAAGAATATAAAGATTTATTTGGACCAACTCCTTACAAATGGCCGCTATCTGACCTGCCAGGAGCCAAGGAGAGCCTCAGCAAACATTCACTGCGGAACTGTCCAGTTGACATCTTCATTTCATTGCACAGCAATATTACCCACGATCACTATGAAGTCTTATTTAAAAGATGATGATCACCATTCCAAAATTCAAAGACAAACTTATCAAGTACTTATCAAATCTGTATACAAGCAACAAATGATTATTTCATTTTGGTGCTAACAGCCATGCTTTATCAGTTATTTGAGCAAAAAAGGTACCAATGAAGGCCTGCTAAATTCTTAATTTAAAAATGAATGAAGACTTATATTCATGATGTGGCACAACCTGCCTTTACATAGATCAATAAAATGTTCAGTATAAAAAATTTCAAAGACTTAAAAGAACCTAAGATTACAAAATAAAAATAAGAAGGCCGGAGTATTTTGCGCACAATTAATGACATCACTTCCAACTTTGTAGGTCTAGTATATGAAAGCCATTTTCATCTAATATGTTATAGCAGAAAATCTTCGAGCAGAATGTGCAAATTCAGCTGTTGGATGAGCCTAGCTGCCATTTGTTCTTCTGCTTGACTGATAACTCTATACAATATTCACTAGATTGCTAATGGACATGCGTGATCCATTTCCACGGCAGATTGAGATATCAGAATCAAGTGCAGGTCTGGATATCAAGTTACTTCAGAATAGTGACAAAGCAACAAACTAAACAATTATCTGTGGCAGCTTAACCCTTAAACTGCAGGTTCAAGAATAGTCTTGGTTTTTTGTAATGGTTTGACAGAGAGAATAAGCAGATATGATCTCAACCTTCTGCATGCTGAAAGGAGTTTTGAAGATGCTTCAGCTTAGTATTTCATACTCCAAGATCAATGATTTTTGTGGTCACATTCGCCTTTTTTTCTAAATTTGATGTTGACACTACAAATGATCTACAAAGATCCATTGAAGATGACCTAGCTTAGATATAACAGTGAAAAAAAACCAGGAAAAACTTCTGTTGTTCAAGAATTAACATCACCAACATCATCACCAACTGCACATGATGTTGACACTGAAGATGAGCTGAGATATCTGGGTGGTCAAATTACTGAAGCAAACCATAGGGAAGATTCCGGTTGTTCAAGGGTTAAAAATCACCAACTGCACACAATGTTGACATTGAAGATGAACTAAAATATATTGGTGATCAAATTACTCTATGGGGGAAAAAATATCTTAGTGGTCAAATTACTCTATAGGGAAAATTCATGTTCAAGGGTTGAGATCACCAACATCATCACCAACTGGACATGATGTTGACACTGAAGATGAGCCGAGATATCTGGGTGGTCAAATTACTGCAGCTAGCCAGGCTGACAATGTCAACAGTGGCGTCCAACACGGCATGTGTTAATGTCACCCTGACTGACACATCCAGCAAACAAGATTCACATTGTTTGCACCGCGTCATCTCAGGTTCCCATTCTGACTCTAAACATCTGTTTGCAAGACTCTCGATGGCATCCCCCAGCTGCCAATAACTCGATTAATTCAAAGATTTTGTTACAAACTTGTTGGATTGAAAACAATTCTGGTGGTCAATGTCTCCAGAAATAAAATCTGATGTCAATATTAGAAACAGGGAATTACCTCTGTCAATACACAAAGAAGACCTTATCAATAGTGGTTAATTTTTGTGATTTGATCAATGTCAATGCTGTCATCCTCAAAAAGGATTGTTGATATGCCTAAAATAAAATGGATTGTAAAGAACAGATGGTTAAGTACATCGAATTCTGAGATGTTCCATAACTGGAAATTTTCTCTTGACCCACACAAAATAAAGATGACAGCAGAAAATACATGCTAGTGTTAGAGTGCAAAACTGTTTTGTATATCAGTATTTAATCTTCAAATTGATATATCTGCTCAAATATCTCACAAGAGACACGCAGACACTTGAAATGACCTTGACATTCACTTTGAAGCAATTCTCACATATCATAATCTGTTAATTCCCCAAAACACAGAGTGTTCAGTTCACATCACAGTGTGTCGGTTCTGATAATCTGAAAACTCCCCAATACACCTAAGTGCTTCAGTTTTGATAATCTTTAGACTCCCAAATACACCGAAAATATTCAGTTCTGATAGTCTTCAGACTGCAAGATACACTGAGGTGTTTGAAGAAAGCTTCTCAAGTGGTCAAGCTTATCCCCGGTAATCTTCTGGACACATATATCTATTTGTCCTCGACTGACTCCTGTGAGAAGTGACCACTACCATGGACTTTCTGAACTCTCATCTGTAAGATCTCGAATTCCATGTGGGTCATAGTTTAAAGAAGCTACATCTGACATTTGTGATTTCTCCACTCCTGAATTCTTGTTCTTGAACTTACAAACCCAACTTTGAAGAACTTTTAAAACTTAAATTGTCCACATTTTCCTTTGAACTATCATTTGAAAGCCATAGCAATACTGAAAGCTAAATTCTTAAGATAACTAAAACATTTGAACAATTGTCAAAATTTTCAAAATTTGAACTTAAAGTGTCAGTTTAAATGCTTAGTTTATTAAGTTTTCTTCCTGTAATAAACCAAATTTTTACGAATTATAGAAACATAGACACATATATTCTTTAAAATTTGAACTAAGTTAATAACATCTTAGCAAATGAATTCTCCTCGAAACAGCAAGACCAAACCATGACAGATTCCCAGACAAACATTTCAAGAAAACAATCTCAAGCGTTGAAAGCCAACTGGACTCAGACTGATAACATTTGGCTAGAAATGTCCAACAGCCTTTACCTTATATATCTAAGTGCTGAAAGCCACTGGACAGAAAAGATAACTATTCTGAGATATTCCAACCACTTTGGTGCCATTATCTCTTGGTGTCGAAAACTCACTGGACGTTAAAAAATAGCTTTTTTCAGATTGTCTGTCTGAATATCTCTTGGTGTCGAAAAGTCACTGGACATGGAAAGATAAGTATTTTCAGAATGTCTGACTGCTTGGGAATCCATATCACTAAGTCTTGGATTCATGCAGAGACCTAGATAGCACATGGTTCCAAATGTCCATCCATTGAGTTTCTTTATTAAAAGGTGTTACTCTGCTGAACCCCAGGCAAAGAAATAAATTATGACCTTGAACAAAGAGTCCAGCTCTCATCTACAATTAGATTATCTCTAGTTGTTGAAAACTTGCAGAGGGATATATGATTCATGTCCAGCTACTTAGATTTTAATATCTTTGAATAGAGATGCAAAGTGACCATATATCAAAGAGTCTCTCATCTGCAATTAGATTCTGTAGTTGTTGAAAGCTTGCTGACGAACAGAAGATATATGTCCAGCTACTTAGATTTTGATATCTTTTATAGAGATGCAGAAAATGACCTTGTATCAAAGAGTATACAATTAGAATATCTCTAGTTGTTGAAAGCTTACAAAGGAATAGAAGATAAATGTCCGGCTACTTAGATTTTGATATCTTTGAATAGAGATGCAGAAGTGACCTTGAGAAGGGCAGATAACTCTTCTTTCAAGTGCAGAATCTCAGAAATAGTTCCTGTTAACAGTGTGCACTGATAAAGCATGTAGAGATAACCTTGTCTATGGGTGCGGGAGCATGAAGAGATTAAAGTCATTTTACACCTGAAAAACAATGATAAACGAGTTCCTACCTTTGAGACGACAGGTGCAAAAAAAGTTAAAATAGACTTCAAATATAACAAAAATCTCAATAAGCTTTGTTAAGATTCCAAAGCATATTAGTAAGGAATGCAATTAAACATCTAACAAGGGTCTTCTTGGAAGACATTGTTTTCGCCGAAATAATCTTTTAAACGATCTTCCATGTCTTAGTTTTCACCTGGATTGTCAATCACCTCAAAGCTCATTCACATGTTCGTCAAGGGTGAGAGGAATTTGTACATAGGGTCAAAATTAACCTTGCAGAACAATAAGAAGAAATGCATATTAGACGTTGAGGGTTCTTCCTGTTCTTTGACGTTCAAGGTAACAAGATCCGTCGTTCTTGCATTCCTCTTTCACCTGTTGTGCCACTTCAAGCCTTTATAACATCCTAATTAAAAGAGCTGACACCAGGTGGCGAACTCTGATTGGCTGGTTAAGTTAATTACCCAGCATGCTCAGGTTACATAACAGTCGCTCGATACCTAACCCCTGACAATTTTCACAGATGCTTGTTGTTCCAAGAATACATTTAGATTTTTTGATACACTACCTTCTTGATAAAACTATTTTGTCACAATAAAGGTTTTTTTAGTGGATTGGGATCTAGGAAATCATACCCTTTTCCTTTATATCCATTAATGCAAGCTTCAATTTTAGGTACTAGAATCTTATTTCATTACTTTTATTTCCAATGATGAAACTTCTTTTGGTAATAATTACTAATCGGATAATCTTACAGCTTTTCTTCTATATCAATTAAGTGAAACTTTAATTGGAGATACTGGATTCATATTTCAATTACATTTATTTTTATGTTGATAAAGATGAATATTCCAAGCAAATTTCAGGAAAAAAAATTAAAAGGAGAATATTAACAACTTAGTAATGAATCAAGTGGCAATTATTTTAGTTTCCATGGTTACCAGGAGTGACAATATATTGCAGAGAAAAAGTAATAATATCTAAAAATGACCTTCCAACAATGGCACTCAAATTCCTGACTGCCGTCCTTCAAATATAATTGGAATATATCTTATGTCTCGTATCCATAGTAACCAGACAATATGAACATTCTTTCCAATCTTTAACAGAAAAGCGTTAATGTGAGCATATTTGCAAACTTTTTATTATTTTTCAAACAGGAAAGATAAAAACAGTGAATATGAATATGACAATTGCTATTAAGGTGAAGAAATTGACTATTTAAAATATGATTCCTTATAATATAACAAAACATAAATTGTAAATTTATATTCCTTATCATGACTGATGCCAATAAAACAGGAAACTGATATTTGTAACAAGATTTTAAGTACAGCAAATAAACTGACATTATTTTGAACTACATTACTTGTATATGATAATCACCAACAAATACAGAATGTCGAAATGTAAAAAATTAAAATGATACATAAATGCAGAATTTACCAAAACATTTTTTTAAAGAGAAAAAAATTCCAAAGCCTTTAAAACATATAGAGCATGAGTAAATTGGTCATAAGAGATTGTTTTGCATAAGTTATTATGATAAATACAATTAATCCTAGCTATAATACATCTGGTAAATGAGAATGTCAACAACAAGCTGTATGACATGTTGGTGACAGTTTGTACATAACAATAGTGAACATAGGTACATAGGTCAATGCTTTTGTTGACATAAACACAACGCAGGTGACACAAATATACTCATACATATTTATAGATTCATTTATCACCAGGACGAATCAATTGTTACTTATGTTCCTGATTTATATAGCTATTATAGGCGAATTTGAAAGGAATATATGAGTAAATTAAATTGGATTTATTTGATATTATATATTTATTTATATATTATTTTCATATGATAGGTGTATTTCAAAGGGATATATATATTTGTATTTGAAAGGTGGATTGCTTTCATTAATTATTCATTGATTTTTATTTTTAGATTATTGTTTGAAAGCTGTTTATGTTCTTACTCTGACATTTGAATTTCAAGTAACCTCATTTTTGAGAGAAATAATTTCTTCAAAAAGATTAGGATCTATTTTGTTAAAGTTACAAAAATATTTTTGAAATACTAATTGTCATTCTCAATATTGAGGTTGAGGACAATCGATTACAGAAACCCAGATTCAAATACAGTAGAACACGGATATAGCGAACACTCGGATATAGCGAACAAATTTTCAAGTCCCGTCCCTATATAATATCATTAAAATTATATGCGTATAGCGAACACCGGAAATAGCGAACTAAATTCTTTGGTCCCTTGAAGTTCGTTATATCCGAGTTCTACTGTACATCGATTTTTGTTTAAGCTCAGCAAATCAAAGACTTCAACATATAATTTTTCATTTAGTTCCTGTTATCAACACATGATCTTTGAAACGGACAAAAATTCCTTAACATTTAAAGTTTAAAAGATAAATTGCACTTCATAAGAGACCAGTGGCTGAAAGTTGATCCATTTGCTCATTTCACTAATTCCAGTTCATCCAACATGTGTGAAATCTATCAATTACCATTCTTTTCTCGAAGATTTATAATCTTCTTTGAAGATTCTTACATTAATTGGTAACTGGCCAAAGAAAAAAGTAACAAAATATTACAAAAGCAAACAATTATATCTTGAAGGTGGCTTAAGTTGCCATAGATCCAAGGAACCCATTAAAGCGTGTCAATTTTATTAATGGTCGCCTTTCCTTTGACTAGAACTTATCAATCTCCTCGAATGAAGAGTTCCAAACTGGACATAGCCAACCATGGCAGGAGATTTCATTAGTGCCTCAATGTTTTTTTGACCTCCAATAAAGATAAATTCTTTCAACATGGATGATAAATTTCAAAGAACACTTAGACTTCTCCTGGTAAAGAGAACAGAGTCGTTCTTCGATAGAGCATGAGTATAATATATGGCACCGGGCACAAAGGTCACTATAGTATGGGTGTTCCATCGTGTTTCAATTTGTATAATTCCAAGAGTAAGGCTGCCATTGTGCTGGCCTCCTTGAAAGGGAAGTCCTGCTTTTAGTAGACACTTTAGACTATTTACATAATTGCAGTTACGAGTGTTCGTATTAAGGCATCTTTCATGCCAAGTTTCAGGGTCTACAGAAAGTAAATGGTGATAGTCACCCAAGTCCTTTTAGTCAATATTGGCCTACTATAAAAGTCAGCCCACCAGTGAGAGGAGGGTGTTGATGTAAAAACAAGACTGTAGCCTCTAACTCAGCCACATGCTTGAGTTAGTCAGGTCACGTGTGGCACTTAAAGTCAACAAAATTTGTGTTTCCCATGTACATAATTCATAGAAACAAATCTTGTTAAATATTTATTTTTTCACACAAATATATATTGTCAGTGAAAATAATCCAAATTCTTGTAAAATTTGAAAATTGTATTTTAAGGCCAATTCAGAAATATGCTTTGATTGAGAAATCATTTATCAAAGTCAAATTCAAACAGGGAAAGAATGAAGTTATCAGTATATAACATCCGCAACTTTTAGCACCGCCCATCAAAATGGTGGACACTATGACAGTTGCCTGGCACCATGTAATGACAATACCATAAAGCTATTACTTCACTGGCAGGCAACCCAGATGGCAACAGGGGCAATCAAGTAAAGCCCTGGCCTGGTCAAAGTGAAATCAACAAAACCTCGGTTTGATTTATCCATAGGAAAACCTTGGTGTGGTTAACGTGAAATAAACGAAACCTCGGTTAACTTATAAGAGATTCTTGAACTGTTGGAGAGGTGTCAGAGTAAAAGATAGTCTCTCGATAATTGGGTTAGTCTAACCCATGTCCTTGGCACTCTCGAAGCAGCTGTCAGTTTGCCTGATTTAACTTGATTCACCTACACCGAGCAGATTTTACGGGACTTGGCATCGATGGTTATTACCTATATACCAACATTGGCTCTTCAGTGTGTAAGAGCAATTTCTGGCCTCGTATCAGTGACCCCTACATTACCCAAATCCAGACGACTGATTGAACAAACTAATGAAACGTGTATCGCTCCCACAAAGTTGATTTTACTGCTTGCAGACTGCGATGGGATCAACAGAAGACCAATGGAAATCAATACCAAAATTTAATTCTCCACTTGACTCGGGAAAGGTAGAGGATCGCTATGATATAATTCATTCATAACCTTCAATATAATAAACCATGTTTCCCCACATGACAGGCCTACTTTTACTCAAGATCGCTGTTCACTTCAGCTGAACAGCATCACGCTTCCCCGACCATTCCATGGCAAAATTATGACCTTGACGGATAGATTGCTCTTCCGCGAAAGGAAATCTCTAAACTATGGTTGTCAAAGGGAAAAAACATACAGAGATGATAGAACTGTTTTCAAACCTCCTCTTTTTTAAAGTTTGAAGAAGCTCTGACATCAACTAATTCCACTTTTGAACTAAATTTTTTTTTAGTGGCTGTGAAGCTGTGAAAAGATTGATTTATTCCCCTTTGCTAACCTCTCCTGCAGGTCAGCAGCAAGTGTGGTTATGTCTGCTGATTGGCTCTTCTTGTTCTGTTTGCTTGTTTGTACAAACCCTCATAGACAAGTGGTCACTAACTCTTACCCCTGACCATGCCAATCAATCGCGGACTCGAACCATAATACCAAACAAACATTGGCTCTGTTTCAATATCTTATCATAATCCTATTCGTAGGAGCGAGGCTTAAATAAAGAATCATAATGCCCAAGATATTCGATCACGGCAACAAGAACTAGTCTGAAGCGTGATGACAAATGCTCTAATTACTGTTCCACGAGGGAAACTTTGCAATAAGATTTGTCGTAAATGAATCTGCTTGCAACAAAACATGTGTTTTCTCCTTAAGAAAATCAAATTTCCCAAGCCAAAATCAATATGACAAAAATTTCAGAGTGTAACTCAAATTAGATGCCTTGCTGTTGGTTTTCATTTCTTGAAACAAATCTTTCACGTCTTAATTTCAGAGTTCTTGCTTCATTTCCAGTTCAGGCTCTGGTGCCTTATGTTCTTGAAGCAGAACAAGATGGAGAGGAACATATATTACGAGACAAATGAATTTCCTTCAGGGAGCTAATGATGCATGAAAGAACTAAAGTGCTAAAAGTCTTGCCCCAGTTTCTGCCGAGCTCTTCACATCATATCTTACATAACCATTTTTTCCCCAATATCATTTCTGTGGAAGAACCTCTTTTTCCCCATATCATTCTCCTGATTCTCCCATATCATTCTCCTGACAACCATTTTCCCCTAATATTTTTTTCCTATATTCCATCATATTTTCCCATAACAATATTTACCAATATTCATTTTCTAATCTCTTCTCTTTTCTCCCTTTCGTTTCCACAATCCATCCTTTTGCAACTATTTCTCACGAAAGTCATCATGTAACAAAGACAAGCTGTTTCCCTCATTACATGCCACAGTTCTAAGCCAAGAGCAAAGAACGAAGGATTTCAATGTCAAACTGCATGTTAGAATGACATGTAGACTTTTGTTTTTGCTCATTTAAACTTGCGTATACTTTTAAAAGGACATGTATATCAAGGATAAATGAAATTCGAAGCGATTGAGGAAAGTTTCAGCGGTATCCATGTAAGATGCAGGTGGCAGCAAATTCAAAGGAATTAATTTTGTTTCTTTGGGATAAATTCATAACTCAATTTGCTAATTGAAGCAAGTTTCCTTTTTCTTTTATCTCCGAGTGCTTTAAGTCACATTTCACAAGGCATTAGGCAATTTGGAAGCTCAAGAATATTAATCATATAAAAAATCTATGATCACCCAATCCATTTTACATTTTGTCAATCCATCTTACATGCTGATTTCCGTACCAAGGATTTTTTTACCAACTGATTTTACCATTAAATAATTCAATTTGATCCTTTGCAGGGCAGTTGAGGCATTAACGATCACTTATTGACGTATCATTAACTCTGACATGAACATACTTGAAATATTGGCCACTAAAGTAAAGAGAAATCAAAAAGCTGACCATGCGATTTCTGTTTCAAAATGGCCGCTTGTTATTTGAGTCCAACAACCCCAGGGAAAATTCTGTTTGCATTTTAAATCTCTTAGAAACGATAGATTTCCTGGCTGTCTTGTGTAATCTAATAAAACTGACACAAGATTAAATTCATAAATATAACACATTTTGGGTTCAATATAAATTTGTTAATTTTTTTGAAATTTCATAATCTTTAGAGGATTCCAGAAAATCTCAAATTAGAAATACTAGTTTCCCATTTATCTTGGATGTGACAGCTGAATAAAAACTATTTTCCATATGAAAGTTAAATCAATATCCAAACACACCAAGGTCGAACACTGCTGAACAAAAACTTTGAGTTATAAGTTATCTGGAATTATTTGTGTGCTCTCCCATGAAATATATTCACCATAAAACATTCACAACAGTCCCTTTCAGGAAATTAATCCATCATTTGGTGGCGTAAAAAAAGAAAATCGGACATAAGAATCAATTTACAGAAAGTTTGATTTTACAAGTTGTAACACATAAGGCAACACTGATTTGATTAGATCTAGTTACGAGAACAATCCATTGACCAGTCACCATGAATACTATCTCATTACAGTAAACCCAAGCCTGTAATCTAAACTCTTGAACCAATATTGGTAATAATTTGTCATTCCCTGCCTCTTGATAACAAGAAGATAATTTGTCAAGCTGCAACGCTGAAAGTGAATATCGGAACAATCATTTCCGAGCTTCTCCAGTATATTTGCAAGTAGTCAGACATATCTTGGCTCATGGCAGGGGGATGGTTAATGATAAATTTCACTGTAGATGATATTCTGATGGTAAATGATAATTTTCACTGTAGATGATATTCTGATGGTAAATGATAATTTTCACTGTAGATGATATTCTGATGGTAAATGATAAATTTCATTGTAGATAAATATTCTCATGGTAAATGATAAATTTCACAGTAGATTATACTCTTGATGTTTATTTAATTAAAAAAGCTCTTTGGCAAGAATGCCTTTAACTTTTAACTTTTACGAAAATGTATATTACATCAGTGTTCTATTTTACCCATATTCTCAAGCCAAGGATAATGAGTTGGAGGTAATTTCTGAATGTCAGGTAGATTTGTAAGCATCGACCGAAACTATAATTATCTGTATAATCAAATACTTGGGTTTCAAGGGCTTATAGATCAGTCCAGATAAGTGAAGGAAGTGTCGCCATCTTCAAGTTGGTCGAAAATGATTTTATCAATATTGAGGATCATATTCTAAGTCTGTCATCATTGTTTCAGATATATCTGAAACTTACCAATCATCTCCTAATTGCTTTTGTCATGATTTGTCTCACGGAAATGTCACTGTTGTCAAGACTTATGTACAGTATATAGGTTGAACCATATATGGGACTTGAGAATGCAGGGGGTTAACTATCTTATAAGGCTTATCTCTGTCATAACTCTCAAAGCATGCACAGCATACTAGCAGAACCACATATGGTACTTTGGAACAAAAGGGGTTAATGATTTATCTCATTGCTTTTAACTCTTTAACCCCTACAATCCAGAAATCAGGATTAAAAATGTATTTGTTACTCGTTTCTTACAAGTTCGGTGAAAATTTAACTATTGAAATATTTACCTCATAGAACCACATTTGTGGCTTTGGAATATAGGGAGTTAACCTTATGTGCCTTATCTCTTGGACAAGAGACTCAGAAAGAAAATGACAATATCTGCCTGACATTTGTTAACTGTCAATCCAATTATCCAGCTCCTACAGTGACAGTCAGAAGGGTAAAGCTCACGGTATTTGTTGCTTGGTACAGACAGACTAATCACCTGTTTCTTATTGTGTAATTGAGAAGTCTGGGGAAACCAGAGAAGGGATTATGACACACAGTATTTATGGGTATCAGGAAATGTTATTACTGATAATGAAAAACAAAAGATTAACCTTCTTCCTGCTCAGGGCAGAGAAAGAGGCAAGATTCAAGATGGCAGAATAATATTTCCTGAAATATAAGATGATGGAACATAGCATTGATGTGTGTTGATGTGTTTTGTTGGTATGTTGTCTTCATTTTGATGAGCTTTAGTTGTTAAGTCCAATTGTCTTAGGTCAGAAGACAATCTTGATGATGACGATGATGATGACTCTGATGACAACATTCATCCGGCAGTAAAATCCAGTGTTGGTAAAAGATTGAAAAACAAAAATTTATAACCAAAACAAGAAATGTTCAAGTACAGTACATGACAAGACCGATAAAAGCTTAATGGTGACAAATACATTTCAGAAAATATTCATATCAAATATCATTCTTCAAATTTTGTTTCACATGCAAACTTCAAAGATCGCATGATGAGCACAAAAATGTTTCCACAAATTCAGAGGTAAAGGGTGTAAATATTCAAATATTTGTCGCTTTGTATGTTAATTCAACATTAGTGGTTCAACCATATACTGACTTTTGCCAGGTACTGTACTTCACCTAGGAAAAGGTCAACTCACCCTTTTCTCAGTCATGACGTAAAGATGGTGTTTCTTATCATCCATTTGGAGGTCAGAGTTTATAGAACTGCCCTCTTGTACAGTAACATTCTCATACACGGAAGCTTCTTCACGACCTTCAATGGTTACCTGGCAACAGAAATTAATTTTATTATCAATCATTTCATGACTTTCGCTTAAATTTTGAACCCTGTTGCCTCTTTGTGGCGTCTAGTATTTCCTGCCCACAGAAATCATAAGTTTAACTTTCGCATATTATTTGTTACCCAGTTGCCTCCTATCTTATTTTTCATTCGAGTTTCCGACTCCAAATCTCATTTCATACAAACTTTTTATATCATTGACACAAAAATACTCATTAACCTTCATAAACTTTTCAAAAGTCACAACATTTTTGCCAAGAGGATTTCAAATGTGTCATTGCGACACCAAAGCATTTCAAATTTGACAAGAAAAAACGTTTCCCTACAGACTAGTTTCACTTGTTGCAAATAGACAAACCCTCAGATGGTCTCTAGAGAAAATCAAAAGTTCAGATTCCATTTTGGCTTTACAAGTAATCAAATTATTTTGAAATTGGATCAGTGAGGCGTGTAAGCGGTTCAATATATGTACTTAGAATCACCGCAGTCAGCAAAGGATACAGCTTTATCCAAAATCATTAAACAGTGATGACAGAAGATGAGTTTAGAATTTACTTGTCCTGGGAACAAAGAGTGTACCGAAGTCCTCGAGAAAATCAATGACTTTTCTCCGTGCTCGCTACACAGCACTAGAAGACCAATCCAGCCTCACTTAAAAAGAGTAAGTCCTTAGGGAAACGGTTTGTTGGAAAACACTTTTCTCAATGACAATATGTCTATCACAATCATTGGGTTTCGGGGAGGACTTGGTGACTGGCCCTGTCAGGAAGATTGTATTTAAACTCAATTTCAATCATGTTATGTCAGAAATGAGATTAAACTTGCTTAGGTTTTATGATGCGACATTGAAAAAAATCTTGTCTGAAATAGGTTTCGGAAAATGTGCTGACATGACAAAAAATTTGAAAATTCAATTTGAGTCAACTTGATGCAATGAAGAAATGGAAATGCTTCAAGACATAGAACTTTAGATAGATAAGGAGAAATGGGAATAGGATAAGAATATAGAAGTATTAAAAAAGAGCTATTACCTTAATCATGTGACCTTTGGTAGTTCCAAGGAAGGCAACAGTGTAGTCGTGGGTAATAGCAACAGTAATGGCCGACACATTGGTATGGGATCCAAAACGCAAGGCTGCATTTGCCTGTATTGGTTCTGTGCCATCGATAGGGTTATTAATGTCATGTTCACCGCAATAGTCATCAGTAATGTTGAAATTCTGAAATATAAAAGAAAACATAAATTTTCATTATCAAATTGGTTTTTCTTCATAACCGTAGATTACAGATATTCATAACTCAGGTGTATTTATCTGTTTGTATACGCATGCTCTGTCTTCATGAAGTTTTTTATGAAGATAATGTGTTGTTTATGAAAAGTTTAACAGGGTGAATAACAATGTTATAAAGAAATCTAATCATTAATTTTGTTCTCTTTGTAACATTTTTCACTTTAAGGCTCTCATTAAACGGCGAATGTTTGAAGTTAAAACATTCAATTAATCACCAATTCAAAGTAAACCAATATCCTCCCACCTCCAAAAAAATACCAATTAAGTACCGATTTTTTCCCTCCTGTTATGTGCTCTACAATTAATTCTGTATTATCCATGGTTAAAGCAACAGTTGAAGTTATCTTGCTCTGAAGCTAACCAGGCTTAGATCAAAGACTATCAACGGCAAGTGACCAAAAACAATTTTCCCTTAATCGACTGAAGATTGACCCTCGCGAGGGCTATGTCAAAAGTGGCCATAACTCTTCCCCTTATCGTTGTGGAGTCCCTTTATTATCGCTGAGCAATATCAGAATACCAGCGTTCTCCTTTGGTACCATCATTATAAGCTGGTGGGCAGGTTTAACACTCTGAGCAAAGAATGATACAGATTTGTGACTATAAATGGTCAATCGGCTTCAGGCAATTGGAACTTATTGAAGGAAACTAGGAAGCCAAATTTCTCCAGGCAATTCCTGTTTTCGATCAATATGAACAAGCGGCATCCGCAAGGCGTAGCATGATCTTTGTTTAATAAATTGTTTTTCAATTCACGATCGTATTTAGCATGTGTCAAGCTTGCTAAAAGTGTACCAACTCAAATATTGAGATTGATTTTCATTGGCTAAAAGCAATAGCTCCCTTGTCTATTGATTTCAAATAATAGGAAAGCTGGGATTGATCGTTCATCATTATTACAGGCATTGTGGTAGATATCGTTCTCGGACAAGTACTTTAGCCAATAGGATGCCACCCTGATCCACCCAGATTCACCAATTTCCTGTTCAACGGCTAATTTCCCGTCTAAATTCGAACTTGTACCGAAAACATATTGAATAACAAACCAATTGGACGCGGCCACCGATTCCATTTACAATTTCAACTGCAAACATATGGAGTCACATCCAATAGAAATATGCCGATGTTGATACAAAAGTTGGATCGGGTTACTAGGTGAAATCGGATTGATCAATTTTTCCCAAAGGGATAAAAAAATTCTGATCAAAGTTAACGGCAGAGGTAGGGGCATGAGCAAACGAGGAGTGATTTTGTTATTGGCACCAAGTAATTCTACAGAAAATCGACTGCCTTTTAGATGCCTTAGGCACGTTGTAAGTTGAGCTGGTGTGAGGTTTACTTTCCATTTGCTAGAAATCGACAGGCTTTGGTTCTCATGTAATATTTAAAAGGTTATAAAACGTTCAAATGAATTAATCTTGAAATGACTAACTGTTAACAGCAGATGACAGCTGGGATACAAGTTCTCTTTGTAGTTTCCATCATGAATAATAATTCTATCTTCAGGATTTATGCGGACCATTACTATCAAATATGATGTATCTTGAGAAAATTACTCTTTTATACCTAAGCCTTAGAAAAATACCAACGTAATAGGAAAACTCTGACCTTGTGCTACTTGTGAAGCAGTTAAGACAGAAAAAATTCTCATTGATTTGCTGAGCTCTTTTTACTTGATTGTCTGTCTACGAGGTCTTTGCAACAGAGAACAGTTATTACTGGAGAGTGAAAGTGATCCGGGAATATAATGTTGGATGAAGATAGAATGGGAGGCAGGTGCTTCTTGGGTGTTTACAACGGGCGTTATTTATATTTGGTTCACGAGGGGAGATGTATGAGATGTTTTTATCATTATGAATATATGAATATGAATATGAATAATTGTGATGATGATGATGATTATGTTGATGATAAAACAATGGTACTATTATGCATGTTTATAAATTTGATGAATGTGTTGATGATTATGACGATGATGGTAGAAATAATGATAATTAATTAATTATCATTACTGTTTTTAATGATGATGATGATGATGATGATGATGATGATGATGATGATGATGATGATGATGATGATGATCAAAAAATGATAATAAAGAAAAAATCATGATTATCATGATTCTGCCAGCTAGGGAAAAAAAAGTAACAAAAAGAAATGATTTTATGGACTTTTATCAAGGCTCAAAATAAATGTTCATCAAACCTCACACAACAATAGCATTTATCTATATCTACAAGAGCCCATCAAGTCTACGCATTTAACTTCCTAAAAACTCCTCTCCATACATCAACAATGTCATCTCACGCTGAGATTTCCTTCTACCACTTAAACCATCTTTATAGATATCCAACTGTTTCATTTTCAAATGTCATTGAAGCTTAATCTTTGGACAATGACAATGACTTTATATCTCTCCGAATTTTTCTAATGTTAAGCTATTTAAGAATGGGAAATTTTTCATTATGGCATTCCTAAATACCAGAGTTCGTCGAGTAAAGTCATTACCTAGAGGATGTAGACATATAGACAAGTACTTATTCAATACAATAGATATGTGTTTGTCCCTAAAGACACCTTTAAGACGAAGACGAACAAATGTGCTAGACAACGTCTCAATAATCATTAAACATTGAAGTAGAATGTCAAAGGGCAACTTTATATTTTATGTATGATGCTCTTATTAAGACTGATTAGGTACGATCGGTTATTGTTCTATTCGCGTTCGAGTGACGAATTACGTGGAGCTTTTTGTTGTAAAGCTTTAAGCTTTTCTCACCTTGGGGCCTGTATCAACAACAAGCAATTAAATATTAACGGTACTTTTTCTTCTTGTGTGGATCTAGCATTGAATAAAAGTGTTTTCTTAACGTAATGTATTCGAGAGTGCCAACCAAGCACCGTTACCATGTGACATTAGGCTGTCGTCGTCTAGCTATTACATATTTTATTCATGATTTTCTCACGTTTTGCCATGATTCTGTTGTCTATAGGTTTCCAATGTAGATTTACCACACTTTCTAATGCAGGAATACAAATGTTTTTTTATGCGAAACGTGAGAGTATCATCATTTATATAAGAAGGTGGCTATCCGTGAAATGAAATGCACAGTCCCAAGATGTTTTCGTGGTCGAGGGTGAATACAAACCCCCATCATGGAATTAATTTCCCGCGTGTCTCAGGAACTTTCCTTCAATTTCCATACAAAGTCTATATAATCAATTCCAAATGGAAAAAGTGAAGTTAATTCACTCAGCTACAATTCTAGCCAGCTTGAATAATGGCAATTTCTCGTTGACGCCATGATGGTTACGTTGTGTGCAAATTTCTGAACATAACACCTTTGCCGTATCGTGCTTAACAAATGAATGGTTTTGTTTTTTTGGATGGTTATTCTCAAAAGGAAAGTGTAATTTCCCCCTTTCTGTGAATTGTCAATCAAAACTTACTTCTGCAAATGGAAGAAAATATATTTTAACAATACTTGTCTGGTTTTGATATATCAATATTTTCTAACCTTCCAATGAAAAAGATTTTCATTTATTGTATCAAATTATATACTTTGACAAACAAAGTTTCACATAAAATAATTTTTATTTAATAAATCTTACCGATTCTATACGAGGTTACAGTAGTTCCAATTAGATAATGAAAAGAGGAAAAATACTAAGCAAGCTCTTAGTTATTCTCGTATTTTTATTCAAAGAAAAATGTGTCAATTATTTCAACATTTTCAAACATTATAAGCCTTTTCTCATTATTCAAAATATGGATACTGACAGCTGAGGACGTTAGTTCTCGGTTTAACGGTACAAAAAACGTTTCTGACATTGCCCATTTTTTTCCGTGCTTAATCAAGGCATTGACTGTGGTGGATACATCTGCATTCAAAGGACGAAGCTTCCGCGTTTAAATTCCAATCAATAATGGGTCTGAAAATGGAACATTTCATTCAATTTCGATTGATTATTTAAGAATGCTCTCTATCTGTGGTTTAAATCCACGAAAAAATTTCGACTTATTTCAATGACGAGTTTGCTTGAGACAAAGATCTTGTTTAAATTAGATTTGGTAAATGTGATTGTTGGGCTACATTAGTATCAAATTCTAAAGAAATTGTTTAAATATTTGTGTTTTTTTTATCTACAATGTGCACTATAGGGAGTCCAATTTCGAATGATACCAATTGGAGAGAATATGATCAGAAAAGGAAGATATATTGTTTTAATATCTTTTATGTCAAATATGATCATTCACATGCAGTATATTACTGATGTCAAATATCACATTTATCATTTGAAATGATCGACATAACGGAGTTACTGGAATCAGAATTCAGAAAATTTCACACCTCTAAAATAAACCTACAATCAATATCTCGATCAAACTTATGTTTGACATATTTCTCCTTAAATGTGAATCATATTAACATTTTGTGTAGAAGTTAAAAATAAGATATCATAAGTAATACACTTTTTACCTGTTTGAATACTTAATAATACATTTTTAAATTCTACAAAAATAATCTGTTTTCATCTTTAAATGTACCTGCCTGCAAAGGGTTAATATCTTTTTTCATCAAAGGAATGTTCTTTTATGAGAAGAGAAATGTATGAGAAAATGTTTATCTCATGTCACCTCATTTTTCATTCGGTATCTTTTTTATTCCACATTTCAACAACAATCCACTTCGTAAAACATTCCAGAGAAAAGGTTCACATTCCAAATTATGACCTAAGACTCTGTTTCGGTCTCTAAATCATTTTTCGAAAATTGCTTATCTAACTTATATGTCAAAAAGGACTGACATACAAATTTCAAAATATCACTTTATCAAATCGAGCCAGAAATTTTAATTTTTCTGTCAGGCGAGAAAAATTGAAAGTGAAATGAAATAAATGTCAGAGAGACTTAGAAATGTTTTTGACCTATATATCTACTGATCTACATTTCTGTACTTCCTCGCCCTGGAGATTCTAAGAAGGTAAATATTTGACATCAACTTTGACCTTCCTTTGATGGAGGGTCAGGCTTGACCTCTGATGATTTCCCAGGGGTCATATTTCAGAGGAAGAGATAAATGTAGCCATAACAATTTGACCCCACCCTTCGACTAACGGTTAGTCCTTGATATGAAATTTTGTAGATACAGATATTAAAATGAAAAAAATCTGAGATATCATCATTTTCAGTTTTGTCTTGCATAGCTTCTGATCATAAGCTGAAACAGATAAATAGGCCATAACAATTTAACCGCATCTTTCAACCAAAATTAAGTCCCTGTCATGAAATTTTGTAATATCGAAATTCTAAAATTGTGATTTTATCATTTTCACTCTAGTCTTGAGAGCCTCTGATTTTTGGTTAACTGTAAATGCTCAGTGGCCTTACCAAAAGGTCTGAAGGTGAAGGAAGAATTATTGCACAAAAGAAAATCAAACAGATTCAAAAAGTTTGTTTGGTAAGATGATAAAGACAATATTGTTTTGTTATTTCAAAGTGACATCAGACATTCAGAAATTTACCTTGATTCAAAATCTTTATAAAAAGAAGTTACATATTACAACACTGTGAGACTTGTCTAAGACAAACGTACCTTTAAGTTAAAAATCAAACAATTCGCTATTTCAAAAATAAAAACCCTAAATCAAAGTAAATTTCAAGGCTGTCTCTCATGCGAAAAATGCAACATTGTCTGTTTCAAATATGAAATCTAAACAAAGAGGGATAGAAACCCTACATCTGTAAACAATGAATATTTCAAACTGTTCAGCTCAAAGACAAAAAATAAGCAAATACATTTTTCAACAAAATTCTTGAAAGCTTTGGTCGCCTTTAAAACCACGGAGAGTGCTCTTGTAAGTTAAAAAACGTAAAAATTCCACAAGCCGCTTAAAGGTAAGGAGACAAATGGCTACTTTGAGGGAGAAGAATTAAAAAGTTTAATTTTCCGTCACGTTTCAAGGCTATGGGATAGCTTGACATTGAGCGCTGTTGCCAGCGTACATGGAATATTTACTTAAATGAAGATTTGACATGAACAGCATGGAAAGCATCGCTAGCATTGATTAATCTGAGATCTGGATTGATTCTGTTTGAAACAAAAACTGATCATCGTTAAATTCAGCAACCGAGGAGGATCGCTATTTGTTGGGCTGTCATTTTACTATGAGCCTTGTCATTAACAAACAGATCTGATAACCTGAGACTTGGACAAACAAAACATTTATATTTTAACAATTTCAGCGCTTAATGCACTTTTAGCTATTCTAATGCATATGAGTGTCCCATAGGCCATTGTTGCTTGTCGGTGTGCTATGATCGCTGTATATTAGAACTTGTCACAAGTCTACAACTTCCTTGCGTGACACTTGAGTAAAACATTTTTCTTTTTCATCAGGTGCCATGGGTAAACGAGAAATTCATTTACTATGTGATGAAGAAAATATAAAATTAACACTTTTGTTACCAACATCATTATCAATTGAATCAATCCTACACAAGTTTATCAATTTGGAAGCAAATAAGAATTCAGTTTACTTTGAAATGAAGACAATAAGGAATGATCATTATTGTAACTATCAATTGAATACATCCCACAATTATCCCCAAGATTTTGTTTCCCAGAACTATCTGATACCATAACTCCATACAGGTGATTGAGAAGCAGTAGACTAACAGAGAGTTGTCCCCTGATGTAAAACACCTCTTTACGCTGGTCCCCCCATCGAGGAAAACACGTTTACACTCTGAAAGGGCTTTCAAGTAATCGATTCGGACGATAGGTTATCGGGAGATTCTCGTTTACTGCCGACATTCTGGGAATGGAGGAAGTGGTGTGTATTTAGACACTTCACTGCCGAGGTGGCACTCTATCGAGAGTCAATCGCGATGGAAATAAATGATGTACGATCTTTTCTAATCTGGATACAAACTGCCTGACAAGTGCACCGCTCGAACGAATACTTGTAATCCTTGATGTGTTGACCAGTTGGAGGATTAGTTTGATGGCAGTTTTGGTGAGAATTGGAGAAAAAGTTTTGGAGTCTTGTCTGTATGATGGGATTAAAGCCTATACACAATATTAGGGTTTGATGAGGTAATAAAAATACCCTTGAAAAAAGACTTGACCAGTTTCAGGATTATTTTGATAGCAGTTTTGGTGAGAATTGAATCAGAGTCTGCATGTTTTAACAAAGCCTGATCTACAGTATTAGGTATTAATAATTGTTTTTGCATCACTTTTATCAATTTAAGAACTGGAAAATCTCACAACATTGAAAATCAGGGCAATCATTAACTTATTCTGTTAAGTATATATTGTATGCTATGCCACTTGAAGAAAGTCTACAAGACATCAAAGTTCAATGATCGAAATGAAACCTGCGATTATGGATCATCATAGAAACAACAAAAAATCACATTATTAAAAATCAGGGAGGCTTTAGCTTAATTTGTTCAGTATAAATTTCCATGCAGAGGAAGAAAGCTTGCACAATTTCAAAGTTCAAAAGAAAACCTGCTAATCATATGAATGCTAAAATATCCCAATAATAAAAATCAGGGAAGAGCTTAACTTATTTTTGTATATAAACCCTACATAGGAAGAAAGCATGCATGATTTCAAAGTTCAAAGGTCGAAGGAAAACCTGCAAGGTTGATAAACTTCAGAGGTCGATCCGGAATGTGTTGAGGTTTAACTCAATTTAACACTGTCAAAGACAAAAAGTCTTCACATCATTGAAAATAGCTCAAGCAAGGAGGTTTTTCCAAGAACATGAAGGAAAGTCAATACGAACTCCGTGAGACCTTGATACGAAAAGACTAGTGCAAGTAACCTTGAAGTCTTTAAAACTTTTAATCAATCAAACTCGTTAACGGATTCTGTTTGAAGCCAGTCATGCGTGCAGTTTTAACGAGGTATGGAAGACACCTAATTATATTGACTAACTGGGACTATTAATAAATAGATTGCAGAGATAATGTATTGAAATAAGAGAAATTATCCTGGCAACAAAAATGCATATTTATTTTAAGATCTAAAGTAAGATATTATCAAAATCATTAAATTCTTTGCGTTGCAATAACAAAAATAGAGCCAGTAGCTCATCAGGATTTCATATCAATTTTGCTTTAGGGTGTGGCAAATGTGGTTCTTCTCTTACTTTGGACCACGG
Source organism: Steromphala cineraria (assembly GCA_916613615.1). Lineage (NCBI taxonomy): Eukaryota > Metazoa > Mollusca > Gastropoda > Trochida > Trochidae > Steromphala > Steromphala cineraria. The sequence goes on from OU744726.1 coordinate 39,723,442, forward strand.
GGTCACCAAATGTACAATTTGGATTCCTGCCTATCTAACTTAGGAGTTTTCACACAAAGTTTCAACTTTCTAGGCCTGATGCTCCTTGAGAAAAAGAGGAAATTAGGTTAGAGTGTGTGGCCCCTGAGGCCCTTATTAGAGGCCACAGGGCCACAAAAGCTATAAATCATGATCCTCACTAGTCAAAGAGTATATTCACAAGGTTTCAGCTTTCTGGGCCTATTGCTTCTGGAGAAGGAGATGAAAATAGGTTGTAAGGGTGTGGTCCCTCTGGCCCTTAATAAGGGTCAAAGGGCCACCAAAGCTACAATTTATAATCCTCACTAGTAAAGGAGTCTGTACACCAAGTTTCAGCTTTCTAGGCCTTATGCTTTTGGAGAAGAAGATGAAAATAGGTTTTTAGGGAGTGGCCCCTGTGGCCCTTATTAGGGGTCACAGGGCCACCAAAGCTACAATTCATAATCCCCACTAGTAAAGGAGTCTGTACACCAAGTTTAAGCTTTCTAGGCCTTGTGGTTCTGGAGAAGAAGATGAAAATAGGTTTTTAGGGCGTGGCCCCTGTGGCCCTTATTAGGGGTCACAGGGCCACCAAAGCTACAATTTTTAATCCTCACTAGTCAAGGAGTATGTACACCAAGTTTAAGCTTTCTAGGCCTTATGGTTCTGGAGAAGAAGTCGAAATTCCACAAAGTTTACGGACGGACGGATGGACGGACGGACGGATGGACGGACGGACGGACGCCGGACACCATGCCATGCCATAAGCCCATCGGGCCTTACAGGCCAGATGAGCTAAAAATCCGAAAAACTTTCTTAAAAACAAATTGAATTTGAATATCATCGATCAAAAAGTATGAAACTTTATAAAAAAGTTTTGAAATTCTATTCCATCAATACATCAAAATTACCTTGTATCCCAACATGTAATTTCAGTTTTATGTAAAGTCACAAAGTTAGACATTTATATGCTAATTTCACATGTAAATGTAGAAGAATATTCATATCGTTTATTTTATTTTTACTTGGGCGGTGATGCTTTACTGCTTTGCCAATGGAATTACTTAGAAAGTGTCAGTTTTATTCATAAATATAATATACAAGATTGATAGGACTGTCTATCTTACACCATTATTGAAAGCACGTTTCTTCTTCAACGTGAATATTTCATAAGCAAAGATACGCAGCAAATGAGACCATTGAAAGTGTGGAAACTTTCTTCCCTTGGGTACGATTAAATTTCACTCATTGTTTATAGAGAGCGATCTTGGCTTAGCAATGCTATATGCACATGAACTATTTATCATGTTGCTTATGTTGCTATGAGGTGAAATGGTTTGGGGTTTATCACCGTATTCACTTACCGTATTTCCTCTTACTTTTTCAGCACCCCTTTACCCCCCCGTGCTTATTAGAGGCCCGTCCCTTATTGGAGACCCAGCGCTTATTATAATATGGTATATTGCAGCTGCAAGTATTATTGCAGGGAGAAAGCTTGCAACACTATAGCGGCTATGCATTGCAATGAAACCTGCGAGCATCGGCTGGAACTAGCGAACTATGGATGGTACTGCGCTGAAATTCAGTGTAGCATTGCACCCAAACCGTACTGCTTGTAGAACAGTTCTCTACTGCAGACAAATTAAGTTGCCAAGGTCTTCCTGGGATTCACACCTCGGCATTGAACCCCGGACCTTTTGATCAGAAAAGTTATCCATGAGAAGTACTGAGCCATTTGAGATTTATAATTAAACCCCTGTTATCTAGGCCAAGACAAATTTGGACTTGTTACTATGATAAATAGTACCTACATGTTTTATTTGAGAATGTACAAATAATCTAATCCTGCCCAATCCTCGTTTGAAGACTATATCTCATTTTCCTATGCCGTTAAGTAAATTAGATTATGGATGATTTAATTGACGAGAATATCATAACTAATCTTGATCATAGTTTTACAACCAAGATGAGATAACGGGAATCTAAATTTCAATATTTCATGCATTAAACTTTTTCATCTTTGAGGTAGCCAAAAGCAATTTAAATTTTTCCCATTTCTTCAGAGCAATTTAGCTAAATCAGCGTTTCTTACTAAAAAATCTCATAAAAGCCCACTGCCATAATTTGGCATGATAATGAACTTTAAATTGTATCTGAATATTTTATAAGAAATTAATGATAATCTTCATGAAATTATATTACAGCATCAAAGCAATATGTATTTATGAAATGTAAATGCAATGTCTGGCTAATAGAATTTCTACCAAAGAAGTCATTCAAAATTAAAGAAGGAAGTTACTTTGAAAGTCAATTTTGCTGCAGACAGACTAAAATGATATGACTGTCATTTTTTCAATGCTGAATAATGATTTCAATTCTCATAGAACACATTTGAATAATGCCATCAAAATAAATGAAATATCTGTCATAATTCTCATATTAGAATACTTTACAACATATGCAATGACACATATTCTGTGTACCCAATGCAAAATATGATTGCATCTCAGTGAAACAGTGCACATAAAACGCACACAACCGATGCAATCGCGTTAAAATTTCAACATCAAATGCAGAATGCCTCCAAACCTGCATATTTATGCACAGATGGTGTGAATGATCTAAGACATGTCATTATTCCAGGGATTATCCATCAGTCCATTAATCATACATGTGCAGGGCTCACACGAGTCGTTACGTGGCGAGATACTGAGTCATAATGACCACATACATGTGTCGGAACTCATTACAATATCAAACAGGGCTACATGTGCATCGCATACATAATTGTTTTGTTATTAGTGATATGATCTAATATACACAAATAGGGTCATAAAGCCATGAAATATAACATACACGCTCCTGGTGCATATGCTTTTTGATTCATTGTTGTTTTCTACAAATGATAAATATGCCGATTTTTGTATGTGTTTGCTATATGTTTATATAGCCTCTAATCAAATGTTACATGACGAAAATTTGGTTGAAATATTGCATTAAATTGTTAACCCTCATGCGGCCATCTGCACATTTTGTGAACCCGTCACGGGACACGGCACCAACGGGGTTAATTTGATGCTTTGAAAAGAACATTTATAAGGGTTAAAGGTTGTGGAAACAGTCTGGGTCATGTTAACAATGATCCCAGAAGATTCACAAACAACACGAATCAAAGTCCAAGGGTAGCAGCGAGTCAGTTGGCTTGTCACACAATGATGTGCTCAGACACAACTGTTGCACATTTCGCACACAAGATGACACAGCAAGGGCCATTTGAATATATCACTTTGTCTGCTGTATATTAATTATGTGTGGGAGAAATTCCTTGGAACTAATGACAGCCTACACAATAGATAGTTTGCCTGTTTTATGCTTGTGATGACTTTTAACCTTTGACATCCCGATTTGGAAAGATGAAGATGACGTTAGTGACTGTAGTTGAGAGAAAGATAAAGTGTAAGAAATGGAATCATAGCCAATGTAATGCATGTATTTACTTGTAAATAGAGAGTATCTTATATCTAGTGAGTGAGTTAATGCTTAACACAGCTTGGGCAATATTTCACAGCCATTAGCGGCGATATGTTCTATCTACTACTGAAATTTAAACATTTTGAAATCAACTTACCGCTTTGACACATCGAGCTGGAGCTATGACATGATCAGGACCAGTATTTCCAATTCCGCCAAAACATTTCTGAATATTCTTAGTGAACATCTGATGCACTTTCCGTAGAGGGTAAATACACAAAGCTGTATCGGAGTTACTTTCTCCAAGGGAGAAAACTGCGTACAGAACATCCTCGACCGTTGGTATTCCCAAACCCTGTGCAAGATTCTTCCCTGCTTTACCAACATACGCAGCCTGGAGAATATTGTAATGGGTCTGTTGGTGTAAGCATTTCAACTCCACTTCAGCATAGGAATAAAATTTCGGATCATTTTGACACACACGGAATATTTTCGAGATGAAGTTTTCGAGCTGTGCTCCTTTCTTTTGGACCGTCAGCATATAGCTGAACTTTCCTGAACCAAATCCATAGATGTACCTCACTGGGAAAGTATCACGCTGTTGGGATTCTATTTCAACACTTGATTTTCGGAAATTTTTATACACAAGCCTAAAGTTATCCAAATTTCGACTGCAAAATGCTGGGATCTCGTCTCTATAGACCTTCAGGCCCTGAGTAGACCAACTGGCACTCACATAGAGGACTTCGGGTTGAGGTTTGCCGGAGTTATCAGAGGGTCCGGGGGCAATGAAACCGAAGGAAGAACCATTGATCGTGTTGGAGACGATTGGTTTGTGGAACATGTCTTCCTTCTTATTGATGTTGTCAATATGAATCTTCTCACAGTAGCCATGGTAGAGATTGAAACATGCGATGAGTCTTTCGTTCATGTAATCTATCACCAACATCTTGTTCACGGCATCTGTGTCCACCCGAGAACACGAATCCGGGACATTTGACAACGGCGGGCAGTTGGGGTTATCGAGCTTTGGACCGGTTGCATATTCTTGATCCTTGACAAGAAACTGGTCGAGTTTGTATATATAGTTCACGGCACCCACAAACAGCTCCTGGGTGCGCTTGTTCCATGCTAAATGGTTGAAGACGGGTCCGGGTTCGAACCTGGCCACTTCGTACCGGTTGGAAACAGACTGGGTCAACTGGATCAAAGTGAGGCTCAGGAGGACGAACACTACCGGCAGTTCCCGAGGGGTCATGGCTGTTCTTCTTCTCTCACCATCTCATCTAAACCTGCAACAGAGTAGAACATTGTCAGTCAATATGTACAGTTGTTACATAGCAAGCAAAGAATCACATGTTCCTTGTAAGGTTCAATGCAACTCACCTCTGGCTCATTGCATAAAACCTTAGACAGGAATAACATATTCTTATGTCAACATTGAAGGAGTGTTACAAGATTGTAAAATGATAAATTTGGTATCATAAGAAAATTATACCTAATTGTAAGAAAGATGCAGTTAAAATGATGTACTTCGTTCAGAAAAAGTTTAAATATCAAACTATCATTGAACACTTCACTTCATTTCCAAATAAATCTGTTAAAGATTGCAATAATTATGTTAGAAAATTTGTGAATTCAACAAAATGTATTCTTTATTGAAACCAATAAAATGCTAGTAAATCATTTTCCTGGATTGAAAAAAATACATATGGCATAAAGAATTTTTTTTTTTTTAAACTTTCCAGGTGCCCTTTTCTAAAGGAATATCCTGGGTAGCCAATTTGCGATTTGACAACCTACCAACATAGCCACAAATCTATGTATATATCTTTGACAACATTACCTTCAGAAATACCAACAATTACTTATATCATAACACAGTTTGACAGGGGCGACTATCGATTCACCCATATCTTTATTCAGATGGTATTGTAGGTCACAAGCCCAATCTACATACACAATTCCATAGAGGGTTGTATACTAATCTAACAATCAAAGCCACATTAGGCCACAGCAGTCGAACAGACAAGCGAAAGGGGTCATATCTTCACTGGAGCAGCAAACCTGATAAACAGTTCCTTACACATAAGATTGTGACAATTCACTCTAAAAGAAACAACCAGACCTTTTTAATCAATAGAATGAGCTTCTTTATGAAAAAGTTGGATCAGTAGCAATATTGAAGTGAGATTCAAATAAAATAATTGTCCATCTCAAAATTTTCTTTTCCCTCATTTCAAATACATGACTTGCTGTACAACAACAATACAGTAAAACACGGATATAGCGAACACTCGGATACAGCGAACAAATTTTCAAGTCCCGCCCCTATATAATATCATTTAAAATATATGCGTATAGCGAACACCGGATATAGCGAACTAAATTCTTTGGTCCCTTGGAGTTCGTTATATCCGAGTTCTACTGTATATTGCTCCTTTTTTCTCAACAAAACATTTTAAGCTAACAGTTTTGTCTTTCTCCCTACCTTCAAATGTCAAATTTAAAATTAACAACCTGTTGGGTATAAAGAAAGAGATGAGCTAGAGGCTCAGATCTTGTTCAAATTAGTTTTGATTAATTCAGCAAAATGAGTCAGTCAAATGATCATATGTTCTAAATATAATTCAGGGAGTGTATGCATAAAATCCTCAATTGTATCTTAATAATAAATATCATTATGACACATTAATAAATACTTGCATGTTGTTAACATTCCTTGTCACTCAAAATAGGAAAACTTGAATACACTTAGAAATACTTCCTTCTAATTGAATAGCATAGTCACCATAAATAAGGAAGAACGTAAATGTTACATCAACCATTCCTTTGGTTAATTACGTTTTAACATAATTACTTCATTTTCAAAAGAAAAGATGTTGGAAAGGTTACTGGTAAATGAGAATTTTCTTTCAATTATCCCCATTTAATGACTATCAATTGCAAAGTAAGTTTAAATGCATTGTTGACATATATTTAACAACTATTTCTTTTGTAAATATTAAACTCAAATTTCCAGCAATAAAAAAGATCATTATTAAATTTCTGTCTTCCTAAATTTTCAACAAAAGCAAAGCAAACTAGACAAAATAGCCCTAAGCTAAGATTGGGATTTTGCAAGGATCTGTTCTTGGTCCAGTCTTATTCCAGAAGCTTGTCAACAAGATAATTAAGACAGGAAACCAATGGTAGAAATGTGATATCTCCTGTCCACATCATTATTATACAAATGAAATATGAAATTTAAAACCAGTGTCATTATAACAATCATTATAACCATCATTATGGACACCCTGAGTTTCCAAATAGTCACCGGCCACACCTCTTTTCTGTTTCTATTATCTGCGTGTTGTAATTCTAGTCAACCTGGCCACTACTCAACATACTAATGGGTTAATTAATCTAACAAGACTGACACTAATGAGCTCATACAATTTGACATCTTGGAAGAACAAAACGTTAAGTCTAGACTAATAGTAGCAGTAATCAATGAAGATAAAAGCCACAAAACAGTTAACCCTTTGTTAGCCGAGGGTGACTTTAGATGGCCAGAAGTATCTGTACTATCTATTGATAAAGCTGGCCAATTAAGGCACTGAATACATACTCTTGTAAGAAATGATTAATATGGAATAGATAGTCTTAGGGTTGAGATTGTAATTTACAACTTTCATAAAGCTTAAGCCAATGTTGTGAGGAGGCAAAACTAATAGAGAAACATAAAGGTAAGTGTCAATAAACAATACTTTTAACAACCTTTAATAATCACTGGATAACAAAACTTGTAGCTACTTGGTATCTCTACGATAACAAAAAGTGTAAAGTACATAATTTTGATTCCGCAAAAAAGGTATTTCAGCTGGCAGCAATAGATGATCGTTTCAAAGCAAGAAAGTGACGCAACCTTCTGTGATAATCACTGGATTTATCTTGAACCTGTCTTGTAACACTCTCACCATAGAAGTGAAAAAGTGCCAGACATAAACATCATATTCCTGTTAAAAGCTTCAGCTACTTGAGATGATCTCAAGAGCATAAAAACGGCCTGGGCCACACCCCTATCTTTACCTCATATTAGTTTCTCTTGCCATTTATGTATCTTGTAAACCAGTCTCTGTTTATAGCACTAACGATTTAATCAATCTAACGAGTTGGACACTAATGACAACATGCGATACAACAAGAACACTGTCCATTCAATCAATCAATCCACAGACAAGTCAGGTACAACAGATCAATGCTCGACATATTCCTTAACGGGTGCATCACGCGTCGTTAAATAAACACTCCTTATGTGCCACTAGTACCTTTGTATTTCACCTAAAGCTACATACTCAACCTGTAAGCATTGAACATAAAATTGAGTGAAAATCTTGCAGCTTTGCCATACAGAATCCTCCAAGGATATATATAGATGTCATTCATATTTTTGCTTTGTTTAAATTTCGTTGAAAAAAACATTGCAAGAAGTTATGTTTCAATGTAAATAAATTGACAGCTGTCATCATGCTGATACATTCATACACTGCAAATAAAACATGACAGCTGTCATTATAATTGATAGACTTTCTATTTCATTCACTGCAAATAAAAAAAATTTCAAGAAAAATTTACATCCGTGAATTTTTATTTAAATGCAAAAGTGTTGAAATAAACCAGATAATCTGTTTTTCTTTACACGTAGAACAATATTCATCCATGCTACTGACGACTTTTCAGACCTAACATGGAACCGAAAAGAAATCAATATGGTTTGGTGGTATCCACCACAGAGAGATCACAACATTAAACACTGAAATGTTTAGGGACTTGCCTGCTGGAGTATTTACAGTACATCAACTTCTTCTAATTCATAATCTCGGCAACCTAAGCTGCCTTCAGCAGGTACAATGTTAACACAGTGCACTATAAAACGTACAGGAGATAGATTACGCTCTCAGAGGCTGATGGAGGTTACAACACAACGTAGAATTGACTCGAATCCCTCGAGGGCATTCTTTACTCTCAATACACTGCACTCACATCACTACTGGACTAGCTTCTCCATATATACACTTGACATGCCAACCTTTCACTTTGTTGTACTCTAGACATTGCAAGCTACAAACATTCTCTTGCTTGGATTATCGGCAACTTTTGCTGCCTCTAGCTTCATGAAGTTTAACCTTTCACTTTTGAAACATATAAAAGTTATGGACCATTTCATTTGTCAATATTTAGAATCATAAGAATTATAATATTGAAGATTTTTTTTAGGTCTAAACTATTTTGTAATATGTTTAATACATGATATGTAATGTCAGACAAGGTTACCAATGAATTCATAAAAAATATGAAATTCCTTATTCCAAAACGAGATATTTTGTTGAGAACATATTCTTTGAAGTATACTTATCATTTAATTTAAATTCCAGATAAAGTGAATGTAGGGATAAGCTGTTCACTCCGATATATCCTTATATAAGCTTTACTGGTTTGAACCATTGGACTCCCTTGCACCTAAAGCAGCCTTTAGCGGATTGACGTTTAAACACGATATGGTTAAAAGAGACATTGATATAAGAAATGAACGTCAAACTATGAAACAAGACATCTTCTCTAGAAGAAAGATATCACAGACTCTATATCTTATTAAATTCACAAATGCCATACATCTCTGGTGTACGATCTTTCATCTGTCCTGTCCTTAAGATATGTAATAAATGTCATAGAGAAGGTTCTTCACGAAAGAAATCAAAAACAGTTTCAATGTATCATCCGTTATTAAACCCACAAATGTCATTCATCTTTGGTTTCTCATAAGAACGCTTTGCATCAAATTCACGAAATCAATTTAAATTGGCGGAGCGTAATCTTGCACAGCAGAGAGAGTTACTCTTGTCTACTGGCAGTGTTTCTTGAGAGCGTCTCGAAAAATCTATGTCAATATTGATATCATCTGCACACCATCTTCAAACATGAAGTAACATCACAAGCTCGCCACTACAAATCTGGGACAGAGGAATTATGGATCTGGTCTCGGAATAAATCGTACGTAACGTTTCTGGACAAATCCTCTCCTTCTTGTTGAGTAACCGAAAGCAAGCGTGCATTAATATTACAGGTAATCATGTCAGACTGACAGTCGTTATGGTGTCATATCACCTCACCGCTTGATTAAACTAGAAGATATTAAGCAACTGTTGGATATGAGGTCGTGTCATATTTCGGAAAGCATGTGTAATAGGAATGGAGAATAATAGATTTTGTCATTTAGAATGTGAATTCAGCTCAAGACAATTACCATGACTAATTGTTAAGGCAACTTGATGCTTCAAATCCATTCAATGCTTGTTTTTTCCGTATTACTTCATGTTCTCTGATACACTAATTGCATAGTCAAACAGAACAACTATCTTTTTTCTAAACGGTAGAAGTCGAGAATAATTATTTTCCACAAATAGAAATTAATGAATGAATCATTAAAATTGCAATTTAATGATTTTTTCATGTGATATAAAACCATTATCATTATTAATGGCAAACTCAATAACTAAATGATCTGAAATATTCGTCCAATAATAATCAGTCGTAAATCATGTTGAAAGAAATTATTATCAGAAATATCATATTAGGGAGCAATTTCAGGGAGCTGGATGATAAGACCTGACAAGGCTAACACAGGTTATAACAAGAAAGCCTGTGTGATATAGTAAACAATGGTGGACCAGGTAAACTCGTCAGCAACATCAAAGAAGTTTCAGGTAGATAAACAAACTCTTCAGTGTCCAGCCAGTCGACTGTGAAAAACAATCTTAACCTCATTCAATCAACTGTATATAGTAGCTGACCTATCCAAACACTTCTGTAAGTTGTGTGAAAACTTTGTTATTGGAGTCTGTTTTATACCTGTTTAACATACAGTGGGCAACCTATCAAACTGTATTGAAGAACATAGTGTGAAATAATTGGTATGTTTTATACCTAGCTGTTAGATAGAGCATAGACAACCTATTTAAATATTATTGTAACATTGAGTGTGAAAAATTGTTAGATTCTGTTTTATACCTGTTAAACATACAGTGCATGGACAATCTATCAAATTGCATTGAAGAAAATAGTGAGAAATAATTGGTATGTTTTATACATAGCTGTTAGATATAGCATAAACAACCTATTTAAACATAACTGTAACATGGAGTGTGAAAACTTTGTTATTGGAGTCTGTTTTATACCTGTTAAACATACAGTGGGCAACCTATCAAATTGTACTGTAGAACATAGTGTGAAATACAGGTATGTTTTATACCTAGCTGTTAGATATAACGTAGACAACCTATTTAAACATTACCTTAACGTAGAGTCTGTTATATAGCTTTTAAATATTGAGTGGACAATATATTGGAGAACATAGTGTGAAAACATATTGGGATTGGTATTGTACATAGCCGTTAATATTTCTGTAACATGAGGTGTGAAAATTTGTAGGAGCTGTTGAATATCAAGTGGACAACAAATCCAAACATATAGAACAGTAGTGTTAAAATTATTGGTCTGTTTTATAGTCTGTTTTTATACCTAGTTGTTAAATATTGAGTGAACATCAAACCAAACAAGACTAGTAGTGAGAAAATTATTGGTGTCTGTTTAACACCTTAAATATTGACCTACCAAAACATATTGTTAATCAAAGTGAAAAAACTTATTGGAATCTCTTTCATAGCAATTAAATACCGAATGGACATCCTATTGAATTACTGTATCTTGTGCGAAAAGTTATATGAACCTTTGTATATTCAGTTATGATACTTTCTATACTTTGTCAGCATCCATAAAGATACATTGATTTCATGCAATAAAGAAGTTGATCATCTACACTACTTTTTACCACCAGTAAGACACTTAATTCAATTCTGTGACTGATACTTGCTTTGCATTGAGTCGATGGTATGTCATGAATTATGAAATACTACTGTAACTAGTGTTAAAACTTTAAAGAGTTTGTCTTATTCCTTTGTGAGTGATAAAAACTTGATATTGAGAGGAAAAACTATCAAAACATTATCTTCAAGTACTTTGAAATATGACCTAATACACTCAAACAATTTCTACTTACTTAAAGCAGTGACTTATGATATTAATCACACTTCCGCATACAAGTTCTTGCAGCAATTTAAACGTTTTAATTGTAATGATACATGATTATTTAGACTCTTCTCTACTGCCTTTGTGCCTGTTCTCAATATTACCATATAGGCAACCTCAGTTTTTTTCAAAATTAAAGAAAAATCTATCGCATAAATGATGAAAAAAAATTATCAACCAGCTAATAATTTTGAGAACATTATTGGATTCAGTATTACCATGAAATGCTGGACATAATCCACAGTCATTTGAATGATATTGCTAAGATGGTAAGCAGTCTTGATAATAAAAGGGACTATCCCAAATATTTCATCTCAAGCCGGACTATTCAAAGCATATCCTAGTTGACATGTGGGTAAGGTTTATTCTTAAGACAGTGACGAACTCGTCTATATTTATCACCTGGAGCGAAAGTTACTGCCAATAAAACTTTGAAAGGGTAAAATGTAATTCTTGAGGATTACCAACATGATCATGTAGTAAACTAACACATCAACACAAACTCAATGTGATTCTGGAATTATGTTGAGAAGGTTAAAACCCTACATCAATGCACTGTCCCAAAAGAAAGTTCAGTAGATCCTTACTTTAAGAAAGTTGGCAAAGTTATGCTCTGTATATTATTCAACCAACACAGATAATGAAGATCTTGTGACAATATGGTATAACTGAGGCAAGAGTCAAAACACTACATGAAAGATAGTTTAGACTATCCCTACATAACAATTTTGCAATACATCTGTTCAGAATAATCATTTCCCCTGCAAAAACACTGGCCGAAGATTTGTATACGAATGAGGTATTAATGAATCATAAGACACAAAGTATACCAAATACGCTTCATAATATCCCAAACATCACAATTGAAAAACTATCCCACTCCCAACAACTGAAAACATGTCTGATCATTATTATTCAAACTACACAAGCATGACTGAATATCTTGTGAGAAAATATTCCCCCCTGGTAACCCAACACTCAAGAAGTTTCATACTGTCCCTAAATAACAATGTTACAATAAATCTAGTTTGAATAATCTTTTAAACTACACAAACATAGCAAATACCTTGTGAGAAACTTCCCTTGCGAGAGTGAATGAAACAGGTAGGGCTAAACAGTAGCTGTTGTGTGAAATGAGGCATGTCTAAGCCAGCTCACAGTATGTAGGACCACGCTGACTTCTACCAAGCCTCTATCTTCTCCCCAAAATAGGTCAACTTAGTTTCAAACTTATACATCACAGAGAAAGCAGACAAATTAGAAGTTGAAAATTGGTACTGACCTGCAATTAAACTCAGAGTGTTCCCTCAAATAAATCCAAAACAAAGAAATCCAGATTGACCAAGATCGGGACCTGACCACAATCTAAAAGCACATGTGGTGGTCCGGCCCAAGAGCATGTATGAATGTGTGTACGTATGTATCCAGGGGGAAATATCCAGGGGAATGATTCACAGATGTCTGTCCGGGCTAAATCCAGCAGGTCAAATATACATACACTCTCACACAGACTCCCAACACTGAATGAGAGGGGAGAGAATGCCCAGAGCTAGACAACAGAGTCCGAGAGAGTGAGAGCTGATTGAGACGAGTGAATCGCCTGGCAGAGCGAACACAATAACACTGCTGCTACACCGAGTTACATTGGCTGAACTGCTCTAACGCTCACACTGCAGAGCTAGCTGGCCAGTGGACTGCTGTCTGTCTCTCTAGCACTGACTGCCTTGTGGATCGGACTCACAGCTAGTCAGTGAGAGAGTGAGACAGTTGGCTAGGCAGTGCAGTGGAGAGATGAGCTAACCCACTGTGGGCTCTTGAGTGGGGACGGCTTAGAAATGGACAGGGCTGGACTGAACTGGACTTGGATGGGTCCTGGGGACTCCTTGTAATCAAGACTCGAAGTGGGCAGGAGTTTATGGGCGGCTTAGAGATGGACAGAACTTACTCAAACAGGGATTTACAGTACATGTGTATTACTTGAGTACAGTTGTCTTAGAAGATTGACAATTGGTTTGGTTTTGAGCTGAACTCAGATAGGGACTCACTGTATACTTAACTCATCGTAGAGTACAGTAGACTCACATTTATAGATTGACAGTGGGACATTTTAACATTATGGGTACAGACTCACAGAACCAGGGAATAGATTGGTGTACAGAGCTTGACTGTAATCAGACCTGCATTTCACTCACAGTATAATTGATTCAGAGACAGATAAGAAAAGACATAAGGAATAATGACATATAACCTTGTTTTGACTCAAATGGATTAGTGTATATAATAGTTTAGAGTTTTGACTGGACTCATAGACGTACAGGGGACTTACATCTGACCTAAAAAATCAGGAGATTGAATGATACATGGGACAGGACATAGGCATGAAAGGGTACTTGAGACTGGAGTGAGAGATGAACACTGGACAGACTTGGACTCTGTCCAGCACAGGGTAGACTCTGTAGGAGATGAGAATGACATTGAGAGGTACTGGAGTAAATTCTGATATGACGGACAGACACTGACAGACATTATCATGTACACAGACACCTGAACTTGAGAGGTACTGGAGTAAAATTGTGATATGACGGATAGACACTGACTGGGACATTCTTATGTACACAGACACCTGAACTTGAGAGGTACTGGAGTAAAATTCTGATATGACGGATAGACACTGACAGACATTATCATGTGGACAGACACCTGACCTCGAGAGGTCCTGGACTAAAATTGTGATTTGATTGAAAGACACTTTGAGGTATAGTGGAAAGATAAGGTTCTTGTTGGATAGCACTTGGCGAAAATATAAGCAGTATTGTGACTACAGTATCTATCAATATTTTCTTAATAAATGGTGTAAAAAGAGATTGACGACTGACTTACAGATAAAGGCGGCATCACAGATAATCCATGAAAACTTGTATATTTTCAAATGAAAATAAAGCAAGACAATAATCAAAATTTTCAATTCCAAGTTTGACTTATGAAGATTAATCAAAATCAAGAAAACACTGTCAAAAACCTTGACACACATCATAACACAAGCTAAGATGAAAGTAAGTCACAAGACTTGAAAATATCTGAGTGTCACAAGACCAGGTCTGATGCAGTCACTTACAGCACAAGTGTCAGACTGATAGAGTTGAAAGAAGCACTTGACGAGTCCACGAGGGCGGCAAGCCTACGAGAGCAACGAGAGAAACATCCGACTTTATCCACATCAAGAGTGTCCAGCTCATATTCATACTTCATATTACAACACCACTCATTCTCTAGCCGATCTCCCTTGCACAAAGAGCTGCTTGTTTCCAGAGTGACTTCACCGAGGAGTCCGCCTCTAAATCAGCCCAGTCAGTCCATTATCTGTATGTGTAGGAGAGTCACCGAGCTCTTTGATCAGCCCATGCTGTGTTTTCTGAGACTGCAGTTGTTTAGGCTTGAGCTGTGACTCTCAATAGACCCTCACAATAGATTCCTCTTCACTGAGGGGTTGATTCAGAACTATGCTATAGATGTCAACAAAGGGAAAGATGAGCATCTTCAATTGTTGAGAATCAATAAACTGAACTTAGAACTTAGAATAGTTTCAGATTGCATATAAATTTTCATTTCTATATCCTGAGGGTTGATTCATAACTTTGCTATAAGAGAGAAATGAAAGTTCAAAATGAAACATGACTTGGAATCAATAAAAGATGAATTTCAAACTTGAAATAGTTTAACATCAGGTTACATATTGCATATGAAAGTATTTGAGTATTATCAAATTGAAAAAGTTTAACATCAGGTTACATATTGCATATGAAAGTATTTGAATATTATCAAATTGAAAAAGTTTAACATCAGGTTACATATTGCATATGAAAGTATTTGATAGAAATCTCATTTAGATGGTTTTTTTCAGCTTCGTAGCCTTCAGAAGTTTAACCCCTTGGTTGCCATGGTACACATCAAGGTTATATGACATCAAGGTTATATGACATAAAGGTAGTTAAATGATGTAACATTGCACATGGTAGTGTTTGTTTCCTTACAGTAATGAGAAGTCAATGCAAACAGCTTTGGAGACAGGCTGGAGTTAGATTTCCCATTGTGCTGTTCAATCATATCTTAAACTGAGCATATCTCTCTGGTTTCAACACTGACAATGAATTGTATTGACATAAGATAAAATTACATAATACAGTGTTGAAAGATAGGAATGCAAGCATACAAATAGATAAACATTCGCAATTAACTTTGACAACATACTGTCTCAAAACTATGTATTCACATCATAATTTAACTTGAGCATGTCAACACAATGAAAAGTTTTTACAAAGGGCGTGTTTTAGCCCTTTTGGAAAAGATGGATCTCAATGAGTAAGAGGAATTGATGTAAAGAATCTAAAATCATGGCATGGTCAGCAATATGAATTCAGCATGACCGTGAAGGAATTAACTAAGTTAATGCTCAGGGCGTAAGCAGCTGGAGATAAAAATATTATGCCTAATCACACAAGAATAGCTAAAGATTAAAATATTGTGCTCATACCATACAAGAATAGTCTTCCATCCAAATGAGACTTCACAGCTAAAGGTAGTTAAAATATAACAATGAAATTTCATTCACCAATCATGGTTACTGAAATCTTAACAGTAAGTACATAAATGGTACCACGGCAGCTAAGGGGTTAAAGCCTGTGTTTAAATCACACCAATGTAAGCTAGCAGGTCTTGAGGGTGTATCCCATGTTGCAACTGGATACTACAGAGAATATAGCTAGGGGTAAATCAGCAGTTAATTACATTGTAATATCCCCAACATGTGCTCTATACAAAGTCACATGTGGACTAAGTTAGATAGGCCACACAGCTGGTGACTGACCAGCAATGGACATCCCCCAGGCATCTGCTGACCGCCCTTTAGCCATTATCTGACCAGTATCTCGGCTACCTATGGAGATAGACTCAGGTCTCTCCCATTCGATGTGTGCCCTTCACTTTGAAAGTATTGTCTGTTTATGATATGTGCACACTTGGCTATGTAATCTCGGGTTAGCTGTCAATATATAATTTGACAGTTTGAAGAATTCATGAATTTTGGATGTACCTTCAGGACCAATGAAGTGGCCGCAGTAGGGAGCTGATAGCTTTTAGTCCTTTTTATCCAATTCTTTTCAAAATTGGATAATGCTAGTTGTCATGACCCAATTTGCAGGCTCTGAAGATTTTCGAGGAATCCTTTTTGATGAAATCACGAGAAAAATCAAATTTGAACGGGCAGACTATTGAAGTTACAGTGGTAGGGCGAAGCGTAGCAAATGTTATCGATTCTTGAAAACAAGACACAAAAGAGACGAAACGAACCTGCCGTTCCTCTCCCTTTATCCACCTCCAAAAACTGAAGAGTTCTGTCACAATTCATTAATGAGAAACTCGGCTTTAACTGCACCTGTGGCGGACCAGTCTTTGTCACTCGTTTTTACTAATTACAATTAATAAGGGCTAAGATAATTGAAGACTAACGAGCATCAGTTACTCACGTCTGTGGATCCTATCGCTGATTTCTCTTTCGTGGAATAGGAGCCATTTAATTCCAAGACCACGTAATTATGAAATATTCAATATGGAGGATTTTTTTTTCATTTTTCAGAATCAATGATAATCTAACTTGAATACAAAGGGAAGGGAGATAATTACGATTAATTCAATATTTTCCCTGTTTGGGTAATCCTTTCTTTCAGAGCTTCCCATAATGGTCGCAAACATGATTCATTATAGACTATATGACAACTCGGCAAGTTTGAGGCAAGTTTTGATTAGATTTGCACCGGCATGACAGAAAATATGCACTAAGTGCAGAAAACAGGATTGATTCATGCTGAAAACCTTTTTATCTTAAAACATTTGTATTTTTTAAAATATGATGATCAATGTAATTGACAACTGCCCTTGATAACACACCAAACATAATGTGACAAGTTCAAGAAATAGCTACATTTCCTTAAAGGGGCAGTAGCTTGTTTGTTTGGGAAACCAAGGTGATGTCAGGAAAATGAAAATAAATAGTTCCAACTGAAAGACAATGTATTGGAACTAAATGGAGAAGTAATGACTCAAATATATAACATAAAGGTAAGCCATGTGATTCCTTTTTCTTACACAAAATGAATAAAAGGTGTTTACACAAAATGGCCGCCAATGCATTTTATGGGAATCTTGTCCTCTGACTATGGATAATTGGCTTGTGTAATGAGATTTTTGACACTGTCAAAATAATACATTTTACATTACCTTACAATAATCAGTGAAAAATTTAGAACATAAATTTACCCCCAAAATGTGCTACGGCCCCTTTAAGTCTCTGGTTATTTTATCACCCGGGAAAATTTCTAACCTTAGGTTATGTGTGAGAGTCGCATTCTGAGTTACTGTTTGTAGGAATCAAAATTCAAAACCAATGGAATGAAGATACAATTGGATTTTTAAAGGTGATCCCAAATATCTCAGATTCTGCACCCTTAGAATTTAATATCCAAACACAATACAACTTTCTTTTTGGGGTTTTACTGATCAAACTAAATATCCATAATGCCAAGACCCTTTTATCACATTTCTGGAAACAAACATTTCAAATGTATAAATCTGGACTTCAAGCATTCCTTATCAAATTCTTGAGAGTGAAATTTCTTTTTTTCTTTAAGGAATTTACAGTAGGATGCCAAAACAAACTTACTTGGATTTTCATTGACCAGTCAAATCGAGGCTTTAAAGTGAAAACATTTCTCCCCCATTGAACTGTGCCAAATTATGCCATAGAAATGTCTGTTGAAATTTCTATTAAAGTACAATATTGTTTCAATTTACAAACGGACTGTCAATGTTTTTGAACTGAGTGTGTAGCCCACAGGGACCAAACAAAAAACATGATTTGTTGTAATGTGAAGCTAATAGTTCCATATCCGCTATTATATCATTTAGAAATTAATATTCTTTTGCAAAATACAATTGGTTTAAAATGATTACATTCAGGGATTTGATTTCCAAATTTTTAAGAGCTTTGTTCTTAGGAAATGAAAGAATACCCAAAAGAGCTAAAAGAACTATCATTCAAACATATTTTTGAGTTTAATCTGATAAATTATGTAATGACTTTATAATGATAATTTCGTGAAATGTGTTCAATAATTATTTTCTCATTAGAGAATAAGGTTAATAAGTTTGTTATAATGAGATAATCTATAACAGAGTCATAAAATCACATCATATGTATCACAAAGCAGACATCAAACCATTGGAAGAAAGGGAGTTAACCTCAGAAATCAGACCGAAAAAGATAATTCTTTCTTCATTTAGTTCATTTGGGATAGTGCAGTGGTTAGGGTGTTGGTCTTCGGATCGAGGGGCCCAGGGTTCTATAATCCCGCCCGGGGGCTCGGCAACTTTATCTGCAGTACTGTTCTACATGCAGTAAGGTTAAGGTGCAATGCTATACTGAATTTCAGCGAAGTACCACCATGTTCGCTTGTTCCAGCTGATGCTCGCAGGTTTCACCGCAATGCACAGCCACAATAGCATTGCAGGCTTTCTCCCTGCAATAATATTAGCAGCCGTGATTAGAGTGAAATACTCTAAGCAGCGATAAACCCCAATTCCTCTCACCTCATTTGGGATGTAAGGGTTAAAGATATTTATCATCTGAAATTACGAACCCTTCATCGTTGAAACAAAGTAAAGAGTTCCTGATTAACGAACTCGTGAGAACTTAAAGTGATGCCACGAGTAGTAGACACCATAAGTAGTTCCAACATCCTCTTGACTCAGACAACTCAAAGTATCAAATACCTATAGCACTTGAGTATCTATTACAGCAATATTAAACAGAGGGGGGAAACTCTTGAACTTCTATCAAATTAAATAGATACAGAACCTATAGTAGAATAGAGAATGTCTCTGTTAGAGCACCGTTATATTTATACATAGAATATCTATTAAATTAAATAGATAAAGAAATTATCGCAGAACAGAGAGGAAAAATTTTAAATTTCTATTGAATTCAAAGAGTATATATCTGCTAAGCAACATTATTCAGAAAGTGTGGAAACTCTTGAATTCTATGTCATTTAATAGATACAGAACCTGTGACAGAATGCCAAGTGTCTACTAATTCTCTTGAATTCAATGAAATGAAACAGATATAGAACTATTATTATATGGATATTTATATAGCGTGCATATCCAACCACTTGTGGTTGCTCAAGGCACTTGCATTTTTATCCCCTAGTCAATGGCATTCTTTCACTGTCTGATCATTTCTCCAATTCAATTCCCTGAGGAGTATTCAACCGGCATCCATATGTGGCGCTCAGGTTAGGGACCATTCTAACAGGGTACCCATTCACAGCTGGGTGAACTGGGATAAATATGACTGAACATAAGGTATTTCTTCAACAGCAACATCATTCTATCAAGTTATATTGAATAAAATGAGTATTTCTACTACAGCACCACCTAATACAGAGGGAGAAACTCTTGAAATTTATGCAATTAAATAGATATAGAACCTATTTCAGAATACAGAGAATCTTTTATACTGCAACATGATACATGATGGATATTTCTTAAATTTCAATTGAAAAAGAAAAAGAATTAAATATTCATTCAAATATAAACTTGTCAACGTTAAGATACATTCTTTCGGCAGAATATATACACATGAGTACTTTGATAAATTGGGAAGAAACCATTCTCAGTAACCAAACTACAGGCTTCATAAACTGTTAACCAACCAACCAACCAACCAACCAACCAACCAGGGTCTACATATACTCAACACAGAACGTTAAGGAACATCCCAATAATTAAGGCATCATATTGGTTACAAAATGAACAGGAAAATATTTCAATAAGCAGCATATTGGTTACAAAATGAACAGGAGAATATTTCAATAAGGCATCATATTGGTTACAAAATGAACAGGAGAATATTTCAATAAGGAAGTTTGGATGGTTAATGTTCCTAACTCACTTTGTTGATTACATATATCTTTGAATTATCTGGAACCACAGGCAAATTGTTAAAATATACAAGTGGGGGTTAAAAAGCTGTAACATTTGATAAAATTTGAGATCTCAAAAAGGTTTCAATGACTTTTTTTTATTTCTTGTAACACAATGAATGCAAGACTTCCAATTCTTTGTCATTGCAGGACTCTAATAAAGATTATCACAAATTTCAAATCAGAGGAATATTTTCTCACAAATAAAAGCAATACATCAAACTTAGCAATACATCAAAATAAAGCTGATCATGAAATTGTTATGAAATATGGTGAGACATCTGGCAGGATTAATAAAAACACAACCGTCTGTGACACTCGAAGAAATACACGAGTTTCCCTCCAACCAAAGCAGAGTCAACAACGTCCATCACTCAAAATCACAACAAAAATGGGACATGATTCCAAAAAGATGAAAAGTAATTGAACCAAATCAAGAGCCTGTCCACGATGAATGCTTTCACCCTCGTGGCAAAAAAATCACTGGTGTCTTCTTCGAATTGACCTTTCTCCCTAGGGGTCAAATGCGACCCTTAAAACCAGCGATGAGGTCTAAAGAAGCCCTTGTCGGGTCCCTCGATTATTTCTCATTCCTGTCACACACTTTTTATGGTCGCCCTTCCCCTGAGAAGAGCAACTTGCCACAGCTAATTTGTGATCTGCAATGGTCTGTTAGGGTCTCTTCTTCGTTAAGACCAATCAAGAGGCAATTATAAACGCCATGACCTGTCCACTGACACAGCACTTCTTCGTCCATTTTGCTTCTTTCTGATTGGCTGCAAGGTGCCCCCTCATTATAACACCTGCACCTCATTATAGCATAAGTTTGAATTCAAAATGTATAAGTAAGTATATCGTCTCACAATTATATTTTCCTGAAATTTTAAGAAATATAACCCCAATTTTTTATATAGTATATATCCCCTAATTAAATGTAAACTCCATTACAAAGCTAATTTTGATTTTACTGGATGATAAGTACTTTATATCATAAATTTATTGATATAATCATTATACAAACAATGTCACATCTCTATTTGTCTCAATTTTAAAAACTATTTGCTCAATTTGAAAAACAGTATTAATTTCATTCAAATTGTAACTTTTTGTAAAGATGCACTCATAAACGTATTGGCTTTGACCTTAATGATATAAAATTTATACTTTTTGGAATAATTGCCTCATTTTGTCTTTCTCATCAGCAATTAAACAAAAACTGAGAGACAATGCAAACACATTAAAGAATCTTTATGCAAAGGTCGTTAAAAGGGTCAATGGATTCAATAGTAATGTTGATTATGTGTCGTGTACTGCAATAAACAATCTTTATCGCTAATTAGCAATTAGCAAAACACACCTGGTTTCCTATTCACGAAATGGGGAAAAAATGACAATTTTTTTATATTGGCGACTTAGGCACACAATGCAATTAGGTGTGATTATGGCAAGCCATCTGTTATTAGCTGTCGCTAAATGCATTCAAATTTGAAGCATTTAGAATTCGTCATTAATCAGCTCAACTTAGCATTCTATTGTAATGTAGTCCCATTTCCTAAGGGAGAAATTGCTTTCGAAATGAAAGAATTTAACTCCTTGATAATGATATGAGTGTTAGAAGGAGGACGGGAAGTTAAAACATGCGGCTGGGATGAAACAAATTTAGAATTTGACATTATTATTACTTATACTTATTTTTTGGCAACAATTACAAACATTGATGAGCTATTATGGTGAATGATTACTTGAAATGAAATACTTCAAAATTTTGTTCACTTTCAAGTATATTTGAAGAATGTGCTAAATTGTGTTTTCGCAAGAACACTATGATATTCTATATGATATTTCCCTAACATCACCGTTATCTATCAATTTCAAGCTTGAAACTCTATATCCTTTATAAACACTTAAAAAAACAAAGAGAATAAAGCATTTTATCAATTTCATAATCATTGTCCTCATCTACAATAACTTTGGTCTTAATGAAGGCAAAAACCATAACATATATGACATAAAGAATAGAGATAATACATAAAAACAAACTTTTTTTGTGTCATTATTTATCAAATATCCTAATTACCAACTGTTCCAGAATGGTTGGTCATTGAGAACTCATTGCCTATTCCTCACGCAGACATAAATCACTTTGTTCCTATAAATAATTTGTCATAGTACTTTCCACGATTCCAAGCTTTTGTTTGTCGGTAGAACAGAGCAATCCCGATATATTCATTATTAATCATGTGTAGGGTCATTTTACACATCCTTGCTTTCAAATCACACGAAATGTCATATTACAGAGTGCTAATATAAACCTTGCTGAAGGGAACAAATGGCCTTCCTTATGTCCGCGATATTTACGTGATAAATGTCGAAGATATACATCGCGCCAAAAGACTCATTTCGAGCCATTACCTTTCACTATACCAAGATACACATGTCCAACAATTACGTTTCAGTATACCGTACACAAATTCCCGTCACCAAGCCTTAGGAAAATCATTTTTCATTTTTTATGGGGTATTGGGCGATATCTGTCGATTGGTGTTGTTTTCCGGCCGACTGATTTCAATTTTCTGTAAGTGTTGCAATTCTCGTTCTACGGAACCAGTGTGCTTGTTACAACGGACGGATACTAAAAACCAAGCCAGACATCGGTCGTACTAGCGAACGTTGAGCCGCTCTCGAATCAATAAAGTCGAACAAATATCCCCAGCGATTTGCATTGTGTGAGGATTCTGTATTAGAGTCCTTCACATAGAGGCAACTATGCTGTTGTTTACTGTAAGTGTTGCAAACGCTCGTATAACAAAATAATTTGATTAAAAGCGTATTAGTGTCGACAATGGTCTATATACCCTGTAACCTGATAGCTGGTCAATAATGGTAAAAGCCTTACAAGCGGCGCTACCGATACAACGATAAATTAGAATGCGATTTGCAACAATGTTATACTCTTGTACTATTGTGATCGTTACTTCATAAAACCCATAAACGATTATGAACGAGATTTTTTTCAATTGTCATTTATGAATAGAGAGTAATTACTCTTGCAAATACAATTCATCAATTCATCTAATTGATGCTATGAAGCAATTACACAAGAACAACCATTACCCTTTGTAAAATTTCCACATAAAGATGTAAAAGGACTTTTTCCCAGAGTTATTTTATTCAAGGTTTTTGAATGGTTAATATCCTCTGGCTATATATAATATGTCTTACTGGGTACAATAAATATTTAACACGTGCTAACGGATTTCAATATCTCACCTTTGGCAATAATATTTTCTAAACAACTTGACTCAGTATGGGTCCTTGGAATTCTGACTCATGATTTGGCTTGTTTTATTCAGATTGTGTCCTGAATGGGGTCAAAACTTTCCCTTAATCCAAGTAAACTCATGAATGGAATTATTGGGGCATAAAATATATAACAGGCCTTTCCTGATCATGCATTCATAAACACTTCATGGCATAGGTAGTGGAGTGGGATAAGGAAGATACTATCTTGACAACTGTTATTATCCCTTGGGCATATATTCATATTCATCAGAAATACAGAATGATAAAGAATGATAATTCCCCTTCAAAAGCTGATTTTCATAATCGTAATTGATAGGGGAAATTTGTGCTATTGTAAAGTTATAACATTATTTAAATAAATAGTTTGAAATTGATTATTTCTTAGTTAGTTGCTTTTGAAACAATTTTATATCCAATCATAGGATGTATACGTACTTTCTACATGGTGATGGATAGATTTTACAGATATGTCAACATTTTAAGAAAACTCTTGAAAAGTAATTTCAATTCCTGAAAGTTAGACAAATAGTGGGGAAATTTAACCAACAAAACCAGAAATTGACAATAAATGTTCAAATAATTCCTAATCAATTTCTTAATACATCAACAACTGTCATGTAGCAATGAAAAGAAATAGAATATTTCGACATACTTTAATATGAGATAGGAGCTAAGGCTTCCAAATTGGTCAAGATTAATTTCTTTCATAAAAAAAACCATGTCCAGCAAAGGATATGAAAAACATATTTTTAAATGAGATAAAATTTACCAAACTATTATAACGAAGTCCTCATTCCTAATTAATGTCACAGATCAAAAACATGTCCAGCAAAGGAAAGAAATATAACACTTGAAATATTTTAAAATGAGATAGGAGAGTATACAACTTGACCTATTACCCCATCAAAGGATGCTGAGGAGAGGGTCAGCTAAGGTCACGTGGGTCAAAGGTCAAATGTTGGGAGGGCATTATGGCGTGTTATGATAAGACAAGGGGATATTAGCACTTGTACCAAGGTTGGAAACGACCTCTCCCAGACACTTATACCATGACAATAGATGTGATATATGAAAACCTTGGAATACAAGGTTACTGTTATTCATCATAAGCAAATTTACCATAAGAAATGCAAAATATTATGGATAACAATTTATTCCAAATACAATAGATATCTACAATGGAATAGCAAAATTTACATTTTGATGCAATTAAAGATAATAAAATTTAGAAATGCAAAATTTTCTTGATAACATTTTTACTTTTGATACAAAGATACATTTAAAATGATGCCTTTGAAATTTTTCTGTTTTCCAAACAATTGAAAAGCTTTCAATATTTACCTTTCTATTTGTTGAATGGAAGAAGTTTTACTTGTCTAGTCTTTTGATTTTCAGTTTATGAAAACTTAAACTCCTTTAAACTTTAAGGTTAATAAATTTTATTCACTGATGTAATTTCAACACATTCCTAACGAAACCATATACGTTTAGAATGTATTTAAAAAGAAATTTGATATTCAGACAATCACTGATTCCTTATTTGTCTATAAGTTAAAGAAATTTAATCAAATTATTGAGCTTTTGTTACGAAAATACTCTCAGCTTTGTTATCCCAAAGGTTGACAAAAGTTATTGCAAGATATTCAATCCACAAACTCTGAAATTTTAATACATGATAATTGACAACACTTTTATCTGTATCGAGGGGAATACATGAAGAAACATAAAAGAACTGTTTCAGATTACGTTTTTTATTCTTACGCTAAAGATTTCACATGGGGGTACTTTTACAAATTCATATCTATAAGTTACTTCAGCAATAGGCGAAAAGTATTCTCTATTTACTATTTACAAAATTTGAAATTTATTGGGGAAATCTTCAACGTGATGGGCATTAAAAGAGTTTTTGTTGATGGTAAATATATAAGTATAAATTAAGGACAATTCCTAAAACAAGTTTCCCGAAAAGAAAGAAATTGCTTAGACTTTTGTTATTATTCACTAAAAGTTTCTTATTACGAAAGGCTGTTTTAATTTGAAGGAGTAATAATGTTCATTAACAATATCAAAAACATAAGAAAGACATTTGAAAACTTCAAATTCATTATAAATGAACAAAATAAGTCGAAACAATTGACTGCATAACTGACATTACTGTTAAAATGACTAAGAAAGGATGCTTCAAGAAAAAAAATTGTATAGAAACATTTGGAATTTCTCAATATCCATAACAAAATAAATATTTTAAAAACATTTGTATAAAGCCCAGGGAGAATGGGAGAAATTTCCTTAACAAACAATTCAAAACAGCGAAATGGTAATTTCTGCATAATTATTGTTGAAGACGACTTGACACAATTACGTACAAAGAAATTTCCGAAGCAAACGCCGATGAAACCAAACATGCAAGTAATAATAAATGCCATCAATAATGTATTTCATAGCAATCTTGTATTTAATAGAATAAAATGACTAACAAAGCCATTGAACCATGAGAAACAATTTGGGTGTAAAAGAGACATTTTGTTATTTGACGTTACACACTTGAACGCACAATAACGCACCTGCCAATCAAATGCCACGTTAAGTCACCATTTTCTTTCATAACCCATATCACTGATTTAATTGTACGTTTCACTTCCGATTCTATATGTTTCGAACGGACCAAATACGCCTTTACGTTTCGGCCCCAGCAGGGGGGAATAATTAGGTGCATGATGATGCCACGTGTTGTGTAACGCCACCTACATATAACCTATCATCGAGCCTATTGGCTAATAATTGCCAGCAGTGGGGTATATCCCTTATCTGGCCATCTCGCTGAAACATTGCGGGGGGGGAGAGGGGGGGGGGGGGGGGGAATTGTACAGGAAACAATGGCATGTTGCCCCCCTGTAACTCAAATAGGATTTTTGATTCTTGTTTATTACTGTCATCTTTATTGCAGTTTCTTAAATGTCGGTTTAAATATCTCAACTTTACAGTTAACTTTTTACTAAAGGTCTAATGCCTGAATAAGGCATTTCTGGAACTGTAATTCAATAGAGGATTTTCGATTTTTTTGTAACTGTCATCTATGTTAGCGTTTTGAATTATAAACACTTATAAAAGCTCTCAATTATTCTCAATTTGACTGTTGTTAGTAGTCTAACAATTAGACTCTGAATTGAATTTTGATAATAAATCTAAAATGTGGAACAAAAGAATAATTTAATAAAATGAAAAGGAGACTAATATTTCTTCATTTTCAGAAATTAGGCTTTCATTATATTTCAGGGTCAGGCTGACAGGCTATGTTGTGAGATGTGGTTAGCAGAGGTGAACAAAAATTTTCGATCTAACACAGTGGCTAGACTAAGTGCAGGGGAAAAGCACGCAACACCATTGTGACTATGTAATGCAGTGAAACCTGTGTGAAAAGGCTGATACCACTAATTCCAGGTAGCGATTACCATATTGCACAAATACACAAAAACATTACTGTACATAGAAATGCATGTATCTAAAGAAGACGGGCTGCAAAGCCCTAGCAAAATTCAAACTTGAACATCTTCAATAGCTTCTTGCTAAATGTTTCAAATCTAGACTTGCTTTTACGTTACAGGCTAGGGTGAAATTAAGGTTGAAATATAGATTAACATATAGTCCCTGATAAAAAAAATTCATTAAAATTTTAATTTTTAATATTTGATTTTAAAATATAAAGGAGCCCTGAACAATTCTTTTTTGTTTTTTTAAAATCAATATTTCTATTTCATGTATTTCTGAATCCCTGTTACAATGCCGAACAAGGAACCAGGGGGATTCCTTGTCCTCAGATTCAATAAAGAGAACGATTCTTAATTTCATCCTAAAGCTGAGGCATCTAGACTTGCCAACATTGTCTAGACTTAAGAAGGCTCCTTTAATATTTTTTGCTTTAGGGTCTTGATAACAGACTAGTTAAAATTCACAAGAGTCAGCACTAGCCTACTGAGTGAGTCTGTTGTACAGCATCCTTTAGCAGGTATGAAGCATTAATTACTGACACCTTTACTCTTAACGACCCCCTCTCGTCACCTCCAGGTTAATTATCTGCACTTAAACGCACACAAGCATCACCAGGTAATGCAGACGCATATTTTTTCCTCGCCCGACGAGACACCATCAACAAACAAGCATTTCCCAACATACCTGGTCTAATGCAAGCCAAGAATGTCTCAGGGCAGGGAAGGAACGTTTATTCGTTAAGGCGGCCAGATGGACGATATAAATTTGAAAATAGACATTGTTGTGGACGAAGATTCCTCATTATTAACTCATAGTCAAAGGAACTATCATCCGATATTATATATATTAATAATATCAGGGTTTGTAGAATTTTTCAAGACCCGATTTTAAGGCGATTTTCTAGGCTTTCCTTGGCAAAATTAAGGCCAACA
Source organism: Steromphala cineraria (assembly GCA_916613615.1). Lineage (NCBI taxonomy): Eukaryota > Metazoa > Mollusca > Gastropoda > Trochida > Trochidae > Steromphala > Steromphala cineraria. The sequence continues at coordinate 39,751,799 of OU744726.1, forward strand.
ATTTGAGGTAGTGAGATTGAGCGTGCATGAATCCTCGAAAACATTAAAAGAAACAGACCTTGTGCAAAAGACAAAGCAGACAATCAGACGCAGTGAAATAACACAAAATTTAAATATATTAATATTAAAATAGTAACTCTTAATCAGTGTTGCACCAGACACAAGCAAGTAAAATTTTCAATCTTGGAGATGGTTGTTAGTGAATGTAAGGTCTTTTCCAGGCTTTTAGTCATTTCAAGGCTTTTTAAGGCTAAAATAGATTTTTAAGGCATTTTAAGTCAGAGTGCCCATATTCCAGACTTTTCCAAGGCTTGTAAGAACCCTGGATAAGTGTCTAAGGAACATTCATATGTTAGAATGGCCAGATGCAATATATCGATTTGAATAGGTAGACATGTTATGGAGAAAATTTCCTACTATTATCTCAATTTGGGTAGGTTATGTCAACATGGATAAGATGTATGAAAGAGAAAAAGTTCATATGTTCAAAAATATGTCAAAAATGTGTTATGCTCGTTTAAATAGTGTATGCTTTCAATGTCAAACAACTCACATGATGAAGGTAAAATGTCTCACAATGTTGGCATTTTGCATCAACAATTATGGAAGGTCATGACCTAGTGACTTTACAAGATGTTTAGCCTAACCATTATCACCTTGATTTTTACAGGTACGCCGGAACTTTACTTTCATTATGCTGGTGAGTGAAGCTTTTAATTATAGATGAGTGAAAATACCTACCTTGATTGAAAAATATAATCCGTACACGTTGAACTTTAGCAGGAGCACTGAAAATTAAAGAAAAATTGTTTATAATAATAATTATAAAACATGAGAATAACACCATTTACTAAATGCAGTAAATATTTTCAAAATTTCAAATTGATTGTTATCAACGTTTTGAAATATATACCATTTATACAAAATTGTGTTTATTGAGCAATGAAGTTAAAAATGAAAGGTAAAATATAACAATTTTTCTGTACATCGTTATATGAATAACTTAACAAAACAAAAGCAACATGATATATGAACTCAATTTCAACAAAATTTAACATCAAAGAAACATCACCTGAAATTAAGTCAACTTAAACATCCTAACATCTTCATTAGAACCATTCAAACAATTTCAGAATTTTCAGAGCCAATAAAAGTCTCCAATGAACATTACTCCACAGCCATTTAACAAGCAATCTAAATAACAGTGCATGCACATCAAGACTCTCACGCCCATTAAAACCAACTGGGTTTTAAATCAACTTCACAAAGCCTTATAACTACCCCTGCATTCCAGAGGCCAAATGAACACCACACACCGGGACACTCAAACACAGAAACACCTTCAATATCCTGAACACCAGAACCCCCGAACACACGGAGATGGGGCAGATACCTCATCAGTTTAACACTATCACCTTTCAGACATAAATGTTTCGTGAAACGGCATGGAATTCCGGAATTGCATACAACTACGAGGTAAGACCACTTTGGGAAAGCCATCAGGCCGATTGCAGTGGTATTTACACCTCCAAGCATCAAGAGAAAACAAGTATCTTAACCTTCTGCCTGCCAAGTCATTTGAAGTATGCCGAGTGTTGAGATGAGCCTGTTTGATTGCTTTTAAATATGTATCCAGTTGAGGACTTATCTCTAATACAAAGAAGGGGCTGAAGGTGAAATCTATTCGTATTGTGCATCTTGGATTTAAGACATATGTACTAGAGGAAGATTTGTCTTTAATATAAGCTATAAGGAGCTTTCGTAAATCTTTCTGATAATGAAACATTTGCTTCAAAGGATGTTCTTGAGATTTACATGAAAGAGTAGACTGTGAAATGAAATAAAACTTCACAAAATACAAATTGGTTAAATGTAGTCAAAGCTTACAGGTGTCACTGCAATATATTGTTACATCTTGGAAACATGTGATATTGTGAGGGTTATAATCTCCTTGGATCTATAACACCATCTTACTCATATTCCCTGATATCGAGGCTCTCTTTTTGTTTAGAGAATCAATTGGTTATACAATATATCAGCAGCAAAGAACTTAGACCATGTTCTAGAAGAGCATTTATTTGATAGTAGACTACCAAATATTTCAGCTCTTTGCCTCTGCGCAAATTGCACAATGCCCTTGACTTGACTTCGGCACCGAGACGGTTAATGATTCTAGTTTTTGTCTGACACATCATCATGTGGATATGGTGTTGGGAACAGTGATAGGGCGACATTCCTTCCTGCATATGTATTTCACAGCTGTTGTGATTAGCATGTGCATGAAATGATAATGAGGCTGCACTCATAGCAATAGAAGATTAACAGGTAAAACAGTGCTGCCTCATAAGATTATTGTTGTTTAAATGTTGAAGAAGTAACACTTTTCCTAGTTAAATACTTAAAATTATAGAAATCTTTGATACCTTAAATACAGGAAATGTAATCTAATAGATATTAAAGTAGTTACACTTTACCTAGTGACAAAATTGAAAACAATAGGATTCTTTGAAACAGAATTGTTTGATATGTGTAAAATAAATTTGTGTGTCAAATTTACATGATACAATTTGTTAACACTACCCCTTTTTCATGATTGATAAAGATGTCCAGCATATCATAGAAATAAGGGTTAACAAGAAATAAATTGGCTAGAATTTTCACCCAAATAATACCAACAACAACAGGCAAAGGTGAAAAGGGAATTAATGCAAATATTCACCTGCAACAAGATAGAGTAAACAAGCACATACAAAAAAAGTTTCTACATCAATTTGAACCAACCCTTGCCAACCTTGAAATAGAGTGATTTATATCAACTTATTTTGAAACATCTTTCAAAAACAGTAAAGGTAGAAGGTAAACACCTTGACTAGCACACACCTTCACCCTTTTTATTACCAACATGTATCAAAGATACACTAAACAAGATTAACTACTTTAGCTACAAATCTTATCAGAAAACTGTTTGAAATAAACATCGCACAGTTGCTAATGTTAAAAGTCAATAATTAAGGTATACCCTTTTCACTGGCACCGGCAAAGATGCCAAATTTTTTTCAAGATCGTGCTAAAACTTTTATGTATTTGTTGAGAGCACGCCAAGAGAACTGCATTATTTACAAAGGCTATCACCTTGAATAAACAAGATAAACTTTACATGGGGGAAGCGGTTCGTTACCTCTACAGCACCTGCCCTGTATGGAGATAGCGCAGAACGTTACATAATTGTTGCCCATTTTATAGTCTTATCATGATGGACTAAATCAGTAAAATCTAGACTGAGTCTGAGGTTAGTCCTGATTCATGACTGTGTATATATAGGAGCCTTTGATACAGTCTAGGTCCTAATTCTTCAAGTCTAGATTGACTGAATAAATGAAGGTACAGAATTTATTTTGAATATTTCATAGACTAAATTTTAGTCTAGACACAGGTTAGCTAGCAAAGTAATTCATAGTAGGGATTGTTGAGTTAACCTCTTAGATCGATCTGCTGCTAGACTTTCTGTGTGGCCGATTTACATGATAAGAAATATTAAACAAATGGCAAGCAATAGGTGATTTTCTTCTATCCATAGTCTCTTCATAAATAAAAGCCAAATCAAGTCAATCATCCTGCCACTAATGGCTGAAATATTGCCCATGCGGCATTAACTCACTCACTCACTCAAGTCAATCATATCCCAGCAAGTCTATAATGTTTAATACAAGATATGACAAGGTGCCGAGACTGTATTAGCATAATTGTATATTTTATGAAATATAATGTTTAGCATAAAATATATGATTTGAGTTGAAATACATTCAACCATTTCTGTTGATGAAATCAGTGAAAATTGTTCTGGATCAAAAACAACCGGAATTTGTTAAGATCAAGCATTGGTTTAGGATAGGAAAGGCAACTCTAGAATATCATATGATAAGTAAAAGATAATGGGTAAGATATAAGGAATTTATTAGTTTGGAGACTGTCATAAAGGCTTTATCAACTCCCACCTTCAAACAAGCTACAAAAACCGTCTCATATAGATAAGATGAAACCATTTTTGAAGTTCATCCCAAGATAAAAACTGACACTCAATTTCACAGGAAAAGACTAAGATAGTGGGTTGTTATCTATAATTATCATCTTTATTCTTATCTTAATTATGATCTGCATATGGAGAAATAATCATGATAATAATAATCATCTTAGAAAGAGGCAGGTGTTGTAAGGCAATTGAGATAACAGAAGATTGGTATCAAAGTATCACTTAGTAAAAACAGCTGTGAAGATATGGTTACATTATACTCAGTATTATCAGTTATGAGGGCGATTTTGAACATGAATCTAAGCAAATCATCTTTCTGGTAAGTGTTAATATGATAGTCAAAACATCTTATCTTTAACTCTGATATGACTGAACTGTCAAATCTACTTCATAGTCCAAACAACTTCCTACAAGATTCAAGAGTCAAGATATTAGATATTGTATGTTCTGTGCATGTGTTGAATTCTTGAGACAATGTTTTTGTCTTTAAATTTTGATGCATGTTGTATAAATCTTCAGATCTTACTAAGATACATCTTTTAGATAACTTCAGATGTTTCTGGAAGAAATCTTTTACATTACTTCAGATGTTTCTGGAATACATCTTTTAGATTACTTCAAATATTTCTGGAATACATCTGTGAGATTACCTCCGACGTTTCTGGAAGAAATCTTTTAGATTACTTCAGCCGTTTCTGGAATATACCTATTAAATTACTTCACATATCTAAAAATATTCTCAAAAAAACATCCCAACAATTTTCAAAAATTGGATGTTGGAAAAAGATACTTTTTAGATTTTACATCCTCGTACCAAAGAACTATCACACCTGACAGGTAAAACAAGACGTCAGAATGACAGGACCACAATGCAACACTGGCCAACGAAAGATATATGATGACCATACACAGACAACTTCAAACAAAAAATTCCTAGTTTGGCTTTGTCCGATTCTTAACATGGCCGAGTTAAGATCAACATAGTTTTGGAGACAATAAACGTCTCTCTTCTCAAGACAAATGAGACAAAATCTGCTTAGCTATGCAGAGAGTTCGGAATGTAGATTAGTGTGTGAAGAGACACAGCTCAGAGATTTATCCCCGATAAAGTCAATATATGTACATAACTTGCTTCATATTCCAAACATGAAGATGAGGCTCTATTTGGAAGCCTAAGTATGGGTATTAGGGAAATATACATTCCTATTATGACGCGGAAACCATCACATGGATAATTTTCGTCTGGTCGGGAAGATAAAATCGAACATCTTTCACATTTCTATTCTTGTAAGGTTATCAGTTTCAGGAATGTATCATTATCAAAATATATATGTTTTATCAGTCTGCGATATTGTGTAGTCGTTATAACAAATAATCCATTAAGAAGCATAAATGGTTATTCAAGTCATGACAGCAAATTCTGTGGGAAGGATATATTCAAACATCTTTCACCCAAAGATACTTATCTATTCTTATTAGAGGTTACAGTGTGAAGAATGGATCATTATCCGAATAAATATCTTTAGCGTCTCTGGAAAATGGTGAAGTCGTTATTACAAATCGTCCATTATGAGGGAAAAATGACATTTTATGTCCACAAAACAAGTTCAGACATAGTAACATTATTCACTAAAAACAACCCACTTCCATGCTTGTAAGAATATAATTTTATTGAATGTATCAATATAAACTTATATATTTTCAATCAGTCCGTAAATGGTGAAGAAATTATAACAAATGATCCATTATGAAGTGAAAACAGCAACTTAAGGGGGAAAGATAAAACCAAACATCTTTCAACCAAAGAACATTTCTCTTCTTGTTATGTTATCAGTTTAGGTACCGCATCATTATAAAAATATATATTTTCAGTCGGTCGGCAAAAGGGTGAAGTCATTACTACGACTACTCCATTATGATACGTTAATGACGATTTCTGTCACGATAGCAAGTTTGAGAACATATTAATGTTCATTTTATACTTAGAACGTCAGTCCAAGAACCAATCAACTCCAGCCTCTAAGAACCTGAGTATACGTTTATTGGTAATCGTATTTACGCAAAGTGTGGATTTGACTTTTTAACCCCATTACTGTCAGGTCTGTCTGTCAGGTCATGCTGATTTTAGCTATTGGATCACATTTGTCACACATTGAATGATGAGAATTGCAGAGTCAACAGAATACGGATCTGGGATTGGGGAAGAAATTGTACCCATCTGAACAAACAATCTTTCTGTGATGGTCATTCCGGCCACACTCGGTCAGCCAGAACTTTGGCCATTGATGTCCAGTGAATGGGCTGTATCAGCTAGACAAATAATTTGCTTGATGTTTGATGGATTAGAACCCACACACTTATATTCTATTTCAGCTTGTTAGTTATCTATCATTTATGTCATCAGATTTTGTAATTAATTGATAATAAAGTCACATTTTTCAGATGAAATGTATTCATATTGATATACAAGTTCTTATATGTCATATGATTAAGTTTAGTCCCTATCATATAATTCAAACAGTAACTGTTAAAGTTTGTATCATAAAACTTGGTACAAATACAATTAAAATATATAACAAGATAATACTTCAAATGCTTGACAATCCTTGAAATCTAAAGAATATTCCCAAACTTTAAAAGTTCAAACAAAATTAGGCCAAATTTGAAATATATTTAAGATTTTCAATATTTACAACAAGAAAGCATTTTTCTAATTAAACATTTGGAAATATTTATCATAAGATATTTCATTATGTATATTTGGTCAATATTTTGTAAATTCAGATGACAAATGAGACAAAAGAAAAACCTTTTAAAAGCTGAAAAAAACATCAGCATTTAAGAAATAAATCAACTCAAACAAACAATCATTCTTTGATAGTCCTCCGGCCACACTCGGTCAGCCAGAACTTTGACCATTGATGTCCAGTGAATGGGCTGTATCAGCCAGACAAATAATTTGCTTGATGTTTGATAGATTAGAAACCACATACTCATATTCATCATGTTCCAATTTATCATTGAGGCCTATTTCTCATCAAAACTGTCATTTGTGTTGTAAATATCAACTTCAAAGTTTTCATATATATATATATGAATATATCATCAAGAACATATATATGAACATACTGATGATTTATATAAAAAAAGATCGTCAAAAAATAGAATAAAGTATACATACATATATGAAAAAAGGAGATTCTAAATTAACTTTGCCAAGAAAGTGCACAAAAGAGCAAGCAGTTTTTAATTATGGAAGCCTTTGAAAAATACTTAAAAGGTAACTGTCTCCTAAAGAAGAAAACAACCTGTGACCGGATAAAATGAGATAGTAAATTAAGTTACATAGCATGTGGCCTTTTGCTTAACTTCCAGAGCCCCCTTGATAATGTGTGTATTTTAAACTTACTGAAAGTGTATCGTTAAAAGCTTTCTATGTAGTAAGAACTTAATTAAATTTGAAAGCATACATAAAAGAGTTTACATAACAAAGACAGCATTAACGGAGCCGATAAGAGGACAAGTTTTGTACTACCTGACGTTACGCTCTTTCATACACTGTTTGAAGGTCATTCATTCATAAAAATGATTTAAAATCTCGTCTAACTATAAACAGGTTCTCGAAAGGTTCATAGAGTATATGCTCCGCAAGTCAGCTGTAATTTTATTTCAGTCACGTTTCAAATCTTTAACCCTATTCATGCCGTAGGCAAGAAATGTCTCCAAGCTAAATTTCAAACACATTTGGTATAAAAAGGTTAATGTTTTAACAACCTCAATGTCAAAATTCATTTCCTTATTCAAACTACCATAAATATTCAGTATGAAAATATACCCCCACTTGTCAGACAAGCAATATTCAAAGAAGACACAAAACTTATTTGCATATGAATGAGTCTTGTATCAAGATTCACCATGCATGAAATTTTATTGCTTTTCAACACACCTGCTTTGATTCTCAATAAAATTTTAAAAGTTTGTTCATCTGAGGTTCACACCATGTTATCTATCTAAACAGTTGTAAAGAAGCTAGTAGCTGATAACAAACAGGCCGGGAACAAAGTGAGCACATGTCTTGTTTGTGGAACAATCAGATGACACTGTACAATCTACTTGATAAATCAGGCCTACCCCCAGATGGGTAGAAATGCCCTGAGGGACGCACAGACAGACAGATCTAGATTGTCCATGTTTCTACAAGCATTATAAACAATGGCTCCTCACACTTCACGCCATCTGCCACCACCACAGTAGGGGTCCCGTACACCCTTCCGAGGGAACTTCCTCCCCTCCCAAACCTGCCCTCTTCCCCTTTGATCCTGGACCCCCATACCTCCCTCCAGATTCCTGGTAAATACGGAGTTATTCCCCAGACCACACCTCCTATTAATCATATGTTTGACTATCTTCATGTGCATTGTTGAGCTGTGACTTTTCATTGTGGTTCTCAAATTTTCTCTTTCTCTGAAAATATTGGAGTTCTTCCTCTTCCATTGTAATAAAGGATTTTGTTTAATGTTTGTATCTTCATGTGCATTGAGAATTATCCCTTGACTCAGATTTTTTCCCTTTCTCTAAATTGTTGAGTTCTTCAACGATCATCATTTCAAAAGACGATTATATGTTATTGTTAGTAAACTTTTCCCAACGTGTCATTCTTCATCCAGGATAACCAAGTTCTAATATTCTTAAATTTATATTTTCTGAATCTGTAAAAATGTCAACTTTGAACTAGTCTGTCAGGTCCCAAACTGTAAAGTTTCCTAAGGAGCTGACACAGTTTAAAGTCCATGTAAATGTAGTTCTTGCCTGAATCCTTATTATTGCTGAGCTTAATATTCTTGTCATATTCACCTTTACACGATATCCCTGTGCATGCTTTGAACTATAAACTAAAACCCAAGTGAAATGCTCCTGAACCAACACGTATGATTTTATTTCCTCCTATTTCTCCTCCTCTCCCCAAGTCGGAGCACCCCTCACTATGAGTCTACATACTTCCACTATCACATCACCCCTCAATATTGTCTTATTGCTAGAGGATCTGTCTGATCTAAGATCTGCAGTGAAGCATCTACACATTACAGTAAACCCTGCTCTTGCCAATCCTCATTTGCCATCTAACTTTACCATATCTTCACGCCTGGTCCTCCATCGCCTATACTTCTAACTTTACCCTTTACCAACAAATTCGTGATTATTCCAATGCCAAAAGGTAAGAGATTCCTTCCATATTTTCCCACCTATCCCCAAAAGTGACCAAAGCTCACAAGCAAATATCACTTGCATCCCCTTACCTTTTCAACTTCCAAAAAACAAACTGCTTACCCCACAACACATAGTCCTACTAAACTGTAACATACACCAATATATGACCAATCACTTTACCTATAAGTTGCAACCCTGCAATAGCGAAAACTAATAATTCTAAAAAAGAATACTTCATTATATACAAAAAAAGAACCATTACAGTTCTAGACTTGCTCTTCAAAAGGTTTTGTTAATGTAAACCCTCATCTATCCTATGACTTGCGACCCCTTACCTCAACATGCTTAGATATGACTCTTAGATATGACTTTCCTAATCATTTGCAACCCCTTACTTACCCTTACTTGACAGCTGCAAAACCTTTCCCTTCCCTAACACCTAGGTATGACCTCTTACTTTCCCTTGTTACCTGCAAATGGTCACCCCAAACCCTAGGAATGACCCCTCACTTTTCCACACACCCAAACCCCACACCCCCAGGAATGACCACACACTGTCCCCTATCAATATTAGCCCTACTCATCCCCCAGATATCTATGTATCACCCCTAAAGGTTCCACATTCCCCAACCCCTCACCCCGAAGAATGACCCCTCACTCTCCCCTATCACTTGCACCCACTCATGTGATGAGGGTTAAACAGGAGTTAGCACTGCAAACAGATCTCACGCTGAGCAGCTTAGCATTGCAACAAATCTCCTATCTGAGAGTCTGACCTTTGTAGGTCCTGTTTATCCTGTGATATGGAGAAGCTAGAAGGATGAGGATCTGTAGCAACTTCTAAGATGGGTCCAGAGATTGGGAGGTGTGCAATAAGAACCATTCATTCATGTGAAGGCTTCTACAGATAGACCAGATCTTGCAGTTTTGATTGCTTATGTACAAACAGAGGAAATCAGTTTCCTCTTGACTAAATTTTAGTCTCTGAAATCTGAGGAAATCGGTATTATAATAGCGGTGCCCAATTATTAAAACTTCACCAGAAAGGGTAGGTAGATCTTGCAGGTTTGATTGTTGATGTATAAACTGAGGAAATCTGTATCATCATAGTAGTGTCCATTATTTAAGACTCCACCAAAAAGGCCAAATCTTGCATGATGATAACCTATGTACTAACTGAAGAAATCAGTTTTGTAACAGTGTTCAGTATCTTAGACTTTACCAGAAAGGCCAAATTCTGCAGTTTTGATTGTTGATGTAAAAATTGAGGAAATGGGTTTCATAACAGTGTTAATTATTTAAGACTTTACCAGAAAGACCAGATCTTGCAGTTTTGAGTGAGTGAGTGAGTGAGTTATTGATAAACGCCGCTTGGGCAGTATTGCAATTTTGAGTGATGATGTTCAAACTCAGGAAATCAGTTTCCTCATAATAGTGTCCATTCGTTAAGACGTACGTCACCAGAAAGGCAAGATCTTGAAGTTTTGATTGCCGATCTACAAACTGAGGAAATCCTTATCCTTATAACATCATCATCATTTAAGACTTCACCAGAAAGGCCAGATCTTACTGCTTGATTGTTGATGTACCAACTCAGGAAATCAGTTTCCTCATAACGGTGTCCATTATGAGCTTGAACCTGTTCAACTGAACCTTATACAAATAAACAGAAATGATCGCTGAAGAAACCAAATGTTTGAGGCCTAAACGATGATCTGCTACCATGCCGGACATAAAATATTTGCTCGTCTAGAATATACACTGAGTCCATGAGCGTATGGTGTGTTTTAACTGTGGAACAGACCAGACTCTGACATTTACTGTGTAAAACAATACACTATCATATCAGCTGGGTCGGCAAATAGGGATAAGTTGGCTTGGGGCTCAGGCAGAGAAACACAATGTATCGGGACATCAATATCAACAGGGGATTTGGAACAGTATAAACAGATACATAATATGTCTTTTTCAGTAATGATTACTAGTTTTGCAAATAAGGACTAGTAACAGTGATCAATCTACAAATATGACTTGATGCGTTTAGGGAATTGCTACCACGTTGTCTTGCGAGTCCTAGCAGATTTAAATGAGTCCTTCCATGGAAAAGCAATAGCATTATAACAATAGCTTAATTTTTTGCAAGTATTTGAAGCAGGACTTGGGGGTTAAATTAAAGGTTATTGTAAGTTCTTAATATTCCAAGACATTTGATTACTTGAATTTGTTATTTTGGTACATCACAATCTGCAATACAAAACCTTGTACTTTTCTGGGTTTCAAAATTCAAACGACTTATGCAGTCATCAACATCACTAGCTCCGACCTTATACAAAGCGTACAAACTTCCCATTTGGCCTTGACTTTCATTATCTAAATGGAATGTATGTTTCTTTTATTGTCATTACCTTTAAAGTTTTTGCATTTGGAACAAGGAACACATTTCTTACAATCTTTGGATATAAATATCCTAAATCTCATAGTCCATACATATATCCTATTGTATGAATGATCTTAAATTTGTTTTTGACATATAACATTTATCACAAAGACCAATGCGCAATGAAACCTCACAATGTTTGATGCCATCTTCTCGAAAGGTTATCTTAATTATGAAATCAACAAATATGAAGGAAGAATTTGATAAAAACATCTTTATGTTCTTGCATGAAAATCAGAAGAGACATTTTATCGGCACATTTCATCATCCATGACTAAATGATCTCCCAAGAGTATAACGTCTGTTGAACATTATTCAATAAATACCAAACTTATCTAGGCATCACACTAAATGGAAACTAGTGATATCAGCTGTATGATTCCCCATGAGCTGTGATCAGGAAGATAGTATCAGGCCCAGGATTCCATCTGGCAACTTTCTGAGGGGAGATAACTCCCATTTGCACAATTACCATTAAGCAGTCATAAAGCATGGACACTTGCTCCTCTGCAATTAGTGGAATGGAGTCAAGAAAACCATTTGCCATCTCCCAAAGGTCTTATCAGACTTGTAATCAGTTTGTTACTAGCATATGCCCTGCCAGGACCTTCAACTGTTTACATAACCAGACATTAGAAGAATTTATAGCCAGTGTGCTTGCAGTTTATGAATGGATCTGGCATTCCTCGGTGAAAGGGTTCAGTCTCTAATAGTGTCAAGGAAATTAACCATTGCCCTATGAGATGTGGTCATGTTACACTCAGATTCCTGTAAATGCGGTTATTGGACAATTGATATTCTTGATACTTTTATTTTATTCTTAGTACTTATCAAAGCCGCTGATTGATATTTAATATTTAACAAATTATAACTAATTCTGTTAACCCTCTGACTCAATGGGCAGCGTATTACCAATCGTGTATTTACCTCAATCGTGAGGGATTAAAGTCTACAGGGGACTTGAGGTAACTTATAAAGGAACAGGAACTTATCTTTAAATAAATCCATAAATTTTGGATATATCCATCATCTATTTAACTCCCTTCCTGCCCTGGTCAGCCAAAGTTGCCAAGATCAACATTTCTAACATGAGGCAAGTTGAATGAACGTTTTGACAATCATCTGTTAGTTCGGTTCCAGAGCATGGGCAGATGGACTAAACGGATTAACAATTCAAGATATAATGATTTCTTTTGCCGCAAGCAATGATTTGGAACAATAACTTTCTTTGAGTGCTGATAAATCGCCACGGCACAGCCACACGTGCTAATCAGTTAGCTGCGATTGATTCTCTCCACCTTGTGCTAACAACGTAATCCATGGGTAAATATACGCTTTGATATTTTAGAGGACGTAGTTATTCTATTCAGCAATTAAATCAAGTAATAGGTGTCACTGCATTCAGGGTCCCGATAAATTATGAACTTGACCTTTCCCCGTTAAGGTCAAACATCATCCTCTGTTGATGCATGACTCAGTGAAATAAAGATTTTTCCTCAAAATAAATCAAACATAATCAAAGTTGAAGTTTTAAACAGTGGCTGAATCTGTTGCTTTTCTCATATTTTAGTGGAATTAGGAGAGTTTTATATTTTGTCCTTTAGATCCCCTTCTCGTTGCATTCATTCCGAAGGGACACAGTTGCACGATTAGGAATAAAAGGCGAAATAACGATCACAAAAAAGATATGAGTCAGATGTTTGAATTCATAGTGAAGATAACTATCACTATCAGTTCTATGCACCGTCATAAAATAAACCTCTTGAGGATCTAATCGACTTGAAAAATGTTGGAAATTTCAAAACTGCAATCACATGCGCTCCTATGATATTCATCGCGTCAATTCATTCAATTTGACAGGATGTCAGTTTGACCTCTTATTATATGTGTAGCAAATTCAAATTTCATTTTTGGACCTTAAGCCATTAATATTTGAAAAATCAATATTGAATGACAAAATTGGATAATGATAGGAAACTACGTTTCACATAATGGTTTCTTGATCCCTGCATTTAATCACTTACATAATAGGATATTCTACACAAAACCCATTTCAAACAATTTTAATCATATTCAAATTTATTGATCTTCGAAGGTAGCAGATATGAAAGCTAATGGTGCATGTATACAGATAATGAACAAAGACAGTTATGTATTAATTATTCATAATATCACCTCTTTCAATTATGAGAGAACAATGGTAGAGGGGCCATCTCAAAACTCAAAATGCATTTATAGCCAACACCTTGCGTGTCAATCAACAAACCACTAGGACAAAAGGTAAGTCTGTAACCCATCACAAAGTAATTCAATAAAATAAAATAAATATTTTTGAGATGGCCCTTTGTTTAGAAATTGGATTAAATGAGAATACATACATGATAAATCAAATACAGCCACCTTCAACTGACAATCCAGCATAGCTTTAAACAATTGCTTGTAGGGATTAACTCTTTGCAGATAAAAGCAATAAAACAGGGGACAGCCTGGGGTTAATGAATTCACACAAACCTATTAATGAGGAGGGGTGGTTGCCAATAGAAAGAGATCGGGCAATATGTATAAAATATACCATTGGGAAAAGTGGGATATTAAAAATATATGTTATGTTTGCATATAGGATAATAAAATCATATAATGGTTTAGATATCTAAAAGTGAGAAACTTGAAGTATGGATTTTCAATTTTCTTTTTTTTGTATGTACATGTTACGCCTGAGCAAAGACATCCAAAGAAGTTACCTTGCAAAGGTAACTTGGTAACTGTGTTAGTGATAGAAGGGGGTACATAGGGAAGCAAAAAGGGAATGATGGCACCTGTAGACTAGATGATATGAATAAACAAAGGAAAAGATGGGCTGAAGCGATATGACATAATGACTTGAGGGAGACAGTGACAGTGTGACAGTTTTATCAAAAATATGGAATGAGGAGGGGTTGTTATGATATATTCTTTGGAGGTTATGATTTGATATCCTTTGTGGGTTATGATATGCTATATCCTTTGCAGTTATGATATATCCTTTGGATGTTATGATATAGTCTTCTTGGGTTATGATATGCTTTATCCTTTAGAGGTTATGATATGATATATCCTTTGGGGGTATGATATAATATATCCTTTGGGGTTATGATATATTCTTTGGAGGTATGAAGTACAATATCCTTTAAAGGTTATGATATGATATATCTGTTGGATGCTATAATTTGATATAACCTTTTAGATTTTGATACAGTATAGCCTTTGTTGGTCATGAAATGATATATTCTTTTGGAGTGAGGGAAGATAAAATGAAAAGTCTACATGTTTATAGGTAAGGGGTGGGAGAAACATTGATGGGGAGGGGGGAGAGGAGGAAGGAAGGGGGGGGGTGTCTTGGTTTGGGGTAGAGGAGACATATGGCAGGCGATGGAAGCATGACTTTACGAGGCTTTTAGCGCTACATTACGACCACCCTGGGTGATTTAATGCTGACAGCATCCCCAGGTTGGATTCAGTGATGGATATGACTATGTTATTGTTCAGGGACAATACACAGGGCTTAGTTCACAAACAGTTTTATGACTGCACAGAGAAGAATGAATGATGAAAACATGTAAAATGTCACTGCTAATTATGCTTTGATGTCAAGTCAGGGAATTGGTGCGTTCATTTTATAGAATGTCTTTGAAACTATTCTTTACCTTTACCTTGATAATGTTTTGGAAAGACATTCAAACTTAAATTTTAAGTCATTATTGCTTAAAAAATGTTTGTTAGTGTAAAATAACCAATCTAAAGCCTTCCAATAGAATATTGATTGTTAACTTTGCCTGTGGCCTTCTAAGTACAGAAATAAAGATTAAGAACTTAATCAAACCAGGAAACAATACCTTTTACTCTTATTAACCTAATAGGGAAGACAAGAGTAATTTTATGGATGAACAACTTCTTTATTTGACAGTAGCAAAGTTTCTGAAAGATCCTTATACAGTTTCCAAGCAAATACTTAGATGCCCCGCTAATGGCTGAAACTCACTCACTAAAATACTGAAACATTGCTACTGTCAAATAAAGAAGTTGTTCATCCATAGAATTACTCGTCTCCTTATACATGAAATGCTTATCAAACAGCTCTTATCAACTTGTACAACTTCTTCTGGAAAATATCTTTAAATGTGACATAAATGCAAAGGGAGGCAAAGTAAATTCCAACTTGATATGGATGCCACTAACGAAAACTAAGACATTTTTCATTTTGTATCAGTCTTTAAAATCACACTAAAGAAGCTTGCAATATATTTACGTCAATGATTTTATGTATCAATGCATTGTTTTGATAAATTTAAACAATTGTGGACTAATTAACCTCATTCAAAGGAATTCCACTTGTAAAAAGATATATATGTTTACTTCGAGTGAAAAAAATATGAGTAAGAACGCAGAGCACAAATCCGCAATTCCGATTGCCCTGAAGAAGTTGGGAGATCCTATGTTGTATGCTTTACCTCGTAGACAGGGTTGTGTTTACCGCAAACATCAAGATGGATGAAAACAAAGAACAGCTTATTTCCTCCTGTCAGTGCACAATGACATACAGCCCCCTCCTTGCACCGAAACATTGCAGTTCCGCAGAAAACAATGCAAATTCCGCAGCAAACAAAGGTAATGAAGGGAAAAGAAAAATATGGGACAAAATAATGAATTTTTTGGCATTTCTGGTGAATATGTATTTCGTTGTGATTTGCCTCATATAAATATTCAGTATGAAACAATATGGAGCTTTGTCACAACAAAGAAAATACTTTTCAAATATGTTTTTTTCTTATTGAACTATTTTCTACAAACCCAATCTGTTAAAAGTAATCAAAATATTTCAAGACTAAAGCTTTACCGACATAGGTCCCAGGAAGTAAGCAATGAAGAATAAAAAGGTTGATTTGACAAAAAACAAGTCAATGATTTGAAAATAATATAAACAATAATTGGAAACATGGATTTTGCATTAACATTATGATAGCTCATTGCATAACAAGAGGCAATAATGAGATTTTTCCTTTATCAGGAAATGAAGTTAAAGAAGTATAAAAGATAATATTAAGCGTCGATATTACTAACTAGTTAACCAAAAATCTGCAGCTTTCTGTATATTCAGTGGAGATCGTTTTTCAGCAATTGTCCCTTATCAATCCCTTTGTTTAAGTTTTTAGTCCTGTATTTTGGCCACTCAGAATACATTACTATCCTATCAGCAGGTGAAGAGACACTCCTTGAGTTGATATAGTCACATATATACAAAACTTTAGCAACACTGTCATTTGATTATGATAAACCATTTCATAACGAAGTCATAAAGTTTCAAGTATTCAAAACTTGATCCACAGTAAAGAGTAATAAGTGTTTGATATACATAATTTGTATCGTCATAAAGTGTGACATCTCTCCTTATCAAATTCCAATAGACTTTTTTTGTTCAACAAAACCAGAATTTCTCATATTTTTTTTTCATTTGGAGCTGAAATAATAACTTAACTGTTTTGAATTTAAGAGTTTTATCAACCAAATATAGCATATATTGGTTTGTATCGAAGTCAAACAATACAGAGTTGCTCGTTAGAGGTGAATTTATCGTACAACGATTACAGTCAACTGAATGAGGACTCTGAATGTTCAAAATATTCAAAACAGAATTACGAGGTACAACCTGACACGACAGCGAGAGACAAACACGACGCTGGTAAGACATTTAGTTAGAAGGAGGCGACTTGTGTAACAACACTCAAACATTGTTTACATTTGGGACGGTGACGATTTCATCAGGATCGCAATTTGAATGACAAATACGATGTTCATTATTTGAAACCTTTTCAAAGATAATATTTGAAAGCATAGATTTATCAAAATGTGGAGTATTTATTCAATGCTGGTACTAAATTGTTATGTATGACAAATATGATGTGTATTAATTTGAAAACTCTTCAAAGATAATATTTGAAAGCATAGATTTAATAAAATGTGGAGTATTTATTCAATTCTGGTTGTTTGAACTGTTGTGATGTTTTCTAGATCACAATTTGGATAAATAATAAAAGGTAAATTTTTAAAAATGATAAAATAAACATATTTCAAAAGGTTTTCGAAGTCAATATTTGAAATGAAGACTTGTCAAAATGTGGCCGTATTTATTCAGAGTTGGCACAGAAGGTCATAATGTCATTGAGATCACAAGTTGGACAAATAATATAATGCAAAGGTCTATTTTAAAAATAATAAGATTGACATTGAATATTTGAAAAGGAAGATTTATCAAAATGTACATAACTATTCAACAAATGGCTGAATGGCGACTAGTATTATTGACACTAAAATCAGAATTTGGACAAGTAACAAAAAGATTTTGTTTTATACAACTGTAGATTTAGTGACAACATCAAACTTCTGTTGGCACAGCCAATGATAGAGATTTCATCATCGCAGAAAATAAAATGTGAAAATGTGTTGTCTTGCCAAAAACAATAGGATGCGATATAGACGAAGAAAATTATATCTTTATTTATCTCTAAACACAAGGTAACACACTTGTAGAATACTCTCTATAGCTTATGATTGTACTTTCTGGTATGTGCAAAGAAACCGACCGCCTTATGTTTTATTTGGCATGTTTTTATTTGGACGAGACAAATTCCTATCACGTGACATGCAAAAACTAGCAACGACACTTCGGAATGCAGAACTTAAGAGATTTGCATCACTTGTAAAACATCCAAATTAAGTACAAGTAGTTGAACTTTATTCAAATCTAAAAATAGAAAGGAATGTTGATGACACAATTGTTAGCATGTATACTTCGTCACCATGACTTGTCTTTCAGAGAAAATGTTAATTTTTAAAATCATCTTTTACATATTTGTTAAAAAAATTTGTGATTGGATTAAATGTTTAAAATCATCATTTTGATTTGTTTTAAAGATTTTTACAAATTTTCATTAAATTGATTCTTTTCACATTATTCATATTAAAATGAAACACAAAATGATTCAACAGTGTTTAAATCATTTTATCAAGTATCTTTGGTCAAAATTATTTAGGACAATCAAAAGACCAGTGGTTTATCTGTTTATATCTAATAAACATGCAATTTGGTCAATTGAAATGGCTTTGATGTACATTGATCAAAAGCTATAATTCTAAGTTAGTTAAATCTAAAATGAAGTTCAAACCTAAAAATTTCAACAAATCTTAATCAATATATGATCTAAGTATTGTATTTCAATGTAAAGCATTAGTGAGTGAGTTGGGATTTCACTCACTGGGGCAATATTGCAGCTAATGGCAATGTGTGTAAATATTAAGTATTATATTTCAATTCTTAAGTACAGGATAATGACATTTTTCCCAACACAACTCTTAAAATTGTCGCCTTAAGTGGACACCTCGTTCCGATCGTTAAGTGTTATTCACATTGTTCAAGTTCTTCCTCCTTGATGTGATAAAACTCAAGTCAGCTCTAATTATATATCATATTTCTGATGAAATTTGACACGATAGTATACACATTACTTTTGATTTTCAACTTTCAAAGAGATCAAAAACAATAAAATGATTACCTTTCTCAATTTCATGCCCCTTCTAACTTTTACACTTATTGGTTCTGTTTATGGCAGCTCAAGGGTTATCTTTTTTCTGAAGCAGGTTTTTGAATATATCTCTGAATTTGCAAATCCTAAGTCATTTCCCTTGTTAAGTCTTTGTTAAATTATGTAAAGTATGATTTGGCAGTAATAACTTCATCAGTTTAAAACTCCTAATGACAAAATAACTAATTTTGAAATTCAACATTGAGGTTAAATGCTTCTCATTTTAACAGTGTCAATCACTAAAAGTTTCAATCCTAAGTTATCTCCCTTGATTTTAGATTGTGAATCCGCCAAAAATTAGCAGCCAAAATTTGTATGAATCTTCAGCAAAATCACGTTTCCTTTTTTTTAAATCACAAATCAGGATTATTATCATAAGTCTTGACCTCAAATCATAATTAACCAACAAATAATTCTTAAACAACAGATACTGATAAGATTAATTAGACAATCGCAATGGAAGGAATTTATTGTCAGGAATGTCTCGAGTGATTTGCGTCCTTAACTCAGAGAAACCCTATTGTTTAAAGCAAGGGCCTTGTCAGCCCTAAGGACCAAAGGGCGAGGCCAGTTTGTTTAGTGTTGGCTGTATATAACCATCTAGTGGGCACATGGCTTCATTGTGAATATAAATGGTGGCCATTTGAAGCCAAAAAACGCCCATAATGGCCGAGACTGATTGCAATTCAAGGTACCAGGGATTGTTAACTCTGTAGCAGCACTGTAGATTAGATCTTGACTTGCAGCTTTATTGTTTGTTTATTTACTTGATTTTCCAGAACAAGGAATAAGTCTACTTTAATGGGAGAGAGGACTGTTAAAGATAAACATCTACATAGATATTTAGTCGATTGTTTGTTAGTATATCTGCAAATGGCAGAAAGGAATTTTTTACTGACGAAACTGACAATATATTTTTTTTCACAAGAACTAAACATTGATATTTTACACAGGATATCAGTACACTTTATTTCAAATATGCTTAGGTATGTAGATATGGAATAGTTATTTATTTATTATTAGACAGCACTGATTTGAAGCATGTGGGCTTATCGTTCAGCTTTACATAACAAATGATGAAAATTCATATTTTTTCCAAAAATGGATGTGTGTACAATGACAACGTCAATGGTCAATTTGCCTTAAATTTTAATATTTTTTTTTTTTAATTTGAATTTGCAGGATTAAACTTAACAACATCCTGCTACATCAGCGTATATGTCTCCGCTAATGCTACAACCTATCCCCTGATATCCTCCTATAGTCTTATCGCTATATATAGCAAGCCAATCAAATGATGCCCTTTCAGCGATAGCGGCAAACTAGTTTCTTGGCTTCGTTCCGTGTGCTCACCTCGTGATTCTAATTAACCAATAGGAGTGCTATTAGATAATAAATCTGATTCTCATTGCAGTCTCCCGCTGAGCTCCAAATCACGCGCTCTTAGATTTCCACGTGCGACATCATTAGAAAACAGTGTATGGAGTTCGAAATAGTTTGACTGAAAACAGACAGGCTATAAATAGCGCTGAGCAACCACCCGTCTGCGATACGACAGAAGACTATAGGAGGATATCAGGGGATAGGTTGTAGCATTAGCGGAGACATATACGATGATGTAGCAGGACGACTTAACAAAAGAAATGATATAGAATAAGTCACTGGCTAAGGCACGATTGATATATTATTTGATTTATTCATATGGGGATGGTTAACACAAGTATTTACTTTAAGACATACAGTTATGTAGAAACAGCTGAGCATGCAATGTTTTATGACTGTTTCAAATGAAGCGATTGTTAGTAGTGATTTACGATAAGTGCTTCACTGTTTTGTATTATAAAACACTGATAACAAACCGGAAAATTTCATCTAGCATTTCTTACCTTTGGTAGGGAACATAAATCTCATTAAAAAAATACATGTTTCCATTGACATCTGATAAAGGAAAGCTATCTAGCTTTTCTTTGATGTGTACTTTCTTATATGTATAGTCAAAATAGCTTCTTAATTGATCATAAACATACGGCAGTTTGGGTATTAGCATTCAAGGATAGTTGTGCATGGCATAACTAATAAAACAAATGATGACAGATGAACTCAGAAAAAATCGAACCACAAAACATGCCTTATATCAAATATTTAAAAAAATAGATTCATAAATCAATATTAATAGAGTAAAAACGTAATGACTGGAGAATCAGAGATTTTAAAAAAAAATTCCATTGACATAATTTCAAGAGATTGATCATGAGGTCAAAGTTCATGACTTATCAGTGTGAAGAAGAACTGTCACTTAAAACATTTTCCATATAGATTTCACCAAAATATTATTTGACAATTTGATTTGCTTTCAAAATTTTAAGTCCAGGTAATTCTTCATCTTGAAATTTCAAAAGATGGTGTCATGTTTTTGAAGAACATGTCTTATCTATTTAAACAGACACTGAGCATAGAACAGCTCGGAACTGTCTGGTTAATAAAACTCACAAACAAGCTATCTATCAAGGGTAAAATAGCCATGGCTTATAAAAACAATCCATCTAGCCTAGATTTATGAGTTATTTGACACAGATTTATCCTGTTTGGTTGACCATGTGGAAAATATTCATGTTTTCCACATGCTCACTTAATGGTAGATACTTCAGTCATAAGGCTGTCTGGATAAAAAATCAACTTGGAGTCAAAGCAAGTCAATCAGATAAAGCAAAAGAAAAGCTGAGAATGAAGACCATATGGAAATATTCATATTTTATGCATGCTCTCTCGATACCATACCACACGTAAGTAAAAAAATCAAGTCAAAGCATTCAATCATTTTAAAAGAAAGGCAATGATAATTAAAATGAAGACCATGTAGAAATATTCATGTTTTACAAATGCCATCTTATGGTAGATACTATAACCACATTTCAGTCCTCAAGATATCAAAATAGGTTAAAATTACATTAAAGTCAGATTAGAAAATGAAACTGAAATTAACCAAAAATCCCAATTTGTTTATTTTTCTTTTACTTTCAGTTTCTAAATCAAAGCTTAATCTATAATTTCATATCAGCAATGTCTAACACAAGCTGGAGATGACTTAATGAACAATACATGACCATTTTCTTTGATGAGAAAGATTCCTGTAATCCAGACACCCAGGAATGAGTTGTATTTTTAAATTAACCAAAAAAGGAAGATATGCAACACCAAGTTGCCTGTGGCATCAGGAGGGTTAAACTTTCTCTTCTCTCCAATCATACTTAAAATGATAGGGATGCTGAAAAAGTCTAACATAATATCTTCCTGGGAACACCATTAGAAGTTATCTAAGAAGAGCAACAAGTCACACATGGTTAGCACTTGTGTTTTTTCACAAAGAACATAAAATCAGATTTTGAAGACTGGGCAAGTCTAGGATACAATATCCATGGGAAAGCCATTACATGTTATTTAAGAATAGAAATCATCACACACGTGCTAAACACTTGGGCTGTTTCATGACTGTACATAGCGCAAGAAATTAGAATTGAAGACTTGGCAAGTCTAGAATACAAAATAACAATTATTGTTAATCATGCAAATCATAACAAGTTGTTCAAGAACAAACATCATCATACACATGGAACAAATTTGGGCTTTTAAGGATTTTACAAAACACATCAAATCAGATTTGAAGACTGGGCAAGTCTAGAATACAATATCCATGGGAAAGCCATTACATGTTATTTAAGAATAGAAATCATCACACACGTGCTAGACACTTGGGCTTTTTCATGACTGTACATAGCGCAAGAAATTAGAATTGAAGACTTGGCAAGTCTAGAATACAAAGTAATAATATGAACTGAAAAGTCATAACAAAAACTTAAGTTTTTCAAGAATTCATCTTACACATATATAACACTTGGGCTGTGTCTGTACAGAGTAAATTGGGATTTTGGAGACTTGGCAAGTCTAGAATTACAAGTCAATGGGAAAGCCATTATAGTTATTCAAGAATAGAAATCATAACACACATGGTTAACACTTGGGCTTTTTTGATGACAGGATTTAAGGATAGGTTCAAGATGTCTTAATTTTACTGGGGAACTGAGAAAGTTGGGGTATATGATTTCTATGAAAACTATTATGATGTTCAAGAACGAAAGCATAATTTTCACATTACACGTGGTGAACATATGAACGGTTATGAATGAAGTTTTAAGCTGTCATTCATTTTCTCATATCTACATTTTGAAAATGAAAATGTCAAACAATGTTTATCATAACAAAAACATGATGAAAACATCACGTTTCCTAAATTATTTACCATGAAGTGCTTGTCAATCAAAAACTGAAAAATATTTACTTGAACAAAGTTTATATCAAAGATTGACTTGAGAATTTTATTAGTGATGGTAAGGACATTCACTTACTTGAACAATAAAAGTTTAACATATGTAACAAGTGATCTTGAAAACCAAGAAAAGTTGTAAAACATAATTTTTTACAAATAGGGTAATTTTCATGTAAAGTAAAAATTGTGATTGAAGATTTTTTTTCTTCAGAGGATTTCAAACAAAGCAAAACATCTTGAACTTCAAGAATGAGTACTTTATGTATTCAGAAAGAGACTGGCAAAGTCTAGCATATATTCTATCTGAGAAAACTATTAGCCGTTTCTGTTCTTAAATAACCCCAACCGTCACACATGCTTTCTTCTTGACTGTTTATGATGCTTACGTTGCCATGCAAGCACCTGCCGCATACATATATATATTTTCTCTACCTATCAGCCATGCCACATAAATATATATATATATTTCTCTACCCATTGGTCACCAGCTGACCAACTGTAATGCTACTTATATTTGCCTGGTCACCATAAAGCACATAAATGCCATTTTGAAATGACTTGCTTGTCAATTGAGATGGGTTATTGGAAATATAAGTCCAGAAGGGTCAAAATGATAAACACGGATACACACTAACCATTTTCAAGCAGGGCCTAGATAATCCTTGATAGTTACGCCCTAGCTAATGGATTTTCCACTTAACCTTGTTGTTAAGCTATGACTCCTGTTGGTTGGCCATTTAGAATGGTAAGACTTATTCGTTCAAAGTTTAAAGAAGTTAAATTTTATTCAAATTTGCGGAAATCAGACATTTAAAATCAACAAATACTGTTGAATTTTCTAAATAACATGCACTACTTGCTTCTCCCTAGAAATTATAGAACACAATTTATTTTATTTAAAGACATACACAATTTTGGATGAAAAACAATGGTTTCATCTTTAAATTCGAAATTCAAAGAAAATTCTAAATTTAAACCTTGAACAAATTTACCTGTCTATAATAAGCTTTCCTTTTCAGAATACAATTGACAATAAGACAAAGGAATATTTTTTATGCAAAATCCACGGGATTCTCTATTATAAAACAAAATGCCAAACCAAAATGTCAGTTGATTGTAGCAGTTGAACTCAGCGACTTAATAATAGTTCACACGACTGACACGCGAAGAATTTATAAACACGAGGCAACAGATAACACAAATTGAGAACATCCACTCGAAAGACCCAAATTTACGACTTATCTTAACACACATACAGTGCAGATTGGAATAATTTTTTTCAGATTTATTTATTTTAGCTCAAGGGCCAGGTGTGACTGAAAGATGTTTTTCTGGGAACAATTCTCTAAATCTTGTTTAAATTCCTGACTGTCGAGGTTTCAACCCAAGGACATATAAGACAGGTTTTGGCATGGCAAGAGTTCTTATTGGGGGTATCCGTTTCCAAAACTTGTCCGTTTCTTGAAACTGAATCCTCAGATGCAGGATTAATTGGATGAGTTTTGCAAAGCTGCGCATATCCAAACATTTAGCTTGGGGTGTTAATTCGAGAAGAATGTTCAAAAACTTAAAACAACTCTACAAGTATTTCGCCATCTCTTGAAAGATAACAGATATGTGCACTTAAAAGTGAGGTTTATTTTAAGTTGTCCTAGAATAAACCACAAATGTTCCACATGTACTGAATTGATGTTCTTGAAAATTGTAATAAGCTTTTTGCTCATTTCAGTTAACAATAACAGTTTTATGACTTCTCTGCCAATTCATAGAACATTGAATATTTCATATAACCCTATTTCTGCCAAAAACAATTTCTTGGTTCATCTGTCGATTCATATAGTCCGACTCAGATATGCAAGCGATACTATCCACATGAGAAAAAGGAGTTAGTGTTAACCATGTACTTGCTGTTAAAACATTCTTTAGTGGCTAAAATACAGGAATAAAAACTTCTCCATGAAGAGAAACTCTGAAACATTGAACATTACAAAACCTGCTGTCAAGTTAAAATTGGATTAGCAGACTTACTTGGCACCAGCAAGCAAAGAGTTAAAGATATCTTTTTGCAATTCAACATTTTTTTTTATCTAAAATTCTACAACATAACTTCCAATCCAGCATCCCAGTGGGACCCCCAAGCAAGACACAACATGGCGCCTGCAGGGAGAAACCCTACACCATCAACAGACAGAAAGCTATGGGAACTAAGCTGGCAGCCACCCTCAGGGACTCAGCTGTGCTGACCGAGACTGGAGGAGGATTACGGATTCATATGAACACAGGAACTTTTGAAATCTTCAAAGAAAACTGTGCTGCATTCTACAACAACTACACAGATTCAGGAGAATTGGAAGTAATTAATTCTGTTGACAAATCTGGTGCTGCGACAGAACGGATATACAAAGTTCCAACACCAAATGGAAACTATACGCTAAACCTATATCCAACTACATGCTCAACATTAGTGAATGGTAAAGCCCTCAACACCTTCACCAGCAGCCATCTCCCTACTATTCTGTCTGAAGAAGACAAGAATGCAGGAAACAAGTTGAGTGACTACTTCAAAGACGTTCTCCAAATATGTCATCTACAAAACTCAGCCATTCATGAAAACGCATGCCCTCACTGCCACATCAAAGATGATGTAGGCCTACAAATACAGTGTGACGACTGTCTAGGATGGTGCCATCAGCAATGCGATAGATTCACTGATAAGGAATACACCCTACATGTAGAAGACGAAAACCTAAAATACAACTGTTCTGTGTGTGCCAATCCCCCAGAAATTAATGACAATCCTCCGCTTGATATAGAAGAACCATCAAAAGCCTATACGAGACCCAAAGGCAGATCCATCAAAAGCTTAAAAAGGAAAAGCAAGTCTTTTACCCAATCTCCTGACTCCCAGAGTAGATTGGCAATTGAAAATCTACAAGCCAAGACTTGCCAACTACAAACAGAACTAAACAGCCTGAAGTGCTCACCAGGAAAAGCGACCATGCTCCAACCTTGTAAAGACTGTGATAAGACAAAATCTTCTGTCAACTCTCTTGAACAGAAGGTGAATAAACTTATGAGCAACTTCACCGCACAGATGACAAATTTGACAAAAGACATGTCAAAACATAAGGAAGAAATGGCACAACTGAAGAAAGAAAACAAAGCACTGCATGAAAAACTTAAAAACGCGGATGATGACATTAAATCATCAACATCATCTAGTGCGGATTCTGCCTGCCAAACAGTCCCCACTGTAACCGGGTCGGACTATTCCAGGATAACCCCACCTGTCGCTGACCCTTTAGTTGTCTGCAGTCCTAAATCATCAATCCAAAAGGATCAGGCAGAGATAAGGGATAGAGAAGAACTAGGTGGAAATCACACTCCCTGCACTAAGGCTACTCTATCTCCATCCCAATATAGAGTTAACAAAACAATGCCTCTACCCCCCAATGTGAACAATCTTATTATTGGAGACTCGTTAGTCAAGAGCATTGACAGACGTCGATTAGACGAGACTGGATCAACTCATGTTAGAACTCTACCAGGGGCTAAGTGCTCAGACTTGGCCGATTATCTCAATCTACAACTGACACATGCTGAAACAGAAACAGTTACAGTGCTAATCGGTTCCAACAATTGTTCCTTGAAGCGCAACATGTCAGAACCTTTTAATAACTTGATAGAATTTATAACAACAAAATTTCCACAAGCTAGGATCTCATTCTGTGCTATTCCACCACGTCGAGGTGTTCAGGGGGACAAATACAATGAAAACATTAGCACCTTCAATATGCTAGTGGAGAGAACGTGCTTCCAATACAACTTTGAATTTCTTCCAGTAGCGGATTACTTCACAGACAGACATGGCTACACTAAAGAGTACCTCTACTTTGACAGTGTACATCCAAATGAAATTGGATCAGCAGTCATTGGAAAACTGATAAAGAAATTTATCTACAGGAGCCGCAGAAGATATCCCACTCTGACTGACAAACAACAACAAAAGATTACAGCGGACAGTGAGACAATCTCCCCAGCTGCCACACCCCCCATACCAAATGAATGTCAGTCCCCTACGCCAAGTTCTTCATTAACTACCATGAACACAGCGCAAGTGGAGAAAATAGATACCACAGCAAAACTCCCTACTAAATCAAGGGACGGACAATCCGTAGCCCCCACCCCTTGGATACCCCCTCCAGTGCCTTGGCCTGGAATGAACTACATGCCACCAGCACCAGGAGCTCACCCTGGAATGAACTTCATGCCTCCCCCACCGGGGCTCCCCCCTAGAATGCCCTACTGGATGTACCCCCCTTTCATGCCAGCTACTGGATATCCATACAACTGGACTGCGTGTGCGCCCCCTTTGCGTGCATTTACATAAACATTTGTCCTGGATGTCACTAGTGACTCAACATTGTTCCAGACTGACACTGTAAATCAGCATGATTCTGGACTTACATGTGAATCATCGTTTGTCCCGAACTAGATTGTGCACTTAATAACATTTGTTATGAACTATATTGTGCATTAACATTTGATCTGGACTTGTGTTATGAACTATCACTCGTACTGGACCTATTGTGTGAATTCTTATTATATTGTTTCTATGCAGCCATAATCGTGAGTACAAAGTATTATCAAACATACATCCCGTTTCTTATCTAATGGATTTTCACTTTTACTGATAACTCATATTATCTATTTCATTTGGTTTCACTTTACCCATTTACACCATCATATTACTTCAATCATTGTATACACCTACTTTACTTAAAATACTCATTCTATATTATTTTCATTCATTTTATTACTCTACAATTGTTGTACCTGCCCAAACATTCTATCCTTCATTTTCATGTACTTGCCCAAAGTGATAAAACTTGTGTCTTGGATACATCCCCTCACCCAATAATGTCCACCCCAATTACCTTTGGCTTTTGGAATATTCAAGGCATCAAAACCATTCAAAATCCAATTCATTTACTAGATAGTATAGAGTCCCCAGATTTTATTGGCCTAACTGAATGCTGGTTTAGCAAAGAAGAAGCAGATGCAGACTTCCTTAGCAACCACTTCAAAGACTACAACATCATCTATAACCCCAGAAATATTAATAACACTTCTAAGGGAGGGACAGCTTTTCTATTCAAAGAAAAATATCAGCATGCCATTGAAATTATTGATAAAACTGACGGAGATATGCTATGGATAAAAGTGCATGGGAACAAATTGAACAGTAACAAAGATATTTACATTGGCACCATATATATACCTCCAGAGAATTCCAGTATATGGAAAAGCAAAAATCAAGACCCTTTCCAAGAACTTGAAAACAAAGTGTCAAATTATGGTTCAAAAGGCACCCTTATAGTGGGTGGCGATTTTAATGCCCGAACATGCAACTTGAATGACATAGTGGAAGATGACACCAGCGCTAGATCACCTTTGCCACCAATGAACACTGAAATACACTCACCTCCACCCAGAAACCATACCGACAACGGAGTCAATGAATTTGGCAAAGAACTCACTCGACTTTGTAAAAATACTGATGTATGTATTCTCAATGGTCGCACAATTGGAGATCTATATGGTAACTTCACCAGCTATCAATATAATGGCTGTAGTACCGTAGATTATATATTAACAAAATGTGAAGACTATACCAGAGCTGACTACTTCAAAGTCCATCCCCTCACCATTATGTCGGACCACTGCTCTATAACCACTCGTATGCACTTTAACAGTGTAACGACACACCATCAGAGACCGTGCAATAAAACAAAAAGAAAGAAAAAAACAATAAAGAAGCTGGTTTGGAAAGAAGAATGCAAATCGGAGTACCTGAACAACCTATGTAGCAACAACATTAGAAACAAAGGAAATATATTCCTTATGACGCCGACAGACACTTCACAGAATGGTGTAGATTCTGCTACTACACAATTTTCAGATATTCTCATGAGCGCCACTTATGGTGCTGTCAAACTTGTACAAGTTAAATATAAAAAGTCAAAAAAGAAAAAATGGTTCAATTTGAACTGCTCGGCTCTTAAACAAACCATGCAGAATGCATGGCTGAATCATGTTAAAGAACCGCACAACAAGGCCATCCAACTCAAATTCTATGAAGCAAAGAAAAAATACAAAAAAGCCGTAAAAATGGCCTCCAAGAAATATACAGAAAATATTTTGAAAAAACTTGAAGATCTCTCAACTACCAATCCTCAAGAATACTGGAAGCTAGTCAATGAATTAACTGGACGAAATGTTAATGACGACAATACTCATATACCGATAACAACATGGGAAGAACATTTTGTCACTCTTAACCAGGAACCTCCGAATTCCACACCCCTACACCACCAGATAACATCTATGATGAACTCTTCAACGAATGTCCAAGAAACAGATGACCATGATGAAATCTTTGACAGAAATATCACAGCAGAGGAATTCCAACAGTCTCTTAAAAAAATAAAGAGCGGCAAAGCAGGGGGTCCAGACCTATTACTAAATGATATGGTAAAATGCTCTTCTGATTTATATCTCGACCATTTCTTAAAACTATTTAACCTCATCCTCGACAGTGGCAATTATCCCACTCAGTGGCGCTCGTCATATATTACACCAATACACAAGAAAGGAGATAAAACTCAACCGCACAATTATCGAGGAATCGCACTTGGAAGCTGTCTTTCAAAATTATTGTTATCAATCATCAACAACAGAATTATAACATTTATGGAAACTAAACAAGGTTTCGATAAAGCACAAGCCGGATTCCGATCCAAATATCGAACAACAGACAACTTGTTTATTTTGAGAACTCTGATTCAGAAATGTAAACAAAACAGAAAGAAATTATATGCTTGTTTTGTTGATTTTAGCAAAGCATTTGACTCTATTTGGCGAGATGGCCTGCGGTACAAACTCCAAAACAATAATATTAAAGGCAAAGTGTTCAATCTTCTTAGCAATATGTATTCTGACATCAACTATGTCATAAAAACTCAAAATGACACTTCCAAGCCTGTCTCGTCCTTTGTTGGAGTAAAACAAGGATGTACATGCAGCCCCACCCTCTTCAATATATACATGAATGATCTGCAAGATTACCTAAAAACTTCAACAATCATCAATCCTCCAACTCTATCTACTGAATCGATTACACATCTACTATTTGCTGATGATCTAGTTTTACTATCGAATACAGCCAATGGAATACAAAATAGTTTAAATGTTCTACACCAATTTGCTGAAGACTGGAAATTAAACATCAATATGACCAAGACCAAACTTGTTATATTTGGAGGTCGACCTGCTGACTCCAAAAAGCAATTCCTTCTGCAATCCTCCTCAATTGAAATTTGTGATTCCTATAATTATCTCGGAATAATACTACACAGAAATGGCTCTTTCAAACAAGCAATCGCAAATCTAAACACAAAAGCATCAAGAGCATGGTTCAAAATTAAAACAAGTCTATCAACTGAATCGTGCTCCACCATTCCTACACTTGTGCGACTTTATCATGCACTAGTCGTACCCATAGCGACGTATGGCTCGGAGATATGGGGTACCCAAATAATAAAAAACAACAACTTATTCGAAAACTGGTCGAAGCAACAAGCGAACCTCAACGCTATCAAGACAGCTAAAAACATACTTGGGGTACCTAGAAGAACCTCCAATATTGGATGCCTAAGTGAATTAGGAATCTACCCACAATCTATTATTATATTTGAAAACATGTTCAAATTCTACCTACGCCTCCTTAATATGGACTGCAACAGGCTACTATATGCTGCTTTTCAAGAAGACAGAAACTTGACCTCGGCTTCATGGATATCAAATATCAAGACCATTATTCAATACCTATTTCCTAACCAAAATTCTGTAAACATTACCGTTGGAAACTTGAAAGAATCCCTCAAAAAGAAATTTAATGATATCTTTCTTCTGGAAACAGATCAACTGCCATCAGAAAAACAACATAAATTGAGAACTCTCGGAAAAATTAATGACAGATTCTGCCTAAAAAAATATCTCTTCTCAATAAATCAATCACATCACCGCATCGCACTGACCAAACTAAGGCTCAGCGCACATGATCTTCAAATTGAAAGAGGCAGATACCACAACATTCCTCCTGATAGAAGATATTGCCAACTCTGCACTGAACATAAAATAGAAGATGAGGAACACTTCCTTCTGCATTGCCCACTATATCAACCTCACCGGGCGCAGTTATTGCTCTCAATCAACTCATCATCACTGACACTCAAACAATTCCTGGATCCTCTTCCATCTACTTGTAAACCAATAGCAGCCTACATCTTCCAAATGCTATTGTTAAGGAGGTCTGCATCTACCGTAAAATAACCCCAAAAAAAATAGTACACATATATATATTATGCACTACTTAACTAATATTCATGTATACATATATATCTTATATTTTTTGTACCTAGCTCCAATTATTACACTTATCTCATTTATCATATTTATATGTTAAAACTTGTCACTTCTTCAATATGTGTATATTACCCTCATCACATATATTATATATTCACATAACATTGTACTATTATATATGTATAGTTTATAGACTGTACCCTGCCCCAATGTGGGTGTTTTGTACAATAAAGTCTTCTTCTTCTTCTTCTTCTAACTTGTTTATAAATCCTATTCTTTCTTCTAAACCAAACATCAGATAGAGAAAGAGGGACAAAGAAAAAAATCAAGTGATATAGAAGACTCTATATTTATCAATTTTGAATAAACATTTTCAAACCCTTGACATCTCACATCCTAACAGCAAGAATCAGGCTCATAATCCTTGCCTGTAAATCAGATCTACAGAAAAATAACTTAATTAAGCACACACTGATACTATGATAGGCTATTTATTGATTTCCATGTATGCTTTGATCTTCCGAGAAACCAAGATTCTTTTATCTATTTCTCTGGATAACTAAGTCCATAAATCATGATGATTATCTACTTTTAGCTTTATTTAAGCCCTAGAAGGTCACAAAATGTTTAGAGCACCGCTAAGATATGTTTTTTGCTCAATGCTTGACTGTTTTATGTCCCAAGAAGACTAAGAATCTGTTTGAGGTTTTGCATTAGTATCTGCAGTCCTAATATGCTGCATAGTCACCTTGTAATAAATAGTGGACTATTTTGTTAATATTTTTTTTTTCAAGCGTGAATATAAATCAGTGATTGAAATGGACAGGCTACCATAAAGATGTAAGAACATGGTCCAATATCAGTCCTTCATTCTGGTTTAACATGGAAGGTAAGAAGAGAGAGTCAGGGATACATTTCATATGCAAGGCTTATTATTATTTCATAATTGTATTGTGGATGTTATTGAACGTGAAAATCTTCACAGAAAATTTATCTCAAAAAGAAAGAAATGACATTTGAGTAAACGTAAATACTATCAAGATTTATTATTTGATAATATTTTCAAAATTTATGAAATAAGAAATGACATTTTACCTCTCAATTCATGATTTTGAATTATTGAAGAAAAAACAAACTTAAATGAAATTCATAAATCACATGATATGACATTCATGTGTACAGCAGAATTAAAAAGAAAACATAATTCAAAATTCAAATCTCAAGACAAAAACAAGTTTTTAAAGAATTTCTATATTATCAGAATAGATCACATAATCAGCTTAAAATCCATGTTTGATAAATTAACATGCGTTTGGCGTCCAACTGACTCCCATAATCTCATGTTTACCGTTTAATTAGGGGGGTTAATTATGACAGGTTGTCAATTTCCCCGTGTTGTGACATCTCCTGTGAGCTGATGTAATGGGCTTGAGGCTAGAGATGTCATGGGGAGATGCCTTACAGCGGAGCTTTTCAAGATTACATGTTGGTTTTCTCTCAAGATTACATGTTGGTTTCTCTCGTAGGTTGTGGAAGATTATGCTCAAACATATCCTGTTATGAAATTTATGAAATAAATATTTTTCATAATTTTTGTCATATATATTTATTGTAGCTTTTTTACTATTATTATTGATGTATATCTTGTTTATGAAAATTGTTATAACAGTTAAATTTTTAAAGTTTTGAATGATTATTTTTGTTGAGGATGTTGAGGATGTTATCCCTCATATAAATATTTGTATAAAAACTTATTCTTTTTTTATGATGATGCCAAAAACATGTTTTAGATTATTTATCATTATTTTCATGATTTTCATGCTCCCTATTTCCTGTTTAATTTTTTTAATTAAATATTTCCTTTAGGATAGATTATAGATTCACAGATCATGTCTCTTCAATTTCTTACAGTGACTACTTTTGAAGGTTTTACATGACACATTTCAGATAATTATGCTTTAAGCATTTCTTCTTTACAAACCAAGTTTCAGACCTATTTTCCATTCTTCATCGTGTATGCTTCAGTGTTACCTACAGGTTTGAGACCGTTATGCTCGATTTTTCATTCAGCAAAGGGTTTCTGGAGATTACACACAAAGTCAATGTGATCACGGCCCTTAGTTCCTGTCTACTGCCCCATACATGACTGGAAGACGTTTTGGTAGCAGGGTAGATTATGTAAGATGGGAATTACAAGCAATCAAGTGTAAATATACACATCTGTCATGTCAGTGCTTACAAATTACAGCGCAAACTGATCCAATATTACTCCTTGATGCTTCCTGACATGCAACATTGTGTGACATTTCGCTATGGCTTGCATGTATAACCAGCGGCCCATTGGAGAAAGCTGGATACAATGTAACACAAAGTTGTTTATATCAATCAATCAGGTGTACATTTCGACCAACTGGTGAATAACGGGTGTGATGATAACTATCAGCAGTGATCAATAACACAAAAGAATAAAGAATTAAAGAGTTTCGTCACAGACATAAGCCAGCCCACACATGAAAGCAAACAGTCTCTTCCATTGATGATGATTTAGATAAAACAAAATGATTTTACTGACTCATTGCTAAATAAACAAACGATTTCCATGAAATGAACATTAATGTCTTTGATAACTGTGAATGTTGGCAAAATAACAAAAAGGTGGAAACAGACATTAATCTCAAAGACAACAACACATATTCGGCAACTGTTCAGAGACAGATTTCATCACAGAAAGTATATACGTTTTAAGCATGTTGTGATAACCATATGTTTCTTAAAATTCAAAATTTATAAAAGTATTTTTTTCCAATAACAATTTTCAGCAACTCACATTACAAACAGAACTGTTGAGTATTGTTACACACGAGCACCTTGTGAAATTTTAATAAAAACTCAGCATTTCGAATTTGCACTGAGAAAACGAACATCTCAAAAAGATTATCTCATATTTCAACAGACTCCTTTCCAATAACACAGTTCCACCCACGTACAAATTCTTCTGTCATAACAGTTAATAATTTGATGCACATAAAACTGTCAAATGACAATCTTGGGTTGAAAATACAAATATGGGACATGACAATTAATTTCTTGCAAGTGTCATTTGGTTTATCTCTCAGAAACACTGGGCCATTTATGATTTTTTATCAATTGTTTACTATATCCAGAAATGAGAAAGTTCTTTTCAACCTAAATCTTGTTTTCCTAATTTCAATTTTTTTTCGCAAGTGTTGAAAGAGATTCTAATTTCCTCTGCCACAATCTATCCTCTGTAAGCCAAGGGTTGTGGGAAATATGCAAGGTTATGTAACATGTCAACAATTCGTCAAACAAAATGAACAAGTGTCTATTTCAACGACATCAACTTCAACACTGTTGGATTTCACTCAAAATGGAAAAGACGATAATGGATTGGCAAACAAGTGCTAAAACATAATAATGAAACAAAATGTTTTCAAAATTTCAAGTGTCAAAATCAATATTTACACTAATGATGAAAATTCAAAGAAAATTCAAATAGTTAAATTTGAAATGGCTTTAAAGCATAATCATGAAATGAGGAAACGTAAAACTGCCAGTTAGCAATAATATTGGCTTAATCAAAACTTGAGAGTTAAATGGAAATAAAGCAACAATGTTTTGTGCAGGAACCCACAAGAAGTCAAAGCCACCATGTTCCATCATTTGTTGACTCAAATCTATATTTTTTATTTGCTGGAAAATTGGTATTTTTATGTCCTGATTTTGTATTCTGATCAACGGCAATGAAAGCCGATGAGGACAATTTAAAGGCACCTGTTGCCAAAACGGCCCTGCTGTTGAGCTGAGACAACCCTGCAGGGAGCTCAAGTTGACCTTTCCTCAAGATGGACGACCAATCAAAGTCTGACCCTTCCCATCGACCAATAAATTTGCATATAAAGCTATTGCAGTTCATCCCTAAAATGTCCTCAAATCGTGTGATAATATTCGAAAGGATTTGAAGAGAACTGGCTGAAAATGCTAAAGCCATCTTGCCTCAAGTTGAATTCACTGACAAAATTGATTGAGGCTGAAAAGTGAAACTGCATCTTCACTGTGAATATTAAAGAATTCAAAATAAATAACTTCTATGGAATGAATGAGAAGTTCATAATAGTCTCGCTTTGTGGCTTACGATTTATGTGACAAAAAACAAATTGGATGGTTGTCTTGGGCCTAGAATGGAAATCATCTGAAATCCTTACGCATTTGTATTTTGGAAATGAATTCTCAATATCAATTATTTTGACCCTGTGATAAGGTTTGTGATAAAATAGATTTGCTTTTTGATCAACTTCTTTGAAGATTAAGAAAGACCGTCATTTCCATATTCTAGTTGCAAATCAAGATCATTAGACATTTCATATCTTAAATTGGCATTAGTTTGTGACAATTATAATACTCTATTACTTTCATGAAATAATGACATTTTCTTTGTCAAGCAACACTTCAGCAAGTTAAAAGCATTCTTCATATCTGGTTGTACAAGAAAATATGAATAGGATTTAAGAATCTGCACACGTTTTCAATGAAATTAATCATGGCAAAAGAATTGAAATGGGTGTTCTTCATGTTTACATTACGGACATATACATACAGAATATCTCGAGAATTAAGATGAGGTGAAGAGAGGTGTGGTTTAACGCTGCTTTCAAGAGAATTTCACTTATGTCACAGCTGCTAGTATTATTGCAAGGAGAAAGCCTGCACACCATCGTGGCTATGCAATGTGGTGAAACCTGTGAGCATTGACTGGAACTAGCAAACCATTGATGGTACTGCACTGCCTTGTGAAGCATTGTACCCAAATGTTACTACGTGTAGAAAAGTTCTCTACTGCAGACAAAGTTGCCGAGCTCCTGGCAGGATTGGAACCCCGGGCCTCCAGATCCGAAGCCTAACATGCTAAGTATTGTGTTATTCCACCCCTTGGTACTTAAAGATGAAACCAAATTATCATATGTGTACAGACAAACTGCTGAATTCATTGACAAACCATTACATGGTAGCCTTAATACAGGAATCGGAAATTGTAACCTAGGCCACATAAACCATGATTGACCAAGAGTTGACCAAGTCCATCTGGGAATATACCTGCATCAGTAAGTATATAGGTAAGTAATTAGAAATCCGAACCCACCAATATTTATAATGAGAATTCACCTCCCATGTAATCAATAACTAAGAATGCTGATTGGATAAGAGATAGGTCATCATGACCCAGACTAATCGTAAATCATTTTCTGTAAAAACTATAATGATATGTTTGTTTTTTTATCTCTGGTAAGTTTTCAGTGATGGTACAATTATTATGTACATTTGTATTATGTAAAAACAAGACTAGACTCGTCAAAATGTGATGTCGTTGCTCTTTTGAGTACATAATGAAACTGACTTTTGATTCATAAAAAACATCAATATTGGTTATTAAATATTCACTTTTTTAATTTCATATATTTTTTATATAATGATCTAGTTAAAGTTAATTCATTAAACTAATATCTAACATCAAACCACAACAATTTATGTAACGATAATGATAGAAGAAATGTTTGACATGACAAAAGTCTGACTATTATAACTCATAATTACAAACTAATGACAAAAAGGATAAAAAAAAATACAGCAAAAAAAAATCTTAACGGAAATTACATTTTTTTACTTCATGAATGATTTATGAATGACATGACTTTCACATTGAATTTAATGTCAAATGTCAAAGATATATCTAATTCATCAAGAAAATTGCTTTCCTTAAAAAAATGAATTACTTCATTTATCAAAGGCCTACTTCAGACCTTCATTAGAAATTAAATGTCAAAAGACTGACAATTAACATCATAAGTTGACGTGCAGCAAACTTTGATGAGTATCAATCAACCAATTATGAAATGAACAATAATAAAGTTAATACAAGGAAATTGGCAATTAAGAATATCGGAGAACTAATTGGAACTTATCAATTATAAAAAAAAAGAGATCTTTTCACGATCTGTCACCTAATTTTTTCAACATATTTTCATCTCAAATTTTATTAAAATGTCACGACAAAATTCTTTGGTATCAAACTTGATTTTACTTGTGTTTTACTGAATCATTTACTCGTTTAATAAAAACAGTATTTAAGAGGAAGGCTGTTTAGTATCCTGGTGTAGTGGTTAGCATGCTGGCCTCTCACACCAGAAACCTAGGTTCGAATCCCGGTGGAGACGCCAAAAATTTTGGACTTGGATCTCATCTTGTGTCTCTCGTCAAGGCACTTTATCCACATTGCACTCAGTCCACCTAGCTGTTAAAATGGGTACCTTAAAATTGGATGTACTGACCTACATGGTTGTGATTAGCGCTTAGTAGCAGCTGTGAAAGTGCACTCCTTGGGGTAATAATGTAGCGCTTGAGCATGAGACGTGGAAAAGGTGCAATATAAGTATGCACATTATTATACAGTATAGTTATGAAACAAAATAGGATATCATGGGTTTAAGAGTACCTTTATCTGTATAAACAAATATTTTTCAAAAATCATTTAAAATTTTTCTCCATGAAATATTTCCTTTGTTTGGTTCCATTCATTAGCAGGATAAAGAAATAATAGATTGATTGCCTTTTGTTCAATTTCAAAGAAAAATTAATTGAAAACCTAACAACTGAAATTCATTTAATTAATTTTCAAAAGAGAGATGAACTTTTAAAAGGAGAGACACATAACTCATCTTATTAAAATCTCGTAATGCAATTTTATCATTTTCTACAGAAAACTGTCTACAATCATGAAAATCGCAATCTAAACAAGAAAATTCATTACTCATCAATTCAACAAAAGGAAAAGAAATCTTTATGTATTTTCAAATTGCATTTAGAATTTCTTCTACAAAAACAATAGGTCATTAAAACATGAACATTCCGAATAATAGCTGTTCATTTAAAACCTTCTCTACAAAAACAATATGGTAGGTCATTAAGACATGAAAATTCATGATAGTTGGTTCATTTAAAGGTATGAAAGTTATCAAATTGTATTGATAAATAACAAAACGGCATGTAAAGGGTTAATCACTGTATCATGTAAGATGGGCCAAGTGTTAAATAGGTTGACACAACATGACATGACCGTTACATAACATGACAATTAGTTGGTTGGTCGTCGATTTCATATGAAGAAGAATTAATACTAGGAGATAAGGATGAACTATTTTCCAAACTCATCATCATTGTCAATATTGTGTGATGACATGTGTGGTAGTAATTATGATACAGCATTTGGTCTTGAAGGATATAAACTTACAACATACTATGATTGTCAGCTAATAGTGTTTGACACATATGTCACATCTACATTAACCTATGTAGATTACACATTCAATTTCTCATAGTAATCTCATGTGGCCTAATCAATTTGAAAAAGTTTTTTTTAAAACTCCAATTGTCCTTTTATTGGACATTGACATGTTAAATGAGCAGTGGTGGGTCATCGATTTCATATGAAGGATTAGTTAATACTAGGAGATAAGGGTTAAATATTTGCCCAACTCATAATCATTGTCAATATTGTGTGATGACATGTGTGGTAGTCATTATGACACAGCAAACCGTCACTTGGTCCTGATAAGATACAAACTTACAACATACTATGATTGTCAGCTGATAGTGTTTGACACATATGTCACATCTACATTTACCTTTGTAGATTACACATTCAAGTTCACATTCTAATCCCAAGGCTTGTGGCCTTATCAATGGGAATATTCTTTTTTCAAATCTGATCCAATTGTCCTTTTATTGGGTCTTGATTTATGTCAAGGCCTGATGGTTGAGCAGATAAGCTGTTGGTATTTTCAGTGCTTGCAATTGATTCCTGATTTTGAAGATCAAGGATTAGGTCACAAATTGAACTATTATGGGTTACATCAGTGTGATCCCATATATAACAATGTAAATTATATCTATATTTTCCCCTTACCAATTTCCACAGTAGAGTTGAAATATACCTATATCATGTAGCCTACATCAAACATTTTGCAAATACTATTTGCTAGCAAGTGAAACACATTAAAAGTCTATGCATGTTTACAAACTTAAAATGTATTATACCTCTTTTTATTGTTGTATTTGATTGGAAATATAAATATATCAATTTTTGTTAGATATGAAAGAAATAATTGATTTATGATTTGAAACATTATTTTCACTCCTAATTTTCTTTCATTCTAATATCAGAATATTCATCAAAATCAACATAAATCATTTTCAGGTTTGAAAAAATAATCAAAACAGTATACAAATAAGACACATGACATAAAAACTCAATGTCAATTAATCATCAAGTAACGTAGATGATTAATCACCTTTTCATCATATTTATAAATATATGTCATCAATCTTGACGGGCCGATTTGACATCAGTCTCACAAAAATTTCCATTCACAGGATTATATTTCATATTTAGTCTCTGCGATATGATTGAGCAGGATTTGAAATAGTACACTTGACAGATTACAATTTTATGATGACTAACATTCAAAAACAGTTTGGTTTTCATTGAAATTTTTTGTGAAAATTAATGTTGCACTTTGTAACCTTTCGCCAATAAACCAACCACAAAGATGCATGATCGTCTTAAACGTTAACAGAGTTAATTAATTTTTCATTGAAATACGCTGTCAAAATTTTAATAAAACTTTGCAATAAATAAACAGGATGAAAGAGCCTGATGACAAAGTTAGAGAAAAAATCAATATACAGTTACTGAATTGTATCATAAATCTTACAAACTTACTTTGTCCGACACAAAGAGATTAACGTTTAAATCAATGAGCACTTTAGTTGATAACTAATAATCCCAAACTACATTCGAACAGTTATTGTATTGATTTAGGTCCTAAAAGTTTACAAAGACACTGAAATATTGCACCGATACACGCTAATATCCTTTTTTTCTTGTCGACAGCTGAAAAAAATATTGTACAACCCTAATAAAGAGACAGGACTCCTATAAAACTAAATTGTCAGTATTTATAAAGATTATAACAACAGCTCCTTAATACAACCAAGACCTCGATTTATGGGGTAAATTGGGGTATTTATGAGGTGAACACAACATATATATACAAATATAGAATTTGATTAGAACGAGGGGTTGTGAGGGTACTTAACAAACGATACAATGAAATATATTTCTTATCTTGTCAATATTGGAACCGGTTCAATACATATTCTGTTTAATTTGACTAATTGTGACGTCGACGTCTTGTGTGAAAGACATATCATTAAAAAAATAAAATGTAGTGTGGAACAGGCTTTACAAAGATGATAACTTTAGATTCTCAAATACAACAAAGGCCTCGATTTATGGGGTAAATACAACACTGGTATACAAATATCGATCTTGAACCAGAGGGTACAGGTACATACTATCTAACCCTGGGGCTTTATACAAGGAAATACAGTAGTTGATATTTCTTATCTTGTCAATATTATATCTGGTCCAGTACATATTCTGTTTAATTTGGCTAATCAGAGTGAAGATAATGAGTTTCATATTACACTCAGGATTAACCCATTGGTCATTAACATCTTATTTGACACACCCTAGAATGATTAATTATGGATTTTTTAATAAGTTTCACAAACAAACGAATGTTGTGAATTTCAGATTCAATTTTGAGGTAATTGTAGGTTAAATGAGTTTCCTGGATATATAAATGTCAATTAATTAGATGCAATGATTGATGAAGAGATTGTCTTTATGATTGATGACACTGTTTATTAAGAACTTGTCAAATGAAATCAATGACATTTGTTTGTTAGTTTATTCTGCATCTATTATCTTACATGCATGCAGATAAATTATTTTCTTAAAACATGTGATATTTTAGCTATCACAACATTTTATCAAAGTTCTGGAAATTGACAGAATATTATGTAAAATAAAATAAAAAAGTTTTCAAATTGATTTCATCAAACAGGAAAAAACTGCTCTAATGGGATATATCTTCACAAAGATCATGAATTGATTGAAATTGACATCCACCAAAAAAATAAGGTTTGTACATAACATAATTTACACCAATCAACTTTAACCGTAATCAATTTCAGTTTCGCAATAGACACTACTGTAAGATACGTCACAGTCTGTTAAGTTCAGCATTAAAATACCCCAGCTAGCTATGTGTGACTTCTCCGGCAGGGAATCTAATATGAAAGATTAAAGAAAAACACTTCACTAGACAACATCAAAGGCATCGTAACAAAGAGGATTAAATTTTGCTGAAATTGGCGAAAAATTTCAACCCAGCTTGATGTTGATTTGATACAGATGTGTTTTCGATTTTTCGAATATTTTGAAAATGAAAATGCTCATTCAGCTGAATGTTGGGCTTCCTGATAGGAAACTACTCAAGGGTACAAACTTGTTTAAATTATTATAAAGAAAGGGATGCTTTAAAATTACGATAATTCCTAAGTTATTGCGGATATTTGTGAGATATCATCACAAATTTTAAGAGATATATCATGAAAGATTTGAAATCTGTTTTTATTATCTACAAAGTACAAGGACAGACATATTAATTTTTTTTTTTAAATGCTAGAGGGGAAAATATCAAAAGAATTTTGTGACGTCATGTTATAAACAATGCTTGACATCATGGTTTGCCTATAATTTTACATTGTTAAAGGGATAACAAGTCTGCCTTTATATGCTTGGAGTAGATTTTCAATTTAGCTTTTTTTGTGCTGTACCAATTTGAACTTAACATTTAGAAGATTTTATTCCATTACAAGCAAAACAATGGAATCAGTGAAAATATGATATCACATATACAAACTATCTTTGAAGTCCTGCCTGAATTTGTTCTTAACGCTTTGACGATTTTTTTAGCTTTGATGATTTTTTTCGGTTTGATAAAACAATGGGTCGGTTAAGCCACATGACAGATGTTGATGTCTTGATAAGAGAAAAAGCCTCCCAAATTGACCCTTTTTTAAACAGTGCCATCGATAACAAGAAAATCTAATAACTGTTTATAACAAACGACATGCGTTCAGTCAGGAGTTAAATCCACACTTGATATTTCCTTTGTTATTGGCTGATGACAAATGAACAATTGAATAGTTTGGATATGGACGTTGATTACTTGAGTCATGCGATAGACAACTGGACAAAGAGAGAGGCAATGGGGCGAGGTATACTGACATGAAATGAAGCTCGTTCATGTCACATGAGTAATTGAAATTGACCAATATACACATTTATCCGACAGGACAAGGTTAGGAGAGAGATGGAGCACGGCTTCAAGTGGTGTACAGGAAGTAACGTCCCCGCTACTTTGAATTTGAGGACATTTACAAGATGTTAAGTACATTTATGAGATGTCATCCAAATATTAATGAGTGTTTTTCAAACTATGAAAATCACATCCTTGTGTTTGAAAAAGGCTGAATTTTCAAGTGCCGTAATGAGAGATGTCAATTTAGAAATTTGGGACATCCAGTTGATAATGAATACTTTATTGATAAGCATTTAATTGTTGTAGGTACTCATAAAAACAAAGAGAAACTTATTATTTAGAACCCTGTTAAACAGATTTAGTTTTTTGTTATTTCAGTAACAATAAGAAGCAAATTTGTAACTCAATACTTTCAAAAGATTTAAGGGATATTTTGCTTCTAAAGATCAAGGTAAAAACATTAAGATCCTTGTTATGTCATTATTATGCAGCACTAAAAAAACTTATCAAGCCACGCCTTTGAAGCTGAGAATATTAAGAAATATATATTTCAATATTATGAATATCCATAAATTGAGAAAATTGGATCCTTATTATTTTGCTGTTATATTAGGAAAATAAATCTATATCTACTGAACCAATAACTCTGTAGATGCAAACAAGGATATAATCCAGGAAATGAACAAGAGATTACTGCGAAATAGACAGATAAGCCACTAATGCAAAGAACATATGTCTCTTTCATCTAAACATCCTGAAAAGGACATGAATTGATAAACACGGCATCTACTGAGCGATATGGGATAGTCCTTCCTGGATTAGAATAAACCTGTTGAATATGGCCCTACTGTGACACATTGTAATAAACAAAGGTACATTGTTGCAAATAAGGTGACATGTTGTTATTGACATGCAGTACGGATCGTATTACATGCCTTTAACATGCAGTATCATCCCGAGTAGTAATTATGCAAACAATGTGTTACTTTATAGCTTCTTTATCACACATTCTAACATTTTTCCAGTTGTTTTTGTTCCAAAATCCTATTCGAAATTGACAAGTGAAATTAACGCCAATCGAAATAGACATTTCTGAAAATAAAAACAAGCCATTGAAATTGACATGAAAAAGAAAATGAGAA
This sequence comes from Steromphala cineraria, assembly GCA_916613615.1. Lineage (NCBI taxonomy): Eukaryota > Metazoa > Mollusca > Gastropoda > Trochida > Trochidae > Steromphala > Steromphala cineraria. The sequence goes on from OU744726.1 coordinate 39,796,229, forward strand.
AGAATTCCAACACCAAAGGAATTGAAATCGAAGAATCGACAGGAATTGGCGGAGTAAAATTGAAATCTGGTTTATTTTCATTCTGAAGCAGTTCTTCAAATTTCCTGGAGACTCAAATTATGCTGAAAAAGGTCTCTTCGTTAGCTTTTTAATCTTGGAACCAGGTCGGAGTTACAATAACTCAGGTTGAAGTGACCTTGAGAGCCCATCACAACAAGCAGCCATATGTTTTTCACGCTAATTCTAACTTCAAACACCTACTCTTACCGTCTAGGTAGCATCTTCGAACAAAGTAATTGCTCTCCGTCCAAACTAAGCCACAAATCGAGAATCACTGAGCTTGTTGATTAACTTTAGACGAGTCTTTTCACTATATATATCTCCATTCACACCCTCTGCGCAATCAATTAGCACAATTCAGATATAGATGACCTAATAGAAAACTTGACCTAAAATATATTTTTTACCATTTTCTTTTCAAATTGCCTATGGTATCATTCAAATATAATTGACAGAACAAAAACACATATTCTCGATGTTTACGGAACTAGTTTATCTGCGAGTTATTTTTACATTGCTTCTCTGCAGTTTAAATTGGCATCTTTCCACCTTAGGTTGGCGTGTGAAAAAAGGTTATGCCATTGTTACAGACTTCATCGAGTTAGGACCAAATAATGTTTCAATTCAGAAACACGGCAAATTCAATCTATTACAGCAATTTAACAAAGAGGGTGATTTGACAATAATTTTCTTTAACAGAACTAGGTGAACTTAGGAAACAGTGAGTGAGTGAGTGAGCTATTTGTTTAGCGCCGCTTGGGCAATATTGCAGCCATTAGCGGCGCTTAGGAAACAAATTTGAAATATATTTTACTCAATTCAAGACATTTTAGCACCATTTGAATATACCAACCAACCACTTTCTGTTGACATTACTAACTGACATGTTTAAATTAATCTTTTCAAATACAATCAATCAGTTTAAAGACTTTTGTAATAAAAATAATTCATCCATATTCAATAATTCCAAAAAATTTAACATAGCAGTAAAATATAAACCGAATTGATAAATAGTAAATAAATAAATTTGCTTGAAACTCTCAAATCCAAATGCCGACTTCTGGCCAAAAAATAACATATTGATTTTCACAAAGTAACCAAAAGAAAGGCACATTAGGGATGTATTTCACACGCAAATGATTAATCAGAGTCAGGATGGTGCCAATGAACAAGATAGGAAGCAAGAACTCATAGAATAGCTCAAATTCATCACAAGAGTTGCTTTCATCGAGACTATTTTTCTGCCTGTAAATCTAGATAACGCTGTTTCTATGCCTTGCTCTAGATTCTCTGTCTCCCACAGGAGTGGAACCCTTCACCAATACACTGCAATCTTGTAATATACTACCGGAGGAACAACTCGCTATTGTATATAGCCTCGTTGATTTCAATAAGCAAGCCCTGTATAGAAAATAATACGTTTCTATGTTGAATTTGTAAATTTCAGCTGGAATGTTACTATAAATGATGTTGAGGATTTGTAAACATAAGTTCGGATGCTTGTAGGTTTCATTAGGATTTGTGAAATAGGTTGTAGTATTTATATTAGAATGTTTCATCTTGAGAGACTGTTTTATTGAGCAGCTTTTTCATCTTGTACATTTCGAAATTTTTGTTTGCCATTAATCAAATGAATAAAATATTATAAATTTGAAATATAATTTAGTGCAATGATGTCAGGTTCAGTGCATTATGATTCATTATTGACAATGACATACAGTAAAATGTATCAAATAACCGGAAAATCCACTTTGACTGTACTGAAGTTGGTACATCTCATTTGGAAATACATAAACATAGTGCATGTATTAATTTAAACAATTCAAACCAAAAACAAACATTTTGATTGGTGATTATACACATTTCAACTTGTAATTATGCCACAACTCACATCTAGATAGTAATTTCCAATTGTTTATACAATCTCACACGTAACAGAACAATAACTCATAGAGCCTAACAACCATTGTCCTATAACTTGTACATTTCAACCCATAATCGTCTATAGCTTGTACATAACTCTGACATTAACAATGTCAACATTGTCAAAATTACCCAAACTTTCTGCTTGTTATTATGGCTTGTTGAAATTTCTGCACATATTTACACAAAATATTTGCGTTTGCTTGAGAAAATTTGTATAGGAATATTATTTCCATATTACATGGAAGAGTGTATAGCAGTTGTTGTAAAGACAACAACTTTGTGGTGGGTGTCTCGGTGATCAATTCATCATTAATTGGAAGAGATAATGAAGCAGGCTGACGAAAAATCAATAATTATTGACAGAATCATCTCTGAATTTCAATACAACATTTAATTGATCTACATTGACAATGCATACGGCAACTACATCAATAAATTGACAACAGCGTTTTTGCAAGATGCACCAAAGTATTCTCAAGGTACAGGGTTGTTCGATTCGACATTGATAAAAATAGAATGCTGTTTTAAGAACAGGTGAAATTTACAACTTCTTATACTATGCACTTAAATTCTAACACAATTGGGTTTTTACTTCATAGATTGAAGGCCGAAATCAAATATTTGATAATAAAAAAAAGACATGAGTGTATTTTTTTTTAAAAAGAATGAAAGAAAAATTATTAGAATACACAATAGAAAGTCAAAAACTGAACTTTAACCTCCGTGCTGCCAAAGTACACAAGTTTGAAATGAAAGTTGATAGAACAGATGGTTGTATACTACCCGGTACACATTTTCTTCTGATGAACAGTCAAAATGCTTTCGGTTGATGACATAAGAAAAATAAATCCTCCTCAAGACAATTTGGCTTGGATTTGTGTTACAACAATTCTATATTCATTGAGTGATTTACATAAAACATGATAATGATTATAACATAAATGTTGTTTTGATCATTAAAAAAAAATTCTTTTTTTTATTAGAATACAAGTGTATTGTCCTAATTTCAAACATCTACCGGTATGTTTAGAAATATAAAACATAAAATACATTTGGTCAATGAATAAGGTGAAAATCTGCCCTTACTTACGCACAGTGTCCTGTGACATAAGGACTGCTATTCACAAACAGAGCTTCATATTGTCAGCGAACAAATATAAAATTCAAGGTATGCACTTATACCTCATGGTGGGAATTCTAAAGTAACATACCGTACAGGTGATATCTTACAATTGTAACAAAAGGGGTATTCTATATTAGGAATTTAGTAAACCCTATCTCATTGACAATGATGGCAATTTAATGGCAAACAATAACCGTATAAAATTTGCCAATTTCACATTTTCATTGATTTCTAAGGAACATTTGATCTCCATTCTAAAGTCACATGTTTGATAGGTACATGTATATCATATAATTGTACCATAGGGGGATTATATATTACAAATTTACTCAACTGTATCCCATTGATTCGTTAAAAACTTTCCAAATCCACATCTACATTAAAAATGTTTTTGAACATTTGATCTCCATACTAAAGTCACATACAAGAGAAGTGAAAGCTTACAATTGCAATAGTAGGGTTTTTCTTTAATAGGATTTTACTAGTCCCTATCTCATTAATTCGTTCAAACTCACACCTCAATTGAATTCTATATCATTTGATTTCCTGCAATGCCTGACCTTAACTTAGTTAAGTAACAAGTAAACTTGGAGTATTCCAAAGATTTTACCAAGCCTTATCTTACATACCTTAACCAAATTTACAAAATTCAAATCTACACTGAAATATCTATGAAAAAAAGTTTCATAGTTGAAAGGACACAGTTATGCAAATATTAGATTAGCAATTAAAGTTTAAAAAATAGAGCCATTGGCTCTGTAGCTCATCAGGCTTCATTATCAATTATGCTTCAGGGGTCAAAATTAGTCCTATTGGGGTACTAGCCATTCAGACTAGTGAATTCCTGAGAACACTAGCCCAAAGACATTCTGACTAGCCAAATACACAGATATAACCATATTTTCTGTAAATTCAACTAGTCCTTCGGACTACCAGTCGTTGCACTTTACTAGCCCAACATCTTTTGCACTAGCCATGGGCTACCGGGCTAATGCTTATTTCGAACACTGTGCTTTATATATATTAGGGGTCACAGGACCACCAAAGCTACAATTCATAATCCTCATCAGTCAAGGAGTCTGTACACAAAGTTTCAGCTTTCTAGGCCTCATGGTTCAAGGGAAGAAGATCAAAATAGGTTTTTAGGGCGTGGCCCCTGTGACCCTTATTAGGGGTCACAGGACCACCAAAGCTACAATTTATAATCCTCACTAGTCAAGGAGTCTGTACACACAATTTCAGCTTTCTAGGCCTCATGGTTCTGGAGAAGAAGATGAAAATAGGTTTTTAGGGCGTGGCCTCTGTAGTCCTTATTAGGGGTCACAGGGCCACCAAAGCTACAATTTATAATCCTCACTAGTCAATGAGATTGTACACAAAGTTTCAGCTTTCTAGGCCTCATGGTTCTTGGGACGAAGATCAAAATAAGTTTTTAGGGAGTGGCCCCTGTGGCCCTTATTAGGGGTCACAGGGCCACCAAAGCTACAATTTTTAATCCTCACTAGTCAAGGAGTCTGAACACAAAGTTTTAGGTTTCTAGGCCTCATAGTTCTGGAGAAGAAGATGAAAATAGGTTTTTAGGGCATGGCCCCTGTGGCCTTTATTAGGGGTCACAGGGCCACCAAAGCTACAATTTTCAATCCTCACTAGTCAAGGAGTCTGTACACAAAGTTTTAGGTTTCTAGGCCTCATAGTCCTGGAGAAGAGGATGAAATTAGGTTTCAAGGGCGTGGCCCCTGTGGCCCTTATTAGGGGCCACAGGGCCACCAAAGCTACAATTTTTTATCCTCTCTCGTCATGGAGTCTGTACACAAAGTTTTAGATTTCTAGGCCTTATGGTTCTGGAGAAGAAGTCGAAATTCCACAAAGTTTACGGACGGATGGACGGACGGACGGACGCCGGGCACCATGCCATGCCATAAGCCCATCGGGCCTTACAGGCCAGATGAGCTAAAAATGTAAACATTCATCCAATAAATTCCCACAAAGATAAACCTCTATCAATTAAATAATCGTAGCCTCTAAAGATTATTTGCTCTAGACTTCTAAGCAATGATGCAGCCCTCTTGGTCTATTTAATGGTTTGACACTCATGTTGTGCTATCTAAGCTAAGACCATCAAACTCCTTCAAGCCAAACCCAACATTTCCGCTCTCGTAGTGTATGATGACTGAAGGCAAAGATCGTCCGTCAAGTGACAACTTTGAAACCTCCTGGTCAAACCCACATCATCCGCTCCCATGAATTTAGATGATGGCTTAGGGGGTGATTGACACATAAAAAACCCAATGTAACAAAACATGCCCCGTTCAGATTAGTTATTTTGATTACCCATGAATCTAGCTGATGATTCAGGGGAGATCCTTATCGCTAAAAACAATGTAAAAGAATGTAACAAAACATGCCCCTTTCACATTAGTTAATTTTGAATCGACCATGAATCTAGCTGATAATTTGAGGGTGAGATCCAAAAAGTAAAAACCTATGTAACAAAACATGCCCATACCACTTCAGTAAATTTGAAACACCTTTGAATCTAGCTGATGTTTTTATGATGAGATCCACACAACAAAAACCTATGTAACAAAAGACACCCCTTTTACATTATTAATTTTGACTCACCCATGAATCCAGCTGATGATTTCAGAGAAGATCCATATGGCTAAATACAATGTTACTGAACAAAATGAACCCCTATCACTTTCTGGCAATTTCTAGTTTCATTGAATCTAGCTGATGATTTAGGTGAGGTGATATGGGGTTTATCGCCGCTTTCAAGAGTATTTCACTTATATCACGGCTGCTAGTATTATTGCAGGGAGAAAGCCCGCAATACAATTGTGGCTATGCACTGCGGTGAAACCTGTGAGCATCGACTGGAACTAGCGAAACATGGGTGGTACTACGCTGAAATTCAATGAGCATTGCACCCAAACCTTACTGCGTGTAGAACAGTTCTCTACTGCAGACAAAGTTGCCGAGCCCCTGGTGGGATTTGAACCATGGACCTCCTGATCCGAAGCCGAACGCGCTAACCACTGCGCTATCCCGCCCCCGATGGTTTAGGAAAAGATCATACTAGCCACAAATGTGTTAGACAACAACGAACCTCACTTTCTCGTCAATTTCCAATTTCATTGAATCTAACTCATTGCATATCAAAGGGACAGTCCTATCAAGGTATTTATTATCGAAATGAAATTCTCCATCATTTTGAGGATTCAATTTGAGGTCTAATCTAATATCAAATATTAAAAGATACATAGAAATGCCAGGTTCAGAAATACATGTATCATTATTTATGCTCAATAATCATACTATGTTACTGCAGTTGGTCTGTCCTGATGTTTCTTTGTGTTTATATTGAAAATATGTACTGTTTACATGGAGTATGTATTATATGTCTATGTATCTAAATATATATATTTTTTTTTTAAGATTGAAAAGTCAATTTACACCAACCCAAGTCAAATATGTTCTCAAGGTCCTGTATCATAGAGAGAGATTACATAGGTACACCCACACACCTGCAGTTGTCGATTTATTACAGGTGACATTAACCCTCCTCAGGCCAAAGACATCAAAATGAGTCAATTACATTGTTAACCCTCAACCTTCTGTGGACAACATTATCAATGTATGAGTATATAGAGACACTTTCCTTTATACTTTTTATGATATAGAACATTTCATATACCTCTATCAGTGAAATTTACTCATTTTTTATTGTTTTAAGTAAGTGCTTGCATTAGTATCTATTTAGCAATTAAACTTTCACCCACTTTACGCCAAAGCATCTAATTTGTAAGTTAACCCCCTTTACGCAAAAACATGTATCCGTAACTCAATCCTTTTGAATGTATCTGATAATTTTCAAGTATTTGATAAAAACATTGCATCATTTCTGGTATCAACTTTAACCCCGTTGAAGCCAAGGTTATACATTTCCACATCTATTGGACCGTTTAAGGTTCAACACACCTGTATCAGGTCACCTAGTTTAGGGGCGAATACCTTGTAACTTGAGACAACCCGCCAAACTTTGTGGTTTCTCCGAGCTCCCCTTACCGGTAGCTGTGGGTGACTACCATGTGTGAGCTGGAATTTGACAGTAACCCATCCCAGAGTTTGTACATTACTTGTGTATGCAGGGCACGATTGAAGAATTAATGAGCGAGAGGCAGTGGTAATAAGCACTCTTCAGTATTGACACCTGACTAAAAACGTTGAAGAAACGAGGCTGCGCACATCTTCAACGCTTAGAGTTACTCATCGTAATTTATCCCTGCCAAAGAGATAATCATGAACTTTAAATCTGGCCTTGCCAGAGTCAACCTAGCCCCTTCAGCTATGTATCGCTAATCTTTGCTGTGAGGTTATTTGGGTCACGGTGACTGAGAACACATGTCTAATGTTAGTTAGTTGATGGCATGTTTCATTAGTCATTGCTATATCCATTTAATGACATTTGATATTTTATATTCAATTCTGTGGAGAGATGGATGTAGTTTGAGAGACATTTAAACAGACACACCCTGTGAGCGTCTTCAGCGAAATCCAAACACAAACAAACTCACCAAATATTCAAAGTTGTTGCCAGTCAGAAAAAGTAGAAAGTCAAGGTTCCTTGTGAAATTTGCGTATCCAGAATTTGTAAAGTCGCTGTGGTAGAATGGCCGATATGTTCAATGTACCGGCTATCCCATGCACTTGTTGATAAAACTGACCACAGACGAGTGGATACACTCTAACATAAGACGATCTCCGTTACACACCAGACCCAACTAGGCAAGCGATTCTATCACCACACAGTGCGTTGAAATTGACATGAGCTCGTTTCACAACTTGTCCTCTTTGTTTTGCCGGCGATCGCCAGCTCAAAACCTCACAGGATGAACACAATCAATTCAAACACATGTACACTTAACACATGCACGCGTAAGGGTTTAGAAAGAGACTTGATCACTACTTACCGAGAAACTAAAGTTTCCAACTATATCGCTTGTTCGGTACCTTATGTCCTCAAACACTATCTCAACTACAGCGCATGCGCGGATTATACCGGAAGCAGCGTGATACACGCGGGCTGTTTGGGTTGCCTCTTTGTTTGACATTTAGTGATCACAAGGTACGTTGTAATGTGAAGGCACTCAATTGGAAATCTGCAATATAGATTAGAATGAGTCATATGCATTTTCAAAGTGCATTATTTCATTGTAACTGGATTCTCTCATCCGAAGTTGTCAATGAGTTTTAAAAGCGCTGCACGAATTCTCCGTGTTGTGTTTCAAAATGGAGGGTCATTGTCAAGATTTTGAGAGATGCTCTAAAAGTTGTCTTTGCAAATAGTTTTGATCAGTATTGATGACATCACAAAGGAGGGTTAATTAGTCATTAATCAAACGTAATCTTTTCATTTGTTTCGCCAGTTTCTGTCTGCTATAAACGATATTTTCGTAGTTCGATGGCACGTTTAGTTTTGTTGACATTGTCACTGATAAGGCTGTTGACACTTTTAAAGTAAACAAAGAGAACATTCCATTCATCTGAAATTTCGTGACCAATCTCATTTCCTAACATATCAATTACACATTTGTTCTATAATTCGATTAAGAAAATATTGAGTCCTGATATACAATAACTTTTGTAAGTAAATGTTCAATAGTCAAAAACACTTATAGTTTGGGCCTAAAAAATACATTCTTGATAAGAAATCACAAAATTTTTTAGTAAAACTAATAAAATTTAACCTTAAGTTCAAAATGACAATTTAGGGGTTTCAGTAGCGTATAGAGGGATTTAGAAGAGGATTTATATATTGTAAAAGGGATGGGAAAAGGAGAAAAAAACAAACGTAGAAAGGGGAAATTTTAACTGTTACAATACCCACAATCCATCCGCATCTCCGCGATTTACGTTATGCCTTTGGTAGTAGGACATAGGAACAGTGTTTTGAATACATATATAGTCTGGGTTTGAATCTAGTTGGTACTTGATCATCTTCCTACGCAGAGCCTAAAAGGCCAGTTTCCAAACTGTCATTTTATGCCTTGCTGCATAGCCTTGAGTTTTCTGTGCTTGCTCTCTATACTCTGTAGGGGCACTATAGCAGCACAGAAAAGTAAAGTCTCTGCAGCAAGGCATAAAATGACAGTTTGGAAACTGGCCTTTTAGGCTCTGCGTAGGAAGATGGTACTTGATAAGCACCAAAGCCTTCAATTGAGACCCTTTCCATATTGTCACGGTTTGGTGCTGTTGTAGGACCCAATCAGTGCAGTATCACCACCCTTGCTTCGCTAGTTCCAGTAAATGCATAAAGGTTACACTTCAATGCATAATTACAATGGCAAGGCATGCCTCCCATTCATTACTAATTGCAATGATATGACATCCATTTGGGAAATTTGCTTTGAACAATGTTTTGAGGGTAGAATAGTGCAGTAGTTAGCACATTTGGCTTCAGATTATGAGGTATGGAGTGCGAATCCCCCCAAGCTGGGCGTGGAGAGTAGAGTAGACAGTTGTTCTACAGGCACTAATTATAAGGTTTGGGTTGCAGCCTTGATATAAGTGAAATATTCTTGAAAGTGGCATTAAAATTCAAAAACACCCTTCCCCTAATATTTATTTTTCGATTCATTCACCTTGTCTTGGTTGTTTTGTGAAAATGAAAATAATTTTGAAGGTAATTGAAGTGAAGCCAAAATCACTCCACCTCAACTTGAACATAAATTACATCAACTCAATGTTTTATTAATGAGGAATTCTCAAAATTTTCTTTTAGTAATGTAGAATATACAATGAGGTAAATAATGATTAACAATAAGGGAAATTATATAAGAACACAACAGGAGAAAACTTTAGTTCGATGAACTGTGATCAAAGTTAGAAAATAAACAGCAAATATGTATATTGGTCAAGTGATAAGGGTGAATAAACAAATCAATTAAGAACAAAGCCCCAATGTGTGGTTTGGCAGTTCTCCTGTATTTGTTTCATGTAAGATTGAGCCAAAGCATACACTGAGTAATGAAGATCTATCATCCTGATCAATTAGATAAAAGGTCTTGTGTTGGTCGAGCAACTTAAAGGTTTGATGCAAAAAAATCATAAAACGTGTTAAGTCCAGAGGACCAATAATAAACAAATGTGAATTTAATAATGTTTTTGGTGAACAAAATATTTTGTAATATTTGTTCATGTATGATCAAGTAATATATTAAGTCCTTTACAAATCAGATCATTGAATTGAACAAATATTTTGAGTGTATGATAATTAGTATATTAATAGCATATGTTCAGATTAAACAAAATATGGATTTAATCATGGTTAATTGATATTAGCATAATCCCAAATAGTCTAAAATCTTTGAAAATTTTGTTTCATACAAGAACCAATACATGTAAAGTACATGTATGTTGAAGTTCAATAAAGAACTATCGACAAAAAAATTTTTCAATGTTAATCACATAAACATTTATTTGGAAGTATAATTAAGCCGTATCAATTAAAAATGTATACTAAAAATAAGGTTTTGTCCTAATTGCAGTCCTTCAATATCTATTGCACTTAGTCTTAAATTTAATTTCATAAGTATATATTTTAAGTTATTTATGTACAGGATCGATAAGATAAGTGTTGTGTGGACTCTTAAATAGTATGACAAGTACACATGTTTATCAACAGGATGTCTCAGGAATACATAAGTTTCCACAAATATACATTAAATCATAGGTAAACAGGATGAGTTAAGTACAAAGCTCTCTTGTTAAGATGCACATTCTCTTGTGTAGCTAAATGAACATAGAACAAATGACCCTGAGAAACTCTGATTGGGATGCTGGGACAATGCAGTGTTTGTGTCTCTTAATTACACGCTATTAGCAAAGACATTGATGTTTGTTTCTTATAAGCGGTGTGGAGAGGGGCTTAGTTCGAACATATTGATTGTGATATTTGGTGAGGAACTGAGATCCAAGATAAAAATATAAGCTTGATGTAATTTTCTTTAATTCTCATTTGAACATTTATTGTTCATTTCTTTCTTGAACATAGTTTCATCTACGTCATAAAAATATTTGACTGACATGTTAAATTGGTGACACGTTGAAGTGATTAATTATGGTAATTTCATCTATATTAGTAGATAATGCTGACTGTGAAAAATAGCTCTGATCTGATATTGAAATCAGTATTTGTGATTTCATAATTAAGAAAAACAAACAAATTCATCAACAACCTTCCTTTAATCATCCATAAGAATTTTAGGGGCGGGATAGTGCAGTGGTTAGCGCGTTCGACTTCGGATCAGGAGGTCTGTGGTTCAAATCCAGCCAGGGGCTCGGCAACTTTGTCTGCAGAAGAGAACTGTTCTACACGCAGTCAGGTTTGGGTGCAATGCTACACTGAATTTCAGTGCAGTACCGCCCATGATTGCTAGTTCCAGGTGATGCTCGCAGGTTTCATCGCAATGCATAGCCACAATAGTGTTGTGAGCTTTCTCCCTGCAGTAATACTACCAGCCGCGAATCTGCGATATAAGTGAAATACTCTTGAAGGCGGCAATAAACCCCACATCACCTCACCTCCATTAGAATTCTTCTTAATGCTCATCACGCCAACTTTAAAAATGCCAAACAAAGATGAAATTATTGAAATATCTAACTGTAGTTTCTTGTCATGTTTACTATCTTGTCTAAATGATTAGTGTTAAAATATGGTATGTAATATACTCATAATCCAGGGATATATCTCAAAATAACAATGCTATTTGCCGCACAGCATTATCTTTGTTTTGACCCCTGTAGGTATGTGTGTTAATGTCAAAGCTGAGCATATTCCATATGTTTGACAAGCAAGCTGCTTAAAAGCTCATCTTATCATTGTCAGCAACACTAACAGGAAAATTAGCATTATACTTATACTGATACTGACAAGTAACAGGGTAAAAGTATTTTCAATCTCGACAGGTCATGTTGGTTTTTGTACTTGGTTGCAAAGATTTGTTTGATGGTTTACTTGGTATACAATTATATATAGGTAAACAGGTCAGAAAATCTATGAGTTTTTGGTTTGTAAAGGTAAACTCGGTCTTTTAAAAGGAGATTTGGTTTAATAAAAATCTATTTAGAAAATGATCAAATGAAAATATGATTTAAAACATTGTAATATTTCTTTCTTGTTAGTCTTTGTTGAGTAAACTATGTTAGAAAAAGTAGCATTTTCATTTGAAAGTGCTAATGATAATATGGTAACTTATTTCATATTTGTTAAACAATGTTTCAATTGTAATTCAAATGTGCCAGTTATGTTACTTTGTTGTAAATTATGGCATCAAAGTTATATCCCATAGTAACAACATATAACTGTTATTGATATAAGGTACATTGACTGATTCAAACAGCATTATAAACATATCTCTACATGAAATAAGTGTTATCAGTTTTATCCTGATTAGCAAAGGAGAGTGGATCTACCAAAAAGCTATTGTTTTTAGAATTAGTACCTATGGATTATTTTTGAAGATTTGAAGCAAGCAATTACTGTCATTTCTGATATTTATTATTATCTGTTTGATAGTCCAGATGCAATGCATGGAAACCCTGTCACTAGATGTTAAAATCATATATTGCATAGTCAGCAATATTTTTCAGCATGAACCTGACAGATTGACTTGTGCTTGAAATGTACACTTGTTTATTGCTATCCTGTGTGCTGACCACATGTTACATGTAGTTTTATTGCACATTGAAGATGAATCATGCACTGCTCATCATCATGAACAATACATGATGGATATCAAGAATGCATAAAATGCATTTGTGAACTGAGTACATTTTCAGAAACGGTCTGTTGAAGGCAGCATAAGAGGATCATAAAATCATAGAATGAAATTCTGCTCATCCCTATTTGTAAAATTCATTAGAATCTCTCTAATAAAATGTTTTAAGAACTTATCTCTGGTATATGATATTTGCTTCGAGTTAAAAGTATAAGGAAGTATTAAATTCAAAATACATCAGTCTAAGTAAACCTAGCCTCAATAATACTCGCTTCACTCCCGATATTGAGGCTAGCGAGATACAGTAAGAGGTCGCGTCAGCTGATCATCAGGCGACCTATGACCCTACAAAGTTATACATGTGAAGGCAGACTGTTGCCGCTTGGTAAGCCGAGCCCTTATTGCTCAATTCGATAAGTCGGCTGACGCAAGCACTTACTACATCTTGCTAGACCCAATATCTTGGTGTAGCGAGTATTGTTGAGGCTAGGTTTACTTAGACCGAAAATACATGTTTATCTCGCACTTTGCTGTAACATTTCAAAGCATTATTTAGATAGTGATGCTTTTGATTGTTGTAAGATTTACTTTAAGTATGTTCTTTATATTGAAAGATGTGTTGAACTGGCAGTTATAAGTTGATATTCTTTACTTTAAAAGCGAGAAACCATTCTAGAATGCCAGTTTACAGGAATTACAAAATGTTAATTAAGAGCAATGTTAATCCTTAAATGAACACCAACTGTACATTTGCTCTATTGTGATGACGCCGCTAATGGCTGGAATATTACCCAAGCAGCGTTAAACAATATCTCACCCAGTCTATTGTAATGTTAATTTGGCCAACTTTCATGAGAAAATTTTAGTTAATCAGAATAAACCAAGATCATTGAAATTTGCAGACATAAAATTTATCTACCATTTTGATTTAATAGAGCGGCTGAGATTCATCTATGTCTACACTAAGCTTATTCCAATACTAATCTCGTCCTAATAACCCCAGTGTTTGTACATCAATCACAATTCCCTGTCGTCTATAATCCATAATAATGTAACCCGGTGCCCATTTTTCTGCAAAATGTTTTAATATTTACAACGGCTTTGCGTCCTGTACCAAATAGCTCTATTATTCATCAAGAATAGTCTCAAATCGGCATGATTTGATTGCCGACGGTTTAGTGAGTTTCCGCGGGCGTATTGACTATGCAAGTTTATAGTTATCACATGGTTGTGCACACATCCTTCGGTCATTATGAGGCAATATTTTAGCTGGATTTATGTCCCTGTGATGAAAGAGTACATGCAGTTATTGTTATTGCTGCTTGTCTTGCCCTGGAGTCGATCAGTTGATAGATGGTCAGGTGCTTTATGTTGGGTTTGTGGTAAGTTTGTATAAATTCATTGCTTATTTTTTGGGAAACTTTTTTTGGTGCTTGTCATGTCCTGGGTTCTCTTGGATATAGTTGGCGGGATAGAAAAGTGGTTGGTGCTTTTAGCTTTGGATCAAGAGGTGAATGTGATGAAAGTGTACATGCAGTTATTGTTATTGCTACTCATCTTGCCCCGGAGTCTTAGCATACAGCGTTCGGCTTCGGATCAGGAGGTCCGTGGTTCGAATCCTGCCAGGGGCTCGACAACTTTGTCTGCAGTAGAGAACTATTCTACACGCAGTCAGGTTTGGGTGTAATGCTACACTAAATTTTAATGCAGTACAACCCATGGTTGATAGTTCCAGCCCATGCTCGCAGGTTTCACAGCAATGCATAGTCACAATAGTGTTGCGGGCTTTCTCCCTGCAATAATACTAGGAGCCGCGATATAAGTGAAATACTCTTGAAAGCGGCGTTAAATTCCATATCACCTCACCTCACCTTAGCATACAGGTTTCAGGTGATAGATGGTCAGGTGCTTTATGTTGGGTTTGTGGTAAATTTGTATAAATCTCGGGCTTAGTTTTTGGAAAACTTTTCTTGTTGCTCACCTTGTCCAGGAGATGCAGGGATACAGGAGGCAGGACAGTACAGTGGTTAGTGTGTTTGACTTTGGATCAAGAGGTCTGGGGTTTTGAATACTGCCAGAGGCTCTGCAAGTTTGCAGTAAGGTTTGGGTGAAATGCTTCATTGAATTTCAGTACACCCATGGTTTGCGAGTTCCAGCCGATGCTTGCAGGTTTCATTGCAATGCATAGTCAAAATAGCAGGTTTCTTTACATTATGACCTCATTGAACACTTACCCTCATCCCCAACAGTCGTATAGTCACAATGAATACAAGAAATATACTTATTGGGTTTATACAGACATAGGCTATGGCGTGGATAACCAAAATGAGATAAACCAATCTTGCATGTTTTTAATCTTGTTAGTTTTATGCACTTTTTTGTTTAGATTGAAGCTCTTTCTCATACATTAAGTAAACAATATCAAAAAGTTTGTTGTTTTAAACTGTCAAGATAAGCCAATTGAATATTTCTCAAAGGTCTATAAATATAGGTCCAAGTTTGATAAATATTGGAAAAGCTGATTTAATTTAATATGATAAAAGTTCTCATGTTTCAATAGGAGCCAATATTGCCGAGAAAAGATATAAATTTTATTCATAGACTAAACTAAATCAAAGATTGTGCCCGTAAATTTTGAAGTAGGATATCTCAAGAGTGTTGCATCGTTGCGCGCTAAATCTAATCTCTACTCTTGCCAAAGGCTGAAATTTAAGATTTTCATGTTTTATTTCACACATTTAGCATTTTAAGAAATGAAGAATATTGAACTGAGTCTATCAGGGGAAATTAAGACTGAAGGGTAATATTGCATTCTGGCTCTTTGCATGAAGAATTGCTCCCAGTTTGTGGCAAGGAAGTCGTCTTTTGAGACACTGAGAAAGGTACCAAAATTGATGGATTTGATTTGTCCATCCAGGACTGTATTCCCTGAGTATAAAAAAGCAATTAACTCTTGCTTATATGTTTTATGGCTTTACAAGATAATTAATTGGTTTGTGTCTATGAAGACACTCTTGTGGAATATCTTTGAAACAGAAATTGAGATATGTGATTTTGTCTTTTACGTAAAATAAGAATGAAAATCTTGAAATGTAAGAAAGCTCAGTTGGATTTATTTATGTCTGAATAGGAACCCTGAATTGAAAGCCAAAAATTTTATTTTTTTGGGAGAAGTTATGTGTCTATAAATATCTTTCATGATCTATGAAAAGTTCTCTCTTTATGGCAGTCTTGACACGAAACTATCCTTTAGCGATTTTAGCTAAACATGAGTACAGTAGAACACGGATATAACAAACTCGCATATAGCGAACAATCAGATAAAGCAGAAACAAATTTAAGTCCCTCAAAAGCCCTATGTATGGTGGCCAAACGCGAGTAGCGAACACCGTATATAGCAAACTAAATTCTTTGGTCCCTTGGAGTTCATTTTATCCGTGTTCTACTGAATACAATTATTCCACGTTAAAGTCCTTTTTGTCAAGTTGATAAGCCCAAATATTCTTGAAACTGCTTGAGGTCAAACCGAATAATGGTCTCCAATAAGCAACTTTGTCATTTCAGGCTGTCGGTCTGTAAGTCTACAGAAAATATGAGGGATTTAAAAGTAAATTGGGTATGATATGAGTTAGGGCAATTAGAGATTATTCTTGTCAAAATCAAAGCCATTTAAAGGGGCAGTAGCACGTTTTTTGATAAATTTACATTTTAAATATTTCACTTATAATTGTAAGTAAATGCTAAATGTATCATATTGACAGTGTCAACAATCTCATTACACAAGCCAATCACCCATAGTCAGAGGACAAAGAATGAGGCTTCACATAAAATCCATTGGCGGCCATTTTTGTGTGAACACCTTTAATTCATTTTTGTAAGAGAAATGAATCGCATGGCTGAACTTTACGTTATATATTTGAATTATTACTGCTCCATTTAGTTTAAATACATTGTCTTTCAATTGGAACCATTAATTTTCATTTTCCTGACATCACCTCATATCCCCCCAAAAAACGTGCTACTGCCCCTTTAAGGAAACTCTGTAATTGATCTGTTAGATTGTTCACACTTTTGTTAAAGAAATATTAGTTATCTTTTTGAGAATAAACTTCACCTGAAAATGCTGTTGGTGGCATAAAATACATTCATCACCAAGAGCAAAAACGATTTTCTAATGTGCTTTGTGCATATTCTTGTGCAGGCTTTCAAATGAATTTCAAAAAGGTAGCAAAGCGGAACAAATTTGAAAGGTAAAGAGGTGCATTCACACAGGAAGGGGGTAAAATCTATTTCAATTATTTCTTGGAATAATTCTGCATAAAGAACAAAAACTAAGACAGGAAGGTCTTGAAAGTTGAAGAAGTAATAAGTTTGCATAAAATAAATTTATTTAAATTTTGTTTATTTGTCCATTTTATGAAAAACCATTTTAATTCCAAAGGGGAGATGATTGAGGTAAATCCCTGGCACTGATAGCAAGCTAGTTTCTTAGGGTGAGGAAGTACATTTGTGAGAAATAAGCCAGATCTATTACTTCGGGTCAATTTTGTGATAAGACCGTGGCCTTGAGGTGAATAAGACATGTTTAGTAATGTCTTTGAAGATGTCTTCTAATCTTGATCTAAAGCCATAACCTTAACTTCAATTCTGACTGTTCTGACTATTTTGACTATTCTTCATTCTTTGAATCTTGGAATCTCTTTAATAAAGAGTAGTGGTAAGTCCCTCAGTTGGTAGGTGTGTGCCATTCAACCAGTGTTGCCTCCTTGCTTACTTGGCCCTCAGCATTAAAAGGATAGAACTTTGCTTGAACTGACACTTGCACTGTGGCTGAAGGGTGCACAAATTTGTTTATAGAATCTACTTTGTAATGAGGACAATAAAGAATCATCATCATCATCATCATCATTGTCGGACATCTGACATTGTCATCCATTATCATCAACCTTACAATCAACCTTACCATACCTCTTTTGAATGATTTGGCCTTCATCAAAAGTTTGAAACAGATTTCGCCTGAATTGATGAATATCATGAATATTTTGAAAGGTATTTCTATTTCTAACATAGTTATAAGACTGTAGACGAAAGGTTAAGTTAGGTTGAAGACTTAAAAGCATTTGGCAATGAGATAGTCATGAGCTGGAGATAAGGTGAGATGTATCAGTGAAATGAAGGCAATCATAGCCTGAAATACATCTTCATCATGTCGAGTGATGGGGTGGATTCAGTGCAGAGACTCTGACAGATAAAGTTTTGATGTTTATGTCTTGATTGGATGTCGGTGTTCATAGTCTACAGACAGTTATCAGTTTTCTGCTTTTACATTTCTTCATAAAACTGGGGATGTTAGGTTCTTTGGTACTGTTGTTCAAGTTTGAAGTTGCAATAAGATTTATTGAATTACTCATTTTTGAGAACAATCAATGTTTGGCAATCACTGTTAGGTGTTTGCTGCTTTTACATTTCTTCATAAAACTGGGGATATTAGGTTCTTTGGTACTGTTGTTCAAATTTTTGGAAAATAATAATTTTTCGGGAATTTTTGTCAATGATGTGCTTTTCTGCTATGTTCTCGTATGTTTCATTCTTCTCAATAGTGCTTTCAATGGAAGATCTAGAAATGTGTAGGAATTGGTTCACATAAGTAGAAAGGGAGTTCCACTCAAATTTTCTATAGAATTTCAGAAAACTGTGTACCTCCCTCTTTGATTGGCTGCTGTCTTCAATTGAACTCTCAGGGGCGGGATAGCGCAGTAGTTAGCATGTTGGGCTTTAGATCAAGAAGTCTGTGGTTCGAATCCCACCATAAACTGATATCACATAGTCTTTTAAATTTCTGACATAAACTGTATATTCTACTAGCAAAAGATAAATTTGCCTTCATTCTAGTATCAGAAAAATGTCAGCCTTTAGGCTTTTTACACTCGACGATACCAACACCAAAAACCCTTCCTCCTTCACTGTATTGAAAATTATCTTATGAAATAAGGGCAGTTCGACAGCCCGGTACCTGGTTACTTTTGGTCCGGGCTGGTACCTTTTTGAGCTTTTTTTAAATTTTACCATTGTATTTTACATACCCGTTTTGGGCCGACTACTTTCAAGCTCATTTAAAACACTGCTGAAATGGATGCAACCACCTCCATTCTCTGAGCAGGAATAGTCAATTGACCTGATAAAAGGTATCCATGAGTTGATAAGTTAAAATTACATTCGGCCCATGATCCTTTCAACGGACGCCTTTCTGTGAGAGCTAAAGTGCAACGTTGGACAAATAGCAACTACCGATGTTTGTTCCATCTTTTCATGTAGTTAGCCTATTAAAACTGTGACATTCCATTTGATGTATTCCCCATGAGAGATGTTTTGTCTAGACTGCGTTTATTTCTTTGAATTCATGTTGATCACACTGTTGGCTCTGCTCTTTGATCATACAATTGCTAACAAATTGAATTTGGCAGCATGCTTTAGAAGTGATTTTACGGGTGCTTCAAACAGAAGAACACTGTCACTTGTAATGAAATTGTAATCTTGACAGTAATATTTGAATCCAATGAAAGATAGTGAAATTAAGTTTTGAATTGTCATTATATCATTATCTCCAAATGATTTCTCCTTTGTGATTGCCGTAATAAATTTGTGTCATGCAGATTGAAAGTAATTAGATCGGCCAATGAAGCGTCCACTAGAATTCAAAATAAAAAGAATTTATATTGTTTTAATCACACCCTCTGTTGTGAATAGATTTATAATGACTTTGGAACAGCGCTGAAATCTGCTGATGAAAGGACTTTAACAATGAAACTTGATCCATTGTGTGAAATAGTATGATGTTAATTTGGAAAAGCTTTTAAACCTGTTTCCGTAATTTTCTAAAAGCATCGATTGAATGTAAGGGAAGGATAAAAAATGACATTGATTTGTCCGTTACAATGAATGAAATTAAGGAATTCTTTTGTGTAAATATTCCTGATTTTTAAAAAGTGTTTTTTAAATGTGTCCAAATTCAATTAATCTGAGATAATTTCTGTCTCTTAGTGTCTCCACCATTGTCGAATTTCCTGATGTGATTGGTGTCCAAGAAACTTAAATCCACGCATTTTAAGCAACTCTCTCTAACAAACCAGATATCAAGAAAAGAAAAAATCGTAAGACTTCAGTTACTATAGGTCTTGTTCAGTTTGAACCCAAGAGCCTAATAGATTATTGGTGTATTCCCTGCTACAAATACACCAATACAAGAGAATTAGAACATTTCCAATTTATCAAGTAATTTCATTGTCATAATTAGCAATTAAATTAACACTTGTAACACTATATTTGGGATCCTGCTATCTGCATTAGAACAAATTGGATGGCAAAATGGGCGAGTTGGTTAGTTGTTGGCATGGTCCATGCAAAGCTGGCAGTGTTGCCTGAATGGTGTTGGTTAATCCCATAACTGAATTCGTAGAGAAAAGTACAAGAATTGTACTATTGCAGATATTGGTATCCCAAATATAGCATACTTGTTCACTGTCTGAATAGCATCCATCTCTAAGGAATATACCTGTTTACTTAACACAACTATCAACCGAAACAATAAGTAGGGAACACTGACATTTATTTTCTTATAAGTTGAGAGAGGGGGTTTGTCTTAGTCTTACACACAGACACTTGAGCATATAATTCACCCCATGGAAGCAAGTCTAGATCTGGGCTGCTTTAGCTGAAAATCTCCATTTGTCTGAGGCTCCTTTTAATTTTTTTAATAAAATAAGATTTTTATTAAAAAAAATTTCAGAGACTAAATATAAGTCTAGGGTTTGTCTCTAATCCAACAAAGCTGGATGGTTTCACCATAATGCATAACAACAAATTGTGTCCCCAATGGAATCACAGATACTACACCAAGCCATTTGCTGAAAGTGTTTTTCGTAAAACATTTGATACACCTCAACATCATGGCTTTTATGTCATGAAAGATTTGAATTTCACAATTTTGTGTTTGACCAAAGTTTAATTTCAGCCAATACACCCCAAACTGGCATTACACTCTTAATCTGTGTGTAAAGGAAATAGTTGCTGAAATGTCTTGAAGCAAACATTTCTCTGTTGGTCGTTAATCTTGTGCATAGTCTTTTAAATTTTTTAGCTCATCTGGCCTGTAAGGCCCGATGGGCTTATGGCATGGCATGGTGTCCGGCGTCAATCCATCCGTCCGTCCGTAAACTTTGTGGAATTTCGACTTCTTCTCCAGAACCATAAGGCCTAGAAAGCTGAAACTCTGTGTACAGACTCCTTGGCTAGTGAGGATTATAAATTGTAGCTTTGGTAGCCCTGTGACCCCTAATAAGGGCCACAGGGGCCACACCCTAAAAACCTATTTTCATCTTCTTCTCCAGAACCATAAGGCCTAGAAAGCTGAAACTTTGTGTACAGACTCCTTGGCTAGTGAGGATTATAAATTGTAGCTTTGGTAGCCCTGTGACCCCTAATAAGGGCCACAGAGGCCACGCCCTAAAAAACAATTTTCATCTTCTTCTCCAGAACCATAAGGTCTAGAAAGCTGAAACTTTGTGTACAGACTCCTTGGCTAGTGAGGATTATGAATTGTAGCTTTAGTGGCCCTGTGACCCCTAATAAGGGCCACAGGGGCCACGCCCTTAAAACCTATTTTCATCTTCTTCTCCAGAACCATGAGGCCTAGAAACCTAAAACTTTGTGTACATACTCCTTGGCTAGTGAGGATTAAAAATTGTAGCTTTGGTGGCCCTGTGACCCCTAATAAGGGCCACAGGGGCCACGCCCTAAAAAACAATTTTCATCTTCTTCTCCAGAACCATAAGGTCTAGAAAGCTGAAACTTTGTGTACAGACTCCTTGGCTAGTGAGGATTATGAATTGTAGCTTTAGTGGCCCTGTGACCCCTAATAAGGGCCACAGGGGCCACGCCCTAAAAGCCTATTTTCATCTTCTTCTGCAGAACCATGAGGCCTAGAAAGCTGAAACTTTGTGTATAGCCTCTTTGAAGAGTGAGGATTATAAATTGTAGCTTTGGTGGCCCTGTGACCCCTAATAAGGGCCACAGGGGCCACACCCTAAAAACCTATTTTCATCTTCTTCTCCAGAAGCATAAGGCCTAGAAAGCTGAAAATTGTGTACAGACTCCTTGGCTAGTGAGGATTGTAAATTGTAGCTTTGGTGGCCCTGTGACCCCTAATAAGGGCCACAGGGACCACACCCTAAAAGCCTATTTTCATCTTCTTCTGCAGAACCATGAGGCCTAGAAAGCTGAAACTTTGTGTATAGCCTCTTTGAAGAGTGAGGATTATAAATTGTAGCTTTGGTGGCCCTGTGACCCCTAATAAGGGCCACAGGGGCCACACCCTAAAAACCTATTTTCATCTTCTTCTCCAGAAGCATAAGGCCTAGAAAGCTGAAACTTTTCGTACAGACTCCTTGGCTAGTGAGGATTATAAATTGTAGCTTTGGTAGCCCTGTGACCCCTAATAAGGGCCACAGGGGCCACACCCTAAAAACCTATTTTCATCTTCTTCTCCAGAACCATAAGGCCTAGAAAGCTGAAACTTTGTGTACAGACTCCTTGGCTAGTGAGGATTATAAATTGTAGCTTTGGTAGCCCTGTGACCCCTAATAAGGGCCACAGAGGCCACGCCCTAAAAAACAATTTTCATCTTCTTCTCCAGAACCATAAGGTCTAGAAAGCTGAAACTTTGTGTACAGACTCCTTGGCTAGTGAGGATTATGAATTGTAGCTTTAGTGGCCCTGTGACCCCTAATAAGGGCCACAGGGGCCACGCCCTTAAAACCTATTTTCATCTTCTTCTCCAGAACCATGAGGCCTAGAAACCTAAAACTTTGTGTACATACTCCTTGGCTAGTGAGGATTAAAAATTGTAGCTTTGGTGGCCCTGTGACCCCTAATAAGGGCCACAGGGGCCACGCCCTAAAAAACAATTTTCATCTTCTTCTCCAGAACCATAAGGTCTAGAAAGCTGAAACTTTGTGTACAGACTCCTTGGCTAGTGAGGATTATGAATTGTAGCTTTAGTGGCCCTGTGACCCCTAATAAGGGCCACAGGGGCCACGCCCTAAAAGCCTATTTTCATCTTCTTCTGCAGAACCATGAGGCCTAGAAAGCTGAAACTTTGTGTATAGCCTCTTTGAAGAGTGAGGATTATAAATTGTAGCTTTGGTGGCCCTGTGACCCCTAATAAGGGCCACAGGGGCCACACCCTAAAAACCTATTTTCATCTTCTTCTCCAGAAGCATAAGGCCTAGAAAGCTGAAAATTGTGTACAGACTCCTTGGCTAGTGAGGATTGTAAATTGTAGCTTTGGTGGCCCTGTGACCCCTAATAAGGGCCACAGGGACCACACCCTAAAAGCCTATTTTCATCTTCTTCTGCAGAACCATGAGGCCTAGAAAGCTGAAACTTTGTGTATAGCCTCTTTGAAGAGTGAGGATTATAAATTGTAGCTTTGGTGGCCCTGTGACCCCTAATAAGGGCCACAGGGGCCACACCCTAAAAACCTATTTTCATCTTCTTCTCCAGAAGCATAAGGCCTAGAAAGCTGAAACTTTTCGTACAGACTCCTTGGCTAGTGGGGATTGTAAATTGTAGCTTTGGTGGCCCTGTGACCCCTAATAAGGTCCACAGGGGCCACGCCCTAAAAACCAATTTTCATCTTCTTCTGCAGAACCATGAGGCCTAGAAAGCTGAAACTTTGTGTATAGCCTCTTTGAAGAGTGAGGATTATAAATTGTAGTTTTGGTTGCCCTGTGACCCCTAATAAGGGCCACAGGGGCCACACCCTAAAAACCTATTTTCATCTTCTTCTCCAGAAGCATAAGGCCTAGAAAGCTGAAACTTTGTGTACAGACTCCTTGGCTAGTGAGGATTATAAATTGTAGCTTTGGTTGCCCTGTGACCCCTAATAAGGGCCACAGATGCCATGCCCTTAAAACCTATTTTCATCTTCTTCTGCAGAACCATGAGGCCTAGAAAGCTGAAACTTTGTGTATAGCCTCTTTGAAGAGTGAGGATTATAAATTGTAGCTTTGGTGGCCCTGTGACCCCTAATAAGTGCCACAGGGGCCACACCCTAAAAACCTATTTTCATCTTCTTCTCCAGAAGCATGAGGCCTAGAAAGCTGAAACTTTTTGTACAGACTCCTTGGCTAGTGAGGATTATGAATTGTAGCTTTAGTGGCCCTGTAATAAAGGCAACATGAACGTCCTTCAAATCTATGTTCATCTTCTTCTCCTGAAGTATAAGGACTAGAAAACTGAAACTTGTCGCCTATATACTTAATTTTATGATTGGTGCCCTTGTGGCCTCTACAAAGGGGGAATCACATTGGCCACACTCTACAGCATAATTGATGATGAAGCCTGATGAGCTACAGAGCCAATGGCTCTATTTTTATTTGGCCAAAGTTTAATTTCAGCCAATACACCCCAAACTGGCATTACACTCTTTGGTCATAAATCTTGTGCATAAATCTTGTGCATAGTTTTGTAACATTGCTTTTAGGAGAGGTTTTGTGCTGTTAATTCTAGTATTGCATGTCTTGTATTAGTAAATTGATAAAGAGTAGAACATAACCATGTTTGTGTTGATAGTGAGATTGTCTAACAGTATTACTTAGAGATAATGTCCATTTATAAGTCTAGACAGCCTTTACAGCATTCAGAGTTATCCTTTGCATGGCCAATTCAATTTAATGGCTAATTCTTTGATGATAGGCCAATGAACGTTAGATGAAGGTCAATGAACAAAATGAAGATGAGAAATGTTTAACAACTTATGGCAATATGTTTGCTGTAATGGTTAAATATCTATTTATCATCCTGATAAGACTGCTAAAGGTTACTGTTGCCCATCTTGTGAGATGAATGTTCTTATGACATTTATGGTAATTTTTCTCTATCATAGTCTGCCATTTGATGTGACAAATTTACTGTTAATAAGAAATAGCTTATTGATGTTATGTGGAACAGATTTTATGGCATTTGAAATTGCAAACTCTTATAAAGTGGTGTTAAGGAGAATACAGTAGAACATGGATAAAACAAACTCCAAATTTAGTTCGCTATGTCCGGTGTTCGCTATACACATATAATTTTAATTTTATTATATAATGACAGGACTTCAAAATTTGTTCACTATATGCGAGTTTGCAATATCCGTGTTCTACTGTAGTAAAGTTTACTTGGAACTCTGTCTTTAGTCTCTGCAAAATAATTCTGAAAAATGTCTAAAAAACTAGTTTTGAATATAAAGAGGAGCCTATGACAAATGGCTAGTTCACTTCAGGCATAGACTTGCTTTTCTAGAGGTAAAGTTAGGTCAAAATATTATTAACTATAGTCTTAAAGGGGCAGTAGCACGTTTTTTGACAATTTTATATTTTAAATATTTCACTGATAACTGTAAGTTAACGCTAAATGTATTATTTTGACAGTATCAAAAATCTTATTACACAAGCCAATCATCCATAGTCAGAGGACAAAGTATGAAGATTTACATTAAATCCATTGGCGGCTATTTTGTGTGAACACCTTTAATTCATTTTGTGTAAGAAAAAGCAATCGCATGGCTAAACTTTACGTTATATTTTTGAATCATTACTGCTCCATTTAGTTTAAATACATTGTCTTTCAATTGGAACTATTAATTTTCATTTTCCTGACATCACCTTATATTCCCCCTAAAAACGTGCTACTGCCCCTTTAATGTATGACTAGGTCCCTTTTTGGGACACGGCTAATGGATGAAATATTTCCCAAGCGGAGTAAAACAATAACTCACTCACTCACCCTATTTTGGAAGGCAATTCTTAACAAAGTGACAAATTCTTGTAATTAACATACATTTCTTTCAACTGGCTTCGAAAAAGTGTAACATTAATAAAATCGCTATCTAAGATTTGAAGTATCTGTTAAGGAATCCATTTACTAAATTGACACGATTCCCTCTCAAATAAATTGATTGATGATCTAGCAAAGCAATATATTGAGGAAATATTTGATAAAGGATGATTGAAATATTAGCTGTTTGCATGTCCGTTCTACTGAAAGTCCTCTGATAACACCAAATCATGTTTTCTTCAATATTCAGATGCTTTTATTAGTCTGGATGCTCTTATAGTAAGAAGTCATCTTGTTTACATCAATATTCAGTTGATTCTACGATATTACTTAGAGGTAATGTCCGTTTATTAGTCTAGACATCCGAGTTAGGGCAATCATGACATTTTGATATTAATGTTCCGCTGTCATGTTTTTTAGCTAACTGTATTATCTTTTACAGAATGTTACGATATGAGAAAAGAATTTGTGATTTTGGCCATGTTTATAGTCTTGTCAATTTATAAATAAGGGTTGACCACTTTAGGTTCCAGACATTCATTTAGATAATGTAGTTAAGGGTCAAATCCTGCGAATAAAGGTTTTGCATTGACTGTGATGGGAAATACTTTTCTTATATCATTCATTTATGAATTGAAATTTGGGTTACAGGTTGTCCTGATGATATTTTTGATCACGTTTTTAGGCAGTTATAAAAATTATATTAAAAGAAAATTTGCTTGAGGCATGTTCACTGATATCTTTTTTCTGCGATCATACGCTCAGAATCTAAAAATAGACACAGACAGAAAGTTTTAGACCGAGATCTATTGATAAATTTTGCGGCCATTTTCAAAGCTTTCAAATGTGAAATATCTCTTCAGAGAAATGGCAACAAAAACATTTGATCATTATCATGGACATTATCATAGCAGGGTTTGAGCATAATATTGAATGTGTTTATTCAATGAACCATAGGTGAGATGAGGTGATGTGGGGTTTATCACCACTTTCAAGAGTATTTCATTCATATCATGGCTGCCAATGTTATTTCAGTGAGAAAAACCGCAACACAATTGTGGTGAAACCTGCGAGCATCGGCTTGAACTAGTGAACCATGGGTGATACTACGCTGAAATTCAGTGTAGCATTGCACCCTAACTTGACTAAAACAAACTCCTTTACTGCAGACAAAGTTGCCGAGCCCCTGGCGGGATTCAACCACGGACCTCCTGATCCGTAGCCGAACGCGCTAACCACTGCGCTATCACGCCCCCTCAATGAACCATAACTGATGCAACTTTGATTTAAAGATGCATATTCAATATCCACATAAACATGTTTTTGAAAGAAGCTAATTTGAAGTCGGCAGAATTTAATGTTACAATAGATTAATGGTTGTTACAAGAAATGTATTGGAACAGCATTCGATCAATTTAGGTTATAAAGAGGACTTTATCAACAGAATTGTGCCACAAGAGTCTACAGTGTAGTTTGATTGGATCTATTTGTGGAGTTCATTAACAATACAATGGCCTCTCAATCTGTAACGAACTGTTCCATTTTGTCGAAAGTGATTTTGTCAATGTTATCTTCCATCACAAATTTGTACATGATTGCCTGAGAGATGTTTTCATTGTGTGTGTGTTTTTCCTAACTTTGCAAATTGGTTTGTAAATAACAAGAATTTTCAAAAATGGTTGAAAATCAAAATTAACTTCCATTGAAAGTTTGCAATAACGAATTTCTATCCAACATAGTAAAATAATTTATTAACGTTTGTCAAATGTAAGAAATTATGAAATTCAAATTGCTCAATGGACATATTAAAAAAACATAGTCATGGCACACAAACATTGTGGTTATAAAAAAATTAGTTTTATTAACTTCATAATCTTATTTCTCTTTGTTTTAGTGGGTGTACGATTTGTGGGCCTCAGTTCTATATTCGTAGATATCAAAATTACCATTAACAGCTTCGCCAGACAGAAGCATACTTACCCGTCAGTCATGTATGAAATATATTCCATCATGTTTTCCAAATAATCACTCTCGTTATAACTCTCTTGTTATGTATGTCTGGGAAACGGAGACAAATAAATGTCTTTGTCAATAACATCGGGATAATGACGCTGAGGATAGGCCAGATAACCCCAGGACAGTAATAAGACGTCTTCAATTTGTGATTCCATTATCTATAGATAATGGTTATGATGTGATCAGTTTCTTTGTAATGGCGTGATTTCTCTTTCGGTGTAGGTGGGAGATTTCCAAGAAAATGAGTGAATTATTTTGAAATGGGAATTGAGATGTGAATTTTTCCTGATATTGAGTTATTTGTAAGGTTTAAAAACTGGTATTTGCATATCATTATCATGTACATGTAAACCTCAGGCGTCATATTTGTGTTGTTGTCGAATTCTTAAACCTCCTTTCAGGGCCATATGCAACATCACAGTGACATTCTATAGAATTTTGCTCTTTTTTGTTCATGAAACATGGACATTGTTGGCACTTTCCCTAAAACAGTAACAACTACCTCTAGGAGGAAGTTGACAAAGAATCAGAGATTTCTATAATAAAAAATTAACATTTAATTTTGTTGGTGATAGCATATTTCTAATTTACAGTAATTTTCTAAAGTGCTTTGTGATGCCTTAACCTTGAAGTAGATTGTGCAGTAGCAGTCACATTCACACAATCTGTTAGTTTGTTTCTACTTCCTTTTATGTTTATGATAATAGTTTGTAGATGTTCAACAAAAGAACAAAACCCTTGTAATCTTTAAACCTTGATGATGACATATTTTTTGATAACATATAACATTATGATGGTTCTTTCTTATCAAGTTTGATCTCATAGGCGATCAATTGCACATTAACAAAAGCTTGTATGAAACCAAAGTGATTTTATGGTCTCTTCTTTCAGAAGTGCATGCCCAAAGCTGACAAGACTTATCTCCCTTGCATTACAAGGCAGTTGGCCAGTGGTGGTAAGTATTAACTTCTTGAAGCAGTTTTTGTATATAACGCTAATTAAATTTCATGAGAAATAGTGAATGCAATAATTCTCTCACATTGTGATTCGGTTCTTCATGGTTGTCACAATATTCAAAGTGACTACAATTTCGTAAGTGGTGGCAATTCTGATTGAAATGTTTTATTTTTGTATTGTAAAATTAATCAATGATGGAGAGAATTATTACAGTACTTGTTGAAGTTGTTCCTTCAACTATGCAAAGTGTTGAAGCAGAAATTGGAAAGTTAGAAAGTTTGAAAATTTGAACTTTAACTGAACAATTGTTCGGTTAAAGTTCCTTAAGGGACATAACTCTTCTAGTCCTGTGTGAATTTGTCCACATCGGTAAAACTGAGCAGTCCTTTTTGCCATAGCTATAGACAGAACATTGCGTTGACAGACACGGGAAGCTTTGATGTTTCAAATGAAGGACACCCTTGAAAGGTTCATCTAACAAATCAAATGTTTTGATGCAAGTTAATGGTTGTTTCACTCTTTTACTTTGGATTTCTGTTTGCTTGATTTTGATCGATGAATAGGTCTTGGATTTCAGTTTAACATCTTTATTCTTTGCTTTTTAAGCCAATCTAATTTGTAAGGTAATTTGCGTTTGGGAATGAGAGATCAATCTGGTTGCATGTGTTTTAGTGTTGGTGATTAAAACGCTAGTTTAGTAAAGTTAAACATGAAGGAACTTCTTTAAAAAAATCTGCATATCCTAAATGTTTCTCAAAATTATAAAGGCATTAAAGCATGTCGTAAGTATTGAAGCTATCAAATTTAAACATTTACAAAGTGCAAAAAAAATTGTGTAGGCATCCTATTAAAATCTAGTAACCTTAAGCAATTAGCGTAAGCTGCTACTAACGACTTTCTCTGAGTAATGTCCTGCTTGGTTTTATGGGCAAGTTAATATTTCAGGGGAAGTTTGGAGTTTGATGGAGAGGATGGTTTGTTTGTTTGTGATGTTTGTACTTGGGTACGCTCATTTGTCTAAAGGAAGGAAGAGATGAAAGAGTTATTTTAGGGGAAAGGGGGTAGGAAGGGGTTAGTAAGGAATTAGTGGAAAGATTTTTACAGGCAAATTTGAAAGAAGAATAGATTGTTTTTTGGTTTCTGTTGATGTTGTTGATGGGACAGGAGACAAATGATAAATTATATTAAAAGGTAAGACTTTTAGTTCATCGGGGTTTGCTCATCTGGCTTGAAAGGCCCGGTGGGCCAATGACATGGCATGGTGTCCATCTGTCCGTAAACTTTGTGCATTTTCATCTTCTCCAGAAGCATAAGGTCTAGAAAGCTGAAACTTTGTGTACAGATAAAAAATTGTAGCTTTGGTGGCCCTGTGACCCCTAATAAGGGTCACAGGGGCCACACCCTTAAAACCTATTTTAATCTTTTTCTCGAGAAACGGTAGGCCTAGAAAGCTGAAACCTTATGTACATAATACTTGACTAGTGAGGAATATAATTCATAACTTAGGTGACTCTTTGGCCCCTTATAAGGGTCATACCCTTAAAACCTATTTTCATCTTTTTAAGCTGAAGCCTTGTCTACAGACTCCAAAGTTAGATAAGGAGTATTCTAAATTGTACATTTGGTGACCCTGTGGACCCTACTAAGAGGAGAACCACATTTGCCACACCCTAAAGCAAAATTTATATGAAGCCTGATGAGCTACAAAGCCAATGGCTCTATTTTTAGCTCATCAGGACTGAAAGTCCAGATGGGCTTATGGCATGGCCCGGCGTCCGGCGTCCGTCCGTCGTCCGTCCGTCGTCCGTCGTCCGTCCGTAAACTTTTGACACTTTCGACTTCTCCTCATGAACCATACACATTAGAGAGCTGAAATTTTGTGTACAAGTACCTTAGCATATGGAGATTCTAATTTGTAACTTTGGTGACCCTGTGACCCCAAATAGGGTCACAGGGGTCACAACTTTAAAAACCTATTTTCATCTTCTTCTCCAGTTCTAAAAGGACTAGAGAGTTAAAAATGATATGTGCAGACTCCTTGGCCAATGGGGATTCTAATTTGTAACTTTGGTGACCCTGTGATCCCAAATAGGGTCACAGGGGTCACAACCTTAAATACCTATTTTCATCTTCTTCTCCAGTTCTAAAAGGACTAGAGAGTTAAAAATGATATGTGCAGACTCCTTGGCCAATGGGGATTCTAATTTGTAACTTTGGTGACCCTGTGATCCCAAATAGGGTCACAGGAGTCACAACCTTAAATACCTATTTTCATCTTCTTCTCCAGTTCCAAAAGGAGTAGAGAGTTAAAAATGATATGTGCAGACTCCTTGGACAATGGAGATTCTATTTTGTAACTTTGGTGACCCTGTGACCCCAAATAGGGTCACAGGGGTCACAACCTTAAAAACATATTTTCATCTTCTTCTCCAGTTCTAAAAGGACTAGAGAGTTAAAAACGATATGTGCAGACTCCTTGGCCATTGGGGATTCTAAATTGTAGATTTCGTGACCCCATGACCCCAAATAGGGTCACAGGGGTCACAACCTTAAAAACCAATTCTCATCTTCTTCTCCAGTTCAAAAAGGTCTAGAGAGTTAATATTGATATGTGCAGACTCCTTGGACAATGGGGATTCTAATTTGTAACTTTGTTGACCCTGTGACCCCAAATAGGGTCACAGGGGTCACAACCTTAAAAAACTATTTTTATCTTCTTCTCAAGTTCCAAAAGGTCTAGAGAGCTGAAATTATATGTGCAGACTCCTTAGCCAAATAGGGATTCTAAATTGTAGATTTCGTGACCCCATGACCCCAAATAGGGTCACAAGGGTCACAATCTTAAAAACCTATTTTTCTCCATTAGATGACAGTCTATGGCAAATTTATTTCTCCTTGGATATTTTAGTGTGGACTTCTTTCACTGTCTGATGTTGGCGATCTAGAAAGTGTTGAATAATAATAGGTTTTCTTGCAATAGGTAACATCAGTTTCATTTTTAGCTCATCTTGCCTGTATAAAGCAAACTTGATATGATGCCTGATGAGCTACAGAGCCAATGGCTCTATTTTTTTGTTTTAAATGCGGAATTTTTAAGATTAATAATTTTAGAATAGTTGACCATCCTCTATGGAAGAGGAGGAGCGAGTAGGGAGATAAAATATTTTCCAATTAGCTCCACTAGTTTGTAATGTTTATAACCAATCACTTATGATCCTCTTGAATTATTCAGATTTATTCCAATTTTTAAATGTCAAAGAAGACAAGTGTAAGTCTAGACAGGTTTAACCAGTTGGAGAAATGTTTTATGAACATTTGGTTGGAATAACATTGAAATGTTTGAAAAAAATCCTCCAATCAGTATTTTGAATATTAAATTACATCTCCTCGGCTTTTCAAAGTTGTTTTGTGTGTTTTCTCTTTCAAGTGGATTTGATGTGTGTATTTGTGAATCAGGTGTTATTGCTTACACTTGACATAAGGTTCGGGTGATCATGACATTTCTTGGTCTGGGATGGGTTTGTGGCAACTGCTAACCCAGCAAAAGCCATTACGGTTGAATGGAATAGATTTGATATGTTATTGTCATCCATTGCTTGATTTTTCATGATAGGATTTTACACCATTCTTTTCTTTTATTATGACAAAATGACATGAATTCAAGGTTGAATCATTTCATTTCTTGGAATGCATTGTAAAGTTCAAAGAAGTTTATTTATAAAGGTTTTTTCATCTTCTTTATAAAATGGAAAAATTGCTTGAATTAAAGTTTGCTGCGTTTGCAGTCTCTCTAGCCATGGTATGAAAAGTTCCAGAGCTTTTATCAACTAAAGTTAAAAGTTACTTCAAGAGTTACTAGTTTGAATCCTGCCATGGGCTGGGTGACAATGTCTGTCGTTCTACACGCAGTAAGGTTTGGGTGCAATGCTACACTGAATTTCAACGCAGTACCACCAATGGTTTGCTAGTTCCAGCCGATGCTCACAGGTTTCACTGCAATGCACAGCCACAATAGTGTTTCGGGCTTTCTCCCTGGAATAATATTAGTAGCCAAGGTAAATGTGAAATAGTCTTGAATGCGGCGTTAAATCCCAGATCACCTTACCTCTTTTATTATGACAAAATGACTTGAATTTAAGTTTGAATTTTTTGATTTCTTGCAATCCGTTGTAAAGTTCAAATAAGTTTATTTATAAAGTTTCATTTTATCTTCTTCATAAAAATTGCTTGAATTAAAGTTTGCTACATTTTATGTCTTCTTAGCCATCGTATGAAGGTTCCAAGGATTTTTACCCTTTACTTTTGCTTTGTAAAATCCCTCTGAAAATACAAGAAGTACTTGGTAAGAAAGCTGAGTTACTAGTAAGATCTGGTACCAAATCACCGAAGTGTGTTAGATAGTTAACCAGCCTAGAATAGCCATTGTGATGGAAGCAGTAGAAGATCACAGAGCTGTGTTTCAACACTACATGATGTGTTAGTCATTTGCTTAGTGATGTCTGTAGTCTAACAGGTCACAGAGTTGCTGTCTTCAGAGTTCATATACCCTTGTTAACCTACATTTAGGTTTTAAAAAAATGCTAGATATGTGCCATCCAATGGATAAGTATGTGCTTTCCAGTGGATAACTCACATTGAGCTTTAATATAATCTGAAATGCAAACGTAGGTTTACATACCAACTCGCCGCTGCTAATGGCTGACGTATTGCCCAAGCGAAGTTAAACTCAAACTCGCTAACTTGGATACCAACTCACTAGTTACCGTATTTCCTCCAATAACCGCCGGGTCTCCAATAAGCACTGGCCTCTAATAAGCCCCAGGGGTCATTGGTATGTGAGAAAATAAGTGCCTGGCCTCTTATAAGAGCTGGGTCTCTGATAAGCACCTGGTCCTAACCATTGAGTTAAGCCCTTTAGTAAACATTTTACAGAAATTGATTGAGAAAGATGGCTTAAACATAAATTTTCTATATAAGAAATAAGCGCTGGTGCCCCAGTTAGCACCGGGCCATAAGCGCCAGGGGGTAAGGGTGTGCTGGAAAAATAAGCGCCCAGGCGCTTATTCGAGGAAATGCTGTAACTGAATTCATATAATTCATATCCCTAATGTCAGGCTGCCTACAAATACAGGCTTTGCTATTGCTAGGATACAAGTTTCTGTGATAAAAGTAAATCACTCTTGAAAATTGAGCTACTGAATATTAGTGCTTTGTCACAAATTGTTTGATATTTACAGCCCTCATGCAAATATTAAATAATGCATAGCGTTAATACCCTTTTACACTTTGAAATTGATTTCAGCAGAATGTTTCTGAAAGGATTGTTATCCCTTAATCACCTTTGTATTCTTCCTGTAAACAAAACCAACCTGTGTACCTTACTGCCACTAAATAAAACAAACCTTCTGACCCTTTTTGGCTGATATTACATAGGCCATATGAACTGATGAACTGTGCTTATGTTAAAGAAACAAAATAAACAGAGCAAGTCAAAACAGTTGATGATGAAAGATTATTTCCATAGCACAGGGTTGAGGTTGTCATCACAAGGCTTAGCTTACTATGCTGGTCCAGAACCTAGCTGGAGTGTTAGGTCTTGGTGGCCAAGTGGATAGACTGTTGGGACAGTCGGTGCTTATAATTTTAACATAGTTCGGAGGATAGAGGTTGTCACCAAATGGCTCTTCTTCAGCTGGGAAACTTATGATGATGGTCTATGACTAGGCTGAAGTATTAGAACCGAGGTCTTGGTATCCAAATGGATTGTGACTTATTTGACTGAAAGTAGACCGAAGAACTGAGGTAATGGTGGCCAAGTGGATAGACTGTTTTGGACAGTCAGTGCTAATGATTTGTTTCAAAGGATATATATTTGATTATGTCTCCACAAGGTTTACCTTCAGATGGGACACTCATCATGCTGGTCCATGACCAGGCTGATAGAATGAAGTATTTGATTTGAGGTCTTGGTGGCCAAGTGGATACACTGTTTTGGACAGTCAGTGCTAATGATCGGTGTCTGACTCTGTTGCTTATTGCTTCTCATCAGCAAAACACTTTCTGAATCAACACAATCTGACGAAATGTTTTGTAAATATTGGCCATCATTTCATTTACTTCTTGGAAAATAATTCTGCCGCCTTCTGAACTTGTACATGTTAACTATATATGTATATATATGTATTGGATGTTTCCTTTGTATAAAATTTGAAGATAGTGGAATATATGTTACAAGTTCCTTTCCAAAGCGTGTTGGCTTTGTGTTGCTGGATCTCAGGCCGATCTCAAGAACAAAATGAGAGCTTAAACTCTTTGTAAAATCCTAAAATTCTCCTAGATATAGAGAGGTAAAACCAAACCTAAACATTATAACCTTGCAAGGTGTCAGTCATTATTAGTTTCTTTCAATGACTAATTGAACCTTGTAAATTTATTTGGTTTTATTCATTTGCCGAAGTTTTATATATTATATATGTCACCATTCAGGGCTATTTTAATTTCTCAAAACCTCTTTAAACAAGTAAGTAATAAACTTCTTATTGTTCTTATGTTGTTAGGGCCTAAGATGTATTCATATCTTTTAGTGTGTAGCCCATGTGTGTTGTTATCTCTTGTAACAATGGAATGATGTGTATATCCCCCTGGATTGTCTGAATGCCAGTTGTTCCAGTTATGATTGTGTTAATGTACGAACAATGTTCCATGTCTGAACATCCAAGATTTATTCGCTGATCTTGTCACATCTGGCCATGTTGTGTCTCTGCCTTTAATACCGTGATATTTTATTGTTTCTCTTTATGATATTTTGGGGTTTTTTTTATCTTAAGGTTTCTAAGTTTTGAAACTTTGATTTGTTTGTTTGAGTAATTTGGCATTTTCATTTATCATTCCACATTCTGTTTTGTCTTTTTTTTGACAATTTGAAGATGTTTCTTTAATTTTGACAATATGTTATTATAGTTTAACTTTGAATTTGTATGTGTCTTTCATGTTTTAATGAAATATAACTCCAATATATATTCTTTCGGTTTTCTCCAAATGCAGTTAAGATAGAAATTTTGAAAAAAAGAATATTATATTGTGTAACACAACTTTATGATTCTGTTAAATTTCTTGATAAAAATTAACCATCTGATAATTCCATAATAATGTCAAAAGGAATTAAGGCTTTTGTTTGCAACCATACATACTTTTAAAAATAAACAGTGATTATTAGTGTCATCAAGTAAACAGATAAATAATTGATAATTTCCGAATGTCAGTTATTACAATATATCTTTATAATGTGTTCAAATAATTACATTTTCAGCATTTAGTAAATCACATAGACACACAAAATAAAATGTTTTATCAATATTTTATATTTTTTCATTGTTTGTTTTGCAAGTAACCAGCTGACATTCCCTCCACAAATAACCTAGCGTCATCAAGTAAATAGAAAAATAATTGATAGATGTTTTGCCAGGAGTTATATTGTAGTTGTGCAATGAAATAAACATGGCAACGAGTGCCATTAGAAGTGGAAAAGCCTTTCATCTTCTGTCCATTTGATGTCGGGGAAATGAAATCATCAAATTAATCACTACTTTATCCTCCTCGGGATCCTTATCACTAAGCAAAGAAAAAAATTTGGATGTGAAAAGTTTTAGACAGCCATTTGAACAAGCAAGAAGAGACAACAATCACTTACATTTTTGTCCATTATTCATTCTTAAACATTGCCGTTTTTATATCAAGAAACCGATTCAATATTGGTCAATTATGCTTTCTTTCAGCGTCAACCTTTTTGTTGGTCGAACTAACAAAGTGAGACAAGGGATTTCTCTGAATATCAAATTGATTCGTCTTCAGCCATTCTTCACTGGTGTTAAAACCGATTTCTCCGTTGTCAGTTTGGTTGCTTTGATCATTGGGACTTTAAAGAAATCTATGCTTTCATCACATGGTAAATTAGGGTGATCTCATGGTTTGGGTGAAAGTGGTCTGAGTGTTGTGTAACACTGTCCGGTAGATCTCTGATTGCATAGGCTTGGGGAGAATGAAGGATGAAGCGAGAGCTCTTGTTGGATCCATGAGTTGACTTTGGAATGACTCAATTGCCTTCTTACTTCTTACAAGGGCTTTTCTTGTAGATGATAGTAGTTTTCTTGATTTTGGTAAAGATTTGATCAATTCCCTATAATTTTGTGGTTTCAAATGTTTATGTTTTACAAATACAAAAATATTGTCAGTGCTCAATGTAGTTGGGTATATAGCCTCTGTACAAAGGTCCTGAGTGCCTGGTTTCATCACATGGTAAATTAGGGTGATCCCATGAGTTGGGTGAAGTGGTCTGAGTATTGTGTAACACTGTCCGGTAGAAAAAAATTATAACAAGAGGGATCTCTGATTGCATAGGCTTGGGAAGAATGAAGGATGAAGCGAAAGCTCTTGTTGGATCCATGAGTTGACTTTGGAATGACTCAATTGCCTTCTTATTTCTTACAAGGGCTTTTCTTGTAGTTTATATTAGTTTTCTTGATTGTGGTGTTGAAGATTTGATAATTTACCCTATAATTTTGTGGTTTCGAATGTTTATGATTTTAAAAATATTGTCAGTGCTCAATGTAGTTGGGGATATTGCCTCTGTACAAAGGTCCTGAGTGTCTTGTTTCATCACATGGTAAATTAGGGTGATCCCAAGGGTTGGGTGAAGTGGTCTGAGTGTTGTGTAACACTGACCAGTCTCGTATGGGAGGGATTCATCCTGATTTCAGAGGCTTGGGAAGGGAGATGACAATGAAGCGTAAAGCAAGAGATCTTGTTGTGTCCATGTGTTGACTTTGGGATGGCTCTATTGCCTTCTTGTTTCTTACAGGGGATTTTTTCTAGAAGTCAATGTTTGTTGATTGTGGTGATATTTCAATAATTCTGTGGTTTCTATTGTATGTTAGTTTCCTTGAGTTGGGTGTCCATTGAATCAAAGATTTGACAATTTTCCATGAATTTGTGGTTTATTAATGACTCAATTGCCTTCTTATGTTACAATGGATTTTTTTACTAGTCAGTGTTTGTCTTCTTGATTGTGGCGAGTATTGAGAAGGAAATTTGTATCTTCATAACCATTGTGGTTTCAAAATGTTTTTACTTCAATGAGGGTATGATTTATCTGTCTAAAGTTTAATTATCTTCCATGTGTCTTTATTTGTTGAGATGTTTTTTTTTTAGCAAAGTTGAAAAGTTATATAACAAATATAACAGAAATAGTTTCTTTAACCACTTTTGCTAATTAATGGATGTCATAAAATAAAAACACTTCTAAGTGACCGTACAAGGGTAAACATCACTTGTCAACATGGCAAAAAGTACTCATTCAAATATTTTTTATTACTACTGCTCAAAAATAGGTGTATTTTGTTATCAATGTCTTATGGAAATTCAGCAATTTATCCCAATATCCATGTCAAACACTTTTTGAAAACTCCAAACGCAATCCTTAAATACATTTTCTTTTCAATAATGCAGATATTGTTCCAAGAATTTTTGACAATACCAAATAAAACAATATCATATTGCTTGTCACGATATCACTTTCCTAATGACACGCTGTCACTGTTTTGCATTGCCCCAGTATAGAGGTATCAAGTTGTGTATCAACCCCCGAGTGATATCCCCTAGCGTGATATCGCTTGTATCTCCATATGCTGGTGTGATACAGGACATCCGAGACATTTGATTGGATGACAGTCTCTCTATACATCCCAGCTGGTCTCCTCGTCACAAGATGGAGTGTCTCTCATTTGTAGTCTCTTCTTTCAAGTCTCTGTTTCTCTGTTCATGCCCTCTTCCTGTTCCTCTGTGGCATGTTTAGAACTGGGATTGTTGTGCTTTGTGCTTATGTACAGATTTGAGAATGGTGTGCTTATGTTCTTTTTGACACAAAGATTTTCATCCCGTTCCTTTTCTGTAAATCTGTTCGATCATATTTGATACATTTGTAGAATCAGATGCCTATTTTCATGGAGTTAACTAACCTCCACAAACTAAAATTTAATCTGTGAAATATATAATTTCCTTCGGGTTTTCTTTTCATTTGGGGAACAAAGGTAGCTCAGTGGTTAGCTGGTTCAGCCTTGGATCATAAGGTCCGGGTTTTGCAAATCAAAGTAAGGTTTTTGATCATTGACTGCTAGTTTCTACCAAAGCTTGCATGTTTCAAATCAATACATAGCCACAATAGTGTTGCAGGTTTTCTCCCTGCAATGATGGTAGTAGCATTAGTGTACTGAATTACTTTTGAAAGCGGCATTAAATACCTCACCTAACCTCACCTCACCTCAGAAGTGTATGGAACTAAATAAACATAAAAAATTTCTATTGACAAGATTAGATGACATTTTTGTGTTGAAAGCCATTTACTTATGTATACTTACCCAAAAGTAAACTCCTTTATTTTCCAAAGCATGTATCATGAAATAAACCATATTGTGTTAGAAAAATACCAAAAAATAGTTCTAAGTCTCCGTGAATCATGCTTGTTTTTCAACTATGAAATGCACTACTGGAGCCTAATGTGTTACAGGCGTGAAATTTTTAAAGGTTGAAGTCAATTTAATCTGGATGAGAATTAAAAAAACATAATGAGGACCATGTTGAATGTTTATGGGCATGTACTCTTGAACAGTGTAATTTAGGAACTATTTATCTATTACATGTGCTTGTCTGATTGGAGTTTTGTCTTTTAACTTTCAGACATGAGCCCGAAACTGACCTGTAGTAGTTCCAAATGTTTAACTCTTCCCTGATGTTGGTTGAGAAATAGATTTTAATGTCGTACAAATAGGAACCGGAATATTGGACGGGCTAATTAGGTAATTATGTGGTAATATTTAAAGACCAATTATATCTGTCTTTGAAGAATATGGAATTTAGCAACTGCTGTTTGACATTTGTAATAGCATATCGACATTTTCATAATGTCGAGTTTCTCTTTAATAATTCATTTAAGCATGTTTGCATGTAGATATGATCATATTGGAAGAGTCATAATGTTAATATATCAAAGAAATTATATCAATTTTTTTTAATAACCAGTTTTGATAATTATGATTACAAATTACAACTTTTCCAAAATTTTAAAAGTAGTAATCAGAATAAATATTGATTGGAAGTTTTTTCCTAACTTTAAAAAATTTAGAATTTTGTTTGATGATCACATGATTTTTTAGATTGATTAAAAAAAAAATCTGAAAAATACTCAAAATTTATTTTTCTAGAATGTTCTTTGATGATTCATAATACTGCATATCACGATGCAGACCAACTGTCAAAAGCTGTGAAATAATGAGAGACAACATGCATTCTTCAAACACTTGAGGGTCGTAAAATAACACAACATTTCCGTAATATGCATATTTCATTAATTACTCGCTATCAGGCTAATGACATCTAAAATCAACAAAGGGAGCGGCATAATAACTCTGCACCCTTATAATAAGTTGTGTAGGAGATTATGAACACTTTTTAATCAAGATTACAAAATCGTAAAGTTATCGGCACATAAAACTTCAGTCAATATCCATTTATATATCTCTTTGATGACCGGATTAAAACCCATGCTTCATGCGTAATAAAGTCGAAACTTTGTTTTTGATAATTTGGAAAATAAAAGCCGAATTGTCTTTGATGCCTTGATACCGAGCCTTGAGTACAATTAAAACGAATTTGACGGCATCTGTCAAAAGATTTGATAAAAGAGGCGGCATCCATGTTTCGCTTTGTGAGTTATGTACCGATATGCTTTTTGTGACGATGGCACTGTTTTGCGTAAGAATTTGCATAATTACTGTAATCTAAAAGACATAAATTTATCCCAGAATGGGGTAATAAAACCAAAGACAATGAGGGCCCCAATACAAACTGATTCCAATGCATTTTGCAGTCGAAGCATTCAGTCTCCATCACGTGTGCCCCAAGAAGA
This sequence comes from Steromphala cineraria, assembly GCA_916613615.1. Taxonomy (NCBI): domain Eukaryota; kingdom Metazoa; phylum Mollusca; class Gastropoda; order Trochida; family Trochidae; genus Steromphala; species Steromphala cineraria. The sequence continues at coordinate 39,836,931 of OU744726.1, forward strand.
GGGTAGGCTTTTCTCGAGGCGGGTTGAACCTACGATCGTAAAACACGGCATTAGTCATATGAGAGGTATATGCAGACCCCAATGTAATTTTTCGTCTCCGCGACATGGATCATGTGAGTAATAAAAAGCCCTCGGCTTAGATCAATCGGTAGATTTATGGCTGAGTGGATTCATCTGTAAAACGGCATTTTAGGCCACAATTGATTGATAATCAATATTTTGAATTCTGTCGCTTGCATCATTGTCCCTACTCAAAGCATGGCTGTGTTTGAAACCTGAACATCAAAAGAATTTGATTACGGACTGTTTGTTTGCAAGCCTTTAGAGCCAGACCTTCACCGGCTTTGCATTCAAACAGTGATAATTTTTTTGTGTCTGATGCATTTAGGTGTGAGGACTTTGTTTTCGAGGGAATAACTTTAAGACTTTACTGCCGACTGGCAAATCATTTTCTATTTTTGAAAATGAAATTTGAAATTGCTTTCATGACGGCTCTGTTTGATGCTAACATTTATCAAAGTTTTCATTGCAAAATTGGTCAGATCAAAGTTTCTTTTTTCCTTTTTTTTAAACAGATTAAACGAGTGTGATTCAGACTTCAATGTCTTTAGGGTTTAGCAGGGTCAAAAGCATCTTGATTATTTTAGGTTTTCTACTTTGTGATTAACAACTCAGGCAAATAGTTTTATCTAATGAATAATTATGGGGATGGTAATTAGCAACTGAGATCTGGTTAATTCTTTTAAGTTAATTAGAAATTAAGTGGGTGATAAAATCTGAGATTGAATTTTATTTTTGGTTTCTTTTTTATGTTTCAAAGTAATGATCATCCGTACATGTCTTAGAAAAGTAAAACATGGTTTCAGTTCTTTCATTTTGTATCATTTTGAAATTATGAAGAATTCTCTCGTGATTTGAAATCCCCCTTCTCCATAATGTGTATCTTAGAGATTAAATATGTCAATTTAATATTGAATGGTCAATATATGAAACAAAACTTAACTTTGCATCCAATTCATTATGATTTTTTAACATGATTTAATGAAAATTGATTCTAGCTTTCTCTTTCTTTATTTACAGTAAAATGAATGTAAAAAGCCAATATCCTTTATAAAAATTCTTTCCTCAAACATTTTCAAAAATAATTTTTTAAAACAAAAACATATTTCAACATGCTTGTTTGAAGACAATATCCTATCAAACTACAGCATTATGGAAGAATTTGAAGTATCAAAAAATGTTTTTAAAAATATCCTTTCATGCACATATCCAAAGATCAAATTTCCAGCAGAAAACGTGATTTTCATGTGCACATATCTCTCCCGTCTTAAACTCTCTGCTTGGTGTGTTGTTTCTAATCAAGTCATGTAAACACACCGGTATTTACAGCCTTATTAAAAGGAGATGATGCCTGAGTTATCTGCAATTGTTTTATAATATTCATTTGCACATCAAAGGTAGGAGTTTAACAGCCCCATTAGTGAACCATCAAAAATTCTCCCTCAGGAGTGATTTCTCACTGTTTGTTGTTGCAAACATTCATTAGCTCTTGTTGACATTCAAGGGATAAACCAATTTCTGCTGATCTTTTTAAAAAATTGTCATATTAGCATAATTATTTGCTAAAGCTGATATTCTAGACATGCTGTTAATTGATGCTTTGGACTATGTCAAATTATCACAAACTAGTATTGGTAAAATATCCGCAAGAAAAAAGTTCAATGGATTGTCAACTTCTCTATAACCTTGGATGCCATGTTGAAATGTTAACATTTTCATCTTCTTGTTGCCTTGTCTCTAATATAAGTTGATTAAAACAAGAATACTCTCAGCTGATCATGTAGTCCTGCTTCATGACTGTGTTCTATATAGGAGCCTTTATACAGTCTAGGTCTAAATTCTGTAAGTCTAGATTGACTGAAATTAAATGCCCCAAGAAATAAATTAAAGAAAGTAATTATTTTTAATATTTCATAGACTAAATTTTAGTCGACTGATCATGTAGAACAACTCTATGAAACAAAACAAAATTGGAAAAATCTAAATTTTGGAAAATGCAAAAAAGATTGATAGGAATATCAGTTAAAGACTTCCAATGTCTTTTCATTGTCAACCTTCTAGACTTGGTAAGTATAACAAACTTATATTTCTTAACCCAATTTGACCTGAATATCTGCTCTCTATCGTCTGTAAAATTTTACGAATGTTCATGGTTCCCTTCTACCCTTTAAAACCTACAAATACTCCACAAAGTTTGTATGCATGTGGGAATAAGGATATTTATAGACGAAACAAACCATTGCACTGCTTTTATGATGTCTGAAACCAAGCTAAAGCCTATAACAGACATAGCCTTTATTTCAAGATGTTTACCTTCTTTAAAAATGTTTGTTAAAAGATTTTCTTGATTTTGGTTAAAAAAGTCATTTAATTGCAATAATCTTAAAAGAAGTTAAGTAACATGTAGGGTCCATCCTTATGTTAACCAGTGTTTGAAATAAACATCCAAAAACTGCTTGTCAATAAGAACCCGCAGATAGGAAGCACTGTGGGCCCAACTCCGAAACTCTCGGCTTTTATTATCAGTAATGATTTGACTTACTCTAAAATAATAATATTCTTGGTATCAGTATGTTATAAGTACACATCAGTGTTATCAGTTTAAATGATAGTTATGAGGGTTTGGCAGGGGAAATTTCTTGTATATAGCAAGTATTGTTAGAGAGGAACAGTATCATATAAAAAAAACTGTGAGCCTGTAAGGACCTGCAGATATTGAAAAGTGTGGGCCCTTGTGAATAACTGTCTACGGGCCTACGTTTATTTCAAACACTGATGCTTACACATATTTCAAAATGATACCATACAACTGTCCACAGAGAGAAGTTCTCTTTTCAACCCTTTAACTGCAAAAGAAGAGACAGAGAATGATAAACTTTGAAAACTCTCAGCTACTTGATGAGAAAGGTCTCAAAGAAGGAATTTTATGAGCCGTGTTTGATTCGTCTCCAATCTTCTTTCTCTCTTTACTATGCACTTGTATGGATAGCTTACAAGACTGACACTAATAACCAGGGATGCAGAAATCGGTCTATTTGCCGGACATGTCCGATTGGGAATCCAGTTTGACCGATTGAAAAAGTGACCTGTCGGACATTCAAGGAGTCATTTGACCGATTGAAGATAATCAAAGAATTACTAAACAAACAGATAAACAAGCCTGAGTTGACTAACAAGCAATCAGTAAAGGCCGATGAAATGCCCCGCTTGTGTCGGTCATAATTGTAATGAAAACACGAACCGGTCATCAATGAAACAACTTATGCAGTGTGTGTCAAGTAGTTGATATGCATCATAACTCAATAGAATTATATTTAAAACAGCCAAAGTAATTTTATTTTACTCAATGTAATGTATTTTCAGTGTTTTATTTTTGCATTGCATTGCATGCGTTGCTATAAATAGATCTGTACATCGTCTGCTTTCCAGTTAATATTAGATTCTAAGCACCTGGCATTTGTTTACTGAATAACTGACACTATTGAAACTTGATTATTTATTTAAATTATAAACATATTCATATACCTAGGCCTACACTTCATAGTAATAAGTAAATTACTGAGTAATAATTTAAGACTTAAATTTAGTTTTGAAATATTTCCACATGTTCAGTCGTGCATTTACGTGATATAAAGCACCAAAATTTATTACGAAATATCATTATTCGTCGACTTATACGTGGAATGTCCGATTGGCAAAAATTTGAATCTGCATCCCTGCTAATAACTGTAAGGTTTCTGAAATTATTCAGTTTTTGTTTTCAAAATCTTGACAATGACAAATTTATGATCTTTTAATTCAATTCTGTGAGAGTTTAGCTTGGCAAGTTTTTAAGCATTATTTCATTTCCTTATAAGCCTATTTCCATGGCTTTGTCCCACTTCCTATGGATTTTCTTCAAAAGTTCTTTTTTCTTCAAACCAAAAGAACAATTGTTTGTAAATGTAATTGTTTTTTTGAGAAACAACATGTCATGTAAAGGATATCAGTAGTTTTATTTTCACAAAGCAAGTGCCTTCGTTTTTTGGTTTCAAGGAATCAAGGAAATTAACAATTTTATTCATTCTTGAGGGCAGTTCTGAAAGTCTGCAAGTCTTGAATAACTTTTTTTCTTTCCTCAGTTAATTCGTACAATTTCTGGCAGTTCTGCCAGTCTAAGATAAAGTTTTCTTTTTTTTTCTCTGAGCTAATAGAAAGTCTGCAAGTCTATGATAATTCTTTCTTTCCTCTATTTTCCTGTATGGTTCTTGAAGTTCTTCAGGTCTATGATAAAACTTTCTTTCCTTTCCCCTTTCTCTGAGTTTTTCTAGAAAACCAGTCTAGGATAATTCTATCTTTCCTCTATTTTGAGATTCTGGAAGTTCTGTCAGTCGATCTACAATCAAGTTTTCATTCTTTTCCCTTTTTCTGAACTTCAGGAAAATCATCAAGTTTGAAATATATATTTTTTTCCTCTTGTTTCATTTGTGAGATTCTGAAGGTTGTGCCAGTCTACGATAAAGCTTTCTTTCCTTTTCCCCTTTTTCTTAACTTTAGGAAAATAATCAAGTCTGCAATAATTCTTTCTTTCCTCTGTTTTCCTGTAAAGACTCTGGATTTTCTGCCAGTCTACAATGAAGTTTTCATTCTTTTCCCTTTTTCTGAGCTTATGGAAAATCAAGTCTACATTAATTCTTTCTTTCCTCTGTTTTCCTGTAGAGATTCTGGATTTTCTGCCAGTCTACGATAAAACTTTCTTTCCTTTCCCCCGAGTTGCTTGGCCTCTATGTTTATTCACAGGGACACTCAAATGTGCACCGATGCTGCCGTAGCGCAGATAAAAGCAGGCATTAGTCCAGCTTATGCTTAGTGTATATTATTTTTGCATAATAAATCTCCCGTACTCAAAGGTTTTTGAATTTTATAGCATCTCATCAGGGAAAGGGAGAATCTGGGGAAATTATTACCAAACTCCGGTAAACAAATCAGCAGTTGTGCCGATGCCCATAAAACAGTCTAGAGACCTCAGTCGGTCGTCAGTCTGCGTATTTATATACCAGCCTAGTTCCGCAAACAGTCTGAGAGAAAGACGGAATCATTGCGTCTCCATGCATCTGTGTCTTGAAGGTTTCTGGCGTCTTTACATCCTAGTTTGAAATTTGAACTATTTAATTCAAAGTCTATTTGAGGCAAGATACTCTGCAAACAGAATTGAATGGAAAACAGAAAGAATGGATTGTCATGTATCAAACTATATGAGTTGTTATGTTTATTGTCTTGTGGTCAACGTTGTGTGACAAACTTTTTAAATTTTTAATCTTTTATCCAGAAATATTAGGAGATATACATCATTATATGTTCAATCTTAGTCTGCACATTAAGTCTTTAGCTAAGATGGCGTTATTATTTTGAAATCTTGGTATACATTTGAAACAATTTGCTGAGTGTTATATGATATATGCATCAGAATAACACTAGTTTAATATTGCCATACATAAGAGCTAGACTGTGGTATCTTACAAAGGTGACTAATAATGGACGAAATTGAAAGATGTCCATTTAACCTTAAACTAAAATTAATTCCCTGACAAAAAGGGTTCTTTCCTTATTTTATTAATTTTTTTAAAAATTTTAAAATAAAATAAGAAGGAGCCCTGAACAATACTTATTTTCAGGGACTAACCCAATCCACATGGCTGAAGAATGTGGCATCTAGACTTGCCAATATTTTCTAGACTTAAGAAGGCTCCTTTAATTATTTTTGCTTTAGTGTCTGGATAACAGACTAATTTAACCTTTACTTCCTTTTTTTCATGGAGCCAAATTATTGAGGCATTTAGTTACAGGGGCTGCTAATAGTAGCATAAGTAACATAGGCATCGCTCTTCAAACCCTAGTTAATCACACCCAATAGTACCCCATACACACTTAGATCTTGCTTATAGTTGCCAAAGTGCCACTCATCAAACCTAATGATTAACACCCATTAGTATCCTTAACACATTGTTTTTATAGCGCATGGTAATAGAGGTATTTAGTTGAAGGGACTTCTAGCAGTATCACTCTTTAAACCTAGTAAATAACACCTAATAGTATCCTTAACACATTGTTTTTATAGCGCATAGTAATAGAGGTATTTAGTTGAAGGGACTTCTAACCGTATCACTCTTTAAACCTACTAAATAACACCTAATAGTATCCCCGACCCAGTGTTTTTATAGTACCAAGATCTAGAAGTATTTAGTTAAAGGGACACTGCTAATGGATGCATAAGTGTCGCCTTATAAATAACACCTTAAGGTATCCCAACACCCACTGTTTTTATAGTGCTAATATATATATATAGAAGTATTTAGTTAAAGGGACACTGCTAATGGGTTTCCACGTATCGCCCTAATAAATAACACCAAATAGTATCCCAACACCCAGTGTTTTTATAGTGCTAGGATATAGAAGTATTTAGTTAAAGGGACACTGCTAATGGTTTTCTTCGTAGCGTCCTAATAAATAACACCAAATAGTATCCAACACCCAGTGTTTTTATAGTGCTAATATATATATATATATAGAAGTATTTAGTTAAAGGGACACTGCTAATGGGTGTCTACGTATTGCCCTAATAAATAACACCTAAAGGTATCCCAGACCTACTGTTTTTATAGTGCCAAGATCTAGAAGTATTTAGTTAAAGGGACACTGCTAATGGGTTTCTACATATCTCCCTAGTAAATAACACCCAATAGTACCATATAGACACTAAGATGGTGAATAGGGTATTATTACAGGTGTGTTTTAACACATTCCCACCAACTAAGATGACACTCGTTAACATTTTATAGCGCTGGCTTCACGCATGGTATCTTGTCACATGAGAAGTCATTAGGAGGTTTCAGTAATGATTAAATTGACAATCTGATACCTTGATTGTTCACAGCAGTGTGATCATGTTTTATGATGTCACAGCTCGACTGATGTTTTGTCCCCGGTTTTACGACATCGCTTCGAGACCATCCATTATGCAAGTCTGTAATTACTTTATTTCATACAAATCTTTATGTTTTGTCGGTTTTTGACTATTTTGAAAGAGACCTGGTTTTATTACATGGCTTTGCAGGTTTTCGCACCATCACCTGTGTATTAGGACATCTGGATGGCTGGATCCCTTCCTTTTGCTTTGCAGGGTGGGATAACTGGTTAGTGTGTTCTGCTTCAGATCAGAAGGTCTTTGGTTCAATTTCCACCAGGGGCTCGGAAACTTTGTCTGCAGTAGAACTGTTCTACTCGCAGTCTGGTTTGGTTGCCATTCTACACTGAATTTCAGCGCAGTAGCATCCATGACTGGCTAGTTCCATCCGATGCTCGTAGGTTTCACCACAATGCATTGCCACAAATGTGTTATAGGCTTTCTCCCTGCAATAATACCAGCAGCGGTGATTTAAGTGAAATACTCTCGAAAGCAGCGTTATAGTCCCTAAATCACCTCACCTCCTTTTGATTGTACTTGAACACTATCGTCATCAAAGAATTTGTGAGGAGGATTGAATCATAAATCATCTTTATTCATAGAAGGTTGACCAAATAGATGTAAAACCCCTATACAAAGGTGTTTATATCGAGTAAGGGACATTCCAATACATACTCTGCATCCTGTGTCTATGAAAGGACTCTATACTGTTGCCCCTTAAAGGGGATCAACAACCTGGCTCGTGAAACCTCATTGACCATCGGTAACAAGGGGGGGTCACATGACACAAACTTGGTACCAACCGATTTCATCCCTACCGAGTATTTACGACTCTTTCGGGGTCCTGCTAATAAAACACTGGAAGTTAAAGGGGGTCTGCAACCTGAATTTTTAACTGAAATGTGATCAGACGATGGCAATGTATATATTTGTTCAGCAATATGGTAGTCCTTCTTAATGACTGTGTATTGAATAGGAGCCGTTATACAGCTTAGGCCCTAATTAGTTTAACTATGACTGAATACACATGTATAAAAAGTCTACAGAAATAGATATTAATAAATTTTATTCCACATTTACAGTATTTGTACATTTAGTTAGTTAACTTTTGCTTTTGTATTAAAGGCAGTTACTTGTAGAATGGACCCAAAAACTATTATCAACTTGAGGAAATTCTGTAATGTTTACTTCAGAGTGTAATTCAAGCCACTGTCACTTGTTATATCTCCATGGTATAAATCATGTTAAAAATTCTGAAAATTTTACCATTAATTTATGAAGCAGAGAAGTCCATTATTCTCCAAATTAAAAAGTTCTTTAAAAACTCTTTCAGCAAGTAAGGTGTAGCAAATTAATATTTTTTTTATCAAATTCTAGCACTAGAAGATTATTTGTAAATGAAGTAAGCAAATAAAAATACCTGACCCAAAAAAAGTTTTGGTGTGTGACAGGGTGAGTCTATTTGATAGCTCTTGTTCACTGTCTCTACTTAAACTCCTCCACTTCAGCTGTCAACATGTAATTCATCTCTGATCATCCAAAATATTTATTTCAACTTCCTCTTCAGTCCCCATTGTTGATGTTGTGTCCAGATTGGAATAATAAACAAACACATTCTCTGTCTCCAGCTCTATGGCCATCTTTATCTGAGACCATGTGTGACTTCTTTGGCAAGCGATAGTGTTCTCTTTAGTGCAAGTGATGTCCGGGCTAAAATAATAAACAAAATTTCTCCCAATGTGGGAACAATAATTTATATCTTCATATCTTTAACATTTATGCATTTCACTTCCATTGATCTTGCTTTGCATTGGTCAATGCAGCCGTTTAGGTAATAAAAGAAACAGAATTAATGATTTTTTAAAAGAAATGTCTTCCTATATCTTTAATATCTGATTAGAAAATATTGGGCCATCAGATATCTTATAAATAAATCTGATTCCAGGCGTGCGATTTTCAGATGTTTTTTCTTTTCAATAACATTTCCGAAAGTGAATTAAGATTTCATATAATTTCAATGAGGGTTGGTGTCATCAAGTTAAGTTCTACAAGTATTAATTTGATATATCATATATCTGATAAAGCAAGAATGGTCAGTTCCTTAAACTTATGTTTCATTAATTAGGACAAAAGGTAAACGATTGTTGAAATTTCTTGTGTACAGTTATTCTAATGTGAAGTAGCAGAATTTTGTGTGCATGCAGCTATGAAGTTAAATGAAGAAAAGAATGATCTGAAATTTGAGTCTTTACAATATTTCTAAAATATCAGAAAAGGAAATGCTTCATTTCTCTCAAATAAAATTATGTTCCAAAGGCATTAACTTCATCTTATATTTCTATGTAAAATTTTACTTTATCTCTTATTTGTTCTAGGTCAGTAAAATAATCTTATGAAAAACAACCCATATCTGAAAATCCTTGATTTGTAAAATTGTCAGTTTAAAAGTAATCCTCTTTTAGCAATTAAACTCAAGAGAGAAAAAATCCAGAATAATTAAGCCATTCCATGCTTGAGGACCATTCTGTTGCTCAAAACTAACAGGTTTGGAAATCTCAACCAATTTCAACATTTTAAGTTGCCTCCTTCCCTCCTTAAACGGTTGCCATGGTAAACAGCAGACGGTCTCAACTGGGGTGGGCGGCCATCTTGCTTGCAGCAGATGGGAAGTTGAGAAAGCGTGGAGGCTCGGCCATAAATCAGAACCCTTGGCTTTGTTCACGGTAGCTAGCCTAGCAAATGGTCGGCCGGCTGGGAGCCAGTTAGTATCGAGCCTGTGTACAGTCGGTGCTGGTCTCAGCGAGAGTTAGTGGAACTCTTTTGTGAGGGAGATACTTTTCCTTGCAGCAATAACTGAGGAGTATACTATAGAGGTTTACTCTGTGTGGCCGGTGAAGGTTTAAAGGATGCTGCCTTGTTATAGGTAGGTGAGGTATTTTGTTTGTAAGAAGTCGACTCGTTTGTTAAAAATTGGTTTCTCTAAGGTTTGGTTTTGCTGTTCTTCATTTGTTATGACTGTGTGAGTAAGATTTGTTTTGTCAGTGCAGTTTGAAATTTTGGTTGAAAAGGTTGATAAAGATTAGGTTTGTGAAAGTTATGAATTGAAATGTTTTGGTTGATAAAGTGATGTGCTTAGTGATGTATTCTATTTTGTGTTTAGTCAGTTTTTTCTCTGTTAATGATACTAGTTGATTTATCAAATATATAAATATTTTACAGCTTTTCTGTGTCTAGATAATTTTTGTTTTAGGGATTTATAAATATATCTTTTTTAAGATTATTTATTTTTTTCTTGTGTCGTTTAAATTTGGCTATGTATTCTATACATTCAGTTAGATAATATATTTTGATTATTGGGTATTAACTATTATTGGAAGTAAATTGGAAATAGATGATCATGATTCTCAAAATTCATTTTAAGAAAAGTATCAAAAGGAAGTAAATACTACAAGTATTTGGGCATGTAAACAGTTAGCATACAGATGATCATATCACATATGACCCTAAACGATTCAAATTTTCTATTTTCAAATTTGTCTGATAAAAATTGGTGTATAACTATACAAACTGTATCAAGCCTTAAGCAATAATAATTTAAGAGCTTTGTATGTTTGTGAAAAGAACCTACATTTCATAGACAAACTTATACTCTATCAAGTTATGAAATATTTATATTTCTGGAGGTTAATGTCCCTGTAATGTTGATGTACCTACCCCCCACATCTCGTTTCTCTCTCTCTACGGTGGGTTACATGCTTGGATGAGTAACTGTGCTGTGTATAAATGCCTGTTTGAATCCTAAACTCTTCTTTAGGCACAAAGCTCGAATACGATGATTGATAGCGTGTTATTTGTGTGTGTGTGTGTGTCTGGCCCTACTGATATCGACTCTGAATTTGTCAAGATTATTTTATTCAGGGCAGTCTTGTTTATGGTTTGATTGTTGATAAATCAACATTGGAGACTTTTTGAAATTTTGTTTCAGGATTGTAGATATTGATGTTGGTGATTCATCCCGATACATTATAGTTTTCGGTGGAATTTGAAATGTCAGATTAAATTTGGAGTAAATAGTCCACGTTTTTGCAGTTTTAAGTTTTAAAGTGTGATGTTAAAAGAATTGTAGAAAAATAAATTAAATCGTTAGGTTACATTTGTTTTTGATTATCTATTTTGAATTGAACATGTTTTGATATTCAAATGAACTTATGAAAAACATTATGAACTATTGTGTTCAATATAAAATATCACCACCAAAAAAAATTTCTTCTCAAAATGGTAACATTATGGTCACCAACTTCCTGAATCAAGATGTAAAGCCTCAAGGAATCGGGAGATAATTTTGATCCTAATTGGATGTAATTTTTGGCCGATTCTCTCGAGACCTCCCTGACCATTGTCACTGAATATTGGGTGTCAGGGGCGGGCTTGTCAGTTATTAGGATGTCGTAGTTGATGTCAGAGTAGTCGATGGCGTATGTTGTTGCAGTCATCTGGTGACTCACATACATGTCACAAGTATTGATCCAACTCTTTTGTTTGTCATAGGAAATAGCTTTTTCATTTAATTGCCCGCTTGCTCCCCGTCTTGTGATTTATGGGCCCTTATAATGAGCTGTGTATGCATGGAGCTTGAATTTTGAGTTGTCTTGTAACATTGGCAGAGATATTTTTGAATTTGCCAATGGATTATCTCTTGGTTTGACATTCTTCACTTTGTAGTTCGAGGTTATTTTGAATTTGTCAAAATAGACTGGGCTGTTTGTAGATAAATCTTAAATTTTGAGTTTTCCTTGCTGGAGTTTTGTAACATTAACAGAGATTTTGAATTTGCCAATGGATTATCTCTTCGTTTGACATTCTACACTTTTTAGTTCAAGGTTATTTTGACATCTTCGAATCAAGATATCGCTGAAATTTGTCAATATAGATTGGGCTGTTTGTAGATAAATCTTGAATTTTGAGTTTTCCTTGCTGGAGTTTTGTAACATTAGCAGAGATAGTGAATTTGCCAATGGATTATCTGTTTTGATGTTGGTTTGACATTCTACACTTTTTAGTTCAAGGTTATTTTGACATCTTGGAATCAAGAAATCACTGAATTGGTCAAAATAGAATAATTGGGCTGTTTGTAGATAAATCTTGAATTTTGAGTTTTCCAACCTGGAGTAAGCATTAGCATTAGCAGTGATATTGTTGAATTTGCCTATGAGTTATCTGATTTGATGTTGAATTGAAATTTGATATGGTATGATACAGGATGGACATAAAAAGGGGAATTGGGGATGAGAGGAGAATCTTTAAGATTCTTAACCATCGGTTGTCCTTCAAGTTGAAGTCTCTCCTATGTTATGTTGTTATAGTACAAAACAATTGAAATTTGGTTTGACACATCTTTTTAAGGAAAATGTATCTTATATGATAAATTGCAATAATATCCATAAAGATGAATAATTCAATTTCATTTACGAAGTCATCAAAATGCACATTCATCAAGGCATTCTTGATTTTGTTTTTACACTTATTGTTGATATATCTGGAATATCTTTTGGCACTGAAATTGTTATGACAAAAGCTTCTTGTTTCAAAAATTGAATTTGAAGATGTCTGTATCCTCAAAAATTCTAATTTAAAATTTGATACCACATTTAGATAAGAACATGAAACATTTATGCCTGGCATTGCTGTCTTCTCAAGCATAAGTAATTACCCCAAACAAACATCAAGATTGATGAGTCAATCTTTCAATTTGTCCATTAAGGTTTTTTGATGTAACATGATGCCAGTAAGTAAACTAACATCCATGTCTTTCACTTAATTATATAAAGTGCTTGGATGAAAGATTTGAACATTTGTGTAGATTATTGCCATGTGTTTGATTAAGGCAGGAAATAGCCAGTCGAGGACTCCACTTGGTGTTCTGCTCAATTTCCAAAAGACATAAATACTCTCATCTCAACAGTGTCTTAAATGCTGGTCCTTGTCTCCCTGATTGCTCTAGACTTGCACAAGGCTCCAGAAAGATTAAAGAGAGAAGTATGTTGATGATATCGAAGGAATATATAAACTTTGTAAAAGTACTCAAAAGACATAAATACTCTTATCTCAACGGTGTGTTAAATGCTCTTCCTTGTCTCCCTGATTGCTCTAGACTTGCTTGAGGCTCCAGAATCTTAGTTAAAACTAGCTGAAATGTATACGTCCCAAGTCCTACGTTACATCTAGCAACTTCCCCAGGTCCGTGTCGAGTATAAATCAACCAATTAAAAAAGAACTGGCTGACAATAAGTCACTTAATTTACCTTTGATCGTTGTCAATGCTTTTGATTAAAGTCTGAGGTAAATTTTGACCTTCTATTAGGTTGTTTATTCTGAACAGAGAGGTAACATTTTCCTGGTGGACTCCTCGCACGGGGCAAGTCTAGGAAATATCGTAAGATGAACGGCCTCTAAGCACAGCTCCATCAACACATGCACAGTCTCTCAGCAGTGATACGCGTTGCAGATCCACCTTGGAGAGACTGCATTGCCTTTCAAAAACCTTTTTCTTCGACCTATGAAAAAACATGGTGCATATTTACAGAAATGGATCTCATTCGTTTGGCTGACTGCACCACCTGGATCCGTTACTTACAACTCGGTTAATAAAATATACACATCTATTGATGTTTATCCTCTTAGCTCGGGTCGAAAAAATATATCTGACAAATCTTTTAAACCAAGAGGAAAAAGAATATGGAAACTTGCAGTGCATATTTGTATCAAAAGTGCGTTGTATGGGGTCTGTCGTTTCATCACTGACATGTGGGGGGAGGGGGGGGTCTGAGATTATGCATGGGGATCGCCCTCATGCCATGTGATGCCATTTCATGTTAGAGTGCAAGCACTAGAATCTAGACTTGTAGTGCGTCTCTTTAAGAACGATTTTAACTCTTTCATACCGTAGAAACCTGTAACAAATACATTTTTGAGCCTGATTTCTGAATTGTAGAGGTGAAAGGATAAAGGAAAATCACTTATCAAGCATAGACGATAATCTCTTCAACATCTTTCTTCATCAAGTTGCAATGAAGTGACATACAAAATTCTACCCACTGTCTCTGTTTTAATAAAACCAAAAGTGGTCTCAGAGTATATCTCGCCCTTCTTGAGTGAACCTTGAATTCCTTCTTATGGAATTGTTTTATTATTTTCTTCTGACAGGTTGAAAATGATGTTTTATCTTGAGTCAGAGATTCACTTACATTTTCTTTATCTAGGTAAATATGATTTTAGGTAGAAGTTCTTAGATATACAAAGGTTTTCAAAGACTCTGAAACAGTCAGTAGAAGGACCATTCAGTCTGCAATGGTTTCTACTGCTTCTGCCATGTGGTGACTTGTGGGTAGTGAGCTCCATGCACTGTCAGCCTGAGAGCTCCTGGCAGTGTTTGTGTCTACTGCATGAGGTGTTGAAAGATTTACTACTTTTCGCTGGGAAGATGATAATCGGGTAGAGTTTCAACCATAAACAAAGACACTTTGGAGCATATTTTCTCATTCAGTTTATGAAAACGAGCTTTTTGGCATTGTCTCTGATCCTGTATGGTATGTTTGCATCAAAGTTCCCCCACTAAATTTATTTTTATGGCCGATATCTGTCATTTCTCAAATGACTGATGTGAAAGTACCCTCATATTCTAAAGTTCAATGCCTCCTTATTTAAAACTTTATTTCAGATTTCATGTTGTTTTAGAAACCATTATGGAGTTAATCGTTCAAATATCATAATTTGAAAATAATTACCTTTATTTTACAATATGAAACTGATCTGAAATTTTTTTCAAAAACACTCATTCATTAAAAAATCCCTTTTGAACATGTTTTGTTTTTGGAATATTTAAAATTGAAACATTTATAATACATTTCCAAGCCTATTTGTTAAGAATGTCTCTTATTTTGTGTTTTAGGGTAATGTAAGCAGTAAAATTGCCATTTTCTTCATAGCTTTGTAATACTATCCTCAAAGATTTGTTTTTGTGTTTCACAAATACCAATTAAGACATACTCCTCTTTGAACCCCTTATGATTACAACATATTAACCCTTGTCCTGCAGCAGGCATCATGAGTCTCTGAACATTTATACAATAAATGAATCCAGCATATGGTTCATGTCAACAATTTTGTATGATGGTCAATTAGCATACCATACAGCATTTTTCTTACCTACAGCAGTTTAGTAATGCTATGCCCAAGCGATATATTTGATATCTCGCATAAGCCAATGAATATATACAAGCTTCTCTTTGAACACCTTATGTTTGGAGCTTATTAACCCTCGTCCTGCAACATGTGTTGCAAGTCTCTGATCACTTTTTGGGAAGTGACTCAGCTTTAGTACGGTTAATTTTGACATCATCAGAGATGTAAAATGGTCATCTAACATATTTTAAGTTATGACATACATGTCCATGTTCTTCATAAGCCTAGCCTACATCGTCTTAGGTTACATGTTCCATCATATCAGTTGCATTGAAATGAGTAAAGCAAACATATTTTAACCAATGGCTTGCAGGTTCTTCATAATCTTAGCTGGCTTATGATACTGTTTTTTTTCTTGCCTGAATAACCACCTTTTTCTTCTTACCAATGAATGACATTCAACTCCAGATACATAATTTTGTAACTGATTCATTGAAATTTGGATATCCGTATCACAAATGACTTTCTTTAACAAAACCTTCATAACTCAAAAAAATTTCAAGGCATGTTTCAGAATAAGAAAAGTTTGAAAGTAGAAGGTTCTTGTCTGCATGTTTTATTCTTCAGATAACTTTTTGTCCTGGCCACACCAAAATAAGCCAGAAATCAGGCTTGAAAAACATTGTTTTCTCAGGAATAAAAGGGTTAAATATTGGATAATGATCTAAAGGAGCTTTGTGCAAACTGATCTTTGTTGTGAATTCAACAAGATAAAAATGAAGACTTAGAGAGAGGCTAGGTGACCTGTAAATACTACTTACAGTGGTGGGCGGGGCAGAGTGAAAAAGGGGTGTGTCTCACCCTAGTATTGCTTGCTCACAATAATAATAGGTTTAAATTTCTTGGCCTTGCGGTCTGGCCCCAATTGTCATAGGTGGCTGGCTTTGTTTAGAAACATTATATCTTCTCCTCTGTGTGCCATTCCGACAATTTGGTACACATCTCAATAGCATGTCTTTGATGTGGATCTTTGTTAGCAAAGCTCTCTGGAACAATGTACATGCTTGGCTAGGTGGAATAATGGTAGGGGGTTGGGAATGCATTTTGGGAAAGGGTTCAATGCAGGGCTGTGGGATCTTGCACTGAACTTTGGAGTATCTTTGAAGGGTTCTTCAGGGCTGTTTGCATCTTTACAGGATCCTTGAGTAATCCTTTTGATTCTTTGGTGACTGGTCAGAGATTTAGGTGTTTTGTGCCAATGGTTTTGGTTTCAATACATGTCACATGGACATGTCAATCATTTGTCAAGAGAATTAAATTCAATGTGAATTGATTTCTTGGTGAAATCTGTTTGTTAAGAGTTCAAGATTTTCTTTGGTATTTATCAATTAAGTTGTTTGTATATATCCACCAAGATGGTCTTAGTATTTCTTAGTATCTGCTTTTGAAAGAAAGATGAAAGAAAAAACAGTGGAGGAATAACTTTCAGTTGATTCTGGGAAATAAGTATTGTCAAGTATGGGTATGGATATTATTTGTTGCATCTTTTCTAATGATTCAAATTGAAACATGGCCTATTATATAAGTTCTATTAGGTTCATGAACAAAAATGATTTTTCCTGAATGTGCACATAAAAAAAACCCACCAAAGTCATTTCCAGTGCATTTTGAATTGGATATAAAATGTATCAACCCATTCTCCAAGTGTTATCCAGGGCACTTGCTTCCAGCCATTGAATATTGCAAGTTATCACCCAGGTTGCGTCCTTATCACCCAACACCTCTCAGCGCCTTCTCTTCAGGGTGCATTGTATCTGTAAGAATGTTATCAGGGATGCTCCATGCACTGCACAATCTCAACAGTGCAGCAGAGAGGTGCAGCTGCTACTTCAAAGCTGTCTGGACTCATTGTATCAGCCCCATCTCACACATTACTGCAGAACACTCTGCACTTCCTTGAATTAAACCAGCTGTAGGATCGAAGGCTGCGTTTAGAAGATCACAGAGATATCTACAACTGTTTGATAATAAACACCTACAGTTTCCATCTCTGCTCAGCTTAACCCTTGAGCAAGTTCTTATGTAACAACTTATTTAGAGAATCCTTTGTACCATGTGGGAAGAGAGAAGGTAACCAAAACTTTTTGTGAAACAATGAAGGTCTGTGTGAACATCCCTGCTGTACACCACTGTCAAAGAGATTTTTCCGTCATGGTTTTAACTGATTCATTATAGATGTGGATAGAGGTTTGAACGATTACTTCATTGCTTTGAAATGCGTTTCACTTATCTGTCTTTATATCAGAACAAAATCGGTCAACTGCTTAAGGGTTTGTATGTGATTGGTCGAAGGTTTCAGTTACGCACTGTGATAAGTCATCTAAATATGCATGTATGAGGTCATACAGAAAGTTGATAAAGACGATCAATTTGATAAAATATCATTTTGATTAACAAGACATGCTTGCAAATTTTTGTCAAACTTCTTTGTTGTGGGAATTACCTTTTCATTTGAAAAAGAATTTTGAAAGCTTTGAATTTTGATTATTTTATAAAAAATTATAGAGGGTGGTCTCTGTATCAAAGTTGATGTTGAACCAAGTTTATTCCCAAAAACTTTTTCTCAAGGGAAGGGAAAACAATTAGTAACCAAGACAAAGTCTTAATTGAATTCCAACGTTGAGTCAATGATTACTAAAATGTTAATTTTGTGCAAGTTTTAATTGGTAGTTACTAATGTACCAGTACTTTTACAGCAAGTTACATCCTGAGTGATTGAACTGTAACTTTAAGTGATTCATCACAATTGTAATAAATTCAATTACTAACGAAGTTCTGTAATTCAAGCTATCAAGGCACTTGTCCTTTGAGGTCTTGTGTCGTCTTTTGGTGACACTACCAATAATTTGCTCAGAATAATTTAATTCAAGCAAATCTGTTTTAATTTTGTTCTTTTCTCTAATCTAATTATGTTGATCCACATGAATTAGCTTCGTTTGACATGATCAAACATCAGAAATTGAGCTGTTTCATTTAATTGAAATTATTTTAAAAGATGTGATGAGGTGAATTTAATATCGAAAAGAGTCTTATTTATAAACTTGATATCTTATTTGATAGATTGTGACTAGAAAATGATTTAATATTCAAATTGTTGCTTAATGTCTTATTTGTAGTGGTTGATAATGTACATAACTGAATAGATTTAAATGATGTGAATTTAAAATGTTTTGAAAGACATTGCCGAATTGCTATAGCTAAAATTAAACGATCCTATTTATACATCTTATGATAAATTTGAAAATTAGAATAATATTTTCAGATTTTTTTAAATTTGAATTTGAAATAACATCTCTTTTCACATAACTGGGATGTTCACAGAACTAACAAAAAAAATTCCTCCCACTGATTATGGAGGTCCCATTTCTTGCATTGAAACCCAAAGCAAATCTTTATTTATTCAGAGTTTAAGCCAAACAAGTTAAAGTAACCCTTTTGCTGTCAAAAATGTGCTTCAGTTTAGAATATCAACTTCTGAAAGGATAATGAATTAGCCTACTCTGGTTGTACAAAAAGAGACAAATAGAGCAAGTTTAGTAAAGGAACCTATTGAAATTATGGTCAGACCACTTATGACAGTTTATGAATTGGCAAGGGTTGTTTTAAAACATTCATGTTACCTAATGTCCAAACCGCTGCCTGAAAGATGAAATACACTAGGTTTGAGAGGTCTTTATAGCATACCTAAGGTTTCTCAATCAGCCCAAGAACATCCTTAACAAACAAGTAATTGGATGTTTAAGGGTTAATGCAATTAGTTTTAATTTAACTTCCCTTAAACATCCAATGTTTATGCGACAAGAGTATAAGGACCTTTTGGGTAGGATGCTTCCAATGACCTCAAAGTTTGCAGATCAGGCAAGGGTTAATCTGTCCTCCTTTCATATTACCAACATCTCCAACTTTGCCTTAGGGGGTTTGTCAGGCCACAGGGGTTAATAATTCTGCTGAGTACGAGTTAAAAGCTCTTGAAAGACTTGAAGGGTAGCATGGATTGAAATGTCTTCCTTTGGTGTTACCAAAATCTCATCCAAGTCAGCTTTAAGTTTTGTAAGGCCACAGGGGTAAATGCACCTCAGCCATTTTATCCCCCAAAAAACACTAAGAAACACTTTGTAAACTTGATTTCTGTCAAAATAATTATGGTTGAATCAATAGATCTGCTATTAAAAGAGTTTTGAGTCCACATATGGGTTTAAGGTACAACTGAAAAGACCCTGTCTGTCTTCAGAAAGGATTAGTTGGATAGAAATGGTTAACATGTCTTCTTTTATGTAAACAAAATCTTTTTCAACTCAGCATAAAGGGTTTTTGGGCCACAAGGGTTAAAGGTACGCCCTGACCCCTACAAGCCAGAAATTCAACAAAATCAATTTTGTTGTTGCTAGTTGTTTAGAGGTGAAAGAGTTAATGACCATTGACTGCCTTCAGAGGGTGAGAAGGATAGTTAGGGTTAATATGTCTGTCTTTGTGCCGTCTGCTCTGGGTACAAATGAATGGAGCAGACGCAAAACAAGTGAATGAAGAGGGGACAGTGACTGAGGGATTGTTTTCTTTGTCTGCCTGTAATTGTGGGAGAATGGTGACAATCATGTAGACTTGCTCCAAGTCTTGAATACCTTTTGAAATAAAAACTCTACACTATATTGATTTTCAGTTTGTTAAATGATTTACTCTGTCACATGGGTTGATTTTGAGATTTTCTCCCAGTTTCTAAAATTTTGAATTTTCCTTTGCCTGCCTGCTTTTAGTGAACTTATATGACATTATGACAAAACATTAGACACTTTCAATTTCCTATTTCTTTGTTGAAAACTGTGTTCTCTCTTCTCTGTCATTAATTTAGATATCCTCGATCCCAGTTTAATTCTGCCTACAAAGTATAAAATTTCATAGTATTTATTGTGTGTGTGTGAGTAAAGAGATAAGAAAATTAAACAAGGAGACTGAGAAATCTAGAATCATAGCTTAAAGGTTTGGCTCTTTTAAGGTAAGAAAAATGCTTTATTTACTGAAATTAGGCCTAGAACTTAGTCTCCTTTGCGTCATGTTTATAACTTTTTTTCAAATTTTAATTTCTGAGTCTAATTGTTAGACTGGGATAAGAAGTAACTTTCATATAAAGAACAAATCTTAAAGTGACTGAATGTCAGTCTAGTCGAAAGACAGTAGGATTTACTGGCCCGCCTGGGGGAAGAGAGTTTATCGGAGGCAAGGCTGTGTGTAGGTTAGGGGGGCACTCAGGGGGATATACCGGTGACAGACCGAGGGGATACCATGTGCATACACACATACATAGGATGAGGGACTCACATGGATTTATCTTGGTGAGGTGAGTTTGGTTTGACTGGGAGTTTCTGTGTAAGGTTATGAAGGATCTCCTTGTTTCTGATCATGCTTTAGTTATTGAGTTTCATGTATATTCGTCATTTGTATCAGTTGAGGTTCAAGTTGTTATGTTCTATGCATATTCTCATCTGTTGTTGAAAAATTCTCTTGATTACCAAATTCAGATAAAATAATTAGAAAATGAAATCCAATCCAACCAATAATTGTTTGTTCTTCGTCCTCTTAGATATTCTGTTGCCAATGAAGAAAAAAGAGCAGTTTTTTCTAAATGACATGAAATTCAGTCAATTTTCTTTTCAATATTATTAAAAACAAAAACATTTGGTTTCTGGCTATAATTAAATTCTATCGGGCACAGTTTTGTATATTTCATTTAAATTGTTTCACTTATCCTCATTTACATTCAAAATGGTTCATTGATAATTTCATTATAAATTAAGTAAGTAATAAGATAGGATAGGATATCGCCAATGACACCTTCAACAGCCTTATCTCGATTGCACCCTTGTTTCAAATCAAAATGTTTTAGTAGCGGCGATTTTTCCGAGCTCGTGAGACATTTACGCTTTGATCAGTGGCCTTTGTTAAGAAGGCATATCAGCTACAGTTGCATATTTTCTCAGCTATGCATACAAGACTCCATACTCTCAGCACATATGTTTCAGTGTTATCGTAGGGCCTTCTTACATACTTATATCCATGGGAGCTTATTTTCTTAGCAGCAAAACCCACAAATGGATTTTAGAGAGCATCTTTGGTTATTGAGATGAAATGTAGCCATTGATGTGAGATGATGAACAAACATATCATGTCATACTTTGTTGTTTGTTTTGGTAGAGAATATGTGTACGTTAAGCTTTGATATTCAGTGACTTTTGAATTGAACATGTCTGAAAATTGGCCTTGTTGAGAAAGTTCAATTATTTCAAGAGCTTATATGTGGTTTCCCACCTCTAGTAATTTTGTGAAGTTTCAATTTAACATTCTTTTCACTTTTAAGATCTATCCAATTTTCATTACAATACTTCACAACTGAAGAATTGTTTGAGGAGAAAAGTTGCTACGCTGTTTGTATTGTTTTCGACTATTAGAAACAAATCTAAGGAATATGTTAATGGCCATATAAACAGGATAATCTTTTCAAATAACTGTTCACAAATATACCCAACCTATGCTCTTTCTTCAAGACTCAAAACAAGATTCCAAAGCACGAATTAGGTTCAATACATCCAAACAAGAAATAGGTATTTGTTTGAACCCTACAGAGACCACAGTATAATCTCCAATTATTCCACAAAAATGCCACTCAGAATAAGATCCCAAAGCAGAAATAAGCTGCAATACCTCCAAGCAAAAAATAGATAATATTTGTTTCAACCATAAGGATAATCACTTCAAATTATCATTCCACTAAAATACCCAACTTTAGCCACTCAAACTATGACTTCAAAACAGAAATTAGCTTCCATTCATCCAAAACAAGAAATAGGTATTTGTTTGAACCCTACAAAGACCACAGCATAATCTGCAAAAATGCCTACCGTATATGACCGGGTATAAGCCGAGAATTTGACACCAGAAATTAGGGGGTCAGAGAGGGGGGTCGGTCTATACCTGAGTTATATGATGCAGATGAAAAAAATCAAGAGACCAAGCACGAGTATCGTCAGCCAAGCGAGTTAGCTAGTCGATGTTTACACAGGAAGCAACATGCAAAATCATCGAGGTCATTTCTATATTGAACTTGTAAAATAAAAATACTTTTGTTGTGTTGTTGTTTTTAATGAAAATATACAAAGAGAAGTTGAAAAATATATAAAGATAATTATATTAATATGAAATATTCAAGCAACCTTCACGTACTGTTAGATTTCGGCAGATCGATGTGGCTTCACTCGCATCCACGATCGGCAATTGAAACCCGGTTTTTCAAATATTATCAAGAGTTATCACTTCAAAAGGCTTGTTGTCCATTTTAAAGTATTATTAAGATATATTTCCAAACTTATCAATCATATCTGATCGAAATTCAATCAAATCTTTGTCAAAGATACACTCGTGAAAGCACGATGTTTTACATTACTTTGAATTTCAATCGTAATTTCGTGACGACGAATAACATTCCTTTTATAATTTTTTGCTCATGGTTATATTTCTGATCGTTATTCTTCGACTTTTATATACAAAAATATTTCAATTAACTATATGTTAATTTTGAAAAAAATAAAATGTAGAAAACTTGTAAGAAAATCTGATATATTTTCACATTTAATATTGTAACGACAAAATGTTGTCATGAAATTATTACGACCACGTTTCATGTTTCGAGATCTTTTTTAAACCAACTTGCTGATTGGTTGACCTACATAATTTAGCCAATGAAAAGGCTTGTAACAAATATCTCATTTCCAGCAAACACTTCATGCACCTAAGGTTGTTGACTGTCGTTCGTTAACAATTTGCCGAGAATAATATGTTATATGATTAAAACAAACAACAAACACCGTAAGTGAACACTTATAATTTCTTTTATAGTTTTTTAAAATAATATACGTCTTAAAATAACGTGTCATTTGATGATTCATGAGCTTTTAGTTTCAATGCAACGGGCATCATATCGACTTACTGTCAGCAAAATAGAGCTGCGAAGAGGGGGGTCGGTCTATACATGAGATACTAGGTTTTGACTGGAATTTGGGGGGTTGAGAAAGGGGGTCGGTTTATATGCGGGGTCGGCTTATACCCGGTCATATACGGTAACTTATGCCACTCAAAATAAGATCCCAAAGCAGAAATTAGCTGCAATACCTCCAAGCAAAAAGTAGATAATATTTGTTTTATTTCAACCACACAGCGGCCACAACAGGAATAATCACCTCAATTATCAATCCACGCAAATACCAAAGTTATGCCACTCAAATAAGATCCCAAGCTGCAATACCTCCGAGCAAGAACTAGATAATATTTGTTTCAACTCCACCAAGGCCATGACACATAGCCTACAGTTAGCCTATGCAGGACCTAGGTAAGGAGAAACCTCAAAGGAATGCTTTGCAGTCGGACTGATTTACTCTCTCATTAGATAAAAGACCTCTTTTCCCCTGATAAAGGGAATTTATGGCCCCTGCTCCCTGGCCCTGAAAGGGTTGTTCCAGATTACAGGGCACCTGCCTGCATCTATTGAAGTAAGAACTACACTGTTCTATTGTTGTAGGGGGAACTCATCCGTCAAGAAGATTCTGTGTTATATACAGTGATGTATAAAAATACTTGCTACTCTTTTAGCTAGGTGAGGTAGATTTATCTGTAAATATAAACTTATGTTATTTGTTCAATGTTTGCCTCTTTTGATCAAGAGGTGCATTGTCCTTTCCTGGTTTTATCCGCCAAGGAGGTTCAGTGTTCCTATAATTTTAAAAATCATTATGTGATATGTTTTGCTAGTTTTCAGCCATAACATTGCCACAAGGTACATATACTATTGTTAGGTAGGTGTCGGTTATATCATTTTTAATATAAAGGCTTAAATCTGGTTATCCATTGGTTAGCCCATCAACTGTTCTAATAAAATGAGTCTTTGATGTATTTTCTTTTAAAGTTAGACTGTTGAGATGTAAAACAATGAGTTTGTATATTCATGTAAAGATGAGTTTGTACATTCATGTAAAGAAACCCAACTCTGGGTCTGTATGTGGAATACCTGAGCGAAAGTTGCTAACAATACAGGAAGTCATCGCACTACAGACAAGTTAATTATTTTCTACTCCAATGTCTAGATATTTTAGGAGAAACAAATTTATGGACATCTGAGAGGGCTGAAATGGAGGTCTCGTACTTAATAAAAGAGGTCAGCATATTAAAAGGTTTTATGGATATTGAAGCTGGCCAGACTAACCCCCTCCGAGCTGCAGGCAAGGTAATCCCCAAAAATACACTGTGATATCCAACAGGGAATAATTTGAAGACATCTTGATATCCACAAGGGATTCTTCATGTAAATCTGAAACCATCAGGGGTCACATGCATTTCAGAAAATGTCCATGGGTTCATTTCCTTAATGGCTTTTACTCAGGGAGAGGTATTCTATCTCTGGGTTTTAAATGATTGGAAATTAAAACCATGAAATTTGTTCTGAACCAAAATAAGTTTTTTTATCAAATCCATCTGCATATTTGCAATTTTTCATTTTGTATGTTTCCAATTAATATTTGATTCAAAGAAATATACTATCAAAAGTTGCCTGTGATATTTTGCTATACATGCTTTAACCCACATCCTACTTTGACAAAGCTCACGTTCATGTCAATTTTGCCTAAGCACCCATAGTAACTTCTCACAAAACTATTAGGATATTCCTTTTAAAAAGGTGTTTAAGTATGATGTGAGTATTGTTGGTCATTCATGGTATCAAAGCACCAAGGTTCATGCAAGCTTTAGTCTTCAGCATTTCGTCATTCAAATATGACTTGCATAAAGAGCTGACATATGATGTTGATCACTGACATCCCTGGAAATGGATAGTGAACAGACTGGGTGCAATTTGTCCTCTTGACCATTTCTCCATGTGGCTGATAGTTGGTTTTCTAAGTAGACTCCCTTGAAGTGATTTCCTCTTTGAAATTAGCAAGTTATCAGTACTGAGTAGGCTTTCCTTGGTTATTGAGGCCATTCAAAGGAAATTTTGATGGTTTTCTTCCACAATTAACTCAATGCACTTCATCTCAGTGGGGGGCTTCATTAAAGAATTTGAGAGGGTTGGTTCCTTGGTTTTTGTAAAAGGTAAAAGGCAATGACTTATATCCTGTTTCCTAGTGAAAAGGACTTGGTTTACATGCAAAGGACTGCTACTCAATTTTTGCTGGTGCATTTTGTTTTGGATTTGGATAAAAATGGTTTAGCTTGGAAATAAGGGGATTTGATATGTTGGCTAACATTTTCTGTAATTGTTTTACATGAATAGAGATGTGATTTGACTAATATCCTAAAAGTAGGTAAGTAGAACCACTTCTAGAGTTCATTATCTTTGCAAAGTTTATCATTTGAATGTTTTATGTGTTTGTCATTTAAAGCTCATTTGGTTGTCAGGCCATGACCTAAAGATATTGTGTGGAAAGAATAAACTGCCTTTATATGAATAAACAATGGAATTGAAATTTTCACTTGCACCTATATTTCCAAAGTGAACTGTTTATTCCAAGAAAAAAAATCTGGCTTTTTGTTGAAAACGACATCTCCTGACTTGACAGTGCTTTTGTTTGCACTTGAAGATCTGACTTCTGCAGCTGTTTGTGACGATTGTTTGCCCTTCTTTCACACTTGGTTGATCATTGTGTTTGGTAAACGACAGGAGACATAATTACAGGGTTGACTCTCGCTCTGTAATACACACCGTTCAGCTTGGATGGCTACAAAACAAAAACTGCACTTTAACCTCTTTGCTGCTGGAGCTGTTGTAGTTTAATATGCAAAGTGGTCCTTTGGCCAGTAGAAGGTTAATCTGGGATTTTGGTAAATTTTGTAGGCAGCATGAGACTTACAAAACACAAAACTTTGAGTTAATCTCTCAGCTGCTGCTTTTGCCATGGCATGAATTGTGGACCTTGGTTGAAGGTTAAATTTGAATTTCAGTAAATTTGTAGACTGCTTGTAATAAGCATAGGTTTAAATCTCTCTCAGTAATACATATGTTTTTGTCTGAGTGTTCTTTAGTTTACTCGTATATGTATACAGCTGAACTTTGGCATGCTTAGAGGTTCATGGCACGTGAAGAGTTAATGTTTGTGGTGGTAAAATTGCACAATAGCATTCTTTTATGGAAATTTACAAAGAGGTGCTCTTTATTGAAATGTAAGTCACTGGAAAGATCCTTTCAGAGAAAATGCATGTGACATAACTCTGTCATGTTTCATTACTGGTTTTGCTTTTCTCAATCTGCTGATATTGTTTTGTCTATTATTCATTGTAGTTAGTCAAACCCTTCAAGAACATTTTGCTAGTCAAGATTACCTCAGCTCTAAAATTAAGACATTCTCCCAAGCCCTTGATAGTTGATTTAATATCAAACCATAGAGAAATACCATATAATATTTTTAACGCTGGTTCAGAGTCGTTTCGTTGTGGGCAGACCGTGGACACTGTCTGCATTAGGTTTTACTGTTTTATTTTGTAGACTCTGCCAATAAAGTAGAATAAAGTAAACTTACTCTAGTTGGATTAAGATATCGATGTCGCCTTTGAAAGGAATAAAATTGAGTCATGAGACATTAATCTAATTAGTTTAGAACTCTGACGGTCTAGAATTGCAATATTTTCTTGATTTGTGGCTAACTTTTATTTCTCTAATTCAACGTGAAAGCCTTGCTCTTTCTGATTTGTTTAGCATAGTCAATTCACTCAAGCTGAGTTTTTTAAGAGACCATGTACGTAAGTCTGAGCTTTCCTTCTTAAAAGTTCACTCTAAAATATGCTTTGTACTTCTGTGTCAAGTCAATATGAAACAACTTTTTCAAGTAATGGCACGTTTGCAGGCCGTTTGGAAAGAGTTATAAAGCCATGTGCTTGTGGAACAAAAACTGCAACTGGCAGACATTTATAAATAAACGGGAGTGGGAAGTCTGAAGTGAGATTGAGACGAGATATTTGAGATATTCGGCAACAAACTGAAGGAGATCTCAGAAGCAGGTGCTTGTTAGTTAGACTGCATTCAGTCTCCTAAATGTGTCATTTATTTCATAGTATGAGAGCCAATGTCAAGAATGTTAGTCTGATGAATTGTGTCTGGTCCCCAAAATTTTTATACGAAACTGTCCCTAACTTCTTTGAGAAGCATTTAGAAGTTGGAATGACAATAATGCTGAGAAATATATGGATGACAACTTCTTTGTTCATGGTATGCTGAGGAATATATGGATGACAACTTCTTTGTTCATGGAATGCTGAGGAATATATGGATGACAACTTCTTTGTTCATTGTATGCATACCATGAACAAAGAAGTTGTCATCCATATATTCCTCAGCATTAAAACTGTCCCCATATCAAACTCCATGAGATGATGACGGATTTATTCCATTCATCTGTTTTGTTCATGTATAAAAATGTTTCAATATTGTTCTCTGGGTCAAATCTTTGTCTTGTCAAATAGGCTGTTCTCCATTCATTACCCTGCAAGTCCTGGACAATACTTGAAAGGTACATGTTCAGCTGACGGGAACCACTCAACTGCTAAATTCATCGAGCTGTAACATTCTGTGTAGACAGTTTATGGTTATGACAGTTGCATGGGAATTATTTGACATGGCCATTTACTGAAGATTTAAAATTTTGTATGATCAAATTGTGTCACTCTTAAATCAACAAGACCAATGAATGTCATGTAGACAGACAATGCATATTTGGGATAAATAATTTCTTATGTATGTTGGCCAACCATGGTTTTAGGTTGAATTGAGGAATCTGAATGTTACATATCAATATGATTAATACCATTCTCAAAAGTAAATGATAACTCCGGAAAAGGGTCACAGGTGGACATTATAAAACTAAATGTTTTGCTTTAAACGAAAGTTATATGATGGACTGCCCTTCATTTGACAAACTGCTTTGAGAAGTATTCAACTACAATCAGGAAGATGAGTGAATCTGGACACTCACCAGACTAGCGAGAGAAGCGATAGCCAATTAGGATTGGACGTAGGATATTTATCACGTAGAATTACCAACCAGATTCCTCAAGACTGTCAGTAATTGAAAGTAATAACGTCTTTATTCAGGACCTCATGTCAGAACGGTTGCAACTTAGCATGAATTAGGATGAGTGGTATATCACATCTACAACCTCCGACAAATTAGATCTTTTTATCTTGCTTAATGGCTCAGAGTCGCTGAAGAGGAGCCTTGTAGGTACAAAACACTTTGATAACCAATTCATCTCAATCTACAAGGAAAATGCATAAAGTGAAATATTTTGACGACGGAGAAGGCTCCTTGAAAATGAGATTACTGATTTATTGCACTATAAAATCATCGGGAACACAAGTGCAGGTTGAAATACATTATAAGATAGTGAAGATGTTTTAGAAATTAATTATGACTTATCTTCATAGAGTTATTTTGAAGACTTTAATCAGTGCAAGATAGACTCCAGGGGAAAACTTTCTGCAAAAGCTCTTGGAAGCCTGGTATTATCTTGATAACTGAGATTGTGCCGTGAAGAACCCAACAGTTGATCAGTTCACTCACTAAATGATGAGGAAATTAAAAGTTAGTGTTTTCATAAAAAGTTTAATGGCAATGCAGGCTGTGGGTAAAGGATTTGAAGTCCCATTGGTGGTGCAGTTTTATGTCTGATGCCTTCCTGTTTCCTGGGCCGAGGGAGCGCATGGGTGAAGTCGTGCATCTGTCCACAAGGATTATGTGATTAGTGGTGGGTGCGTTGGCTTGTGGTCACATCGAACATTGCTGCACTTACTGTTTGGAGGGATGATCGGATAGCGCTGTGACTGGTTGATTCATTATTTGAGGGATCTAGTATTAGTTAGGTGATAGGTTGGTTTTATTTCTGCTGAACGCTGTTGCTCTTTGTATGCTTGTTGATGTGACTGGTTTTGTTTATTCTGATCTTTATGAAGTTTCTTGTTTGGCTGATGGTGTTAAAATTTTACTTTTGCTTATTAGTGTGACTGGCTTTGTAAATTCTAGAGTTTGCAGAATCTGTATAAATTCTTTTGGTGGTAATGTTACTGGTATGAGTGATTTTGTTAATTATCATCTTTTCAGAATCAGTTATATGTTTAGCTCTCAGCATTTGGATGCCAGTACTGCTTATTTAACTGGTTTTGTAAGCTGCAGCTGTTAGATAGGATTTGATTTGAACTGTTTTATGTGTTTTCAATTTCTACCTCAGCCAAACTTTTTAATTGATTTTGATTAAATTGTTTCAATTCCACTCTTATGTCAAATTTGTTTTTGATGAACTTAAAGATTTGTCATTTCTGCATTCATTATCGTGTTCTTTTTCATTTTAGATTGATGTAATCACAACCTGACCAAAGATGGCTGCATCAAATCTTCTAGTGTTGCTAGTGGCAACAGGACTTTGTTTATGTGCATCTATGAAAATACGAAGGACATTTAGGGACCCACATGACAATAAACTTCAACAATTAGCCCTCCATTCCCAAACAGGGAACATATTTCTAGGTGCCACCAACCGTGTACACAAACTCTCCTCTGAGTTGACGCTTATACAAAGTGCCTCAACGGGCCCAAGGGAAGATAACTCTCAGTGCCCTCCCCCTCATGTTCCGTGCAATGAGCCCAAACAGGATACAAACAGCCATGCAAAAGGATTAGTGATTGATTCTATGCAAAAGTCTCTCATTCTTTGTTCTAGTCTTTTCCATGGATATTGCCAAAAATTGTCATTGAAAAATATCACCCATGTGGATAAATTTGGTCATAAAGCTCTTGTGCCAAATGACGATGCATCTTCCACAGTCATGTTTATTGCCCCAAGTATTAAGGGCGAGGCAGCCCTCTACATCGCAACTACATACAGCAATAATGGAAATGAAGCATATCGCAAGCTCGTACCCAGTCTCAGCAGTCGAAAACTTTCAAACTTCGAATTCATGCATCGCGATTCTAACGGAACAACAAAGAAGAGCATTTTGGACAAGTATCGCAAGACCTACAAGATTCGATTTGTGGATGGATTCTCCTACCAGGGATTTGTGTACTTTATTTCTGTACACAAGGAGTCTGTAAATTCAACTGTGTTTGTGTCCAAAATCAGTCGGATCTGTCAAGAAGACAAGTATTTCTTCTCCTATGTCGAAATACCCTTGGTTTGTGTCAGCGGCAGTGGGAATAAGTACAATATCGTTCAGGGAGTCAGTTTGCAGGATGGGAAGCTGTATGCTGTATTCACGGAGAATGTGCGTAAGACTGGGGTACCTCCTAGTACCTCTGCTTTCTGCAAATACGACATGGGCGCCATCGACCAGGTCTTCAACAACACTGTCTCCGATTGTTTCAAAGGAAAAGGTCTCATTGGCCCTGAGTTCTACACACACAAACATACCTGTCAGAAAACGGTGAGTTCACATTTTGATTTTAACTTAAAATATTTCTTTACATAAAAGGCCTCTGCTCACGTCATTGTTGAGTATCAATAAAAAATTATGACATACAATTTCCTAAATTAACACCCTCACATGGTCTCTGAAAGCTGTTGTGAAAAAGGTTTCAAGTTTTGATTTGGAGGTTGATCAAATATTCATAAAGATAAGCTGTATAAAAAGTAATTAATTTTGGCATATCTTGATTATTGCTTTGAACAACCATCATTGGAAGAAAGGCCAATAGTTGTTGGAATATACTAAAGGATGGAGTGTTTGTAAATAGGGTTGCAAGAAAAAATCTTCAATTTCCAGTGCAAATATATTTCAACACAAACTTCATGCCAAGGCATGCCTATACATCTTTCTTTTCAATTTTGCCTATCATTTCTGAGGTGCTACAGAATACATGTGATTTTTGACATTAGGAAATGGAGGTTGCAACTTCAAACAGCATGTGTGAAAGCATGCATGTGTCTTTCTGCTTGAGAGCCAGGCTTGATTTGTAAGGCAAGTTGACTGAAGTATGCATGCAGCTGCCTCTTATAGCTTTCCCTCCTCTCCTTGCCCGACCCCTCATCTCCCCTCCATCCCCTTCCCTCCCTCCTGGCCCCTCCCCTCCCGGCTTCTCCCGTGCCTTCTCTCCCCTCAGAGGGCTGAGTGTTTTCTTCATGGAGCTAGCATCATGGGAACTATAGTCAAACAGATAGTCTCTGAAATGAAATGGTCAATAAATCTAAAATTTGAAAAAAAGAAATTAAATTGAATGAAAAGCAGACTTTTCTTCATTTTACGTTCTCTTTTTATAGACATAGGGTCTGGCTGACAGACTACTCACAAACATCTCCAACCCTAGGCCTGCTCTGTGTGTATAAATGGGGTGCCCATTATATAGTCTAGGTATCCTTAGTCAGAAATAAAATCAAATTAGATAAAGATTTTGTTTTTTAAAAAAGATTTTTGACGAATGTTAGTCAACCCCCTATTTTCTTGCTGTCTGTTTTTTCTTCTCACCCTCTAATGGCTATCCCTCCCCTACCCTCAAAACTCCTCCCCATCCCTCCAAGCCCCTTGACCTCCTCTCCCTAAAAATCCCTTCCCTCAGGGAGACTTGGCCATTGATTGTTTTTTGGGAAAATTGCCATAATTTTCGTTGCTACCCTTGGCAATGGTTTTTCAGATCATTTATTCATTCTGGAACTTAAATGCGAATTTTCAAAATTTTCCAAAATGGTGTTGAGCCCATTAATCTCTTTGACATAAAAGCTGTTTTTCGAAATCAACTACATGTAGGTGTTTGACCGACCTTGCCTTCCACATGTTTCATTTTCAAAATATCTTTCGTAAATTGATTCCCCATTTGCCTTATCATGATCCAATCTAAATTCCGCACAAGGTATCATCTTCACCGACAGCAGGAGGCAGGCAAATACACAAGGGCACACAACTCTGCCTTATCATCGTAGCTTCGCTTTTATTCTAGTAAACAATCGTACAAGCTCTTAGACTGACACCAAGTCTTTCATTTAAAGGGATAGTGCTTTCAGAATATTTTTTTGTGGAAACCGACAGGCAAATACACAAGGGCACACAACTCTGCCTTATCATCGTAGCTTGGCTTTTTTTCTTAGAAAACAATCGTACAAGCTCTTAGACTGACACCAAGTCTTTCATTTAAAGATATAGTTCTTTCAGAATATTTTCTGTGGATACCGAATACATATGGGTAAACAACTGTGCCTTATCTTCATAGCCACGTAAAGTCTTATTCTTAGGAAGCAATTAATGATAGAAGCTGTTAGCTTGCCACTTGGTCTTTCATTTTAAAGGGACAGTCCTATCAGAGTATTTTTTGTGGGAACGAAATTCAAGAAATTTGAGTTTTTAAAATGACATATTCTCAAGTAAAGAAGATTGTGGATGTAAGTCAAGATGACAGCCTCTTTAGGGCTAGAAATATCAACCATCTTATTTGTACACCCCAAAGTTAATCATACAGAAAGCTATTTCACTCTTATCTAATCC
This sequence comes from Steromphala cineraria, assembly GCA_916613615.1. Taxonomy (NCBI): domain Eukaryota; kingdom Metazoa; phylum Mollusca; class Gastropoda; order Trochida; family Trochidae; genus Steromphala; species Steromphala cineraria. Next base: position 39,869,669 of record OU744726.1, read on the forward strand.
AAGGCATAACATTGTAATAACATTGTAATAACATTGTCGCTATCAGGGTTCAAACTTTAAAATATCTATATAGACCCATACAAGTCTATGTTATTGTAGCAAGTCTAACAGCTTCAGGGGAATCCTTTCAATTTTAATTTTAACAATGTATTTTCATTTCAGAGACTTAAGATTTAGTTAGTATATCCTCTCCCGTGAGCTTGGTTGATTTTAATCAGACTAAAGCTTGTTAAATAAACAATGGTATCTAAAACCTTTTGACAGTCTATGAGAACCCTGTTTGAGGTGTATAGAACAAAATGGCTGCCCATCACAAAGGGAGCATTTATTTATGACTTCTAACTCTTTGAGCTGTTTTTGTGTCTGGTTTTGTCAGATGGTGAGATATTTGTGCAAGTTTTTACCCCTGAGCTTCTCTTTCAACAGGAAAACTCAAAATAGATCCGGTATCTTGTCCTCTCCTCTTGTCTAGGAAGATTTTTCTGAATGTTTAAATGCAATCATTCATTATTTTGGTTATGGAATTCTTTAATAATTGTCAAGTTTGAAGAGGTTTTATAATTAAAAGTTCTTCAAATATTTCGAATTTTTCAAATTTCTTTGATGTAAAAAAATTAAGAAAAAGGTTAGGTTTTATCATAAGGAATATTTTTAGAGAGAAAAAATATTTACAAATATATATGAATGTATATATTTTACAAAGTTTAGTTCTTTTGAAGTATTAATTTCAATATTCATTGGATATCAATATGAATGCGTAAAAACTATAATAATTATTAATGAATTTTAGGACGTCAAATTAGTGATTGTAAATTTCATTATTTGGACAACAAAGAGAAACAATAAAATTCTCTAACTACACGTTAGAAATATTGATTCTACGAATGTTCACAGAACACAAGTGTGAAACAAGAAGAAAATTCCATACAATAATTGCCCTTGTCTTGAAAACTGACCCTTTAATCCCTAAAACTTCTTCATTCAGACAGTTTCATTAATTTTTCACTCAAAACGTGTTTCAAACAATAATTCAAATTATCCCAGCCAGTGATACAGATATCGACTAATTTCTTTTCCGATGGTAATTTTAATTGTCATTTGACAAAAATTGCCAGTTTAGCCTTATCTCTCTTCCAAGGCTAGTGTCAACCAGGATTAGACGCAAACTGCGGCTGGAAGGACCAAGAGGCCAAATCAGTCCCATAATTCCTAGTTTTTACGTCTCGTCTGACTGTTTGATGCTCTTTGGCTATGTTTATGTCCACGTGTGGGTGAATTAGACTGTAACTGGCTCACCAGTTGGGGAGTGAAGGGGGACCATCAAGGGGGATTAGCAAAGCGAATAAAGACTTTGAGGTATTATGGAACCAGAAAAGGGAAGGCTTAGACTGTGAGTTCCTCCTCTGTCCTGTTTTATGGCATTGTGGGGCAACACATTGGTTTGACAAATTTCCTCAATGTCTTTGATGGCACGCAGAATTTCTATCAAGGAGTTTGATGGTTTAGAAACTGCATTGACTGATGTTTCTCGTAAAATTGCACGTTTTGAATAGGGGAAGCTAAGCTGAAAATGGCCGGGGAAGATTTTCGGCAATTGGGATTGTCTTCATTATGAAATCTGGAATGAACACGCTCCTTTTCATAAATTATTTCCAAGTTTGACAAGGATTTGATTTTATGAATTTCATTGTAAATTGAATTTGATATGATTCAGCCTCAGATTGAAATTTCTAAGATTTTGTGAAACTGTTGTTTAATTTCAAATTCTTGGCCTTCTTGAACAAATATAAGAACATGTTAAGAATTTGTCAATAGATTGGAATGAATATTTATGATGTTTTGAGATGAACATAGTTTATTGGATTCGGTTCTAAAAAGTTGTGATTTTTTGTTACACATACACATAACAGCATAGAAGCATTACCTTATCGGGATCAAAATAAGCCTAAACAGCAAGAGTTTTCGAAGATTGCTATCCAATAACTTTTTCAACATGTCAAATACATCTACATGATCATGTTATCTTTTATTTTCCTTAGAAATACATGTAATTATCTATCTTCATCCAACCATGTCACCGCTAAATGCTGAAGTATCACCCAACGCTTTCTAACTCCAACCATGAGGAAATGAACATGGGTTAATTTCTGAAATGTAACTAACTACCCTTTACATAATTCAAGTTGATAATTTATAAGTTAACATCTACATTAAGTTTTCCAAAGAAGAAGAAGCCAAAATATTCCAATAAGGGACCTTGAGAGCCTAGGCGAGAATATAAGGTTTCAAGACAAAAACATTTCTTTCTGTTGGGCCTTTTCATCATGGACTTCTAGTTCAGCCATCTGTCAGTCTTGACGTGTTGCTACAACTGATAGTCTTGTAGTCAACTCCAGCTACTATTATGTAAAACTCGAGAAATTGAGATTTGCAAAATAGAAATGTTTTTCTAAGGTAATTGAGAGGGTCTTTAGCATTATGGAAGTTGTAAGGTTAGATCTGGTGAAAATCTATTCCTAGTGTCAGATTCCATATTTTCTGACTACATTATCTCGACAAAATTAAAACTACGTCAAGATTTGATGACTTCCTGCTCTTGAATTTACAATGTTTTGATTGCCCTACTGTCATATGGTAGCCAAGTTAGTTTGTTTTAAAAAAGACGGGAAAAAATGTAGATGTTTTTCGCAAATACGCGTTTGTCATTAAATTGTGCACCTTATTACAAATGCACGCCCATCTGGTAGTCATGAATGTTTATAGAACGATCTTCCTTATGGGAATCCAATCATTCACATTTTTACGACTTTCTTCAAAGCGGAATTAATTTTCAGTTGTTTTTTTTTCTTGCACTTGGAGGTTAAAAAAGGGTTCACCTCATCAAAGAAGCCCTGCTGAGGAGTTCACTTAGCCCACACCTGATATGAGGAAATTGCCTACCATCAAACTCCTCACAGAGTTTTATAGTTTGTCATTCGTAATTAGTTAGTTTTTCACATCTATCATCTACACATGGTGATAAGATGCTTTCAAAGTTAACAACTTCATTAGTGATATATACATATATCTATATATATTTGACGTCAAAACTTCATCTTGATGGGTTGATCGTTACTATAGTTTTGAAATGAATCCGACTGCAAAAAAGTATCTACAACTTGTTTTGGTTGATTGATTAAATCTTTTCAACACATTAATCACAGCGTCTTAGTTTCCAATAAAAAGTATTTCTTGTCCATCAAGTAAGGGTATATATATATTTGATCTGTGATGTATGATATATGTACCAGATCATTAAAACAACTTTGTAATGAATGAGATAAATTTATGAGGAATAAGGTTTTGTCTTGCCATTAACTAGAATGCTTTTCCTATGTACAATAGGTACATGATTCGGTAAGAAAAATGTATACAATAGATTAGGATTAAGTAGTTGAATTTTTTAGAGTTTATAAAAAAATTCTCTAAAGTCTAGAAGATTTGTTTCACCAAATCTGTAGTCAAATAGGACGATGGGGAAACATAAAACAGTTCTATATTTGCATGGGGCTTTGTCTAAGTGTCCTTCTATCACTGCGAGATTTGAAGAGTGTTTTACTGCTCTCCAAATGTTTGCCGATCACGTTCTTTTGTTTGCATTTTTCTCAAAAACAGAGCATGACTGAGATTCGTTTCAATGCAATCGACCTCAAGATATGCACTTTACGCTTTTCTAACCAAAAGATAAATTTCAAGCATTCAAAAAGGTTGTAGAGATCTTCATCTGACATTAGTGAGGAATTTTGTCTTTACATCTGCTTTCAAATGTACTTTGTTCATAGGTCTTAAGCATATTTTTCATAAGTAGAGTGACTGTGAAGAATTAAGATACTTTTGATGTTGTAAAAAATAATTTTGCTGTCATGCTGAAAATATGATTTCTTTGATTTAAAACAAAAATGATTACAGCCAAACCATGATTTACAGGAATGAATTATAAAGGAAAATTTAAAGTATTGGCTTTTGGTTAAATATTTTGAGAATTTGAATGTAATATAATAATTCTAATCTTCTTTCAATGAACGATTTTAAATTTTCCTATTCCATGACCGTAAATAGTAAATAAGGAACCTTCAATAAAGTCTTGTTCCTTATTCAGAAAACTTAGATGAAAAACAATACACACACAGAAATGGGAATAAAATTAGAAAAAGTGTTATTTTCAAAATTCATTTATAAACCAAATTATATTTATTTTTATCAAATTTAGAAGCATTTTCCTTTTTTCAGTGCAGTGGGATCTTTGATTTCTTTCATGAATTGTCTTTTCAACAATTTAGATGATTTTAGAACCAAATATGCCTTTGTCTCAATTGAAGTTGATAAACGTTGTTTGATTGTGTTTCATGATTCAATCAAACTGTGACATAACTTGAAGTTATGTTTCCGTGTTGTAATTCTGATTCATTAACTAATATTTATTTCATTCCTTTGATGTAAACGAGCCGGAACTAAGATGATATTTTATCACGCAGAGCCTTTCAACAATTCAAATCAATTGTACAATTAGAACTAAAACTTCAATGAGAGCCAAATTTAACAGTTTGAATTCATTTGTCTCTTTCCTCTGATGTTATTGATGTCTTAATGGATTTGAGGAATTAATTCGTTAGTATCATTGTTAATTGTCTATCATCAGTTTTATCGGAATTAAAGTCATTACAGGTTGTGCAAAGAAAATGTGGATAAAATTTGATATTATTCATGGAACAAAGTTTTAAAGCTTGCTCATTGGAGGCAATTTGGACACGAGTGAAGTGTCCATACAAATGTCTTTGAAGTGAACTGGCGGATATTGAATATCCAATTCTGAATAAATCCACTTTTGCATTATTCGTCTTTGATATTTGATTTAGTGGCAAGATGAAAGTTGATTGCATCATTATCCCCTGAAAGGATCATTTATAAATCTGGATTATTCCGATGATAAAACAACATTAGCGTTGCAGTTTTGCGCCAAGTACAAACGATGTCAGTTCAAAAGCAATGGATTCCCTTGTGGATATATTTTCTGACCAATAATTTGCCGCCAGATCAATAAATATTATTTTTTCCTGCCTGATTGCCAATTGGACAAAAGGCAAGTGGTTTGAGGAGCATTTGGCGCCTATCCTCCTCTTTGGGAAAAAATTCAAATTTCAAATTCATGATCAAAAGTGGTCTTAGCGGTTATTGCGCACATCAGCTTCTGGTGGCAAACATGGGTCCTGAGAGATGTTCGATGCAGATGTTTTCAACGCCTGTCTCTGGCAGTTCCGCACATCAGATAAATGTGTCTAGATCACAAAATGAATACAGCAGTTTAGCCAATCTTTGAAAAATTCTTTAACTCTCAGGAGTTTTCTGTGATAATTTCCCCTTTCAGCAGCTGCAAGAGCTGTAATTGGCTGAGCTCATAGCGAACTCTTCAGCTTTGGAAACACCGTAAATCCAACAGCCATCGCTGGATAGCTAGGATACTTAGAAATTCCTGATGCAGACAGTCGCTCTTGATGTGTGTCCAAGTTACATCATAAAACTGTAATTTGCTCGGGTATCTAACAGGCCATGCCATAACTGCCGAGCCTCCCCTTTGATTTTTCGCCTGTAAAAATTAACTTTAAGCATGTACCATTTCGTCTTCTTTGTGCATGCAAATTAAAATTTTTGATGATGATATCTCTGGAAGAGATTCCTCTGACTCACGGTGAAGCATCAATTTGGCTATAAAATGGTGAATGGCGAAGCTATAAAATTTTGGATTTGGTAGACTTATCAGAAGAAGAGTTCATTTGGTAAAACGATCGTTCTGTCTGGCCGAATATTATTTATTAAAGATTAGAAACGAAGGTACATAAAACTCCAACTTTGATAGCTTGCTTTTCTCTCTCCTTAGTCATTTGATTCTGAAAATTCCAGATTGATTCCTATCATTGCTTTACAACCCTGATGAGATTAACCGCTGGAACTTTGGAGATAGGTGCCCAATGATTAAAGTTATCTTCAAAGACTATCAGATATTTACAAGATGCTTGTTTGATGTTCGACGGAACAGGTTCAAAGTGCATTGGCATAAAGTTTGTTTCTGATCATTGTATCCCTGAATTATTCTCGTCTCAATCAGCAATTAATCAGTTCAATAATGTAAATTATTTTGGTTTAGAATATGCAAATGAATATTGACGAATAACGTTGCTAATGTCTGAAATATTGCCCAAACGGCATGAAACAATAACTTACATATATTATGTAAAACTTTTGTGTTGAAGATATGAAAAAAAAAAAAAAAAAATATGAAAAATTGTTCATACATTTAGATATGACATTTATGTTGATTGCTGTATTTTTTTAAAACTATAGTTATAGATTATCTGATTCGTATCATGAAAGTTGTTGATTGCCGTATGTTTTGAAAACAATAGTTACAGATTATCTGATAAATAGCTTTCATGTCATGAACATTATTTTTTTTGCTGAGAACAAAGACAGTACAACAAGCAAAATAAATGATTACGAAAACCAAAATTGTGTGTATCATGTTATTATTCCTTTTATTCTCCATTCATCGGACAAAACCCCACCCTGACAAAAGCCCACGCGGACAAAAGCCCATAGGACTAAAGCCCACCCTGACAAAACCCCACACCAATCCCACAGATACCAGGACAAAACCCCACACTTGTATTTTAACAACTTTTATTCCATAATAATACTTTTTAACAATCATTTGAATATAACAACAATAACATTATTTGTCAGAGCACATCATACAGATTATACAAAATCATATCTCATCTGAAGGATGGGAGTGGTCTTGTACCAGTTGTGGATCTTCCATCTACAAAATACATAAAAATGTCATAAATAAAAATAAAAATTAAATACATATGAATAAAACATAAATGATGTGTTAACTTGTAAAAGAATTTTTAAATATATGTGAATCGATAAATCAATTTAATAATTTTTTTAATATATTTTTTAAAATATTATAGAATAGATTAAAATAGATTAACTTACACTTAATGATGTTTTCATAGAGCCCCCACATGAAAGTCCTTTCCGGCGGCTGCATTCCCATCTTATCATAGTCTTGGTTGATCTCTTCTTTTTTTTTTTTTTAAATGTTTTTATTCACTTCATTTAGATACAAATTGTAGGGATTGATTTGGATTTTGACATACATAAGAAGTGTTGTACATGTACATACATTTGGCATATTTGACAATCAAGCATGAGGGACTAACACAATATAGAAAAAGTAACATGGAGATCTTGTATAAGCATTATATCAGGAGCTAGTGTTCAATTCATTGCTAATAATCTTCCATTTTTGTCAAAACAAAACGTATTCAGATTTTTCCTCGCGATAAAGTTTTCAATTTGAGCGACATCTTTTAAAATGTCTATAAGATCTTGATATTTGGTTTGGACCCTTTGATGTTCATGACATAGATATGACGTTTTGCCAACAATATCATATGATTCAACAAGATGTTATTGGTGGCGCAGAATAATATATCGTGAGTTGAAAGTTCTGCAGTTGGGTTGAGGACTCTTTTCTCTTTTGATAAGTTCAGTGAGTTCTGAGGATGACTTGGTTCAGATCAAGTACTGTACCTTTAACATTATATTTTGTTTTTAGTTCCGCAAATGAACAAAAATCATTACCTTTGCAAATATCTTTAATATGAATTATTCCTTGTTTGAACCAATTGTTGATTATGAAATCTGGATTGGATAATTGGTGATTTAGCCAGAGAGGTTGCATACGTATTTCATTTATGCTGTCTTCATTCATATAATAGCATTTAAAGATGGACTGAAATGCTTTATGGCAACTTTCAGGATTCGTGAAATAGTGATTACAATTTGACATTGACTCAACTTTAAATTACTGAAATCGACCTAGAAACGGCTTAATTACGACTGTATACATAACACCGCCTAATTAGGCCGGCGAACAGAATAAAACGCACTGAAGCGTGACTGCCTCGTGACGTGTTAGTAGGCGATGTGATACCCCGTTGTGTGCCCTCGTTATGTAAAACAACACAAGCTAACAGTACAGCTCAATGTTTAACCGTTGATTAAACACCCTAAACAACATCCCAACATCTCACACCTTCAATAAATCGGTAGTTTATTTATTCAACTGGCAATTTGTATTGATGAAAACGTAAGACCCTGATTAAAAACGAAGTTGTGCGCATAATGCTACAGCATGTAGGCCTAGATGGTCTCGCTTTGCGCAGTGTTGTCATAAGACTGCACGTGAGAACCCGGATGTATATGTAAACAATTGCTCCCGTGTGAACTGTTTTATCTTCGTGCAGTTGTTGGTTGTTATTGAATATTACTTTAGTAGCACAGCAGAAAGGATGTAATTATACAATACTATTTTATTTTTACATTTAAACCATTTTTTTAGAATTGCCTTTGACTTCATTTTGTAACAGAATAAAAATATATACGTTTTTCTTAGTTATTTCATTTAGTGATGGACAAGTTACAATTCTCAATGAAAGACATGTATTGGATGATCACTGATGTCTTGTTTAAAACATTATTTTAATAGGGCATTTCACTGAAAATCTTAATGTTTTCACTCTTGTACATAGAGGTGATATTTTCCACAACAATACCCGATGGTCAAACAGAATGAAGATTTATTAAATGAACCTTATCCAAAATAATTATCAGATAGAGCAAAAACGGTATTCCTAATTTCAGGTTAATAGGTTATAATTTACCAATCGGAGAAAAAAAGGGATGTTAAGGAATACAATTGCTATTTGATGTTACCTAATTAGCTGATGTCATAAAATAGCCAGGTGTTGATGATTGTGCATTATATAACCTACCTGCTATAGTCATCATTTGATATCATCTAATTGGGAAACAGACAGGAAACACGATAGACAGTAAAGTAATTGTGTAATAAGTGAGTATCTGATCTAAAGATAAAATAACACCTGCAGACTAATGTCATTGTTTATTCAACCTTTTTACACAACGTTCAAATCTAAATGTGAGCATTGTATATTCGGATTATTACCATAAATCAGCCCAATACTTTGTGCTATGTTTTATATTTTACTAATCTCCCTTTTCTCTGCATGCCAAACTGTTCATTCGGTGTAAATGCGAGCTCGAAGCAGAAAATCGGTGTAGTGATCGGAACACGTGAGTTCGATGTAGATTGTCACATTGTTCTGTTTGACCTAACACAGCGGGTCAATTTGGCGTGAAACCATCAATATGATGGGAATTTGTCTACGGAGACTTCATCAGGAGATATTCTAGGACAGTTGACAGCAAGACAATGATATAGCATACTGTTAATCGCTTTGAAAAGGCAGAACTGCGGATTTCGCCTATCATTTTCCATATAAGCAGACGAACGCTTCGCCTACTGCCACGTCACTTCCGGTATCCCTTGCCCGTGGCCTCTCAGCCTTGTTTTGGTTTGTCGCTGGACGGCGACAAGCAGACGCCTTGTTACGCAATGTTTACTTAGCTGTAGCTTCATTGAGAAACTGTGTATCGTTGCTGTTTTGGCCTAATATTTATGTTATATAGTTATTTGACCAATATCTTTTGAAAAATAAATCAAAAAAAGGTTATACAGCGGCTCTTTAACATATCTATGCCAGGCGTCCAGTGAATCTTTCCAAAATGGGTTCTCAACTTTATATCTGTGATCTCTTCTTTGTGTATAAATGTCCACCAAAACTAATCTTAATACCTCCTTTGTTGTTCTTTAAAATCTCCATCTCCATCTTAATGCATACTGAGTAGAGAATTTCTGCTTCCTTTATACCTACTCTAAGTGACATTGAGTTGATACACTTACCTTTGAGTTAATTACTGCCAATTTATTAACAACACATTTCCTAAACTCAATCCAATCAATTAACAACTCACTTACCTCCAATCTATTCTGATTTTTCTAAACTAATTCATCCTTGTCAGTTATCAACACATACTCAACTACAAACAATCCATTCTCTACTCTACTAATTAAGATTGGTGGGCTTTTGTCTCCATATGAGAAAATAGGTGTGGGGTTTTGTCAGGGTGGGCTTTAGTCCTATGGGCTTTTGTCCGCGTGGGCTTTTGTCAGGGTGGGGTTTTGTCCTACAATCGAACAGGCAGTAGCTTAACCCTCATTGGGCCACGGGCGGCCTGTCCAGCCCTGTGAACTGGTTGTTATAGGGGGGACTGTAAATCAATTGGAGTAATTATCATGTCACGCTGATTGATGCAGAACTCCCACTTGGGGGCGCTTTGCTTGTTAGTCATGCCATAACCCTTGATACCCTGCACACCCACTTATAGTATCACACCCCCCTAACGAGATTGGGGAACGATCAGGTGAAAGACCAGGTGTTGTATCTGATCTCAGATAGCAGATAGATCAGAATACTGGATCAGTAAATGGCTTTTCTATAGATGTTTTTCTTATTCTTGCTATCTTGTGTGAGATCAAATGAAATAAACATTGATGTTGTCTGTGGAATTTTGAGTTATTTCAAAGTGATCCAGTAAAAAAATAAGGACCACTATAATTTTCAATATTTAGCTATGGGATTTGTTATATCATATTCTGTGTCATACTTATTATTTTAATTGAGGGGTGATCTGTAAATTGTTTCTGTGAGTATATTTCCAAATTGTCATTTTGTCAAGAACAGACTCCTAATTATTGATTTGTGTAATTTGTAACTTTTGTGGCTGTTAGTACTCCAATCTTTTTATCAACCATAACAAAGATGTTTATGATGTTCTTTAACTGATATCAGGGTGATGTGAGGTTTTCATTAACAGCTCAACATATTTGCTATGGTTCTCTCATTCAAAGCCAAAAGCTGGAAGAAACTCTGCAGGGAACAAATGCTTTTCCTGCTAGGCATGTGAGTTATCTGACCTTGGTGGCCTTTAAAAACACCTGGACTTGACCTCATGACCAGCTGGGTGTTCTTGGTGATTGGTTAATTGCAAGAGGGCATCTTTTTTGACTGGCGCTTTCCAAAGATAAAGTCGGATAATGTGATAGCTTATTCTTATTAATTTAAGATAAAAAAAATTAAAGATTTTCAAAGATAACATAAAGCTGAATATTGCCATGTATTATCTGTTCTTTTTCACTCCTGTTCAACACATGGGAATTGTATATAAGCTAAGGGTAAATTACCATATATTATCTGTCTACATCTATCAAGAACTTTAGTTTTACACATGGAAAAGGCAATATACGTAAGGATGTATTACCGTATTATCAGTCTACATTCATCAAGCTGGCTTGTTGAACACATGGAAAGGACATTATAGGTAGGGGTATATCACAATATACTATCTGTCTGCCTATGGGAACCTGCCTACCAGACAGCTCTGACAGTAAGGAGAACATAGTTCATGATTCGGTCCATTGGGGGCTCCTGAGTAGAGATGACATACACCTCCAAGCAATGTTCTCCGCCCTCGGGATGGTAATTGTGGTTCTGGTTGGTTTGCATGGAGTGCAGAAAACCCTAGACGTACCCTGTCAGGAGTTGTTGATATATCCTATTGTACTGCAATTGTTGAGACACCCAAGCACCTAGTTGCAGTCGAGGGGAACATCCTCATTTTCCCATCTGGCGTCAAAACTCGGAATCGGATGTGTCGAATTGAACTGTTTTGAATATCGTATTGAACTGCATTTGTTAAGAGGGGAAGATTGTCATTTACCCATCTATCGATCCTTGCCAAGCTTTAAATTGTGGGAGTTGTTACAGTTTAATATGTAGCAATTGTTTTCACTGGGGAGCATCCTTGTCCAATCTCTCTACAAAATTGATGAATTTAAGTTGAACTGCAATTCTTGAAAAATTATACAAGGTTCATGTCCACAGTTACCCATCATGCTTGAAATTCTATCCTTGCAAAACTTGAATTGTGGGTGTTGTCGCATTTTCATATATTGCAATTGTTTACAGCGAAGCACTATAGGAACATCCTTACCAAATCTCGTTAAAAAACTTGGACAAATTTGATTGTGATAACCAGTTGAACTACTATTATGGATATCTCATGTTCTCAATGTTCATATCAACATTTACCCATGATGGTTGAAAGTTGATGAAAATAGATTCAATTGAATTTCCATCTCCCAAGCAATGAGATTTATTCAAGGGGAACATCCTTGTTTCTCCATATGCTAAAGATTCAAGTGCTTCAAAATCTGGAATTGTTAGGTGATCAATGGGAAAAATATTTTCTGGATGCGCGCTATTAATTAACTCCTAGCGGCTTTGTCACGCCTGGCGTCCATCTTGATTTTGACAGAGTATCTTCCTGTACACATGGTTCTCATTGGTTGAATTCCTACGTGTATTCCTCCAATCAATTGTTTTGTCATAGATTGAGGCTTGTTAAAGGTTTGTTGGAGTTTCTGACACACAGCCACTTCCCCTTGGCATTTCTCTTGTTTGTTTTTCAATTATTTTCTAATACATTTCGCCTTGTTTGGAGGCAGGCAAGGTGCTGTTCTTTGTTGTTGTGATTTACTGCAGGAGGAAAAAGGTTTAATTTTGCTCTTATCTCTCTCTGTAGTTATACTTCAGAGAAAGTTATTTTATCGGTCTACTATGCCTTGCAAACCTGAGTGACTTGCGGAGTCCCTAAATGGTTGTAATAGTGAGATAAGAAGTGAAACACTTCGGAAACTATAAAAAATGACATGGCAAGATGTTTTTGAGGATATACGAGGGCCTCGGTCTAGTCAGAGATTATTTGCCATGGGACAGATGATATGTGTCGGTTTGCTTCATGTTTTATGGACAAATGGAATCACTTTGTTGTTAGAGAAGTTTAGTTCTCCTTGACCTCTTAAAACAATTTTAACATTTTTTGACTTTGCAATGTCATATGTTTTATATTATATTCATATTCTAGTGTTAAAACAATTTAAACAAAATTTCACTGTGAAACTTAAGTGATTGAGTATGTTTCATATAATATTAAAATTAAGGTGGTTCTATAATCAAACTGGATTAATTTGATGTGTTGAAAGCTTTAAAAGTACTTTGACCTTGTTACTAATGGGATATTGAATATGTTTTATATTGTATTTTTGAAAAAGGGTGGATCAAAAGTCAAATTGTTTATTTTTCCCTAATTATTTATAACTTAAATATAAAAGCTATTTTAAAATTTGGTTTAAGTTCATACCACCAGCTTGTCTATTCAAAAAAACTATCAGGTGTGTTTCATCTCTGACCTTACCTTGCTCTTTCTGCTTGGGCTTCTATCTTTAGTCATCATTGCCTTCATCTCCATATCACATGGCCTTCAGTTTGTATATGTATATAAGTAAAACATCAGGTGTAGTTCATCTTTTGAAGACAGACCCACCTCACTCTTTCTCTGCTTATAAATCTGATTCTTCTCCTGTAAACAGTCAACCCAGCAGCCCCTGGCTGGTAGATCATCTGTTTCTTGCCATCACCAGCCATGATCGGCATCTATAGGACTCTTTGGTTTCAGGATTCTAGATTGGTTGGTTGCTGGTTAGATGTTCTTGGTTTGACTCTGGAGGTTGGACGTGAGAGGTTCTGGGTTTGAATTTGTGGGGTTCTGGGTTTTATTCTGGGGGGGTTGGTGGTTAGAAGTTCTGAATTTGATTCTGGGGGGTTGGTGGTTAGAGGTTTTTAATTTGATTCTGGGGGGTTGGTGGTTAGAGGTTTTTAATTTGATTCTAGGGGGTTGGTGGTTAGAGGTTTTTAATTTGATTCTGGGGGGTTGGTTGTTAGAGGTTTTTAATTTGATTCTGGGGGGTTGGTGGTTAGAGGTTCTGGGTTTTATTCTGGGAGTTTGTGGTAAATGGTTTTGGGTTTGATTCTTTGGGGTCGGTGGTGTGGGGTTCTGGGTTTGATTTTTGGGGGTTGGTGGTGAGAGGTTTTGGGTTTGAACCTGGGGTTTGTTGGTGAGAGGTTCTTGGTTTCATTCTTTAAGGGACTTAGCTTCTGTTTTCGTTTCTTTAGGATTTGTAGTTATAAGTGCATTTTCCCACTTTGAATAGAAAATACAATATCTTCTTGACATCCTCGACCCAAATATCTGTGGGAGTCTATCTGTCCCAGTGTTTCAGATCTGTGGTTGGTCATTCTGAGTTTGAATCCGTCTGGAATCTTGACAACATCTGTGATGAACTTAATCCCTGCTTTATGGTTCAAAGCTGATATATTTGGCATGGCATAAAAACAATTCATAACAATTCAATAAACCATACTTTTTATAAGAAAAATTAGAGAAAAGATAACTTCAAACAGAACAAGAGTTTTATAGTGACAATTTTGCTTAAAACAATTTTAGATAGAAAAAAAACTTTGTTTTCATTCAATTTTGACTTAAGATTCTCTGAATGATAATTTTGGAAGATAGGAAACATGCATGCATTCTTTGAACTGAATATTCATGATTTATGTTTAGATTTAAATTATTTAAAAAATATTAAGAACTCAACAATTTTGCTGAACCAGTTGCCTTGGAATCTCATCTCCCCGAGCCCAATTACAGCAAAGACACATGATTCATAATTTACATGTTGCATCCATTTGTACTAATTAGTTAAGATAGTGTAGCATTAGCAAGTGCATTATCGCTAATTATATTGACAAGCATGGGCAGTGTATGTTCACAAGCCGTTGCTCCAACCTCCATTGGGACTCTTCAACCAAGGCTGCCATTTAGGAGAAATGTCAAACAATGCAGAATGTCTGACTGATAACAATCTGCTTTACTTTTAGGGTAGGAAGGTCACATTTTCAGACATCTCTCCAAGGTAGTGGAGTCTTTGGGATAGGAAAGTGGAATCATGCGCTATGCACCCATTGACGTTTGCATCAATAATTTAGTTACTGAGCCACTATATTCAAGGTTAGTCATTCTGTAGCCTGTGGCCAATCCCACAAGTTGTGATTTCAGGTTTCTATTTTGTCAGAGTGGTTTATCATTTAACATATAAAATCATGAGTATACAGATAAGAATAATAACTGAAATTGTTTGAACTGTTTGAGTTGCATTCTTGTAGAAGTTGTACAAATACAAGATTTTTGTATGGATTTCCAACTTCTTTATTTACAGAATGGTTGTTTGTAATTTGTTTCAATTTGCATTGTCCATGACATTCAAACTAAGTGAATATATTATATACAGTACCAGAAAATATTAGTTTTGCTGGGAAATCTTTTATGCTCTGTTCCCATTTGCATTTATTTAACAAAACTGCACCATCAACAACACATGACAAACCATCCATATCTTGCACAGCTTTGAAGTTGTAGTCCTCTTGGTATGAAATATCATGGAAATGCTTTGCAATGCATATGAAAGAATATACTTTTTGCAAGTCACCTGTCAAAAACATCAAAAGATTACCCCTCTGATAAAACCAGCAAAACATGAAAATCTGTCAGCAAAATAGGAGACTACTTTTTGTACCATTCATATCTGAAGAATATCAGAGATATGTCAGAAGAAATCAAATCCCAGGATCAGAGAAGATAGTTCCTACTTTGCGTGTATCACATGATCATGAATGTGTACATGTCATCAGTTTATGGGTTCTTAATAACTGCTGTCATCACTTCAAGCATAAATACAGCATCAACCAGCTTATCACCCCAAAACCATTGATCAGGACAAAATTAAGAATCTAATGCCAAATTTTCTTGTTCCTCTCTTGAAGAATGTATCCTCAGATGAGAGTGTCAGACTTTCCTTTTAGATGCTAATCTCTAGCTAATTGCTGGAATTCTGACTACAGGATAATCTAACTGCTCTTCTTTGTCTCTGAGTCAATTTATCAGGTTATCAATCTCTGCTTGAGCTCCTGTGAGTCCCTTTTCCAGATGGTGATTGCCTTTTGTATTAGGTATCTCAAAATAGGCCTTCTTTTAAGAGAGACAATGTGCTTATGATTTCATTTACAGCATGCAAACTTTGTGGGGGGTCTCTGCATAGGCAGCCGTTTTTATGTTGGAAGATTTGTTTTGAAACATTTTACATATTATGACTTTATCTCTTCAGAAATTAATGGCTTTGTGATCTTGCAGTTTTGAATTTCACAGTTTTTGTTTCATAATATAGCGAACCCCAAGATGAACTATTTCTGTGCAGTTTTCTTCATATTTTACCTTTCCCTCTAATGTTTACACTATTAATTGCTACCAATGTGACATAAAATTTACAATGTTTACACTATTAATTGCTAGCAATGTGACACAAAATTTACCATACTATGTATTTAGAATAATATACAACCTTTCCATCTGGTCCTAAATATACTTTGAGGTCTTTTTATAGTGCTTGGCAAAAGGTAATAATCTCTTTTCAGCACCAATGCCGGTATTCAAGCATTCATCAAACCAGCTTCTTAAATACCTCTCAAAGAAGTTCCAGCATTTTCTTTCTTTTTTATATCAGATAATTTCATCCAATCAATTGACCTTAAAATCTTTGTCTCCTTGTTGCAGGAAGCACCAGTGGATGTGTGCGGCCAATCAGATGTGGCCGAGGCATACTCCTCCATCGAAGGATCCAACCCGGCCTCGACAAGTCCTCAACTTGAGCTGCCCTCCACTGATGTCACATCCCTTCTGATGCAACAAGATGGCAGCCATCTCTTCGCCTATATTGGTACCTCACTTGCAAACATTGTCAAGGTGAGCTATGTGTGAATACATCTTAACAAATGACTTTTGGTCTTGCGAATGGCCAATTTTGTTGGTAAACTGTGTATATACCATCGCTTTCATTGAGTGAGTACATTTTACCAAATGAGTTTTAAATCCACATGCATGTACAAAGTTTTGGTGGTGTACAGCTTTCCTAAGATGTGAAGGATTGGGGATATATTCTCCCTCAATTCCTTGTTTGGTAACAAAAATCACTGAAACCCCCATCTATATGGTTATAACCCTGAAATCTCTTATTCCTTTTCACATCAGTCTGCATCATGATACCCTGGGAATCATCCCAGTAAGTAAATAAAATGTTGTTGGTACAACAATCTGTGCTTCAGAGTTCCATTGCCAATTTTCTAGGGAAAACTTGGCTTTATAAAAAAACATTGCCTTATGCTAAGGGGTTTGGTTAAGTTGGTATAGCGTCAACTTATCCCTCAGGGTTCTATTTCCGGCTGCGTCATACCAAAAGACATTAAAAGATGGGAGATGTTGCTTCCTTGCTTCGTGCTAAGCAATATAAAGGGTAAAACATCACTTTATCTGGCCCTGCAATGCAGGTGCCATGTACCAAAACCACAAAACAAATTTCAAAAAAAGGAGGAAGAAAAATTTTGGAACTAAGGTTTCCAAATGTGATTGGTTTGTTCAACCGTTTGAATTACGATATGAATAAAATTGTATTTCATGTTTCAGGTTTTATTTAAATAAACCTGTGTTGAGGTTTCATTTGAGGCTGCCATTGCCTTGACACAGCTAATAAGTTGAAGGAGAATAAAGAGCAGCAAAGTTTCTCATTAATATCTTCTTCTTGAAGGAAATGTCAGAATATGCCTGATATAATGATGTTAAGGTCAATGTCATTTTGGTTTGCAAAATACAAATTCCATAAATTTTATGTAAATAATTTTTTTGTGATACTTGGTATGCTGAAATATTTATATGCTATGTGTAAAAACTCTAAGCTTATCTCATGGCAATCTTCAAAACATGTTTCAGGAATGTTTCCTCTGCAAATTTTCATTTTACATGTCAATGAAAATATATTTTTTGTTTTGACAAACTGGAAGTTCATGATAGTGTTACATGGAATGGAATATACAAAAATCCATAAGAATAGTTTTGATGTGTCTATAGGTAGTTGAAACATTTCAATATTGAACTTGGATGACACACGATGAAATGTTGTGTACAGGTTCCTTAGCAAAAAGGGATTCAAAATTGAAAAAAGTGACAGCTAGTGACCCCTCCGGAACAGAAATACTGAGAAAGTTGAAATACAGTGTACAATCTACTTAGACAATTTGCATCCAGTTTGGTGATTTGGTTACTCTGTGATCAAATATGGGCCTTTATAGACCACAATCTCAAAAATATTTTTTAAAAAATGTCATGAACAGAACCTTTTCCCAATGGAGAAATTGAACATTACTGTATGTGATTCCCACGCCTAAATATAATGATATCAGATTTTCAAGGCTGATGAGCTGCAGAGCCATTGGCTCTATTTTCAGTTCTCAACATTTCATGTATAAGGCCCGATAACAATTTAAACTCCCAATATTACTGATAATTTGTTGAATATTTGTATAAATATTTTCTGCAGGTGCTTGTGACCCCTGACGAAGCGACCATAGTGGACAGCCTGGAGACAGATGGGCGTGGTCCCATCATGAAGATCACACCCTCCTCGAGCAGGGAGGAGATCATCGTCCTCACACATGCTAAGGTATCTCCTCACTTTCAATTTATTGAAGATTATAAATTTATGTTAGTATTTCATGTTCATTTATTCTCATTAGGATACATTTGGAGCAAAATTTGCTTGAGTAAGACTTTTGTTGTCTCTGACGATTATTCGCGGGAAGTGTGTTCAAATGTTCGTCTGCAAGAGAAGCAAGCTATTGTATGACCATCTCTATGTAATTGATAAAAAATCTATACCTTGTTTAATTTACTTGATTAGAAATTTAAGAAACCTGAAACCACCACACACCATACAAATGTTACTTAGCTTTAGTGAACAAATTTCCTGGGTCTAGATTTTTGAAGCTCTCTTAGTGCTAAGATAGTCATAAATCAATCAAAGTATGTTATTTACGACTATCTTAGCAGTAAGAGAGCTTCGAAAATCAAGGATGATAGATACCAATATATATTGTACACTGAAGTAAATATCTTGAAGGTGAAATTGAAAATTTGAAGAAGAAAAAAAATAGAATTCTTCTCCCATTGATCTTTATAAACAAAATAACACTTCAGATTTTTGGTCAGCATGGTCCCTCTGCCTGTTTATCCAGTACAGCAATAGTCCCGATTGAGTCTGCCTGCCTTTGCCTATGACTCACACATGTAGGGAAGGTTCCAATCGTGTAATCTTGTCTCTACAGGCCAAGCAGGCAGGCAGAAAACACTGCTACAAGTCTTGAAAAAATAAATATGATTTACAATTTGGAAACATTCCAGTGTGGAGGCTTTTTGTGAGGATATTTTGGTTGAGTTTGACATGCATTTGCCAGTTTTCTGGTTGATTGGGTGAGAGCCCCAAATGGACGTCACATCTGATATTTCAGATAAGAGGAATTTATGGGTGAATAAAAAAGGTGGAAAATATAGTTATTGAAGTTATATGTATGTTTAGGTTCAGTTTCAAAAGCAGTTGAATGGGCAATTGCTCTGCAAAAACATATTTAACCCTTTGCCTCCTAGACCTATTATAGAGGATATCTTATTTGGAGACGGGGACCAAACCTAGATTATTCCCTTTGGTAAAGTAGAGAAAATAAGGGAGAAAATAAGGTGATGTCAGGAAAATATAAATTAATGGTCAAAATTGAAAGACAACGTATTTAAACTAAACGGAGCAGTAATAATTCAAATATATAATGTAAAGTTAAGCCATGCAATTTCTTTTTCTTACACAAAATGAATTAAAGGTGTGCACATAAAATGGCCGCCAGTTGACTTTATGTGAATCTTCATACTTTGTCATCTGACTATGGATGATTGGCTAGTGTAACGAGATTTTTGAGGCTGTCAAAATAATATATTGAGCATTAACTTACAATTATCAGTGAAAATTATAAAATATGAAATTATCAAAAAATGTGCTACTGCCCCTTTAAGGTTTGGTGATAGACTATCCAGAGGCTGATAGGCATAAACCTTGTCTTATAGAACACAGAAGTTAATTCTGACAAACAGTGAGCCAGGGTAAGGCCATTATTACGCTGATGTAATGTGTTTATCTCATGAATTCTAATAGAAGTAATGCAAGATAACATACACAGTTAATTGAGATGAATATGACCAAGAATATTTCTATCATATATCAACCAGCATCCTAACTAAAATGCATTGAAGAACGACTGTTATGGAATCAATGAGGAATCTTTGAACTGAATGTCCGTTATATTCCAGCATATAGATAGAATATTTATATCCAGTGTAATTTTGCCATGTATCTTAAGTACAGAAATAATGCTTTGGAACAAATGTATTCAACAGTTTGTGTGTTTGTTATTCATCAACTGCAATACATATATTTTCCCATTAATGGATAAGGTTGTTTGAAAAGTTATTGCACATTGTTTTGATAGTATATAACTTGCAGGCTGAGCAAATGATGTGACATCTTAATGACGTCATGGTGGTTGTTGCTTGTTACAAAACCACCAGCTTGTTTCATAAAAATGTTACTGAAAAGGAAGTTGTTCACTATATATATTCTCTGTATGTGACAGGGATGTTTCAGAAGATTTAATTTTGCATTGACACTAGCCAAATTTGCTTTCTCTTCAATGAAAAATCTAAAATTTATGGAAAACACTGTCCTCAATGAAAATCAAGCATCAGTCTAATTTACATATCCAAGTTATAGAAATATGAAATTAAAGAAGTATGAAATATTATTTATAAATAAACCTTTCAAATCAGTAGACAACAGACAAACAGATTTTAGTGGGATATATGACTCTGGGACCAATAGCACAATGAAAGGGAATCTTTCAATATTACACTACTTAAAAAATAGAGTAGCCCTAATTACATGTGTTTTGTTATAAAGTATAGTTTTGCCCTGAACTATAATAGTTAAAGAATGAGGCCGAAGGCCGAGTTGTTTGACGTTATAATAGTTCAGGGCAAAACTATACTTTATTGCAAAACACATGATGGTTTGGGCTACTTTTCTAGTATGTCGCTTTTTACTCGTTTAAGCTATAATCTACTCCAAAATAAACATGTTTCATAAATCACATTCGGCAACGAATTGAAAATCCTCGATCAGGGCCAGGGCTAGTGACGTCATAGCCAATTGTTATTGATGTCTTTGGCCATTGTTTCGTGACGTCACTCAAAAACTATACTTTATTGCGGAATAATTGATCTGTATGGGAACAATACTAGAATATGTAATAGGATAGTTATCACTTGTAAATTTAATCACAATAACATCAAGAGAAAAGAACCCCTTTGTCTTGTCACTTAACATGTACATCACTTTAACCTTTGACCCTCAGGTTGTGCTGGTGACGACAGACCACTGTGAAGAAAGGAAGAGCTGTGAAGACTGTATGGCCACGGCAGACTCAATCTGTGGCTGGTGTGTTATGCAAGACAGGTATATAAGTTTATTTTTGTACAAATATATGCATGGAATGTTTATCTTCAGACATCAATATATGAAAAAATATATAATTTGTATTGATCATATTCACAAATGCATATAAATCTGTAGATTTCCATCATTTATTTTGCATGACGTAATGAATATCTTTTGATAAGTACTGATTACCAGTTTTTCAGTTTCTTTAGGATGTAATGAACACTCCTTCTTCTATAAGCCAATACAGACTTTCCAAATGAATGAGCAGGAATAATCATGCAGCTAACAGATGGCAAGCCATACATTAAATTTAAAATATTTACAAAAATATCAAGTTTTTCCAATAAATTGTTATTTTATATTTTCTTTCTTGATGATGCACAGCAACAGATGTCGATCAGTATTGAACAATCTCAATTGAGGCAAAAATGATTTAAAATCTAAAAATCAAATTTCAAAATATGAATATTTTTTGCAATTATTTCGCTTGTAGATGCACATCAGCTGACAGTTGTCAATCGTCAGCGATCAGACCTCATTGGCTGCCGTCAAGTGACCAATCGTGTGCGAGCATCAAGAACATTCAACCAGCCATCTTCAGCTTTGAGTCTCTGGAAAATAAACAGAATTCAAAGGAGGTAAAGTGTAATGATAACTTTATTAACTTGTTATGCTTTAATTCCCTGCTGACATCTTAGGAGTTCGTGGCTTTTGATAGAATAAATATTATTTTTCAACAACAGTTTCTCTTTGATATGAAAATAAAGTAACCATGGACTTTAAAATTCTTCATTTCTTTTTTATGTAAATTTGATTATAAACATTAACAAAATTCTTATATTATTAAAACATTAAAAGCACTTCAAATGTTTCCAAGCAATTTGAATTTCTTTGAAAAATAATTGACATGGAGCACCATAATCATATAAATTCATATTTTCTTCTTATCCATGCAAACATATTTCTCTTTGTACATTTCAAGAATTCAAGAGAAACAACAATATTCGGTTCTTTTAACTCAAAAGAAGATTGTTAAAGTCTTTGATGATGCCTTTTGATTAGTAACAGACACTTACGATAAATGATAATCAATAAAATGGTTTACAGAATTGTGCAATTTATATGATTGAACTTGACAGGAGCTTAGAAATGTTACAGTCAGTAATTGAATTTGGAGGCAGGGGGAAATGGTCAGGATCTGATACCCTTGATTGTCACTTTTATATCTTCTCTGATGTATATTTTAGAAAGATAATTTCCATCAAATATTCATCTAATCTTACTCGGCCTTTCTTTCATGTGATGAATTTTACTCGTTCTGCATTATGTTAAGTTATGCGTCTTTTTATTTTTGCATGGTGCTAGTTTGGGATGGGTGAATCCCTCATTTTTTGTTGAACAAGTTGCCATTGCTGACTTTTCTAAGCTTCTTTTTTGTCAGCTTGAATCAAATTGTT
The DNA here is from genome assembly GCA_916613615.1 of Steromphala cineraria. NCBI lineage: Eukaryota > Metazoa > Mollusca > Gastropoda > Trochida > Trochidae > Steromphala > Steromphala cineraria. The sequence continues at coordinate 39,892,481 of OU744726.1, forward strand.
AATATTTGAACTAACAAGATAGCATTTGATAAACAATGAGTGAATAATTAATGTTCATATAAACTTCAAGGTATCTTTAACAACAGACATCTCTGCCCAGAAAGTATCACAACACATTTTACATTCATAAATATCGTCTGAGTCTGTTGGAATGTCTAGGAGATTCAAACTTAGTCACACTATTAAGATTATTTGACGACAATGGAATCATAATTATCAATTAATTATACTTATCAATGGAATACAATTACTGTAATCGACCTATTAAGCGCCCTGGGCGATTAAAAAAATTGGAAAGAGGGGGCGCTTATTAAAACAAACTTCAGTAATTATCTTTTAAAGATATGCTCCTTATTACAAAAGAATGTAACATAATGCATGCTGTGTATTCATGTACATTTCTGTTGAATTATGTATTTTTGGCCAATGGCCTTATACTCAATAAAATTTGTCTGTCTGTCTTATTGAAATGTCTTACTCATTCAATGGAATGATAAAAATGTTGGTGTATTCTCGATCTGCATATAGTTGTTGAGCAAAAAGTTTACCATGATTAAAGAGGAGGATTGATATCAAGTCTTCATACCATGTTTTATGTAAAATTTCATAGGTTTGTCATGTAAGGTATGCCTGGAGAGGGGGGCTTCATGTTTTTTTTAGTTAAAAGCACTGCTTATGGGGAGAGGGCGCTTATTACGTCGAATATGGTAGGTTACTTATCATAAATACCTAAACAATTATATATATACCAAATTTAAACTATTTCAGATCACATTTGAACTGGACAACGTAGCAGTCCAGCAGCAGAACAGCGGAGACCTGCAGTGTATGTTTGTGGCCGGAGAGACGAAGCACGGGACACAGGCGTCACTCCGCAACGACCAGATCAGCTGTCCCCTCCCTGAGAAGAGTCGTCTCCCCTCTCTCCCCCATGGTAAGGGTGAGTAGGTAGTCCTCTCGCTTGCTTGCCTGCTTTCTCTGGTTCGAATCCGATACCTTCTCCTTGCTGTTCAAAGGTTGATTTGGTCCATAGTGGGTTATGCGTTAACCCATATCTTTGAATTCAATTCAGTGAGACAAAATATTTATCTTCAGGCAACAAAGCTTTATCAGTTTGAAACATGTCTAAGATTCTGTGAAATGGTCTTGGTTAAATTCCTTGATCATAATGATCTCAGATATGCTGGAACCCTATTTTCAATTTCGACCCTATCCCTACAACCTCTCATACTTGGCTTCTATGTCTTGATTACAGGAATCAGATTAAAATTGTAATCTCAATGTTGTCAAGTGTTGAAGAATATATACAAAACCTTCCTGAGTATTTAAGACCTAAGTATTCTTACACTTGCCCAAAATATTGATTTTGACCCAAATCCGAATTCAACTGAAAAATATGTAAGATAATACACTAAATGATTGTTGATAAATCATAGCGTGGAGAAGGTTAACCGGTCTTATTGTCTTGTGTTAATTTTATTTTATTTATGCAATTCACTGTTATAATATTTTTTTTACTTTTTCATTTATTGCCAAGGACAATACCATTTATTATTCACTTCCAAATAATTTTTTCATTGCTTTAAATTTAGCTTCAAATTAAATTCTTGTTTAATATTATGTATTCTAGTGATTTGCTCACAAAGGTAATGTATTTTAACTTCAAGCAAATGGTTCTGGTGTTTTTTTCAAGGCTTGCAATATTTTTTAATTAAATTTTATTTTTAAGATGATAAATTGAAAATATTACAGCATGATTGATGCTTTCAGCTGCTCACTGCTTTTCTAAACTTTTGCACTTTATTTTTATTTTCTATTTTTTTTTTCACAAAATAAAACATTTTAAGTGACATTAATAGCATAATTAACATTTCTTTCTCTTTCTTCAACTGTACTTGACGAAAATGGAATGTTTGCATTGCAATGATTAATCGAGGAAATATACATATTTCTTTTTATCTTAATCAACTTTGTTTTTTACTTTCTATTGAAAATGGAATTTGTATCATTCTTTATCCTTTTTATTTTGATGGTTATTTTTGTTTTAAAAAGATGGTATAATTGAAGTCTTTTAAGAATATTTCATATTGTTTGATATTAAAAATTGATTGACATGCACAATTTTCAGAAAGTGTGAATATGTATTTTTTAAAAATGCAGAATTATTATCAAGTGAATTTCAAATAGAGCTTCTGCCCTAAACAGTGTTTCTTGGTTAAAAATTCTGAAATTGACATCCAACTCCTAAATTTCAAACTTGTAAACAGAATTCAGCATCTAGAATAAACGTTTAAATATCTCTTTTCAAAATGTATATTGAAAATATTTTTCAAATATAAGAAAGTGTGTAAATTATTTTATATGAATAGTTTTTTTTATGTGTTTTGGATAAATAATTAAAGATAAAAAGATAAAGATAACGATAACCATGCATATTCTTAACTGAAGTTTTCACCACAGATCACCAGGATATCTTTCTGCAACTACACGTGAAGGGAAAATCCATCGTCACTCGGAGTGTGTCTGTGTATGATTGTCGGGTGCACACAAAGTAAGTACCTCAATATTAAATAGAATACACAGATACAGAATTTTCATGAAGGAACGAAAAATTTGATATATTAACAGAGACCATTTTCCTACGCAAAGCCTAAAAACCCAGTTTGAACTGTCAGTTTTATGCATTGCTGCTGACCCTTGAGTTTTCTGTGCTTGCTCTCTTGCCTACTATGTGAGAAAGCAATAGTCCAATCAGAAAGTAACTGGAGGTTGCTAACAATCGCCTGTAGGGGTGCTGATATCAGCACAGAAAACTCGAGGGTTGGCAGCAAGGCATAAAACTGACAGTTCGGAAACTGGAATTTTTTTCTTTGCTTAGGAAGTTGACAGAGACTGCAAACATGATTTTGACAAATTTTGGGGGACAATGCTAGTGAGAATAGGTCTGAATAAAAATTTGTGCCGAACTTAACCCCAATAAGGAAAAAAAGGGGAAACATTTTGCATTTTCCATCCATTTCTTAAACTTTTTGTAATACCTGATGCATTTCAGAAATTTAATAATCTACACTCGGACAATTATCCCTTTTTCCTCTTGTTTTATTTTTGTCAAGAGAAATTCCTTTGTTTTCCTTATGATACCAATTTGTAGAACTTAAACAGTTGAGAGTTTAGTTATGGATTCCGCCCCATGAGATGTAACTTGATACCTCTTCCCGGTCCACAGTTGTACAGGGTGCACGTCCAGTAGTTTCCAGTGTCAGTGGTGTCCCACCTCCAACAACTGTATCAAGGACTCCTCTACCTGCCAGGTATCTATATCTATAATATACATCTGCTTACAACTAGAGAACATAGGGCAAATATGAGAGTCTTTAAAAAAAAATTTGCCATGTAGAATATCAACAGTATTGACTACATTTGATTTAACATTAATTCCTGCTTATAGGTTTTTGAGAAATTACTTTTATGAGTTTCCTTGGTTACTGAATGACTCGATAAATTCTCCTTAAATTGTTAAATATCATATTTCATGTAAAATATTGTTTTATTAATTATGCATGAAATAGAATTTTTCAAACTTTTATATATACTTCACATGCAATTTCCATCACATGTTCTTCTATTATAGTGTCATTAAGTTGATCAATTTACAAAAGTTTTAAAGGGGCAGTAGCACATTTTTTTGAAAATTTATGTTTTAATCTTTTCACTGATATTTGTTTGTAATGCTAGTGTCAAAAATCTCATAACACAAACCAATTATCCATAATCAGAAAACAAATTATAAAGAGACACATAAAGTCAATTGGCTGCCATTTGTGTGAACACCTTTAATTTATTTTGTGTAAATAAAAGCAATCTCATGTCTAAACTTTACAATATATTTGATATTTCTGCTTCATTTAGTTTCAAAATGTTATCTTTCAATTGAAACCATTTATTTTCATTTTCCTGACATCATCTTTTTTGCCACTAAAACATGCTACTGTCCCTTTAATGAAGACTGTTCTATCCCCTGTCTGTAGAGTGGCAGTGCAGTGAGTGCCACCGATTCCTGTCCCCGTATCGCGATCTCGGCGGCAGACTCCGATATCCTCGTCCACTCCGGAGATGAGAAACAGATCGCTGTCAGAGTACAGAATCTTCAGGTGGGCATTTTATATGGTTTAAACATATTCTTTTCAAAATAAAATCTTGGATTGTCGAACAAGCTTAATGAGTTTGAACAATCGCATTAACATTTTCTAAGGATTGAGTTGCCCATTTCTTCAACAACATCAAGGGAGATGTTATGAGTAAAAGTGAAACAAAGGAAATTTTTCTAATGGTATGCATGTTATTTGTTCCCAAAATTACCCTTGAAGATTAAAAAACCCTTTTGCAGTAATCTAATTTCCTCTGTACCAAACATTTATCGCACTAAAAGTTTAAATCTGAAAGTAATCCAAACTGTTTTGATTCAAGGCTGACCAGACAACCAACATGCAGTGCCACTTCACGTACCTGGGCAAGACGAAAGTTGTCACCGGAACTATCCAGTCCAACAGTCTAACCTGCCAGTCTGTCAAGGTAGATTTAGTTTTCTGTTTGACTGCTTGATTTTGTCAACAATATCGTACCTGGGTTAGTTATCTGCATGCCTTCAGTCAATAGTGTCTATGATAAATTGGTAACCTGGTTCCTGCGTTGTGTTCAGACACTTTTGTTCCGGGCTCATTCTTGAAAAAGATGTTAACCAATTTGGTTTTAGTGAAGAGATGTTGATGCTTTGTTTTTTTATAATGAGATTACTTGCCACATGTACACAGTTGGTAGCTGGTATATGTTGTCTAAAAACAAAACTGAAGATTAATTCAAATATTAACATTTTTGCAAGTACATATAATCTTTTTCCCTGGGCAATATAGCGCATGCGCAGTTTATAGTGCATTCAAAATGTCCCTGGTTTTCATCTCACCGGGGGGCTCGGCAACTTTGTTCTGCTGTTAAGAAGCATTATACACACAGTAAGGTTTGTATGAAGTATTACCCTTTCAGCACAGTACCACTCATGGTTTGCTTGTTCTAGCTGTGTTCGCAGGTTTCACTGCAATGCAAAACCACAATTGTGTTGCACGCTTTCTTTCTGCAATAATACTTATCCATGATATTAGTGAAATACTCTTGAAAGCAGCGTTAAACTCCAAATCACCTCACCTTAATCTCTTTCTCAATACATGAACCATCTCTTTGGTGGGTGGGTTGCTTTATGAAAATGAAAATAATTTTAAGTCAAATTAAAGTTTTTCATAGGCTAAATCACTTGTACCAAATATCTCTCTTTGAGTCTGATATCATAATTAATCATATAATGAAATATCATATTAGAATAGATTGTAGAATCTCAAAGTCTGTTTGTTAAATACATCTAACGAAACCCAATATTTCATAACCAAATAACCTATATAATTGAAGTGAATCGCCCCGTCCTTTAGTAGATCATTCCTTAGGTTCTATATCAAGGTTTATGTTTGTAACAGTCTCCCAGTCATCCATGCTAAACCCGTCTCATCTTCTAACACCATCAGCGACGCTATTCAAACACATTACAAATACCTCAAAGCAAGAGAAACTGTTTTCATGCAGAAATGCTGTTTTCCTATCCTTACTATTTAATGTCTTGGTAAGTCGGGCGTCACTCAAGCAAAAGTCTTTGTGAAGAAATTTAGAAATCGTCTTCTGCGGCTGTTTTGGGTGTAAAGATTTGTTTTTTCCTTCTCCCTAATGCAGCTGCAGTACTTTGAGAATAAACACCATATGTTTCCCTTTCCTTAGATGATTGTGAAAAAAACTTCACAGAATTAATTGTCTGGCCAAGCTGTGAAAAATATTGATACAATTTAATATGTGCCCCATTTTGATTATTCGAGGGATGGCTGGTTGAAACGGTTTGCTGGTGTTTGGTTGATTAGGGACATAAAACTCCTAGAATGTGTTTGGGTTTAAATTGCTGTACCACATGCTTTGAAAATAGAAATAAAACATGTATTGGGATTTCGAGGCTGTCTTTATGGTCGAAATATCATCACTTGTCTAGCTCCTCAAACGATTGTTAATTTCCCTGAGCTTGTCAATAAAATTATTTAAATTCATTAAGGAAATTAATTTTACTGCATCTTCAATTGCATAGTTTCTCTTTGATCTTGATTTCACCTCAGACCAATTTGTATTTTATTGGCAAGAGAAGATTTGTAAGGGTTTATGGTCATTTGTCATTTCATAGCAAAATTATGTCAAATTATGCAATTTCAGTTTTATACTCTGTAAATGTTGAATAGTAATTGTTCTGTTTTGATGTGAATTTTCATAAATTTAATGAAGGACATTTAAATGTTGATGGTAAATACTGTTATGAAATATATAATCCTAAGTTCTTTTAGTATAAGTGCATTTTATTTTGTTACAATCTTTAATATTTGTTTGAATATTTTTTTAAAAAGGGCATTTTACCAACTGTAAATTCAGTAAATTGTATAGATAATGTTCTAATCAATTGTTATGACAAATATTGAAATATTCATATGAATGAATTTGTTTTTATCTTACTCTATTCTCCTGGCTGAAATGATTTTTTTTTTAAAATAAATTTGTATTTTCTTTCATTAGACCTCATTTACTGTTAGGAATATTTGTCATTAGCAATATTGTTTTGAATAATCTGAATTACACATTTGACATCAAATAAAAAAATGGAAACTACAAAATTTCCCTTATTGGATTTACTTAGGTATTGTTTTTTTGTTCACCATGTGTCTAAATTTATTTTGTTTAATCTGTATTTTATTTCAATTTTTTCACCATTTGTTTAAATTTTCTTTTGTTTAATGGACATTTCTATTGTTTAATTGATATTTCTATTTCAAATTCAAAAAATGACACTGACAACTCTGTTCAAATAACCTTGATGCACTTTCAAATTAAAAGCAAAAACTGAACTGCAAAGAGATTGAGTTTATCCATCGTGAACAAATTGGCATCCCTAGACAGTTTTTGTGAGAGTTATCTGATAAGTACATGTGGCTATCTGAAGTACAGGTATCATATTGCCAGTTGTTATCCCTCGCAGGGCACCCTCGGTGAAAGTGGAGAGATGTCGGGCTTGATACTGTCTCCTGTATCATCAAATGAACCCAGTGTTTTTATGGTTACAATATCTAACCTGGTTTTGTCTTAACCCTGAGTTGGCTGAAAAGAAGACCTATCCTGTGATCATGCCTATTGTAGAATTTTGATAGTGTTCTCTGTGTATACAAATGAACCGAGTGTTTTATGGTTTCAATATCTAACCTGGTTTTGTCTTAACCCTGAGTTGGCTCAAAAGAAGACCAGCCCTGTGATCATGCCTATTATAGAATTTTGATAGGTTCTCTGTGTATACAAATGTACCCATGTGTTTTATGGTTACAGTATCTAACCTGGTTTTGTCTTAACCTTGAGAGTTGGCTGAAACAGAAGACCTATCCTGTGATCATGCCTATTCCAGTATTGGAAGTTTAGATTGTACACGAGACATGCTAGCCTTAAAAATGCTTTGAATTGATTTGATCTCCTTATATTTGAATTTAAGGCTCAAATCAAATAGCCTATGAAATTAAAAATAATTTGATAATTTTATAGAGGTTCAAATCAAGTTGTGGATAGCCTCTGATTCCTGGTAGTCTAGCTTGTACAGGAGACACTGTCAGATGTTGATGCAGGAACATGCAGACTGTTAGAGAAGGCTATATTCATGGCTTGTTGTCTAAGAAAACACTCAGCCTCTACTGTAGCTTGTGGAAGGCAATAGGCATGACTTCACATTGAGCGATGTGTTGAATCATCTCTTATGTGGCTGAAATCTACAGTGTCATACGGAAGTGGATTTGTGGCTCAATAAATGCAGGGTTTAAATCCAATAGAAAACTAAATAAGTTCTCAAGCCACTTACAGATTTAAACATGAGTGTAATCATGATTGGTAAACCAATCTATAACAGACCCTGTCTAATGGATATGGCATATACAAAAATTGATAAATGTATTAATTATAACAATGTTGTAATATGTAAGACAATTGTTGTGAAACAATAGTGATATGACACAGTTTAGAGCTGGACAGTTTGTAATGAAGATATGATATGATAGCATATCAAACCACTATTTCTTTACATTTGGTCTCATTGAGACAAAAAACATCAGTATGATCAATGAAGGTTGAAACAAATTTTAGGTAAATGTTCAAACTCCCAAAAGACCTTCCTTAAATCTCCTTGTACAAAAATATTCAGATTCCCTATGTAAAGAATTAATCTATCATCTATATATTTCGTAACAATGCTTTAATGCAGTACCTCTCATGGTTGGCTAGTTCAAGCTGATGCTGGCAGGTTTCACCCTAATGCATATAGCCACAATAGTGTTGCGGCCTTTCTTCCAGCAGTATTCAATACTATCAGCCATGATATGAGTGAAATATTCTTGAAAGATGTGTTAAACTCCAAAATCACCTCACAATACAAAACAAGACAAGACAAAGCTGACCCTCCTGTTTATGTTTCAGTTTGCCTACAAGGAGTCTCTACCCTATGTGACCGCTTCCTTCAAAGTGACGGCAGGGGCCAGTGACTACCCCCTCGACAACCCCAGCAGCATTGAAGGTAAGCTCATCAGAATTGGTCTTTGAATATAATATTTTTTTATTAAATTTCTGATAATTTGTCTCTATCATAAACTTCACATCTAGATAGATAATCACTCTATGAAAACATCTGATAAACTGATTTTCATTCTCATCTTGGCTGTAAGTTTGAGAACTTTCAAATCGAGTAAGTATTTGATGCATTACCTCCCATTTTTCTGGTCATCATGCGTAGATTTTGATTCAGTGCATTCAGCCTCACTTGTATGACAAGCCCATCCCTATATAGCTAATATCAATAGATGCTTTGATCAAAATGATGATGGTGACCATTTTGGTATCTGTTGCAAACTCTTTCTGACAGTGAATAGAGCATTTTAATGGCAAATCCAGGAATTTTGAAAATGGGGATTCATCAATTAAAAAACGGGGTTCAAGTTTTATGGTTGATTTTTAAAAAAAATTCCAAATGACAATCACCTAAACTCAAACCCTAAATTTCACAACTTTTTTATCACTTCGGTGAACACCGTATTTTAAATTTTCTTAAGGAAATCAAGCTTTTTGATAAGTTTAATATAACCTTTTAAATTATATATCAGCTTTTAACAACTTTGTGATATTTTACAGCCTTCATGCTGTTTCATTATCTGCTTTTGCCATCATTTTCAAATTTAGGCAATTTCATTAACTTTCTCGCCACTAATGGCTGCAATACTGCCCAAGCAGCGCTAAACAATAACTCACTCACTCACTCACTCAACGTCTCCGCCTGGATCCGCCGCTGTATTACACTTGTCACCATCTCCTTCAGTGCGTATCTACAAGTGCCCCCTGATGGTGACCAACTGCGGCAAGTGTCTGAGCATGGACGCGGAGTACAACTGTGGTTGGTGCGGCACCAAGTGCACCCTGCAGAAGAACTGTCAGAACAACTGGCTCGACCGATCAGAGACCTGCCGCAACCCACAGATACTCAGGGTAAGAATACTTTATAGCAGAATGTTTCAGTTTGCCTAGTTTTATGATTGGTGTACTTTATGTAGGATTTAAACCATTATGATAAAGTTGTTTGAGAGGAATTATAGAAGTTGGAAGACAAGGAATTTTATGGATGATCAACTTTATTGTAAAACGTAGTGTCGTTTTGATATAATAATAATAATACTCTATTACCCCGAAGGGAATTCATGTTGTATCATTACAGAGCTGGTTTACAATAAAAACAAAGAACATAGTTACAAGGAATACAAAGAACAACCACAATCATGCGTGTAAATTAAGGAGCATTTAAAAGGCGAACGCTGCAAGGAATGAAAGTATAGATCCTTACATTGTTGTCAAGCTTGAAAAAGCTATAAGTATCTAAACAGAAACATGCCTCACAGGGATCAAACCAAATTTCCTATTTATATACAGTAACATGTTGTTTGTAGCAGGTATGTTTCTTTTAGAATTGAGTGTTTGCAAACAACCTGTGTTTCATGGTTTTGAACCCAAGGCTTACAATAGCTTCTTCTGTCCATAGTTCAGCCCAGCTAACGGACCAATCCAAGGCAAGACGAACATCTCTGTGACAGGAATCAACCTGGGCAAGGCGTACACCGATATCCTAGACGGGGTGACTGTTACTGGGATCAAGTGCTCCGTGCATCCGGATCACTATGAACCGTCATCTAGGTGAGCCTTTAGGAAAACCATACACCAAAAAACATAAATTTGAACAATTGCAGATATTCTTTTGAATGATAATACTTATAAAATAATTGACAATCATTGGGGCATCTAGTGCACTCTGCATCATGATCACTATGAAGCATTTTCTAGGTGAGCCTTCACAAAAACACAGTCAACTTAACCCCAAATATACAACAATTTCATCATTTGCGGAAGATAGAAATGCTTGAAATTATTTACGATCATCCAGATTCTAGTACATTCTTTTTGATCACTATGAACCATCATCAGTTGAGCATATAGAAAAACACGTTTTAAAAATATTCCATAAAACAAGTATTTAATACTCTGGAACTCTCCCTGGAAAGAGGAGGAAAACTTCATTGAGAGGTGGATCATGTAGTTTTCAAAAGTGGAAGATGCCATTTATCTTGCACAGATTTTCTACTGGAAAAAACCCAATTGTTAAGGCCATGATTATCTCATGAAGTGAAGTAGAAACTAAATTTCATTCTCCTCTACAACACTAGCTATTTCCTAATTTTCTTGATGACTTCTGTTCACTTGTTGTGATATCCTTCATGACATACTGTTTGTTTTGCTGACAGATTCATGTGTGAGACTGAGAAAGCAGGATCTGTAGCCAGTGGGAAGATAATAGTCCTGGTGGATGGGAAATATACGGCAGAGTCAGACACTTTGTTCCATTTTGTGGTATGTCCACAATAGCAGATTTGGTTTCACTTTCCTTAAAGGGGCAGTAGCACGTTTTTTGATAAATTTATATTTTAAATAGTTCACTGATAATTGTAAGTTAATTGAAAATGTATTATATTGACAGTGTCAAAAATCTCATTCCATCAGCCAATCAGCCATAGTCAAAGGACAAAGTATGAAGATTCACATAAAATCCACTGGCGTCCATTTTGTGTGAACACCTTTAATTCATTTTGTGTAAGAAAAAGGAATCGCATGGCTAAACTTTGTTATATATTTGAATTATTACTGCTTCATTTAGTTTGAATAAATTGTCTTTCAATTGAAACCATTAATTTTCATTTTCCTGACATCACCTTATAATCCCCCTAAAAACGTGCTACTGCCCCTTTAAGATGCTTTATAATGGAAATAAAAGAGCTATTCCAATTCATGTGTTAGTTGCCAAATTTCTGAACTAGAGTATATTCTTATCAGACCCAAATATGTTCGACGTATTAACATAAATGTTTACGGTACTATTAATTTAAAATGTTGTTCAAATCATCTTTGTGCCAATACTATGAAACTTTCACATGTTTTATAACTGAAATATTGTTCAAAACACGTAAAACACCAACTCGCTCTCTCACTATGAAACTTATTCCTTAGAACAGGGTTGAATTAAGTGAGACTAGACTATGTCAGACATAGGTAAGTAGGGGGGTGGAATCAAAGGGCGACATGATCAATAAATGACCTATATGCTGTTGGCACTGAAAAGTTTTTTTTATCAAAGTCATTAAAAGCACTTGCAATCATATTTGCCTATGCTGCATTCAAGATCTAAAAGGGATCTTTGAATGTCACCATAGATTTTCACCAAGAATAGACCTCAAATCGAAGGTACTTGATTTTGATGAAACCGTTAAAACATTTATGTAAGTCGGAGATAAATCTAAACTGAATATATATATATATATGTGTGACAGTCGCCCCTGGTGCAGAGCTTGAGCCCGATGCGGGGCCCCAAGTCTGGCGGTACGGAGGTCACCCTGAAGGGCATGTACATGAACACTGGCAGCAGCACCTCCGTCAGTCTCGCAGGTGCTCCTTGTGAGTTCATCAGGTCAGTACCACAACTTCTTACAGTCAAATATCTAAACTTTAGAGAACATTGAAATAATCTAGGTTCATCTACAGTTAAAGTTCATTGTGTGAAGATATGAAATTTTCTATTTTTGTGTGTGTGAAAGGTCATCCAGACAAAATCTTCACTAAGGTGCTTTAAAAATTGTAGGATACTTAAAGAGATTTTACGACACTTCATTCAGTTTCTTTCCTTTTTGCATTCCTTTTCATAGTTATTGAATCCTAGCTGTCACTAATAGGATGAAAATAAATGTCATGACAAAAAATATAATGCAATAGTCATGGCTGTAATAATCATACTTTAAGTAAATAATTTTTAATGAAATATCAGTCTTGGTTTTTAAAAAATATGTATCAAAGATAAAGATGTCCTCAGTCTGAAATTTTTTGAATAATACAGGTCTGAAATTTTTTGAATAATACAGATCCAACAAGACGGTGATCGTGTGCAAGACATCCCAACACATGGCTAACGATGATGAAGTGGAGGTAGAAGTCAACTTCGGAGGATTTAAGAAACTGGTTCCAGAAAAATTCACCTACGTAAACGATCCCTCCATCACCATGATAGAACCCAAGAGCACCATACTGAGGTGAGAGGAAATAACACTAGAAATGTAGATCCTGCATTGATTAGCAATAGACATAAGACATTCTAGAAAATGGTTATTTTATTCATGATAGATAAGAAGGCTCTGACAAATGGCTTCAGATCCAGACTTGCTTTTCAAGTAATGGAAAAATTAATATGAACCACAGTAAGGGGTCTACTTTATCAACCAATCATTCAGATAAGAAAAATTATGACTGTAAAAACGAGGTCCAGTAGTTAAGTGGATGGACTGTGGGTAAAATTATTGCTTGGAAAAGTGTCATGATTCTGAGTGCTGTTATTGGATATTCAAGTACAGTGAAACATGGATATAGCAAACTCGGATACAGCGAACAATCGGTTATAGTGAACAAATTTTTAAGTCCCCTCAAAAACCCTACTGCACAGTATGACGGCTAAACGCGAGTAGCGAACACCGGATATAGCGAACTAAATTTGTTGGTCCCTTTGAGTTCGTTATATCCGTGTTCTACTGTACTTGTCATAACACAGGGCAGTAAAATCAGTTGGTTCTTTATACCATTATATACATGATTTTCAAGATCACCTTTGATTTGCAGCGGAGGTACCTCTATCACTGTGATGGGCCAGGACTTGGACCTCATCCAGAATCCTACCTTCTTCACCACACACGGGGGAGAGTTCTACAGGACTGTAAGTTCCATGTGTCAATGTTTCGTGATAAATTGGTGAAATTTTTTATGCCGAAATGTTGCCCACTCTTAAAAAAGAATGCCATTATTACATTGTTTCTATTTCAATGTCTCATTTACTGTTTCTCAATTATTTTTTTTCAAATATTTCCATAGCATACTTTCTCCTTTACTTTTTGCTTTAAACCCTGAGACAAAAATAATGTTTAAAAAAACTAAATCCTGATGTAATATTTACTTCTATGTTTGAAAGATGATACTTAGTTGCATTTTCTCAGGGCCAATGCTAAACTTATATGCCATGGTCTGCAATACTGGCAACAACCTCACCATCTTACCAATTTTAATCGGTACTCTCTCTGCCCTCACCGCTAATGGCTAAAGAATTGCCCAAGCGGCGCTTAACAAAAGCTCATTCACTGACCTCTTCTCTTCCAGAAATGCCACCACGTGAACAAGTTCCAGATCCAATGCCCAACCCCCGGTATCCCAACACCAGGTCTGAATGTAACTGCCACAAGTCCACTGGAGGTGCATTATGGGTTCCACATGGACGGGGTGATGACGTTGAAGAACATCTCGCATCTGGCCCAGTTTGGACCCCTCATGTACCTGCCAGACCCTGTCATATACAAGTTCTCAGGGGACTCACACACCAAGAAGTTTATCAAGAAGGATCTTGTCGCTATCAAGGTTGGTCTGCTTACTTCAATTTCATTGTGATATATGTGATAAGTATGACTGTTGTTTTTAAAACATTATTCAAAGGTGTCTATGAGAATGAGTATTTTTGTAAGTTTAAAGAGGAAAGAAGAGAGAAATAATGAAATTAAGCTATTAACAGACTAATTAAGACCTCTGTTTAAGTGCCAGTAATTTGAAGAACACTGCTCAATAAAGACATCAATGACAACGGCAAATCCTATAGTAGGTTCTGGTTTTTGGACACAGTTTTTAAAATTATTCAAAGATGCACCTATTTTGTACTCTCTTCTCCCTTTGCAAGATAAATGGCATCTTCCACTTTTGAAAACTACATGATCCACCTCTCAATGAAGTTTTCCTCCTCTTTCCAGGGAGAGTTCCAGAGTATCAACCCGCTGATGTCCAACGTAGTGGTCTACGTGGGTGATGATGTATGCGTCCACCCTGCAGCGGTCGACAACGCGATCACCTGCCACCCTCCTGAAACTCCTGGTGGCATTGACAGTACCGGCAGGGCTGTTGTCAAGGTACATAGCCTTGTGTTCATTGTAATACTGAAATTGTGGTTCAGCTCTCTTTATTTTCACTTTCTGCAATCAATGTTGAAGAGTTCAGACATCCAAACTGTGCCTCGTTGTAATAAATGATTCAATTTTCTTTCAAGCGAGTACAAAATTTATCATCATAAATTAAAGTTCTCATTCTCTCTTCAGCAACCCACGTGTCTAATAGCTGAATTCCTGCTCTCTCACTACTCACTCGCTTCACACCAATGTATCTGTAGCACTGTCCCCCTTTCTCTCTTGAGATAGTAATATTAATAATAATTTATTGTCCTCAGTACATGTACATTGGAAATTTGATTTGTGCCCATGGCACCCGGCAGCCATGGTGCAGCACCAGTTAAATCGTTGTTCTGCCTTTACAATGCTGAGTGTCAAGCAAGGCAGCAACAACTCCCACCTTTTAACGCCTTTGGTATGACGCGTCCAGGAATCAAACCCCGGTCTTCCGGGTGACGAGGGGACACTCTACCACTGAGCTATGCCCCCAGTCAGTAATATAAGCTTTTAAGCCTGATTGCTGACTTGCGGGAAGAAAATTTTGAAAGTTAAGAAATCATCTCATAATTAACATGCTTCTTCTTTCTCCCATTAGGTCCAAATCGGCCACATCATCAGCGACGTGGGCTACCTCCAATACTACGATGTATCCGGCTCTGACAAGCCCATCGCTCTTGGCGTCATCCTCGGCGTTGTTCTTCCCATCATCGCAATCATAGTCCTCCTCACCATCTGTGTCATCCGCCGTCATCGTAAACACGGGCCGAGCGAGCGGATCCCGGACATGTTGAAGGAAGACGAAGACAAGAAAGAAGAGGAGGAGATCGGGATGAATCACGTGTCCATCAAGGCCGACATGAACGGGCAGATTTCTGATGATAGAGGTCAGTTGATATCTAATCAGAGATTTTATTAAACCGATCATTTAAGAATTAAGAAACCCTATATTCAGAAGTCTTGAGTATATTCAATGATGTCAAATTTCAAAAATGTTTGATGACAGAAGCCATTTTGGAATTCAGTGACCAATTTTTGATGAAACCAACTTAAGTATTTTTCAGTTATGACTTTGAATACTGTTTTGTTTTTAGAATGTCATTAAAACTGTTATGAGTATGCTTATAAATGTGACAGGAAATAATAAGTATAGTACTCATTACTTATAATTAGTAATAAACCAGTCGAAGTGACCACATTACAAGCTCTGAACAAAGTAAATTTCCATTGCTTTATGATAGGCTGTTGTCTTTAGTGTGATGCATGGGAATTGAATTACTTTTATTTATTGTTTCTTTATAGATTCGGGTCCATATATTGCTGAACTGCTGGGGAAGTTTGATGACTCTGCCCTGAGACAAAACATCAGCTCCATGCTGATAGCACGCAGTAGGCTCGACATCGGGGAGTTGATTGGAAAAGGTGAGGAAATTATGAAACCTTTTTACTGTTTCATGACTCTTTAATTCTCCAAATTGATTTTACCACCAACTACAAATACATATGAGAAGGGGAATTGAAGTCAAGATAAGTTACATACAAGAAATACTAGTCTGTCAGCCAGACCCTAAAATAAAATGCCAGCCTAAGCAAATCTGAGGGCCCAATTTTAGGCTTAAAATGAAGAATTTCAGTTTCCTTTTCATCCTTCTTTTTTCCAAATTTCAAATTTATTCAAACAAATTCATTTCAGAGTCTTATTGTTAGACCAAAGAAATACATACATCAAATTCAATCCGGTCCTTTGGTAAAACCGTGCTCTAACACATTCAGGCAGGTGATGTTTGATAAAAACATGAGGATTGCTTCAAAAGGCATCATGGCTTAGTAGCATGAGAACGAACTCAGTGTCTGCTTATGACCCAGACAACTGCAGATTATTTCCCAGTCGCGTCATACAACAAGATGTTAAAAGATGGGAATTGTTGTTATATGATATGTTATTTTTAGTGACTGAAACCTGTAACTGATTTTCAAAGGCGGGGGAGGGGGGATATACCTGAATACAACCCCACTCGTAATCACAAGATTCTTTCTGTGTCCAGGTAACTTCGGAGCGGTATACAAGGCACAGTACCAGAGGAACGAGGAGGAGAAGCCATTCCAAGTTGCAGTCAAAACTTTACAGGGTAAGACCATTCATTACTCTAATTGCCATCAGATAACCTCATCCATTCCACTAATGACAAGTATTCTTTGCTCCATTGTAATTACTTCAATAGTTGACTAAAAACATCAAATGGTGCACCTCGCCCCCTTAAAAAATCCTGTATCCACCCTGAAAGATATCCAAACCTTCCTGCAGGATTATATAGTTCTTCTTATGGCATCCACCAGTGCACCTCGCCCCCTGAAAAATTCCTCAATTCACCCTGAAAGATATCCCAACTTCCCCTGCAGGAAACAACGCCGACGCGGAGGCGATGCAGAACTTCCTGCAGGACACCGTGCTACTGAAGGACCTGCACCACCCCAACATCCTGTCCGTGGTCGGGGTGTGTATCACCGCTAACGAGGACCCCACCGTCATCATGCCCTTCATGGCCACCGAGGATCTCAAAAACTACATCAGGGAACCTTCCAAGGTGAGTTGATATCTGATGAAGTCATTCTGATACAGGTTCTGTATTTTGAGGGATGCTTAATCTGTTAAAAAGGATATAAATATTTTCAAATTGTTAATATCAATATTTTTCTACAAATACCAACTTCTGAAATATTCATCATAAGAAATGGAGTATCCTAATTTTTCTCCAGTACACATCTAGGACTTGTATTTCTAAGATCCCTTTGCTTAGATACAGGGCCTGTAATTGCTAAAAAAGAATCCTCAGATTTTATACCGGGCTTATATTCTATGGCTGTCTTAGTGTTGACTGACATGCAGGGCCAGTGTAATGAGATTTTCTTGCAATTGGAGGCAGGGCCTGTATCTCCATTCCTTTTTTACTGTATATGAATATAAAAACTTATCTACATGTATTTTGGACATTGATAGTGATAATTCATGTCTTTCCTTGTTTACTTGCAGAATATATCAGCTCTAGAACTAATAGATTTTGGTCGCCAAATCTCAGACGGAATGGCATATTTAGAAGTCCATTTAGTGGTCCATAGGAACTTGGCGGCAAGAAACTGCATGTAAGTGTATGAATTGTGGGTTTAGGTAACGACCAAATCAAGGAATAACAGATTGACCTTGGTGACTGAAAGTTGTAAAATCATTAATGTTGTTGTTTATCAATGATAATTCACTGTGACATAACATTAGACAAAACTCTGAAGTGATTTGTCCTACCATATTCCTTCAATTAAAATCCTGAGGTTCTATTTCATTCAGCACCCCTTACCCTCTGAAATTCAGCCAGAGTGACCCAAAGCAATAACTCTCTTCGTCGCCCTTATACCCCGAGTACTGTTCAAAGCTTTAATTTTTATCAAACTCAGCTTCTATGTAGGTATCTACAGGGTTTAAAATATAGCCTGGCGCCAGTCCTTAAACTGGTTACTTTTTGCCAGTACTGGTTACTTTTTGGTCAAGACTGGTAACTTTTCAAAACATTTCTTCAATTTCCCCTAAGGAATTGACCAATTAATTTTCAGGACAGGCTGGGTTTCCAATCTATTTTATACGCTGGTGTTTATCTCGGTATCCAATGACGTTCCTGTCACTTTTTCAAGGCCTAGGAAATTTTCAAGACCTGGGTCTAGATTTTCGAAGCTCTCTTAGTGCTAAGATAGTCGTAAATTAAGCCCATGCTAAGGAATGGTACTTACGACTATCTTAGTACTAAGAGACCTTTGAATATCTAGACCCTGAATTGTATTTAAGTAAATATGTTATTCATACAATATGCATGTGGTAACAGAGTGACGGCCGACAAGACGGTGCTACTGACGGAGTACGGCATCACACGAGCGCTGTTCTCACGTGACTACTACTTCAGCGAGGAGAGCCAGGTGAAGGTACTCTACAAGTGGATGGCTCCGGAGGTCCTCGAAAGCTTCGACTTCTCATCCAAATCTGATGTGGTGAGTTTAGAGTGACTGTTCGTCTACACAAAAATGTTTGAACAGTAGAACTCGGATATATCAAACTCCAAGGGACCAGAGAATTTATTTCGCTATATCCGGTGTTCACTATTCACGTTTGGGCTTTTGACGGTACTTAAAAAATTGTTCGCTATATCCGAGTTCGCTATATCCGTGTTCTACTGTATATTCCATCCCTGAGGAACCTTGATGACTTTATACAATTAAATGTGGAAATAAAAATAAGAAGTTTTGAATTTTCCAAGGAATAATGATGTTAGTTCTTTGTCATTGTTGGGGTTGTAAGAATTGACTACATCATTTTTACAAATGAATTGAATACTCTACAACTTGATAACAACTCAACTACGAATCTTCGGTTTATAATAATTTGTGCCCAATTTTGGGGGGACTTTTTGTCTTAGGGTCTGGAGTGTATTGAGTGACCCTCTGAAAACCAGACGTCTTCATTCTGATATGTAAAGTTTGGCATTCATAATTCATAGGGAAAGTTCTTTGGGAACAAAGATTATGATGACAATGCTTTATCTCATGTGAAATATAAACTTTTCTCATTCTAACATTGCCTTATTGGTCTAACTGTATGATGTTTTTGATTTCATTCAATAATTTTCCCCTTGTAGTGGGCATTCGGTGTGGTGATGTGGGAGCTGTTGACAAGGGGGGTAACTCCGTACCCAGACGTGGAAAGCGCTGATCTAGCTGCGTACATCAAGTCTGGGAAGAGGATGAAGAAACCTAGACAGTGTCCTGAACACATGTGAGTTCATTATACAATTTAAAAATTGCTTTTTTTTTATGAAGCATCTAAATATCTATTTCTTTTGTGTTGCATATAATGATTATGCATAGAGGATATCATTTACGACCTGTGGTTGAATAGGTTCTAAAGACTTGTATATTGGAGCATAAAACTCAAGCTCACTCACTGAATATTGATATTGCAAACTTAAGGATATATAGTATTGATATTCTGGATGTATCTTTACTTTGTAAAACACAGAAAGAAACATAAATGTTCTAGAAATCACCAAAGTCATGAAGTCACAAAAATCATGCAAAAAATTACTGTCGAGCATAGGCTTGCTATCTGACAATCTCAGAATACAACATTACAGATGAATTATAATCTAATAACACTTTCCGACGTATTCATGATAATGATGTTTTCCTCCAACCAATGAAAGGCAAAATAGACCCCAGGATAACTTCCAACCCATATTTCTGTATTGCATTATATTGTGATACAGAAAAGGGTATTGCAATACATTTTGCAATATATTGGTTCTTTTCACATTCAAGAATGCGCATGCTATCTTCTCTAAATATAAGAAGTTAAGACGATCATCATTGTTCAGCTGTGAGCCATTTTGAAAAGTGATATTTTTCAATCACTGTTTATGACCTTTGATAACATTGTTTTAAATAACTAAATTTCACAACACAACTTCATACTTTGATGAGGACTATCAGTAAAATTTTGTTTATATGGGTTTTTTTTGGTGGCAATTTCAGATGGAAATTGTTCATTTTAATACGTCGATATATTTGATATTTTCAGTGGTGTGTACCAGTTCGTATCATGTTGTACCTATACCAATATATCGATAATGCTGCACATCGTTATCCAACATAGAAAATAATGTTCATATTTCCTCTCCACAGATACCAGATGATGCTGAAGTGCTGGAGTGATAACGCCTCTGATAGACCAACATTCCAGTCGGCCCTGGACGAGCTCAAAACCTCCGTCCAATCAGACGAGGGAGTGGAGGAAGGGGAGGAGTCTAAACCTCTCATGAGCAACGTGGATATCGGAGGATCAACTGAGTACCTCAAGGCCATTGGCTAGATTTTACGTAATCACAACACCAGGAGAGATTGTCGGAGCTACAGAATACCTCAAAGTGTTTAAAACCATCTGACTTTAGTTCATGCAATACTTTGAAGAAAATGGTCAAACTTAGACTATTTGGCCATGATCAAAAGAATGGTTTAATTTAGTTGATCCACTGTACAACTTAAAGGATTTAGTTGAATAATAATTGGCTCAAATATATCAGATTAAAGGACTTGAGTTCTTCCCATTTCAACTGTGGTGAAACGGTTCTTAATTCTGCATTTAGGAATTGAAGGCTCGGCCATGTGAAGGGTATCACACAATTTGAGGTCACATTCAGAACTATTTGCTCCAGGGGTCTGGAAAAGACACACAAAGAGACATTTGTAGAAAACATCTGTCATTAGGAAGCTTCCATTTCAAGAGGAAGAATAAGAAATCTGCAATATGGCTGCCTGGATGTGATGAATGCAACAAGCACTGTGAATGGACAAAGTCAAAATGTGACAAGCATTTTGATTGGTTGAGACAAAGGTCAACACTGGAGAAACTTCTTGTGATTGGTCAATCAATTGCATGCTATCGAAGTCAACTTTCATGTTTTTATTTTGAAAGAAGTTGATGCCCATTGGGATAATTGACTTGAACAGACCAAAACAAAGTTTGGAGCTGCTTTACTTTTCAGCAGATTGAAATCTGAACATTTTATAGCCATGTATTGACTTTGTGTGAGTTTGTATGTGTGCCTAATGGTGGTCTGGTGAATGTAAAACACTCGCTGGTCCTTCATTAAATACCGGTAATCTTTTATACAGTACTCAGTCGTGAGAGAGGCCATATTTGTGAAATTCCCATAGCCTTGCAAGTCTTTAACTGTTACAAGAATATTCTTATAAGATTGAGAAGTAATTTTTTTGCCATGATTTGAAATCAGCTTTGAAACATTTCTGCCATTGGTACGTGATTATCTTTATACATGTACATGGAAATACATTTGTTGTAAACACCTTTGAAATAATTTCTGCTGGTTTTTTTTTGTTTGTTTTCAAGTATGAGTTTGACATGAGGAAATCAAATGTTTGTACAACTTTTATCTTATTGACCAATAGACCACTCTGGCCTGAATAGTTGCTTAAAACTTTAGTTCATGAAAATCATTCTTGTAACAGTTTATCAAAATGTAAATATGGGACTATCACAAATGTTGATTCACTCATAGATTACAACTGTAAATGCATTTGTGAGTATTTTACCTTAGTTTTAACATGACCACTTTTAAGACACGGTGCTAAGGACCTTATTTTATTTTATTGACAATTCATATTTTTTTTTACAATTGAGGAATCATATTTGTGTATGAATTTTTTATATCTTGATTTTGTTGATAAATTTGTTCAAAGAATTGCCAAAATTTTAAAAAATGAAATTCTTTTGAATGAATTTTGTACTTTTATTTTTACGATTGTTTTCGACAAATGTTTTGACTCCAATGTTTATCAGATCTGAGTTTAAATATATTTGTTTCATAATACCTGATTGAACAAAACATCCACTGCATTATATGTTTCCGTCCGCATGTTTTACATTTCTAAACATTGTCAAAATTTAAGAACAATAAAGACTGATATTAATTTTAAGACTAGATATTTCAATACCAATCATATGAACTTTGAGATGAAATTAACACATAAATGAATGATTTGTTTTTGATAAATTTAATTTGATATGACTGAATTCATTAACTTCTTTAAAGACAAGTTTATATGTTATGATATTTTTTCAATGGCGTGTGTTTGATATGTAAGATAATCATATATTTATTTTTTCGTTTTTTTCATCAACTGGTTGTCATACTTATTTCATAGAGAGAAATCTAGATATTCATTTCTCTATTGAGGCTTTTAGACAAATTCTCCTTGGACATAATGATTTGGGTTTAAACAGCAAAATTTGAAGATATTAAGGTCTAATTTTTAGTGCTAAGATAGTCAAAATGGAAGTTTATATTTGTGCTGAGACGGCCTAGAAAAACTAGATTCCGTTGGAAATTCAAAAAGGAATGTCTTAATTGAGAAATGAGTATTGAAAGTGCTATTAGAAGCTTAACTTATGTAAATGGCCAGTTATAGATTGTGTATAGGCAAACTTGCGAGCTCATAGATGCCATTTTAGACTTAATCATGTTGTCAACATAAATTCTCATGTTGTCATTAATCTATATATGTTAGTGTCCATGTAAGCCAATCAGAATCTCTGCTTCAATCAGTCTTGCATCTGATTGGACATTTCCTGGAATCTCAACCAATAGAAACACTTTTTATGTATATTAATCAATTTGATTGGTTGATATTGTTGATTGACAGTTGCATGTACAGTATTTTGCTATCTATGTTTGTGTATGTTAATCGTGATTTTAAAATCTTACAGAAATCTAAACATGCATAATAATGTTTTTATAAGACTATGCCAAAACATTTTAGTCACTCGTCACTGATGCACCTTATTTCTCATGCACCTTTGTTGTTTTAATTCAACAAGAACAAAGTTGATGTCGACTATTTTTATAAATCCTGCCAAAAATCTTTGATGTTTCAGCCATTCAGTGTACGGTGTGCTTCCATATGCAATTTTAATATTCTACATTTTCTACACAGTTGTGATATGTGTATTTTACATATGCAATGAACATTTGTCACAACTAAAATACATATTTTGTGACAAGTAATACAATTTTGCCCTATTAAATGTCATATTTACTTGATAAACCGGTTAAGACATGAAGTGTTTCCGAAATCCACCTTAATTGCTCAAATAGTACTAGTTTCATTATTAACACGTAAAACAAGTCAAAGTCTGGGTATTTGCAATATCAAACAGACAACAAACAAAAAGAAACAATTTAACCTCTTAACACCTTTTCTTGCACAATGGTATCTTCCATGTCTACTGCAAGATTATACCAAGTTGATTATATAGGGGTGTAAGCTAGTTATTTAGGTGTATTCTGTGTTTAGCGTCGACCAAGGAAGGTGCTTCACTTGTACATAAACTGCGCTGAGCTTTAAACATACATACCTACATACATATATGTACCTACCTACCTACATAACTTTTGCTGCAACCTCTCTCAGATCCTGTAATCAAAGCAGTCATATAGTGACATTTGGACTAATTTATGATGTTTTTAATTTTATATGGCTTTTGATAAATAAAAGCTAAGCTTTGTATAAAAAATGTCTGTGTTATTCTTTGTCACTCAATTGTGGTGTCTTTGGATCATAAGACATTGATGGTGGTACCGACGCTGGTATGCTGTGCCCGAGTGTAGTTTGCAGGGGGGTGACAGTTTGAAATTTCAAATTGAAACCAAATTTATACCCATTTGAGACCCAAGACACCATTCTCTTCAAAAATATTCTACGCTACCTGGGTCATGGGTTAAAGTTGGGTGTGAGATCCTTGTCCACAGACAACACACATCAGTCCAAGTTTTTTTTTTTTTTTTTTTTTTTAAAAATAACACTTTATTATCTTCAGTACAAGTACATGTTGAAACTTTGTTTTGTGCCAAGGCACCCGGCAGCCACGGTGCAGCGCCAGTTAAATCGTTGTTCTGCCTTTACAATGCTGAGTGTCAAGCAAAACAACAACAACTCCCATCTTTTAACGTCTTTTGGTATGACGTGACCGGGAATCGAACCCCGGTCTTCCGGGTGACGAGCGGACACACTACCACTGAGCTACGTCCCCGTAAAATTGAGCAAGTTTGAGCCAATGATATTTAGAAGCCCCGTCTAAGGACGGGGCTGCTATCAGTTTTTGTGCAGTTTCCGCCGCCACCGCCGCGTCCGCGCTCATACTAATGGCTATAACTTTTTTCTACTAAGCTTTCCAGAACTTGTATTCATAACTTACTGCTTATACCTCGGGGGAACGATTTTGACATGTTCACTTTCAAGGTCAAAGGTCAAGGTCACGAGCTATAAAATCACTAAAAAATTCCTTGTAAACGCGATAACTTTAAAAAAAGGTTTTTGTGCTATGAAGCTCTTGGTATGTATCATCCTTGGAAGAGTAAAATTTTTTGAAAAGGTTTTCGCTACAATCTGTCCAAGGTCAAGGTCACAGCAAGGTCACTACTTTAGCATGGTTTTGCGAAAATGCTGTATTTTAACAATGAACACTTTTAATCAATAGATGATTGTTATCCTCAATGAAAGTGTTCATTGATTGTGTAACCTTGAAGGTCAAAGGTCAAGGTCATGCAATTTGTGTTATTGCAATGTGCAACTAATTTGGATGTAACTTTATCCCATTAAGCTTTTCAGAACTCATGAACATATATAAGTGTCTACACCTCTGGGGAATTACAATGACATGTTCACTTTCAAGGTCAAAGGTCAAGGTCACAGCAAGGTCAACATATATTTAGAAAATGGATTATTTTAACTTTTAACACTTTAATTCGTTACATTAATGTTATATTCAATGAAATGTATTCATTGATTGCGTGACCTTGAGTGTCAAAAGTCAAGGTCACAAGAAAATGCCCAATATGCTGAGGCGTGTAGAAGGCGGAACAGGGTAAGGCGAAACCCCATGTTTCGGGGCTGCTCTGCGGGACAAACTCTAATCTAGTTTTGATAAGATTTTATAAGCCTCATGGTTAACAAAGTTCTACACAATCGCCCTGCGAGTTTGCATCTAGCTGTGATCAAACTCAGACTCCACTACCACAGTGAAAATAACTTCGCTGAAATACCTGTTATTTCTGCCATTCAGTTATAACAGAGCAACTTTTACTCAATCTTTCCAAATTGATTTTAAGCTCATCATGACTGAAAGTCCAGATGGGCTTATGGCATGGCCCGTCGTCCGGCGTCCGTCCGTCGTCCGTAAACTTTTGACACTTTCCACTTCTCCTCATGAACCATACACATTAGAGAGCTGAAATTTTGTGTACAAGTACCTTAGCATATGGAGATTCTAATTTGTAACTTTGGTGACCCTGTGACCCCAAATAGGGTCACAGGGGTCACAACTTTAAAAACCTATTTTCATCTTCTTCTCCAGTTCCAAAAGGAGTAGAGAGTTAAAAATTATATGTGCAGACTCCTTGGACAATGGAGATTCAAATTTGTAACTTTGGTGACCCTGTGACCCCAAATAGGGTCACAGGGGTCACAACTTTAAAAACCTATTTTCATCTTCTTCTCCAGTTCCAGAAGGACTAGAGAGTTAAAGTATATGTGCAGACTCCTTGGCCAATGGGGATTCTAATTTGTAACTTTGGTGACCCTGTGATCCCAAATAGGGTCACAGGGGTCACAACCTTAAATACCTATTTTCATCTTCTTCTCCAGTTCCAAAAGGAGTAGAGAGTTAAAAATTATATGTGCAGACTCCTTGGACAATGGAGATTCAAATTTGTAACTTTGGTGACCCTGTGACCCCAAATAGGGTCACAGGGGTCACAACTTTAAAAACCTATTTTCATCTTCTTCTCCAGTTCTAAAAGGACTAGAGAGTTAAAAACGATATGTGCAGACTCCTTGGCCAATGGGGATTCTAAATTGTAGATTTCGTGACCCCATGACCCCAAATAGGGTCACAGGGGTCACAACCTTAAAAACTTATTTTCATCATCATCTTTAGCTCCTAAAGGTCTATTGAGCTGAAAGACTGCATGTAGACTCCCTGGCCAATTGGGATTCTAAACTGTAGGTTTTGTGACCCCATCACCCCAAATAGGGTCACAGGGGTCACAATCTTAAAAACCTATTTTTCTCCATTAGATGACAGTCTATGGCAAATTTATTTCTCCTTGGATATTTTAGTGTGGACTTCTTTCACTGTCTGATATTGGCGATCTAGAAAGTGTTGAATAATAATTTATTTGTTTCGTAATTTTTTTATAGGTTTTATTGCAATAGGTAACATCAGTTTCATTTTAGCTCATCTTGCCTGTATAAAGCAAACTTGATAGGATGCCTGATGAGCTACAGAGCCAATGGCTCTATTTTTATTTTAAATCTGACAATATACTGAACACCACAAGAAACATAGTTATTTAAGTTACTATGTGGTATGCGGACAAAGATTTTTCGACTGCAATGGGCTTTGTTTCAATATGATCCTTAGAGAATTAAGGTGGTTGCTCAAATGCATGAACATTGAAGTTGGTGTACACACGTAATTATGGACTTCTTACACAACATAAAATGTCACTGAAGATGTTATCTTTCAAAACCAACCAAGTGTCCTTGCAAATCATGGACTCATCAATGTCGGTGACAATGCAAATATTGTCACAAATTGTTCCGTATGCTTGTCCCCAACCCGACAGATTAAGAAAGCTTTTTTGAAACAGCATGACATCGACACAATGCCCTTGTTGGTTCTTATTCAAGATCCCAATCCTATTAAACACTTGTGGGATTAAAGTGGCTGATCTATCAGTGCTCCGGCCACCATTTTTTGGTTGCTAAAAGAGAATGAAAAAAGCGCTGTACTGTTACAAAATTTTAAAAATTATTATGGATAAAACTTAACAACAATGCTTTATAATGGCGTAGGAAGGCTATTTACACTCAGTGCCGTTCAATGGCTTCACACCTCACTGTTTTCGTTTTTGACCGAATGTGTGCGCTTCTTTATAGAGTTGTGGAATGTTAATAATAATTTGAAATACTATCAAAAGTATCATGTTTCAACTAGATTGTGTTAAATTCATGTAATAATAACATTCATGTCCTAACACGGATGTACACTTGAATTTCGTTTCCACTAAAAAAATATCCCGATAACTGTCCATTTAAGTGCAGAAACGTTTGAACACAGCACGTTTGAGATTGAAAATATAAAACTTGAGCTTGCCATACTGCAGGTGTGCGACAACCCCTTGAAGTCCTTGTCTTGGCTCTTTTCAAAGACAGCGTGTCATGCTTGTAGTCATTCCAAAACTTCAAGAGCTGACATCAGAATGGTCATGTGTTGTGTTGGTGGACACAGAAGATGGTACTGACATTTTGTTGTCACAATGAATTATGGTTTCCCCATAACCCTTGTGCTAATACAAACTTCAGCAAAAAAAAAATGATTCGTGTTTCTTTGAGTGTTCAGTATAGATATGTAGCCTAATAGTGACTAGCATAGTAAACCGTATGCATCGGATAATGGCAGGGACACTATGTCCGAGAAGTGTCCCTGCCGTTATCCGATGCATGCCATTTACTATGCTAGTAACTGACTTACATCTCACTTGATCCGAGTAAAATCAACCACAAAATTAATAGTTTTAAATAAAATTTTCGATAACCTTCCAAGAGCCCCTTCACTGTTTTATGAATGAAGTGTGTAGTACTATGAATGGTGTACGAGCACGTGCTTCTTGCGTGTCAAAGCGCGAGGCACGTGCTTCTTGCGTGTCAAAGCGCAAGTCACGAAGTAAATGTTTTGGGCTTGCAAACTACGTGCACACCATGAATATGAGCCTGTTTCAAGACAAAGTTTCACAGGTCGTCCATTTCGGTTTTGATTTTGAAGGTATAAGACACGTTATTAGAGGCCTCATAGACAACTGAATTTTGACAGTGGTTTCTACTTATGAAACGTTTCCCTTGGATTGCCAATAAAAAGGTACTTTACTCATTCCCAAAACAAGTTTAGCCAATCTGTGAAATAAATTAATTACGTATCATTATTAAATTATTTTGGATAGACTATTTTCTAGACTTATTTTCCTAACATAACATAAGTTTTTGTGCAACATAAATCATTTAATGTTTATTTCTTGGTTTTGTTATTTCTAGTGCAAACTAAAGTCTACAGTGTTATTAGGTGATTTTAATATTTTGATTCAAGCAAAACGTGTAAGTATTGTGATAGTTTTCAAGCTTGTTTTATTTGATTATTGATACTTTCAGTTCACTTCTATGTCTAATTATGTTGTTGATTAATTGTTTTAAACCTTGTGTAGGAAAGGTTTACTAAAGTGTCCTTGAATCAGATGTCAGGACTCTTTGACCTAAGAGTTCCCGATATCGATAATGAACAGGACACTTTTATGAATGGTTGCCATGGACGACGAGGTCTAAGTGGGATGTAAATATAAAATTATGATAGACAAAATAAGGATATTATGCAAATGTTGAAATGTGGTATAATGGTACATTTAAGATTTAGAGATAATTATATCACTAAACAATTCATGAAGGGTAATGATATTTCAAATTTACTTACGAGTAATGGTATACAGAATCAGGGATGATAACAGACCTGACAGAATTTATCAAAAGAGATACCATGAAATCATTGCATTGACACGTTTGTTGTACGATGGACTACATTTTATGAGCGCTTCATTACAATCCCACGTTTATTAAAGTGATAAGAAACTCCTTTATCTTTAATAAATTGATAAAGAAGAACATTACATCCCGCGTTTAGCTTTCAATACACGATGATACAAAAATATATTTATGAATCAATATTTTCATCTGCACAAAAATAATGAACTTGGGTAAACGGAACCAGTTGCAGACCGGACTAGTAACACGGTGCTTTCGTAGATAAAGAGTTTTCGTAGAATTGTTCAATTGCTTCAGATTAGACAGCAAAGACGTGACGTCATTATCGGTGCTTGATAACTTGGAAAGTTCCTATTGGATAACAAAGTTGATTTAAACAAGCACATTCACAATGTTTAATCGTCAAATATAAAAAAAGGTCGTAAAAAACTATTGAACCTAAAATAACTGGCATAACCTCCTATGGTCTGATAGAACCCAATCTCAATTGATTCAAATCATTTATTCCTTCACTAGATTTAGTATGCCACGCCGCGCGGAGTGGGGGATATAGTATTGGGCATCGTCTGTCCGTATGTCCGTACGTACGAAATCCAAAACACAAACAATATATACTGAATCTCTTAAACACATTTTACACCTACACAAAGGTGATGATGAAGCAATATTGCATTTGAACCGCAAATCCTTTTAGGACGTTTAAAAGGGGCAGTTGCATTTATCTTTTTAAATTTTATATTCTAAATTTTTGACTGATAAGTGTACGTTAATGCTTAATGTATAATTTTGATAGTGTCAAAAATCTCATTACACAAAACAATCATCCATAGTCAGAGAACAAATTATAAAGATTCACATAAAGTCCATTGTCGACTATTTTTGTGTGAACTTCACTTTGTGTGAAAAAAAGGAATCGCATGGCTGAACTTTACATTATATATTTGATTAATTACTGCTTCTTTTGGTTTAAATAAATTGTCTTTCAATTTGAATCATTAATTTTCCTGACATCACCATATATCCCCCCTGAAAATTGCTACTGCCCCTTTAAATTATTAACCTGCTGCATTTTTCTCATATCACAACTTATTGCCGAAATACTATGTGAACTTGGTCGATATTATCAAGTAGCGCTCCAGTATCATGTATAACGGACCCGATGATACAGACACTCGTCCATTGAATAAAACTGAAACAGTGGCAACAATTTCAAATGTGTACTTACTACAAAATAGATATTAAGATCGTTGTTTAACTAAATATTTATCGGATGTAAATGCATATGGATATTCACATTTGATATGACATTCTGGCATAGTTTAATTTATTGAGAATAATTCGCTTATATAAATGCTTACGAATGAAATAACATGACGTTGAATTTTGTCATAAATACGAAATTAATTGATGGTTACTGTTAAATTTACGCATATAATCGAATATACATAGGCTGTTATTTCTTACACACGAGACATTCGAAAGTCATTGAAGCGCCTTAAAATAAAATACGACTTATCTCCCTTGGTCTTGGATTGCCCAACTGCAAGCATTCCTATGCTTTTACCAATCGTTTTCGCAAAAAAACAGTCTGAAATGAGTTCAGTAAAAAATCGCAGAAGATAAATCAATACGTGTTTTCATTCCACTTAGTTTTATGCTATATATTTTACTTTATCGTGTTTATTTTACAAGATTATAAACTGACGTCTGAAAGCGAATTTCCTCATGAGGTATTAAAGACGACGAGGATTGTTGTCTCTTGCAATCGCGCTGAGAAGTAAATGTGTAAACATCATTAGCAGCCCCGTCTAAGGACGGGGCTGCTATCAGTTTTTGTGAAGTTTCCATCGCCGCCGCCGCCGCCGCCGCCGCCGCCACACTCGTACTACTAGCTATAACTTTTTTCCACTAAGCTTTCCAGAACTCTTATTCATACCTTATTACTCATACCTTGGGGGAACGATTTTGACACGTTCACTTTCAAGGTCAAAGGTCAAGGTCACGAGATATGTATTCACTCTAAGAATTCCTTGTAAACGCGATAACTTGAACAGTTTTTGTGCTATGAAACTCTAACTTGGTATATATCATCCTTGGAAAAGTAAAAAACTTTGAAAAGGTTTTGGCTACAATCCGTCAAAGGTCAAGGTCACAGCAAGGTCATGACGTAAGCATGTTTTAGCGAAAATGCTTTATTTTAACTATGAACACTTTTAATCAATACATGATTGTTATACTCAATAAAAAGTGTTCAATGATTGTGTGACCTTGAAGGTCAAAGGTCAAGGTCATGAGATATGAGTTATTACAAAATGCACTAAATTTGGGTATAACTTTATCCCATTTAGCTTTTCAGAACTCATGAACATGTCTAAATGTTAATACTTCCAGGGAATCATTATGACATGTTCACTTTCAAGTTCAAAGGTCAAGGTCACGAGTTATAAAATCACAGCAAAATTCTTTGTAAACACGATTACTTGAAAAGTTTTTGTGCTATGAAGCTCTAACTTGGTATATATCATCCTTGGAAAAGTAAAAAAATTTGAAAAGGTTTCGGCTACAATCCGTCAAAGGTCAAGGTCACAGCAAGGTCATGACTTAAGCATGGTTTAGCGAAATGGTTAATTTTAACTATGATGACTTTTAATCAATACATGATTGTTATACTCCATAAAAAGTGTTCAATTATTGTTTGAATTTGAAGGTCAAAGGTCAAGGTCATGAGATATGAGTTATTGCAATTCCTTGTAAACACAATAACTTGAAAAGTTTTTGTGCTATGAAGTTTAGATTTTGTATATATTATCTCTTGAGAAGTACAAAATTTAAGGTCAACACATATGGAGAAAATGGATTAATTTAATTTTTAACACTTTATTTCATTACAATGATGTTATACTCAATGAAATGTGTTCATTGATTGTGTGACCTTGAGTGTCAAAGGTCAAGGTCACGTGAAAATTCCCAATTTGGTGAGGCCTGTAAAAGGCGGAACAGGGTAAGGCGAAACCCAAAGTTCCGGGGCTGCTCTGCTTTTGCGGTATCCCGCAAACGCTAATCAAGTTTGTAAATATATCATACGAAATGAAAAGTCGTTGCATGGTACTTTTTCTATTTTACAGTTAAGTGGCAATGCTTTGCAGTGAAACCTGGGAACGTTGGCTGCAAAAGGGATGCGGTGAACTCGTCCAGCGAATGACCAAAATTACTCTTCCCTAGATCGTACAAATGCTTACAGTACACTGGTATGCGCTGAAATACCTTTCCTTACTGCAAGTGCCGAGAAATCTTCGACAATCATGCAACAATACTTTATCTCCAATATGTCAAAAAATTTACCAGCTGCACAAATATGTATTTTCAAGAATATCACTGGCGACATAGCATGCTCAACCAACGCACTTACACTTTATTCATCTAAAGACGCCAAACAATCTTAGTGTCCTCTTTTGCTACAAAACCCCCGAAAAACACAAAACAACAACAAATACAGAAAGGGAAATAGAACGACCACTTCTATCACAGAAAATCCCCTTTTATTTTGATAGATAAAAAAAGCACATCAATATCCTTACAAAATGTATCAGATGAAAACCATTGAAAGAAACCACAGAAAGAAACCTATTTGTACTGTACAATGAGTGTACAATGTTGTAGGAGATACATGATACATATGCATGGAAATAAAAACTATCGTTACCCTGTTAAATTAAATCAAATTCAAATTAATATATTAAACAGAAACCAAAAAAGTCACGAAGATTAAAAACGAAACTATTTCCCCATACCGTTGATTGGAAACGGAACAATGTACAAGACGCACTTGCATTTTTCATTATGCGGTAACTCAATGTTGAAATTTGACATGGATCTGATAACCTCACGTTGTGAGTCAAGATCTGAAGAATTAAGAAAATATATTATTCAAGACAATTCCAAAACCCAAATTGCTATGAGAAAAAAACCACGAAAATATTTTCCCATGTCCTAGATTGGTAATGGAACAATGTACAAGAAACACTATAATTTTTCACTTTGAGATAACTCTATGTTACAATTTGTTTTCCGGGTGTGATAACCAAACGTAGCTCCTATGTTGATATATAAATCTAAGAAAATATATAATTCTAAAACCAAAACTGCTATGAGAAAAACACACACAAAAATATTTCCCCGTGTCGTTGATTGGTAACCGAACAATGCACTTGTATTTTTCACTATCAATACCTCCATGTTACAATTTGTCTTTCAGATTTGACAAAACCACACGTAGTGATTATATGAAGAACTAATTCTAAGAAACATATAATTCTAAAACCAAAACTGCCAAGTTTTAAACATAAATATTTCTCCATGTCATAGATAGGTAACGAACAATGTGGTAGGCCCTACTTTCATTTTTCGATAACTCAATGTTCCAATTTGTCTGCCAGATTTGATAACCGTACGTTTCGCCTATGTCAAGTTCTAAATCTAAGAAAAATATGCTTTGAGAAATAAACCCGAAAATATTTCCAAGTGTCGTTGATTGGTAACGGAACAATGCGGTACTTTCATTTTTCACTATGCGATAACTCAATGTTGCAATTTGTCTTCCTGATGTGATAACCGCACGTTGCGTCTGTGTCGAGATCTAAAGTTGCCACATTGGTGTGCAAATATCTCCCCGCTGACTGTATTATATTAATCAACAGATTTGGACGGGAAGTTTATGGGTGGTAAGCTTCTTTTCGGGACAGGATTGCTATATTTTTGCAACTGGCGTTCTGAGCATAAACCGAAATAAAAACATCCCGGGCAAACCTCACGCAAATCACGGGCCTCACGTGCAAAGTTGGCTCAAATTGTATTCATGCGCTAAACAGCTGTGTTGACATATGCACTACTTGAGCAACGCGGATAAACACGAATATCCGATGATGTAATTGGGTTCACAACATCTGTGAGATTCAAGTTAATGTTGGATGACTTTGCAGCGTTTACCGTATTTACTGTAATTGAAAGAATTATTTGTCGAACATGTCTGCCATAACGAGTGTGGAAGTTCGGATAAACCAGAGTGAGAGCGAGGGTTATGCTCATGCTTGACTTTTGCCGAAGTGATATGGCAATCTTTCAAGTTAAATACAAAAGTTTCGAGATCGAGTAAAAAAGTCAGAATATGCCTTACTGCCTAAACGCCCCATTCCTTCATGCTTACAATGACGTCACAAACTTCTGTATTATGACGTCCTTGACATCAACATACAAGAACTCATGCGATGACATCAATACAGTGATATACAAAACTGTTCTCTTAGTGACAAGTGACAAGTAACAAGTGATAAGTGACAAGTTTATTTGCATTTAGGGCCACGTGGCCCATATTGCTAATACAGAAAAGACTGAACTCAGTGCGCATAATTATCATTTTGAACAGACAGATTTCTTTTTAAATACAAACACAAAGACTTAATGAGCCTTATATTAGTTGATGATAACAACTGATAAACTATAAACTATAAAACTGGTTACATTTTACCATATTAGTAATAAACGCCGATGAAATGGATGCAGACGTTCAAATGTTTAAAAGAAACGTGCATTTATTTGAGCGAATACGGTTTCCATGGCTGGTCTTGGTAACAACTTAGCAATGTGTGAAATCAACATGTGAAATCTGCTGTTTTGATAAGTGGTATTTCAGACTGTTTTCCGCAAATTAATGCTTTGAATAAATTGACGACGAGAAAAATAAAAATTGAAGTTGTTTGCGTTTCGACCTCTCTTGCTTTGATGAAAGTGATATATCCATCAACCTTCACTTGAATATTTCTGTCGAGCTGTGGACTTATCTGAGATTCGTACACTTGATCGGATACAGGATTTTCTTTAGGGAGGGGTGCGATATATATGTGTCGCTAGTACAACTATTGAACTTATTACTTTGGTAATAATATGTCTCCACAGGTAATTAACTTGTTTACAGATTAAATTTCTCCGTCGAGCTCATTTCTTTTGCAAAATTCTTTTTGTATGAGAAATATGAATCTTAACATTTGCTATATTTGTAACGCTCATGGGAGGGGTGCGCATCTGTGCATGACAAGATGGTTGAATGTGATGACTTCATTCAACGTTGTCGCGTCATCGCTATAAGAAATTATGTTGTTGTATAATTATAATTACGTGAATTTTAATACACAAGACATTGTGTTTTTAAGAGTTTATGTTTTCTTATTTCGAATACCTTGTTTTACATTCGCTTGTCAATAAAATAAATTCATTTTGAAAAGAACCTCAGAATGCAGTTGTACCCATTACATATGTTCAACATTTGTGCTTAAAGAAATAAACATATCTCAGTAACACTGAAGAACGATATTACTGGTATAAATATCAATAAGATATCGCAAAAGTTACAGCTTAATTCCTAAACAAAACTTAGGAAGAGGTTTTGATCTCACTTACTGAAAGTATCCCCTATAGAAACGTAATAACGTGGACATCCAAGACATCATCCCTGTGACGAATACAAGTCAAAGTGCCATACTCGAGAACATGCAGATTAGTCTTTCAATCCCAACTGATTCCACCTAAGGCCGGCATTCCATGTGTCCGTAGTGCGTAATGTGCAATGCGTAATGCGTAATCAACACTTTACCAAAAACTGTAGGCATTCCATGTGTCCGTAGTGCGTAATGTGTAATCAACACTTTACCCAAAAACAGTAGGCATTCTATGTGTCCGTAGTGCGTAATGCGTAATGCGTAATCAACACTTCACATAAAACAGTAGAATTCATTCAATGTATACGTAGTGCGCAGTGCGTAATGCGTAGTGCGTGGTCCCCGGAACGCCCACGAGAGTGTCCGGATACGCAATACGCACTAACGCAGACCAAATAAGGGCATCACTTTATGCATTACGCATTACGCATTACGCATAAGGAATCACGCGTACATGGAATCAACTTCTACTTTTTAGCTCATCTGGCCTGTAAGGCCCGATGGGCTTATGGCATGGCATGGTGTCCGGCGTCCGTCCGTCCATCCGTCCGTCCGTCCGTAAACTTTGTGGAATTTCGACTTTTTCTCCAGAACCATAAGGCCTAGAAAGCTGAAACTTTCTGTTCAGACTCCTTGGCTAGTGAGGATTATAAATTGTAGCTTTGGTGGCCCTGTGACCCCTAATAAGGGCCACATGGGCCACACCCTATAAACCTATTTTCATCTTCTTCTCCAGAACCATAAGGCCTAGAAAGCTGAAACTTTGTGTACAGACTCCTTGGCTAGTGAGGATTATAAATTGTAACTTCGGTAGCCCTGTGACCCCAAATAAGGGCCACAGGGGCCACGCCCTAAAAACCTATTTTCATCTTCTTCTCCAGAACCATAAGGCCTAGAAAGCTGAAACTTTGTGTACAGACTCCTTGGCTAGTGAGGATTATAAATTGTAGCTTCGGTAGCCCTGTGACTCCAAATAAGGGCCACAGGGGCCACGCCCTAAAAACCTATTTTCATCTTCTTCTCCAGAACCATAAGGCCTAGAAAGCTGAAACTTTGTGTACAGACTCCTTGGCTAGTGAGGATTATAAATTGTAGCTTCGGTAGTCCTGTGACCCCAAATAAGGGCCACAGGGGCCACGCCCTAAAAGCCTATTTTCATCTTCTTCTCCAGAACCATGAGGCCTAGAATGCTGAAACTTTGTGTATAGCCTCTTTGAAGAGTGAGGATTATAAATTGTAGCTTTGGTTGTCCTGTGACCCCTAATAAGAGCCACAGGGGCAACACCCTAAAAACCTATTTTCATCTTCTTCTCCAGAACCATAAGGCCTAGAAAGCTGAAACTTTGTGTACAGACTCCTTGGCTAGTGAGGATTATAAATTGTAGCTTTAGTGGCCCTGTGACAGATGCCATGCCCTTAAAATCTATTTTCATCTTCTTCTCCAGAACCATGAGGCCTAGAAAGCTGAAACTTTGTTTGCAGACTCCTTGACTGGTGAAGATTATAAATTGTAGCTTTGGTGGCCCTGTGACCCCTAATAAGGGCCACAGGGGCCAAGCCCTAAAAACCTATTTTCATCTTCTTCTCCAGAACCATGAGGCCTAGAAAGCTGAAACTTTGTGTACAGACTCCTTGGCTAGTGAGGATTATAAATTGTAGCTTTAGTGGCCCTGTGACCCCTAATAAGGGCCACAGATGCCATGCCCTTAAAACCTATTTTCATCTTCTTCTCCAGAACCATGAGGCCTATCGCATATCGCTTTTCGCCTATATACTTAATTTTGGTGCCCTTGTGGCCTCTACAAAGGGGGAATCACATTGGCCACACTCTACAGCATAATTGATGATGAAGCCTGATGAGCTACAGAGCCAATGGCTCTATTTTTTAGTGCAAACTGTTTAATACTCATTGCGCATAGATTGTCAAATCGGTTATTCACGCTACACTATAACGGATACAAGGAATCGAACATTACGCATCACGCAACATGCAACACGCATCACGCATCACGCAACACGCATCGAGCACGAATACGTTCACATGGAGTGCCAGCTAAATACCTTTACTGAATCTCCTCCACACCTGTTGTTTAGCAATGTTACCGTCTTAGTCATTTAGAAACTTATCCAGGACATTTAGGAGTTGATAGTGTTTGATATTTTTAACTACCTCTCTCCATGCTAATTGGACGTGTGATGTCAGCTTCTGTCCAAATATTAGGATGTATTTAGATCCTAGTAATTACAATTGTTTCCAATTAGGATGTATATGTGAGAGGTTTTGAATCTATAGCACCATAAGTATATGGTATTAACGTCAGTATCAGAGAAAAATAATGTCATGAAAAACACAGAATATCAGACTGAGTTCAATAAGCGATATTGAAGATAACAAGATTAATTAGGCACTTTAAAATATGTAAAAGGGTATTTTATTACACTTCTTCACTCAAGTTATTATGTAAATCATACCTTAGTCATTCACTTGCTTCGACAGTTCGTCATGTACGTTTATTGTATGAATTTTTCATGTATGGATTTCGTAAATTGTGTACATACAAATCACAAAAAGGTCTTCAGCCCCAAGTTGAGTTCATCAGTTCTGTTAGAGCTATTTCCTTCTACTTACACAGCAACACGACGCCTCGTTAACACCTTCATGAGAATCCGGGGTCAAATTTATTAATCATGGACAAAAATAGAATGTATTTTATACTAAATACCTCTTTAAATAAGCTGAAAGTGTCTGATGCGCCTCAAGATATGAATGCGAAATCATTTCTCCATAATGAGAGGTCAATCCAAGGGGAACCACAATATACCAACTACTTTATGGCAGATTTATGCTTAGAGAGAGTTTACTGTTAAAGAGCAACAAATGGTCGGTTGGGTTTCTAGATCTGAAATCCTCATTTCTGCAGAACTTGAAACTAAGGGTATTACTTCTACAGGCGATCAAAGGAGATGAAGCGCTTGACGCTTTTTATGTTGAGATGATTAGTTTCCTAATAAACTCTCACTGGGGTCAACTTTTTCATAATGAATTTCATATACTGGATGACTGATTGGAATGCATTTTCTAATGTCTAAAGGGGTAGTAACACTTTTAAAACAAATATACTCATTCAAATTTTCCCGATTTCTTTTAGTTGATGGAAATCTAATATCTTCAGAGTATCAAATATCTCGACCACTGAATTATTTTCTGGTTGTAAAGGTAATGTCCTGGTTAAATGTACCTTGTTCTGTACATTCTGAACAATAACCAGAAGGTAAGTTTTGATTTTCGTTTTAAAAACAGTCAATGATGCAGACATTTTGATAACGTGAGGACGTTGGTTCCAAAGTCAAGGAGCATCATTTCTGAATCACTGTCCAAAACAGTGTTAGTTACGGGAGTTATAGGACATGATTTTAGATTTAAAGTCGCTATTCTAGTCTCTCATCCAGACCCTAATATTTAATTGATGACCACCCCAGTCTAGAAAAATATAGCAAGTCTAGATCGCTCAGCTTTTAAATTAAAGCATCTTCTGGGCTCCATTTTGTTATAATACGTGATTTGTTTTAAAATATTGTCAATATTGAAAATTATACTTCTGAGACTTAATGTTAGAGTTATCTTCTTAGTGTCATCTACTTACTGTTATCATTATTGCTGGAGCGTTTTGAACTTTCTTGAGTTTGTCCACTTGACATCTATAGATCCTATAAGCAAATTATTACAATAGTCAACTGGCACTTGCACTAGTGTTTAAGCACAATCTCTTGAAATGAGTCGTATTACTTGCCTGATAGAACAGTGTGGTATTAAATTTTTTATAAATTTATCTTCTTGTGGTACAATAGACTAACATTTAGACCCTAAAAAAAAGATTTCCTTACTAATTTTATCATTTTTATATTTTATTTCATAAAGAAATAAAAAGGAGCCCTGAACAATACTTAATTTCCTAAAGCTGAGGCATCTAGACTTGCCAATATTTTCTAGACGTAAGAGGGCTCCTTTAATATTTTTTTTGCTTTAGGTCTGGATAACAGACTATTGGTACAATTGTAAATCCAGAATTAACAATGATACAAGGTTCTTTTCTTGTCTAGCATCCCAGTAGTAGTCAATGCTAGATGTAGGTCATAGTATTGATTCCGTATATACAGAGCAACACAAGTCATTTGCTTCATAAACGTAACAGAGTTGTAGCTCTGTGATACAATACCAGGTTTAAACAGGAAGTTTTATATTAATAATAATAATGTGGATATTTATATGCCTTTTTCCACGTCCTAAGACATGATCAAAGCTTCCTGCATCATTGCCCTGAAGGAGTGTACTTTCACAGCTGCTATCAAGTGCTAATCATGACCACGTAGGCTAGTACATCCTGTTTTCAGGTACCCGTTTTAACAGCTGGTTAAACTGAGTGCAATGTGGATAAAGTACCTTGACCAGAGAGACAACAGGATAATAAGTATTACTGGTGTTATTCTGCCCATAAGTGTTTCTGAATGACTGTACAAACTGGGTAAATTGACCAACAATTGAAATGAAAACATACAAAAAGATTTATTTTGTTATTTTTATTTGTTCTTTGTATTTTTTGTCAAATATACTGTACAAGCAACAGTAGGGATTTTCATACATACTCACTCCACTTTCAGCAGTTTGTACAATAAATTAGTTCTACATTCTCTGACAATGTAGTACAATTGTAGGTAACAAAATATGTACATACAGTCCTTGCTTCGGACTCCCCCATTTCCACACTCAGCCATATCTGAAGGCCAATTCTCACTGCACAATTTGTAGCTACAACTTGTAGCATCAAACTTATTGCATAAGACTTATTGTTAAAACTAAGAACTTAGTTTGGTTTCTGACTTGCTGTTTACAAGTTTAAGGATAAAATTAAAAGAATACAAGCTAAAGACAACTTTTTATGACCAACATGTAGAATACAACTTGTATAGTTGTATTAAAATTTAAAGTAAAACTAATTGTATCCAACAAATAGCATACAATACTCAATATCTATGTTATGTATTGATGATATATGACAAGTTTGTTCACATTTTGCAATCCTTTTGAAAGCTGCGAGTCTTAACAAAAAATTGTGCAGTAAGAAAGAAACTCTTAATCGACTCTTCATTATTCAATCATACCATATCACAACCATACAAAACATTTAAAATACACATTAAGCGACAACCATTCACAATTTTCATTTGGTGACAACAATCACACATCTTGTGACCTGATACAGAATCATTCCCAATGTCACAATCTAAGACATTAATTTCCATATTTGTTCATAATGTTAATATCAGTTGATAAATGCATCATTAAAGTTTGACTATGAGTCTTAAAATATATTCTAAAGCTGATGGTTTTAACATCTAATCACACTTCATTAGATCAATTAAAAACAATTAATTTGATGATCTTATAATTATAATGTTGATAAAATCTTTCAAAATCATATTTAAGTACAATTGCAATAATACAAATATTTTAAAAAAACATTTCGTTGCTAGAAAATAAGTAATATCCATGTAAAATCAGTTTGGCAAGCATTTTGATAAAACGTAAAACATTTACACACACTTGTACACGGACATATAACACATACCATTCAGCCAATCAGGGGAGTCTCGAAGGCGACAACAAGTATCATATGGGCCCCAAACCGGTATCAGAAATCTCGTTTACAAGTCTGATTTCACAACGCAATAGGGCTGCCTTTCAACCCATTTCTCATTCAAATAATCCAATGATAATTTGTTCCCTTTTCGACACAAAATTTGTAAAATACTTCAAAAAATTGAAAAAAGGTTTACTTGAATGACAAATGAGTTAATTTTGCCTTATTCTGCCATACATCATGAGGTAAAATTTCATGTTTAGAAACACGTCCATAAAGAACAATGGTGAGGGATTTGCACTGGGTAAAAATATGATGGATTTCATAGACCCTTAATTATGCTTACAACTTTTCAGAATTTTCTTTACCCTTTTTGTACAAAATTCCATGCAATGATATTGATCATAATATATAGGTTTGAATTGAAACATTCACCAATCAAAAACAATCGTTTGCCCATGTTATATGATCCCTGAGACCCATAAAATCCTTGCTGGATTTATGCCATTTTTCATAAAACAAGTTCTGCTTAAGATTTCTCTCAAGCCATTCAGCACTTTATTGCTACAACATAACATAAACCACAAGATCTAAAAAAATATGTAACTTCCGTAAAAAAAAACAAGAAAATAATCTGAAAGTTTAATTTCATTGTACCAACTCTTGTTGAAACTAAGCAAATCTTTTTATTCAGGAGTCTTTTGAGAGAAACTGCCAAATTTCAAATCATATTTCAAATTTCAAATCTCCTTGTTTCTTGGCAACAGATTAAATCAACTAGGTCATGTATAGACTACGGTAACTATGTGATTTTAGATTGTACTTCATTATGCATGTTATTATGCAGACTAACGCAAGCACATCACTGCTTTTATTCAACCTACAACATGACAAAGCCAGAGGTAGCTTCGAGTTCAACGCACAAGGACTCATAATGCTGTCGCAGATAAATCATTGCTTAACAGAGTAAGTGAATTATTTCCAGAATTTGTGTAAAAATCAAATCAAAATATTTTTCATTTTTCAGAATATCTAAAAACATTTGGAAATTTTTAATTTTCTTGAACAGTTTAATAATTTTTCAGATTTTCGTTCAATAAAATAATGGTATAAATAAAACATAACAGAGAAATGCCATACAAAACAGTTTTTCTTGATTTGTCATTATTTCCCATTCACTCAATCTTGCATGGTATGTTTATGTACAATGTATCTCTCTCACACACTCTCTATAAG
The DNA here is from genome assembly GCA_916613615.1 of Steromphala cineraria. Taxonomy (NCBI): domain Eukaryota; kingdom Metazoa; phylum Mollusca; class Gastropoda; order Trochida; family Trochidae; genus Steromphala; species Steromphala cineraria. The sequence continues at coordinate 39,934,763 of OU744726.1, forward strand.
AGTACAGTTCTAATAGTCCTATGATACACAATGAAGAAGGTTTATTCGCCTGGAGACGGAGAAATGAGGTAAAATGGCCGCCAGGGAACGTAGTTTTGCTCGATTGCCAACATTTCCACATCTTAAGTACAAATCTTCACATCAGTGTCGGACACAAAAATACCCGTCTTCTTTAATCTGAGTTGCATTGGTGTGACGTCAATGCAAAATTGTCTGCAATTTTTCATAATTGCTTTTGCAAATTGATCACAAATCGTCCAGTGTCCTCTATTAAATAGCACTGAAGGTTTTCGAGGACACTTTGCGAATATTTGGAAGAATATCTTCCGGGACTTTAGCCAATCACAGTCGCTCTCACACACGTATTATGATGTCGTTTTCACAACCGGCGGTGCTACACATCAATCCTTGCACTGTGTCGTCCACGACTGTTCGAGTTCGTATGCAAATGAGCTCCAGGAATGGCAGAAGAGCGAGAGTCCCGTTTTTTAGGCGTGACATGATTGGCTAACACGTGATTGTTCGTCAGGTGAGTATTTGCAAGTTGAGTTCGTGCAGGAGGGTGAGCACAGTCCCCGTTGGGTACCAGGTGGGGCGCTTTCTCTGCTGCACAGTCTGGAAGATGATATATGGACAATAAGTCAGGAGATATATTAACAGATGATCAAATTCTGTTATCATATGTTTAACGTTTAATCATGTGTCATAAGTTTATGTTATCATAACTATGCATGTTTTGTTTTGTACTTCTGTTGTGATATGTTATTTCAAATGTATGTCATATGGGCTCATGGCCTCCTGACTTATGGAAATAAAACAATTCATCAAATTCTTGAAATGGAGTTTATAAATGATAGAATATTTTTTCAAACATTGACGTTACAACATAGTAATATTGTCACTATCAATAATCACTATCACAATTTCCTATCCCTTTCATCCCTACTACTCAAAAATGTATTTGTTACTGGTTTAGGGAGATCGACCTGAATAACAAATCTCAATATTCTATTTGAAAAGAAAAGTTAATTTTCAGGTAAAAATTCTACCCTATTTATCCCTGTTATTGAATGAATTAATATCTTATATCTCATTGTTCTCACCTGCAGGGATCCTGTCGAGAGGGTTACAGGTAATATGGACAGGTTGTACAGGTATGGGCCCCCTCCCCGCCAGGCCTCCGCTCCCACACTCACACACTCCCCCCACCTCTGTAACAAATACAACCAGGTTAGTACATATAATGGTAAGGGATGCAAGGATTTCATCTTTTGAATAAATATATATTTTTATAGAACTCAATAATTGTTTTAACTTTGTTGTTTAGTTATCTCTCATGAATATCACAAAATATGCCACTGATGTAAAATCTAATTGCTAAAAATGCCTTCTCAACCCAAAACTTCTATATACCCGATGAGCTTAAAATGTAACTATGTTTAACATAATAACACAATAAAATAGCTTATGATACTGTTTTGTGCATACATATTACAAATGTTACAAAATAATGTTACAATCAAATCTTAAATGCACATTTGCACATTCCTTGAACATTGAAAGATTAAACAACTCCTGACTATATATGACGAACTTCATCTATTCACTAGATATGAGCCTGGAGTCCCTGCCTGTTTCACTCCAATAAGTCACGACTTAGACTTAATTTCCATCAGTTTTTAAAAAAAAACTAACTGTGGACTCTCACCTGTATGATTGGCCGTGTGGGGAGATAAAGAAGAGCACTTGATGTGAGCAGGGTGTAGCGACGATACTTCCGGCCGACCCACACTACCGGACGACCTTGAACTTGGTATTGACGACACACTTGACGATTTGTGTAGCGTCAATGCTCTGGGAGTGTCTCCCAATTGCAGAGAATTGTCACAACAGTCACAATTTTCACAGTTTTCACAATTGCCACCATTCCGACACCGGTCGTGGTTTGTAAGATGTGGATGAAATGTCTTTAGCGTATGATGTCCGCTTGTGTGGGTACTGCTAGTGCTGTGAGAGCTCGCGATGGTGTCCGTCTCGCTGTGAGGGTAGTGCAAACTCGACAAACTGTTACCTGGAAACAGAAAGTTGAAAAACATTAGCAAACTTGCAAAGTGAAAATATCAAATTCTGATGCAAATATGGAGAAATTAAGTGAGCGAACTTGATAATCTACTATTGCAAAACATTATTTATCACAAAAAGCTATAACTATGGTTCCGCTCAATCACCATTTTGACTTAATCGTAAGTTCTAAAATTGTATTTCAGAGCAATTCTACCTTTCAAATATTTTAATACCTAAAGATCTGGGTCTTACACAAAGCACTATGGTGATCGTAATCATCTGGAAGCCTTGACCTTGTAACTTTGTGACGTTCAGCCTTAAGGAAAACTCCATCCCCAATCACCCTTTGCCATCTAACATCCCAGCACCCCCTACCCAAATCCACCAACACACCCACAGCTCCAACACTCACCCCCAGAGTATCTCCCCTGATGCTGGTCCCCCAGGGGGTAAGGCACCGACGGCGGATCGTCTTCATACACCTCGCTGGGGAAGACCGCGGCCTGACGGGAGCAGCCGTTGGGTCGGAACCTCCCTGAGGAGGACTCGTAGCCGGACTCTTTCATCTGGTAGTCTGGGAACTGGTAGTTGTAGGGGACCGAGATGGGCGCCTGGGTGAAGCTTCCTTCCTTGTCTGATGAGGTGTAGCCAGAGCTCGGGGCTTCACATGGAAGAGTGGTTTCGTCTGAAGGATAATGGATATGGTGTGATGATTTGAATAATGAATCTGATGAAATTAAATTTCAGGCTAAAATTATGATGAATATAAATTTATTAAAAGTAATTCAATAAAATATATTTTGTGACCCCCAAATTTCTTGTTACATAAACTTACATTATACCCCATTAAACATGGTAATGGTAAGCAATTAACTGTCATGAGGACCAACTTATCAAGGAGCTAAGGCAATAAAATCTAAAAGTCAAACTCCCTAAGCCTATACAATCTTCCTACCTGTAGGTGTAGAGCTGTATAGTTCATGCCTCTTCCTGGTCTGGTAGATGATGATGACCCACACGAGGGACGTCCCGACCACACAGCAGACCACAGCGATGATGATGATACCCGTGGTAGTGGACTCGTCGTCTAGACCGAAGACAACCGGAGGGTTGGTGTTGGTGTTGTCCAGGACCTTCAACCTCGTGTTGCCCTTCTGTTCTCCAAGGGTGTTTGACATCTTGCACGTATAGGTCCCCTTGTCCGAGGGTTTGGTGTCCACGATGATCAAGAGTTGGTCATCCGCAGTCGTAAAGTGGCGGTCGGTGAACACAAGCTCGTAGTTGTCTTTCAGCCATGTCAGTTTGGGCTTTGGTTTGCCTGATGCACGACATTCCATGACGACCGTTTCACCTACAAGGCATTCCCGCTCTTCTGGCATTGGTCGACTGAATGCTGGCGTTTCTGAAGTCGAAGGAGAACTTGTTATCTCTCAGTGTATCATTAAAAATTTAATGGATAGCTTACTTGTGAGTTTGAATTTATCATGTATATCAGCAGTATTTCAGCTGTTCACAAATGTTATTCATAACAAATAATCCATCCAAACTAAACATGTAAAATGTAAACACAAACTTTTGACCACTTTCTTAAAGATAAGAAATCAAAGAATCCGTAGAGTCCATATGAGAGAGATGAATCACAATCTTAACACAATATATTGAAGTGTAATGAGAGACCTACTATTTCTTACATTCCCCTTACGTTAAATTAATTTTAATTCAAAGCATTTACACTTCTCGACACAGCAAAATTTTCATCTTCCTCCACCTACCCAAGACAGTGAGTGTGGCATTGACGATGATGGTGCCAGCCTCGTTGGTTGCAGTGCAACTGTAGACTCCCTCGTCTTCTGTTTGTGTCTCGGTGATGAAGAATGTATCATCGGAGGGCATCACATGCATCCTGCGATCACGCGCTGCTGGGAAGTCCGTGCCTCCGTCTTTGGTCCAGGCGATCTCAGGTTGAGGCTGACCGGTCGCGGAACATTCCAACTTGGCCGTTGTTCCGACCTTCACGGTCACGTCTTGTGGGATCTTCATGAACACTGGGAACACTGGAAGAATATTTGGTATAGGTATTAGTATTAGAAGTTGTTCTAATAAAAATTTATTCAAGAAATATTTTCATTATCTGTTTGTAGTGAAGAGATTAATGTGAGACAGCTTAATAATTAAATGGAAGTTTATTCAGTAAGTTGGTGATTTATGGTTTAGCTTTGGTAATATTTCAGCCATTAGGTGGTAAATATATTGCTCAAGTTTTTTATGACAAAGTTAGGAAACTTGAAAAACAAAGGTAGAATAAAAGAGGCTACATACATCAATATCATTTAAAGATTTGACAGCAAAAAGTGAGTGAATGAGTACTTAAGTGTTAAGGCAATATCAAGCAATAAGGGACATGAAGACAAAAAATAGGTATCACAGATACCTATCTTTCTTATTCAGTAAAAAATAATTCCTATCACTGATAAGGAAAATGGCTCACCATGAACACTGATTTTAGCTTTCTCGGAGTAAGAGGAGCCGAAATTGTTGGTGATGACACACTGATAGTTTCCGTTCATTTCATCCTTCACGTGGTGTAGGTTGAGGTACGACGTGTAGCTTCTGTCTTCTCCTTCTTCTATGTTCTTGATGTCGGCTCCCGTCAGCACCTGTAATAAGGATTCATTGTGAGGCCTGGTGGTTGTGTGGGTAAACTACTGGTATGGTTAGTGCTAGCATCGTTTACAGAATCTGGTTGTGTGGGTTGATTTTTTGCAAGGGTTTAGATTTGAATTTTTTATTTATTTTTCTGTTTACCTATTCATATATATTCATGTGACTTATTGTACCATGAATATGGAATTGAATATGGGTTTTACATTTTATGATACTACAAAGAATTTAATTTTGTACATTTTCAGAAATTTTTGGCCAGGTGTCATAAGATTTTGAACTAAAACTTGTTACAATAGAAACTATTTTTGTGGGAGCCATAATTCATTTTCTAAATTTATTTGATAACTTACAGTGTTGTCTTTCTTCCAATGGAACTTAGGATCAACATCTCCGGGCACCTTAGCAATGCACTTGAGAGTGACATTATCTCCCTTGAGTGCTATCTGAGACTTGGGTTCCTCCAGGATAAGAGGCTTCGACAGGTTGACTGGAAGAAAAGAAATGATTTTAATAAATGATCCACAGTCACAGTGGTTAGTCCAGACATTTGAAGGGGTGACCATTTTCTCATGGCAATTTTTAGAATTTTTAAGATTTCAAAAAAATAAAGAACGACTGAATCATTATGAGCAAGAGCTTTTGTTCGAATGTAAAAAAGATGAATTAACTTTTAAAATTTAATGCAGAAAATAAGAAGACAATATTCAATATTTCGAAAAAATTTACATATTGAAATTAGTACATAAATAACAGAATTTTGCAAAATAGAAATAATTATGATCAAATTTCTACATTTTGAACTTTATTTATGTCAAAACATCTTATAAACGTACTGCATTTAAAGTCGTCATGCTGCACATCAAAAATGCTGCGGCCCTTAAGAGTGATGGGATGACTGCAAACTGCATTGACAGTCATGTGGAAATTATTCAACTGCAGCCAGCCCGGTAGCCAGGCTATCTGACAGTCACACAGCAGGTTCGTTGTGTTGAAATGTCTGAAATAAATCATTATTTTAGATAAAATGGAATTTATGTTTTTTGAAAACTGTTGAGAAAATTTGGCAAAATTTGATCCCATCTTTAGTTGGCCCCGGTGTATTACGGAAATACAACCTTCTATCGCTTGGCATGAACTGGTATTGACATTGGATATGGTGTATTCAAAGTCTTTTTAAATACCGGTTGATAAATATCAAGAAAGTTCAGAAAAAATTCACCTCATTGAGTAGCATAAGATATCTAACATTGTTATATTTGGTTGTTATATTCACATTTCACTATCTAAATAGCATGTATTTTGATACACACTTTTTTCTCTCAAAAAATTCTGATATTTTTTCTCATCTAATAATTTCATAATGAATTTTCTCATCCTATTGTTTTTCATGATAAAGAGAATTCTACAACACTACATCTTTTTCAGTCCAGATAACATTTCTAACGGTTTAATTTTATAAGGAAAAGATTAGAGACTTAAACTCTGACACTCACAATTCACGGATTTCGAGGCCCTCAAAGGGATTTTCCTCAATGGTTGTGATGGCGTTGCCCTCCAGATTTAGATTTCTAAGTTTCTCCAACCCATGGAAAGCCCCACTGGTGATTGAGAGAATCTTGTTGGACCTCATTCCAAGCTTGGCCAACTTCCGCAAACCTTCGAAGGCTGCGTTCGCATCTTCGATTGTACCAGCAATTTCATTGTAGTTTAGCTCCCTGCAAAAATACAGAACAATTAATGAATGGATATGAATGAATGAATGAAGGAATGAATATAGTCATGGCAATACCTAAGTTTTGAATTGTATGCTTCAAAAAACTTTTTTGATTAGAAAGGTTGAGAGACATGACAAAACATTGTATTCTAGTGTCCTAAGGTGACACTGCTCTTAAACTTAAAATTAAAAGTTTTGTAGTTTAAAAATGATAATAGAGGGAATGCTTACTGAAGGCACAAATAGAAAAAAAATAATTCTAAATTGAACTGAAATCAAGCAAAAGAACAATATTTTCTCAAATAAATCATTGAAAATGCAAAAAAAATTTAAACTCGAGCCTACTTCATAAAAGTATGTGAATATGTGAAGATGGTGTTTGCACAGGGAATGGGCCTAATTGAACTCAAAATGCCTCAACTGTCCTCAAGAAAAACAGGGTGTTGACAAACACACTCAAATATTGGACATGTGTGCATTGAATCATGTCTATGAGGCTGATGCCAGGACACAATGACAGGCCTATAGGGGGCGCTGTTCTCTTCCTCTGAGAGGTCAAGGGTCGTGGACAGTCAACACGAGTGGTCACAGGTGGAGCCCACCAAGGGACCTTCTCTCGCTCGAGTGATAAGCCACTGCTCTCCACTCGTAGCACACCTAAGGCTTGAAAAACACACAGTCGCGATCCGTAAGATTTCGGACGTTTTTACGAGAATTTTCCCCTCTCACAGTCTCACTACGAGGAAACTTTTCTCGAACAAGTAATACATTTCCAAGTACCAGTCGCAGGAATATTTATTTATCGCGCTATCAAACATTTATTTATTGCAGGCCCGTGCTATGCCACAGCAGCTGGGCCGACCAGAGTGTCAATAATATTGTTTGGAAGTTAGCTTTGACAGCCGCTAATCAGTTGTCATCGCCATTTCTTCACAACAAATATCTTTCCAGGAGAAAATTCTTATAATTTTTAAATAATTTTGAAAATTTGAGAAACTGAATAAAAACAATAAATTCATTAATTATTTATCTATAAAATAAAGAGTATGCAAATTTCTGTATGTGTGTCTATTTTGGAAATGGGGAATGGGGCTACGAGGAAGTGGTCAGAAGAGAGATTACAAGAAACAATGTGGAAGTTGCTTACAGTGTAGTAAGTGATGACAAGTCTCGAAATGATCCATCGTCAATCCTGGATATTTGATTGTAATCCAGGAAGAGATCTTGAAGCGCTGATAATTGAGCAAACGTTGCTTCTGCAATGGATTTGACCCTGTTGTGTGTCAGGTCCCTGAAAAGAAAAAATAATTTTTAGGAAAAATAGCAATAAACTGGCTTAACGCCACAAATGAATTAATTAATGAAGTCCAAAATAAGCATTTCAATATATACTGGACATAATAAGTTAAGGATATCAGAATTTTTTTATTTTCTTCAGTTAGTCAATGAATAAATAGTTTATTATTCATGATCGTAAATATTAAAATATCCAAGACCATTTTTGTCCAACTGGTGTATATATACATAGGTAACATAGTAATAATCTTCTCAGCGTCAATAGACTCTCGAGATTAAGGATAAAATTGTATCCAATTGAAAGATGTTTACAAACACGATAAGAGGAAAAACGCAAAAGAAATCCAATTTACTAGTAACAATTAAATGTTAACTGTATGAAAGGCCTGAACAATTTTAAGGCATTACTCATTTTAGCCCTCATGTTAAAAAAAATACCTAGAGGTCGCTGAAGCGGAACACCACTTCTCTATTGGTTCAGCGAACCTCGAAAATTCTATAGAAAGTATTTACAACAAGGGTGCCTACTTCTTGTGTGCCCAGCCATAGAGAAGAACCGACGGAGGTGTTATTCATAGTAAAATATGTATTTCCATATACAATGAACAAAGTGCGCTATAATCTTTTTATCATATTCTTCCAGAGAAGTGATATACAATGTGCAGCAAACGTTCCTAAATTCGTACAATGACATATCCCATAATGCAAAGCCCTCGTCCTCTTGGCGAGCCATAGATGAGCTTTAGGACGCAAATATGATCCCGTCAGAAAAGTGATTCAAATTTGAAAAGAGACGCTTCCCTTCGAGTCAAGACAGACCCTAAATAAGTTGTCGCGGCTAATCAGCGACAATGGACCAAAAGCTTCGTTCCTTCAAGCGAGCGATACTATAAAGCGGTCTCTGTCCTGTCCTACCTCTTGAGATTTCATGACATTCGCGCTCAGCATTGAGAATCATTTATTAACTTGTTCAAGGGGAGCCTTTCAGGAGAAGAAACTTATATACAAGCAAATCATTGCACTAAACAGAGACTCCACTTGAGACTTTCCGCACATGATTCCAAATCCTCTTGCAAAATGAATTCCAAGTATATAATTACCATGTTGGCGAAACAGTCTTACTTGATAAACTAAGTCAAGATCATGCTGTATAGCAGACAGAAAATTATTTGTGGGCAGGTCGCTTAACTAAATACAGCAATCAAAAGGTTTATTCGTTTTAATGAAATGACTCGATGTCATTTCAACAAAAAATACATTCAAAATGAAACAAATTCTGATCTGTGCCAACAATTTTAAGTGCAATTTCAAAATAGAGTCGCCTCTGAGTGCTATCATATGGTACATTGTATCCTCTAATCCCTCAAACTCTTGACGATCAAGTCACAATACCCGTAGGGCCTCTCCTTTAGGACCAAGAATATCTTCCCTACTATATATAATCCTTTCAATTTAACACACTATCCTAGAAGTATTGGCAATAACTATCGCTGAATTGAGTGAAAGAAAGAAATATTGTCTCAGGCCAATATTTCTGTTATAGGTGGTAATCTGTTGAGTGATATTTCTAATGTACTGATATTGATATAAAACTGAATAGAAACTTAACCCAAAACTCTAGAATTTTGTTTTATCGTAAGGTGAACTTTAATGCCATTGCAGAATCAAAGATCGCAGATGTCTTCTATCCCTAGTTTAGAGATGATTGGGGTGAAGGACATACTTATCGGTCCAAAAAACTGTTGCCAACCTATCAAACTTGAACCCAGTACTTCGACTTTCTTCAAAAAGATTGAAAAAATATGTTCTAACATCAGAGACATAGAACCAATCCTGAAGTAGATCACATTCTATATGGAGGGTCCCAAAGATGGTCTCTATCAGAATAATTCTTTTAAAAGCCCTATTACACCCCAGTGGTGTCCACCCTTTTGTTCAGAGATTTTAGAATGATTCAATCACAATCATCAAAAGTTTTTTATGATTTTTTTCTTTAGAAAATTGGTAAATCTGAAGTAAAACAGAGTGTAAGATAGAGTCTGACCAATACTATCTCGCTACATCCCTCAGGGGTCACAAATTCCCCTCCCCTCAGGGGGTCACCCATCCCCCCCTCCCCCTCGCTCCTGTCCCCCTGTGAGGTCACACAGCCGGCCCTGGGGCTGCCACCAGTTGTTGGGTCTCTACATTCCTAACTAGCCCAGCTACACAGCCAGTGATAGCTACCACATGCGCCACTACCTTTGAAAGTGCCAGTTGGCGAACAACACAAATAAACAGCACTGCAGTTTGGAACTGTTCCCCTATCCGATTCCACAGACTGATCGCTTTTTTATCATTTGGTAAAATTCAAGCAGCAAAGTTGCCAAATCAACTTCCTTCCAAGCGAAATGATCACGCTCTCATTTTGTAATTAGTCAGCTCTCCTTTCTACACAGCTCATCAAGGGCTAAAAACAACATGGCCGCTGTTCACGTCTGCTTGTCTTGGTGGAACTGCCAGTTGAGCATCTGCTACCCTTCAGGCAGCTGCCAGATCCAAACCTACCCTGATTCTCAGAGTTGGACCCAATTTCATCTCTGTTCATCAGATAGTCTAAGATACAGACCTCTAGAACGATTTGCAGATGAAAAAGACCAAGTCTGGAGCATTGAGGTGTCCATGTGCATTGATGACCTGATAAAAGGGAGATAACTTGTGAAATGGGGAATATTGGTCCCCTCCCTCCTCCCCCAAGCAACTCCACCTGGTGTTGGTCTGTACATCCTCAAGACATCAAACCCATCTAAGAAAATAACCTCACATCTCGCCAGCCAAATATTTGATCATATGGTATTAGACAAGTTATCAACTGTTGCCCTTGAGGTGCGGCCATGCAGGAAGATAGGCAAGTGTCAAAACGATGTGAATCCCTCGTGTATACAAGACTCCATTAGAAGGGATACAACTCCAGGCAAGAAAGGTCTTATAAAACAACAGGATCCCTTTGTTATTGCTGGAATCACACTCTGATAATGCATGTAAACTCAAATTAACAGCCTTTATGCTCAGCTTACTTTCCGGGAATAAATATTTATTTGGTGCTTATATGCCTTTGGCAGATGAAGGGTTAAAAAAAACTTTATTACATAAATATTGCAGGTAGTATTCTGCTGCAAGATGGAAGTTTATGTAACACCTCTTAAAATAAACCAATATTTCAATGTTATATTTTCCAAAATCTAAAATTACAATCAAATGTAAGAAAATTACATTTTACATCATGACAATTTCAGATCCTAATTCTTCCGAAAGATCTACATCCAAAATCTAATTTTTCAGAGAAAAAATCACTGTTTACACATGAATTGTGATGTCAAAAACTAGGCTTCAGCCCCATCATGAATGCAATCAGGATGGAGCCGTGTCATCATTTACAATCGATGGCCAACTCCAGCAAAACAAAACAAAACAAGAGTACACAAGCGATGAATACGGAATGCAAAATAAAATTGGTTGACTGTGCCATGGTGTGTCAAGAGCAGAGCCAAGACAACTTTTCCCAATCCCTGTACACAGATCCATCTAAACACACACGCTCTGTTGACTCGAACCCGATGCCGTCTCCTAGCTAGTTGCACCTCTCACACTCTCATTCTAGATAAATATCCCGTGCTTGTTTGTTTCAGACGATTTTGACGCTAGACCGACCACAGAACCAACCTTTCCTGACGCTTACGATACAGAGATTTTTCTAATGCTGAGAATGGATATACTTGGATAATAATTGAATTATTGTTTGAATTGTTTTATTTAATGACAACAGAACCAACTTTTCCTGACATTTGTTAATGCTGAGAATGGATAAACTTGGATAATAATTGAATTATTGTTTGAATTCTTTTATTTAACCACAATAGAACCAATCTTTCGCGACACTTACGATACAAAGATTTTTTGATTGAGGATGGATATACTTGGATGATAATAATTATTGAGATATTGCTTGAACTTTTGGATTTAACCACCACAGAACCAATCTCTCCTTACGCTTACGATACAGAGATTTGTTAATGTTGAGGATGGATATACTAAGATAATAATTATTACAATATTGTTTGAAGTTTTGGATTTGTTGGTAACATTTGAATTACCACAGAGCTACAAAAACCTAACAGCTGAAACAAGTAATAGCAAATCATCAAGAGGGCAGGAGATTGAAGAGTTTAAGAATAGTTCAAATTAGATCTCAGAGAAAAATGGGTAAAGATAACATACTTTTAAAAGCTCATATATTTTGTAGAATGATTATCAAAGCAAGAACATCAACTACAAAATTCCCTTCTAAACAACCAAGATCAACTTTTCATACACTTTCCCAAATCAAGTCAATTAAACACTTCTAATCCGCCTAGTAACAAATCAAATATGACAGGAGTGAGGTTTTTTCAACCTCTAATCCGTAAGGCCAGAGATGCGGAGGTTATTTATCCCGAAAATAAATTCAGCAATAACTCTGCCGACAAAAGCCTTGTGGGACAGGGCGGGTGTTGTATGATGGCCTCAATTGGTGTTTTCAGGGTATTGTCCCCTTTCTTATGACGGCTCGTGTAGGCTCGATGATGGCGCCTCGTCTCAATGTGATATATTCAAGATCAACCATGCACCCAGTATGCTATTGTTGGTGTGGCTGACAGCCGTGGGTACCTCTCTGAGCAAGAGGGAGAGAAGGGAAGAGAGAGACAGAAAGAGAGATAGAAAGTTGGACTTACAGACAGTCCAGTGAGATAGAAGGAAAAGAGACAGACAGAGACAGACAGACAGACAGACAGACAGACAGAGAAGGAAGTCTCAGATAACAACGACAGAATATAACTTCGTCTTATAACTTCTTTAAAATCCTCATTTCAACAATGAATGCTACGAAATACTGACAAAGGGAATCCTCAAATGACCATTCATTTATCTGAGAATGTTTTTGTCCAATGAATAATTTTTTCCCATATCAAATGTATTTTATGCCAGATTGTTTCAAACAAATTCAAAATGCTGATCATAAAGTACAATAAACTTGCGATACAATGACTTCCCTTTCACCAACACAGATGTCTTCCCATAAATCATTACTACTCCATACACACAGTGTTCAATCATCGTCAAAAAACATCGAGGCACATCTAACATGCCAAATGAGAACCAATGGACCAGCAACTTCATAACATTGCCATATTATCTGCCTTGGTCCCGAAGGGCGACCAACCATGCAAAAATCGGGAGTCATTCAGCCATGAAACTCGGACCTTATCAGTCCAGTGAGTGTTGTCCATTTACATGTGACCAAAATTTGGAAGTCGTTCGACCATGAAATTCATACCATATCATATCAGTACTCCCATTTCTTTCATTACTTGTGACCAATGGGGGAAGAATTTGGAGAGCAGGGAAAATTTACTCGACATTCTTTCACACCTCATTAGGCTTGCTTTGAATTCAAAATATGTATATTACCTCAACATCACCGATTCAAAAATTGACCTCAAGATCACCAATTTTACAGAGAAAATATGTCTTATTATCATTCAACTCCTTGCAATATCTAAATGAAAATAACTATCAAGCCTCTTGACCTAGCTTTGAAATTTTGCGGCTCCTCATTTTCAAAAATCAACACTACTAAGAATGTTGATGGGCACCATTGCAATAATCCGAGGAAGTGCTCTTGAAACTCAAATTCTAGCTAATACTCTTATCTAAGTAGGAAATAGTTTTAAAAAATTATACTTACAGTTTACTGAGTTTCTTACTGAAGGCCCAGCAGTCTGCTTCGATGGATTCTATTTTATTGTGCGACAGAAATCTGCAAAACAAAAGTTATGATTTAGAAAATACATCAATGAACTAAATAAATAGCGAAGGACATCATAGGGTGAGTGAGTTACTTTTTAGCACTCCTTGTAAAATATACCAGCCACTATCATCAGGACATCATAGATTAAATGTTTTATGGACGCAAAGAGCATTGACTATAACATTTTTCATAATTCCAAAAACAAGTTTATAATATGAAAAAATTTCAAGGAATATATTTGAATTATTATCATGTTATAGTCACAAAGTGAATTTAAATGATTTCCACATAATTTGATAACATATGTATATAATGAACACAATTCAACACAAATTCAACACTGGCATTTATGAAGAATAACACAACATTCCAAAGCAAAAGACAAAATATGGCATTAATGAGTCTAACCATTACCGAAAAATGTCAAAAATGTCCTAAAAGAGCATTTGTTAGATATCAGTAGAAATCATGAAGGAAATATTGAAAATACAGTCTCTATTTCCATCTCTTAACATAAACAATAGCACAATGATCCCACAATACTCCTCATTACATGTGCAGTCAACACGTGATTCATATCCCAGGCCCAATTATACGTTCTAATATGGCCAAACTGAGGCTGGCATTGATTTGTGGGTCTCCTAACAAACGACACTGTGTATTTTCGCAAGGGGGGAAGCATTGGTACCACATCTGTACACTGTCAAAAGTCCCTAATTCAACCTTTTCCTAGGTGTAAACTTCACGCAGTGTCACAATATGGCCGCCACCTGTAGCAAGCTTATCCATATATCTACCATTAAACCTCAAGCTCCATACAGGGTTTCAATGTCTTTTGGTTTTCATATGTGTTTAGGTTTATTCTTGAAAAACAGTTGACTTTATTCTAAAAATCAGTAATGTCATGATGTGACCTTAAAAACTTATATGAATATAAAGAGTTGAAAAAAATAACATGAAACAAAATCTTAATGCATGTTATCAAGACTTGGTGCACAGGAACAAGTTTTTTTTACCTAAAACATTAATTCCTTTAATATTGTTGCAAACAAAATAATGTTAACTTCTTGAAAATACATTTGTTACCCACTTCCATTCAGCTTCTGCTACTTTTAAGTAACTTTGCATGTTTATTCTCAAGTACAACATAATATCAAAAGGAATCAAAAGGATAAATTGTATTTAGACAAATTCTTTGTCCATATTCTTCATAAATCTAAAAAACCTTGAAGTTTGATACTTAGTAATACAATTCAATCATGACGGGCCAACTTACTAATTAACAAATGAAGTAAATATTGCTTAATTTGTGATATTGTGAAATATGTTAAGAGAAAAGAAGGTAAAACTTTTTCTGTACGTAGCATTAGCCTCTGCCCAGAAGTCAGCCATCAGTCACAATCGTTCCCCAAGCTGTCTAAACAAACCCTTGAACGTGTTCTCCCTGTGGATGGTAACCCTACACCCCTATAACCCTTCAGCTTTCATAATACTGTCTTATCTCACATTCACTCTCTCACTACAATATTTCCCCTTCAAACAATTTTTTTCGGTAAATTTCATTGACAAATTCTCAAAGATAGGATAGATTGAGCGATTTTAGCTGTTGAATTAACCGATATTGTCTCTCTCTACAAATAATTTTTTAATCAATTTCATTGACAAATTCTCATAGATAGGATAGATTGAGAGATATAATTAACTGATATTGCTTCTCCGTACAAATATTTTTGTATTCAATTTCATTGACAAGTTCTCATAGATAGGATAGATTGAGAGATTTTAGCTGTTCATTTACTGATATTCCCTCTTTGTAAATGTGCAATGCTATTTTTCAAATTCATGACAAGTTTTCAAAGATAAGATAGATTAGAGATTCTAGATGATGAATTAACCAATATTGCCTCTTTGCAAAAAGTTGAGGTCATACAAAGGGGCCAATTAAGAAATGACTTATGGTTCAAATTAAGCTTTTCCTTAAAATTTCAAAACCTGAATTTTAGGGGTTTATTATGTTTTCTTTATGAACTATGACATGAAAATTGCTTGTGTTTTTCAGATATTTTTCAATTTATCATTGCTTTTCCTTAAGTCATTCACCAGCATTTAATGACAAATAAAATTTCTCTAGTGAATACTCACAAAATATAACCATTTTCTCTCCAAAACCTTATAATATATACAATTAAGAACACCCCTACCCAAAATTCTGTTCACTTACAAATAAAGCAAAATTCCATACCCACAAGGTGTATATTCATTTTATATGCTGAGTCACACCCTTTTCAATATAACCTTCCACTTCATACGAGAGAAAATAGTGCCGTGTGTACACAGCACAATCCTCGCATCCAATTCTCGATGTTACAAGCGTTACAATACAAAAGCCTCTACCCCGTACGTAAACACGGGTTTCAATTAAGACTTCGCCGACTATGTTAAGACGCGGCTCCATATTAAAGTAGTTTTTCCACTTGGTTTTGACTCAAAGACCCATAACATTACATTGGGGATATTCAAAACAATTTCGTCTTTTATTCGAGACCGGCCTTTCACGATGTGTCGAAATACTGATATCGTATTGGTAGGCAGGGGTATTTCTTTTCAGCTTATGCCAGATATTCAATGTTGTGTGCGTTGTATAGCGAGGCTACGAAGCTGTTCCATAGATTGAGAAGAGAATGAGAGTCTGACCCACGTTTTGATTGAGCTATTGTGAGGGGATTAGATACACACCATGGAGCATACCTTTAACAAGTACCATGCTCTACACAGGGATGCTAGCGTCCATAATACTTATCACAATTCAGACATAAACTTGTGATGGACAAATGGCTTTGGGATTTTTATTTGATTCTTCAACCCCCGACTATGAAAGGAGGGACTCTCATGGAGACTTATTCAATAAAATGGGTAATATTCTTATCAGAACAGTATGAACCACTACGGCCAGTTGAGCAAATTGAAAATAAATTTTGAAAAATGATGCTTCTTGATGTCCACTTATCATAATTCTGTTGAAGAAAATATTTGGTACTTACAGATGTTTTAGCGACACCAGACCATAAAGCCAGCCTTTCTTGACGCTTGTGATATTGTTGTGGTCAAGTTGTCTGTAATGAAAAATGAAAATGTAATTATATTCATTTTTAAACACTGTTTATTTAATATCTTATCACTCTTCATGTCAGAAATCATCTTTCATGTTTAAATATATGACTGACTGCAGTAACTTTCTAATATTGTCAATGTCAAAAGACTTGAAAACTGATTTTTTTTAATGAAACAAATTACTGTACAAGACAAAATTGTAAAATTGCCGATATGAGCAAAACTTTACATTTTCAAATCTTTAAACCTTTACTCATTACATACATTTTAAATTCTTAAGTTTGTTCATTCAAAATTCGGGAATTTGTTTTTTCAATATTTTTTATTTTTGAGTTGAACTTACAGAGTTTCGACTTTGTCAACGCCATAGAATGCACCATCCATTAGATTGGTGAGGGCATTCTTCTTCAACTTGAGAACTCGAAGCTGCTTTAACCCATCAAATGCTAGGCCATCAATCTTTTGAATGCGATTTCTCATTAGTTCACTGAAAAAGAAAAATAGATGTTGAATATCTCAATCGATAAAGTGTAAAAATATCATAATCATTATGGCCATTTTTCTGATTAGTGAAAGTAAACAAATGAGTAAGTGGGTTGTAATAATTAGGATGCAAACATTAATGACCACTTAACATTAATAACGATTCATTAAATCATGAGCAAACTTATATTGAGAAATCACACATACAGGTTAAGCTTTAGACCATGGGTGACTTCACCCATTTATTATCTATGAATAAATTAGAAGTAAAAGGAATTTTCTCATACTTTTTCTACTCATTATTACACATTTCACAACTGGTTACAAAAATTTAGCAAATTTCCAATTCAAATGGATGGTATTAACAGTTTTCTAAGGCAGGCTGTATAATGAGGTTAAGGCTTATACCAGCTTTTGTCCTTATAATGAGGCAAATACTCTGTAACCATAAATTTCGCAGGTGCGTTTTAGTAGTGTATATTTCCTGATATCTCATACTTGGCAAATAGTGGCCAGTTTTACCATGAGGTCACAGAGCAACCCCTGAACCCGTGACCTTTGCCCTATATTCTCCCTCGATCAAACTGTAAACATAGGTGCTAGGCTTGACCTTTGAGTGAGCTTCATTTTTTTCTTTCACTGTTAGTTTAGGCAAATCTCACTTGGGAAGAAAAACGAAAATCAAAATGTGTTGTAGCTTTTGTTTTCAAGTTTGTCAGTAAAGTATTTAGATATTATAAGACATACTGGTAGAATAATTTACATATCAATAATCAAATTGTTGAAAAACTTAAATCAACAATGAATACATTAACATTTTGAATTTTATATTTGTATTGAAAAAAATTATTTATAGCTTTGAACATCATAATATGGGATAAAATTGTTCTAGTAAATGGCATATGAAATGTAAAAAATTACATAGAGGGAGATATTACAAAAGATTAGCCCTAATTTTCTCCGATAAATTGGCCATCACTTGGGCACCTGAACCAAATTATGATGTTATTACATAAACAATAAAGAACAATTTCCATATATGATCTAGTAATGGCCACGATTAGGTATTTCCCTTGTTTATTTGCTACAATTAGACACCTGCAGAACCCGATTCCTGTTTAGAAATACCCTGTGCCAATTAATTCTTCCACACTGCTCTAGAATTGAAGGTTAAAATGCCCAAAAAATCTGTTTTCCGTTCTACTGATAATCATTCACATTAAAGGTGCTCTCTACATTCGGGCAGGATTTTACTCTATTACCCCAGGTGCTTGAGAATAAAAGGATGTCTCGGTAAAAAAAAGTTATCAATTTTCTGAACCTTTTATGCAATTAGAAAAAACTTGGCTCAAATGGAGTTATCTACATATATGATATTTGCATTCCAACAGGCTGGACAACAAGTAGGGTTGTAGTGAAAGAAGAAGCTTATTTGAGAATTCTTTAGAGCATCATTTTCATGTCATGAAGGAATTGTGAAAGCTCATTGGCAAACCTACACCACTTCCAATAAATGTTCTACTTCATTTCGATATTGATTTGCAAACGAGCATGTTTTTATGCTGATTTTCATGAAAGAATGTCAATAGGAAAAGAGCTGCTTTTGCTATTCTTCAAAATGCTGATAGTTCCTGCAGTATGGGAAATAAATCTGACTCGATATTGCATGGAGGGGTAGCTAATGACGGCTATCAGCATGATCACCGAGCCCCCCATACTTTAAATTGAGTCAGTAATCTACATTTGCATAACCGAAGTCTTTCTCAACATAAAACATCTCCAAGATCGAAACTGATGTACAGAAAAACTAAACAAGACATTTTGCACGGTCGTTAAAAAAATCTGGTGTTGTTTTGCATGCTCCGACCATGGTGGTAATTGTGTTACACGTGATTAACAACTATCCTTTACAACTCTTGCAATTTTTTTTCACATTGGAATTGACTAAAGTCCTTCAACGAAGCATTTCTTGAAGTGAAAGTAGGCTGGAATTTCATTAGCTGGACAAGATGTTAATACTGATTAAACATTTGCAGCAAAAATAGGGGTTCGGTAGCAACTACTTTATCAAGTAATCTGCTAAAACATGATGCAGGCCACAAGAGGTCTTTTACTCTATACAAGCACTGCACTTAGTTGTAAAGAAAATAGTTTTTTAAAACACAATCCAAAACGCAAAGAAAAACAGTGTAAGCAAAGGTCAATCTGCATTTGATGATTTCTACGCTTTTGAGAAAAGTTCATATTGATTATTTCAACTATCTGTATGATGATAAAGAATATTAATACCAGGTAATTGTCATGATAGGCAAGTTGTTTAAAAAGCTTTTTTCAATTCCTATCTAGGTCATTTCAGTCATTAAAAATTTGCATGACAAAGTAATGTCAATCAACATAAAACAATCTTTAAAAAAATAATTGAAAGAATAAACAAACAAATGAATACTTACAGTGTTTTCAAATTGGTGAGATTCTTAAACTGATGTTTCTGAATTTCCTGAAGCTTGTTTTTGTTCATCTTGAGCCATTGTAGAGACGTCAGGTTGTCAAATGATCCCAATTCAAGGCTAACAATGCGATTATTGTTCAAAAACCTGTAACAGCAAAGAAAAACAGATCTACTTACTAGCTAACAAAGTGACAAATCCCAATCAACAATTCTACTGAAAAAATATTTCAAACTTTATCATGATATAAACATTACTTTAAATTTGACATTGAATGATGAAATATTCATTCACAAATGTTTGAGTTTGGAGTTTTTAAAAAAAATCTTTGTATGCATGAGAAATGACATTTCAAATGTGAAATTTTAAAGAAACTGTAAATTTGACTTGGAATAATGAAAGTCGTTCTATTTTGGAGTTTGCTTTTCGTAAAATGAATTTTCATCAACTGTAAATTTTACTTGGGATAATAGAAAGATGTACTTACAATTGTTCAATTTTGGAGTTTGCGGGAAAAGTTCCCAGAGGTAAATCCATGATTTCATTGTAGTTCAAATCTACATTCTGCAATGCAGGCATTGTCAAGAAGGCATCTGGACTGAGAGTGTTGATAACATTATGGTTTCTGAAAAATAATCAAAACAATATTAAATTCATATCTTCAATGTTTTTCTAGTATAGATTTATCTTTTTAATTCAAGAAAATCAATTTTCAATTTCAAACACAGAAAAAAATCAGAAAAAAATTAATTGAAAAAACTTGAAAGAGCAATCAGGCCTTGCTTTGCCTGTGTTAAACTGATATTCTGTGCCAACGATGTAAGGTTGTAATTAACGTATCCAGAAACGTAATTATAACCATGTGGTGATTGCAAAATTGATAAAAAAGTCAGATGTTTCATGTTTTGCAAAAGCTGAGAGGTTATCCTTCCTAAGGGAGTCCACAGATTGTGTTTATCAAAATTTGGTCTCCGTATTGCCTGTTGAAATTCAAACATGATCAGCATTTCAACTCGCCCTACAGTTATAGTGTTGAGTAAGTTTATGCCACAAGTCTCTCTTACAAAAATAATATATTTTACAATTTCCTTATGTAGAACAATTCATACATGCATCTTCTCACATCTAAAGTAACAGTTCATCAAATGTGATATATTTTTCTCTAAGGTTTCTTGTGTGACAATATCGTTAGAAATCATTGCTTTGTGGTACATTTTCTCCTATCCAATATCTATATTTGTATAAATAGAATGAATGAACTTCAAAGTTTTCTCTCTCAGGCAAAGATCTAAATCAAAAATCGAAATTTTGTTTTGAAGAATAGCCTAAGGCAAGGTTGAGCAATTACTCCATATCTATTAACATAAAAGCTTACAAATACACTTACACACAGGTGCAGGTTGAAGGAGAACATACAGTTCTATAGGTTAATGTATTGAAGGAATATTTGAATGAAATTAGTCGTAAGTGACTGTTTGAAGAAGCCTTGGGGATATAATTTGGAGAAGACTATGAAAGTCTAATATTTTTCAAATGTCAGTAATCTCATATGAAAGTATGATCATCCACCTATACAATTTATTGTCAGATGTCAAATAAATCATACATCGACTCGAGAAGCACTTTGTTTAAAATATCGACTATTACTTTTATACCATACCACTAAGTAACGTTACAAATTGTAAGTATTATATTTAGCAGACAAAATTCCTATATTCACTTTATATTTTAAGCAAAATATAGGGAGTAGACAATTGGGAGGTTAGATTAGGGTGGGGGTTGTCTGCGAAAATTGGTTGAGATGGGGAGATGGGGGTGGGGGTGGGGATGGAGATGGGAGTGGTGGTAACACTTGCAGGATGGGACAGTTTGTACGAATAGTGAGGAGTCAAGTTTGCCAGCATATATGCAAACATTGGTTGAGAAAGGAAGATGGAGGGTGGGGGAAGGGGTGGTGGTGTTTGTGATATTTGCAGGATGGGGGACAGTTTGTAGGAATAGTCAGGAGTCAAGTTTGCCAGCTTTGCTATTGAAAACATGAAGTTGTATTTTGACAGATGCTAGTAGTATCCTTATGCATGGTTCTTCCCGGCAAGCAACAGATTTTCCAGGCCTGGCCTGCTTTACGGAGCTTGGCATCTTCAAACAAAGCCTGCCTCCCAATACACACCTGCCTCGACTCAAACCTCTATTTAAGATACAACTCAGATAATTCAGCAATTTCTGAAATTTTCAGGTGCTGTTTTTCATTTGGTGGAATGAATCAGGCAAATAATCAAAGACAGAATAGGAGATTCAAGGTTCTCAGTGTCCCACTTTAAGCAGGGGAAGACCTGATGAGTATATACTTTATGCCATGGGTTCTTTGAAAATGTCACTTGCGGGCTGCTTGAATGATTCAACAATCCAAATATGTCATAATCTTTCGAATTTTCTAAGTCAAAATAATTTTGAGGATAGTCAGTCTTGAACTGAACTGAACTATAATCACATAATCCCGCACTAGATCTATCGGCAATTAGAGTCCGAAACTCACTGCTGGATTCTGGGCCAATATGTCAGGAAAACATTAATAACACGCTCATACAGCTTCACAACAGCATGTAGCAAATATCAAGCTTAATAAATGATCGGAATTGTCCGGCTTTAATCCTAAGTGCTCAAACATCTGACTCAAGACGAACGTCAAGCACGCTAAATAATCATGTTGCCTGTACAAAGTGTGCGTTATCTTTGTTTGGTGGTCTCGGGTCGGGCCAATCTCTCTCAACAAGCCATCTTTCCTGGACTAAATATACATTTATCACGAGTATAGTGCCAGGTATCAGAAGTTGTATGGAAAGTGTGAAAGAGATAAACTCACGTCTAGCTTGGTGATCAAGGCAGGAGGGGGGACTTACTCTGTCCCCCTGTCGCCATTGAGGGTCCCCCATACCTGTCTACCTGTCCGATAGGTGAGTTCATTGCTAACGAACCAGGTAATATCACACAACTCCCAGCAGGAAAGACTTTGATTTTGCCAATGTAAATCCAGTGTGGGTGACGTATTGGTTTGATAGTCTCTTAGTCAAAATAAAATATGGACTTAATTTGTCAATGATGAATTGTAAATTCATTTCATACAGTTACATCATACAAATCAAAGCATGATGAACTTTGATTTGCAAACATTTATTTAGTTCAAGTTTGATATGTGTAAAGGCGATGTTTTTGGTCTGCAACTTTGATTTCACTGTGGTGAAGATATTCGTATTATAATGGTAATTGCAATCTCTCTTTTGGATGTAGATTTAACTCCATCTTGGAAAAGTACAAATATTGTAAATGCAATTGTATCAGTCCATGCATACAAAACCCTTGTATGCATTCAATTGTGCCTTTCTTCAAGAATAAATAGATCAAAGCATGAAGGTAATTCATCTGTGTTTGTTTTAAATATCAAAAGAGATTTAAAAATACTTACAAAGATAAATCGGTCAAACTTGAATTTTTGGCAAGAACAGGAACCTCCGTCAATTCATTATAGTTGAGTTTTCTGAAAAAGATAATAATTGGTGTTATAGCCTTTGATAAAAAACAAACACAAACAATGATGAAGGTCAGAAAAAGTAAGATTATTGAACTTCAAATCAAACAGAGGCCTGCATTCATCCATTAAGCATAATCAGTTGAAAAGAAAACGGTATTAGCATTTTCATCTATCATTTAAGAATCAATACCCTTATGTAATTGGATGATGATAGTCAAACTCAAAACATGTTATTTGTAACAAAATCAATTACCGTAACAGACAAAATACGCTGCAAGGCGTTTAAGTTCAATATATGCATAGTGCTACTTATTAGGCTACCTCTTACACAAAGGATGTAATTTCAATCTTACAGTAATTTTCAATACAAAGCAATTAGTTAAATGAAACAAATATGTCCAAAATGATTCTAATCACACATGCATTTTTGGGTGTCCCTGTTGCTAAAAGTTAAACTTACTGAGTTTGGTACTGTGTGTAGGAATTTCAAAATACAATCATATGTTTAGGAGGGCACCAAATTATGTCAATTACGGTACAAATTTAGGTCATAAATAGGAGACAGAAATCTATTTTCTTAAATTGCAAAAGAAAGGCATAACATAAAATTATTTTAAAATTGAGAAATAAATTTCTACTTACAAGTCTTTGAGTGACACAAGATCCTCAAAGATACTGCTGTTGATTACCTTGATGTCGTTGTTGCTCAAATCTCTGCAAAGAACAAAAAACAAACTGTGAGTTTTTTCATACAATATACCTTAAAATCAAATTTTACAAATCACAAAAATTTGTATTTTCTCTTTCAAAACCAATCTAGTTTAGGTGAGGATGTAAATGGAATGGTAAAGATAAATCAGTATTCTTTTTGCAATAAAAGCTACAAATAAAATTTTGAAATAACTTTTAATGCACAACAATTATGTATACCAATAAAAAAACATCTTCATTAAAGCGGTCAATGTTTTTGAAAAGTATTTACATAAAGCAACATTTACTTAAAAACCTTATTTCAAAAGCAAACAAACTAATCACAAATGACATATAATAAAACTGTTACACTTTCATCTTCTGTTTCACACACATTGTTTATTTTTATTTTACAAAAAATGTATTTAGACATTTATCAGAAATCTCATTACTTGAAGCCAGGGGCACCAACTCTTGAAAAGTTAACACCTCAAATCCGATGACCTTTTAAACCAAGTCCCACTTTTTACATGTCTTGATGCACTAATGTCAGCCATATTCAAAAGCAGCACACTCTTATCATCAAACAGAGGTTTTTCTGCCATTAATTTCTACGCAAAATACCACTCATTCTGAGAGCATGCAAAAGTTTGTTCCACAATAGGCTTGTTTTGTCAAACTATTTGTAACTACCAAAGCCTTTAAGCCAGACAGGGCATTTGATACCTGCAGTTAAATATCCATGTCACCAGTGCCTATCTGCAACACTGCAGCCCTGAACAAGGATAGCGAGCAGACGGCAAGGCCCTGATTGGCTGAGGGGGACATGAGGCTGATAAATAGTTACTTGCCATAGGTTAGGGGTAAGGTTGCACAATCATATCACTGAGCAAACATAGGACAATGAAAATCTGTGAAGAAGCAATTGTTTGGTGAAAATGTGTCACCCCTCCGATTGTACCCTTCCTCTCACTGTAGATGGGATCTAGACAGGTCCCATGAGGACAGAGTATATACTCATAATATCACACCTTGTATATAGCTAATATTCCACGCTTAAGAGTTATAGGTGAGGAGAAACAAATTATAACAGACTTGGGGACAGTAATAATTTGAATAGCACCATTTGTGTATGAAAGAATTACAATAGGCATATATATTATCGCACTCTTTATCTATTTCAACTTTGATAAAGTATTTTAATGAAAAAAGCATGCTGTTGGGAACTTTTTTTCAAAAATTTGATCTTGAGGATTGATTAAAAACTCATGACATCATGAAATATTAACAGATGCTCGATGAAATATCAATATCCAATCTCATCATAAAAAAATATCACCATGATGAATAACAAATTGTGGAATCATGGAAAGTCCTCAAACCTTAATATTTGTTTTCTCACATAAACTCAAAAACTATTTCTAACAAACTGCCAGTTCATAAGCGGTATATCTTCATTTCCACATGCAGCTGCAACTAGGCAGGAGAAAATACATACACAAATTGCACCGGGCAGGAGAAAATACATACACAAATTGCACCGTGGGACTCAATTGAAGGCAATGTTTACATAGTTGAGTGTTACGATATAAGCACGCACCTCAGTGGCAGATTTACGAACAAAACAATCAGCCATATCTGCATGAAGCGCAACATTTATGTGCAGGCTAATTGTCTCAGGGCAGATCAACCTAGATAAAGACACAAAAACTCTCTGCCCTGTCACAAGTTTGAAGAGCAGGCATAACATTATCTCCCCTTTAGAACTCTCCACACATTGAGGAAATAACTGACACCGAAATGATGCTGAGTGGCAGTAATGGCAGATATGGTTCCCAAATTGAAGTAAAAGCTGAAAAAGCTGTCGTATATAATATGCTGTGGTTTGTGGCGTGGATCTTCCAAACATGTGAAAAATGGAGAGGGATTATTGTTTTTGGCTTGGAAATGTTGATGATAAAAACATCCCTGTTCTTGATTCCTCGGCGAAGTACTAATACTATTCTGTCTCGTAAAGACAAACCAGCCGTAACTTCTCTACTAAAATACTCTGACAACATATTACATTCAACTTCACAACCTTCCCCTGTAGAAAAAAACTAGCCAACGAGGCTGACAAATTACAGAAAAAGTTTTCTCATAACTTAGAGAAAAAACTTAATTGGTACATGAAGGCAGGTCTTTAGTTTCCAAGCATTGCACTCTTAATCAGGAACTGAATTTGTTACGTATATATCTATTTAACATTTCCCATTTAAAAGTTGTGTACATACATTCCATATCTCTCATAACCTTATTGGGTTGCTTTTTTTTAATTGTTTATTCCATTTTATGTATGAGGTGAGACTTAAATAAATTATCTGTCTGTCTTCATTTATATTTTTACTTAGTCTGAAATTGTTATCATCATATGCTTGATAAACTGCTTATCTGTGAAAACAGTTTTGCTCAATTCAGAAGAACAGCTTAGAGTTGCATAAAAAACACAAGATGTGAAAAAAATTTGCAATAGCAGTGTATGAAATAAATCTGATTAGACGTCAGGCTAGAAGTGATATTTTGTAGAATTAATAGTAAATAGTAGAAAATATAAATAAGTTACCAGCCCAAACCAAACGTAACCAGGTAGTGGGCTTGTGAACAGGTTTTATATCATACAATGGTAATAGTGAAAACATGTGAAGAAAAAATCACAACATCTTTCCAAAAAGAGCAAAATATCTTAAAGAAAAAATGCCCTCTCTTCTCTCTAATAAAATCAATCAATGATAATACCTAACAGTATAACCAGAAAGGGTAGACAAATCTTAACCCCGTAAACAGAAAATACGGAAGACCATGATTATACAAGGTTGATAGATGTAAACATTTGTTGGTTGGCCTGAGGAGAGGTAGTGAAACCTATAACCCTGTTAGGAGCTGGTGTGTGCGACAATAGCACCTGATTGTATGCTGTCATATCCTGTACTCCTCACACTGCCACCATTGAGGCATTCTCTTTATAGCATGATCGTAATTGTCCCCCCTACCGGCCGAGGACATAACACACCACAATTCAAACCTTACACAACGGGCAGTCCTCTGGCAAAAAAACAGCCAACAACAACAAATTTCTCCTAACCTCTTTCCACAAGTATTTGTAGCTGTAAATGAATATTTTATTGCAATACCAGTGCACTGAAAATCATTAAACTTACTACACTTTACTCATAACTTTAAATATGTGTGTACGTATGACAGCAAAAACATTTCATATAAATACAGTATTTGAAGTTTATGTTGTAAATGAACATATTATTAAAATAAAAATGTGCACTGAAAACCATGAAAATATATCCATCTACAAGTATTCTTATCTTGAAAGAGTATATACATAGATTTAAAATATAAATTTTTTATTTACACTTTCCTGAATAAACAAATTTGTATTTGTTTCTTTCCTACTCTGTAAAATATTTTTTAAATTTGAAAAATCAAGCTCATTGATGAATTGAATTAATTTTTTAATCAAATGAAATGCTGTTATTCGTCAAGTGAACATATCATAATTGAACAAAACATTATCAACTGATGTGTTTTTTGATCTGATTATTCGATAATGCATAAAAACAAAGCTGCAAGTAAATCCAATTAGGGAATGATTTCACAAATTTCCTTTCATGTAATTCCAATCTCTTTGCAAAGGCTCTAACATAATTCTTCATTGGTTTAAATCATTTCAAGCAATAATTCCCAGAGAAGGGTTTATTCCTAGACCGAAATTACCGCATCCAATTCAGAAAAGTACATGTTTAAGTCAAGCATCGCGGTCGGAGTATATAAACATACCACATCGCGTAATGTCCACAAATGCTGCTATTTTTTCTACGCTCCCATTAATCAAGTTTTAACAGCGTTAGGAGCTCCACTGATCAAAGACTACTCTAGTCGGAGAAATCCCGAGTTCGAAGCTAAAGTGTTAATCTCAATCCAATGCACACCAATTATGCCACCGGGGAATCAAAGCTTTCCTGGTTTGGACCAAGGAGTACTGTTGATCAAGGCTTATTTTGCTGGCGTCGCCGACTGATCAAAAACAAACAGTACGACTGGGCTAGTACTCCTGATTTAGTTGGGTCGTCCCATTTGCTCCCATTGCTCAATACTAGAAAGGAATTCCGTCGCTTTGATCACTACCCTGCTTATACAATCGCCTGGAAACCAGAAGTTTAAGAAAACTATCGTTTCCATGGAAACTACTCGATAATGAGTGATGCTCAAAAGTTGACCGTAAGATGATTGAAATTGCTTTTGTAAATGAAGCCACCTTGTTAATTGAAAATCCAAATTATTCGGAAAAAATGTTTAACAACTGAGTTTAGATTGCATTGTCACTTGCAATGATAATCTTCACAGGTCCTTTCAAAAGCAATATGTTTATTTATAATGCTGAATAAATTCTAACAATATAACCATTTGTCTTGAGTTGAACTGAATTCCTTCCTCCATTTGTCTTGCCTTCTATTCCTATAAGCCTGAAATAACTTTAAATGACCTTGCATTATTTACCCACGTTCTTTAATTTTTCATGTAATTAATTACCTATAATCATGAAATTTCAAAGAAAATCTTCAAGTATTATCATTTGTCATGACTTCCATTACAAAAAAAGAAATTCATAGCCTGAATTTAATCTTAATTCTTTCATTTCTCAAAATCGCAAGCATGAAATAAATTGTTCTGCACTTGGGTCCCATTCCATCACTACTTGACAAATGAAATATAGAAACTTGATCAGCCATTCTCTAATTTTAACAAGGTACATATTACTTTTCTTTCAGAAAATATTTTTCAAGAAATTTAATGCAGGTGGCCAAGTTCAATTAACCAGATATCTGATTTCACAATTCATCGTCTCGTCATAGATCAAATTTTACCCTAACATCCCGAAACGTAAAAACGAACAAAACGTGAGAAGATATTTCACTAAGAAGCACTGAATGGTGGCCAAGCCTTGCCACACTAAAGTTTAATGATTGTGTCTATGAGACAGCTCCTATAGTCTCATTTTTCCACTTGCTTGCACCGCTAAAGAAATGGTGATACCTTTCGCCAAACCCTTCGTCCGTGCAGGCTTTTACTGTACTAAGTACCCTTGCCATTTTCAGGTATTTTAACACAGCTAGACTTGCATGAGGCTTTGAAAAATTTCATCATTTACAAAGTAGCATCAGGTATAACTGTTAAAAGTAAACAATATTTTTATTCAAAAGAATTTTTTTTATTTCTGTATCCTGTTTTTTTGTTGCATTAAATATCAAGACTAACCTGTTATGAAACTTGGCCTTCCAGAATATCAAATATTTAGTTATTATCTATGAATTTGTTCTTTGCAATTGTTTTACATTCTAAGCAATACCAGCGACTGACCATCTTATTCGAATCTTCAGCCAAGGTAATTCACATTCCGTGAGAAATGGAGGGGAAAATGTACCTGAAAGGTAATACGCGTCCCACACCCTCGGAATAGAAGCCGCTTGTCTATTGCGGGAATTCGATCCTTTAAATTGGTGTCCTCCATGTTCAAGCAATTAAGCATTATAACCAACGTTTAGCACTGGATTTAACACAATCCAGTACCTCTCGTAAAACAGTCCCAAAGTGGTTATTATTCCAAGCCACTTTACATAAGAAAGAAAGCAATTTACTAAGGAATTATCTTGTCACTCTTATTTCTTTGTTATTTCACTAACACAAAGATTTATCTTTATACTGGATTAGATGATAAGTAAATCTTCTCATGTAAGAGTGAGAATTTTGGCTAAAGTGGTAACACCTTATTAAGATTGACTTGTATGAAAAGAACAAATTGGCTTTACAATTTATTGGGTCAGTGAAATTTAAGCTGAAATCGTAAAATGCATCAACTGAAGCAAACACATAGCAAACTAAGCTTTAATTCGCCTTATTGTTACTGTTCATGCCAAAAGTTTTTACAGGAAAACATCAATTATTAATCAATTCAAACTATTTCATGATGCAATGTTTCTATAACATTTCAAAACCCTTATGATAATTTACCTACATTTGAAATAACCAATAAGATATCAAAATGGTAATATGTCAAAATGTAATTTTTACACAATTATTTGAATTAGACAAGTGAATTCCTTTGTAAAATAGATTATATTTCTACTACTCCATGGGTATGAAATATCCACTAGGTACCGGCAAATCCTTTTTAATAACTTATTCCCTTTGATGTTAAAGTTTGATATTAATAACTAAGCAGATCATAAGTGGACGGGACTAATTACTCAACATCTAAAATGTCCTCTTTAATTTGATTCAACCTGATAAGATCAACTACCTTTTTGTGTGTAAATATGAATAAATATATCACTATTTTAACTTCAAACCCACTTCTCTAAAAGGTGTGAAAATAAAACGAAAGTCAGTTGACAACATTTAAAAGTCAAATATACATGTCGCATGTCATAAACATTTGAAAGGTATCACAAATACTTTTCATTACTTATTATGAATACTTATCACTACTTATACAAAATACTCTTAAATACTTATCGCATATCACAAATATTTTATAACGTATTATGAATACTTATCACTACTTATTTCCAATACTCATAAATGCTTATCATCTATAACAATATTTCATTACTTATCATAAATACTTATAACAACTATTCCAACATGATATAAGAAAGGTTTGTAAGGAAAGGGACAAGTCCACTGTTGCTGATAGTTTTATGGATGTCACAATGGTCATTCAAATACACCCTCCTCTAAAGGCGCTATAAATCAGAGCTAAATCTTTCTCCCCTCTCCTATCAGGCCACTTGATAGCAACTTGCTGCATGCTAACCCTTGTCATCTAAGATTTTCATAAAAGATAAATATTTGATTTACGTGTGACAAGGCCGTGATAATAAGGTATGTCTTATTGACTTGAGATAAACTTTATATAATTGAAAATTTATAATAAAAAAATAGTTTAAAACAAAAGTAGACACTATTTGAAAATTTTAGTTTAGAGTTTTTTATAAATTTTAAAATTATAAAAACACACTAAATTCTATAATTTCAAAAATTATTAAATTCTATAATTTTTAAAAATATTAAATTTTATAATTTTAAAAAGTATTCATATTTGATAAACAAGTTAATTTACAAATTCACCAAGCGTTACACTATTGACTAAGCAACAAAAAAACAACATAATAAAACAAATTTATCAAGACCCTCAACATGAAAGTGGTTAAGCGCCAGATTGTGAAGTATGGGATTACCAGAGCCTGCTATATTCCTCTACAGAGGGTCCAATATTGTTCTTGGTGTCGGCTGAAAGCAAGTTTAATTTATGGCATGTAACCATCGAGGCGACATTCGGACAATATTTCCACCTGTACCTGCCAGCGAAGGTGTTGAGGCATGCTGGAGCCAGCAATAAAACATACTCCGAGATCACACAGAGTCCGTACTAATCCCATACAACTACCTGCATACAGCTCGTACAACTCATATAGCCCTCTTGCTTATACTTCGAGCACATTTTTACTCTCTGATATGGGTGCATTTTGTTATTAAAATTTAGATTTTGAAAAACAATTTTGAAAAGGGAAGGATTTTTTTGGTCTTAAAGAACAGAGTACATATTTTTTGTATCCAAATCCTTTAAGTTCTTAATAATAATTGTGCTTTTACAAAACTTTGAAATTTTTCCACCAAAAGAAAACTAAAATAAATATTATTTGGTGCAATTTAAATACTGTACACTTATAGTTTGTGAGAATGAACATTAATCATTATATCGAACTAAATGATTTTTTAGATTATCAAAATTCAAATTTAAGAAAATTGTGTTTTCTTGAAGTTAATCTGATTAAGTTCACTTCCTCAAATTTGAAAATGTGTCACCTTTTAAAGATTTTCAAACATTTGAATAACTCAAACACAAGCAGGTTAAACCTCGGGAGCATAGCACATAAAGCAAGTCAAACGGAAAATCTTCACATTAAGTTATGTTACTGCTTAGGAAAATGGATAAACTCTGGTCTCAATACTAATCCCTTAACAACTGTCTACAGTTTCATAACATGCAGGTGCAAACCTCCCTCCAAATTCAATCTGAATCCCCCGACAATAATCACTGTCATGACTAACCCTATCCACTAAACAGCCTACCGTCTAATTACTGTCAAACTCGGTCCATAGTGCACAATACAGTGAAAGCATAACACTGCTGTCACTTAGTTGTCAGGCGAACAGTACCGTGAAATCTAATAGTGTCTTGAGACAAAGCTCCTATCAGAACACAATTGCAGTACTAATTGTGGGGTGTTATGTTTTGAGACTAAGGTGACCTCAAATTGAAACGTTACCTGTCTTCAACCACCCATTGGGCTAGCTTAGTCAACCTCTATTGAGAAATGGCAGCCATTTTGACGGGGTCTTTGTTGTTGAGAAGGGGTATAGGTATCAAGTTGGATTGCACATGGCTGGGGCGAGGTGGATATCGTGGATAGGAACACGGCTGGATTACATGACAGATGACGGAGCTTGCTGCTATCTGTCTACATCATGATGATTGAAGGCTTTTAGTCGAGAAAAATTTGCTGAGTTTATTGTGGAAAGTAGTTGATGATTTGTAGTGATCTCCTGTTGAAGAATTTGATGATGTAAACAAATTTGAAGATATGCTCATATCAGTGTTACATCTAAAAATAATTTTCAATTAATATTCACACATTTGGCTTGTTTGCCAATCAATTTCAAATATTCATGAATAAATGTTTAAACCTTTCACACACCTAATTTCAATGTTGAAACAATTTAATATGTTGGTAACATCAAATTTAGAGAACCATATCATAGTAGACATGTAAGTAAACTAAAGGAATTGTACAAAGAGACACAATGATAATACCACAGAAAGAGCTATGATACACAAGTTTTAAGCCAACGAGACCAAAGATAAATAAGTTGTTATTGTACTCAAAATCAAGGCCGCAATTTAACCTTAAAACACTTGAAAGAAATACATCACTTTTATATTGCATTTTATTATGCTCTTGGACTCTCATTCACCTGTTCTGCGATTGAAGCTTTCAAACTGATACTATTCTAAGACGACAAGATGACAATGAAGAATCAAGGACAAATCCAATTATCCCCTAACTGCCAGTTTGAATTGTGTCACAATACTGTCAATGAAATGTTTCACAATACTCGGCATCAATGGTTAGCTTCAAAACACATTTCTGGATTGACTGTGCATGGTAAACAAACTATTGACTTCTGGGAGGTTATTAAAGATAACTGGTCATTTTGCTTCTGCCTCCTTGCAACTAAAATCACTCTTTAGAGCGTGGCGTTCAAATAAGCAACTAAAGCTTGTTCGCCAATCTTTGTTTCATTGTTTCCTTGAAATAAAAATATATTAAAACCACCAAAACCACTTTAGGTGTTGGTATCTGACAAGGACAATATCTGTTTTGAAAGCTTCACAATACTGTATGTGAATTGTTTGATAACCCAAAGATTCATAATGAACATTTTTTGTGTGAGATAACTTTTTCTGTATGTCATCCTTCTGAAATGTTGAATGCAATGGTGCTGAAAATAAATGAATGAAAGATGCTATTATCCTAATCAGGAATTAAGATATATGTGTCATTATCAGTCAAAGGTCACACAGTCTCAACAAGGAACTGACAACTATTAAAGGTGTCACAATACCCTAAATGAATTGTGTCTCAAGCATGATGTAACCGTCATGGACTTGAAAGGTGACAATATGGTCTCTGTTGAAGCCATTGATTTGATAGGTGACAATAGCAATTATTTGTGGCTGAAATACCTTTACACTTCTATAAGTGTCAAAGTTCTGATCACTTGAGCCTGTCTGGGTATAGCCGGGTAATGGTCAAACGGTCAACAGTTCTGAAGTGGACATTATTGGGATGAAGGGCATCATTATTGACCAATGTATTTGATTCTCAGCTCCAATATCGTCCATTAAAAGAATTTTGAAGTGGTCATACGAATCAAAACTTGTGACAAGGGATTCAAGACTTGGGCGACCACAGACATCGCTATTGATATTTCTAAATGAATTCAAAGATCTTGAAGTGGGTATTCTAATGATACATGAGACTTGTAAATGATGTCAAATCATTAAGAATAGTGCCATGGCTGACTGAGGTTTAAGGTTTGTATTGGAAGATGGGTATTAAGCAAGTTTCAAGAGCTCTTTTAGCTGACATGGAGTTCTTAAATAGGGTCACTGGACACTGAGCCCTAATGAAAGGTGTCATACTCCTCAATCCCTTGCACTCCAGAAATGTATGAGTGGTCAAGACCAAATTCCAGCCAGAGCCGGACATCTTGAAGTGTCCCTGTGAAGTGGGACTATTTTAGATGTCCGCTTGCTTCCAGGGATTTTTTCCAATCCGGTCAAAAGATGGGCTTTCATCTCTTCACACCAGCTTTGGTTTTCAAGAAGTTTCTTGTGAAAGTCTTTATTGAAAACAGCAATTCCATGAGTGTTCCCTGAGGATTAAAGGAGGGAGGGTTGTAAGCCGGGGGAGTTTTGTGAGAGAAACAGAGGGCCACCTGGACGGACTTCTACCCATAACCTTGCTTTCTTCCCAGTCCAGCTTCGAGCGAGGCCTCCCAGTCCTATTCAACACAGATGTGCCTACACCTCCAAGGCCCTTTGTTGATCCCTACAGCTTATACACCAACCCACATTTTAATGGCCAGTGCATTGTGTACCGCTCTACTGTTTATTGTAACAACCAATTCATAT
The DNA here is from genome assembly GCA_916613615.1 of Steromphala cineraria. Lineage (NCBI taxonomy): Eukaryota > Metazoa > Mollusca > Gastropoda > Trochida > Trochidae > Steromphala > Steromphala cineraria. Next base: position 39,969,398 of record OU744726.1, read on the forward strand.
GGAATCTGCCACTCACAACTACCACCCAACCCCGGGAGGGAGGGGAAATCTCTCAAGCATGGACGAGGCAACATTGCAATCAGTCTCCACTAACTAAACAAGGTCCAGCTTAGCATGGCTGAACCTTATTGGCTTGACCGCTCCTGCTTTTAGGATCTGCAGTGAAAGGCTGGTGACAAAAAGGCTTTGTTGCTTGGACGGGTCAAGAATGACCCAAGTCCAAACCAGACCTGACTGCTCGAGGCAATTCAGCCACTCTGCAAATAGAGATCTCACTTTCTGACGTGCAATTAATGAAGAGTTTTGTGATTTAAATGCTACAGTCCTCTGATGCATATCAGCTTTGGCCTTTCACTTCGATTCAGCTCCATGCATTTTCAACTGGCTATAAAACTTGGATCAAAACAGATCTGAATAAAGCATGTTTATTTCTGTCGGACGAAATTGCAACTGAATATCTGGAATTACAAGCTCTTTACAGCTCCGATCAATGCAACAAGAGTAGAGGGTATGGAGTATTTCAGCAAATGGAGCTCGGTAAAATCTCCATGTTTCCTCGAATCTCTGAGACCCTCTCAAACATGGAGTGTTTATTCTTGCACTAGAAGCAAGCTCAGGGCTAATATTCATCCTGAAACCCATTCACTCAACAACAAACCAGGGCTAATGGTGATTGTACTACAGAAATTTGCAAACAACAATAAAACTTCTCGGTCGTTACAAAAAACATTGCTGGGCACATGTTCAGTTTTGCATAAGGAGGCTATATTATGCTGAAGAGAATTCTTCATTGAGTAAGGGGATATTCCTTTGTCAACAGTCCATGGTTTTGCATTTGAGTAAGGACAAATGAATTTGAGGGACGGATGTGAAAAGTGTTTGCTGCCCTTGATTAATGGCTATTAATGGATTTTAAATTGTTATGATTTGTGGACTTTCCACTCTATAAAACCTTCCAAGATTAATTCTATTATGTTTATCATGATCATACACAAAGGTGTCAAATGTATTCATAATGAAACATGAGAATGCACGGATTACATATTCTTCAAAATATTAACTCTTATCTTTTTGAAATGATCAATAAATGAATAAGCACTTTAAAAACTTTCAGTTTTGTTGTAAACATATGTAAGTAAAAAAATATCCAAAGCAAAAGAAAAATTCAGAAAACACATCCCACATGTTTAAATAATTTTGGAGATGATTTACATAAGCATACAGAACATAAGTTCAAAAGAACATCCACATCTTTTTAAAACAAAAAGACAAACATGGACCAAAAATATTTCCGATGACATGAAACACAATTCTTGGCCACGCTTCTTGTAGCTGGGATAGTGTGATAAGGGAACCCCTCCTTGTAATGTGCCGGCACCTCGGAATCTTATCAAGCTCTAATAATGCTGAATTCTGCCCAGCCGGTCTCCTGATAATAAGCTGGGAGATACAATCTCACTGACAAATTTCTCCGATTTCCCCCCTAGCTGAGTGACAGACATAGGCTGGTGGGGGGTGGGGCAAGGTATTGCTTACATTATTGTGGGGGTGGGGCTGGATTCTCCAGGGTCATATGAAGACTTAATTGGGATCTTTGATAGTTTATTCTAAGAATAAAGTAATTAGACACTTTGATATGTTAATACTTAGTATAGTTATTTTGTTAAATAATTTGGTTTTATGGAAGGAATTTTACTTGTTTATGAATAAAACCTGCTGTAAATGCAAAATTCTTCTTGCTTATACAAAGAGTCACTTTGGACATTTTGATACTTCAATCCTTAGTGTAGAGGAATTTTATTGATCTAATTCAATCATTCATGGGTATCATTGCAGTAAACACCATTTTATATATCATAGAATATGTGAATTCAACAGGGCTGAATTTGGATTAAGAAAATGTACAGACCGACAACAGAATGAGGTCGATATGTATCATATTTTAGGTCATGTATATCTGTTCTGATGTCTAGACTGTGATACAGCCAGCAAGATGATTTCCCTCACACCTCAGATGTTTCCTAGCAGTGGACGACTGGTTATTCTAGGAGCTAGGTGCCAACTGAATCTACACAGATAACAACCCTCACACAGCTGTCTTCAGTCTCTCTGTAGGAGTCTTAGTCACAGACTCGGGGTACAGGGGAGCACAGAAGATATACAGTGGCTATATCATCGGGTATATTGAGGGAGACAGAGGTTCAAACTGAATGTTCATATATACTGAATCTACACAGATAACAACCCTCACACAGCTGTCTTCGGTCTCTCTCTAGGAGTCTTAGTCACAGACTCAGGGTACAGGGGAGCATACAAGATATACAGTGGGTGTATCATCGGGTATATTGAGGGAGACAGGGGCTCTGAATACAAACTGAATGTTCATGTATACTGAATCTTTACAGATAATAACCCTCAAAAAGCTGTCTTCAGTCTGTAGTTGGGTCTTAGTCACAGATTCAAGGCACAGGGCAGTATACAAGATATTTTGATATATTGAGTGAGACAGTGGCCCTGAATATAAACTGAATGTTCATGTATACTGAATCTATACATTTAACAAGGAGAAAGCCTGCAACACTCTTGTGGCTATGCATTGTGGTGAAACAGATTCAGGGTACAGAGGAGTACTAGGTCTAGAAGATGCCATAGGGTGTATCCAAAAGGGTTATTTAGTAAACAGGGGGGTTGAATTTAAACTGACTGTTCATTTATTCTAAATCTTTACAGATAATAACCCACAAATAGCTGTCTTCAGTCTCTCTATAGGAGTCTTACACAACCAAACAACATCTAAGGTTTTAGTTGTAGCTTATTCGCTCAAAAATCATATATGGATAGAACTTTGCTTTAACTGGCAACCGGTTGCCAGGATCACACAATAAATTTCCACCTAATGACATTAGCAATGAAATCTAAATGACAAAATTGTCATTTCAGTAAAAACTTTTCACAAGATGTTCAAGTGAACTGCCGAAATAAAAACTGGGTCCATAACAGTCCCTTTAATTTCTTGAAGAAAAAAGAAATAGATTTTTCTTAAAAACGAAATTGCACATGTGGGTAGACAACAGCTGTAAGAGGATGGGGTGATGTAAAGGGAGGGAGGGGGAGAGGGGGCACAGAGGGAGGGTTGGGGGTTGCTGATACTGATCTTGTAAGTTGATGAGAGGAGATTGCTTGTACAAATGCCTGGCTGCTATCAGATGATCTCCAGCCACCATCGGACACCAGTGTATGAACATGCACATACTGCATAGCTTTATGGTGGTGGAGGGATGGCTTATTGGAATTGCATTGTTATTAGAAATTCATTAGATAAAGTTTTGAGAAGGGAGATATAAGTTGTATGTTGATAACATCATAATTTCAAACTCTATTACATAATATAGTAACCCTTTTACCCTTACAAGCCAAAAATTAGGTTTAATACATATTTGTTTTTGGTTTCTTAGCCATATCTTTTTAGAATATTAGAAATACCATTATTACTTATATATCATATATCGCAAATATGTAAGATGTAGATTGAATGTGGGAGAAACAAGAGATACATGTATTTTAGTAACGTAATATTAAACTATTTCTATCATTTTCTAATATTTAAAGTACATACATCATTGTACAAGAAATATGTAAAATGAAGACAGGATGTGGGGGGTAAAATGGATACATGTACACATTTAACACTGTAATTTCAAACTCAATTAACATTTTATGAAATTTCCGAAATATTTCAATCCCTTTTGATAATTAAACAGCTGCTAAATTGATATCCATTTCATATTCAAAATTGCAACATACTAGGAAGGGCGTAATAATAGACCACAGACCAATTATCGAACTATGATTATAAACATTAATCATACACTCTAATAAGTACCTCACTGCACCTGCAAAACATAGAAAACACACCCATGGAATCAAGGATTATAGGATAGACCCTAATTATATTGACAGGTCAACAGGTAATTTGGGTAAACTCTTGAATGAACTATAGTACACCAAACTCTATGTTGGACAACACCTTCTAAATAAATACTTCCCTGAAAAAAAAAAGAAATTATCTATACTTGTAAGTGAAAAATATTAGAATGGTGGTTAATTTCATAAACATCCGGGGAAAAAAAGAATAGATATTTTAACCATTACCATACTAAAGAAGTGGTTTTGACAAGTTAACTTTATAAGAGATTCATTTACATGTGTATAGTCCATCCTTGAATAAATGTTGATGTGAAAAGGTTTGTGATGTTAAATCTTAAGGTTAAACCGTTAAATATAATATTTCTAACAAATTTGAAAATACAATTCTATGAAATTTTCAAACTAAAAGTAACAACCAAAAATAAAATTGTTGAGTCCCAATGCTAACTATCAAGAGATACCATAAACATCCACTGTGTATAGGAGATTCTATTGACGGTAAAGTACTATGTACCTATTATATCATGATATAATTGGTATAATTATCTGGATCGTAAGCTCGGGTTTCATCCACAGGTGTGTGTGCAGATGTCAGTAATCGTGAGTACGATGTTTATTTTCATCCTCATCATCAAAGTTCAATGTTCAGATAAATAATCGGCATCTACATTCAACAGGTTATTGAGTTTTGAACAATAGAAAGGTTCCAGAATTTTGTGAATATGATGTTATTATGATCCTCATCATCAAAGTTCAATGTATTCAGAAACATCATTAGTATCTGAATTCAACAAGTTTTTGAGTTTTGAACAATAGCAATTCTAGCTTGTAAGATTTCAAAAGAATTTTGTGAGTATGATGTTACTATCATCCTCATCTTCAAAGTTCAATGTTAATATTCATCAACAATATCTAGATTCAACAAAATCTTGAATTTTTAACAATAGACTCCAAAAGAAGTTTGAGAATAAGATGTTGTTTTCATCCTTATCATTATTAGCATGTTTCAAATATCCAGGTCTATCTTACGGGGTAAAGTCAACAGGCTATACAACAATATACAAGTTAATACAACCATGTAAAGCTTATTATAACTATGTACAAGCTTAATACAACCTGTATGTACAAGTTTAATACAACTATGTACAAGTTTAATACAACTTTGTACAAGTTTAATACAACTTTGTACAAGTTTAATACAACCATGTACAAGTTTATTACAACCATGTACAAGTTTAATACAACCATGTACAAGTTAAATATGACAAGCTAGCTGTATCAGTGGATTGGGGAATGTAGAGAAATAAGGGTATGATCAAGTTGCTAAAGCTTGCATGACGGTTCCCATCTCTGAACTAAACAGGCCTCGGTGAATACCACACCTGGACCCAGGTATGAGGCATTAATTGCAAACTACCCCACACAAACTAGTCGTGAAATTTGGTAAATGTCAATGACAAAGCGACGTCTACGATTACAGCCATAAAACCTCTGTTTCTCATACTTGTCAATTTAACAACCCACAGCTGTGGCCCCGAAATATTTTGTTCCAACCAAAACTACCATAACCTTTAAAATTTGGACATAAATTTCTTTTCATTTTTAAAAGTTTGACTAAAGATTGATGTGAATTATGTTGAGAATATAATTTTTACTGTTATTGTTAAATGTATTGGAAACAATATCACATACCAGTCATGTGAAGTATTGCCAATTTAAACTTCAATTCAACTTCAAATGTTTATGGCTTTAAAGCCAAATAACAACAATATACTCCAATTTATTTATCAAAACAAAATCTAAAGATTGAACTGAGAATTCATCTTACTGTTATATGAATCAGAAACAATATCATATACCAGTAATTTTCATGTTAAGTACTACCAGTCAAAAACTTTAAATATTTATGACTTCAAAGCAAAATTATTACACCATACTCCCCTTTTATAATCAAACAAATCCACAAAAGGCATGTATATACCCTTTATCTATCAATTATCAACCAATTTCATACCATTACCCAACCAATCAAAACTTAACGAGTGTATTGTTCACCAATCATCACTTATTACAATTAGTCACCTGCCTAATTAGTTGACGAGGCAAACAAACGACAGGTGCAGCATATACTGTGTAGTTTATCACGCTGATATTGAATATCGTGTAACCTAGCCCATACCCCCTGCAAGCCATAATCGCTAAAATCAGGTATGCTCAGGACTAGGTCGAAGCCCAAGCCGTCATATCTGGACTTTGATATGTCACAGCTGGCTAATTTACAAACTATATGAATAAATCGGAGGCTTTTTCACACCCTGTGTCAAGCTAAACTCCCTATACATATTTAGACAGTCTCCATTCCGTTGACATTTCACTCTGAAGTTCACAATATGAATTTTTTATCGAGGCATTTGAATTTCTTGTTTAGTTATGTAATTTTTTATTGTACAAATTGTGTGACAATCTTTTTCAGGCATAATAGTTATATTTGGATCGTTCTTTTTTACAATTCATGACTGGATTAATGTTTTTGTTATTCATTTATTTGAAGAAAAAAACAATGGGTTTTATCAATTTAAATATTTTTGTTGTAAACTCAACTGAATTTTTAAATCATAAATATTCGATAAGAATAAACATTCAAATCGGTGTTAAAATTTAAGGGTTTGAATTTGTAAAAGAATTGCTTAGTCAATGATGTGTCACAAACAAACAACTTGTCAAAGTTTAATGAAACTGACAATTAAGGTGCATATTGCACGTTCACGGCTTGTTTTACATCAACAAGACTTTGGTATGTAACGAGTTCGACATAATGCCACACTTTAATTGACTACCTGCAGGGCTAATTAACTTGACTATGTCACCTAATTTGTACCGATGTCAATTTCACACTCAGTGCAGGTTTAAAAACACTCGTTACTTCAGGAAAACTGCTAACGACTCAGGTGTTGATAATTAGGGTGATACTAATTTAGGTGTTATTGTCATCAGCTGATACCATTTGTCTTGAGGCAATTAACAGTGATAAATCTTCTTTAAGCCCTCATATGGCCTGTAGATATTTTATATAATACCCAAGTGTGTGAAAATTCCCACAAGACAATATCCTGTGGTTTATCATTTCAATTTTTTTAGATTTCTCATATCTTTGCAAATATTTGATGAAAATATACTTTCAAATCAGAGGATTACAATTTATCAACAAGAAAATAATATTGAGAAGAATTTTGCATAAATTTATTTTGGATTTAATTCAATATAAGTATCTCATAAGATTCATCACATCAATTGAAAGCATCAATTGCAAATATCAGTATCTATTTGAATCATTTCAGCTCTACAACTACAACTCAAATAGTTGTAAGTATATTTCCAGTTTGTAAAAGTACCGGTTAACCTGCCTTTGTCTACAATGCTGTAACCTATATAAAAGTTGGAGGTTTTACGTGGTAGCAAAATAAACTGTTCAACTAGATCGGGAGGCGGGTGGCAGATTTAATGAGAAACAAACTTATAATGGAAACGTGGGACTTGAAATTCTGATTGTAAAACTACCAAAATAAACATCCAAATTTAGACTGCTTCTTCAAAGAGAAAGTATATAAACATACATATAATTGAAACTAGGCACAAAGGGATCCAACTTAACTAAAACCTAGGAAATTGAACCAAAGAGGTGTATAACTTGTCAAATAGATATGTCATTTTTTTAGACAAATTTGTACAATGAATCAGCTTATGGGTAGAGTTTGAAACAGAAGATGAAGGTGTTTGTAACATAAATATATGAGTGTGAAAACTATTCTATATTTATCTGAACCATTAAGGTTATGGCTGAAAAAGAATTTCACAAATTCATAACATTTGGTAGTGCCTTATTTGTAAAAATATCACAATTTTTAACTATTTCTCAAGATGAATGATTCATGAGAAAGCTTGATTATTACAACATAAATGAAATAAATATATTTTCCAAAACAAACACTACCAAATATCATGAAACTGAACAAAAGAGGATACTTACAATGATTGTAGTTTTGGTAAGCCTCTGAAATTGTCAGGATGCAATGTAGATATTCCATTTGATTGTAAATCCCTGAAAAAAAGGAGAAAAAATATAATTCAGCCATCAATCATACAAGACATGAAACTACAAAAACTTGGCAAACACAGAGCACGAAGGTGTAAGCATAGGCAGACATTATCTGTAAAAGTGACTAAGTCGTTTCATTAACTGTCAATCATCTTGACAGATTACTGACAGTCTGATATTGACATTTATTTAATATTTTCCAACACATAAGACAGCCTCTCATATACCTTTAGAGTTGTAAACCTTGGTGTAAAAAATGTCATGTCTGTGAGCAAAAACTTAGAGATTGTCTAAGGATTTAAACAAGTTGAATAAACTCTAATATGAAATCTTTAAATATTGATATTTGTGTTGTTTTTCAACATATTTTCAGATCATAACTGTTGCAGGGAAATGTCCCATGTATGTCATTATATGGAAAGGTAACACAATTGAGAAAAGCTTTGATATGAAATCTTGTGTTCAATTTTAACCCAGAATTTCGAACAACACTTTATGCAAATGTCTTATGTATGTATAACATAAGAAATACACAATCTGTTAATTTTGATTTTGACAACCAAGCATTCAAACCCTGTAGATAAGTTAAAAATTCCCTCTGAAAAACATCAAAATTCAGGAAATCTTGAATGAAGCTCTTTAATTTGGCACTTGAAGAAAAACTTCAGGTGAAAACCTCAGTTGAACACCTGGAAGTTGATAAGACTCACGGGGAGTGTGTGTGTGAATATAATGAGAACCGAGAACGGTTTTCAACCTTCAAAACATACAGCCTCCTGCAAATGGGCCACATTCTCTTTTTATTTGAAATAGACATAGCGTGTTGATACAGGGCCACTTCAAAAGACACATAGTTAATCCCAAACCCTAGCTCGTAGAGTGTGAACGCCAATGTTTGCTTAAACAGCCTTCCACTCGGTCAGAAAATCTGTCCTCGATAAAGCCGTGTTTTTTTCTTCGTGATATTCAAAACAGTGTCATTAACACCTATTTTTACACTCGTTGATAAGGGGAAATTAGATGAAATCCTAATTAACTGCATGCAATATTTGTATTTTATATATATGTTTATCTTTTACACAATGTTACTTCAAAGACAAATTGAAAATTCAAACTTAATTGATCATGAGCGGTGATTTTGATAAATACCTTTGTATCAGAAGATTACACGAAAGGCAACTTTTCAGGTAACAATTCAATGAAAGTTAACCTTTAACTTGATGAAAATATAACTTAATAAGAATAACCTAACTAATTCCTTCATACTCTTTGTAATATAAAAAGAGATTAAATATCTATGTCATATATGTAATGCAGTTTTCCTTTACTTGTTTTTTTGGGGGGTTCCATGGCAAGGTTTTAAACAGCTTTGTGAGATTTGGTATCATTGTAGTCCAAAGAGAGAAGACAAAAAAATACTTTCTGCTTCTCTACTTATAGACAGATGTTTCTGTTATTATTTTTTGTAAACTTTAAAACTTTCCAAAGATACTTTTTCATGTAAACATGTTAACAGATTAAACAATTATCAATTTAAAGGTATATTACAAATACAGTGGTGTATTAAATGATAATAAGAAATCTCCACTAAACAAAATAATTTTACAGCATCTTAAAGTTTTTATTTATAGAGCGGTTACAACTTATAAGTATATATTATAACCTTATTCTTCACCTACATTTTTACTACCTTAAAATCTATATAATTTAGTTTCTAAATTGACATCTGAATTTACAAATTATAGAACACATCAAAGTAAATCCATTTTTACAAAATATATTTACATAAAGTTAGACCCTATGAAACTCTTTTACATATGTTCATAAACTTAATACATGTTTCAGTTCAGAATTTACAATCTCATGTTCACATTTGTTCATAAACCTATTCCAAGTTTCTGTTCAAAATTTACAATCTCGTGTTCACATTTGTTCATAAACTTATTTCACGTTTCTGTTAAAAATTTAACAATCTCGTGTTCACATTTGTGTTCAATCTTATTCAGGTTTGATCGAGAAAATCTGGCAAACACCAAAGTGATTGCTGTTTTTCGCTAGCAAGCCGTGAGGGGTCTGAATACAAGCGATCTACCATGCTCGCATCTGTAGAAAGCATTCTGTTCACCCAGCCATAAGAAATGGGAGTCTTGCTCTCCCCTTCACTGATTTCTTCAGTCTCTACAACTCTACCACATGTGTCGAACTAAACCTTAGATGGACTAGCAGGAAAACTCATTAATACATCAAAAATAAGCCTCTACAGTTTTGCACATTCCTTGTCTTGTAGTTTTAGAGTTTTAAGTCTTAGGTAAAAATATTATGTGGTGTTAAACTTAAAATTTGTTATTTGTCGAAATAACTTTCTTTTGATATTTATTATTAATTGTTTGTTACTAATTTCGATTTATACTTTAAAAATAATACGTATAACAAAGTGTCAAAACAATGGAAACTGGTAGAGTTGAGCTAGTGTATTCATTGTAACACTTATGTTTACATTGTAACACAATGTATACTTCTGCTAGCAACAAACATTTGATAACTTTTATAATTCCCTATAGGTCAGGGAATATGGTCAATCCAGCTGTCGTATAACAATACAAATGCAATACCGATCATGGTATAACTGTCAGATTGGAGCGATAAGATAACACTGAGATACACAACAAATACCTTCACACTATCTGCTTTCTACGGTCAAGTTTCGTTATAACGCGCCCTACGCTTCAACGCGAAATCGCTATGAAAACATAGTTTCTGGACCCTAATTACATGCTATAAACCTGTGTATTGATGCTGATTGCTACCAACCATCATATGTGTACATTTGGAGGTGTTAAACGGAGGTATTGGCGATGGTTTTCTCAATTAAATGTGTGCAAGCGAGCAGAAAGAAAAGGAGAATAATATACTCACAGTATAGTGACCCAGCGTGGTAAATCCTTTGGCACTTCGATCAGGCCTCGCTTGCTACAATCAACCATGTTGCCAAGACAAGAACATGCCGTTGGACAGAGTATATTGTCTCCAACAACTCCATATTCTAAGATGTAGATCCCCAAAACAACAAAAGCAACACTCGCAAACTGTCGAGGCATGGCCGCCATATTGGCTCGGCCTGCCTATAATGTAGTAGGTTGGCAGCCTTCAACGGGGTATGGCCTGCGACCGACCCCCTATCACCGGTCATTCAGCTTGTCCCGTCCCCCGGGATCCATGCTTACACATATATATCCAACATAACGCTCTGGAACGCCGTTGTATATCGTGATCACTTCTCGCAATATCTGATGCACGGATCTCGTGAACGCTCATCTAGTAATGAACACAGTCTCCCACGTTTCTTCGGTACATTCCGCAAAGAAATCAACTGCGCGCTGATTGGTCCGCCGAGGTCACGTGCGGCATATATTAACACCCGAGGTTTGAAATGCAAAACACTATGATCACATGGAATTCCCTCCTGCAAATCGCCGGTATAGTGGAGTTGAAATCATTTGTTTAATCTAAACTACCAACCTTTTCTCTCCGGGGATGATTTGACAGGAGAAGGCGTAACTAAAGATGTCTTTCAAATCTAAGTTAGGCCCCCAACTTTTCTTACGGGACGGCGTATGATCTCTTGAAATAGCATATCATTCAGATGCGCTTGAGTGTAGCGATTTTACCTGTAATACACCGTAGCCCCAATCCTCTGATTTCACCCATTACTGTTTCTTTAATTCTTTAGGTGTTTTTAACAGAACAAGGAAGTCATGGAACAAGAAAGTGACTTTGAACTAAATAAAATAAGTCAATTACTTTTAATTACTTTTAACTTATAAATTTTACTTTGAAATCAGATTTACATTGTATTACATTTAAATTTCTTCTAATGAAACGCGATTCCTTATCCAAATATGATATAAACGACACATTTTTAGGTTGAAAAAATCTTCTTTTTTTCATGTTTGATAAAAGTTAATGAACGAGTAAGGCGCTTGTCAATATCAGTTCTCAACATATCAATTTCAAATCAAGAAAACTAAACATGTCAATAGATTGCAATAGATCTAAAGAACATTAATCTAACGCCTTTGATTGTGTCATGTTTCGGGGGCTTAGATATAACAATCACGCTTAACTGACGAGGTAATATCGATGGCTTAGAAAGCATATCCACATTAACGGAACGTCAGTTTTGAACCTGGAAATGGAATAAATGTTTGTGGAATATGACAGCCACGGCTCTTCTAATCAATGCCTGTTGTATATAGGGACTTACAATGACACATTTGTGTAACAATGTTGTCAAAACGTAGTGCAATCGATTGTCGTAGAAGCATTGAATTTCTGTATGTACGCCCAGTTACAATAGTCAAGAGGCCTTAGTAAGATTGTTTCCGCAACACTTGCATAGCTGAATTTGTCGATAAACTACATTGGATTTCTGATTTCTGAATTTACTCGCAGCGAGAGCGGCTATATCCCAAAGAACCGTTAGACCGTGCTAATCACACACACTGGGCTCACGGGAAGTTAGGAATAAAAGTGTTTGCAACGCTATTGGGCATGAAAGACATCCTTTTTAAAAAGATTTTTTCTTTCACGATTTTTATCGATTTAAAATGCACGCGTCGAGCCCAATACATAAGAAAAGAGCTGATTTCGTTAATTTGAGTTTGCTACCAACCAAATTAACAAATATTGATTTTTTCATTAAAGATTTTCCTTTTTCGGTTCCTTGAGCGAGTTTTTGGGAGATAATTTCTCTCAGCCTTTTTTGTCTAACCATTTCCCCGACCTATTATGTTGCAAATCTAGCCAGTGAATTTCCTGCCCGGCTCGCACTAGATAAAAAGACGTAGTAATCATGGCCAATAGCGAATGTATGAGAGAGTCAATGCATTGCCGCTACATTCAGCGAAGCCTCTGTTACTCATCGCGCTAAATATCGCCGGTTCGCTATCAATCGTGCTCCTAAAATGTAATTTAAAGTTTTAATTTTTAACATGAACAAAAGGAGAGTGATTAGAAATCTATCAAGTGAAATATGGAATTTGTAATTACGGTAATTCTAAACAACTATAAATAACGATGATTTTGATGATTGACTTTTTGACTTTTTAGCTGTTTAATTACTGTAAATGCGTTTCATGTCTATCAATGTGCGAAATTTTTCATTTGATTAAAATTTAGTGATTTGAATTTCTGTTCAAGAATTTGGGAAAGAATTATATTTTAATCAAAGTAACGATTCTGTTTCATCAAATGTATCAATCATTACTTGATGGATAAATTTGATGGTACAGAATCGTAATTTTAAGCATGGTGTAATATTTCTAAAATTTTAATACATGTAGAAAGACATTCCGTTTATTTGCATAGAACACCTTTTTATGTTACTTCTTAACTCGTCGACATATTGGTTACACTATTTGTGTTCATAACGCCAGGCTCACATAACAAAACATTCCGAGGAGAAAATAATATATTTATGGATGATCAACTTCTTCATATCAACTAGCGGATTTTCCACACAGAGCCTTCTATGATGTTTTTAACGTTAACTTCAAACAATTTATGGAGAGTAATGGATTTAGAGGAGGAAAAGTATAGGAAATGACACAGAGTATTTAACAATATTTACTTATAAGTCTTTTTAGATAAATTGTCTACGAAACCCAGAGTATACAAATTCGTAAAATGCTAATATATAAAACATTATTACAAAATATAAATTTATAAATCAATTTTCGATAAACTGTCTATGGAATGCACGATTTTCAATAATAAATGATACAGATTTGTCAAATCCTATAAGTTAGTGACAGTTTATTTCCTCATTCTATGGAGAGCACTTTGAAGCTCAAGCAGTGTTTCCGTCACTCAAGTGCGGGTTGACGATTGCATCAATTGGCCACTTATAATATAGGATGTAATATACTTGTATATTTCCGTCCCCTTCCTCACATCAAATACTATATTTTACATGCCTGTTTCACAATGCGATTAAAGAGTAGTCATTTAAGTGTCATATTTAGATCTAAACTCTTTGATTTGAAGATGACAGATGCATGGTTTTGGTTTCGACAGTTTGTCAGCTGATGGTTTTCCGGATCCGAGTAGGTGCTTAGTCAAATAAAAGTTTTTTAAAAGTCACATCATAACACTTTTTTTCTGAATGCCATTGAAGTTACGGAACTATAAACATTTTGAAAGTAGCAGGGGTTATCTATATTTTCAGTAAAATGGGGTATATTGCAACAACAGCCCCGTCCATGCATTTTAATTACGAGTTTTTTCGTCCCAACGTAACCGTTGCCAGCACGCGCGTTTTGGACACTTTGACAACTTTCCTAATACCTTTCATAGCAGACTGTTTGATGACTTGTTATTGAATAAACCATAGATATATAAATGATAAATCATTTTAAACAATTAAATTCAACAATGGTAATTTTTTTCTTACAAATTATACGTTTCGTTTAAACATTACACAACACGTTTCGATGTTAAAAACTACATGAACGTTTGATATTCCATTTAGTCCTTTACCACCTTTTTTACGACCAACCACATAACATAAGAAACATTACATAACTCCTTGTCAACCATTTAATTGTGTCAATTGTCAACAATTCAAACATTTAATATTTGTAACCGATGCAGATGGATTATTTTCAATAACGTTAGCGTTTAGAGATTTTTCAACCATGCGAACGTTTCGTAGCAAAGTAACGTTTCATTCATTCCAACAACATCTTGTCAACCATGCGAACGTTTCTATCTTATAGCAAAGTAACGTTTTGTTCATTCCAACAACATCTTGTCAACCATCTGAACGTTTCTATATTTTAGCAAATTAACGTTTTGTTCATTCCAACCACATACTGTCAACCATGTGAACATTTCTATCTTATAGCAAAGTAATGTTTTGTTGATTCCAACAACATCTTGTAAACCATATGAACATTTCTATCTTATAGCAAAGTAACGTTTAATCCAACAACATCTTGTCAACCACGTGAACGTTTCTCTTATTGCAAAGTAACGTTTTGTTGATTCCAACAACATATTGTCAACCATGTGAATGTTTCGATCTTATAGCAAAGTAATGTTTTGTTCATTTCAACAACATTTTGTCAACCATGTGAACGTTTCGATCTTATAGCAAAGTAACGTTTGGTTCATTCCAACAACATCTTGTTAACCATATGAAAGTTTCTATCATATAGCAAAGTAACGTTTGGTTCATTCCAACAACATCTTGTTAACCATGTGAAAGTTTCTATCATATAGCAAAGTAACGTTTGGTTCATTCCAACAACATCTTGTCAACCATATGCAAAAATCGATATCTCAAACCATTAAACGTTTAGCTTTTTAGGTTGATATTTAAACGTTTCGTTCACTTTAGAATTAAAAGGTTTGTATTTCTATGTTATCCACTTTGGTATATTCACGATTTCAAATGACATGAACTTTTCTGAAGACAAGGAGCTGCTATCTGTCCTTTCATATTAAAATTAAATGTTTATTTTGTTTGAATGTACATTCATGGAAATGTAACTTCTAACCATAATCGATACTTTCATTTCTATGTGTTATTTATGGTAAGGTTATGTCAAATTGCAACAGATACATGGGATTCACTGTGAATCAGATTGAAATATAACGAAAGTTTAAACGTTTTCTCTTGACCACTATTGAGACATTTCGTTAAATCTGCTATTGTCAACCATTTTTATGTTTTAACATAGTTAATCCTTATATCTTCGTACATATTTTCCATGAAAGTAAGCAATTACCAACTACCGACTATCCGATTTTAGAATCTAAAACTTGTTATAGAATTTGCTTTTGAATTTCAACTTTAACGGCGGATCGTTACTCATGTATCAACCCTTTATTGAATGAAGAAAACCATCCTCTCATAGCGTCCTAATGTATTGGAAGTACCTGTTGCTGGGGTTACTTGGAAACGCAGGAGAAACATGCTTCTATTTATTTTATTCTCTTAGAGCATTCAGGCTTAGAAAAACAAGCCACGAATGGAACCATTGTAGGTCGTACAAAGAGGAGTCGCTATATTGTCAGAAGCTGAAGAGGTATTTTTAATGTACGATTATTTGCGAAGGAAGCGCTCCATTGAAGGACGGGCTCTTATTATGGGTAAATATTATCTATTTGAATTTTCCACTGGTCGGCTTCAAACAAATACATTCATCACTCAAATTAATGGAAATCGCTTGTGTTCCCTACCTGAAAGGCTCGCACTACAGTCCCAATGCATTGAAAAGAAACTATTCATTGGCAGGCCTGAATGAAACATCGTTTTAAACACTCCTATATTCGGCTTAAGAACGATTGCCTTCTGGCGTGAGTAGGGGAGAAAAAGTGCGGACATATTAATCTAAATACCCGACCACTGGCGTTATGATCTCATATTCAAAGCAACAAGCCGATGACACCTTTTGAATCCATAAATTGTAAAATCCCCTCCTTTGATGCTTGACAGATTCAAATGATTTAATCATATTTTTATTTTCAGAGATCGTAATTTCCTGTCAAACTTTCAGCTAAACATATTTGAAACGAGGTCTCACATTAGATGTATAGAAATATGTAATTCATACACAAAATGTGTTGAGTTATTAAATGTCTTGAAGTTAGACGTATTTGCAGCTAGGTTTTCACATGGCGTTAAAAGACTTTGGTTGCTATCTGAGTCTGTCAGAAAAAGGGAACGTTTAGTACCTTTGGTATCGTTTAAACGGGCAATGGCGAGAGTAATTTACCACGATTGAATTCAAAGCGGATATACGACTTGGGGATGTTTTTTCTACCCAAAAGTTTATTTGACAAACGGGAAAGCCCAGCACTGAAATCATTAGTGGCGCTTGCACGTGCGCACGTGCTGGCTTGATTAGCGCAGGCTCTGTTTGGAACCAGATCGCAAACACATTGAAGAGAGCGGGAACCCAGTTTTCTACTTGAAGAGGGGGAAAACTGCATATGCATCAGAGTAGGGTAGTTGGTTCGTGCACGTGTTGCACAAATGGCGGCTAATTAATTCGTAGCTCGAAGATAACGACCTTAAGTGAAAGGACAGAAGGTGGAAAAAGATGGCTCCTCCACGCATGCGCAAATCATGCCAAGTTATGCCAGACGTTGACACGATTGCGGTTTTCGTGAAGGTTTCAAAATGTAGTTTAATTGTAGATAACACGTTTTCACAGGTCCATGAGATAACAAACGTGTCTGCATCTGATGTAGTGGAATATGAGAAACCCAAAAGAAGGATTTGTTCGCAGCTAACCTACCACTGACACATGGAATGAAATTTTTAGATATAAGGCCTAACCTTGTATGCACAAATCCATGAGTTGCATGTTTTCACAATAGATTATGATAATGGCTAACTAACTCTCCAATATAAACGATGATATTTTTTAGTAAAACCATTAAGAACTTAAGAACTACAGCTAAGTTCATGATCATCAATAGCATTAGGGACAGTATAACGTAACAATATAATACTATCAAACCCTGCTTTACATATTCATATCCGAGAGATATTAAGATTAACTGTTTGAGTGGCATTCTATAAGAAAGAGAAATTCTATGGATGAACAACTTCTTTATTTTTCCAGTAGCAACGTCTCGGTATAAATCCTTATACCCATTTTAAGGGGAACTGATGGGTACAGCAGTTTAGACAGAGAGACATTGAAATTATAAAAAGTAAATGAAAACATCAATATTTTATAGAGTTACATCGGTAACATCAAGAAACTTGTGACCAACCAAGCTAACTATAATAATATCTTATTGTTTAATTGAACATTTTGTGGAAATCATTTAACTCTCTTCGTCTGTAATTAAAAACAACTGTATAAGGTTTAGCTCTTTGTCAACTTTGTACATACATTGTATTTTAACATTCTTTCAATGATAACGCATTTCTAGAATATTTGACTGCCATGATAAGAAAGGAAGTTAGATCATAAGATTCTGATAACATTTGACCATATAAATCATTTTAACGTCAAAATTCATTATCGCTTCTTTAGTTACATCAAGGGATAGGATGACACTTTGAAGAAAACAACAATTAAGACATCTCTCATCCATGACACTGTCAGAAATCGAAGGTAACGAGAAATTAATTGCCAGCGTTTAAATGAAAGACGAAAATTGATTTGACAAGATCAAATACTGCCACTGTATTAATGGTCGCAAATCAGATAGCTAATTGCAATAAGCGTATCCAGAGCGTATGTTTGTTAACATATCTGTATTCAACTTGATTTGCCCGTGGGCTAATTAAGGAGAACCCCCAAGGAGTATCCCACCCGTAAACCCTACGGGGGTCCCCCCTTTCATTCCAAGGGACTGTTTTCTCATCAGCATTCATCTGAATCCAAACTAATCCACGTGTTTTAAATCTTTAATCCGTGTTTTCATCAGGGAAACGTTAGTTTTGATACCTTTTCACAGCAGGGTGTAATTTTGATAACCTAATGTTATCCGGTATTATTTTAGCATTGGTGTTTCATCTTTTGTTTTACGTGTAAAAGCTTTGTTACAAAGTTGGAATTAATCTTCTAATCTCTTGTCAAAAGTTTGTTTTTAACAGTAGGGTATCTATCTTACTATGAATAGGTTAACCTCGGGTGCAAAATTTTAATCTACAAAACATATATTGGAATCAAAAGAAGTGTTAAATTTTTCGTGAAAGCAATAATGCAAAAATCTTATCCTTGTGAGAAAATGTCTAAAAAGATTACCTCTTGACCACAATCCACCACATCAAGTTAAAATGTTTAATGAAAACTGAAGTGTGAATATCGTTTTACACATTCATCACAGTAATATCGAAAGTTCAAGAAAAATGCTATTCAAACAGGTGGTACATAGTGATTGCTTTATTCATTTCCTCCATCTCAATCTGTAATGCCAATGTCTTTTTCCAAAGTAGGCCATTTTAAGATGAACGTAGATCGTTTTTTTACCAAAGTTGGTAACAGAAGACGAATGTCAATGTTTTACCATAGTTTGTCACTTCAAGAAGAATGTTCGTATTTTGTCAACAAAGTAGGTAACTTCAAGAAGAATGCCTAGTTTTTTTACTAAACTAAGTAGTCACTACATGAAAAATATCCTAATTTTTACCGAAGTACGTAAAATGTGATACCCTTACAATTTTCTTGAATCCATATACTACCAGACAAACAAACCTCATTCTATCTTCTCAAGGATGTCTTTTTTGTGTAATAAGTTAAAAATATAATATTGTTACTTTAATTCTTAGTATGCATTTATAACAAAATGTCTCAAATACCCCCCCCCCCCCCCCAAATTTACTTTTATTTTTACCTCAGTATCGTAATATATTACACAATAACAACATGACCTCATTCAATTATGCCAAACTTGTTTCTCTTTTCAAGGCCGTGATTATCATCATCAGAAAGTACATTTGTGAGCACTCATCCTTAAACATATAAAGTCCAAGAAATGGGCAAATGTTTAAATTGTTTAAATAACTCTGAATGTGCAATTATCCTTTAACATACAAAGTCCAAGAAATATGCAGATGTTTTTTACCCAAGAGGACCATTCGCAGAATGTACATCTATCCAGAAACATCTCAAGTCTAAGAAAAACACATCGATGTTTTGACCAAGTAGGAATGAACATTTATCCCGAAAGCCCTAAAGTCCAAGAAATATGCCAATGCCTTGACCCAGGAGGACCTGTAAAACCCTCGCTATACCGCGCCTGACCCTCCCCTCCCATCTCCTCCCCGGGGGTGATGGGGGCCAGATTGACATGATGAGACCCAGGTTAGCCGGCCCCTCCCCCTCCATTAGTTAATGACACCCGGCCTCTAGCCCCTGTACCAGTCGCACCTACTAGACACAATTATTATCGTTACGGAATGGCTTTGGACCGTCTTCAAGAACAATATGGAAATGTTTAGTTTCTGAACTTATTGAACGAATGGACCCGGTTTTAGACTCTTTACCACTCTCACTTATAGAACAACCTTCAAGAACAATTAGAGAAAATGGTTTGGTATTTAAATGAGTGAAGGGACCCAGTTTCTATTGCGATATTTCCACGATTTTCGATACCCCTTTTGAAGGCGCTGTAAATGAAATAAATATGGACGTATTTTCCTACAGACCAAAACGTTATCAGAAATTTTAAATCGGTCTTCAAAATCCTCAAGTGACGTAAAAGGATAATGTACGTATGAAAAGTGTCTTAAAAGACACGATAAGTAAACTATTTTAATGGTTACAAGTGATTGGGTTTCAATAGTTTAGAATGACTTTGTGATCACAGGGTGATGAATCTTTCTCCTCGATCTCATTCCCCCACCAGACTCAAAACGTCCTACGTGCCCTCTGTTACAAGTAACCCACCATATATATTTCACACAGACTGATTTCTGTGTTGTAGGAAACATGTGAGTATCACACATGTGAAGGAAACAATAAACGATTGACAAATGCTCCATCTAAACCAAATCACTTTTTTCACGGTGTGCAAATCCCTCTTTGATAAGGTGTACTTTAAATTGATAAGGATTTGTCCAATTACAGACCATTTTTGGGGGTCCAATTCGCCTTTTGGAAACTTAAGGTTTCAAGAGGGAGAAGTAAATTTAACGTGTTCTAAACTTAATATTAATGCCTTGTAAACATGAATCCTTCAGAAAGCATACATCATCCCGATCATCTTCTATCGTATGTTGCTTTATCTTCTAATATAGTACATTCTATAGATACGTCATTCTAATTACGTGAAGGCAAATATATCTATTCAAGGATATTTTTTTTTGCAGTGATAGGGAGGATTTTTCTTCTTATTTTTTCACTATTAATATATGCGTTTTCAACATAAATATTGCTTACAACTAGCTAAACATAAATAAATGTCAAATATCTTTCATTTCAATATCTAACATTTAAAAAACAGCAATATTTTGTTGTTTAAATGACTTTTAATTGTATTTTCACAATAAATATGTTGTTATAAAGAAATCGTTTTGTTCTTATGTAAATGCCCTTTAAAGGCTTGATCTTACGATATGTTCCTGGTCCATGAAATAACACAATTTTCGTTATTTTAATGCTGATAAATGATGCAGTCTTTAAGTCAAAACATTTCATATGTTAAAAACAAACGGACCATGTGCAGATGTATTAAGGGACATAAATCCAAGACAGCTGCCCAATGTGACAGTCGAGCATCAAGCACAAACATGCAGACTCCTAGACTGGTCTGAGAATCCAGTAATTACAATCAGACCTGACGTGACAGTGAAAAGTGACCACTTGACCACATAGTTGACCTGTGTCCCGTCCAGACAGGTGAAAATCCAATCAACCTGTCCAGGTAACGTCGGTAACGCCCATGATTCAGTAGAAATGCATGGTGAAAAAGGTAACGTTGTTATATTTTCCATAACATTTTCTGTAATAGTACAATTTACTTTACTATTGAAGGATTGGAACCCACACCATCAGTGTTCGGCAACTTTCGCTAGAAATCATAATACAGCAACAGTGTATGATAGTACAATGAGTACTATTGGTGCGATCCTAAATATAAAAATATTTTTAAAGTTTCAGTTGATCAAAATATACTTCTCAATAGAGTATTTGGATGGAATAATCTTCGAATCTGCATCTTTACAATGTATTCAGACTCAAGATCTATACTTTTGATCCTTTCCTATAACTTTTCTCTTTTGCAAATTGATTATAATTGTTGCTGTTAAAAAGCCGTCTTTCTTCGTCAACATACAATTGAAAATCAGTTTGTAGACATCCAGAAAATAGAGATGTTCTTGCCTTCGCTTAGATCACTGCAGCACATTGAACCCATTTAGTGATTGAATCAAATCGCTTAACCTATGATTTTTTAATCTCTCTTAAAACTATCCATCTTTAGACAGGTTGTAAACCAATAAAAATATCCAGATAACCTAAGCAATAACACTTATAAGTAATTATGAAACGCTGTTATCTTGGAATGCATATGATAATATATTATATTAGCGAAACTCGACCATCCACTTACAGGAAAGTTGAAAGATGAACAGGTAGATGGTCAGATGGCAAGGAGTGTTATGGATGGTCAACTTCTTTATTGTCGAAAGTAGCGACGTTTCGGTATAGATCCATATACCGTATTCAAGCCATAAGTATCTAGACCTAAACCTCGCTAAATTGTACAATAAAGAAGTTGACCATCAATAAAATTCCTTGTCTTCTTGATATTTCCAAATTCGAAAATGCCTCTCAAACTGAAAAACCGTGTTTCCAGCTGATGGATATTCTTCATATGATATATATGACATGGTAAAAGAATCTTATTATATTAGCAAAATCCGACGATCCTCTGGAAGGAAAGTTGAAAGATGGCCAGGCAGATTATCAGATAATGATTGCAATGGACAGGGTTACCAACTTAACCATACTACATCTTGTCAAGGCGGATATGATTGATGGTACTTCGGTTAACGCCAGACAGTGGGTTGGTGTACTATTGTCTTGTCGGGACTACTTTCTTGTATTCAAACTAAAGATTTTGCATGTTTTGTATGTAAAAAATGAAAATTGTCATATTAGTATTTTTTTAGCTAATGAAAACATCATTTCTTTTAGAGCAAGTCCATCAGATTTTCAAAGATTTTTACGTTGGTTTAAGGTTGATTTCTGATACTTATTTGACTGCAATGCAAAAGAATGTGTTAATATCGCACATACATTAGTGAAAAGTTTGAAGAATGGAAAGTTATATCGAACATTAAATGTAAACTTGTATTCAAATCCAATGTTATTCGATGACAACTTATCATTCAGTGAAATCGAATGCAGTTAATGACAACTGCATAACATCATTCATTTATAAAGAGGACAGGGGCATCGAGTCATTTTGTGATAAATATTTAAAAACCCGATGTTGGAATATTATCTGATGATATACACATCTATGCAAATCATTTAAAGATGAGAACAATTAATAAAAGGACATACATTTCATCTACCAAAGAAATATTTCTGTTTGAAAGTCACTTAACTAAATATTTCTTTTGCATATAAGGAATTATTCCAACTGAAATGTTAAATTACACTTAATAAAATCGTTATACTCAATCAGGGCACATAACTTTAATCGCATTGCCCTTACTTTGTATACTTTTACGTCATATGTCCAGGTGATACGAAACACAACACCACTCAATGTCAAAGAAAGTGAACCCATTGCATTTAAGTCATACGTGTGTATTTCAATGCGTATAACTTCAGTAATTCAATTCCTTAAAATTTATGTAAATGGACGTCGATGTATTCAGATATGCAGATATTCTCGGGGCTGATACATATCAAACTTATTACATCCTTTGACAATGACAGATATCATTTGATTGTGTCACATTGTAATATCAAGAATCGTCAAGGAGACATACACCTAATAAGATAGCATCAGACCCTTACATATAGACATAGCTCAGTTGGAGAGAGGTTAATGACTGTCTATGGTTATCCAATGTGACTTGTCAAGGTTCCCTGTAGTTCACGCAGTAGAAACATACTCGGCAAAAATAGCTGTGGATATTTAAAAATGATAAATAGCGATACATATCGTCTCATTAAAATTGATAAATTATCAATAACCAAAAAATCAGATAATATTTACTTATTTAGTATAGTATACATTTATGTTAACATGTAAGTTTGTGGATAATAAGCGATTTTCGTAAAATCTTTAGGGCTAGGTTTTATAAAATGCTTATAAAACTCCTGTTTATACACATCCATTGACGGATTTACAAAACATGAGAATGATTATGGTAATGAAAGAATCATGACGTGTCCATATTCATCAAAATTAGATTGGAACAAGTCATGAAACATTAGAGACGAAAGGACTAAAGTTAGTGTATCATTTTGCGTTGTCGCGTAATTTGTAGGTGTAGGTACCGCAAATGGATGCTATTTCGTAGGTTTTAGTTGTATATCACTTATTTATGTAGGGATTTTGTCTTTAAATGTTTACATTTTGATTTTTGTTGTTGTGATTCGGTGTTTTTGAAGGTCTGAACTCTTGCCTTAAAAGATAGGATACTTGATATTTAATGAAATGAAACCCTCAAGATTTTGAGGAAGATAAGAAAGAAGGAAAAGGCTTTAAATTGTAGTTAGTCTTTTTGGCAAACTAGTCTTCAACAAATATGTTATTGGGTATGTGAGAAACTTGACTATCGGCACTTGGGTACGAATCACATTTAAATGTCATTTGTAAATGCTACATCATTTTTTCACCATTTAACCTTTGTTATGAAAACTTTATATAACATCATTACAGTGCCCAATACTGCCACCTAATGGTGTTACAGCACCTATATTAAGAGTCCATCTCATTATCCAATCTTTAAAGAGCAGTTATGACAGCAGCGCTCTAGCGTTTAACGTTGAAACGAGAAACGAAACTCAGTCAAGGTGTCAACCGACTAGGAGGTTGTCGATTTATGTTCGTTTCCGATCACCTCTAATCCTAATTTTCATATCCTGCTCATTTGAATCGGTCTGTTGTGTGGTTCTGCGCATACTCAGCGAACCTTATCCATTCTTCTTGATCTTCCTCTTGAGAGCACAAAAACTGGGCGCTGTATTTGCATGACATTTGCCTGTGTTAAGCCAAATGGACCTCGTTTTCGCATTAACAGAATTGAGCTACGGCCTTCGAGGCGAATTTATGAAAATGCTGTCAATTTTAGTAAATTTACGACCCACCGTCATTGCGCTTGCACCATAACGTGAATCCACTACACAATAGAAAGTGTTTAATTTCGCTGCATCAAAGTCACACCTCTTTATTTTCTGTTGTATTTTTCTGCATGAACAGAATTTTAAAACGGGGTTCTATTCAAAAAGTGATTCGATGATTTATACACCTTTCCAGGTGTAATCGTCACAAATTATGTCTTTCGTTCTCATATAAAGTAAGACACGATTCGTCGCTACTCCTGCTGTATGCTGATTGTGCATTTCGACGACATAACATTTGAATAATGTATTTCAGTTTCTCGTGGGTTTTCTTGGTGTTCATTTGTCTATGACGTTTATCAATTCCGTCTGTCGTGTATATATATTTTCACTTTAAGTATTCTTTATGTGTCTGTTGGTTTCTTATATACGATATGTCCCCCCGAACATTTGGATCACCTTAATCTTATATTTTTTGCTATCTTTCTTTGAATGATTTCTGTATGTTAGTGTCTTTATCTTCATATTTTACTATTTATTTCCTTGATTATATGTTTATCGACATTCTTGTTGTATAATTTTTTATGTGGAATTACTCTCACCTATTCTGTATCTTGATGCTTTTTAAAATATGACTTATGACTGTCCGTCGTTTAAGATTTGTTACTAATTCTCTCCCCCCCTTCTTTTTGAATGCCAATGTTGATATTAATCTGTCTCATCTTCTGTGTTTTTTTAATTTCTCTATGTATTTATATTTGTCTATATTACTGTTTTACTCTCTCTTTCTCTCTCTCTCTGTGTGTCTCTCGCTCTCTCTCTCTCTCTCTGTGAGTCTCTCTTTATGTATTTATGTCTGTCCTTTTCTCTGTCTCTGCCCCTGTCTCGTCCTAGGACTCTCTGTCTCTCTGTCTGTCTGTGTCTGTGTCTGTGTCTGTGTCTGTGTCTGTCTCTGTGTCTCTGTCTTTGTCTCTCTCTCTCTCTCTCTCTGACCCTATCTCTCACTAACAAAGATACACTCCAATCCTAAATTCCTTCAAATTTAAATTTATATTCTAAACAACCCAAACCTAAATGTTTAAAGTTTCTTTATTGCCCAGTGACATGGTATCAAATTTGTGCAAGTGACACACGACTCTTGGTGTATTCAGATAAGAACGCGGAGGTCGTTAAGTCGACGTTTCCCTTCAAACTAGAACAGTATCAAATATCCACTATGCATATATAGTTTTTTGTCGACGTTTCACTGCAGTAGTTTAATACCTATAGCGGTATTCACTTACCATACAGGTAGTGTCAGGTATCCCAGAATGCAATGTAAATGAACAGTCCACACCTGACAGTCAACAGGTAACAATACGCCCATGGGCTCACCTTAATTCAGGGACAATCTTAAATCGGCAAATATTGGTGAATATCTCTATAACTTTCTCAAGGGTCATAGCCGTATTTACACCTTCCAATTGTAAATTCAAATTGTGTTAAATGAAAAAAGGAATGGCACTTAAACATATCCTGCTCGTTTAAGATGGAGAGATTTCAATGTTGAACACGTGCAAAGGATGTGTGAATGTATATTTGGTGTTTGCATATGTTGTTCAAGTGGTTTGCCGGTGAATAATGAACGCGCAGGTGTTCGAGTTGTTTTCTTATCACAGGTAAACAACGAATATTAGATATAAAAGAATTAATTGTTTACGTTATATAGAAGTAGGTATAGGTTTTGAGTTTGACACTTTGAAATGAAAGTCTTCATATATATGAGTAAGAGTAAACGTAAAATTTTGCAAACATTGACGACCACTTAATGTTAGAATATATGATGAAGTTTTCTAATATTAGAACTGTTAAAATAAATATTCAACAATATTTACAACATAATTTTAATACTTTAAATTAGTTTTGAATGGTCATTTAAGTACACAGTGAGTTCACAAAATGTATTGAAGGTGACAGTAGAGAATTGTTATTAACAATGTCAAGTGCTTAACAAAGTATATAATGATTAAGTCAAATTAGTCCGCCTAATTAGCCAAGCAACGACAAAAATGAGAGTTTCCTGTTTAATATAGTTGAAAATATAACTTCACTAATGTTATCCTTTAAACTTCAAAAAAGGAAAGTAATGATAATACACCTTAATGGTAATAGTAAGATCATTTTGTTTGAATTTCAATATTAAGAACCAATGAAATGTTTCGAAGATAAAAAATTTGTTTACATCACGAACTAATTTACACATGTCATGAGTTCAGATAATTACAGTTTGTTTTAAAGAAATTAAATATTTCAAAATTATAAATTAAAACAACGATATGCGATATGTATATGGCATATATTGAGATGATAACTGAAGGTCGCGTTTTTCGAAAAATATAATTACAAAATAAAAAGAAGAAATGATAATTACGAATGTAGAACCATATGACCTTAATAAAAAGTTTTTTAATGAAATGATATAATTCATTTACCAGGGTAATAATGTTTAACAAAAGACAATACTATTTTTCATATAAAATACAAATCACTTTTACAAGCGGAATGTCAATGAAAAAATGCAGTTGAATATTTTTGACACATACATTTCTACATAATATCAATGCAACGTTTATAAACAGTGACAGATGAGTTCAATGAAAGTATTCGAACATAACATTTACATTGTAGCATGACAATTCTGCATCCATTACATGTTTCGAGAATGACAATTATGAATTATGGATGCAGATAACAGGTGTGTGTTTCACGTGGTAGGATTTATACTTAACATGTTTATTCATTATTGGCATATGACAAGGACAGATTGAATATTCTAAATTTCAACATTTTCCCATACTTTATCATTTTTCGTTCTAGTATGTTTTTAACGGAATACAATTTCTCCAATATTATTTTTTTACCATTAGAATTACACAACATATACAGTACTGTACATTGTATACATTTAGTATATACACATGTTAAATTGATTTTCTTTCTTGAAATTACTTACATTAAGCCTACACATTCGATGAGAATATCCAAATAGGACCCACTTTAAACTCAAAACTGATGAACTCTGCTGTCAATTCTCATTCCAATGAAATAG
The DNA here is from genome assembly GCA_916613615.1 of Steromphala cineraria. Lineage (NCBI taxonomy): Eukaryota > Metazoa > Mollusca > Gastropoda > Trochida > Trochidae > Steromphala > Steromphala cineraria. Next base: position 39,997,281 of record OU744726.1, read on the forward strand.
GAACAAGAAAAAAGTTGTTCCAATCAAAGTTGTAAATGAGACATATTTATATTTGCTATTTGAGTTAAAACCAGAAATAGTTCAAGTAGAGTAACGTAAATTTAAAAACAACAACTTTTTTATAAGATTGAAGATTATAAAATATTTATAAGAAATCCTTATCTTCATGGTAACCAATCAAGACTTTATAGAAAGAATAACGTACGCTATTTGCATCGAGGTCTAAAGGGAAAATATGATTTTATTCACAATCTTAGAGCACAGTAAAAAATTCTTGATTTTTGTTGAATAAAGAGAAACCGAAACCATAATATAAGACATTAAAAGTGTAGTAGAACACGGATATAACGAACTCCAAGGAACAAAGAATTTAGTTCACTATATCCGGTGTTCGCTATCGCATATAATTTTAATCAAAGTTTGTTCACTATATCTGATTGTTCGCTATATCCGAGTTCGCTATATCCGTGTTCTACTGTAATAAATAACTAACGGTTACCCGGTGATCGCATCAACCGAAAACATGTCCCGCTCAAGCGGTAGCACTTGTCTTTCACAAATTATTTGTATTTGATATAAGTTTGTGATGAAAAGTAAAGAAATCTTGTTATATTTTCAAATATCCTCTCTATGTTCGTCATTTAACTGTATATTGGGCCCTCTTACGAAGTCTGATACTTAACACAAGCACTGATTGTTCTTGTATCTTAACCATTCAACCACCGATACCTCAACAAAAATCGAGTTTAGCTCTGATAAGCGTACTAAAATTTATTTTTTCATTACTAAGAATTTGATATTATAAATTTTAATGTACATTTGTTCAAAGTCCGAAAGGAGTGTATATAAATATAGACATGTTTTAAAGCATAAATTGCATATTTCATATAATTAAAGCTTATTTTTCAGCAATTCATTATTTTTTATTCACTTTGGTACATTCATCACAATAAGTAATTCAAATCGTGCTGTCATGTCAGTTGTACATGCAAGAGCTACAAGAAACATTGTATTCAATATTCATATATTTACAATTATACATAATTCAACGTATAGTCTTATGAGAAGCATGCACGATAACGGTAATTATGCAATTTACGACAACAATGTTGAAGAAGGACAGGGAAAATTGGAAACATGTCGTTCTGTCAGTTTGTAGATAGTATTCAGTTGATCATTTAGCTGTTTTTATTCGTTTCTTATTTTTACGTCAATGATATCATGCATGTGATGTATTCGATGAAATTAACGTATTGAAAATTATTTTTATTACCGTTATTCTCATTTTTTATCTTTTATTTTGTTGGGTATCTTTCTTTTGAGTGTAGATATGTGTTATGTTCTATTGTTCCCATATCTAAAACATTAGAAGAGTTTTCTAAGTAGGGAAAACCTTTCCAAATAAGATTGTATGTGAATATAAAAACAACTACATCTATAATGCCTCTTATATTGGTTAGAATATTATGCATATACATGTCGATACATTTAAATGTGTAGCAATTTGTATCCGAATTTTGTTTTTAGATGAAACCAACTATATCTGTGTATATCTGTTATAATAAAAATGGGAAATATGACGATTAACACATTTTGATTTTCTTGTTCGGTACATACTGTCATTAAACTAGCACAGAGTACTTCATAAATACTTATATTGAGTGAACAAGGGAAATCATAACCCATTTTCCAGTCATCTTCTCGTCCCTTTGAAATGTTACATAGCTGATTTAACGAAAACTATTTGTTCTTAAATTTTGTTAAGACGTGTTTTGAATGTCTAATTCACCCCTGATTTAATTTGGAAAGGAATTTGCTTTGTGTTTTCTAATGATAACACATGCATCATATATGAGCATATTTTGTAAAATTGTGTGTAGTATCAAATGATTAAACTTTTATCAAACATCTTGAACAAATAATTTATTAATAACAAATTTGTAAAGATTCTATAAACCTGTTACCTTTGAAATTCACCATATCCAAAAACATTTTGTTAAAAATACCCATAAACACCAAGTTCTCAACAATACACTTCTTATATATAATATACAATAAATCGAAAGTAACATGGATATTATGTGGGAAAATATATCATCAAAGAAGACTATTAAGCGTTCATTTGTACTTTGTCACATTACCCGATTTGTAGGTACGACAATGTTTCAATGTACGAAGTTCAGTCAAGTGCTTCTGACAGGAGGCGTGTGACAAGGCACCACGTGCTAGCCCTTCTATGGGCTTATTCACTGAAAGGCAATTACAACCATTGTCACCAAAGACATATGTATAATATCTACATTTTATGAAACCATTACCAACTCGGGTCCCGCATTGTAATACTGTATAAACAAACATAAGAATAATATGGGTGTTAAACTCAGTAACTCGTCGCCGAAATGTCTTGATTCATGTACTTTCTGACCTTTGGTTTGATGCTGTTATTCCCACAGACCCGTATATGATAATGTATTTTTATATGATATTCTAAAAGTCCGTGATAGAATAAGGAACTGGCTTCATCACAAATACTGTGTCGATACAATTTTACCGGGTTCATCTAAGAGACACCTTTTCCATGTACCACAGTTTATTCTGATATTCCCACAGACCTATATATGATGGCGTATTTTATATGATATTTTAAAAGTCCATGATAGAATAAGGAAACTGTCTTCATCACAGGTCCTGTGTCGATTCGGTTTTACCTGGTTTATCCAAGAGACATCTTTGCCATGTACCACTCTAAGTGTGAATGATACCCAATGATTATGAATTAATGTCAAATAGAATGTTAAATCTGAAAGGTTTGAATGACTTTGTTTGATTATAGTAGCTTGGTACCAATGGTAAACTTTATGGGTTTTTTTAAAAGTGTAATATGTATGAAATGTTACATATGAAGTAAGGTTTATTCTCAGATGTTACCACTACAATGTTATAAATCAGTTTATCTTTATTAAATTGAATGAAAGGTTCTAAAGTAGTTTCTGATTTTTCTTAAAGTTTTGAAAATCAGGCGTAACGTTTTCTTTGTCGATAACCATCATATCCTTTATATATAACGAAATAATAAGAATTAGAGACAATAGGGTCTTTTTCTTTCAATCCAAGAATATGTTACTCGTTTTTCATAATGATTGATTTAACAAAGTTCAACTTTCATTTAGTTTGAGCTCCATCTGGAAATTTATCATCACTTGCAAGTAACCAACATAGTCTATCGTTTACAGTTAAGTCATCGATTTCACAATCTAAATAAATTTAGATTAGCATGTTTTATATTAGGTAATACTGTTACAGTATGACAAAACATAAAATCTGATGATCTTGTCACCAGTCCATTGTAATTTGTAAACATTTGACACACTGTACGTGCTTTTCATGTTGTAAATAACAGGCAGACGAACATACCGTCTGTGGCCAATACATTAAACGTGGAAAGAAAAACAATGATATATTATCATCTTGAGTAAACATACCTACGGTTTATAAGTTACATAAATCATTTCACTTTGGTTATGTTTGTTACTCAAGTCAAGTTATATGCCTTAAATAAAACATCCCTCTTTAATTTCTTGCCACGTTTTATCTATCTATTGAAATGCACACATTTTACTTATTATATCAGATTATGATTTTCTTAATCAATTCATGGGTAAGTAGGTGGGTAAAGGTGTATTTTCAAATATTTCGTTTTATAACCCCAAACAAACTTGAATGCCCCGCTGGCTTGGACGGTTGAATTTATGAAATGACACTAAAGGGGCATATACACTTTATGAATTTATGTTATTAATGTAATTCAAGTGACAAAACATTTCAAATGAACTGTTTTGTAAAATATATGAGAATAATAAAGCAGCCTAAAATATCAAACATCACCAAGAAAAGTCATTTGGGGTCTTTAGTTCAACGATAACGCATTTCGGGTAATAGGTCAAATAATGATGTCTGAAATCATCAAGCGAATAATTTACTTTTTATACGATAAGAATTCTTATTTGTTATTAATTCATAAACCTAACGTATCTGTGTTCTAGGTTTAGTGTTCTTGTATATATGAGGTGTTATATAAATTCTAACTGAAATCCGGCATAGGTTATAAACTCAAAATCACAATTTCAAGTCAATTTCATTTCATGTTCCAGAGACATATGAATATAATCTGGTTTTGAAAACATAGATTACTTTACACCATTTTGACACCAGGCATATTTCTCTGTTTCTCTATTTCACTGACTGTCTGATTGATATAATGGTTTTAACATAACGTCCTTTGTTATCAGTGCTAAAAGTGCCAAAGTTATCACCTTTGCTTTTATCACCTTTAATTTTCACCTCTATAGTAAAAGCTTGCAATACGCGATGACAGATTATAAAACCAGAAATTATGGCATAAGTGATTATCCAATACAATTCAACTTTTGTTTCACGGCACAGTTACATTTCCAGCGTCCCTATTTTATTTCCCTGCAGCTGGGCAAAACAATATCTTGAAATGAAACATATGGTTGAAGCGAGTTTCAAACAAAGGCGTTATAAAGGGTAGATGAGCGACGCTTGAAACATGGCGCCGTCGGGCCGGTGTAAGTGTGATCTTGAAGCTTCGACCCTACCCGGGGTGGTTCCTCCTTGACCCCATAGTGTAGTAAATCACACGCCTCCCCCCTTCCGTCCCCCCTAGCGTCTGAGAGATATACAACAGTAATACATGCCTTATCTCAACGAAAAGGGTTATAGCTAGGCCCGCAATCGCTTCTACCATCCTAAACCCTCACTCTTTGACCTTCTACTCGCCAAGCACCCTCAAGTATTAAATATTGTATCATTTATTAAAGCCCGACGTGCTTTAGGCCGTATTCTAACGACAGTACGGTTTAATCTTGTACCCAAGGCGTGGACAAGACGAGGAATATTGGCTATGAGCTGACAATACGTGAGAGATTGTCGTCTCAATGCAATGACATGTCAACAGAGGAGAACTGCGAATCTTTTTATAGCTTCGCGCACCTAGTCGACAGCCCGTCCTCTCTCTACGGCGGATTATCTGCCAAATAGATGGTATTAATCTTCTAATCCTGGCAATTAAACGCCAGAGCGCCCCGTGTATTTGAACACCTGCATCTAGTGGTTTCTCTCTACCTGGTGATACTGGACTCTTCGTGTAATATACTGGGCACTGTATATAAAAACACGAATGTTTTCTCTTAGAATTACTTTACGAAATACTTCATGTTTGCATTCGAATGTTAAGGGTTTAAAGGTACCGTAGCACATAAGTACAATTTTGATTTGTTAAAATTTTCCCATTTACTTTTAGTGCAGCAAAAAAAATCCTTCAGAGGGCAAACTCCTTGTTAATCCAGACGTTTGTCCGTAGTCGTAGAATTACGTGTCACGTATCAAACGAAAACTACTTGTAGCCATTTTAATGTTAGCACCTTAAAATCATTCGAGTGAGGGAAATGAATTAATGTACGTCTAGTTCTAGGGTGTTTGATTATTTCTTATACGACTGAAAACTTCAGCTGAAGTATATAGGTGTTTAAAAAAAATTATGATAAGATTTTATCATATTATGAGGAACATTTGCAGTTATAAATTTATTAAAAGAGCTGCTGTCCCATTTAATACGATATATAAACTGACAAGCAAAAGAAACCTAACACCTCATTTAGTTTCGATTTAACAACGATTTGAAATATATATGACGCATTTGGTTATGGAATCATCAACATTAATCATATCTACAATATTTCATATTGATTGATCGTTGATTGATTCATTTTTTGTTAAGATATCTTTGTTTAAAGAAGACCGGGGTAAAAAATGAAATACACTAACATGACCACTACCATGTAAAAAAGGGTGTAAATGAGTGGAAAACAAGGTTTGTTTTGTAATTTTTTGGTAAAATATAGCTTATATATCGATGGACATTTGTTGTTTATTAAAATTAATTTTCCAAAAAAAATAATTTAAAAATTTCAATTTCCCCCCCAAAGAAACAAACACGTCTAAAAGTATCATTTGATTGATAACTAAAGGCCTGCACTGTTCTGTTTTAGCGTACGACGTCTAAAACTTAAAATATTTGTAATTGAAGATCATGTATATGATGAAAGCAACTAAAGTGTTAGGTTTCTTTTGCCTGTCAGTTTATTATGAGAGTTTATGAAAGATTTTGTTGATATTTCCATAGCATAATAAGTAATAATTATTGTTTTATCATATGAAAAAATGCAGTAGCATCAAAAACCTTCCCCCACTGTCCGGCAATCTCTGACATTGTGGCTGCAGAAATGAGTGGAACAATACCAACGATGCCTTCTCTTGAAATAATGTACATTCGCTGATAGTATGCCCCTAATACTTATATCACTCAAAACCGTTATATTGGGTGTGATCAAGGAATTACATCATCTGTATAAAAATCCTTGGGTGTGATTATTATTGACTATGACATGGTGCTGAAATGATCAGGCCCCTAACAAATTGAAACAAACTGTTTTTAGGTTCATCGACTCATTTGTCTTAATGCAATTAAGTTTGTCCTTAGTTTCTGATTTGTACATGGCTGGATAAAGATGAATAAGGAATACCATCTCACAGGTTGGGAAAGATCCCGGAGCCATTTTATACAAACAACTTCTGCAAAAAAGGTGGGAACATATCGTAATGATTTAGTGATGTTCGAAAAACAAGGGTTCTGTGATCTCTTAAAGAGAACATGCATATCCCCGAAATTTTTGCACGTTTTTTGCAACAGTGGTGAAAATAAGATGATAGCATATGACGAGGCGTTCTGACAAAAACGTTCTCCGAAAGAACAAAAGCACGCTCATCTGCAGCCAATACACTTTATTGAACCCCTGTTTCGTATCAGGTAGCCTCGCTTTCAACCGCAGTTGGCGCGCAGCTGATACTAAGGACCTTCATATGATTCATGTGAACATCTTCTTGTGTTTACACATATCTGAAGTCTTGGCATATTTCGGTCTGTTATGATGTAAAAATCTGCACTTTCCAGCCTAAGTAGTCGGCTTTTCGTTCGAACTTTGTGTACGCTTCTAAGCAACAGGTGCACTATTTTCTCTTCAAGCTTCCAAACTCTAATTGCCATTTGCTTCTGTGTAAATACAACAATACCGAGATCAATGTTATTCCCCATCTAGAAAGTTGGCTCAAACCTACACCTGTGCTAGCTCGTGAAAACAACGTTATGAGCCGTATCACCTTCTTAGTGACGTCACAGATTACTCCGCCACCCCAGATGAAATGACTGGTTCCACTTTAGGGTAGCGCAACATGTTAAGCGCCTTTACCGCTTTGGTAACACATAGTCAAGGGTCCAGTATGCCAGATGAAAGGCTTTTTTGATTTGAGGGCATAGGAAAACCTACTTCACACCATGCAGGCGTATTAAACCCCTTGTAATCGGGTAATATACGCTCGCGAGATAAACCGCCTTTCAGAATTGTTGCACATCTAATCTTGCACGTGTTGAGAGCGTGTTTAATAAGAATCTACAAACACGATAAATGGGAGATAAGAGCCGATTGACCATAAATCCACTTAGACCACTAAGTATTCCTGGTAATTATAGAAGTAATTAGACGGGGTTTAGCCAAGGTGTTACCTCCTGAGCGTTGATTAAATTTTACTTTGATTTCTACTTTCTTTCTTAATTGGCTTATTATAAGTTATGGCTATATATGTGTTAACCACAACTTTGATGAAGATATACTTTTGGCTGAGAGAATTTGATTGGAGAAGAAGTACAGGAATACGTATACTTCATGAAACACAAAGCAAATATCTAATATTATTACGTTTATCATTTAGTTTAAAAATATGAAAAGTAAATAATTAAATTTGAAAAGTTTGAGGATGCATTGAAAACTGAAAATATTCGGTGACCTTAGACTGTCTTAGAATTGTAGTTGAAAATTAAGTCCTGTAAAACTGTCATAAGGTAAAGATCATTTTGTATTTTTCAAAATGAAATGAAATTATTTAAATGATTCTGAATATTTCAATTTCGATAAAGTGTAATATGATGCCATTTTTATCTTAATTGGTAAAGCAGATCCGAGTATTTGTTTATAACGTGATCGTAAATTGCTATGGTAATTTCGGTATAATTTCAAATGGGAGTTGACTGTTTTAAAGAATGCTATGTAAAAGGGGGTCAAGTTTACTTAACGTAGTCAGCAACATGTATGGCAAAAATATATAAGAATTTTATCAGACAGAGTTCAATAATTCTGATTTATGTTGAAAGGTGTCACAATGCATTTCTTCAAAGTAAAACAAACAGGTTATGTTCCTGTTTAATCACATTATTTATCACAGGTAACGCACGATAATTTATTTCACCATGACATAGTCACACATTCCGCTCTACTACAAGCATTTGTCAACAACGGAAAGTAGATAGATTTGAAAGGTATTGTACCTGTATATCTTAATGCAAACACTAGCCAGGTAAGTCTTTGTCGACACCAGGTGTGAAATGTGACGCTAGAGCTGCATTAATTGGAAGTAAAGGTGAGAGAACGCTGAAAGCCTGAATTTTCTCGCCAGAGGGGGAGACACCAACAATGGCCTACCTCTCCAGTATTTTCCTTTTCGTCACATGTGTACTTTTCAAATGCTACCTGTCTATGTTTTGTATACCTTGCACGTTGCCTGCTGATTGCCTACCTGCGCGTTCTGATTATACCTGCACAAAGATTATATAACATGCAACACCTTTGCTATTGTTTTATGTTGATACGTAATGAAAATGTTTGTTTTAATATCTGCATGTGTAATGCGTTCTTCGTGTCTCGCTACATGTGTTACGAGCATTGGACTTTTGTTTTAGTGTCAATGCCATAAAATGATGAAATAGTTTTCAATATTAATATTTTGAACGATTGTTGAATATACCGTTATGTTGATAAACGTCTATAATAAATAGAGAGAGTTTGCAGGTATATGATTGTTTGACTTTCTCTCGACATAATAAATTCGTCAGTTGGTCTTTCTGTGTGTGTGTGTGTGTAAATATATTCAAATTTTAAATGTGTGACAAACCGTTAGCATTTTAGAAATCAATATGGTTTATGGTTCTTAATATGTAATTTATAATGATGAGGAATATATGGATGACAACTTCTTTGTTCATTGTATGCGACGTTTCGACACATATTCTTGTGTCGTTCTCAAGCAGAGGAAGTAGGAAGATCATCTAAACAATATCATGTTTGAATTTATGACAATCTTGAACACATTATGATATGCATAACAAATCGCAGCGTATGATCTAATAAGCATATTTTCATATCTTACTGTTCACTAAATGCCTCCAAAAAACTTGAACACTTTATGTGTTATACAGACGTTGCTTTGGAAAAAATGTTTGGCGGACCAACTAAATTGTTTTTCAAAGTACTTGATTTTGTAAGTTAAACTCGTATTCCTTGAGCATATAGTCAGAAAGGCGACGCAAAGTAGATGCTATAAGCAAATTGGCACCAAAACATGGATTTGCTGCATGGAGGCGCCATTTGAATCTTTGAAAAAGTACTACCAGTGTCCCTAATGACGAATTTGGTCTTTTACTCTTTTCCGTTGGTACCAATAAACAGGAACTGTCTGACTTACAAACTGATTCCAGACGACTCATTTCATGTTTAGAACACCAAACCTACTCACAAACTAGTACCTAGTCTGTGAAGCTGCATAGCTGTGTTTATGTTTACATCCACGCGAGATCCCGCGAGACTTCAGAGAGAACGAGATCCGCCATATTGTGTCATTCGAAGAGACCAAAGTCTGGTTTTCCAAAACAAAAACTGAAACACGTCGGGTGATTTTTTAAAAACAACCTTTCGATACGAGTCTGTTCTGCTCACATCAAAATGAAATTTGAGAATATATTTTCTGCACATTTGAAGAGCAAATCTTGAATGAAAATAATCATTGCTTGATGTTGCTTCTTTCCAGCTGTCGTCTGCTACTTTCCCTCCCAAAAAATTTGCTACATATCTGGTTGGGATATGCCACCCGCGAACACTAAATAAATCAGAGTCCTAAAACAATATCGATGCATTAGGGCCTGCTTGTTTTGTATTGCATGGCTTACGCCACCAATTGTTAGCTTTGGAGCGATTGGTCGTGGAAGGAAGATGTGGAAAAGTAACCCTAAACCGGGAAAGACTATTTATTTGCTTTAAAGCTTCAGCTATCAAGCGTGGACTCCATGATTTGTCGGCAACTCGTTTATATGTAATCTGTTAAATGAGTGCAAATGTGCAAATACCGACTGGGTTTGCTGAACGCAAATTGGATTGTGATAGGAGAAACCATATACTCGTACGTTCTGAAGTCGGGCTTTATTGTACTGGATTTGGTTGATAACGTTCTTGAAAAAAATGTTGTGTTAGTGAATCCTTAGTTTTTGCAATATTCTTATTTGTTATAAAATGCTTACAAACAATTTACATCCAGATTGAGATTCTAAGATTTGTTTATAAGAGAACATGTAATGTCTTCGATTTTCATTTGATTATTTCTAAAACCACGAATGTGCGCTCGTTAACAATATCTATTCAGTGTCCTTTGTTACATTCTACTTTCTTATTAGAAAACATTTATAGTAGCCGGTAGTCTTTTGATACTTTCTAAAATGATGAATTTTCGTTAGTTCAACGATTAACATTTTATTTTCATTGTCCTTTCTTTATTTTACAATCCCAAACATGTTTCATTTAAAGATAAGGGAGACTAATCAAGTCCTGATCACAAAGACAATACCTTTGATACAGGTCTCAAATTGTAACACCTATTCTCACCTTTCGGCCAGGTATAACATTCTCGAAAAATATGCTGTGATACATGTAAGTATTTTATTATAATATGCTTTAAAATTACATCTGGGTTGAGATTCTAAGATATCTTATAGGAAAACATTTATGGTAGTCGATTCCCAATTCTAAAATCATGAATGTACGTTGGTTAACATTATATTTCATCGCTTTTTCTTCAACCTGAGACAATTTTTAATTTAAAGAAAACATAAAGGAGACTAATCAAGTCTAGCTCCCCCAGACATTACCTTTGATACAAGTCTCGGATTGTAACACCTATTCTCACCTTTCGGCCAGGTATGACATTCTCGAAAAATAAAAAATAAATTATAAAATGCTTCCAAAAAGTTTACATCTGGGTTGAGATTCTAAGATATCTACCAGAAAACATAAAGGAGATTAATCAAGTCTAGCTCCCCCAGACATTACCTTTGATACAAGTCTCGGATTGTAACACCTATTCTCACCTTTCGGCCAGGTATGAGAGCTCCGTGAGGAGACCATATTAACCGCTATTTACCGCGTTCGTGCTCGCGCATACCTACCCGGGAAAGATGGTGGTGAATTGTAAAGAAGATATGTCTTACTTGGCAGAGCGGAGTACGACGAGAGAGTATTATAATACTATAAGCATATATGTATATGGTCGGCATTTATAAATAGGTGTAACGAGTTTTGATGAGTTGCATTTTTTTCCAAAATCCGATTTTAATTTTTTTTGGGGCACAAACTGTTATATTTTATTGTGATATATATTGTAAAATGCTTTAAAATCTTGAATGAAATATATACAAACGATCATATGCAGTTTATTAAATTTACGCAGTATATGTAAGCTAGTGATGAAAAGTCAAATAGATTAAGATTCAACAGTCTCCTTATAATTTATCTTTATCGTCGCTAATGGCGGAAATATTACCCAATCAGCGTTAAACAATAACTCATTCACTCACGATAAAAAAATTCAATTTACATCTCCTTTCATTTTTACGTTAATGCAGTAAAGTAATTTGTTGTCACACAACTTACATCATTTTGCAACGATAAGCATTTAATGTTTTCTTTCATTGAAGGTTACGATTATCTAGTTAAAATGTTAATGCATACGACCCTGTGTCTGTCGCGTAACTTGTGAACGAAACGTGGCCTTGGTTGAATTTGAAAGATTATCTTTATTTAAAGATGTATATGTAAGAAATGATTACACAGGCAACAACTGTATCATGTGTGTTCATTGCTTAAAGGCACAGTTCTATCGGGTTATTTTTTGCGGAAACGATATTGGGGAGGACACAGTGATGTATTCTATTGTTTGTCAACTAGTTAAATCTAGAACACCTAAAATGTAACCCTCACTAACATATTTGAAAAAAGCGTGAAATAGTCATATATAAGTATATGCAAGGATGTACTCTTTGGCTTTTGTTTCTAAAGAAAATACCGATAGGACTTTCCCTTTAAATGTGTTTTTTTAATTTAATTGTTATGATTTTAACAAATCAACCTTTACTATGGTATACCTAAACACCCATCACTTCACATAGTAGTAAGGTTACCGTAGTGACTTACGATCCCTTTCGGGCTTTATTAGGGAAATAAAGAAGACCCAAATTATATCAGAGGTGTTGAGTAACACCGCACCAAGGAACAATCACTCTGTAGTTATGGTATTGAAAGAGTTACTCTGATTACTGCTATCAATAGTTTTAAGCTTCCAAGCACCTTCATATATTAGCAAGATGTATATTCCTCCGGAGAGAGATGTAGAAGTAAGCATATGCCCTAAAATGTCTCCCAATTTTCACATAAAGAATTTCATTTTCAGAAAACTATGATCTCTCCAATAAATATTCATTAAAATCAAAATGTTTTTCGAAATAATTTTGTTTAAAATATATATTTGTTTTAATTATTTTATTTCTTTTTTAGGTACATGTACATTTAGGTTCAAACTACAAAGAAAGTGAGAAATTCTTGGTTGGAGTTGTCAAGTCTTGACTGACTGAAAAGGGTCCTAGACTACATTAAGGTTCCTATGTTATACACAGCCATGGAGCAGGACTATGTATGTTCCTCCCCTGACATGTCCTGATATACAGGAAGTGACGTATTCATCCACCTTGGGTTCAACATGATCCCCTCTTCCAGTCTTCCCTCCCACCCAGAAGATGCAAATATTTGCCAGGATAGGTACAGTGGTGCAAATCCGGGTCTAAAATAATCAAGAGATTGCCAACGATCTCTCTTCTTGCAGTAAAGGTCGCCTGGTTGATCAAACACTTATTAGGTGTCAGAGGCCTTTTTATTTGGAGTCACACTTTAGGCCACAGAGTGAGGTTGGCATTTACCCGGCTCTCTTAATCCAGAATGATCTTTACATAGAACGGAGCATGAGGACAGGGGAAGGTACTTTACTCCTTCTCACCTGAGTATGAGGCAGGTATATTCAGGTAGCGTCTACTGTCATACAGGTGTAAACTTCTCACCTGTTCAGGTAACTTTCTCCACCCTCTTCCCCACACACTTCACCTGGTAGCGAGAACGCTTCAAGAGTTTCTTACCCTCGTCACCACACCACTGGTACTGACGGGAGGTGAATAACTAATTGATCCTGATTTCGTTCTTGCTTTTTGGGGTCTCCTCTTTAATACCAAAAATCATTGTTTTTCCATTTGAATAAACCCGCTTTTAGTTTTTAGTAGTGTTTTTTTCAATGAACAGAGAGAAACTATAAGTTTTATCATCCAAAACTTTTTTTACGCTTGTGGGATATGAAAGGATGATAGAAAATATCCTTCTGACTGAAGAATTTGTTCAATAAATTACATCTTAATTGTTTATCATCTCAAGTAATTACATCAGAAGGTGACATATATGACATCTTCGTATCGCAGAATTAGAACTTACATGAAAACGCCATATTAATCCACAATTTAAGATTGTTTTCCAGAAAATTTTCTTTTCAAACAAAATCACGTCTATACACCACGAATGCTATACATTGTTATATAGTATATTTTTACAGAATTAGAAAAGGTTTAAAGAATGTTATGTTTTAAAACCGCCACCCTCACATTAATTAGGGCATTACATGTCAATATTTTAATTAGGTCGAGTAATCTCATCTTTTTGAACCAAAACATTCCAATGTCAGATAAGCAGACAGTACCATGCACAAGATTCTTCTCAACGATTTCAATTCGATAATTATCTCCTTGTAGTGTTTACTGAAATGTAAATATAACGTATCATTACGCAGAACCGTGCTTCACACAATACGCTGTACACGGCGTAATTCAACATTTCACCTGCCCACGTTTGAATGTACATGCAAATTGTATCGTTTTATTCAAGTACTTGAATGAGAAATTTTTACACTAAGTTTGTCGACACTGAAGTCGTCTACTTTTGAATGTACCTGCAAATATGCATCCTTGTATCGAAATACTTGGGTGAAAGGTTTTTTAATTGGCACATGTCTGGTTGTTGTGTGAGACCAGAAGAACCATGGCATGGTGACACTTGATATATCCCGCTTGAAATAACTGTGACATAAAGGTTTATTTTTAGTTATTGTCATATTTTTTAGCAAATCGTTGTAGGCATTATTAACCCTATATATGTTTCTATATTGTCACTTCATCAACTTCTAACTATGGAATAGGAAAGCGTTTTACCAAATCAAACATTATCAAAAAGTTTAACATCGTAATGCAAAGTCGAATAGCTCCTGCAATTTATGATGATTTCTGAAATTGACAAAATACGACTTTTGGGTTGGCTTTTTTGGGCTTGTAATATACTTATAACAACGCTAATTATAATCGATATTCGTGAAACACTTATGGTATGACATCATTTAATTGCAATATATTGGATCGAGGAGGCCAAGTTAACATCCAAGGAAGATGAGTTTACGTCATTCCTGAAGATTAACAAATGTAATATAAACCATAAATAATAAGATATTAAAATGAATGAAAGATTGTGTATACTTCCAAAAGCATCCAAAGGACAAAATACTTATTTTCGTATGTTCAAATTCTATTTTTCAATCATTTACAAGGTAAATGGTACATTTATAACGTAACGCCAATAACCTAATCAACGAGATATCAAAGTTCGTAGTTCAAAATTTAGAATAAATGAGAAAATTTGAAAAATCTACATAAATGTAAGAAAAGTTCACAAGCAATATGCTATCTCACAAACAAGATTGCGATATTCTTTGGTTCAGTTCACTTAACAAATGTATATGGGGCCTTCTGTACTCCGAATTGGTGTCAAAAAGGTTGCCTTGTATTAAATAAAGATTATTTTCTTATGAAGGATGCTCCAACCCGAGCATATGGTCACCCCTTGTGACTTTCCTGAAATGAATACCGGTTGATAAATACTGAAATCATAGAGCGTAACAAAGTGTTTTGCTTACTGGAATCTTTACATTATACAATCAACCACGTGTGACGTCTTTTGGTAAGGACAATTCAGTTTTCAAGTGATCCGAATAAAGTGGTTAAGTCATTTGGAACATTGTATTAATGAAATTTATTAAAAATGCATTTAAAAATGAATTCATGTTTTGGATCGTTTCTATCAAAGGTTTTAAATCATACTCGAGGTATATCAGGATTATACATTTTTATGTTGTGACAACTGGTTTTTGTGTTCAATTGGTGAATCCATGAATAGATAAGTTTGACTCATGGTTCTCTTTATACAAACGGGGTAAAGTACATTATGTACAAAGTTTGTAAATGATTTTGAGTTTACTCGAAAGTAGAAAATTTTCTTTCAATTCTGCGTAGATGTTGTAACTTTTCCATTCAAATTCTAACATTAATCTATTCGTTGAAATCTAATCTCATGAAAATGTATTTCAAGGATAAACCATTTTATGTTTGCCAATGGTAACAAGCAGGTTATATCTGATTAAGTAATAATACGTTTTTGTCATGCTTATTACTTTGAAAATCTCCAAAAACACAAAGACAAGAAATACAGAATGTCACTGTTTAACACATTTTCAGACTGAAATTGTAAGAACATTAGAGTTTGCACAATTTTATAAAAATTTAAGTAAAACTTATCATACTATGAAAAGGAATCTAACAGGCAAGGCAAAAGCGATATTTACAGTGAACCTAACATCCATTTGTTTATCAACCTTTGTATGAAGTATGTACAGGAATGTACCACACAAGAAATACCCGTGTCGTAATAAACTTTATTCATCCCCTTGTCTAATACCCCTGTCAAAGAAATCGCTCATTGGCCGTCACGAGTTGTTTCAAGAAAGTGTTCCCGGGTTGACGCGGGCTGATCCCACCATGGATCAAAGACTAACAGAGCATGTTGCACAGACCGTATGTCGTAGAGGGGAGAATTGTAAATCAACGGCGTGATTTAATAGGCAAAGGTCAGAGCCGAAAACAGCGTTCAACTAATCCTCAATCTTGAAGACCTTTCTCCTTTGCTTTCTTACACCGAGCGCCCATAAACAGTCCAGCGAGAAATTAAATCATGCAAATGAAATTCTACGAGTGGGGGACGTTTGAAAGCTGAATTACAGCGCCATTCCTAGTATTGACACGCGGTTTACGTCGCAAGATGGCGTCCTTCTCGCGTGTGCGCTACATACAGAAACGGCACGATCTCGGCTTCCGGTCTGTGGTTGCAGCTGTGGCGCGATGACGAGGTGGTAAGATCATGAAGGCTTGTTCCGAATGCCATTTCGATATTCTAGCTGCATTTGCTCATAGCTTTGATGGTGGTAACACGCCACAGGGCTGGAGACGAGAGAGCAAACAGCACGTACATCTACCCTGGGTATAGAATGTAGAGGGGACGGGCCAGACGATGCTTGCAACCCTCTCCCCATGTTGTACCCATACAGGGACCTTGTGAAATGTCTCCCTTAAACAACGACAAGTAGCATTGTCCTGATGTACAATAGAGAACATTTAAAAATATAAAAATTCTGTCGCATTAAAACGAGAACGTAATTTTGGAATGTCTCTATTGAACAACGAAAACGTTAATTGCCTTTAAACACAACGGAGGAAATACAAAAAGATTAAAGGAGCTCTGGTAAATCGGGTAAAACTCCGAAGCATTTCTGACAAATAACGACAACGAACATAGCCTCCAGACGTATAAGTAGCGAGGTAGAATTGATAAAGTGGTGTTGTTAGCAAATAGCTGTATCAAATAACAAGTTTAGTATTTGTCACTACTGAAAATGTGCATAACGATATGAAATAACTATTTGAACATCATACACAAATAAAGATTGTTTTCTGAATCTCATCTTCTTCTTGATATAACAAGACAAGAAAACAACAAAACACATCCTAAAATTCAAATTGAGCATTCATTCACAACAACCTCGAACAAAACCCAAAACATCAATAATAATATCCAATGACAATCTCAAACTGTGCTTAATGACAATCAGAAATAAAACCCATTGTCAATAGATAATAATACTCAACAATAATAACCAACAATACCCAATGAAAAGATCAACAATATTGTAAAGGCAATATCCAGTAATACAAGCTAACAATCATTACCAACACCCAATGACAATCACCAACAATAACCAATGACAATCATCATCAAAACCCAATGACAATCATCATCAATACCAAATGACAATCATTACCAACGCCCAATGACGACCATCATAAAACCCCAATGACAATCATTATCAAAACCCTATGACAATCATTATCAATACCCCCATGATAATCATTACCAACGCCCAATGACGACCATCATAAAACCCCAATGACAATCATTATCAAAACCCTATGACAATCATTATCAATACCCCCATGATAATCATCATGAAAACCCAATGACATATCACATTATCCAATGACATACACCAAGTATATCAAATAATTATCATCAACAAAAAGCAATAACTATCACCGACAATACCCAATGACAATCGATGTAATTCATATTGCCACAACCAATATCAACGTGAACCAATGAAAAATACATGTACCAGTGCGTTTTTGTTACTCTACCAAAAAGTTGTTGATTGTCAAAATTGTTATCTGAACTATAAACATGAAATCAATTCAAAAGATAGGTGTTTGGCTATGCAATACACACGTCAAGATCTTTCAATTTAAAGACAGATCTCACTTGACTAAGAAAAATAGATGTGAAATAATGAAAGAATGTCGTTATTGCATGCACGTGTGTTAAGTTTTGGACACAAGTGAATTAAGCGTAACCTCTGATAAAAGGTAAATTCACATTTGATCTGATCTTTATATAGGCCATTTCTTGTTTGCAGTCATTATATACAGTGTTTGATCCAGAACCATAGGGAAATATAAGATAGGTGATCTAACATTGCATTTAGGTAAAGTGCATTTCCATATCATGTACTTATATATGGAATTTTAATATTTGTGTTGTAATGGTCGAAAAGCTTTTCCTTAGTAGTAGTCTTACTGACAGGACTAGTGATGATTGATGGATAACCTTGTGAAGCTTCTGTAATATAGACTCTCACTCAAATGAAAAGCCACATCATATATGTAATGATCCGTGCGGTTGATTTAAGTGACAAAGTTAAAGGGAAACATTACGTAAAAGTTCGGTCAAACGTAACTAAACAATATATTTAACAACCAAGAACCGCGAACGCTAAAAGTATATAGTCAAGTTAATGATCCGAACAGTAAACGAATGCCGGAGACTTGAAGGAAGCCATTGCGTAAATTTCAAATAAACCGATGTTAAGACAAGATATTAGAACATCGAAACAGTTTAACAGTTTTACAGCCCATATTGTTTTATAGCTCATTAAATCTTGGCGGTACGTTTTGAACGTCTGACGAGTTAATTCCAAAATGGCGTCCTTCCGGCTCATTGGCTTTGTCCATTTAAGAGAAAGCGATCATTTGTTAAAATCAAATGAGTTAAAACGGACGGTATGGTCACTGATTGTAACAACTGACCACTCGTAAAGTCCAGTCACCGTGTGATTTGACCACCAATAAAACAATTAAAAGAAATGGCCCCTCAAATAGAGAAACATCTTTCTTTGGGTAGAAAAAATATTGAACTCTTTACCTTGACGTATAAAACAATTACAGTAGAGGTTTCCTCAACTATAAAAATCTGTATTGTTTGACTCGCGGGAAAATCCAAACGTGTACCTCATTAAGCGCGTGTGTTATCGATGCACTATTGATGAGAGTCATTGGGTAAGTAGTATTTTAACTTAAATGACGTCATGGGCGGTAGATCAAAGAAGAGAGTGTTAATAATGGGATATAGGTGATCGATCAAACGTTCCCGCTTTAAATAAAAACGACAATTTAAAGGATTTTAAAACTTGAATTGTACTTTTATACGTTTCGTAATGGATTAAGTGCATTTTTGATAGACATCTTTGAATTCAATGCAATTGGAAATATTCCCCATGCACGAATAAATTGTGATGTTTAAACGAAATTTATGAGTGTTTAAACGATGATTAGATCGGCAAACTGAATATAATATTATATAACAATATTTCAAGTGTAGTTTTATTATTAGTTTATACATTTCGAACAGTTATAAAACTTTAAAGACGTAGGTTTTAAAATGTTTGCAGAAGTATATTTTCATAATTATATGATTCCCTACTGTTATTGGCAATTGGCAATGTTGTTAATGCGTTGAGACATCTGTATTAACAGTGTAAGGAGTTTTCTATAGAGAAATCAAGGTGTGGCATGGAATTATGTAAGAACAAATAATTCATGACGAAGGACAACAATGTTTCCATGATATGGTAATATACTGTTTTAACAGCAATATTAAAGTGGCAGTAGCACGTTTTTTGATAATTTTATAATTTAAATATGTCACTTATAGTTGTAAGTTGTTGCTCAATGTGTTATATTGGCAGTGTCAACAATCTCATTACACAAGAGCCAATGATCCATAATCAGAGGACAAAGTATGAAGATTCACATAAAATCCATTGGCGGCCATTTTGTGTGAACACCTTTAATTCATTTTGTGCAAGAAAAAGGAATCGCATGGCTAAACTTTACGTTATATATTTGAATTATTACTGCTCCATTTAGATTTAATACATTGTCTTTCAATTGCAACCATTAATTTTCATTTTTCTGACATCACCTTATATTCCTCCTAAAAACGTGCTACTGCCCCTTTAAACTATCGCATGGATAGGTATGAATATGACTTTATAATGGATAGCCAACTCATCTTGCACTACTATAAGGGTAACGCTGTTTTTCAGGGCATTATCATTTGCAGAAGCCCAAGGTCATAAATTAACTGCCCGACGAAGGAGGGCAGTTGAAAAGACCGCGGGCTTGTGCAAATGATAATGCCCTGAAAAACTGCGTTACCGTTATTATAGCTAAAATGGATGGAATTTGTTTTTATGTACGCATTTTTCTCTTTTACTCTTAGTTACACTTGTACATGAACAAAAACGACAAAATAAGCATTTGGTCACAGCCGACACACACTATGACGTCACAAGTGAAGGATGACGTCATAATCGCGATCGTCATCTGGTTGATTCGAACCCATACGGAATGTAGCCGTTGAATGAGAAAACTGAAGCATTCTGTATCATGAAACTCTCTAATTGATGCAAAGATATGTTTAATAATTAAACTGAATATAAGAACTTTGAATTTTTATGAAAGAAATCGTCTTTGACAAATTCTGGATAAAACTTATTTGCTACGTAAATTTACCATTAAACCTAGTGGTTGCAACTAAGAATGATAATCCTTTTAAAATTTGTTTGTACCCTCGATATGTTAATGCCGTTCTATTGTCACATGATATTTATGATGACATATGCCGAAAGTTCGTGCCCTACAGTAAAAGAAAGTAATCAAATTGGTTCAAAATATTCGAGTCGATACGCTCATATGGTCGCCATATTTGTTCAAGACTTCAAAACTAAATTCTAATGTGACGTCACTTGGCTACGAAGTGATATTGGCTCGTCGTCAAGATTTAGCGGGCCATTATCATTTGCAGCGGCCCGCTCATTTCTGATAACATGAGGGCGTTTTTATGATAATTCCATCCATTTTAGCTATAAAATAATTTAAAGCTAGTTGCAAAATCATTCAACAAACCCAATTCTATCAGCATCGTTTCATTATAGGTACACATTCATTTCCTTGCCCATATAGTATCGAAATACTAATGCTGAAACAATTTGCTGATGGTTTTGTTAATTTGTTCAGTGCGCATTTCATACATACGTAATGAGTTGAGTCTCTCTATTGAGCAATGAAGTGCCGCCATTTTGTCTCATTGACGCATCTGACACTTGTTCTCGCGAATTCTCGCGCGATACGTTGCATACTAAGTCGTATAGTGTGCCATTGCTCAGTCTGATAAATTCTTTTCGGAAATCAAGGCGTCGGAAAACGCAGTTCAAATATTTGATTTGTGTAACGTCGCGTGGCGTTCCTCTGTGGAGGCGGTGTGTTGCGCAGAACCGGAAGTAGTGCAAATAAGTGGAACATGAGGGGAATAGGAAATGAACAACAACACAACATTTAGCAACGTTGGCAGAGTTTTACTTATATATTTCGCCATTTGCTGTAAACATTGGATATTTAAAAAAAGGATAATTTATTGTTTGTTTTAGTACTGTATATTTTAAGTATATTTAGGAAAAATGTCTTTCATAAACCTTTTAGGTGGCCAATGTAAAAAAGTGTTTTTATGTATTGTATTGCATATTGCATTGGATGAGAAAGTAATAAATAATATCTCTCTCTCTCATATTGAACTTCATAAATGGCACTAATTAGTTGAATTTGCATTATAGTTTGTTTTGACACAATGATGCCATGGTGTTAAAGGTAATTGGGACCGTGAATATATTAGTTCTTAAAGAGACAATTCTATCGAAGCAAGTTTGTGGACAGAAGTAAAATTTCTTTCTTATATTATTTATACCAATTATGTTATGATAATTTATATATTATTATTAAAATAACCAAATCATGGTACAATATTTTACTGTTTAGTCCTATTTTGCTTGCTTTAAATTTGATGTTTTTCTTTCCAAGCATGTATATTAAAGTTGCTAAGATACACAATTAACCAGTCAAACACAGAATTTTACATTTTTCTTGATTATAAATTCCCGTCCCTTTAAGGCTTTTGAACCAGGTCTGTCCAACTGGTACATGTAAACTGAGGTTTTTATGAACTGAGGGAAATAAATTGACATTATTCAAGGTTACGGATGAAATTTGGGAAAGATTTTGTGTATAATTCATGGAGTTTGGCACCTGGGGCCTCTATCGACACCTGAACAAGGTAAGTTTGAGGAAAAACTCCAACAAGATTACCCTGGTTGCAAATATAAGTCAGCTTTTGACGTTTTGTTTATTATCTCAGCTATGTATCGGAGTCCATTGGGGTGACATATTCGATTTTAATCC
Organism: Steromphala cineraria; assembly: GCA_916613615.1. NCBI lineage: Eukaryota > Metazoa > Mollusca > Gastropoda > Trochida > Trochidae > Steromphala > Steromphala cineraria. The sequence continues at coordinate 40,019,611 of OU744726.1, forward strand.
GCCACATTCCATGATTGATTATAACAAACGCTATTAGATAAACAGCCCTAGAGATAAATTACTGCCAGCTAATTAACATATGGGTGCGCACGCTGAACTGATAAAGCCGCCATTTTGGAAATCCTGCACGTGTTCAGTTTATGATTGTAAACGTGCAGCTAGAGTTTTCCAATAATGAGTGTTTATTTAGCACTCTCGCTTCCACGCTGTATAAAGAAAATAAACACCATAGGCAGATGATATGACGCTTAACCATCATATGTTTCATTGCCACATATATCCAACGAGAAAGATTTATCCGAGACGAAAAAAAGTCCCGACAAAATATATCCCGATTTGAAATAATACTCTGCCTAAGCTACGGACTACATTTACATCAACGTCTTGTCAAAACCACATGCATTTATCCTCCTGAAGAACAAAAAATGTTGCTCAAGTTTTTCATTTATGACAAGGGTCACGTGACTTGATACGCCCCTGACTGCCAGACATATTCCATCGCCGCTAGGTGGCATTTTGCACGTGCAAAAATAAGTTCCGTTCGTCATGTTATTGACAGATGCGCAGTTGCACTAACGATTCGCATCCGTCAAAATCGTCATTTGACACAAGTAGCAAAACTTTTGTTTATTTCTTAGTCAGCGTTGATGTGGTGTTTGAATTTATTTCTCGACATGAAAACATAAGAGAGCCGCAAAGCGCAGCAAGCGACATATGTTTGCACGAAGGGAAACAGAAGTGTTAAACTTTTGCTTCTTACGTTTTCATTTTTTGGCATTATCGCCGGGCATGATCTCATAAATCCTCAAAATTATATTCTTTTTGAGTTTATTGATAATAACATAATTTCCTTATCTTGATTTCCGTTGGCACAAAAAAGTTAAAATTTTTGTTTTTTGCTTTGTTCTGCTTGCCAGTATATCCGCCATAAGTATGAGAAAAAATGTAATTGTTAAAGTGTTATTTATTCATGTCAAAACGAATGTTCGGAAAGTACCCTTCTCGGTTCATTACATATCCTATTTGACACAAAACCTACTGTAAACTTCTGTAACTTTAATGAATTCAAATCTTTATTCGTTAAAGTATGACTCATACGGGAATGACACTTTTTAAATTCAAAGTGAAAATTTAAACACATATTTACTCTTACACCAAGGAGCAGCTGCCACGAACTAAATGAAAAGTGAAGTACCTTTGAAAGGATTGATTAAACTAAGATGGCGCCCAAAAGGTCAGGGGTCAGATTAAGATAAGGAGAAATGGTATTAAAGTGATAGCATGTTAGGACAAAAACATTTAATATACCCTTCTGAAAACATCTCTTAACAATTACAACTGTGTGTTAACTATTCAAATTTCTATCTTGTACCCTGAGATATATTTACACGTATACACCTTCAACAGAGTTCATATCAATCCTTCGTTATTTAAGCAGGTGTTAACACCAAGAGTCCAATATGAGAATAAAGGGGTGTTAACATTTCCTCTATATTAAAAAATTCCTCTATATTAAAATATTTTAAGAAATATAGAAAATCTCGAGATCTAAGCATATATACATTTTGGCTGACTCAGTTTAACCAGAGGTTTCAAAGTGTTGAATAGATTGCATACAAAATCAGGTAAAGGGTTTAGTGAATGTAGAATCTTCGGGTATGGTGTTTGAAGACGCGTCGAATGACTATTGAAGTTGTTACAATTCAAACGGAAACCACAACACAATCCCAGAGTCGTGAATAGATTTCTGTGTTCTACATCTTAAGAGCAAAGCCCACAAAACACGTTTCGATATATCTCCTTCCCATTGCTGATTCTTCATAGAGCTGAGAAAAAGACGCCTTTCTTCAAATTTATTTATGTTAAACAGGGTCTTAGCAAAATACTGCGTTAATAGGAGGTGCGTACATCTACAATCCTCTTCAGAGAAATACAAACACGCGAGAAAAGATTTGCGCTCAATCGAGATTTGGCTGACCTGATTGCGCGCACAAACAGGGAACCAGTTTTCAAGAAACTGGGAAAAGTCTCTATGTTTTTGCTTTATCGTCAACAACGGCTGTTTAAACATGGATGAAAAATACAAGATATTAGTTTAAACCGATGCATACTAGTTCAAAGTGTGTTGCTAGCTTCCGAACAGATGGTCTTTCGTAATAGTGTACATCCAATATGCAAAAAATCACTTCAAAGAGAAGTTTGATTTTAGAGTGAGATTTGTATATCAGAGGTACAATATGTACAGAGAATGTAACGAAAAACGTGGTTTAACTACTGGATCATGTATACGAATAGTCTGTTTTAATTGAAATAAAATACCTTAAGTTGTATGTTTAAAAAATTACAGTGTTTGATATTGCATTGAAAAAAACCAGATGTAAAATATAAAATGCTTTTCGTTTGACAGATATTTTAATTATGTATGTGCTATTTATGTTTTAAAGATAAACATCTGTATCATATTGTTTTCTGTATCTTTTTAGAGAAGAGAGATTTATTGGTACAACGAGGTTTGACAATGATAAATTAGATTAAATTGTATTAACAATTGGGGAAGTGTTGCAACCTTAGATATGGTACATTTTCTGAATAGGATTATCAGATGCTATTGTGAAGAATATTGAGTTTTTAAACAATAAGGTAATCAAAGATATTCATCTATTTTCAAATTCACCGTCAAAAGCATGTCAAATAAAAAAAGGTTGATAAATCATGGGAGAAATTTTAAATTAATTATATCCCATAATTCCGACAACAATATGTATAATTGAATTAAAGAGATTTGGATCAAACTCCCCATTATCACGATATCACCACTGCTTATATTGAGACTCGATTCAACAATACGTCTACGCATGCGCAAACCCGTTGGAAACGTCACAAAGGAGGGAGACAAATTCATCAAATGTCGGAAAATGAAGTTAGGTAAATAAACTAAACCTGAGACGGATAATTGTTTCCTGATGCGGGCCTTACTGTTCTGTCAGACACAGACATATAATGTTGAGAAATAAGGGCAGGAGAATAGAATAGGGGCGTTGTCCTTTTGTGTTGCCCGTGAGTGACAAACATTGGAGAGCCGCTTGTCACTCTGCCATACGCATATCTATACTTGATTATGTATATCTACAGGGGATGTAGATATACCCTTTCTGTATACATGTTGATTGATGTCATCATTACCATCGTCACCGTCAATAACATCGTTACCGTCGTGATCGTCAATTACATCGTCATCGTCAATAACATCATCATCATCATCAATAACATCATTATCGTCGTCATCGTCAATACCATCAGTATCGTCGTCAGCGTCGTCATCGTTATTACCATCAGTATCGTCGTCATTTGAGCAGATTCGTCGTTATTATGACTCTTGATGGTGATGTATGCCATCCTCATCGTCGTCATTATCATTGTCGTCGTCGTAGTCATCATCATCCTCCTCGTCAGCTTTATCTTCACCTAATCCATCATCAATATTGTATTTTTTTCTTTTGAACATCGCATTTCGGCAATAGCTAAAGTTTTCTTTTCCAATGTTTGGTCTTATCCCTTTCGTTAAGCAGTGAATGATATAAAGAATACAGAATTCTACACTCAGTGACGAAGACAATGATAAAAGGTGATAAGAAACTTGAAATAAAATCCCAAAGAGATATTTAAATTACTGATCAAATATCACTCCAGGTCATTCAAAAAAATTCCCATTTAGTCACAAGCGAGTTCGAATCTTTTTCGGATACGCGTGCGTAGCACAACGGTTTGTCCACCAGTATAGCTTAACGGCGAATGTCGATACAACTCAAGGGTTACGTATAGCCTTGTTTGCTTCGTGAAGAGGTGGGTCAATCCCTTTGAAATTTTAATCATTTCAGGCAACTGAATACACAATCTTTCTTATGGGCATCTTTACTGTAAATATTGGAGAGCAACCTTTCTTTTCATTCCCCTCCTTTTGAAGGTTGCATAGTGTTAGAGGTCTTTCACGGGGGGTAAAACCCTTGTCCTACTAATAGCGCGTTATGTGGGAGGGGTGGCCTACAATTGTGTCATCTCCTTTGAAATGACCCTGATGAAATCTTTTGGACACATAATGTAACCTTTGAACTCTAAGGAGCATATCAGCATGTGGTCAAGCAATTACAAGATGGACGGAGTAGGAAATTAAAAGGATTGTTTAAGTGTTTGGAATAGTTAGTTGTCGCAGACTCCATTATTGGTATGTGAAGGATCACAAGGTTGTTGGATATTTTGGTTCAGAGATGGAACTTGCAGAAAGAACTTGTTTGTTATAATATATTTTCATCCTAATTTTGCATTTTTCTTTTACAGTACACTTGCTATTTTGAAAGAATAATAGAATTACTTGCATACGTTGGAAAACAAATAAAATATTTTAAATTTTCGTTTCAATAAATTCATGAAGAAATGGATAAGTATCAAGTTCTCCAAATTCGAACAATTTTCCTTTAAAATACGCTGAATGTGTGTATAAGTAAGCTTGATCAAGTTCCTTCGTATAACTAGTTATGGACTTATCCACGTCTTAAAGCAACAAAGCGAATTTTTCGTGGAGTTCATTGACATCAGATAGAGTTATCTCCCGTTGTTACCGAAACTTGAGTAAATATAGAGAAACACGCTGACTGTGTCACAGATACGGTAAGGTGGGTGACATTGAATGTTATGCGTTAATACTGGATACCCTGATATGGATGGCAGGTCACAGATGTAACATGGTGGCAGATATTACATACAATGTCAATGATCGGTTCCTAAATGCTGCAGTCTAAGTAAATCTAGCCTCAATAGTACTCGCTATACTCCCATACTGAGTCTAGCGAGATACAGTACGAGGTCGCGTCAGCCGACCTTTCGGCGACCAATGACCCGCCAACATTATATGTGCGAAATCAGACTATTGCGGCATGGTAAACCGAGCCTTGGTCGGTCAATTCGACATGTCGACTTACGCGCGCCGTTACTACACCTTGCTAGACCTAAAATGGGCGTATAGCGAGTGTTATTGAGGCTAGGTTTACTTAGACTGTAAATGCTGTCTCTACTCCTCGCCGCTAATGGCTGAAATGCTGCCCAATCGGTGTAAAATTCCAACTCACTCACTCACTTACTATTTCTACTTCTCATGTGTCTCGTCTCAGTGAAGAATCAAACTCCCCAAGATGTTTACGTTCCATAAAAGTATACTTTTTTTATGAACTAAATTGCAGTCTATGAGATTGAGATTGTAGGGCGTGTTTGGAAGTTTATTTCTGTAATTTTCAATAATTATTAGTTATTATGCCAAATTAAGCATTTTCAGAAGGTTAACCGTTTCAATCATATTATCCGTAGGAGAAAAGTTATCAGGCATCATCACGGCAAACATACTGGCGGCCATTTTGGTGTGAACACCTTTTAATCTTTTGTGATAGAAAATCTAATTCACGTAGTCTTACATGGTATGTTCTTTACTACTTTGGGTTTAAAAGTATTGTAGCTTGAACTTCAAAATCAAAATTTAAAATCCTACATAAAATTTACAAGGATGCTTGTTTCAAAATCAATCAAACACTATTAAGTAACCGTTCTTCGGATTGCTTTAGATAACTTTCCAAAATGAAAAAAACAACGTTTTACTTATTGACGTCATATACATTAAACAATTATTTTGGCACTGTTCAAACGGGATAAGTTATGATAAATTAAGTTTTTGGCAACAGCTGGTACTCATGATAATATTACGACATATATTTTTGTCAATTAATAGAGCGACTCTTAAATTATGTCAAAATAACAGTTAATGAAGAAGCTGAACGATGACATCTTAGCTGAAATTGTCAGCATTCTTTTCACGCTTACATCGTCACTAGTCGTGTCATTGCCCTAATAATGTTGATTTTATGTTGTCATTGACAATGCTAGTGAAACTAGTACTCATTTATTCGTGGAATGTTAATCTTGTAATCTTAATGTGAGCATTGATATCTTAGTTAAAACGTGGGACAGAGCTAAAATAAAAACTAAGAATGTCCCTGAAATGCCCTACTGACATTTTTATCCAAAAGTGGATAAGAAACATGTTAAATTTAAATAATTTTGAAACATATACGTTCTCATGGAAACAAAGATTCAAAATGAACACAAAACGAGATCGTTTCTGCACATGATATCCAACGTAAACAAATGCATATGAATATGACCTAAGTGATTCTATCATTTTAATGAAACCCAAAAGGACTCGCCAATAGGCAGTATACCCATTTAGAAGACGTGTATTGTTGTCTTGACGTTTCAAGCTAACTTTATCCATATGTGCAACTGAATAATAAACAATTATAACGTAAACTGACATTTAAACTTAAATAAAGGGAAAACTAAGATTGGTTTTATGGTAACAGGTATGGTGACAACCTTCTGGCCCTATACTAAAAGAGGGCCAACAAATTTTATTTTAAATATACTCTCTCTACTGTTAGTTTTGTAGGCTTTTTATTTGACGTTCACATCATCAAGTCAAATCTAGACCTACTGAAGAGTGCCCATACTGTAGTAAAAGCTGCAATTTAATACAAAGTCAAGAGAAATACGAGAAGATTTTCATTTTTTTAAATAAATATTTTATAAATTTTCCATATTTTGTGAAACAGGCAAATAGAAAAAACATTGCATATATTCACCATTAGCACATGTATTCAAATACAAAAATCCACAATATAAGCAAATGAGAACAATAGGTAAGTTAGCACAGGCATACAAAATAATAAGTCTACAATTGGCTGGTAAAAATAGGATTATTTCTAAGAAATAAATGCAAAGTTGACCAGTATTGAAAATAAAATTCTTCAGTTTCTGCAGATAGAAAATTTTTACCTTATTGAATTATTGTGATGTGCAATTTCATTTTTAGATATTCCAACTTTGGTATAAAACCATTAATACTGCATCTGTAGATATACTGTTTGACTAATAAAATGATTGCATTTTCAAGTCGGGTTATTGTTCTTTCCTTTCATTCCCAGTCCGATAATTTCATTTGTGAATTCTAATTTTAGTTGAACTGAGTTTAATTACGATTCTATTTCTTTCCATAATCTGAAAATTTGTCCACATTCCCAAAACATATGGTTGATTGTTTCTATTTCACTATGACAAAAATGACGGCAATATGGCCTCGATACATATCCTATTCTGTAAAGAAAGTGTCATGTTGGGAGAATATTATGAATAAGTCTTTTGCAAACTCTCAAATTTGGTGTTTAAGATTTATTTCAAAGAGATGTTGTTTAATATGTTTTACGTTTTACGTTTACAAGTTACGTTTCTCCTGCTCTATCAAGGATTTTATTATTGAGACTCTTAAATGCCACGATTGTTTTTAACTGATTCATGTCGCATCGCTGTTAATGGCCAGTCGTTTACTCAAAATCCTGCAATATTGAGCGTTATGTTTTGGTGTGAAATTTAGATTGTGGAAAATGACAATACACTTTTTTTGCAAGGCGTATTTCAAATTATCAAAAGTTTATAACTCGATTGAATAAAAACTATTCTAGATGAGTGTGGTCATATATTTGGTATGATACTAAGAATTCCTTTGTTCCTTTGTAAAGATAAGCACATCTTATGAAAGGGGAAGCTCGTTAGATTAATACTAATCTTACTCTAGTCTTTTCACAGAAACAAATTTTAGAATAATCGACAAATTAAGTTGATTTGTAAAATGCATATATGAACAACTGTCATAAACATATTGATTTTGTCTCGTTGATAAAACGCACCATTGCTTATGTAAAATTCAATATGTATCACCTTGCGTGGTTAAAGTGGATATAAAGTAACTTGAAATTGTTAGTATTTTGATTCGCGCGTTGATAAGCGTATTGAGACTATAAAGTAGTGCGAATAAGCAGCCGGAAGTAAGCGAGACAACGTAGTGAAGGAAATCAGGGGATTGAAGGAGTCTTAATGATAATATACCCCGATGAGCAGAGAACAAAACTCTCTTTCGCTCAGGCCGAAACTCTCGTCACATGAGGTACAATATGTTCGCTCGATATATTCATGATTTTTTAAGCGGACATGTTTTTAGCAGGAAGATTTTACAATTTGTGTTATAGTTTTACAAACTTATTGTTCTTGATAAAGTTACATTATTAGACATTGTTTGGACCAGGATGAGTCAAGCTTAATTTTATTAATGATCTTATGTATCGTTCAACTGATTAATATGTCATCAATTCCACTGTGCAACTACATGTACATAAGAACAAAAGTTTGAAATAAATTACTTGCAAAGAACAATATCTAAATTTGGTAATTTGACAGAAGTTTCGTAATATCTAACTGACGACTTGTCAAAACTGCCGTAAGTCAAGCATATAATGTGTTTTCACTTTGCATGCTATTGGATATAATAATCACCGTCAGCAATCACCGGTGTTGGGGTAATTTGATCCCCGTGTAATGTGTGACTACCGTGTGAGGCAGGATTACCGGAGAACGAGCCATGTGAAATACGATACAACCGGTAAACTGCTTCGCCTTCAAGCGGCATTCAAGTCATACAATTACCCGGTCATAAAAGGTCTATAATATTTGTGATCGTTTTGCAATCTAACTCCATAATTGCACATATTACGTATGTTATATATGCGAATCTTTGGGCTGGTCGACACTTTACACTAAGCCTCTGATTCTGAGTCCGATCTTCAACAAAAGACCACCAGCAGATTTTACATGTACCTGTCTGATACTCTTTGATATAGTCAACGAATCAAATGATACACCGGTTTAATCAAAAAGTAGGGCTGATTTATGTCAACGAGGTTACGAAACAAAATATTTCCTCAAACGAACCATGTTAAGCGGTAGATTAAGGATTATGCCAAAATAATCTTGCTTTTCATTTCTCTAATCTATTAGATGCGTAAACAGAAATAATGGTAAGCATTTAGCGTTGTACATTCAACAAAAGGATGGAAAATGAAATACCCAGCATCATATATCCAAATGTGATTTGTAGAAATTTACTACTACTATAAATATATATAATATTTGAGCCTGAATTGTCCAAAGACGTTAATATTTACGTCTTGGGATTTTCGAACACCCTTCGTGCTAAGGAAGCCGTAGGTACCATATTTTACCAGATTTTGAAATAAAATAAACCATGATATGTATTGTTCTTTTTAAAATGCGTCCCGGTGCCGAAATAACGAACTTCACTAACATTAATACTAACACCTTTCAGCATGCTAAGGCAAGTTTCCAATATTACGTTTGACTAATTGACTCATTTTATTAAAAAAAGACTTCGCACCTTATAGTTTGTAGAGAAACACACCAATCAATCAATCTTTTTTCATTCTGAAAATGCCACAGGCCTTTAGTACATAAATAAACAATATGTTTACATACATGTATACATAAATGCACATTACAGAGATAAAACGGTATTTCTGTATGACATTGCATAGTGGATAAACATGGCAAGATTTTGTAATGTCGTTTGATTTTTACTGCTGACAAGAGTTTTTTTTTATGACAGATGAAAGGGCATAGTAGTATCTTTTAATATATTTACATCGTAGTGAATAATAACAAGGACATATGAGAAGAAGATGATATTCATCTTCGATTTCATTTAAATCACAAAGTTTACATACTCAATCTTCTTTATCAATATGTTTATAACGCCGTGGCCGCTCTCAATCAATAGATCATGCGATGAACATCGAAATCGTGCTAATGATCGTTTAAATTTCTTTGTTGTTACACATGATAAGTAATCCTCGTTACATAAATCAAAGAATCAAAACCTTGAGTGACTTACAAAATGGTACATTTCAGTGTCAGAAATACGAAAACTCACAATTAATTGAACTTTACATAGTGTGAAAACACTGAAAAGTTACATGGATTTGGACAGTGTGTCTTTAGGAACATTGAAACAGCTACATGGACTTCGAATGCGTATTTTTAAGTGCAAGAAATATGGAATGGTAATTGGCATAAGGCAGGACACTCATTTCAAAAAGAGATTTTTAAAATGATGAATTTTCCGTTTTTGTTAATTTTGATTTCATTTTGACGATCATTGTAGGCGATAGATGGCGTGAGAGAGAAGGAAAGTTGTTTCAAGCAAATCATTATATTTCGATGATGTGTATTTGTTCTGAAGAATTCCTTCTTTTCTGTCTTTGGAGACGTTTACAAATGACAAGAGACTTGTGGATGTTCCTCGTTTTTAAACATTCTTTTTGGAAACGACAAAACCAGAAGCATTTAAACTTCCTTCTATTCAATAGAATAAAAAGTGTATTTGTAAAGAAGTGCAATTGTTGGCAAGACAGTGTTACAGATCATTAGCAGTTTCTTTGTCTCGATCCAAAAAAGCTTCGTCTTCAATACAATCCTGGTTTCTGGTTTTGTTGGTATGAATGTTTGATATCTAAGTGTTATGAACATATTCTCGCATCCTATGGATGATGTTATAACCGTCTGCTGTGGGATATACAAGGTATCGTCTGCTCGTTTAGTTGTTGCTCATTAGCGTCTGTTTGTGACTGTTTTCATCATCAAATCGTCCCGCACTGTCGACTTCTCGCTGACTTCTCGTGGCTTCGCTAGAGGGCGCTTTACGTCGCTAGGGGGCGCTGTACGTTTCGCAGGTGTGAGCTTGAAGCATTTGTTTGGTTAGAGCGTTGCCTTTCTGATATGTACATTTGATCAGCTAAATGAATCGATGTTACAGCTTTATGTGCACTGGCCGTGAAATTCCACTTCTTCTCCTTTCCAATTCGAGGCTCAACACGCGGGGAAACATTCAAAGGTTCCAACATATCGCTTCTTCTTCACTTTCTGTCTGGCGCTTCACTCCGGGACTGGCGTCGCAGCGCAGAGAAAGGAGAAAACCACTCTCGATAGAGGGCAGCACCGTCTCAGATGTTGCCAGGAGCAGCCGACATCACCGTATGACGTCACTGCTGACGAGTTTAGAGGGTCTGTCGACCGAGGAATGGTCTGTTATTGCAGTTGGTGGGAAACTAGCTAACTTTCACACCTGTAGTCGCCACAGCCGCTTGAAAATAAACTCAGCCGGCTTTGGATCAGTTTCGCCCATTTTGGAATCCCGACTTTGTTGAGAGCGCAGGAATGTTCATTTGCTTGTAATCTCGCCCAAGAAATGCGACTAAATGATTCCGTGTGCTTTATACGGCGCTTAATCGAGCGTCGTTAGTAATGATGAAGCACAAGAAGATGCTTTGGCTACGAATCATTGGCTTCTTCGCCATCATTCCCCCTCTACTTTGTTGTGCTCCCGGTTGTAAAACTAACATCCTCTCCCAGATAAACAGCTGAAGATCCAAACCCGACTCCAGGCCTTTCATTAAAGACCTTACAACATTGTCAACGGTTGTTGTTACCTCTTTTAGCTGCCGTACCTAAGAAATAGGAACTAAAAGAAATGGGAACTATCTTATCTTTCTTCTAGTCGTTGATTCGCTTCTCTGTAGGTTTGATGTATTTCTTTCATGATACCTTATTCATTCAAACGTAAGCTTTTCGCATTCATCAGTCACAGACTATTTTTGCAAATAATGGATTCATATAAAGTTTAAACAATAGAGTATGAAGCCCTATATAAATTCTTCACTCGAATTTTCAGAATGGGGGATCCATTTCTTTATATATTTACGAATACTGGTCTATCGTAAATGTAAATGTGGTAACATTTTATTTCTCTTGTTTTCGTCACTTTTGCAAAATGCAGAAATCCAATTTATGATGTAATGGAATAATTTAGAAGCCCTGAGTAAAATGTCGACATGATGCATATATAATTTGAGTCCATATTTCTCACAGGTGTGCCAAAAAGTGCCTGAAAAAGTATCTCGATTCAATTTCACGAAACTGTTATGTTTGATGAGAAATTTTGGAATACCTTTGCATGGCAGTGTAAGATTGCGAACACCTGATTCAAAAGTCCCTCCGAATTTCATCAGTTGTTGGAAAAAGAAGCACAAGACGACGAGGAAGAATAAATTGGTTGGACCATGACTATTTTAAGAGTTCAAAAAAGCTAAACCTCCTCTTGTACATCGCATGAATTTGTGCAGCAAAAAGCTTACAGAATTTACTGACTGATCTGAACATTAGTAATAAGGTCATTTTTGTATGAAAACAACAGGGACATGTATCGTTTAATAAACAGCTTCAGAAAGACATATTTACGCAAAGGCCCTTCCCTACTGCTTCCATATCATCAATACCATGTTTCCTTTGCTATTCTTTAAAGGGGCAGTAGCACGTTTTTGGATAATTTTATATTATTATTTTTCAATGATAATTGTAAGTTTATGGTTAGTGTATCATTTATACAGTGTCAAAAATCTTATTACACAAGCCAATCATCCATAGTCAGAGGACAAAGTATGAAGATTCACATAAAATCCACTGGCGGCGAACACCTTTAATTCATTTTTGTAAGAAAAAGAAATCGCATGGCTAAAGTTTACGTTATATATTTGAATTATTAATGCTCCATTTAGTTTAAATACACTGTCTTTCAATAGGAACCATTAATTTTCATTTTTCTTACATCCCCTTATTTTGCCCCTAAAAACGTGCTACTGCCCTTTTAAGATATGTGCTATATGGATGTTCCCCATCCTACCTATTGAAGGAATAACTACACTAAAATGTCGTGATTTTCACAATAAAGAAGTTTGCTGTTCTTAGCAATTCTACAAATGTTTAATATTTCATCAGTCAATAAAAAAACCTCAAATAATATCTTTTGATCTTTGCGCCATTAATACATGTGAATGTGGTTTTTCTTTCTGAAACAAAATTTTTACATGTTTCAGATAAAAATATAAAAAAAGAAGTAAAAAAGAAACAAATGATACGTAACACATCTTATTTGTAATTAAATCAATAAAATGAATATAACTATAAATTAAATCATATAGTTATCATATATAACTTTTAGAAATTATATATGCATTTGAAGGACGATAATTTAAACTTTTCACGAAAAAACAAGTAGATGTTGTACCAGTTCTATTGATAGTCAACTTCTTCAATGCATGAAATGCGACGTTTCCTTGTAGATACAAACACTCTCATCCAACCAGTGATACACGTGGCTTCTAAAATGACTCAAGTTGATTTTATCATTTGAATAGAATATCGAATTTCAAGCTAACGTGTAACGTATCCATTTAAAACTGCAGATGTTATGGCTATATCGTGTCGAGGATGGAGTAAATAGATATGTTGATGAAACCAAACTCTCCCGTCCACATACCTTGCATTGTCAGTCTTACGGACACCAATTAGTAGTTCAAAGACCTCTCAAATCTTCACTATTTACTTTCACGCTGTAGCACATAAAATGTTACATCATCTTGGTAAATTGATATGCCACTGGTAAGCATTTAAGAACATCCTCCATTGATATTTACAGTTTTTGCATGATATGTAAATGTGCAACACTGATTTAAAGCTTTGTTATTCTCGCGTCTTAAAGACAAGATATATAGTCGTGGGATTTTATGTGGACATGTAAGTCAAACTGTTAAATCACATTAGTTCAAAAAGGACATGGATTTCATACAAAACTTCAACCAAGTACGAACTGCATCTGATAATAAGTGTGTATTGTGCTTCAATCTGTAAACCAATAACGATATTTAGGGGGAATATAAGGTAATGTCAGGAAAATGAAAATTCATGGTTCCAATTGAAAGACAATGTACTTAAACTAAATGAAGCAGTAATAAATCAAACATATGATGTAAAGTTCAGCCATGCCATTCCCTTTTCTTATACAAAATGAATTAAAGGTGTTCTCACAAAATGGCCGCCAATGGATTTTATGTGAATCATCATACTTTGTCCTCTGACTATGGATGATTGGCTTGTGTAATGAGATTTTTGACACTGTCATAACAATATATTAAGCATTAACTTGCAATCAACAGGGAAAACTTTAAAATATAAAATTATCAAAAAACGTGCTACTGCCCCTTTAAGTCTGAACTATTGATTCTGTTTGTTCGTTGGCTCTTTGATGAAATTTTGATAACGTTTCACTTTTAAGCTTGAGCCTATACCTTATCTGGAAAGAAGCAATCGTTAGTTCGTAGGCAAAAGCTGGATAAATTTAGCGAGGAATATACAAAATAACTTAGTGATTGTCAATTGAACAAATTAATGTTTTTAATGAAAGGTACGCATTAAAACCTAAACTTAACCGAAGTCTACATTGTTCATTTTCGACCCAAATCTCAAACCACTCTGCAAAATCTTAAACTACGAAAGAGTTTTACATTGCTCTCTTGTAAGCGTGTAAAAACGTAATCTTAAACTTAATAATCAACCATGCCGAAGTTACATTGTATCTTTCAATACCTTAATGGTATTCTTAAAGGGGCAGTAGCACGTTTTTAGGGGGTATATAAGGTAATGTCAGGAAAATGAAAATTAATGGTGAAAGACAATGCACTAAATGGAGCAGTAATAATTCAAATATATAATGTAAAGATTAGCCATGTGATTCCTTTTTCTTACACAAAATAAATTAAAGGTGTTCACACAAAATGGCCGCCCATGGATTTTAGGAGAATCTTTATACTTTGTCCTCTGACTATGGATGATTGGTTTGTGTAATAAGATTTTGGACACTGTCAATTACATTTACCATTTACTTACAATTATCAGTGAAAATTTTAAAATATAAAATTATCAAAAAACGTGCCACTGCCCCTTTTAGGGGGAATATAAGGTGATGTCAGGAAAATGAAAAGATGATTGGTTGGTATTTTGAGATTTTTGACACTATCAAAATAATACATTTAGCATTAACATAAAATTATCAGTGAAAAATTAAAAATATAAAACCATCAAAAAAACGTGCTACTGCCTCTTTAAAGTTACTTCCATCATTTTATTCATCCCCGGCAAGGCCTAAGCTACAACACAAGACGCTGCATTTAGAAATACATGGAATTTTTGTCCGCTACTGCAACTGCTGTTATCCATTCAATATGGTGTAACCTCGAATGTTTTAAAACGGACGATATCTCAACAAATGGAATAATTCTAGACAAATGGAATAATTCCAAACAAATGGCATAATTCAGCGCACATATGCTTCCCCTTAGCATATTACGTCGTTCAGGGTAATCAAGGCATTAAGGGGAGGTAACCGTAGGTTGAACGACTTCCGGTTTTGAAACCTCAGCGCACTGAAAGGGGTTACATTAAATTGACGCATTGTAGAATTGCCTATTGTTTCCTTTGGCAAATGTTTATTTATCAAATTGTCAGCGGACATTTTATTGTTTGAGATTTTAACTTTGTCAACCGTTTGGCCTGGTGTATTGGTTACGTTTACGATTGGCCACACACGTTAGGAGTTGCAGTAGCAATAGCAATGGAGCTAAAGTTCTGTATGGAGCGGAGGTAGGGCCATAATACATAATAAAAAAATTTGTACAACGTAATGTTTTGGAAATAAGAAAGCAAAGGTAATCACTGAGGTTTTCTCTTTTTATGTTACATTTACAAAACTGTCCTTGTCGTATTCATGTGATTCTGTTTGGTTCCCATAATTCTAATTTCGATAGATTGCACATTTACAAAATGACATAGATATGTCTGATATTCGCAAGTACCTATATACTAAGCAATCAAAAGGTCGTTGCCTGTCAGAATTTGAACGTTGTATCTGATCAAAAGCAAACGAAGAGACTTTCTTTCTCTCAGAAAGGGTGATTCCAAAAAATAAACAATTCTGCCTTTCATACAGTAAATACAAAGCAGAGTAAACAAATAAAAGCCTATTTCATGAAATGGGATGTTGGCACGTTCGTTGTTCCATAGAGTCAATTTCTTACAGGACACCACTGGATCCTATATCCCGTGATTGTAATTCGACCGGTGTAAGGAACAAACCCTGCAGTACACATGTTGCAGATGACTACATATTTGCAGTAAACATGCAAAATGCAGGTGTTATAAGATTTGATTAAGTCAGAATGGGGTCTATTTTGTTATTGTTACTCTTTCAGGTCTTACAATACCCATTTGACAATAATGAGTCTAAAAATTGTTTAAAACAGTTCAAATGAAAAAGAAAGAACGCTTTAACTATGTCAAAGTGTGTATATAAATTTTTACCACGCTACCGGATATAAAGATTACTTATGACCATTTCGTAATTTCTTATCATGTCTACTTTGTAACAAATAAACATTGAATTCATCTTCGCACTGTTCAAAACCGCAAGTGTCAGAGGTTCCGTCGGTGTTGGGTGTCCGTGTCGGGTCGCTGTGTTTTGAACAGGCCCAAGTCATGGAGATGTCAGTCATACTACAACTGTTCAACAGCTGAAAACACTCCGTCCTTTACAGCGGCCTTGGAGAAATAAAAATTTAAAAGTCAGTTAAAGAGCATTAAAATCTACTTTAAACATAAGGATTGGTAAGATTATGCATTTTATTCATTCACATGTTTTCGATGAAGAAGATGGCGACTTCGTTTGAATATTTCATATTCATATGTAACTTGATAACAATAATTGGGTTATATTAAAATATTTAAGATTTCGAATTTTTTATATGTTTCTACGTTGACCACCTGGTGAATTATTAATCATAAAAATAGCAATATCCCTGATTTATTTTGTTCAGAAAACGTGTTCAGTTCATTTATATTCTATCACGTGAAATTTCTATTTCATAGTAGCTTGATTTTATTTTTATGATATAAAAGAAATGATATATGGTTATTTACTTGGTAAAAGGCTTTGCGAAATAAGTCTAAACGATTAGCACAATACATTTATTTCTTAAAAAGTCGAAGGCAATCTGAAGAAACAATGATTTGACCATGTCCATAAATTTAGCTTTTTATGTAATTATCTTATAAAACACACACTGTTCATCTGTTAAATTGATTTCATCGGATGAAAACTACATGACCATTCGTTGCTCTCCAAGATCAAGTTATTATGCATGTTATACCTATCGTGTCATAATTTCCCTTAATACCCGTGCGTCACGTGCGACATCAAATAAGCTCGTGGAATGACAGAAACAGGCGCTCTGCACGAGCTCAACGTGCAGAATCGATCACCCGGATGTATTAAAGATAGGGACTTGGTAAAAACTGGTAACGACCTCCACGTGCAATGTAATATAGACGATTATGTGGTACGGATTTCATCCACCATTACACGTTTTTGAGAAGTGCGTGAAACATATGTATAGACATAAGAAATGAACATTTTGTTTGAAAACAGAAATGGGTATAAATATTTTTTTGAATTTTACGCAAGCTGGATTGAAGCATGAATTTGTGAAACACTTGATGAATTGAACCCAATTTGTTAAGTTGTCAGTATGTATTTGATAAAATAAAAATTATTGATAAATGTTACACTATTTTTCTCAAAATAAATATTTCAAACGATTTCTCAATCCAAACTTAAACTTGGTATTTTATTTTCCTGCGTAAAGCAAGGATGCCTTGTTTATAACAAAATTAAGTTAACTTTTGTCTATAACTTGTTAGAGGCATTTTTGCAGGTAAGTTTCTGTGTAGGTACTATTAATCAAGATACATGAACAATAAATATTACATTTTATTAAGGAACAATCTCAGAAAACAACTTAAATTGCAACGTACAAACACACTTTGAAAGTGACATATTCCCTTTACAAATGAAGAAAGATGTTTTTAATATATATTCTAAAAGTGAATATTTACTATTATTAGTTTTTTTTATATAATTAACTTCTTTATTCTAACACAACATAAGGTTATACCTCACTTAAATAACTTGAATTCAATTTGCTTAAACCTGTTGTCATTTAATGTTATAATATTTGTTGTTTTTTTCAATATTGTTCATCCTTGCTTCAAAACTTTGACATTCATAAATAAAATGTGAGTAAACTTGACTCTTTCAAACATATCTTGTAAAATAGACTCTAGAGAAAAATGAACAATGATCCGATACACAGTCAATTAAAAACATGGATCCAGTACAGTTAGGAAAACTTGAGTGTAAGAACCTTTATAATCATTTTAACTTTAAAAGTTATATTTTCTTATCATGATCATTCGCATTTCAAATATTTCAATGTAACAAAATTGAATCTAGATTAACAGATTAACAAGTTCAAAAGAACGTCATACAATGGCCATCATGAAATTCATCGCATTTGTATAACAAGACGGCGAGCCATCTGCAAAAATGTAGCAAAACATTCACCAATATGAAGCCCGGTTAAAACTTTTCAAAATAGTCATGGCTCCACAAAATAACTTTAAAGAAATATTTCAAAAGCTTTTTCTTCATAAACAACCCGTCAAAGACGTTTTAAGCATCCAAAACACTGACAATAAATAACCGATTATTTGAAGGAATGATATATTTCAAAAGATGAAAAAAAACAAGATATGTTTGACAAAGACTTTATGCCTAATTGCACGTGTGTCCCACTTTGCACGCATGCGTGTGCATGTGCAGAATGCTTTGACAAACGATTAGAGGCGTCACGGTTCGCTGACAGTGTGAAATGTCTCGGTTTGGGGGTTTCAGAGGCTGGCTTGAAAGTATTCATTGATGTTGGCCAATAGGAGAAGCCTGTATGATTGATTTGTATGTGGTATAGGTAAGCGAGAGGAACTGACATACAGTCTGTAAGAATTGATGATCCCCTCTTGTAAACACTCCGCTTCCCTTGCTGCAAGATACGCTCAATTACACCCGAATATGTTTATGACGCCGTTTGCCCTGGAACATCCACAAGTCATCAGACATCAAATAATGGAGAGGCGAATGCTTTGCAGACATTTTGAAAAACCATCAAAGGAATACATATAACTTGTGTAAAATTTTACAAAAGAATATGTTTTATTTATAGGACGATAAATGAAAATTATATAAAAATAATAAAACATATACCAAAATAATAAAAACATCTGGAAATTACACTCGGGTAAACGATCTCGTAAAAATGAAAATCATGTGGATTGTGAAATGGGACTACGAATGCCTGCGATAAGCGCATGAATTGTGAAGAAAGAAAATACCCTTCAATAGCACATGTTATATACACTTCGGGTAACTAAAACAGCTCTTTAAATTTTGGCTCATCCCGAAAAGATTATATTCATCATAAAACTGAATGATTTTCTTATCATAAATATCATTGAAGAAAAAAGTTTGTGGCAACTACGAGGTTTAAAATAGGGGTGTCTAACCGGAAATGGAGTTGAAATTTCCCACAATGCAATACCAATCACGACAAAGTTTCCATGAGGGCGATACTGTGAATGAACACGTGCGAAAGCAAATGCCTTTCCGATGAATTCAAGCTATTATGCTTTTGCTCTTTAATTGAACATATGGAAACGGCATTACATTTTGAAAGTTTCAAATGTAATTTGACAGCTTTTTTCTTTTAACTAATTGGGTGACAGATGACGGAATAAAATGAGTGAAACCCAAACAATAGGCCTGTCTATAAGTGCAGTCTCGCAGTTGTATAATCGCAGAAAACCCCTGAGAGTTAGAGAAATAAACAACCAATCATTGTGACATTTCCTTTAAATAATGAGTGAAACAGTGATGGTCACGTGACAGATGTCCCGCAGATACTTCCGGTATATGCGTGCGAAAATCTTTTGTAATCTTGATTAACGTATAAAATTCACGATATCATAGAAATTTGTAACATGTAACTTATAAAATAGGAAGCAATGCTACATCAATAAAAGAAACAATCGGTAGAATATGAATCGCAATAATGATTTTACATAGGAATCATATCATTGAAAAGACTCGACGTGACGTGAACCATCGCTGGCAACAGTATTAACAAAATATTGTTTACCCTCTTAAAGGGACAGTCCTATTGAGGTATTTTTGTGGGAACAAAATTCAAAGAGTACTTCCCTGTTTATACTTATATATTGATAATCATATGATTAATTCTCACTTATACTCATATATATATGTTAGTGAGGGTTACATTTTAGTTGTCCCAGATTTGATAAAAATTAGAATGGATCACTTCGTCTTCTTGAATTTTGTTTCCACAAAACTTCCACGATAGAACTGTCCCTTTAATTTTTACTCGAAAGCATTTAGAAAGTTCAGATATTACAACAGATACGCCAGTCATGAAGGTTTATTCCTTTAATGAACTGTGTGTCACAAGTCTAGAATAAAGCCTACATAATTAAAATAACATAAATGAAGGTACATCAATTATTTTGAAGATTTCATGGACAGTTTAGACAGGGAGGAATATCTAAGACGAAAATGTACATTTCATCAATCTTTCGAAGTATCCTAGGGAAATTGAAATTTCAGTCTGTCTAGCCTAAATCTAGACATGCAGTCAGGGGGTTACAATGTGACCTAACATTAAGGTAAGATATCATAGGAAAATCACGACACATACCACCGAAAATGCTGAACGCGTTATAACATACTTTCAAAGAGATGCAAAGGGACGCAACTGTTCCATAGACCTTGTGTCCTACTAGATACTATTTTATCTGATTTTGTTACATTTGATCTTTCTGTGTCTTTACAATAAAATATATGTAATGCTTCATAATATTGTAGTTTTATTACTGTTGCACTAAAATTCATAGTTAAAAGCTTTATAAAATGCCAAGCAATGCATACACCAATCACTTCAGTGGAAGACAGTTGGATTTCGACTCTAACAATGCACTTTTAATAGTGTTTTTCATACAAACATGTTGTTTATAACGAGAAAACGAGTTTCGGCTTTCAAATCGTAAGACCTAGTACCTCTCTGTTGTATTCTAGACGTGTAAACGTAATGTAATGATATAGCATGGGATATTCATTTCTAGATTACAAAGTATCGTATACCAGGATTTGAATTGCACCACTAGTGATAAAATAACGTTAAAAAGGGTTGTAATCATGTCCTGTTTAGTAGACACAGACATTTCCCTGGTCACATACCCCCTGTTCTCAAGTTTACATTTCTTAAAAACCTTCAAAAGAACTCAGTTTAGTAGAGACGATCTAGTGTAGAACTGACTTATAACGAGCTTTAAGAGCTATGTGAATTCAACGTCTAGTCGATAATACACATATACAAAATGATCTAAGCAAGATAACAGGCGTGGCGAATTATACAACCACGCCTCCAGATGAAGCCCCGCCCATTGGCTATCTATGAGAAGGTAAATATAGTACAGCAGTATATGTAAAATGGTTAGACGGTAGAGCGCCCGTCTTGAATTGGGGAGCGGTTTCGTATGGTGGACATATGCATATTACTCATTCTAATCCAGCTGATTAATTCAGCTGATGACCACGTGTTGAATATGTTTTATTTATCAAATATGTGAGATTCAAGGTTTGTCTAAATTAGTTTACTATTTTAAACGCTAATTGGTTGAAAATGTGGGGTGATTAATCTGTAATGGACAATATTGCTAACAGTGAGAGTATTTTATTACATTCACACATGTTTTACACATATGCATGTATTTGATAGGTAGATAATTAATGCATTTTTTCTTTGAATTGATTTTTACACATCTTGATACCATCCTTGGTATTAACGATTTAGAAAAGTATTATCATGGCAGGGAATATTTTCTGATACAATTAACTATACGTTAGATATATTGTAATTCATATCACATTAGGTGCAAATCCATTTCCTCTATCATTTGTCCAGTTAGTAACCTGTTCTGGAAAGGAATTAAATATAAAATCCATTGGCGGCCATTTTTTGTGAACACCTTTAATTCATTTTGTGTGAGAAAAAGGAATCGCATGGCTAAACTTTACGTTATATACTTGAATTATTACTGCTCCATTTAGTTTAAATACATTGTTGTTCAATTGGAACCATTAATTTTCATTTTCCTGACATCACCTTATATTCCTCCTAAAAACGTGCTACTGCCCCTTTAAGTGATTAAATTATAAACATATAAGGAAAATGAATATGCGAAAATCGTGTATATCAAGGCGTAACAAAGCTTATAATTGGACGTGTCTATTTGTTACCTTAAACCGGCTTCCGACTTTCCTGAATGGACATGTGAATACATAACTATAAACGACATTCCACACATTCCATTTTAATGAAAATGGTACTTTTTATAATAATTTTCAGTAACAACAATTCAGCCATTCACGTCTTATTTCTTTTATGATATTGGTAAAATTGTGATCACTCCAATATTCATTATTTATAGTTTATAAATCATTACATAAATCGAGATTATTACCCGAGGAAGTGTGTCATATTACTTTTATGAAACGAGTGTGAATTTTTTGTATTACTTTTTTTCAACCGTATGGGTCAAAATGTAGTTTATGTAATGATTTATAATGATATATATGATATTTTAGTATTGAATATTGGAAAGAACCTTTGTATGTTTGGATAAAAATAATCATATACTAAAAGATCATTTCATTTGTTCAATTATTTTATTATTTATATGAACGTTATAAAGGTGAATGTTTTTTGTGAATTTTCTTAAAGAAGGTATTTTAAAATGTGTGACACTTTAACACTGCGAGATGAAATCCATATCATTGTGCGTGACTGTTGGTAATTGAAGCTTACATACATCTTCACGTTTATCTATCTTGAATATTCATAATCATAAATTCAGTAATATATACGACATTCCTTTGACTGGCTTATATTCAGTCTCTGAAAAATAATTCTTAATTTTTATTATTTTATGAAGTATAGGAAGAAATCTTCCGAGAAATGGTTATTTCTTTGGAGTTGACTTAAAATCTAGACTTGCTTTTAAGAAGTTATGTTAAAGGGACAGTAGCACGTTTTTAGGGGGAATATAAGGTGATGTCAGGAAAATGAAAATTAATGGTTCCAATTAAAAGACAATGTATTTAAACTAAATGGAGCAGTAATAATTCAAATATATATCGCAAAGTTTAGCCGTGCGATTCCTTTTTCTCACACAAAATGAATTAAAGGTGTTCACAAAAAATGGCCGCGAGTTGATTTTATGTGAATCTTCATACTTTGTCCACTGACTATGGATGATTGGTTAGGGTAATGAGATTGTTGACACTATCAAAATTATACAATTAGCATTGACGTACAATAATCAGTGAAATATTTAAAATATAAAATAATAAAAAAACGTGCTACTGCCCCTTTAAAGGGGCAGTAGCACGTTTTTAGGGGGAATATAAGGTGATGTCAGGAAAATGAAAAGAAATGGTTCCAATCTTTAGACAATGTATAAAAACTAAATGGAGCAGTAATAAATCAAATATACAATGTAAAGTTAAGCCATGCGATTCCTTTTCTTACACAAAATGAACTAAAGGTGTTCACACAAAAATGGCTGCAAATGGATTTTATGTGAATCCTCATACTTTGTTCTCTGACTTCGGATGATTGGTTTGTATTATGAGATTTATGATACTATCAAAGTAATACATTTAGCATTAACTTATAGTTATCAGTGAAAAATTGAAAATATAAAATTGTCAAAAAACGTGCTACTGCCCCTTTAAGGTAAACTATTATTAACTACAGTCTGATTGTTGAACAAGGTTGTATACGGCAGCCTCAAACATAATCTACATATACCGGTAGTTTAATGCTAATATAAGTATATAAGAAATATAATTGTAGGTAATATTCACGAAACATTCCATGCTTAGTATGTTTCATTTTAACATCGATAAACTGAATAAAACAGTTCAGGTTGTCTGCCAATTTTCGAAATTTGCAATGATAAGAATAACATTATCAGAACCTTTTCGTTTATACTGAATCTTTGTTGTTTTTACAGTTCATTTAAAACTGACAATTAATTACTTGATTTAAACTTTGGTTATGTACAAATGGAAATGGAACAAAAGATAAGAGAAAAGGTAATAACATAACTAAAATAAATAGTTTCAATACAAAGATAGGTAATTACTGATTTATGGGATCACGGTGTATGACAAACTAAATTTCTCATAACACAAATTTTACACTGTTTGCACCACAGGCCCCTTGTTAGTAATTGTGAAATTGATCAACGAATGTTTTATTAAGTTAATCCCACATGATGTTTCCAAAGCGTTTATGATGGGTAATTCAACGAAAAACACTTTGATAAAAAGCTGTAACAATTGCAATTATTTTCAGGAAAAATATTCTCATTTATTCATTTGTGATCCCTTAATAACTTCTGACGTCTCAATTCTATAGATTATTAAGTTAATTCAGTCACACTTGTATTTGTGCTCTTCGTCCTCGATTCATCCCCGCTAAGATAAACACTTTCATTCATGGACGAATCACGCCGCATTAACAACTACTGTTTCATAGGGGATACTTCATAAAGGAAAATCTTTGCAGTTAGATTAGACACAGCTCGTTAATATCCTATTGATGTTTACAAAGAATATTTTCAAAGAATTGTTGACTTGTCCGTGTCACTTTAATGATAAATCGTAATTAAGATAACTACATTTGCTTTTAATGAATGTAATTAGCATTTAGGAGCGGAAGTCAATTTTCGGTTTGTTGTTTACATCCACTTCATTGCACTTTTAGAGGACGGAGTACTGCGAAAATTCTTGCTTTGTAATTTTATCTGATCGTGGATAGAATGAACGTTTATTTAGATCATATTTCTTTGGTATTTAAATCTTTATTATCAAATAAGATGATAGGTAATGGCCACATGTCAAATAGCTCCAAATATAAAACATCCTTTTCCAGTTTACAAATAAATCTCAAAACTAGGTAAAATACTGCCAATGTTCGACTAACATTGATTCCCCGGGAACAAAGAAAATGTAAAATGTGTAACCTTAACTTAATTGAAAACGAATATCATTTTTTACTTATCTGTCCAGCGTACATTCATTTAAGAAGAAAATATGTGTTGTCTCGGTTCTATCTTTATCCAAATACCATAAAATTTAATAGTTTAATGTCGTCCACAAATTCACAAATGTCATTGAATACTGCTAAATATCTCTTTTATGCATTTGAAGCTAGGAAAACAATATTGTCATATTAAGTTTTTTAGGTAGCATAAATTTTTCAATATTTGTCATGTCTGCACCGTTGAGGTGTTTTTGTACTCAAGGGCCCGTGGCCTTATAGTATCGAAATAAAAGATTTGATTTGACTAGCATTGATTCTTTGAATTTGTTAATTGTGTGCTTGTTCAATACCCTGGGTTTTACCACATAAAGTCTTTACTGCTTACCTGCCAAGTTCATTAGCTTCTAAAATATCAGTTCGTCCTTTTGTACTTAAGTAACTACTTATTTTCTGAACTAAAATGTTATTCCGACCATGATCTTTGTTTATGTAATATGCTATTGTAAGTTGAAACAATTTAAGAAAATGTACTTTATGTATAATGGAGAGAGAGCACTAGTATATATATATATATGAGCACTAGTGTTTGTTTCAAATCCAGTCGTATATATGTACCTTCTTCACGGTTTAAATATATACGTTTAAACGAAATCTGTTCACGCCATGCAAAATGTTTTCATCACAATTTTCAGAAACAGATGAAAAGTTAAAATCAAACCATGAAACCAGTCTCATGTTCTTGAGAAACCAAAGTCAGCTCAAATACAACTTTCAACTGAAAACCACGTTTCGATGTCATAAGGTACAATGGCGCGGTGAGCCAAGTGACTTCTCAAATGCTTGTCAAATCTGTGTTTGGGAGGTGTTTGCGTTTGGTACGTAATCGCAATAAGTGTTGTGTGGTCACCAAGAACGTTGGAACCAGAAACCGGGGTCCAACCTTCAGAATAACGAGCTTCGAGAGACTCTTCGATGCAAAAACTTCCTTTCAGGGACGCCTAAAAAAGCAACATTTTTTTCATAGCATCACCGTCAATACATTATATAGCATTCACATCCAAAAAAGCATGGACACCACGTTTCATAATTGTCAGTGAGTGCGGTTGGACGAGTCACTGCTTATTTTAACTGACCATATGAAATTCTCCGGTTTTGAAGGGAGTTGGTAATTTGTCATATGAAAGGGGCCATTTGTCGCCATGTTTGTTCGCGAAATGTCTCGCTAAACAACACAAGGAATGCCCTCACGGTTTGACCTGTGAAATACAGACAAGCGACAGTTGACCGTTAGACCAGGGGAGGGCAAATCAAGAGCGAGACGGTGGGTCGGACATGATTTGGAACATCACACTGCCGCCTAACACTTGGAGAGGAAATGTCACCAACGTAACATCCGGGTGACGACACGAGAAAAAATAACTTTGGAATCCTCGTCTAGTTTGAGCGCGAGTGGGGAATGTACTACTCGAACGGTAAATTGAGACTTAGAATTTAGAATTAGATGGATGTGGGAGAAGAAAATGACGAGAGAGTGTTAGCTACGGACCAAGGTAATCAACGACTGAAAAGGTTCGGAGATGGTTCTTGCCGCCATCTTGGATAATTGTCGGGTATTACTAAAATTGGGATTGAAAAAAAAGGGATATATTTTGTCGGAAATGGTTCTTTTTGAAGTGAAAGAATGCTGTAATTTACGTGATCCACAAAATAGCACCGTCGTTGTATTCTGTCCGGAAAGTTAACATCGACTTCCGCCCTTCCATGTTTTACAGAGTTTGGGTTCAATTTGTGGAAATTAGTTCTTTTTTTAATGTAAATGCCTTGGATTAGAGACGCAGCGAACGTTTTGAGAGTGTAGCAGTTAAAGTAAGAGGGCGTAAAAACTCTTAAACACCATATTTTAAACACATTTTATTGGACTTTTTGACGCTATTGTCTAGATTAAATCACTATCTACACTGTTGTTAAAGATCCAATTTCTAGAATCATTAAGGATGCAACATTTCACATCTTTTTCCTTTCTCTTTCAAAACCTTTTTCTGCGGAAAATGTTTATAGAAAATTGCAGTATTTGATCGGAAACCCAATATGGTTGTATCCACATGTTAGACGAAGAGGACGAAAATCAATCATGGTAAATTGAGGTCTTGGTACAAGTATTGCAGCTTTGCTTATTTTTACAAAATGCGAAAAAAAATACTAATAAGTTACATCTGTTTTTCCCAATTCGAAAACGTGAGATTTTTTATCATTAACGATGTAGATTGTGTTTGCAGATGAGGCCTAGTTGAGGTCGTCTGCTTTTCCAAACGTATCGCACGTGCAGAGTTTCCCGCCATTTATACATTTGTAATCAATCGGCCTCGTTAAGCGTCATGAAATGCCTATTGGAAACGTATGAGAAACTAATAAGCCTAATTGCCTAAATTTACTCCGAAATGAGCCCCAAGTGCTTTTGAAGACGTCAGGTGTGCTTTGAGATTAAGCCATAGATGAGACCATTTTGAGAATTCGAAGAACTAATATTATTTCTGGAGTCGAACTACAACAACGGTGGTTGAGTCTAGCCGTTACTGTAATTGAAAGCGGCTGAAACTCGTCTCTTTGAATAATCGATTGGTAGCCATTTCATTTAACATCTCCTTAAATTCACGCCTCCTTATGCATATTACACGTGTGAAAGTTCTTATTTCTTTGACAGATATCATAACTAACCCCACACAATTGAAATAAGTCTTTACGTCTTTAAGCAAGTCTAGATTTTCCTGAAAGAAAGAGAATAAGAATTTAACATTTTGTAACAAAAATTTATTTCTTATAATATATTTACAGATATGTGTAGTCTTAAACAATAACCCTTTTTTGATATGCATTACCGGTAAGTAACAGTCTCTAAGATGATTTCCCAAGCATGAAATGTCTTATGTATTTCAAATAATCATTAACACCTATATCACATTTATTTATTCCAACTTTCAATATGACGTTTGAGATGTGGTCAAAACTGCACTCAGAGCTAAGACATTCATTATTATATCTAATTAATTCACGCTCTCAATGCAAGCGTCAAGCTCAATAAATGTTCCAAAATACATGTATATCTTAAACAAAAGATCATATCTGACAAATCCACGCTTTCAAGTGAGGTTCACTACAGACATGTGTTCAAGATCCGCTAGATATGAAATATCATAATGAATAAATCACACTCTTTACTCGAGTGAGATATGTGAGACTGCACATTTACCCATAAACCCATATATTTAATAAATTCACATTTTCAATGTGAGGGTCACCCTTTAGATGTGTTCAAGATTGTCAGATTCCAACTCAAAGCTAATTCATCTTTGAGAATGCTCCCTATTCCCAAGCATGACGAATTCGCAGGTGTTGACTCGTAAAAAAGGTTCACAAAGCTGCACGTCGTAAAGGGAAGGGTAGCCAACCTATGATATATAAAGGAGGGAATAATACTTAGGCCACGTGTTCTATTGTACGTGAAGTGTTTGTCACCCTCTAAGTAAAGTCATTGTTAGATAATGTCACACGGGATTGGTTTAGTGATTTTTCTTGTGACAGAATCAGAAAGGCTGCAAAGTGTCAGTTTGATTCTGTGAGGTGTACTTTGAGGTGATTTTATTGTAAATGGTATCAATATGAATCATGGTTTTATGAATTATATGGGATAGATATAACGGAGCATAGTTATATGCGTGATTTTGATATGACCTTTTGGTTCTTTTTCTTGTGAATGGTACAGAAAGGTTACACGTTCTTGTATCTATCATCTTCTTCTGTGTGATTTCTGAAATGTTTATTTGTTGCGAAAGTTATGAACTATTCTAAATGACAATGAAGTATATGGAACATATCTCATTTAAAGGAACTTTGTCATATATGAAAACTATGATATGACCTATCGATGGTTTGATTCTGTTCCATGTAAATGGTTGAAAACATAGTATTTTTAGAATGTGTGACCTTTTGATATCTTGAAATTAGATTTTTTATTGCAAATTGTCATGGCCTATCAGGGTTTCTTGTTTTTTCTTTTGGAATGTCAGAAAGTTTGAAGTTTATTTCACTTTTTTTCTGTGCGATTTCTGTAAGATTGAATCTGCGAGTGTACATATTGTATACCATCTTTACACACAAAGAAGATTGAGAATCTATCAATACCCAAGACGACAAGGTTACGTTTCAAAATGTAAACGGTTCCTCTCTCTACCAATCGTTTTTAGAAAGATTGTTTTACCACGCTATATCAATTATATTTACTGCAAGCGATATAATTTGAGTTGGTAAGCTCCAAAACAAGTTCAAAACAAAACATAAGTAAATATTTTATTACATGGCCAATGTCATATATCTGTATAGTCATTCAAGGGAGTAGTTCTTGGTATGATTTAAGGGTCAAATACAAGTCATGTACTGAACACTAAAGGAAAGTTTGAATTGTTTTATTATGACTTTGGTATGTTGAGTTTAAACAATATCCTTTATCAAGGTGACCGGAATGAGGTGTGCTTTGCAGATCGAATTATTGTTAATTGTTTGTGCCATGGATAAATGATTACATTCCTCAAACCAGGTACAATTGCTGTGATTGTTTCTATGGAGCAAATATGCATGGTCAGACATCGGTCAGTACATGCGTGTAAGGTCATTCCTGGACATTAGTACGTGAAAAGTCAATACCATTCAAATGTTGAATAGAAAAGGTTATAAAACTCCGCCCTGGCTGATACCAGACCTCGATACCTATTTCCGTTACACCTGCCGTTATTCATGTGATCAAGTAGCCAAAAACTTTCTGTTGGTCAGAATTAATCGCGTCACGTGACCTCTTAATTGGCTGGCCATCCGTGACGAGGTAAAGGTGTATCGGATTAAGAAGACCAATAAATACAGCTGTCAAAGTATTGGCATCGCAGGTGGGGTGTTACATGAGAAACGTCCAGTTATAACCAAGGACTGTGATCACCAGCACTCTCAAGTGTATCCTCGACAAACTCTCGAGGACCGACGAGGAATGTCGAGAGTGCTCGAGATTTGGTTTCCAGGGAGAAGGCGACAGGGGTAGAGATTACAACCCCGGCCAATGAGAACAAGTGGTCACTTCATGATGAATAAAGGTGACAACAAGGTCCTATTGGCATGTTTGGAGAGGTATTAACGCGATGAGCCGATTGAGAGCTTTGTGTTGAGGTCTCACCGACTATCAGAGGTGTTGGAGTTCAAACAAGCCGATAAGTTGATCCAGGTATCGCCCGCTTAATTAAACGAGGGCAAATATAGGTCGAGTAATACCTGTTACTTTAGAAAAGTCCTCTATGGTCAGAGGAAGTGAACAGAGAAATTGTTACAATAAAGTTCAGAGGTTTGTAAGAAAATGAACAGAGTGCATTCAGAAATCTTACTAGAGTGGGCGTATAAAGTCCGCTTTTAAAAAGACGTTATGAAAGGCTTTAAAGAATTCATGTAAGATTTTAGTTCCTGGAAGACGAAAGTTTGGTAAAATGAAAATGTTAACTTCTTTACGTATGTCACAGGTTGTTGCATGTTATAAAGTCACATGTCCTTTAGTGAGCAGAGGATACCATAAAATTCAGTTTTTCCAAGAAATTAACAGAGAAACTTCAGAAAATTGGGTGGGCGTGTACAGTCTTATTTTTAGGATAACGTTTTAACAGATTTTGAGAGATTTTACTAGGCTGTTTGATAACGCTTGGAAGATGAAATTTTAGAGAAATGAAAATTTAGACTTTTTTATGTATGCCACAAAGTCACATGTCCACTAGTGAAAAGAGGATAAAATAAAGTTCAGAGGTTTCTAAGAACATGTTCAGTGAACATTCAGAAAACTAACATGGGTGGTCGGTTAGAATCCAACCTTTAGAACAACTTGAGAAGATATGATCAATTATTGATATAAGAGTCTCAGGGGCTCTTAAAGATTGATAATACTATTTAAGATTGATTTTAAATAATAAGAATACTATATCTTCTTTATATATGTTACAAGGTCCAGATCCATGTTGTTAAGTCAATTGGTTCCTTTATCAGGGGACTTGTTACAAGCAGGCATATATATAGGTACATATGTATACAATTAACTTATTTATTGTATAATTCTTATTGCAAATCAAATAAAGTTTGACGTTATGGCATTTTTAAAACCAATTCTTCTAGAATGATATGTAGGTTTGAAATGTAAAGCGTAACTGTCTAGGAAAAGACGCTTAAATTAAAGTGTCATTCGAAATGACAGAAGAAAAATTTCGAAAGCCTGAAACCTAAGAGTCTTACGGAGGACACGGATGTACGTCTAAGTATGATTGCTATAGATGTCACTATGTTAACCTTCCTGCATCGTATCTGGTCTAATATAACAGCAAGAGTTGAAATCTTTGAAAAGGGTTAACGAAACACTTGAATGAATGAAAAAGGAGACAAAGGCATACAGAAGAGTTCGTTAGAGAAGGTTGGTAAACAGAATCAGTTGAGGTGTTATCATACACAATACTGTTACAATCAGAAGGTTTGCGTCCAGTAATTGAGTTGTATTTACCCAGCACTCGATACTGAAGCGGGTATTGTCAAGAATAATGTGCGAGCTGGGTGGTATGTCTTGACATTCTTCTGGTATTTTTGAGGAATTGGGAGTTATGCTAATGACGTGAACTGAAAGTGACTGCGCTTAGTATTTTCAATACTGTCATTCGGTTTTCATAGACGTTTGACAAGACTCGGAACTTGTTTTAAAACCTTTGGAAGATGACGGGATACTTTTTCATTTCATCTTACAGTGTTTCAGAACAACACGAACCGAGTACTAGACTAACATGTAATCCCTGAACAAATTCAGTTCTATTAATTTAATTTTTGATGTGAATTTTAATAAAAAGGAGTTTAAAACACTACATAATTTCAGCTGAGGCAACTAGACTTGCTAACATTTTCTAGACTTAAGAAGGCTCCTTGAAATTGATTTGCTTAGGGTCTGGATAACAGACTAATCGAATAGCAAACTTAGCCATAATTGCCAACTATACTAGTTATAATGAAGGGATAAGTGGAATGAACTGTTTAGATTTCCTTCAATGAGAATAATATTTGGTTTCCTTGATTGAAGAGATTTATCAAACTTTTATTTATTGAAAATATTATGTTTGACATTCACCTCAAACCAATTTATATTCGATTGTAGCTGTCATCAATGTAAATTTAAAATGTTACAAACGAAATTGTAAAAAGTCCAGTTGATTTGTTGTGGTAAATGTAAGCAGCCTTAAAACTGACTTTTGAAAGCTATCTACGTTACAGTGAAAGCTCTTTTCTTACCCAATCGGATAAAAGCATGTTTCACTAGCCTGTCTTATGTCACCTTGTATATCGACGTAAACCGCAACGAAAGATTCCTAAGAAACCTTTTCTCAACTTCAACACCAAGTTTTCGTAATTCAACCCAAAAAATCCAAAGATTAACTGTCTTACTTATGCAATATCGAAAGTCATTTGTATTTATCGCCATTTTGAAATCCCGTTACGTCACAACACGCGTCAAGGGCATGCATGCAAACGCTGTTGGGAGCTTAGGTTTTAAGCGAACCCTATGACACTAATTCAGTGAGAGTGAATGGTTTAATTCTAGTGTGCATGTCAATGAAGTGTTTTAAGACAGCAACATGACACGGGCAAGTATATAAGTATTTGCACCCCATTGTTGACATTTGCGTTAAAAATAAGTAATTCGCAAACACGAGGAACACGTTTGGTTAATCGCCATGAAGGACACTGTAATAAGAAAGGGAAATACTTTGCAATAATTATAAGGATGGGGATAAGAGAATATCTTTTAAATGCTTCTTAAGGGCTTAACTAATTTAAATCAGGGACAATTTATACACACATTCATTGAAACGAGTTACGTTTGAAAATCAGATTACTTTACAATGAAAATGATGGAACCGTATTAATGTTCATTGTTGAGATGTAAATAAATGTTTTGTTTTAAAAGTAGATTCTAGTTTGATATATAACATCTATTTCGATAGATTCTCCACTTAAAACACATTTTAAAGGAAATACACAAAGACAATAATATGGATAAATGCCTATCGAAAAACAAGTAAACATATATCATCAACTTATATGTTGAAAATGTCATATATATTATATCAAGGAACTGAAAACTTCATTCAATATTGAATAAGAACACATAAAGCATCCCAAAACAGCATATTCTTCCATTATTTTAAATAGTTTGTATTTCTTACATCACCAGTTAAAGGTACACCACTTCCAATATAGGAAATTGATTCAACAATACAAAAAATAAAGTCTTACGTGTATTTGTACAGCATGTTATTAATATTCATATCATATATTAACGTATTTAAACTACATTTATAAGGGAAATATGACACCATATTTCAATATTCACTTAATCTTAGATATTTCGAAATATACAATTCTACACAGCAAAACAATTCAATACCGATGGTTTTTAAAAAGGGGTTATGACTCACTGCCATAAAAAAGACTTTAAATCATCTAAAGAATCATACCACTAGAAGCTTCATGCTTTGTTGGGGAATGCAGTCTAGAGGGATTGAAAGGCCGCTTCTATTTAATCTTTAGAGCACCACAGCATAGACTCACAGAATATTAATTCCCACTCGAATTTATCATTAGCCGATACCTACTGAAACTTACCTAATTGTCTGTAATATCAATGTATGGAAACAAGTTGATAAAAGTCACAAATATCCGAGGCTTTGCCGATGAGTGTTGATATACTTGATATCAGAAAATACGAGGGTGAAATTCTATTTATCACCCAAAATATTGTTTTCAAACGTGTCCATGAAAACGTACATCTTTGAACACTGCGCTGTCCTTTCACTGTCGATGATGTGATGTCATAAAATTGTGAAATCGTCGTTTTCATGACGTCATTACTCGATGATGTAAAACCAATAGTGATGTCTTGGACTTGGCATTATTCAAAATAGATTGACAACGATATCTTATAGATGATCTTCCACAAGCAATATCTCCTGTGGAACACAGTTTGGGATTATAGATTACTTCCAGAAAAAAAACATATCTGGTTTTTTTTATTCTTTCATAACAATCAATGTAAGATTGAACCTGGTCGAAATTATAATACTGATCTTGATATACTGCAATTGGTAGGTTTTATTTTGAACAAAAAACCCGTTGAACTTAAAACATCTGCATAGAAGACAATAACTTACCACAGCTACGGAATCGAGAAAGTGTCTACGTAAAAGTGTCTTTATTTTGCGACAATCAGCTTATCAAAAATGAGATATTTACGTAACAAGTATGCAAGAAAACCTGTCTGTATATTTTTTTATGTTTCATTCTTCTGAATGGTTGATTATTTTCATTTAAGTTCATTCCAACATAATCATGTCTTTATTAAGGGCCTGGAACTTTACCATCAGTTCATCCGTGAGAATTCTGAAAGTATATCCTGAAAATGAAAATGAAAAAAAGAAAGATAAGTGATAAATTGAAATTATAAAAGGTTCATTTCTGATGCTAATTAAGTGAAAATATTTGAAGGGTTACGTGTTTATCTTGTTCTTGTTCCTTTGATTGATATAAAAAATATTATTTTCAGATCAGAATCTAACTTCTGATCTACTGGTAGATCTCAAAGAAAACGAATGATCCCTGACTGTACTGAAAACAACACATGCACTTAGGCACAAGATCGTAAACCAACCTACAAACCAGATCAGTGCTTTAACATTCTCAAATGTAACCTTTAACTCACCAATTAAAGATTTTATAAGGTTTGACAAGCATACATGTCATGGAACAACTCAAACTTTTTCAAACACACCAAATTTGTTTCATCTCGTTTCAACCCTCTGCTCAAGACGTTAATCTCATATCAGATTCAACAGCTTTCATCTAAGTAGAATTCATTTGCAGTGAATTCGGCGAAAACTGGGACTTCAATTCCGGGGTATTTTGAATGATAACAAAACTAGTTTGGTTCCGAAGAGCAGACTGTTTGCCTAACGACTAGTTATTATTGTAGCTGTTGGCTAAAGTTGTCTGCTGGATGCCCGCGTCACTGAGCAATTAGCGAACCGTTTGCATAACCCTTAGATGATGAACACACATACAGTAGCAGAGATGATAAGATATATACCCCTCCATTAGCAAAAAATATAAAAATATAAGGGATTTTCTCTGTCAGAAAATAGTTCTGCTTCTGCGATTAGTATTTATGTTGGAACTGTTATGTTTACATTTATGAGATGCTTTTCAAATATAGGCTTCGTTTGAAAATTTGGAATATTTTGGGTCGTGTTTATAAACGAAACTATTAATCAGACAATTTCTTCTAGAATAGATAATGTTAATTAACTGGATGTTTTTAATTGTAGTTTATATGATACAAGCAATTAAAATGGGATTTAGAAATGGAAAATATTGAAAAGTTCTTTTAAAGGGGCAGTAGCATGTTTTTTGAAAATTTGATATTTGTTAATTGTACATTAGTGCTAAATATGTTATTTTAATAGCATAAAAAATCCATTGGCGGACATTTTTGTGTGAACATCTTTAATTCATTTTGTTTAAGAAAAAGGAATCACATGGTTGAACTTTACATTATATGTTTGATTTATTACCCGTTCATTTAGTTTGAATAAATTGTCTTTCCATTGGAACCATTTATTTTCATTGTCTTGACATCACCTTATAATCCTCCTAAAAACGTGCTACTGCTCCTTTAACATCTAAGACTTATTTTAATTAGAAACTAGACGCTTTTTCAAAACAATTGCTTCACTTTGATAATACAGATGAATTGATTAATATGTTACCTCTATACATTCTCTTAGATTTCATAGCTTAAAGTTCACATAACCACAAAAATATTTCACTATTTTCTTTGGAATATAGAAAATCTGATTACAATATTGTATAGTGCGTTAAAGGTCGCTACTCAAATATGTTTAGTTTGGTAATGAAAGCCGTTTTAGAAAGCCACTTTTGATGGGCCGCTTAGACCTATCTGACAACAAACAAGTGAATGCATGATTGGTCACGCCCTCATTTTGTGACGTCATAAACAGAATCACCCTCGTTATCTATATATCTATCGTAACAATAACACAGGGAAAAAAACTAATAATTAACGATTTTCAGGAAATGTTTTCCACTCAGTTAGATAAATCATTTGACGACGTAACACTACGAAGCCTTTAGTGAAAAAAGATATCCACATCAATGGTAATTTAGCAATTATTTCGGCGGTATTTCAGTTCGGTTATTGGACTGAAATGAGATACATTTTATACGAGTTGTTCGAAGAACAGTATTTTACTGTAATAGTATCATCCCTAGATTAAATGACTGTCAGTGAGTTTACAGTCAAAAGGTATCAATGCATCTAGGGGCATGTAAAACGGAATACATAATTCAAAATTGTATCGTGAGAAATGAAATTTCTGTCGAGATTTGTCTACTATGTTTGACTAAGAAAATTTCATAAATGATGTTCATTTCGAGATTGCTATTGATTTGAGATATTATCCCTTTGTTAGTATGCTATATTTCTAAAGATATAAATATATATTTACTTTAATAATATTGACTTAATATTTCATCTCAGCTGAGTGTAATAAACATCCACAATAATTTTAATATTACCCAGTGATTCGATTAGGTTTGACTTCGATTCCGAAAAAAGTTTTTGTCAAATACAATCTTTTCCCTTTCAACAACAATTTTATCTTGGAAAACCTCTCTCAGTCATATTGGGGTGTTTTTTTCGGAAACGACTGGAATTAGATTGTAGATTTTCTTCAACAAGTTGTCAAATATAAATAAGCATAATTAAGAATATGATTAAAGAACATCAAGGGCATTCCCACATCTGTTTATTGCAATGAATAGAGAGGGACATTATTAGCAATGTCGCACAAAGGACTCCGGGACGTAAAGTTAAAGTGACACAGAGTATCTTTCTTAAAATTTTATTTGGTTTTGATGAGCTACAAAATATCTAATATTCTGATTGAAGTTCATATCTCATCTCTGGACTTGCAAATATATCCATTTATGCATAATATCTCTAAAATGCTTGATTTTTTGGAAAAATCAAGAAAACATCTCAAATACGTTTAATATTCGAAATTATGCATCCAATTAATCTACCTAATAAACACTATCGAATCGAATATATCTTACTGTCAGCTTATGACAAGTTTTCAAAATTAGGTTTGGCGAATTTGCGCGCGCCACTCGAGCCACATTGTCCGGTTTTCGATCAAAACCCCGACTTTGAATGGCCGTATTTTCGCTCTAATGTACTGATTGACCTTTAACTTGTTATTTTCAGTAACAGTTAGTGGTTCCTGATGTAATAATATCAATTTCAAAATTTGACATGTGTGATCCTATCAACATACTCTGTTTCTCTTTAAACCACGATCAACAATAAGATGGCAATGACTTCAACATACCAATGCACATACATATATATTTCATATCAATTACCATCATTTTCTCAGAAAAAACTGTTCGATTACCTTAGAGAAGAACACAAAATAAGCTTAATGTTAATGTTAATCTGTTAATCTTAATACCAACCACTAAGTACCTTGAATAAAATATCATCTAAACTGCTTTAAAAAAACGTTCAAATAAAGTTCTTATAATCTATCTAATTTTGTGCTTTAAAGATATATTCTCGCTTTTACAATTCAATACAATATATTAACGTAATTGAAATTCCATTTTTTGACAATTTGTTCTTAAAGTATAAAAGTATACATAATTATTCATTTAAGCGAGAGTAAGTTAACATACGATATTACTAGATGTAATAGACATGTACATTTGAAAATAATGAGCGATTTATTTCGTGTCAATTTAAAGGTAGCTCAATTCTATCTTTATGGAGTTTCGGTCGTTGAGAAAAAAACAAGATTCGCGACCTTAATCCAGTCTTGATGACGCAGTTTCCCGCCAATGTCTGACTCACTCTTCTCATGAGTTGTAAAAGACCGACTGATAGCAACATCGGCGGATAGAACGAGAACATTAAAACATTTAGCAAATATTGACAACAAATCAAGTCCAGAAGAAGTTTCGACCCCATTTCGATCATGGTGGTTGCTGAATGGGATGGCCTGGGGCCGTTGAGCTAATGGCCATTGAATGACTTCGGACCAGAAACACTTCAGTGTGCTGTGTCCCCAGAGTAAACCAAACCGTTGCGTTTTGAAACCATTTCATACGTCGGAGGTCCTCGATTGCAGTTGATTCTCGATGGAGTGTCTTGTTGAGTTA
The DNA here is from genome assembly GCA_916613615.1 of Steromphala cineraria. NCBI lineage: Eukaryota > Metazoa > Mollusca > Gastropoda > Trochida > Trochidae > Steromphala > Steromphala cineraria. The sequence continues at coordinate 40,057,863 of OU744726.1, forward strand.
TTCAGCCAATTGTACAAGTCATATCAAAGCAATAGAAAAGCCAAACTTTTTTTTGCTGAGGGATCGTTGGCATTTCCAATCGGAACATGCTTCGAGCGATTATTTAAGTCAATTGAAGTGCGGAGGGGAAATATCAATTTCCTTCCTGTTGATAAAACTTTCATCGAATGGCTTTCATATCGATTTTAATTTACTCGCTCGCAGAAAGCTGAAATTAGGATTAACCCGAAATCATTTGAGGGCAAGCCCCGGGTGATTGAGAAGGGTCTATGGAGGAATAAAGGGGACCAAGAAGGACTTTAGGGGATTGAAAAGGGGACGCGAAGAGAGGGGTTAAGGGGGAGAGATTTTGAATCATAAACAGGCATGAACTGTGTGACTGCTTTCGTAACGGTGTTTTTCTCCAGTATGAAATTACACGACTTTCATATCTCATAAATTGATGTTCATTTATGGTCGTTTTATTCTGACAGAATCTTTTTTGCATAATTGTGTGACCTTTCTGTATAGCCTTAGAGTCCACTGGTTGTTAACTGCTTTACGAAACATATTATATTTTTGTGAACATATATTGATAAAGGTCTACATTTGGTTACAAATGATTGATATATACATTTTATTTGCTCATGACTGTATCGATTACATAAATATCAAATTTACGAATATATCCTAGCCTTTTCGGGTTGCATTGGATCGACATAAATATAATCAACAAATTCAACAACATCATCATCGTCGTCGTCGTTGTTTTCATCATCATCATAATCATCACCATCACCATCATCATGATCACATCATCTCAACCACACAACCAACACCATCATCACCATCATCAGCATCATCAGCATTATCATCATCATCATCATCATCATCATCATCATCGTCATCAGCATCATCGTCATCAGCATAATCATAATCGTCGTCGTTGTGTTTTCCTTACAACATCATCAATGGTACCGTATGCACACAGATATAATGAACAGATATAAATGAGATGTGAATTGGTACGACTAGATACAGTGTACTTTTCTTCAGAGTCAAGTATTGATAAAAAATTGAAAAAATGAAAATATCTTTTCTAGAAGTCTATGAGAAGTATTGAGAACATCAAGAAACTTTAAAAAAAAATTACTTCTACATCACATGATTTGTAGGACATTGAAACATATAAATAAACATAATCCAACGGAAATGATGACTGTTCTTCAATTTCTATTCTCTTTATCAACATTATCAAATAGAATTAATATATTTCATCAGTTGCGACCAAATATTATAAAAATATTTTATTGTCAAAATTCATACTAATACCAGATATCAGAAAATACACGTGATATCATGTTTTGTTAAAAGAAGTTAGTTTCTGTTACAAAGTAGAAACCAGACATAAAGAATGGTTTAACAGACTTCCAGGGATATCATTAGATTTTTAAACATTGGGTCTTTCATAATCTAACCCCTGCCTCAAAATTAATTACAGTTGATGAAAACATGGTTCACGCTTCGTTAATATTCCTCATGCTCGGCGTTATTTATACATGTTAATAACAGACGAAAACAACAAAGAAAAAAGAACAAACGTGGTTGGATAATTTTCATAAAAACTTTTGAACGGTTACCCAACCGTTAGATTTGAAAGCTTTTGTCAGATTTGAAAACATTAATCAACTTCGTGCATATGACAAAATTGATTAAATATTGAATGGTTGGTTTAATTTGTAGTCACAACTATGAATAATGTAAGGCAACGTTCCAATAAGCCTATACTTTTATAATGAGAACAATGAACAAAGAAACATGGTTAATTATTCAAAGCATTTGTGGTATCAATTAATTTTCCTGAACGTACATAGTTCAAAATAAATTATTATTTTTGTTAATATCGTTTTATTATAATTCACGATTTAATGTTATTTAGAAACACGTTTTGCTGAAATTAAAAATTAATTTTCATTGATATGTTTTAAAGATTTGATAAGGTACTGTCAATGATTGTTGTTTAGGAAGTTGTCACTCTAGGTAACTTTAAATAATGTCTTTCTTTATATTAAAAAATGTAAAAATCTTTACCAAGTCCAAAACAAGTTAGATTTCCATATTTAGAAATTGAGTTCAATAAATATCTCAAAATATCGCTCAGTGTCTGAGCTTTTTGCATTCAGACGAATCTCGGCGAATTTCCAAAAAAATAAAACAATATATCACTTTTACAATCCCAAATATTGCCCCAAACTGTGTAATATTGGTAATGACCCTAATGGGCCCCCATAACTCCTCAAGCCCGCCGAATGAAATGTCGCCAATAAAGAACCGCTGAACGTTGCTGATTTAATATGCACATTGCAAAATTCGGTCCAGGATAACAACTTCACTTTGCTAATAACATACGTGTGCCTGTGAGGTAATTAAAAACGATATTGGACCAGCGATGCCACTCATCCCCCTCTCCCCTCAAACCCTTTCTGAGCCAACCCTTCTCATCCCACACCATCGTTTCATGCAATTGAAGGAAATACCTATTTGAAAATTGACACATACTATATAAAAGAAAAGTTAGTACTGCTCATTTGTCAGTTAGGATAACCTTTCTATGCCTCTGTCTCTGTGTATGTGAATCTTAACATGAAGAAGGATGCATACAATGCAATGAAGAAGGGACAAGAACTAGCCCAGAAACGTCGTGTGAAATAATAAAGAAGTTGTCATCCATATAATTGCCACTACACCAACTTCTAAATGCTCTTGAAGAATTTCAAAAGGAGCCAATATAATGTATAGACAACTTCTTTAGCGACGTTTCGACATAAATACTAATGTCGAACTCAAGCATGAGATTTCATTCTTCTCCATCTCGACGTCTATATCAAGATCTAAAATGAATTTGTCTGTTTTGCAGAAATTTTAATTTTGAAGATCCAATTTTCAGTTTTTAACACAGTACAAGCAGGTTTCCAACGACTACAAAACCGTCAAGGATGCTAACTTTAATTAAAGTCGCTTGAGTGATGCAATGAAAGCTGTAGCAGATGTGGTATCGTTCTTTAAACCTTGGAGATTGTTAATTGCACATGGAAGTTCATTTGACCTCGGGTCAAGCCATTTTGACTTCAGATCAAACTCGACGATTGTGATCTAATCTTGGCGTGACAGAAAGGCATGTTAGATCGCTATGGCCCGCTTACTAAGCCAAGCCTGTCATGAAAGCCCTTCGTTTGATGAAAGAGACATCTTGGATTAAACTTGAGCGGAGGAATATGAGCTGTTCCGATATGATAGAACACATTTTCTGCTCCAGACGAAGAACTCACTAAAATCTCTTCCTACGCACCGTAAAATAGTCCAGGTTTAACTGTTTACAGCTCTGCGGTAATTCTTTTGTATCAAATTATGTACTCTTGTATTACGCTCGTAAAGTATTAGGGAATCAATATATTACGTCTTGGTAATAATCAGTACCACGAGCATTTTCTGAGTCACTTTTTGTATATCTATAAATCATAATTTTGTTGAAAAAAAAGATAAACACATTTACCTGTTTATTTATCCTTTATTTGTTTATAGCGACTTTATTGTCAATTCTATTAATTATATAGAAATACCAAACGCAGTCTCTGACATTTTGTAACTTTTTTTATCGCCTGTAATGATATTTTCTCCAGCAAAGTTTCTTAAGTTCTTTTAAGGAGCATATTGTTTGTAAATTTCCTATTATGCAAAACGATTATTCCCTACAAGAGTTTAGTTACCAAATATTAACATAAACTGAAGAACAAAAGAAAGTCCACACCACAGCTTGATTCGATTTATTCAATATGTTGAAGACATGTGAGGCATTTGATTGTCTCACGATCATAAGAACATATATCTGCAGAAGGTTGAACGAATACATTGGTGTTTATTTTATATCATAGTATGTAGCCAGGGGTAAAAAGAAAATTACACTATCATGACCCCCACAACGTTTGGAGTTTTGTCAACGTGTGATGAATGGGGCTCATTTACTGATTATAACACAGAACATATCTTATATTATGTCGATAAACATTTTTTTAAATGTTGATTAAAATGGGATTTTGTTTTTAAAAGAAATCCAAAACCCCTATGCTGTATTCTTTGAATGATTATAACTCTGCTGTAATTTACAGTTTTAGAATACAGCGCCAAAAACTTGAAATATTTTAAACTTAAAATCCTACATATGATTAAACTTACTGACATGTGTACTTTCTTTGGTACCTCAGTTTATCTAATCAGTATATCCAAAATAATTAAAGTTAAACAATCAATTATAAATATCGTCTTTGTTGAAGACAATGCACATCTCCCACTCGGTCTGATATAGTTGATATAGATTTGTGGACGGGTCTGATATGGTTGATATAGATTTGTGGACGGGTCTGATATGATTATGAATGTATGGGCCGGTTTATTATGGCAGATATGGATTTGTGAATGTTTCTGATATGGCTGATATGGATTTGTGGATCATTCTGATATGGTGTATATGGATTTGAGGGCTGGTCTGATATGATTGATATGGTTGTGTAGACGGTCTGATATCGTTGAGATGGATTTGTGGACCGGTCTGAGATGGTTGATATAGATTTATGGACGGGTCTGATATGGCTGATATGGATTTGTGACCGTTTCTGATATAGCTTATATGGATTTGTGGATCATTCTGATATGGTGTATATGGATTTGAGGGCTGGTCTGATATGATTGATATGGATGTGTAGACTGGTCTGATATCGCTGATATAGATTTGTGGACCAGTCTGATATGGTTGATATGAATTTGTTGACTGGTCTGATATGGTTGATATGGATTTGCGGACCTGGCGGCAATATGGATGACGTGTCCTTGCCTCTATCACGCTTGCAAATCACCCGAGTCATATTATTGATAGATACATGATTACTTATATCAATAGGCATCTGACTGCTTTTTTATGGAAAGTAGAAGGTCACAGAGAAGACCCCCTGACACTAACCCTATAGAACAGTACTCAGGTTAGAAACGAAGCGAGGTACGAATGAAAGTTTATATCCGATTACAATGAAAATAACCCGGATATGCACTTCTGCCGTCATCGTAATTCAGTTAAAGCTGTGGAAAAATGTATAGTTACACAACTTTTACAATGATCAGGAAACAGGGCTCAAAATGATCAAATAATTGACGCCATATTAAATTGACCAAGTAGGGTGTAGACCCACCTTGGGTACCAATAAGTGCCTGACAATGTCTTGAAAAGATCAGGAGATGTATCCAAAATGAGTTGTTAAAGAACAAACGAAAAGTAACGTCCACCAGACCATTATGAAATCCTTTCAAAACTCCCCAAATCACACGAAGAATTAATGCAGGAAGAGTTAAGAAAAGTAGCTGTGGTGATATCACCCTAGCTTCTTTTTCACAGCATACAGCACACTTAACAGTTGAAAACTCGTTGAAGAATTGTACTTATTTTTTTGGGGAAAAATCATCTGAGGCTTGAACAATTGCTTTTCTTTAGTTTTTAATCAAAACACTAAAGGTCGTATACGATATCTTTGAACAAGTAAATGTTTAAAATGTCTTTGATAACTTAGCCTAAAAACTCTCAACAGTGATCACAGTTAAAACACTATAGGGATCAAACTTCTTTCAATGGGTTCAAAAAGGTCCGACGAGTTATCTCCCATGATAAATTATGTACGTTATGAGTTTGGTGTAGAGAATTTTCTTGACAGGCTCAACTAGTTTGTAAATTATATAATGAAATAATATCAAACCATTACATATAATTACCATTGATATTTACGATGATTCAAATATATATATACAATTTAAGGTAGGAAGGACCAAATGAATCTTCTGAGGGATATAACCATTTCGTGTAGTGAATACATGTGAACAAGAAAACAATTAAACATATTTCAATAAAGTTAAGGTCATGCAATCAATGTTGCTTCCTACCAGGACGTTTTGCTTCAGAATAAGAATTTCAAAGCTAACATGCTATCAAGTAAATATCAACGTGTTTTCAAAACAATCTGGGCACCAAGAGAACTTTGTAGATTTAGGAGGATCTTTCAAAGGAGTCAGGAGTCGTAAGGAACAATAAAGATTCAATATTAAATCATATCGTTTGTAAGACAGTTCTTAATTTCAATTGTAATGTTAGATTTTTTTAAAACGGGCATATGGGAAATATGACATTTGTCAGGTGTGAAGGGGTAAGTGTATGGTATTGCAGGTGAAGTTATTTACAGATATGACAGGTACACTCCGGTAATAAATGTCATATTTATCCGACACCTGTGGGAGTACCTAATAATCTTTTTCATCTCTCCGATATCCGTGACAGATAATTCTGATTAAGTCGAGGCAGCGGCGATTCAGTCATCTCCGTACAATATAAATGACACCGACTCGAGCGTATCTTAGTGCAATAGGAGTTCTTTCATCAATACGGGCAATCGCCTAGTGTGCCGTTTCCCTCTTTCTATTAGTGCCACCTGCAAATTTCGCACCTTTATTAATCTCGACCTGACAGGTATTGCCTCGTGTAAACATACCTGAACCTCGGTAATATCTACAAAGCATGTTCAAGGGTACAAGAAGCCAGGAGTACCCCAGGCGTCCTCGACCTGTCGTATTTAGACACCATTGCTCACAAAATGGATTCCTGCACTATCGTGGGCTGGCCAGATAACCCGTGTCGTCTGCTCTCTCAAGTGCCGATATCGTCTGATTTTCTAACCTACGGCACGGACATGATAATATTTTCAGATTGCAGGATTAGCTGTATTCATTTGAGCTGCCCAGGACACCGTCGGTTGAGCAGAAACCAACCTCAAATTGTCGTCTGCTACAGTTCCCGCCATTACGCTTAATCCGTTATTGCTTCACCTTTGCCTTGAAAACAATTATAACAGATGTGTCAAAACAAAATAATGAATCAACCTGGTTTTTTTTATAACAATGCTTTAAATCTTAGGTTCATTTTTATGTTGTTGATAAAAAAAGAGATATATATATAAACAATGCCCAATTTATCAAAATATGGCCAAAAGGAATGTTGGTTCACCAATAGGAACTGGTACAATTGCAGAAAATGCTGGTTTCAGGTAAAGATGGAGATTGGTGAAAACTTGAAATATGAATAGCTGCTACCATGTTTTATTCACAAGGTAACTAAAGGCATAGTCCTAAATATTATCTTGATGTAAATTCCAATAGGTCCTTCTTTCAAGTACTTATAATTAGGCCTATCGCATTTGGCACAGAGACTAAATATCACTGTTATTTATAATCCCCTGTCTTAATCCTGTACCTTTCTATCAATGACATTTATGAAAATTTTCTCGTTATATAATTGCCAATTGAAAATCAAACAGTGTTGCAAATGCAGGTAGCCTAAGTGTTGGTGATACTGATAGCATTTAAGTTATTTTCATCAATAAAACATTTCGGAAAAAAACATTTATAAACTTTAACAGACGAAATGTCTGGACTTTTCCTAAAGAATGACAATATCTATGTACCTGATTAACTAAGTTATATGGTTTTATTAGTATGATCATTGGAATAATTGTTGGCTTTCAGCATTAGTTATCTGGTTCAGTCCGCCCTAAAGAAATACTAATCTGTATATATTGTGTTCTTTGGGGCAAGAAAAAGAAGACTTGCTTGTTCAGACATGTGGTTATAAAATATATCGTAGATGCTTTTCAATATGCTTTTAATGCAATGTCCAAATTTTTCCACTTCTAATCCGACGGAATCCCTCAGAATCTGGTAGAGAAAGATATCACAAGTTTTCATCCTTACGAATAGGGTTAATGTATGAATTTGCCACACTTAATTATTATAGAGGAGTCTCTCTCTTGAAACAGCTAATTATGCTATAACTTAATGATAAATTCAGTTTTTAGGAAGTCATGGTTTGCTTACATTACTGTTTTAGGACACTTATTCACGTGCAGCCATTAACATTAAATGCAATGTGTGTCTATTTAAAATAGCTTATACAAACAAGATGCTCCTACCTCATGTAAGAATCTCGATCTCTGATTGGTTCACGTGACCCTGGATAATATAAGTTATAACATTGCTTAGCGGGTAACATAGGTATTTATTATTCCCGCGAAAGGTTTTATGCAACGAGCGGAACCAATGAACCAATCACGTAAAAATAGAGCCATTGGCTCTGTAGCTCATCAGGCTTCATCATCAATTATGCTGTAGAGTGTGGCCAATGTGATTCCCCCTTTGTAGAGGCCACAGGGTCCCCAATCATAAAATTAAGTATATATAGGCGACAAGTTTCAGTTTTCTAGACCTTATACTTCAGGAGAAGAAGATGAAAATAGATTTGAAGAATGTCCTGTTGCCTTTATTAGGGGCAACAGGGTCACCAAAGCTACAATTCATCATCATCACTAGTCAAGGAGTCTGTACACAAAGTTTCAGCTTTCTAGGCCTCATGGTTCTGGAAAAGAAGATGAAAATAGGTTTTTAGGGTGTGGCCCCTGTGGCCCTTATTAGGGGTCACAGGGCCACCAAAGCTACAATTTATAATCCTCACTCTTCAAAGAGGCTATACACAAAGTTTCAGCTTTCTAGGCCTTATGGTTCTGAAGAAGTAGATGAAAATAGGTTTTTAGGGCGTGGCCCCTGTGGCCCTTATTAGGGGTCACAGGGCTACCAAAGCTACAATTTATAATCCTCACTAGCCAAGGAGTCTGTACACGAAGTTTCAGCTTTCTAGGCCTTATAGTTCTGGAGAAGAAGATGAAAATAGGTTTTTAGGGTGTGGCCCCTGTGGCCCTAATTAGGGGTCACAGGGCCACCAAAGCTACAATTTATAATCCTCACTAGCCAAGGAGTCTGTACATAAAGTTTCAGCTTTCTAGGCCTTATGGTTCTGGAGAAGAAGTCGAAATTCCACAAAGTTTACGGACGGACGGATGGACGGACGGACGGACGCCGGACACCATGCCATGCCATAAGCCCATCGGGCCTTACAGGCCAGATGAGCTAAAAAGCGTGCAAATTGAACTTATTTATACCCCGCCATGAAAAAAGCGTGCAGATTGAGCTCCTTGAAAAGTATATTTCGTTGAATACATTGATGTTACTTTTGCTCAAATAATATGTAGCTTTATGCAAACTACAGTCAAAGTAACTGCAAGCTATATAAATGCAAAAAAAACATACATGTACAGTTGAACCAGAAAGAAAGTACCCCCTTTCTAGAAATTTCTAGAAATTTTCTAGTACGTATCTAGAAAATTTCTAGAACGTATCTAGAAATTTTCTAGTGCGTATCTAGAAATTTTCTAGAACGTATCTAGAAATTTTCTAGTGCGTATCTAGAAATTTCTAGAAATTTCTAGAAATTTCTAGAAATTTCGAGTTTTTATTTTTTGCAAGATATTCAAAATCTAATCAAATGTTTCAAAGCTGTTTATTAAATCTTATATCATGTGAAAATATGAAGTCTGTGAGTTTACTAGAAACGGAGATATTCCATGTTAAAGTTTTTCTCCTCTACAATCTGCCCTCATTATAACGCCCCTGCTAATCAGCTGTCATGCATGGCTAACGCGCTACATAACGGGAGCTTACAGGCTTTGTCGCTGATTAAATCACCATTCATTGTTTACTAAGATAGCTGTCCACAACAAAAATTTGTTTTGTAATATAAAGAATGCAGATATATAACAGACAGACAGATTATTTATTAACGTCTTCCCTCAAATGATATAAAAATATTTTTAACATTTATTTATTTATATTAAACTTTTTTCTCACGAAGTGCGACTCGAGTAATCTGTCACTTAGTTACCTCCACAATAGTAAAGTTATAAACATAACCTTAAACGATCGGAACGTTGCATTTAATCTGTAGGCAGAGAGATATTTTATTTTCAGTGTCACATCATGATTACAGAAACGAACAGCGTCGTATGGAAAATAATAAGTAATGAGTCAAGATTATGGAAAACAAATTCATACAGAAATACAGTACAGAAATACAATGCAGTAAATAATTTGTACATTGCATAAAATCAATTCTTCCTTTCACTAAACTTATCAAAACAAGAGAATTAGTGAGCAAGCTCACGTTTTATACCCCCGCAACCCTAAGAGATTATAGAAACTAAGATACTACACTTAGTAAGGATTCCTACAAATATGCAAAACTGTTTTTATTTGTTTAAAAGTCAATGAAAATGCAGATATAGACTTCCTGATTGCATGTAAGCTATATAAGCTCTTATGAAACTAACAATGTATTTTTCAGACATTTATGATTCTTATATAGTCACTATTGTATTAATAAAATCTTCAATGTCCTTTCAATGTGACTGTATCATAAGAAAGAAGTTAACCATAAAAAAAATACTGAGAGTACATCAACGTGCTCATCTGTACAAATAATATCAGAGTTAAGAGGGGAACAAAAATGACTTCCTCAAAGAGTCACTTTTACAAGAAAGAAATCGAAATCTAAAAATAATAATGAGAGTGGGTCCGACTGAAATATACAAAAGGCATATCTAGGGACCATAGCCATAACAGATATACAGTTTTATCACATTGGAAGAAATAGCATCAGAGTTAAGAGGGGAACACAAATGACTTCCTCAAAGAGTCACTTCTACAATTAAGAAGTTGAAAATCTAAAATAATGATCATGGCATCTGACCAAAATTAACAAAAGGCACATCTAAGGACTGTAGGGATTACATATATAAAGTTTTGCGACATTTGAACATAAAGTATTCGAGTTAAGAGCGGAACAAACGGATTTCCTCGAACAGTCACTTCTACAACAAAGAAGTCAAAAATCTAAAAAAACAATGAGACAATCTGGCCAAAATATACAAAAGGCACATCTAGGGACCATAGTGATTAAAAATATGAAGTTTTGTGACATTTGAACAAAAAATATCCGAGTTATGAGCGGAACAAAAATGATTTCCTCAAAGAGTCACTTCTACAACAAAGAAGTCTAAAATCTAAAAAAATAAAGAGGGCATTTGACCGAGATATACAAAAGGCACGTCTAGGGACCATAGTGATTACACATATGAAGTTTCGTGACATTTGAATAGTATTCGAGTTATGAGCGGAACAAAAAGTGTGACGGACGGACGGACAGACGGACGGACGGACGCGCTGACCGCTATATACCCCCGACTACTTCGTAGCGGGGGTATAATAATACACACTTTATGACATCTTTTCAACCTCTGATAGAAACTAAACATCATTTTTATGACAGACATAGTTGTTTCATCATTGTAATGCAAGAATCGTGTAAACAGAATGACTCAGATACTTACGATATTGAAAAGTCAAGCTTAGCATACAACCATTATCAGCTGCCGCTAAGTTTTATCTAGAGTAAACATTAACTTTATCTTACAAATTATACTACCTTCATTTATATAATCATATTGCTTTTAACTTTTCATTCAGTTAATCTAGACTTTATTTCCCATATTGCTCTGAACTAGGTCATAAGAATTGAACGTCCCCTTTTTAACTCAGTACGTCTAAACATTCACACAATTGATAACGGGTTAGCCATTAAGAATAATATATATTTTATTGCACCGACGGAAAGCTTTAATGAGTGTAAAATGGCTACTTGTAGCTAGTTGCAATAATAAAATAAAAATGATGATACTGTATTGTCCGACAAAGGAATTTGATTAACAACAGTGAGAAGCAGCATGTTAAAGACAATGAAGGCAAATGGAGAAATGAAATAACTTAAAAACACAGCATCAACGGAACTACCGAGGGTATCTCTTGTGCGAAACAAAATTCAAGATAACATTCCAGTTTGTACATATGTCATATAAGTGTACATGATATGTATACAGCCTCGTTGAGACAGGAAACATTTTGTTTGATTTATAATTGTCAACTTGATACATAGGGGCGCAGAATTGGACAAAATCATAAACAATGACCGGCACCATCAGTGTGAAAAGCCTGGCAACGGCAATAAAACATGATTGCAAGGCATTTTAAGTAGTATTTTGATTTATAATATGTATAGGTGCGGATATTTTATCAAAAATAGTTTGTATCAACAGTTTTGTAATTATGTCGGGTTTGTTCGTGTGATGTCGCCAACTTCAAAATGTCGGACCTGATATCCATAGGACAGTCACATTGATGTCGATAATATCTCTCTGATATACAAGTACGCACATCTATTTATTCGATGCATAAAGCATGTAATGATTTAATGATGTTTTCTCTCCCATAGCACTGGGTCAATAATGGAGTCATGCTATATTAAAGGGTCTAATACAAGATGACGTAGATTTTCATTTCTAATATGTAGCTGCCTTCATGCATTTAGTGTAACGTACAGTGTATATCATACGCTGGGTCTTATCATTAAGACACTGTATATTGGTAAAGCACACATTCGGGAAATACACATACTTTTGCATATGCGGCAATATACATGTATTACCGGTAATACATGCATAACAAGGTCATGCGACTTGTTATTTGCCAGTTGTTTAAACACTAGGATAATTCATACAGTTCATCTCTCACATCAAAGTGTATGGTGCAAGAAACACCGAAGCCGAGTTATGTAATAAGGTCAATTATTGTATGTGTGTCACCAGTCTAAAATACGTAATACGCTGGACTTGAAAGAGGTCCTTTCATCAAAGTCATGTTGACCCGCCATTTTGAGTTGTTTTAATTGCGTTAAATGATACAAAAGGACTGTATTGTTGTTATAATTGTTTTAATGCTAAATTATTCGCGTTTGATTTTACAAACTATATAAAATTACATTGATAACTTTCTTAGTCTTCTTATCAATTCATACAATTAAACATATAGCAGAAAGATATCAAAATGTTAGGGATGAGACTCTTGTAATCTTTCATTTAACTGATGACTTCAGAAAATACAAACACAATAATTAAAAGCTGTTTCACAAGCAATGAGGCATTTCATAAGCAAAAAAAGTCAGTTACCTTTAGAACTGATTACGGGTTTAGTACACAATTTACTGTCGTCATATATATCGTCTCGGGTATACTGATATCAAAGAAAGAAGTTTTTTTAATTGTACATTCACTTTACAGGTTTAGAGGGATAGAGCACAATTATATGTAAATTTGACAAGTTTTAGAGTTATTGAAATACAACCGTCAGTAAATATGTTTGCGCTATTTTCTTATTGTTTCGCTTGTTGTAAAGGTATGCAGATAAAATGCATACATGTATGAACAAACGTACATTTGTAACTGTGTCTATTTATCTGATTTGATAATGGTAAAAATATTTATAATACATGGAAGTAATCCAGTGCTAAATTACATGCATGTATATGCAAAATACAATATTAAATGGCTGATTTATACCTTTTGTTATACATAGAGAGAGAGAGAAATTGTTTATTTTTGTCTCATCCCTTACATTCAAAAATATTTCAATAATGCATACATTAAAAATGTAAAAGCCGCCAAAAGGCTACAAGAGACAATACATTAGGATCACATATAACACTGTAATACATATAAATGAAGAGAAAAAAAAAATAAATAGATAAAACACACCGACACACACCTCACAATAATCCATATCAATACATATTTGCAAACATACAGGCTTACGAGCATACATACATCCATTAATACATGCGTACAGTACATACACTAAACTGCTGTGGCAATGGATTTGATGTGGTGTATATTGGACAGCATGTAAATAGTCTTATCAAGAGAAGATAATCTGTGAAAATACTGGTCACATACATTAAGTTTATAAAATAGCCCAGATCTTATTTCTTTGTAGAAATTGCACTCGACAAGAAAATGAACCTCGTCCTCTATAGAATTACTATTACGTATCTCCCCAATTTGATAAGCAATAATCTAGCAAGCAGAACTTGTTAATATGTTGCGTCAGAAGACAAAAGATCGTACGGAGGAAACTGCATATTTTACAAAACAAACTCGTATAATGTCGGCTATGCATGCATGAAACATACAATATTTTCCAAATTGAATCAATATTTTATGACTTTAAGGACATCTTACGAAATGAGAATTATTATCTAAATTCTTTGAAATACGTAATTAAAGGAAATAAAGAATATTCTACCGTTTCTTCTCGTGATCATCGATTTAGTTTTGTTCTAGGGTTTGGACACAGTGATCCTAAGAACAAAACGTTTATCAGACGTTTGTCCTCATGAACATTTGAATTGTCATAAAATCCACAGCCCTTCTTTGTGTTTTCTATCGTCTTCTTCTTCCTCGGTAACGATCTTATCAATAATATTGTGTATGTTGGAGCGGATTAAACTTGAGTAAAATTTTACAAAACAGCTACAGAACTAACTTACGACAAGCACATATCACTTTCATATCTTGATATCTTTTAAATAAGTTATTGAATTGCATTTTCAGATTGTTCTCTAAATACGATATTATTGTTATAAAATGGTAACAAGCGTTACCAGATGATAGCAAATGCAATTAACTCAGCGAACCGTATCTCCTGAACACGCCAGCGGTCGCTCAAGTGTAATACACAAGTAGTGCGGGATGTCAAGACATAAGTTTCAATAAACAGTTAAAGTTACACAATACACATTCGGATTCTAGAGAGGGACAGGAACGCTAATCTTTTCCTTAGATGATAGCGCAAAACTACATTATGTAATTCAGTTTATGGCAAGCGGACATGCCTGTTACCGCGCAGTGGTAGTGGGATGTAAAGTCATTGTGTGAAAGTGAAATTTGATTTCCTAAATTCATTCAAGTACGCATCTTGTTTTGCATTTGGAACTATTTAGACAATCACTAAATACACTTCACAACGTTACATACGAAACATGGGTTCGAACCCGTGACCAGTTGGATTCAGGCCCAGTAAGCCAACCCGTTGACCACGGAGGTCAGTTGCAGACAATGGATTTCATACTGTCTTCATATTTCTTAAATAAACGTCATTGGCACCGAGTGTACATCAACGGTTAGTTAATGCTTTTGTACTTGTTTGCTGCTCTTTTTTCAAATGTTTGTAAAATTTTGCATTGACTATTTGTATGTACAGACCAATATATATCTATATTTGTAATGTTCGCCCCAAAACCAGTTCGGCCCAATTAATATATGATAAACTCATACCAATGTGTATGGTTTGATATGATTATATATGTGTAGTTGGTTATGTATAACAAAGAAATTTATCATATTACGCATATATTAGGACCTATTATCTTCCTAATGCTTGATTAGATTTACGGTACGACAGCGATATTCTCGCATGATTTCCAGAAATGTCGCATGTACTTTCAACCCTATTTATATTTTGTTTGATTGTTCAATTGAACTGTTAAGTCAACTTATCTTAATATGATAATAAACTGTCGGGAAATAGAAAGTAGTCAGTGTAATGTTTGCATGCTGTTACAATACCCTCCCCTTCAAGTATTGACTGTGCATGCAAGACTTCATGTGTTTAGAGCTTGCATCTCTGTAGGGAGGATAAAGGAACAGCCACCTAAATCATATGCACTGTAATGTAACATAGCTATACCTTGTCAATGCGATTAAATCTCCATCATTAACACCTTTTGTCTGATTCCCAGATACAAATGTCAATATAGAAGCAGATAACACGACATAAATCCACTGGTCAACAAGCGAGCAGCGTATTGTCGCGACAGTACTCAACACTCAGACAGTCCACTCCTCTCCCGTCCCCCACCCCACATTTCCAGCGAATACCTTGCAGTCACGGTTTAGGATTCGTAGCAATTCGTTAGTTAGCAATCTCCTAGTGTAACATTGCGTCATGGAGACATGGGAAAGTGTGCAGGTGTAAACACATGCTCTAGTTGCAGTAGGTTTCATTTTATCTGATCTTAATGAATATCTCTCAAAATGATTTGCTTTTGGTTCATTTCTATAAGATAAACTTTAATATATTTGTAAAGTATACATGTATGTAACAGAGCACTATTGTGTCAATGTGGATATAAAACCCGTGTTTCAAAATCGTAGTGGGGACTTCTAATCTCAAGGGCGTATTTCATAGTGCTTACCACGACTGATCTTAATCTGTATGCTTTGTTTAAGCTTTTAGAACTCCAAATTTGCAGTGATTGTATGATTGGTTTGGGTAAACTCGTCACAAGTCAAAAAACGAAAACGATCTACCCACAAGGCATACAGTCAGTAAGTAAGAAAAAACAAGTTCTGAATAAATTGTTCAGAGTAGACCAAGTCCTCACTTTAACCCATAACACGAATAAATGAATATAATTATGATGTTAAGGTTTTTAAAGTAAAGAAAGTGCTGAAAGTCTGTCAGTATGTCAAACTGTTAATGTTTCCGTTTTACTGATTACATATGAAATGATGCGCGTCATGATTTTGATGATAATGCAGAGGAATACATGGATGACAACTTCTTTGTTCATGGTATGCAACAATTCGACACAGATTGTTGTTGTGTACTTCTCAAGCAGTCGCATACGATGAAGTTGTTATCCATATAATCCCTCTGCATTATTGTTTTTCCAATTTCTAAAATACCTCTCAAAAAAGTTATGATTTTGATGCATTAAGAAAATGCGCATTGTTATTTTGCTGTAGGATAAACCTCACTTTGTACTCTTTTATCACAAGTAGGTATTTATTTTCATTGCGTACTTTTTGTAGCGTAATATACGCACAAATAATGGTTAAATTTAACTCTATTACGTGTATGTCATTTATCAGTTGTACATGTAACTTGTAATCGAGATCAATTTCATATCGTTCATATCATTTTGATACCGTCGACCCCTTAAATGTACCCCTAAACATACAAATTGGCATGATATGGCAATAGTGCAGTATCTGTGTTTCGACATGAATAAATATATGAACATTCTAATTGAACTGAAAACATTATTTTCATGAAAATCTCGTTGCAGTACTAATGTGTCATAGATCACATTGGACGGTATGATATATCTGTACTAGGTGAGGAATTTCTGTTGTTGCCCAAATACATACACGGTTGTATCGCAGCCACTTCATGTTCTAATATTTTAACAGATCGCAATTAATGATGACACAATTATAGCAGCCTAATATCTCGTTCAGTCTGAAATAACAAAATGGGTGTCCTTGGATTAACAGGATGATTGTGTAATATATAACAAAGAAAGCAGATGTTGGTTCAATATGCAAATAACTCAAGTCAACCGTATCTCCCGAACACGCCAGTGGTCGCTGCACTGTAAAAGGCTTTGAGTATGTCGGAATGCAAACCAATCAGCTCAATTAGAAGTTGAGTGAGAATACACATTCGGATTCTCGCGTGAAAGGAAGATTGGAAATACTATGTTATGTGATAGAGCTGATGACAGTGGTATGTTTATTACAGACCGTTGATTGCTGCGCAATGATAACGAGTGGAATGCAATTCTATAAATGAATGAATAAATTTAGTCTAAAAGTTAGACATTGAAATGAAACGGCTTATAAATCTATGAAAAGTTAAATAACATAAAAAGAAGACGAACTTTTCTTCACTTTCATTGAGCATTTGAGTCTCCTTGTTTAGGTTTTTACCTTATTTTAGGCCCTGGCTGGCAGACTAGAATATAGTATTTGTCTTACATATTGATAATTGATAATCATTACTTAATACACATAATCGAGAAAAACTACATTTCATTGTGATCTGAAATTATCACGATCATTGTAGGTTTTTTTAAGTTATCTTAACTTTTGTCTTCTATATCATAAATGGTTAATATAAAAAATATCTAATACGGTTTATATAAAAACATTGAAATATCTGCAATAAATAACATTGGGGAATCTCGGTTATATCTCGTGTATCTGTACTAAGTGCATATTGTCGTATCTTCTACGATAGCGTCTCAAAAGAATGGAAAATTAAATTGATGAATCAAAATGGAAAGATATGAAGACGAATAAACCAACATGCAATCCATAAAAACGGCTTAAAATAGATTGAGTATCCACTGGGTATACAGATGTTAATCTTAATCCAACCGTTTGGTCTAAATGACACTAAAAGGTATTGAAAATATGCATATACAAATGAAATTATGCAACACACCAGAAACAAATATCATTTCAGCTTACCCAAGTGTTTTACAGGCAGTTCCAGAAGCTGAAAATCCATTTTATAGTAATGAAAGGGTATTTTTATTAATCACTGATCATTCCGTATTAGTTAAACTCACTATAAGATTTTCGGTGAATGTATATTTCTTAAAAGTATTTGATATTCCACATAAACCTTTATCCTTAAACAACATTATGTTATTTATTGCATAACTCATAATTTTAAACATGCTTTGTTGGAGTGTTTATGTATAGATATGAGACGAGAATGAATAGATTTTATTTCTGTCTTTCTGACTATCTGTCGGTTTGTTTGTCTATGCACTCAAAGCCTTTTGATCCATTGGTTTATAAATTCAGAATAATCTTGGAGGTCCATATATTCTATTATGATTCTTATACGTCTGAAGATCTTTCTTGTATTTGTCACATTATTTAAATTCACGTGAGCCAAACATTATAAATAACGTGTTTTGATCGCGGACTATCGACTGTTGAAAAGAATGATCTGGATGTAAATCGGTTTTGCACGGTGATGAAGGTTGAAGGAATAAAGTAGCGATAATGATCGAAAACCGGACAATGACAATCGGCATCACTGTGAAATAAACTTC
This sequence comes from Steromphala cineraria, assembly GCA_916613615.1. NCBI lineage: Eukaryota > Metazoa > Mollusca > Gastropoda > Trochida > Trochidae > Steromphala > Steromphala cineraria. The sequence goes on from OU744726.1 coordinate 40,076,617, forward strand.
GATTTATGCGTACATGTGAAGCAGAAGATTTATGATTACATGAAACAACAGATTGTTATAAATGTTCGTAATCGACGGTCAGTAAACCACAAATAGAATTATAATGGTCATCAAATTATGCTTTTGATATGTGACGTTTGTTTAAAGAAATATTGGACGATCGAGGACGACATTCTACTGATTTAGGTTCATTAGTGATTGGATTGAGTTATATCTTTTTATAGTCTTAAGCCTCTGCAGAGGTGAAGATCTCCCGAATAACATCTTGAAATAGAGTTTCAGCGTGCTCCATGAATGGCTTAGGCTTTTGTGAGACAATTGCTTTGTTGAATGTTGTTAACTTAGAAATCGACTTTACTGACGCAATACAATATTGCGGGGATGTACATCTCTCACAACAATTACCTATACATAATTTATTGAATTCGATTCATAACCATGAAATCCATCAATTTGAAAGTTCATTAGCATATTCATTTTATAATGACTGCCAAATAAACAAATGGTATACATGCACTACCACGATATATTCGAAAATGAATTACGATTTGTCATACGTCACTCACTTTAATTTGTTTGTAATATACACATGTTATTATTATGTTACATATATTAATTATATTGGAGCGGTCTTTAAATTAGCTCTTTTGAGCTTGTTGGTCAATCCCTTTATGTACTTTTTCATGAATAAATATGTTTAAAGCATAACGCATCGTCTTTTAATTTACTTAGTACAACTACTTTTAGTTTACCTGACAGGCATTTTATGAGATTTGTTTGTCACTTGCCCGCTGCTAAAGGATCCATGCTTTTGATTTTACAGACAATCTTAATCATAATCAATATTAATTGTTATCATCAAGGTTATATTACTTACTTACTTTCTTAATGTTCATTATTTACAAAATGCTACAACTAAAAGAAACAGCATGTCTCGAAGCATCATGCTGACGAGACATCTAATTAGCGCCGATCAGTGACGGGCCATAAAGCAGTGTGTGCTATATTTAGATAGCCATCTGCAGTGAGGAGAGGCGCGTTAAAACGAGGAAGATCTATTATTAAATATCATTTATCTCCCTTTCTATTAATTGTATCATGTTGAAAATTTCACAGTAGGGAAAGTAAAGACAGGGATTTCAAAAAAGTAAAAATATTTGATGATTACAAAAAATGTAAAAACTCGAAATTTCTAGAAATTTCTAGAAACGCACTAGAACCGCACTAGAAATTTTCTAGATACGTTCTAGAAAATTTCTAGTGCGTATCTAGAAAATTTCTAGTGCGTATCTAGAAAGTTTCTAGATACGCACTAGAAAGTTTCTAGATACGGGGGATGTTTATTTATTGCTTAACTGTATATTGCCATAATTAGCTTATTAATCTAAGATTTGGTGTTTAAAATGTTTCTCGTAGAAAAAAATGTCAATATTGTGTCGCGGCTTTCTTGATCATTGCATATGAGAATCGGTTCACATTTATTCGAAATATCAGTACTCACTCTGTTTCGTTGTGTGTCTTGCAAGGAAAGTCGTTTAACATCGAAATTATGCTTCAGGAACTGTGTTCATAAAAAGAAATGTCTCTGACTAAGTGAGGCACTGACACGATTGATGATGTTGTTTTCAAAACAACACTTCCGGTTTCTGACCCTGACCTTTGTCATGTGCCTAAGCAGTTTTTAACCTTTTTAAATATGTGTTGTGTTTAAACATTCGGTTAGATAAATTCGTTATAACATTGCTTAGCGGGTTACATAGGTATTTATTTTTCCCTTGAAAGGTTTTATGCAACTCGCTTTCCGCTCGTTGCATAAAACCTTTCGCGGGAATAATAAATACCTAAGAAACCAGCTAAGCAATGTTATAATTTATAATATTTTCCAAGTATGCTCTTTTTAAAAGGATGTCACTGTTCAAATTGATAAGATTTATACTAGTATATGAAGTGCCATAAAATCCCCGCCTTTTCCAAAGCAGTTAGGGCTATCAGTCAGAACAAATCATGACAAGAGTACAAAACATCAAATAGAGGATCAACGATATAATATATTTTTTTCATTTAGTAATTTTTGTTTCTGTAGTTTTTGTTGTTGTTTTTCAATATTTCAATATTTTTGAGAATACAAACTTACACTTGAGAAACATATAGAGATTAATATTAGAGGAATTGTGTCATAAGACTTTTACAAAAAGAATGTGAATTTTTGTAATACCCGATTGAGAGTTTCATAAATGTTATATGATATAATAGTGCTACACTTATATAGTAAAATTACTAACTCATCATTTCTTGTTAATTACAGTAGCTTTAAGTCACTTTTAGAACAAGAAAATTATATTTCTAGTGGTGCATTAAGTAAAATCTTAATGCAAATTTTAATTCAATTTCAATGTCAATCACATAACTTGAATATACAAAAACAATTGTTCCTAAAATTTACTAGTCTGTAAAAATGTGATTTGGGACTGTGTGAAGAAGAATATCATCTTTTGCTTATATGTCCATTTCAGAAACGATGAAGATCTTAATTTATTCCAGCCTTTTATTACAGACCTCCTTCTACTGTTAAATTCCAAGCTCTTATGACGGTACAAAATACAACTGTTCTCAAAAAGATATGTATATTTTCAAAGCTGAGCCTAGGCTTATATAATTACTATTTCTTATTTCATATGGTTTAATAACGTCACAGACTAAAACTGACAGAAAGCTGTGCTACAAAAATTGTTGTTGTGATATGTGCACATGTGCTTATATTGAAAATATGTCACTGCTTGTTTTCAACCTTATGGGTAATAAACAATATTATCATCTAATCATAGAATTTGTCAATTGGATGATTTCATGTCTTTTCATCCAAAACCGTGTTCCACAGAAGATATCGCTTGTGGAAGATCAAGTGATATCTCCTAGGCGATATCGCTTTGACAGTAGATTTTGTACAATGCCCTGTCATCAGAAGGGACATGACATCATAAGCGTTTTGCATCACCAGTAATGATGTCACAATGCTATGACATCGTTAACACAATGATGTCACAATGCTATGACGTCATAAACACCATGACGTCACAATGCTATGACATCACTGGTTTAGAGTTTTAGGGCTATGCAGTGTTCAAAGTTGAACATTTTTCATGCAAATGTGATGAAAAATGATTTTGGATGATAAATAGAATCTCAACCTCATGTCTTCTGATATCAAATACATCAACACTCGTTGATAAAAGTAAAATATCCTCGGCAAGCCTCGGATATTTGTTACTTTTATCAACTTGTGTTGATATATTTGATATCAGAAGACACTTGGGTGAGATTCTCTATTTATTCTACACAAGGATGTACCTTACAAAGCAAAGATAACGTATGAGTATGTTAAGATAGCAATTTTTAAAAGATTTTTTAATATGATTATAAACAATAAGCAACACGAAAACCAGCAAAACAAGTTTTGAATAAAAAATGTTTATATAATTACACTAAATGCGCTTTCTCAAAAAGGTTTTCACATTCTTTCTTAGCCTGTCAAAAATATTTTAATCTCATAACCATAAACAAACAAACAATCAATATCATTGATTACCTTAATTAACAGTTTAACCTTCTTGCCAACAAACATACCTGACATTTTCCTCCATTACCACACCTCATACACTTAGGTTCATATTCAAAACCAAGGAAATATGGTATTCTGAACAGTGTTATAAATTATGGTCCTAGTTAGTAACATAACGAAGGTACATATGACATTTGCCTTATCTCTATGATATAACCTAAGATCGATAAATGCATATGATACACACATTGATATTTAGTAACTTTAACAATCAATTGTACACAGTTCATTCATAACTTCATAAGCAATGATTGATTTTCTTGGTACTTGGCAGTCTTAATTCTGCTCTCATCAAGGGAGGCAACTGTTCAAGGGAGATAACTACACAACTGGCTGAGGCTGAATCTGCTCTCCTGTTTCTGGAGATATTAACTGACCTCTTGCAGCCCTAAAAATAAAGGAAAACATGTTTTTAATTATACTAAAATAATACCCTTCCCTCAAAATATTTATTACCTCCTATCAATAATAAATTCTAAATCTGATATTAATCTGTGAAATGTTTTAAGACCAAGTTAGGATAAGACGGCAAACTTGATACAATGTTTCAGTTAAAGAACACCTAGTAATAGGAGAATATTGAAACATAAAGGTAAAGTTTGTACACATTTGTGAATGCATTAATGCATGTTTTATGAGGCACTTGACATCCAGCATGAAAAAGGAATGGCATGGAAACATAACAAATATTTCTCCTCTTTATAAATTTGAGCATTAAAACATTATTCCTTCGTAAATAAACACTTAATTGCAAATTGTTCATTTACTTTTGTTCTGCATAGGAACTGACAACAGACAGAAATATGAGAAAGTACATCAAGTCCGAACGTGGGCACCTACTTCTGTATCTCGAGGATCTTCTGTATCTGGAGGTAGTGTCTGTGTTCCTGGGTCTCGTTCAGACCGTACATAGCTCCGTACAACACACAACCTGCTACAAAACTGGAACACAGAGGGGTAGTGTTAGATCACCTATGATGTTGTTCAGTTGAAGTTTAATGTCTTCTTCCACCATTAGGTGATGTCGCCAACGTGGGGCCTATGCCTTAGTTATTTCCAATGAAAGGGGGTATAAAATTAGAATAGGTCATAGACTGCCAAATAAATTGATAAAAGTTCTAAAGTGGAAAAAAAATTACTTTGGAATTCGGGGGCAGGGGGGGAAGAAGTTATTGATTGATTGATTGTAAACAAAAAACCTATTTCTGGGAACCTGACAATCTTCATATCAATGAAAACATTTCAACAGCGGCTTTGACAGTCACATCTATCACCATGCATCACTGTGTTAATCCTTTGATAAATGTTGAAGAGATGAAGTTGATGCTTACCCCATAGCAGCACCAAACACACCCCCAGCAAACATCCCCTTCAGTCCCAGGTTGAACTTCATTAGGGCACCTGTTAATCCTGCATAAACATAAAATCACTTCTTTATCAGAAAGCAATGTCTTGGATCATTTTCCTAAAACAAAGGTGTTCAATATTACAAGAGTTCTTTTCATTGATCCCATCCACCTTTAAAGGGGCAGTAGCACGTTTTTTGATAATTTTATATTTTTAAATTTACTGTTAATTGTATGTTAATGCTAAATGTGTTATTTTGATAGTGTCAAAAATCTTATTTCACAAGCCAATCATCCATAGTCAGAGGACAAAGTATGAAGATTCACATAAAATCCCATCTTCTGAACGCATCGGGCGAGATATGCATTTACAAGAAATCCATATGCACCCTTGCGACAACTCGACAGGAAAGTTGTGACAGGAAGTAGCCTGATTATTGAGCTATGGTGTGACCAATCAAAAGCGAGGATACAAAAACATCACACGTAGAATCTATCGCGATGTTTTACCAACAAATCAGCGCCGGCAAATATTTTCCAAGTCATTTCTGGTTATACATCAGGTGCCACGGGTATTATTTAAACGATGGCCTGTCATTGTAAATTTCAGTGGCATGCCACACTAAGCTCAACAAAATTAGCAAGATCGATTATGATTTGCAGCACAAACTTGAAACACTACGTTCGGTAAGTGACATACAAATGTTTTCCCTCATCTATTTTAAACGAGGTGCAACCACAAACATATTTGACTTTCAAATTACCTTATATATTTCAATTGAGCACACAAAATTGTAATAAAACGATGCGATGTCTAAATAGAAACTGAGAAATACAGCCTTATTCTTCGCAGTATTTTGGTGACCTATATTTACGCATCGTTTTTATGACTGTTGTCACAATGTAACTAAGGGATTAATTTGAAATTAAAATTCGCTTCGAGTTTGAGTTTGACTGACTGGGTTCGTAACGAGCGATTTGATTGGTCAGTGCAAGGGACGTAACTCTCTTTGTCCTACAGGGGGCGCTGATAGAGTCACAACTTTCCCGTCGAGTTGTCGCAAGGGTGAATATGAATTTCTTGTAATGCATATCTCGCCCGATGCGTGCGGAAGATGATAAAATCCATTGGTGGCCATTTTGTGTGAACACCTTTAATTCATTTTGTGTAAGAAAAAGGAATCACATGGCTTAAGTTTACATTATATATTTGAATTATTACTGCTCCATTTAGTTTGAATACATTGTCTTTCAATTGGAACCATTAATTTTCACTTTCCTGACATCACCTTAAACTCCCCCTAAAAACGTGCTACTGCCCCTTTAAGATACCCTTCCATCATCTTCTTCTGAAGTTAGCACTAGGTTAGCAGCAAATGGCTAGTAGAAAGATTACTGACAAGCTATTTCCTGTAACTGTTGAGAGTACTACAGTTCTTTCACTTGTGAGGTATGCACATATTTATTACAAAAAGGAAATTGTAAGACTATTTTGAAAGGATATAAATTGATAGAGGAAGTGGAATCATAATTTTATAAGCTTCTGAATCAAACAATAATTGTGAAATTACAAGTGTAACAGAGGTAATTTGAGAAATTTCAGAATGAATAATGCTTAGAGGTAGAAAATATCTAAAACCGTGATGGCATAATGTAACTCACCAAAACCTGCTGCATATTCAAATGGTGATGACTTGTTTCGATACACAACAATACTTTGAGAAACACCTCTAAAAAAAACCAAAGAGTTTAAATTACTCATGGTACACATATTTCAACTGATAGATTGATGAGAATTTGGTTTGTCTTGGGTAGAAAATAGTTTTAGATAAGAAAAGAAATGATCTTTAGGCTTAAGGCTTTTAATCAATGTCTATTGACTTGGATCAATTACAAAAGGAACAGACCTTTACAATCAAGACTTTGAAGGGTACAGTATATGACCGGGTATAAGCCGACCCCGTCTATAAGCCGACCCCCTTTCTCAAACCCCAAAATTCCAGTCAAAACCTAGTATCTCATGGATAGGCCGACCCTCCTACTAGCAGCTCTATATTGCTGACTGTAAGTTGCATTGAAACTGAAAGCTCATGAATCATCTAATGACACGTTAATTTAAGAGACGTATATTATTTTTAAAAAGTATAAAAGAAATTATAATGATAATCACATCCCAATTGGATATTCTTCATATCCTATCTGATGAAGGAGTAAGCTTAACTCCAAAACGTCATAATTTTTATAATAAAGAAATTGTTGCCCAGAAATCTCTCTGTTTAGACGATTACTTTCTCTTTAAAACGAAGACAAGAATATATACGAAACTTACAGGAGAGAAAATGAGAACACTGCGATTCTGAAGGCCCATCTAGTTCCATCCTTCATACTCTGCAGGAAGATAGTGTCTTGTAGAGATCTCTGAAACATAGTGATACATCATGACTTTCTAAGGATTTGGGTGGTTTAAAAATATTCATAAATGGTCATGGGATTAACTTGTCTAAAAATAACTTGCATTTTGATTGGTTTGACAGGACTCTACATCCATTCATGCTAAGCTAACAAGGTAAATCTTCTATTTCAGTAAAGAAAAATAGACGAACAATCTTAAATATATAAATATTTCAAATAGGAAGTCAAGTTATAATTATGTTTTCTTTGCCCTAAATGCAATATGAAAACTTCAAGGGGACCCAGGCGACATCATAACTCTATGATGTCATTAAACATGTCGTTGATGGTACAGTGACGTAATGACATTACACTCTTGGCTCGTCATATGCAGCAAAAGTTACTGATGTCTTAAGTTTATATCTCGTTTTGCGACAGTTTGTACAATGATACAGATTTTTCATGATAAAAGAAAATTATTTTTTGGCGATAAATTGTGACATTAAAATAAGTTTAAGTTGTGTGCTATTTAGAGATGCCTATTATGAAGTATTTTATTTTTTTGTGTGATTACAATTTTCACTTTACTGACTGAGCATGAATTTTTCGATGTCATTCTTGCTTTTCTACTTTTATGCATCAAAATGATCTCGGGTAAGAGACATAATAACCAACTCAGTGCTTAGATAATGGATCATCTGTCTCTTGTGAGTTATTGTATAAAACTCCTTGTTGAAGCTCAGAGTTCACCACAATAATCAACTCAGAACAGATAATCTGTAATTCCTTGCAACTATTTGATTATTATTATCGTAAAACTGATATATTACAGGTTGACACTGTAATGTTTCGTTTCGTCACTTTTTACATTTTACAAATTATACTAACCGAGTCTCAGAGTTATCTCCCTTCGTACAGTAACAGTTTTCATGGTCACATGGCTTTCCAACAGCTTTCGGGATTCCATCCCACAACAGTTTCAGAACGCCACCAAAGTGTATGTATTTAATTGCACTATATCTTAACATTACCTAGATATCTTTTACATAAGAGTTTGACATGTAACTTTCTGTAAGTTTTGTTTATGTAGTAATACTGCATCCACATGGTTCACGTTCCCGCGCAGTACAGCGTCGGCGACTTAATTTAGTTCCCATTTTGTTCAAAGTAGAATTTTGCATTAATGTAGTATATTTTAATAGTATATACATTTGTGTACTTAATAGAAATAGTGTAATTGTTTACTTAGTAATTTTCATCATTAACTAAGGTTTTGCATAGCTTTCATGTCCAAATTCTCAAATTGAAGCATTCGTAAAATATTCAAATAAGCATCCTTGCTTCACATATTTCTATACAGTTTATTATTGCTATTAGAGTAAGTAATATACATCTTTGATTGTGTTTTCTGCATAACCTTTCAAGATTGTAATTTTCACTGGAACTTTTTGTATTTGTTTCAGTCTTTTACGTAATTGTATCAACTCGATCACAGACAGGAATAAAGTTTATTTCAAAGTAAACTTCTTTCGTCTGTTCAGACACCTTGGCTTTGCTTGAGTATGATGTGCTTCAGTTGTGTTTGATATACAGCACACTGGCCTTGTTTTAGTAAATCAAACATATCAAGCACCAGAGGAGCTTAGAATATTGAAAAGAGTGGTCGGTTCTTTAAACTGCATACCATAGAATTAAAAGGTTTTACTAGTCAACATATGGAAAAAAGACAGTCGGATACTTTAACAAAGTAAGAGAGATTTGGTTATAAATATCATTTCAAGTTAGTTATGAGGGCACTATTTTTGCTTTTTGTATTAAAAACATAGTATGGGGGCCACAGAAAGGGAGAGGGCCCTTTATTAATTGTATACAGTACATCCAAAAGGACATTTTTAGATTTTACAACCAGATTACAAAACAAGTACTCACAAAAGCTTTAAACCTTGTAGGGAATATGGTGGCCTGGTTCTGTCGTACGAAGTCATCTCTTGCATGTCGACCCCCGAAGAAAGACGTAATGAGGAAGGTTATGGCAGCAGCTTGGACTGGGACCTGACACACGATCTGTAACTCTGGGCTCATCTGTCCTATGTGGCTGAAAATATAGAGAAATACTTTTGGTCACAAATATGTAAAAATATTTGTAACATTTTACCATATGATAATATCTTATGCATGTAAATATGATGTATTGTTCAAAATATTTATGATAAGTGGCTCTTGGTTAAATATGAATGTTTATCTTGTCTATTGAGATAAATGTTCAAACATTCAATCACTATGAATGTTCACATAACTTTTCATGGAAAACAGAACATTCAGTTCATTTATCAGTATTTTTCCCTGTTTTAGCCCTTTCACTACTAAGATAGCAGTGAGAAGTACTTTTGTAGTCTGTTTTTAGGCTTGTAGGGGTAAACCAGCCAAGAAAATATGTTAGCCCTTATATACTATTAAGAATTATCCTGTGAAGATATAAAGGGTTTTGTAGGGGGTTGTGAACATATATATGATTAGCTTGTTGCATCCTTCAAGACAACTCCAACTAAATGGCAGTTTCCCTAGATCTATGGTAGAGATTTTTAAAAGAGTAAGAAAATTTGTCATGCAAAATTTAAAGATCTTTGGTAAACAGCATTTTGAATAAATGTTTTATGGCACACTTTGGTATACCATAACTTCTTTTCTGTATTTTTTACCACTTCATGAAGGATAAACACAGTAAGCAAGCTAAGGGAATTTACAACTAAAGTCATTTGCAAAAAATGTATATGAAAAGGTTTTCACAACTTTCACAAATGAAAAAAATTATTGGTTAAGACTGAATCATGAAAAATACCTACTCCTTTGCAAACATTAGTCGCAATCTGTCAATGCCTGTTTCTCGTAAGAGATATTCTTGTACCTCAGTCTCCGATATAAATGATGATGAAATCCCTTTCTGAGCATTTTCAGCCTGTTCAATTTTGTCAGTGGCTGACGGCATACTTTCTGCACAGACTGTCGGAAATGACAACAGTTCGAACACAGACTGTCTCTTTTCACATTTTGTCCGATGTGTTTGGTTGGGACACGGAAACCCTCCTGATGCATTTCTCTTTCCAAATAAACGTAATATTGAACATTTTGAAGTCAATGATTTATTTTGATCCATTTCTGAATATGAAGTGTCAAATATCAGTCATCTGAAACAAACAATTCATAATTATTTCCATTTTAGATGTAGTTTTAATCACTGTTCAGAGTTCTGTTTAGAGAAAAATATTGACATTATCATTTATTTTTATGATGCTTAAAACGATACTGTATATCTATTTCTAAATCATACTGTCATTATGTTAAAACACCAATTATTTTGATGTCACTTATCATTATTATCAGTTTCTTCTCCAATTTAGTTCAAATCAATTCGTTTGATTTTTATCACAATTTCATGTCATTACTGTCACATTTTCTATTTTATTTCGTTTGTGATGCAATGCAAAAATCATCTTATAAGTTTTAATAGGTTTTTACGTTTCTTGTGTCAAAAATATGTAGTTATGATCATCACCCTTGAACAAACCTCATGTTGTTTACCAATGTCATTGATTAGAGTTATCCGCCCTTGAAACAGGTGCTTGGGAAACAGCAAAACATGGAATCGGTTGAACGGAAACGGATTAAGTAAAGCCTGTGAAAAATCTGTGATATTTTCTCAAACTTGTGAGAATTTTAGAATTTGTTGCGAAAGAGAAAAACTTATGGATAGTGAACTCCTTCATAAGAACAGATACATCCTTATAGGGAAAAAGCCATTAAAGCAATGAAGCAACTGATTCATACAAAAGTGAGGAGAACTCACACAATCATAATTTATGTATTGGATAAATGTACCGTATTCGTCCTATTAAGCGCCCCGGGCGCTTAGCTTTAAAAATTCCAAAGGGGGCGCTTATTAGGAATACGTTATAGACAAGCTAAACTAGCACTTGTCGGGATTCTGAACGAGAATGAAAGTAGGTCGATCGTTGAAATTCAGTGCAACTACACATTCACAGGCCCGGATAAATAAAAACTATTGGAAAAGCAGTAGAGTTAGGCCATTTTACGTATGAAGGGGAGGGAAGGGGGGGGGGGGGCGCTCTGTTATATGGAAATTTGTTATAGGGGGCGCTTATTAGGGAGGGGGCGCTTAATAGGACGAATACGGTATTTGCCCTATTTGAAGTTCTAAACGGTGGCCTTAATTTTTCAAAGTGTATGTCAGTTATTATTATTTTCCTAATGGTACTAATTAAACTGAATTACTTTATCCTAATCGGTAATGGATATTTATTTTTAAAATATTGCTTTAAAGGGGCAGTAGCACGTTTTTAGGGGGAATATAAGGTGATGTCAGGAAAATGAAAATTAATGGTTCCAATTGAAAGACAATGCATTTAAACTAAATTGAGCAGTAATAATTCAAATATATAATGTAAAGTTTAGCCATGCGATTCCATTTTCTTGCACAAAATGAATTAAAGGTGTTCACACAAAATGGCCGCCAGTGGATTTTAGGTAAATTTTCATACTTTGTATGGATAACTGGTTTATGTTATGACATTTTTGACACTATCAAAATAATACATTTATCATTAACACACAATTATTAGTGAAAATTCTAAAATATAAAATTATCAAAAAACCTGCTACTGCCCCTTTAAGCTGGTTGAATGTTCATTTTAAAAATAATTAAAACATAAAATATATGATAAATGCAGCCATTAATCACACAAAATATTTCCAAATATAGAAAAGGATAGGAGAACAAGAATTTCAAGAGTTCCCTTTTTTAGTAGCACATTTGCAACATTTTGGTAATCAAGGTCTTAAGATATAAATGTTTAGACGTTTTATATTCTTTTAGTTCAAACAAAATATAATATTTCTTAGATCAAACTGATTATGTTTATCTTGGCATGAATATCAATGACAAAAAAACAAAAGTTCTCTATTGAGTGTTTTTGTTCCTAACTTGCAAATGTAATATTTTCATTGGAATGATTATTCTTCAGTTATCATTCCTGAACGTCTGTTCAATAGGCTAATGGTTTTTGAGTTCTTAAGAGAGCAAATCGTGTAAAAGTTAGACATTGAAATAGTTTCCAAGTTCACGTTGATCATAATGTGAAAAGCTTTTGTATGCAAATGAATTCGCTATTAATTATATGAGTAAAATTTACAATGATTATCATTATGGTAACTGGCTCATCTCATATTGCCCCAGATAAAAATGAGAAAAGAATTTTTAAAAATTTTATGAACACAAAACAACCCAATTTTAGCCTTTTTCCACAACTGAAGTTGTCAGTGAACATTTCAAGAATTTCATGTTCCTTGTTTTTTTTTTTTTACGATTTTCTCCCAAAACGATATTAAATGTGTTATGTTTGACACTCTTCGTTCTTTATATCTACACGTGACGGTCTCGTACAAAATTTGTTATCTATTAATTAAGTATTTATCATATGCTCTTTGTTGTCTATATTGTTTGGGGTATTTATATTTATAAAATGTATTTATATTGCAGCATCCTGTAGGCATCTCCAACAACATTATGCTTGAGTTACATAAACTGATTTGATCCGTTCCATAATTATATATATATATATTGTTTTATCTTATTGCAGTCTAAGTAAACCTAGCCTCAATATAATTCGTTTCACTCAATATAAAGGTTAAATGGATAATATAGAGGCTAGATTTACTTAAGACTGGATCTTATTGTATATCGTGTCCAGCTTACTTTAATATCGTATTTAGGAGCGGTGTTCAAACTAGATTAGCGTTTGCGGGATACCGCAAAAGCAGAGCAGCCCCGGAACTTTGGGTTTCGCCTTACCCTGTTCCGCCTTTTACAGGCCTCACCAAATTGGGAATTTTCTCGTGACCTTGACCGTTGACACTCAAGGTCACACAATCAATGAACACATTTCATTGAGTATAACATTATTGTAATGAAATAAAGTGTTAAAAATTAAATTAATCCATTTTCTCCATATATGTTGACCTTGCTGTGACCTTGACCTTCGACAGTTAGTACCCAAAACTTTTTGAAAATGTTGTACTTCTCAAGAGATAATATATACAAAATCTAAACTTCACAGCACAAAAACTTTTCAAGTTATTGTGTTTACAAGGAATTGCAATAACTCATATCTCATGACCTTGACCTTTGACCTTCAAGATCACAGAATACTTGAACACTTTTTATTGAGTATAACAATCATGTATTGATTAAAAGTGATCATAGTTAAAATTAAGCATTTTCGCTAAACCATGCTTAAGTCATGACCTTGCTGTGACCTTGACCTTTGACAGATTGTAGCCGAAACCTTTTCAAATTTTTTTACTTTCCAAGGATGATATATACCAAGTTAGAGCTTCATAGCACAAAAACTTTTCAAGTTACCGTGTTTACAAAGAATTTTGTGGTGATTTTATAACTCGTGACCTTGACCTTTGAACTTGAAAATGAATATGTCATAATGATTCCCTGGAAGTATAAACATATAGACATGTGCATGAGTTCTGAAAAGATAAATGGCATAAAGTTATACCCCAATTTAGTGCATTTTGTTTAATTCATATCTCATGACCTTGACCTTTGACCTTCAAGGTCACACAATCATTGAACACTTTTTATTGAGTATAACAATCATGTATTGATTAAAAGTGTTCATAGTTAAAATAAAGCATTTTCGCTAAAACATGCCTACGTCATGACCTTGCTGTGACCTTGACCTTTGACGGATTGTAGCCAAAACCTTTTCAAAATTTTTTACTTTTCCAAGGATGATATATACCAAGTTAGAGCTTCATAGCACAAAAACTTTTCAAGTTATCGCGTTTACAAGGAATTCTTACAGTGAATACATATCTCGTGACCTTGACCTTTGACCTTGAAAGTGAACGTGTCAAAATCGTTCCCCCGAGGTATGAGTAGTAAGGTATGAATACGAGTTCTGGAAAGCTTAGTGGAAAAAAGTTATAGCTAGTAGTACGAGTGCAGCGGTGGCGGCGGCGATGGAAACTTCACAAAAACTGATAGCAGCCCCGTCCTTAGACGGGGCTGCTAATAAGTTTTGTGGCTTGTTCACCCATTTCATTTGCGAAATAAAAATATGTTTAAACCAAATATGTATATTCCTTGTTTTCTTATCTAATTTCTTGAATCGTATTTTAAAAGACTTTTAAAAAGAAAATTCGTGATTTTGTTTGTCAGTTGCACAGTCGTTTTAACAACGCGAGTGCAATTGCATATTCAAGTCTTCACAAACATGAAGGGTTTTCTTGACATCCGTTGTTGATTGTGACTTAAGTATTGTCATTGTACATTAACAAGTATGTTTGATATTAAGCGATTCAGCTAGCTAAAATGCCACATCGTTTTCCAACACGTTAAAATCACACACCCTTTAACAAATAATGACTGAAAAACGTTACTCATTTTTGTATTTCCATTTCCGTTGGTTCTCTACATCCTTTTAGAAAGTCATGCTTATGGTAATTTCAGGGATGGAATGTTCCCGTTTGCAGTCGATAATGTCAAATCTTTTTAAAATCCAAAGTAATACATTTATAATTAATCTCTTCAGGATTCCATCGAAGACATTGTTATTGATTTTATGGTTTACCGTACCGATCCTGGTTTAGAACCCCTTACATCTAGGGAATTAACTTTTAGCTCTATAATGAGAGGGAAATGTTTAAAAAGAGTTTCATTGATGTATGCTATTATTATCTAGCGAAGGGATAGGGAAAGGCAGGGGTCATTTGCCATTTTGCAGGATAGATGAAAATATGGCCCATTTACGTTTTTAGGTTTACTATTGACATAATCGGCAATTGCCCATTTGAAATTATGAAATTTTCTGAAAACCCTGAAAATGGCCTATTGTAAAAAATGTTTTATCAAAATCCTTGCTTATGTAGGCTATACATGCATGTAGCTAATAGTTGTAAGATATATAAATCACACCTGTAGCTTTAAATTTACATCTCATTTGTTCAACAGGGCTCACAAAAATCAATCCTTCCCACATAATCTTTGTTACAAGTAGGCTCTTTCACTCAAATCTTTCAATTTTAAAAAAACATTTGAACATTTACATCCTTTTCAAACCAAAAATCCTTTTACATCTCTTACAATTATTTGTTTTAAACAGATATTTTATTGCGCTTCAGCAGTCTACTGTGTCATCAATATACATGTCCCAAAACCTTGCAAAACATATTTTTCTAGCTCAAAAGAAACCTAAAAAACATCATACTGATGCCCCACAATGTCCATTAAAAATTGCATTATGCTCTCTTCTGTGCATTGAACTTCGGCAGTGTGTGTCATCAATTTATATGTATAATGGGCCGTTGGCTCCTTTACTGAAATAAACTCTCTCTCTCTTTATCTTTCTGATAAGATGTGCAAAATCATATTTGAAGGTATGCCCACCAGTAAAAAGACAAACAATTCATTAAAAACATTGCTGAAATCATTATCAGCTTTTATCGAACATGCCATGGTATTGTAGGCTAGGAAGCTCCACTTTCAACAGAGGTCGAGTAATAAATAGAGCATACTAAACAATCTTTCATTTTAAACATTTTTTCAACGAGTTAATGATTGGGTATAAACTGAGTGAAAGCCATGTATAATCATTAACGAGTTTAATGAAATCGTATTAAATGGAAGGATGTTTAGTATTCTGTTTATCACTTACCTTAAAATTCAAGAAAACTGAAACTTAACATTTCCGCGACTCGGCAGCCATTGTGACGGCATGCTTACATTGTGACGTCATAACAACACACTACTGTGATGTCATACTTGCATTGTGGAATTACACTAGTTTAATATGCTGTATAAATATTACATGGTATTTTACACGGGCTAGTTTTAAACTTCAGTAATAAGTACCCTCAGACGGAACAAGGAAGTATGACAGACAGTTCAAATATTTTGGTAAAAACGTCAGCCTGCTCCAAATCCAAAGTTTATTAAGTTTAAAGGGGATCTCCAACTTCTAATTTTTAACTTCCAGTGTTTTATTAGCGAGGCCCTCTCCGACCCTCTCGGGGCCTCGCTAATAAAACACTGGAAGTTAAAAAATAAAGGGGGTCTCCAACTTCTAATTTTTAACGTCCAGTGTTTTATTAGCGAGGCCCTCTCCGACCCTCTCGGGGCCATACGATTCTCAAGTTCTGAGATGGGAAAAAAGACAAGTTGCCTTTCCATGGAAACAACCTAATACAGAAAAAGAAGGGGGGCGACTACAAAACACATAGAAAACCAAAAGCTTGTTTTTTTATGAGTTTGGTAGCCCCTTCCCCCCTTCTTCTACTTCAATAATGTTTTACCATGTAGTAACTTGTTACTTCCTCAAGCCTACTGTGGACAAGCGCCTCCCCAGTTTTTAGTTTTCTTCATACAAAAATACTAAAATGTTGAAAAACAAAAGGCCTATATAGACAGAGTTTGTATTGAGGCAGGTGTTCAGCTATATTTACAAGGAAACATTAAGAAATAATAGTACCGGTAGCAAAAGGCTGGAAAAGCCTCAAAACTATACTGATCATACTACCCAGGAATTTAACAAGTATTTCAAAACGATTGTTCAGCATATGGAAACATTGCGAAAACAACTCATGCAGTTACTGACAGAAAGAGCACATTAACATTCAATATCATGATTCATTTATCTCATGGTACTGGAAACTACAATTTCAGTTTGTACAAATTGTTCATATATATATGATTATTAACCAGACCCCTTTGCTTACACACAGTATCATATACAGGAACCAAATTGATTTGATAAGAATCAAAATAAATGTTCAATTTCACCAATAAAAACAAAATAAGAAATAAGTTAAACAGTTGAATTAAGGAACTAAACGTAACAGTCAACATGCAACAAATTCATTAACAACTGTACAATAAATTTCAAAATCAAAGAAATATCAGAAATTTCTTAAATATTAAAAAGTGAATTTAACACTTCTCTGTACAGTCTCTTTGACCAACATAATTTCACAATTCAACTTATTTCATGCTCAGCAGGGAATGAGATGCTTAACTTATCTTAATTTTTTGGATTAACATAGTGTGTGATAAGGGACTGATATTTCAATACCATCAGGCTAATTCTTTACCAGCAGGTAAGTATTTAAGGTGTTTTGGATAAATATAGTTTGGATTAGGGACGGTTACTTGCTTGAGTTTCCTAAACTGAGCTATAATCCTGGCTGGGGGTTGTTTCATCCCGTTATGCTGGAAACTGTAGTGACTCCTTAGAGAACTGAAGGTTGGTTTAGTTTCTTTACAACCCTTGTAAATACAAAGATATGCTTTATAAGACTGGAAATGAACACCTTGCCAGTGTTCTATGAAGTGTTCCTCTTTCGCAAAAGCTCTCTTTTGGCAAATTGGGCATTGCATTCCTGAAGTGAAGACAACATCTTGAGAGGGGATGTCATCCTCATCATCTTCATCAAATGCAAACCTGCAATTTGCAGGATCAACAAACCTGTCCATGTTTGAAACCCGATTCGTATCAGCTTTCTGCAGCATTTCCAGGGTCTTTTGGCTGAGGTTTTTCTTGTTGGCATTGTGAGACTCAATATAGTGATTCTTCAGTTTAATGAACGTCTTGTAGAACTTGCGGCAAGTTCCAAATGGACACTTGTAGTCATGGATGTATCTCATGTGGGTGGTTTCCCAGTGCTGTTGGAAGAATGTTAAATACTTATACACAATTTCGTTCGCGCAAATGGGACACACCATATTTTCCCTAAACTCTATGTTATGATGTGTTTCCTGTTTGAAACGGTACGGGGATGGATCCAAATATAATGGATTGACTTCCATTTGTACATGGCAATCATCCAAAGCTTCAACTGCAGCAAGTGTCAATGTTCTGTTTCCACAGTTGTGCGCCTTCAAATAATGCTGTTTCAGTTGCTCAATGCTAGCCTTGGAAACATCACAGTCACTGTTTGAACAGAGGAATCGCTGTTGAAATTTGGAATGGAAATTCTGCCAATGAAGTTGAAAGGATTGGAGGTCTACAAAGACCTCAGACACAACACAAACTGAGCAAGTTGAATGTGCCTTGAACACAAACTCGTTACCATGACCAGGACTGAATACATAAACCTTTGGATTCCGGAACCATGGGTTCTCTGCAAGTTCTGGTTGAACATTGAGCAACATGTTGCCGGTATCTCTGGAAACCTCAACTTGGCCAGCATTATGGGCCACTCGGTAATGCTCTTGGAGGTTTTTCTGAGAACTTGCAGCTGCTTTGCAACCATTTTCTGGACAATCATACTTTCTCAGGGTTTTCACGTGGTATAAATTCCAGTGTTCATAAAATTCAAGCTCTATGGCAAACTTCACAGAAGACTTGCAAACTGGACAACACATAGAGGGTTCAAACTTTACTTTCTCCTTGTTTGTTTTAACGCACAATTGCCGAGTCAATTGACTGACTTTTAGGTCTTGAACCTGTTTACTGTCTTGAAGCTTTTCAGGGTTTGGGAGAACTTCAGATGAAGTGGAACTTTGACTGTTATAATTGAGGACACCTCCATCATTAGAAGGAGGGTTATGAATTTCATGTGATGGAGGCAAATTTCCCTTCACAATTGGAATTTGTGGCTTTATTTGTAGCTGAACCGGTTTTCCTGTGGCAAAAGGTGGTCTGGCTGCTGTTGCACTAGAAACAACTGTACTGGATGGATAGGATGCTGAAAGTTGTGGACTTATCTGTGGGTGTAAAGGTTTAACTGTACCAACATTTGTCGGTATTTTGTCCCAACGTGATTGTCTTATTGCTGGATCATAGGTCTGAAGTGGTGTTTGCCTTTTATATGGTAGAGGCTTGTTTGTGCCAATAGGTGCCTGAATTTCATTCCTACCGACAATTGGCATTGCTTGGTACGCCCCAGAGTAGATATTTGGAACGGGACTGGGCAAGTAAGAACTTGAGCTTGAAACAGGCAGCACACCTTGTCTGTTGGCCTCTGGTGGAGTCCAAAGTGTTGGAGCATTTGCAAAGGTCGCCAAAGGAGGATTTCCAAAAGTCGCCAAAGGAGGATTTCCATAAGTTGCCATTGGGAGATTTCCATAAGTTGGCAAGGCTTGATTTGTCATAGACTGCACATTTGATGACTGTTGAATTCCAGGATAAACCTGTTGACCTCCTGTGATATTTGTAATGGCTGCTTGTAAATTTTCCCAAATTTTGTTATGAGAACCTATGGTTGAGGGTGCTGGTTTTACTTGGGCACTGTTCTCTTCTTTAGGTGCAGATAACTCTTCAAGTAATATTTCTTCAAAGTTTGCTTCAAATCTTTGTTCCTTACTGTGTATTTGTAAGACATGTTGTATCATTTTTGGCTTTGCTCGAAAAGTATTTAAACATCCTTGAATTGGACAAGGGAAGAAGTTTCTGTACTTGGCATGTGTTTTCAGCCAATGATTATGAAAATCAAACCGTGTTCTATACCTGGTATCATCAACCTTACAGATAGGGCAGAACATGTCTTCTTTGAATGATAGTTGTGAAAAATGTGGGGTCTCTCCTTGGGAGCCATCAGATCTAGCTGAAAGATCAAAGAAAACACCTCCAATGCCAATTCTTTGAGTCTGTTCTGAAGAACCTTCAATCATTGATCTCTGGTTTCCAAAATCTACAGATGGTGTGTTGTTATCATAGTCCATGGGAGATCGGTAGTCTTCAGGATCAATTGATCTATGATCTCCAAAATCCAGGGGTGGATGGTAGTTTCTAGAATCTATGGGGGACCTATAGTCTTGAGATCTCATGGGAGATCTTTCTCTCTCATATATGGTTGTTCTGTCCGAAAAGTCAATGGGTGACCCTCCTCCAGGATACAAAGGCTCCTGTTGATATGGTGATCGGTCTCGTTGATATGGAGGTGATCGCTCCTGTTGATATGGAGGTGATCGCTCTCGTTGATATTGAGGTGATCGTTCTCGTTGATATTGAGGTGATTGTTCTCGTTCATACAGAGGTGATCGCTCTCGTTGATATGGAGGTGATCGCTCTCGTTCATACAGAGGTGATCGCTCTCGTTCATACAGAGGTGATCGCTCTCGTTGATATGGAGGTGATCGCTCTCGTTCATACAGAGGTGATCGCTCTCGTTCATACAGAGGTGATCGCTCTCTTATTGGTGACCGGTTTCTATCTCCCATGGGTGATAGATCCCTGGGATAGTCAGATGACCTGTACCTCTTCTCTGCATCTGAAACAATGACATACTGATTAACAAAACTTTATTTCCTTTTTACTTGGCAGTACATTTTTACATAACATTCTTACCATGACTTAGACTGAGGACTATATACTATAAAATTGAGCCTCAGTTTCTTGACAGTATTATAATAAAGTTAAAACTTACAAATATGAAAATCGTTATGAAAAAGTCAAAAGGAGCATTTTGAGTGGTGAACTGAATTATTGAATTAATTAAATTAAATTCCTTCAAAATCAAATCTACAGTTATGTTATCATCGACCAAGGAGACTGTTAAGTGTTAACATACTAAATGATATTTTAATTTCTTGCTTTTAATGCTTTATCATTTAAAGATTTTAGTGCACAACCTTTTTTGCTTTGAGCCCTTGAAAATATTGTACGAAACTCAGTTAACATTGTTATAACATTCACCAATAATTACAACAATCTTAAGTCAAACGAACCATAATGAATTATTTTGACAACATGTCCTGATACTTACAAGAACTAGAAGACCCATATTCACTTCTGTCCATAATCTGTTCTGAGCCAATGTGTTTTCTATGATCTGGATAACCTGAATCCTGTCTTTCATGATTTGGAGTGAAATCATCTTGTCTTCTATGGCCCCTGTGATAAACATCCCTCCTCTGATAATCCTGATAGTTCAAATGTTCATGTCTTCTGCTACTTTCAGCGTAGAAATCATCATGTCTCTTTATCTCCCTGTTTTGATCGTTATGCCTTCTTCGACCTTTATGATGTATATCTTGCTTTTGATCATGTCGTAAGCGGAAATCATCCCGCTTCTTACCATGAAGGCGGTCATCATCTCTATTTTCACTTTGTTTTCTGTAACCATGGCGAAGCAGGTCATCAAATCTTCTTTCACAAAGTTGATAACTGAAACTACCTGGTTTTCTTTCATCTTGATTGAGGGATTTATCTTTATGCAGTTTCCCATTGTCAGTGTTTTCAAAAGTGTCTTGCCAACTTGCTTTTTGATGATCTTTAGCTTTGGAAAGATGTGTTCTAGGTCTTTTAGACAAACTCTTTACTCCTTGATCGCTCTCTCTCAAATTGTCCTCATCCCCAGAATTGAGATCGTCCATAACAACCCAATCATCCATTCCTTCAAAGTCATTCACTTCTTCATTTGTTTCCTCCATTATTTCCAAGGTAGTTTATGGTATCAGGATAATGAGCATCTTGGTTGCCTGAAGTATCTTCCTCCATTTGTTTCACTGTAAAATATGAAATCTATTTTCAAAGGAGAAAAGAACAAAGGGGATATTCCTGTTAATGCACATTATATTTGACTTCAGAAACTTACATTAAATTTGAAAAAAGTGACCAAAAATCTTTATTAGTGCACATAAACAAGACCCAATTCACTGTTTTCACATTTTCTTATTCGCTACAACCACTGGGTTGTATACGCTGTAAAAATATTTTAAAATAAAATTGGGGATATTCTGTCAATACATACAATTCATCATCAATAAATATAATTTTAATTCATAAAATAACAGCACCTTTTTAACATTTTACTAACGGTTAACACAAGTATGGAAGAAAATTTCTACACTGCGAATGATTGTAAATTTTGTGACCACTGACTTGGATATTATATCCCGTTTGGGATATTTCATTATATCACAATTGGGATATATTTATTCACTTCTAATTTCAGGAACCATAAATGTCCACACAAAACTTTAATAGGGTGATTTTGTGCCCATTATCAGCTTTACAATGTGAACTTTTATAACAAAATGGAAACTTATAATATTTACTTTAGATACATTTTGCAACTAACATTTTTACATGAGCAAAAGTTTCAAGGCATCATAATAAATCTGGAACATTCTTTTCCAGTTATTTCTCTTACGCCGAAATAAACCATTTCCGTTTAAAATGAAAACATAGAGAATAAAATGCTATATCCGATCAGCTGATCAGTGGGTGTACCCAATCTGACTGAGTATTTCACTAAGATTACAAATTGTGTATTTTGATTCTAATTTCTTTTGAATGAGATAAATGATATTAACTAACCTTCCCGAGATCCTTTTATCTTATCTTCAATTATCGTAAATTACAAAATGTATTGTTTGAAATTGACTGTTTTAGATAAAAATACTACCGGTAAATTGTATACATCTCTCATGTTGTAAACAAAGCGAGTTACCTTCCCTTGACAAAGTTGATTAAAAAATAAGGAACAGTTGAAACGAAATGGGATTCGATTAGTAAGACGCTCAAGCGAGCCGGTCAAACGAACTACGAAGGGGTTTTCGAGAGCAGTTGTCACAAAAGTGGCCTAAATGAATATCTTCTGAAAAGAAAATTAGATCATCACGGAATTATTTGTGAAAAAAATCGCTCAGAAAACATCTATCAGTGTCAGCGTGTCATTAGAGGAAATTAAATAATTAATTTTAAACTGCCTTAAACATAAACTACGGATTGAAAGAAAGACGACAAAAATTCGTGTTGTTTATTTGCATATTCATAACATATTGATAACAAATCTTTTATTCAGGCAAATTTTTGATTTTTAAATTTTGTATTATTTACCAACTGTCTCAGTGTTCATTACAAAAATCGGATACATCTTATTCATTAGTAAAGCTTATTTTAACACTTGATTTGATCGCTTTATTATTTATGGTCGACGGCACAGCGGTTTGCCATTTTATTACGCGCGGCTTTCATGCGAATTACCAGTTTGGAGAATAATCATCATAATTGATAAAGGAATGATCCGAATGAAAATATCTCAACTATATGTACATGATTACATTACATCTACCCAATGACTAGTTATCTATTGACACTTTTTTAATCATTGTGTGTACAATTTGTACCAAAGTCTCAGTGAAGGAACTGGTGCGTTGCATGCAGATGCAGTTTTCTTACTAATCATCAGAAAATAATTAGACATGCGCTTGGAGCTGAGATGTTTTCAAGCTGTCTGCTAAATATGAAAGCAAATGAATGTTAACCAAATCTATGATAATTATTGCCGCAACACCATAATACATTTTAAATAAAATGTCTTATGTTTCGTCCACTTTTTTATGAGAAGTAGTACATCAACTTAATATGCATCTTTCCATTAGCCTTATCTTTAGACATAAAGCTGTCTTTATATGCCTGTCCATCATATTTTCATCATAGTGACTTTGTGTGCATGTGTGTGTGATAGTTGTGTTAAGTGTGTGTTTTTTGGGTTGTTTTTTTTTCGTGTGTAAAAAACCAGAATCCTCTCTTCTGTCAACTTTATTGAATCTGAGGACATGGAATCCCCCTTGTTCCTTGTTCGGACTTGTATCAGGGATTCAGAAATAATAAATGATTAAAAAAGTTTATTGCCGCAACATCCAATGAACATGTTAGTCTAGGAATGTACTTATTGAAGATATGTGTTCGAATTGGCTTTGAAGTCAGGAAGATGCAGACCCCGAAGCAAAAGACCCTTTTTTTAAATTGTATATTTTATTTGAAATATAATAAAAGGGAGTCCTGAACCACATTAAAGATGGTGCAACTAGACTTGCCATTATTTTCTAGACTTGAGAAGGCTCCTTTAATATTTATTTTGCTATAGGGTCTGTGTAACAGACTAAATAGAAGCCAACTAATGTAACCTGGGGACTTTAAATATATTATTTGAATTTATGCGAAGGAATCAAGTTCTTTGGTTCTGCGTCACGAGAAGATGGTAAATTTAGAACAAGTTCATTATACTAGAGAATAAAACATTAATTGTTAATTTGTTGTCCGATCATTCAATTATTTGAATTAATGCGAAGGAATCAAGCTCTTTAGTACTGCGTCACGAGAGAATGGTAAATTTAGAACAAGTTCATAATACTAGATAATAAAACATTAATTGTTAATTTGTTGTCCGATCATTCAATTGTCATATTTCATTTGATTTAGACAATTAGGTTTCCCAATGAGGTGAGGTAATTTCAATATTTTGGTAAATATATGCAAGCAAGAATCTCTCAAGTGTTGTAAACGGCAGAGATAAGGGACCGGTCATTTATTATAGGGGGGGGTGGGGGGGGGGGGGGGGTGGGCCGGTTATTTTAGGGGGTGGGTCACAAAATAATAAGACAGCCTTTAGGGGTGGGTCACAAAAAAATAAGACAGCCTTTAGGGGTGGGTCATAAAAAAATAAGACAGTATTTTAGTGCTGTTTTCAAACATGACAACTGATCAGAATGAGGTAAGATATATATGCTTTAATAAACATAAACAACAAACTTTAATGCTCTGTTAAGAATATAAATAGTGTAGGGGTGGGTCATAAAAAAATACGACAGGCATCAGTGGGGGGTCATAAAAAATCATGACAGCTTTAAGGGGTGGGTCACTTTTTTTGGGACATACTGTGGGGAAATTTCACCGGCCCACCCCCCCCCCCCCCCCCCCCCCCCCCCCCTATAATAAATGACCGGTCCCTAAATATTGATTTATGCGATTAGCTACTTGCCAATCATGCCTTCATCCCTTTTTATATTTGAACTTTACATCTACGGTCACGTTGATTAATTTGTATCAAAAGACAAAATATAAATCGTCAAAACGTCGACACTCTTAACACTTGAAACATATTATGAATCTAACACTTTCAATCTGAAAATCATCCACGGCAATGCATCCACGGTTTCCAAAACTGATTTTCCGAAGTTCTCCGAATGCAATCCGAAAATTACCGAAACCACTTTTGAATGACGTCATAATGTAGATGACGTCACGCTTCTGTCTCTGTTACTTCCGCTTGGCAACCAACTTGTTTGGCAGCAAAATCGCAAGCTCTCACAAATCCTTTGTGTCGCGGTTCTAGACATGAACTCAATCCAACTTGCTGATTTTCAACATCTACTGGACTCCAGGGATCTGTAAGTTGTATTTTATGGCCCGGATTTAGCCCGGATCTTTCATAAATCGTTCGATAGAATTCGTGGATGTGTTCTGAACTTGTTGATGGTAGGACGCCATTTTGTTCAATCAAATCAATTTTGGTTGATTTTCTTATCTTCCGTGTTGAATGTAGATCTTTTCAATGGTAAATTTTTCATTTGATTCAAAATTTGTAGGTCACGAAATAACATCTTTTGACACAAATATTATTACCAGTGGTTAAATAACCCGATTTTGAAGTTGCCTGGTGTGAATGAAATCCATCTTTCAAAGTTCAAAGTTTGATTTTGGTCTTCACATAAGCGTCCGAAAATCCAATTCAAATGTTTGAAAAAAAATCCGAAATTATAACTTTCTTCAAAACAAACACACTAGAAGGTCTATTTCAAAGATTTTGTTACAAATAAACTTTCTGCAACTTTTTAATCTACAAAATAGCTAATGAATAGCTTAGTATCGAAAGGGGGTGTTTATTTTTTCATACAGAGCATTATATTGATATTGTAAATATATATGTATATGTGTTATTGGTCTATTTTTGTTGTTTGTTGAACATGTAAATACATCCTGTCTCAGGGTACGAACACTACGCTACCTCCAATAATCTGTACCCTGGGCTCAGAGGCTAGATTCGCTCGCACGGCCAAACACCTTCTCGATAAAATTTCAACGAAAAATGTTTTGATTGGCTAAATCCGAAGTCGAGCCGCGCAAGCGAATCTAGCTTCTGAGCCCAGGGTACAGATTAGTGGAGTTAGCGTAACGTTCGTACCCTGAGACAGGATGTGTTAAATAATCTATATTTCTGTCTGTACAGCATGAACCCTTCACGTTTCTGGTGTGACTTCATGAAGTCTCGTGTTGAGATCAATCAACGGTTTGGTGAAAATCTGCTTCACTGGTCTCAAGATGTAAGAAAGAAGATGACTAACATGGGACAGAACGGTGAGGACTACAATATGGTATCATGAATCTATCGTTCAGAAAATAATTAAGAAGTCTCTTCGCATCTAAGGATTCCCTCATATGTACTATACAGCCAATAGATCCTCTGTGTGTTGTTGCATCACAACATCGGGCAGAAGAAAAGGGACTCCTTTATAGTTTCAAGAATCAATTGTTGAATATATGTATCAGTAAGAATAAAAAATCCTTCCTTATTTAATCTTTTATGAATCAATATTATCGAGTCATGCTTCTATGTATTGTTATGCAACAAAAAAACAAACGAAGAGATCTACCTTAGGTTTGGTATCCACTACACTTTTGGGAAGAAGCATACTATGAGCCAAATCTGTCCAGAATAGAATCATATTGTCCAACCACTCATTCTTCACAATCATGACGTTGTTTGCAGGTATAATGTTTCTATTTTCCAGAGGAGAGTCCTCACTTGCAGCAGTTCCTTGAGTCTTACATCAGATCCACAGAACTGGAGGCCTACAATATCCTCTCCCAGTCTCACCAGCTCACTATCCATGAGGTCAAAAAGTGAGTAAACTTCCAAATTTATTGTCCTTTCAAACCAGTTTGCATGAAATAATCTCACATTTATTTAATTATTAAATGTGCTCTTTCCAGAATTACGACTCCCCGAAAACTTTCCTCTAAACATGAGAATCTGAGTCTTCAGCTTGACTCATTGACCAAACAACACATGGGCACTGTCAGAACACTGAACCACTTTCAGGAGGTGAGTGTATGGAACTTCAGTTATGAGACATAACAAAATTATCCATGTAAAGTTTCATTCAAACCCGCTATCAGTAGATATGAGCATTACTCACTACAAACTTAAACTTTAAATTGTTTGTACAGCCTGGATGAAAAAAAAAACTAGATGGTCCGACAATATTTGATTAAAGTACAATGTTTTCCAAACCCTCGACAGTAAATAAGACCTTCATTAACATCCCCAATTGTCAATTACCGGTAACTGTTTGCACAGACTTGATTAAACAATCTAGAAGGTCCATATTTCATATAAGTTATAATAATTATGACAAATTTATCCAAACCTGCCAATAGTTATTATGAGCCAACTTCTCATTCTTTTTTAAACTGTTTGTACAGACTGGACTAAAGAACCTGGAAGGTCACTCCGACCTCCAGGACAAACTCCAGCAGCTTGAGAATCAGCTTCAGGAGATGGAGAAGAAAGATATCAGACGTGGGAGAGAGCTTGAGGAGAATATATGCTCCCTTGAACTCAAACTCCAAAAACAAAGCAAGAAGGAGCAGCAGCACAAGCTTCAGTTTGAGAATCTGATGAAAGAGGAGCAGCACGTTCTCTACAAACTTCAACAGGTCAGTAGAATGTGCTCAATGATCCTAAATTGATGCAAAAATGATTCCCACCCTTTTCTGTTGTCAATTTATGCAGAATCTCTTGGTTTTCTTATAAGTACATCTGCCTCTTATCATCCCCCCCCCATCTACTCTTTTATGCATTCTTGTTTCTCTCCTTCCTGTTTGTCTTCCTTTTCATCTTTTCTCCTTTCTTGTATTTTAAGTTCCTCTATGTTTCCTTCTTTTTTTTATCTTTACCTTTGTTTGACCCCTTTGACCTCCAGACCTCTGACCTTGCATGTCAGGAAGTTTGTGAACTCCAACAAAGTCAGATTCAGGCTCTCGTCTCCAGTCTGCGAGACTTTGTAGTAAAAACTGACATGAACTCCTCTTCTGTCGTCAGTGACAGGTACAGCTATCTTGCTTAGCTGATCAGAATCACTTCACTCTGTTACACTATTCTATCATGTGATTGTAGTCATATGCATCTGTCCGCTGTGCAACAACATTTAAGATTTACTTTGTGTTTGTGCTTTGTATTTCATTTCTCATGTAACTCAAATCCTATGTACATGTTAAAACAGATAAGCTCCACTCTCTTACTTAAATTCTCACTGTTGATTGTAAGTTTTTAACTATAAAATGTAAACCTATTCTTTGTTCATCCTATTTCTGTTCTACATTATCTGTTTCATTTTATTCTTTTTGCAAGTTATGTACATATTAAAATAATCAAGTCATAAATTACATCATGTAACAAGTAGTCATAGATAATGAAATATACCAACCAAACTCAAAGACTGTTTCCATGGTTACAGGAGCAGACCTCTGCTGAAGGCTCTTGACCAGGTGGATGTAGATCTGAGCCAGATCGTTAACACCTGCTTTGATCTCACCTGCAAGTCTTACATCATCCCTGATGTTCAGGTGAGAATTTTTTTTAAAACTGGTAAAAAGTATTATGGAATTCATATAAAGTTGTTAATTATGATCTATTTATCCATAATGGAAAAATAGCAATAACTAAAACTACTAATACAACTTCTAATTGTCACAGTAACTGTTTTTTCTATACAAAAAAATATTGCAATCAATGTAATTGGCTGTGTCCCTCACATGTATACATGCATTTACAAAAATGGTATTTAGATATTAATTGGGCATATTTCAGGTTTGGCACAAGACCTTTGGGTTTCTTCTTCCCTTGCCTAAACCCTTGATCAGAGGATCTGAGATTTCTTTGGCACAAAATCCTAAGAGAGCAGAGAGTGCAGACCTTGAATATGCTAATGCTGTGTGGAAGACCTTTGGTTCAACCATCCCAAGTCGCAAACTCTGGACACCAATCTCTGGAGGTTCTGTGATGAACAGTTGCAAAACATCGGATGTCAAACTGGGTAAGAAAGAGTGACGTTGAACTATAGAATTCCCCATATTGGGTAATGCAAAAGTAACCATTCTTTCGTTAAATTGCCATATTCCAGCAATTTCAATCTCTCATTTTTACTTTTCAGTTGCATGGCCCTTGGCTAGCGCTGATGATGTCCCTGTCAGAGTTACCTCCCCTGAGTCTTGCAAGGATGGTCAACTGGATTAATTTGCACACCATGAAATGTGATACCTGTGAAATGATATTAATGATATGACATTTATTTTTGTCGAATAAAATTTCATTTTTTTTTAAAGAATCAATTGGTTGCTTTATTGAAATTTATTGAGTAGAATTTGTGAAAGAAAGACATAATAAAAGAATGTTTGTCTTTGGTCGATTAGCCCTGTCTACGATTATACCGCCAGGCCTCAAACAAAGTAATGACATCCTTGTTCTATGTTCAAGCAATAGGAGATTTTTAAGTTTTACAACATCCTAATTAAAAGTGTTCCAAACAAAATCAAAATAAGAAAATTGATTGGCTCTGCAGTTCAATTGGCTTTATGCTTTATGACCTTAATTTCAACAACCCCATCAAATGGTACAGAAAGTCATACTGCACGCAAAGCATGACCCAAGCATAAAAATTGGTTTTCTTCTTTACCTATGTTTTATATACAAGATTAAATCAAAATCATTAGTCAGTAATGATTGTAAGATAATACTGAAAAATGACATTCAATATGCCGAAGGTCCAAAATGACCCAAATGTTGTTATTCCACATTTGAGTCAGGATTAAAGCACTTGTCTCCAAAATATTCATGTGGAACAAGCAAGCAGTGTCCTCAATTCCTAAAGGAGTCAGTGAAAATGATCAAGCAGCCCATTGCCAAAATATTACAAAAACAACCTGGGGTCTTATTTGCAAGAATTTTGGTAATATTTGACCCCAAACATATACTCAGGACATATTTTAGCAACATCGCACAGGGGAGGTTATTTTCGAGAGAAAACGGGAAACAACAAAACTACCTTGACAAGTTAATTTCAGCGGGACCAGAATGCTGTAGCTAGACTATTGACAAGCACTTTGAAATACGAACATACAACGCCTGTTCTGAAAAGTCCTCATCCGCTACCATTCAGACAATGGATCATGAATAAGCTTCTGACAATTTACCTAAAAACGTTGATTGCTATTTATGTTCCAAAGAGATCTCTCCATTTAACTCATGTTATGCAGTTTGAAACAACAAGAATTTCAAAAACATTTGGTGACAGTTTAAGTAAACCTAGCCTCAATAATACTCGCGAAACTCTTATATTGAGTCTTGCAATAAGTAGTAGCAGGTCGCGTCAACCAACCTATGACCTCTTACGTTATATGTGCGAATGTAAAATATTGCAGCTTGGTAAGACGATCCCTGATTAGTCAATTTGATAGGTCGGCTGACGCGACCCGCTACTACATTTTGCCAGGCTCAATATCGGAGTATTATTGCGGCTAGACTGATTTGGTGACAGAGCTTTTGAGAAGCAGACCCTTTTCAATGGAACTCTCTTTCTCTTTGCTTACCAATTCAGCACTGTTTAGTAAACTCGTTTGAAAAATGGCTTTAGAGGTGTCTAATATTATTTTATTCATTCATATACTCTTCTATATATGAATGTTTCGTATAACATCTTGGATGTAAACCCCTGCCAAGCTCTTATACTGCAGGTAGAGTAATGGCACACAAATTAGTGTTACTAATGGTATATTTTTTTTAAAAAAAACATGAAAGAAGATTTGAAAGGGAGGACCCTGCCACGTCAATATTAAAGGGGTGGGGCTGGTTGTCATCATCAAATTCACAGTCTCCCTAAGACAGAGCTATTTACCTTAAAATATCAACCCCCCATACCATTACGTTTCTGAGGAAAATATTAGAAAACATACCTGCCAAGCTTATATTTGAGGGAGTATCAGTTTAGTATCTACAATATTGGATCATTTAAGTACTATGTACTTCTATATGTAAATTTAGGGGTGCAGCAGAAAATACAGAAATGCAGAAATACTTGGAAATGTGAAAAAAGTTACTCGCCGAGAGACTGCCCAACTCTAATAAGTTTAAAATATCCGTTTTTACCCTGATGATCGGAAATGATGATACTGGATTATTTGCCGTAAATCCTTGAATAATTGCCTGCCTTGAATACAAGAGCGTACTTCATCAATCCTAAGACGTATCATGTAACTACAAGTCAAATGTTGATATCTTCCACACAAGCAGTGGTGATCAAAAGTATTCAAAACAGATTAGACTGCCAAAACATGGACTTGTTTTTTCGATTCAAGCATGATATTTGCATAGGCGGATCCTGACAGGGGGTTTTACCCCTTCCAAGAGGTTTTCAGTGTAGTCAATGTTGGGAGTCGTATTACTCGTGATAAAACAAACAAAAAAGTGTAGCAGAATACTAAAATCCTGTACATATATAGGCGTACACACATTGTTTCAAAGTATGAGTTTAGTATTTGTTTATGATATACAGTATATAAAGTATATGTTTAATGAAACCATTCCCATGTCTGCGTATTCTGGTAATATTTAAAATGTCTTCTGTCGATGCACAAATTAAGGTCACATTATGGTTGATGAAAGACAAATGTAATGAAACAAAATAAAACACAAATTTTTTACATATTAGCCAAAAAATATTATCTATATTGATAATAAAGTACATTATGGTTAAAGTCATCACAGTAGGCTCTACATTTCACTTAAATCAATCATTTTTATTTTGGATGAAAAAACAACAACATGTTATAAATAATGTATCTGCGTTGTTGTATCTGTAACTGGCAATAATTGTGGGACACATGCCAAGGTTAAAAATTTTGTGTAGAGAATTATATGTTCATTCTCAACACATAAATTACGTTTTTTATGAGTCTACATCAATCAACTATCTAAAGGGCGTCTCCAACTTCTAATTTTTAACTTCCAGTGTTTTATTAGCGAGGCCCCGATAGGGTCAGAGAGGGCCTCGCTAATAAAACACTGGAAGTTAAAAATTAGAAGTTGGAGACCCCCTTTTTTTTAACTTCCAGTGTTTTATTAGCGAGGTCCCGAGAGGGTCGGAGAGGGCCTCACTAATAAAACATTGGAAGTTAAAAATTAGAAGTTGGAGACCCCCTTTAATAAAAAAAATAACAACTATATGCAATCTTACGAATTCAACACCTATCATTTGAATCGTCATCTTGGGTTTCCGCTTTGCATTTCCGATGATCTGCGAATGTCATCCGAACATTACCGAGTCAGCCATTGAATGACATCATAATGTAGATGGCGTCACGCTTCTGTCTCTGTTACTTCCGCTTGGCAACCAACTTGTTTGGCAGCAAAAACGCAAGCTCTCATATTTCTCTCAGAAAAATCCTCTGTGTCGCGGTTCTAGACATGAACTCAATCCAACTTGCTGATTTTCAACATCTACTGGACTCCAGGGATTTGTAAGTTGAATTTTATGGCCGGGATTTAGCCCGGATCGTTCATAAATCGTTCGATAGAATTCATGGATGTGTTCTGAACTTGTTGATGGTAGGACGCCATTTTGTTTTAAAATATAAATTTTGGTTGATTTTCTTGTCATCGTTTGTTGGAATCCCAGGATGTAGATCTTTTCAATGGTAAACTTTTCATGTAATTAAAATTTGTAGACAAGTAAGGAACGTTTTTTTGTCACAAACGGTTTTCTCAATGGCTAATATTCCCCGATTTTAAAGTTGCAAAGTAAGACAAATTATCATTGAAATAGTTTATGATCTGTTTTAATTTTTACATGGGGATCCGATACAACAATTGCAACTTCTGGAAATCTATTAAATCTCTATCACCATACAACTAAGGAACAGACAATTTTAAAAAAATCATTTTAAATATTCATTTTTGATAAAAAAAACTTGATTTTTGATGACAATCAGTCAGCTCTAACTTATTATAGTAAAAAAAAATGCCGATACCTTTATCCATATTTACCGACACAGGAATTCTCCAACAAGAAAATTCCAATACCATGTGTTATAGGTGTTTTACAGTCTTACTGTAACAAAGTATGCACAATTCAGTATTTTTTTCATCTGTACAGATTGAATCCTTCACGTTTCTGGTGTGACTTCATGAAGTCTCGTGTTGAGATCAATCAACGGTTTGGTGAAAATCTGCTTCACTGGTCACAAGATGTCAGAAAGAAGATGACTAACATCGGGCAGAATGGTGAGTAATCTATTGTTCAGGTATACATAAGTAAGAAAATGTCTTGAAGATTTCCTTATTTGTAAGATCATGAGTATGTTATTTTAAAACAATATCGGGTAAAACAAGTTTTATGTATTTAGGAATTTCATTTAGTAATATCAGCATCATCAGAAATAGTTAAACGTTCTTCCACGTATTTTCATGATTTATTTATATCCAAACATATATGAACTTTAAAGTAAATATAAGTCTGCAACAAAAGGCAATCAAAGGTAATGCTATCACTGTTGTTCCTGGGGTTTGGTACCTTTTTAAACTTTTGAGAAGTAGAATACCTCTACAGTTGTATAGTGTCAAATCTGTCCAGAATAACAATCATTTTGACCAACTGTTCATTCTTACATGACATATCAATGTATTTGTTTTCTAGAGAAGAGTCCTCACTTGCAGCAGTTCCTTGAGTCTTACATCAGATCCACAGAACTGGAGGCCTACAATATCCTCTCCCAGTCTCACCAACTCACAATCCATGAGGTCAAAAAGTGAGTAAACTTCCAAATTTATTGTCCTTTCAAACCAGTTGAGTTTGCATGAAATAATCTCACATTTATTTAATTATTAATTGTGCTCTTTCCAGAATGACGACTCCCCGAAAACTTTCCTCTAAACATGAGAATCTGAGTCTTCAGCTTGACTCATTGACCAAACAACATATGGGCACTGTCAAAACTCTGAAGCACTTTCAGGAGGTAAGTATCTTGGAACTTCAATTTTGAGATATCAATTAATGATATAAGTAGAATTTCACCCAAACCTCCAAACAGTATTTGAGCTTTACACACTAAACTAATGTTTGTAACCTATTTGTACAGACTGGACTAAAGAACCTGGAAGGTCACTCCGACCTCCAGGACAAACTCCAGCAGCTTGAGAAGCAGCTTCAGGAGATGGAGAAGGCAGATGTCGGACATGGGAGGGAGATTGAGGAGAAGCTTCGCTCCCTGGAACTCAAACTCCAGAAACAAAGCAGGAAGGAGCAGCAGCACAAGCTTCAGTTTGATAATCTGATGAAAGAGGAGCAGAACGTTCTCAACAAGCTTCAACAGGTCAGTAGAATGTGCTCAATGATCCTCAACTGATGTAAAAATGATTTCCACCCTTTTCTGTTGTCAATTTATGCAGAATCTCTTGGTTTCCTTACCAGTACATCTGCCTTTTATCACCCCCCATCTACTCTTTTATGCATTCTTGTTTCTCTACATTTTCTCCTTCCTGTTTATATTCCTTTTCATCTTTTATCTTTTCTTGCATTTTAAGTTCCTCCATGTTTCCTTCTTTCTTTTATCTTTACCTTTGTTTGACCCCTTTGACCTCCAGACCTCTGACCTTGCATGTCAGGAAGTTTGTGACCTCCAACAAAGTCAGATTCAGGCTCTTGTCTCCAGTCTGCGAGACTTTGTATTAAAAACTGACATGAACTCCTCTTCTGTCGTCAGTGACAGGTACAGCTATCTTGCTCAGCTGATCAGTGTCACTTCACTCTGTTGTACTATTCTATCATTTGATTGTAGTCATATGCATCTGTCTGCTGTGACGACACCATTTAAGATATACTTTGTGTTTGTGCTTTGTATTTCATTTCTCATGTAACTCAAATCCTATGTACATGTTAAAACAGATAAGCTCCATTCTCTAGCTGAAATTCTCACTGTTGATAGCAAGTTTTTAACTATAAAATGTAAACCTATTCTTTGTAATCCTATTTCTGTTCTACGTGTGTTAACATTATCTGTTTCATTTCATTCTTTTTGCAAGTTATGTACATATTAAAATAATCAATTCATAAATACATCATGTAACAAACTGTTATATCAAATGAAGAATTCAAGCAACCAAACTCAAAGACTGTTTCCATGGTTACAGGAGCAGACCTTTGCTGAAGGCTCTTGACCAGGTGAATGTAGATCTGAGCCAGATCGTTAACACCTGCTTTGATCTTACCTGCAAGTCTTACATCGTCCCTGATGTTCAGGTGAGAATTTTGAAAAAAAACCTGGTAAAATGTATTATGTTTTTTATATAAAATTTGAAATTATAATGATCTAATTATCCAAAATGGAAAAATGGCAATAACTAAAACTACCAATATGACTTCTAATTTTCACAGTTACGGCTTTTCCTATGCAAAAATTATTGCAATTGGGCATTTTTCAGGTTTGGCACAAGACCTTTGGGTTTCTTCTCCCCTTGCCTAAACCCTTAATCAGGGGATCTGAGATCTCCCTGTCACAAAATCCTAAGAGAGCTTTGAGTGCAGACCTTGAGTATGCTAATGCTGTGTGGAAGACCTTTGGTTCTACCATCCCAAGTCGCAAACTCTGGACACCAATATCTGGAGGTTCCGTGAACCTTAGCCACACATCGGATGTCAAACTGGGTAAGTAGAGTAGCCTTCAATTACAGTATTGAATAATACACTTCAAGAATAACAGATTATTCTTAAAAGAAGTATGCCAATGACGTACACTGATTATTTCTTATTTTGCAACTAATCTATAAGTTCTTTTGTTACTAATAACTAATGTCGTCAAATTATTATTCCAAAGACTTTTTCTTGCATATAGCAAGACAATAGCATTATAGCAGTGACATATTTAAAAAATCCATTTATCCAGTAATGATTGTTTTACTTCAAGTTACTTTGATAAGTCATGTGATACAAACAGTGATGCGATGTCATAAAACCTTTGTTCTTGGTGTCTCCCTAATGCAATGGAAACGGTCCTTTGTCTGACTATTTACTTGTGATCAAGTGTAATTGAATTGATAAAATGAGGAAATTTAACTCTAAAAAACAGTTGTCCTTAACACAACTTTTTTTCCACTTTCCATATTTCACTGTCACTTTCGCAATACTAGATTTGTTGATTTTATGCAATTACAGTTTTCACATCTTTACTTTTTAGCTGCATGGCCCTTGGCTAGCGCTGATGATGTCCCCAGAGTTATCTCCCCTGAGTCTTGCAAGGATGGTCGACTGGATTTGTCCACACACCAAGGAATGTGATCCCCATGACATGACATTTATCATTGTAGAATAAAATTCCATTTTGTGAAAAAATATCATTTGATTTGTTTGTTTCATCTTGTGTTTCATTATGTGAAAGAAAGATACATAACAAAGCATATGTAACAAATGCTTTGCTCGATGAGTCCTGTCCATGATTTAACTATCACACGTCTCTCATTCTCAAAAGTCAAACAAAGTAATCAACGTCTTTTGTAAGCGGCAACTATGTTTCAAGCAAGGGAAGACGTTTTTACAACATCCAGATTAAGATTTTCCTTGTCTCAAAAATGTTTATGTTGATAAAGCAAGCAGTGTTCTTAGCATCAAAAAGACAGTCGATGAAAATGGATAGTCTGGACCCAGTTTCACAAAAAAATCGTAACTTCAGTTACGTGTAACTTTCACACGTAAACGTAAATCTACGATTTTCTCAGTTTCACAAAAAAGTGCAGGTGTAAGTTAGTATAGCGATATCAGTCGTAAATCTAGGGGTGCCCTTTCCCACTGGTAAGTCCTTACGTGTGAAATTTATTTCCTACAACGGGTATTTCCACGCACCTGCAGATGTGTACATTTTGTTTATTTTGGGACAAAAACTTCCGTACGAGTGTCGGAGTGACCGGTGACGTGTCAGTTTGATTCCGGTGACTCTTTCAGTGGAATGTGACAATATGTGCAACTTTATAGGCTTATTTTGCCGATAGTTATATTTCGTGTTGATAAATGGCATTACAAACAACGATAAAACACTTTGTTATCTTATAAAAACACTTAATTAGACATCAAATTTCAGTTAACAGTGAAAATTTGGAGTTGCGTCCCTTTTATTCGAGTGACAAGTGAATTTGAGCCCTGTGAAAAATCGAAACAACAAGAAAAGCCTTTAAAAAGGCATGCTTGGTGCCACATAGGCAGATGAAGGAGATTGTGAATTGTCGAACAATTCGGGAGATAAGTGAAATATACAACACTGGATAACAGCACTAATATTAACACAAGTATTACGCAAAGTTAACTTCACAAAATTAATTTCTATCAACACGAATTGCTGAAAGTTATGAATATTATTTACATTCATTAACGATTGTTGGTATATTTCATATCAAAATACACGAGGGTGACAATCTATTTATCATCCAAATTCACTCTTTTTGACATCTCAGAGAAAATATTTAAATCTCTGAACACAACAACACTAGATTTTCAAGACAGTGATGTAATTGCATAGTGAGGTCACTATGTTTATGATGTTGTGGCATTGTGATGTAGTTACTTGAAGTAAAAGCACTGTGTTGCCATGTAGCGTTGACAATGACAGGAAATTGTGAAAAACGTACTGCCAAAACGATATCTCCTTGTCATGCTGGTTAATTATTAATAGTAGTATAACAGATAATAAAGAAAATACTTTCCGATGATCTGACGGGATTTCAACCCAGGTCCGCTGAGCTAACGTTTGGAACCAGCGATGTAGGTCATATTCTAAATATAGCATGAGTAAATTTCAGTACTCTGATAATAAATACATGTTTTCAACGTAAACATTTAGTGACACCGTTAAGTATGACATGTCACGTGGTCGTAAGTGATCTACCTATTAGTAAACATAAGTCTTATTTCGATATCACCATCGTACTTACACAAACATTACTTTTAATTCGCCAGGCGAGCCAAGCGTGAAATTAAATCGCGTGGGTTATACAAAAGTGGATTCTGCGATTATTGAATGCGAAATAATTAATGCTTTATCTGGAACAAATGCAGACTCTTCTTCAAATGAAGATGTTTTGGATTGAGTCTGTTAACATTTATCAGCATCTTTAATAGAAAACATTGTTTCTCTTTATCCCCCGCCGCGCGTTTAGCGCGAAGCGGGGGATATAGTATTCAGTTTCGTACGTCCGTCCGTCCGTCCCGCTTCTTGTTAGCGCGATATCTAATGAACCGCTCAACCTAGAATCTTCAAACTTGGTACCAGTCTTCATCTGGGTAATACGCAGACCTGAAAAGTTTTCGGTGACCTTGACCTCATTTTCAAGGTCACAGCAAGAGTTTGACCAGTTTTGAAAATGTTGTTAGCGCGATATCTAATGAACCGCTCAACCAAGTATCTTCAAACTTGGTACCAGTCTTCATCTGGGGAACACGCAGACCTGAAAAGTTTTCGGTGACCTTGAACTCATTTTCAAGGTCACAGCAAGACTTTGACCAGTTTTGAAAATGTTGTTAGCGCGATATCTAATGAACTGCTCAACCTAGAAACTTCAAACTTGGTACCAGTCTTCATCTAGGGAATACGCAGACCTGAAAAGTTTTCCGTGACCTTGACCTCATTTCCAAGGTCACGGCGAGACTTTGACCAGTTTTGAAAATGCTGTTAGCGCGATATCTAATGAACCGCTCAACCTAGAATCTTCAAACTTGGTACCAGTCTTCATCTGGGTAATATGCAGACCTGAAAAGTTATCGATGACCTTGACCTCATTTTCAAGGTCACTGCAAGACTTTGACCAGTTTTGAAAATGTTGTTAGCGCGATATCTTATGAACCGTCAACCTAGAATCTTCAAACTTGGTACCACTCTTCATCTTGGGAATACGCAGACCTGAAAAGTTTTGGCTGACCTTGACCTCATTTTCAAGGTCACGGCGAGACTTTGACCAGTTTTGAAAATGTTGTTAGCGCGATATCTAATGAACTGCTCAA
This sequence comes from Steromphala cineraria, assembly GCA_916613615.1. NCBI lineage: Eukaryota > Metazoa > Mollusca > Gastropoda > Trochida > Trochidae > Steromphala > Steromphala cineraria. The sequence continues at coordinate 40,115,885 of OU744726.1, forward strand.
CCTAGAAACTTCAAACTTGGTACCAGTCTTCATCTAGGGAATACGCAGACCTGAAAAGTTTTCCGTGACCGTGACCTCATTTTCAAAGTCACGGCGAGACTTTGACCAGTTTTGAAAATGTTGTTAGGGTCATATCTCATGAACCCATTAACCTTGAGTCTTCACGGGGGACAAAGTATTCAGCTCCGTCCGTACGTCCGTCTGTACGTCCGTCCCGCTCCTTGTTAACATCAATATGCGGCGGGGGATCTTGTCACCTTTGTGACAAATACTTGTTTAATATAACATTTAAAGCGAAATCATATTCCACAGTTTAATGTGCCAAATATTTTGTATTACCCACATGGTGACGTAATGCATTTTTTGCTACAGCTTTGTTCATTGGTCTTTTGATTTGGATACAACACATGTGATTGGCGCGGCTTCCCTTTGAAAATATCAAGAGTAATATAGAGAGAATTCAGAAAAGTTTTAGAAAAATCAAATCATAATGCTTGGTGCCCTTTGGGGCACCAAGCAATAAGCCAGCACCGCGAATCACCCTTTCAGAAAACAAAGACGTGATAATTTTTAATGTGCGCATTTATATTGAAATAGAATTTCACAGTATTGATTGATTATATATATTATATTCTAAATTAAATTGACAACAGCAGAACTGAAACAAATATGTTTAAGCAAAAGGTTTTTTTTTAAAAAAGTGATTTTGTTTCCAAATTAAGTGAAATCTTTTCATCAATTTACATAACTATTTGATCTGGTTTTTTTTTACCTCAACTTACATACCTCAATACTATTTCACCAATTAAACAGATTACCACAGATAAAGATTAGGATGAGAGAATAAAGTAAGCTGATCATTTTTAACAAAAACGGTTTAATATCAAGACAAGTAGTATGGTATGCATGGTATATATCATTGTGGCTAGCATCATTACAGGGAAGTTTCTGCAACATCATCATCATGACATTGACATGAAACTGGTGCACATCTACTGCAATAATAAATTCATGGGTCACTTGATTCAAAATTGCCTATAATGTCATATATGGCCCAATAGTAATAAAGTGAGATGATATGATATATCATGGAAGAATTATCAAGGAACTTGTGAGGTGATTAATCTAATATCGTGGTTGGCTAATGAAAAGGTTTATTATTTCATGTACCTAAGTGAAAACTTCCATTCCTTCACACACATTCTTAGATACTAGAATATCATAAACAAGATGTGGCAAAATCAGTTAGACTTTGATCTCAAGCATATATAAAATCATGAATATTGTTAACATTATGTCTTGCCAACTTAAATCAATCTGAAAATTAAACTAAAACTTATCTTTGATATGATATAAAGCATTATTTTTGCAATAACCCTAGGTAAATAACTTTGTAATATGCACTGTATTGTTTCAAATTAACACACAACAGGTACCCCCCCCCCCCCCCCCCCCCCCCTCCCATACACACACACACACATTGTCAATAACTAAATAACTAAAACAACAAGGAAGAGAAGAATAGAACATTCTATTTTATTTCCAAAAATGAGTTCATATATACTTACTAATGATTACCTTCCTATATGAATTGATAATTATGAAAAAGTGTCTTAATTTGATTAATTATCACACACAAAATTATTCCAATTGAAAAACAACATGTAATTGTTTAAACCTGAAAAACAGCAAAAGAGCAAGATGATTTGTTTTCCAAAAAGGAATTCATATTACAATTTCTGAACAAACAAGTCAAACAGCTAAAAGTAAAATAATATATATTTTTACACCAATTTCTTTAGCTGGTAAAAGATTAAATAAGTGAAATTCAAGAAATCATACTATAAAGAATAAATAAAAATCCATGACAATTACAGAGTGAATTAAAATTCAAACCTGTATACAACTGTAATTTTCAATTCACTCTAGATAAGAACAGATAATGTTTTTTTATCTCAATTTGCTAATTGAGTACAATGCATTTGGGAAAGTAACCAAAATCTCTCTGTAGCTCTATTCATGTTACTGCCTGACATGACTCAATTCCACAAAATAATAGTTCAGTTTGTCTCCATGAAAGTTTCTACAGCATGTGATGAATCTGACAATAACTCTCTCCTGTGCATGTTTTGTTGAAAACAGTTACTGTAGAGGGTTTTATCTGCTCCCTTGTCGAAATATTACACAAACATTCTGGAGTCGTCTTTATAAGCAACCTGGGGTCATATTTGACCCCAAACATATACTTAGGACATTTTCAACAACATCGCTAAAGGAAGGTTATTTCGAGAGAAAGGTTTAATAGAAATAATGAACTTAAACTGACTGGTTGGTGGTCTGTTTGTCAGTGAGTGACTGATGTCAGATTAGAGTATACAGGATCTGGTTCTCCGTCATTATCTGTTCTACGAGGACTTGAGACCTACATCTTGAAATGGTCGGACCGGACTTGAAGCAACAGGCATCGGTCAGGTCAGACGGCAGTGGCAGTCAGGCCATGCAGATAATGTTTTGACATTTAAACATTCAGTGTATCTTATGTATTTTTCAACTGATACATACAAAAATTAAACCTAACGAGAATCTCCGATTAGAACAATATTTTTTGTCAGTGACAGTACTAAGGACTTATTTTTGGAAACTATTTGATTGATGAATGTTTATTTTCACAACAAAATTTTTAATCATAGATTCAGGCAAAGCTCCTAAGAGGGTTCGCCCTTTTTGCACTACTGCAACGACCCTTTTTATAGAGGAGGGTAACCGCCATATGTACAAACTTTATTGACCAGATAATACATCAGTAGCGAGGCCTGTAATGTGGGAGTCATCATGGATACACATAGGGCCCTACACCATGGAAGACCATGTAAACCCATCTGTAAATCTGACTACTTCCAGATCCGAAATATCAGCCAGATAAGGCTTTGTGTTGTCCATTCAACTGCAGATGTCCTTGTTAATTCCATGATCACATCTCGATTAGACTACCGTAACAGTCTGCTGTACTGAAAACAAAAACAAAACCATGACAAATTAATTTCGGCGGACCCAGAATGCTGCAGCCAGACTTTTACCATGAACATCAAAACACGAACATATAACACCTGTTCTGAAAAGTCTCCATTGGCAATCAATCAGACAGCGGATCATGTACAAGCTTCTGACATTTGTGTTTAAGTCGCTACATCAGTCAGCATCAATTTACCTACAAATCTTGATTGCTTCGAAATTCCCAAAAATATATTTTCGTTCAACTAATTAAATGGACAGAGCTTTTGATAAAGCGGGACCAGTTCTAAGGAAATCTCTCCTTATTGATATTTAAAATTAAGCAGCCATCAATTCTTTCAACAAAAACTCAAATCCTACCTCTGAAATGAAATGAAAATAGTTGATTATTAAATTGTTTGTCTGAGTGTAAACTTGATAGAAAAATATAGCTATATAATAGATTGTTCCTCCCTCAAAACACCATACATTCGAAAGAAGTACCTGTATAGGCAAACTTGGCATTTCAGTTCTCAAAGTATTCACTTGCAAATCAAAATTTAAGCCAATGAGCATAATCATGGAAAATAAACTTGTTTTTAAAATCCATTGGCTAAATTTCGCGGAAATTAAAGACAGCAATGTTTTCTTGTAATAACACTAAGTTTGTTAAGGAAAGGTTACAAAATTTATTTTTCATTTACTTACATAAACAATAACCATTGATATACTTAGTTTTAAAAAGTTCTGAACGACTATATAGCGTAATTTGCAAACATATTATGAACACATTGTTTTCAAAACAACTCGAATATTCATCCAATTTTTTTTATCATATATAATAAATTCTTGTTTACAATAAAACTCTTTTATCGGTCATAAATATTCGTGGAATCCAATTTCATATCTCCAAATTACATGAATACTGGTTATATAACCTTTCAAACATTTGCATATCAAAACTAAGTTTGACATTGTCTGGTTTTAGATCACCATCCCGACTTCAAATCTAAGTTTTGTCACTTATCAACGTCTTTTGGCTCTAAAATGCTTCTTTCCTGCAAAAGTCTATACTACTGAAAACGATTGACACACGTGACCCTCAACAATTTACTTAGTGGCTCTTTTAAAAGTGAGGTCAGGTGTTGTGTTCTGGGGTTAAACGCCGCTTTCAAGAGTATTTCACTTATATCGCAGGTGCTAGTATTATTGCAGGGAGAAAGGCCGCAACACCATTTCGGTTATGCATTGAGAACATTTGCGGTGAAACCTGCGAGCATCGACTGGAACTAGCGAACCATGGGTGGTACTACGCTTAAATTCAGTGTAGCATTGCACCCAAACCTTACTGCGTGTAGAACAGTTCTCTACGGCAGAGTGGCTCTTAGGACCAGTCACATCTTTTCAATGCATCCATGCATGTAACAAAATAAAGACAGAAAGGAAAATCAAGATGTTCTCAATCAATTGTGTTTGCATGCTGGGAAATCAAATTAAATATGTTTAACCTTACTGTGTTTCCACACTGTATTATTGATAAAAAGAAGATCACCAACACACATATTGTACATCCTTGGAAAATTTAGACCATAATTTCGAAGCTTGCGGACTTAGCCTCGTTTTGATATCTAGGTCACCGCTATGCATAAATATTAAGAGACGGCTATACGAGCGGGCTTTACCCAAATTCCAACACGCATGATATACATACAAGTTAAAATGTTGACATCTTCCACAAGCGTTACTTGTATTTTCGGTTCAAGAATCTAAATGCATTTTTGTAGATCAAGACAGTTTCAATAGTTGTGTAAACTAAATCCTATATGATCCTGTGGTATTTGTCATTTGGTGAAATTAAATTTCTGTTTGAACGGCCCTCAAGTAAGTCAATGACAATATACCCTTGTTAATAACAGTGTATAAAATAGATTTGAAACCTAGCCTGTCCTGAAAATTAATTGTTCAATTCCTAAGGGGAAAATAAAGAAGAAAATTGAAAAGTTACCAGTCCTGACCAAAAAGGAACCAGTCCTGGCAAAAAGTAGCCAGTCAAGTTAAACAGTGTAACAGGGATCTGTAACAGTGTTAATAAGTATTACCTATATCCTACCTTTAGAAGTGTTCCATGACAAACTTTTGTTATATGTACGTTAACAAGTTACACTATTATCAACTAAACAAATATGATAAATCAAACGTGTCTGCTAATGAATAATTCTGGCAATATTAAAAACGTGTCTGTTCTTCAAATAACATCAAAGTTGATTAAAGACAAATGTCAACAAAATTTATGTAGCCTACTGCTTGAACAAAGTATTTATTTGACTAAGAAATAAAAAAAGCTTATCTTTAAAAAAAACACCACCACATTAGACAGTGTCAAGTAAGAATAACAAAAACTGTTGAGCTTGTAGTTGCTGTTGTCTTGATAATGTAATGTCATTTTCAAGGAAACAAATCTTTATTTATTTCTGATAAAAATGATGTTGTTTTTTCTTATTCAAAGAACATGAGTTTTCTGTGAACTTGCAACTGTGGGTCACGGGGAATAATACATTGAATCCAAAATGTATTTTTTTGTTTCATGTGATTCAACACCAATCATTTAAACACAATTTAATTACAAAACTTTGAAGCGAGTTTTACACATATCATTTGAATCGTCACCCTAGGTTAGCTCATCGCATTTCCGATGATCTGCGAATGTCATCCGGACATTACCGAGTCAGCCATTGAATGACATCATAATGTAGATGACGTCACGCTTCTGTCTCTGTTACTTCCGCTTGGCAACCAACTTGTTTGGCAGCAAAAACGCAAGCTTTCATATTTCTCTCAGAAAAATCCTCTGTGTCGCGGTTCTAGACATGAACTCAATCCAACTTGCTGATTTTCAACATCTACTGGACTCCAGGGATCTGTAAGTTGTATTTTATGGCCGGGATTTAGCCCGGATCTTTCATAAATCGTTCGATAGAATTCGTGGATGTGTTCTGAACTTGTTGATGGTAAGACGCCATTTTGTTTTAAAATATAAAATTTTGGTTGATTTTCTTGTCAACATTGACATGATTGTTAGATGTAATTTTTTTTAACGGTAAATTGCCATGTGTAGAAAAATGTGTAGACAAGTAAGGAACGTTTTTTTGTCACAAACGGGTTTCTCAATGGTTCCTTACCGCGATTTTCAAGTTGCCAAGTAGGACATATTTATCATTGTAAAGGTTTATGATTTGTTTCACTTTTCACATGAGGATCCGATAAAGACATTACAAAGTAATATTTGTTGACAGAATTATCAAAATTATCAAGTACTGCTATACAACAAGGTTGCCGATACTGTTATTAGTATAGTATTCAATATCTACCGACACAGAAATGCTTCATGTTTTCCAGATTATTTATGGTAACCTAGACTATGCAATATAAAGTTTTGTTTTTTTACAGCATGAACCCTTCACGTTTCTGGTGTGACTTCATGAAGTCTCGTGTTGAGATCAATCAACGATTTGGTGAAAATCTGCTTCACTGGTCTCAAGATGTAAGAAAGAAGATGACTAACATCGGGCAGAACGGTGAGGACTCATTTATGGTGTTAGGTAGACGATCATGCTCGCCTCGGTACTAGCTCCCCTACGCTCCGAAGTTACCGAGACGAGGAGCCTCGCATTGAAAAAAGTGGATATTTTCCTCTGAAATTTTCAAAGTCGAAATAATTTAATAATAGGCCTTTTCCAATCAAATTATTGTCATGTATCGATGCAAAATTATAAAAAACAATGATTTAAGTATTTGTTTTTTTGTTACTTTCTTTAATTTTTCATTTATTTGCTGAAATCGCCGATTTGAAAATCGGTCCCGACTGAAATCCCAGTCGGGCTTTGAGCATTAATAACTTCTTGAATACTTCACCTTCATTGATATGATTTAATTTACGTATTCTTCATCAAAATAATTCTTGATTTTTAATGAAATCACAATTTGTTATGAATCTCGAAGTTTGTAATAAGCGATTTTAAAGTTGGTGTAAAATGACGAAGTTCGTTTGTTTTCATCGATTGCGCATGCTCACTGGGCCGGAAAGAAAATTATAGCGATGACCGGCGGACCTCTCACACGGCGAAAAACCCATGCCAAATCCACCTTCATTTTCAGGACTGCTGACAAGGAAATGGATCTTGGAAATGTGTCTAAAGTACTCTAGTAGTCAGTCAAGTAGGGATCAAATGAGTCTTTGAAAAATAAAGAATTATAAAAAGCTTGCCGACTGGACTGATAAACTTGACTATGTAAAGATGTCAAACAAAACTCAACAGGTGCTTCCTTTTCGAAAATGCTGACATTATGATTAATTATCTGACAAGTTTAATTATCAAATTAAAAAAAAATTCTACTTAATATTTATTGGAATTTCGCTTGATTAGAAAACTTCAGCGATTGCATTTTTGATGTTGCAATTTATTGTCACTGACAATTTTTTAACTTTCCAATTTATTTACCTTTCAAGTTGAATTTTCCAATAAATTTTCTTACAGCATTATCTATTTATAGTTTCACAAATGCACAATATTTCCATGTTAACTGTGGAATTAAATATGATGCTATGCAAACTAAAATAATTAAAATAAATTTAATGCATGCTAAAATAGTACCCCCAAAAAACAGACAGCTCCTGAAATGGTATCTGACAACAAAAATCCTGAACAGTTAGCAGGAGTGAGAAAAAACATCTGTCACAATCATCAGTGGTCTATTTTAATGCTTCCTAATAATTTCTGGATTTCTCTTACATCAATAGTATTAAATCTCAGAATATTGACCACTGTTCATCCAATGGCACATGTGCTAAATTCCTCAATCCCTGACTCTTTACTGAACATCATTCATTGTTGAAAGATATAACTCTATCTCAATATCAAATTCTCTTTTTCTTGTTTTATAGTACAGAAAGATTTTGTAGTAAATATTTATACTTTATTATAATAGGATATCATCTTGGATCTATTGAAGAAATCAATTTTCATTTATTTTCAGCCAACAATGAATATGTAATTTTATGTCACAGTCGGTTAGCTTGTCTGTTTGAAGTACAAACTACAAAGGTGAAATAATATGTGCAAAATATACAATTAAATGCCATGTAGACAGGCCTAAATTTTAAATGCCATAATGACAGCCAATGCCATAATGACAGCCATTTAAGAAAATACAAATAGGTTAAAAAGTTCAGAGCATTTAAATTGTATTGTAGATTCAAGATTTTTCTTTCACATTAAAACTGTTGCAGAATATGTATAAGATAAACATTGCTATTGTAAAATAAAACTGACAGGGTGACATTAAAAACAACATTTATCTGGAAAATTTGTCAGATTTAATTAAAATAAACTGTTAATACTTTATTGATTATCAATATTCTTATTTTTACACAGTCCTTAACAAATAATTTAAAAGAAAAGAACATGCATTCTTGACTTGAAATCACAGACATAATTATTTTAAAAGATTTTAAAGTAGTTATATAAACAAGGCAAATTGAAAATCAAATTTGAAATAAGTAATAATGTATACTTGCAAAATATCAGGCATTGATATTTATGAAAATGTTGTTTTGAAATTTAGTTTTATTAGACACAGTTTCTAAGTACAACAAGTGAAAAACTTTAATGTTTGTAGAAAATTAAGATTTTAAAAATAATACACTATTTGGAAGACGATATTAACAGCCTAAATTTGGAACTTTGTTTGCAATAATATCCTTAATATTTCAATAGATGAATTAAGGTTGTTTTATATGTAAGTTTATTGTATTTTTTGTTTAAGATCACAGATTGCAAGATCTTTTAGTCTGTCAATCAAAAAACATTTTCGTTTTTGTTTTCAAACATTGCATACTACACTTCATTCAGCAAGTATGCTTCCTTTGTACCGGCGATATTTTTAGAAAACGTTCAGTAAATTACTAAAATTAGGCGAAAATCTTGAAGAAGGATCAGCCACAAGACTAAGTGCTGTGATGACCGGCTGATGCCAAAGTTTGCTATGCGCATGCGCGAATTAAGCTTTGCAAATGGCGGACGTTTCAAATAAACAAACTGAGATCGCCTGAAAAGTTTGATGAGTTACAAACCTCATCGTCACCATGACACACATTTCCTAGATAGTTTATCGATACGTTAACGTTTGAGTACATTCAGTCACATTCATAAGAATGAATTATACGTATGATTCGGAAAGTCCCCACTTTTTACATAGGTCAGCACCTCGTCGTGGGAACGGAGGTTGACCGGAGATAGTCACGGCGAGCATACATCGTCTAGGTGTTAGGAATATATTATTTATTATTTTTAGTTATATATTCAAGACGACCATACATCGTCTAATATATAAGTAGAGAAATCCTCAAAGTTTTGAGGATTTCCTAATTCATAATAGGTAAATACTAAATAGTCAATTAGATCAGCCATTTGTCGTAGGTATTGTATTGCAACTCCTAACAAATCAAGAGAGATTCACACCATTCACAAGTTTGGTATCTCTTTTTAAGTTTTGAAGAGTAGAAAACCTTCCCCATTGTATAGGGTCAAATCCGTCATGAATAACCACCATTTTGTCCAACTATTCATTCTTACATGGTCATGAATGACGTAGTGCAAATTCTGTTTATATTTGTTTTGCAGAGAAGAGTCCTCACTTGCAGCAGTTCCTTGAGTCTTACATCAGATCCACAGAACTGGAGGCCTACAATATCCTCTCCCAGTCTCACCAACTCACTATCCATGAGGTCAAAAAGTAAGTAAACAATTTAATTTCCAAATTCATTGTCCTTTCAAACCATTGCATGAAATAATCTCACATTTATTCAATTATTACTAATGGTGCTTTTTCCAGAATGACGACTCCCCGAAAACTTTCCTCTAAACATGAGAATCTGAGTCTTCAGCTTGACTCACTGACCAAACAACACATGGGCACTGTCAGAACTCTGAAGCACTTTCAAGAGGTGAGTGTATGGAACTTTGTCTTTTGAGACAATTAATGAGATAAGTAGAATTTCATTGTTTGCAAAGTCTTGATTAAAAAATCTAGAAGGTCCACAATATGATAACTATGCTTTCCTAAAGTTTCCTAACTTACCAATAAAGTAAATAAGACTTCACTTCTGAATGTTTGTAAACTGTTTGTACAGACTGGACTAAAGAACATGGAAGGTCACTCCGACCTCCAGAACAAACTCCAGCAGCTTGAGAAGCAGCTTCAGGAGATGGAGAAGGCAGATGTCGGACGTGGGAGAGAGATTGCGGAGAAGATTCGCTCCCTTGAACTCAATCTCCAGAAACAAAGCAGGAAGGAGCAGCAACACAAGCTTCAGTTTGAGAATCTGATGAAAGAGGAGCAGCACGTTCTCAACAAGCTTCAACAGGTCAGTAAAATGTGCACAATGATCCTCAACATATGCAAATATAATCCACTCCTTTCTGTTATTTTATTCAGTATCTCCCTTTTCTGCCACCATTTATCCTGTCATTAAATGCATGTTATTTTTTCACACTGTTCTCTCCTGTTTCTCCTACCCTTCATCACCTCTCCTTTTTTTGATTTTATGTTTCACTATTTTTCCTGGCTTCTTTTTCTTTCTTTTATCTTTACCTTTGTTTGACCCCTTTGACCTCCAGACCTCTGACCTTGCATGTCAGGAAGTTTGTGACCTCCAACAAAGTCAGATTCAGGCTCTCGTCTCCAGTCTGCGAGACTTTGTAGTAAAAACTGACCTGAACTCCTCTTCTGTCGTCAGTGACAGGTACAGCTATCTTGCTTAGCTGATCAGAATCACTTCACTCTGTTGCACTATTTCATACTTTTTTTTACAATTTTAGCCATGTATAGTTATTTGAGTTCTCTATACTCCTCTCCTGCTTGGTTTTCTATTTCTTACCCCATGTAACTCAAAATCATTTATACATGTATCAACAAAACTCTTTAACACACATTTAGATCTGTGGCACCACTGTTATCAATTTATTTCACACCAACTATTTTGTGTTTTCTATGTTTGTGACTTTGTATTCACATTTTCTGTATCATTTTATTCCTTCAACTACATATATTCACTATATACTACACATATAATAATACAAACTGTTATATCAAATGAAGAATTCAAGCAACCCAAACTCAAAGACTGTTTCCATGGTTACAGGAGCAGACCTCTGCTGAAGGCTCTTGACCAGGTGAATGTAGATCTGAGCCAGATTGTTAACACCTGCTTTGATCTTACCTGCAAGTCTTACATCGTCCCTGATGTTCAGGTGAGAATTTTGAAAACAACAATTATAAAAATTTCAGGAAATTATATAAAGTATGTAAGTATAACGATCCATTTATCCATAAAGGAATAAATAGCAATAGCTTAAATAGAGCCATGGGCTCTGTAGTTCATTAGGCTCCATATTGATTTTGCTTTAGGGGTAGCAAATGTAGTTCCCCTCTTTGTAGGGGCCACAGGGTCACCATATGTACAGTAAGAATCATCATTACATACCTAAGGAGTCTGTATACAAGGTTTCAGTTTTCTGGGCATTTTGAAATGAAAAGAGTAGAAATGCTCTGACCTTAATATAAATTGTATGACTATGTTTACCATATGATCAAGATTCTGTTATTCATTTGGTTTCAGGTTTGGCACAAGACCTTTGGGTTTCTTCTTCCCTTGCCTAAACCTTTGATGAGAGGATCTGAGATCTCTCTGGCACGAAATCCTAAGAGAGCAGAGAGTGCAGACTTTGAATATGCTAATGCTGTGTGGAAAACCTTTGGTTCAACCATCCCTAGTCGCAAACTCTGGACACCAAAATCTGTGATGAACAGTTGCAAAACATCGGGTGTCAAACTGGGTAAGAAAGTGTGACCTTGAATGACAAGTACCTGTTATACACTATAAAAACAGATTAAAAGGTGCTTGCTGAATAAATAAAATTGAATTTTAATTTTACATGTTATCAATAAGTTGTTTAAAATCGTGTCGAAAAACTATTATTAATTAGCATCTCTCTTTATTCATATACCGGTAGCAAGACAATAGCAGTTACAATATCATTTTTTTCAAATCCATTTGTCTAGTTATGAATCTGCAAGTTACTATGATTAGTTTGATGATGATAGGTAATTGTTCTTGATGTCTCAGTAATGTTCTGTTGCAATAGAATCAGGCCTTTGTCTGGATATTTCCTTGTGATTCAAGTTGAATTGAATTGATAATAAAAATGTTACAGTTGTCGTTCATAAAACTTGTGAAAATGCTTCACTCTAGCTCTGGTAATATCGAAAATTCACACTTGTTTGGTTCAAGTCAATTACATGAATAACAGTTTTCGCATCTTTACTTTTCAGCTGCATGGCCCTTGGCTAGCGCTGATGATGTCCCTGTCAGAGTTACCTCCCCTGAGTCTTGCAAGGATGGCCAACTAATCTACACACCATGAAATGTGATCCACGTGAAATTAACTGATTGATAGATATTTATTATTGTAGAATAAAATCTATTTTTTTAAAATATTATATGTTTTCTGCTTTGTGGAGTCTGTTCAAGATGGAGACATTAAATAGGATACAAACCCACACCCTGGAAACAAAGTTAATTTCATCTTTGATTTCTTATTGGAACTTGCATTTCAACTTGCATTTCAACAATTCGCATATTTTGTCATCTAAATAATGATGTGCACCAAGTCTATTAATGATAATACCTTCTATAAACTGAACGCATGTAGGATGAAAATTGACTAAACTATTTGATATCCATCCATCCAAAATTGAGCACAGTACACTACATAAAGTTTGACTGTTTTATTAAAGATTCATTGATATTATTAAAAACTTATGTATTCAGTCATAAGAATGGAGACATTCTACATAATCAAACACACAGGAAGGTTTATACCACCCATTAGTACAATTTAACATTTATGCCCTTTCTGGAATCAATACAATTAATACCAGTAACATAAACAAGCAAAACAAGTGTTTGCCACTAATGTGACAATGTCCCCCGCCGCTTGGATATTGTGATTGAATTGTCAATATAAGCAAATGCTATATTACCATTGAACATTAAGTGCAATGGTTAAAGATATGGCGTTAACAAGAGTTTCAAAAGTGGTCAAAGTGCCGTTGTGACCTTGAAAAAAGGTCAAGGTCATCCAAAGTGACTGGTGTCTGCGTAATTCCCCAATGTAGGCTCTGACCAAATTTTAAGACATTTGGTGCAGTGGTTTATGAGATATCGAGTAAACAAGAGTTTCAAAAGTGGCCAAAGTGGTGACCTAGAAATTAAGGTCAAGGTCACCCAAAGTTACTGGTGTCTGCATAATCCCTCAATGTAGGCTGTGACCAAATTTGAGGACATTCCATGAATCGGCTCATAAGATAAAAAATGTTTCAAAAGTGTTCAAAGAACTGTGGTGACCTTGAAAATTAAGATAAAGGTCATCCAAAGTATTTGGTATCTGCGTAGTCCCACAATGTTGGCTGTGACTAAAATTGAAGACATTTTGTAAAACTGTTCAAGAGATATTGTGTTAAGAGTTTCAAACGTGCTCAAAGTGCCATAGTGACCTTGAAAATACTGTCAAGGTCACCTGCAGTGACTGGTGTCTTTGTTTGACTTTGGTGCCAATGTAGGCTGTGACTTAATTTGAAGCCATTACGGTGCAGGGGTTCATATGATAACGCGTTGACAAGAGTTACTAAAGTGGCCAAAGTGCCAAAATGACCTTGAATATAATGTCAAGGTCACCCGAAGTGACTAGTGTCTCTGAATCCTCTAAGGTTGGCTGTGACCAAATTTAAAGACATTGTGTGCAACGGTTCATGAGGGATCGCGTTAACAAGAGTTTCAAGAGTGGTCAAAGTGCCGTTGTGACCTTGAAAATAAGGTCAAGGTCACCCGAAGTGACTAGTGTCTCTGAATCCTCTAAGGTTGGCTGTGACCAAATTTAAAGACATTGGTTGCAACAGTTCATGAGATATTGCGTTAACAAGGATCCGGACGGACGGACGCCACTGAATACAATGTCCCCCGTTTCGCGTTGCGGCGGTGGAAGAATAGAAATGAACAACATTCATGAAGATCATACAAGAAAAAGTTAATTGGCACATTCAAAGACCACTTGCGTTTTTCAGAGAAAGCACAGCTAGCCTACGGAAGTCATAGACAATGTTAGACATATACCGATACTTCAGCTGCTTATGCAATGTAGCTAATGCAACCCATTATTTCATTGCTGATCTCAGAGATTTGTCTAAAAAGTGATTGTGGAAAGCAACACAGAAGATTTATTAGTTGGAACTTCAAGGAAGGAACTATTATGTTTTATGTGTTTCAGTTTGTCGTTATACCAACAAAGTAAAGTCAAGCAAAGTAGGTTGAGCGTCCATCCTCCAACTGTAAAACAGGGGATCAAATCCCAATCGTCCTAACGACTGAAGATTTTGCTGTCTTGTTTGAAACTCAGTATCATAAGAACAGAGCAAAACTTTTATCGGAACTGCACAGGGCTACCGGTCACAATCAGCACACAACTTCTTATGTTCAATACATAGTGGACAATAAGTTATAAGAAACATTATAATAAATGCTTTGCAACATTTTCCCATTCAGGCACCTCATGAATAATATTCAAGAATCAAAGATTTCATCAAAATGTTTTGGCAGAAAATTATACACTGGTATCAATACTTCTATACTTAATAGCAACATTCCAATTGTTCTAAAATTTACTTGGGTGCTTCTATTACAGTGTCCTGTACCATAAGGGTTGTATTTTAACCCAATGCTTTTAATGAAAATTTCCCCGCTGATATCCATGATTCTACTTAATATCAGACTCTAATGGATTATTTTGGCAGAAATTTACCGTTGAACACCTTTACAGAATGTTCCATAAAATAATGAGTGATATTTTAAGCAAAAAAACAACACAATGTCTAGAAATCAAACTGGTATCCCTGTTTCAGCGACATCCCCTTTGCTACATATTTCAAACCAGTTCTAAGCAGCATCATTTGGTCTGACACACAGTGCCTTGTACCACAAAGTATGGTACTCAAGGGCAAAGGGACAGTGTAATTTCTTAGTAATCAGCCGAGTCATTTTGGCCAGTTCTGAACAAATGGGACCTTTGGGATTTTTGCATTGGTTGAAGTGTCATACTGAAAATTTTAAGTGATATCAAGCCGAAGGGTGAGCAAATATCCTCAGGATTAACTGAAAGGATAAGAGCAATGTCCTGGATGTCCATGTCTAGTCTAACATTGAGCTCAGAGTCCTGTTGTAGACTTGCCTAGGCGCTTAAACAATTAAGGGGTCTGAATGACAGACTAGTCCATGTCCTCCACTGGTATTTATGGTTCTACTTTGTATCCTGATCAACATCTTAAAAGCAAGCAGCATTAGTGGTGAATGAGGATAACATGTCTTGAATGTAAATTCACCCACTATTTTTCTTCATTCAAATTGGTTTTGTCTCTGTATCATGAACATTTCAAAGGCAAGTAGCATGAGTGGTAGATGAGGATAAAAATGATGTCTTCACCCACTATTTTACATCATTCAAATCAGCTTCTACTCTGTATCAGCCCCTTCCCCTGGGAAAGAAAGTCTGTAATGTGTTGGATCAATGAAGTCTTTGTTCATGATTATCTCCATCTTAAGCCTTTCTATCACCTGTGTCATAATGGCTTTTGGTGGAAAACCATAGTTATGTGTCACTCTGTAATGATTCTTCAGTTCAGGAATGGCAGGCCTGAATTCTCTACAGCTCTTGAATGGACACACATAAGCTTTAGGGAACAGGGTGTGAAATTCTTGCCAGTGTTTCCTCAAGTGCCTACCTTTAATAGAGAGCACATTTGGGCAAAGAGGACAAACCATTCCTTTTTTAAAGTTGAGTATATCTACATAGGCATATTCATCCGCCTTTTCTTTAACAGAGAGAAACACACAGTTTCCTGGGTGTACAAATGAGGTATTTTCTACTCTTTTCTTAGTTGCCTTGCTTAACTGATGGAATACGTTCTCGGTCAGGGTGTACTTGCCACCGTTGTGTTCCTCAACATAATGTCTTCTCAGCTCGTTCATCATCTTGTGTTCTGAAGAACATCCCTTGACTGGACACAGAAATTTTTCAGAGAATTTGAGGTGGACCGTCTGCCAGTGACTGTGATACTGTTGCAAAGTTTTCAAGAGAATATTCCCAGGACATATTGGGCATGACATTCCTGCTCTGAATTCAGCTATATACTGATCTACCTCTCTGAAATAGTAGGGTGTTGGGTGGTAGTAGAAATGGTTCATATACAGTGTTTTCTTGCACTCATTCAGTGATTCAATAGCAGTCATTGTCAATATATCGTTGCCATAGTTATGCTTCTCCCAGTAATGTTTCTTCAGAGCTCCCAGTCTCTGAGCAATGCGATTGCAATCACTGTTAGGACAGTAGAAGTTGGTACCATATTTACAGTGATACCCTATCCAATGATGCTCAAAGGTATCTGCAACTACATGAATGGCTGAAATCACACACACTGGACACTTTGAGCCAGGTTGGAAATGAAATTCTTTGGTGACGGAAGGATTGAAAACAAGATTTTGGGGATTTTTGAATTTTGGATTAGTTATTAAAGTTCTCTTGGACACACGGTTACTTTCATCCAATGTTATTTCGTCTTTTCCATTGTTATGTTCGCTTTTATAATGTTCTTGCAAAAATCTGGCTGAATAAAATTTTGCACCACATTGTTTTTGTTTACAAAAATGTTTTTCAACAGATATGGTATGATACATGTTCCAATGATCCAGAAATTCTATTTCCCAGGTGAACTGTTGTGGAGAAACACAGATTGGACACTTCATTTTGGCGACAAATTTCACTTCATTGCTATTTACCTCTTCAACTTCTGGCTGTGAGTCACTTCTTTGTTCACTTGACAGAGTTTCAGAACCAGATTTCTCAGTCCCTGCACTTGATGTTGAAGCACGCAGATTTTCTTCCGATGTACAATTTTCAACAGGACCTTGGTCCACATTGCTTCCCTCAGGATTCTTGCAAGAACCCGATTGTGTTCTTATATCTGTTTTACCAGACATGCACTTATTCTCAGGTGTGGCAGTCTCATTTCCAGCAGAAGTTGGCATTTCAACATTGGAATCAGAGACTGAAACTTGATTTTCATCTAAATTTTGCTTTTCAGTGATAGTTTGCTCTTGTAAATTGCCCTGTAACTGTGGTCGGGTTGTAACAGCTCCTGGACTGTTAATAGTGTCTTTATCATCATTACCAGACAATTCTGGTTTTTCAGTGTTCATTTGCTCTTCATCATTGACCTGTATTTGACCCGACCTGAACTTTGATTGGCTTGCAGCTTCTGGCCTACTGGAAGTTTCCTTATCATCTCTTAACTGGAATTCAGGAAAACGTTCTCTAAAATTTACTTCTCTCATCTGCTGTTCACTATGATCAACCTTTGCATGCCTTATCAGAAAGCTTCTTGCCTTCAAGATCTCTGAACATCCTATCATTGGACAAGGATACTTTTTTGTGTAAATGGAATGCTTTTCAAGCCAATGAAAGATAAAGAGAAACCTTGTCTTGTACTCTTTATCATCATGTGTACAGAAAGGACAGGCCATGTTTTCTTCAAAGAGTAGCCCATCACATATAATTGGTTTCAATGGACATTCTCCATGTTCCTTTTCGCCAGATTTTTCATTTGTAGAATCTTGATGTGAATTCTCTTGAGTTTGTGAGTCATCTCTAAATCTCTTGGGATTATCTTCATCAACTGATTCCACATTTTCAGGGACACTACCATCCAACCCTCTTTTTCTCGAACTTTTCCAAATATTAACATGTTTCCTTTCATCATTGGATAGACTACCATCATCTGAGTCCAACTCTTGCCTGTCCTCAGCATTCTGTTTTTGCAAAATATCATCTGTTCCATGATTTCTTTCTTCCGATAGAATTGTTTGTTCATTTTCTTCATTTTCATCACCAATGTCATCCAGCACTATCCATTCATCCATTCCTTCATCCTCATTTATTTCGTCATCCTTCATTCTATCTTCATCTTCATTTTGTTCACCATCCTCATTTCTGTCTAACTCTTCATTACATTCCATTTTATCACATTGCTCAATATCAATATTGGTCCTCAATCATTTTTTAAATTTTGATTCTAATTGCAGTCTTTCAGCTCCTCAGGCTCTGAAAAACATTAAGAAATTTATGTGAGGACAAGTAAATTAACTGTAGCTTTAGAATAATCTAAAACATATCACACCTACAGTTATAATCAGTATTGATATTTAAACAAAAATTATTTGTGAAAGTCTTGGCTGGGAATAGTTACGTTTTTTGGAACGTTTTTATTTCTTATTTCAAAATGCCTTGTCAAATGTAATAAACATTGTACATGATACATGAATAGGGTTTGTCCTGTCAGGAAATAAATGTTTCAATCATAAATTGTGTATCATTGCCTAAGAATAACAACAGGCTGCAACTGATGTTCGTAGAACTCTCAACTGAATTGATTTGTCTTCCACGAAAGGCAAACTAACCGACTGTTCGTGACAAGCATCTAAATTGATTTAACTGCATCCAAGTGGTTTAGCAAGGACCAAACCACTTCAGGTTGAGGTGAGGTGAGGTGATGTGGGGTTTATCCCCGCTTTCAAGAGTATTAAACTTATATCGGGCTGCTAGTATTATTGTAGGGAGAAAGGCCGCAATACTTTTGAGTCTATGCATTGTGGTGAAACCTGCGAGCATCGGCTGGAACTAGCAACGATGGGTGTTACTGCACTGAAATTCAGTGTAGCATTGTACCCAAACCTGACTGCGTGTAGAACAGTTCTCTTCTGCAGACAAAACTGCTGAGCCCTGGTGGGATTCGAACCACGGACCTCTTGATCCGAAGCCGAACGCGCATACCACTGTGCTATCCCTCCCCCTCAGGTTGAGTTAGAAGTAAAATATTGTGATAAAAATTTTAATTATTGAAAAGAAAACTTCCTCATGTTTAACTTGAATTCTTTGAGTCATATATCTGCTGTATTTCTTGTTTTATTTTCTTGATTTAAACACCCTAACAGTGTGTGAAAATCTAAACCAATAGTTATTGAATGTGGGCTGGTCTCACCCACAGTGATTCCTAAGAAGATCATTCTTATATTATTTTCTATCATATAATTAATCTCCATATCACGACTATATTGGCAAAATCATTTTCTATAAATTTAACATTCTTTTCAATATTTGAGAAGAAGTCTAAATAGCTCATTTATTTCATACATGATAAAATTAAGCTTCCGTCCGATGTGGAAATTAATATCTTTGAGGGATTTTTGTTATGCTCATAATGCTTAAGTGGGATAGGGAAAGAACAAAAACTGGATTGAAACTTTGAAGTGGAAGATTCCCCAAATACAGCGAGTTGATTGCAATAATTATAAAGTTTTCCCAGGCGTAGTCAGCTTTAATAAAACATCTGTTCTCAAACCAAAGGCTGATCTAAAGGAATTAAAGAGCTGGAGAACCTGAAATCATCAATGTTGTCTTACCGTATTCGACGTAATAAGCGTCCAGGGCGCTTAAAAAATTGACTTGGGTGGGCCCTTATTAAAGTTGTGTGAATGACGGCCGAAAATAAAGACTACTCAAATGGAACTGTGTTTAGATTGTCTTTGATAACTGATTCAGACGTTCAAAACATACTTACACATTATTGAGTAGATAATAACACTTATTGCCGCCAATGTATCCTTTTATTTCTCTTGAAACAAAGTGAATACATTGAATTTATAAACTTATTACGGCTGGTACATGGGCGGTTATTAGACCTAAAATTACAAAACCCTTTGGGGGGCGCTTATTACGTCGAATACGGTATATATCTTCAGATTTCTCTACGTACATAAAGGCTTGTCCATTTAAAAAAAAGCTTATAGTTCTAGCAACCCTTTCAACCAAAAGAACCAGTTACACTTTTTCGAAGCCAGTTGAAAGAAATCTATGTCAATTACAAACATTTTTCAGAATCATTTTGCAGAGACTGAATAAAGTCAATAAGGGACCTGCAGAGGAATAAATCAAAATCAAATAAAAACTTCCGGAAGTCTTAATGTTAAAGGGGCAGTCGCACGTTTTTAGGGAGAATGTGTCAGGTGATGTCAGGAAAATGAAAATAAATGGTTGCATTTGAAAAATAATTTGACTTTGATTTCATTGATTTTAGTAAGGGTTTGCTGTTGACCATCAAAATCGTGATCAACGATGCATTCCCCCATTCAATATATATATAAAAAACGTGCCTTCAATATTTACTGAACAATTGCTCAAAGCTTTAAGAATTAATTTGTTTACCATTCAGTCATTCACACATTATTCATTACGAATGGTTTCTACAAGCAACAGGGAAAAATCCAAAATAAACGAGAGTTATCTTCCCTTGGATGGTATTGCCAAAAAGGAAAATTGCTAACACGAATCAAGATTTGATAGTTATTTTAAGAGTCGCATAAAATCAGAGTTTATTGAATTATTTTCATTTATCATTAAATGAAATTTCTTGAACAATAATTCAGAAATAAAATCAATGTCAGGTATGTGGATAAAAAATTCAATGATTGTAAATTGTATGCAGCAGAAGTTGTTTGAAATGTTAATTGCAAAATTAGTATTCCTTGTTGTTTAATGCTTGATTTTTCATTTTCAAAACTCCTAATTGTATTGTTAGATAATGATTGAAATGATATTACAAGTGTCCATGGTTTTACCTTGAACAATTAATAAACAATTGTGTAAATGTGTCCTCTATGTTTTGAAGTAGCTCAAGCTGATATTTCAGTATGTTTTTGAGAATGAGAATATGTAGAACATCCAACCCTTGATAATCCAGAGTCAACGATCTGATTATTCTCCACTATATAGAATCATTGGAACTTTGACTCTGGATTATCGAGGATGATGATCATCAGATCATAAGGTTTCAGGATTTGAACTCAGCAACAAGTTGACAACCTTGTTCAATGCGGTGAGGTGAGGTGATGTGGTGATTTCACCGCTTCCAAGATTATTTCACTTATATCGCGGCTGCTAGTATTATTGCAGGGAGAAAGCCCGCAACACCATTTTAGCTATGCATTGTGATGAAACCTGTGAGCATCGGCTGGAACTAGCGAAACAATGGGTGGTACTGTGCTGAAAGTCAGTGTAGCATTGCACTCAAACCTTACTGTGAGTGCAACAGTTCTCTACTTCAGACAATGTTGCCGAGCTCCTGGCACTGAACTGTCGACAGGTAGCGTGTCTATGGTTATATATCCCATGGAACAGATGAGATTCATTGTACTGCAAATCCTTAAATAAATGCTTTTATATTTTTGAGGCAGGTTTCTATTCAAAGCAGGCGTATATTTTGGAATGTGATATACTGCAAGATAAACAAGATGTGTTTGTGAAACACGAATGCCCCCGGATGCATCCTGCTCGCTGTGTCAAGGTCAAGGTCACAAGGTCAAATGTCATGGTGTCATCTGAAAGGTCAAATCACAAGGGATCCATACGTCAAGTATCAAAGACTTAGCTCTGACCAATCAAAAGTTATGACCAAGGTTAAAGTTTTTGTGGACAAACGGACAGACGGACGGACGGACAGGTGAAAAACAATATACCCCCGGAATCTCCGATTCGGGGGCATAAAAATTAAAACAATATATATATATTTCAATAAAATGGTAATGAAATATGGGATAATAAATTTATCTTTGCTCTACCAGGTGTAAATAAAGGCAGACGTTAATTTTTTTAAGAAAACTGTGTGTCTGTTCAAGGCAGGCAACTTATTTAGGATTTACAGATTCTTAAAACAAAGTCTTGATCAATCTTAGTTAAGACTCATGAAACTGAAGTGTCAAATGTTCTGGGTAAGTCCATTGATTATTGTTGAAAATGCATTTGGAGCGACTTTTATCAGGGATAGTGGTTCAATATTGTGGGCAGTTGAGAAGTTTTAGATGTCATCCTGTCATGGTTACTGCATTAATGCTCAAACATGTAGATTCAAGTCCCTAGTTCTAACGAAATACACAAGGAAATATGATATTACATCAAGTGCTGAGTCTAAACTTTTGTCGAGTGGTGTAGAATAAGTCTTGCAAGAACATCCTGTCTCAGGGTATGAACGTTACGCTACGTTACGTCGGGCCGACTTGGGATATAGCCAATCAAATCATTTTCTTGTTGAAATATTATCGAGGAGGTGGCGAGAAAATGATTTGATTGGCTATATCCCAAGTCGGCCAGAGCGAGCGAAACTAGCTTCTGAGCCCAGGGTACAGATTAGTGGAGTTAGCGTGACGTTCGTGCCCTGAGACAGGATGTGCTAGAAAGATATTTACACAAATAGTCCATAATGTCAATCTTTCCCAATCCCCACTTTTTAAGAGCAAATGATCGTTGTCTCTGGCTGTTGGATGTTTTGTAACTGACAACATATTTGCAAGGTGCTTAATTTATTCTTCACATGTAGAATGAAAAAATAGAAACAAGAGAACTGATATATATTTTAATGTAGTTTTTATGACAAAAACATAACAGAAAATAATCTGGACAAATTACCTTCATTTTCATGTACATATTATCAAAATGTTATTTTTAAAAAATCTGGTCATAAAGTGTAATAGAAAACAAAACATCATCTTACCAGATAAAACTTGATATTGTCAGTCAACAAATACAAATGGTGTGCAAGTCAAACAAATACGGTATGTATAAAAGTGAGCAAAACTTGTAATAAATGCTGTGACTAGTATAGATATTTTACATATGAACACATTGAGGTATTCATTGACTTTGTACAATAACACAATCTACTGACTGATCGTAAAGATACTTCAAGCCTCTTATGCTCACAATAATGAAATCGAGTCTGATTAAATTCTGAGAATGCAATTGTGACATATGGACTCTATAAAGGTTCGAACTCAATCCAGCCGTTACTTCCTCTTACGATCTTATGGCACTTTTGTAACATGTTTCTGACGTAGTCTCATCAAGCTTATCTCGAGGATCCCGCAAAAGTTTTCAGTACAGCCAGAGGCAGGTAAATCCAGAGTACTATTAGTTATGCATGATTGTCTCTAAAAGCTATTTTAAAACAGACTTTTGTGGAGAGGTAACCACATTTCAGTTTATGCATATAATGCAGGTAGGACATGATTATAACATAACCAAGTGTCAACCTGTAAACAGGTTAATTTGAGTAACAATCATGTTGATTCATATTTGACAACTAGATAAAGACGAGCGTACAAGCAAATTCCCTTTCCACACAAAAAAATCCTGATAGGACTGTCCCTTTAAGACAAGTGACAAATTTAAGAACATAGTTGCAACGGGTCACCAAACATTCATCATGATTTACTCGTTCTCATGTATTTATCAAGTTACATTAATAATCAAAGACAAAGTATCCAGCTTGAATATAATCATTTCTTAATATATTGAGTCAACTTCATACCCTTGATAACCAGGTTTTGATGATGTTCATAAGCTTAGCAACCTTAACATAACATTCCTTCAGAGAACATTTGTGTTTGTCCATGAACTCAACAAGCTACTGTTCCCACTGAATATTGAGCAGGAACAGAAGCATTCATTCAAGCCTAACATTCCTTCAGACACACAGAATATTGAAATCATATTTGCTCTTGTAGTCTTACAAACTGGGTAGAACTCTCAACACAAACAACTACTCTCTTTCTTGTCACCTGTATATTCTTTGTCATCCTCAGTTGAACCAGTCAAAAGATATAGCTCTTTGTATAATCTTTGACATATCTGTGGGATCCTGGATCAATGTACATTTCATTCTCACTTTTCACTGGCTTCAAAGTACCAAACATATCTACATTCCACTTCTCCAAAATTCCATGGTCTTTGCTTATATGCAAATTCAGATTTGAGATTGATCGTTCCTTGGTTTTGCATTTAGAGAATGGACATGAATATTTACGAACATATCTCGTATGGGTAATCCAATGGATAGAGAAATCGTTTTCTGTTTCATATGTGTTTGAATCTTGACACACTGGGCACGTCATGCCTTCTTCAAAGTCAAACTCAGTTATAGTTAGATTTTCTTCCAATGTGGAGAAAATACAGTTCCCTGGGTCCTTGTAAATCTTGTTCAGCCTCATTTCCTTTCTGGCATTGGCCAAGAGTGTTGAAGCCATCCGGTTCTCATAGGGAAGCTTGTGATGCTTGTGATACCTGTCATAGTGATGCCTCAGCTGGTCCTGACTTGCTGCTTGTAGTTTACAATCATCAATTGGACAGAGAAGAACCTCACAATGTTCAACATGGTACTTCTGCCAATGACACTGGTATTCTTCAAGGCTCTTCAATCTTTCTGAATTTTTGCATATCAGACACGTCATATTGGGTTCAAATTCAATTTCTAGTGGTTTAAAACTAGACAATACTGATTTTCCTGGATCTTTGTACTTGTCATTCACAATGACTTTCCACTTAGGTTCTAAGGATTCAATGGTTGCCTTGGTAAGTTCATCATTTCCATAGTTGTGCTTGTCCAAATAATGTTTCTTGAGTTCCTCCAAAGAAGGTATTAAGGTTTTGCAATCAGTATTAGGACAACAGAACTTCTTAGCAAGTTTGGTATGTATATTCTGCCAATGCCCACTGAAAGCTTCCAAATTGTCAAAAATTTGTGAATTTTTACAGACAGGGCACTTACTCTTTGAAGTGAATACAAAGGATTCCCGCTCCTTTTCTTTTTCACCATAAACAAAAGGACATGGATCCTTAAATAGAAGATTATTTACCATCTTTTTCTTGGCAAGGCAGAGTTTTTGAAGGCTATTGACACTCAGCTCCTTTGATTCCCCATTGTGGTTATCTAAGAAATGTTCCTGCAACTTCAGTGCTGAATTTGTAACACATTGGCAACCTTGGGATGGGCAGTAATGAAGTTCATTGTTCTTGATGTGAAAGGTCCGCCAATGGTCTTGAAATTGGATTTCATCTCCAAATGATTTTGAAAGAGGACAAACAGGGCACGTCATTAAGGTTTTAAATATGATGTTTACTAGATTTCCTTTGGTCTTTTTATTAACATAAGGTCTTGGATAATTGTTTCCAGGATTGCTGAGTCTTCTTTGGAGTCCAGATACATCAGGTGTTGGGAGGAGTCCAGGTTTTGGGAGGAGTCCAGGTTTTTTAAGTCTTGAAGTGTTTTCAGTATTTACAATATTGTAAGCAGTTGGAGGTATTCCAGTATTGTAAAGGCTTGGAGGAATACCAGTGTTGACAAGATTTTGGGCAAATCCAGAGTTGATAAGATTTTGAGCAAATCCAGAGTTACTGACATTTGGAGGCACAGCAATATTGCCAGGTGGCACAGGATTTCTAAAGGTGCTGGAAACTAAATTACTCCCAAAATTGTTATGTCCTGAATTGGACAACAAAGCAATTCCACCAGGACTTTTCAGGTTACTTGCAATGTAAGGTCTTGGGGGAATTCCTCCAATGGAAGGGTTTTGAAAGTTTCCAACCATGCCAGGAATTGACATGTTTCCAACTACATTGGGTCTCTGAGAAATTGCCTCAATGCCTAGCATTGACTGGAATCTGCTGATGTCTGACATTTGAGGAACTGTCATCAAATTGGGCATCTGTGTCATACTGGCAGCCTTGGGAATACTTGAACTCACAGGCAAGACACCAACCTGAGTATCATGTTGAAAACCACCATATGATTGAGCAAATCCAGAGTTACTGACATTTGGAGGCACAGCAATATTGCCAGGTGGCACAGGATTTCTAAAGGTGCTGGAAACTAGATGACTCCCAAAATTGTTATGTCCTGAATTGGACAACAAAGCAATTCCACCAGGACTCTTAAGGTTACTTGCAATGTAAGGTCTTGGGGGAATTCCTTCAATGGAAGGGTTTTGAAAGTTTCCAACCATGCCAGGAATTGACATGTTTTCAACTACATTTGGTCTCTGAGAAATTGCCTCAATGCCTGCCGTTGACTGGAATCTGCTGATGTCTGACATTTGAGGAACTGTCATCAAATTGGGCATCTGTGTCATTCTGGCAGCCGTGGGAATACTTGAACTCACAGGCAAGACACCAACCTGAGTATCATGTTGAAAACCACCATATGATTGCATCATTGGCAATTCATCAATATAAGAGGTAGGGATTTTAGGAATCTGCAGATTGGATGCAACATTTGGTATAAAATTTGATTTTGTAATAGACTGTTGAAGGCTACCAAGGTTTGATCCACCAAAAGAGACACTTTGCATCTGTTCAATTCTTCTTAAATTTTGTTCCATTGCATTGTCTCTGACCATTGCCATTTCATTATCTGAACTATCAGATTCTTGTTGGTTATTATTGAGAGTCAGCTCATATCTTGGATCAGTTTCTACAAAATTTTGTTCAAATGCTGTATGAGGTATCTCAATTATATCTTCCTCAGATGTTTGATCAGAGTCATCATCACAGTCCTGCTCAAAGCTTTGGTCACTGTCATCACTTAAATCTTGTTGAAATGGAGATTCAGTAAACCTCCTAGAATCTAATAGCGACTTTTCATTATGGTTTTCTTGTAACCTTTCTTGTTGTATTTCAAAATCATATTCTGGCCTCATTCGTGCAAAATTTGCTTCAAGCTCTTGTCTTCTGAAATCTCTTGCTGTCTCTTCATCTTGATGTCTCCAACTTGAATCTAAGGGTGATCTATCCCTTGATCTATCCCTGAATGTATGTCTGGATCTTTCCATAGATCTATCTCTCGATCTATCCCTTGATCTTTCCATCGATCTATCTCTTGATCTTTCCATCGATCTATTTCTTGATCTATCCCTCCATCTGTCTATTGATCCGTCACTTGATTTGTCTCTTTGAGTGTTGAGGAATCTTTTGGTTGCAAATTCCAGGTGATGTCTTTCAGCAGACACTCTGAAATAGTGATAGAAAAAGAATATCTGAGTTTACATTGTACTGATGAATAACATAGAATGGTAATCAGGAAGTAACACCCTGAAGTGCCCTTTCCTGGAATATTGTTGCCATCAAGGAGACGACTTCTGTTTGTTTCAATACAACATGTTAAGGAAAAATTTTTTAATGAACTGTTAAATTCCTCACATTTTTAGAATTGCTTTTTATTTAATCAAATTTGTTCCAGAATTCATTCTATAATGACACTTAAATGGTGATCGAAAACAAATTTTACTGATTTATTAATTCGTAAATGCTTCAGTAAAATGGCTAATGGGATCACAAATTTGGAAAAACTCTTGTTTGACCTTTAGTTTCTAGGATAGTCAAATGGACTGAGGGATAAAAAGCTTGCTGCATGTCACCAAACTGACCAATAAGGGGTATACATCCAATCACTTTGTATGAGATGGTTTATGACCTAAAAAAATAGAGCCATTGGCTCTGTAGCTCATCAGGCTTCATCATCAATTATGCTGTAGACTGTGGCTTTGTGATTCCCCCTCTGGAGGTTTTTAGGGCGTGGCCCCTGTGGCCCTTATTAGGGGTCACAGGGCCACTCAAGCTACAATTTATAATCCTCACTAGCCAAGGAGTCTGTACACAAAGTTTCAACTTTCTAGGCCTTATGGTTCTGGAGAAGAAGATGAAAATAGGTTTTTAGGGCGTGGCCCCTCTGGCCCTTATTAGGGGTCACAGGGCCACCAAAGCTACAATTTATAATCCTCACTAGCCAAGGAGTCTGTACACAAAATTTCAGCTTTCTAGGCCTTATGTTTCTGGAGAAGAAGATGAAAATAGGTTTTAAGGGTGTGGCCCCTGTGGCCCTTATTAGGGGTCACAGGGCCACCAAAGCTACAATTTATAATCCTCACTAGCCAAGGAGTCTGTACACAAAGTTTCAGCTTTCTAGGCCTTATGGTTCTGGAGAAGAAGATGAAATTCCACAAAGTTTACGGACGGACGGACGGACGCCGGACACCATGCCATGCCATAAGCCCATCGGGCCTTACAGGCCAGATGAGCTAAAAATAGACAGAAAAAAATATGTTCAATTAGTTTACCCTGTTTCCAATATGTTCATTCTTGCTTTCTCCATTTGACTTTCAACCATGGTTGTCAAAGCTCTTGATCTGAGGCCTGATACTTCACTGGTAAACCTGAAATGAAGAAAAAACACTACTTTTGAAACAAGACAAAACAACTTGAATTTATCACTGAGAAAAAGCATCTTTGGAGGCTAACATGATTGCATCTTAAAAGTCTGTGTTTCAATATTTTTTTACTGGAAATAAGATCCATTTATTTTCCTCTTAAATATTTGGGAAAAACAGTTTGATGCACGGGTTTGAATGAACAAGGGTTAACACTAGAAACAAATTATTTCCTTCTAGGCCTTACACAATATAACAACATAAACAGGTGTTGACTAAAAGGATCTATAACACCTAAGCTGTTTAATTTTGATGCATCAAATAAAGGAAATATTACTCAAATAAAGGCCCTCGAAAATCTATGATGCTTGACTGTGTAAGGTGATTAACACAGGAAATAAAATTGAAACCTTGGCACTTAAATGTCTATAATCGGCCACTCGATAATGATGGATTACAAAGGCAATATATTAAACCAACGGCCCTGGAAAATCCATGATTGTCAACTTGGTAAGAATAGATTAAATATCATTGATTTATTGAAAATCATTTCAAAACACTCACTGTTTTTCAAAATTTTCAAAGTTTTCATTTGAATCCTGACCAATTTCTTAAATGAGAAGCATCAAATAATATCAACGACTTTTCAATTTGGCTAAATGTTCATTAAGCTTTTTATCTTACCTTTTATCTTGACGATGATCTCCCACAAAACCTGAACTTCTGAACCTAGTGTAAGCATCATCATCAGCATCTATATAAACAAGTAAAAAATACCCATCAAATTATGTTTTAATGAGACTAAGGATAAAACAGTTTCAATTGGTCACTTTTCAAGAGTTTATATAAGCAGAAAAAGCATTTGTCATGTTACTAATAAAAACTATCTATTTTGATATAAAATTTAGTAGTTATCTTTAAATCAATTTGATAGGCAACTAAGATGCACTTATTGTTGGTTCTTTAATTAACAAGGCAAAAGTGAGCACGGCTCACATACCCCCGTCTGTAGTTTGACCGCCTTCACGTAACATTAATTTGAAAATTTATGAAAATTACTCGTTGAATGATTATGACTTTGAACACAATGGTCTTGCAAACCTAAAAACTATTTTACTTCATAACATCCGCGGCTATGTAGTTTTTGAATAAAATTCTGGGAACCCTGGAATTACCCCTAAAAGGCACAACAGCACTATACAGTCGAACCTTGTTTTGTTTACAGTTGAAAATCGTCCCAATAGCGAATCGTCCTGTTAACTGGGTCATTTTTCTTAAGAAATATAGACACATTGTTTGAAAAATCTTTGTCCGTAAGGTGAGATTTACGGATATATGGAGTCCGGGTATCTGAGTTTCGACTGTATACTTCCATACCAAATTTGAAGTGTGCAAGTCATTTGGTATTTATATATGCTCCGGAAACAACAAAACAAAAATTGGACTGTTTTTGGTCAAAATTTCAAAAATTATTCAGAACATTGAGCTGAAACCCCTAAAAGGCACAACAGCACCATATAGGCTACTTCCATACCAAATTTGTAGTTTCTAAGTGGTATATTATTTTAGTAATGCTCCTGAAACGAGACAAAGTCCAAAAATCGGACCGTTTTTGGTCAAAATTTCAAAAATTATTTGGACCATTGAGCTGAAACCCCTAAAAGGCACAACAGCACCATATAGGCTACTTCCATACCAAATTTGAAGTTTCTAAGTGGTACAGTTTTTGAGTTATGCTCCGGAAACGAGACAAAGTCCAAAAATCGGACCGTTTTTTGTCAAAATTTCAAAAATTATTTGGACCATTGAGCTGAAACCCCTAAAAGGCACAACAGCACCATATAGGCTACTTCCATACCAAATTTGAAGTTTCTAAGTGGTACAGTTTTTGAGTTATGCTCCGGAAACGAGACAAAGTCCAAAAATCGGACCGTTTTTGGTCAAAATTTCAAAAATTATTTGGACCATTGAGCTGAAACCCCTAAAAGGCACCACAGCACCATATAGGCTACTTCCATACCAAATTTGAAGTTTCTAAGTGGTATAGTTTTTGAGTAATGCTCCGGAAACGATTTCGGACGGACGCACGGACGGACGGACGCACGGACGGACGCACGGACGGACACGCGGAGCGCTATATACCCCCGACTACGTCGTAGCGGGGGTATAAAAATAATAATAGGTAATAGATATCATACTAAGAAATGACTTTGATGTCATTTATTAAATTAAGAATATACCAAAAAAGCTTCATGGATCATACCTTGCCGGAAAGCACCTAATTCCACCAAGCCATGTCCTTGAACTTTAGCATCATTGTCCAGACGATCCCTATCCATATGTTCATCTTCTGAATCACTATAATTGCTCATGGGCCTTTGTTGTGTGACTTTTCCAGAATTATTCTGAGGACCTCTCGTTTTACTCTTCTTTTTGGATTTCCTGCCTCTATTACGACGGCTTCTACGTCCTGATCGTCCTTCCTTTCCGTTCATTTTGCACTGTAATCTTACTGTGCTGTATCATTCATATCTGGAAAATTTATCAAACAACATTTATTAACAGAGAACAATATGTCAGCTGGAAACTAGATTTAAACTGGATAGGGACTTTATAACTCCCCAACAAAGCATTACAAAATGCAGTCCAAATTATTTGCTAATTAAGCCTTTGACTCTTCTGTGCTTGACCAATTACTACGAGGACAATTTACATAGCTTGAGTTTATCAATTAATAGAGTTGTGACGATTCAGACATGTCACGATATGATAATTTTGCAATATCAAGGACAGTATGATTTGATATGTGATACATGTCACAATACACTATTTTGTTGGTAATTGATAGGGGGGGGGGGAATGAAGTTTTACAAATATCTTTATTTTTAGGTAAAACAAGTAGTTTTTAAATCAAAGGTATGTATCACATTACAGACATTGATGTGCATCAATACAACTCTATTAAGTTAGTCATTCATGTTAATTACTAAAATACGGGTTGGGACTTAAGGATATGTAATCCTTGCCTGGACATAAAGTTATACATCCTGCTACATCAGCGCATATGTCTCTGTGTTACGCTCAAACATATCCCCTGATATCTTTAGATCATATTCAGCCGTATCGCTGACTTCTGGTTACTATAAACGCTATTTATAGCCTGTCAGCCGAACTATTTTCAAATTTATATACCGGTACTGTTGTCTAGAGATGCCTCTTGTGGAAATCTTATAGAACACGGTTTGTAGCTTAGCGCGAACCTGCAGCTGAACGTGAAATATATTATCTACTAGCACATTTTGAAGTGTCTGTGTACTACTTTTTGTTTGACGAAGTCTACACACCATTGTTATGTCATAAACTAATGATACAGTGAGAAAGGGTATTCCGGATCACTTGCACATACATAATGTAGTTCAATACATATGCAGCTAGAATCCATAGGTGTTAATGGATTTTCTTCCTTTATGTATCATTTTAAAGTTGTGACAGTGTTCTTTTATGATATAATATTTTTTTTATTGTTTTCTGTTTGAAAATTAACTTGAATTCCCGATAAAGAGGACACCTTTTGTTGTGATAAACTGCCACCGGCTCTTCAGAAAAACAAATTTTAAAAAACATAAAAATGATATGAGCAGTTTGCATCAAGTGATAAAACTCCAATCTCAAATTTTTTTTGTTAAAGACTGATGTGTTCATAATTTTTTAGCTAGGCATAATCGATAATATTTTGCGCTCATCTGTCACCGATGATATACGTTTGTATTTGAAAATACACCTTGTTACTAAAAAAAGGTGCATCGACAGCTTATCATGACCCTGTTAGTCACATGATCCAGAACTTCTTAATGACGGCTTGTTACTTTCGTAGTTTTTCTAAATCTAATCAGGGTTGCATTCAATTCTTCTTTCGAGTCAAGTTGCATGAAACATGGTTTGAAAAGGAAATGGTCTAAGATTATTAAAATATCTTTCCGGGTGGGTGCATGCAGTCGATTATTCCATAGTGATCCGGACATATGGCTAGTGACCCTATTATCGTGGTAACCCTATTATCGTGGTAAACTCATGTAAGTCTCCAGTATCTATAAGGAATGTTCATATTTGCAAAGCACATCATAGATGAATAAACTAAATTGTAAGGCATTAAAAAAAAACATTTTTTCAAATGTTCAGTAATATTTTTTCACATTTGTAGTGATCTTAAAAATTGAGTATCATTTCCCTTTATGAAATATTAACTGCAAGTGAAATTAATTAAAAAATGATCCTGTCTTCAAGAAATATTGTCCGAAAGTTTTTTTTATTTTGTAGGTGAATAGTTTGATAGATAACAAACAGAACTGTATTGATGGAAAATGTATAAATGGTTTCAAAGATGTTGAATGAGGAATTACATTTACGGCGAAAAATAACACACAAATCGTAAAATTATAACCTTTTCGCAATATTAAAGTAGCTTATTAATGAGTTCAAAAAAGATTGCAACATTCTCTTTTCATTTTATACAATAAATGTGAAAACAATGATCTCACTTTTCAGGAGCAATGTAACTTGAATATTATATATGTACTTTTATTGTAAAAAATGGTATTTTGTTAAGATAGTGTTTAAATCACTTATCAAAAAATGGCTGCTCGGTAAAACTGGGACAAGGCGTCTTTTTATTAGAAGTTTCTTGTTACAACTTTGCAAATATTGTTTTTAATATCCTTATTTCAAATCAATTTACATTCAAATTGTAAATAATAATCTTACAATGGTGATTATATTTATAGAGAATAATTTATTAATTATATACTTATTACCTTGATAATAGGGACACTTCAGATAAAATACACCACATGGATAAGATTTTTTATATCTATGTCCAAATTTTTTTTTCCATAGATAGAAGTTTTATTAACATTTTTTGGAAGGATATATGTGCAGAGTTTAGAAACAAGAAACAATTTTTAGATTGTACTTCTTTAGAGGGAAATATACATGTGAAACAATAAGACCCACGATAATAGGGACCACCTTCATACTGCCTGACATACTGTAATTTAAAAATGATGTTCACCATTTCCTGAGGCATTTATGTTTGCTTAGATATCAAACGATTTGGCTGTTATACTCATGTCTACTGACAGTGTTTGTACAGAATAAAGTTGTTTGTTTTTTAACATTTTTTCAGGTATGTTAACAATAATTTAGCAAAACATAAATATAAAAATGATTTTTATTTTGAAAATTAAAGAATGTCTTACATTTATTATGCAATAACAACTGAAAATTAGTGAACTTTAATTGACAGGATTCTAGCACGGTAAAATTTAACCTGATTTTAAGTTGCCTCTTAGTTATTCGTGACAAAACAGGGAGTAACGTCGAGCTTGCTCATTATTCATGTCATATTTCATATTTGTTGAAAAGTTTTAAAATTTCAAATGTGTTCACACAAACTCACAATTTTCACTTTCATATTGTGATTATTCGTACACTATATATCTTTCTTGCCTTACCCTCAACTATTTACCAAAGCTGTACTGCACGTAAATTATACCAACATGCATACCTTTTCACCAATGTTTTGTCCTAACATGTGGGGATAACATAACGAGAGTTACCTTTCCTTGGCAACATTCAAAAGAAGGATTAGTGAAAACGAAATACGGTTTAATTTACAGCATTTGCTTGACGCCAATTTGACCGTTTTCTTTTTCCGGGCGATTCTTTATTTAGATAAAAATCAGCTTCTTGATAAATTTATAAATAGATTTACAAACGCACTTTTGAGGATTTTGATTTTAGAATAAAATGGTGTATCGTGCTTAACTATTTCAAAACAGGGATCATATAAGACAGTCTGTCCGAAATCATGGATGTGAATATTCTAGCGACCTTGCAGAAACTACATTCACACTCGGTGGCGGATTCCCCCCTTTGAAAATCAGTTAAAGATTCAAGTCAATAAAAAATAATGTTATGTAATTATACAGTTACTTCTCTCTCTGGATAAGCCATCATTTTGTGCAGTTTTCTTTAAATTTGATATTTGATAATTTTGAGATTTTGAACGGGAACAGGTCAAAATGGCCACACGAAAAAATGGCCACACTGTCCCCAGTCAAAATGGCCATATGAAAAAGTCAAAATAGCCACAACCCCCAGTCAAAATGGCCATATGAAAAAGTCAAAATGGCCAAAGAAAAAGTCAAAATGGCCAAAGAAAAAGTCAAAACAAAAAGTTGCTAATATTTGTTCATATCATAACATATATAAAAGGATCTTCTCACTGCCATGTTACCAAGACCTGTTACTAATAAAGATGTCATTATAACACCCTCTGATCATTGGATGGTGACTCAACTAACCGTTGTTGTTGTTTTAGATTAACCAATTGAGATTATCAAAGACCAGTTGCTATTTTAGCTGTTATTATAACGTTAGAATAATATGATATTATATATATATAATATATATATAATATTATAATGCATATAATAATATTTAGTAAATACATATGATATGATATTAAGGGATTTTTTAAAAATTCATGAATGTGTTCTTTTTAAATTTTGAAGCTGTAGCGCAACATGACATTGCAAACCATGCAAAAAGATGAAGATTATTGTTTTTAATATATTTATGATGATTGTTGAAGAATAAAGTATCTAATGAGTTTTCTTTTATGTCATTTTTTATTTGTAAATGTATGGCCATTTTGACTTTTTCTTTGGCCATTTTGACTGTTTCATATGGCCATTTTGACTGGGGGTGTGTGGCCATTTTGACTTTTTTTTGGCCATTTTGACTTTTCAATCTATGGCCATTTTGTCAGTGTGGCCATTTCGACTAGGACCCTTTTGAACGACGACGAACTCTTGCTATGAGGGAATTCACTAAAAAGTCATCAATTCAGTCGAGAGATTGATAATTATCACATTGCATCATTACATTGTCAAGTATAGGGTAACTTGGATTTTGACTAGAAAATATCAATCCATTGTAAAACAGTTATAAGTTGTTTCATTTTATTTACATTTTGACTGATACAAACTCCATCTAATGGAATGGAAACAGTTATGACAGTATTATTATATATGAGAAAATAATTAGGCAACCTCATGATTTTTCAGCAGCACTTGATAAGACAGAAGTAGTAAAAAGAATCGTGTGATATGTTAAAAGCACAAT
The DNA here is from genome assembly GCA_916613615.1 of Steromphala cineraria. Lineage (NCBI taxonomy): Eukaryota > Metazoa > Mollusca > Gastropoda > Trochida > Trochidae > Steromphala > Steromphala cineraria. Next base: position 40,151,313 of record OU744726.1, read on the forward strand.
TTTGCAGTTTAGGGAGAAACATTCATTTAGATAACTTTTCGCATCTTTTAGATATTCACATTCATAAAATTATGGTATTTCCATATAAAAAAAGACCAAGTTACATTGTCATGACAAATGAAGGTGGTAATTGGAAATTATAGTATTGGTTATTCCATTCTTTAAAGCCAACTGGTAAACTTTAGTTTTGGCCTGTTTGTCAAAAATCGAGAGTTAAAAGATTTATCTCCAAAGTCGCAAATACTGAAAGAAAATCTTGCTCAATAAAAGTGGCCTGACAAAACATTATGCTCACTGCAATGACCACTCGAAATCAATGAAACGTGTTTACTTGTTTTAATGAATTGATCTCAAAAGATTAAAAAAAAATTCAAAATCGTATTATTACAGCCTTTTTGTCAATGATTGACAATAACTGTTTCAAATATAGGTGTCATTTCAACGACCAGTGACTTCCTAATTTTACAAGAAAAAACGTGGTGTGATGGCTGGAAGTCAAAAAGGTAACATAAACGTTGTTTTTTATATCTGAAACTCAATGTTTAATTCGTCGTTTTGAAGCGCTGAAGTTAATACTTATTTTTAGTGTAAATTCAGTACTATTAGAAATATCAGTGGTTATTTTATAAAACTTCAACGTGGACGATTTTTCTTTCAAGAAGAAATATATATCTCATGTTTAGAGTGAAAATGTTTTTCAAAGTATCATAGCATCACGTTTTAGTTTTGAATTTAGGGGTCCTATATTTTTTCTTTGTTATACGACAGCGGAGTTGGAGTGTTTACAGGAGCGAGTTGTCTTTCATCCGCGATTCATTAATAGAATTATTGAACGTCGACTAAATTATTGAGTGTTCGAGACCTTGGTGTATGGTACGATTCAAATAAGAAAGAGAACTTGTAATAAGCATGTAGTAAATAACTGTTAAACTTCACTGATTCAGAGCATCGTTGTCATTCCTAGTGCGTGTCATATGGAATGGTAAATGAGAAACGCGTTCTTGGGGTTATTCAAAAACGAGTTTATACCGACAAGGTTGATGCACATTGCGATTAGTTTGTTGTTAAAGTACCACTATATTGGATAGGAGTACACATGAGTGAGTTATTGTTTTACGCCGCTTCGGCAATATTTCAGCCATTTGCGTCGTTAAATAGTACAAATGAGGGGAAACCAGATGAACTGATAAAATGACTGATGATGTTTTCAATGAGATGAGGATAATCCGACGGCAGGTTATAACGAGGTTTATAAAAGGAATGATGAGATACATTTTGATGGATTCCAGAGACTTCCTATAACCAAGAGTGCATTGAATGTTGTTTTAGTATCAATTAGAAGATAAATAGTTGCGTTTGTAAAATTTCCGGGATTCATTGTTATTTAACACCCGCAAATTTAGTTTAAAACCGACGGCGTAAGCCGGAGGTTTTAAACGCTTAAATTTGCGGGTGTTGAATAACAATGAATCCCGGAAATTTTACAAACGCAACTATTTATCGATATTGTAATATGACCGTTAGTTATAAGCATTTTGAGAGCGAACTCTATTTTTGCGTAGGGAACTCTGAGTCGAAAGGATCTAACGACTGATCCATTATTGTTATAGGTGTTCGCAGCTATAAAGAAGAAGGAATTCCCAGTGTTATAGATACTAAAATAGTGTTCTTATATTGCAAACCAGTTGCACTCATTACGATGAGATCTTATAGTTTTCACTGGGAAATTTATGAGAGAGAAAACAGTTACATAACTCATAAACCAACAGGAACAAACCCGACTGAACAAATATCTTAAACTCGCCCAGACCATTGTGACGGTGACGCGATCATTATGTCGTCATAACCGTTGGCCTTTGTGACGTCGTGCCATGGGAACGGCATTCGAAAGAAACCGGTCGCATGGCACAAGGCGGCAAATTAAGAGAAACTTAGCCAATTAAGAAAGTTTAGTAACATTAAACTAAACCAAATAGAAAAGTATTTTTGGCATCTACGGGAATGCGCAAGTTAGAAAATGACAACAACAACAGTAAAATGTTAATCGGGCACGAATATTGGGAGAATCAGAACATTTTAATGTTGAGACGGACCAAATAATGTATCCTTTCGCGGTGATTCGCCACAGTCAATTTGCGGGTGTTCATTGCCATTTAACACTGGGAAATCCTTCAAATCAACCAATCAGAAACGAGTATTTACCGAAATCATGTTACAATTGTTCTTAACGTTTGGTCGTTTAGATGGTTTTTAACTCCTTACAAAAGATTCAAGTTACATGAATGGATGGTTGTGTCAAAGTTATTTATCTAGATATTTCTGTTACTACACTATTTCTATATTATTGTCGCTTAAGTTTTGTGAGGAATATAAAGGTACATTTGTCTAACAAGTTGAAGCTCAATGATGATAAGACAGAGGTGATTCAGATTGGTTCAAAGAGCATACAGAACAAAACTGGTCTCCGTAGCTTCGAAGCCTGTGAAGCAGATATCCAGTATGCATCCGTCGTTAAAGACCTCGGCATATATCTCGATTCTGAGATGTCCTTAGAACATCCATTCTCTCCCCACAGAGGCAACTCAGTCATACCTGAATTAGCCTCTGTTCTATTACGCCTAGATCCTGGGGTTCCGGTAGATTGCCCTAGCGGCAAAAAGTTGTTACTTAAAACATCTCCCTTATTTGCAGCCAATGATAACACCTTTTAGATATCCATGACTTGGGGAGTTCTTAACGGTCAGATAGTGATACTGAAAATATTATGTCTTTATGTTTATTTTTCATTAACAGTGTGAGAGGGAAACAATTTGAAAATCAGGTATGGATAGGGTTTTTCATTAGATAGAAACTGTTTTACAATTGTGTAAATTATTATTTGTTTTATGATAGATTTTATTTTACTGATCAACCAAATAATAACTTATGAGAAGGTAAAATGAGATGGTTTGTAATATGAATAATTACCTCCCCTGGATATTAAATTTCAACGAAAGACAATCAACACGGAGATGGCCGAGGTTTTGCGAATGACCACTTTTGAAACGGTGTCGCTGATTGCATAACTAACTTCGATTGCCTCCAATCATATTTCTACCTTTCTATTCCGTGTATTAGCCGTAATAGAACAGATGCTAATTCAGGTATGACTGAGTTGCCTCTGTGGGGAGAGAATGTAGAACATCAGGTTTCCCAGATTTCAAGAACATGTCATATGGTTCTCAGGAATATCGGCTTCATCCGACACTTACTTACAGAGTCGTCGGCTTCCAAACTTGTTCTCTCGCTGGTCACTACCCGTTTGGACTGCAGAATGTACAGAATCTGGCTGCCAGGATAGTATCTCGGACAGGCAAACACGAACACATTACTCCTGTGTTGTATTCACTTCACTGGCTGCCGGTTGATACAGAATTAAGTACAAGATCTTCTGCCTTTCCTACAAGTCTCACACCAACCAAGCTCCCAGTTACATGTCTGAACTACTTCAGCCCTATGTACCGGTCAGATCCCTCAGATCTGAATCTCAAAATCTGTTCTCAATCCCTAAAGTCAAAACTGTGCATTATGGGAAATGAAACAATGTTATATTTGGGATTACACTATCTTGAATAGCACAGATTCTTGTACTTTTTCGGGCCGAGTCCCATGCGGGATTCGAACCCACACCCTCAGAGTCAGGCAACACAGCCAGCAATGAGTCGGTTATGACCATACCAACAGCTAACCAACTCACCTGTTTCGCCATCCACAAAAATGGAGGTCCAACAAGCGGTAGTTAAGCTGTTGTTACATTCATTACCCCTCTGATAGATGTTAATTGGCACAGCTCCCAAAGCTGAATGTATAAGAGATAAATGCCATTTAGATAGTGTAATCCCAAATATAATATTGTTACATTTGTTCACCGTCTCTGATAGCGAACGTTAATGCTAAATGTATTATTTTGATAGTGTCAAAAATCTTATTACACTAACCAATCATCCATAGTCAGAGAACAAATTACAAAGATTCACATAAAGTCCATTGGCTGCCATTTTTATATGAACACCTTTTATTCATTTTGTATCAGAAAAGAGAATCGCTTTACTGAACTTTACATTAAATATTTGATTTGCTTCTGCTTCATTTAGTTTAAGTACATCATCTTTCAATTGGAACCATTTATTTACATGTACCTGACACCATCTTATATTCCCCCTAAAATATGCTACTGCCCCTTTAAGCTTTTTGCAACCAGGGATGTAATTTCCAAGGCAATAAAATCAGCCAAGACAAAGACTTTGAACCTGTACCATCCTACATACCGTATTCGTCCTAATAAGCGCCCCCTATTATAAATTTCCATATATCAGAGCCCCCCCCCCCCCCTTCATACGTAAAATGGCCTACCTCTACTGCTTTTTCAATACAGTCCGAAGTCACTGTATTAGTTTATCCGGGCCTGTGAATGTGTAGTTGCACTGAATTTCCACGATCGACCTACTTTTATTCTCGTTCAGAATCCCGACAAGTGCTAGTTTCGCTTGTCTATAATGTATTCCTAATAAGCGCCCCCTTTGGATTTTTGCAAGCTAAGCGCCCGGGGCGCTTATTAGGACGAATACGGTAATGTATTTTCATTTTTGACCACTGCTGTTACTCACATCAAAGCTTGATACAGAAACTACATCACTTAGAGTTTCTTTAATCAAATACATAACTCTAACCATGTGCAAATATTCAATCTTTTTCTGTTGGTTTGCAAATGTAGATTCTTCAGTAAAACCTCAAATATTTGTATTGTTTTACTATTCAATTTCATAATCAAATTTCAGATACTTTCCATTATAATTTTCCTCATAAAAAGGACCATTGTGGTTACATATACACTGTGTTTTTTATTCAATGAACACATTAATACTTTAAATCGAAACCATCCTATCAGCTTACTATCAACAGTACCGGTAGATATAATACTCATTACCAGTTATGGATTCTGTAGACTGCCCTGTGTTCACAAAATGTTACACAAGTTTGATTTCAGCACCCAATCTCTCTTAAAGGGCGACATTCACCACTTCTACATTTAGTTTTATAGTAAGTTTAAAGTAAAGGAGCTTTTTGGATTTTTTAGTGAATGAATCAACTACCCGGGTAGTTTTTCTGTCTGTTCAGATTTATCAACAATTATGATATTTTCAAAAACTGTGATATATTTACAGCAAAAAAGATGAAAATGACATTATTTTTATTGAAAGTATGCATTCAAAATCACATTTTTAATAATAAAATGAGATTGTATGCTCTAACATTCCAAACATGAAATTCAGAATGATTCACATTCTCTCATGATTCTCTGATGAGTTTAATGCATTTAACACAATTAGTATAAAATTGTACAATCTCTTTCTGATAAAGTAATGTACATTATTTTTTTCAGCACTTCATGAATTATAAAAGTTTGAATGCACGAGTTGGAGCTTAACGTCATTTGGGCAAAATTTCAGCCATTAGCCACGGGAGAAATACATGCAACAGACAGTTAATGAATTTTGTTAGAGATGGCGGGATAAAAAATGTAAAAGTTATCAAATATGAAAATTAACAATTATTCCATTCATATGTCAAAATAAATAATACATTTGAACTAAATTTTGGTCAGGATGAAATGCTCTAACTAGAGGTGTGATGATAAATTGTATTCAGAAATCGTTATCCTTAATCTGACAATATACGTACAGTGATACATTCTCTGAATGTAATATGTATCTTTGAATTTAAAATTGCCCATTTTGCCTAAAAATCAGTGTGTCTGTTAATGTTTTATTCCAAAAATACCTTGAAGAAAGTGTATTGGGATTTGTATTGTATCCAATTGTACATAAAGTATCCTGAAAAATCTGCATCGTTACACCTCTAGCTCGAACCCATAACAGTTAGCACAATCATTGAGTCTTGCAGAAAGGATAACTATTCCTTTAATCAAGTACCATCACTTATAATAATAATAATAATTCTCTTCCCACATGGCAGTTCAAGTCAGAGACTACCCTAACCTCTGTTTGAAAAGGAGCATTTTATGAGCTCCAGGTGCAATTCCCTAGCTGCAAAAGTTAATGCAAAAGAGCTCAAATTTTAGCCAATGAAAACATTTCTTAAATAGAATGTCTGCTTTTGGTCAATGAAGACTATGAAATGATTTAGTCATGACTTAGCTCTGTCAAAAGATTTAAATTTGAAAGTAAAGAGTCCAGAAAATTTAAGTGTCAGTGTCATCAACTCCACAACTCACTTTCTCCAATCTGTTTTCTTTTTTTGCTAGCCTGAGGAATGCTCATATATAGTTACTGTCAGTCTAAGTAAACCTAGTCACCAATAATACTTGCTTCACTTCCGATATTGAGACTAGCAAGATGAAGTAGCGCGTTGATTCAGCCCATCTGAAAAATTTGTGACTTGGGTCTCATTCTGTGTTGTGTCCCTGGGCAAGACACTTGATCCACATTGCACTCAGTTCACCCAGCTGTACAAATGGGTACCTGAACAAGAGGGAATTATGGACCAATACGGTCGCGCGGAGCGCTTGTTAATAGGCGGCACCGAAAGTACTATCCCTCCAGGGTAATAATACTCATGGCGCTTTGAGCATGCTCTGTCATGGATATATGCGCGGTATAAGAAAGCTATTATTATCTATCAAATTGACCAATCAGAGATCGTCTTGCCAAGCCGCAATAGTATGCATTCAAACAGATAACGTTGAAGGGTCATAGATCAGAAAAAGGTCGCCTGATGCAACCTGCTACTATATTGCTAAACTCAATTTTGGGGTCTGAAGCGAGCATTATTGAGGCTAGGTTTACTTAGACTGTAGTTACTGTGTGATTATATAAAACTTGAGTTACGTCTGTGGAGAGAGAATGCATAATGCTTGAACTTGGGTTATCCTGAAGAAGCAATACATAACTGCTGGGAGCTGATGGTAAAGGCTTGAATCTATTACTGAAACTTTTGGAATTGGAGTAAGTCTGTATTCAATGTTTCTTAACTTTTCAGGAATTAGGTAAGTCTGAAGTCACTGTTTCTTCACTTTCCAATACTTGCTGAAAGTTGTCAATTCCCCAATTCATTTCTGTACCTTCAGTTTGAATCGGAATTCTCTTGTGAATATCCTGAACTCTGATTTCCTCCTTTTGGTAATCAAACATATACTCCTTGGATGAAATATATGAAGGGTTTTTCATCTTCTTCAGGGGAACGTCCTCAAGCATCAGGCAAACGTCATCACCATCCTCAAACTCCATGTGTTTCTTTCTATAATGTGCTTTCAGTTTCAAGCTAGAAAAGGGCATATTGCAGCCCTCAAAAGGACAAAATTGCCTATCATAGAACTCCACATGGGACATAATCCAATGATTTCTGAAGTCAAAAGGCTTTAGATATTTCTTCACACCTTTGCAAACTGGACATACCATACCTTTTTCAAAGGTAATTTCTTCTTGTTCTCCACTTTCATTCGGGACTGCGTTTGGGTTTCGGTCCAGAGACCTCCTTGCAAGATCTCTAACGTATTTGTGTATACCAGGATCACTAATATAAGTTGGATTTTCAACCATCACTGCCTGGAGATTACTAACTTGGTCAAGTAACTTGCCTGTCAATCTAGCAGAGTTCATATGATCCTTGCTGATGTGGGTCCTGAGCTTTGAGAGTAAACTCTTTGTTACTGTACACTCAGGGAAAGGGCATGCATATTTATAGAAATACTCGGTGTGACTCATCCAGTGGATAAAGAACTCATTTTCTATCTTGAACGTCTTTGGGCAAATACATGCTGGACACTTCATGCCTTCTTCAAAGGAAAACTCTGATACATTCTTGTTGTCTTGAAATGAAGTGAAAATGCAATTGCCAGGATCTTTGTAATGGATGTTTGGTTTAGTTTCCTTTATGGCAGACTTCAAAATTGTCAAAGCTTGAACATCTTGGAAGGGATTGTGTTGTTTGTTAAAATGTTGTCTCAGCTTATAGGCTTTGCTGGCAAACCCGTCACACCCTTCAACAGGACAAAGAAGGAACTCGTAGAATTCAACATGGATCTTCTGCCAGTGCTGTTGGTATTCCATAAGAGTGGACAAAATTTCTGCTGGGCATATTGGACATGTCATTCCAGGTTCAAATTGAACTTCCAGTGTCTTCTGACAACCATCAAATACATATTGTCCAGGATCTACAAAGAGATCATTCTTCATGATTTTATATCTAGCCTCATCCAATGTTTCCATTGCCGCCAATGTGAGCTCATCATTTCCATAATTGTGCTCCTTCCAGTAATGCTTTTTCAGTTTGTCAAGGGAAGGCAAAAAGACTTTGCATCCAGCACTTGTACAGAAGAACTTCTTTTGAAATTTGATATGGAAAACCTCCCAATGTTCAGAAAGAGCTTGAACGTTTTCAAAGGTAGGGGATACTAAACACACCGGGCACTTCATACCTACTGAGAACTCAACTTTGGTGTCCTCCTCTTTTATACCATAGATCATATTTCCTGGATCCCTGTACAGAGGATTATCAACCATTTCCTTCTTTGCAAGGCACAACTTCTGAAGGTTATTAACACTCATCTCCATTGGTCCCTTGTGATGTTCTCTTTTGAAATGTTCTTGCAATTTCAAAGATGTACTGGCAAAGGAATCACAACCTTCAACTGGGCAAAAGATCTTTTCTCTAACCTTGACATGAAACATTTTCCAATGATCATGAAATTCTGATTCATTTTCAAAACTTTGGGAATGAGGACATACAGGGCATTTCATGGAAGCCTGATATTTGATAATTGTTTTGGGCTCTGGCATTTCAAGTAGGTTTGAAGAACTTCTTTTGTTTGTTTTCTTATAACCCTTTTTTTTAAAGCGGAAGTTTGGATTTCCTGTATCCCTGAACTGTGTATCATCATATTCTTGTATTTCATCCATTGCTTGATCAGACATCATGTTGTTGGATTCCATATCCTCATTGTAAGGCATTTGATTGAAATCCATGAGATCTTCATCTCCCACCATTTTAGCTTGATCAGTAAATTCCTTGTTGAAAATCTGATTGGCTTCTTGAGGATTTCTGCCATTTCCTTGAAAGGAGGGACCCATGGGAACGATAGGAACGATTCCACCAATGTTAGGTCCTGAAATATTTCCACCAATTCCAGATCTTTGAGGAATTCCACCAATGCCAGGTCTTGCAATATTTTGATCAATGCCAGATCTTTGAGGAATTCCACCAATCCCTGGTCCTAAGATATTTCCACCAATTCCAGATCTTTGAGGAATTCCACCAATCCCTGGTCCTGAGATATTTCCACCAATTCCAGATTTTTGAGGAATTCCACCAATGCCAGGGCCTGCAATATTTCCAGCAATGCCAGATGATTGAAAAATTCCACCAATCCCTGGTCCTAAGATATTTCCACCAATCCCAGATCTTTGAGGAATTCCACTTATGCCAGGGCCTGTAATATTTCCTGCAATGCCAGATCTTTGAGGAATTCCACAAATCCCTGGTCCTAAGATATTTCCAGCAATGCCAGATCTTTGAGGAATTCCCCCAATGCCAGACATATTAGGTATTCCTCCAATGCCAGATCCTGCAATATTCCCACATATGCCCGATCTTTGAGGAATTCCCCCAAACCCAGGTTGAAAGTTTCCACCAATATTAGGTCTTGAAGCGATTACACCGAGGTTTTCCCTGATCTGAGACACTTGAGGAACTTGGATTGTATTAGGCAATTGCTGCCTAACAACTTGTAAGGCACCAATGTTAGGAGACATATCTGATATTCTACTAACCATAGGAGCATTTAGAACTTTACCAAAGAGTTGCATTTGTCTTTGTTTGCTGACAATATTTGAATCAATCGGCTGAAGGTTACCTTGCATTTGTAAGATTCTTCTTAACCTTTGCTCATTTTCAATGACGTTGACCATTGGCTGAAAGTTTTCTGAACCTATGTTCAAGGCACCTCTATGTTGCAGTCTATCAGTTACACTGAGAGCAAAAGATTTGTCATCATCAACATCTTCAAAGGCATCCTGTTCAACAAGATCTAGTTGGTGGGTTTCATCAGAAAGCATTTCTTGAAATCTTGGATTGCGTTGCTGATTTTGACCTTGTTCTAATATTGGATGAACACCTTCATCAAAATCTTCCTCAATTATATCTGTTTCTTCATTCAAAACTTGATCATAATCTGGGTCAGTATCTTGATCAAATCCATGTGAATTGATGAGATCCAATTCTCCAGATAGCTGTGCAGGCAATCGTCCAGGTGGATTTCTTCTCATTTTGATTCTTTGGCCATTTCTTGAATTTGCAATTACTAGACCTCTTTGACTTCTGGCAACAAGAGATAACCCGTCCCTTGATGAATCTTGTAAGCTCATTTCAGCTCTCTCTGATGGATCAAGATGAACATTTTGGTTGGCAACCCTGTAACAAATAAGATTTTATTGAAAAGTACCAGTTTATCAATGGCTTCCAGGCTAAGTAAACCTAGCCTCAATAATATTTGTTTCACTCCAATATTGAGTCTAGCAAGATGTAGTAGCCGGTTGCGCCAGCCGATCTTTCGAATTGACCAATCAGGGATTGTCTTACCAAGTCACAATAGTCTGCATTCACATATATAACGTTGGAGGATCATAGGTCGGCCAAAGGTCGGCTGACGCTACTACATCTTGCTAGACTCAATATCGGAGTGAACGAGTTTTATCGAGGCTTGGTTTACTTAGACTGCAAGGGCTTCATGAGTATTCTTAATTTAATCTACAGTTGTTCAAACTAGTTCAAAGTAAAAACGTGGCAGACTTTCACAACAATTGGATAAGGAATTACAGCCTCAAAGATTATCTTACTAAAGATAAGAACGAAATGACCTAATTTGATTCCATTGGTGCGTTAACTGTTACACAAACTTAAGCTTTTTAAGCACAACAGTTCTATGGGTAATTTAAGGTACTCCTCACAAAAAAGTAAGCAACATGTAACATTTGCATTTTGTCTTATTTGCATGTTTATTGTTGGGTGTCGAGTTCAAGCAATTTGATCAATGAACAGATCCTTACTATTTTGCTTACATTATCATTAAATGTATGGCTACCTAGATTGTTTACATATTTTGCTAAACAAAATGTAATGTTCACGATCCTTATTGTTTTGTGGGGAGTATACATGATTGTAAAATGTATCTTAGGTCCACATGACCTCTTGGGCCTCACTAAAAATACTTCATTACAAATTGCTCATCGTGTACAACACTTGGTATCATAAATGATGCACATGATGATGAGACAACAAAGGTACCTCCGATCATGATTTGCTTTTACTTTTTCAAACACAATAATTCATTTTTTACAATTCATTTGCAAATATTACCTTTGCCTCAACAAGGATATCTTTGCTTTCTCTATCTGACTCTCAAACATTTTTGTCAGCCCTTCCCTCTCATCTTGATGTCCTAATTCTTCCTCAAAGAACCTGAAAAACATTCCAGACAATAACCACAGTGAATAAAAGATAGAGCCATTGGCTCTGTAGCTAATCAGGCTTCATATTTAATTTTGCTTTAGGGTCACAGATTCACCAATACAAGAATGAAGTATAAAGGCGATTATATTTCAGATACCGGTAATCAATTCAAAAATGGAAATTCCCAAAATATTCACTAGATAATTTAGGGTATAGGATCCAAAGGTTCATCAAGCCCTTTAAATGGTGCATAGGGTCACCAAAACTGTAAATTATAATCCTCACTAAAAGGAGACTGTACACAAGATTTCAGCGTTCTAGGCCTCATGTTTCTGGAGAAGACAACAAAAAGTTTAAACGGCTTGGCCCCTGTGGCCCTTAACATGGGGACACCAAACCAATGAATTATAATCCTCACTAGTCAAGTGACAGCCTACTGCCTACTGTAAGCTATATGTTGATATGTCATATTCTTTACGTGATGTCTTGTTTATAGTTGCATACAATGTGAGCTATGCATATATGAGGCCGTTTTGATGTAAAAGAATTTCCTCAAGGATAATTTTCCAAATTCCAAATTCCTTGCCATTATTTATTGCATAAGGGGTCAAATTTCAAAGCTTTTCGACTTTAGAGTTATACACCCAGGCATAGAGTCTGATTGTTTATTGACATTTCTTTCTGGATTTTAGAGACAATGGCTTTGATACATTTCTAAATGAAATTGTCAAAATAATTTCTACCCTTCTTCAAGTGTTCATTTCCTGTTGCATATTTTGGCAATTTACGCACAATTGGCCATTGCATGGTAAAACATTTTTATTAGTAACTTCTTTGGGTGCCATTTTAGAAGTTTGGGAACGACACAAGAATCTGTGTCGAAACGTCTCGTACAATGAACAAAGAAGTTGTCATCCATATATTCCTCAGCATTATTTTTATTAGTAGAGTTACTTTCAGAAAAATCATGTTTAAACAATATTGCATTATCTGCATATAAATCGTTGACAAACCTTTCATCCCTCACAATCCTTCTATTTTCGGGATGATTTCTCCTGTCAAGAAATTCTGCCTCTTCTATGAGTCTTTGTCTTCTGAGCTGTCTGATATTTTCCTCATCAGGATCTAGAAGAAAATTTAAACTGTTGAAAATCTTGAATCAAATAAGTAAGGATGCGCGGTATTATCGATATATCGGTCAAGTGCAATACAGAAACCACGTAATATATTGCAATACAGAAATGAGGAACGATACTCATCCTTACAAATAAGGTTTCTTTTAGAACAGAAAAAAAACATGGTGATATGATATATATTAAGGAACTAAGATCAAAGTTTTAGGTGATGAGTTCACAGATTCAAAGATCTTTCAAAATGTTAATTTTTTTACGCAGCTTGTGAGGCTTGACATTTTGAACAGAAAATAAAACAGAAAGTGTATAATTTACATTTAGTGTAGCTTGGAAAACATTTCAACTTTTGACAGCATCTTATATATAAGAAACTTTTATTTTCTAAAATTAACCCCTTTGCAAATTTTACCTTACACAAAGTTCCCTAACTGCCTGGCTTATAAACAGATAATAACAAAAATATAAATTCCTACTAACATCGTAACGGTGATCTGTCTCTTGGTATATCACTGTGACGTATTCTGCCTTGATGCTCTACTCTTCCAAACTCTTTCCTTTCATGTTCAGCGTCATCAATCAACCTCGGTGGGATGTAATCTGGTCTTTCGTAGTCCTGTACTTGTTCATGCCTAATCAACAACTGTCTTCTATCACCCATGTCATTCTCCATTATGTGTCTATCAAACTCTAAATCATGTCTATGTCTCTCAAATGGCATGTCACTACTTTGATGAAATCTATGTTCTCTTGGCAATTGTGATTCAGCAAACTGTCTGTCTGATAGATCTCCATCATAAATCCTTCTGGAGCGAATCTGATCATCTTCAGGCCTTGCCTCTCGTCTGAACTGATGATCATCTTCAGGCCTTGCCTCTCGTCTGAATGGATCATCATCTTCGGGCCTTGCCTCTCGTCTGAATTGATGATCATCTTCGGGCCTTGCCTCTCGTCTGAATTGATGATCATCTTCAGGCCTTGCCTCTCGTCTGAATGGATGATCATCTTCGGGCCTTGCCTCTCGTCTGAATTGATGATCATCTTCAGGCCTTGCCTCTCGTCTGAATGGATGATCATCTTCAGGCCTTGCCTCTCGTCTGAATTGATGATCATCTTCGGGCCTTGCTTCTCGTCTGAATTGATGATCATCTTCGGGCCTTGCCTCTCGTCTAAATTGATGATCATCTTCGGGCCTTGCCTCTCGTCTGAATTGATGATCATCTTCGGGCCTTGCCTCTCGTCTGAATTGATGATCATCTTCGGGCCTTGCCTCTCGTCTGAATTGATGATCATCTTCAGGCCTTGCTTCTCTTCTGTAGTCGCGCTCAGCATAGGCTCTCTCATCCCTATGCTCTCTTTCAAGACGTCTTTCCTCAATGCGTTCTTCTCTACGCCTGCGATCTTGTCTGTTAGATTGTCCGTTATGAGTATTTCTTCTATCATGAGCTTCATTCCTTCCACCATACCTCTCTTGTGTACTCCTTTCAGGTCTATCATTCCGACTAAGATCTACATTGGCTCTTCTTCTGTACTCTATTTCTTCTTCCATTCTATACCTATCTTGTTGACTATTTCTAATGTCGTCCCTATCACGATTGTCTCTTTCATAATCCCTCTCATCTCTGGAACTTCTGGATCTGTCATGTCTACCAAAGTCATCAGATCTTCTCTGTCTGTCAAGGTCTCTCTGTCTCTCATTTCGTTGACGATCCCTCTGTTCAAATTGATCCCGCCTTCCATACATTTTGATTTATCATTCATTCACCATGCTACTGCTGAATTTTTCTGAAAAAGATTGAATAACTTGATGTATGTCCATAAAACAGTTAGGATATGCATATTAACAAACTTTCAAACAGTACTTGCCTTTTTAAACATAAAATTTTAATCTTTCTTCTAAAACGTTTTTCGGATAACCTTTGAAAAATAATAATATTGAATCATTCTGTTACAATAATTTTCCACCTAAACAATTAGGAGATAAATATACTGTATTTGGAAATCAAATAGTGGAATAGCTTTAAATTTGATTAAAAATCAAACTCGTAATATCAAACTTTAAAAGGACAATTTAGAGTTTTTATATAAAACATTTTAAATTTTATATTTTTCATCTATTCTAAAAGTGCATGTATTTGTAAAAGTCACCAAGGAAAGTATTTCTTGAAAAGCTTTAAATATCGTTCAGTTTTCTTCTCTCAACTGAGGAGTTAAAACAGATCAGCTTAATGTTGATAATTTATGCCCAGACCAATGTAGATCAACTGATCTAAAACATAAGCCCTAACTTGATAAGAACAAAAGTTGAATTAGTGAGATATGACATAATTTGTAAATACCACGAAAATAGGTGACCCACGAAAACAGGTTACCTGAGGGTATGTAGGAGTTCAGGGAAGGACAAATGGATTGTTTTGGTGTCCACTGACATTTGGTGTGTGAGAATAGAAACTATTTGAATCATAATTTTCGTTATTTTAATGCTGACGCTGTCTTATTCAGAACAAGTTGGCAGTAGTTTGATCTGTCTCAAGTCTAGAGAGAACTCTGCATGCTCGTGGGCCGGAAGTTGACAAA
Organism: Steromphala cineraria; assembly: GCA_916613615.1. NCBI lineage: Eukaryota > Metazoa > Mollusca > Gastropoda > Trochida > Trochidae > Steromphala > Steromphala cineraria. The sequence goes on from OU744726.1 coordinate 40,166,525, forward strand.
CACTGCAAATATTGCACTTAGATTTGAATTTCTGTGAAGTGAGATGAGGTTAATTATCTTTTAACCTACCATAATGACATAATTTTATTTTATATAAAGAAATTCGTTAATTGCAAAACGTACAAATGCTTGAAATAAAATTTAGAGAGAAAAGCAAATTTCTTACATTTACCTTATCCTCCAAACAGGGATGTGCGCATGTCTGTAAGCAGTACCGCACTTTTTGGAGTTACCCGCCCTTGAAAAAGTATCAAGTCGAAAATAAGAGATATTGCTGAAACGAAACAGGATTCGGGGGAAGGACATCTAAATAAATTATTACCACCATTTTCTCGTTACGGACACTAGTTCGTACATCGAAGATGTGCACTTCACTATATATAAAAAACCCTCTACTGCATCATAAAACTTAGCACACATTCACATTTCTGAAGCTAATTAATTAAATCGAATCAAAGGTTATCAACATCGCAGATACCGCATGGATTTTGAGTATTGAGTATATGTCATAATCATAAAAGATCTATATGATCCATAACCCTATACACTGTTTGTGGCCTTGGCCTTGTATCGAGTTGCATCTCTGGGCAAGTCACTTCATCCACATTGCACTCAGTTTACCCATGCTGAAAAAATGGCCACCTGGACGCGGAAAGGTATGGTCTTATACGGTTAATATCTGATTCAAAACCACTTTTCCCTCAGGGTATTTGGATGAATAACATACAAATAACATTAACCTTTTTTACCTAATAATATTATATTAAAACATTCAGACGCGGGGGTATGAGGATATATCAGCCTCTTGCTTGGTGTTATGCGACGAGCCGAAACATTGCGTCAGCGCTTTGACTATAATTTGTTCACATCTAGATATCGGTTGGTCAAAAGTATTTTGATGTGAGGTAACATGCATTGTACATTTCATGGCGCTCAATCTGCACGATCTTTTCATGCTTATGTGGCGGGTATAAATATTTTATCCCCCTGTTCAAGAGGGTGATATCAGTATTTATCCAAGGTCATGTGGACCAATCAGAGATCTAGATTCTTACATGAGGTAGTATAAATATACTTCGTTCCTGCATTGATCATTATTTCAGTGTTACAACCGTATTTAACACATTAGAAAGTAACTAAAGCATAATCAAATTCATGTAACATACTGTTGTGAACTTTGGCATTGTAATATTTTTTTCCGACAGTCCTTGATCGCAACACATGTTGTTTTCATCACATTTCCATACGGAAACGGATTTCTCTCAAAGACACCGCTAGTACATCGAGATTTTTGAAATTGTTTATTTCAGGGGACATAAGGAGTAAATAATTTACTTCAGCTTTTAATTGCTGGAATAAAACATATATTCTGAGGACGGATCCGTGGGTAATAAAAGTATGAGTCGGTTTTGCACAACTAATTACTGTTGAAAAAAGCTGTTGCTTTTGAATAACAACTGATCGCGGGACCTATATCATGAAAATCGTAAAACATGATTAAGAAGCGAAATGTTGAAATACATGTTTCAAGACTATCAGAACTAGGCACAAAATGTGTAACAACAAAGCTTATGTAGTAAAGGAGTTAAATTTGTCTTAAAATGTAGTGAATTGTATTGGAAAATTTAAAATTATTAAACTCTGACACTAACGAACATGTTGGAGATTTTAAAGGTAAATCAACCTGAGCTCGGACTAAATTGGATGAAGAACTATCAATCTCATTAAAATCATATCAACCTTAGTATGTTTTCTTGCTGCGTTTCTTGACTGAGTATTGTTCTGCCTCTTTTTAACATTTGTAGTCTAGTGAACTCGTGACCTTTCGCCTTACATCGTTCCATCAATCATACGCCTGTCTAGATAACAAATGATGCGGGCGACTTTCACGCTTATTGGCTGCGATAAAAGGTCACCTGACTCGACTTCCATGAAATAGTTGTCATAACACCACGGTCGTGTAGTAATTTGGGTGCTTGCCTCTAACCCAAAAGACCCGAGTTCGAAGACACCAACCAGTTGTAACTTGGGCCTTGTACTGTGATGTTCCCTACGCATAGCACGTCATTTACACTACACTCAGTCTACCCAGCTGTACAAATGGGTACCCGAACACAGGAATGTATGGACCTATAGGTCGCTCGAAGCGCTTAATAACGGCATCGAAAGTACTATTCCTTCAGGGTAATGATAGAATCTGTTCGCTTTGAGCACGCCTAGAATGGAAAAACGCAAAACAAATGGACTAGTATTATCAGCAGAATTATGAGGTTTGAGTTCTATCCTATTTTAATGAGATTGATGTACAACCGTTCCATCAAATATAAAAAGAATAAAATCTTATTTCCTTATAACAAATATAATCCCTCTTCAAATACTTGAAAAATAAATCGTGAATAAACATAATACAAGAATTGTCATTAATCAAGAAATGTGTTTGTTTCGCTACCATCACTAATGATTTCATGAAAAGTGTTGCACTTTATGATCAAAGTGTGGAGCGTGTACCTTTCGATAGTAAAAATCTTCAGATATTATTTAGAAAGTTTGATATGAGTAGTGTTCGACTTTGTCTGTTTACTCACAACCAGCATCTCAAAGAAAGAATATTGAAAAAACATGACGATGTAGAGTTTTATACCTCAATGAGAGTCAATCTTGAGGAATTATATGGTCTTAATCAATTCGGCAAATCTCATTCAAATACGATCTATATATATATATATTGCTTCACTACGCTACGCATGTGAAGATAAATTAAAATCTTATTTGAAAGAGATTGTAGTTTCATAGGAATTTCTATATCAGAGATATATACTATTTCCTTACGAAACATTCCAGAATTTACTTTCAACGAAAACGCAGATGAGATTGTTCGAATTCATTTCAGACAAAGATATGTACCAGGTTGAACGTTTGTTAAATAAACATTATCTATTATCATCAACATCACCACAACCACCACCACCATCAATAACAACAAAAGCAGCATGTAAATTCAAAAGTTTTTATACACAAATTGTTTTCAAGAAATATTTATATACAGGTCAGTAACAGAAGTTCATTTTTTTGCCAATACACCGCGGAATGATCGTCCAATTCTTCTGAAGAATTTCTTGGGAGAAAATCCACTCTTTCCTTCCGGCTCTGTGATTGGTCTGTTAGTTTCAACAGTCGCAGACATGTCATTTACATCATCCAGAAGGATTTCCCTCGTGTCTGGAATTGGAACTTTGCTTATCCAGTCTGCGACTCTATTCCTGACATCGCCAGATCTCATTCCATGTCTGGGAGGAATCGGAGTCTCCTGCTCGGTGCTGACACTCTCATTCCTGTTAATAGGAACCAGGAACTCTTAAGTTTGGTAAACACCAAAGTGTTATAAAAATAGTTATAGTTTTGTTTTCATTTGAGGCGATGCAAGATAAACATATATAACAAAGATACACGTTTTCAATTAGTTATTTGAAGAACTACAGGACAAAATTATCCAATTCATTTACATGCGCCAATAGCCTTAAATAATTGAAAGACACTTTAGATAAACATTGCTAAGAAAAGGTATGAAATAAATATATCTGTACACTATATATAGGCTTCAAAATGAAGAAAGTAAAGATTTTATCGAAAGGAGACATCCTAGAACAAACTTTTGAGAGAAGTTTCAACATATTTCTTAACCAAGCGAACCAAATTTTCATTGTCTTAAATCGAAAGTGAAATAATCCAACAAAATGAAAAGATATGAATAACTGATAAAGATAATATTTACCTGTTACATATACACGTGGGTAGTGGCACATCTGCATCAGAGTACAGGAGAGAATCCCAGAGTGTGAAGAGTTGTTTAAGTGTAGGCACTTCTGAAATAAAATACACGAGTATTAGAAAAATACAACTCTCCGATGATTCTCTAACATTTGTGTTTTCCTTGTTTTTTTTATGAAAAGAACTGACAAATGATGTACACTATTATTCATTAAATATATTTTCCCCGAACCAAAAGAATATCCGTCCGTTTGGTTTGATTTATTTGAATTTGATTCAATTGAAACTACAATTGTCTTATTGACACAAATAAAATATTGTAAGCATACTAAGCAAAAAAGCGAAATATTATCAAAAGCACAACGAACTTTTCAAATAGTTGCACTCTTGATGGGATATAATCAATATAAACGATTCCTCTTTTGCAGTTTATTGGTTTCAAAATTCTTCATAAACATTGAAACCAAAACAACTGTACAAATTATACTTGCGCAGTAATTATATAATTTTATTTGAAGAATAATAATTAATCAATTCGGTTTTTTCAGCACTTATCGTTATCGTTTTCATATATTTCATAAATCACCATTTACTGTTGTTATTATTATATAGTCAAGTTTCTATTTGGAAAAAGGACTTTAATTGAGGAAAAGTTTAGGATAGAATTTCCATAATTAATGTATTTGATATGATAAAACCAAGTAAAACAATAAAATCCTAATGTAACGTAAGCCTATAATTTTAAACGCAGCATTTAAACGCAAAACATTAAATAATATGTTTAGGTTTCACTCGTGAGCGGGATTAGTCCTAATTAATTTGTTTTATTTCTTGTTAATAACATAGATTAAAAATGCAACACATACCTTCATCAAAGTCTTTCATCAGTTCATTGCATTACTACTCCATATGCGAAAACTTCGAATTTATGGTGCCTTAATTTACGTATCCGAAATAGAATAATACTAGACTGCTGTATAAAAGTAAATTTCTTACCAAATAACACTTTAAGAATTAAAATTAATTTTTGTTCTCACCTTCTTCTGGTGCCATACGCAGCATCAGCTCTCGTTCTCGCTTCTGAGCAATCTTTTCGTCATCAGTTCGACATCTGCGAATCGTCATTGTGACGTCACGAATTAGCTAGCTCTGACTTGAAGGAGGTTTGTCTTTTCACTTGGAAGATTTTCGGCAGAATGAGCCGAGTTTCTGCTGCAGTTGTTTTTATAGACATAGTGCGGACGTCGAAGAGATCCCCATTGCTTGGTGATAGTGCTAGGAGATCCGCCATGTTGGCCGTCATTACCATTATGACGCAGCTATTCTGTTACGTCACAGAAAGGATTTCTTTCTATTTTTAGCATAATTTTATTGAAATCGTTCTTGATATAGTTATCAAAACACAAACGTTTGTTTACACAATTATTAAGTGTTTCAAGTGTACTAAATTAATTCGATCTGTGTCTTTGAATCCATTTTTTTCTATTCAATATTATCAATGTTACTGTGAAATTTATTCAACCTGTTTCTAAGTTTGAACTGAATATCTTTATTGTACTGTAAGCTATATGTTGCTTTTCTTAAATGTCATATTGTTAATGCAGTGGCGTAGGAACGGTTTGAGGGGTGGGGGGGGCCCAAAATTTTTTTTGTGAGAGCGGGGGGTGGCCTCTCAAGGAAATCAAACAATGATATAAATGGATTGTTGAGTGGGGGGGCCCAAATTTTCTTTTTGTGAGAGGGGGGGGGGGGGGGGGGGGGGGGGGGGGGATATCAAACAATGATATATATGGATTGCTGAGTTGGGGGGGCCCAAACTTTTTTTGTGAGAGCGGGGGTTGCCTTTCCAAAAAATATAAAAATGATTTATATGGATTCCTGTGTGGGGACCCAAATTTGGTTTAATGATATGTGAATTTTATGGATAAAAGATTATTTAAGTGTTGAATGATTGATGATTTGATGTTGAATGATTGATGGATTGATGATTTTAATGTTGAATGATTGATGTTTTTTTTAAAGTGTTGAATGATTGATGGTTTTAGTGTTGAATGATTGATGGTTTAAGTGTTGAATGATTGATTGTTTAGTGTTGAATTATTGATTGTTTAGTGTTGAATTATTTACAATGATTGATGAATAATTGATTTATAATTGATAGGTTATTGATTGATGATTGGTGAATGATTGTTACGGGCCCGTTCGTTTAAGTGTTGAAAGATTGATAAATGATAATCTTTAAGTGTTGAATGGTAGATTATAGAAGATAATGTTTGTTTTAGTGTTTGATAATTGGTAGTTGTTTGATTGATCATGAATTGATAACGAATGATTGAAAATTGCTGATTAATGCTTGATGAAATAATGATTTATGACTCATAGTCGTAGATGGATGATTGATGGATTTCATGATGGAAGTAATTCATGGATGATTTATGACTCATAGAGTGATTAATGATAACTGATGATAATGATAATTTTGTTGTTGGTATCGATAATATAATAATAATTTACCTTATAACCTTGAAATAAATAGGAAGCATTCTCCAAATTCTACAAGTTTATCTCCATCATTTCTTCTTGTTTTTCATTAACTCCTTTGGTCTCAGACACTTAAATAAGCTCAAATGTCAATTTTACTCTGTGAATAGGTCAAAAATGTTTTAATAGCTTAAATATTCATAACAGCTTTGATATACTCAGATATTTTCAGTCACGTGAAAAGATCAAAATTACTATGAGTAAACGTTATAGGAATGCTTAAGGGGGAACTTTGTTACATAGTCTTTGTTCTCATCATATTAATGGTTTTGAGTTTTTAAATTTGGCCTAAATATCACACTTAAAAACGTGAATGATGAACGTGAAACATAAAGCTAAAATGGTCAAATACGTCTTCCAGGTAAGAATAGAAAAGAATAGCCTTGGCTCTGTACCTCATCTGGCTTTTTGCAGCTATTTTCTAGCCTTTATAGGTTAAAGACAACAGGGTCACAATATCTTTGAAAATAATGTTTCTTGCAAAATGGAATTCACTTCAAAGGATCGCATTTTGTTCTGAAAATGGATATAATAAAGCTTTAAAACTCCGAAGGGCATTGTCCTTATTAGGGGCAACAAATTCACCACAAATTCTAATCATATTTTTTAAAGTAGTCTGTATACAACAAATCAGTTTGTTATGCCTTTTAAATAATATGGAAATAAATTTAGATTTTAAGGGCGTGGCCCCAGTGAAAAGATCTCACTTATTCACATCAGCAGGTAGTTAAAACTTTTGCAAGATAAATTATCTATGAATGTGTAATTAAAAGGAAGAAAAAATAATTCCTTTAAAACGATTAAAAAAAACTAATTCATGGGGGTAATTCACGTGCATGTATGTTTCAAATTTATGTTTCACATTATATCAGACATATTAAATACAGACAAACTGACAGGCACGCAGACAAACCGATACATTTTGTTATTTGCCATATATAGTTCAAAGTCTCTTTCTTACAAAGATGAAACACACATCTTTCAATGATGTTTAAGATCAAATGTTTTTTAGGAAAAGTGTTTAAAGTATTAAAGGGACATTCCTGCCCATATGTCCGTTTCAGTGGTGATGGGGTAGACCCTTCTACTTTCCCTGACCCCTGAGCTTTTATGCCTCACCCCCTGGGAAGGTTGGGGTAATATCTAAATATCCTCGCATTTTCGAGGTAAAAAAAATCTGAACCCTTTCCCATTTACAATTCTAATTACAGGGTAGATCCCCAAAAAGGATAAAATGTTGGGAAAGGGGAGACCCTTTTTCTCCCATCCCAATCCAAATCTCCTCGCTCTCCCTCTCCCACACCCCCTCCCCCCTTTTCTTTAAAAAAATTGTCAACCGAAAATCTTACTGTTCAGGGAGGGGGGCCCGGCCCCCCCACTTTCAAAGGTGGGGGGGGGGGGGGGGGGGGCCCGTTCATCTCATTTTTCCTTCCCCCTAAAATACAGAGTTAAAGTGACTTTTTCTATAAAAAAAATTCTTGAAAGGTGGGGGGGGGGGGCAGGGCCCCCCCAGGTTCGGAAGTGGGGGGCCGGGCCCCCCTGTGCCCCCACTGTTCCTACGCCTATGTAATGTGATGTTTTGTTTATATTTGTACATTGTGTACCATGTATATACGAGGCCGTTTTGATGTAAAAAGAAATAAGGTCTTATCTTATGTATTTGATTTAGGTTATTTGGTTTGTCATGCAGGCGATTTCCATGCAGTCTCTGCTTTTATTCCAGCTGTTTAACAGTAATAAATATATAAATCGGACTTATATCTAAACATAACTTCAACAAACGAAAGAAAATTCATGACGAATGGTATTAAGAAGTTTTTAAATATATTAGTTTAAACCATTTGACGCATATAACGATATTAAAAACTATGCATAAAATCTTGAAGAGTAAATCCAGATTTACTTTCTAAAGTTTGTATAGAGAAAATAATGCTGTGTCAAAGTTCGATGTGTCAACTGAATTAACCACTTCTCGTATTGAAATAATTAGTGTCCAAAGGAATTTCTGAATTTTGACAATTACTTTCCACATTCTAAGGGAGTCGGTGTCTATTCTGTAAATGTATGTCACTGCGTTTGACGTGTGCTACGATCTTGTGAAGTTCTGTATAATGTACTATGTGAAAAATGTAATAAATTAAACCCCGAGAAAGTATTGCAATACCATAATGTCCTTGATTTCTTATATCTTATGAGTTATGCAACCAAACACATAGGTTCTTTCGGTCATATTTTCTGAAAAACCATAAAGCCAGTTTGATTTAACAATAAAATGAACATAGGGACGTTTTATTGCAATCATTCATTCCCATTTCAGTAATGCATTGCAAAATATTTTTTTTCGTTGTCAAAGAGTGCAAGTCTAAATATTTGTGTCTAATCGAACATTGCTTACACACACAAAAATTATCCACAACGATATTCTGGCTGTTTAGCAAGTTAAATGTTTTTGAGATGGAAAAATGGTTAACAAATGAAGAGTATGTTGGTTTTCATCTTCATGTTATCACTTGAAGCAAATCGGTATCAAACTAGAAGCACGTCTACATGATATGAAGAGGATACATATTAATACATTTGGTGAAGATTGATCAAGCAGTTCAGATTTTTGCTGTTGGAACTGGAGAAGAAGATGAAAATAGGTTTTTAAGGTTTTGACCCCTGTGACCCCATTTGGGGTCATGGGGTCACCAAACCTAAAATTTAGAATCCCCATTGGCCAAGGAGTCTACACACAACTTTTCTGCTCTCTAGACCTTTTTGAACTGGAGAAGATGAAAAAAGGTTTTCAAGGTTTTGACCCCTGTGACCCCATTTGGGGTCATGGGGTCACCAAACCTAAAATTTAGAATCCCCATTGGCCAAGGAGTCTACACACAACTTTTCTGCTCTCTAGACTTTTTTGAACTGGAGAAGATGAAAAAAGGTTTTCAAGGTTTGGGGTCATGGGGTCAAAAAATCTACAATTTAGAATCCCCTTTTGCCAAGGAGTCTGTGCATCAAATTTCAGGTCTCTGAGAGTCATTGGATCTGGAGAAGAAGTCGAAATGTGAAAAGTTTACGGATGGACGGACGCCGGACACCATGCCATGCCATAAGCCCATCTGGTGTTTCAGACCTAATGAGCTAAAAATGGGTGTTGGAATATTTTTTTCAAAATGATTTATATATACTTAACCAAACATAAATTGAAATTAAAACATGCTATATTTATCTTTAATAAGGCACAATGTAATTTTACAACAAAAACAACATAACTATATACACATGTAATCAGTTATTTTATTTTTCAGATAACAAATATGGTTCAATGTCCAAATAAAGGAAATGCAGCATACAACAAATGTTCTTGTTTTTATTGTAAATTGTAATGTCAATATTCAAAAGACATAATAATTAAAGGGACAGTGCTTTCGGGGTATTTTTTGTTAAAACAAAATTCAAGAGGAGTGATGCATACTATTTTTTGTCAAAATGTTAAATCTTGAACAACTAAAATGTTCCCATCACTGACATAATAGACAAGTGTGATGTCATGTAATAATCATATACAAGTATAATTGTAAAAGTACTCTTGAATTCTGTATTGACAAAAATACCCCAACAGGACTGTCCCTTTAAGTGGAGTTTTCCCATTTGTGTGTCCTACCAGTCTGAATAGTCAGTCATGTTTGCAAGGTTTCAATTATAAGTACTTTGCAAAAATTGTCTTTTAACAAGGTTTGCTTATTAAGTAAATACTAAATTGGGCTTTTTATCACTATATCATAATCTTGAGACATGTATTTACTGAGGTGCGATTGTGAAATATGATAATTTTATCTGTTTCACAAATGGGTTATTTATCATCAATATCTTAATGGCTCTCGTGTCTTGAAGAAAAAGCAAACACTTTTAATCTTAATCAAGCAAATATAACATGGGTATTTCTTCAAACTACCAACTGGAAATGAATTGTCAGGAGTAAAAAATATAGAAATATGTACACTATTACATTTACTCACAAAGTGAAGTATTTCATGCAAATCAATATACATCTAGAAAGACTGGGAAAGACTTCTTGGGCCACTTTCAGGCTTTTTAGTAATTTTCTAAATTTTGAAAGGGCCATTTCCCTTTTAACAAAAGAAAACATCAAAATTAATTGGTCATTGTTTCATCAAATGTTCAAAATGGTCTATGGCACATGCCTTTCCCAATTCTTGGGCATCTATACCCGTTATGGAAAATACAAAATTAAAGCACTTTTAAATCACCTTACAAATATTATATCCAGATCTCAACCCAATGGAGCACATAAGGACCTTGGTATTGGGCTTATACAGGTTGACTTGATAAGGATGATAAATAGCATTATCAAAAACATAAATTGTCTGTCCCAATGTTGTCATTATTAGAAAATCCTAGTCTATTCCCAAGAATAAACCAGAATATGAACTTCCACAAAGACTTTCTCTTCCAGCACATCCCCATCCCATCCTCATGTCTTCAAATTTATTCCAGCATAACATTTTTCAGAGACAACAGAATTGTTTGGAAAGTTTATTTACTTTTAAAAGGAATAATACATGTTTGTGTAGCTACTAACACTGTTTTCAAACCTAAGTGTAGTATTTGTTGACTATTCACAAAATTATGTTTCCTTTAAAGTGTTAAGACATAAAAAGTTAAACTTGATCCCCTTTCATGTGTCATTTCCAAACTATGAAGAAAAAGCGAGGTTTACTTAAACAAAAAGGGAGAGCAGAAAATGCAGTGGATATCAAAATAATTATTATTCTAAAGTAAGACATACATAATAATATCCCATCCTTGTTATCAATGGTTTTAAAAATCATGACTTTGCTACATTTGTGACTTAAATTCTACACATCATTTACATAAACTTATGATGATTTCTAATATTTCATTTCATACTTATTGTATATCGGTACTGATTCTAAATGGAGTACTAATATTTTTCATGAACAAAGATACATTTAGTCGACAAATATCATCAATTTCATCACCGGACAACCAAGATCTGACTAAAAAGAATTTGAAATTCCTGATCTGTTTGCAAGGACCAAAATTTTGGGATACTTAAATATTTGAATATTAATAAGTGATGACATAATTGTTGATTGTACAGCAAAAAAATATCAATCATATCACAATTAAAAGAATCCGTAATTTATAACTATTAACTATTGATACTTTGTCATTTTTTCCCGTCTTGATCTATCATTATTCATTTATATGAATTCTGTTTATGTTATTGAAAGTCTTAAACTCAGTGAATTAAATTTGGCCAATCAAGAGTCAGTTACTAACTTACTATCATGTAAGTATCTGTGTCACTTTTTTACTTTGGAAGATCTCATGGGTGTAGAATATTTTCTATTCAACTTGGCAACCATTCTCTGTTGAGATGTTACCTGCAGATGAATCTTCAAATCACGTTTCTACACTATCATCAAAGAAATATTTTCCAGGAGGGCGATAAAGTTTGTTTCTACATCTTTCTTTTAGTAGATTTTCCAACATCGAGTCAGTCTCATCACCATCGTCAAACCCATTGTGATATGCTCTATAATGTTCCTTCAGTTTTGTTCCTGGGCCCGTTTCATACAGGCAGTTGAAAGCTGGACATTTTAAAATATAAAAAAACTTTATATGATAAAATCGCCAGTGAGCTCTAAATGTTGCCAAAGTGAAGAATGATATTTTCGAAGTTGGACAAAGTGGACACCGTAATCCCTTAACAAATTTTATTTCTTCCCTTTCTTCCTGGGCAATGTCTGAAATATCAACTGAGTCTTTGTCGCTATCTGATTCATCATCTGAATCATTGTCACTGTCGGATTCCCCATCTGCGTATTCGCCATTCTTTGATGAATCTCTGACATACACATATGGACCAGGGTCAACGTAATGTCTTGTTTCAACCAATACTGCCTTCAGATTATCAACTGTCTCAAGCAGTTTTTCTTCCTCCAAAGTCAAGTTCTGATGATCTTGGCTGATATGGCCTTTGAGCTTTTTGAATGAAGTTTTCATTGAATTGCAAAAGGGGAAAGGACATTCATACTTAGGAACATGTTTAACATGTTTTTTCCAATGACTATAGAATGCACTCTCAACTTCATATCTTTCCTCGTTTTGACAACATGGACATTGCATGCCAACTTTAAATTGAAACTGTTTATTACCGTCTCTTACAGATGAGAAAATACAGTTGTGTGGTTTTTTGTGATGAAGGTTTGACCTTATTTCCTTCTGTGCAGAGGCAACTATTGCTAAACACTTACTGTGTATGAGGTTATGCTGTTTGCTCAAATGACTTGGCAACAAATTCTTCACGTTATTCCATTTACAGTTAGCAATTGGACAGAAGAAGAACTCTTGAAACTCTACATGGAAACTCTCCCAATGACGGAAGTACTTGCCAATTGAGTTTATTTGATGTCCTTGGCAGATCGGACATTTCATTCCAGGTTCAAATTCAATTCCAATTGGCTTACATCCGTCAAATTCAAACTGTCCAGGATCAATGTACTTTTCATTCTTCGCGATACAACCTTTGACGTCATTTAACGAGTCCATTGCTGCCAATGTTAGTTCATCATTTCCATAATTGTGCTTCTCCCAATAATGTTTTCTCAGATTCTTGATAGAAGTATTGAGAAATCCGCACTGTACACTGGAACACCTGAACTTTTTTGTATATCTTGTATGGGATTGCTTCCAATGCTTTGTAAAAGCTTCAACATTTTCAAAAGTAGTGAGTAGTTGAGGACACACTGGGCATTTCATTCCTGCTGAGAACTCAACATAAGTCTTTTCCTTTTTGTGAACGTAAATAAAGTTTCCTGGATCTATATAGTCAGGATTATCAACTCTTTCTTTAGTAGCAAGAAAGAGCCTATGATGGTCATTGACACTTAACTCATCTGCTCCCTCATCGTGTTCCGTCTTGAAATGATCCTCCAATTCAAAAGTTGTAGCTGCAGAGAAATGACAATCATCTTCTGGGCACAAAATATTGTCCCGCATCTTGAAATGAAACATCTTCCAATGAAAATCAAATTTTGTTTTCATTAGAAACGTTTCAGCATCAGGACACAAAGGACACTTCATAAAATTCTTAAAGTCAAACAATTTCTCATTAGCCGAGTTTTTATTACTTTGTTTTCCTTGTCCTGAACCAACACTATTGCTGGATTTTGCAGTTTTACCAGCAAGTCTAGTTGGTATTCCAACATTGGGAGGTCTAAAGAAAGGTCTTGGAGGCATCATACCAAAACCAGGCATTGGAGGCATTCCACCTCTGCCAAATCTTGGAGGCATTCCAGGAAAAGGGGGTCTTGGAGGCATTCGAGGAAAGAATGGTCTAGGAGGCATTCCACGGAAGCCAGGTCGAAAAGGCATCCCACCTATTCCAAGTCGAGGAGGCATAATGTCAGGTCTCAAAGGCATTCCACCTGGGCCAGGTCTAGGAGGCATTATGCCCATGTCAGGTGTCAAAGGCATTCCACTTGTGCCAGGTGTCAAAGGCATTCCACTTGTAGCAGTTGAAGAAGGCATTATGCCCATATCAGGTGTCAAAGGCATTCCACCTATGCCAGTTGTAGAAGGCATTAAGCCCATATCAGGTGTCAAAGGCATTCCACCTGTGCCAGTTGTAGAAGGCATTATGCCCATATCAGGTCTCAAGGGCATTCCACCTGTGCCAGTTCTCAAAGGCATTATGCCCATATCAGGTGTCAAAGGCATTCCACTTGTAGCAGTTGTAGAAGGCATTATGCCCATATCAGGTCTCGAAGGCATTCCACCTGTGCCAGTTCTCAAAGGCATTAAGCCCATATCAGGTGTCAAAGGCATTCCACCCATGCCAGTTGTAGAAGGCATTATGCCCATATCAGGTCTCAAAGTCATTCCACCTGTGCCAGTTCTCAAAGGCATTCCACCTGTGCCAGTTGTAGAAGGCATTATTCCCATATCAGGTGTCAAAGACATTCCAACTGTGCCAGGCCCTGTAAAGTTATTTAACAAACCAGGTGTTTGTAGGTTTCCACCAATATTAGAATGTTGAGATATTCCTACTATCTTGGGTCCCAGCAGGTTTCCATCAAGATTTTGACTTAATTCAATCTGTGGTGCTATGTTTGCAATTTGAACTGTATTTGGCATCTGGGGTATGACAGACATACTCACTGGCAAAGAATTAACATTAAAAGATGTTTGATCAATGCCAATAAGAGTATTTTTACTCAAAGATTGCATTTGTAGTGACTCACCAGCAAAGTCTGAAATAGTTTCAACATGAGGCATTACAATTGATTTAGAAACATTTGGTTGAAGCTGATTAAGTAAGTCTGATTGAGCAAACCTCACATTTGGGATTTCTTTAATTCCTCCAATATTGTCAATGTCCATGAGAAACGGTTCTTGCAATACTTCAGCATCATCCACAGCAAACACAACATTCTCATTAAAGCCCCCTTCAAAAGCTGGAATCGGTTGCTTGAGGGTTGAATTAGGTAATATTTTTGACAACACTGGATTGGGGAAATAGTTTGGGTCTTGCACAAGTAGAGGATCCACACCTTCATGAAAGTCTTCCTCAACTAGATTAGTTTCTTCATCAGAAACTTGTTCATATACTGGATCAACTTCTTGATCAAAACTACCCTGATCAACGAAATTAAAGCCTCCCCTTAAGTTCACAGATGGTTGAGAAGATGAACGAAGTGCAGGCAGTTGTCTCATTGGTGCCTTCCTTCTGAAATCGGATTCTTTCCTTGGGACGTCTCTTGACCTCTCAATCCCTTGACCTTTCTGACCTCTAGAATCTAAAGGTGACCTGTCTCTTATTCTCTCCTGTAGGCCTTTCTGTGCTCTTTCGGGTAATTGCTCAGCAGACCTGAAAATAAAGTTTAAAAAATTCATAAATAAAATGAATTAAGGAGATACATCTGTATTTGAAAATAAACAAGTAGTTGTCACTAACATGACCATGTCCCCCGCCGCAAGAGAGAAATTGGCTAAAAACGATTGCCAGAAATCAGGATTGGTGTTGCATAGTTGCCCTTAAAACAATGTCAAGGTAACCAAAACCGACTGGTGTCTTGGTATCCAATTAACAAAAGTTTGTGAGATATCAAGATAACAATGTTTCCCTGTCATGAAAGTTCAAGGTTACAAAAACCAAATGGTGTCTGCGTATCCACCCAATGAAGACTCATATCAAGTTTGAAGGCTCTAGGTGCAAGGGTATGTGAGATATTACGCTAACAAGATTTTATGTACTAGTCACAGACTCATACTAGTAGTTCAGTTAGGACCTTGAAAATTAGGGACAACAAGCATGGACGGATATATCTCCCAATTAACTTTTAACAATATCTGAAGTTGAAACCTATTCAAAGCAGATTATTGAAAATACATTCATTTCCTGTAAACTGTATTGCTGCTTGTGTTTTGACAGATACATCAAAACATTCTGTCAAAGGCATACCCTGGTAACTACACATGTATATGATTAATTTTCAGCTGGGAACTTTTATCCAGTAATAAAATTCAAATCTATGTTTCCATGGGAATGGCCATAAATAAATGAATGAAGAAGTTGATATCCCCAGAAGGTACACCACACATCATTATTGTTCAACATACCAACTTTTACGCCTAGGCAATGTGGTAAATCATATAATCAACAAAATCATTGTTCAACTGCTTTTTACCTCAACAGTCTCAAACATCCTAATTCTCTGCCTCTTGACAAAATATCATGCCTGAATACAAGTTGGCACAGTAATGACCTCCATATATTTAGATTCAAAAGACTGATTAATAACATCAATTTACATGAAACCAAGTATTAAAACAGTTGATACAGTAATATGATGTTTCACTCGGTGAAGATCAATACAACAGGAGCTTAATATGGATATTTTCACATAGTTTGCCTTGCATTAGTAATGCACATTTGCATACCTGAATGCTGTTTAATCTTCTAAACTATAGAGGCAAATGACATTTTTCATAGTGACAAGCAAAAATCTGCCTTATGTTGATGTGGTTCCGTGATGGCCTCTAAGATGTGTATGTCCCTGAGTACATCACTGAATAAAGAAATAATCTTTTCTTTACGATTACCGGTATATGCACTACCGGTATATTAGGGTTCTTCAGAAGAGTGGGTAGATTTTTTGGATTTTCTTTAAAGATGGATACATCCTGTCTCAAGGTACGAACATTACGCTAACTCCACTTATCTGTACCCTGGGCTCAGAAGCTAGATTCGCTCGCGCTGCCAGACTTGGGATATAGCCAATCAAATCATTTTCTCGTTGAAATTTTATTGGGAAGGTGGCAAGAAAATCCCAAGTCAGGCCGCGCGAACAAGTCTAGCTTCTGAGCCATGGGTACAGATCAGTGGAGTAAGCGTAATGTTCATACCAGGGATGCAGATTCAAATTTTTGCCAATCGGACATTCCACGTATAAGTCGACGAATAATGATATTTTGTAATAAATTTTGGTGCTTTATCTCACGTAAATACACGATTGAACATGTGGAAATATTTCACAGACTAAATTTAAGTCTAAAAAAGTCTATGAATATGTTTATAATTTAAATAATCAAGTTTCAATAGTGTCAGTTATTCAGTAAACAAATGCCAGGTGCTTAGAATCTAATATTAAGTTAACTGGAAAACAGACGATGTACAGATCTATTTATAGCAACGCATGCAATGCAATGCAAAAATAAAACACTGAAAATACATTACATTGAGTAAAATAAAATTACTTTGGCTGTTTTAAATATAATTCTATTAAGTTATGATGCATATCAACTACTTGACACACACTGCATAAGTTTTTTAACCTGTCAAACTTGCCAACAGATCAGCCTGTTTTCGTTTCCCTATCACTGCAGTAATCCGGCTGTTCCTTTCTCCTCCCTGCAGTAATGAAAGCTCCCAACACTGTGTTAATGAAGTGTTGCTTGCAAAGTCAATGCATGGAGCTTGTGAAGTTAGTGGAGGGAGGAAAAAGTAACAGCATGTAAAATAACGATGTGAAGTTGTTTGATGTCTTTTTAAAAAAAGTTTGGCCTTAGTGACTTGTTTTACTCAATGCATGACACTGAGATGATCCAATAATTAAAGATAACAAGGTAATTATGTCGTTTGAATGGATTAGTTGTTTCATTGATGACCGGTTCGTGTTTTCATTACAATTATGACCGACACAAGAGGGGCATTTCATCGGCCTTTATTGATTGCTTGTTAGTCAACTCAGGCTTGTTTATCTGTTTGTTTAGTAATTCTTTGATTATCTTCAATCGGTCAAATGACTCCTTGAATGTCCGACAGGTCACTTTTTCAATCGGTCAAACTGAATTCCCAATCGGACATGTCCGGCAAATAGACCGATTTCTGCATCCCTGGTTCATACCCTGAGACAGGATGAGATGAATAATAACTTGACAAATAGAAAAAAGTTTTAAGATATAGTAAAAATATATTGTGGAATAAAAGTGTTTAAATATTTTTAATCTTAATCTTGTCGTTGATTAGAAAATCTTTCTGCACTCCCTTAGTAAATATGAGTGAGTGCATGGGTTATTGTTTTTTGCAGTTTGGGCAATATTTCAGCCATTAGCTGCATTCTTGTATAAAAGGTTTCTAGAGAAATGAAGGCAGCAATTTAATCTTACCGTTCACCCATTAGTGCCAATTTTGCTTGAATCACTCGTCTTTCAAACAGCATCAACTCAACGTCTTGTGAATTTCCTAATTCCCCATCAATAATCCTGAAAACAAAAGTAATTGAATCATGCCAACAACAGAACAAGTTACAGTGCGTAATGATATAACATTCACATTCTTGACATACATCCACAACAACCTGCAAAGGCAATCAAGGTTCAATCAACAAATTTATAGGAAACGCAGCTGTTTTCATGTCCACAATTATATTTTTCTATTTACGTTGGAATATATGAATGTCTGATTAAGATTTTACCTAGTGCACCAAAGGTCACCAGACTCACCACTCAAATATGGTCAGATTGGTCATAATAGCCATTTTTTTATGGGCTGCTTGGATTGATCTGACAACAAACCAGTGAATGTGAACCAGTGAAACAGAACATGAGAATAGGTAGGCTTCATTAGCTGTAGTTTCATTGAGAAACTGTGTATCGTTGCTGTTTTGGCCTAATATTTATGTTATATAGTTATTTGACCAATATCTTATGAAAAAAATATTTAAAAAAGTTTATACAGCGTCTCTTGAAGAGAAAGCTCTCGGATTGAACAACTTCGATTCCTGGTATCATCAATATCATAAAATTTTGTTCGGTGGAACACATTTGATTTTTAATGCCTTTCTTGAGATCCCTATATTACCCTTACAAAGCCTTTAAAGAGTTTATATCTTACATTTGATCTCTCTCATTCTGGGGCAGATTTCTTCTGTCATGAAAATCTTCCTCGATCAATCTTTGCTTCCTGAGCTCTTGGAGACCTTCTTCATTAGCATCTGCAAATCAAAATATCAATATTTAAAGCAAGCATCCTAGGCAATGAAAACAAAAAGAGTTTCAAGCTAACCTTTCATTTTATATATTTTTTGCTTGATAACTAACATTAATCTTGTTTAATTCAATGTCACTTTAGATTTTAATTGTAAAACAGATATGAATTTTTTAAAAGATCTTTAGACGCAGGTTTAAAAATTGTTTTTTTTAGATGATTATCATAAGAAATCTCTCCAAGTTACTTATCAGACATGAAATACGGTTCAATTTTAACATTACAAAAAGGCATTTTAGTTAGTTCTCCTTACACTGTATTGGTAGTCGGTCTCTCATAATATCCTCATCAAGTTTTCTGCTTGGAGAATCTATTCTATCAAAGTCATCCGATCGATGTCCAGCTTTGCGTTTCAAACCAGGGTGCATGGAATCAACAAGGACCCCATCTTGTCTTCTAAGATCCCTTTCATTTTCAAGGCCGAGCATATCAAAATCCCTGTTCCTGTCTACATATCTTTCAACTGTAGGGGCAATGACATTAGAATCTATTCTATCAAACTCTTCTGTTCCAAGCTCAGCATTGTGCTTCCTTCCATGGTGAATGGAATCAACAGGATACCTGTCTCGTCTTAGATTCCTTTCATTCTCCAAACTGAGCCTATCCAAATCCCTGTTCCCTTCAACATATCTCTCAGTCCTTGAGGCAATGATGTTAGAAGGTAATCTATCAAAGTCATCTCTTTCAAGCTCAGTTTTGCGTTGCATATCATGGTGAATGGGATCGACATGAAACCTGTCTTGTCTTCTTTGTTCTCTTTCATTCTCCAGATTTAGTCTATCAAAGTCCCTGTTGCCTTCAACATATGTGTCCGTAGATGAGGCGATGACAGAAGATTGTTTATACCTTTTTTCAGACGAGTAACGTTCATGAGGATCATTTTCTGACCTCGGATCCCTTCTGTACTGGTGATCAGCATACTCTCTTTCATGTCCAATCATTCTATCTTCTTGTCCTCTATCGATAAGATCTGCCCTGTGATCGTGTTGTTCATTTCGTTCTGAGCGATCATGTCTGTAAGGACTCTCTCTTCTTCCATGACTGTCAATCCGAGCAAGTTCTTTCCTTTCAAGTTCATCTGCATCTATTGGACCATATGTTCCTAATTCATGATCACGTCTGTCAAGTCTATTTCTTTGTCCACTCTGCTCTATCCTAAAACGTTCTTCCCTTTCAAGTTCAAGAGCATCCATTCTCCTGTGTGTGCCTAATTCATGTCTCTCATCTCGCCTTCTATGATCATCTTCATTTCTAAGGATGTGTCTATCAAGTTCTTCATAACCACTCCCATGTACACCAGCGGCAGCAGATGGCACGCGACTAGAAGATTGATCATATCTGCGATCTCTTGATGAACGTTGATTATCACTTAAATTGTCATCATCAATCCTCCTTGAGCGACTCTGTTGATAATCATCATCTTCAGACCTAAAATCTCTTCTGTTTTCATGCTCAACATCACGTCTATTCCGACTTCCTCTGTCATTGCGTTCTTGTCTATATCTGCGATCTCTCTCATCTTGAAGTGTACGGTCATGGCCTTTACTGTGCGTGCTCGGACTATTTCTTTGTCCCCGACGATTTATCCTGGCAAGATCATCCCTGTTAAGTTCAGCATCATCCTTTCTAGCTCTTGAGCCCATTTCAGGTCTCTCATATTCATGTCTCATGTCAGTTCGAGACAAAACAACATGGTCATTTTCTTGTCTTCTACGATCAACTTCATTTTCATTATATCTACGATCTCTTGATGAATGTCGCCGCTCAGTAAGGTAACCAACATCTTGATCTACATCAAAGTTCCCTCTTGAAGCACGATCATTTTCAGATCTCTGATCCCTGCTGTAATCATGCCCTGTATATTCTCTTTCATTCCTACTCATTCTTTCCTGATAACCGATGTCCATATCATTCTCTCTGTGCCTCTGATCTGGTTGACTACTTCTCGATGTGCGACCACGTCTGTTGTCGTGTCTTTGGGGACTATTCCTCCTGATACCAGATTCATTCCTATCAAATTTAGTTTCCTCATCAATTCTCCTCTGTGTCTCCCATTCAAACCTTTCATTGTCTGGAACCATGTCATGGCGAGTTGAATCAACATATCTTCTTTGATCAATTTCATCCTCTATCCTGTGTCTCTCTTCGCCATAATTATGACGTTGTTGATCATGACGAGACGTGTTTTCATCCCAGTCATTCCTATGAAAATCTGATTCCCTCTCTTCTCGGATCCTAGAACTTCTAGATGCTTCATTGCCATGTCTGTCAATATTGTCAGATCTCCTCCGTCTCTCATTTTGTCGATGTTCTTGACGATCCCTCTGTTGGTAGTGGTCCCCTCTTCCATACATTTCTTGAAAAATTAATTTTCAAACTCCTTCAAACCATTTTCTGAAACAAAAATATCACAAATCATGTAAAAATGTAAATTGCGTAAATGTGTTAGGAGAGTCATCAGAACATGATGATTAGAGTCTAATGTGCACATGGTCGGCTAATGTAAGTATTAGTGTTGGGAATCGGTTGAAATTTTGTAATCGATCATCAGTTGGGGGTAACCAATCGATGATCGATTAATAATCGGTTACATGTAGGTAGTTGCATTTTGGTGTCTAAGATTGATTCCTTCATAAGGGTAGAAAAGTTTAAAAAATAAGTTTTCTACTTTCTTGCTTGCATTTTCACTTGATCCTATACTTGGAAAACAAAAATAACATGTTTTAGTAATGAAATCAATCAGAATCATTCTTTTAGTAATATTACTGACAATTACTGCAAAAATATCTTGATTTTTATCAGTAATTGATTAAATTGATTACAGAAAGTTGTAATCGATTATGTGGTCAAATGGGTCAACCGACCGATGCTCGACCATATCGATTAATCGGAACACCACTAGTAAGTATTATGTGTAAGCTTATGCAAAAAATAATTTGTTAACCTTCATTGAAGTATATATCACCATAAAGCATATATACCTTATCATGCAGGAAAGGGTCCGCAATTTGTGTTTCAATTGTGTTTCAATTATATTAAAGATACGGTCGTTCTGTAGCAGGCCCCGCCACACTACAGGGATCAAAATTACTTCCGGTAAACTTGTCTAATGAAAGTTGATCCCTATCAAAATCGAACATGGAGGAATGACCTCAACATTTATCTGTCGATCCAATCTTTATCGTTCAACATTAGTACTTAAAATAAAATGATTAATAATTTATTTATGTCAGTTTAAATCAAGCGAGTTCAGTATAGTAGTTTTACATGGTAATTTGTATTTATTGTATTCTTTTTTCGTTTGTGTAGATCAAAATTTATTTTGAAATTTATATGATATGAATTCCCACAATGCATTAGTTAAGACTTGTCAGGATATAGGCGCCATTTTGTTTCTGATCGACGTCAAGGAAGGGGGATGCTTCATTAAAGACAACAAATGCATCAATTTTCACTGTAAAAACGTGAGCAGAATAAGTTAATGTTATACATGTTTTCATCTTAAATAATCTTGGTTGGTGACTGATGTTTTGTTTTTTGTTTTAATCGGACGAATGTGATCTGAGATGTTCGTGGTGTTACGTTGACAGTGTTTCTGTGCCTGTATGCTGTAAAACATAATGCAATATCTGACACTGGGACTAGCATTTCAATAATACTTCTTATGTCCAGAGTAAAGTGATCTACCACACGCAATCAGCCCCGGCTTGCGTTTGCCTGGCGATTCGGGGAGATGCCTCAGATGGCATAATTAATTTTTTAATTATTAGATTTATATTTTATGCAGCTGGCATTATGCTCAGAATCAAATGATAATCTACTTAGCGTTGCAACTTGCCAATTCAGATTGCATATAAAATTGTCAAAATCTGTTACAGAAATATGAATCAGACAACTTCCCTTTGACATCAAAACCTGATAGTGATACACCAAGTCATTGTCATTTAGCAAAGATTTCCTATGTGTATTTTATTTGAAAACAAATTTCACAAGAAAACAAAATCTTATCTGGTATCACAGTTATTGGCCAAATTCTGCAAGTGAACCTTCTAAATGTAGAACATAATTGACTTCACCTGCTACATTTATTGTTGTCGCAAAACAAGTGACTGTCATATTTATCATTTATAAATAAGACCAGCACCCAAAGATAACCACTTTGCAGCTGAATGGCTGAAAAAAAGGGGTCCAATCAACGAATGGGTGGTTGAATATCCTCTTCTTGTAATTTGTATGCAAGTTTTCAACCTATATCGTTTCGGCATTATCATTCCCTGTTGACAAGGGTAGGTGGATTTCTGGGCCAGACACATTTCTAGACGCTCGTTAAATTGATTATAAATCAACATTATTTGGTTAATTAAACCAAATTTTGTCTTGGAAATTATGTCTCCCCCCGAGGAGTCGGGGAAACATCTTGGTTTTGGATGATTTCCCGTACGCGTTTGTGTTCCCATTTGTTTCCGGAGCATAACTCTGAAACTACTTGACCAAATTTCACAAAATTTGGTATGCAGCCTCTCGATATCATGTAGATGTGCCTTTTAGGGGTTTTAACTTCTTTTCAATTTTATATTTTTTATTTTCCATGGCAACAGTTTGGAATTTGTCATTTTAAAGAGACACAGAGTATGTTGATAGGATCACGTATGTCAAATTTTGAAATTGATGTTATTACATCGGAAACCATTAACAGTTTACTGTTACTGAAAATGACAAGTTAAAGTGCGAAAATACGGCCATTCAAAGTCGGGATTTTGATCGAAAACCAGACAATGTGGCTCGAATGGCTCACACAAATTCGCCAAACGTAATTTTGAAACCTTGTCATAAGCTGACAGGAAGATATATTTGGATAGTGTTTATTAGGTATTGTAACTAATAGGTAGATTAATTGGATGCATAATTTCTAATATAAACGTATTTGAGATGTTTTCTTGATTATTTCCATAAATTCAACCATTTTAGAGAAATTATGCATAAATGGATATATTTGCAAGTCCAGTAATGAGATATGAACTTCAGTCAGCATATAAGATATTTTGTAGCTTATCAAAACCAAATAAAATTTGAAGAAAGATACTGTGTCACTTTAAGGGAAGGGTTCGTTTCCGGAGCACAAGATTGAAACTTCTTGACTAATCTTCACCAAATTTGTGTACACTCTCTTCATATCATGTAGATCTGCCTTCTGGAGGTTTCAACTTCTTTTGAATTATGTGTTTTTGGGTTTGTACTTTGTCATTTTGAAGTTCGTTTTCATGACAAACTGCATTGATGTTTATTAATGATTCCCAAAAATTAAAATCAAATAAAACCAAAACTCGCAGTTCATGCTGTTTTACATAAGGAATATGGTTTTCATTTGAGTTAAAAAATCTTTCAGGGGGAGGGAGATATCCTCTTAAAAACACCTTCTGGTTATTATTTTATGTTTAATAACATTTGGATTTGATTCAATACAACTGATCAATTTAATCAGACCAATTCACATTAAAACGTGTAAAGTTTCTAGTTTCATGAGATTTCATAACATTTCTTCATAGATATTCATTTGTGTTCACAGGAAAAGTCATAATGGATGTTCCCTACGACAACTATCAACAAAATTACGGCTATGATGCAAGACAATACGATGCAGAAGTGGCGGGAAACGGGAGTTATAGTAATAATGAGGAACCTCATGCACCAGGAACAGGGATTGATTATGGAAGAGACAGACGAGAGGTAGACTATAACAGAGGACCAGGTGGCGGCAGAGGAAATGATTACGGTTACGACGGTCGAGGTATGGGAGATAGAGGAGGGGGGAACCCTGCATATCAAAGAGAAGGAAGCAGAGAGTATGACCGCTTCAGTGATTCCTACGATGACAGTGCCTCCAACAGCAGCAGAGATCGGGACCGTGAGAGGGACAGAGATCGGTATGCATGATCTTTCTTATTTTCATGAAAAAGGTATTTTAGATGTTTTCCCCGATAGTCCATTTATTGAAAAGGATAAGGAATATAAACTCACCTTTATCAACCTACCTTTACTCTAGATTGTCATTAAAATGCAAGTTATGAAGTGTTGTAAGCCTAGCCTTGTGAATTTTATCCTTTCACCTCAGATATGACTAAGAAACCAAACATATACTTTTTATAACCCAGGGTTCGAAATTAGCACTAGCCCGTTAGTCCATGGCTAGTGAAAAAGATGCTGGGCTAGTAAAGTGCAATTAGCCATGTCAGGTGAATTTGAAACAGTGGAGATGTATGGCTAAAAATATCATCCAATGAAATAATAGGATATAGCCAATGATATAACACAACTTTTTATTGGCTGGGCCCATCCACTCACCAGCAACAGGTCAACAGAGTCACTCCAAGCCAGTGTCAATTAGTGGGAAGGGAGACAACTCCTCACATCTGTAAAAAGAAGCATAAAAAAAGCATTATATTTCCATCTTTTAAACACATTTCTTTGGTTCCAAACCAATACACTAATTCACACCTCTTCTGGGTAACAAGTTTCTGTAAAAATACTATTGCAAGTTACTTATGTTGTATTATTATGCCCTCCTACTATTAGCCTTAATCATCATATGAGTATTGATGGCACCATATGAACATTATTCAGTAATACCTAAATCATAACTTTACAAGTCCAATATATCTTAAATAAGATAAATTCAGG
Source organism: Steromphala cineraria (assembly GCA_916613615.1). Taxonomy (NCBI): domain Eukaryota; kingdom Metazoa; phylum Mollusca; class Gastropoda; order Trochida; family Trochidae; genus Steromphala; species Steromphala cineraria. Next base: position 40,192,098 of record OU744726.1, read on the forward strand.
TATAAATATTATTAATTATGCCACTTGTCACTTAGTATCAGCTGTTATGAACATATTGCATTATTGTTATAGTGTTGCTTCAATGCTTTAATTCCTTTTTAACCTCTTGAATGTGTTGCATGCATGTTTGAGTGAAAGATAAAAAACAAACAAAAACAATTTGCATTGAATAAAATAAATTTTAGTTTTGCATCCCTGTACCAACAATATCAAGTATGTGTATTACTTAATATTCTAACAAAATGGAAATTTAACTACAACTTTGCCTCCATTAATTGCATTTATCATGTACAACATTAGTAGCACATTCTTAAATCACAGATAACACATAATCCAACTTAACCATATTAATGTTAGCTGAAATCGTCTGCTGTTGGAATTTGCACTTTTCCCAAACAAAATTTGTCATCCACAACCCTCAGAAGAACAAAACTTGAATGCAGTTAACTCAACATTTATAATATTCTTCCGAAAACTGTCATATGATATTAAAGGAACATATCCAAAACCTTGCAGTCGTTACATTGTGAAGTGCAACGAAAAAGGAGAGGTGTGTGTACCCCATACCTCTATTAGCTCTATGTCTCCATTGTGCCAATCCTTCTCTAGGGATAGGTGATAGACCTCATCATCTCCTTCATACTTGACATCATACAGCTGGTAGTGAACAATTTCATCCTTGCTGTCATCTTCCGGAAATGATGCCGCTGTCCCTGGAGATGTACATTGCTGAACAGTGGCCCGGTACCGAACGTGTCTGTTCTTTCCTGGCATTTTCCAGCGGTGTCGTATGGCTTTTCCTTCCAAATTTGGCAGTGTTGCAGAAGTTTTTCTTTTCTTGGTTTGAGATGTGCTATCTGATGTAAAATTACTTAGAATTCTTTTTTTGGCCTCTGTTATTTTCTTAATGCGGTTTTCTCGAGATGGCATACATACATCAGGTTCTTGAGAAATGGCACTGATGGATTGGTTGTACAAGGATATCACTTGTCTGAGATGTTCTTCTAATTCCCCATTGTTGAAAGCCCTCCGGTTCTTACTTGCCTGATAAAGCACTCTAGGAACTCCCACTGGTCTTATCACTTCTTTGTAATATTTGAGTTGATCTTTGAGTAGCAATGTTAGCTCTTTACTGTCCTTGGGGTGTTTGGCAACTAAGTTCTTTACATCATCTTCACTTTTGCAGTGACCGCCTTGGTCACTCACAACACTGGAGACTTTTTCCCTGCGAACTGAACCTTTTACTTGCTGTTGTTCTTTTTTCTGTTTTTTGCTCTGACTCAACTTAATTCGCTCCTCTCGTAAACAAATCCTTCTTTCTTTAAACACTTTCTGGAAAGATGAACTCTTCGATCGAGCTAGGACTAGAAGTTGCTCCTTCTCCTGGGCTGGCAAGGAATCTAGCCAATCCAATGTCTTGTTGTAGGTCCATAGAATGGTAGTTTCAAGGCTTTCTTGGTTGGAATTTGGTTTCATCTGGCGTAGCCTTTTCAGAGTCCCAAACATACTTTCAGAAATGCTGTTTGATTTCAAAACTGAGTTGGTTTCTGTTGAAGGTGGCTGGGAAGACATGATTGCAATCTGGTTATGCACTTGTCTATGGAATGTTACCAGAGCATGCGTACAAAGCAATGAAAATACTTCACTCCAAATTTCCTTGCAATTGTCATCCTCAGGTACAAATGTTGATAAAGCACATCCATTTGGCCGGGATGTTATATCTGGCCACATCTGAAAGGATTCCGTGATTTTCCATGGATCTTTGGAAAAGATCTTCAGGGTATTTTCCATTGTCTCCAGATAGGGCTTCGTGTCAAGAATGTTTGGAGCCAAAGATTGGCTCAACACCAAACGGTGGAAGGGTTCACTGATGAAGTGGTAGAAAGTTCCAACAGCCTTAACTTCTGAAATCAAAATGTGGTCCTCAATGTCTGCTCTCACACATTTGACGAGGTTGTTGGTGCTGCTTGTCTCCTTCAAGAAATTCCTCACATCCTCCAAATGTTCACATAATGCTGAAGCATTTTCAAACACAATGTTGAATCTATTGTGTTCAAACCTTTTAAACTTCATCACCTTTCCATGGGAAACAAGAAATGCTTTGAAATCTTCAGGGAGACCAGCAGCAGCATGACCACTTGGAGTCAACAACTGACAAGTGGCCCTGACAAACTCCAAACACATTGAATGGTCCTTCTTGAATACGAGCTTATCTTTTTCTCGTCCAATAGGAATCTGTCCTTCTCTAGTGACAATCTCTTCATATTCTTTTAAAGATCTGTCTGTTGCCTCTGACAATCCCAACAATACATGAAGGAAACAGAAGAAATGATTGATAGACACAGCAGATTCCCTGTCCTTGAAACCCAGTTGCTCCCACTTGTCTCCTAGTCTATCAATCATTTCCCCTCGCATCTTCTCGAAGTCTTCCTTAAACTTCTTATTGACAATATGTTGGTCCGACATGAAGTTTTTTATCGACAACATGATCTTGCTCTCAATCAAACGTTGCTCATCTGGGGATGTTGCAATCAAGGACGCATAATCGGTACAAATGGTTTGGAAACTCTCTTTGTGTGTTTGTGCGTCTCCTTTTAACGTCTCTGTCATGCTGATCACAATGGAGTCTTTGTCTTCGCCAGTGAATTGGAACCCCAAAAAATGTCTCTGGTGGTCACTGGTGCCATCAAAATGCAATGTTCCTTTCTTTTCATTAATCATCCTCTGACAAATCTGTAATTTTCCAAGCATGTTGGCTTCGAGTAGAAAACCTTTGATGGTTGTTGCTTTTGGTAAAACACCAATATTGACATGAAATAAATTTCTGGCTACAATGTCTATACACTTAAATATGTTATTGACACCAAGGCCCATGGCATGGAGAGACATGACTGTTGTTCGTATGTCATCCGTGAATTTACCATCAACTTTGGTTTCAATTTCAAATTCATGTTTCAAAAGTTCATCAACACGATAAACAAGATCTTCAATTTCATAATCTTTGTTCTTGCAATCCATCTTCATTTGTTCAAATTCAAAATTGGGCCTAGACATTTTCTCCTTCATCTTTTCACTTTTATGCTTATAGTAACACAAAGATTTCTTTAGTGCTTCCTTTTGTTGAGCAGTGCATTTTCTTTGCTGTTCAAACTCATCAGAGATTTCTTGTCTTTCCTTATTTGCCTTCTCCATCTTTTCCTCCATATCCTCTATTTTCTTTTCCTTTTGTCTTACAGTGTCCTCTAAATTAACGATTGTTTCTTCCCGTCTCTTTTGTCTTTTGTTAGCATTACGAGGTTTCCACTTGGACAGTTGATTCTTTGCTTTGTTTAGATCAGCCTGTAATCTCAAAGTTTCGGATTCCAAAGCATTACATTTCTTCTGCAACTTCATCTTGTCCCCCTCTTCCAAGGCCATCTCCTTCAAAACATCATCCATTTGCACATGTACTACTTTCAGTTCATTTAGAGTGTCAATATATAAATCTTGGTAGGTTTCCATGTCTTGATGGTCTGTCTCATAATCTGAATGCTTTGTCTGGCTTTGGCTTGGTTCTTTGGGACTTGTCTGAATGCGGCTTGACTGATGTTGAGTTTGCTGACCTATGCTTGGCTTGGATTGGCTTGCCTGACACACGTTTGGCTCAGTTTGACTTGGTTGTGAAGTAAAAAGGACATCATTATCTCTACAATTTTTCAAACGTTGGGGAAGCACAAACAAACTGTTCAAAAATAAATCTTTCTTCTCCACACAATTTCTCCTTGATAGTTCAGTTTTCTTCTTAAAAGCTTCTTTTACTCTGTAACATATATTTGATCTTGTGATATCACAGGTATGGATTCCAAGATTAAATAACATTGAAATGTAGTCTTGCCAGTTTAATTTATCTTCTTTCATGACCTGATAGAGTTCCAAAGCAATTCCATTTGTGAGTATACATGATGTTTGTAATGACAAATTCCCCTTCAAAATCTGACGGTTGATGTTGGTACGATGGCAAAATGGACCAATATAATTACTCTGTTCTGGAGTGAGACTTTCCAGCCAATCTACAGTCCTTCCCTTGTGCTGTTTACTCTTTAGTTGCCTGTTAATCACTCCAACAGTTGGTACTCTGGTTGGATCGAGACATGGTTTCAACAAGGTTAGTAAGGTCGGGAGAGTGCGGCCAACAATCATACCTTTAGCATTCAAAGATGAAATGATCAGCTCAAGATCATGGTATGATACCATTTTGTTGGGGATCCACTCATCTAAATAGAGTACACAACTACTATCATATTTGTTAGGACCACTCCATCACATTAATAGAGATTTTTACCCAAGGAAGTGTGTCCTATGCCTTTTACGAAAGGATTGTGTATTTGCACGAGTTTTGTAAAAGTCATATGACACATTACTAAGGATAATAATGTTATTTTTAGCGGTTCTATTCAGTTTACCATCTTAGAAATAAATATATATATGTGGACTAGTGCTCCTATTGTAAATATGTCACTACTTATTTTGAACCATATACCTTCGATCTAGGTTCCAATAAATGTATCTATTATAACCAATAAGTTCATAGTTAACCCATTTAAAATGGATCCATTGGCGAGCGGGGCCAAGTAATTTTAGAGTATGTGATTATAGACGGATAGATGAAAAGACAGCCAGAGACAATGACTATATCCACTGCATTATATGGTTTTTTAGACTAGTCGCCGCCCAGCAATGCAGGACACAACTCACTGTCATAACCTCATCTGACCTTTCAGGTCTGAGGAAGTACATTATTAATTAATTCAAGGAAATTGTATTACCTGGTAAAGATCCAATGTCTATCATCTGGTCTACATCAGCCTGACTAAATTGAGACATGGTTGCAAGGTCTCTATTTGGATAAAACCTGAAAAGGAATGGATATCTTAGTCCACCATTATTTTAATACAAGTTTAGTTTACTGTCAAGATGGAAATCAGCAAATAATGTCACTATTCTTAATGATAATGTTTACATTGCATTCCCACTTCATTAAAGAGTACAATTCACTCAACACAATAGTTAAAGTTAAGTGTTGGATAAACACCTATGTCCATATATAAAGGAAGTAATCTGGGAGCAAAATAACAACTACTACTGATAAAGAGTAAGGGCGGCACCAACCTACGCTAATAGAATGGAGTTACACATGGAATGACAAAGCTGTGGATCAAAGAAATGATGCTGAACAGTACAAAAAGGTCTATGAATTTATTGAGTAGCGTTAAAACACATGAATTACATTCATGAAAGTTCCCAAATTTAATAGTGACGTTACGGGGGTTGTCTGATGAAGGGGGTCAAACGTCAGTAACGAATTTGGCAACTTTCATGAGTGTCATTCCTGTGTATTAAAGGTCTTTCCCCCCCCCCCCCCCCCCCCCCCCCCAAAATACTGATAAAGTACTGACCGTTGGTGGAACCAATGTTAAGGCAGACTGTAGGAGGAAGAAGTTTGAAGTTGGGCCAGTGGACTGATTCTGCAGGGGCACAGCAGGCTCAGGTATGCAGGCGGTTGAACTCAGTTGATACCCGACTTTATGGCAGTGCTTGTAGAGGTCGTAAAGTCTGCTGCAAAATGGTTATGTGTCATAAATATCATTAACATTAAATACACCTTTATAAATTATCATAATTACCAAATTATTTCAATCCGGTCATTTTAAAAAGTAATTTTAAACTCTGTAAATATTTCCCTTTCTTACAGTATTTATGAATTATTAATTGTATTAGAAAGTATAACAGAATTAGTGTTAAAGGATCAGTTAAGAAAGACAAATGGAAGTTATTTGTCCTGTACCCAAGAAATATTATAAAGTGTATATACTTACAATGATTCCAATCCTAAGTACTGATGTATGTAAGCTCAATACCTATAGTTGAACAATTGACATCATCAGCTATAATTGGTGCTGAAAAAATGAAAGTTTCCTTTGCTTAAAAGCGTTCCAAAGGATACAGTAATTATATTAACCTGTAAACTAATATTATATTGAATAATTAATTATACGTCTAGATATGTAAGTAAAGTTTTGTATAGAAAATTTTAAGATATTTATTTCCACAATTGTTTAACATCAGAGAAATATTGTACATATCCTATTAGACTAATACTATTATAGTTAGGCAACAAAATATAATCCTAGAAAGGTTTGTTTTATACCAATAACCATTGACCACACCAAAATCAGTGAATGACTAAATACACTTCTGAGTACAATTGTTTTGGTCCTTGGCTTTATTCCTACGCCTTAGAGTATTGAGCGATACATTTCTTCATAAGTGTTGGTATATCACAACATGTTGTTAATTAATAAATGTATTTGGAAATGATGACAATAAATATTGCTGATATCAATATGCATTCATAAGTGTTTGTCAAGGGTTTGTTAAAGCAATGTATTCCTATGAATAATTTACTTACTCAATATTGCAGGGTAGTTGACTCTTCATTTTCCTTAAAAAGGCATCCTTGATTTCATCTCGTTTACCCCAAGTTTACGGTTTATGACAGCAAGCTGTTGAGCTTTCTCACACTGCAAAAGAAAGTTAAGCATAATTTTTTAAGAAAAAGGATATTGAAAATATTGGTGTTATATTTCATAGGATTGATAAAGGATGTTTGCCTCTATAATTTTGGAAATGGTAGTAAATATTAATTAAAGAGAAATGGGGTGTAAAACAATTACAATTAGTAACATTACATAAGAAAGGAACATTAATTAGGGTTTGTTAAAGCAATGTATTCATAAGAATAATTTACTTACTCAATATTGCAGGGTAGTTGACTCTGAATTTCCCTTAAAAAGGCATCCTTGATTTCAGCCGGTGTACCTAAAGTTTACCCAAAGATTAAGGCCTAGGACAGCTAGCCGTTGAGCTTTCTCACACTGCAAAAGAAAGTTAAGCATAAATTATTTAGAAAAATGATATGGACAATATTTTTGTTATAATTCATAGGATTAATAAATGATGTTTGCCTCTATAATTTCGGCAATGGTAGAACATATTAATTTCAGAGAAATGGGGTATAAAAAAAATTCACTTATTAACATTACAAAATAAATGTACATTAATTAGATTTCATACTTTTAAAGTAAGATACATGAATTGGTATTGGCGTTCAATTAATGCTATTATCCTTGTTTTAACAAAGTAAACCAAACTTAGGTGTTAGGAGGTTAAGTATTGATTAGTCATAATTTTGAATATACTACCTTTTTCGTATTGCATTGCCCTTAACCCTCCCCTTGTTGTGTTTGTGATTTTAAGATAAGTACCAAAGATGAGTGTTTGGCAAAGAGGAAAATTTATTTAACAAAAGTATACCCCTTCCAAAAATATTACTTGTATATTATGATATCAAACAAAATATCCTTTCCAAGCAATTTGCTTAATACAAACTTAATTTGTGATGTTGATTGTATGGATTAAATGAAAAAATAAACATAAAATGAATAATGACATGATTTGGACCTTAATGAACAGGATTAATTTATTTCTATATCGGGGCAAGGGCAGGATGGAGCAGAATCAGAGGAAATGGATATTATATTTGGGATTGTTTCATTTGAATCTGAGGAAGGCATTTCTTGAATAGACAATTTAGAGAGATTGGAATTAGTTAAATGAAGTAGTGGATGAGAGGTGGGAAATTGATTTGGGATTGGAATAGCATTACTGGCTGATGGGCAAGGGGATGAGAAAGTTAAACTGTTTTCCATGACATGGGATGGTTCGGTTTGTAATGGGTTTGTTAAATTTTGGTGACTTAAATGGGGATTGGTGCTAATATGTACATGCTTGTTAGTAATGAAACGGAAAAGAATGCCTTGTTTGGCTGAATGAAAAGAAAGTTGACCATATTCATTGACAGAAAAAGAGTGAAAAAGGTGAAGTGGATGAGAGGAAAGGGGAGGGCTTTGCAACCACGTTCTGGACATGTTTGTAGATCCTATGGCATAAATAAATACCATTTTATTGACAGTGCTTTATCAACCATAAAATAGTTTTCCATTATATTGATTGAAATAAAATTACATCAGTGTTGAAATATATGGGTTAAGTTCCTCTCTAACATTAAATTTTATACATTCCCTTATAGATGACATTATAATTATATTATGTCAATATGTATGGCTATCCTAACTTTTGATTACCAAAAATACAAAAAACATTTTAACACAATAGCTCATTTGTATGTAAGGGTTTGACAAAAATGTATTGCACGTGTAATTTATTGTTTTGCCAATCACTGGAATGTATCAATTAATAATCATCCTAATGTCCAATTATTTAACCGTCAAAAAACATTTGCCTTGACTGAATATAATTTCATATTTGATAAATTACACAATTTTTATGTTATATTGTATATAAATGTAAGAGGTAATGTCCCCGAATTATTCTGAGTACGAAAAAGTTTTGTGTACGAAATCACCGGTTCCCATGTAAACAATAGGCATAGCGGTATATTGAGTACTCATTTCATAAGTTCGAAATATTGTAACATTTTGCTACGATCGATGTTAAATTCTATTGTCAAAACAGTGAGAATCCAAATTTATTCTGAAAAGATAACGTAAATTGATATGATGAAAGCCAATATTCAGAATACAACGAGATAAGTACGTTCATATAACATTGAATTACGATGGGCGTTACCGATTAATGGAGGCTCCCCACGATATCAGTGGCAAATGTGCATTACATTTCTAAATAACTATTTTGGATGAAGTAACATTTTTCATAAAGGCAATCGATAATGGTCGGTTAAAGATAGAAACAAATTCATGTAATAAAAGTCAGGAATAATTACAATAAAGCGACCAAAAAAAGCAAATTTACTCACGTGTTCGACTGATGACAGCACCTGTGACAGGCGAATATGTCGTCTGCAGTGAATGCCTCCCCGCTCCCCGATGGTGGGGATAAAATGTGATGTTAGTGTACCTCTTGTTAAAAAATTATAAAAGTTGGATTAAAAACATGGTTATTTAATTTTAAAAATAGTGTTTACCCTTTCCCTTCAAGAATCAGGACATAATAATTTTCACAGAAATGTCATGTACATAATGCCAAATGTTTTCGTAACGTAACGTTTATTAATTACGAAAGGATGCAAGTAACAATGGTATGATCATAACATGAATTTAGGTGATTGTATTTCCGGAAAACAATTAGTGGTACACGTGCATATTTACTTAGTAGTCACGTGATGTTTAATCGGCCTATAAATACGGGCCGGCCGCTACAATCGTCAGTTGCAGGTGAACAGCGGAGGAGTCAACATCAAGATCGTCTCGCATTTGTAATTAGGACTTGTTGTAAAAAAAAATATTTGCATGGTGCGCTAAATGGTTTAGGTTAATGATGTATGTAGTTTTAAGGGCTTGGGGATATTTGTTTTATTTATTAGGACTTCTCCAAAATCATGGAATATCCTTTCTTGCTTCACTGGCAACACTTTCTGTGACGTCATCCGACCTCCCTAGTGCAATGACTGGTAGTCGGATAGACTAGTCGAGTTTAAAAAAATTATTATATCAGTGTATTTGGCTAATCAGAATGTCTTTGTGCTAGTGCTCTCAGGAATGCACTTGTCCGAATGGCTAGTATCCAAATATTACTAAATTCGACCCCTGATAACCTAATATTTTTCCAGCTTGTAATTGGCCATCTCAAGTTTGACACTGTATTTTTGTCTCCGTTTTGGATACTCCTTTTTCATCTTTCCTTATGGATTCCAGTCCAGAACCTGCTTGGTGAAATGTTAATGAAAAATATATCTATTTTCTTATTTCTTCAACAGATCAAGACGAGATCGTGATAGGCGTGACAGACATCGACCAAGAGATAGAGATCATGAAAGAAGTCGAGAGAGAAGGGAGAGGAGAGACAGGGACAGGAGTCCATCAGGAAGATATGACGACTACGGAGATGTAAGAGATGAATTACGGCATTTTGATAGAGATAAATTATGCCCTTAGCGATGCCCATATTTCATTAAAAAAAATCTTCAAACTCCTATTATTGATTCATTTCTTCTATTCAAATATTTCTCTAGTTTTTTTACCGATTCCTACAAAGAATACAGATTTATTGTTTATGATACAGGGGGACGACAGTTACCGGGACAGGGATCGCGATGGAAGAGAAGCCCGAGAGGACAGAGGGGGAGAGAAATGGATGACGGACACTCCAACTAATACAATCCTTCTAAGAGGTCTACCTTCTCAAGTGGATGAAAAAGATGTAAGCGTATACAAATCATTTATGAAATTTAAACTTTTATTTCTAAAACTGTGAGCACAAAATATTTGGAGTGCAAGTGAATGAACCCACAAGGGGACGTTCTGAAGATTGGATGAAAAAATGGCACAAAAAAGTTAGAACTTTTACTTTTGATGTTAGAGCAATGGCCCTTTATTACAATTGTAAATTCAGAAATATCTGAAGTTTAGAAATGATCCTTTGTCAAAGATGTCTTTGGGATCTTTGTAATGTCATGAAGGACATGCCAAAGAAATTTGTGAAAGTCAAAACTAGAAAAATTCAAATATAAAATATGCTACCTGACCAAATTTATAATATTTTGGCTTTTAGATCCGTGCAGAGTTGATGATGTTTGGTGCTCCTGTAAAAGATGTTCGTCTGATGCGGAGAAGTACAGGTGAGGATATATCAGATTTTAATTATTTTTTACAGACATAATTGTTTTTGAGGTTTGGGAGGGGGGTTGTCGTATACCTCACTGAGGATTCTGAGGAAATGTATAATAAATCACTTTGATATTTTACAAGATCTTGTTTCAATTTTGTTTCCATGTAACCTCTCAAATCTTTGTCAAGTATTAACTATTAGTAATGTTGAATTAGAAACTATCAATATATCATTATTATAGGATACCCTGCAATGCCAAATATTTATGTGAAATATGTACTTGTACCTTGTGTAATTGAGTTCTTGATTTAATTAGCTGAAGTAGATTGTGTAATTTAATGCTTTTATGATATGTGAAACCAGGTAAGTTATTGGGCAATTTCATTAAATGATGGCCTCTAATGGCTACAGTACTGCCTAAGCGGCGCTTTACAATAACTGTTAAATCATGATGTATTTCTCTAATGTCAACTTCAGAGCATCCTCAGTGAGAGTGAAACGACATTAACTCTTGATGTTTGACTAGCTTTACATGCAACAGGGATTTTAGCTGGTGGTTTGTGCCCTCATCTTTTCTCTCCACACATTTACTGACAAACGTTCTAAATACTTGCACAGGTGCCTCCCGTGGCTTTGCATTTGTGGAGTTTCAGAACGTTACAGACGCACAGCGTTGGATGGATCAGAAACAGGTTTAACTCCATCTAAGACTTACCTCAGCGGTACAGTAGTTGATCAATACACTGTTTGTCAGTCCTGCTAGGGACTGACTTACTCATACACCCAACTCAGCACACGTATCTTGCAAGTTCAGGCTCTTCATAGTAGCCCCTCTTGCAAGACACCAATTGCAACAACTTTCTGGAACTCTTGACACAGAAATTTACTCATTCATTACAAAAATGGCATCAACGGTTGTTTTTACCGATTCTTTTGTAAATCTAAGGCTTAAACGGCCAAGCATGAATGGGACTTATAGGATGTTCATATTTGTATTGCTTGAACTCTTGAAATCAATAATTCATTATCTTAGATAAAAAATGTATAAATATGTTATATCAATTTTAATCTTCCTTGTGATGTTTGATTTTGTTATGCAAGACAGTTTATGCCACTGAATAACAATTTTGTTTGATCACATGATTAATGGATGCTATTGCTCATAACTCTGAACCTTTCATTAATGAACTTTGTAATTTTCTGGGAAATATGTGTTAGAACTCAATGCCATGCTGTATATAAGGATGAGCCCCTGGTATCAAAGTGGTCTTAGGCACTGCGTGAAGCAGAGAGACAGTACTGCAAGGTTCGACTTGGGCACAATGACGGACAAGTCATGGCTTCTATCATGGGCTGGGTATTTCTCCCACCATTACACGAGCTATAACAATGTCCTCTTGTATTGCCAGGGTCTCCTCAACATGCTGAACCAGTACAGTGTCACAATGCACTACAGCACACCGCGGGTCGGCCCCGAGAAGTTTGTACAGCATAAAACAGACTGGACTTGTAGCAAGGTGGGCACAATTCTTAATCAAGATTAAAAATCTCTTGTAAAGAGTCTTTTTCTTTTGATCTCTGAATTCTATTCAATAGGCTTGCAAAGAAATAATAACTATTGAATATTGGTTTCTTAATGTGTTTGCCTTTTATGCTAATCCATTATGTTCCGGTAGTTATTTGATGTAAGACTGAGGGAATTGATTAACAAATATGCTAACATTGCTAAGTCAAGGATTGGAGAGGAAATTGAATGATCATTTTATTCCCAAAACAAGTTGTGTACATAATATTTAGATAGGTATGAATTTTGACTAGTACTTGCAGATGTGTTTGAATGGCTACTGTTCCAATATGGTCTTTCTGTAACTTCTTGTGTTTTGTACTACCTATGCTGGGGGACAAGTTAATTGTATAGGTGTGCTTTGATTGATAAAGAAATGTTTCCTTTTCCAGTGTGGCGTTCACAACTTCAAGAGGCGAGACTATTGTTTTAAGTGCAATATATCAAGAGATGGTAAGTTTAAAATCTGAATGTTAATGTGTGTATGATGTGATTAATAATGATTTAAGTCTTATAATTTGCGATTGCCCAAGTGTAGTTTTACCACCACCTACAAATACCTTATCTTGGCGTACCTTGTCAAGTTTAAAAGGTAGATGTATAGAAGCCAAATTTGAATCTTTTTGAAAGCTTTTGTCTCTCTTTGTCTCGTACTGCTTCTCCTGTCTCTTGCCTCTTCTCCTGTTTTTTTCATCTTCACTATCCCTTTTCTACTTCGTCTGTCCATTTGCTTTTTGATGGAGACATCCTGTGTTTAGTAACTGAATGTAGTCAAATTGTCACTCGTTCAAATTTATTCATTGGCACAATACTTTTTCAGAATCTGACAAGACCAAAGATGGCGACGGTTTTGATCAAGTTGGGACTAATCCATGCAACAGTAAGTTAATAGAAAGAGCTAAATGGATAATCAACAGAAAAAATCACTTAAATATATATATTTTTTTATCTTAATCCATACATGAGAAGCTAGAGTTAGTTTAAGCTCAAAAGTTCCAATCTGTTTTGCAAAGTGTTACACGTCTTAAACTTTCAATGATTATTTTTTAAAACTTTACTCATTCTTCTGAAAATTATCAGCATTGTTCATATCAAAAGATTAGGGTTATTCTATTTATGTAGTTGACTACACTTTCACATGGAAGGTACTTCCCTTGCTAAGTCAACTCCTCACGGTTACTTATTCAGTAATCTTCTCATTATCTAACAGCAAGGAAGGGAAAGATTTCAATGTTAACAAGATAATCCTTGAAAATGTATATGTGGTATAAAATTTTGTTTTTCAAAGCCTTGTACACATGTTTTCTTAGCAAAAATTTCGCTTCTTGACCTTGACATTTAACATTCTTTTCTAGCTCTAATATTCAGAGGCTTAGATGCCCTGACCACTGAGGAATCTCTAGACGCGGCATTGCGCCTTCAAACTAACCTTCAATCTAAGAATGTGCGCATTATCCGAGACCCAGTTACCAACACATCGAGAGGCTACGGCTTCTGTGAAATGAACTCTATTCAAGAATCAACACAGGTCCTTGACTACTTGTCTCTGAACAATGTTCCACTGGAAGTAGACGGCAAGCAAGTTCTGGTGGCGTATGCAAAGAATACATTCTCAACAGTGTGAGTTAAAAGCTAAACCAAAGTTTTTTGCCTTTTTATGATGCTTTTCAATGTTCCTATGGATAAATTTGCACTTTGGAGACAATATCAAAGATCTGCATCAGTCCTCAGTTTCCAGGATTTTTTCCAGAAAATTAACAAACAGTATCGGGTCAATTATTATTCAAGTTAAAATAAGCTGGACAAGTAAAAACAAATTTGCTTCCTTGTCCAGATGTTTTCTATCTAGAAAGAAAGTATCCATTTCCATAAAATTATGTTTTTCAGTCATTTTACAAGTCTAATATGGTTGGATATTTTATTTACAGAATGGCAACTCTCAACAGTTCTAGTCAGCAGGTGAGATCAATTTAGTATTATTTGTGATTACAGTAATATTTCTCCTTAACGGAAAAAATGACTTGCATTAACCTATCTTCATCTCTTGTTAACTCTTATCTCCAAATCTAACTATTGTTTAACAGATCTGAACTTGACATAATGATAACACAGGATAACTATATCCAAACAAACAACATGCTATAAGTTTAGATATTGTAAAGAGGAAGTATAAATGGTTCCTGCCAGTAATTTAGTGGTTGTTAATGTCATCTTCACCACTCAGGGATGGGACTATGCAACTCAACAAGCAGCTGTCCAGCAGGGTTCCGACTTCTACAGCCAACAGCAGTACTACATAGCTAGTGGGACAACAACTGCTGTTGGAGAGTATGATCCGGCTACTGGGCAGTACTACAATCAAGCAACTGGACAGTATTACGATGGACAGAGCTACGACTACTCCCAGTATTACGCTCAGCAGGGAGCTGGCTTGCAGAGTGAGTTGATGAACAGTTTTGAATAAACCTGCCACATATCCTCGACCCAGGGGTTGTATTTTGTTCACCAACACTTACCCACAGGATTCTATTCAGTAATTCTACTCTCTGTAATATTCTTGGGAGGGAGCTGGCTTGCAGAGTGAATTGATTAACTGTTTTGAATAACCCTGCCACATATCCTCGCCCAAGGCGTTGTATTTTGTTAACCAACACCCACAGGATTCTATTCAGTAATTCCACTCTCTGTATTATTCTTGGGAGGGAGCTGGCTTGCAGAGTGAATTGATTAACTGTTTACACTTGCCACATATCCTCGACCAAGGAGGCGTATTTTGTTAACAAACACTTACACATATTCTAATCAAGATCTTGGTTGTGTTTTAAGAACTATAGTTACTTGATAGGAAGCATGAATTTAAAAGTTTTCATATGAAAGAGGAAGTTACTATGAATAATGAAATGTGATGTGATGTCAAGAACTATTGCCTTCTGTCTGATACTTTATGGAATTCTTTTTACCCTTTTTACCCTCCCAAAGAAAGAAGTAACAAATGAACTTTGATCTGAGTTCAAGCTTTATGGGGTCAAAGGGTTAATTTTATTGTAAGGAAAATTTCTAAGGTAGCATACTGATACCTTATAAATGGCAGCAGAAAGAATATGACAATGTTATGAATAATAAGTGTTAAAGATGATTTTCTTAAATTTCAGCTGATACAACCAATGCTGCTGCAGCAGTTGCGCAGGCTGCCATTGCACAAGCTAATGCTGCCAAAAACTATAACAGACAGGTACATCCTTATAAATACATTACATATCATAACAAAGCCCAGTCAGTATTTATTCATTCCTGTTTCAAACGATTAGCCATCCCTCCTGCAACTTTGACAAACCTTGCAAAATGTATAAAGCACATTTAAAATCTGACCTTGGCCTGCCTCTGAGCCTCTTCTGAGATAAACTGGCGTTAGGCTGTAATATTGCCAAAGCAGCGTAAATCAATTTACTCACTCTACTAAGATAACCAGCGTTTGGCTGGCTGTCAAGGAGGCAGGCAGCTATTTTGAACACCTTATATCCTTAATCTGAGGAATTGCCATTGTTTTTTTCTCCTTGGTGTATGATCTTCTGCAATAACACTGAATATAGTTGTGAATTGGATTTACTTCAAATCATTTGAGATTTCTGAAATGAAAGCTGATCTTTCAGAATTCTGGACCGAAGAAGTCTGAAGCATCGACTGAACAAGCCACAACCACAACAGTAGATGGAAAGGATTACCCAGTTTATCGTGAGTAGATCTTTGGTCTCTACAGTATGAGAATGTTTTTGATAGCCAATATTATGTATAAACTTCTATTTATTAATTTTACTTGTAAAGGAGTCATGTCATTTTAAGATTTATTTACAACAGATACTTTTGCTTCTGAAAGTTAAAGGACTTGACTTGAATGAGTGTTCAACATTTCCTGAAAATCGTTAATTATTTGTTATTTTATTTCTGTAAAACTTTATATGGCATGCGACTTGTTCTGGTTATGACGTTGCAAAACACCTCAAAAGGGGCGTGTCACCAGACACACATGCCCAGAAGTGGCATTCAAAAACGGCTTTAATCACCAAATGGAAGATTTTTAAGTAATGACCTTTGGCACACTACTTAAAATCTTAATCAGACATTCAAATATTCAAAAGTAAATGGTAAAATATATTTGTGATTATGTAAATTTGAATTTATTGTGAATGTTAAATGAATCATTTCAGCTCCCCCAGATGTGTCGACGTATCAGTTTGATAAGTCCTCCGGCTACTACTACGATTCTACTACTGGTCTCTACTATGATGCAAACTCACAGGTTAGTCTAGTCACATTTTACAATTTGTGAACCTAACAATTATTATTATGCAAAAGCTTTCGATTAGATTGTTATATGAAAATATTGTAGGATTTTATGTGATAGTATTGTTATTTTACAAATAGCTCATCAACCATGGATTAGAATTTCTTTATCTTTGACAATATGAAATAGATATTTGCCCTGTTAAGTTATTGTAATACTTGCGGATGACAAAGGTTGACATTTTTTATTTGAAATGCGTTAAGCGTTAACTTGATGCACGATGAGGGCAAATATACTTTTTCTTATAAATTTAAATCTGATAAGTGGAGTGAGGGAGTTTTGTTATTGCTTTGGAAGTTTTAGCAAATGTGATGAGCATGTTGATTTTGCAGTCATTGTACATATCCTGTTTGTATACTTTTACATGATAAGTAAACTTTTACTGAGAATTTTTATCTTTTGAAACTTTTTCCGTTTTAATTATTTCCCCTCCACTCCACTATTCAAAATTGATGGAATTTAAATGTCTTGACACCTGTCATGCAAGTCATCTAATTATTAAATACACTTTCCCATTTTGGGATTAGTGAGTCATATTTCAGCTTTTTTTCGCGTAATTTGTAAAGTGATTATCGGGAAAGAAATTGAAGAGATTTGGAGGCTGAGAAAGATATCAGGTATGTGCAATGACTTTGGAAACAAGATTTTTATCATTAATTTTCTTTCAATAGAGGTGTTCTGTTTTCTTTCCTCTTAATTCATTAAATGACCTCTTAAAAGAATTGTTTTCAAATATTGATCAGATCATGGTGTTTGAAGGGATTTTCTAGGTCTGTTTAATTTAGGGTTGTTGTTTTTTCATTTTCAGTTTGATTGCCCAGTAGAAGACTGTGACGTCAGTCTTATATGGCATAAACTTCGAAACCACTGGTTGTATGTCCACGAGCCAACCATCACATCATACACCTGTCCATTACCAACTTGTCAGTTCAAAAGAGATAAGAAGACTTCAGGAAAATACAATCACAAAGTGAACTTTCTCTGTCATCTAAACAAAGTCCATGGGAAAGTTGGATCTCAGTGTGACTTGATAATCAACATGGCCAAGGTGGAAACCAACAAGAATCCTGACTACTTCGATCCTGGCTTCCTCCTGTGTCCCCAGCCAAAACAGGTTTGTAATGTGGAAATCGTTTTCGATATGGTGTAAAAAGTTTAGATTTCTTGTTTGTAAATTGTCACATATGACTTGCTTTCATTCTGTTTTCCAACTTGTAATTTCCTTGGCTTTTAGATGTTAAAATGGAGTCTTGTATGATTTTTAGAACATATTTGAATGACTTTTCTTTTGGAAAAGTTTTGTACCTACTTTTGTACTAAAATTATGTGATGGCCATCCCCAATCTTTGTCCAATCTGAAATTATTTAATTAGGGATATGTAAATTTTGTAAATTAATAATCCACAATGGTTTGCCAAAATTAAATGCAGCTTATGTACATGTAAACTTGACTTAAAATGAAACAAAATAAATCTGTTTCTATGATTGGTATTTTATCAGAAATTAAATTTATAAATATATTGATATTGTGATTTATATGTGTCATAACTATTTTTGTCTAGTATGTGTCATGAAATTTAACGTAACTATTAACTTACTGTAATTTCATCTCTTTCAGGTTCCTGAGCCACCTAAACTTCTCGAAATGGATGTTGTTGTGAAGGACACAGCTGTTGAGGACACCTTGAAGACTGCTCCAGAACCAACAGGAAAACCAATTGCTTCATTTACAAAGACAAACGTTTCTGCAACTCAAAAGAAAAAATTGACGATAGCAGAACAGAGGAGTTCCCTTGTTGTCATTAAGACTACAAGCAGCAAGCCTCAAGTACCTTCCACACCAAAATGGATTTTTGGTACTTCCAAAAAGAGGAGGAAAAAGAAAAATGCAACTGAAACAACCTCTGAACCACAGAAATTGATTAAAGTGCAGAAACCTTCTGAAACACCAATAGAGTCGCAGCCTGGACCTAAAAAGAAGATGCCACAGCCACAACAAGAAAAGATGACAAAGTCTGAAAAAATTCAACAGAAGAAAATGGTTGCTGCCAAGATGCGTGCTGAATTGATTGCACAAGAAACTGAAGCTCCAGTTCCCGAGTTATATGATCCAACACCTGCAAAAGAGAAAGAGAAGTTAGCCAGACCTCTTTTAAAGTTGAAGCTAAAGATCTCCACACCAATTATCAAACAACAGCAAATTGTTAAAACAAAATGTCCAGTCAAAGACTGTTCTGATGATTTTGAAGCCAAATATAGCGAAAAACTCAAGCATTATTACTTGGTCCATGTTCAAAATCATTTTCAATGTCCAGAATGCCAGAGCAATTTTGGTTATCCAGATTTTAATGTACACATGAAAACTGAGCATGACTACTCTGATGAAAAGTTGGGTGACCTGGAAAACGTTGCTGTAACAAATGAGAACTTCATAGACCCTGGATCACACGTGTCTTACTTCTTTGAACCTGAAGCTGGTGAAACTCCAACAGAAGACGACTCAAGGAAAGAAGACACAGTTACTGCCGAAACTTCCCCCAGCAGTATTCCAGGGATAGAACCATCTGCAACTGCTGTGGAAACTGAAAGTCTCTTTGTTGAAGGTGACTCGAGTAAAGAAGGTGTGGTTGGTTCCAGATCCCATGGAAATATTTTAGGTTTGGAGATGACTGCCTCAGAGAAGGATGTTGCTGAAAAGAGCGATCAGAGAAAACTCCCAACAAGTTCAGTTGCTGAAGACACATCAGGTGAAATGACCAGGAAAGAACACAATGTTGATGTTGCATCCGATTCAAGCTCAAGAGATGAGGGAGAAAGAAGTTCTGCAGTTCATGGAAGGATTATCGAGTCAAGTGAGAAGGCTGCTGGAAAGGATAGTGCAATGACCACAACTTCTGTTTCAAAAGACTCTTTAAAACCTGATGGCAAAGCAACGAATTTGACCAAAGGAAAGTCTGGTAACTCTCAGGCAAATCCATTTCATGAAAAGTACAGTTATTATCCATTCAAATGTCCTGTGCCTCGATGTCAAATCGTTCTCAAATCTGGTTCGGATAGAGTAGATCACTATGAAAAATTCCATCACAGGTTTTGCTATAGGTGTAAGTTTTGCGGTCAATTTTTCCAAAGGAACCTTTTCAGATCTCATTTAAAAAAGGACCACATGATGAACTTTGGCTCCATCAATGTTTGCTTACAAAATTGTCAAACAAAAAACCCTCTTTACATTAACCCCAAAAAGTATTATGAATTCTTTAGAACAGGAATTATAGAAGGTATAAGGCCAAACATTTTACCAGAGGCTGTACAAACTTTTTCTTTTGAAGATGAAATTAAAAGCACCACTGCTTCAACATCAAGTGAGGCTAGATCTGATCTTGAAAAAACTTATTCTGTTATGCAGAAAAACAGCGGTCCTGCCACTCATTCTGACACACAAACAGGGGAGAAAATTCCACTTGGAGATGGAAGTTCTACCACAGAGATTGCCTTTGAAGTTGATAACCCAAGCAAAAAAGCTGCAAGTGTCAGTATGCCTTGTCTTACTTCAACAAATGTAAGCTTGTCCTCCGATGCAACATCTGTAAAGAAAGATGCCCTTCAGAATGAACCTGGAAAAGAAGTAGATGAAAAGGACGCCATTTATCCAATAAAGTGTCCTGTGCCTCGATGTTCTGTCAACCTTTGTTCAAAGCAGCTACGAGTTGATCACTATGAGATAAGTCATTACAAGTTCTTGTTCAAGTGCCACCTATGTAGCAAGACTCTTCAAAGAAGAGTGTTTAGGACTCATCTCAAAACTGAGCACAAGCTGAATGTCAGTAAAGAAGTCGCAAGAATCGTAAGGATACCTAACCCACATTATGTTGACCCAGGCCCCTTTGAGGAGTTTTTAGACAAGGGATTTTTGAAACACGCTGAAATACAAAAGTATCTTGCAAGCTGTAAATCTACTGAATCAAATAAGTCTTCATCAACATCAGATGTCCAGGGTAAATCTAGTCCAGAAAATACTGAATTAGTTATGAAGAAAGACATCACCACTCGTTCTGAGACACAACCTGAAGAGAAGCATCTGCTTGGGGATGAAAATACTATCAAGGAGTCTGCCCGTGAAGTTAGTGCATCTACTTCTGGTAAAGGAGCTGTTGGTATCAATATGCCAAGTCTTCTCTTGACACAAACAAGTGTGTCTTCTGATCTATCCGAAAAGTCCTCTCAAAATGAACCTGAGGAACAGTCTCTTCATCTAAAGGACAACATTTACCCAATGAAGTGCCCCGTGCCTCGTTGTTTTATTAACCTTCGATCTGACAAGCAAAGACTTGATCACTTTGAGATAAGTCATTACAAGTTCCTATTCCAATGCCACTTGTGTCACAAAACTTGTCAAAGAAGACTCTTTAGGCCACATCTACAAGACGACCACAACTTAGATCTCGGCAAAGAAGGTGTTAAGGAAACTGAAGTTCCTAATCCACATTATGTTGACCCTGGCCTTTTTAAGGATTTTTTGGCAAAGGAAATTTTGGATGATGAGGACAAGCAAAGCTATCTTGCAAGTTGTGGTTCTGCTGAATCAAACATAAGCAAAATTTATCCAATGAAATGCCCTGTACCTCGATGTTTGATTCACCTGCAGTCAGACAAGCAACGAGTTGATCACTTTGAAATAAGTCATTTTAGGTATCTATTTCAATGCCATTTCTGCCATAAGAATTTCCAGAGAAAACTCTATAGACCTCACCTCAAAAATGCCCACAACTTGCATGTAGACAGTATTACTGAAAATGACCATCAAACTCCTAACCCACATTATGTTGACCCTGGTCTTTTTCAAGAGTTTTTAGAAAAAGGAATTTTGAAAGACGTTGACAAGCAGAAGTATCTTGCAAGCTTTGGTTCTGCTGAATCTGACACCTCTTCTTCAATATCAGGTATCCAGGGTAAGTTTGACCCTGAGAAGACTGAATCATTTGAGAAAGAAGCTGGTATTTCTACTTGTTCTGTTCAACAAACTGATGAGAGTTCTCTTGGATCAGAAAGTTCTACCAAAGAGTCTGCCAAAGAAGGGAGTACATCAAGTTCTGGTGAAAAAGGTGCAACCTTGGATGAAAAGGACAACATTTATCCTATGAAGTGTCCTGTACCTCGTTGTTTTATTAAACTTCGGTCAGACAAGCAACGAGTTGATCACTATGAGATAAGTCATTACAAGTTCTTATTTCTATGCCATTTATGTCATAGGAGTTTTCAAAGAAAGCTCATTAGGCCTCATTTACAAGATGACCACAACCTCGATGTCAGCAGAGAAGCTGTAAAAGAGGTTAGAATACCTAACCCACATTATGTTGACCCTGGTCTCTTTGAAGAGTTTTTGGAACAGGGAGTCTTGGAAGATGTGGACAAGCAAAAATATCTGGCAAGCTGTGGTGCTGCGGGGTCCAAGACCACTTCAAGATCAGGTGTCCAGGGTAAAGTTGATCCACAGAACACTGATTCATCTGAAAAGAAGAAAGTTGATTCAAGCATTTGTTCTGACGCTCAAGCTGAAATAAAAACTGTACCTGAAAAGGAAAGTTCTATTGAAAAATCTACCACCAAATTTGTTTTGTCATCTATGGAGGAAAATGCTGAAAGCCAATGTTTGGATGAAAAGGATAAATCTGTCACAGAAGAATCTCAGGTAAAGAAGATTCAAAACACCAAACCTGATGGAAATGAAGGAATTTCATCTGATGTCAAGAGTAAAAATGCGACCGAGGAAAGCCTGCTTGAAAATTCTGCCATTGAAGATGTGGAAAAAGCAGGAAAGACCACAACCAATGAACTTGATCCGTTATGTTCCGACAAGAAACTTGAAAGTGAAACTGTGCCTGAAGAAGATTATCCTGGAGAGACATTGAGTCCTGAAGGAAGAGATGGAACTGAACATACAACTGAAAAGGATAAATCAACTAAGGCTGATGATCAAGCAGGAGCTAGTAGGGACCTTTCCACAGAAGGTACATCATCTGAGGTTCCTGTACCTTCTTCTCTTGATGAAGTAAAGCAAATTGCTGAATATGATACTTCTGCTGGAGTGACTTCTGAAGTAGATAGCACTCTAACTACAATCTCAACTGCTGCTGATGCTCCTCAAAGTCTCCAAAGCTCTTTATCAACAGATGAGAAAAAGAATGCTGAGGAACCAATTGTTAAAGCACCAAAACCTGCAGTTACCGAAAAGGGTGCCACAATACCAAGGCGTGTTACAAGATCTGTTAGTTCCATTCCATCAAGCTGCAAAGACTCATCTCATGCTCAAGTTGAATCCAAGAGTGATGCCACAACTGGGTCAGATGATGCCAAAAACAAAAACACTAGCCTTAGTAAGGATTGTCTAAAGAGTATTACAACTGTCCACTCAGTAAGACCAAATCTTCTCACCATACAAACTGTAAACGATTACACTCCAGCAGCCAAACTGTCATTTTCACCTGCATCAATCATGACTGGGAAGAAAGTGATAAGCCCAGCTTTGGCAGGACAGGATAGTTTAATTAAAAATGTCAGTACGTCTTCTTCAGATAAAATTGATAAAAGAACCCCAGATAAAGTCACACAGGAATGCTCGACCAAAGAAACAAATGAAAAGGTTATGACCAAAAATGACAAGAATGAAACAATTATGATTGGAGAAGATGATTCAGTAACAAGAACTGAAGACCTAGGTGCAACTGCTCCTCACACAAAACCTGTCACTGAAACAGTGTCTGATAACAAAACTAAGACTGGAGACAAAACTGCAGAAGAGAAGAACATTGGAATCACTAACAAAGAGTTTGTCAAAAGTAACGTGACAGAGAAAAATACAAATGATGATGGAAAAAGCATGAAGGTAGTTTCTCCTATAAGCATTGCAACTGTTCACTCTGTAAGACCAAACTTGGTTGCCATAAAAACAGTTGAAGATTTTCGTACTTCAGCCTCAAGTTCTCTTCTAAGTGCAACAATCATGACAAAAAAGGAAGAAAGTCCAGCCTTGACTCGTGAACAGTCGTCTGTCAAAGTGCCTGCAAAGAGCCTGAAGACAAAGGAAAAGAATGTACCACCTGTAGTTGAGAAAATGCATTTTAGTGAGAAGAATAAGATATACCCTTTAAAGTGTCCTGTGCCGAAATGTCAATTTAACATCAAATGTGGCACAGAGCGAGTTGACCATTTTGAGAAGATTCATTACAAGTATTATTTTGGATGCAATATTTGTGGGGGAATCTTTCAAAAGAAGCTATTTAGGCCTCACCAAAGGAATGACCACTATATGGCCAGGACTGGGACTTTAGATGAGGCTAAAATACCCAACCCATTTTTTGTTGACCCAGGAAATTTTCTACAATTCTTCAAGACAGGTATTCTGGAAGGTTTTAACTATAAATCAAACCAGGGTTATCTAGCAATTGATTCCATGTCCAAAGTAGAAACAAAATCTAAATCTCAAAAAACTGTTTTTTTGACAAAGAAGACATCCGAGGACGATAAGAAAACTGATGAATTGAAGAAAAGTACAAAAGAATCCAAGGGCAAAAGTCCTCAATCCACAGAAACAAAAGTAGAACCAAAGAGAAAACCGGAATCAAGCAGGAGCAAAACTAAATCAACAGAAGGCATTCATAAGTCTACAAGAAGCAGACGTGAATCAACGAGAAGGCAATCAAGATTGACCGAAAGTAGACAATCCTCAAGAAATAAACCTCAATCAATGGGAAGCAAGTCTGAAACAAAAGGAAGCAAACCTACATCAACAGGAAGCAATCGGGAAATGAGAAACCCCCCTAAAGCTAAGGATAGCAAACACGAATCAATTGGGAGTAAACCTGGATCGGCTGAAAGCAAACAAAAATCAACTGGAAGCAAACAGGAATCATCTGGAAGCAAACCTGAATCAACTGAAAGCAAAGCTGAATCAACTGAAAGAAAAACTGAATCAACTGAAAGCAAACCTGAATCAGCTAAAAGAAAAACTGAATCAACTGAAAGCAAACCTGACTCAGCTAAAAGCAAACCTGAATCAACAGGAAGCAAACAAGAATCATCTGAAAGCAAACCCAAATCAACTGGGAGCAAACGAGATTTAACTGAGAGCAAACCAGAATCAGCTAAAAGCAAATCAGGATCAACAGGAAGCAAACAAGAATTGTCTGGAAGCAAACCTGAATCAACAGGAAGCAAAACAGTATCAACTGAAGGCAAACCTGAGTCAACTGGAGGCAAACCTGAATCAACTGAAAGCAAACCTGAATCAACTGAAAGCAAACCTGAATCACCAAGAAGCAAACCTGAATCAACTGGAAGCAAACCCAAATCATCTGGCAGCAAACCTGACCCTGACAGAAGTGAGTCTAAAGCAACTGGAAGCAAACTGAAAAATACACCAGATTCCAAGAAAAGTCAGCATGAACATAAGACAAAAGCAGATGATACAAAGAAAGGGGATGATAAATCAAGAAGAGCTGGACATGATTCAAATCTCAGGAAGAGTGATTTGAGGCGTCTTCTTTCAGAAGACCGAAAACGAAGGGTTGAAAAAGAGTCTGATGACAAGAGCAAGCGCTTGAGGAGGAATGATCACCCAAGAGAAGAAAGAAAAGGAACAGAAAGGAGAACAGCATCAAGGGGAAGCAGGCATGAGCGCAGCAGAGGTGACAGAGATAAACCCCTATCATCGGATGAACGAAAGCGCAAAATAGATGTTAAATCCAAGGAGGATTCCAAACGTTTGAGGAGGGATGATTCAAGGGAAGAAAGAAAAGGAAGCAAGCATGATATAAAACAAATAACAGACTCTGTTAAAAGCAGGCATGAATCTGAATCAAGGAAAACAGATTCAAAGGGAAGCACACGTGAACCTAGTAGGGATGGGAAGCCTTTGAAGAGGCATGATTCAAAGGAAGAAAAAAGTGAAAGGTCTAGCCGGAGATCTTTAACTGATAAAAGCAAGAAATTACCATACATTAAACCTAAAGTTATTTATGCAAGTGAACCTTGTAGTAAGTTGCCAAAGGTCGGCGACACAGAAGATGAGTTAATGTGGTTCCTATCCTGGACTGATGAGTACATTGTCAAACTGGAGGAGGCACACAGAGACGCAGAAAAGCAGTTAAAGGATATTAACCCTTAACTGACTGATACTAACCAAAAGATATTGGCCTGGATAGTTGAGTACATTGAACTACAGGAGGCACAGAGAGATGCTGAGAGACAGGATATTAACCATTGACTGGCTGATAGAAACCAAGATAATGTCCTGAATTATTGAGTACATGGTTGAACTAGAGGAGTGAGTAGCCAATAGACTCTTGACAGGCAGTTTTCAATAAAGATATTAACCCTGAACTGATTTATCCAAGGGTAACTGCTGTATAATAAGTGACCTAATTTATGATCCTGAATATGAAATACCTTCCTTAGATATGGACTCATTTTCCAACTAATGCAAACTGTATTGATTACAATATTAGCAACCATGTTTGCAAATGTATTATGTTAACTTTAAGCAAATAATTAAACTTCATATAAGATGTTGATATCTATTTTGTACATAAAGTTGAAATGAACACGAATGTCAATGTTTTGCTGATCCAAGGATACAGCTAGATGATGCATGACCTCATTTGTAATCCTGAATATCAAATAATGAGTTGTTACTCATATGTTCACCTTAAAGAGACACGGAGTACGTTGATAGGATCACATATGTCAAATTTTGAAATCGATGTTATTACATCGGGAACCACTAACTGTTACTGAAAATAACAAGTTAAATGTCAATCAGTACATTAGAGCGAAAATACAGCCATTCAAAGTCGGGATTTTGATCGAAAACCGGACAATGTGGCTCAAGTGGCGCGCGCAAATTCGCCAAACGTAATTTTGAAACCTTGTCATAAGCTGACAGGAAGATATATTCGAGTCGATAGTGTTTATAAGGTATTGTAACTAATAGGTAGATTATTTGGATGCATAATTTCGAATATTAAACGTATTTGAGATGTATTCTTGATTTTTCCATAAAATCAAGCATTTTAGAGATATTATGCATAAATGGACATATTTGCAAGTCCAGTGATGAGATATGATTTTCGATCAGCATATTAAATATTTTGTAGCTTATCAAAACCAAGTAAAATTTTAAGAAAGATACTCTGTGTCACTTTAAGGCCAGCAGTGATGATTAATCAAATAAGCAACCATGTTGGCAGATCAATTATGGTAACAGAAAAGTAGCTTCATACCTTATGAGATCTTATAAGTTCCATAATGTACATAAGATGGAAGTAGATACAGATTCTATTGTTGATCATCCTGCTACATCAGCGTATATGTCTCCGCTAACGCTACAACCTATCCCCTGATATCCTCCTATGGTCTTCTGTCGTATCACTATATATAGCAAGCCAATCAAATGATGCCCTTTCAGCGATAGCGGCAAACTAGTTTCTTGGCTTCGTTCCGCTTGCTCACCTCGTGATTAAAATTAACCAATAGGAGTACTATTAGATAACAAATCTGATTCTCATTGCAGTCTCCCGCTAAACTCCAAATCACTCGCTCTTAGATTTCCACGTGCGACATCACTAGACAACAGTGTATGGAGTTCGAAATAGTTTTACTGAAAACAGATAGGCTATAAATAGCACTGAGCAACCACTCGTCAGCGATACGACAGAAGACCATAGGAGGATATCAGGGGATAGGTTGTAGCGTTAGCGGAGACATATACGCTGATGTAGCAGGATGATTGTTGATTGATATTAAGTCTTTACTTGTTGCTCAAAGGATACAGTACAATGACATAATTCATAATCCTTCGCATCCTTAATTGCACAATTGTACACTTTGAGTCACCCTTGTTTATTAGATTAAATTTGAAGCATTATATGAAAAGAAATTCTTGTTTGTACAAAAATAGAATTGGATACAAGTGTTGATGTGTTGCTGTTAATGAATATTTCTCTGGTGTGGTCAGACTGTTGTTTTGCATGCATAAATGTTTGAATCACAACCTGTTTTGAAAGACTGCGTTTTAGTAAGAAAGATACAATAAATGGGCATAATGAGATTTTAATTGCTTTTATGTTTTGGTGTGAATGATTGTTATTGTTTTTAATTAATTATATTATTTTGTTGTCAAAGCATGAGTAATGGCAGACTACAAGGAATTACTGTGTTTCATGATGAATAAAATGCCTTGAAACTTTTATTTGCTGTCTATTTCTTTTCCTCCTTCGTGAATGAGATTAAGTCCAAGAATTGAACATTACACTTCCTTCATCCTTTAAAAGCTTTGCTCTGTTAACTTTCAACATCCCGGGGAAAGTAAAATCTGCATTTGTTGAGGTATTAGTTTTGCAGGTGTTGAAACCTTGATTAAAATGTTACTTCATAATGATATCTTTCCTGAACTGCATAACTTGAGAAGTAAAAAGAAATTTGTACTCGTGATTTCATCTAAAGTTCAAAAGTTGAAATATGATTTTGTAACCAAGAAAGTACACTTCTCCATTTTTGTTCAGGGTGAATACATACAACCCATTCCCTGATGAAGTCCTATGGCCCATAGGACTTCATCAGGGAAAACTTGTATTTAACGTACCCATACTTCAATACTTCAAGCCAATTGAGATGTCCTTTGAGTCTCGTCAAGTCCATCTCACAACAGAGTGAACAGATCTTGTATACTTTTCCTTTGCCCAATCTATGAGGTGAAAATTCAATATCGAGAATCTGCTCAATATGATAGTTTTGAAATTGGCATAAGGCCTTTAATATGTCAAACATTAACTCCCAAGTAAGATAATTTGAGTACAAGTTTACTGATGAAGTATCCAAGGATTAAGCCGGTGAAAATGGGCATGAGTACCAAGGAATTGGTTTGACAAAGTAAACATTCATGACTGACATGTTTCTCTTCACAATAGTCCGACTTTCCATGTTGATAGTCATTCTTTACTCACACATGTTGCTAACTCTCATTTCATGAAAAGCACTTCAGGATAGAAATGGAGAAAGTTTACTGAATTCAAACAAAAATACTACATGACATGCAATGTCATTGAAAAGATTATATTCTTTCCATTGCTTTGAGACTTCTCAACAGAAGAGTAGCATGATATGGGAACTGATTTGCAGCATAAACTTGGCTGACAAGATAATTCAAGTAATGCTTTCATTGGCTACAGTATCTTATATTACATGTTTTGGTGTGAGGGAAACCTGCCAGAAGCTCAATGGAAGCTTGTATTTAAACAGGTTCATGACCTTCAGCAACATTTGTGGAATGGTTTATAAAAAAGGCACAGACACTAACAGAAAGATTTGAACTGCTCACTAAAATCATCTTTAAACTTTCATCTGAATAAAAAGCATATGTAAGCATTCCTTAGAGGCAGATAACAGAAATTACCTTCAATAATTGCAAGCCGGATGCTGAATTGCTATTTTCAGTGCCTTACCTCTTAAGGCGGAAATACTGCCCAAGCAGTTTTAACTCCATCACTATTGTTTAGTGCATCGCCACCGTGGGTGTCTTGTTCAAGTCATTCCAGTTAACTAAAGAATAAATCAGGAATAAATGCAGTTGGTCAAGAATTATTACCAAAACAGCATATCAACTAAGTTTATGGCAGTCTGCTGATTGACCTTCACTTCTATGCCATTGAGTACCGCAACTTCTTCTTTGGTGTACATGAATTTATTTCTCTGGATCTCAACCATATTTAGTCTGTACATACACTGCATTCTACGGTAAAGTCTCATCACTACCCCATTAAATGTGGACATTTAACATTGCTGCCTAATTCAGTTCAAACTACACACCGCTTCATAATCTTGTACACTATGACATCCAATCAATACTCTCCAATTGGAGAAGATGCAATGTGTAATGCTTATAAAGTGCAAGATGTCTGTAAAGTTATACCATAAATAGATTTGAACCATAATAAGTGTCTCCAATGAGATTTACGAAACAAGTGTGAATTTTGCTGAGGGTTATACAAAAATTTCTATGATTTTTGTAAATGTCATGAATATGACATACTTCTTACATACATTACATTACTTACAGAATTTCTTTATGACCGATTTTTTTTTTCTTTGTAATTGAAACAGTTAAGCCTCAATCAAATGATGTTGTAGACAACGTAATATGGAACTAAAAAAGAGTTGTTGATAGGCAAAAGTGATATGTGCACATATTGAAAAAATATCCCTGGTTACGTCTCCCTACTATGTAATTACACCAGATATGGAATATCCTAGATAAAACAGGCTGTTATCTTCTGATTGTCGACACCTTGACAAAGTGTAGCTTTCTTTTTTTATTTTTAGCACAGTGTTGAAAATATCTCTGTTCGTGTATGTGATGAATAAAAGAAATATTAAATCACCTTCCATACATTTCAATTTTGGATGAATTTCTTTTTTTATTAAGCATGCTTTTACATCTATTATCGGAACTTATATAAAAGCAATAAAAGGAAGGTTGTTTAGCATCCTGTATTTTTCATGCTGCAATTACATGAAATCTGAAATACTGCACCATCAGTAGTGAATGAAAACTTTCCCTCATTTTCTTAGCCAATCAGCAATGGAAGACAAACGTTTTGGTTTGTTCTAAATTTCATGCTTCTATTTCAGTACTACTACAACCCTCAGACGACGCAGTTTATGTACTGGGATGCAGAGAAGTCAACCTATCTTCCAGCCCCGACCCAGAATGAGGTTGGACAGGATGGAGATGGAACTAACCGGAAAGAGGGCAAGGATAAGAAGGAGAAAGTCAAGATTGCCAAGAAAATTGCAAAGGTATGTATCCCAAGACTGAATGAGATAAAAATGTTATTGCCCTTAAATTTCTAACAAGAGCTTTGAACTCCGGTATTATCATGATTGTGCATGTGTTTCTTTCATCCAGAAATGTTAGAAATTAGGACCATACAACAGCATTACATTCAGGCGGTGAAATCCAAGCAGATCTCGCTCATGGGCAAGACTGTATTACCTGGAGAACATGAGCAAATCGCTGCTTAGGGGCACCTTTTCAAAACTTGCTCATTCATTGTCATTGACAAATATACATCTTTATCTATAAAATTATACTTGATGGGCCAGACATCATATCATTTGCCGTAAAATGTTAATAAAATGTTCACAAAATATTCACAAAATGGTGGCTGTTTATTGTAAGCTTAGTCTGGCCCATTTAGTATATCTTGCATATCATCTTGAGAACACAAGAAATGGCTGCTGTATGACTATTTATCGTAAGCTCAGTCTTACCTGTTTAGCATATCTTACAAATCAAGTGGAGTACACAACAAAAGGCTGCTGTAAGACTGTATCTATGTAAGCTAACACTGTAGTGTGTGATGCTAGGACATGGAGAAGTGGGCCAAGTCCCTGAATGCCCAGAAGGAGATGATGAAGGAAGGCTCCAGAAGGATCACCATCAACCCAGTCAACAGGTCCGAGCAGCGGGAGTCCGCCACGGCTGATGCTGGCTTTGCTGTCCTAGAGAAGTCGGTGAGTGTCCATTCAATTCTCAATTCTATCATTCCGTGAAATCCCTGCACTTACTGCATGAGTTCTGATCAATCTTTTGTCCCTTCTATTTAAGGTGAAGGTTTAGGTAGTGAGACATGCATTAAGTATCAGTGAGTTTTATGGCAGGGGCATATTGGATTACCCTTGGTTGTCCATCCATACGTACGTAACAACTCTATACAGGGTATCGTTTATCCACTTCTCCTCAAAAACAGTTTTAATTGAAATTGTAAATATTGCTTATAGGCATCCTAAGGGTGTGCATCTCATATTTAGTTTTTAAATTTTTGATATATTTTTCAAATTTCTGACATGTTAAACTTAAGTGAATTTTGGGGCAAGTGAAAGCTCACATTGGTATGATAAGGGTTGTTGTTTATCCACTTTGCCTAAAAAAGTACTGGATAGACGATCTTTCAAACATGCTTTATAGGTATCCTAAGGGTGTGCATCTTATATTTTGTTTTGGGAATTTTTAATTTTCTACATTTTAATGGATGTTTGAACTTCAATGAAGCTAAAGGTGTGAATCTCTTATTTTGTTTTAAATTCTATGGTTAAAAACATTGAGGGCCTTTTTATTTGCGGGCATTTGTATCCCATGAGCTCAAAATTTCTAGTTGGACTTGCAAATGCGTATCTGTTATTGTTTCCTTGAAAGTGTTTTCTTGATTTGTTATGGTGGAGAAGCTTTATCATGGCACTCTTTCACATTTACTTATTACTTATCTTAACACATTTGTTTAGGAATTTGCAACTCATTGTTTATTTTTATTTTGTTTTGTATTTTGAAATTGACAACACGGTGTTACATTCATAATTCCATATATTATATGACATTCATATGTTAATCAACTTTGATTCATCCATAGAAAATACCTGGAGAAGACAAGAAACTAATGCCCCCACCTCCAATGGTAAGTCTTATGCTATGTGTTATCTCATTTTGAAGCAACTTTTCTTCAAATGTCTATCATCTTTACAGAAAGTGCAAGTAATCTTTAGCACAACTTCCCAATACTTTCCACTGCCTAATTTGGTGATGACAGTTACAAATTGAGCCTTGTTCCCTCCAACTATGAAAGTCATCTATCATCTTTATCAATTGTTGCCAACAGCTAGGAGGAGAGAAAGCTGCAATCCCCCCTCCTGGTTCCAAGCCTGGGCTGGTGGCGTCATACGGTGGTGACAGTGATGAGGAGGAGGAAGATGACGGATCTGGAGCCATCACCTCGGGACGTCTAGACGAGAACAAGCTCGTTGACTGGTCCAAGCTGGCCTGTCTTCTGTGCAAGAGACAGTTCCAGTCGAGGGAGATCCTTACCAAGCACACACAGTTTTCTGATCTTCATAAGGTTAGTGCTTGCAGGTGCTTGATTATTATGAGGGATGAGCAGTCATTGAGCAAAAGATTTGTTTGTAACTATTTTGCTGCTGGTAATGTTACTTTCCCAAAAAATAGATAAAATAGATGTTAAAATCAACTATTTGGCTTTCGAATTCAAAGTTCATGTCTATGGTTGGGAGTAACAACAGTTAAGTTGTATGGTAATCAATCATGGTGAAATTTTGCTAAACCTGTCCCGGAGCTTTCATAATCACATGTGATGTGCTTGATGTTAGATAATTATTTGACAAAACCAGAACACTAAAAGTCAAATATTAATTTGGATATTTTTTAAAGTGTCATTTGTAAAATAGTTGTTTTGGAAATGTATTTACAATTTTAGGTATCTTAGGATTCTAAAGCATAATTTCTTGTCAGGTGAAACAAACATTGTCATATCTTGTCATATTGTAACTATTGACCATGACAAAATATGACCACTGTTGTTGTTTTCTCCTTCAGCAAAATCTACAGGCATTACAGAGTTCCAAGGGCACCAGTGAAGAGAAGAAAGAGGTACGGTTTAATTTCATGTCATACCAATTAAGTAATGTTCATGATATCATTGTGACTTATCTTCTAGTAAGTTTGTCTTTACTTGTTTTTTCTCAAATCTTTACACACATCTTAGTATCAATAGAGTGGATGGCAAAATATTTTCAATTCTTTTTTATGTTTGTTTGGTTCCTCACATATTGATTTTCTTGATAGTATCGTGACCGAGCGAAAGAAAGACGGCAGAAATACGGAGCACCTCAACCCCCGGAGCCGAGAAACCGATATCAACCACCACCCCCTGTGTGAGTATTGAAACTGTAAACACTCCGAAATCAAACCTCAAAAGAAAATTTTTCAAATCCCCTGCTCCCATCATCCACACGAGAGTAGACAAATTAAACACAGCCCAGACCAAACCCTATTGACGAATAATTGTAAGGGGAGAAACCATTAACAGCCCAATATTCAAGCACATATCCATGATCTTTGGTTTTAATCTGACACTGGCAGTACATGTTACATACTGGCTAGAATCGTGTCCTTACACTGCCCATGTTGGTCTGGGTGTGACTTGTCTCGTTCTGTGTGAGTGAGTGTTGATGTTTCTCAGCCGGTCGGTCCTGCTCACTGGCCCAGTCTTGGTTGTTGCAGCAGCTTTGAGGAGCCGGCCAAGGCAGCAGGACTCGGCGGCGAGAACATCGGCAACAAACTCATGCAGAAGATGGGCTGGTCCCAGGGCATGGGCCTTGGCAAGAAGTCTCAGGGCATTGTCGACCCTATCCAGGTCAGCTTTGTAGTAGGGAATTGCAGGATATTCTTACTGGACCTGAATAAAGCATGTGCATAATATGTGGATATGCCAAGAAATTGGGCATATATGTTGAAATGTAATGGCATGCTGTGATAAATGTGAAACACCAAGGTGATGCAATGGTTGATATGTGTAAAGCTTCTTTCAGTAATCCAACCCCATTTTTGTCGAATTTGTTTGTGCTAACAAAGATAACTATCATGTTATGTAACACGTTACTTCCAGAACTCCAATATTTTAGGAGGAATCTACTAATTTTACATCATGGTGAAGTTGAAAGATATATATTGCCCCTCATCTTCACTATTTCACATTATGCTAATACTAGCTTTGAAGGTAATTTGGTTCTTGTTGTAACTGATTTTTTTTTTTTTTTCACGAAATATTTTACTGTTCTTTAGGCTAAGCGGCGGGTTCAGAACACGGGCCTTGGACTGAGTGGATCTAATGTGGTTCCTGATGTGGGAGACACATACAAGGACGCTGTGAAGAAAACTTTCTTTGCTCGGTACAATGATCAGGACTAGCTGGCTGCCCAGGACCCTTGGTTCATCTGTATATATGTGAATAGTGTACAGCATTTGTACATAGATCATCTTACCACACAATCATGTCATTGGAAGAAATCATGATGCCACAAATAAAATTTTACTGCAAGCTTAGTTTTATTTGTTTTTGTAGTATTGAATATATGAAAGTTGCATAAAGATCATGAACTGAGACATAGAATTTTGGCTTTTTAACATTGATAAATTCCCAAAATTAGTTTATACATTTATGAAAACAAATGAAATTTAAGAACACATTCATTAATGATTTTGCTTGAGATGGACAAATAGTTGTTTGATAATGATTATAATTATGATATGTAAATTATCAGGATTACATGTTATTGCTAAGCATTCTTCAAGAGGCCCCTTATCAAAACAATTGTTTTCTCATGGTGCAAAGTATCTTCCTACGCAAAACTTACAGTACGGAAACTGGCGTTTTAGGCTTTGCGTAGGAAGATCCGTGCGAAGTTGGAAGGTCAATAATCTGACACAAACATTTATTTATTATTACTGTACTACATCCTATAAATAAGGTAAAAGGGTTGCAAGAAAATATAAAGAGCTGCAAACCCCCTAAGCTTAGCAGCCCTTTCAACCTTTGTTTTCTTGGCCTTTATCAAACATATGTATGCAACATTTGTAACATTTAAAGGGGGTCTGCAACCCTAAATTTTTAACTTCAAGAGTTTTATTATCAGGGCCCCGAAAGAGTCGAAAATACTCGGCAGGGTCCAAATCGTTTGGTTATGAACCGCTTGCAGCAGAACGCCAGTACCAAGTTTGTGTTATGTGACACCCCTTACCCGTCTGGATGCTCTCATCAACGATGGTCAATTAGGTTTCACAAGCTAGGTTGCAGCCCCTCTTTAAATGTAGCTGGATGTTATATGTATAATGCTTGCAATTTATGTTCCTTTCTGCACATACTTGTCGCCTTTCAAGTCTAACGACGCCGGGAGTGGCTGAAATATTGCCAAGTGTCAATCCCACTCACTCACTCGCTCAAATCTAACAAAATATATTTCTTGCAACTATAATTTATTATTCAGGGTAGGTCACATTTGATAAATAGCTTAAACAATGCTTTGTGTTTATGAATAGGTCAACTGGTTTGTGCATACCATAGTTATTTATAATATTCATTAAAGCCACGATTACGGTAATTTAGAGAGCTGCTTTATACCACCCAAGAAGTACATGTCAAAAAGAATAATCATGTTTAGATTTCTCATCTTTAGAGTTAATAATCAAATCATTTTTTTTAATATGTTGCTATTTGGACAAATGCATCAGATGTTGATTAGCTGTGGTGCTTTCACAGCAGTTACATTGTTTGCATTTGTGGCTCGACATTCATATCTCTGAGTCGTATCTGTTTCCGAAAATTGGTATTCTGATGTAGCAAACCACTTGTTCTTAAACTGATACAGCGGTTCAAGTACAGTATCACTTTCAATCCTAACCACTTCTACTTTGAAAACATCAGTCCCATATGCATCACAAATCATTCTGCATGTTGAATTTATGCAGTAAATGTCCTCTTCACCCGTTACAGTTATTGAAACCCCAAGAAAGTTTTCTTGGTATGGACTAGTATGATCAGCCTGCTTGATGATAAACGAGGTGCTTTTGAAAATCTCAATGTTTGGATTTGTACCATCGTATGCGATGAGGACAGTGACAACTCCTTCTCGGGAGTGCAAATCAACGTCTGCAGTAGTTTCGTAGTGGTCTCCATTGAAGACTGTAGTCTCGTTTGAGATGTAGGCCTCAGGCTGAGAACTAAACGATGACTTAGTTTCCAGAATAGGTTGGTCACTGTCTGAATTGGTGAGATTGAGGTACCACCATAGCCCCTTGGAAGTGTACTGGGGACCCAGATTTGATGATCAAAGTCTTAGAGTAAAGGGTTCGTCTCTTGTGTACTCCAGTACCCTTCCACCCAAGGGTTCTAGTTCTATTGGCGGGAGTTCCAGCTCACCGACAAATGTATCGAAGATGTAGTAAGAGTACGAGTCGTTGAGGAGTAATGATGCAGTTGCGCCATCTTGAGTGTTTTGACCATCTTGAGTGTTTTGACGCAGAGTGGACACCCCATTTCCATTGCTATATTTACTTGACGTGATTTCTATTGCGTCAGAATCATCGAAGTCTGAAAAAATATAATTTCTCTTACATTTGTGTTGGAAATCATTACCTTTCATAACCCGATTATCTTCTATAACGATCGATTTTATGGCAGGCCTGATTCTGAGTTTGGAAAAACTGAACCGATTGCATATTTAAAATCTTTGGAGATATATGTATTTTCAGTCAGTATAATATTTCAGATTACTCTATGCATTTGTGCATATTGAATTTGATACCAAATTAACCTAACTGTTGTCTTACGATTTGCCACGTCATTTTGCATGAATCAAGTTGATGTGATCCTAAGTGGCAGTTGAAAATTACTGCAGCAGATAGGTGGTATTAAATACTGCCTGGCCATATTCTAATTTCAGACAGTCTTATGAGGAGGGTTCAAACATGATCAAAATATATCCGACATCTTATCTATGCCTCCTGAAATAACACCAACGCTATGAGTATGGCTGAAATGATGTCCGAGGATCTTTAAACTTCATCCCGCTCATTTAGAAATTGTACTTAAAAAGCAACATTCCAAAAAAAATTGGACATCACTTGATCATATTTCATATTTCCCCAAAGGTTTAAACTACTTCCACTTTTATTCAGCATTAAATATGCCAAATTGCCATATCAGAATTACAGTATAAAATATAATAAACTGTATATTAAATATATAATTTACAGTCCCTCGCTTCAAAGAAAATACTTTCAGATTCACAAAAAATAAGAATACCAACACCTCTGATCTTTAGTTGCCCAGATGACTACCGTAGGTCGAGGAGAGGTATAGGTCATTGTGTACTCATGTCCGTGGTCCAGTGCCCTGCCAGAGAGTCTGGTCGCCCAGAGGTCGGTTCCTGACACAGGGGTAATCTGAAATGGCGAAATTGGCACCGGAAATAATTAATTCTGATTAATTATTACGGTATATATATATATATATAGCGCTCATTCAGTCCGTCCGTCTGTCCGTCTGTCACAAAAGTTTGTCCGGAGCATATCTCCCAAACTATTCATGCTAGCTTCACCAAACTGCGTACACTTATCAACCATGATCCCTAGATGTGCCTTTTAAGGGTTAGACCAACAACTTATTTTTATTGTTTGCAGTTTCCATGGATAAATGACTAAAAAGTGATTCTATGATAAATTACTTTGTCCCAAACATATTTCCTGAAATATTCATCTCAGCTTCACCAAATTTGCTGTCAATCATGGTTGCTGGATATGCCTTGCGGTTTCTTTGGAAAACATGACTTACAAAGTGACTTGACAACAATAATTTTGTCCTCAGTACATCTCGTAGAATATTCATGATAACTACCTCAAATTTGAAACAAAGATCAACCATTATCCCTAGATAGATACCCTTTAATTGTAAAACCTATTATTGAATTTGGTTTTGGGGTTTCAGTGGAAAGCAGACTTACACAATGAGTTACTGTATACTCAACTATCGGACAACTTTAACCAATATTAATCAGTTTTACTATTTGAATTTTTTTTAACAAATTGGGGAGCGGGGGTATGTGAGCTTTGCTCACTTCTTTACTTGTTTTACAACTGATAGGCATATGTGTGACTGAGTAATAATTTCCTTCGCGAAGCCTTAAACGCCAGTTTCCGAACTGTTATATGCATTGCTGCATACCCTTGAATTTTCTGTGCTTGCGTTCTAGCTAATTCTGAGAGAAAGAAATAATCCAATCGGAAAGTAGCTAGAGGCTGCTAGCAATCGTCTGTAGGGGCGCTGATATCAGCACAGAAAATTAATAAAACAGTTCGGAAACTTGCGTTTTTCAGCTTTGCGTAGGAAGATGATGAGAAATGTGTAAAGAGTTGAATAATTTGTATAATACATTTCCATGGTTACAAACCGCTTAAATCTGAAATATTTCCCAAGCGACGCTTAAGAAGTCGTTTATGCTATCGGTACTTCTTGCATCGTGAACTTTTATAAAATGTAAGCCTGCATGCATTACTTGTAAGGTCACCAGATGTGATAGAAAGTTTTCAATTCGAGCCCCGAAAACCTGCTTGAAATTATTTTTAAGCCATGTAAATATGATACACAAAAAGCCACGATTGCACGTTTCACTGTCAACAATACAAGCACCCAAAAGCCACTGGACAAATTAAAGTAACGTTATTTTATCAGGATAACAGTATATATATATATCATTTTTCATTTAAAAATAATTGACCAAAATCGTTTTAGAAAAAATAGTAACTGCAAAATTTAACATTACTTACATATACTATTACGACTGCAAACATCAAGTACTCCATTGCTTGACCAGGGGGATGGTGTGGACTGAAACTTGTCAAAAGAGGGTGTTTCATATATATATATATAACCTCCCGCACGGTCACTTCCTGTTATTTGGATATTTGGAGTAACCTTGGCCATATACTGAGTCAGACGACGGCGTAGTACTGGACATTTGACCCAGTTGCGACGGAATAACCTAGTTGAGCCAACATACCAGTTTTTGGCGAAGAAAACCATCATCGATTTATTTTATCTATGAAGAGTTAAATTTCCTGTGGTGGTATCCGATGCCAATGTAATGTCGAAACTAGCACGCAAAAACTGAATTCAAGCCATATCCTTGAAGTTATTGAAGATTGAATCATTTCTTCAACCATATCTTGGTTCATGATCGATCCAAGTTTATTTTTTCCAACGGTACCTCGTTTAAGAGATGATGAATTTTGTTGTTTATTAATTGATAAATAAAATCTCATAAACTTAGTATCTAAATCTGATAAATGTTCGAATAGGTAAAAAAGCGAACTCGTTCCCAAATATTCATACATTTCACGATTATATATCATCCTAAAATTCTTTATTACAAAGAATGAACTTGCTTCTGTTTAAACTGGGCACGTAAAAGTGGTTGTGCGACCTGTATACAACTATCACTCTCATGTTCCTATCGTTAAGTTACTTAATGGAAAAGGAAATTAAAATTCGTTATTTTTATATACAATTATAAAAATATCACTTGAGTGCACTTATAGCTCATCTAGCCGGACAGGCCCAATGGGCTTATGGCATGGCATGGTGTCCGGCGTCCGTCCGCATTGTGCATTTTCGTCTTCTTCCCCACACCCAAAGGGTGTCGGAAGCTGAAATCTTGTGTATACTCGTTGACTAGTGAGGATTATAATTTGTAGCATTGGTGACCCTGTGACCCCTAATATTGGGTACAGGGGTCACGCCCTAAAGCCTATTTTCTTCTTCTTCTCCAGAACTAAAAGGCTTAGAAAGCTGAAAACTTGTGTATAGACTCCTTGACAAGTGAGGATTATAAATTTTAACTTTAGTGACCCTGTGACCTAAAAACCTATTTTCTTCTTCTCCAAATCCAAAAGTGTAGAAAGGTGAGTGAGGATTATAATTTGTAACTTTGGTGACCATGTGACCCCATCTAAAGGGCCACAGGGCTGACCCCTAAAACCTATTTTCGTCTTCTTCTCCAAACCAAACAGAAAGCCGAAATATCGTGTACAGACTAGTGAGGATTATGATTTATAGACTTGGTGACCCTGTGTCCGCTTATAAGGGCCATGCCCTTAAAACCTATTTTCATCTTTTTCTCCAGAACAAAAAATGCGTAGAAAGCTGATATCATGTGTATAGACTCCTTGACTCCTCAAGACGCACAAGGCATAGTATAAGGAACTTTTGGGTAGGGAATCCTTTAGTTATGGGGCTTCTAAAGAAATAAGATAAGATAAATCTTTATTGCCCTTGGAAGGGAATTTGGATTGTCATGAATTGAGCACAGTAGTAATACAGATTATATAACAGGATATAAAAAGGCTAAAATATACAATAATGACAATTAACAATAATCACATGGTACATGGGTATGACAGACTGGAACAGTATATTTTAGATATTTAAATGAGTAATGCTTGCTGGAATGAATGACATCTTGGTGCGCCTTAATTTTACACTCGGAACTCGGTAGCGTCGTCCGGATGGAAGAAGTTCGTAGCAACTATGCAGGTAGTGATCGTTATCTGAAATCATCTTTTTTCCCGCACGCATGAGACTATGTGAATAGATTGATTCTAACGTATCAAATTGTCTCCCTGAATTTTTTCCTGCAATGTTGATCACTTTTCTCAGTCTTCCTTTTTCCTGCAAAGACAAATTTCCACACCACGACTGTATGTTAAAAGCGAGAAATGGTACATTTGGCGACCCTGTGGCCCCTAGAAAGGTGGGAACCACACTGGCAACACCCTAAAGGAAAATACAAGATGGAGCCCGATAAGCTCTAGAGCTATTTTATTTAAATTGGCAACGAATAAAATTCAATTCTGGATATGTTTTACAGCTATAACTTGTTTATTTGGTGAAACTATATTTCATCTCTTATCAAGTATGACAGCTTAGATACCCCCTTCCTCCCGTTTATGTTGTTAGAGTGAAAGGCCAAACCGTTTATTGTTAATATGAAGGGGAAATGAAGGTCAACTTCATGAACCTTTAGTCTTTATTTGACAGTTTCAATAAATTCTATTGCTTTTTTGCTCTATCTTTCTCTCTCTTATGATCAATATATATAAGCGGTGTATCTGCTAAAATAAAAGCTCTTTTAACTGCAAATGGATTATGTGCAAGAGTTCAATAACTGACACAGCATGGAGGAACTCGATACACAAACTGGAATGTAGGTACATTGGCGTATTCGCTCCAAGTCGAAAATATAATTTCAGGGGTTCACATGAAGACGAAAAACGGCGTTCTTTGATGATTCCTGTTGTTTTTGTGATGTTTTGATATTGGAAAGATGACAATAAAATGCATGGAAAACACCAAGTAACAAACCAGGTGATCATAAAAATCAGTAATGCATGAATTCTTGGTACGGTCTTTCAGTAAACTTCAATCGTAGAAGTAAAGAAACGACAGGAATTTATTTTAAACAAATCTTTCTAAACGATTTTTTGTGTGTGACGATCCTTATGCTCATTAAGGAAATGCTTTCTTCAAGAAAAGTCAGGATACTTCACCGGTAGCGTTAACACTACATGTACTTCCACTAATACAGAAATACATCGATTTGTAAGCCAACGATGTTAAAGGGACAGTAGCACGTTTTTAGGGGGAATATAAGGTGATGTCAGGAAAATTAAAATAAAAGGTTCAAATTGATAGACAATGTATTTAAACTAAATGGAGCAGTAATAATTCAAATATATAATGTAAAGGTTAGCCATGCGATTCCTTTTTCTTACACAAAATGAATTAAAGGTGTTCACAAAAAATGGCCGCCAACGGATTTTGTGTAAATCTTCATACTTTGTCCTCTGACTATGGGTGATTGACTTGTGTAATGGGATTTTGTATACTGTCAAAATAATACATTTAACATTAACTTACAGTTATCAGTGACAAATTTAAAATATAAAATTATCAAAAAACGTGCTTCTGCCCCTTTAAGCTGCTCTCCACATGACTAGAATTTTCTTCGCAGTAAGTTTAAGTGAACTTAAAATGCGGACAGAACAAATACAAAACAAGCTTTTTGTCCATGCACCTTTTATTTGCAATGCATAAGAAACCAAGCATCAGATTCGATGCTCAATCCCAATTTCCCCATCAAAGCTACTGATTAGATGCTTATTCGAACTTTAATTACCCTGACTCCTCGTTGCCCAATCAAATCATACCATAAACATTATATTTAATCGATTGCAAATAGGTTCATCTCCTGTTGGGCTGTTTCATTTCGCTTGTTGGTAGCTGTGCATATATACTTTTCATTGAAGTCAGTTACAGGGTAAAGCTGGTATTCAGAGACAATAGACCAGTCGTTCTTAAAGGTGTAGAGAGGTTCCAACAGTTGCCCGTCACTGACTCTCTTCACCTCAACCTTCTCAACCTCCCCTCCAAATCCGTCGCAAAGGAAATCACAGTGAGAGTCAATGCAGGAGACCTGGCTGCGGCCATTCAGAAGGAATGTGACCCCGATGAAGTTATCTGGAAATGGACCAGGGCTATCAACCTGCTTTATAGCAAAGTGGGTTCCCCTGAACACCTGCATATCTGCATTTGAATACTGGATCATTGCCACTACTAGACCTACTTGTGACGCCAACCTAAGCATTGTTGAGACTTCTTGCTGGTTTCCTCTGATTTCTGTTGTTATAGGACTCATGTATCTGCCAAAGACTCGACCATCAAACGTTGTTGCTCTTTCCAGGATCGGTGTGTTTCTGTTGTGGTCAATGAAGTTGAAAAACCACAAATATCTTTCAAGGGTGAAACCGCTTGGAAGGTTGTTGTACCGAAGACGAAGAGTGAAACTTTGACCGGGTGTGTAGTTGATTATGTTTCCGCCCATAGGTGCAAGATCTACTTCCGGGATT
Organism: Steromphala cineraria; assembly: GCA_916613615.1. Lineage (NCBI taxonomy): Eukaryota > Metazoa > Mollusca > Gastropoda > Trochida > Trochidae > Steromphala > Steromphala cineraria. Next base: position 40,235,049 of record OU744726.1, read on the forward strand.
TCCTTGTCCCCGACAAATTTCTGAATAATGTAATAAGCCGTGGTATCGTTGAGGACCAGCGCCATTGTTACTTTATCTTCAGGAGTTGTTTGGGTAAGGGTGGACTCCCCTAGACCTGAGAGTTCATTGTAGCTAGAGGCGATCTCTGAATCCTTTCCGCTGGTGTCTAAAGTTAAAACAGTCTTTTATTCTCCTGGGCGATGAATTAAGCTTTAATGACCAATAAGTTTCATAAACCTTGATAATCCTTATTGTTCTAAATGACACAAAATTTCATGAGGACTTATGCAAAAATAGGACAAAGATAGTAACTGCTGTGAGAGAATTCAAATATTTTCGATATCAAATGTTAAATTATAAATAAATAATAATAAGACATCAATTTGTATTTACATAGCGGTTACAGATTGATAGTTACAAATTTTTGTTGTACATCCTATCTACTCAAATGAGTAGTACTTATGTACACCAAAATAGGTTAGGTAATCGATATAAAGTTGTGTTTGAAACAAATCATCTGAATGTGAAATAAAATGAGTGGCTAACGTGGGAAGCCTAGCTTGATGGTGATGAGAGCTGATATGGTTGACTTAAAGGTAGAAGCCTTTATGTTTATTGGAGGGAATAATATTTAGTTATACGAACAGTATCTCCCGTTTGCAGTCCCCCACAGAACAACGGGTGACCTGGATGCAGCATAGCTCAGAGTGTACCTATGTCCTTGACCTTGCTGAGTTCCAGTGATTCTTATTCGTCGCAGCTCTGATCCAATTACCGTGCTTGTCTGAAATACAATAAAACGTCGACCATTTAAGTAAAAGTCGTTTTGTTGGCTTGAGTTTATAAATAGTTAAATCATATGTGTATTCTTGTCATTAGATTTTTTCCTAATTGTCTTATCTAGAATTCAGTCTGGTAATTAGGAACTGTTCTGGGGTACAAAAATTTCTAAATATTGAACATGTCCCATTAGAGATCTTTCCTTCCACAAGGTCTCAATGCAGTTCATTGCCTGCCATGTTGCTGTCACCAGTTACCGCTGACAAAATAGATCCAATCAATTTGCTGTGTTTAAATAGCGCCGGTTCAGCGGCGATCATGTTTAACTTAATAAGTAGGGGGAATTCAAGGGCAATGTTTTGGCCAACAAATGACCTATATGCGCCGTTGTCATAGAGTAGGATTTCAACCCCTAGACAAATTCCCACTATTTTCCCCCGGAGAAATATGTCTATATAGCTCGTTTTCCGCTTTAGGGTCAGTTTTCCCCCCTCTACTATAACATGATAATGAGAAAATAAGCTTTATACCATCAGTTGAACAGTTGGAAGTACAAATGAATCAACCTTATGATCTTATGAAACCTCCTTTATGTTAACAATGAGGAACTTCACTATAACATGATAGTTTAGAGAAAATATGTGTGTATTATTACGTTACCATTCACTTTTCAAATACTTGTTTAAGTAAGTTTTCTGTAGGTTTGCTGTTGAAAAATAAAATCGTCTCATTGAAATTGAAGTTTTCACTCATTCATCCGACTGTAGAGAAAATGGTCACAGGTTCGAATTACGAGAGCGTCATAATAACTAAGAACAAACATTAAAAATATGTACATATCCTAAGTTTACTTTTAAAGTTCTCGGTGTAGAACGCAAAGGTTATAACTTTTTACTTTGGCAATTATTAGACATGTTTCATTCGATTAAGAATGGTTTATGGAACAAGTTAACTAACTAGGATAACTTTTACCACGTACAAAATACAGAATGGAAGGGTTAAAACAATATTCTTGTTACATTGATTTCAGGTTATATTATCAATATAATACAGAAATGGTAGAAAATATTTACAGAGCAAATAAAACAGATAAAACGTTCGCTGTTTAACAGAAATTGCTCAATTAAAAATCATGTAGAAAATAATTTAAGTTAAAATAATTGTGCAATGTGCTACTTTTTTAGCGTTTGAAAAGTAAATAATTGTAAATAAATAAATTAGTTCATAAGACACGAAGCTTGGAGACGGAATCAGCACTCTTCAATACAACAAACACTGAGCAAGGAGTTTAAAATCATGTGGCATTACAAAATGTACAAGGACAGTGGTTGAGTTTAGACCTTATGATCCTAAAGTCTTCAATTTATAGGAGGGAAATCTGACTATAAAGCGGAAAATTGGCTATATAGTGGATTTTCCTGGTAGGAAATATTATTATATAGTATGCATGGCTATATAGTCAGTTTTCCGGGGAAAATTCTGCTATATAGCCAGTTTTCCGGGGGAAATTCTGCTATATAGCCAGTTTTCCGGGGGAAAATTTGTCTAGGGGGAAATCCTACTCTCTGACGCCAACATTAGATAACATTAACAATCATTAAAATATCAATTTAAAATTCATTGCGTACGGAATCTAACAGAGTATGTTGAATGTCACCATGGTTTTCTCCAAGAATAGCCCTCAGATTGAATGTACTTGATCTTGATGGCACAACCACTTAAAGTTCCGACTTCACGATAGATAATATGAGCCTCACACTCAATTGAATAAAAATGACAGCGATTCTTAGCGTGATTAGTAACTTTAGGACACAAGTTGTGCATATGTCTGGCATTGGTGCCATGATCCCAGTCACATTGCCACAGTTGACAAATTTCTTTATGTGAAGGGGGCGGGATAGCGCAGTGGTTAGCGCGTTCGGCTTCGGATCAGGAGGTCTGTGGTTCTAATCCCGCCAGGGGCTCGGCAACTTTGTCTGCAGTAGAGAACTGTTCTACACGCAGTCAGGTTTGGGTGCAATGCCACACTGAATTTCAGTGCAGTACCACCCATGGTTGCTAGTTCCAGCCGATGCTCGCAGGTTTCACCGCAATGCATAATCACATTAGTGTTGCGGGCTTTCTCCCTGCAATAATACTAGCAGCCGCGATATAAGTGAAATACTCTTGAAAGCGGCGATAAACCCGAGATCACCTCACCTCACCTCACCTCTTTATGTATAACAGAGAAGTAATGTATTTGAGTGTAAGAACGACCTTGGCAAGTTGATTTGCTCTCTCGTTTCCACCGAGAACTACAGAACCCATACAACATCACAACTTATATACTTGTTATTGAATAAGGGGTAAAATAAATCACTTCATTGGCCTTTTACTGATTGAAGAGTTTGAAGCGGCTAAGGAATCTGTAAGTCCAAGGCAATGCTTTTAAAATTGCTGTTAATTCTGCCTCAAAAATAGATATATGGTCGTGTAGCCTGTACACTTCGGGAAAATCTAGTTATGGAAAATGAAGTCACACACAAACACAGCCAAAAACCTGACGAAGAGGAAATCCAGGGTAAATTGAATTCGTACCACAATATTTTAGTTCTATTCCTCAACTGTTAACAGACTGATCTAGAATTCATCTAGAAAAATTAAAATTTAAAAATGTTAAATTTGAGAGAATTAAAATCGCTAACATTTTCTTTTATGTCTTTGTTTTTAGTTATTGTTTATTCATTTATTATGTTTTTACGTATTTTCATTTAAATGGTGTTTGAAAATTAGTTCCATCGTTTTACATTAGTACACTTTCTCCACGATATTTGCTGAAATAAAATTAACACTGGTGATTACCTTGAATATTATTTGTTACATGTTAGTGGCTTTTGAAAGTCATTGGCTTTACATTAAAATGTTTGATGTGATCGATGAATCTATCTTGTCATGCTTATGAACTATTATCCTACCTCATGTAAGAATCTCGATCTCTGATTGGTTCACGTGACCCTTAACAAATTCCCATATACACCTTCACCGAGGGAGAATAAATCCCTTATACCCCGCGAGTAAAGCGTGCTTCCACGTCAATCATTCAAAGTCACGTGATAAGGTCATAGGTCAACCAGTATGCCGTGACTCGGACCTTTGTTGTTGTTTTGAAATAAAGGTTTTGTTCACTTCTGATTGTGGTTTTAACAATAGTTTTAGACATTCGGTAAGATAAATTCGTTATCACATTGCATAGCGGGTTACATCGGTATTTATTATTCCCTTGAAAGGTTTTATGCAACTCGCGTTCCGCTCGTTGCATAAAACCTTTCGCGGGAATAATAAATACCGATGTAACCCGCTATGCAATGTGATAACTTATATTGTTAAGTAGACATATATAACAGACTCATTTATTACACTAGGTGAATAAATAAAGATATAAAGACTGTAAAATTTCCAGAGCATAGTCTGTTTTCAAATCAATCGAGTTATACTCACAGCAGTAGATGGTCCCTCAAGGCACTCACCCCGTTAAAGGATTTTCAATAGTTCATACTTTTTCAATTACACATTAGCTCAGGCAAAATACATTTTAGGTGGCACATACTATGTGTATGACACGAGTTCCTAAATATTAGCATTTCCCGAGCGAGAGCGTAGTATGGCATTGGCATGAATAAGTCCGAAAACCTACTTCTCAGTATAGGCGGACTATCCGCCGCCGACCCATATAGATTTTGACGTCATATGTGAACCGTGACCTCAAAGTACAGTTTTTAACGTGACGTCACAATGAAAAAATTATATTTTTGCAACATATGAAAAATATGAACCTCGGTATGACTGTCCTCGTAGGTAATAAAAGATGATATCTGCACAAGGCCTTTTTAGTGTGAACACCTTTCAATTATATGAGGGATATGGAAATTAACCAAATTATTTAACCTTAAACACATCCTTTATTTATGTAAAAAGATTGCCTTTCTTTGATATGTGTTTCCCCTAAAATGGCTAAAACTGCAATTTCACCAAAAAACAAAATAATAGCAATTCATTTGTGAAAAATTTCTATGATATAAGTTCAGAATCAAGATTGTATTAGAATATATACTTACACATCCAACTACCACTGCCAACACCAACGTCAAACTTTCCATATCTCTATTCAAACCGTCAACTGCATGAATAACTCTCAGCTGAAAGTCGTTCTCATTTCATGAGCAGACAAATTGTATCCTGTAATTTCGACTAATTTCCCCTAGATTATGTTATTACAGTTATATAACTGGACGTAAAACCGAACTAGCATTTTCCAAAAAATAATGTCTTAAAACTTCTCTCTTATAAACAATTGTTGCTGCCAAATATATTATCTTCAGAAGGTTAAAAATGCATTCCGTTACTAATGATACTTAAATTATTTCGAATATCAAGCTTAAAATTACTGGGGCAATTTGTTTTAGAACACCTTAAATAATTTAAGGTAGGGGAATGAAATAAAGAATTTAAAAAAAACCCCACTGATATATTGAGTCAATCCATCCCAAAGGCCGTTGATAAGACAATAAGATGATGGAAATCGAACAACGATCCAATCAAAGTTAAACGTCAGCCTTAATAAAATATCTTTCCATAGTTCTTAATTTTTTCTTTATCAATGTCAATTTGCATTATAATAGTTTACAACCTGTTAACACAATCAACCACAGTATACTTTCCTCTGGCTTTAGATTAGGAACCAGATTTGAGAAGTTTTATATGCTTTGGGTCTAAGTGCACTTATTCTCGATGTTAACAAAACCTTGATGTCAAACCTTTGACTATTATCCTTTAGCAGAACCGATAAGCAAACCTTAATCATTAGTTTGTATTTTTGTTTGTTTGAGTTATTGGTAGGGCTTTTGTGAATGTCGAAAGGGTTGTATATTTAAAAAGCAACTCCGCGAGTTTTCACATATGTCATTTGATTGAGAAGTACCCACTGTTAGGAAGTTAAAGTATCATTTTAAACCAATCGACGTTGTAAAGTAACATTAAGGAGGTTTAAAAGTGTTTAAACGTTATTTTTAAAACCTAATTAAAGCATTCAGAATGACAGTTAAGGTAATTTTTTTATCAAACAGGCGGAGAGCATTTTCACAACTACAACATCCCTTGTTGCCTCACTCTACTCATGGGTAATCACCAGAAACAAACGGGAGGTCTAGACAAGGCCAGTCTTCCTGTAATTTCCATCAATTATGGCCAATCATATTTGTAACACTAATATTATGATTATGGTTAAACGTTAGATTTCGTAATGCTATCAAAGCTGAATTGCTGGCATTAAAATTGACGCGTCAGATAATAAGATGTCGAAACCTTGACAAAGATTCATCGAAATAAGGTCATTATTATTTCAATGTTAAAATTAACTACAATTATGTGTAAGTTAAATCATGCCTGAAACTGTCCAAATGTTGCTAATTATCCGGGGTCTTGTTGAAAAAACAATATTTTTTTAAATTTGCCTCAGGCGTTAATTTGCAAACAAAAATGTACAGTTTTCTCTTACAAATTTAGGTTTATGCCAGGTGTACGTGATGTATATATGTATAAATAATGGGAATTGACAACACAAATTAATCCAAAAAGGCTTCTTAGTTTCGAGTAATGATCAAACTGTTGAAAAGATGAAAGAAAAATTACCCAAAACAAACAAATAAAAAAGTGCATGACTAAATTGTAATTCAAATGAAAAGCTTTGTAATGATAAAAACAACGCATTGTTCAAAAATAATCAGTTGTTTTATATAAATTATTAAACACAAATACACAGGTGAGGTCAGAGATCAAAGAAGGTAATAAATATGGTAAAAAGTGATCAATGCCCAGCAAGACGTCATCGATTAACTCTACAGAATCTTAAGAAACAGTACAAGGGCCTATTTATTTTGTTTATCAAAGTTTTGACGTGAAATTTGATAATTGATTTTGCATTTCTATTCCTGATCTTTTAACAGAAACATGCGAAAAAGGTGTGTGCGGTCAAAACCTTGATGGAGAGTCAATACGGTCAATATTTTTACTTCAATTTTATTCCTTGGAATCCTGAAGATTTTAACTTCCGGTTGTGCATGAGAGACCATAGACGTGCTTTTGGTGGGCTCCAGCCACTGATCCTAAATCGTTAACTAACATGTTAACTAACATAAGTGGGTCAATACACGTGAATCATCAACGTTCATGTGAAAATACAGTTTGTCTGCATTCGTTTTTAAATGAATATTGACTTTTCCAGACGAGTTAACCAAACACTCTGGATCAAGTTCTTCGTATGAGGAATTAGTACTCTCAGATGAACAAAGGCTTGCAACTGGTATGGACAATATGAAGATTGACAGTCATTGATAGTGTCTGTAAAGTAAGAAATATCTTCTCTAACTACTGACGTTGAAAACTTTAAGCTTCGTGTTGGTGCACACGACACGGAAATACAACTGATCAAAGATGATGGAGAAGCAGTTCCTGCTTAAAGAGCAACTGTAACGTTGACATTAAAGTCAACAAAAGAACTCGTCAGAAACAGTAGTTTGTAACAGGCCCTTAATTAAGGACTGAATGACAAACATGATTTTTAAAAATCGGTGTATGTTTTAATGTCACCAGATGTATAACTATTAGGAATAAATGATAAATAAATAGTGTACAATTTCCGCGACATCATTGAGATTAACAGCTAGTTAAAAGTATATAGAAAATTATTACAAGGTTGTTATAACATTTTTAAATCTCCTTTAATCATTCAAAAACACCTTACTGTACAAAATGCTATTAAGCATTAAATTTTCAACTCTGTACCACGTTAATAATATGTGTGTCAATGCATTACATCATTAATTTTAGAGTTTAATCACTTTTCATTGCTTTATGCAACTGAAGAACGATTTGAGAAACAGTGTATAGCGATTAAAATGCTTAATTAAATATATTTTAGGTGAATTAATGAAACTTCTGAGGTGTTACCTAAGAGAGTAAAACATTTTGAAGACATATATGTTTTTATTGAATTTTTGGAAACATTATTTTGATTCCAGGCGAGAGAAAGTCGTTGCAAGCCTTTGCTCACTTCGTTTGCACATAGGGAATACTGGTTACTTTCATATCTGTGCACAAAACAATTTGACTATTTTGTTCATTATTGTAAATCACGAAGAAGGGGTATTCTATAGACAAGCTTTGCTATGTGTGCCTTTCAAAACACTCAACTTGGACAATTTGAAGCTTACTACACAGGCGAGATTTCAACAATTTGGCTCCTTTAAAACGTCCGACAGCAAAGACGTGTCAACAATATTAATGGTAAGTATAGTTCATTATGACATCGTAAGCTATTGGTTCTAAGCTTAAAGGGGCAGTAGCACGTTTTTAGGGGGAATATAAGGTGTTGTCAGGAAAATGAAAATTAATGGTTCCAATTGAAAGACAATGTATTTAAACTAAATGGAGCAGTAATAATTCAAATATATATTGTTAAGTTTAGCCATGCGATTCCTTTTTCTTACTCAAAATGAATTAAAGGTGTTCACACAAAAATGGCCGCCATTGGATTTCATGTGAATCTTCAAACTTTGTCCTCTGACTATGGATGATTGACTTGTTTAATGAGATTTTTGACACTGTCAATATAATACATTTAACATTAACTTACAATTATCAGTGAAAATTTTAAAATATAAAGTTATCAAAAAACGTGCTACTGCCCCTTTAAATGCCGAACATTCTGACCAAAAGACATTTGAAATTGCGATTTATGTGTTTCAACAGCCACAAAATTAAAGCATGTGTTCCTAGAGAATGAAATCGTGTATTCTTCACAAGACATATGCTTATCGACTACATTTAAAGACATTTCTGTCCGGTAAAAGAACTTCGTTTTTGATGATGTTGAAAACAGTGTTGCGTTTCTTTTGGACAGAATTTAACTTTTTGAATACACTGAAGAATAAAATATCATTGATCTATGGAGAGAAAATAACCCTCTATTAAAACGATATACATATAAGAAAAAAACTAAACAATCGTAAAAGTAAAATCAGACTTTTTTCTCTTATCTAGAAGTTTTGAAAATTCTACAATAAATTCAGGCATAGGTCCAAGCTGTAGATTAGAGCACTCGCTTCAATGGATTACTTTAAAATTCAATGATTTAGAGAAAGGTCCAGGGTTTTGAAAAGCGAAAGTAATAACATTTTTACAGGCAAAACACGTTTCATTGATAGTGGATACTAAACGACCTTCCATTTAATATTATTTCTCTTAAACGAGATAATGGAGGTGTATAAAACGAGCGAAAGCAAGTTTGATTCCAAATCATTCATTCAAGTTTAATAAAAATTCGAAAAATTTCGAAAACAGTATTTGTTTAGTTGATTGGAATTTCATTGTGGAGGTTCTTGTGTTTTTTTAATTTTAGGGAAATGTTAAAAACATTGGTCAGAACACCGTTTTTCCATAGACCTTACTTTGTTTTGGTAAACGGATTTTTAGATCTGATTTTTATACCACAGACCAATGGTCGGGGGTATATAGTAATACCAATGATTCCGTCCGTCCTTCCATCTGTCTGTCCGTCTGTCCGAGGACATTTTTTTGTCCGACCTATTTCGAAAAAACTGTTTATCTGATTGTTTTCAAATTTTGTACATAGTTTTGTACAAGTTACATAGTAATGGTCATTTTGTATGAAAAAACTTTGTTCGAACAATTGCAGAAATTCATTCATTCTTCTCAATTCCTCTTTTGGGGTCAAATGCCGTGCAAGAGATGTCTACATGGAAAGTGAAAAATATTGATTTTAGATTTCTTGTGTTTAAAGCATCAGTTGATATTTTTGCAAAAGAACTTTTTGTCCTGACCAACACCATTGAGTTCTTTATGTAGGCTTTTGAGAATCATTGCAAAGAGATTTTAATGGATTATTAATCAACTTCTTTGTGATCTACTTGCACAACATGAGAGAGTTCAATTTCATCGAAATCAAAACCATGAACTTGCATTTATGTTCATTTTGAAGCGATATCTTTGGACTTTGGCCATTTGTGTGTATGCGCATGCACAGGGTCGTATTTGCAAGTCTGTCTCGTATTGGCCCAGTTTGCCAAGATCGCATTTATTCCGAGTTGCCGAATCGTACAGTCTAGGCTTAATAGATTGAATTAGTGCCATATCATTGATAATGAATTAATAACATTCCATACGACGCATGGAAAAATTTAATATTTTAGTTTAAGTGAAATAAAAATGTGAACAGAACAATTACAAACAAAGCATTTCGTTCATGAACATTTTATTTGGAAAACAAAGCAATAAGAAGCAAAGCTACTGATTAGATGCTTATTCAAACTTATATTACCGAGACTCCTCGTTGTTCAATCAAATCATACCATAAACACTATATTTAATCGATTGCAAACAGACTCATCTCCTGTTGGGCTGTTTCATTTCGCTTGTTGGTAGCTGTGCATATATACTTTTCATTGAAGTCAGTTACAGGGTAAAGCTGGTACTCGGAGAAAATAGACCAGTCGTTCTTGAAGGTGTAAAGAGGTTCCACCAGTTGCCCATCACTGACTCTCTTCACCTCAACCTTCTCAACCTCCCCTCCAAATCCGTCGCAAAGGAAATCACAGTGAGAGTCAATGCAGGAGACCTGGCTGCGGCCATTCAGAAGGAATGTGACCCCGATGAAGTTATCTGGAAATGGACCAGGGCTATCAACCTGCTTTATAGCAAAGTGGGTTCCCCTGAACACCTGCATATCTGCATTTGAATACTGGATCATTGCCACTACTAGACCTTCTTGTGACGCCAACGTAAGCATTGTTGAGACTTCTTGCTGGTTTCCTCTGATTTCTGTTGTTATAGGACTCATGTATCTGCCAAAGACTCGACCATCAAACGTTGTTGCTCTTTCCAGGATCGGTGTGTTTCTGTTGTGGTCAATGAAGTTGAAAAACCACAAATATCTTTCAAGGGTGAAACCGCTTGGAAGGTTGTTGTACCGAAGACGAAGAGTGAAACTTTGACCGGGTGTGTAGTTGATTATGTTTCCGCCAACAGGTGCAAGATCTACTTCCGGGATTTCCTTGTCCCCGACAAATTTCTGAATAATGTAATAAGCCGTGGTATCGTTGAGAACCAGCGCCATTGTTACTTTATCTTCAGGAGTTGTTTGGGTAAGGGTGGACTCCCCTAGACCTGAGAGTTCATTGTAGCTAGAGGCGATCTCGGCATCATTCTCTCTGGTGTCTGAAGTTAAAACAGTCTTTTATTCTCCTGGGCGATGAATTAAGCTTTAATGACCAATAAGTTTCATAACATGTTTAATAAACCTTGATAATCCTTATTGTTCTAAATGACACAAAATTTCATGAGGACTTATGCAAAAATAGGACAAAGATAGTAACTGCTGTGAGAGAATTCAAATATTTTCGATATCAAATGTTAAATTATAAATAAATAATAATAAGACATCAATTTGTATTTACATAGCGGTTACAGATTGATAGTTACACATTTTTGTTGTACATCCTATCTACTCAAATGGGTAGTACTTATGTACACCAAAATAGGTTAGGTAATCGATATAAAGTTGTGTTTGAAACAAATCATCTGAATGTGAAATAAAATGAGTGGCTAACGTGGGAAGTCTAGCTTGATGGTGATGAGAGCTGATATGGTTGACTTAAAGGTAGAAATCCTTAATGTTTATTGGAGTTATACTAACAGTATCTCCCGTTTGCAGTCCCCCACAGAACAACGGGTGACCTGGATGCAGCATAGCTCAGAGTGTACCTATGTCCTTGACCTTGCTGAGTTCCAGTGATTCTTATTCGTCGCAGCTCTGATCCAATTACCGTGCTTGTCTGAAATACAATAAAACGTCGACCATTTAAGTAAAAGTCGTTTTGTTGGCTTGAGTTTATAAATAGTTAAATCATATGTGTATTCTTGTCATTAGATTTTTTCCTAATTGTCTTATCTAGAATTCAGTCTGGTAATTAGAAACTGTTCTGGGGTACAAAAATTTCTAAATATTGAATATGTCCCATTAGAGATCTTTCCTTCCACAAGGTCTCAATGCAGTTCATTGCCTGCCATGTTGCTGTCACCAGTTACCGCTGACAAAATAGATCCAATCAATTTGCTGTGTTTAAATAGCGCCGGTTCAGCGGCGATCATGTTTAACTTAATAAGTAGAGGGAATTCAAGGGCAATGTTTTGGCCAACAAATGACCTATATGCGCCATTGTCATAGAGTAGGATTTCAACCCCTAGACAAATTCCCACTATTTTCCCCCGGAGAAATATGTCTATATAGCTCGTTTTCCGCTTTAGGGTCAGTTTTCCCCCCTCTACTATAACATGATAATGAGAAAATAAGCTTTATACCATCAGTTGAACAGTTGGAAGTACAAATGAATCAACCTTATGATCTTATGAAACCTCCTTTATGTTAACAATGAGGAACTTCACTATAACATGATAGTTTAGAGAAAATATGTGTGTATTATTACGTTACCATTCACTTTTCAAATACTTGTTTAAGTAAGTTTTCTGTAGGTTTGCTGTTGAAAAATAAAATCGTCTCATTGAAATTGAAGTTTTCACTCATTCATCCGACTGAAGAGAAAATGGTCACAGGTTCGAATTACGAGAGCGTCATAATAACTAAGAACAAACATTAAAAATATGTACATATCCTAAGTTTACTTTTAAAGTTCTCGGTGTAGAACGCAAAGGTTATAACTTTTTAGTTTGGCAATTATTAGACATGTTTCATTCGATTAAGAATGGTTTATGGAACAAGTTAACTAACTAGGATAACTTTTACCACGTACAAAATACAGAATGGAAGGGTTAAAACAATATTCTTGTTACATTGATGTCAGGTAATATTATCAATATAATACAGAAATGGTAGAAAATATTTACAGAGCAAATAAAACAGATAAAACGTTCGCTGTTTAACAGAAATTGCTCAATTAAAAATCATGTAGAAAATAATTTAAGTTAAAATAATTGTGCAATGTGCTACTTTTTTAGCGTTTGAAAAGTAAATAATTGTAAATAAATGAATTAGTTCATAAGACACGAAGCTTGGAGACGGAATCAGCACTCTTCAATACAACAAACACTGAGCAAGGAGTTTAAAATCATGTGGCATTACAAAATGTACAGTGGACAGTGTAAAAGGACAGTGGTTGAGTTTAGCCCTTATGATCCTAAAGTCTTCAATTTATAGGAGGGAAATCTGACTATAAAGCGGAAAATTGGCTATATAGTGGATTTTCCTGGTAGGAAATATTACTATATAGTATGCATGGCTATATAGTCAGTTTTCCGGGGAAAATTCTGCTATATAGCCAGTTTTCCGGGGGAAATTCTGCTATATAGCCAGTTTTCCGGGGGAAAATTTGTCTAGGGGGAAATCCTACTCTCTGACGCCAACATTAGATAACATTAACAATCATTAAAATATCAATTTAAAATTCATTGCGTACGGAATCTAACAGAGTATGTTGAATGTCACCATGGTTTTCTCCAAGAATAGCCCTCAGATTGAATGTACTTGATCTTGATGGCACAACCACTTAAAGTTCCGACTTCACGATAGATAATATGAGCCTCACACTCAATTGAATAAAAATTACAGCGATTCTTAGCGTGATTAGTAACTTTAGGACACAAGTTGTGCATATGTCTGGCATTGGTGCCATGATCCCAGTCACATTGCCACAGTTGACAAATTTCTTTATGTGAAGGGGGCGGGATAGCGCAGTGGTTAGCGTGTTCGGCTTCGGATCAGGAGGTCTGTGGTTCTAATCCCGCCAGGGGCTCGGCAACTTTGTCTGCAGTAGAGAACTGTTCTACACGCAGTCAGGTTTGGGTGCAATGCCACACTGAATTTCAGTGCAGTACCACCCATGGTTGCTAGTTCCAGCCGATGCTCGCAGGTTTCACCGCAATGCATAATCACATTAGTGTTGCGGGCTTTCTCCCTGCAATAATACTAGCAGCCGCGATATAAGTGAAATACTCTTGAAAGCGGCGATAAACCCGAGATCACCTCACCTCATCTCACCTCTTTATGTATAACAGAGAAGTAATGTATTTGAATTGGCAAATTAGCAAAACCGTTGACTTGTAAGAACGACCTTGGCAAGTTGATTTGCTCTCTCGTTTCCACCGAGAACTACAGAACCCATACAACATCACAACTTATATACTTGTTATTGAATAAGGGGTAAAATAAATCACTTCATTGGCCTTTTACTGATTGAAGAGTTTGAAGCGGCTAAGGAATCTGTAAGTCCAAGGCAATGCTTTTAAAATTGCTGTTAATTCTGCCTCAAAAATAGATATATGGTCGTGTAGCCTGTACACTTCGGGAAAATCTAGTTATGGAAAATGAAGTCACACACAAACACAGCCAAAAACCTGACGAAGAGGAAATCCAGGGTAAATTGAATTCGTACCACAATATTTTAGTTCTATTCCTCAACTGTTAACAGACTGATCTAGAATTCATCTAGAAAAATTAAAATTTAAAAATGTTAAATTTGAGAGAATTAAAATCGCTAACATTTTCTTTTATATCTTTGTTTTTAGTTATTGTTTATTCATTTATTATGTTTTTACGTATTTTCATTTAAATGGTGTTTGAAAATTAGTTCCATCGTTTTACATTAGTACACTTTCTCCACGATATTTGCTGAAATAAAATTAACACTGGTGATTACCTTGAATATTATTTGTTACATGTTAGTGGCTTTTGAAAGTCATTGGCTTTACATTAAAATGTTTGATGTGATCGATGAATCTATCTTGTCATGCTTATGAACTATTGATAACCAGACATATATAACACCCTCATTTATTACACTAGGTGAATAAATAAAGATATAAAGACTGTAAAATTTCCAGAGCATAGTCTGTTTTCAAATCAATCGAGTTATACTCACAGCAGTAGATGGTCCCTCAAGGCACTCACCCCGTTAAAGGATTTTCAATAGTTCATACTTTTTCAATTACACATTAGCTCAGGCAAAATACATTTTAGGTGGCACATATATAGAGGATATTTTATAAATGTCCAAGACATACTATGTGTATGACACGAGTTCCTAAATATTAGCATTTCCCGAGCGAGAGCGTAGTATGGCATTGGCATGAATAAGTCCGAAAACCTACTTCTCAGTATAGGCGGACTATCCGCCGCCGACCCATATAGATTTTGACGTCATATGTGAACCGTGACCTCAAAGTACAGTTTTTAACGTGACGTCACAATGAAAAAATGATATTTTTGCAACATATGAAAAATATGAACCTCGGTATGACTGTCCTCGTAGGTAATAAAAGATGATATCTGCACAAGGCCTTTTTAGTGTGAACACCTTTCAATTATATGAGGGATATGGAAATTAACCAAATTATTTAACCTTAAACACATCCTTTATTTATGTAAAAAGGTTGCCTTTCTTTGATATGTGTTTCCCCTAAAATGGCTAAAACTGCAATTTCACCAAAAAACAAAATAATAGCAATTCATGAAAAATTTCTATGATATAAGTTCAGAATCAAGATTGTATTAGAATATATACTTACACATCCAACCACCACTGCCAACACAAACGTCAAACCTTCCATATCTCTATTCAAACCGTCAACTGCATGAATAACTCTCAGCTGAAAGTCGTTCTCATTTCATAAGCAGACAAATTGTATCCTGTAATTTCGACTAATTTCCCCTAGATTATGTTATTACAGTTATATAACTGGACGTAAAACGGAACTAGCATTTTCCAAAAAATAATGTCTTAAAACTTCTCTCTTATAAACAATTGTTGCTGCCAAATATATTATCTTCAGAAGGTTAAAAATGCATTACGTTACTAATGATACTAAAATTATTTCGAATATCAAGCTTAAAATTACTGGGGCAATTTGTTTTAGAACACCTTAAATAATTTAAGGTAGGGGAATGAAATAAAGAATTTAAAAAAAACCCCACTGATATATTGAGTCAATCCATCCCAAAGGCCGTTGAAAAGACAATAAAATGATGGAAATCGAACAACGATGCAATCAAAGTTAAACGTCAGCCTTAATAAAATATCTTTCCATAGTTCTTAATTTTTTCTTTATTAATGTCAATTTGCATTATAATAGTTTACAACCTGTTAACACAATCAACCACAGTATACTTTCCTCTGGCTTTAGATTAGGAACCAGATTTGAGAAGTTTTATATGCTTTGGGTCTAAGTGCACTTATTCTCGATGTTAACAAAACCTTGATGTCAAACCTTTGACTATTATCCTTTAGCAGAACCGATAAGCAAACCTTAATCATTAGTTTGTATTTTTGTATGTTTGAGTTATTGGTAGGGCTTTTGTGAATGTCGAAAGGGTTGTATATTTAAAAAGCAACTCCGCAAGTTTTCACATATGTCATTTGATTGAGAAGTACCCACTGCTAGGAAGTTAAAGTATCATTTTAAACCAATCGACGTTGTAAAGTAACATTAAGGAGGTTTAAAAGTGTTTAAACGTTATGTTTAAAACCTAATTAAAGCATACAGAATGACAGTTAAGGTAATTTTTTTATCAAACAGGCGGAGAGCATTTTCACAACTACAACATCACTTGTTGCCTCAATCTACTCATGGGTAATCACCAGAAACAAACAGGAGGTCTAGACAAGGCCAGTCTTCCTGTAATTTCCATCAATTATGGCCAATTATATTTGTAACACTAATATTATGATTACAGTTAAACGTTAGATTTCGTAATGCTTTCAAAGCTGAATTGCTGGCATTAAAATTGACACGTCAGATTATAAGATGTCGAAACCTTGACAAAGATTCATCGAAATAAGGTCATTATTAGTTCAATGTTAAAATTAACTACAATTATGTATAAGTTAAATCATGCCTGAAACTGTCCAAATGTTGCTAATTATCCGGGGTCTTGTTGAAAAAACAATATTTTTTTAAATTTGCCTCAGGCGTTAATTTGCAAACAAAAATGTACAGTTTCCTCTTACAAATTTAGGTTTATGCCAGGTGTACGTGATGTATATATGTATAAATAATGGGAATTGACAACAAAAATTAATCCAAAAGGGCTTCTTAGTTTCGAGTAATGATCAAACTGTTGAAAAGATGAAAGAAAAATTACCCAAAACAAACAAATAAAAAAGTGCATGACTAAATTGTAATTCAAATGAAAAGCTTTGTAATGATAAAAACAACGCATTGTTCAAAAATAATCAGTTGTTTTATATAAATTATTAAACACAAATACACAGGTGAGGTCAGAGATCAAAGAAGGTAATAAATATGGTAAAAAGTAATCAATGCCCCGCAAGACGTCATCGATTTACTCTACAGAATCTTAAGAAACAGTACAAGGGCCTATTTATTTTGTTTATCAAAGTTTTGACGTGAAATTTGATAATTGATTTTGCATTTCTATTCCTGATCTTTTAACAGAAACAATCGAAAAAGGTGTGTGCGGTCAAAACCTTGATGGAGAGTCAATACGGTCAATATTTTTACTTCAATTTTATTCCTTGGAATCCTGAAGATTTTAACTTCCGGTTGTGCATGAGAGACCATAGACGTGCTTTTGGTGGGCTCCAGTCACTGATCCTAAATCGTTAACTAACATGTTAACTAACATAAGTGGGTCAATACACGTGAATCATCAACGTTCATGTGAAAATACAGTTTGTCTGCATTCGTTTTTAAATGAATATTGACTTTTCCAGACGAGTTAACCAAACACTCTGGATCAAGTTCTTCGTATGAGGAATTAGTACTCTCAGATGAACAAAGGCTTGCAACTGGTATGGACAACATGAAGATTGACAGTCATTGATAGTGTCTGTAAAGTAAGAAATATCTTCTCTAACTACTGACGTTGAAAACTTTAAGCTTCGTGTTGGTGCACACGACACGGAAATACAACTGATCAAAGATGATGGAGAAGCAGTTCCTGCTTAAAGAGCAACTGTAACGTTGACATTAAAGTCAACAAAAGAACTCGTCAGAAAAAGTAGTTTGTAACAGACCCTTAATTTAGGACTGAATGACAAACATGATTTTTAAAAATCGGTGTATGTTTTAATGTCACCAGATGTATAACTATTAGGAATAAATGATAAATAAATAGTGTACAATTTCCGCGACATCATTGAGATTAACAGCTAGTTAAAAGTATATAGAAAAGTATTACAAGGTTGTTATAACATTTTTAAATCTCCTTTAATCATTCAAAAACACCTTACTGTACAAAATGCTATTAAGCATTAAATTTTCAACTCTGTACCACGTTAATAATATGTGTGTCAATGCATTACATCATTTATTTTAGAGTTTAATCACTTTTCATTGCTTTATGCAACTGAAGAACGATTTGAGAAACAGTGTATAGCGATTAAAATGCTTAATTAAATATATTTTAGGTGAATTAATGAAACTTCTGAGGTGTTACCTAAGAGAGTAAAACATTTTGAAGACATATATGTTTTTATTGAATTTTTGGAAAAATAAGTTTGACACACCAAAATTATTTTGATTCCAGGCGAGAGAAAGTCGTTGCAAGCCTTTGCTCACTTCGTTTGCACATAGGGAATACTGGTTATTTCATATCTGTGCACAAAACAATTTGACTATTTTGTTCATTATTGTAAATCACGAAGAAGGGGTATTCTATAGACAAGCTTTGCTATGTGTGCCTTTCAAAACACTCATCTTGGACAATTTGAAGCTTACTACATAGGCGAGATTTCAACAATTTGGCTCGTTTAAAACGTCGGACAGCAAAGACGCGTCAACAATATTAATGGTAAGTATAGTTCATTATGACATCGTAAGCTATTGGTTCCTAAGCTTAAAGGGACAGTAGCACGTTTTTAGGGGGAATATAAGGTGTTGTCAGGAAACTGAAAATTAATGGTTCCAATTGAAAGACAATGTATTTAAACTAAATGGAGCAGTAATAATTCAAATATATATATTGTTAAGTTTAGCCATGCGATTCCTTTTTCTTACTCAAAATGAATTAAAGGTGTTCACACAAAAATGGCCGCCAATGGATTTCATGTGAATCTTCAAACTTTGTCCTCTGACTATGGATGATTGACTTGTTCAATGAGATTTTTGACACTGTCAATATAATACATTTAACATTAACTTACAATTATCAGTGAAAATTTTAAAATATAAAGTTATCAAAAAACGTGCTACTGCCCCTTTAAATGCCGAACATTCTGACCAAAAGACATTTGAAATTGCGATTTATGTGTTTCAACAGCCACAAAATTAAAGTATGTGTTCCTAGAGAATGAAATCGTGTATTCTTCACAAGACATATGCTTATCGACTACATTTAAAGACATTTCTGTCCGGTAAAAGAACTTCGTTTTTGATGATGTTGAAAACAGTGTTGCGTTTCTTTTGGACAGAATTTAACTTTTTGAATACACTGAAGAATAAAATATCATTGATCTATGGAGAGAAAATAACCCTCTATTAAAACGATATACATATAAGAAAAAAACTAAACAATCATAAAAGTAAAATCAGACTTTTTTCTCTTATCTAGAAGTTTTGAAAATTCTACAATAAATTCAGGCATAGGTCCAAGCTGTAGATTAGAGCACTCGTTTCAATGGATTACTTTAAAATTCAATGATTTAGAGAAAGGTCCAGGGTTTTGAAAAGCGAAAGTAATAACATTTTTACAGGCAAAACACATTTCATTGATAGTGGATACTAAACGACCTTCCATTTAATATTATTTCTCTTAAACGAGATAATGGAGGTGTATAAAACGAGCGAAAGCAAGTTTGATTCCAAATCATTCATTCAAGTTTAATAAAAATTCGAAAAATTTCGAAAACAGTATTTGTTTAGTTGATTGGAATTTCATTGTGGATGTTCTTGTGTTTTTTTAATTTTAGGGAAATGTTAAAAACATTGGTCAGAACACCGTTTTTCCATAGACCTTACTTTGTTTTGGTAAACGGATTTTTAGATCTGATTTTCATACCACAGACCAATGGTCGGGGGTATATAGTAATACCAATGATTCCGTCCGTCCTTCCATCTGTCTGTCCGTCTGTCCGAGGACATTTTTTTGTCCGACCTATTTCGAAAAAACTGTTTATCTGATTGTTTTCAAATTTTGTACATGTATTCTACCCTACTAGGAGGGGTGCAGTGCAAAATCACAGCAAATTTCGTTAATATTTGCATTTTTTTTACAAATTTCCACGTTTTGAACTTAGTCATTTTCCAATAACAGATTTGTCCAACCTATTACGGGGAAAACTATTCATCTGATGCTGTTCACATTTTGCATGTGTCTTCTTCCATACTAGGAGCGATGCAGTGCCAAATCAAAACTAAAATTGATAAGTTTGTTTTCTTATTTTTGTTTTAACAAAGTTCCATTTTTGCTTAGTCATTTTTCCATCAAAATTTCTCCAAACTTTAGAAGAAGAACTATTCATTCATTGTATTTCCAATTTTGTACATGCACTCTACCTCACAAGGCAGTAGGTAATGTCACTTAAGAACCAATTTTGTTAATATTTAGTTTGTCTAACTGATTTCAGAAAACTATTTACCCTATTCTTGTCATATTTTAAATATTTCTTTTAACTTGTCCTGACCAACACCATTGAGTTCTTTATGCAGGCTTTTGAGAATCATTGCAAAGAGATTTTAATGGATTATTAATCAACTTCTTTGTGATCTACTTGCACAACATGAGAGAGTTCAATTTCATCGAAATCAAAACCATGAACTTGCATTTATGTTAATTTTGAAGCGATATCTTTGGACTTTGGCCATTTGTGTGTATGCGCATGCACAGGGTCGTATTTGCAAGTCTGTCTCGTATTGGCCCAGTTTGCCCAGATCGCATTTATTCCGAGTTGCCGAATCGTACAGTCTAGGCTTAATAGATTGAATTAGTGCCATATCATTGATAATGAATTAATAACATTCCAAACGACGCATGGAAAAATTTAATATTTTAGTTTAAGTGAAATAAAAATGTGAACAGAACAATTACAAACAAAGCATTTCGTTCATGAACATTTTATTTGGAAAACAAAGCAATAAGAAGCAAAGCTACTGATTAGATGCTTATTCAAACTTATATTACCGAGACTCCTCGTTGTTCAATCAAATCATATCATAAACACTATATTTAATCGATTGCAAACAGACTCATCTCCTGTTGGGCTGTTTCATTTCGCTTGTTGGTAGCTGTGCATATATACTTTTCATTGAAGTCAGTTACAGGGTAAAGCTGGTACTCGGAGAAAATAGACCAGTCGTTCTTGAAGGTGTAAAGAGGTTCCACCAGTTGCCCATCACTGACTCTCCTCACCTCAACCTTCTCAACCTCCCCTCCAAATCCGTCGCAAAGGAAATCACAGTGAGAGTCAATGCAGTAAACCTGGTTGCCGCCATGGAGAAGGGTTGTGACCCCGATGAAGTTATCTGGAAATGGACCAGGGCTATCAACCTGCTTTATAGCAAAGTTGGTTCCCCTGAACACCTGCATATCTGCATTTGAATATTGGATCATTGCCACTACTAGACCTTCCTGGGACGCCAACTTAAGCATGGTCGAGACTTCATGGTAGTTTCCTCTGGTTTCTGTTGTTATAGGACTCATGTATCTACCATAGACTGGACCATCAAACGTTGTTGCTTTTTCCAGGATCGGAGTGTTTCTGTCGTGGTCAATGAAGTTGAAAAACCACAAATATCTTTCAAGGGTGAAACCGCTTGGAAGGTTGTCATAACGAAGACGAAGAGTGAAATTGTTTTGACCGGGTGTGTAGTTGATTATGTTACTGGGTATAGGTGCAAGATCTACTTCCGGGAATTCCTTGTCCCCGACAAATTTCTGAATAATGTAATAAGCCGTGGTATCGTTGAGGACCAGTGCCATTGTTACTTTATCTTCAGGAGTTGTTTGGGTAAGGGTGGACTCCCCTAGACCTGAACGTTCATTGTAGCTAGAGGCGATCTCGGCATCATTCTCTCTGGTGTCTGAAGTTAAAACAGTCTTTTAGTCTCCTGGGCGATGAATTAGGCTTTAATGACCAATAAGTTTCATAACATGTTTAATAAACCTTGATTACCCTTCTGGTTCTAAATGACACAAAATTTCATGAGGACTTATGCAAACAAAGGGCGAAGAACTCCTGTGAGAGAATTCAAATATTTTCGGCACAAAATGTTAAATGAAAATTAAATTATTGATAAATGGAAGTTTTTCCTACACTCAAAACAACTAACATTTGAAGACATCAATCTGTATTTACACAGTGGTTACATATTGATAGTTACATATTTTTGTTGTATATTCTATCTTAATGGGTAGCCCTTACTTACCAAAATACACATTGGTTAGGTATTGTATTGTTTATTTGCATAAAGTATGTAGGCCATAGGCCCATGATACAGATGAATATAATACATGTATGTGTTACAGAGAATTATTTCTTAATTGCATTGCTCTAACAATAAAAGTGGCTAACAGCTGAATTGTATGTGGGTTACATGAACACAGGAGAGCACAAAACTTGTGTCTGCTTGGGAATTGCCAATATCTTTTTGGAATTAATTCATTCCTTAAATTATCATAATAATTGCATATTAAAATAAAGTGATATTCATCTTCTATATAATTACACTTACATACATTACATGTTCTTTCATTCCTAGGTTCCTTAATATACTGTGATCTACCATTGGTTAGGTAATCGATATAAAGTTATGTTTGAAACAAATCATCTGAATTTGAAATAAAATCAGTGGCTAACGTTAGAAGTCTTGAGGTTGATAAAAACTGATATGGTTGACTCAGAGAGATAGGCCTTTAGGTTTATTGGAGTCAATACAGTGTAGTTATACGAACAGTATCTCCCGTTTGCAGTCCCCCACAGAACCACGGGTGACCTGAATGCAGCATAGGTCAGAGTGTACCGATGTCCTTGACCTTGCTGAGTTCCAGTGATTCTTATTGGTAGCAGCTCTGATCCAATCACCGTGCTTGTCTGAAATACAATAAAACGTCGACCATTAAAGTCAAAGTCATCGAGGATCAGTTTTGCTGGCTTGAATTTATAAATTAATTGAATCATATACATGTATTCTTGTTATAAGATTATATCTAAGTTTCTTATCTAGAATTCAGTCTGGTTATTAGGAACTGTTCTTGGGTACAAAAATATTAAACGTGTCCTATCAGAGAGCTTTCCCTCCAGAAGATCTGAATGCAGTCCATTGCCTCCCATGTTGCTGTCACCAGTTAGCGCTGACAAAACCAAGTGATCAGCAAACCAATCAAATAGCGCCGGTTCAACGGCGATCATGTATAACCAAATAAGTAGAGGGCATTAAATAGCATTATAAATCATTATAATAGAAATTAAAAATTCAAGTGAAATCACAATTGCCCGTATTGCGTACGAAATCTAAAAGAGTCACCATACAACAGGTTTTCTCCAAGAATAGTCCTCAGATCGAAGGGACTTGATCTTGATGACACCACCACTTAAAGTTCTTCACGGTAGATACTATGACCCTCACACTCAATTAAATAATGAAAAACAGTTTCTGCACAATCGCCAGGACAGTCATGACACATAGGAATTTTGTCCTAGTCTAAAATATGTTTGTATGCACATAAGCCACCGTGCTACGAATTCATCTCCTCGGTTTTGACGGCGAATCTTTGCGTGATAAGTAACTTTAGGACATAACTTATACACATTTCTGGCATTGGTGCCATCATCCCAGTCACATTGCCACAATTGACACATTGCTTTATGTATAACAGAGAAGTAATGTATTTGAATTGGCAAAATAGCAAAAGTTGACCTGTGCTTTCTTTAAGAGCGAACTTGGCAAGTTGATTATCTCTCTCGTTACAACCGAGAACTACGTTACCCATACAATATCACAACTCATACACGTTATTGAATGAGGTGTAAAAGATATCACTTCGTTGGCCTTTCACTCATGATTGAAGAGCTTGAAAGCGGCTAAGCAATTTGTAAGTCCGAAGCAAATGCTTTTAAACTTGCTTTTAATTCTGCCTCAAAATAGATATATGGTAGTGTAGCCTGTACACTTCGGGAAAATCGAGTGATGGAAAAGGAATTGACGCACAGACACGCCCAGAAACCTGACGAAGAGGAAATCCAGGGTAGAGTAAGTTCTGTCCCTCAACTCTAAACAGACTGATCTAGAATTCATCTAGAAATCATATGTCATATGTTCATATGTATATCATTTCTGCAAATAAAACATTGTTAGTCCCCCCATATCCACGCTAATATTAAATTTGAGAGGACTAAAATCGCTAACATTTTCCTTTGCGTCTTTGTTTTCACTTATTGTATACTCATTTATTTTATTTTTTTAGTATTTTTTTTTAATTAAAAATAGTTTTTTTTAAGAATTCATTCCATCATCTTATATTAGTACACGTTCTCCACGATATATGCTAATAAAATTAACACTGGTGATAACCTTGAATAATTTCGCGTTAAAACCCCTTATTTGTTACATGTTAGTGGCCTTTGAAAGTCATTGCCTGTACATTAAAATGTGTGATGTGATCGACGAATCTATCTTGTCATGCTTATTAACTTTGTTAAGCAGACATATACAGACATATATCACACCTTTATTTATTACACTTGGTGAATAAATAAAGATATAAAGAATGCAAAATCTCCAGAGCATCGTCCGTTTTCAAATCAATCCAGTTATACTCACAGTAGTAGAAGGTCCCTCATGGCACTCACCCCGTTAAAGGATTTTCAATCGATCATATTTCCTAAATTATATATTAGCTCAAACAAAATACATTTTCCAGAGGAATAGAACAAAACCCGATTATCCATTGTCGTAGAACTAGGTGGCACATATACATGTAAGATGATAACTGCATAAGACCATTTTAGTGTGAACACCTTTCGATTATATGAGGGATATGGAAATTAACTAAATCATTTACGTTGAACACATCCTTGTATTAATGTAAAAAGATTGCCTTTCTTTGATATGTGTTTCTCCTATACGGGCGCGTTGCAGTGCCTATGATATGATTGACAAAATTGCAGATTCACAAAAAATATATTTAGCAAATCATTTGGAAACATTTCTATTGATATTAGTTCAAAATCATTTAAAAAGAATGTATTAGAGTATATACTTACACATCCAACCACCACTGCCAACACAAACGTCAAACCTTCCATATCGCTATTCAAACCGGCAACTGCATGAATAACTCTCAACTGAAGGTCGTTCTCAATTACTGAGCAGATTTAAATTGTATCCTGTAATTTCGACTTATATCCCCTCGATTATGTTATTACGGTTGTATGTGGGTGTAAAAGGGCAGTATCATTAAAAAGAATATCATGTCTGAAAATTTCTCTCTTATAAATATTAGTTTCTGCCAAATATTTTATCTTCAGAATGTCAAAGAATCCATTATTAATGATACTAAATTATGGTCAAATATCAAGCTTTTGTGAACACCTTAAATATTTTGAGGTAAGTGGTTGAAATAAAGAAATTTAAAACCTGATGTATCTAGTCAGTTCTTTTAATACTTATAAAACACTGATAACTTTGGAATGGTCTGAATCAGATAACAGCAAAGGTCAAAATACACTACCCAAACAGCGATACTGAGTGCCAAACAGCCATGTGTAGATGTGAAACATCTCTCTATGCTTGTATATATCCATCCTAAAGGCCATTGATAAGGCAATAACGTACGATCGAATACGAACAACGATCAAACCTAACTTACACGTGAGCCTGAATAAAATATCTGTCAATCTTCTTTTATTCATTTTTGATATTTTCAAAAATAAATATCCTTTGCCTGATATTGAGTTACTGATAAGGTTTTTGTGAAGCAGTGAAGAACTTTGAAAGAGTTTTATTTTTAAAGAGCAACTCCGCGAGTTTTCACATATGTCATTTAAATTGAGAAATATCCACTGTTACATGAAGTTAAAGTATCATTTTAAGCCAATCGACGTTGTATAGTAACATTAAGGAGATTTAAAGTTGTTTGAATGTCATTTTTAAAACCTCATTAAAGCAGTCCGAATGGCAGTTGCGGTAGTGTTTTTATTAAACAGGCGGAGAGCATTTTCATAACATCACTTGTTGCCTCAATCTACTCATGGGTAATCACCAGAAACAAACAGGAGGTCTAGACAAGGCCAGTCTTCCTGTCATTTCCATCAATTATGGCCAATCATATTTGTAACACTAATATTATGATTATGGTTAAACGTTAGATTTCATAATGCTATCAAAGCTGAATTGCTGGCATTAAAATTGACACGTCAGATTATAAGATGTCGAAACCTTGACAAAGATTCATCGAAATAAGGTCATTATTAGTTCAATGTTAAAATTAACTACAATTATGTATAAGTTAAATCATGCCTGAAACTGTCCAAATGTTGCTAATTATCCGGGGTCTTGTTGAAAAAACAATATTTTTTTAAATTTGCCTCAGGCGTTAATTTGCAAACAAAAATGTACAGTTTCCTCTTACAAATTTAGGTTTATGCCAGGTGTACGTGATGTATATATGTATAAATAATGGGAATTGACAACAAAAATTAATCCAAAAGGGCTTCTTAGTTTCGAGTAATGATCAAACTGTTGAAAAGATGAAAGAAAAATTACCCAAAACAAACAAATAAAAAAGTGCATGACTAAATTGTAATTCAAATGAAAAGCTTTGTAATGATAAAAACAACGCATTGTTCAAAAATAATCAGTTGTTTTATATAAATTATTAAACACAAATACACAGGTGAGGTCAGAGATCAAAGAAGGTAATAAATATGGTAAAAAGTGATCAATGCCCAGCAAGACGTCATCGATTAACTCTACAGAATCTTAAGAAACAGTACAAGGGCCTATTTATTTTGTTTATCAAAGTTTTGACGTGAAATTTGATAATTGATTTTGCATTTCTATTCCTGATCTTTTAACAGAAACATGCGAAAAAGGTGTGTGCGGTCAAAACCTTGATGGAGAGTCAATACGGTCAATATTTTTACTTCAATTTTATTCCTTGAAATCCTGAAGATTTTAACTTCCGGTTGTGCATGAGAGACCATAGACGTGCTTTTGGTGGGCTCCAGCCACTGATCCTAAATCGTTAACTAACATGTTAACTAACATAAGTGGGTCAATACACGTGAATCATCAACGTTCATGTGAAAATACAGTTTGTCTGCATTCGTTTTTAAATGAATATTGACTTTTCCAGACGAGTTAACCAAACACTCTGGATCAAGTTCTTCGTATGAGGAATTAGTACTCTCAGATGAACAAAGGCTTGCAACTGGTATGGACAATATGAAGATTGACAGTCATTGATAGTGTCTGTAAAGTAAGAAATATCTTCTCTAACTACTGACGTTGAAAACTTTAAGCTTCGTGTTGGTGCACACGACACGGAAATACAACTGATCAAAGATGATGAAGAAGCAGTTCCTGCTTTAAAGAGCAACTGTAACGTTGACATTAAAGTCAACAAAAGAACTCGTCAGAAACAGTAGTTTGTAACAGGCCCTTAATTTAGGACTGAATGACAAACATGATTTTAAAAATCGGTGTATGTTTTAATGTCACCAGATGTATAACTATTAGGAATAAATGATAAATAAATAGTGTACAATTTCCGCCACATCATTGAGATTAACAGCTAGTTAAAAGTATATAGAAAATTATTACAAGGTTGTTATAACATTTTTAAATCTCCTTTAATCATTCAAAAACACCTTACTGTACAAAATGCTATTAAGCATTAAATTTTCAACTCTGTACCACGTTAATAATATGTGTGTCAATGCATTACATCATTTATTTTAGAGTTTAATCACTTTTCATTGCTTTATGCAACTGAAGAACGATTTGAGCGATTAAAATGCTTAATTAAATATATTTTAGGTGAATTAATGAAACTTCTGAGGTGTTACCTAAGAGAGTAAAACATTTTGAAGACATATATGTTTTTATTGAATTTTTGGAAAAATATGTTTGACACACCAAAATTATTTTGATTCCAGGCGAGAGAAAGTCGTTGCAAGCCTTTGCTCACTTCGTTTGCACATAGGGAATACTGGTTACTTTCATATCTGTGCACAAAACAATTTGACTATTTTGTTCATTATTGTAAATCACGAAGAAGGGGTATTCTATAGACAAGCTTTGCTATGTGTGCCTTTCAAAACACTCAACTTGGACAATTTGAAGCTTACTACACAGGCGAGATTTCAACAATTTGACTCGTTTAAAACGTCTGACAGCAAAGACGCGTCAACAATATTAATGGTAAGTATAGTTCATTATGACATCGTAAGCTATTGGTTCTAAGCTTAAATGCCGAACATTCTGTCCAAAAGACATTTGAAATTGCGATTTATGCACCCCGCGTGTGTTTCAACAGCCACAAAATTAAAGCATGTGTTCCTAGAGAATGAAATCGTGTATTCTTCACAAGACATATGCTTATCTACTAAAATTTAAAGACATTTCTGTCCGGTAAAAGAACTTCGTTTTTGATGATGTTGAAAACAGTGTTGCGTTTCTTTTGGACAGAATTTTACTTTTTGAATACACTGAAGAATAAAATATCATTGATCTATGGAGAGAAAATAACCCTCTATTAAAACGATATACATATAAGAAAAAAACTAAACAATCATAAAAGTAAAATCAGACTTTTTTCTCTTATCTAGAAGTTTTGAAAATTCTACAATAAATTCAGGCATAGGTCCAAGCTGTAGATTAGAGCACTCGCTTCAATGGATTACTTTAAAATTCAATGATTTAGAGAGAGGTCCAGGGTTTTGAAAAGCGAAAGTAATAACATTTTTACAGGCAAAACACATTTCATTAATAGTGGATACTAAACGACCTTCCATTTAATATTATTTCTCTTAAACGAGATAATGGAGGTGTATAAAACAAGCGAAAGCAAGTTTGATTCCAAATCATTCATTCAAGTTTAATAAAAATTCGAAAAATTTCGAAAACAGTATTTGTTTAGTTGATTGGAATTTCATTGTGGAGGTTCTTGTGTTTTTTTTAATTTTAGGGTAATGTTAAAAACATTGGTCAGAACACCGTTTTTCCATAGACCTTACTTTGTTTTGGTAAACGGATTTTTAGATCTGATTTTTATACCACAGACCAATGGTCGGGGGTATATAGTAATACCAATGATTCCGTCCGTCCTTCCATCTGTCTGTCCGTCTGTCCGAGGACATTTTTTTGTCCGACCTATTTCGAAAAAACTGTTTATCTGATTGTTTTCAAATTTTGTACATAGTTTTGTACAAGTTACATAGTAATGGTCATTTTGTATGAAAAGACTTTGTTCGAACAATTGCAGAAATTCATTCATTCTTCTCAATTCCTCTTTTGGGGTCAAATGCCGTGCAAGAGATGTCTACATGGAAAGTGAAAAATATTGATTTTAGATTTCTTGTGTTTAAAGCATCAGTTGATATTTTTGCAAAAGAACTTTTTGTCCTGACCAACACCATTGAGTTCTTTATGCAGGCTTTTGAGAATCATTGCAAAGAGATTTTAATGGATTATTAATCAACTTCTTTGTGATCTACTTGCACAACATGAGAGAGTTCAATTTCATCGAAATCAAAACCATGAACTTGCATTTATGTTCATTTTGAAGCGATATCTTTGGACTTTGGCCATTTGTGTGTATGCGCATGCACAGGGTCGTATTTGCAAGTCTGTCTCGTATTGGCCCAGTTTGCCCATATCGCATTTATTCCGAGTTGCCGAATCGTACAGTCTAGGCTTAATAGATTGAATTAGTGCCATATCATTGATAATGAATTAATAACATTCCATACGACGCATGGAAAAATTTAATATTTTAGTTTAAGTGAAATAAAAATGTGAACAGAACAATTACAAACAAAGCATTTCGTTCATGAACATTTTATTTGGAAAACAAAGCAATAAGAAGCAAAGCTACTGATTAGATGCTTATTCAAACTTATATTACCGAGACTCCTCGTTGTTCAATCAAATCATATCATAAACACTATATTTAATCGATTGCAAACAGGCTCATCTCCTTTTTGGCTGTTTCATTTCGCTTGTTGGTAGCTGTGCATATATACTTTTCATTGAAGTCAGTTACAGGGTAAAGCTGGTACTCGGAGAAAATAGACCAGTCGTTCTTGAAGGTGTAGAGAGGTTGCACCAGTTGCCCATCACTGACTCTCCTCACCTCAACCTTCTCAACCTCCCCTCCAAATCCGTCGCAAAGGAAATCACAGTGAGAGTCAATGCAGTAAACCTGGTTGCCGCCATGGAGAAGGGTTGTGACCCCGATGAAGTTATCTGGAAATGGACCAGGGCTATCAACCTGCTTTATAGCAAAGTTGGTTCCCCTGAACACCTGCATATCTGCATTTGAATATTGGATCATTGCCACTACTAGACCTTCCTGGGACGCCAACTTAAGCATGGTCGAGACTTCATGGTAGTTTCCTCTGGTTTCTGTTGTTATAGGACTCATGTATCTACCATAGACTGGACCATCAAACGTTGTTGCTTTTTCCAGGATCGGAGTGTTTCTGTCGTGGTCAATGAAGTTGAAAAACCACAAATATCTTTCAAGGGTGAAACCGCTTGGAAGGTTGTCATAACGAAGACGAAGAGTGAAATTGTTTTGACCGGGTGTGTAGTTGATTATGTTACTGGGTATAGGTGCAAGATCTACTTCCGGGAATTCCTTGTCCCCGACAAATTTCTGAATAATGTAATAAGCCGTGGTATCGTTGAGGACCAGCGCCATTGTTACTTTATCTTCAGGAGTTGTTTGGGTAAGGGTGGACTCCCCTAGACCTGAACGTTCATTGTAGCTAGAGGCGATCTCGGCATCATTCTCTCTGGTGTCTGAAGTTAAAACAGTCTTTTAGTCTCCTGGGCGATGAATTTGGCTTTAATGACCAATAAGTTTCATAACATGTTTAATAAACCTTGATTACCCTTCTGGTTCTAAATGACACAAAATTTCATGAGGACTTATGCAAACAAAGGGCGAAGAACTCCTGTGAGAGAATTCAAATATTTTCGGCACCAAATGTTAAATGAAAATTAAATTATTGATAAATGGAAGTTTTTCCTACACTCAAAACAACTAACATTTGAAGACATCAATCTGTATTTACACAGTGGTTACATATTGATAGTTACATATTTTTGTTGTATATTCTATCTTAATGGGTAGCCCTTACTTACCAAAATACACATTGGTTAGGTATTGTATTGTTTATTTGCATAAAGTATGTAGGCCATAGGCCCATGATACAGATGAATATAATACATGTATGTGTTACAGAGAATTATTTCTTAATTGCATTGCTCTAACAATAAAAGTGGCTAACAGCTGAATTGTATGTGGGTTACATGAACACAGGAGAGCACAAAACTTGTGTCTGCTTGGGAATTGCCAATATCTTTTTGGAATTAATTCATTCCTTAAATTATCATAATAATTGCATATTAAAATAAAGTGATATTCATCTTCTATATAATTACACTTACATACATTACATGTTCTTTCATTCCTAGGTTCCTTAATATACTGTGATCTACCATTGGTTAGGTAATCGATATAAAGTTATGTTTGAAACAAATCATCTGAATTTGAAATAAAATCAGTGGCTAACGTTAGAAGTCTTGAGGTTGATAAAAACTGATATGGTTGACTCAGAGAGATAGGCCTTTAGGTTTATTGGAGTCAATACAGTGTAGTTATACGAACAGTATCTCCCGTTTGCAGTCCCCCACAGAACCACGGGTGACCTGAATGCAGCATAGGTCAGAGTGTACCGATGTCCTTGACCTTGCTGAGTTCCAGTGATTCTTATTGGTAGCAGCTCTGATCCAATCACCGTGCTTGTCTGAAATACAATAAAACGTCGACCATTAAAGTCAAAGTCATCGAGGATCAGTTTTGCTGGCTTGAATTTATAAATTAATTGAATCATATACATGTATTCTTGTTATAAGATTATATCTAAGTTTCTTATCTAGAATTCAGTCTGGTTATTAGGAACTGTTCTTGGGTACAAAAATATTAAACGTGTCCTATCAGAGAGCTTTCCCTCCAGAAGATCTGAATGCAGTCCATTGCCTCCCATGTTGCTGTCACCAGTTAGCGCTGACAAAACCAAGTGATCAGCAAACCAATCAAATAGCGCCGGTTCAACGGCGATCATGTATAACCAAATAAGTAGAGGGCATTAAATAGCATTATAAATCATTATAATAGAAATTAAAAATTCAAGTGAAATCACAATTGCCCGTATTGCGTACGAAATCTAAAAGAGTCACCATACAACAGGTTTTCTCCAAGAATAGTCCTCAGATCGAAGGGACTTGATCTTGATGACACCACCACTTAAAGTTCTTCACGGTAGATACTATGACCCTCACACTCAATTAAATAATGAAAAACAGTTTCTGCACAATCGCCAGGACAGTCATGACACATAGGAATTTTGTCCTAGTCTAAAATATGTTTGTATGCACATAAGCCACCGTGCTACGAATTCATCTCCTCGGTTTTGACGGCGAATCTTTGCGTGATAAGTAACTTTAGGACATAACTTATACACATTTCTGGCATTGGTGCCATCATCCCAGTCACATTGCCACAATTGACACATTGCTTTATGTATAACAGAGAAGTAATGTATTTGAATTGGCAAAATAGCAAAAGTTGACCTGTGCTTTCTTTAAGAGCGAACTTGGCAAGTTGATTATCTCTCTCGTTACAACCGAGAACTACGTTACCCATACAATATCACAACTCATACACGTTATTGAATGAGGTGTAAAAGATATCACTTCGTTGGCCTTTCACTCATGATTGAAGAGCTTGAAAGCGGCTAAGCAATTTGTAAGTCCGAAGCAAATGCTTTTAAACTTGCTTTTAATTCTGCCTCAAAATAGATATATGGTAGTGTAGCCTGTACACTTCGGGAAAATCGAGTGATGGAAAAGGAATTGACGCACAGACACGCCCAGAAACCTGACGAAGAGGAAATCCAGGGTAGAGTAAGTTCTGTCCCTCAACTCTAAACAGACTGATCTAGAATTCATCTAGAAATCATATGTCATATGTTCATATGTATATCATTTCTGCAAATAAAACATTGTTAGTCCCCCCATATCCACGCTAATATTAAATTTGAGAGGACTAAAATCGCTAACATTTTCCTTTGCGTCTTTGTTTTCACTTATTGTATACTCATTTATTTTATTTTTTTAGTATTTTTTTTTAATTAAAAATAGTTTTTTTTAAGAATTCATTCCATCATCTTATATTAGTACACGTTCTCCACGATATATGCTAATAAAATTAACACTGGTGATAACCTTGAATAATTTCGCGTTAAAACCCCTTATTTGTTACATGTTAGTGGCCTTTGAAAGTCATTGCCTGTACATTAAAATGTGTGATGTGATCGACGAATCTATCTTGTCATGCTTATTAACTTTGTTAAGCAGACATATACAGACATATATCACACCTTTATTTATTACACTTGGTGAATAAATAAAGATATAAAGAATGCAAAATCTCCAGAGCATCGTCCGTTTTCAAATCAATCCAGTTATACTCACAGTAGTAGAAGGTCCCTCATGGCACTCACCCCGTTAAAGGATTTTCAATCGATCATATTTTCTAAATTATATATTAGCTCAAACAAAATACATTTTCCAGAGGAATAGAACAAAACCCGATTATCCATTGTCGTAGAACTAGGTGGCACATATAAGATGATAACTGCATAAGACCATTTTAGTGTGAACACCTTTCGATTATATGAGGGATATGGAAATTAACTAAATCATTTACGTTGAACACAATCCTTGTATTAATGTAAAAAGATTGCCTTTCTTTGATATGTGTTTCTCCTATACGGGCGCGTTGCAGTGCCTATGATATGATTGACAAAATTGCAGCTTCACAAAAAATATATTTAGCAAATCATTTGGAAACATTTCTATTGATATTAGTTCAAAATCATTTATAAAGAATGTTTTAGAATATATACTTACACATCCAACCACCACTGCCAACACAAACGTCAAACCTTCCATATCGCTATTCAAACCGGCAACTGCATGAATAACTCTCAAGTGAAGGTCGTTCTCAATTACTGAGCAGATTTAAATTGTATCCTGTAATTTCGCCTAATATCCCCTCGATTATGTTATTACGGTTGTACGTGGGTGTAAAAGGGCAGTATTATAAAAAAAAATATCATGTCTTAAAATTTCTCTCTTATAAATATTAGTTTCTGCTAAAGATTTTATCTTCAGAATGTCAAAGAATTAATGATACTAAATTATGGTCAAATATCAAGCTTAAAATGATGGCGGTATTCTTTTGTGAACACCTTAAATATTTTGATGTATGTGGGTGTAAAAGGACAGTATCATTTTTAAAAACAAATATGTCTTAAAACTTCTCTCTTATAAATATTAATTTTTGTCAAATATTTTATCTTCAGTATGTCATAGATTCCATTTCTAATGATACTTGAATTATAATCAAATATCAAGCTTAAAATGATGGCGGTATTCTTTTGTGAACACCTTAAATATTTTGAGGTTAGGGATTGAAATAAAGAAATTTAAAACCTGATGTATCTAGTCAGTTCTTTTAATACTTATAAAACACTGATAACTTTGGAATGGTCTGAATCAGATAACAGCAAAGGTCAAAATACACTACCCAGACAGCGATACTGAGTGCCAAACAGCCATGTGTAGATGTGAAACATCTCTCTATGCTTGTGTATATCCATCCTAAAGGCCATTGATAAGGCAATAACTTGTGTACGACCGAATACGAACAACGATCAAACCTAACTTACACGTGAGCCTGAATAAAATATCTGTCAATCTTCCTTTATTCCTTTTTGGTATTTTCAAAAATTAAATATCCTTTGCCTGATATTGAGTTACTGATAAGGTTTTTGTGAAGCAGTGAAGAACTTTGAAAGAGTTTTATTTTTAAAGAGCAACTCCGCGAGTTTTCACATATGTCATTTAAATTGAGAAATATCCACTGTTACATGAAGTTAAAGTATCATTTTAAGCCAATCGACGTTGTATAGTAACATTAAGGAGATTTAAAGTTGTTTGAATGTCATTTTTAAAACCTCATTAAAGCAGTCCGAATGGCAGTTGCGGTAGTGTTTTTATTAAACAGGCGGAGAGCATTTTCATAACATCACTTGTTGCCTCAATCTACTCATGGGTAATCACCAGAAACAAACAGGAGGTCTAGACAAGGCCAGTCTTCCTGTCATTTCCATCAATTATGGCCAATTTTATTTGTAACACTAATATCATGATTACAGTTAAACGTTAGATTTCGTAATGCTATCAAAGCTGAATTGCTGGCATTAAAATTGACACGTCAGATAATAAGATGTCGAAACCTTGACAAAGATTCATCGAAATAAGGTCATTATTATTTCAATGTTAAAATTAACTACAATTATGTGTAAGTTAAATCATGCCTGAAACTGTCCAAATGTTGCTAATTATCCGGGGTCTTGTTGAAAAAACAAATTTTTTTAAAATTTGCCTCTGGCGTATATTTGCAAACAAAAATGTACAGTTTTCTCTTAAAAAATGTAGAGTTATGCCAGGTGTACGTGAAAACACTATATATGTATAAATAATGGAAAATGGATAATATATTTTAATCCCAGAAGTCTTCTTAGTTGATCATAATCTTGAAAAGCGGAAAAGATAAAATAAAAAGTACCCAAGACAAACAACTATAAAATTGCATGATTAGAAACAGGGATTAAAATGAAAAGCTTTGTAATGATACAAAAACAACGCATTGTTCAAAAACGATCAGCTGTTTTATATAAATTATTAAAAACAAATACGCAGGTGGGATCGAAGATCAATGAGCTAATAAAAATGGTAAAACGTGATCAATGTTTAACAATACTTCAACGATTAACCCTACTATAGAACTTAAGAAACAGTAAAGGGCCTATTTATTTTGTTTATCAAAGTTTTGAGGGGAGAGTGAAAAAGAGCAATACTCTAGATTGAAAGGACTCCATGATGCAACAAACGAAATCCCAAGGTCGGCAATCACAGCAAGATGAAGTCTATTCAAAATATATCAAGTGTGAAGATGAAAGAAGAATAGCATAGCCAGGCCATCGTACTCTGTTTCACGGTTCAGAATTATGTTCTTAATGTTTTGTCGGTACGCTGCCTCTTTTGAGGGTGTTTTGCTCCAGAGATTTCGATAACATCACCAAGGTAAGGGAACTTTCTTTTGTTGTCTATCCCATGTAAATACGAAGTGTACAGTTGAGGGCTTAAAAGCAGAGGAGATGAGTCAAAGGTTGAGTTTGATATAAGGTAGGTTCGATCTTCTTCTTACGTGAATACTATTCTTCTTCTTCTTCACCTTCTGCATATACGTCGCTTCCCTTTATTCAAGGGTTTCTGATAAGTAATATGTGTCATGCATGATATTACTTATGCAAGGATTGGTGATGAATTTCGTTTATAGATATGTATCTCTACTTGTATTAGTAACACGTTTTTGAAAATTTTATATTTTAGTTTTTGTACGCCAGGTGTACTTCAATCATAAATGTGCTATTTTGATAGTGTCCAAAATCTCATTACACAACCAATCATCCATAGTCAGAGCCCAAATAATAAAGATTCATATAAAATCCATTGACGGTCATTTTTGTGTTAACACCTTTTATTCATTTTGTGTACGAAAAGGGAATCGCATGGCTGAACTTTACATTATATATTTGTTTTATTACTGCTTCATCTAGTTTGAATATATTGTCTTTCAATTAGAACCTTTTGTTTTCGTATTCCTGACATAACCTTATATACGCCCTAAAAACGTGTTACTGCCCCTTTAAGAGCTGAATACTCAACGTATATTAATGATGATAATCTCCCGTTTATTCATCTCCCAGTTAAAAGCAATTGTACTTTGAGATATCTTTGAGAGATAGTAGCATTGTCATGACAAAACTGAAATTGAAAACTGAGATTTATCTTCAGAAATAGTGATTCAATGCCATAGAAAATGATGTACATGTAGTTTCATAGAGATACAGCTCTTGCAGCCAGTTGAACTGTCAAGAGGTAAAAATTTCACAGACTCTATGTTTCAATAAGATAATCCCGATAATTGGTATAAGAGTAAAACATACTGTTTTTATTGTAATTCAAAGTACCTGTCAGGACACTTTGTCATTGAATCAACTTTTTTTTCACAATTTATGAAATCGGAGCGATAACTCATTCTGAGGATTTCATCTTGTCAAATTCGAAAACATTCATCGTAAGTAAGTCCTTAAAGGGGCAGTAGCACGTTAGGGGGTATATGGTGATGTCAGGAAAATGAAAATTAATGGTTCCAATTGAGAGACAATGTATCTAAACTAAATAGAGCAGTAATAATTCAAATATATAACGTAAAGTTTAGCCATGCTATTCATTTTTCTTGCACAAAATGAATTAAAGGTGTTCACACAAAATGGCCGCCAATGGATTTTATTGGAATCTTCACACTTCGTCCTCTGACCATGGATCATTGGCTTGTGTAATGTGAGTTTTGACACAATCAAAATAATGCATTTTGCATTAACTTACAATTATTAGTGAAAAATTCAAAATATAAAATTATCAAAAAACGTGCTACTGCCCCTTTAAGGTAGCCTTAGTGCAATGTTAAAGAATGGGAGTTAAGGCCAACCTTAGTTAAGGTTGTTTTGTGAAAGGAAGCCCAGCAGGTCTGGCGATCACGTAATTATGTCAGAACACAATTTAATAGTAATTCTATGTAAGTGCGAATAAATGACCTCGGGTCTTATCATATCTCAAGGGGAGTGATATTTTAAGCCAAATATCACGCTTCGAACGACCCCATACTGTGTCTTAATCTCCGCTCGGCCATCTATACAAAATTTGTCGTTGAACAGAAATAAAAAAAAAGCAATTTCAATAGTATCCTCTTTTGGTAGGGCGAGATGTCGCGATTGGACTGAGTCTGTGAAGGATGGTAATATGTACTCAGTCATCCATAGACAACATTCC
Source organism: Steromphala cineraria (assembly GCA_916613615.1). Classification (NCBI taxonomy): domain Eukaryota; kingdom Metazoa; phylum Mollusca; class Gastropoda; order Trochida; family Trochidae; genus Steromphala; species Steromphala cineraria. Next base: position 40,273,107 of record OU744726.1, read on the forward strand.
TTGCCTAATGATTTCTTATATTGAAACTAACTTAATCCATTGTCCTATGTTGATGCGTGTTACTTTTTAAGAGAAAATTGCCGACATCTAAAACCACGTCATAGTTTATTGTCATCATCAATTTCAAGAGTCTGATATCATTCATTACATTGTTTTGTTCGAGTATTCATTTGTCATACCAACTCATAATGTCTGTGAAACGCATAGTTATATGCATATTCATATCAATCTATTGCAGTAGCGTGTACGTTTCCGCACGGATTGCACGTGCAGCACGAGAGGCTCATGCCAAGGTCAGCTACTTGAAAGGGTCATTGTTCTCCAATTAGAGTCAATGTTTTACCTTCTCATTATATATAAGAACGATATGCATTTCTGCATTATCAAACTGGTGTCATGTTGAAAATGGATTAATATAGAGTTAAGCTTGTGCGTAAATGTGTGTTGCACGTGCAAATTACGCACTCGCTGGAAAACGCGTTCTGGGCATGCACTAGGTTGCCTGAAGTTGAAGGGGTACGGTGTCACAGAGATAACTTGCCTTTGATGCGAAGTAAACCGAAGATTTCTTTTCAAAGATAAATAGATAGTTGTCAAAGCTGATTTGTGACTTGTTCCGTGTAACTCTCACTTTACAAACGAATACAACGTTAGAATATCCCTTTAATAACGAAATGAAGACAACTGTCGTATCTGTTGCACGCCAAAAGCATTTGAGGCATGACAATTGTTCATATACTATATATAACAAGGGGTTTCAACCACCACGAGAAAATTATATTTATTCTTTTAGTGACATCGGTTGCATATCGCCAGTAACGTGTTCTCAACTGCCATATCTTTCATTCGACATCGATCTTACATATGCCACCCTCATGATTAAGCTATCAGCGTTTAATGTATCAGGAGAGTATTACGGCGTCATCACAAGACATTAAATGTTACACATGTATAAATAAAAACATTAAGATAAAGATAAATGATAAATACACACTTAAGGATTATTGTATAGTAACGCTATACATTTAGACAATAATTAGTGGTAATGTACAATATCATGTAAAGAACGTTTTGCGAAATGTACAGCAGCCTTCCGTAATAAACAGTTTAGACACTCATTATTTCGTTATTTGAATCCCGACAATTTTGCTTGCAATGAATGAAATTCAAACCACAAAAACACAACAGAGATAGGGCTTAATCTGAAATTTTACTTTTTAAAAGCTAAATTTGGTAATGCAAATATTTTTGCATGATGTGATTGTTGGTTTGGTTTTAACATCAGTTTATATCCACGATTTCAACTACTTTGTCTTTATTTTCGTATGAATGTCTAAAGATCTACCTTTATTAAGACATTGTATGGTGTTGGTATAAGAAACCTCTTATCAACACAGCGTTTACGATTGGTATAAAACTTCCAGTGTCATCACAGTTAAAGGGGCAGTAGCACGTTTTTAGGGGGAATATTAGGTGATGTCAGGAAAATGAATATTAATGGTTCCAATTGAAAGACAATGTATTTAAACTAAATGGAGCAGTAATAATTCAAATATATAATGTAAAGTTTAGCCATGCGATTCCTTTTTCTTACAGAAAATGAATTAAAGGTGTTCACAAAAAATGGCCGCCAATGGATTTTATGTAAATCTTCATACTTTGTTCTCTGACTATGGGTGATTGACCTATGTAATGAGATTAATTACACGATCAAAAGAATATATTTAGCAATAACATACAATTATAAGTGAAAATTGTGAAATATAAAATTATGAAAAAACGTGCTACTGCCCCTTTAATGGAAACCCATTGTCAGCAATGTTTAAGGTTCGATTTAACACCCAATACAAAATTATATATATAGTTACCCCAAATTACATGTCTCCTAGACAACTTTCTGTAAATCTGTTATATCAAGACGTTTCACAGGAATGCGATGAACTGAAAGTAATTGACTTTAAAAACGATAACACAATGCATTATTGACAGAATACATCCATGGTTCAACTACAAGGTCTTTATGTTCGCATCAATGTTGACATGTTATACGGTGCTATTTAAAATTATCATTGTGTAATTTCAGTAGGCGAACGTTATCTGATGTTTTTCATAGCTTGTATTCAAGCCTTCACTATATGTAGTGACCTTGGGGGAAACGAAAACATAATTATAATCAACATCGCTTTTGATAGGCACGGAGATTGTAATTCATTTTAAATAGGTAATCGACAAAGGAAAAAATAAACCCTGCATCTCTTTCAATACAAAGGGGTATACATTAAACATTTCAAGATAACCTACCATTTGTATTTCAATGTAATATATGATAAACACGACATTTATGCAAAGGGAAGGTCTTTTATGAAACTGCGTATAAAGTGTACTTTTTTCACGTAATTTCAAAACAAAAAAATTCCTAATCTCATTATAGGTTCACTTTACCATAACCATTTACATATAAATTGAAAGGAATATAGTTTGGCATTAGCTCAAACCCAGTTTAAAAATTCTACTTTGTTATATTGACAACGCCTTTGGTCTAATGATCGATAGAACCGAAGTATTTCTAGGAAATTCTGGAAATCCGATCCCTATTGTATTTTGATTTAAGAGCTTAGACACGACTATGCTAAACCGTTTTCTCGGGGGAGTATTAAACCGTTCTTGTGTCCTGTAAACAAACCGCAAATTTCTGTCTTGCATGCAACGTTAGAAACGCGCACAATCAGATGATACAATTTATTATCTGGTGTGGTGTGATCTCATCTTGTGTTGCGGAGAATTATCACCTAATGGTATGTTAATTTCAAACCTATATAATATTTATGTTAACTCGTTTATAAATTTCCATATTTACAAAAATGGATCATAAGGCCTCGTTTTCACGGTTATTTGTTACCTATTTATCTATGACTTATATGATATATTTTGATTGAGGTAGCCTATTGATTAAGTCAGGGTATTACTTTTCCCGTTTTCTGTATTTGTTCACAATACAAAGATGTAAAATGTTCTTTGAAATGAACATCTTTGTTGCTTTCAATCTCGCTTTAATGAAAAATATACTGACTAAATTATCAATATGGGAGAGATACTAAAAAAACGCACACTATCTTATTGAATTTTGTTCGTTTGGCAAAGTTTTATTTATGAATACACATGTATTGTTTTCGTTTTAGATGTAAAACATTAATCACGCCTACATCGCTGACAATAAACGTGTTCCAATATTTCAAATTATACATAATATCATAAACATTTCACATAAGTATGTTAATTACATGTGCAATCGACTATGTAGGATGTGTTTTTGTCAACTCGATGTTTACAGACTTGAAGGTGACTCAATAGATGCTATCATCACTCTAGGTATTTCACCTGTAAACAATTTTGTTTGAAGTTTGAACACCATATTGATAAAGCTGAGATATAACATTCCTTATGGTAAAATAATACTATGTATGTATGTTTCCCACAGCAACTAATAACCCGTAAATGTATTGCTCCAGTAACCGTCATCACTTTACTTGTCATCACTTTACTTTTAATAACGCAGAATATATATTCCACAAGTTAGAATCTCTCGCATGGGTGAAATTCAAAACAGAGACAAGTCAGTGACTAAACGTATACGCACCTGTTCGTAACTATACGTATTCGATACGGAATTGAGATAAAAAAAAGTTGAGTCATGTTTTAGGTCTTGGAAGTTACAGGTTCTCACTTATGTTATGTTCAAGATGCTGACATTATCAAACAAAACTGAAATCGCAAATTGACTTCTGGCATCGAGTTACTTTGGCATATTAAAGGGGCAGAAGCACGTTTTTTGAAAAATTTATTCTTGCGATTTTTGACTGATAATTGTACGTTGATGCTAAATGAATTATTTTTATAGTGTCGAAAATCTCGCCCAGAGAATGAAGTTTGAGCTGAACGAGGTGACGTATACACTGATGTAGCTCAAGGTGAACCATAACGTCATTAGACTCATTCTCTGTGTCTCATCCAGCTCATCAAGCTGCCATGGAGAAGGACTGGACGCCTGATGTACAGTCTTCAACTGAAAACGGAAATATACATACCAGCTTCAGCCCCTGGGATGAGAGGGCAAAGTTCATACGAGTCGTCTTGAACAGGGAGCGGGAGAATTATGTCCAAGATGAGGTTTACTTACCTCGGATGAAGGTAATGAAATTGATTTGACATAAATTAGCAATGGGATGTAAAGGAACAAACCCGACCTCGGTGTTATGTTTTGATAGGAAGCCCGCGGAGAAGGGAAAATGGGGTTGAACGATCGAGCCCGATGAATAAACTTGATTTGACATAAATGTAAAGGAACAAACCCGACCTCGGTATTATGTTTTGAAAGAAAGCCCGCAGAGAAGGGAAAATGGGGTGGACCGATCGAGCCCGATGGATTCTTAGTTCTATGGCTTGCTTGGGTCACCCTTGATTGTGTGTCGGAATAATAACTTAATTGATTTGCACGACTCTTTGATAAATGTATGTGATTTAGTGAGAAGATCTGCTGTAAAACATTTACTCTATGACTTTCAGAAGATTTCAACCCCTGTTTTTTTCAAATATTCAAGGTAATTTATTGTCGTGCTCCACATTAACTCTCCTGCGCCATATCAACTTTACACATTAATTATCTACTTTATGTTTATTGGCGATCCATGATTCACGTACTTGAAACCAATTGAATTTTGCTCCATATTCATTTCCAGACCTCTGCCATATTTACAGACGTCCCTTGCGATGTGTTGTACAGGATTAAGGTAAGTGAGTAGAAACATTTGAAACAGAGTCTTCAACTTGAACAGCATTTCGTTTTGATATTGATATAAAAAGACACATTTGAGGGTGTTTATCTAATCTCAATGAAAGCTTTACTCTCAATCCCTGAATATGATAAAATCACAAATGCATCGATGGGATATCGGCGTTTTTTCCTGTTATATATCATTATTTCACTCTATGTAAACAATCCTTAGGACAACATTTAACAAAATATTTTTACGACGTAGCTTTTATTGTTTCTTTGCATTTCAGTTACGCTCTTACGATGCTCACAATTTTACTCTGATGAAATTTTACTGGGGCGCAAACGAGACAATAGAAATTCCTTGTGGTGAGTAAAACGACTTTACTTATAGTCTTTTACTTTAAGTCTCTATCGCCATCTCCGAGAGTGAGTAATGTCTTTGGCAAATCTTTAGGCACTTACGCTTTTAATACTTACTGATGTAATTAAAGCAAGGAAAAAATTGACTGTCATGACAGTACATTAATACATTGAACCCCCATTCTCATGCAGTCAATTGCATGTTTCCAGAAATGTTATGCCTGGTAATTTTTTAAGGATTACTCCAAGGCTAATCGTATTATTTGCAAGAATCTCTAAAAAATAATTTGTTTAACGCTTATCCTCAAAAGTCAATATGTTGTTCGTATAATATAAATACACTAACATGTCTTTAAATGATTAACTATTATTGCTTAAAACAATTGCTTTATGACAGAAGATGACGTCACAACCGTTCCACCACAGTCTTACACCGAGCTTGACCTCTTGGCCATTGCTGGTGTTTCCATGGTTACAGCTCTGCTTCTTCTGACTGTCATATTCTGTCTCTGGCATAAAAGAGCAAGTAAGTACAAAATGCGTGATCAAATATCTCAGCAATGCTTTATTGCATCTTAAATGAAACTTTAATGAAAGCAATGTTTAAAAGTGTTTGTTTTAAAATACCTTTCTGATGAAATTTCAATTAGCAAAATTACCGATGGTGTACATTAACACACGTGAATTCGTTCTGCTTAAGCCACTCGGGAATAAGGCAAATTTGCTTAATGTCCATTGCAAAACGATTTCGTTATTGTACTGAAATCAGAAATGTTTCAGATTGTTCATGAAGCTATCATTATATTGGTTTGCACGAAATAATTACCTACAAATGGTAGAAATTGCACTTCTGACATAAAGTTTCGACAAGTGCTTTCTTATTGCAATTCAGGGATAACTGTTCACTAAATCGTACCTCATAATTGCATTTCAGGAAGAATTGTTACGAACAATATCTTAATGAATGAATGAATGAATGAATGAATGAATGAATGAATGAATGAATGCACGAATGAATTAATGAATTAAGTAAGTAAGTATGGAAAGTAAAAATTGCATTTAAAAAATAATTGTCAATGAAAGGTACCTTAAATTGTACATCACGATATTTTGTTTACGAATGGTACCATAAATTGCACTTCAGGAATAAAATCGAACTGTGGAAGCTACTGCATACATGGACGTTCAAAGCAAGAGAAGAGCATGCTGAATAATTGTGACAACTGTAAGTACAAACACAGATTTAAGGTTTATAATCATCAGCTTTTAGTCTTCAGGCATATTTTAAGTTTTATGACATGTTATGTGGTCTTAGTACTTTGCTAAAGACCATTTCTAATATTTTAAAATACTCCCTTGGCTTGCATATCATTCCCTAGTCTAACACTGATACTCTGAAATGAAATGTTCAATAAATCTAAAATATAGAAGAAATGAAAAAGAGACTGAGTTTCCTCCATTTTCAGAAATTGAGCTCTCAAGTCCGCTTATTATTGCTTAGGCTTTTATCTTATTTTAGGGTATAGCTTACAGATTCATCATCCCCAAAAACTAAAATATTCGATAATAACATGTTTCAATGTTGATTTAAGAACGATCTTTATATGAACCCATGTAAAAGCAGAACTCAGGGGTCCTATTTAGATACTTTGTACATAGCTAAAATCTTTTTTTCACTCTGCTTTTGTTTCCAAAATTCTTAACCAAATTGGTAAAACCCAGTGACAGTCGTAAACAATAGAAAATCACGTTTACACAAAAATATTGGCGCTTCATGAAATCGAAATTCAATAAAATGATTTCTTTTGACAAAAGTAGTGCTATTAAATTTTAAATAAAAATATACTCAAAACAAAAAGTGTTTTATATGAGTTATCTGTTTAAAGAATAATCTAAAACTATTCTTAAACATTCTTTTCTTTCAGATATATTTCCCCTCTACTATATTGAAAACAGTGCTCACGGTGAAGCGATCCATGCCCACATACGTCTTCTGAAGACTCGAGGTTTCAACATACACACATACGACGAACAGCGGAGATACATTCAAGAAGATTTCCCTTCATGGGTAGAATCAAGTCTTGACCGATGTTCTGTCGTGCTAGTGTACCACTCTAAAACAATAGACAGACTCATATTGGAAGATATTTTACCAGATGAACCTTATTTATATGGCGGAGTATGCCAGTATAGTTTACGTCAGTTAAACTCGAAGATTGAAACTTCTAAAACGACAGTGGTTGTGACATTTGACCTTTTTAGAGAAGCGTCGACGCCCGATGTGACCAGTCTTGTAACAAAAGACGAACTTGGTATCCGTCTTGTAAACCTTGACCTTGTTTTGAAGAGATTGTCAAGGTTATCTCTCAGCCTCCTTACAGAGATGGAAACGTCTGAGCTGCAGAGGAGTGTGTGTAAACTTTATGGACTATCTTCTTTAAATGAAAAAGATTTCAATGACAGTACACTCACTCTTTCCGAAACAGATTCCCTGCTCGATGGCGGTGAGGAAACGGTTGATGACAGCTTTTTTCAAGGTCGAGCTGTTTGAAATTTGGAACTTATTTTGTACACTTAATCATATACATAATTCGTCACTGAACTTGACCTTGAAATGTTGGAGCGCTTCATTTAAAGAGACACAGAGTATGTTGATAGGATCACATATGTCAAATTTTGAAATCGATGTTATTACATCGGGAACAACCAACTGTTACTGAAAATAACAAGTTAAAGGTCAATCAGTACATTAGAGCGAAAATACGGTCATTCAAAGTCGAAATTTTGATCGAAAACCGGACAATGTGGCTATGTGAGATGTGGTATTTGAGATGAATCAACCATTTTAGAGATAGTATGCATAAATGGATATATTTGCAAGTCCAGTGATGAGAAATAAACTTCAATCAGCATATTAAATATTTTGTAGCTTATCAAAACCAAATAAAATTTTAAGAAAGTTACTCTGTGTCACTTTAACATTGACCATTTTACGCGGTTAAAAACTCTCCTGTTTCGCCAGCTTTTGACTGTTATAAGCAAATAGCATATACATTACATATATCAAAGTGTTTACTGGGTCAACCTTTTTCATTGAAACTTCATTGTTTAACAATTGCTATAATTTTTCACAACTATTGTTTTTAGTTAGCCTTTAGAATATGTTTTTACCTGGCAATGTTTTTCGTGTGCACATGCAATAAATTCGAATAAAGATAGTCTTGTCAGTGTTGTTTGCCATATTATTTTTATCCAATCAATGAAATATCTTTTCTCACCAGTTTCTGATTAATGGTTTATGCAAAAACATCATACACCAAATGCACAAAACCAAACATACCTCTCGTAGAGAAACTCGTTCACTTCAATTAAGTAACAAATTCCAGGCGTACACATTCCTACGGGTTAAATAATCATTCAAACATAATCTTCACAACTTACACAAAACTTCTTATTTCTTTATGTTGATGACCTTGACATTAGTTTCAAGGTGACAGGGACAGTCTAAGTAAACCTAGTCTAAAAAGTAATCGCTGCACTCTCATATTATGATAGCCTGCTCCAAAAAAGTACTATCCTTGGCATAACTTTCGTTCATAACTTTCTCGAGAGACAGATGAGCAAAAAAAGATTAACACGAACAAATGATTTTGAAGAAACCTAACCCCACCTGGCTGAACAAGAGTTTTGAAATGTCTTATCTCACAAAATTAGCGATTTAAAAAATATTATTCAAAGCATGGGGAAGACTCCATCTAAGAAACTTTCTCAGCAATAATGACATCACCAGCACTGATAATACCACAATATTTTATAAAACGTCAGAGGCGGGTACATGTATTGAATATGAAAATGAATTGATAAGGTCATCCTTTTTAAAGTACCAATTAGTGTTTTTCTTGCGCAGCATAATTTGATTTGACGCGATTTAGATTAATGATTTGAATGATTTTTCCTTTTAGATACTTTACCTACCTTTTTTAAAAGATTACGTTTTTCCCCTCGAAAAATTTCCTCTATAAAGTTTATATAATTTGTTTCGGTGGCAACTGATATAGTGCTTGAAAATGGACTAGTTCAGGATGAAGTGAAATTGTTTGTTATGTCCATTATACTAACTCATTGGTGGATAATAAGAACAAGAATGGACTTACACTACAGCCCTGCCTTACACCAATGTTCCGAACCACACGCCTTCGCGTTTTCATACATCTAAAAAAAGGTTTGCACATCTTGTTTCTAAAACCACGAAATTTGAAAACGGACCAAGGTTTGTTTCGTTGTATACATAGTTGAAGGTTTTCGCAAATTCTACAAACATTCGCCATTTGAATTCAATATCTTTGAACTATATACTTTTTAATAAAAGCATGTTTACAATACTGGTTTAACCATATCTACAACCCTTTTGTGAATCATTTATCGTATCCATTGTCTCTCCCCAAGTTACAAGTCCGTTACCAAAAAAAAACAAGTGAAAATTTTGCTAAAAATACGAAGTATTGTTGTTCCTCTTTACAAATCGTCCATGAATGAGGGGCAACCATTATCCAGTACAACGCTAAACAGTAGCTCTCGATATGGTTTGATAAGATCTGCTGAATTTTTAAAGATTTATTATATCATGTAATCCATCTCCGGCGATTAATTTAATCAAAGATTTCCGATACTTTCTAAATTGTCTTCTCTGGTGGTTTGGGAATATGGTAATGTTTCAGTTAGTCCAGAATTATTGGTTAAGAAAAGTCTGCTTTGAATATTCGGGATATTTGATAATTTTTTAATGATCTTCTAACGGCACTACGAAAGAGTTGTCTAAAGTCGGGAATGTGAAACCCAATCATCCGTTTGATAATTGTTTGGCCTTATCTGGGTGTAATTCAAGTTTAAGCTCTGACCAAAACATTTGTTTATTTATGCTATTTTCTAATTGCTACCCAATGAAATAATCTAGGCTATTTTCCTAGAGGGAATTATACTGGTTCCTGCGATGCAGTATTGATAACTATTCGGTGAATGTATCGGTTTTTCTTTTTGCTTTCGGAACTGATGAAACGTTTTCATCTTTCGAATTATTTTTTCTTCAAATTGATTTAACTTTTTGGTCATACACAAGCCACAGTGCATATTGCTACTGTCATACATGTCATACGATCTATAAAAAGGACAACCAACATATTTCTCAAAGAATTCTTGACAAATTTTCTCTGATCTCCTTATCTACAGTATCTTTATCTACAGTCAACTTGGATATATTTTCCAGAATGTTTTCGTTGTCTTTTTATTTTTCCTCTACTATGATAGGAATATTGTCTCATAATTTGAATTATTTAGGCAAGCTTAGGCTACCGTCATAACCATCTCCAATTACGTATTGCTTTAACATTTCGAATACAGAAAGCTAAATTGTTATTACTAAAGGCTCGGGGATTATTCGGAAGGTATCATTTTTGTCTTTTATTGAACGGATTGCTATCTTATCATACGTTCTTCGAGGGACACTCCTATCGGGTTATTTCTTGTGGATAAAAAAATCAAGGGTACTTCCTTGTTTATACGTTTACATGATAAGTACATGGTCATTTCACACTTATTTTCAAATGTTAGTGTGGGTAACATTTTAGTTGATCTGGATTTAACAATTTGACAAACAATAGAATGCACCATAGCGTCCCCTTTAATTTCGTTTCCACAAAAAAATCCCCGATAGGACTTTCCCTTTAATAAACTAAAAATATCCCTACATCTCGGCCTAGGATAGGCTAGGTATAATTCAAGGAGAATTCTAGTAGAAAGCCAATGCGGCCGTGTTATGTTTATCGATCAGTAATCATTCAGTGTTCGTTTCATAAACTTTTTCACGCCTCACGGCAAACATATCATGCTTTTTGCAATGCAAACCCCATCCTTAATATCACTTTTTGTTTCAAAAATGTGTTTTCTCCCGGTTATCACAATCAATTTCTCCGGGTTATAAAGGAATCCGGTTTGGACGCACTTCCGGTAACCGGAAACGAACGAAAATGCGGTTTTGAGAGGAGCTTATCGTTTTCCATTTTCCAAACCAAATGTTTCATTGTTCAATTTTGATATTAAGTACAAGTGTATTTTCATGTTAATCGTTTGGTAAGTATATATAATAAATTTATTGTTCGTTCATAATGCATTTGTTATAATCTGTTTTCAGTGCAGGGATTATGATAAGCCTTGGCCTAGTTCCCACTGTGGTGATTACTGATTGATTAGTTGAACTTGTGACACGACAAAGCTCTGCCATTTGCTACATTTGTTATATTGTATTTGCTGCGATTCTTATCTTTTTGTATATCACTCATTCTTATTCGACCATTTAGTTGTAACTAAGAAATCGAGACGGTGTAACCTCAACATGCTACATTCTTCCTAGAGGCTTCCCCTACAACCTGATAGGCTAGTGTGCAGCTCGTTGTGCGAAAGAGAGCAGTCAGCTACACAAGTTTCTGTCTAGAGTCTTCCTTGCTCAGTTATTGTACATCAGCCGATGTTAAGAATGTGTGAACGAGGAAAGCCCAAAAACTTGCCCTCACCCACCAACTTTCATCAAACTAGGGCTAGGGATTTTTAGTTTATCTTTTACCCAAATCAAATTTTGCTCTGTACACAACTCATCAGGTTGGGGAAATCCTGAAATCGACGTATAATAGTCCGATCTAGGTAGAATACCATACGTCGATCAGCGTATTTTGAGAAAAAAGTGCATCACTTTTGCCGAATTTTGACGTCATCACTGTGAAGTTAATTCAAATTGAAATGCAAACAAGACGTCAAAATTCGGCAAAAGTGATGGATGCACTTTTTTCTCAGCCTCCATACTTCGACTATGCGGCGGACTTATTTGTAAATCGGCACCAAAATACACTCATTTATCGAGTAGTACTACTACCGGTTTTAAGAGCACCAGTCGATGAAAAGTCAATGCTGCAGTTTATGTAAGTTTTGGAAACTTTAGGGCTGTTTTTGTGTTTTTATTTTGCGTTTGGACACTTTGTTCACGGACCGTGGTAAAGTCTAAAAGTAGAAGTTTTTAAGTTTAAAACTTCATATAATCGGCAACGTGATAGATGGCGTGTTTGATTAGGCACCTGCCGAATACTCTGAAAACGCCGTACATTAATCATCTGACCAAAATAATCAAATTATGCCGATCGACGTATGGTATTCTACCTAGATCGGACTATTATACGTCGATTGACGTATAATACGTCGATTTCAGGATTTCCCAAACCTGCTCATTTACAGGTGAAAGCCAAAAGACATGAACAAAAGCCATGAATTTGTTAGATTCAAGGGATTCTGATAAAACTTAATATTTCTTTTGTAATCATCTCGTGCAACAGATTAAATCAGGGAACCTCTTTATTTCTCTAAGAAAAGATTATTTTATTTTCAAAAATATATTTTCAGTAAAAATCCAAAATTTAAGATAATCTTTATTCGAAAATTCAACCTCTCAGTATTAAACACATAAATATAAACATGTATATTCAGGATGCAAGCATATATTAAACAAAACCTGATGTTTAGAATATCAATGTTCTGTGGTAATTCATTAAGTAGGTCTTGTGTGTATCAATGAAATTGACATCAGAATCTTCTCTTTTCTGAAATGAATTTGACTTTACTTTCAGAGAAATGGCCTACAATAGATTTCCCGGAGCTACACCTGGCTCCAATCTTCGGATGCCAGGGGTCAATTTCCAAGTAAACAACCCTTTCTATCAAGTTCAGCCAACATTTCCTATAGTACGAGGTGTTCCACCAGTACCACAGATGGTACCACCAGTTCATCGGAATGTCCAGCCAAATATTCAATCCAGTATGTCCTTAGCTTTACCACCAAGCTTGCAAATTAGCCAATCAGGAACTCACCTCCAGAGTGATTTGGGCTTTTGGGGAGGACAACAGAGAATGTCAACGCCTAGACTCAACTTAGGGGACAGGTTGCCGCAGGAAATAAGAAGTGGTGAGGTTTATCGCTGTTTTTGCAAGACCATGTTTTTGATATCTTCAATAACAACTTCCCTCTTCTCAAAAGAAGTCGAAGGTGAAAGGTTGCTTCAAGAGATACTAAGCAGAGATGCTTATATACTTTATAGTTGCTTTGGCAAGACAATGATTTAAGTTGTTGAAATTCTCTTTAAATTTAATGGCAAGACCTAGTGTGTTTTACATTTGGAATGTCAGCTGATGTTGATGACTGTTGTCTTGTTTTCTTTATCAATGAACTGTAATTCACTATGGAATATGTAATTAGAGGATATCTTTTGTTTTGAGTGTGATATCACTTATCTCTCATCGAGTGACGGGGTAGTAGGCTTTACCCCGTCATGAGATGAGAGATAAGTGATATCACACTCAAAACAAAAGATATTCTGTTTATTATAAGCCTATGTGGTCGAAAATGTTGTATTTTATGTTGAAAAAGCTCTTGACTCGAGAGTTTTCTGCCGACGTCATATTATTGTTGATCGTTACTTAGCGACGGCAATGAATTCGCATTGATTGTAGAAGTGACATCAAGCCATTGTAGACATGACGTCATCCCCTCTGTGATATTTTCACTGACTTGAAAAAAGTGATATCACACTCAGTGGCGCGAATACTTTTCTAGAACGGAGAAATCTCAGTCTCTCACCACTTGACATATAATAAATGTTTATTCAGCACTTCAAGAGCTTAATATAGATTATTATATATTTGATTATCTAACAAGTGTGACACTTGAGAAGACATATACCAAGTGGTTCCTATGAGTTTTTAGAGTAAAATATATCCAACATATTAATGCTGTTATTTTATTAAGAAATATGAACAGAAAACTCATATTCTTGATCTTATTCGTTTGGTAGAGTAATATTATGATAATCATGTTACAAGTTTTGATTGACAATAGGACAGAGCTTAGAACTGGCACATACAAATGCAACATTTATGTAAAGCAATCAAATCAACATACATTTCCTTCACAGAGAGTGTCTATGAAAGAAGAGCCTCTCCCCCTAAGCAAACCTTCCCGTTACCGAGACCAGAGAAAGGCATACTAAGAAATCGTAACTACAGCGCTGAGATTAGTCGTCTTGAGGAGAGAGACCGAAGCAATGAAAGAAGAAACGATGGACAATCTGAAAGTAAACGAATGAGATATGATGATGGAAATGAAGGGAGATATACCAGAAGTTTTGATGATGACAGGTAGGATTGTCTTAAAACTCTATTTAATTCTTAAGAATGCCATTGGTCAGTTCACATGACATGATCAAAAAATATACTTTATCTGCCCCTGCTACCTGTCAAGAAGTCAGGTTTGTAAATAGAGAGGTCAGATGTGTAACAGAAATTGTTTCCGCTGACTTGAGATAATGACTCCATCTGTAATATCATTTAATGAATTCATCAAATCTGAAATCCTCGCTCAGTATATATTACTGGTAAGTAGTGCTAAGATGTGATAGTGATATGATCAAGATAAAAAAACATTTGAAAAAAAAAATGAAATCAATGCAATAATGTTTGAGTATTTCATTTTGTGTCACTATGATATATGAAATGTTGGGTTGGTCTGTCACTTACAGATACGATGACGACAGAAGCAGAGACCGCAGCTCTCAGTTCTCTGATGGAAATCGTGTTGACGCAGCTCGCAAACATGAAGAAGAGGAGAGACGGTTTGACGAGATGTGTAGGAGAGCAGGGTCAAAGATTCTTGGCCTCGATCTCCAAGGGAAGGCAGATCTCTCATCAGCAAGAATGTCGTCACCAAAACGAGACATGGATGACTATCAGAGAACCATCATCAGGAGATCCCCTATCCCTAGGTCCACAGATAGGCGGTCACCAAGACGAGAGTCTCCTGGTCGGCAGAACGTGGAATATTGGTCCTCTAGTCACAGGTCACCGGTCAGGGAATCTGGCATCCGTGTTACATCGGTACGTGAAGACTCCCCTGAACGGAGACCACAAGGTAGGATGACTGAGGCATGGATGTCCAATGAAGAAATGACACGGAGACTGGCAAATCAGGACTCGAGTCATGATTTCTGGAGAGGTGAAGCTCATTCACCAGATCGAAGAAACCAAGCTTCTGATTCATATAAGAGGTCCCCGGATATAGACAGACAGTCCTTGGAAATACCAGTAACATTCAGATATAGGACAATGGACAGAGGAGACAGCACTAAACAACCAGGAGGAAATGTTAGAGATAAATGGTCTCCAGATAGAAATAAAAGGGAGAGAACTCCAGAAAGAGGTTTCAGGGACAGGAGGTCTCCAGAAAGGGAAAGGTGGTCGTCTGAAAGAGGCAATAGAGATAGAAGATCCCCAGAGAGAGTGAGTCGAGATAGAAGAAGTCCTGACAGAGGCAGCAGAGACAGGAGGTCTCCTGATAGACAGAGCAGGGATAGAAGGTCCCCTGAGAGAAGCTACAGAGACAAACAATCTCCAGGTGGAAGGTCCCCCGAGAGGAGCTACAGAGACAAACAATCTCCAGGTAGAAGGTGGTCCCCTGAGCGGAGGCAGAGAGACAGCAGTCCCAAAAGGAGTCTGAGGGATAGGAGTCCAGACAGAGGTTATGGGGACAGGAGATCACCACAAAGACGAGGGACAGACGAAAGAGACAGAGACAGAAGGTCGCCGCCAAGACAAGGGTTGGAGGACAGGAACAGGGATAGGGACAGAGATAGAATGATGCCACCAAGAAGAGCCATTGATGACAGAGACAGAGACAGAGACAGACGATCCCCACCCAGACGAGAGATTGATGACCGAGACCGAATGTCTTCACCTCAAAGAGGAATTGATGACAGACATCAACAGAGAGACAGTAGGAGGTCACCGCCCAGATGGAGTGATTCCAGGGATAGAGATGGTAACCAAGACAGAATGTCACCAGGTCGAAACAATGAAAGAGAGAGAGACAGAGATAGAAGATCTCCAATAAGACGAGGCAGTGATGACAGGGACAGACGGTCCCCTCCTCGTCATGGAAGCGACAGTCGGGATAGAGACAGGGACAGGGGTCTCTCACCGATTAGCAGTCTCGACCGGGACTCATTCAGGGAGACTTCCCCGGTGGACAAGCGGTCAAGGTCCAGCTTCTCTGATGGATTTGGAAAAAAATGTGTTGAGGTGAGTTAGCTGTAGGAGTTGTAGTTCTGACTTTTCCATGATCATGATTACAATGTTTCCAAATCCTTTCACCCTTAAGAAACCTGTAGTAAATACATTCTTGAGTCTGAAATCTTGCTTTGAGGGTTGAAAGGGGTAAATCCCATTTTTAACATACATTGAGAGCATCTTTGTTACTTACAATTGTGATTTGTAATGGTTAGATTACTGTTTTGGATATGCAAACTTTATACAATTATAGACTGGTAATGAGGTCAATACCTGTTTTTATAGACCCGAGGAAAACAATATTGACCGATGTCGATATTGTTTTCATCGGGTCTATAAAAACAGGTATCAACCGAATTCACCAGACTATAACTGTTTTATTATGTCTCGGTTAAAAAAGAAAAAGAAATAGAAAACTACAGGTATGAGCGGCATTTCGGCTCGATTGTTGGCAAGGACAGATTAATGACATCATGATAACAATAGCATGACGTCATGAAAGAACGGTTTGACGTCATCGGCTCTATTTTTAGTAACTCAAGTTAATATCACTTTTGGTCGGACTCGGGGTCACGGGGGTCAAGTCAATGTCACTTTCTGTCGACTGTCACGAGACCGACCAATCAGATTGCCGGAAAATTACACTCACATAATAAAAGCTTTTGCAGTTGGGATCTCTGCATAAATGACAATATCTTGTTCACTTGCTCTCTGTTTGGATTTACTAATATTTAAGCCCTTGTGCCATGCACATTATATTTCATGGGCTTGAATATGTATTCAGTTAATTACTGAAGTTGCGAAATTAAGGAAATCTACTTCAAACTTAGAGGGGGATGTCAAAGCATTGTTAATAACATGAAGTCGTGATGAAAAGTGATATTTTGTCAAAGGGAATCGTATAAAAATGATTTGAACCCAGATATAACTGACATTGTACAAAATAAAACAGTCTTAATCAGTTAAATTTCTCTCCTCATTCAGTGTGGACATGGCAACAAGAAGTTCAAACAGCCATGTGAAAGATGTGGTGGTAAGTCAGACATTTTGAATTAATCTAAATTTGTTTTATGAGAATTTCTTAATCAGTATTAATATGTCCTGAACCCAACTTAAACATGTCTGGCAAACATTGTCAAACTGCAGATTTTAGAAGAGAATATCAGTGTAAAATGAGTCATGTTATCTTAAATGTTCGAAATATTATCTGTGTGAAGAGGTCTAATAGTTCGATATTAGATAGAAAGCAATGAGCTATTATACCAACCTGATGAGGAACTGTCATGCTCTTGAGTTCAGTCTTAGTATTTGATTTTATTTGATTTCTTTCATGGATTTTGTATTTACTTTCAGCATCAAGCAGTGGCAATCCTCTATGGGAAGTGTACCCTTCAGAAGTAAGTTTCTTTTTTAGACTCAAATTGATGAGCAAGTTTTAAAATGGTATGTCACAGACATGAGAGTTTCCTCTTGTTTTTGTATAAGTAACTTGTGGTGAATTTTCAAGCATCAGATAACTTTGATTATCATTTCTCAATTTAAATTCAAAGATTTAAGAGTCTCTGTGAAGAAAACAAAATCTAACTTAAAGTAACGTTTCAGCGCATGAGGCCATCAAACAGCAAGGATAACCTGGAGAAGAGGATCCGGGTGAACAATATCTCTTTCGCAGCTAAGGCTGTTGATGTTGCCAACCACTTCAAGAAATACGGGAATGTTGTATTTGTTAACATCACAAGCACAGAGTACAAGCTACAAGGGTGGGTGCATCATAAGATTAACACACAATTTGATCAAAAGTATTTGAGAGGCATCCATTATACTTTTAACCTTTTGATTGAAATTAACCATGTTCAAAGAGAAAAAGGTTTCAAAACATTATGCTAGATATGAACTTGTTCCATCAGTAAGATTTCTGCCAACATGAAGGCAATCCAGTTTCTTATGTAAGATCTGCTAGCCACTTTCAGCAACCTTGGATAACTTCTGTGTACCTTTCAATAACATTATTGCCACCACCAAGCTTTGTACACACAACAATGTGATTGGTTCGCTTATGACTATGGTTTGTCTGTTCTTAAAGTGACACTCCGCGAGTTAGTGTTCGTATGTCAGACATTTTCCTTCAAACATCAAAAATTACCATCAGTATAGAGAAAAATATTTCCTCTATACGCTGATACTATCAAAACTGTTTTTGGAACATGAGAAGTATCTCTATTTAGTGCAAAAAAGCAATGTTATTGTCCAGGAGCGTGCGCTTCGCAAAATCCTATATTTAGCAGCTGGGTTTTCCAAAAGTTGCGTTTGCGTGAACAACACACGAGTCGGGTTACATCTTGAGACGTGGCAGGAAATTTTCTTGTCTATGGAAAGCTTTTATATTAGAAGCCTCCCATTATTGAAATTGCAAAAGAATAATCACCGCAAACCACATAACTTAGTATTTGAATAATTTTTATTCATATTGAATATGATATTTGCAAAACTAATATATGTGACAGATACGTAAAAAGCTGGAAATGTTTTTTTTCCGGATAACGAATCGTACAACAGGAAATAAATATAAAAACATTAGATCATACACTTTTTTTCAGTTACAAATTATCACAAATTAAAGTAAAAACCAAACGGACTATTTATTGAAACAATTTTAGGGCCTCATATATATAAACTTTGCCCTAGCGGGTATGATCCTAATAATTCAAAAACAAATTGGGGAATTTCAAATAACAATCAATCTTGACAGTCACTACATTTGAAAATCTAGTTATTAAATTCAAGTTGACATATTTGGTATGTTACATACTTTTATATCGTAAGATCACACACATCGTTGTGTACAATGATAATTAACTTGTTATACTAAACCAATATCTAGACAATTTACTGTTTTTTAGTTTAGTTTTCTAAACCTTTTCGCTATTCAAACCTTTGATCTGTAGGCAAAAGGATAAACGACAAGAGAAAGCACATTAAAATTTTTTTTTTTTAAAGAAAATAACTAGCAAATCCCGAATTTGAATAACATGAATCATTTTTATCTCACTACACACCAGTGTTCCAGTTTATGAACATTAAACTATAACACAGACATAAATTTTCCTTCCATCGCGTAGAATATTTAGTATATCAGAGGACAAGGTTTCCTTTCGTTGTTTAAAGTTCTGATGTTTTGAATAGATTCATTTAGCAAATACGATGAACAAAATAATTTTGATGTTTCGGGAATTAAAACTTAGACCTACATATTCCTTTGTTAGTCATTACAATATAACTTAGGCAATAAAACTTGAATGGTTTTGCTACGATGATATGACAACTTGGATTTTATATCAAATGAATAATCTGTTTGTGTAGTTCAATTTTCTCTGTTCCGGCATCTTGTGACAATCGCGAGTCCGCTTGACTGTTAGCGGCATTAGAGCCTTCGTATAAACACACCACGACCCCATAATGCATTGCCCTAGTATCCTCTCGAGCCGATCTATTTTTAGACATGTCAATTCGTTTCCAGATTTTGGCCTGTATCATCAAAAATCATCATCGGAAAATTTTCAAAAAAATTGTATATGCTTTTCATACTTTTGTTGATTTTGGGTAATTTTTATAACTGATTGTTAACTCGCGGAGTGTCTCTTTAACTTGTCACAAGGCATGCGACTAAAAGGGCTGCTTTCAGAGTGTGAAACCATTGATAGAACAAGTCTGTATCTAAGTAGCATAAAATATTTTGAAACCCTTTGAACGATATGATTTCAATCAGACTTGATTAACACTGATATTCTTTTGCAAATCAGTTGCAAATCCTTTAGGTTGATAATTCATTTGCTCATGTCCAGATAATCGACAGATTTCTATAGCTCTGTGAGATTACTTAACTTTAACATTACTGTCTGCATCACAATCTTTAAGTTCTAATGTAAGATAAAATTTACTTTGTTATTTTTCATCATATCAACCTGTAATGCTAGATAGGCTCATTGATTGGTAATGATCAAGTGTCATATTTCCTTATTTTCTTCTAGTAAGGTAACAGTTTTTTCTAGCTGTTATAATAACTATTAAAGCACTTTTGGCAGTCTTTTTCATAGATTTGAGAGCAGATTTATGGGATAATTGCTGTATGTCCTAATGATCTTGTATAACAGATTTCTTCCAAACCTTTGTTTTTACTTCTTAAAATTTAAAAAGCCATACCCTGCCCCAAACTAATTATTGCGTCTCTTTTACCTATTATTTCATATTGAAATTTTAAACTTTTGATGATCAAGTTTGCAGAATTTTGGCTATTTAATGCTCATATTTTTAAAGTAATTACAAACTTAATTTCCATTCTAGTTTCATAACAATACACTTAAGAAATGAATATTACAATAATAAAAAAAGAAGTAAATAACTACTCAGTCAACACAGCTCTATCTTATATTGATCATTAGACATATGACTATATGACTATGTGACGTAGCTCAGTGGTAGAGTGTCCGCTCTCACCCGGAAGACCGGGGTTCGATTCCCGGTCGCGTCATACCAAAAGACGTCAAAAGGTGGGAGTTGTTGCTGTCTTGCTTGACATTCAGCATTGTAAAGGCAATAACTGGCGCTGCACTGTGGCTGCCGGGTGCTTTGGCACAATCCAAATTTCCTTGTACTTAGGACAATAAAGTGTTATTATTATTATTATTATGTTTCAGGGATTCCAAGTATGGGTTTGTCTCTTTCTCTGACGTCAGTGACGTCCTCAGAGTGTTAAAGGTTCGCCATGTTCTCAAAAATATGACTCTGAAACTTCAGTCAAAGTTGAAACCTAACCTGGTAAGTATTTCACTAGGTTGAAAGTTAATTGAATTGTTAATCATTCACTGTTTTGATAAAGTATATTATATTTCATTGAGAACAAATTCAACAAACAAGTAAATTGTAATGACCGAAGCTTCTTGAAATTAAACTAAAATCTTGCAATCTTACATCTTTATTTTAAGGATTTCATCAAAGGTAAGTGATTGAATTTGTTGTATGTTCAAATGTTTGAAGATCAAAATTGTAACATGAAAACATTATTTATAATAATTACAATGAAGTATTAGTTTCTGTTGTAAGCCCTTATCTAATTTGTGTGCCCAACATCCATAATTCTAATTTCAATAAAACTAAATACAAATGGTCCACTTCATCATGATATTGAGGGCAGCTAAAATGGATAGAATATTCAAATTCAAAGGGACAATATCCACATTGTAACATTATTTAAACATGTTTGAATGTGAATGCTGTACTTGCAGAACGCAGGTAACCAACTTGAAACCCCTTATGATGAAATCAGCTCTGACGAAGAAGAGGGCAAGAGCAAATCAAAAGCAGATGTGAGGAAATATGTTTGCAAAGTGAAGAACTGTGGCTTCATTGGGTATCCATCAACATTCACACTTCACTGGAGAGAGTTTCACACAAGCCACATCAACCATTTCATCTGTCCTGTCTGTGACACTGGATGTTCCATGAAGAGCAAGCTGCAAGATCATCTCATTGATGTTCACGGAGTTACCAACGAGGGAAGAGCCGTGGAGAATATCCTGCGCAATGTCCAGCAGAAAGAGAAGCGTAACCTGAACTTTATGGATCCTGGTAATGTTGAAAAGGAAGGCAAAGTCTTATGGACGGCTGAAATGGCCAAAGCAGCAACCAACGTGGTCAAGTGTCCAGAAACTGGCTGCCCCTATTCAGCTTCAAAGATTGCCTTTCTCCATCACTGGAACAGCAAGCACATGTACACCTCCAAAGCTTTGAAATGTGGCGTGTGTGACATAACATTTATCAAGAGAGAGTTGCTGATAGATCATTTCAAGGCTGAACATGATATTATTCCGATTCCAAAACAAGAAAAGCTGTCTGCTATTGAAACAGAGAAAATAAGCTCAGATGAAGATGAGGATGAGTTTGAACTGTCCATGCCTCAGTTCATGTGTAAAGTTGTTGGATGCAAGTTCAAAGGTCAGAAACATGCATTTAAGGCTCACTGGCAGAGGAAACATGAGTTGATGGAGAACTACTTGGCCTGTCCATACTGTGGGGTTGCCTGTGGCAATAATGCTGGTGTTCGCACTCACATGATAAGCAGACATCACGTCAAGAGAAACGACCCTATCCTCGATGATGCATTGGTCAGAAGCTTTGTCAAGGAGAGAATAAACCAAAACTATTTGGAACCTGGTGACGTAAAACCTGGGGACATGATAGAGGTACCAGTAGAGAAGAAAGTAAAACCAGTTTCCAAGAAAATTGCTCCAGATTCCCGTAAAGAAAAAGCAGTTCCAGCCAAGAAATCATCAACATCGACATCATCATCAAGTTCGAAGCCTGGACCAAGTAACCCTCCACCCTTTGAAATGATGAAATATAACCCACACAATATAAACAGCATTAAAAAGTTCATAGCCTGGGCAGAAAAGTTGATGGAAAATCTTGAAAAGGCCCACCATGAGGCTAAAAAGAAGTTAACAGTGTTAGAGTCTGCTAAACAGAAGAGACAATGGATTGTGGAAGAATCTGAAGCGCAAAATGAAAGACAGAAGGACGTTAAGAAGATAGATGACAAACCAAGTTCAGAGCAGAGTGCTAAAACTAAAACAGAAACACCAGCTGCTAAGAAAACTGAAATCAAGAAAGCAGTTGACGTCAAAGGTAATTCTGATACCAAAGTTGCAAAAACTTTAACAAAGACGGTGACCGGTAAAGAGATTGCAGAAAAAGTAGTAATAAAGAAAAATGATGAAAAGGTCACAAAAACACAATCTGATGCTACAGAGAAAGTGTCAGAAGTAAAGACAAAGGATGTAGAAGTAAAGAAAACAGAGACAAAGACCTTAAGAAATAAGGAGGAAACAGAAATGGATACTGGTAAATGTGAGGCAAAAACTGAAAAAAATGTTGATGCAACTGTACAAGAAGCAGGAGGAAATAAAGAAGATGATCCAAATAAGGAAAAGGAATGTCAGGTCATTGAACAGAAAGAGACCAGCACTGTCATTGAAATCAAAGATGATGAAACTCACAGAGTGGAAGTTATTGAAATAGAAGATGACGATCAACAGGAGGAAGAACAGAATGTAGTTGAAGAGGAAGAAACTGAAGTAGAAGAACAGGCAGAAGATGACAAAGTTGTTGAACAGGTTGGGAATGAAGTGGTTGAAGAGGCAGATAATGAAGTAGAGGAGGAAGAATTGGAAGTGGTTGAACAAGCAGATGATGAAGTTGAACAGGCTGGAAATGAAACGGTTGAACAGGATCAAGATGAAATGGTTGAAAAGGCAGATGATGAAGTTGAACTGGTAGAGGATGAGGAAGATGATCAGGCTGGAGATGAAATGGTTGAACAGGCAGATGAGGAAGTTGAACAGGAAATATCTGAAGTGGTTGACCAGGCAGATGAAATGGTTGATGAAGAACTTGAACAGGCTGGAGATGAATTGGTTGAACAGGAAGAAACTGATGTCGCTGAAGAGAAGGAAGCTGATGTGGTAGAACAAACAGATGAAATGGTTGAACAGGTTGATGAAGAGGTTGAAAAAAATGAAAATGAAGTTGTTGAACAGGAGGAAACTGAGGAGATCGACAGGACAGAAGATGAAATGGTTGAACAAGTTGATGATGAGATTGAGGAACAGGACACTGAAACAGTTGAACAGGAAGAAGCCACAGCAGTTGAACAGGAAGAAACTGAAATGGTTGAACAGGAAGAAACAGAAGCAGTTGAACAGATTGATGAAGAGGTTGAACAGGAAGAGTCTGAAGCAGTTGAACAGATTGATGAAGGGGTTGAACAAGAAGAAAGCGAAGCAGTTGAACAGGAAGCAACTGAAGCAGTTGAACAGGAAGAAACCCAAGCAGTTGAACCGGTAGATGAAGCAGTTAATGATGACGAAGATGAATCAGTAGAACTGATTGAAGAAGCAGATGAAAGTAAAGAAGATGCTAAAGATACTGAATTGGAAGGTGAAACCACTGACCTGAATAATGAAGCAATGCAAGCTACTGATGAATTAATGGAAGTTGATGAAGAAGATGACTTTGATTTCAATCCAGATGAAATGATAGTGTTAGAAGAAATTGATAGCGAGGAAGATTCAGGTGAGCAGAATGAGGAAAAGCTATTGGAAGAACTCCAGGCAGAAGAATTGTTGGAAGGCAATATTGAAGCAGAACAAGAAGAAATAGCAGAAGAAGCTTCAGAAGAACAGACCATGACAACAGAAGAAAATATAGTTGAAGAAGAAATAGAAGAAAAACAGGAAGAAGTTGCAGAAAAAGAAGAAACACCAAGTGAAGAAAAAGAGGAAACACCAGTTGAAGAAAAAGAGGAAACACCAGTTGCAAAAAAAGATGCCAAGAAGCCAGCTGTGAAGAAGAGTGTTGCAAAGAAACCTGTTGCGAAAAAAGGCAAACAGGCACCAGCAAAAAGAACTGTTCCAACTCGGACCTCCACCAGATCTAAGAATTAACCTTCTTCTTTTGTGTTTTCATCAATGTGTTATGTACAATAATAAAGTGTATCTGAAGATCTTCAGGACATTCTATAGTTATGGATAATTCATCATGGCTGAACTCTGTACATTGATATATTAACAGTGTGCTCTAAGTGTGTTTGTGTGAGGGAGAAAAACAGTTTCCTCTTTCTGTGTGTTTAAAGAGGAGCAGAAAATTTTGACATGTTTAAGCTGTTGCAAAGATGATTGAGTCTTTGCTCATAGTTCATGGAACTTGACATTTGAGGTGTAAATTTTCCTCTTTGAATTGGATTTTCAGCCATCAACAATTTTAGTTTCTGTTGGTGTGTCTCGTGCAATGTCACACAGCTTGTCTGTCAAATGGATATGATTGTGAACTGGGCTGTCACATCCTGACTGTTCGTAGTGAACTTCTCGGTAAAATTCAACTGCATACCTTGTGAACAGTTGAATTGTGGGTGTAACAATTATTTTCATAATTAAAGGATATTTGTGACTTTGAGTGCCATAAAGTGTCTCATGCAATATGTCACACAGCTTGTCTGTCAAATGGATATGATTATGAACTGGGCTGTCAGGTCCTGACTGTTCGAAGTGAACTTCTTGGTAAAATCCAACTGCATACCTTGTGAACAGTTGAATTGTGGGTGTAACAATTATTTTCATCACTGAAGGATATTTGTGACTTTGAGTGCCATTAAGTTAACTGACTAAGATTGTAAGCTTGAATGCTGATAGCTCAAGTCATTGTTCTTGTGAAGCGAAACAGACATTGACATGAAATTACCAAAGAAGAAACTTGATGTGCTTTCTCATTTAGTTGAGATGTAACCCTGCAGAAATGTATGGTTCTGTTTGAAAGAAGAATTCCCTTGGACAGTCCTGTGTTGATACAGCCAGATGCTGAGAAAACCATTAACCCTGTGAAAATAATGTTACTGTTTTGAAGAATAAAGGGAAGTCATAGATTGCTTTGTGTGTATATGGAGAAGAAGTTTTCCTGTAGTTGTTCCTAGAAAAGGCATGAGTGTTGTCTGTGTAGAGTGATGATGAGGAAACTGCTGTGTTCATAAAGACTTTTTTTACCGTTGGCTGTTGATATTCTGTTGCAAAAGTGTTGAAAAAACTTACTTCAAAGTGTTGATAAATACTGCAACTGTTGTGTCCATTGCAACTACTGACCCAAATATCAATATTACTTAGTGGCTGTTGTGTCCATAGCAACCACAGATTCAAGCCTCAATATCACTCAGTGGCTGTTGTGTCCATGGCAACCAGTGACCAACGTGTAGATGTTCACCTGGTGTTGAGGAGTTGAGTTGACTGCAATTGCAATCATTGATCCAAGTGTTCATCTGTGGCTGCAGTGTGCATCAAGTGATGAAAGTGTTGATGTTCATCTGATGTTGAGTTGATTCCAACCACTGATCCAAATTTTCATCTATGGCTGCAGCGTTTATGCAAAATTCAAGTGTTGATGTTAATCAGCAGTTGCAGTGTTTATGTTTGGAGCTTGTAGTGTATGCTGTCAATTTGAGGCGGAACTGTTTCACACCAAATTGTATCAGCCTGCAAAGGAAGTGTTGGCATAGTAACCATTGACTTAAGTTCTGGGATCAGTGACAGGTTCATTGCTGATGTCAATGTGATTGCAGAATTGAGTGAAGATGAACAATTGATGATCATGGCAGTGATGGATGCCAATATTTCCTCCATATAAAGTATTGATGCCATGTGCTTGATGTGAGATGTAAGGTGATGCTAAAGGTGTTCAGTGTCAGTGCTGGTAGTCTTGCCATGTGCCCATGAGGGATTGAATGTTTTTCTGTTCCTTGAAATGTAGAAGAGGGAGGAGAAATGATGCTTCCTTGTAGTACAACAGTGTTAATTCTTGTAACCCGCAGTTCTGATACCAAGTTCCTACTTCTACCACCAATGAATGGATCAGCATTCTGTGTTCTTAAATGATGAGAAAGAAAGTGTCTCTTCCTCTATGTCAGGGAAGTGGTTTTTTTGCAATTTTTCAACCTGCAATGCTTTGTTTGCAATTTTCTTTTTACAAGTAGCATTTTATGATATCAAAGGGATGTGTGTGATCATATTTGTGTGGATGAGTAAGTCCTCATATTAGTCAGTGGCTACCAGTTCAATTAATTTGTGATCCTTCATAGAGGGTTTAGCTGTGGCATAATGTTTGAGCTTTGAGTCTCAACTTCCAAACTCAAGAAATAGTGCGGAAGTCTTGGAAAGAAGAGAAGCTGATGATGAGAGGAAGATCATTGTCTACAAGTCTTTGTTGATCTGACAGAGAGGAGAATGTTGCACGCAAGAGAAGAAAATCTTATTTAGTCCTATACATTTACATTCCACATTAATTCTTTTATTATAAGGAATGAATATACTTAACTGACCACATTCATTTGTTGAAATGTGGTGCATTCTTACTTTTAAATCTTGATTTCTTTCAATTTCATTTATCATCAAATCATTTTGCTTTTTTCATCAATGATGCATCATAGTAATTCATCATTTCAATCGGTACTTCTTACTTTTAAAGAAGTTTATATCTCATATACGAGTATTGCATGTTTTGTTGTCTAGTTACTATGATATATGATTTTCAAGAATCTTTTCAAAGACTTTCATATTACACAGGGAAGTTTGAATCCAAATGAATAAAGCTTTAAAACAATTAGAATATTCTCAAGTTCTCATAACATTTCAAACTGCACTAGCAAAAGGTCACCGTTATGAAACACTATTATTCACTATTTTCGTTATTGTGATTTTTAATGATTTTATGAAGTATTTTTCTTGAGGTACAAGGTAATATTCTTTCAAAATGTATATATTTACTCAGCAGTCTTTTTCAACAATTTCTTTCTTCAAAAGATGGTTGAAATTATTCAAGATATTATGCAGTCCTTTTATGAAAGGTAAGGAAACCATAGAAATGTACATGAACTTTTCAAATATATTAATTATTGTTTTATCATTCTATTATTTCATTTATGTGAACATGGGGATCTATATACTGTTGTATAGTTCATTGTCTTCCCTTAGGTCTAAGTGCAATTTGACTTGCAGAAGTATTAGATTGTATGAAAGCGACACCAGAAGCATTCTTCTCTCCCCATTTTGGAAGTTCAAGTCATAAAATTATGTGTTAACATACTTTAATTGGAGCAGTTTTAGGAATCGTAATGGAGAAGCTTGATTGGATACAATATTTACCACGCTGTTTCATACGCTGTTAATATAAAAAGCCTTGGTCATGTCCATATTGTTTTGGCAACTAGAATATGTTCTTTGGCTTTGAAAGAACAAGCATGCAAGCCTTCCATGCAAGATTACAGATGTTAGCAAAGTGTTTTATGACTTTAGGTACTTCTGTCATGGGAGAACACTCACTCATGCAATTTCACCTTTTCTATCCTTGATATTTGAATGCTTTTGTAGATAATTTTAGTAGGTATAATCTTTCTCACCATCATCTTAATAAAATTTGTGAAAATCAGTAGATTCATCAACATTGCATTGTTACATTTTTCACAAGTTTTGATTCTTTTTCAAAGCCTCATCGATGGTTAAATTGCTTAGGTATATGAATTTATCCATCCTTGATATTCGAGTGCTGTTGTAGATGATTTTAGTAGGTATAATCTTTCCCACCATCATCTTAATAAAATTTGTGAAAATCAGTAGATTCATCAACATTGCATTGTTACATTTTCCTCAAGTTTTGATTTTTTTCTCAAAGCCTCATCAATGGTAAAATTGCTTATATTAATTTATTACAATGATAAAGACAATAACTAGAAATGGGAAACCACCGGAGTCAATGTTTTGAAAACAGGACTAGTTGATCATTTTTCATGTATTCTAATATGGCAATAATTATTATTTGTCTAACAAAGTTTGTCTTAAACGAATAATTTTAAGAGTCTTTATTTGTGCAACATTACAATTATAGGATCGCCTGGGTTTATCCCTTATAGATACTCTGTTATTCATTATTGATCTTAATCATTTTCAGTTGTTTCTCAACAGGATTCATTTACTTTGTTTTCAAGTATATGAACTTTTGACATAATTTTTTTTATTTGTATTTGTAAAATAAGACTTTTAACTCAGAAATGAAATTCCGTTTTGACAAATCCATATCTTATCACTTTGAGATTACTTGTGCATATTTCAGTGAAAAGGGGAAATTTAACCTTATAACTTCAAATGCACATTTTTGATATTTGACTTCATCAAAGGGTTAATACATAACTTTGCCTCATTATGTATGTCAGACATAGTTGTTTGAAGATGTCTCCCCAAAGACATTGGTCCCTGTGTTTGTACGAGTGTAAATATTTTCAGATGCTCAAAGACATTTGCAAACTTAAAGAAGAACATTGAGATGGACAACTATCTTATATGTATTTGGGACATTTATTGGAAAGTTTTGGGATTTGTGTGATTGGAGGTAAATCAAGATGATGTAAAGGAACTCAATGTTATTGTAGTCTCTCGACCCATCAGAGTTGTCACAAGGTTAGCATTGGCGGCTTGTTTTGATGTTTGTTGTGCTTGCATGGAAATAAATATTTTCATTAATAGATCCTTCTTTGTTATATGTGGAACAGAATGTAGAAATTATTGTTTATCTTACCAAGGTTGAAGCATCTCCACATATGAGCAAAGTTTTTATTACCATCAATTATACTACTCAAAAGAGGTAATGGGTTATTTTTTTCAACCATGTTCATATGAATGGATAAAAAAGATAAAAGTTTCAAATTCTAAACAGAAATCTGGATGAAATGAGTTCACTTTATCCCTTCGACAAACGTT
Source organism: Steromphala cineraria (assembly GCA_916613615.1). Lineage (NCBI taxonomy): Eukaryota > Metazoa > Mollusca > Gastropoda > Trochida > Trochidae > Steromphala > Steromphala cineraria. The sequence continues at coordinate 40,302,741 of OU744726.1, forward strand.
ACTAATGGCTGAAATACCGCCAATCAGTGTTATACAATAACTCACTCACTCCTTTCGACAAAAAGTGTAAAATGCATATTGTATAATATTCAAATATAATGAATATGGCAGTCTCCTTAGAAAACACCATTTCAAGCTAAAAACAAGAGATCGAGAAACTCATTTCATCGCCAAAATGCAATGTGTCTATCATGAATTGGTAATTTCTTATGTGCAAAAGTGATTTTCGTATACAATTTGAGCACCAAAAAACAATTTAATCATGGTTGGAAGTCTGCAAATCCATCATCATTTAGGTATCATTGTATGCCTGCAGGATAGTTCCACCCTTAGGTTACAACCAATGACCTGTGAAATTGCTGTGTGGAAGCACCCTACAGCCAAGCAATTGGTGTTCCTTAATTAAGGTGTCAGAGTAAATATTGGTTTGACCCTTAACTTCCTTTGAGTAGTATAACTATTGAAGAACCGCCGCTAATAGCTGAAATATTGCCCAAGCGGCGTTAAGCATTAACTCACAATTGAAGAACCTCAATTTGAGTAATCTAAGTTCTAATTGTTGCTCAAGCTAACTATCGTTGTGCAGTTATCCTCATCAGGTCTGAACGACACGATGGGCTTATGGCATGGCATGGCGTCCGGCTATCCGTCCATCCGTAAACTTTTCACATTTTCGACTTCTTTTCCAAAACCAATGACTCTAGAGACCCAATGGCCAATGGGGATTCTAAATTGTAGATTTCGTGACCCCATGACCCCAAATGGGGTCACAGGGGTCAAAACCTTAAAAACCTATTTTCATCTTCTCCTTCAGTTCCAAAAGGTCTAGAGAGCTGAAAAGTTGTGTGTAGACTCCTTGGTCAATAAGGATTCTAAATTGTAGATTTTGAGACTCCATGCCTGACCCCAAATGGGGTCACAGGGGTCACAACCTTAAAAACCTATTTCCATCAAAAGTCTGATGAGCTACAGAGCCCATGGCTATATTTTTCTGTATACATCCTTATGTCAGAAATCACTCTAAATTTTAACATGTAAAAAATACTGTTTGATTCTATGGAATTGACATAAAAAACAACAGACAAATGGATAATTGACATGAATCAATGCATTGAAGCAATTTATTTAAATCAGGTCAGACTTTTACTCAAGCATGTCTCTGCAAGGGAGAAGCAATTATTGATAGTCAATTTCTTTATTGCATGAAATATGACGTTTTGGTGAAGATACTAACACCATTTATAAGTAGTGATGATACTTATGATTATTTGCTTGATAATGGTTTTAGTATCTACACAAAAAGGTCACATTTCATGCAATAAAGAAGTTGATTATTGATCCATAATAACTTGTTCCTCTTCATCTAACCAGCTTGAAAAATGCCTTTGTAAATGTTGTCCTGTAAAGCACCAAATTCGACATGAGGGTCAAATTTAATGAACCCTCTCACACAAACTGCCACACAAAGATTCTACTCATTTTGTCCAGTATGTTTTACAGACTAGATAATAAACGGAGGAAAAACACAGCTAACTAATATAATTCTGCTTCCCAAAAAGATCAAAGGGTGTTCATATTTCAAACTTTCCTAAAACAAATCCATTACCAAAACTACAGTACAAAAAAATTTGTTATAGGCTTTATCTAGGGGTCATAGTGGACATGACTATCAAATTCCATGAAACTGAGCTCGCAGGTTTCACCGTAATGCATAGCCACAATAGTGTTGTGGACTTTCTTCCTGCATTAAGTCTAGAAGCAGTGAATAAGTAAAATACTCACCTCACCTCACCTTTAGGAAGCTGACATCCATATTTAGAGAAATCGACGACTACCTCATTGAGTCTCTGATTCAGCAACGGGAACACTATAATGAAACTGATTTAAAGACTTAACTAGCAACATAATACATAAATTCTATCAAGTTTCATGAAATGGCACGTATAGTTTTGAAGACACGTTTTAATCAAAATGACAATCTCCGATCATTGTTTTCTGTAAATATGTTACTGTTCGAATGAAATAAATTACTTCTCAAACCTTACGTTCAAACCTATTTCCTTTGAGACAGCTTTAGCTTATCTGGCCTGTTATGCCCTGTTGGGCTTATGGCATGGCATGGTGTCCGGCGTTCGTTTGTTAACTTTGTGCATTTTCGACTTCTTCTCCAGAAGCATATGGCCTGGAAAGTTAAAAGCTTGGGTACAGATTCCCTGACTAATGCGGATTAGTAATTGTAGCTTGTGTGGCCCTGTTGCCCCCGATAAGGGCCACAGGGGAACTGAAACTTATCGCTTATATATATACTTAATTTTAGGATTGGTGACCCTGTGGCCCCTTCAAAGGGGGAACCATGCATTGACCACACTCTACAGCATAATTAAATAGAAAGACTGATGAGCTACAGATCCAATGGCTTTTTTTCTAAAAAAAATTTAAATATAAGAATCGCAAATTGCAAGCAAGGGTCATGTTAAAAGGGTTCAGTATATTGTGACGCATCCTGATTCAAACACAACGAGCACGACATTTCCTGATAAAACACCACAAGCTAAAAACAAAATCCATCATCTGTTTGCTTAATGAGTTGGTAATGTTCTTGCAATTTACATTTTCCTTCATTAATTTAAACATAAAAAAGCCCTACAGTGACCATGTAGCTCTCAATTGGAAATTTCGTCATGGCCAGACATCATCAACGTGATCTTGAAAGGGGAAGAACCATTACCTAGTTCCAGAGTTGTTCCACAAAAGAGAAATGTGGCACAGAAATTGGCTGAAAAATTCTGGAACAACCTTGCAAATTAGGGGAGACCAGGCAAAGCGCGCCCCCTAACATATAAACGTGTTTTTTGGGCATATAAACATGTTTAGAATGCAACTTGCAGCATGTCTCTAATTCTCATCTGATAAACTATTTTATGACAAATGCTTTTAAAACTACCATGCCTGTATAAAGAGATATTAACGAAAATGTATTTCGTTAAAGGCGGTGCACTTTGCCCCGTAGTTTGGGGCAAAGTGCGCCATGCGAATTGTGATATGTCAAACACCTATAATAAGCCATTACCATACAAAAAAGTGTTTTAAAAGTGCCATGCAGCTCACAGGCACCCTTATAAAACTAAACAAATAATACAAATTCTAAGCTTAGTATTCAAAGAAGGACAAAATATGTTTTTATATGTCATGTACCTTTATTTTCGAAGTTCTTATCCAAAAATTTACATGATTAATATAAACGAATTTCTAAAACCTATGGGAGTCTTGAAAATTTAACTCATTTACGATCAGAAACCAGCAAATATACGAAAGAAATAAAGAAATTGATTGGTTGAATAACAAATTTAACATTCTACAAACATCTAAACTCTGGCGGACTTGCCCTTACGGCCTTTCTTCTTAATTGTTTAGGGATAAATCAAAATCTATGATGAATATCTAGTAACTAATATTAAAAAATCAAAGAAAACATATGTGTTTTCAAATGAAACAAAAACCCTATAATATATTTTTATTCTTCATTTTAATACCAATTTTAAAAAAATATAGGAAAATAATAGAATGAAAATAACAACTTTATTTTACAATATTTGCTTCTAAAATTAATTGATAACTCTGAAACTATAATGTGTTGACCATAAATATACATTTTAGGTCACTCGGGGCAAAGCGCTCCCCCCGGCTCACTTTGCCCCTTTGAGGGTAGCATTCGCTTTTTGCATCATAGAAAATAACTAAAGCAACGAATTGCAAATTTCCTTATTTAACGAATAGATGATATATTTTTGTGTAATAGGTGTCCTAGAGTTTAATGTTGCGTTTTATGTTTATGTGAAATATTGGAATTCGGACATATTCTTTCGTTAAAGAAAAATGTCGTTATTTCAACTTTTTGCAATGGTAAGTCTCAAACTCACGCTAACGATGCAAACGTCGATCAAAACGTTTCTTAACGTTTGCTTGCATTGTTTGATAATGACAAACCACGCCATCTGTCAATCGTTAAGGAGAAATAACGCTTAGTCACTTTGCCCCGACGGCGCGCTTTGCCCTGGTCTCCCCTACCTTCAACTGAATAGTATATAAGCAAGAGACAACCAAGAGACACACATATAGGGTCATTATTGACATCATTTGGTTGACAAGCTGTGTTAAACTTGAATGACATGACTTCGACACAGTCTGATTTTGACCAGTCTAAGTAAACCTAGCCGTTTCACTCCTATACTGAGCCTAGAAAGGTCTAATAGAGGGTCGCGTCAGCCCACGTATCCAATTGACCAATCAGAACTCAACTTACCACGCCTAAATAGTCTGCCTTCGCACGTATAACATTGGAGGGTCATAGATCGCAGAATGGTCGGCTGACGCGACCCTCTACTAGATCTTTGTAGACTCAGTGTTGGAGCAAAACGGATAATTTTGAGGCTACGTTTACTTAGACTGGATTTTGACATAACTCATACAAATTGGAACTACTGTGGTAACTGAAGTAGCCCACTACAATTGTCGAATTTCGTAATATTTAAGTGAACCAGTCACACTGAAATAGTTCTCGTTTCAACATTGCACATGGTATCGCTGAGAAATACTGCTAGAAAAAAGAAAGCCATTTACATTTAAAGTTCCTATTTCCAATTGCTAAGGAAAATATTGTTTATTTGAAAGATTACATTTTGTGGAGTCTAAGTGATCAGTCTATTGGCATTTATGTCTTTCTGACGGTATTTCTAAGCGATATAACTTTCCTCATTACAGAGAACGTATATATATATGGTAAGACTGGCGGTAAACTTGTCAAATTTGTCCAGAGAAGCAAAACTTTCCGTTTCATCAAATACGGAAATCTTTACTATAGATTCTAGTTAATATCATCGATTATGCCAACAAGGATTGCAAGCATTTTGCTTGAAAACGATGTGAGTATCTACACCGAAAGGTCGCACTCTTGTAACACAGAAGTTGAAAAAAACTATATAATTATTCCTTATTAATCATACAACTTCTTAAAGGGGTAGTAGCACGTTTTTAAGGGGAATATAAGGTGATGTCAGGAAAATAAAATTTAATGGTTCCAATTGAAAGACAATGCAATTAAACTAAATGGAGCAGTAAAAATTCAAATATATAATGTAAAGTTTGGCCATGCGATTCCTTTTTCCTACACAAAATGAATTAAAGGTGTTCACACAAAATGGCCGCCCATGCATTTTAGGTGAATCTTCATACTTTGTCCTCTGACTATGGATAATTGGTTTGTGTAATGAGATTTTTGACACTATCAAAAAAATACATTTAGCATCAACGTATGATTATCAGTGAAAAATATAAAATATAAAATTATCAAAAAACGTGCTACTGCCTCTTTAAGGTCTCTTAAAGAAGTCATTTGAACGGTTAAATAAATCTTATTCTTGTAAATGGTACGATTGATGTCATCTTAAACCCATACACATAATGGTCTTTGTTTTTGCAAGGCAATCTTGGACCTGCTAGCGAATCAGATGAGATTTTTATATGTCCGAGCATTGCAAGACGATAAAAAGCTTTTGTTGTGTATGCATTGTTCAACATTCCGAAATGAAACATTTATTTGAAACGGATGGCTAAATCAATAATCTTACAGACACATTAAAGTTATCAAAATTTTGAAAACTCCTTAAAACTTTATTTACATGTAGTAAATAATAACCCGGTACAGAGGGGTTATGGAAAATAACCTCGCGAGGGCGTAGCCGAGGTAAATGAGTTATTATTTGACTTACACTCTCGCTGTAAGTCCAGATGGGCTTATGGCATAGCCCGTCGTCCGGCGTCCGTCCGTCGTCCGTCCGTCCGTAAACTTTTGACACATTCGACTTCTCCTCATGAACCATACACATTAGAGAGCTGAAATTTTGTGTACAGGTACCTTAGCATATGGAGATTCTAATTTGTAACTTTGGTGACCCTGTGACCCCAAATAGGGTCGCAGGGGTCACAACTTTAAAAACCTATTTTCATCTTCTTCTCAAGTTCCAAAAGGTCTAGAGAGCTAAAAATGATATGTGCAGACTCCTTGGCCAATGGGGATTCTAAATTGTAGATTTCGTGACCCCATGACCCCAAATAGGGTCACAGGGGTCACAACCTTAAAAACTTATTTTCATCATCATCTTTAGCTCCTAAAGGTCTATTGAGCTGAAAGACTGCATGTAGACTCCTTGGCCAATTGGGATTCTAAACTGTAGGTTTTCTGTTTTTTATTCCGAAATAGCTACATTTGTTTTGTAATTTTTTATAGGTTTTCTTGCAATAGGTAACATCAGTTTCTTTTTTAGCTCATCTTGCCTGTATAAAGCAAACTTGATATGATGCCTGATGAGCTACAGAGCCAATGGCTCTATTTTTTTATTTATAAATTTTATTCCTGTATTCATGGTACAATTTACAGTAGCATATCAGGATTACAACAACGTACAGGAAATTAACAAGAAAACTCATTCATTCACCACAGTCATACACTTGCATACCTATTTTGGCTGATTCAGACTTTTTCAGTAATCATATTCTTGTATATTGCCCATTTCCTTTCAAATTCATTGAGCATAGATCTTTTACAATATCGGAACCTTTCAATAACATGATATTATTTATTTTATTTTTATTGCAATAATGGTATATATTTATAGCAAGTCCAAATGTTTGCATTTGTTTACAATCTTATAACCGACCAAGGTGTTTATGAGATAACCAACCTACGCATATGGAGCTTACGGCTTATAAAATTCAAGGCAACAACTTCCCAATGTGTGTAATATACCTATAGGACGGTAGTTACGAGTTAAAACCAATTGAAAAAAAGAAGGGATATAACCGCCCAAGGGGTGTAAGATTACGGAATGTATAACTATAGACATAGTTTGAAGTTATGCAATGTTTTAACCTGGACGAAAAGCGGGTGGGTGGATACTTTAGCCATATACCGTGAGTAAAGGTGAGGTGAACGAAACATAAACCTGAAGATAACTGCAGATAGATAGATATTATGTATAGTATTGTTTCGATACATTGCAATTATTGATTTTTACATTAAGATAATTATCATTCATTTTCAGGTAACAGTAGGACCCCTATTTACACATACATTACATACACACATGAACAATTTGAAGGGAGAAATTACGGTATATATACGTGAATAACTATGATTCTTTTTTTTTTCAAAATTAAGATATTGGTAACAAATCAGTTCTTTAAAAATTTGGGTAGACAAAAAATTAGCCATGATATCAAATTTATTAACATTTACTCGTGCGCCTGGTTATTGTAGAAACCTTTTGGCAAAAGAAGCGCACACTAAACTGTGTGTAATGGAAAGATGAACTCCTCGCAGTGCGTTACAGTGACCTTTCAGTGTGAGGAGTTTATGTTCAGACATGCGCAGTTTCAAGCATTGTGTTTCCGGTGGAGACGGTGCTCGTTTTTCAAAGATTAAACTATTTTCAACGACGATCGTGTTTAACTTAGGTGATTACTGATTACGTTAAGACTTGAATGTCATATTCTTCAATTTGTAAATGTTTATGTTTTCTATGGCGTGAAAATGGTGTTTTTTAATCTATGTCGGACATGTTTTCAGATAGGACCAACCTCATGTCATTATGAAACCTAAGAAATGGAAATTGACAATAACGTCATTTTCTAATCAAAGGAAACAGACTGATTTGTTGAATATGTGTGATTCTTTTATGGTCTCACAAAAATATCTTTATATCTGTCATGAAGATGTTGCCATTGTTCGATGCTTATTCATAATTATGCTTGAATGCCTTTGGTATTTGTTTTTATGCCAATGTTTGGTGAGTTATTAATTCCGTATCAAGGAACAAGGTACAAATACACAAGACACAAGGATGAAATTGACATACATTGATATTGCTTTCATGTTCATGGTCGAGGATTTTGTGTTACTTAAAAAGTTTGTGTGAAGGAATATTTTTATATATAACCTTTATTGCTTATTTTGAGATTTATTAAGCACTTCAAGCAGAGCTGATTTTGTTCATACCTGAACAAAGAAAAGTTACAAATGAGGTTTAACAAAACTCATTCTCGCATTGTCTGCCACTGAAAAATAACAGTACTCATTGTCAGTCAGTGAACATCACCAAACATGGATGCAAAAGTCTCCTTTTGATTGAAAAAAATAGAATCTGTCTAAACGACTGATGACAAGTAATGGTATGTATGAAGATAGATGATGTAATGCTTGCTGTTGCTATTAACAATAAACCTCTGATTCCACAGCAGAGCAAAGCACGGCATAAGGGAGCAAGAGGTTTGGAAGCATGATCATCTAGTATGAAGGAAATAAAAAAAAATCAACAAGGAAATGACAAATCCTCTGACTGAATACAAGGAAATAAGAAATTTGAGAACATTTTGAAAACTCAGCTCATAGTCCTATCCTTTGAAGTCAAGACAAAAAAAAGCCAATTATTCATTTGGTGGCCTATGAGATTTATCTTGAACACAAGGAAGAGAAATCCTACAAGGAGTTTCACATGAAAAGTGACAATAGAGGCTAACTTAAGAAAGCACGAGGAGTCATTTGCTGAACTGATTGATTGAAATATCATTTGTGTGCCTTCCCCCTTGGTTTAAAGGTGATTGGCGACGGGACATATTTCAGTCCAATTATACTGAAATTAAAAGACTGAATCAAGCTTTCGAAAAACAAAGATGAATTTAAAAAAAAGAAGAAATGAAGGATAAGCCACAATAATGAATCTGTCATGGTACTGAAGGAAAAGATGTATAAATGATACTCATATATATACTATATATATATATCATGCCATTAAAAAGCAAACTTGAGTTATCTTGATGGATTAATTTCAAGCTGTTAGTGTGGCAAAGAACAGAATTTTAGCAATTTTTGAGATCATTTTTCATAACATGGGAAGTTTCAGTGATGTTCAAATGAAAAAAATCTTCATCAATGCTCATTTGCAATTGGAAGATATTTCAATGATTAACACACATCTCTGTTTAGAAACTTGAAAGAATTTTAAAAACATCAACCAAGGAACTAAAGCGTGATATGAAAGAACATTCAATGATGAATGTCCATAAGAAAACTTTTGAATGATATCTTTAAATGTGTTTTATAGAGTCTGCTCAGAGACAATTGGTGATCTAGACATTTCAAGAAAAGTTGTTCAGTGGAAACTTCACAAAGGAAATTAAAACATCTGTCAGCATTATCCAACATTTACCTGATAAAAGCCTTGAATGTGACATTCTATATTAGTTTGATACTGTTCAGTATCTTCGGTAACAAGATTTTTAATTTAACACAATGACAAATACAATATCATGTCATTTTACGCTGCTAATGGCTGAAATATTGCCCAAGCGGCGTAAAACTATAACTCACTCACAATGTCATGGCATGACAACAGAGATTTCTACAATTTGATGGCTTTTAAAATTGATAAGACGTGGATGTGCTTCAGTCTTATACATCCAATGTTGTTCTGACTTTAAATGTAGTGATGTCAAATCTATTATCAATATCCTGAACGTACAAAGTTTTGAAGTGTATTGTATTGATCATAATGATACAAATACATGCTGATGATGTAAAATTCATGTTTTCAGATAAATAAGTATGTGAAGTACTTTTTGAGAAGACTCAAAGACAAACCTAACTAAGATGCAGAGACACTATAGGAACCTGTGGGATGATAATCCTCCACGACAATTCGACTCTCAGAACAGAGGCCAAGATTCAGGGTACAGCGCAATCAGCTATGATGAAAGAAGTAGAGCCCCATCGGCGAGCAGTCAGGCCCAGAACCCGTTTGACTTGCTCAACCAGGCTCTTCAGATGGTCACCAACCCAGGGGCGTCTCAAGGGCCTCCACCAGTGTTTGATACAGCGTAAGCATTACAGGTTATTGGAGTTGTGGGGATATATCGATACATCAAGAATTGTGAAACTTAATCTGACTTGATACTTATCATGTTAGGATTGGGATATGTATCGTGACGTAGAAATTTCTTAATTACCCCAAAATTACGATTGTTGAATTTTTGTTATATGATACCCTGAAAATAGTGTATCGTGACATGTATCGTATCAAATCGTATCGTTCTTTGATATCATGATACATATTGTATTGTGACATGTCTGTATTGTCACAACTCTACAGTTTATGTTTAAGAAATAAAGGAGCCCTAGCCATCATGTGTTTTGCAAGAGCGTATTGCCCTGAACTCTTATAGTTAAAGCAGAAGCTGAAGGCCAAGTGGCTTTTCGTTAAAATAGTTCTGGGCAAAACTATACTTTATTGTAAAGAGAGGTGAAATAAGAGGTAAAATGATTATTGGCTGTCATTGTTGGTTGCAAATTGTGATCAAAAGGCTGTCCATGAATAGATAGTAAATAAGAACACTAATCACATAGGTTATATACGTAAGATTAATAATCAGATGTATCAGATGTAGAAGTGTCATATGTAACTCTTTTTGGAGAGAATATCGTAATGATGGCTCTGATTAATGTTTCTTAATATCTTGATTTGCCCAGAGGGTAATCTGCTTGTCTTACATACGTTTCTGTAACTGACATTGAAGAAATCTGATTGATATTAGAGTAGCTATCAGATTTTAACTTTCAAATGTTATGTTAACAGTGTAGGCTTTCAAATAGAATATTGCTTGCATTACACACATTTTTTAATGAGATTTGATTTGTAAGCTACAACTGTTAAGAGGCAGATGAGCAAACATGTTAAAAATGTTACATGCATACAATGTTCTATAAAGAGTTCAAAATGAACCCCTTGTTTATCGAGAATTCAAAATTCATAATTGTGCAGTTGATTGCAAGCGTTGTGCCAGTGTATGACAATGCTGGTCACTGTTTAACAAGTCAACTTGAAATCTGTGAATTACCTCCCTTTGACCTTGTCTTTAAAGACAGGATATCTCAGTTTGAAACAGATCAGCTAGGATATGAGAAGTAATAAACACTAAGACCATAGGGTAAATGATACATTTCTTCTCATGAATTTGTTTTTTATTCTTAATTTGAAAATATTATCTTGTTTATATGACTGAATTAACAAATTTTGATTTCCTCTAGAGGTTTATCTGAAAGGTCCATTCTTCTCTAAGTTCAGTTCAGTTCAGTACTATGTATTAAAAAGTTGTTTTTTTTTTAACAGGGCTGAACAAGAAAAAGGATTCACATGGATTTGCAAGAAGGTATTTATCTTACCAAAAATGCTTTTCTCTTATATTGAGTATTGGCATTTAATAGGACCTTAAACTGACAACGTCAATAATCGGTAATTAAGAAGTCAAAGGAAATAATTCTGCAAAGTTTTAAGAATTTGGTTATGGTTGAAGTGTAATTCGATGTCATACCAAAAGTTAATTTAAAGATTTGCCGGTATTATAGAAATGATACTATAAGGTTCACAATTTTATTTTCAGTTTGAACTATCAATAAAGAATTTTTTTTAAATAAACAATTTTTTAGCCAATTTTGATATTGTTGACGTTTATTTTGATTTATACCAAAAGTAGATTACTTTATCTGAAGATATTATATAGATATTACACTATAAGGCTCACAATTTGTATTTCAGTGTGGAACGATCAATGATGAATCACACAAAAGTTGTATTATCTGTATGACTCCTTGGGAAGGTGAGGTCCAAATTGTGAAATTGAATCCTTAGTAGTACTAATGTTGTGAATTTGAATTTTCATAAAAGACAATATTGAAAACGATTTTAAAAATTAGCTGCCAGTCCAGGACTGGTTGATTGAGGTACAATTTACATAAGTACTCTGAAGAAATAGCACTTTTGAGTCTGTGGCTCTCACACCCATTTAGGTCCATATTTCCCCCTATTCATGTACCCATTTGTACAGCTTGCAAGAATGCAATGCCGATGACACAACACACTACTTTTGGTGTCTATTCAGTGATTCTGTTCACATTAATTACTCTGAGAAATCCTGACAATTTGAAATCAAATTTGCTCATCCAGAAAAGAACAATTTTGAGTCCAGAACCGAAAGCATTGATATGGACATAATGACTTGCCACAACTACTTTCTGCAAAATCTTTCTTAATTGATAGATTGTGTTAGCTGCTCAGGATTTAGTTTCGACGTTTTGAATAACTATCAAAAACATTTAGATTTAGTAATTCTATTAGGAGCTTTGTCATGCATGTTATTTCTAGAGGTGACCAATAAAAAAATAAGAATATGAAAAGAGGTAAAGTGTTTTTTAGCTCCTTTATATGTATTTTTCTTATTCACATGTTTATCTATTTTCAGTTCAAGCCAAACCAAAGGCTGAAAAGAAAATTGATGATTTAGTAAGTATTCTAAGGGTTGTAAGGTATTTTATCCATGTATCCTGATGCTTATGTCGAATGGATATGTGATTTAAAAAAATTGGTCATGGCTGTGATGGATAATACACTCTTGACCATTCATGTTACTGCTTAAAATTGTCGTAAAATTCTTTTTCCATATTGGGGTTACTGATAGTAACTTACTAATTAATTAATTGGTGCCATACCGTGTAAGGAGCTCACCCTTAATCTCTGTATCAGTGTTTGAAATATGTTTTAGTTCCTAAGCAGGGTCTGTGGTTTTAAAAATCTACCATCCTTACTAATGATAACTACCTTCATTCATTTTGGTTTATTTCAACTTCCAGGACTCGAAGAAGCTTTATGTATCCAATCTGAGCGAGGGCACGACTACATCAGATCTGTTCAGATACTTCTCCAAATGGGGTCCCATGGACCAAGTGTATGTGGCCTTGACAGAAAGAGGAGCGTAAGTTTTGGACTAATAGATGATTTATCTGAATTTGTACCAAGCTTGCAATGTATTTGATTTTGAGTTTGGAGCAATAATGTCTAAGCCATAAATTGAATTACATATTTTACATGTAAGAATACATCTCAAAACAATATATCCAAATAATTCACAAGTGAAAATAACAAAAGGGCAACATGAGGGTAAGGATAAGGCAAGCTTTTTATTACAAATGTTTGACGGAGTTCCAAACGCAGCACATGCTGTTCCGCCTCCTCTTGGAGTCAGTGTCTTAAAACGTGGTAAATCGGCTATTTGAAATTCCAAACATAGTTTGGACAATAAAATAAACCATTCAAACACATGGATTTAAGATGTAATGGTAGAATTCTTTTTTCCCTCAGATCCAAACAGTATGGTTTTGTGCAGTACATAAACGCCGCAGATGCAAAACAGTGTGCAGCAACCAGTCATGTCATTGATCAGACGAGGATTCTTGTAAAGTTTGCTTCTTCCAGTAACAAGGTAAATTACGACCTATATATCAAACACACCAATATTTTATTTCTTTTGCTCTCCCGTGAGAAAGATAATCAGTAATATTTTTGAATCAAAATGCTTTTCTTCTCATTTATGATATATGTAAACCATGTGGTCTCAGTCAAGGATTATCGATATTTTCATTGTTTCTTAGATACATCATTCATAGTTAGTCAGTTTATACCAAATGTAAATATGAAACCAAAATGGTACCCATTTTAATTTCTATGAATTAAAACTATTTTTGAATTACCTTATAACGAATACATGACAAGTACTTTATCCTGTTTGAACAACATTGAGTCATTATTAAGGTTATATATCTCTTATTTGCCCAACGTTGTGTCATTGTTAAGATACTACTGTAAAATAATTATATTTCGCGGGGTTTAATTTTCGCGCAATTCGCGCAAAAGTATTATGCGCGAATATTTAACCTCGCGAAGATATATACAGATATATGTGACATGATCGTGGAAACAAATTGAAACAATCACAGGCAAGTAAGATGGTTTATATCGGCCAGCCGAGCCAGTCAAGCGAGTCGATGTTTACATTGAAGCATCAATGTCATTTCAAACAAATCTTGTAAAATAAATTTCTTTAGTCTAAATGTTGCTTTTTAATAAAATATAGAGAGAAATGATAAGGAAAATGGAAAATCAATAAAAAGTATTTATGTACCGGACTACAGGAAATATTCAACACGTGTTAGCTGGCAATATCGATTGATAACATGTGTTTGTTAGTGACTGTGTCATACGAGATGAAACCTTGTGACATAAGGGTAGTAAAATTTTACATAATGAAAAATTACAGAAAGTATCAACGAAGTACTCATCTAAGTAATTCTGTGATTACTGATTTTGATATTGGTTTATTAACTTTTGCATATTTTACTAAAAACTTCAACTGCAAAAATAATTTTGTTAAAATATTAAGGCCTCATCCTTTACAGTTTTTAAGTAGACATCCATTATCCTATACACAGGTTAGGTAATCTACAGCTTTGTCAATAATCTTTTTGAGCTAGACTAACTGATTGGATGATTTCAACTAATGAGCCAATGGAAAGTCTTGCAACAAAAACATCATTACCGCTACGTTCACTGAACGTTTGTTTAGATATCTAGATGCGAATGATGTGTAAATCGGGTAAAACGAAGCAAATTTTGACAAAATGAAAAAAAAAATGCAATTGATTGACTGCCATATCGCTTTTACTGAGATGAAAATGATATTGCATTAAAAAATTAACAAAACACCATAAGTAAATGAATGTTATTTTCATTACAAACATATGTCCTTTTTCGAGCGGTTCCTTTCTCGTGCTGGAAGAGGGTCGCTTTATAAATGAGATTAATGAGTTTGACAGCACTTTCTGAGGATGAGATATAAAATAATATATAGTAGGTATAAATTGTAGGTATGAATTGCGAGAAACATAATCTGCTCGAATATGTCACTTTTGATAAATGCACGAAAATAATGCCCAGCGAAAATAAATGATTTTACAGTATGTTGTATTTGACAAACATTGTGTCATTGTTAAGGCCCCGGAGAGTCAACATCTGGTGGTGACAGGGTTGACACCGCGGACCACTAACGACCTGTTGCTGTGTTACTTCTCTCGCTGGGGAGTGATAGAGGATTATGAAGTAGAGAAGGATACCACCGGCAGGTTTGTGACAGATTTTATGTCCTGCAATCAAAGAATAGTGTTAGGGATCTGTCATTAGGCCCAAACTTGATACCTCATGAAGCATTACAATTACAATCTTCAAATTTTGTTATTCCCCGCTTAGCAGTTTTCGGAGGATATATTTACGAATGATCTCCGTCTGTCCCTGTATATCTGTTCTTTCTTTTTGGACCAGAACTAAAAAATCTTAGCTATTTGAAATTTGCTATAATGAACAATCATTATCTGTAGATGCATGTTTTTTTTTCAAACAGTAATTTGAATTTATCTTTAAATTATATTAAATCTGAATAAGTTTATGGTTTTTGTTGTTGTCATTATGTATAGGTTAATGTCCGAGTAACTCTCCATTCCTAAAAGATAATTGAGCCGAGGGCCCCAGGGAATGTAGAGTTACGAGGATATTAACCGACTTAAATTACACTCAACTTAATGCTTTTTCAAAAACATTACTTAAAATATTTAAAAAAATGAAATTTGAAGTGAAAATTTTGATGTAAAATACAACGCTGAAAAATTATGGAGCGAGAGAACAATAGGATGACGTCACAAGTGTAATTTAACATTTCTTATTTTCCTTTTAATACATCTTCATTAGTAAGTTTTCTTTTATCCTTCTTTAGCAGCCCCTCGCATGGACATGAAACCCTTGTCTTTCTTAAGGTTAAAATGGTTCCTGGATTTTCTTGGCCTGAAATATTTGTCGTGATTATGATCCTAACAAATATTGATTCTCTTGCAGGAAGACAGGCAAGGGTTTTATCAAATTTGGATCTGTCAAAGAAGCAAATACTGCAGCTTCGTTTGCACCTCACGTGATCGACGGCAAGCTTGTCTCAGTATTGATACAGGATCCCAGGGTAGGTAATCCACTGGTAAGCTGATGGATGGGTGGCTATAGAGAATACTCATCATGGACACTTGAAACTTCATTATAGATGGAAGGGTAAGAAGAATTATCAAGGATACTTGAAGCTCGAAAGTTAATTAGGTCCTTAGCAAGTCATCATTTTGCTTGAATGTGATTCTCTTTAAATTTTTCTTTGGAATTGGCAACTCAAAGAGAAAAGGTCAAATTGAATATCAAATTCATCAGAGTATAATTTTCTTTAAATTTCTAACTAAAGTAGATTGGATGGGGAAGATGAAATATTAGTTTTAAGTTTAAAGTGAAAGTTTGAAGGGGGCTGGAGTTGTTGTGGTAGAGGTAAAAAAAGTGCTTTGATTATTTGGGGTTATGAACAAGAATATTTCATGTCTTCAGTGGAACCTTATCCTGCAGGATAGCGATGTTTAATTCATAACAACTTTCTGAAAAAATTTTGTTTATGTGAAAAGACACACTAAATTTTAAAATTGGAATAATGTAAAGTTATTTTTTCAATGCAATTCAATATTGTCATGTTTAAAATTATTCAAAACGACAATGTCAATGAAGGGATCCTTCCTTGTGTTTATTCTCTATGGCTAAATATCCATTTTACTCAGATATTCATCAAAATTATAAATGTGAATGATTGCATATGTTAAAAGAATGAGGAGGTAAGTACCTATCATTATCAGTGACTAGGTTTATTCCTTGACTTCAAGAGGACTGGAAAGAAATGCCTAAGAAGAGGAAAATGGAAGATCTTTCACTGCAAACAAGGATTTTGTGATCTGTTTCAACAAATGTAATATTTAGTTTCAAAGAGATATTTTGTACATGTACTTACTCACTAGTGTACAGATATTGAAACTTTTGTGTGTACCGATTAAAAAATATGCTTTTCAATTTTGTGTTGTTTGTTTTTGATAATTTGTTCATAAATATCTACATAACTTAACTACACTTTATGTGGTGATATATTGTTATAAAAAATCTCTACAAATTTAAACATTAACTAGGGTTGCCCAGGCAACTCTGAAGGTCTTCAGACCGCTGTTTTATTCGTAAGGTTCATTTAAATGTATCATAATGCTGGACCGTCATTAAACATCGTCTGAAGCAATGTGCAAGGCTCTAGAAGCATTTTGGCAGTCCATTTCAGGTTAAAATGTGCAAGGTCGTACAGTAAATTCAAAATGGCGCCTAAACCACGTGACCTACGAAGTCATCATGATTGCCTTTTTTCTTCATCTGGTCAATGCGCATCTTCATGTGAAATTTCAAATCTCTAAGTGCATTTTGAAAAATTTCCCCATGTTAAAATTTTCCAAATCCGAAATTTCAAATTTTGAAGCCCTGTCAAAACCGGAAATGACTGTTCGCGATCGATTTTATTCTTGATTCTTGTAGACCTTATTCATGTCTAGGTCTCATGCAAAAATCATGAAATTCTATGGCCAGGTTTTTGAGCTATGAGCCCTTGAAGTTTGCGATTTTTCGTTTTCGGTCAACTTTGAAAGGTCACAGCAAAAAAAGTATTAACGTTAGAACCATTAAACGACTTAACTTTCATGTTCAATACTTCAGCTACATTGAGTATAAATTTCAGCTCTCTAGTGCAAGTATCTTCAGAGGAGAAGACTCTCAAAGGCGGGTGGGGTCGGAAACGGTCGAAAATGCACTAAAAGCAAGATGGCGGACAAACAACGTGACCTACGAATTTGTTCTGATTCCCTTTTTTTCATCATTTTTCATTGCGCATCTTTTAAAAAAAAAATTAAGTCTGTAAGTGCATTTTGAAAAAAAAATCAATGTTAAATTTTCGAGTTTGGATTCGAACTGGACCTTTAATGAATGAACCGATTTCGCTCAAAAGCTTCGCATGTCTATTCCAGGGTATACTCTACAATCCCTGAAAGTTTCATGAAAATCGGCTCGTTAATAAGTTCAGAAAGTTCTGAACAAAAAACGTCCAAATAATAATAATAATAACTAGGATTGACGCGTCAATACTTAGGTCTTCAAGATTCATCTTTGACCTTCATACAGTGTTTGACCTTCACATGACTTTTTGGCTAAGAGGTCTCGTTTATCCACATACAAAGATGTATGTTTTGTTTTGATAACTTGAACAGTAATGGAGTAATGAATATTGGAACTATATTGAAAACACTTAAATTTGAAGATTTTTAGACCCCTACTCCATGTTGGTCCTTCTAGCTCCTTAACTATCAAAATTTTTATGATCAAGTACAACATAGCAAAAGTTGTGCTTGGAATAACGCATGTGAAAATACAACCAATTTAAAGCTATCTTTCTTAATAAAGAAACTGTGGAACTTTGAAAAGTGCTAAAAATGAGGATTTTCCAAAAATCGCAATATTCAAGGACAGGTCATGGACAGAACAAAATTTATTATGACTTGTTGATATTTTTTCCTGTCTTCTTATTACATCTGCTTCACAAAACATCAATGATAACAATTCTATCAGTAACAGTTTTGAAACTAAAATTCTTACAGTAAAATAACCCTCGAAAAATGTTAAAATCGCCGAAAAATGTTAAAAATCTCTTTATGTCCACATATTTCCTTTAATATCAACTTTTATATAATAATAATCTGTAGTGAATTTGTTCAACAATCATTGTGGAACAGAATGCATCAAACAGATTTCATATTTGACATTTCCTTACAGAGTGATGTCCCTTTGAACGTAACATGAAAAATGATGCTTTAAAAAAATGTCCATTTTCAAGGACAGATAACTCACGTTCTAGATAAAAATTCCAAAAAACGGCTCAACAGCCCTCTTGGCAATCCTTTCAGCTTTCATTTAAGCTATCAAACACTGCCCTATGTCTTGTTGTTAATGAGGAGATAGTTTTCAAAGACGAGTACTGTCAAAATCGCGAAATTGCGCCAAAATTTCAGTTTTTTGAAAATAGCCAAAAATCTATTATTACGGCCGAAAACGGCTATGTGTTTATCTGATGGGGAATGTTGATGCCCACATTTTGGTGAAAGTTTTGTGCAATTATCTTTCTTAGTTTTCGAGAAATTGAGGTATGAAATTTTACCTTCAAAGGGAGATAACTCAAGCACAAATCGATATTCGAAATTCAAAACCTTGGCAGAGCCAGTTCAGGTGATACTCTATCAGTCCTGAAAGTTTCATGAAAATACATTCATTGGAAGGCTCAGAATCACTCTCACAAAATCGTACAAATAATAATAATAATAATAATAAAAATCCGGATAAGAACAATAGGTCTTCCAGACGTAGTCTTGAAGACCTAATAATAACTAGGATTGACGCGTCAATACTTAGGTCTTCAGATTCCTCTTTGACCTTCACATACTGTTTGACCTTCACATGACTTTTTGTCTAAGAGGTAAACAGTAGCTAATACATTATCAAAATGACCAAATTCCACTTGTTATTCAGTGTTAAAGACTTTTCAGAAAAATTCATCATGGTTGCCAGTGTCAGCTATGACATCATTCTTCAGAGAATATTATTCCTAGTAGCAGAAAAAAATTTGGTTAAACTATCTCCCACCGTTTTCGAGATACATGTGATTTAACGTTGTAATGTAAAGAAAACACTGAAATTTGAAGATTTTTTTACCCCTACTCCATGTTGGTCCTTCTATCTCTTTAACTATCAAAATTTTTATGATAAAGTACAACATAGCAAAAGTTGTGCTTGGAATGGCGTATGAGAAAACACAATCAATTAAAAGATATCTTTATTAATAAAGAAACTGTGGAACCTTGAAATGTGCTAAAAATGAGGATTTTCCCAAAATCGCAATATTCAAGGACTGGTCAAGGACAGAATTTTTTTTATCATGACTTGTTGATATTTTTTTCCGTCTACTCATTACATCTGCTTCACAAAACATCAATGATAAAATTTCTATCTGTAACAGTTTTGAATCTAAAATTCTCAAAGTAAAATAACCCTAACAAAATGTTAAAATCGCCGAAAAATGAAAAACAACTCTTTATGTCCACATATTTCCTTTAATATCAACTTTTATATAATAATGACCTGTAGTGAACTTGTTCACCTATCATTGTAGAACAGAATACATCAAACAGATTTCATTTTTGACATTTCCTTACAGAGTGGTGCCCCTTTGAACGTAACACGAAAAATGACACTTAAAAAAAATGTCGAACTCCAAGGGCAGATAACTCGAGTAACAGGTCAAAAATTAAAAATTCGCGGTATTCACGTTTTTACACACTCATTAAGCTTTCTAACGAGCTATCACACTAGACTGTATGTATTGCAGTTAGGGAGGAGAAGATTTTCAAAGACGCATACCATCAGAACCGCGAAATTTCCGAAATTTTTTAGTTTTTTGAAAATAGAAAAAAATCTAATTATACGGCCGAAAACCGCTATGGGCTCAATCGATGAGGAATGTTGTTGCCCACATTTTGGTGAAAGTTTTTTGAAATTATCTCCCTTAGTTACCGAGAAATCGAGGTTTGCAGTTTTTTCGTTGGATTCGAACTGGACCTTTAATGAATGAACCGATTTCGCTCAAAAGCTTCGCATGTCTATTCCAGGGTATACTCTACAATCCCTGAAAGTTTCATGAAAATCGGCTCGTTAATAAGTTCAGAAAGTTCTGAACAAAAAACGTCCAAATAATAATAATAATAACTAGGATTGACGCGTCAATACTTAGGTCTTCAAGATTCCTGTTTGACCTTCACAAAGTGTTTGACCTTCACATTACTTTTTGTCTAAGAGGTAAACAGTAGCTAATACATTATCAAAATGACCAAATTCCACTTGATATTCAGTGTAAAAGACTTTTCAGAAAAATTCATCATGGTAGTCAATGTCAGCTATGACACCATTCTTCAGAGTATATTATTCCTAGAAGCAGAAAAAAATTTGGTTATCTCTCACCGTTTTCGAGATACATGTGATTTAACGTTGTAATGTAAAGAAAACACTGAAATTTGAAGATTTTTTTACCCCTTCTCCATGTTGGCCCTTCTATCTCCTTAACTATCAAAATTTGTATGATAAAGTACAACAAAGCAAAAGTTGTGCTTGGAATGGCGTATGTGAAAATACAATCAATTAAAATATATCTTTATTAATAAAGAAACTGTGGAACCTTGAAATGTGCTAAAAATGAGGATTTTCCCAAAATCGCAATATTCAAGGAGCGGTCATGGACAGAAATTTGTTTATCATCACTTGTTGATATTTTTTTCCGTCTACTCATTACATCTGCTTCATAAAACATCAATGATAAAATTTCTATCTGTAACAGTTTTGAAACTAAAATTCTCAAAGTAAAATAACCCTTGAAAAATGTTAAAATCGCCGAAAAATGGAAAAAACATATTTATGTCCACATATTTCCTTTAATATCAACTTTTATATGATAATGATCTGTATTGAATTTCTTCAACTATCATCGTAGAACAGATTGCATCAAACAGATTTCTTATTTGACATTTCCTTACAGAGTAACCTCCCTTTGAACGTAACACGAAAAATGACCCTTCAAAAAAATGTCGAATTTCAAGGGCAGATAACTCAAGTCACAGGTCGAAATTTAAAATTTCGCCACGTAGACTTTCTTACACACTTATTAAGCTTTCTAACGAGCTATCACACTAGTCTGTAAGTATTTCTGTTTGTGAGGAGAAGATTTTTGAAGACGCGTACCGTCAGAACCGTGAAATTTCACAAAATTTTCAGTTTTTCGAAAATAGCAAAAAATCTATTTATACGGCCGAAAACGGCTATGGACTTAATCGATGGGGAATGTTGTTGCACACATTTTGGTGAAAGTTTTATGAAATTATCTCCCTTAGTTACCGAGAAATTAAGCATTGAAGTTTCGACTTCAAGGGGAGATAACTCGAAAACAAATACGAAATTCAAAAATCTGACTCGACACAAATCTAAGTTAGGGGACTCTATACATTCCCTGAAATTTTCATGCAAGTCGGTTCGTTAATAAGGTCAGAAATGGTGGAACAAAAAAACGTCCAAATAATAATAATAAAAATCCGGATAATAACAATAGGTCTTCCAGACGTAGTCTTGAAGACCTAAACTAGGATTGACGCGTCAATACTTAGGTCTTCAAGATTCCTCTTTGACCTTCACATACTGTTTGACCTTCACATGACTTTTTGTCTAAGAGGTAAACAGTAACTAATACATTATCAAAATGACCAAATTCCACTTGATATTCAGTGTTAAAGACTTTTAAGAAAAATTCATCATGGTGGCCAATGTCAGCTATGACACCATTCTTCAGAAATATTATTCCTAGTAGCAGAAAAAAATTTGGTTAAATTATCTCTCACCGTTTTCGAGATACATGTGATTTAACGTTGTAATGTAAAGAAAACACTGAAATTTGAAGATTTTTTTACCCCTACTCCAAGTTGGTCCTTCTAGCTCCTTAACTATCAACATTTTTATGATAAAGTACAACAAAGCAGAAGTTGTGCTTGGAATAGCGCATGTGAAAATACAATCAATTAAAAGATATCTTTCTTAATAAAGAAACTGTGGAACCTTGAAATGTGCTAAAAATGAGGATTTTCCCAAATTCAAGGTCAGGTCATGGACAGAATTTTTTTTATCATCACTTGTTGATATTTTTTTCCGTCTTCTCATTACATCTGCTTCACAAAACATGAATGATAAAATTTCTATCTGTAACAGTTTTGAAACTAAAATTCTCAAAGTAAAATAACCCTTGAAAAATGTTAAAATCGCCGAAAAATGTAAAAAGTCTCTTCATGTCCACATATTTCCTTTAATATCCACTTTTATATGATAATGATCTGTAGTGAACTTGTTCATCTATCATTGTAGAACAGAATGCATCAAACAGATTTCATTTTTGACATTTCCTTACAGAGTGGTGCCCCTTTGAACGTGACGAGTAAAAATCCTTAATTTCAAAAGATCATTTTTGAAACTGCTGTAGCTCAAAAACCGATGAAATTAGATGCTAAAAGGTGAATATCGATTAAACAGCATTCATTCAGCTTTCAAATGAGCTATAGCATGCGTCTATATGTATTACCGTTAGTGAGGAGAAGATTTTCAAAGACGCGTACCCCCAGAACCGCGAAATTTCACCAAAATTTCAGTTTTTCGAAAATAGAAAAAAATCTATTTATACGGCCGTAAACCGCTATGGGCTTAATCAATGGGGAATTGGGTTGCCCACATTTTGGTGAAAGTTTTATGAAATTATCTCCCATAGTTATCGAGCATTTGAGGTTTGAAGTTTTTCGTTTAAGGGGAGATAACTCAAAACCAAAATCGAAATTCAAGAATCTGGCTCGTGCATGTCTAAGTTTGGTCATACTCTACAATCCCTGAAAGTTTCATGAAAATCTGTTCGTTGATAACTTCAGAAATGACTGAACAAAAAACGTCCAAATAATAATAATAATAATAATCCGGATAATAACAATAGGTCTTCTAGACTTTGTCTTGAAGACCTAACTAGGGTTGCCCAGGCAACTCTGACGGTCTTCAGACCGCTGTTCAATTCGTAAGGTTCATTTCAATGTATCACAATGCTGGAATGTCATTATGCATCGTCTTGAGCAATCTGCATGTCTCTGGAAGTCCATTTCCAGTCGAAATGTGCAAAATCGTATAGTAAATTCTTTTTCGTTTTAGTCAAATTTGAAAGGTCACAGTGACCTAAGTATTAGGGTTAGGACATTGTTTTGAGTATCCTGTAGAGAACTATCCTTCTGCTACTTAATGTGTAAATTTCAGCTCTCTAGTGCAAGTATCTTTAGAGGAGAAGATTTTCAAAGGCGGTAGGGGTCAGAAATGGTAAAAAATGCACTAAAAGCAAGATGGCGGCCAAGTCACGTGACCTAGAGATTTTTCTTGATTGACTTTTTTCTTCAGCACGTCAATGCGCATCTTCATGTGAAATTTCAAATCTCTAAGGGCAATCTACATGTCTCTGGAAGTCCATTTCCGGTCAAATGTGCAAGGTTGTACAGTAAATTCAAAATGGCGCCTAAACCACGTGACCTACAAAGTCGTCATGATTGCATTTTTTCTTCCTCAGGTCAATGCGCATCTTCATGTGAAATTTCAAGTCTCTGAGTGCATTTTGAAAAAATTTCCCATGTAAAAATTTGTCGGACTCCGAAATTTCAATTTTTTAAGCTCTCTCACAACCGGAAATGACTGTTCGCGATCGATTTTATTCTTGATTCTTGTAGACCTTATTCATGTCTAGCTCTCATGCAAAAATGATGAAATTCCACGGCTAGGTTTTTGAGCTATGAGCCCTTGAAGTTTGCGATTTTTCGTTTTCGGTCAACTTTGAAAGGTCACAGTGATCTAAGTATAAGAGTTAGGACTTTTATTTTAGTATCCTATAGAAAACTAAGCTTTAGCTCCGTTATGTCTGAATTTCAGCTCTCTAGTGCACGTATCTTCAGAGGAGAAGATTTTCAAAGGTGGTAGGGGTCCGAAATGGTCAAAAATGCACTAAAAACAAGATGGCCGTCAAGTCACGTGACTGAGAGATTTTCCATGATTGACTTTTTTGTTCTGCAGGTCAATGCGCATCTTCATGTGAAATTTCAAGTGTCTAAGTCCGTTTTGAAAATTTTTCCCATGTTAAATTTTCAAATTTGTAATGGTTGTTGACCGGAAACGGAAGT
Organism: Steromphala cineraria; assembly: GCA_916613615.1. Taxonomy (NCBI): domain Eukaryota; kingdom Metazoa; phylum Mollusca; class Gastropoda; order Trochida; family Trochidae; genus Steromphala; species Steromphala cineraria. The sequence goes on from OU744726.1 coordinate 40,327,396, forward strand.
AGATAGGTCGGATTTTTTTTCATCTGTATCAATTTCAGGTCAGGAGCTATCAGTGCTTTAAGTTTCGTGCAACTGGCTTTAGTAGTTTTTGCGCTAGAGCTTCCACAAAATTGTGTAAATAATGAAAATAAGAATAATCAGGATAATAACAATAGGTCTTTGACTTTCGTCTGAAGACCTAATAATAATCCGGATAATAACAATAGGTCTTTGACTTTCGTCTGAAGACCTAATAACTAGGATTGACGCGTCAATACTTAGGTCTTCAAGATTCCTGTTTGACCTTCACACAGTTTTTGACCTTCACATGACTTTTTGTCTAAGAGGTAAACTGTAGCTAATACATTATCACAATGACCAAATTCCACTTGATATTCAACATTAAAGGCTTTACCGAATATTCATCATGACTGCAATCATCTCAGGTTCTACAGTCTTGTTGCTGCCTGATGATAGATACAACATTTCCTAGTGTTTTATTGCTAATGAACAAAAAAATTTCAATCATTCTTATATCAGAATCATTTTAAACAAAAGTAGGATTGACCACATTTAAATACTCCAAAATCAATGTTAATGTTTAATCTAATTTTAATGAGATTTATCAAAGATTGTATGTTCTTTTGGCTTTCATATGATATATAGAACAAATATGTATCACGTGTCGTAGGTTAACAAGGATTTTTCAAACATACCCACCAAAACACCCGTTTTCAAAAATGCAAAGTTTGACCCTTCCTCGTGACCGGAAATCACTGTTCGCGATCGATTTTATTCTTTTATCTTGAAGACCTTGCTCATGTCTAACTCTCATGCAAAAATCATTAAGTTCTATGGTCTGGTTTTTTAGTTATCTGCCCTTGAAGTTGGCGATTTTTCGATTTTGGTCAACTTTGAAAGGTCACAGCACAAAATGTATTAATGTTAGCACCAATATTTTTCTATAACTTTTATGTACAATACTTCAGCTACATACAGTATGAATTTCAGCTCTCTAGTGCAAGTATCTTCAGAGGAGAAGATTCTCAAAGGCGGGTGGGGTCGGAAACGGTCGAAAATGCACTAAAAGCAAGATGGCGGACAAACCACGTGACCTACGAATTTGTCCTGATTTCCTTTTTTTCATCATTTTTCATTGCGTATCTTTTGAAAAAAATTTAAGTCTCTAAGTGCATTTTGAAAAAAAAATCAATGTTAAATTTTCGATTTTTGATTCGAACTGGACCTTTAATGAATGAACCGATTTTGCCCAAAAGCTTCGCATGTCTATTCCAGGGTAAAATCTACAGTCCCTGAAAGTTTTATGAAAATCGGCTCGTTAATACTTTCAGAAATGGAGGAACAAAAAAACGTCCAAATAATAATAATAAAAATCCGGATAATAACAATAGGTCTTCAGACTTTCGTCTTGAAGACCTAATAATCCGGATAATAACAATAGGTCTTTGACTTTCGTCTGAAGACCTAATAATTTAATAGTAAGCCCAGTCACATTTTATTACCCATAAGGTTGAAAATAAGTAGTGTCATATTTTCAATATGAGCACATGTGCACATACCACTTTTGCCTAGCAATGATTGTTGTACCGCGACTTCCTTTAATTGATCATGACATCACTGTCGTTGGCAAAGTTCTAAGAGAATAAATTTGAATAGAATCGGTTAAAAAAGAAGTGTGCCATGTGACTTTTGCTAAATTTGTGCAAATTTGTGCATAACCCTCGCTCTCGCCTGGGCAATACACAAATTCACACTCATTTTGTAAAAGTCATATGACGCATTTCCTCGAATAATAATCTCTATATTTAGCTTCTTAATAACTGTCCTTAACGCTCACTGGAATATCAGTACAACCTATCGATGTGAGTTCTACTTTGCCTGTGTTGAATAGTGGTAGTCAACCTCTCCCACAATTAGTTATCAATGTTCTCTTGTCTGTTTGGGATGTACATCAGTGATGATCATATCCCAGTTTTGGCCGGGTACAAGTGGAAATTTTAGAACTTATAACCCATGATTATTAGTGCATGGCTTTCAAAATTTGGAGTGACAATGTCTAATTTACGAAATTCAACCCTCAAACAGTTTTTGATGAGTTTCATTTGCAATCAAGAACAGTGTCCTGTCTATTGTTTTTGATTCACTGCCAAACTTAGTTCAGTTGATTAATGTTTTTTAGAATGAAATAAACTAAGAAGAAAATAATTCAGCACCTCGATTTTAAAACTTTTAAATAATTTTAAGGACTGTAATCTCCAAGTAATGAGTAAACAAAAGTGTTATTCTGGATATAAATGTGTATAACATTTGTGTCTGTAAAAAATGCAGGAATATGCATGTGAATCATGATTTTTAAAGATACGAGTACACCCTGAAATGTGTAATTATCAGTCTTCTGGACCTAGTGATATCCTTCCAATACAACTTCTTTTGAACAAAGGCACAGAGGACATTGTTGGAGGCAATAAGTTGGCAGACTATTGGGCTTAGCACGACTGTTCTCAAAGGGAAATAGAAGACTATCATGAAGGAGACCATCACTTGAAAGACTCTGTGCAAACACTACTTTAGATGCTATGGCTTCATTGCGTCATCTGCTGCGTCAGCCTTTTCCTTAGAAGAGTGATTAAACCATACCTGAAAGATCAACCAAAACATAACCAGAGACTTTGGTGTGTGGTTTGTTGGTGCTTGAGGTCCTTGAAGTGCTGTTGATAGGTGAATCAGAGATATGAGTGTAACAGATATTTGTCACACACCCAGGAACATCTTACAACAGATGTAGGATCAGTGGTGGGGTTTGGGAGTTTCTCCTATTATTACAAGCTGGATTTGGTGAAACAACAAGTGACACTTTCATAAGTTGCTGCTGGTGCCAGTTATCAATGGATCAATGCAGTAAATGCAAAGAAGCCTTAGACAAGTAAAGTTTTACATGGATTAATTGAATCTTTGAAAAAAAGAAATTGTATGTTTGACATAGCAAATGATGTGAAGTTCCTGGTCCCATGCGATTGTCTTCAAACCATTTTGATGTCGCCAATTGAAGTCTCTTCCATTTGAAACCTTTACAGAAACCTTCCAGAGTGAGCTGATCCCTTGGATTTACAATTTTTTTTAGAGTATTGTGTGTGCAATTGAATTAAATGCAAATCTTTTTTACACACCTTTTGCCTCTGCAAGGTGTTGCTAGCCTATTTAAAAGAGCTTTAGTCTGAGGGGAACTTTAATTCCAAGGCAGTTGTTGCGGAAAGAAGTGGAACTTTCAGAAGCTGTAATGGACAAAAGAAGAATCTGGGAGATGTGGAACTTTAACCGTTGCAAGCTTTTTCGGTATGAAGAATAATGACTTTAACATTTTAAAAAATGTTTTGGACCTTGTTCAAGGGAAAAAAGGCCTTTCTGCAACCCTTGTGGATCTTGTGCCTTTCAAGCTTTAAGAACATTTTTCATGTGAGGTGACATCTTTCCTGACCTAAAAGCAGTTGTTGTCAAAAGAAGTGCAACCTTTTAAACTTTGCCTTGATGGATTTCCAGTGAAGTCTTTTTTTAGCTCTTGAGCCCTCGGAAATGAAGCCTTCGTAAGCTTGGGAACCTTTTGAATGTGAGCTGACAGCTTCCAGAGACCTATTGAAGTTGTTGGAAGCAGAGAGTAATCCACTCATTTTGAACCTTGTGCAAAGGAAATAAATAATTGTTTGGAAACTTTTATGAAAGTTCATGCCTTTTCTATCCAGTGATGAAAAAAATCTTTTGAGGCTTGCTGACATCTTTGTGGATTTCACATAGTCAAACTTTTGTAAAATTTAGCATTTATGCCATGGTCAAATTTAGCATTTATTCCAAAAGACTAAATCAGTTGAGAATTAAAATGAAGGATGATTATTTTTATTTAGTATTCGATAATGACCTTGAGCATCTTTAAAAAGCAGAAAGCTTAGTGAACCTAATTAAAATTGATTCAATGCTTCAACGTTTATTTTGTCAATGTGAATAAAAAAAATATGTTATTTATGATTTGTATTTTTGTTTCAGAACCTTTAAAGTTTTTTTTGAATGATATTAGTTTTAAAAAATGAGTCAAATCAAACTTTTACAAAAGATCCTTAACTGAGATAGTTCTTATGATAACATCATTCATTTCATCTTTTCATCACTCACCATTAGTTATTCGTTCATCAAAACATTTTATGTTTATTTTTTAACTGTATGTTTGTGACTGTATTATAATAAATGGTTATATTTTCCAGCATACAAAGATGGGAGAAGCTCAATCATCTCCAAGAAAACCACCCATAGAGGTTATCCCTGGCCTTAGTCTTACCAGCTCTGCAGAAGATCCCGAACTCCCTGAAACTCAACAATCATGCAGGGTGCATGGCTGCTATTTCAAAGGGGAAAGAAGCTCATTTGATCGACACTGGCTTGATAGACATGAGCCGTCAGTAAAGTACATTGTCTGTTCCTTCTGTACCATGGGTTGTGTTGACATTGATGATTATGCTGAACATCTTAATTTCTTTCACGGTGTTGAAAAGAATGAAATGTCAAGACACCTTTTTAACCTTGAATTCGAAGAACGAGATAACACACAATACATCATGCCAGGTGATGTAACTCGGGCCACTTGTTTTAAATCTGAACAAGATAAACCAAAACCTCAATCAAGGACATTTGATCGACCTGACCAAGTAGGCCGAAATGAGAGAAAAGAGAGAATTGAGAGGCATGAAAGGACAGAACGACCAAAGCAGATGGAACCTGAACGAGCAAGACAGAGGGAACTGCCTGAAAGATCAAGACAGATGAAACAACCGGAGAAAAGGAACCGTTTTGAAAGGGTTGATCAGCCTGAAAGAGTGAAACCAGTATTAGAAGAACCTAAGACTCAAAAATGTACTGAACATGGCTGTACATTTAGAGGCACAACAGCTGAGTTCTTGCAGCACTGGAATAAAGAACATGTTGCTGAGTTGGTTTACCTTCGCTGTCCAATATGTCCAAAAACATTTAAAAAGAAGGCATCTTTGGATTTTCATATTGAACATGGTCATCAAAATCATAACCCTGATCAAGATGTAGAAGACAATGATGAAGATGAGTACACTCCGGCAAACAAGATGATGTTGACAAATAAAGGGGAACAAGTTAATACATCAAATTTAAGTCAGAAATATGATCCGATGTATCCAACTCCTTCAAATGAGAACATGGTCAGAAATGTGCAAAGTGATAACTACAGGAAAAGACCTCATTCAACTACAGAAAGTATCTACCAACCAGCCTCAGGAGTAGGATCTGTAAATACTCAGACTACTTCGACTCTTCCTTATCACCTTGCAAGTCAACAGATGCCAGCAGTAGTTAATAATCAATCTTTATCTACAAATGTACCATTAACATCTACAGGCATGCCATTGGTAAGTTACCCAGTTCAGGGACAATCTTCATACACTGGATATCAGCAGTCTGCCCCTTCCCAACAAGCTGTAGCAAGTGCACCCTCAATACAAGTTGCACCCTCAAAACCCATCATACCATACATACCTGTCATAGCCTCATTACCAGTGAGTAAACCAGCAAGTCAGCCGTCGGTGCCTCTACAGACACGTATCCTTCAACAAACACTGCAAAGGCAACAAGCTGTTGCTGAGCAAAAGGCTATAACAACCCAAAAGAATCTTGAACAGTTTGAAAAAGAAACTTCAAAAGGCCTGATGAAGTTTCTTAAAAACAATGGAACAATCGCTGAGAGGCATGAGTGGCCAAAAGAAATGTCCCTTCCAACCATGAAGAAAATCAGGGAGATGAGATCATCTGAAAAGACTACTCCTATGTTCCAAGTTCCATCGATAGTGATCCCACCTTTCAAAAGAAATAACACTGAAAGCATCAAAGCTTTCCTTTTGTGGAATGAGACCATGCTGAGTAGGCTTGAGTCTGCAAATTTGAAGGCTAGGAAGTTGCTGATATCACAGATTGTTAAAGTAACAAATTCTGATTTGGAGGAGGTCTCTGAAGAAGAAGATAAAAATGTTCAAAATGCTGCTTTGATTGAAAGGAAGAAAGAGGCTGCAAAACTGGCTGACTTAATGGCCTATGAGATGAACCAGAATAAACCAGTGAGTGAAAAGCAAGCTGAAGCTAAATCAACCGATCCTTTCGAGGACTTCAAAAAGAAATGCCATGATCTTGCAGATGGCTTACTCCGAAATCATATTAAGAGTTTGAAGAAAAAATGGTTACCCTTATCTCACCCAGATCAACCTAAGAACGCCAAGGGTAAGCCAATAGTAAGTAAGGAAGACGGTGCTGCCTATGGTAAACTTACTGCAAAAGCTATTGGACAAGCCAAGTACATGGTTTTGAATATGAGAGGTGATGCAGCCATGGCCGGGAGAGCAATGTCTTTGACAAGACAAAGGATGGTTTATCTACGGAATAATGGATTTGAGGGAGAAAATTATGGTTTAACAGAGACAACTGAAAAAGAGGAACAGGCAACTGCAATCAGTGATACGGAATTAGTGGCCGAATTATCTGGAGAGGATGCAAGTGATGAAGGTGATGATTCAAAGACTGAAGGGAAGAAGGAAGAACCAAAGATGACAGGATTTTTTCAGAAGATCAGACGGGCTACCCTTGACTTGGTAGATTCATTAGTAAGGTATGAAATAAATGTTCATGGTCACAAATGGATACCATTCACCAGTCCTAAATACCCAAAATCTAAATCTGGCAAACCACTTGTAACTGGGGCAGATGTAACAGTTTATAGGAAACTTCAAACAAAGGCTAATAAGAAAATAAGGCAAATGGTTATTAATATGAAAGGTGATGGTGCAGTGGTTATTAGAGCTCATGCATGGGGCAAGAAACGTCTGCAGCACCTTCGGCATTTTGGTTTTGAGGGGGAGAGGTTTGATGAGGATACTGAACCAGTTGAAACACCAGCAACAGCTTCAACAACAGCAGAAAATGTAGAAATAGCTGCAGAGGTGGCAGAAGCTTCTGCTTCAGCCCCTCCTTCAACTGCCAAAACAACTGTTCCTGCGGATCCACAAGCATCTCCGATAAGTGAGGAAGAATTGACCTTTGAAAATAAAGAGCCTGATAATGTTGATCAACCTGATGTGCATGAACAGGAAGTTCGAAGTAATGATAGTAAAAAGCAAAGGTCTCTGGAAAGAACATGGGGTTCAGGTGCTGAAGGCAAATCCTGGCAAAATGAAAGAAGAAACCAGCGTCATGAAGACAACAGAGACAGATCACAACAAATGAGAGATAGGGGAAGACAGAATATTGATAGGAAAGATTTAGGTGGTCCGTCAGGCAGGAGAAATGATGCCAGAAGCTTTGACAGACAAAGGGACAATAGCGGCTTTGATCATGGAAATGAAAGAGATGGAAGACAGCAAAACCGTAAAAATGTGAACGATAGACATAGGGAAAGAGGCCAACAATTTGACAGAGGTCAAAGAGGCTTTGAAGAACCTGAAAGGTTCCCTGAAGGAGGTTTGATTGGATTTAGAGATAATTTTGACAGGGAAAGAAGAGGAAGAAATCCTGAAAGAAGAGATAGAAATCCTGAAAGAAGAGAGAGAAATCCTGATATAAGAGACTCTGTAGATGTGGAAATGCTTGATCCTGCTAGATATGATCAAATGGATCAGGATAGAGAAATATTCCAGGATGAAGAGTACTATGATATCGAACATGATCATCATGGCAACAGGGACTATAGGGAAAGATATGCACACAATGAAAGACGGGAAGAAAGGTTTATGAGTGCAGGAAATGAAAGGATAGTTGAGGTGATTCATGAGGACATTCAGGATATCCGAGAAGAGCCACCTCAGCCAAGTGAAAGAGTTGTTCAGTTTGTTAGGTATGAGGATGAAGAAACGGATGACAATTTTGAAGCAGATGCCTTGGGCCATCATGATGCATTTGATCGACCTCATGGAAGATTTACAGACATGAAGAGACAGTCAAGAGGTGAAAGACATGGTGGCTTTAATCAGAGAAGAAGAGGTCAACCTGATAATAGAGGTTTTCATCAAAATCGTGACTTCAACCAACCGAGGCATGGTTTTGGACAACCAGGGAGAAAAGACTTTGTAAGAGAAGACTTCCGTGACCATGGGAGAAGTGGTGATGGTCCAGGGAGAAAAGAATTTAATAAACCTTCAAGAGGTTATGGTCGTCAAGATAGAAGGATGGACAATCGTGGCCGAAATGTCCAAAGGGGCGGTAAAAGAAACATTCAAAATCGACAAGAATCTGGTGGCAAAGTGTCCACAAGCTGGTCACAAGACATTGAAAGATCTCAAAAGAACCAGAAAAAGCAGGGAGCAGTTGTTCCAAAGAGTTGGAGTGAGAGTATTGAAGAAATGGTTGCAAAGGAGAGGGCAAAATCTGACAGAGCATCTGCTAGTCAGAAAAAAAGTAAATCTGAAAGAGTTGACAAGAGAGCGACAGAGAATAATAGTGATGAAGGTTCTGGTGCTAGTTGTAGTGATTTTGAAGATGATGTTAATATGGATGATCTTGTTGTCATGGACTGTTGCTAACTCGACCAATCACAGAGACCTATTCGACGAGACTATAATGGTAAGGCTTCATATGACAGAGAACTTACTGTCTTGCATTTTCCAAAACTTTAACTGATAACAATGTTGATTTTTATTGGTTAAATCTAAACCATTATAATCTGTTAGAAACTGAAACTCTGTTAGAAATATTCACCTCGGAACATTATTTTGGAAAAATGAATTTATTTTAAATTGCGTATTTTTTTAAAAAGTTTGAGCTCAAATTGAAAAGACCATTTACAGTTTTCTCCCTTAACCATAATTTGGTTATGCACACAATATCACATTGCACTGATGAGTAGTAAAATCTTGTTCTCATTGTAATTTGTTTAAGATGTATCTGCCTCTTTTTAATTTCCCTTCACAATGTCAAATGATACCAGCTACTATTTCATTAGTTCTTTTTTATATTCAGATTTCTCTTAATACAGACATTTAGGACCATTCCACAATGTCTTAGATAGTCTTCAGTGTTTCAAATATTCAATGTATTTTTTTAATTTTATTGTCTAGTTTTTCTCTGTATTGTTTTGTTTTACCTCTATAAGAACAACACCCTAAATGTTTCATTATGATATAAGTCCGTGATATTTTTGATGGAATGTTTGTCATTGGGGATCCTTGAAATGAATTCTTTATCTCAAATATTAAGGCTAACAGAGGATTAGTATCCATATGTCAGTTTAATGATATGTTTTTAAGCAAATAGGAAAGTATGCTCTATATTCACTTCAAATACATCTTTTAGAGGCAAAGCATTGATCTTACATAGGAGAGGGGATCTACAGATGATGTCAAGCAAATGCCTTTTCTATATTTCTTGAAATGTATTATGTCAAGTATTAAAAAGCTTTTGTGTTTTGGTATTCATAAATCATGTAAAAACGTAAATCCTAACAACCCCACTTCTTTTTGTTGAGTCCCAAATGTTATGCTTGAATTGTTTTGTTTTATCATTGTTGCTAAATATCAGAAGTTACAGTGTTTATCACTACTGAGTCGCAAAAAGGAATTTATGAAATAAATGTTTATCAATAACATGGTGTCTTCTTCTCTTCAAGGATAAAGTTATCCTATACATCAATATGTCCACATTACCTATATGAGCTGATAAATAAAAAATTTCATCATCAGCAGCTGCAATACTATAATATGTGCTACTAATATATGTCAGACATGTTTCTCTGCATAAAAAAAATATTTATTCAAATTTTAAAGCAGAAATTATGTTGATATTAGTTCAGTTTATCCTTGCAACAAATACTGTAGAGAAAAAGCATAAGCCATGTCAAAATACAACAAGTACAGTCTCCTGAAAAATCACTAATTCATCCTTCATTGGTCGATAAATACCACTCAAAAGAAGTTATGGGTCAAACCTTTATTTCTTCATGACATCTTGATAGTGGAGGAACCATTGCGAGGCTGGTTGTACACAAAGGAATGTTGGACAGAGATTTGGTTGCACCCAAATAGTGAAAAACTTCTCTGATAGCCACACAATGACCTCACCCCTATTACTGTCGTTTTGCGTCTAGCCATGACGAAATTTCAGTTGAAAGCAGCACCTTCATCGTAGGGATTCATTGTGCTAAAATTGTTCATTGAAATATGCATATGACATAGAGACATAACCACCCCAGAAACGTCCGTGTTCGGCTGATGTTGTGACTACCATGATGGTGATGCTTTCAACTGAAATTTCGTCATGATCAGACGTAAACAAAACGATATTGATATTGAAGAAATCCTTGTGTGGCTACAGGGTTGTTCAATTCTCGATGCAACATTCGTCTGTGTGCAACCAAGCTATAGTTTTCTCTATCAACATATGAAGAAAAAGAGATTTGACCTTAAAGGGGCAGTTGCACGTTTTAGGGAGTATACAGGGTGATGTCAGGAAAATGAAAATTAATGGTTCCAATTGAAAGACAAGGTATCTAAACTAAATGGAGCAGTAGTAATTCAAATATATAACGTAAAGTTTAGCCATGCGATTCCTTTTTCTTACACAAAATGAATTAAAGGTGTTTCACACAAAATGGCTGCCAATGAATTTTATGTGAATCTTCATACTTTTTCCTCTGACTCTGGATGATTGGCTTGTGTAATGAGATTTTTGACACTGTCAAAATAATACATTTAGCATTAACTTACAATTATCATTGAAAAAAATTGAAAAAAAAAAAAAAACGGGCTACTGCCCCTTTAAGTTCTTTTGAGTAGTATATATATCTGCTATCTGCTTATATATACTTAATATGACTTAATATACAACTCAAAAGAACTTAAGGGTCACACCTAATTTCTGGCTGACATGCTGGTACGCAAAGAAAACATGAATTCAAATTATAAACACAGATATTGAAATGCGTTCAGTGTTTCTCGAGTACGACAACAATTAATGCCCAAAACAAAAGTCCGTTTACATTGCAAAAACTCAATATTGTGAGACCAAAACGGATTGGTTAAGTCTTTAAACGTTAATTATACCACGACTCTATTGTTTGGACCCGTGGTATAACTAACCAAAATGTTAGTTATACTACACCAGTGAATCAGCCGGAACTACTTTCATTTAACCCTTCTCATGACAGACTAAAAAACAGAATGTAACATATACCTTCAATTTCAAATAACGACAAACAACCATGGGAAACTTTTATTAGTTTTTTTTTACATTTTTGATATTTGTTAAATGGAAGGGGGCCTTTTCATCGTTTGAGGTAGTCGTTACAGTCGGAGGACGTCGTTTTGGCTGACCATTTCTTCGTATTGGCGGAAAGTTGAGACCAACACGTCTCTCTTCTATTCACACAAACGATTCACCCGTATGCATCTTTTCCGTTTTTTCCGAAATTTCTTTTCTCCTGGAAAGGCGTCATGTTTGTCGTTCCATAAAAGACCTGCAAAGAGTTAAGATTGTTATGTTAAACTGAATCATTAGAGAATAAAGATGGAGAATATTTTCAGAAGCCTTAACACATAATGAACTGAACATTTCTTCGTTGTACGATTTTGTCATTCCCGTCATCCCTTTGATGACTTATATGCTATACTTTAATAATTAATTATGACTTCTTCCATAATTCGACTAAAACATTTCTTAACCCGCAGCCCTATCAATAACAATTGTGGGTTTTTTTAAAGGAAATTCTTAATTTTGATTTTTCGAGAGATTGTTTCATATTTCGGATAACAGTATTTACTGCAAATTTATATCTAAATTTAATTAAATGATCAGTGACAGAAATCTCATTTTCTAGCCATGACAGATCATTGCACCATTTAAACAACTGTACTGTTAAACAGACAGTCCGTGATAATTATGGTAATTCATTCAAAACATTTCGCATGTTCATTCGAATGCCAAAAAAAGGTAAAAGAATATGTTAATTTTCTTCCTGAAAATGTTATTGAACGTCAAACTAATGCATTCTTTGAATATCAAGAATTTATGACTAGTCAATATAGACTATTCTTAAGATAGTAGATAACTTCATAGGTAATAACTAAAACATCTCATTAAATTAATTCCTGCCTTCTTCGTCAAGTGCATCTGACACGAACACATATGCAATGAAGAGGCAAAATTGCAAACTATTGTAGTTCTATCTATACAATTTATGTCAATACAACGGTGATAATGAACACAAAAAGACAAATGTGCTTAATATTCAACCTTCAAGCGCATTCTTTACATAAACAGCCTGTAAATAGAATTAAAGATATTAATTGCATCGTCGATTACGTATGGAAATATTAAAGTATGTAAATACAGTGCACGTTGATTGGTTGTTCAAGAGACAGGAAAATTCAATGAATTTAGATCAACCGTGTATAAAACCAAACATGTAATGGGAGTCTTCTGTCATATCGTATATCTTATTTTCTTCAAGATGGCACTCTTTTTGGTAGAAACACTTCCAAATTCTAAATTTGTATGTTAAATTCATCGAGAGGAAAGTAGTCACCTGTCATTTGGGCGCATCATCCATGTTTGAAGAGAATGTTGCCTACGTCCTCACCTTCCATTGTACACAGTGACAAAGTCGCCTTCTCCGAAAACCCATGTCGTTTTTATCATGGAGTGCACGTGCATAGCATGACCCACGCGCTGTTGTTGTTACCGTAGTTTTCTACGCAAAAGCTGCTCAATAGATAGTTTTTTAAAGACACGAAGGATAAGGTAACTATAGAGCATATTTAAGAGAATATTTGGTAGCTTCTTAAGGCGTGATAAGGCACATTGTTTGGTAAAGAGAACATAGTTCAACGCATTTTTACAATTTACGTATGGTATTTTACTAAATATATATTGTTTATATATGCCGTTGTGTTGGTCGTGGTATAAGTAAGTTATACGACTCGTATTGGTCGTCTAGTCCACGACATGGTTGGTTATACGACTCGCCGCTCCGCGGCTCGTCGTATAACCAACCATGTCGTGGACTACACAACCAATACTCGTCATATAACTATTACATATACCATTTCAATGAGCAATTTAAGCACAATATTACAATCATGATGATGCTACTTTCAATTAGCTTATCACCATGGCCAAACTTGAGAAAACGATCTTGATAAATGAAGAAATTGTTGAGTGCCTACAGGCCGGTTCGACTGCAACTGAGTCTCTCTGCAACCGTCAACTGTGTGGCACCGTCCTGCAGCCACGAAATAGCTCATCGTCGATGAAGATGTAAAAGAAATAAATGTTTCACCCTTAACGGATTTTGAGTAGTTTAAATACAAACATGCAAACCATGAGGTGACCTGTATCTTCCAATAGCAGTACAACCCGGATAAAAAAAACAACCCAAAAAACAAACAAAAACCATACTCCGAAGCATAACTTTTAAGAACCAGCAATGGGACATTATACAATTATTGACATCAGTTGAGAGGAACCCAATCGGGTATTGTAGGAGCTCTGCAGACACAAATAGTCCGATTCGTCAAGTTTTGTCCTGTCCAACATCTGTATCCTAACTGCAATCTAAGGTCCTAGGTTTAATGTTTGTGTAGTATGTGCGACACAAACTGTACCAACTATGCATTGGAGGCCTTTGGAATGGTCTTCTATAATCACTCCAGGTTGTGATCTGAAGGCAGTCCATATCAAATTGCAAATCAAGGCTTAACATTGTTCTGGTGAAGAACATCGATTGCAATGATAGCTGTTCAATGTTTGATGCAACGTTGGAATTGGCATACAATGTTTTACAGTGATCGTTGATGTGTCAACATGGGTCACCGATTTTGAAACTCATTCACCTTTCAAAATGTCTTTGTTAAAGTCTATCCACACATATAAGTTCCATAGAAAAATAATTTGAATACCAGAAATAAATCGAGTTCAAGCATAGGCTTTCAGGTTCACAATGCCTTAATGCAGTAGTGTTTCTCCCTGCAATAATACTAACTGCCATGATATTGTTGAAGAAATAATTGAAGTTCAAAAATTGTCACTTATATCCAATAAAATGCTGTCACTACAATTTTACTCAAATCACAAAGATAAGATTAATTGGACTAACAAACATTATTCACGAGTTTAAGACTTTTCAGGTCGATCACAATGTATTAGGAAATTGGTGTTGCAGGCTCTCTCCATGCGACAATACTAGTTCCAAAAAGGGATACAAACTGGTTAAGACACGAATCTGAATATGTCATATGCTTCAAGTCATTCATTCATTGGCGACGGTATCAAAATGCCCTCTCCTTTCTTAATTACTTGCCATTGTCTGGCCTAGTTCTATTTATCAATATGTGTTTTGATATATCGGTCTTCAGGTGCTACAAGATCCTTAACTAATCAATACATCGCATGCATGCACCGTCAAATCTTAGTCAATTTTGAAATTGATTAACCTTACTAACATTCTTGCGAAATGTTTAGCCAGTAATTCATTAGTGAAAGTAATTATAGAAAAGTTTAGCATGACAACAGAATACGTTCGTCTTTAAGTTTTACAAATTGACATTCAATGTTTGGGTAAAGTCCATGTAATGCCAGATCGTATTTAAGACTTATTTTCAGGCTAATGAGGCAATTGTATGGATTACCCCCAAAGAAAGAAAAATACCAATAATGGAAGGTCCTGACTTTAGGAAGTGATTTATCCCCCGTGGGCAACTGTTGGTATTTTAATATCGTGAGCATGGTAATGGTTGTTACATTGAATATTCTGTTACGTTGAATATTTATTCATAAACGATCTAGCCTCTTCATTATTTGTATTTTTATATATTTATATGGTGTTTGAAAGATGATCAAAATCTACATTTATATTACACGATCTGAACTGCCTTGGCAATGGGGTATGGATTCATTTAAAGAAAACCTAATAAAAACTGTAGGTGTCTTTACTACAACTGTGTTGTTGAAATTTAGGTGCACTTTACAATCATGATAAGTTTAAAACCTGGGCTGGGGTACATGATTATTAACATCTTGATTACTAAACATTTATTTAACACGCATTTTATCACATCCAAAGAAAGTATTGGTTGTGGTTGTAAGTTGTGGTATTAACAGCTGCTGACGTCAGGTCCCATGAAGCATCTGCAAGAAACAGAAATGTCACAATCTGCGAGAAATAATACCCAGGAGGATTTTGTCCAGCTTACAACTTACGTCAAAGGGTTTTTCAGAGATGTAGAACTTTAAACCAGTAAATAGCCGCCAGTTGGGAAAATGCAGGGAGGATGGTAACCGGATGTATGGGGCATTCGGGAACGTTGGTTAGAGAGAAAATCAATACAACATCTATTATTTCCTCATCCCAAGCAAAACAACATATTCTGAATAACGAGCTTCTCATGTTGCTGCTTGTGAAGTGCCAGTTCAGGATATTGTGGATTATTCAATCTGACTTCAGTCTCCTGGGAGAGATACCGGAATGATTTGGATTGCGATATGATATGATGAATCATTAGGGTTATGATTGTGTAGAGAAATAACTATATTTGATGTATTCAAGTAAATTCATTACCTATCAAAATGAAATATTGTACAAAATAATTTAGGAAAAATAGGTTTTATGAAAGATATGTTGCCAATGTATCAATTGATTAATTAATTGAATAATTGATTTGACACATATCTATCATATATATTGAGTGCAACGAATAGACCACTGAACAATGATCTATAACCTTGATTTATTCGCAAATCCTATAATTAATTTACATATGTAAATCGAAAGTGCCTCGATTTACAGAAGAGGTGTGCCTTGGCCAAATTAGCATATGTATACAGATGTTTGAAATATATACTGTCATTTTAAGAACTAAGTAACCACTTAAGTTTCACAATCAAAAAGTGAAACACCGAACCAATTTTCATTAAATCAAAACGTCTTTAAGACTAGACGAACGGGAAAGCATAAAATAACTTTTAACCCGTGCCTCTATCTTTGTATCATTTCTCATATCCTACTAAGTGCAGATAACGAACCTGAAGCAAAGTTATATCTTCTAAGAAATCAATTTGTCTCCAATCAGAGCAGACACTCCTCTGGGAAGATCAGACACTCTGGTAATTGTAATGACCTCACTACTGTCAGACTTCCAGCTAACATATTCATCCATCGCCTTCGTCCTCGTCGAGTCAATACCATTATTACAGGAAAAATCATTTGATAGAGAAGCTGTGGTTCTATCGTCTCACGTATAGAGGTCATATTTAATGGAGGCTTCTTCACTTTTATACATACAATTTCACATACCGTTTCAACTCTGAAATATGAGATTGAAAATTTCGATTACAGATAAAAGTGCCTACAGAACTTTCTTATTTAGTTTGTTTAGTTACAGCTTATTATAATTTGCAAGTTAAAGCGTGTCTTTACCCATGTGTAGCAGGGATAGGTTTGAAGTAGTCACCATAGTTTCATCATAGTTCTTGTATAGAGAATACTAAACAAAATCTTGTTTTATAATATTTCTATGAGACGAGCGAGAGGTTTGGTATTTAATGAGCGACATTACCATTGTGCCAAATGCCACTCTGACATCACATAATTTGGTCAGCACGAGATTTTAGATTTACCAAACAGCGACATCTTCAACGAGCAAGCATTAAATATAATTGTGGTTAATATATCACAAAATGATTTCTTTGCAAGAAAATTTAGCGTGACTTACGCATCTCTTGTCTCATCTTGAGTATTAAGTTCGGAGTTTGATCAAGAGTGTAATGTATTGTACTGCAAGAATCACCATATGCTACTCAATCTTTCAACTTGAAATAACCTTTACTGAGATAAAGAACAGTTAATTCTTAGTGAAACAATTCGTTTGCATAGCAGACATGTAAGCAGGATTAAACTTCTCAGAAGGTATTGGCAACAACGTTGAGGTGTTAAGGTGACATAATGGGTACTTTCTTCACTAAGAGGTGCTTTGTGTAAAACCTGACACTAAGTTGAAAGATTTGTGGGCGTATCTCTCATCAGAGACTTGTCGGAAATCTGGCCCAAAATATACATACAGAATGTTATTTAACAATTTGCTGAGAAAGCTTAAATTTCTTGTTAACTACAAGAAAAAGGCTTTGAAAGAAGCCACAGAAGTTTGTACCACACATTGACAAGACTGCTAATGGAATTCTATTTAAGATGGAAATTATCATGTTTTCAGTGCTTTTGGTTTTCGACTGGCTAAGTGGCACTCCTTACTTTACTTTGAGAGGGCTGCACTTATCTGCCAGGATTGAATTTGAAACAAAATAAAGCATAGTTTTGGAAGTTGAATTCTTTCATCATGGACACGTTTAATGAATCTCATTGTAGTCATTTATCTAGGTTACCAATTTCATTTTGTTTAGTGTTAAGACACTTTTTATTGTAGCTGAAGTGTTTCATTTAAACTTATAATGGTGATATATTTATTAAATTTGTTTCGATCACCGCCAACGTCTCCAAGTTATGTTATGAATATATGTTATAAATCCTCATCAAATCCTCTCATCAACAAAGGAGATTGGACAGAACTGCTCAAATGACCACTTCACATCGATATCATTTTAAAATATCCAGTGACGACAGGAATGACATATGATGTTCAGATTTTACAACAGTCTTTAATCTCCCAACATGGGTAACTGATAAAACAGCTTTTCAAATTGACCTCACAGAATCTAACAACACCTTAATAATGTAGTTAATTACAGCACCACAAATACTTTACTAGTCCATACCATGGCCTTCAGGTTTCATCACTATTATCACATTGTCCTGCGACCTCTCCCTCTAGTAGTTGAAACACTGTTCATTGTTGACGGTGTCATATGTCTGCTATTATATCATTTACTTGTCATGTTTTTCTTGGGCTCATTTATCAATCGGTGCTCTGATATATTGATTTACAGGTGCCAAACGGCCCTTAACATATCCATACATCGCATGCATAAATAGGTTTGAAGTGCCCTTGTTGGATAAACCATGTCAAATCTGAATTCAACTGTTTTGAAATTGATGAACCTTACTAAACTCTTGCGAAATGTTAAGCCGGTAATTCTTAGGGAATTATGTACTGAAGAATACACGATTCTTGTGTTTCACAAATTGACAGCCAAAGTCGTGGTTAGGTCCACGCAGTGCCAGGTCGTATTGACATGTAAATTTGCAATATGTGTCTTTATTGAACAACGGTGCTAGGTCGTATCATAGACTTCTTATCACGCAAATGAGGCAGTTTTATGCAACATCCCCTAGGAATGGAAAATACAAATAATTGAAGGTCTAGACTGGAGGAAGTGATTTATCACCCATAGGCTACTGTTGGTATTTTAATATCGTGAGCATGTTATTGCTGTAACATGGAATATTTATTCAGAAGCGATCTAGCGTCTTCATTATTTTGTATTCATTTATCTTTTGATGGCGTTTAAAGATCAATCAAAATGAAATCTACATTTATATTACACAATCTGAACTGCCTTAGCAATGAGGTATATTTAAAAAAAAAAGAAATCCGGATCAAACATTAGGAATGTATATTACTGATTTACAACTATGTTGTTAAGATTAAGGCGCATTTTTAAAACACCATGAGTTTTATAACCTGAGCTGGGATACATGACTATTAACATCAAGATTACTTAATTATCACTTATGCAACACGCCTCATAAAAGTAAGAAAAGGTCTCTCTCTATTTATCATCAATAAATAGTATTCCAAACAGTAATAGCAATCAAGTGACTAAAAGGGGTCATATATCTTCAATAAGGGTTGAATTGGAACTTATCAGTAAACTGTGCAGTTAACGATTTCTGCAGACTTTTCAGACAGTCTATCTAGATCATTCAATTGATATTCATACCATTTTTATCTGATAAATAAAGAAACACCCGCTCACATTCTACATTTCAAATGTATTCATTAAATCCACTATGCAACTATGATTCATATGACAAAGGATAACGTTAAAAGGTAATCATATACTAAATATAGACACAAACTCTGCTCCTGTGATATTAACAGCCGCTGACGTCAGGTCCCATGACAGTATGTGCACGAAACAGAAATGTCACAATCTTTGTCCAAAATAGTTTGACGCTCTTTCCTATTAGAAATAATACCCACGAGGGTTATGTTCAGCTTACAACTTACGTCAAAGGCTTTTTGGAGAGACTGTAGAACTTAAAACCACTAAATAGCGGACAGTTGGGAATTGGCAAGGAGGATGATAACCGGATGTCTGGGGGGATTCAGGAAATTCCAGAGAAATCAATACAACATCTATTATTTCCTCATCCCCAGCAATACAACATATTTTGAATGACGAGCTTCTCATGTTGCTGCCTGTGAAATACCAGTACAGGATATTGTGTATTATCTATGCTTTGTTCTCTTTAGAGAGATGGCGGGAATGATTTGGAATGGGATATCATGTGATGCATGGTGTAAAGTTGTAACTATATATGATAGGTTGAAGTAGATTCATCGTGATATTCAGAATTTAAACAATGAATAGATTTTCAAGTAATTAACATATTAATATACATCAAACAATTTTTGTAAAGTATATGGATCTAATTGAGAGTAGTAACAAATACATGATTAATATGGTTGATATGCAAATACTACAATAAAATCAAGATTGATCTACATGCTTAAACATGTAGATGTTTATCATAAGTATATCTTAGGATACCCTCAGGAAGTATTTCAGTTTTTTCATAATCATTAAACCCAAAGCTACTGGGAACTCCTTGATTATAGATTGAAACAAGTCAACTTTAGAAGGATGTATCAATCACCTATTAAATTTATGCCTCTACATCGGTGAAACCTCCCATCCTATTACTTTGTAAGAAACCAGCTAAGGTAAAGTTATATCATCTCAGAAATCAATTTGTTTCCAATCAGAACAGACTCTCCTCTGGAAAGATCAGAGACTCTGGTAATGGTAATAATCTCATAACTTTAATCCAGCACCTTCGGCCTCGACTGGTCAATACTATTATTGTAAGGAGAAGCATTTGATAGGGGAGTTGTTGCATCATTGTCTCTCCCATAAAGGTCAGAATTAAAGAGCCACTCCATGATTTCAAACAATGCTTTTTTAGCTATAAAAAGTATTTAGAAAGCATAATCAGTGGTACAAATTCAAAACATCTCTTATATTCACCCCCAAATGCAAATTGCGTTATAAATTATTGTTTTCAATGAAAATCTTATAATAGTCATACATATTCTTTGAAGCCAAATTCACGAATCCTATTTTCACAAATACTCGTTATATAGGCTATCAAATTTGTAGCTGTCATTATGACTGCTTTAGACTAGTTTCCAAAAGAACGTTTGACTGATTGACGCTTGCATTTGTCATGTTTTTTATCACAATCACGACTTCAAACCTTCTTTCTATCACTATAAACTATCGATTGACTCTAAAATGGTACTTTTTTGCAACAGTCGATACTTCTCGATCAGATGACAATATTTGTAAAGTTTGGCATATGTGACCAGCAGCAATTTGCGAGTCGCTCTTGAATTGACGCAATTTCACTTATGTATAGTTTTGTGCACCGTCACAAGGTGAAAACCATCTTACTCTCATCACACTTTTCTGTTCAAAACCTAACAATGACATTGTAAATTTTGATTACAGGTAAAGGTGCCTGCTTATGTTAATTCCTCAATTGATAGGAAAGGACCTTTTCGAAATATTCACTGTATATGCTTCAAAACCGTCTTTTGAATGAAATACACGATCTGATATCGAAGTAGCTTTATATTGTTGGTTTGGTCAATTTCTGTCATGTCATTTATTGTTGTAAACACATTGGGGCCTTCTTTTAATATTTGTGCGGTTTTTTTTACTTTAGATGACAATACCATTATAATTCTCCATAATACAATATGAACGTTTTGGTAACATTCACTTTCATTTAAAACTTCTAAATTTTTTCAGAAACAGTTATTAAGAAAACAATTGTCACTAGAATTATAAGAAAATGTCATTGAAATACATATACAATCTTTCTACTTCATACAGTATAACTTACACTATACATAATGTTCTGGTGACAAAGTTGTCGTCCATTTTCGTCTAGCAGACATGTTATAGAAAACCATACTAACTTAAGTCAATTCAACAAAACTAGGATAACCACAACCACAGCAACATTTTCAATGATGACATAACTACAACAATGCTTCTGTATTGGGACATCAGAGAATTGGTGATATTTCTCTGACTTTTGACATTTTCGTGTCTTGCTCATAAGGGGTGTCATTACAGAATACAAGAGAAGCTGAATCGAAAAAGTTAATTGAAAATGGTTCTCGGACAATGATGAAAGATTGTATTTCCAATTTGGACATGACGGTTTTAAGAATAAAAATTCTTTGTTTTCTCAATTTAACCAAGATAGGATTTCTGGATTGGATAAATATATTTTATACGGTATATTTCTATGTCATTTCAATGTTTTTGCATCATTTTGTCTGTCTATACAAAGGAAATATAAACAAAGAAAAAAGATATGTTATCTTCAGTCTAATTCTGTTAACGCCATTTTCTTATTTCTTGATATTTATTCTGTCTCCCTCTTTGAAATTGTTATAAATATGACTCAACATTCTTTTCCTGTATATGTATATACTACTCAATTCACAAGTTCTTATGTACATCTGCAATACCTTGACTTCTTTAAACAACAACAAAGCGTGCTTAAAATGTGCGAAGCAATGAATATTATTTTGAAATCCGATTGACTCCTATAAACTCTAGTCCTTTTATGTGTTTCGGAACAAAAGTGATAAAAAAATTTATACATTGTTTAAAATATGAGAAAGTTATGCTTAAAAAGAGAAACCTTATAACATGCATTGGACGGCATATGAAATATTATGAATTCAGCCTAAACATATTGTTACCAACATATTTTACACAAATCGTTAATTTAAGAAAAAAGAAGGTAATTTTTATATACACAACGTCACAGAAGTTTGTACCACACATTGACAGGACTGCTATGGAATTCTATTTTAGATGGAAAATAATCATGCTTTCAATGCTTTCGGTATTTCAACTGGCTAAGTGGCACTCCTTACTTTACTTTGAAAGGGCTGCACTTATCTGCAAGGAATAGTTTGGATTTGTGTCAAAATAAAGCATACTTTGGGTCGCTGAATTCTTTCATCCTTGGCTAGTTTGTTGAAACTTTTGGGGGTCGTTGTCACAGGTTACCGTTTTTTTTTGGTATTTAAGTCTTTATATATATATATATAGTTTTGAACTGAACTGTTTGTTTAAACTTAAAATGGAGAAATATTCACGCATTTTGTTTTGATCCCCCCCAACATCTCCAAGTGATGTTTAAAACATGTTAAAATCCATATCAAATGTTATGATTTTGATATCTTCTCATGAACATAGCAGATTGGACAGATGTGACCGAAGCTTATCAACTTCTCAAACGATAACCACTTAACATAGATATCGCTTTTCCATCTGAAGGGATGTTGGAATAGACATACGATTTTAAGATTTTAAGATTTTATGGGATCATTATTCTCCCAACCTCGGTCACCGATAAAACAACTCAAAGACGTTTCAAAATGACTGGATAGACTCACACCACACCTCAATAAGAAAGTTAATTGCAGTGCCACAAATACATCGCTAGTATTTTCAGGTTTCATCACAATCTATTATCACATTTGTCCTGCGGGCTTCTCCATGCACAAAGTAGTTGTTGCTGTGATATAATTAAAACTCAAATCGAGTAATTTAATTCTAGTCATCCAATAATTTTTGACGTGTCATATTTCAGATATTATATAAATCACTTGCCACTTTTTTCTTGGGCTCATTGATCAATCGGTGCTTTGATAATTTTGGTCACAGGTGCCAAAAGACCCTTTACATATCCATACATCGCATTCATGCATAGGTTTGAAGTGAGCTTGTTGGGTAAACCCTGTCATATCTTAGTTAAATTCTATAACTGTTTTGCCATTTATTAACCTTAAACTCGTGCGAAATGTTAAGCCAGTAATTCATTTGGAAGTGTAATTATAACAAGGACTGCAGATTACACACGTCTTGTGTTTCACAAATTGACAGTCAAAGTTGTGGTTAGATCCAAACAGTGCCAGGTCATATTGACATGTCAATTAATGTTGCCAATACATGGCAATGTGTGCCTTTATTGAACAACGGAACCAGGTCGTATTAGAAACTTTCAATCTTGCTTTTATGCAACATCTCCAAGGATAGGAAATCTCAATAATTAAAGGTCCAGACTGGAGTAGGTGATTTATCACCCATTGGCTAATGTTATTTGTTTGATATCGTGAGCATGTTATTGTCTGTAACATGGAATATTTATTCAGAAGAGATCTAACTGCGTCATTATGAAATCTACATTTATATTACTTGATCTGAACTGCCTTAGCAAGTAGATATGGATTTTTTAATGGAAGCCTGGATCCAAACTTTAGGTATGTATATTACTCAATTACAACTATGTTGTTAAAATTACGGTGCATTTTTAAAGCACCACGAGTTTTAAAACCTGGGTTGGATTATCAATATTTCGATTACTAAACATTTATGCAACATGCCTCATAGAAGAAAGAAAATGTCTCTTCATTTGTGAAATCATTAATAAATAGTATTCAACCATACATTGTATGTCTTCAGTAAGGTTTAAATTGGAACTTGTCAGTAAACTGTGCAATAAACGAGTTCTTCAAGAACTTTTCAGACAGTCTGTCTGAACCATTAAATTGATACAGGAAACTAATTATCTTATTTCCTATGACCTCCCGATTATCCTCCTACAGAGAAATCACATTTAGGAATATATGACCTAAAAAACTTTGTTGTGAGAATGGTTACCTCAAAACATCGATAATAAAAAGAAAACGCACTTTGCTTAAAAAACATGGATGTCATTGAAATTTCATAGTTAATGACTTAATTTGGTTTCAGAACCATCTATTTCTGATAAATACAGAAAAATCGGCTCACATTCTCGATTTCAAATATGTACTAGTTCAACTAGTTTTGGGAAACTGATAAAAGGTAACTTTGAAAAGGAAACTGTAGTGGTATTAACAGCATAAGAGGTCAGGTCTCATGAAGCCGTTTGAAAATAGAAATGTCAAAGTATCCCTTAGTAGTTATGTTATCAATTGAAAAGGCATAAAACTTATGCAAGGTTCGAAATTGAACTGACACAAAACAAGTTCAGCTAAAACGTTTCTCAATAAGTTGCCTGAAAATATATCTTATTGATATATGAAACTGCAAATCACGTAATTCTTAGATCTCCAAATTTATGAAAAGAATTGGCATAAAACAATGAGATTTACATCTTCAAACTTGAATCATTGAAGTTCACATTGATAATTGAATAAATGTTATATATATCCATTTATACCTCATAAATATAGAAACAACCTCTCATATTCTTCATTTCAAAGTATACATTAAATCCACTATGAAACATATGACAGAAGGTAAGGTTAAAAGGAAATCAAATACTTAGCAGAGACAAAAACTCTGCTCGTTGTGATATTAACAGCTGACGTCAGGTCTATTGAAGCATCAGCAAAAATAGAAATGTCACAATCTTGGCCAAAATAGTTTGACTCTCTTTCCTGATAAAAATAACATTCGTGGGGATTTTGGCCAGCTTACGTCAAAGGATTTTTGAGAGATGTAGAACTTGAAACCGCAAATAGCCGTCAGTTTGGGAAATGACAGGGAGAATGTTAGCCGGATGTCTGGAGGGATCTAGGAGCGCTGGTTCCAGAGAAATCAATAGAACATCTATTATTTCCTCATCCCCAACAAAACAACATATTCTGAATGACGAGCTTCTCATGTTGCTGCCTGTGAAGTGCCAGTACAGGATATTGTGGATTATTCATGCTGACTTCAGTCTTCTGAGAGATATACTGGAAATGATTTGGATTGTGATATAATGTGATGCATGGAGGAATAATTAGGTTGATTGTGTAGAGTAATATTTATGTATGATAGGTTCAACTAAATTCATTATTGACTTTCATTACTGTATTAAATAATTTCGGAACATTTTAAATGTTCATGAAAGATATTTTGCCAATGTGGCATTGAATTGATTTTCGAGTAATTGATAAAAAAAGATTGACACAAATCACAAATAATTTAGGTATATAATTATAATTAAGAGCAGCAACTTATACACTGATAAATAAGGACTTGATTAATACCAATCACTTCACTTCCATAATTATTATCAAAATTGATGTTCATGCTTATAAATGCTCCAAATAAGTATACCTAGGGAAACTATCAGTATATGCATAAAGATGTCTGAATCATCCCTGCTTTTTGCGATCATCATAAGAACTAAGTAACCACACTTACCCGATAACCCAGTTTGATTATTAGCAAAAAGCTACTAGAATATTGATTTATAGGTGTCGACTTTAAGACCAGGTTGAAGCTTGAAAGAATGTATCAGTCACCTATTAAATCCATGTCTCTATATGCGTAAAACCTCTCATCTATTACTTCATAAGAATTCACCCTAGTAAATGTAATATCACCTTAACAACCAATTTGTCTCACATCAGACCAGAGAGAGATCAGAGACCCTGGTGGAGTAATGACTTCACAACTGTTGGACTTCGAGCTAAAACATTCATCCAGCACCTTTGTCCTTGTCTGATCAATGCTGTTATTGTAAGTAGAAGCATTTAATAGGGAAGCTGTGGTTCTATCTTCTCACGTATAAAGGTCATATTAATGGATGTTTCTTTTATACATACAATTTCACATACCGTTTCAACTCTAAAATATGAGATTGTAAACTCGATTACAGATAAAAGTGCCTACAGAAATTTCTTATTTAGTTTGTTTAGTTACTTTTGAACAAATACTTTTGAAGAAGATGAGGGAGATTTGAAGAAATGTCAGACACCAAATGATAAACTGTACAATATATTTACCAATAACTTTTCCAAGATATTGTCTTCTTCTACGTTTGGTAAGTTAGTAAGTTAGAAACTTAACACTTATTGGGAAAATAACAGTAATTAAAGCTTTAGCGATATCAACTCTTGTTCTTATTTTTTCAGCACTTCCTAACCAACTTGCAATGAAAATTAAATTAAATTAACTGTTAGAAACTGTTAAAAAAAAAGTTTGTCACTTAAATTCAAATAACAAATCTTCAAATAAACTCTTCCTAATTAATCAATAGTGTTTAAAATCGTATCCTGAACTTACATTGTAGAAAACGTTTCTGGTGACAAAGATTTTCTTAAATTTCCTGCTCGCAGACATGTAATAGAAAATCATGCTTATGACTCTTTACATTTGTCAAAGCAGTCCATCCAACAAAACTAGGATAGCCACAACAACCCAGGCAACGCATTTCAATGAGGACATCAGAGAATTGGCGACATTTCACTGACATTTGACATTTTCTCTCGAGGGACATCATTATAGAATGCTAGAGAAGCTAAATTGAAGAGGGACAACATTGAAAGTATATATTTCGAAATGTTTTCATAGAAGGTTTTAGAATCTGAGATTCCCATTTAGCAAATGACAAAGATAGGAATTTGTTGATGGGTGAATTACGTAAAGAAGCCACAGGCCAATTATACAATGCATTAACAGTAGTCTAAAGTTCACAAAATGATATTCTAATTGAAATATAAGACAAAAATTTCTATGCTCGGTTTTCTAGAGTGATGTACCTTTAACATCCACTAACCTCGACTTTATCACTTCTCGATTTTCGTTCAAAGATTTTTCAACAAAATAAAGCTGGGCTTGATTTTTGTTTATTTGTCCAATAAACACCTTTAATTAGCCTTTCATTAAGACAGCGTAATTATCGGCTGTGAAAACCCACCTGGATTATAATTAGGGGCCATAAAATTCGCGCTGTTGTGACGTAATAAGAAGTCTATACAGATTAATGTATCATCATTTCAACTGAAATACTGCCTAAATAATTGTTTAATTAGCATTGATGTGGATATCTTTTTAACACCAAATGCTTAATAGTGTTACATCGTCAAATGATTTATCTAACTGGCAGTGATGTATTGAAGTTCCACCAGGTTAAATCTCTCAGACTTTTCTTCTTCTCTAGAGAACATTAATGGGTAATACGAGAATACGACCAAACACGGTGTCTAATACTTGTCAGATAAATGCATTATTTATAACCAACAATACATCTGTAAATAAAAAGTGAAATGTTTTAAAAGGTCATTTAGGGAGAATTTGGTCTTAGAAAAGAAAGGTCTCAAGAAACTAGTGCTTCTACAAAAGACTGAACAAAATGACAAATTTGTTAATTATGTGTATAGAGATGTACCTATTTCTTGCAAACTAAATGATTAATTGAAAACAAATTAAGTTAACTAACCAGAAATGGATATCAATTGTTAATCAATCATTTTTCTACACATAAAGTGTTATTTCTATTTTGTGGCAGTGATGTTTTGTAGTTTTGCAGGTTAAAATCGCCATTCTTTTCTTCTTCTCTAGAGAGCAGTAATGAGTAATTTGAAAATACGACCAGAATTATGAACATAACATTTTTGAATAAAAAGTGTTATTCTTTTAAAAAGCCCTTTAGGAAGGCATTAGTCCTAGAACAAAAAGGTCTCAAGATTATAGTTCTTCTTCAAACAGCTGAACAAAATGAAAAATGTGTCAATTATGTGGTTGTGTAGTTATGAACTTGCACTTAACTTGACCTACATGTATATAGCTGACTTTTCCTTATTGAACAGTAAAACATGTTTATTTGCAAACATGCATAAAAGCTTTGTTATATTTATAGAAATTTAAAAAATCCAAGATCATATCTTTGTTATCACTTGTTGCTAAACATTGCAACATCTGTTTAATATCATTACGGACATAATTGAAATATTAAAGTTGTTTAAGTAGCTATTTCTCAGAATACAAAAACATACCTTAAAGGGGCAGTAGCACGTTTTTTGATAATTTTATATTTTAAATTTGTCACTGTTAATTTGGAATTAGTGCTAAATGTATTATTTTGACAAAAATCTCATTACGCAAGCCAATCATCCATAGCCAAAGGACAAAGTATGAAGTTTCACATAAAATCCATTGGCGGCCATTTTGTGTGAACACCTTTAATTCATTTTGTGTAAGAAAACGGAATCGCATGGCTAAGCTTCACATTATATATTTGAATTATTACTGCTCCATTTAGTTTAAATAAATTGTCTTTCAATTGGAACCATTAATTTTCATTTTCCTGACATCACTTTATATTTCCTGTAAAAACGTGCTACCGCCCCTTTAAACTATAAGAAAATTACAACATTAACTTTTTCTGAAAAATTATTCATGTTTGCAGCGTTTTAAATCCCCAGTTTAGTACTTTGACATCTCTAAGAACTAAACCCCAATTCTGTCACGATTCCTGGTCTCTCAGACATGCCATCAATCTCTTGCAACTAAAAATTCTAATCTTCTTTGTAATTGCATTGCGGTTTTTGCTCCCTTTTCCCTGACTTTTACAATGTTTGAAAGACGTGTCCTGGCGTTTCTAAAAGGGATTAACGGTTTGTAAAATATTAATGGTAGTATTGTCTGTTAACTAAGAGTGTGTTGGTAGCAAAGAACAAGAAGTTTTAGTAGTAAAAAAAGTATTATCCCAAATACAATAATGTTACAGTGAGATAAAACACCGAATTTAGTATATCATAAATGTAAGTTAGATAGACAAAATGTGAAAAATCATATCTATCCTTCATGACAATTGTTTTAGTACGCCCGAACATTTTTCTTTTTTTTGGGCGGGGGGGGGGGGGGGAGGGGGGGGGGGGGGGGGCAGATAGGAAATGAGTTCTAACACTGACAATCGTTGCATTACATGAAATAATTTGTTTAAATATTTCATCGTTGTATCTCATACATATTTAGTGAAACCATCCCTGGTCCAAAAAAAGTTTACAGAAGTTTTTATCTTTACGTTTTGTGACAGTGATGATCATTAGTGTAACCCGCTTAAAAACTCTCCTTCTTTAAATAGCATTTGTGGGTTATACTACAAATCTCCGTCTTCTAATGTCAGATTAATGAATTATTAATTGAGAACAAAACATCCTTGAAAGGGATATGCTCTCTAAAAAACCTAATTTAAGTTAAGAGGTCCAGGCAAACTGATTATTGATGATGGACCTTTTACCCTGATTCTTTTTTTTTCTAGTTTTAAATGAATAAGGAATTTGTGGAGAATTTTAAAAAGTCTTAAAAAATCATTTGAAAAAATTATTTTATGTCTATTCTAAAACCACTAGTGTAGGCCGGGTATGATACTAGGAGCAATTTTAAGCAGAAAAGTGTTGATAAAAATTGACAATTAATGCACAATCACATCAAGTTGATGAATGTCGATTTTGTTGATCTGTAGAAGTGAAAGTGTCTCTTTACCAATGTTTGCATGCATAGGTTTGAAGTAGTCATCAAAGATTCATCATAGTTATTATTTGAATAAATGTATTTGGATATTGTTAATTGATAATTGTGTCTAATATCACAACAAGTTTGTTTAAAGTCTATTGTTTAGAAAGTTTAGCATGATTATAGAATATGGCGTCTTTGGTCGCACAAATGATGACATTGACGGTTGGGGATAAGCCCCACACAGTGCCAGGTCATATCAAGGACTTGTTATCACACTAATGAGGCAATTTAGTGGACCATCCCGAGGAATGGAAATACCAATAATTGAAGGTCCTGACTCTGCGAAGTGATTTATCGCCCAAGGGCTACTGTTGGTATTTAAATATGTTATTGACTGTAACATGGAATGTCTATCCATGGACGATCTAGTTTTGGAATTATTTTATGATTTTTGGTTTTGGATGGAGTTCCATGGACGATCTAGTTTTTGGATTTTTTATTTTATGATTTTTGGATTTTGATGAAGTTCCATGGACGATCTAGTTTTTGGATTATTCTAAGATTTTTGGTTTTTGATGGAGTTCCATGGACGATCTAGTTTTTGGATTATTTTATGATTTTTGGATTTTGATGGAGTTTCATGGACGATCTAGTTTTTGGATTATTCTATGATTTTTGGATTTTGATGGAGTTCCATGGATGGTCTAGTTTTTGGATTATTTTATGATTTTTGGTTTTGGATGAAGTTCCATGGATGGTCTAGTTTTTTTATTATTTTATGATTTTTGGTTTTGGATGAAGTTCCATGGATGGTCTAGTTTTTGGATTTTTTATTTTATGATTTTTGGATTTTGATGAAGTTCCATGGACGATCTAGTTTTTGGATTATTCTAAGATTTTTGGTTTTTGATGGAGTTCCATGGACGATCTAGTTTTTGGATTATTTTATGATTTTTGGATTTTGATGGAGTTTCATGGACGATCTAGTTTTTGGATTATTCTATGATTTTTGGATTTTGATGGAGTTCCATGGATGGTCTAGTTTTTGGATTATTTTATGATTTTTGGTTTTGGATGAAGTTCCATGGATGGTCTAGTTTTTTTATTATTTTATTATTTTTGGTTTTGGATGAAGTTCCATGGATGGTCTAGTTTTTGGATTATTTTATGATTTTTGGTTTTGGATGAAGTTCCATTGACGATCTAGTTTTTGGATTATTTTATGATTTTTGGTTTTTGATGGAGTTCCATGGACGATCTAGTTTTGGAATTATTTTATGATTTTTGGTTTTGGATGGAGTTTCATTGACGATCTAGTTTTTGGATTATTTTATGATTTTTGGTTTTTGATTGAGTTCCATGGACGATCTAGTTTTTGGATTATTTTATGATTTTTGGATTTTGATGGATTCCATGGACGATCTAGTTTTTGGATTATTTTATGATTTTTGGTTTTGGATGAAGTTCCATGGATGGTCTTGTTTTTGGATTTTTTTATGATTTTTGGTTTTGGATGAAGTTCCATAGACGATCTAGTTTTTGGATTATTTTATGATTTTTGGTTTTGGATGATGTTCCATGGACGATCTAGTTTTTGGATTATTTTATGATTTTTGGTTTTGGATGAAGTTCAATGGACGCTCCAGTTTTTGGATTATTTTATAATTTTTGGTTTTGGATGGAGTTGCCGGTTTGAAATACAATCATTCTGAGATGTGCATGGTTAGTTTGATTAACACTTAACACATTTCTTGTTGGCATCTGTGAAAAATATATTTTTTGAGGGAAATTATAAATGCAAACAACCTCCTTGTTGTTGATGATATATCTAACGGTAGGCTGAAGATTAAACAAAGCAATGTTGTACCCGAACATGATTGATAATTTGTCTTTTGTGACCGTGTTTTGGCACAGGAATAGTTTAAACATATTCTCCAATACACAAAAAAATATGTACAAGAAACTTATATATGTTATGTAATTAGTTATGTAATTAAGTATATATTATTATTCCGTCATTCCAATGATAAAGACATTTTCTGCTCCATTTCTCATATCCAATATCAAGAAATTTTGTCATTTTCTTATGTACTCTTTATATTTCCTTATTTCCTTATGTATGTACTGTCATGAACTTCCTTTGCATTTAAACTTTTTTCATATAAAGTATGAACCAAAAGTCATAAACGGTATCAATACCAGCACTCGGTATAGTTATCAGTACAAGAATACAATAAATTAATAAGCCTCTAAGATGTATTCCTAAGTGACACGTCCTTATGCATAGAGTTCAAATTAACACTTTGCTTACAACCAATTCTCTGTGGCACATTCCTCTTGGTGAGACCATCCTGCAGCTACCGTGAGATGAGGTGATGTGGGGTTTATCGCCGCTTCCAAGAGTATTTCACTTCTATCACGACTGCTAGTATTAATGCAGGGAGAAAGCCTGCAACACTATTGTGGCTATGCATTGCGGTGAAACCTGCGAGCATCGGCTGGAACTAGCAACCATGGGTGCTACTGCACTGAAATTCAGTGTAGCATTGCACTCAAACCTGACTGCCTGTAGAACAGTTCTCTACTGCAGACAAAGTTGCCGGACCCTGGCGGACCTTCTGATTCGAAGCCAAACACTGTCTTCCAAGACAAAATTTTGATAAAGAGAAGCATGCTGTTGGTTGTTATGTTATTTTGCTCAAGAGGTTCATGGAAAACACACAATGGACACGTGAAAAGGCTTGATTTCATCTTCTAATATTTTATGAAGATTAATTTTCATTTAAATAGTGAATTCTTAACATGTGGCAATAGTCAAGATAAAACTTGCATTCCGAACCAATCTATTCTCGTTAATATTCAAAGACTGCTCACAATCTTGTTTCGATTTTGAACATGAAATCCAGACATGTTGCAGAAACTTTGAACTAAATATAGTAATAAACACCTCCCGTTGATGAATAAAAAGCTGACAAGGGAAGGTCCCATGAAACCATCTCGATAAAAGTGAAACGCCGCAATCTTTGTCCTAATGATTTGACTCTCTTTCGTGCCACAAGTTATACCCATTAGATTATTCATGACCAGCTCAGTACTTACGTCATTGGACTTTTTTGTGAGAAGACAATTTAAACCACTAAATAGCTGCCAGTTTGGAAATGGCAGGGAGGATGTTAGCCGGATGTCTGAGGTATCTAGGAACGCTCGTTCATGAGAAAATCAATAGAACATCTATTATTTTCTCCTCCCTAGCAAAAGAACATATCGACGAACTGCTCATATTTCTACCTGTACCTTTTTAATGTGGTATAGATCTTTTTGATAAATATTTTATGGGACAAAGAAAAAAATGAAGACAGTTCACAAATTTATTTGTCAGATAAATAACCTATTTTGATAATTTATTTAAAGAAGATAGAAGTTTTCAATAATGTTATCCTAAGATATATATTATTAAGGTTAGAGGTATATGCATTGATTTATCACAGTTGTTAAATGGTCAAACAAATAATGGCATACAACTGGATAAACTTTAATAATATTTAGTAGAAACTTTTTACCCCAGTAACCCCTCTTTTACACCTAATAAAGATGAAACATCAAAACAACTGATATCTCCTAAGAATCTTAATTCAACCAGAATCAAGCTGGAAGGCATATATCATTCATCCTTTAACTCGTGCCTCTATATTAGTATCACCTCTCATCCAAATAACTGGATAAATCTGACTTCAGAAACCGCCCTGAGGCAAAGTAATATTGTCTTAGAAATCAATTTGTCTCCAATCAGAGCAGACACTCCTCTGGAAAGATCCGAGACTCTAATGGTAATGACCTCCTAACTGTCAGACTTCCAGCTAAGACATTCATCCAGGGCCTTCCTCCTTGGCTAGTCAATACCATTATTGTAAGGAGAAGCATTTGATAGAGATTCTGTTAGCAAGGTCATATTTAGGAAAAGTCAGAATTGAAGGCGTGTTTTCACTCTGATTTACATAAATGTTGCATACCGATGCATCTTATGTTTATATCTATTTGATAAATATTTTATGGGACAAAGAAAAAATGAAGACAGTTCACAAATCTATTTATAAGAGAGGTGTTTCACTGAATTGGATAACTTGTACCCAATCCTTTCGTTGTGAATAAATATGTTTAAATCAAATCGTATGTACGATTTGTGCTTTGGAAGAGAAATTCTTCAATCTTAACTTCTCGGTTTGATGTGGAGTATACCTGTTATTTTATTGCAGATTGTATGTTATGTATACACTTTCTTTATATAAGTATATCCATTATGTGATTTCGGGTGAGATACCCTGTTCTATCAGTAAAATTAACCCTCCATCTGACTATAGTTGTGATAATCCTTATCACCACTCAAGTGACGTCAGGTTCAAGAGTTTGACCTCATGAAATAATGGTCTGACGCAACAAATTCTCATATGACGTGACGTGACGTTTGTCAATTCTATCCTAGGATAACCACAAATAACTGCAATGCTTTTCTATGACGACATCAGAAAATTGGTGACATTTTCACTGACATTTAACATTTTCCTGCTGTCATCCCTTAGGGCCATTATTACAAAATACAAGAGGCTAAATTGAATAAGATGATTCATAAATCCTCAGGGACAAGAAAAGAGATTTGTTCTTCTAAACTTCACCTCATATCATTTTTAATTGAAAAAACTAGCTAATTACCTCGAATCATTTTTGGACAAAAAATATGGGACAAAAGCAAGAAGTCAAACAAATGTCACATAGCCACGTCCTACGTTCAGAAAATGAATAATTGTATAAGTGTAGACAATTCCTTTTCTTGATATGATGTTTTCAAATGTTTTAAATATAATTGAATATGGTTCAACAATAGCAAGTATTTGGTCTGGATCACCTAATATAATGGAAAAAGTATCCGAATAATAGATCCCAAATACAACAAAGTTACGATAAAACGTGAAACTTCTCAATATATAATGAGTCCAAGGAAAACCATATCGGTCAAGTATTTCATGATTGTGTCCTATGCACGAGCCTTAACAGGGGCAGTTAACTCCAGGGTGTTGTCAAATGGTTTCAAGTTGGTCGTATTGCAATACAGACAAGAGGAACGATACTAATATTTATCAACCAATCTCTATTCATGCATTGCGTGCATATTTTTTAATTGACAATGTTAAATTCACCTGTCATATAATAGTTTGATTTGAATATTTTTTATGAAATGCATTTAATCGAAATAAATTGTGGTAATATATCATGCTATGATTTCTTAGCAAGTCCATTGTACATAATTTCACAAATGGTGACCTTAATCATCGAGGGAACATCCTAGAGTGCCAGGTCGTATTAAAGACTTATTTTCACGCTAATGAGGCAATTTAATGGGAACATCCTCAAGAAAAGGAAAATACCAATAATTGAAGGTCTTGACTTTACGAAGTGATTTATCGCCCAACGGCTACTTTTGGTATTAAGTATTGTGATCATGTTATTGGCTATAACATGGACTGATTATTCATACACAACATAGATCTTCGACAATTTGGTATCCATTTTAGAATGTCGTTTGAATGCGGAATTTGAAATTTACCGTCACTTTTGATTATATCATTTATCAGGTAAATACTCCTTTAAAAAAACCCTTCTTACAACATATTGACTTGTTATGTATTCTAACG
Organism: Steromphala cineraria; assembly: GCA_916613615.1. NCBI lineage: Eukaryota > Metazoa > Mollusca > Gastropoda > Trochida > Trochidae > Steromphala > Steromphala cineraria. The sequence continues at coordinate 40,362,606 of OU744726.1, forward strand.
TTGCCATTATACCATATCTCTCATTTTAACTTACAGGCTTAGGAGTTCAGTATGGATTCGTTAAACTTTAGGGATTAATAGAGGCATGAATAGAAAACGTGAGACTAGTCAAATCCAAGATTTACCTCTGTAGTAAATTGAGTCTTTGTTCTCAAATAATTATTTTCATTCATAAATTTGTAAAATTATTTGCCTTGAGTTTCTGCACACAACAACAATTATATATGCCCAGAGTTCTATAATTGCTTATGTGGCCACCTCCCCTCATTCCAGAGAAAGTAAGGGGAATAGCTCATATATTTCTAATGGTATCTTTTTCCTTTTCACAAAGGCTGCATGTATTTTCATATTTTAATTTCATCTTTTGCAAAGATAATTTTTCTGCAAATGGAATGGAATATTGGAAGCATTTTATTCTTAAATTTAGATTAGATTTAAAGGGTATAATATTTATGTTACAAATTTCACCTTCATAAATTGAACATTCCAGATCTAGTCCCCACTTTTGTGTGTACTTGTATACTGTCATAGTGTTTTCTGTCTCTTGTAATATATCATTAAAATTTCGACACCCTTTTTCTTAGTGGCTATATTTTCGATGAAGTATTGGATAAAGGGCAGATCCTTTTTTTTCTATTTCGGATTTGAATAAATATGTTTTGATTGACTGAATAATAACAGCATATTCTAGGAAATTTCTCTTACATTTGTAAGATGCAGTTATTTCTAGATAGTTTTGAAAACACCGTCACTTTTGATCATATTTATCAGGTAAATACCCCATTTCGAAAAATTCTTATAACATATTGACATATTGGTTAAGATAAGATAGGATATGATCATCGAATGATAACAGTTAACAAATCCGAAACGGACTGATTGTAGGTAATTACCTTTTAAAAATTTCAATACTTAAACCTTGTCAGCAGACCTAAATAAAGCACAAAGTATTAAAGTTTTTTATTTCTTATTTCAAAATTGAATAAAGTAATCAAAGTTGTCCGGATTGTAATGGTACAATTAAGTGAGAAAATACTCCAGCAAGGTTTGAAATGGAATTAATCACTTAACAAGTGTGTTCAACACTTCACAGTTGTCTGACAATGGATTTGAATTATTTTATGCATAAACAAAACTGATTATTCCTATTCCCAAATATCTCAAAACAGAAATCTGCAAAACATCAGGATGTCAAATGCCATTAAAACAACTAAGAGCCTTTATATATTTCATATAATTCAGACCAAAAGCAAATGGACTTAGTTTGTTATATGATGAATTCAAACCTGTAATCTTTTTCAAAAGTACAGTTTTGTTGTCTAGCTATATATGACATAATGTAACAGAATCTTTAACCATATATTACGATACATCACTTAATGCAACATTATCTTTAACATGCTCAACTTTCCATTGAAACCATTTACCGATAATAGAAATCAACGCTGCTCTTTGTAGTTTCAAAAAACGATGAGGTCCAATATAGCCAACTGCAAAAAAAAAATCAAAATATTAAATCTTTGTCAATAATAGTTTTCGTTTCGTTCCTGCCGTAAATAAATCCCATTACGGTTTTTGTTCAGCTTACAATTTACGTCAAAGGGTATTTTGAGAGATGTAGATATGCAACTTTAAGCTAGTAAGTAGCCACCAGTTGGGAAATGATAGGGAGGATGTTAGCCGGATGTTTGGAGAGATCTAGGAATACTGGTTCTAGAGAAAATCAATACAACATCTATTATTTCCTGATCACCTGCAAAATAGCATATTCTGAATGACGTGCTTCTCATGCTGCTGACTATAAAGTGTCAGTAGAGTTGATAGTACATAATGCTTATGCCAGAAATGATTGGAATTGTCGAATAGAATTATGCATGATAAATACATTGTTTACGTTTTTGCAGAGCACTTATTACATACAATAAGATGCAGCAAATTAAAAATATTAAATACTGATCTAGACATGATTTTATTTATGTATTATAATAGATATTTTGTCACTGTGACAGGGATTTTATTGTCAAAGTGAAAATAAATTGGTCATAAGATGGACAAAATATATTTATAAAGTATATAACTCTTATTGTGATCACAGAATAGTACACTGATATATGATCCCACTAACAAAGAATCAATATCAGCAAAGGTGGGTCTTTAAAGCTTAGGAAATTATTAGAAACATTCATAGCTTGGCTTGAAGACTAGGCAAAACTTAAAAGCATCAACTTTTTAAATCATGCATCTATATTGGTATCCCCTCTCCTCCTATTAAGTGAATATACCGCCATGAGGTAGAGTAATATCCCCTCAAAAATCCATTTGTCTCCAATCAGACCAGACACTTCTTTGTAAAGATCAGACACTCTGGCACTGTAATAACTGTCAGGCTTCTAGCACATTCATCTACCGTCTTCGTTCTCGTCTGGTCAGGCTATTATTTTAAGTAGAATCATTTGATTGGGGAGCTATATAAAAGACGAGAATTAATGGACGCTTCTTCACTCTGATGTATAGAATTGTGTGTACCATTGCAATGAGAATTCTATATATTGCTTTGGAAAAGAAAAATACACACTTTGCTCTTTTTTCTAGGAACATACATGTTGGGAAGATCGTTACCTGCTGTAATATAGGGATTATATAAGTTGTTATTCACGTTTTTAGATTCAAATCATGTCATATGGGAAAGGTAATTTTTTAAATATCATATATCATCTTTAATTTAGCATGCTCGATTTGTTGAAAGTATAAGCATAAATGCAGTCAAAAATATATATGTGTATTGACATAAATTCACAATTTATCATATCAACACTCGTTATATTTCAAAGTGTCAAGTCCAAATTTGGCTATTAAAGCTTTTGGTTATCTTAGAAAAGATTGGAAATCAGAAGTAGAAGGTGCCATAATGAATACGTATTTTCGAAATATAAAAGTAGATTAAAACGTCCCTAAAATATTGAAAATACCATGATGTTCTATACACAACCGTACCTGATGAAGATGTCAGAAACCGTCCCGAGGAAAGGCTATTGGCGTTTATTTAGATTTTCATTTGAATGTGTTAATATGCTTGTTCTTTTATTAAAGAAGGAATAGACAGAAGGCCAGTATATGCTTCTCGATTTCTGTAGGCTTTTCTCCTTTTTAAACATAAATTCCTCTGCCTTCATGGATTAGATATTCAATATTTAGAATCTACTTGTATTGTAATTTTAGAATGTGATAAACGCTACAAAATGCAAGGAAACATATTTTTCCGTTGACTTATTGATTGGTTTAATTGACATTTTTGTTGATTACATAGCATGCGATGTAATGGAGCATCAACTTATATGGTTTGTTGAGACTAAAAGTTTTGCCTTTATCATTTGACACATCAAACAGCTAGCTTTTGTTACAGAATCCACGGTAAACAAATTGCATGTTTTTGCTGATACATCCACCAAAAACGATAATTTTACATTTTCACAGTTAAAATTATTTGTAAGCAGCTGTAGTCATATCAGAAGTTCGAAGGGACTTTTGCTTTTTTACATTTTAACCCATGCCGTTTGTTGAAGAAGTAAATATTTTGCATAATGCACAAACAACAGCAATGGTTTCCAATGACAACATCAGAGAATAGGTGACATTTAAACTTACACTTGACATTTATCTACTGTCATTCCTGAGGAATAAATACAGACTACAAGAGTGTCTTAATGGGATGGATTGATTAGTTATGCCTCAGAGACAAATTCAATATTTGAACTTTAGCACACATTAAAAGATGTCTGTTGTTGCATGGAACGATTGCTGGATGACTAAAAGATAAAGAGAGTGATGAATATGGTTAATTGGCACGTACCTACATTGTCATTACAATTTGTAGGTATGACATTGAATTTACCTATTTCAGAAGAACAGAACATAAAGAACAAGATGTGTTTGTGAAACACGAATGCCCCCGGATGCATATGTCAAGTATCAAAGACCTAGCTCCGACCAATCAAAAGTTATGACCAAGGTTAAAGTTTTTGTGGACAAACGGACAGACGGACAGACGGACAGGTGAAAAACAATATACCCCCGGAATCTCCGATTCGGGGGCATAAAAAAGAAAAATGGATATTATTAGTTTTCACAATTTTTTGAATGAAAGTATAGTCTGCCATGTTCTTAATATTAGTTGTTATGTCATGTCCCTCTTTTTGAAGTAACATGGCTTTTAGCAGAAAGTAGGTATTTTGATGTATCCAAAAAAGCGAAAACATGAACATGTGTATCAAGAAATGATATAATTGTTTTGATTAAAGAAAAAAAAAAAAATTGATACAATTAGTCCATGACATTTTTATTCAACACAAAAAGTGTTATTTTCCATTCGTGACAATGATGTATTGTAGTTTCACCAGGTCATTTTCCCCTGATAATTTTCTTCTCTAGAGAGCATTAATGGGTAATTCGAGAATACGGCCAAAACCCATGTCTGGTACTTGTCAGAAAAATAACATTATTTATTAAGAACAAAACATTTGTAAATAGGAAGTGTAGCTTTTTATAAAAGAAATAACATGTAGGAAAAAATGTCCTAGAACAGGAAGGTTACAAGACACCAGGGAGTCTGCAAACTGATGAATAAATGGACAATAATGTTGTGTAGCTCATCCATGGCCTGTAACACTTGCAAGGCTCTATATATGTACTTAATGTTCTTCATATATTAAAGGGGCAGTGGCACGTTTTTTGAAAATTTTATATTTAATTTGTTTCACCGATTATTGTTCTTTAATGCTAAATGTATCATTTTGATAGTGTCAAAAATCTCATAACCAAACCAATCATACACAGTTACAGAACAAATTATAAAGATTCACATAAAATCAATTGGCGGCCATTTTGTGTGAACACCTTTAATTCAGTTTGTGTTAGAAAAAAGGAATCGCCTGGCTAAACTTTACATCAATACCCGTCATTATATATTTGAATTATTACTTCTTCATTTAGTTTATATACATTGTCTTTCAATTGGAACCATTATTTTTAATTTTCCTGATATCAGCTTATATTCCCCCGAAAAACGTTCTACTGCCCCTTAAAAGGGGCAGTAGAAGAGCATATGCTTTGTGCATTCAAAATATCTGCTTAGAAACTAAACTTCTCATCTTTTCTATGCATATAAAATATGTCAGGTAGAAAAAAGGTTTGACTCTAAACTTCTTTTGAGTAGTATACGAGTACCTGTGTCGAGCATTGTCTTTGTTTTGTTTCACTAACGCCAAACATTTGTATTTCTGGATTTAATTAATTCATTAAATACGACCTTTGCAACTGATATTTAAAAGTAAATTTCAACACAATTAGAAATACAGTTAGAAGAAAATCTTAAACTTATAAAAGTGACTTAAAAATTAACATTTACTGAAGAAATGTTCAGGTTTGCCACGTTCTAAATCCTTTTCTTAATTTTTCCAATTAATTTCCAAACATTTGTATTTCTTCTTCTTGTATATCTAGATTCAATTGGTTCATTAAATACGACCTTTGCAAATGATATTTAAAGTAAATTTCAACACTATTAGAAAAACAGCTATGTATTACTCTTGAAGAAAACCTTAAACTTATAATAATGACCAAAAAAAACCCAAGAAATTTTCAGGTTTGCCAAGTTCTAAATCCCTTTTTAATTAGTTTTAAACTTTTACATTTCTAACAACTAAACCCTCAGTTATGTCACGATTTCTGCTTTCTCACACAAGCCATCAATCTCCTTCTACTAAATGATTATATTTTGCTTGTAATTACATTGCTTTTTGTGGCTTCCTTCCCTGATTCACATTGATTAACTATTTAGAATGATCGAGAGACGTGGATTGATTATCTAAAGAAGATAAAACACTTTGAAAATACAGTTGATAAACATAGAAAATGTAGGATTTTCCTTTTTTTCTCATCAGCATTACACTTGAACGTTGTGTTTTAAAACCCCTTGGAATTTGATTGATTGAATTGAGTAAGTAATTACGTTATTCTGTCTTCTATATCAGGAAAAGTAAATAATACATCATATATCATACACATTATCAATGTTACTTTCGGATTGATTTAAATCTGTGGTCATACTCATACACATAGCAGTTCGAATTATAAAAGTTGTATTTGATGTATGGAAGATGTAAAGCTACTCTCGTTTTTTTGCCTTTTGATTACCATTTTGTTAGCTTCATGGAACTAATGAAACATTGTCGATCAATGTTAAAAACAATCAGAGAATTTATTGACAACTTAATCTGGTTGAACTTATACTTTTGCTAATCTTTATTCATTTAATCATTACCAAACAAAAGGTTTTAATAAGATAATAAAATAATGACAGAGATAAACATTACATTTGAACAATGACAGAGAAAGCATTACAATTCAATTCACATTTTATTAGAATCATGTTATCTGTAATCTGTCATGTTTATATCCTGAATATAGATATATAATATATTCAAACTGACAACTCATTGATAACTATCCATCAATCTCTAAAAAAGTATTTGATTATTCACGAATTGAGCGAGTGCCCTCATCATGAAGCATTTTAAAGTGAAATATATTTGAAGCATGATCACATATCTTATAATGTTACCTGTTGATTTATCGGTAAAGGAATAATTCATATGATTGAAGAAACATCATGATCAATCACTTTTTGCATTGAGAAGAAACTTTTCTTGAAATGTAAATATTTAATGCAACAAAAATTCATGTGTGCTTGAGCAAGGAACATCTCATAATGCAGTTTTTACGTTATGAAAATGATAATTATGGTTTTGCTTGAAAATTAAAGTGGTCAACTTTCTTTTGGACGTGTGTATAGTTACGTAATTGTAAAGAATATTCTGATTCTCTGTATCAAATTTAACATTGTGCTTTGATCTGTGCTTTTTTTATTGAAATAGACTAATTGTATTGATACAATATACAAACATTTACAAATGATTAAGATAAAACTTGACCACAATGCCCTGTTATGCCCGACCTCGGCTTTTAACACTCGTAGCGCCAATGATTGGCTTCACTTCTCATTGTTAGTGGCTTTTTTTATTTACCCAGTGTACTTATTTCTTCATAATGTTGTGAAATATTATTCATCAAAAATGTTACCCTCAATTATATGTTTCAACTTGGTTCTGTAACAAGGTACTAAAACATTTTATGTATAAACTGGAATGCACCTTGAAATTCGTGTCCACTAAAAATACCCAAATAGGAATGTCCCTTGTTGTGAAATATTAATCGTAGGAAATCTTACCCTTAATAATATATTCTGTGATAAACATCTACTTTAAACATTATAAGTATAAACTGGAATGTCCCTTCGGATATCGTTGCCATAAAACATACCCTGATAGGACTGTCCCTTTAAATGCTTGTGAGTAGTTTATTATCAGCTCTTTAGGGGGAAAAAGCACCTTTTCACATAGTTCATTCCCTCGGGCAAGCTGACAAATATGCAAGACTGAGTACGATCGACAGGAAGTGGACAACACTCATGTCCTTACCCTCGTAGTTTGGTACCACAAATTCACACACCTGACTCACAAATTAAATAGTTAAAAGGCCTCTCTATTTGAGTATTTGTGAGAAGACTTTGTATTTTCTAATGTGAAACTAAATACTTGTTGCTCGTTGTGGTTGTGGTCTTGTCATAAGTAATACCTAGTTTGTTTTGTTGTTCAGATTACAACTTGCGTCAAGGGTTCTTTAGGAGGGATGTAGAGTTTTAACTTGAAGCCAGTAAGTAGCTGCCAGTTGGGAAATGGCGGGGAGGATGCTAATCAGGATGTCTGGAGGGATCAAGGAACGCTGGTTCTAGAGAAAATCAATACAACATGTATTATTTCCTGATCACGTGCAAAATAGTAAACTTCTCACATTGCTATCTGGCCAGTGCCAGTGAGTTGATTGTGCATTATGCTGATGCCAGAAATGATCGTCTAATTAATTTATGCATGATAAATACATTTGTTACGTTTTTGCAGAGCAATTAGAACATATAAAAGGATGGAGCAAATTGAATTTTAAAAAATACTGAACAAATGATTTAGAAATAATTTCTGTACGCGTATTATGGTAATTATATTGTCAATGTGACTGGAATATTTTGTCAATGTGACAATAAATTGTCCTATAAGATTGACAAAATATTTTTATAAAGTATATAACATCTCATTTTGATAACAGAATAGTAAACTGATAAATGATCTTCTGATCCCACTAACACAGGATCAAGATAACAAAAAAGGTGGAACTTCAAAGCTAAGGAAAACTTATAATCCTAGATTAACCAAAGTGTCTTTAAGCGAAGGAAAAGCTTTAAAGCATCTATCAATCAGGTTTTAACTCATGCATCTATTGGTATTACCTTTCATCCTATTAAGTGGATATACCGCCATGAGGTTAAGTAATATCGTCTTAGAAATCCATTTGTCTCCAATCAGACCAGACACTTCTTTGTAAAGATCAGACACTCTGGTAAGTAATAGCTGTCAGGCTTCTAGCACATTCATCCAGCGTCTTCGTCCTCGTCTGGTCAACACTATCATTTAAAGTAGAATCATTTGATGGGGGAGCTATATAAAAGACAAGAATTAATGGACGCTTCTTCACTCTGATGTATATAATTGTGTGTACCATTGCAATGAGAATTCTATATATTGCTTTGGAAAAGAAAAATACACCCTTTGCTCTTTTTTCTAGGAAATACATGTTGGGAAGATCGTTACCTGCTGTAATATAGGGATTATATAGGTTGTTATTCACGTTTTGAGTTTCAAATTATGTCATATGGGAAGGGGTGATTTTTTCTAATATCATATATCATCTTTAATTTAGCATTCTCGATTTATTTGTATTGAAATAAATTCACAATTTGTCATGTCAACAGTTGTTATATTTTTTTAAAGTGTCAAGTCCAAATTTGGCTAATAAAGCTTTTGGTTATATTAGGAAAGATTGGAAATCAGAAGTAGAAGGTGCCAGTATGGATATATATTTTCGAAATTTAAAAGAGGATAAAAACGTCCCTAAAATATTGAAAATACCATGATGTTCTATACACAACCTTACCTGATGAAGATATCAGAAACCCTCCGAGTAAAGGCTATTGGCATTTCTAAACATTTTCATTTGAACGTGTTAATATGCTTGTTCTATTATTAAAGAAGGAATAGACTCGATTTGTGTAGGCTTTTCTTCCTTTTTACACATTAATTTCTCTGCTTTCATGGATTAGATATTCAGTATTTAGAACCTTTTGTAATTTTAGAATGCGATAAACTCTACAAAATGCAAGTAAACATTTTTTTCAGTTGACTTATTGATTGGTTTAACTGACATTTTTTGTTGATAACATTGCATGCGATGTAATGAAGCATCAAATTATTGGTTTGTTGAGACTTAACGTTTTGCCTTTATCATTTGTCACATTTAACAGCTAGCTTTTTTTAACAGAACCCACGGTAAACAAATTGCATGTTTTTGCTGATACATCCTCAAAAAACGATAATTTTAAATTTTCACAATTAAAATTATTTGTAAGCAGCTGTAGTCATATCAGAAGTTCGAAGGGACTTTTGCTTTTTAGCTCATCAGGTCTGAAAGACCCGATGGGCTTATGGCATGGCAAGGCGTCCGGCGTCCGTCCGTCCTTCCGTCCGTCCGTCCGTCCGTATACTGTTCACATTTTCGACTTCTTCTCCAGAACCAATGACTCTAGAGAGCTGAAATTTGATGTGCAGACTCCTTGGCCAATGGGGATTCTAAATTGTAGATTTCATGACCCCATGACCCCAAATGGGGTCACAGGGGTCAAAACTTTTAAAATCTATTTTCATCTTCTTCTACTGTTCCAAAAGGTCTAGAGAGCTGAAAAGTTGTGAGTAGACTCCTTGGCCAATAGGGATTCTAAATTGTAGATTTCGTGACCCCATGACCCCAAACGGGGTCACAGGGGTCAAAACCTTAATAAACTATTTCCATCAATAGTCTGAAGAGCTACAGAGCCCATGGCTCTATTTTTTACATTTTGCCGCATGCCGTTTGTTGAAGAAGTAAATATTTTGCATAATGCACAAAGAACAGCAATGGTTTCCTATGACAACATCAGAGAATAGGTGACATTTATACTGACACTTGACATTTATCTACTGTCATTACTGAGGAATAAATACAGACAACAAGAGTGTCTTAATGGAATGGATTGATTAGTTATGCCTCAGAGACAAATTCAATATTTGAACTTTAGCACACATTAAAAGATGTCTGTTGTTGCATGGAACGATTGCTGGATGACTAAAAGATAAAGAGAGTGATGAATATGGTTAATTGGCACCTACATTGTCATTACAATTCGTAGGTATGACATTGAATTTACCTATTTCGGATGAACAGAACATAAAGAAAACCGAAAAATGGATATGTATTAGTTTTCACAGTTTTTGAATGAAAGTATAGTCTGCCATGTTCTTATTATTAGTTGCTATGTCTTGTCCCTCCTTTTGAAGTTAGTTGGCTTTTAGCAGAAAGTAGGTATTTTGATATATCAAAAAAAGCGAAAACATGTAAATGTGTATCAAGAAATGATATAATTGTTTTAATTAAAGAAAAAAGACAAGACATAGATACAATTAGTCGATGAAAGATTTTTTCTACACATAAAGTGTTATTTTCCATTCATGACAATGATGTATTGTAGTTTCAGCAGGTTAAATCCCTCATCCTTTTCTTCTTCTCTAGAGAGCATTAATGGGTAATTCGAGAATACGACCAAAACCCATGTCTGGTACTTGTCAGAAAAATAACATTATTTATTAAGAACAAAACATTTGTAAATAGGAAGTGTAGCTTTTTATAAAAGAAATAACATGTAGGAAAAAATGTCCTAGAACAGGAAGGTAACAAGACACCAGGGAGTCTGCAAACTGATGAATAAATGGACAATAATGTCATTTTGATAGTGTCAAAAATCTCATAACCAAACCAATCATACACAGTTACAGAACAAATTATAAAGATTCACATAAAAATCAATTGGCGGCCATTTTGTGTGAACACCTTTAATTCAGATTGTGTTAGAAAAAGGAATCGCATGGCTAAACTTTACATCAATACCCGTCATTATATATTTGAATTATTACTTCTTCATTTAGTTTATATACATTGTCTTTCAATTGGAACCATTAATTTAAATTTTCCTGATATCAGCTTATATTCCCCCGAAAAACGAGTATATGCTTTGTGCACATTTTTGTTGGGGATATACCGAACCCATTCAAAATATCTGCTTAGAAACTAAACTACTCATCTTTTCTATGCATATAAAATATGGCAGGTAGAAAAAAGGTTTGACTCTAAGCTTCTTTTGAGTACTATACAAGTACCCGTGTCGAGCATTGTCTATGATTTTGTATCACTAACGCCAAACATTTGTATTTCTTCGTCTTGTATTTCTAGATTTAATAAGTTCATTAAATACGACCTTTGCAACTGGTATTTAAAAGTACATTTCAACACAATTAGAAATACAGTTATGTATTTCTCTCTTGAAGAAAACCTTAAACTTATAAAAATGACCAAAAAATGAACATTTACTGAAGAAATGTTCAGGATTGCCACGTTCTAAATCCTTTTCTTAATTAGTTTTATACTTTGACATTTCTAAGAACTAAACCCTGAGTTATGTCACGATTTCTGTTTTCTCAGACATGCCATAAATCTCCTTCTACTAAATGATTATATTTTGCTTGTAATTACATTGCTTTTTGTGTCTTTCTTCCCTGATTCACATTGATTAACTATTTTGAATGATCGAGAGACGTCAGTTGATTATCCAAAGAAGATAAAGACAGTTGATAAACATGCAAAATTTAGGATTTTCCTTTTCTTCTCATCTGCATTACACTTGAACGTTGTGTTTTAAAAACCCTTGGAATTTGTTTGATTGAATTGAGTTGGTAATTAAGTTATTGTGTCTTCGACATCAGGAAAAGCTAATTATACATCATATCATGCACATTATTATCCCCCGCCACGAAGTGGAAGGGGGATATAAGTTTGAGCTCCGTCAGTGCTTGCGTGCGTGCGTGTGACCGTCCGTCCGAGTTAAAGGAGCCAATTTTTCTCAGAAACCGTTAAAGGTAGGATTATCAAATTTTGTGTGTGCCTTCAGGGTATCAATACCTTGATGGAGTTCGAAAATCAGAACCGCGCAAATATTTTTTCCGGAGTTATTGCCCTTGTTACGTTTTTTGGGACTCTGTTCGAGGTGTCCTCAAAGGAGCCAATTTTCTCAGAAACTGTTACAGATAGGATCATCAAATTTGATGTGTGCCTTCAGGGTAGCAATACCTTGATGGAGTTCGAAAATCAGAAATGCGCAAATATTTTCCGGAGTTTGGTGTCATGATATTTTTGAGTACACTCGAGTATTTAGGAGAAGGTTCTGATTTAATTTAAAATGAGAACAAATCTGGCGGGGGATGTTGATGACTATGTCTTCTTGTTAATGTTACTTTCGGATTGGTTTAAATCTGTGGTCATACACATCGCAGTTCGAATTATCAAAGTTGTATTTGATGTATGGAAGATGTATAGCTTCTCTTTCTTTTGTCCTTTTGATTACCATTTGTTAGCTTCATGGAACTAATGAAACATTGTCGATCAATGGTAAAAACAATCAGAATATTTAATGACAACTTAATCTGATTGAACTAATATGTTTGCTAATCTTTATTCATTTAATCATTAACAAAAATTGTTTTAATAAAAAGGGACATTGTAATGACAAGACTTTTACTGACTTTCCAAAGAGGGTTTCCATGTAATTATTTAAGTTAAATGTTTTTTTGTTGAATATTTGAGATGGATTTAAAATTTTAGGAAGAAAAGAGTTTGGAAAGATTTCAATAAACGAACTACATGTACCTCTTGTCTTGAATTAAATGTTTTAATATAAGAAAGTCCATTGGTAAGGTATGTCAAATAATGACAGAGATAAATATTACATGTGAACAATCACATGAAAGCATTATATTCAAATTCATATTTTATTAGAATCGTATAATCTGTAGTCTGTCATGTTTATATCCTGATTATAGATTGCTCAACTACATGTATATTGAAATATATTCAAACTGACAACTCATTGATAACTATCCGTCAATCTCTGAAAAGTATTTGATTATTCAAGAATAGAGCGAATACCCCCATCATGAAACACGTTTAATTGAAATATAATTGAAACATGATCACATATATTATAAGTAATGTTACCTGTTGATTTATTGGTGAAGGAATAATTCATATGATTGGAGAAACATATGATCAATCACTTTTTGCATTGAGAAGAAACTTTTCCTGAAATGTAAATATCGAATTGCAAGTTTAATATTAGAATACAAATTGACAAGTCAACTGTCAAAGATATGAGTTAAGATTGTAGAATATATAAGGCCTTAAATATATTGCATTTTAACTTTTTTTTAAATGTTACGTTTCTAACAAAAATTCATCTGTCCTTGAACAAGGAGCATCTCATAATGCAGTTTTTACATTATGAAAATGATAATTATGGTTTTGCTTGAAAAAAAAGTGGTCAACTTTCTTTTGGACGTGTGGTTGTGGTCTTGTCATAAATAATAACCAGTTTATTGTTTTGTTCAGATTACAACTTGCTTCAAAGATTCTTTAGGAGGGATGTAGAGTTTTAACTTGAAGCCAGTAAGTAGCTGCCAGTTGGGAAATGGTAGGGAGGATGCTAACGGGATGTCTGGAGGGATCAAGGACCGCTGGTTCAAGAGAAAATCAATACAACATGTATTATTTCCTGATCACCTGCAAAATAACATATTCTGAATGACAAGCTTCTCACGTTGCTGCCTGTATGTTGGATTTGGAAATGCTTGGAATTAAAAAAAAAAGATGCATGAAAAATATGTTTACGTTTATGGACAGTTATTAGTATATATCATAGAATGGGAGCAACTCAAAATTGTTTTTGAAATAAGCAACAGTTAATTAGATGGTTTAGAACTATTTAGGATGTTATGGTAGATATTTTGTCAATGTGACAATGAATTGTCCTATAAGTTGGACACTTGCATACCAAACTATTAATATCTAGTATGCTTCTAATTGTGAGGCAGAGAATAGTACACTGATATAAGATATACCAATCACACTAACACAGGATCAAAATTAGCAAAGGTTGAACATGAAAGCTAAGGAAATTTCAAGAATCCAAGATTAAACATAGTGCCTTTAAGACCAGGAGAAAACGTAAAAGCATCTATCTATCACCTTTTAACTGATGCATCCTATTCGTATCACCTCTCATCCTATTAAGTGTACATACCGTCAAAGTAATATTCCCACAAAAATCAATTTGTCTCCAATCAGACCAGACACTTCTTTGTAAAGATCAGACACTCTGGCACAATAATAACTGTCAGGCTTCTAGCACATTCATCCACCGTCTTTTCCCACATCTGGTCTGGTCATCAGGCTATTATTTAAAACAGATTCATTTGATGGGGGAACTGTCGTGGTCTCGCATATGAAAGGTCAGAATTAATGGATGCTTTTTCACTCTGATGTAAAGACTTATCTGTAGCATTATTTCTAGGAACATACTTTTAGTGAAAATCGTAACCTGCTATTGTTTCATGAAAATGCCAATAATATATTGACTATATACGTAGTTTTTTTTGTATGTAGATTAAAATTATGTCATGTGTGACAGCTGATATACCTTGCATCAGATATCATTGTTCTTTAATTAAGCATGCTCAGTTTGTTGAAAATATAAGAATAAATGCAGTCAAAAATATTTGTTTGTATTGACATGCAATTTATCACTTATCATGTCAACACTCATTATATTTTAAAGTCTAATGATTCCAAATTTGGCTATAAAGGCTTTTAGTTATCTTAGAAGAGATTGGAAACTCAGAAGTAGTAGGTGCCAGTATGAATATACCAGTATATTTTCGAATGTGAAACTGGATTAAAACGTCCTTAAATTAAAGAAATGCCAGGATATTCCATAAAATTCGCCTGATGAAGATATAAGAAATTGTCATTAGGAATGGCTATTGGCATTTCTATACATTTTCCTTACATCCACTAACCTCGACTTTATCACTTCTCGATTTCCGTTCAAAGATTTTTAAACAATTGTCCACCTTTAGTTAGCCTTTCATAATGACAGCGTAATTATCTGTTGTGAAAACCCACCTCGGTTAGGGGCCATAAAACTCGCGTGGGTGTCATGCATTCAT
The DNA here is from genome assembly GCA_916613615.1 of Steromphala cineraria. Lineage (NCBI taxonomy): Eukaryota > Metazoa > Mollusca > Gastropoda > Trochida > Trochidae > Steromphala > Steromphala cineraria. The sequence goes on from OU744726.1 coordinate 40,377,917, forward strand.
TGGTTTGTGGCCAGGTCTTAGCGGTCAATCAAAAGTGGCATTCAGAAACGGCTTTTATTACCAAACTGAACATATTTGAGTAGCGACCTTTGACACACTATACAATGTTGTAATCAGACTTTAATATATTTCAAAGAAAATATTGAAATATGTTTGTGGTTATGTGAACTTTAAAAGTGTTAATATGCTTGTTCTATTATTAAAGAAGGAATAGACAGAAGATCAGTATATGCTACCGATACCTGATTCGATCTCTGATACCACCATATTTTTCTTTAGGCTTTTCTTATTCCTTTTTCCTGTGCCTTCATGGATTAGATCTTCAGTATTTAGAACCTGTTGTAAATTTAGAACGTGATAAACAAATGCTACAAAATGCAAGGAAACATATTTTTACGTTAACTTGTTGATTGGTTTAATTTACATTTTCTTGTTGATTACATAGCATGCGATGTAATAGGCATCAAGTTATATGGTTTGTTGAGACTAAAAGTTCTGCCTTTATCATTTGTCACATTAAACAGCTAGCTTTTGTTACAGAACCCATCGTAAACAAATTGTATATTGTTGCTGATTCAACAACAAAAAACACTAATTTTACATATTCACAGTTATAATTATTTGTTAAGCAGCTGTAACTCTGAACAATATCAGAAGTTCAAAATGTCTTTTGCTTTTTTACAGTTTTTCCTCACGTCATTTGTTGAAGTACTTAAAATTGTGCATAATGCACAAACAGCAATGACATCATCAGAGAAAAGGTGACATTTACACTGACACTTGACATTTATCTACTGTCATTCCTGAGGACTAAATGCAAACTACAAGAGAGACTACATTGGGTAGATTCATTGGTTATGCCTCAGAGACAAATTTAATATTTGAACTTAAAACTTTAACACACACTAAATGTTTTTTTTTTGGTTTTACATGGAGCGATTGCTGGGTGACTATAAGCTAAAGAGATGAAATAGGTTAATTGTCACCTACTTTGTCCTTCCAGGTTTAGGTATTACTTAGAATTTAGAAAAGAACATAAAAAAGAAAATTAATATTAATAAGCTTTCACGGTAACTGAATGAAAGCATAGTATTCAAGTTGATATGTTGTGTGCAAGGAATAGGTATAGTATATATCTTTAAAAATTTAGAAAGCACACAAAAAGCAGTTATAAAACGATTTCATCATACTATCTCATTGACTTGTCCATTGGTGTAGTTGACTTTTTGTTGATTACACAGCTTTCATTCGGGCACATTATTTATAAGGGTTGCTGAGACTGAAAGGTTTGCCTTTACCATTTAACTGTAACCCAAATGTATGTTCTTGCTAATTCAACAACCAATACCACTCTGATTACAATTTGACACTTGACATTTTCCTGCTGTAATTCCTGAGGACTAAATACAGACTATAAGAGAAAACTAAAAAGGATCAGTTGACTTGTAATGCCTCTGAGACAAATGCAATATTTGAACTTTAACACAATTTAAAAAAATGTCTGTTTTTGAATGGAACGACTTTAACCAGAAAGTAGGTATTATGATATAGAACAACAGTTTCTTGATAGTATAATTCAATAAGTACCATTTGTATCAAGAAATGATATGGTGTTGTTTTATAAAAAAGTATAATTTCCAAGAAATGGTTACATTTAGTCAATCAAGCATGTTTCTACACTGTAATGCTATTTCCGATTTTGGCAGTGATGTATTGTAGTTCCTCCAGGTTAAATCCCTCATCCTTTTCTTTTTCTCCAGAGAGCATTAATGGGTAATTCGAGAATACGACCAAAACCAATGTCTAATACTTCTCAGACAAATGCATTATCTATTAAGAACAAAGCAATTGCAAATAGGAAGTGCCACTCTTTTAAAAACAAATAACATGTAGGAAAGCAATAGTCCTAGAACAGGAAGGTTACAGGCCATCAGGGAGTCTGCAAAGTGATGGATAAATGGACAATAAGTTCGTGTGGCTCCATCCATGGCCTGAAACACTGGTAACGCATTATATATATGTACTTGTTCTCCATATTTTACAGCAAAAATGCGAAATCAGATATATAGTACTCAAATGAAGTTAAGGGTCAAAGCTATATTTCTTCATGGTATCTTCATATTAAATGAACCATTGGGTGGCTACAGGGTGGTTCTACACAGTGTAGTCTCGCACAGAGACCTGGTAAGAGTAAACAAGTGAAAATCACTGTTGAACCACCTTGCAACAACACGGCTTTCTAACGTGTTAACTTTCAATTTGAAGCAACACCATCATCGTAATGATTTGTATGCTTAAAATGTTCAGGGGAAATACATATGACACGTTTTCAAAATTCCCCTCATTAAGGTCTGACTACATTCCTTTTGGTTGGTGCAAACTGTTTCAATTGTTGTGAAATTGTTTTAGCATGAATTGGTGACTTATCGAGAGACTATCATACTCGTTGCTTTGGAATATGGTATATGCTTTGTACACATTTTTGTCGGATATACTGAACCCATTTAATCTGCTTTGAAATTAAAATTCTCATCTTTTCTATGCATAGAAATATGTCAGGCAAAATAAAGGTTTGACACTTAAATTCTTTTGAGTTGTATACGAGTACCTGTGTCGACCAATGTTTTTGTTAAATGCTTAAGATGGACCTGTTTTGTGTTTGTATTTGTATCACGAACGCCAAACATTCATTTGTATTTCTTCTTCTTGTATTTAAAGATTCAATTAGTTCATTAAATACGACCTTCGCAGCTGATATTTAAAAGTAATGTTCAACACAATTTTATTTGAACTACAATGTTGTAAAAAGGTTGAGCGTTTTGCGACCTGCAGTGCCACCAATCATTGCCTGTAACATTTTCCAAGAAGAATTGTCCATGTTTGCCACGTTCTTAATTCTTTTCTAAATCAGTGTTATATACCCTAAGAACTAAACCCCCAGTAATGACACGATTCCTGTTCTCTCAGACATGTTATTAATCTTTCTACTAAATAATTTAATTCTGTTTGTAATTATATTGACTTTTTGTGTCTTTCTTCCCTGATTCACAATGATTAACAATTTAGAATGATCGAGAGACGTGGCCTGAATATCTCAAGAAGATAAAACAACTTTTAAAATACAGTTGATCAACATACACAATTTTCCTTCTATTCTCATCTGCATTAAATTGGTATATTGTGTTTGAAAAAACACCTGTATTTGGACAGCTGTAGGTTTCTTAATACGATTCTATATACAAAGTAATGGTATGTGAAGAGCTTCAAAGCAAACACTGCATTTTGAAATGAACAAAGTGTCATGAAACTTTAACAGTGATTCAATTCATATTGTCAGTATTTATCTATATTTATCTATAACATGATGTTGGTGTTCCTATTCACTGTGTACTAGTATTTGATTGGTTGACTTGGCATTAGTAATCGAATTGTTCTGTCTATATCAAATTTCACATTGCATATAGTAAATATCATCAATGTTACTTTCAGGTTGGTTTGAATGAATTGGAATTCATACACATCGAAGTGATAAGTTCTATTTTTTAAGTTGCACTCTCTTTTTCAAAGTTATGGTATATACCAATTTTCTTCTTGAAACATTTCTACTTTAGCAAAGATTTTCTATCTCTTTGGTGGCAAATACATACGTTAAGCCTTTGTTAAGTCTATTTTGATTCATACTAATCTTTCGGCGATAACCTCAAAGAAATTTTAATTGAATTGATTGACATTAACTTGGAAGAAAGAAAGAAAGTATACATACTTAACTACAAATAATGTTTAAAGGTTTAAGCGCTTCTTTACTCAAATCTTGTATACTTTTGAATAATACTTCGTTATCTACATGAAGTTAAAGAAACGTTGTCAATCAATGTTAAAAAACACCCAGAAAAGAAAATGACAACCTATTCTTATCGAACAAATAATCTTTTTTCTTTAAATAATTGGAATACGAGCTTCAATAACAAAGAGAGAAGATAGTCATTAGAATAACAGCTTTAATCATTCGAATTAGAGTTTAGATTAAAAAAAAGAAGATATGTGATGAACCATTCTCTCCCCACAGAGGCAGATCATGTCATGTTGATTTAGCCTCTGTTCTATTACGACGAGTTTATGGGATAGAATGGGAGAAGCCTGATTGGAGACAATCAAAATTAGTTGTGCAATCAGCGACGCTGTTTTTAAATCATCATTCTGGCTACTGAAACAAGGCAAAGGCATCGTGATATGAACCACCCTTTCCATGCTAGAAGCGTTGTCATTTGATAAAGAAATTAAAATGTATTGTGATGAAAGTTTTTTTTCCGCCAGGGGAAACTGCCGACGTAATAGAACAGAGGCTAAATCAACATTACTTGATCTGCCTCTGTGGGGAGAGAATGGTGATGAACAAGTAGCCAGGACTTTCCATATACATTGCAGTTGATATACTTATGATTTATTGTGTCACGTCACGAAAAGGTTTGTCAAATGATTACAGAGATTAACATCACATATGAACAATGATGGATAAAGCATTATAATTCAATGCATCTTTTATTGGAATCGTGATATATTGAACAGCAATTAGAAGAAGCAGTGTTAGCTATGTAATTAATCTTAATTAAATTAAAATGTTTCTATCCCGAATAGCAATTGCTTGACTATATAAAAGGAACAGTAGCGTGTTTTAGGGGGAATATAAGGCGATGTCAGTAAAATGAAAATAAATGGTTCAAATCAGACAATTTGTTAAAAATAAATGAAGCAGTAATAGCATTGTTGCCTTGTAAAGGCACCTAGCTATCAGTCATAATATGATCCAAGAAATGTGATGATAAAAATAATTGTATTGCACTTATTGCTTTAATTCGTTCTTGGAAATAGAAAATGTATTTAGACAGACAATGACCAAACATAGAGACACATGAGGAGTCTTGTAAACCAATAAATCTTTGCTCTCCAATTTTGTACCTAGAGATTGAATATCTCTCAACCAGTTGCAGTCAGTATATCAAGGATTTCAGTTTCATTACTCATCTATGTATCTTTCTATTATTACCTTTTTTCAGACGGTACAATGTGGAGAATTGATAAACCTCTGTAGTTTGACATGGATTTCTTGTAGTAGGAAATCTCTTCATTTCGCTAAGTATAGGAAGGATAATACATACATAATGTATGCTTTTTTTGGTACACAACTGTTTCTATTAGTCTCATATCTCATTTGTATACATCCTTTCAATCCTATTTGATTTGACTTGATCCCTAGTCCCATATTGTTACTTTCTTTATAAGAAGAGAAATGATTACACAGAAAGATCCTGACTCTAACTCTAAGGTTAAGAAAAAGAGGTTAACAATTTGGCCTGCGCACAGTGTCCACCAACATTTTTTAGACAATATTTACATGAGACAAAACATTTCTGAGTGCAAATGCATGGCTTGAAGCAAGTATAATGTCTCAGTGTAAAGTATATCTAAGTCTTGTCTTTGATATATCGGAACAAAGTTATCATAAAAACGAGCTTTATATATATGATAAGTCTTCTTACATTCCTTTTTCATCAGCTTATTTTTCAACAAACCCCTCACTTACCCTCATATGTATCAAGACACACGTGTATCAATCAATTGTTTTGTACAAAATGTATGTTATGTTATGTTATGAATATATAATTGAAATACTGTCTTTACATACTTTTAAAAAATTCATTTTAAAGTAAAGGTGATGTAATGAAAATGAAAAGTTTCATTTTGTTATTCAAATACTAATATTGATATTTGTTTTTCCTCTTTTAAAACTTCTGTGATTCTCATTCTTATTTTTTCAAGTGTTATTCTAGCTTGTCCCCAGACCACAGAACAGCAACAAAAGAATTGCATTTACCTGGATAAAATTGAAATTAAAGTGCCTGTAAACAGGTTCGTTGTTAAAATTGATAAGCATTGGACTTATCTTCATCTCTCATTCATCTCAAAGGCGAAGATGAATCAAAAAGATTTTAAAGCGTGTTCTTCAAGAAATTATGAACATGATGAAATGATTCAAACTTTGACACGATTTGATTTCATCAATAGCAAACATCTTAATAAATTCAATGAATGCTTGCTCAGAAAAGTAATGAATTTTCAGGAATTATTTCATTTTTTTCTTTTGTAACTTGATTACGGTAACTGGTTCCAAATGGATAAATCAATGGAAAAAGCATGAGAAGAACACAATGTTCCAATTATAAGGCAAATAACTAGTAAATAACTTTATATATCACGAAACCGAAATGCACGTTTTCTTTAAGTAAATGTTTACAGTTTATTTAAAGTCTAAGATTGATAAATGTTGACACTTGATATATGTCAGTTTGAAGAAAGAGAAGAAAACTTTTTCAGCTATTGTACAGTTACATTTTGATCGATCACTGCAATCATCGATCACTGCCCTCATCGATCAGACCAGTGGTCAAAATGCTTGATCTTTAAAGCAGGAATGTTAGCTTTATAACTTTAAGCCTTTAAAACTTTAAAGATTTACAAAGATTGAGTGAATCGGGATGGTAATTAATTGTGACTTTCTAGTTCATCTAGGATATAAGTTTTCCATTTCTACATTTTAATAGGTATAATGGATAAGGATGGATAATGGATGGTACGAGTGCCAATAAAATATTTTGTTATGTTACTGCTTTATCAAGGTGTCTGTTTCGTCATTACAACTGTCTTCTTCGTAGCAATACTATTCCTAAGGTAAATCTGGAGAAGAGTGGATTTTCTTATCATTAGGTTTCGATCAGATCAGTGAGTTCTTAGCAATAGGCTTTAAAACAAAAATGTGTTATCTAAGATATAATTTTACCATTTCTACATTTTAAATGTTATGAAGGAGACCCTATGGTGCCAAGAAAACATGTTTAATGTTACTGCATTAATAAGGTATCTCTTTCGTCATTACAACTGTCTTCTTCGTAGCAATACTATTCCTAAGGTAAATCTGAAGAGGAGTGGATTTTCTGATCATAAGCTTTCGATCAGATCAGTGAGTCATAAGCCATAGGTTTTAAAAAGAATGGTGTCATCTCAGATATAATTTTACCATTTCTGCATTTTAAATGGTATGAAGGATACCCTATGGTGCCAAGAAATCATTTTAATGTTACTGCTTTAATAAGATGTATCTATTGCCATTACTACTGTTTCCATCGAAACAATACTATTCCTAAGGTAAATCTGGAGAAGAGATCATTAGATCAGATCAGTTAAAAGTATTCATAGCAATAAGTTATAAAACGCATTATTATAAAATTATTCTTGATAAATGACCAATCCATCTTTGTTTTCATTACTCGTTTTCTTTTTTAAATTGTGCATTGTGTAAAGTCTTATGACTGATCATTGAAAATTATCTATTATATTTTTACAGGCACTATCAACTTATGTAAGAATTAAAGAAGTTCGTTGATTAAATCATTGACATTTCAGTAATTGTCTTGCTTCTTCCCAACTCAAACGAAGAAAATCGATCACGATTGACACTCAGACAGTTATGTGATTAAGAAAGCAATTATTATCATAAAACGTGCTCTCTTGCAGGAAATCTTTGCTCTCAAATGTGTTATAAACTCAAAGATCCATTGTTGAAGCCTATTATCAACCCCGAGTTAGGGGCAAAAGAAACGATACATATAAAATGCAGGATAGTTTAAGCGAGGATTGATAATTACGACGAAAACAGGGTTACCTCATGTCTTCAACAGCAACCAGATCTTAGTTAGGCATTTATAAAAGCAATATCTGGTCAAGTTTTTGAAAAATGCGCCATTCAAAATGTGTCGTTTTAAAATCCCCTTAACGAGACGTGATAGTTTAGCGAAAACTGGCTTTAGAAAAATATCTTATATTTGTAAAATTTCTACATTTGTAACTTTTAAAAATACCGATTAAATATATTCATGCCAAAAACATGTTGAAAAAGCTGTTTTAGGACCCCGAATGAATTGAACGGACATAACAATAAAAGTATCTTCCTTTGATGAATAAAATTGTGACTACGTATTCACAAACAATAAGCCTGTCGAAGGGGCTCGTTGTCGCATTCCAATAGTCACAGGATTTTGTAATGTACCCTCTTGAAAAGTTGGTATCGTTTTTATTGCCCTGAGTTTTTATTCTATATGCCACATAGACACGCATACAATGAAGGAAAGTTCTTCTAGCCTATGTATTCAATTTTCAGTCCTACAGTTTTACATCCCTAAGAACTTACTCTGAGTAATGTCATGATAAATGATCTCTCAGACATTCAATCAATCTCTTCTACTTAATACTGTAATCCACGTCGTAATTACATTGGTTTTTGTTGCTCTCTTTACAAAAGCCTATCAATCAAGTATTTACAGCAAGGCATAACATTACTAGAGCGGGCCTCAAGATAGAACATTCAATAGTTTTAGACACATTTATCATCATTGAATTTCTTTCCTTTGTCAATATCAATCAAGTTTGTATATATTATTTACAATTATTTTTTCAAAACGATATGTTTGCAATGATTGAAAGAACAATAACAAAAACCTGAAACGGGTTTTTGAAAAAAAGTACTGAAACGAACTGATCACCGAAATAGTTTTGCTCTAATCAAGAAGTATAAAAATTTGACTATTGTCTTTGCATGAATCTTTAAGTGAAACTATTCCTCAATATTTGCATTTGAAAATGAGATATTCCTGTTTTGTACAATTATACAGTTATACCTAACGAAACACTCACTGCGCATATCATTTTAATATAATATCAATGAATGCTGAATCTATAAGAAAGTTTATTTTATGTACTTACACTTAAGAGAAAAGATATACCCTTGATACAGTTTGAAATTGATATGATAAACAATGATGTATTTACAGAAATAAGAAACTCGAATCGTTATGAAGTTAAATTGTCCCTTAAATTTTGGTCAGAGTAAGGTTTCTTATGTTGTCAAAAGGTAATTCTATCTTTATATAAATATTAAATAAGAGGTGCTGTCCCATCTTATTAAAACAATATTAAAAACATCCTCGTTTGAAAAATTCTTTATAAAATTTATCCTTTTTTTGTAAAACTCTACAGAATTATGTCCTTCGTATAGAAAACACACACTTGTTTCAAAGCTCATTAACTAAACTGGTTTTCACAGATACTAAACAGTTATGAATGAACAAATAATATGAGTTTTCAAACAATTTGTTAAGTTGAAACCGACATACAACAAACATTTATGAAGTAAAAAAATTTCAGATGAATTTTGATTACTTTGAAATACTTTTCCAAAGACATGGGGCAGACATTAAAGGGACAGTAGCACGTTTTTGAAAAAATTATATTTTAAAATTTTCACTGATAATTGTACGTTGAAGCTAGATGTATTATGTTAAAAAGTGTCACAAATCTCATTACACAAACCAATCATTCATAGTTAGAGAACAAGTTATGAGGTTTCACACAAAGTCCTTTGGCTGCCATTGTTTTTGTGAACACCTGTAATTCATTGCGTGTAAGAAAAAGGAATCGCATGGCTCAACTTTACATTATATATTTGATTTATTACTGCTTCATTTAGTTTTAATACATTGTCTTTCAATTGGAACAATTAATTTTCATTACCTGACATAACCTTATATTCCCCCTAAAACGTGCTACTGCCCCTTTAAACTGACAAGAGAGAACAAAAACAAGAAAATCAGTCTGTTGACTGAAAACTATCTGATCTTGACAAAGTTGAATTACAGTTACTGACCTACTTACCTATTCCTAAATATATTTATTTCATTTCGTATTTGCAGATTTACTCAATTCAATCCCACTGTGAATCATGTCAACTCTTTAGGAAAAGGTCGTATCAAAAATAACTCATTGAGCATTTTTATTTACGATACTACTTCAGCTCCGGTTTATTAAAGACTGAAACTTTGAAAAGCAAATGAAACTTGTATGAGGGATTGTATAAGGCGGATTTCTTAAATAATGATACAAGAAGTTTTTCAAGATGTGTTTCGTTAAAACCAATCATAATTGGATGGTTCAATAACTAATGAAAACTTTTTAAAAACTCATTAAATTCCCAGCGTTGAATTTATAAAAAATACTTTGTAAAATAAATTGTTATCATGATCGTATCTTTTACACTCTGACACCATTTGATTTCAGCATTAAGAAGCTTCTTGGCAGATTCATTTTGTGCTTCCTCAGACATGTGATCAATCTCAAACGACATTTTAGAGAGGTTTTCTTTGTAACTCGATTTAGTTAACCGATTCCTGCTAGAATATTCATTGCTTACACTTGCTTTTTTTTCTCTCGAAAAGTTCTTTCTTTCAAAATATGGACGCACGATACTTGACCAAATGTATGACAATTTGAAATAAAAATAACTGGTTTCCATGCTTTTGAATTTGAGTAAGTAAGCCTTATTAATTTCTTCACTTTTTCTCAAATGTCAGAATGAATACATAAAATATTAGACTAACTCGCTATTCAAGACAGGTAATGCATCACTGTTTGATTTAGAATTAAGAATACCATTTTGTTGGAAAGGAAATTAAAATATGTCTCCTTCTCTATCTCCTTCCTCCTTAAAAACTTATTTTTTGATATGGTTAAATGAACATGGTACTTGATTGGTATTGATCAGTTAACTTAATATTTTCTGTGGAACACTTTTTTGTCTCAGTTAGTATGTCTTGCCAAGAGTAAATATGCAAACTAAATCGCCAATAGACTGCAAGCACATTGTTATTTGCCTTAAACTTATTTTTCTTTTGTTATTTAGTTAACTGTTACATTTTCTTGAACGTCTTACGTCAAAGATAGTGTCTACGATTTCCAATAACCAGATAAACTTAAGAGAAAACTTCACCTTAGAGAACACTAATTGCACATGTGAGATTGAAATGTAATTCTATAGTTTAATTCAGGATGAACTTATTCTTTATTATTGAAACCGAAGATTATTGGTATCTTTATGATCCTTCATGTGACATAAATAAAAGTGGTCACATAATAATAATAATAACAATAATAACAACAACAATAATAATAATAATAATAATAATAATAATGATGATAATGTTAGTATTTCCAATTCAAAATAACAACTCAATTAATTTGAAGCTTGAATAACCTATCTATCACTTTAAATTTCCAATTTGAAATAACCACTCGATTAATTTGTAAGCTTGAATAACTTATCTATCACTTTAAGATTTCCAATTTGAAATAACCATTCAATTAATTTGTAAGCTTGAATAACTTATCTTTCACTATCGTAGCCCTTTTTAAACTTCTGAACCAAATAACTTCATAACAAAATAACAATTTTCGATGGAAAGATTCCGACCAAAATATTTCATAGATTGCATTCGTGTTCATTATTCTACATGAAGGACTCGTTAACGAGTTTGTAGCGTGCTTAGATCATTCTAGGTATTCCTTGATGGGCTTCTGTTGTTCTCGCTAACGATTTCACAAATACCAACTACCAAAGGTGAAAACCCGCTTTTTATTGGATATTTGATGAGTCCTTATCTTCTTTAAGGAAATAGCTTAGGTGAGAAAACCCCATCAGCTTTTGCCATAAAATAGCTATAAGCTATAGCGGTATAAGGCTCCCACTCTATTCGAACCATGGCCTTTGACAGAGCAAAGTGACGTCATTTTTATTACAAGACCTATGTGATATTTGCCTATGGTCAACTATTGGTCGAAAATCATTTGGAGCCAAATTAACATTTAAAATTATCTTTTCTAAGTTAAGCACTATACTTTTGGTGTAATTTGGAAAGCGCATGCCCATAGTGTTTAAGACTACGTATATATTTTAAACCATGGCCTTATATTTGAACGTTCGGAGTGCTAACAAAATCAAGACTTAACATAAGGTAAATTAATATCAGTATAACTTATCCATTTGATTTTAATAATTCCCTATTCAAGTTTATGTTTTATGCCATTTTGCACCTTAGTTAAATTCTTGTTTAATGTATTTTCTTTACTTGAAATGTATACAGTCACGTGATATAAATTTGAATTTAACCTTTTTACTAAGGTAAATTGAGTGCTTAGACTATCTTATCGTTTATTGCGAGGACTCATATCCATTAGTATGGTATTCATGTGCAAACAAATATTCAAATTTCAAGAAACAATCAAAATTATAACATAAATGTTTTCAAATTGAGATTGGACATGTCTTGACTTTTTGCCTTATTCACTCAGAATGGCAGTATGTGATTTTGTTGTTGTGACTACATTGTAAATTGGTTAGTTTTGATCTTGTTACATCTTCTATATACAAAACTTAACCAGTCTCCTCTTTTATCATTATAGCCAATGTACACTGTGAAATCTGTTTCTAATCATGTTTAGATTATAGTACAAGGCTATATCAAAGAAATATAATTCCTCACTAAAATGAAGAACGATTAACATGCTGTCAAGAAAACATTTTCAGGAATATCGTGTGTCAAATTCAGAACCTGTGCCATCAAATCGAATCGCTGGAAATGACATATGTCATTGTTATTTTCTTTCTGTAGCGTGACGTCGGATTTTGAGATCAGGTTCGGTCTCAAGTGTTTAAATGTTGTTAAAAGGTTTTATATTTGCAACTTTAATGAGATCCCGATGACAATCAATGTATTTTAAACAGTGTGGTTTTAAGATATTTCTTCAAATCTTGATTTAGAAAGAAGAAAAGATTACATTTGTGGTAAACTTTAGACATATTTTCTTAAAAGTGTGTATTTTGACCCAAACAATGAAAGAAGTTATGCTTTTAAAAATAAACATTTAGATAGATAATTGGATGACATTATCTCGTTTAAAATCAATGACACCAAGTCTCCAGAATTAACGGTCAGCATGTTTTGGCAGTATTGTCTCTTTGCCACCAACTCACAGACTATTATCTATGCGATAATAATGTTGTATTCACAAGTAACCATGGGGTCGTATACGATGTATAGACATGATGTCTCGTTAGGTTAATAATTCTCATAATATATGTAATTTTCTTTGTCTTTTTCATTCACTGATCCCTTTAAAATTCTCCTTCCCTGTAACCTCGAGATTTTGTTCTTACCAAAACGGACATGAAAAGTTTTTGTTAAAATACTTTGAATGAATGAAATATGCAAAATACTACTTTAAAAAAAATGACGATTTCTAATTATTTGATTTTCAAATTCACAGAAACCTCCTGCAAATGTGTAATCTCCAGGGTATTTAACTCTCGTTGCTCCCTTTACTTCTATGAACTTCAGAACCAATAAAAGTATTTGATATCTTCAAATCTAGTTTAACCATTTATGTGAAAGGCAACACCATTCCTAAAGAATGCTACTTTAGACAGATATATGGTTTGTCAGAAACAATTCTGGCATTCTCCAAGAGAGGCATGAGGTCAAAATTAAAACAATTCTTCTTTCTGCAATATTTTTTTGTTTGAATAACTTTCGGTCAAAATATTCAATGTAAGTCAACACTTTGAGATACTTTACGTTTTTCCAAGTTTGGAAATGATGCTGTTTTTTTTAGATTTAGATTTTTGCGTCTTGGACCCCAGTGTTGCATAAAACCATGCCAAAAGTGTTTCTGAAGAAAAATTATTATTTCAGTATTAGATGAGAATATAATTTTCCTGTTCGTCAATTAAATACTTATGTACATGTTCAATACTGATTGCAGTCGAACTAAATCGAACAATATATCACATGATGTTTGCAAAGTTTCATAGTAATGAAACAATTTTTTGTTAAGCAGCTGTATATTATCAGTACAATTGTTTTTTTGTGAATACGAAGCTGAGCATTATTTGTAAATGGAAAGCACGTGTCCGAAATCTCTACAGGAAAGTTGACATTTCCGAGAATTGCCATTAGCGTATCTTGAGAGTTTAATACATATCAAAGACAATTGTTTCATTCACTCATTGGTCGTATGTTGTAAATATGTTACAATAGTATGTTTCTATTTTGTGCGTCAGTCGTTGCAATAGACATGTCCTCATCTCAAATTTTATCAAGATGTATTGAAATTTACCCTGAAAGGAATCTTCCGTTGTCAAATGGCATAATTCAGATGCTTCTTTACTGCCCTCTTTACCATAATTGCTTTCTATACTTCTATATTTCCGTGTGTGTGTGAAGAATTGAGCTGAAGTAATTAAGATATAGTTGCCATTCATTGTAAATTCTCCTATCTAAACGGTGCTTTAAAGGGGCAGTAGCACGTTTTTAAGGGGAATATAAGGTGATGTCAGGAAAATGACCTGCAAGCCTTTCAAAAGCCTTGCAACAACATGCTTTCGGCTTGTTATTCCAGCTCTTAGCTCACCCTTCTATTTCGTCATCCTATCAGGTGGTTAATTCTTAGCTCACCCTTCCATGGTGTCAGCCTATCAGGTCGTCAAGATTTTAGCTCACCCTTCCATGGTGTCAGCCTATCAGGTGCTTAACTCTTAGCTAACCCTTCCATGGTGTCAGCCTATCAGGTGCTTAACTCTTAGCTCACCCTTCCATGTTGTCAGCCTATCAGAGGGCATGGTCACCTGTGCATGCGTTTAAAAGGATCGTTTAAAAGCCGAGATACAAGGACATTTACTTCATCATCTCATGTCAAAACCTTTCATGAGGTTATTGTTTCATAACGAGACTCATGGTCAGGTCGTGTCTGAAAAAAAATCTTGTTAAAAAACATGGGTGACGTTAAACCCTATGTTACGTAAAACAAAATAATTTTAAGATTGCATGCGGGGAGAAGGGATCGGAGATAAGTGGACTAGTTTCTAGATAAAGATGGGAAACAACAGCTGTTGCTTAGTATAAAAGTGAGCGCCATATTGGATAGGCATTATCAAACATGAAGGCTGTTCTATTCCTTGTCCTTGCGTCCGTTCTTCTTTTGGGAGCCATCAGTGAGTTCTATGATTTGATCAATTCATGTTTTTTATAATATTTGTTTCGGAAAATAATCTTTACATTTAGTTTATACTGTTAAATCCTTGAACAAACTCAAACTGCATATTCAAATATTTGATGAATATATCTGCATAAAAGGTTTCTAATAGGAATGAATTTGGTTGAAATTTTAATCACTTGAAAAACGCAGACATGAACCAATCATTTCATTGTAATATAACACTCGAGTAATAGAAAGGTGTGAAACGTTGCCTTTATGTACTCTTTTTGAAATAATGCCAGCTGTATTGATGTATGAGAATAAAAAAATGTGTTTCGTTTATTGCTGTTTATGATGTCTGATGTATGAAGTTTATCAAGGACAAGTTTTATAAGGTTTGAAATAGTTATGCTTTTTGTATTCACTTATCTTCTTATGTAGCACCTCTACAACTTTGTTAACAATACTAACTAGTGGTGAAATAACACGATACTGCTCAAATCGTGATATACGACTGAAACAGTTACGTCGTTTCCACAGACATCACTTTACTTTGATGTATATATTAACGACATTATCTTGTCATGTGTGCGAATAACACTCCTCTAAAAATTCCGTTGCGTGGGCATCTGAGTCATGCTTATTTCGTAAATTTATGCTTTTGTTTGTGAGTCATCCTCCCTCTTTTCTTTATGTACAGGGTTATGTCCGTGTAAATTGTCACTCCTTCGAATTAATGGAGATTTAATTAAGTGTAATTCAAATCAGAAAATATCCTCGTAACTCAACTTTCCTTGAAAATAATTTGCTTTGGCCCATTGGGGTCTCGGCTTATTTTCATTGAAAGGGGGAATTTAGAGGATATTACCTAATGTAAATTACACGTAATCAAATGCTTTTTGAACAACAGATACATTAAAAACCTACTAAACATAAAT
Organism: Steromphala cineraria; assembly: GCA_916613615.1. Taxonomy (NCBI): domain Eukaryota; kingdom Metazoa; phylum Mollusca; class Gastropoda; order Trochida; family Trochidae; genus Steromphala; species Steromphala cineraria. Next base: position 40,393,768 of record OU744726.1, read on the forward strand.
TATCAAGTGAAAAATTATAAGTTAACACTAACACCCCATTACAGAAAAATGATGGAGTGAAGAGAACAATAGGCTGACTTCATAAGTGTAATTTAAGCTTAATTATCGTTTCGTGTCTTACCCTTATGCTCATTTTAGCAGACATATGTTTTATTGAAGTTTCACCTCATAACTCTACAATGAAATAGACAGATAAATATATACTGATAAAACAATGAGCCGCATGTGCAGTGTTATGAGAGAATACACACGAGTGATGTGCAGTTGAGCAATGTATAAAGGAAGGTAATATCATACCGACAATGTGTTTGCACAAACATGTAACAAGATAATAGTTAAGATTTTGGCTTTCAATTTGTTCTGTAGTTGAAGTTGAGCAATGCATAAAGGAAGGTAATATCATACCGACAATGTGTTTGTACAATATGTAACAAGATAATAGTTAAGATTTTGGCTTTCAATTTGTTCTGTAGTTGAGGTTGAGCAATGCATAAAGGAAGGTATGATAATACCGACAATGTGTTTGCACAAATATGTAACAAGATAATAGTTAAGATTTTGGCTTTCAACTTGTTCTGTAGTTGAAGTTGAGCAATGCATAAAGGAAGGTATGATCATACCGACAATGTGTTTGCACAAACATGTAACAAGATAATAGTTAAGATTTTGGCTTTCAACTTGTTCTGTAATTGAGGTTGAGCAATGCATAAAGGAAGGTATGATAACACCGACAATGTGTTTGCACAAACATGTAACAAGATAATAGTTAAGATTTTGGCTTTCAATTTATTCTCTAGATACGGTGGTTAACGCCCAACATTGCCATGGACAATGTGACGAAGATGCTGATTGTGGCCACTGTAAACACATCTGCAACTCTACATGCTACCATCATGGAGGAAACAACAATGGCCATTGTGAATGCTGGTTGGTGCCGTTCTAAAGCTTACTTTCAATCACTCACTATGCCTTTCGCTTCATCTTATTCTCGTCCTTTCGACCCATTTCTCCCTGATCTATCTAAATTCTTTTGTATGGCGTGTAACACAACCGAAATATTGTTCAAAACACGGTAAACATCAACAAACTCACTAACGTTATCCCTATTATTTGATTTAATTAATTTACAATTAAATTTATCATAATCTTTATTTGATTTATTTGATTAAGAATTGAATGAGTAATAAGTTTTACTTTATAAAATTGATCTGATAAGTTATTTTTGTTATTTGATTAAATAGATTAAGAATTAAGTAAACATAATTTTGACTTGATAAAATTCATAACTAAACTTTGCTACTTAATATATAAAGCTGAAATTGGAATATTGAAATGACCTGGGCCTCCTTTCACAAAGCAACCTTTACTAAGGTTGACCTTAACTCCCATTCTTTAACATTGCACTAAGGCTACCTTAAGGACTTACGATCACCTTAGGGCCTGGTTCTGAAATGAGTGTATCAAACTCGTGAAAATACAAGAATGGAAAATCATTGACACATATACATATTCTGGTACATTTTTGTGACTACTAGTTGTAGCATCCGGGTTCATGTATATTTTGCTTAACTGCATTGTTATTTTTCTTTTTCAGATATCGACTTGGTTCTGTACAAAATTGAAGAAAACAATTTTTAACAAACATCGTTCTTGTTTTTTTTGACAAAATGGCAAAGACAGTTCGATAACACCAACCTTAACCACATTACCCTAATTTTCATAGGCGATATATTATTGTGCAATGGTATATAATAATTGTGTTGTTAAGTTTGTGGGCCATTACAAAACACACTCAAAATGTTACCTTGACAGTGAAATGATTTTCAAAGATTCCGTGTATACTAACTTGGTACCTAAATACTGAATTACAATTAGAAGAGAGTCACGAAAGTAAGTTTACAATTCAAACGCATTTTATAAGATTTTAAGTTTTTGGTTTTCTTACTTGAAACTCTTAAAGGTATGTTGTACATATGTAGATTTTAAATTCGAGAACACTTTATGAAAACAACGTGTATCAGTTGTGTTCAAGGACTGACTGTAAAATCACGGAAATTAAGGATATGAACACCGTGTAAATTCCACAAGAATGTTAAAACATGCTTCCTTCAAGGTTATTTGAGAGCAAGTCAGCGAGGTTTCATGACTTGATCTAAACCCTTTCAGCCATATCAGAGATTATCTGAGATTAAGTGCAAGTACTTTGCCACAGCAATAATTTAGGGAGCACCCAAGCAAGACCCATTTCTTAATGATGAGGTACTATTTCCACAAAAGATTGTAAAGTTTGGAAAGTATAATCAGAAAGTGTTTTTCTTATCAAAGCTGACAAGCACCTGTTAATCTCATCCACCAACGTGTATCCTATAGAACATACCTACACCTGTTGGTCTCACAGTATTCAAAGAAAATTTGCTTTATTAAAACCGTTTTGTCGTTTTTGTTTATTTGTAGGTGTGCTACAACATATGATGATTTAAGGGACATAGCCAATTAGTTAAAAGTTAAATCACATGTTTGGGAGATAAATTTCTCAAACATGTTGAAGGTTAAACAATGTGCTATAGCAAAGCATATTTCAACGTAATAGATTTACCAGAAGAAGTGGAAATTTCAACGTATTTCATATTAAATATCATATTTTACATAATCTTATCTCAACATTTCGTTTCGTTTTTTTCTTTGCAATTCAGAATGTTCAATTCCAAATATAAGTAAGTGATTTAATGTCTATCACGGCTTGAATTAATTGACTTGTAGCAAATTACGTCCGACTTTTCTTGTGATGCGTAAAAAAACGCATACAGTGTATATTCGATCAATACGATCACCATGCCATGCGATGAAAATAGGTGCGGCATATATTTTTATCGCATAGCAAACAAAATAGCATGAGGGATTTCCTTCTGACATCATATTTAAAATTTTACAAGGGGGTTTCCCTCCATAGTAGGAAAAGTATGCGTCATGCAGCCAGGCATGTGATTTAGCTTTCAACAATGATTCAAAGACAAGCTATTTGATATACTTTCAAATCACCGTTTGGTGTTACTGCTGCCAAAAATGGACATTCTTTCTTTTCAAGATGTCATGAAAATCAGTCTTCCTATCGTCATCCTCCTCTACCAGTGACAGCAAAGCTATGTAATATTCCAATTCTGTCCTTTATAGTCAAATTGAACTTTTTTTAAACCATACGTTAAACGCACAAGTTGGCGCACAAAAAACACGCAACACAACGCATCACATGACGCATCACAAGAAAATCGGAGTTATATTTCCCAGCCATAACGTTTCCAAGAGACAAAAGTGTATTATGAAGTAATTTCCATGAATTGTCTACAAGCAAAAGGTATAAAAAAGTGATTTGGTAAAGCGAATGGTTTACATCTCATATGGCAGTCTTGGTTTTTACACTCAATGACAATGAATTCGCTACGCTAAACAGTTTTACTGATATTTAAAGAATATGTTATTACGAGATTGTCGATGAGACTCTTGTGGTAAATTTGAGTATGGCAACAAATCAGACATCAAATTCATATGGAGATGTAATAAAGAAAACTAGTTAAATCATGGATCAAAACGAAGCCGGATTGCTAACGTTAATAGTTTAGTGTTTAGTCAACTTGTCGATCAATAATGAAAACATAATACAAGAAGGAAACGAATAGAATTGAGTAATGGGATAACGAACCTCAGCGTATTTAGATAGTTGACACCACCGAAACTTATTGATCAATGATACCAAATAATACAAGAAAGAAACGAATAGAATTGAGTTAACGAACGTCAACGTATTTAAATAGTTGACACCGCCAAAACTTCTTGATCAATGATGAAAAATAATACAAGAAAGAAACGAATAGACTTGATAAAAAGATTACGAATCTTATGGTATTAAGATAGTTGACACCGCCAAAACACGAGAAAAGAAAAAAAGTGGATTGAGTTACATGCATTTCGAACTATAAGTGGTAGGGCAAAAACTATTAGTATTTTGATATAATTAGAAGTACATTTGTTGTCAAACATGCTTAATGACCTTCATCTTTCGGGAACACTGAGGTCTTCGTCTCATCTGCAATAACATTCCGGAAAAGCTGACGGAGAGGAAAGCCCGACTGGACTGAGTTCGATCATTTGATCAACTGAATTTTAAGCCTAACCTACAAATGATTATTGTTTTAGTGCGATTAAGATCATCTTCAATATCTTATTGTCCTTCCCAGCTGGTTGAAATGACTCCAGTCTTGCTCAAAATCCAAAACCGAATTAACGAGTATTGTCCGAGAGATTCCTTTAAGGCTTGAGTTTGTCACTTTTTATAAAATACTGAAATCATGTCGCTTTCATATGAAGAAAAGCCTTTATCGGATCAACTTGTTTTAAGGACGTCACTCAAACAGTATTTGTTTAATCCGACAAGAACAGGGCATGGCTTCACAATATTCGCAGAAGAGAAATTTTATAAATGATAAAATAGATACTTTTCGAGTTACATAAACACTTGAATATTAATGCTGGAAGTCGAACCTTAAAATATTTTGAACAAAACTCGACAATTTCATTGGGCCCTATTGTCTTTATATTTCAAGAATATCCTCATACTATCGACTTCATCAATGTCTATTAATCCTTTTTGAAACCTAACATCCATCGAGCATGGCACAATTGTGTTTCTATTGCAGGAAACTTCCAAAACAGAAGTTATTCATATCATAAATTCCCACACTTATTTAATTTTAGCATTTCTAGAACTTCCGGCAATTAAAGCAGAAATAATATGCAAGATGTAAGTCAAAATTCTTGCATTGAAAACTTACATGTACGTCACCGAGGCCTAGGTATCAAAGTGAAGAATATTCAAACTGCAAGCTGTTTTAAGCACCGACCTTAAAGGGGCAGTAGCACGTTTTCAGGGGGAATACAAGGTGATGTCAGAAACATGAAAATTAATGATTCCAATGGAAAGACAATGTCTTTAAACTAAATGAAGCAGTTATAATTCAGATGTATAATGTAAAGTTTAGCTATTCCTTCTTCTTACACAAAATGAATTAAAGGTGTTCATACAAAATGGCCGCCAATGGATTTTATGTGAATCTTGATACTTTGTCCTCTGACTATTGATGATTGGCTTGGGTATTTTTTGACACTATCAAAATAATACATTTAACATTAATATATTAACGTATAATTATCAGTGAAAAAAATGAAATATGAAATTATCAAAAAACGTGCTACTGCCCCTTTAATGATGCTTTTTAAAAGATTACTTTTTTACAAACTTCATCACTAGCTCTTCAGCTAACTGACATCATACTAGTATCCGCCTTTTCTAGTCCGAGAAGTGTTGGATGTAAATAACTAAAAACTCTGTAACCCAACTTGAACAATTCCGATCACGAGATTCAAACTGGCGCCAAGACGTCTTTTCTATTGTTAATATTATAGTAACTAACATAAGATTAAATAAACAAGACCCTGTAGCTTTGACTCACAACAAATGTAAGCACACAATTCTGTTGACATATTGAGAGATTGATCTTAATGAAAAGGTGTAGGGGTAATCGATTAAAGATGACCAAAGCATGTATAAATCTCTTCAAAGGGATGCAAACGAACGACAAAATTATTTCTTCGATGAGTTTTAACGCTTTTCTTGTAATGTCATCTTCATGGTGTGTTCTATAGGTTTCTTGCACGAATAGTCCTAAACATCACTTTATCGTCACTGCTTACAAACAAGGGACTTGCTAATTGATTTTTCATGTAGAATGTAGGTTAATAAACATCAACAGGGAAATTACAAATCCCATACTCTACATACATACATGTACATATATAGCGTCAAAAAAACTTTTCTTGGAAGTTTTTCTTTTTGAAATTCGACAATAAAGTAATTAGAGCAATATTGGATGCTATATCATATTCTTTTTCACAAAACTATTTTTGCTACTGAATCAGAGACTGTGACTCTAAGACGAAATGCGCATGCAGGCACTAAATAATTTCAATTGCGGATGGCAGGGAAAACATTTTTTGTAAAAACATAATTCAAAGTGATTTTAAAGTACGGTCCTGTTATCGCGTTGACATATCATATCATCAAATCATCAACCAAAACGTTTCCCTCAGTAACGTGTGTCAACTGGGTTTTCATGTACTAAGAACATTATTGAATTAACAAATATTAACTTGAAACGTGTGTCCTGTGTACTGTTAATATTGTTTTCTTTGCTCGAGATAATATAAACTTCATGTCAAATACTTGTTTTCAAAACAATTTTGATGTCCATTATGACATAAACGCCCGAACTGCTTACAGATTTTACCAAAATTCCGAACTCGTGCATATTCCTCACAAAATGCCTTTTCGACAACTAATAAAAGTTCTTGAGCATCTCCTCCCCTGTATGTATAGATTTAAAAGAATATTAAAAACTGAATGAAAACGCACTGTCAGCACTGACTATACGTTTAAAAAGTTTTTGAAAATCATCGAAATTTCAAATTGCCATTCCAAAAGTATCAAAAATACATTCTTGTGTCAGTAAGTAACTAAAACGATTAAGTTTAAAGCGGCAGTAGCACGTTTTAGGGGAATGTAATCCTGATGACAGGAAAATGAAAATTAATGGTTTCAATTGAAAGACAATGTTTTGAAACTAAATGGAGCAGTAAAAATTCAAATATATAGGGTAAAGTTAAGCAATGCGACTCCTTTTTCTTACACAAAATGAATTAAAGGTGTTCAGAAAAAAAATGGCCGCCAATGAATTTTATGTGAATCTTTATTCTTTGTCCACTGACTATGGATGATTGGCTTGTGTAATGAGGTTTTTGACGCTGTCACAATAATGCATTTAGCACTAACTTATAATTATCAGTGAAAATTTTAAAATATAAAATTATCAAAAAACGTGCTACTGCCCCTTTAACAGTTTGAGCACAAGCGCTTAGATAAGTTAATCGGGCATGTCTCTATTGGTTTATGGCTAATTGCCTCCGCTATATTGAGCATTCCTTTGGGGCATAATGTGTGCATCCTGGCAAAACAGTATAGTCTTAATGTGACACAAGAACCATTGTGAGCTTTAAAGAGTCAGATATCTTAAGTTTCAAGTTCATAATATTAGTTTTTTTATTGGTGGTTTCTCGGTTCAAATTTGAAAAGCTGATACTTTCAGTTTGATGACGTCTGTCGTAATTATTTTGGAAAAACGAATTTATGTATTCTAAAGATAAACCATGTGTTTACAGGTAATGGAATTTATTTCAGATGATCAACACCTTGATGATGACAAATCTTATACCGTTCACTTCGAGTTGATATTGATGAGTATCCTCGTTCGTCAACTATCTCTTTATTAATCTAACCATAACAAATATTATTATATCTTATTAGAAAATTGAGAAATAAAAAGACATTTTTATTCTTCACATAGGCAATTGAAATCTATTTCTTTTCAGAAAACACTAGAACCACTCTGGGCTTTAAAGAGTCAGATATCTTAAGGGTATCTTAAAGAAAGTTTCAAGTTCATTATATTAGTTTTTTTATTGGTTGTTTCTCGGTTCAAATTTGAAAAGCTGATACTTTCAGTTTTATAACGTCTGTCGTAATTATTTTGGAAAAACGAATCTATGCATTCTAAAGATAAAACATGTGTTAACAGGTAATGGAATTTATTTCAGAAGATCAACACCTTGATGATGACAAATCTTATACCGTTCACTTCGAGCTAATATTGATGATTATCCTTGTTCGTCAACTAACTCTTTATAAATCTTACCATAACAAATATTATTATATCTTATTAGAAAAATGAGAAATAAAATGAGAAATAAAAAGACATTATTATTGTTCAAATAGGTAATTGAAATTTATTTCTTTTCAGAAAACAATGATCAAAAAGATTATTTGTGAAATATGTTTCAATTTATCTAGATATTTAGACTAATGATAAGAAGTCGGATTTGTTAATTAAACAGCAATATGAATAAGCTTGGAACAGGAATCGTCAGCCATCTTGACCATGAAACCTGAAGTAAAACACTCATTTCCGGGGGGAAGTTTGTCAGGAAGTTAATACCGGAAATAGACATTGTAACGAAGCATTTGGTCTAAGTAATCCAATAATGCTTTGAAAGATTTGTATTTTCTGATATGACATGATCATGTATTGGAAGAATATTATTTTCAATTCTATCAAAATAAAATTATTTGGTAGCGAGTGATCTTTTTTTTAATATAAAGACGAGACAGTTTATCTTAGTCATCCGAAAATCATATTGATTAAGTAAATAGAAAATTTTCGAATGTACAACCTGCAACCTATACTGATTACTATATAAGCACCTTTATATAGTTTTTTTTTTCTGAATATCTAATGATATTTCCAAAATTTTATTTCTTTTCTTCCACGTCTTTTTGATAGGATTTTTTAAAGCGTTTTGTTTGAAATGTGAAATGGTCAGTTTATGATGTTTAACATAGACATCATCTATGACATTTTTTTCTGCAAAAGATTGAAGTTTTATTATTATGGACAATTGGAAAAAATATATCGGAAATACTTTTTTTTAATTCATCTGTACATAAGCCACTTCTTGACCTTAGAATGTTTCATCTAAATAAAAAAAATTTTGTTTTAACTTCTAAGTCTTACATTGAGAGGTCATGAGTGTCTTGAATAAGACAAACAAGATTTTCAAACATGTTGTAGTTGTCCCTCAAAAGAAAATGGAATTGAGTTTAAGCCAAGAGTCTGTAAAATAATGAATTCTATTCAAATTAGTTCTACAGCTATTCATTTTCATTGTTATATTTTTAAGAGTTTTTCTAAAAAGATAGAATAACTACGCAAATAATTTAAAAAATTGAGTCATAGATGAAAGTAAATAAAGTAGCATTTTATCACAAGGTCATTTAATAAAGGTTAAATCTGAACGGTATATATACCGATCATCTTAGAATGCAAAATGAGAAGGTTTACAAATATTTCAGTATATACATAGATGACACTTTTAAAATGAAAATCAATTATTTATTTACCGATACTTTAGACCATTACATTCCTCAACAGCTGGATTATGTCGAATCAGTTATGCCCCAATAAATTTACAATACATTTATCATGTAGCTACATTTTATATATATATAAATCTAAAGAGTATCCTGTATCATAAAAGGTATAAGGATAAACCTGCTAAAAGTAGAATGTTATATAGATGGGTTCTTATCAACTAACAAAGAACCATTTGTAGTAATTCTGCTTGGACAATTGCATAATGTCAGTCAAAATCATCATCTCAATGTGCATAATACATGGAGTAACAATCTGACCTGATTATTGTATACAGTCAATCAAATTGACATTGATTAAGTTCCTTGCTAGACTGTTTCTGGCCTGACCCGGGTGAACACTCAGTGTATTGGAAGTAAAAACCCTTGATAGAAGGAAATCACTTGCTTGATTGTAGTGCCCAGTGGTGATAAAATAAACTCTTCTCTCAAAGACTTGGTACTTGCTTGTCATAGAAGGTTTTCATCCTCAACGGATTACTTATTAACTTTGATGAAAACGTACATGTTAGTCTTTCTTTATGGTTCAAATTCTTAAAGAATCCCTGGTACGAACGTGATGCCTGTGGGTTCAACTCTGTTCTTGCGACTAAAACTTTGATTAGATTTCTTGCATGAGTGTAAGCAGCCAACCCTGGGCGATTACTCAGTGTAGCGGAAGCAAGGAGGTAAAGATCCTTGGTTGAAGGAAATCACTTTCTTGATTGTATAGACCATGTTGCCGCAGTGAACTTTTGTCTATGTCTTTCGAATTAGATTGCCATAATATAGGTTTTTAAAAAAATAAGTCATGCTTGTAATGTGTCTAGATATTATGTTTCAATCTAAGATAAGGAATGTGTCGGAGGTTATAGAATCATCTAGCTAAACATCTTAATTAAAACTTACAACAAAAGTCATTCTTAAAGAATGCAGATATGGTTAAATTTAGTATTTTTTGTGTGGTAACAGCTAGGAACTTTATAATAAAAGAGATATCATGATGGAAATAAATGGTGTGTTATTAATGAGACTTAAATCAAGAACAGAAGAAAGATGTTATGATAAACAATAGTTATTACACAAAATTATTATTTCACCATTCTACTTTGAAACTGTTATTCATCCAGAATGAAGAAACCTTATTTAAGATAAACAATAATATAAAAATAAAAACACAAGACAGTGCCTTAAATTAAGAATTTGTTTACAATGGCAATTAAATTGGCAGGTTTAACTGGCTTGGAATTATTTTTGTTATGAAAGCATTTTATAATGTATTATTGAATAATCTTTTATTTACCAAAACTACAACATTTACATGTATTTCATACTATGTCTAGCTGATGCATCTTAAATTCATGAAATGGCAGACTGAAAAAAAAAAAAAAAAAAAGTCTTTGATATAAGAAGCGAAAAGGCTTTTAGTTCCCTTATATTCTATCGATTTAGACTTTCATTCCTAGAACCTTTAGTACTCACATTTGACTTTTAGCCGAAGTGGAACACTCTGTGCAGGTCCACCATGAGTGTATATGAACATTCAACTTACGGTTGGTTCCTGCATTAGTGAGGTATTCATCATACTTCTAGTCTCTAATGAAGGCGAAGGACTTTTCACCTTGAAAGACTTGCGTTAACGTTGAAGAAACAGGCACGTCCTTATACTGTTCAATAAAGGTACTATCAAAATGTATATATGTTGACACTGTACGAGAATGTCGAGTAATAACCCAATAACTCTTAAATGTGATGATAGAAATCATGATATCAATGAAAGGGTTGAACATTTGATAGACTTCACTTTAAGCCTAACCTAATCGGCGACTAATCAAATGATTATTGTTTTAGTAGGTTTAAGATAATCTTCATTATCTTATTGTCCTTCACAGGTTGTCATAGTGATTCCTTTAGGGCTTGAGTATGTCCCTTTTTTAAAATAAAATATTGAAACCTGTCTCTTTCATAAGAAGAATAGCCTTTATCGGATCAACTTGTTCAAAGGACGTCACCAAACAGTACATGTTTAACCTGACTTTCCGATATACACAGAAACGAAGAACATTGTTTCTATCATAAAATGGATACTTTCGAGTTACCCAACCACTTGAGTATTAATGCTGGTATTCGAAATTAAAAATGATTTTAAACAAGACTAATAAGATCCATTTCTTATCAAGGAGGAGTCTATTAACTAAGTGTCTTTGTCTTTCAAGAATATCCTCAAACCATCGACTTAAATTGACGTCTATTGATATTTTTTAAAACCTAACATCCTTCACATGAAGGCACCGCATATGACACTTTTGTGTTTGTGCTGCAGCAAGTTTACAATTCTTACAAAACAGAAGTTTTTCATGTCATAAATGCTCACACTGATTTAATTCGAACATTTCTCAAGCTTCCGGCAATTGCAACATCAATAATTTGCAAAATGATGCCAATTTTTTTGCATTGAAATCTTACGTCACCGAGGCCTAGGCATGAAAATATTACCTGAAGAATATTCAAGGGCGAAGTGCAAATTGTGAGCTGCAAACTGCCTCTAGGGAGGAACGTAATGAGGCTTTTAAAAAGATAACTTTTACAAATAGCATCGCTTATTTCTAGGGGTGGGCGATATAACCGGTATACCAGTGTTTTGCGATTCAAGCTTGCCAATACATCATATTGCGATACCCGTCCAAGAACCGGTTCAGTCAATATGATCGCCAACTTCGGTAATAATCATCGGAATATTCGGTGACATTGTCAATTTTCATGAAAAATTATAGACAAATAGTTGCGAGAATTCCATTTGGTCACATTCGAAATAAAACTACGCTTTATTTATGGTAAACCATGTAAATTAAAAAAGATCAAGTCTCGTTCATCTTTTGTTGTCCTGTAAACAAACCAAAATGGCGGGCATCGAAACAGACGCCAATTTTACAAAAGTGGCCAATACTAAGGCAAAAGCTGGTATGTGGAAACATTTCAATATGAAGAAAATGAAAACAGATGGGAGTTTAATATTGAATGTTGCTTTATGCAATAAATGTAACGCGGAATTGAGGTATTCCGGGGGACAACAAATTTTAACATGCATATGAGGCGACACCATTCGTTGACACAGTCGAATGAATTGAAATCTGTGACTCAGACTATACAGTCAAGCTCCCAGCAGGTTTCTACTGTCAAAAAACGAGAGTCAAGCACGATCTCAGGATTTTTTGAAAACACAACCAAATACAGCTCAAAATCAACACGTGGTTTATCAATCAGGACAAGATTGCTAAATTTAAAGATCTCAGGCCTTTGAATTGTCGAATCCAAGGATTTTCGAGAAATATTGTCTACTATGGATCCACGATATTAAGTCCCTGGTTGTAAGCAGTTCTCTGAAATAATCATCCCTAAGATGTATGAAGAAATGAAACTACTTGTTCAGAAGGACTTGTCATCAACTGAAACGGTAACATGACATGAAATTCTTATTTTCTGAACCATGCTTCCTGTATTGATATGTAAACTGAAGCGTAATAAAATCATGAATAATTGTAGACACTTTGAATGATAATTTTAATTTAAACAATATTCATTTTAATGTTCAATATCTGCCTATTTTCAATATCTGCTTTTTAATCTGGTGTACTTTAATTGAAAGTGGTTAGTTTAATTTCCATTATCAAAAATTAAAATCAAATGTATTGTGCAAGCTATTTCAAATTTTGAGCAATACAATATAACACTATAATAACAACACATTCAGACAGTATTTAATCAAAAGTATTTAATGGTAGAGCGATCCATACAGTTATATACAAAAGATTAATTTTGAAAGTTCATTTTCAATTAAAAAATTATGTTTGTAAAATATATTTTAAAGCCTAAGTGGTTTTAAGTCAAACTTAAATCATTGTCCAATATTACAGGTAGCACTTACAACAGATAGCTTGTCTTTACATGCAACGGAATCATAGATGATGATTACTTCCGTCCACTTTATTGTTGATTTGGAGCTTGTGAAGTATGTGCTGCAACACGTGCACTCCCAGAAGTTAAAATTCTAAATATTCCACTCATATGTATTCTTCATTCAATGGATACATCTAAAATATATATTCCACATTCAAATCTTATTATATATTTTTTTATTTTAATAATAATGTTTAAGTTAACAAAACATTTCTTTATACAACAGTTTGTTTGTTGACTGTAATTTATTTTATTAAATTCATTATTTGAAAATTTACAGGAGAACATATATCAGAGGTTCTAAACGAAGCTGTTGCTTGTTGGAACTTGCCAGCAATTGATGGAGCCCCTCCCTTGGTTACGGACAATGCAAGTAACATGTTGAAAGCAGGACAACGTTCCGAAACCAAGCTGCATGTCACCTGCTATGTTCACACACTTAACCTTGCCTGTCAAAAATGTCTAAAAGTAAAGCGTGTGAGCCATCTATTTGCTCAATCTCATTCAAATCAGATCGAAACTACTCCTACGTCGCTACGTTTCTTGTAGTTTCGATCTGATTTGAATGAGATTGTCTATTTGCTAGGATTAGGCAATTGGTCTCATACTTTCATCGAAGCAACATGGCATCAGCAGTGTTGAAAACAAAGCACAAACTCATCATCGACGTGTGTACCCGTTGGAACAGTTCTTATGGCATGTTAAAACGATTCCTCGAAATGCAGGTGGCTGTGTTAGCTACACTAAGATCCAAAGAGTTAAAAGTAAAAACTATGAGTCTTTTTTTCAGATGAAGACCTTACACTAGCTGAATAGCCCCTGAAGGATGTGACATTTGCTCTGTGTTCAGAAAAGTTTCCCACGGTTTCTCTCGTCATGCCTCTACAACATCAGCTGATGAAGAGACCAGAGTTACCATTCCTCTCTGAAGAAATCCGCTTTGATGTCTTCAACGAGGTTGCAGCTAAAGCTGCTACAATTCACACCAATAGTCCTGTAAAGGAACTCAAGATCAAGAAAGAAATTGATCCAGCACTTCCTGAACTTCCTACTCTGCCAGATGATCTTACAGAAGATGATGGACATGATGGAAAGGATGAAGATACAGTAGTATGCCCATCACCTTTGAAGAAGATCAAGCAGGAGCCAGAAAGTTTCGGAAGTACCAGCAATTTCCTTGATGACATTTTTGGGGAGGTATACACAATGTATCTGTGAACAAGATCCACCTCAAAAGCTAAGCCCACATGTTCTTGCTCAAAATGAATGTAAACTTGACAACGAGCTACTCCCGATTGCTCTCACAGAGTGCCCGCTGGCATGGTGGAAACAAAATGAATACAGGTTTCCAGTTTTAGCAAGACTTGCTAAACAAGCCTTGTGCATTCCTGCTACTAGTGTACCCTCAGAGAGTGTGTTTTCTACAGCTGGAGACATCTTAACAGCTACACTGAAATTCAAACATGTTGATGTTCTCCTGTTCTTGAAAAAAAACCTCAAAATGACTTGTCTTCTATTGATAGTGAAATAGTAGATCTTTGCTCAACATGTTTTACAGATAATCATTAGAAGAGGATTTAAGAAGATAAACTTTACTTGTGTATATGTTGAGTCAAATGTACTTAGCTGTTCTTCTGGAATATTTCCTTTCTGTTTTAACGCGAAATTCTACAAAAAAGCAATTAAAGCAATATTGGATGGTATATCATAATTTTTTTCACAAAACCATTTTTGCTAATGAATCAGAGACTGTGACTCCAAGACAAAATTCGCATGCAGCCACTTAATAATTTCTATTGAGGATTGCAGGAAAAGCACTTTTTTGTAGAAACAAAAATCAAAGTGACTTAAAAGTATGATCTTTTTATATTGACAAATCATAATCAACCGAAGTCTTTCCCCCAGTAACGTGTATCAACTGGGTTTTAATGGAATTTAAAAAATACTTACTTGAAATGTATGTCCCGGGAACTGTTAGTAATAGTTTTTTTCTTTCCTCGAAATGATCGAATTAATGTTAAATACTTGTATTCAAAACAATATCGAAACTGTTTCATATGCCTATAATGTTCAGCATGTCATAAACGCCAGAGCAGCTTCCAGATTTTACCAAAACTCCGACCTTTTGCATATTACTGACGAAATGCCTTCTCTACAACAAATATATCCCCATACCTGTAAGTATAGACTTAAAAGAATATAAAAAAGTGAATGCGCTGTCAGCATTGACTATACGTTTGAATTTTTTTTTGAAAATTATCAAAATTTCAAATTGCCATTCCAAAAGCATCAAAAATACATGTTTGTGTCAGTAAGTAATCAAGACGATTAAGTTTAACAGTTTGAGCACAGTTAGAGAAGTTAATCGGGCATGTCTCTATTGGTTTATAGCTAATTGCCTCTGCTATATCGAGGGTTCCTTTGGGGCCTTATTTGTGCATCCTGGCAAAACAATATAGTTTTAATGTGACACCAGAACCATTTTGAGCTTTAAAGAGTCAGATATCTTCAGGATATCTTTAGGAAAGTTTCAAGTTCATAATATTAGTTTTTTTAATTGGTTGTTTTTCGGGTCAAATTTGACTTTGGAAAAAAGAATTCTGGATTCTAAAAATGGATTCTAAAGATAAAACATGTGTTAACAGGTAATGGAATTTATTTCAGAGGATCGACACCTTGATGATGACACATCTTATACCATTCACTTCGAGTTGATATTGATGATTATCCTTGTTCGTTAACTAACTCTTTATAAATCTTACCATAACAAATACTATAATATCTTATAAGAACATTGAGAAATAAAAAGACATTATTTTTGTTCAAATAGATAATTGAAATCTTATTTCTTTTCAGAAAACAATGATCAAAAATAATATTTGTGAAATATGTCTCAATTTATCTAGATATTTAAATGAATGATAAGAAGTCCAATTTGTTCAATTAAAAAGCAATATGAATAAGCTTGAAACAGGAATCGTCAGCCATCTTGACCATGAAACCTGAAGTAAAACACTCATTTCCGGGGGGAAGTTTGTCAGGAAGTTAATACCGGAAATAGACATTGTAACGAAGCATTTGGTCTAAGTAATCCAATATTGCTTTGAAAGATTTGTATTTTCTGATATGGCATGATCATGTATTGGAAGAATACTTTTTTCAATTCTATATCAAAATAAAACTATTTCGTAGCGAGCAATCTTTTTTTAATTTAAAGACGAGACAGTTTTCTTAGTCATCCGAAAACCATATTGATTAATTGAATATACATTTTCGAATGTACAACCCGCAACCTATACTGATTACTTTATAAGCACTTTTATATAATTTCTTTCTGAAATATTTAATGATATTTCCAAAATTATATTTCTTTTCTTCCACGTCTTTTTGATAGGAATTTTTTAAAGCGTTTTGTTTGAAATGTGAAATGGTCAGTTTATGATGTTTAACATAGACATCATCTATGACATTTTTTTCCGCAAAAGATTGAAGTTTTATTATTATGGATAATTGGAAAAAATATATCGGAAATAATTTTTTTAAATTCATCTGTACATAAGCCACTCCTTGGCCTTAGAATGTTTCATCTAGATGAAAATCTGTTGGTGTTAACTTCTAAGTCTTACATTGAGAGGTCATGAGTGTCTCAAGTCATTCAAGACACCGTCAGGTATGGCACAATAAGATTTTCAAACATGTTGTAGTTGTCCCTCAAAAGTAAAATAGAATTAAATTTAAACCAAGAGTCTGTTATAATAATGAATTCTATTATTGTTATATTTTAAAGAGTTTTTCTAAAAAGATAGAATAACTACTAATTCTAAAAAATAGAGTCATAGATGAAAGTAAATAACGTAGCATTTTATCACAAGGTCATTTAATAAAGGTTAAATCTGAACCGTATATATACCGATCATCTTAGAATGCAAAATGAGAAGGTTTACAAATATCTCAGTATATACATAGATGACACTTTTAAAATGAAATTCTATTATTTATTTACTGATACTTTAGACCATTACATTCCTCAACAGCTGTATTATGTCGAATCAGTTATGCCACGATAAATTTACAATACATTTATCATGTAGCTACATTTAAGCCATGATATACTTGTATATATATATATAAATCTACAGAGTATCCTGTATCATAAAAGGTATGAGGATAAACCTGCTAAAAGTAGAATGCTATATGGATGGGTTCTTAGCAACTAAAAATAACCATTTGTAGTAATTCTGCTCGGACAATTGCATGATGTCAGTCAAAATCATCATCTCAATGTGCATAATGCATGGAGTAACAATCTGACCTGATTATTGTATACAGTGAATCAAATTGACATTGATTAAGTTCCTTACTAGACTGTTTCTGGCCTGACCCGGATGAACACTCAGTGTATTGGAAGTAAAGACCCTTGATAGAAGGAAATCACTTGATTGATTGTAAGGTCCAGTGGTGGTATAATAAACTCTTATCTCAAAGGCGTGGTACTAGCCTGTCATAGACGGTTTTCATCCTCAATAGATTACTTATTAACTTTGGTGAAAACGTACATGTTAGTCTTCCTCTATGGTTCAAATTCTTAAAGAATCCCTGGTACGAACGTGATGCCTCTGGGTTCAAATCTGTTCTTGGGACTAACATTGATTAGATTTCTTGCATGAGTGTAAGCAGCCACCCCTGGGCGATTACTCAGTGTAGCGGAAACAAGGAGGTAAAGATCCTTGGTTGAAGGAAATCACTTTCTTGATTGTATAGACCATGTTGCAGCAGTGAACTTTTGTCTCTGACGTTCGATAGAAGATTGCCATAATATATGCTTTTAAGTAAGTCATACTTGTTATGTGTCTAGATATTATGTTTCAATCTAAGATAAGGAATGTGTAGAAGCATATGACGCCATCTAGCTAAACAACTTGGATAACTAAAATGCCAAGTTTGCTATACAGGTACTTCTTTCGAATGGATGAAGTTTTGAGTACTGGACAATCTATTATATAGCTAGTTTGTGTTTTGGTAGTCTGAAATGAGAAATGATGTTCTGATTGATATAACATTTTGTAAGTGAACTATTTCAAACGAAAATTTGACATTTTGGCACCCTACTGTCATTTTATTCAAGAAATGTCAATCACCACAATCCGTACACCAGGTTTGGTGTAATCACTAACGATCCGTATACCTAGACTGAACAATCCGTACACTAGGATTAGTTTCAGGATTACTTATTCACCTCGTCCAAACTTCGTTAATGCAGTTCGCAACTCTTTCAAAATTTGCAGTATGGTTTAAGGTTTATCAAGGGTTAAATAGGTATGATTCTATTTAAGATTTGTTGATTTATTTAGATGTTTGTAGACGAAAGAGGTCATGAGGTGTGGACTCCAAACAGAGTAACTGCAGTGATCAAATTAAAAAAGACAAACATGTTTGTTTACATGACTTCTCGTTGTGTAATAGTAAGCAGTTTAACCTAAGTAATAGATATATACCATTATTGATACAGGATCTGTCAGAATTATGATGATAATTTAGTTTTTGTGTTGTGATCAGGACAAAGATAACAGGTCTCTCGCTCTAATAGTCACGTGACTGATCAGTAACAACGAACGTCCTCGCGTACACATTACACCCAGTGAAAATGTCGGGCATTGAAGTGGCCAATACTAAGGCAAAAGCTGGTATGTAGAAACATTTCAGTTTGAGAAAAATGAAAACAGATGGGAGTTTAATGTTGAATGTTGCTTTATGCAATAAATGTAACGCGGAAGTGGGGTATTCAGGAGGGACAACAAATTAAAACACGCATATGAGGCGACACCATTACATTATCACAGTCGAATGAATCAAAATCTGTGACTAACACTCCCCAGGCAAGCTCCCAGCAGGTTTCTACTGTCAAAAAACCAGAGTCAGGATTTTTTGGAAACACAACCAAACACAGCTCAAAATCAACAGGTGGTTTATCAATCAGGACAAGATTGCTAAATTTAAAGATCTCAGGCCTTTGAATTTTTGAATCCAAGGAATTTCAAGAAATATTATCTACTATGGACACAAAATATCAAGTCCCTGGTCGTAAGCAGTTCTTTGAAATAATCATCCCTAAGATGTATGAAGAAATGAAACTACTTGTTCAGAAGGCCTTGTCATCAACTGAAACGTAACATGACATGAAATTCTAATTTTCTGAACCATGCTTCCTGTATTCATATGTAAACTGAAGCGTAATAAAATCATGAATAATTGTAGACACTTTGAATGGTTATTTTAATTTAAACAATATTCATTTTAATTTTCAATATCTGCCTTTTTTCAATATCTGCTTTTTAATCTGGTGTACTTTAATTGAAAGTGGTTAGTTTAATTTCCATTATCAAAAATTAAAATCAAATGTATTGTGTAAGCTATTTCAAATTTTGAGCAATACATCTTTTTCAATAACCAATATAACACAATAATAACAGCACATTCAGACAGTATTTGTTCAAAAGTATTCATTACTAGAGCGATCCATACAGTTATATAAAATTATAATAAAAATAATTTTGAAAGTTCATTTTCAATTAAATATTTATGTTTGTAAAATATATTTTAAAGTCTAAGTGGTTTTAAGTCAAACTTAAATCATTGTCCAATATTACAGGTAGCACTTACAACAGATGGCTGGTCTTTACGTGCAACAGAATCATATTTGACGATTACTTCCGTCCACTTTAATGTTGATTGGGAGCTTGTGAACTATGTGCTGCAACACGTGCACTCCCAGAAAGTCACACAGGAAGATAATAAGTTGACATTTAAGTTAAAATTCTAAATATTCCACTCATATGTATTCTTCATTCAATAGATACATCTAAAATATATTTTCCATTTTTTTTAAAATTTATTAGAATAATAAGAATAGTCTTTAACTAGGGTTGCCAAGGCAACTCTGACGATCTTCAGACCGCTGTTCAATTCGTAAGGTGCATTTCATTGTATCACAATGCTGGAATGTTATTATGCGTCGTCTTGAGCAATCTGCATGTCTCTGGGAGTCTATTTCCGGTCAAAATGTGCAAGGTTGTACAGTAAATTCTTTTTCATTTTTTTGTCAACTTTGAAAGGTCACAGTTACCTACCTAATAATGCTAGGACTTTCAAATGAGCAAATTAAAAACTACAATGCTTCATCTACCTTATGTGTAAATTTCAGCTCTCTAGTGCAAGTATCATTAGAGGAGAAGATTTTCAAAGGTTGTAAGGGTCCGAAATGGTCAAAAATGCACTAAAAGCAAGATGGCGGCCAAGTCACGTGACCAAGAGATTGTTCTTGATTGACTTTTTTCTTCAGCACGTCAAAGCGCATCTTCATGTGAAATTTCAAGTCTCTAAGTGCAATCTACATGTCTCTGGAAGTCCATTTCCGCTCAAAATGTGCAAGGTCGTACAGTAATTTCAAAATGGCGCCTAAACCACGTGACCTACCGAGTCGTCATGATTGCCTTTTTTCTTCCTCAGGTCAATGCGCATCTTCATGTGAAATTTCAAGTCTCTAAGTGCATTTTGAAACTTTTGCCCATGTCCAAAAATCATGAAATTCCACGGCTAGGTTTTTGAGCTATGAGCCCTTAAAGTTTGCTATTTTTCATTTTCGGTCAACTTTGAAAGGTCACAGTGACCTAACTAATAATGCTAGGACTCTGAAATGAGCAAATTGAACACTACAATGCTTCATGTACATAATGTGTAAATTTCAGCTCTCTAGTGCACGTATCTTCAGAGGAGAAGATTTTCAAAGGCGGTAGGGGTCCGAAATGGTCAAAAATGCACTAAAAACAAAATGGCGACCAAGTCACGTGACTCAGAGATTGTTCATGATTGACTTTTTTCTTTCTCAGGTCAATCCGCATCTTCATGTGAAATTTCAAGTCTCTAAGTGCATTTTGAAAAAAATTCCCATGTTAAATTTTCAAATTTGTAATGGCTGTACACCGGAAACGGAAGTAGATAGGTCGCTAGAGCTGTCACAAAATTCTGCAAATAATAATAATAAAAGAAAAAAAATAATCAGGATAATAACAATAGGTCTTTGACTTTCGTCTGAAGACCTAATTACTCGTTTGACTAACATCTTTGTTTCAATCTAATAGTCTATTATTTGACATAAAATAGGGAAACTTAGAATTGGTATGAATGTAAGATAATAAGATAAATGTAATTGTAAATTGTAATGAATCAAATAGATAACTCTCAATCTTTACTTTACATATACAAATTTTGAATAATTATCTTGAGTATATTGGTAATTTCAAACCTCACAGATAATTTCACTTTTCAATTGTGACATTATGATTTAAAGAACAATGTTTAAGTTAACAAACAATTTCTTTATACAACAGTTTGTTTGTTGACTGTAATTTGTTTTATCAAGTTCATTATTTGAAAATTTACAGGTGAACAAGTGGCAGAGGTTCTCAACGAAGCTGTTGCTGAATGGAAACTTGCCAGCAATTGATTGAGCCCGTCCCTTGTTTACTGATAATGCAAGTAACATGTTGAAAGCAGGACAACTTTTCGAAACCAAGCTGCATGTCACCTGCTATGCTCACAAACTAAACCTTGCCTGTCAAACATGTCTAAAAGTAAAGCGTGTGAGTCATCTACTTGCTAGGATTAGGCAATTGGTCTCATACTTTCACATGGCATCAGCAGTGTTGAAAACTAAAGCCCATCTTCTTTCTGTACCAGAGCACAAACTCATCATCGACGTGTGTACCCGTTGGAATAGCTCTTATGGCATGTTACAACGATTCCTCGAAATGCAAGTGGCTGTGTTTGCTACACTTAGATCCAAAGAGTTAAAAGTAAAGGACTATAAGTCTTTTTTTCAGATGAAGACCTTACACTAGCTGAAGAGTGTACCCAGCTTCTCAAGCCCCTGAAGGATGTGACAGTTGCTCTGTGTTCAGAAAAGTTCCCACGGTTTCTCTCAATAGTAATCTCGAACAATGCTGTACATATGCTCTGCCGTGGATCCAAGGTTCAATATGTTACCCTTCCTCTCTGAATAAATCCGCTTTGTCTTCAACGAGGTTGCAGCTAGCTACAATTCACACCAATAGTCCTGTAAAGGAACTCAAGATTAAGAAAGAAATTGATCCAGCACTTGATCCTGAACTTCCTACTCTGCCAGATGATCTTACAGAAGATGATGGACATGATGGAAAGGATGAAGATACAGTAGTATGCCCATCACCTTTGAAGAAGATCAAGCAGGAGCCAGAAAGTTTCGGAAGTACCAGCAATTTCTTTGGTGACATTTTTGGGGAGATATATACAATGCATCTGTGGACAAGATCCACCTCAAACGCAAAGCTCACATGTTCTTGCTCAAAATGAATGTATACTTTGTGCCCGGTGGCATGGTGGAAACAAAATGAATACAGGTTTCCAGTTTTAGCAAGACTTGCTAAACAAGTCTTGTGCATTCCTGCTACTAGTGTACCTCAGAGTGTGTGTTTTCTACAGCTGGCGACATCGTAACAGCTCAAAGTGCTACACTAAAATTCAAACATGTTGTTGTTTTCCTGTTCTTGGAAAACCCCCTCAAAATGACTTGTCTTCTATTGATAGTGAAATAGTAGATTTTTGCTCAACATTATTTTTACAGATAATCATTAGAATGATGCCTCACTTGCTTTTTTAGTTGTTAACCAGTTAATAAGTTTTTACCAGTTATGAAGTTTTAATTTTTAACAAAGTTATTAAAAATTGAAGTGTTGAGATGTCCAGGTGTTTAATTCTAGTCACTCCTCAGGTAAGACTTTGTTATGATGTGAGTGATAAAGACAATCGTTTCAAAACTATTTTGACTTGCTCATTAAATGATATTGAATCATGTTGGTTGATACTGTACTCATTGTACTGTCAGTCTGTCAGATTGTCACTCCTAGTGTCACATGGGACATTTAAAAAAAATATTACTTATTGTTGAAAGAAAGAAATAAACACATGGGTTTTGTGGATATCTTGTTCCTGTAGTTGACTAGTTGTACTATAGAAGAACTGGATGTTCAAAGACTTTCTCATTAGTTTTAATGTTACTATGAGATACATTTAAGGCTGTACTTTTGCAACAAATCTGGAGTTAACACTTTCACAATATATTGCAATATGAATTGCAATACGACAAATCGTATCGCAATATATCGCAATACGATTTTTTTACAATACCCACCCCTACTAATTTCACAGCTAACTATATACATCATATACGACTTTTCTAGTCCGAGAAGTGTTTGAATATAAACACAGGTTAGCATAGTGTTTGAATATATTTTCAAATTAGTGCCATGACGTCTTTGTATTGTTAATACTATCATCAGCAATATGAAGTTAAAGAACAAAGACTCCCTTTTGACTTTGATCGATCTTATCGAAATTGTGTAATGGTAATCGATTAAAGATGACCAAAACGTGTATAAATCTCTTCAAAGGGAAGCAAATGAACAAAATTATTTCTGAGAGGAATTGTAACGCTTTTCTTGCAATACATTCTTAATGGTGTATTATATAGGTTTCTTGCACGAACTGTCCTATACATCACTTAATCATCACTGCTAATTGTTTTTTCCATGTAGAATGTAGGCACATAACCATCAGCAGGGATGCTACAAACCCATGGCATCCTCGAAAAGGATTTAAGATTGTAAACTTTACATGTGCATATGTTGAGTAACAAAATGTACTTAGCTGTTCTTCTGGAAGATTTCCTTTCTATTTTAACGAGAATTTTGACAAAAAAGAAATTAGAGCTATATTGGATGCTATATCATATTTTTTTTCACAAAACCAGTTTTGCTAATGAATCATAGACTGTGACTCCAAGACTAAATTCGCATGCAGCCATTAAATAATTTCTATTGAGGATTGCAGGAAAAGCATTTTTTTGGTTAAAACAAAATTCATAGTGAAAAAAGTATGATCCTGTTACATTGAATCATAACTAACCAAACTCTTTCCCCCAGTAACGTGTATCAACTGGATTTTAATGGATTTAAAAAAAATACTAACTTGAAATGTGTGTCCTGTGAACTGTTAATAATAGTATTTTTCTTTCCTCGAAATGATCGAATTAATGTTAAGTACTTGTTTCTTATGCCAATAATGTTCACCATGGCATAAACGCCAGAGCACCTACCATATTTTACCAAAACTCCTAACTCGCGCATATTCCTGACTAAATGCCTTCTCTACAACATATATATCCCCTGACCTGTAAGTATAGACTTTAAAGAATATAAAAAAAGTGAATGAAAACGCACTGTCAGCACTGACTATACGTTTTAAATGTTTTTGAAAATTATCAAAATTTCAAATTGCCATTCCAAAAGTATCAAAGACATTTTTGTGTCAGTAAGTAATCAAAACGATTAAGTTTAACAATTTGAGCACAAGCTCTTAGATAAGTTAATCGGGCATGTCTCTATTGGTTTATAGCTAATTGCCTCTGCTATATCGATCGTTCCTTTGGGGCATAATTTGTGCATCCTGGCAAAACAATATAGTCTTAATGTGACACTAGAACCACTCTGAGCTTTAAAGAGTCAGATATCTTAAGGGTATCTTTGAGAAAGTATCAAGTTCATAATATAAGGGGTTTTTTATTGGTTGTTTTTCGGTTCACATTTGAAAAGTTGATGCTTTCAGTTTTATGACGCCTGTCTTAATAACTTTTGAAAAAAGAATTCAAGGATTCTAAAGATAAAACATGAGTTAACAGGTAATGGAATGTATTTCAGAGGATCAACTTCAATTTACACCTTGATGATGACAAATCTTATACCGTTCACTTCGAGTTGATATTGATGATTATCCTTGTTCGTTAATTAACTCTTTATAAATCTTACCATAACAGATATTATAATATCTCATTAGACAATTGAGAAATAAAGAGACATTATTATTGTTCAAATAGGTAATTGAAATCTATTTCTTTTCAGAAAACAATGATCAAAAAGAATATTTGTGAAATATGTCTCATTTTATCTAGATATTTAGATTAATGATATGAAGTCCGATTCGTTCAATTAATCAGCAATATAAATAAGCTTGAAACAGGAATCGTCAACCATCTTGACCATGAAACCTGAAGTTTGTCAGGAAGTTAATACCGGAAATAGACATTGTAACGAAGCATTTGGTCTAAGTAATCCAATAATGCTTTGAAATATTTGTATTTTCTGATATGGCATAAGCATGTATTGGAAGAATATTTTTTTCAATTCTATCAAAATAAAATTATTTGGTAGCGAGCAATCTTTTTTTAATATAAAGACGAGACAGTTTATCTTAGTCATCCGAAAATCATATTGATTAAGTAAATAGAAAATTTTCGAATGTACAACCTGCAACCTATACTGATTACTATATAAGCACCTTTATAAAATGTTTTTTCTGAATATCTAATGATATTTCCAAAATTATATTTCTTTTCTTCCAAGTCTTTTTGATAGGATTTTTTAGAGCGTTTTGTTTGGTCAGTTTATGTTGTTTAACATAGACATCATCTATGACATTTTTTTCTGCAAAAGATTGAAGTTTTATTATTATGGACAATTGGAAAAAATATATCGGAAATAATTTTTTAAAATTCATCTGTACATAAGCCACTCCTTGGCCTTAGAATGTTTCATCTAGATGAAAATCTGTTGGTGTTAACTTCTAAGTCTTACATTGAGAGGTCATGAGTGTCTCGACTAAGACACCGTTAATCAAGTCATTCAAGACACCGTCAGGTATGGCAAAATAAGATTTTCAAACATGTTGTAGTTGTCCCTCAAAAGTAAAATAGAATTAAATTTAAGCCACTAGTCTGTAATAATAATGAATTTTATTAAAATTAGTTCTACAGCTTTTCATTTTCATTGTTATATTTTTAAGAGTTTTTCTAAAAAGATAGAATAACTACTAATTCTAAAAAATAGAGTCATAGATGAAAGTAAATAACGTAGCATTTTATCACAAGGTCATTTAATAAAGGTTAAATCTGAACCGAATATATACCGATCATCTTAGAATGCAAAATGAGAAGGTTTACAAATATCTCAGTATATACATAGATGACACTTTTAGAATGAAAATCAATTATTTATTTATTGATACTTTAGACCATTACATTCCTCAACAGCTGTATTATGTCGAATCAGTTATGCCCCGATAAATTTACAATACATTTATCATGTAGCTACATTTTAGCCATGATATATATATATAAATCTACAGAGTATCCTGTATCATAAAAGGTATGAGGATAAACCTGCTAAAAGTAGAATGTTATATTGATGGGTTCTTATCAACTAAAAAGAACCATTTGTAGTAATTCTGCTCGGACAATTGCATGATGTCAGTCTCAATGTGCATAATGCATGGAGTAACAATCTGACTTGATTATAGTATACAGTCAATCAAATTGACATTGATTAAGTTCCTTGCTAGACTGTTTCTGACCTGACCCGGATGAACACTCAGTGTATTGGAAGTAAAGACCCTTGATGGTAGGAAATCACTTGCTTGATTGTCATGCCCAGTGGTGATATAATAAACTCTTCTCTCAAAGACTTGGTACTTGCTTGTCATAGAAGATTTTCATCCTCAATAGATTACTTATTAACTTTGGTGAAAACGTACATGTTAGTCTTCCTCTATGGTTCAAATTCTTAAAGAATCCCTGGTACGAACGTGATGCCTGTTGGTTCAACTCTGTTCTTGCGACTAAAACTTTGATTAGATTTCTTGCATGAGTGTAAGCAGCCAGCCCTGGGCGATTACTCAGTGTAGCAGAAACAAGGAGGTAAAGATCCTTGGTTGAAGGAAATCACTTTCTTGATTGTATAGACCATGTTGCCGCCGTGAACTTTTGTCTCTGTCTTTCGAATTAGATTGCCATAATATAGGGTTTTTTAAAAACAAGTCATGCTTGTAATGTGTCTAGATATTATGTTTCAAAAAGTTATTTCGCAAAATGATTATTTCATCTTTCCACTTTGAAATTGTGATTTATTGAACTGAGGAAACCTTGTTTTAGTTTAAAAAAAACATAAAACCATAACACACTCTCTTAAATTAAGAAATTTTTAACATGACACTTTCATTGGCAGGTTCAACTGGCTTGAACTTTTGAATTTTGGATTTCATATTTATTTCATACTATGTCTAGCTGATGCATCTTCAGTTCATGAAATGGCAGAATGAGAATAATGTATGAAATAATTCTTTGATATTTATAGCAAAAAGACTTTTAATCCATTGAATTCTATCGGTTTAGATGCACATTTGGTACTGGCACTTTACTTTTAGCTGAAATGAAACGCTATGTACAGGTCCACCATGAGTGTATATGAACGGATTCAACTTCCGGTTCCTGCATTAGTGAGGTATTCATCGTACTTCCGATCTCTAATGTACATTTTAGGCGTACGACTTTTCACCTTGAAAGACTTGCGTTAGCGAAGAAGAACCAGGCACGTCCATATACTGTTCAATAAAGGTCCCGTCAAATATATGTTGACACTCTATGAAACAATCTTGGAATTGACATCGAGTAGTAACCAATAACTGTCAAATACGATCGTGCATCTATATCAATGTACTATCAGCAACTATCAGATGTTATCATGACAATTGTACATCTGTATCAGTGAAAGTGTATGGAAGTTTTCAGATCCAGTCGTTACTTCATGTTTGTGTCAAGAAGTATCCAGCACGTCCATCTCTACATCATATGTGGTTTTAATAAACAAAGAGGAATGAAGACATTGAACTGATCCTATATGTGTATTTTTTCTATCCTGATATTTCTCATATTATATCCTAAATATACTTTCAAAATCCAGACTTCTTGTATCAAGAAGAAATACACAATGTCATCTTTGTTTTAGATACAAATTAACATTTCAGAATGAAAGTTTTGAATGTTGAGTTGATCATGTATTAAATTTCACATCAACATAACAATAACAATAAAGAGTGATTTTGCTTAAAGTTGTTTTATATTGCCAACAGAAACGTAAACTTAACTTAAAGTTTGAATTGTATATCTACCTTAATAAAACTGAATTCAAAGATAAGTTACATAGACAAAATAAAACAGAGGTCAAAGTGACTTTAAGCATTTCGAAAGGTTTTACTCCTGTACAGAAGTCTTAATAATATGCTCTTTACAGCAATCTTCTCATGGAGATATTTATAATCATCTTCACAGCAAGTAATTGAATCCATTGACATAGTTATTACATAAACAGACATGTGGGAAGAGGAAGTAGTATTTAGGGAAAGCGTTAAGTAGCATACATACTAAAATAACACTTGTGTTATCAAGATGCAGTGTTAAGAAGATTTTATTAATGCATTTGGGTGACATTTTCTGTTCTGCTTTTTAGACGTTTAGTAAAGAGCTAATTGCTGAATATTTTTGTTTATTATACTTCTATTACATTAACAAAACTTAATTGGAAGAAATTCTAACAACGTGCATAATTTCACACAAAAATAAATAAATGGGCATGCTGGTTTGTCCAGTGCTCAGGAATAAAGATTTAACATTTCTACACCTTCAAATGAAAACTAAATACTTGGTATCAATTAAAGCGACCAATTTCGCATTATATTCTTTGCAATTAGAAAAAAAAGATCTTTAATTAAAATTACACTATTTTTTCTGTCAATAACAAATTTTGAGAAAAATTATTGCTCAAGACAACAAAGTATATGATTGTGGTAATATGAGCTATATTACAATTTTTGAGACATGTTGTCGACACGCCAAATATGGATTAATATAACAAAAGTAACCTTAGATACCAATTATAATTTGATAACTAGTGAAGGTCATTGAAAACAATTTTGATGATGCTATTGATTTGGAGTTTTTTCTATCTTGACATTTCCTCTAATGCGTTTGAAAGCAGTTAATCATGCTAAATAATTATCTCCAGTAACGTGGTATTTCAATGCCATCATGATTCATTTGAAATATATACTACAAGCAACAGTTTAGACTTGATTTTTAATGCCAATGACATAAGAACTAAGACTCTATTCTTCATGTTTGAGAATATACGCAGTAATCATGATGTAAGATAAGCTTCACAATTTCATTCGACCCAAATGTGAAAAACTGTCCTCGGGATTCAATTCCTTTGGCTTAAAAACATTGCATTTTCAACGATGTCCATGGACTTCTCCTAAACATTCGTCAGTAAAAGTTTATGATGCACATGTCAATCAAGGTCCATTAATGAGACATGCGTGACACTTGGGCAAGCAGAATGACTGCCAATGCTACAATTTTATAGCATCATTTGATGCTGAGTCGAAACTTCTGTCACCAGGGGTGCGGTGGCCGAGTCAGGCCTGACTAGGAAGCCTGACGTGCCGGTTTCGAACCCTTGCTTGTGACCGGGTGTAAAAAACCTTGGAATCAACTTTCTGTGCAGACAGTGTTGTCACAACCCCTACTGTACAGTACACAACCCTGTGCACTTAAAAGAAACCACGAATCCGTTGGTAAATGACCAGATGGTGGCAACATGAAAACGTTCAGACACCTAGTTGCGGGTACAGTAACGTGCAGTATACTTGGACAAAATACTGTGACTATGTGTCCCAGTCCACCCAGCTGTAATTGGGTACCTCGTAAGGATTGAGAGTGACCTTAACGCTGTGCGTCACATGACTGCACGTGTTGTATGCTCCCTCGGGAGTCGAGATGGTAAAAGAAGTGTCATGAAGATTGATATCCAATGATCGAGGGAAAGCCAAAGCGCCTTTGAGCAGCACTCTCTGAGCTGGATATTGGGGCTATACAAATGTTTAGTAGTAGTAGTATATAATTAGCTGCATGAAAGCTCCAAAAGAGGATAGATGTATATTGAGATAGAGTACTTTAGGTATGGATTTGTTTGAATTGTATCCACATTTATATCTTTGTTATCACTTTCAATAAACTGATTACATAATGTACAACGTACATATGCGATAAAAGTACAGTAATTTTGAGGATAATTCTTAAAAGTTTAATGTGAAAAAAAAAGATTGAAAATTTACTCATGATTTCCACTGATGTCAATTGTACTTATTATGTCATTATCATTCTTACTCCGCAAAGTTGCAGTCATGTGTATGTTTTTCTCAATTATCGATATCTTTGTTCAAATTTCAACATTCGTTTGTGTTGTTCAATGGCAAATCAAACAAAAACAGCTTGTTCCCATGTGTAATGAACCACAACTTAAAATTTATTAAACATAAAGCAATATACACAATAACACTTAACCTTAAAGAAAACTTCTATAACACGTTACATAGCATTTTCTAGCTGAACATGGGGTTACGCAATCAATTAAGTTATTTTCTTCATTCAAGGGCAGTTACGTCTTTGCTTCCGCTACACTGAGTACTCCCCCAGGCTGACCTAGAGACATTCATGCGAGCAATCAAATGGTTGTCAAATAGGTTGACTGTATGTCTGCAGCATGTCTGTGTATCATTAATATTGTGTTTTGAAGGTTAAGGAAACACATATAAATATACATATCGGGAAATCATAGCTTTCCACCCATTTTCTCTCCACACTATACATCTTTGTGATCTTGCTTCTTGCAGCAATAGGAGACGAAGAAATAGGCATCATTAACATTTTCTCTTTTCCCTTCATACTCTCTAATATTTTCTTGCAGGACGCCAGGGTTGTGCAGTCAAGAAAGTGATTCCCTTCCTTCAAGGGTCTTTACTTCTTTGCTTCCGCTACACTGAGTACTCCCCCAGGCTGACCTAGAGACAGTCATTCAAGCAATCTAATGATTGTCAAATAGGTTGACTATATGTCTGCAGCATGTCTGTGTATCATTAATATTGTGTTTTGAAGGTTAAGGAGACACATAAATATACAAATCTGGAAATCATAGGTTTTCTCCTATTTTCTCTTTACACTACACATCAGTGTGGTCTTGCTTTTTGCAGGTTTAGGAGATGAAGAGTTAGGCATCAGCAAAATATTCGATCCGTCTAATATTTTCTTGCAGGACGCAGAAACAAGTGATTTTATTCCTTTAAGGATCATTACGTCTTTGCTTCCGGTCCACTAAGTACTCATCCTAGGCTGTCTGGAGACAATCATGCAAGCAATCTAATCATTGTCAAATAGGTTCACTATGTGCCTGCAACATGTCTGTATCGTCTTGCGTTTTGAGATTTAGGAGGCATATATTAATTGATATTTTATAAACTTCGAATCTGGTCGAGGCGAAGAGTTAGAGCTAGGCATAATCAATATTTTCGAGTAGTTTGTTCACACATCCTTTCTGTGTGCTCTTGCTATATAAAGGTTTATGAAACAAATATTTACTGTGTCTGTTTCAATTTTTCTTTATACGCTTGTCATGACCTCAAACGTATGTAAACTGCAATTATAAATTTAAATCTGTTTGAACATGAAATAAAGGTTATGCCCTGACTTTTGTATTTTTGATTTGTTTAAGAACTGGGAACGTTTATCTGATTACGTATATATTTTTGGTATTCCTAAAGATTTTGAGGTCTTTTTTTGACTTGATTTGATACTGAAAGTGCAATGTTAGTTCTAAGAAAATATTTTGATTATTTGAATTTTATTGCAAAATGTATTGTTGTGTTCCTGTTTCAAAATATACCGACACAACAGTAATACTAAATTTAGTAAGGTGACATTATATCCACATAGAGGCAAATATGCCAGTGGGATTTGTTCTAGACAAGATCCCCTACATTTTTAAATATGCTTAATATAACCACTTCCATAGTTATTTTAACAAAAGCCTACAAAAAGTAACTTGTTTTTGGTTTCTAGTGCCGCTTCAGTTGCAACATATCAAGGCTTTTTTCCAAATGTTGCCAAGAGAAAAATATTGAGTTTTATTCCCGTAGCCAGAAAGTACATTGAAACTCTGACCTTTAAAATTTTCCTCATTTCTGTCCATAAAGGTCTCCACAGAAGCTTTGCCAGTGATAACGTGATATTAAACTTTCTTTTTCTGTTGAAATTCATGTGTGTTTGATGATTACTATTTTTACAAACATGTAGAAAATAATTTGCATTGATGTCTCAATTTTGTTTGTGTATAACAACCAGAAACTTTTTATAAATCCTTTGGTCACAAAAGAACATTTTAAATGATGAAGATTAGGGAAATAGCTGATTTATGGATAATTTATGGATGATTTTCATACACGACATTCAATACTTCCTATTCTAAGGGTATGTCACTGTGCCAGATATAAAAGTGCATCAAAGCTTCAAAGGTCAAGATTGACGTCAGTATTTTCCATAAATGAACGTGTCCAGATCACTAATAAAACTCTCATCTGACGGTAATGAAACTTGGATTTGATAACGAGTGAACAATTTTATTACTACTATATTCGATATAAAGGTACTAGAGAAACAGAGTTATTTGATATATAACCCTCACTTTCCATTGAAAGAAAACGAATTGTGTCTCAACGTTGATAAAGACTAGAGAAAATAAAATGTCGAGTTTTGTTATGTTGGTTTACAAATAATAAATTTTACTAAAACACTATAAATACAATGTTGGGTATTATCATCTCAACGATGCTGCTGATCTTAAACAATGTTTTCATTTTATTTTGACACCAAAAGTAAAATTGGATGCTCCACTATAAAGTTTGATGGGTCACTTAACATACAAGACAGATTGATGATCTCAGGTGAATCTCCATTTCCCTTTTTATTCCCTGTTCACGATTTGGATTTTAATGCATGAAACATTCATTTTGGGAAAAAGACATGGGGCACTTTGTGAAGTGCATTTCGTACATGTACTGTATCTTATTTATCACCAATTTGGCACAATAATCTAAACGAGCAAATTTCTGAACAGAATAGAACAGGATTTCTGAAGCACAGGAATGATATGAAATAATTTATTTTTATCCAATCAGATAGCGTGCATATCCATCTGTTATATCTTTTAAAATACCAAACTAATTTTTAATGGTTATGGCTTGTTTTGAAGACAAATATATTGTCTGTGAAGCTATATATGACACGGTAGGTGATTGTAAAGTTTTCATTGTGAAATATATTTTCACACCGACATGGTGTGTTTCTGTTGTTACATCCCTTTACTTTTCTATAGTAGTACATGTATGTGCTGGATCGACGACTGAAAAAGCTTCTAACTCTGTTGTTTTCGACATTACACATCCCTTTGGATCTTGTGACGTATTTACTGAAAACAGAATTTGGCCTTTATTTAAGCTATATATAAACTCACGGGCAAAAGAAACGCTGGTAACATAAATGTCAGGATATTTTATTCCATGTAAGATAAATGAGAATGAAGCAGAGTGGCAAAGTTTCCTTAGAAGTCAACTCAACTATGTTTGCCTTGTTTGAATCATTTTGTGTTGATGTTTTTGCATGGCGCCTTAGAAAACGCGTGTCAAAAAATCTTCAATTTGCTATCTCCTTAAATAAGCGAGATTGGAGAGTCAAATTGGTCATTTTTTGCATATTTATAGACATTATAACGCGAAGACATATCAATGCAGAAAAGTCAAAGTGGATGTTTTTCATTAACAGTATCTCAAATAAACTTCTGATATACATTTCCGAAATTCAAACTTAATTTCAAAATAATTATTAACAAAAAAGTACCTGAAAACAGCAATGTTAGCACCCCAACAGTGTTTAGACAACCACAGTACAAAACGCTCCATGCCATCATGGTTAAAATTATGAACAATAATTCTCCAAATACTTTTTTTATGAAACACATTCGAAATAGAATTTACATGGCATTTTGCCCATGAGTTTACACTAACATGATAACATGCAATGTATCTTGATTAATCCGTTGTTGGTAAAATAATATTTTTTTCTTTAGTTTCAATATTCCATTTAAGAATTTTATCAATACTGTTTAAATATAAAGGTAATGTCCTTTCTTTGTCACCTAAAGCTTGAATAGAATTGATTTAAAGTTCAGTAGAATCAATTTCTGGGTGGTATTTCAGAGATTTTATAACAACATGACGTTACAAGCATTTTGTAAAATGTATCCCGAAAAGTACTTGATAAATATCTTTATCAATTGAACTCGATAAAACTAATGTTTTAGGTTATATATATATATAAATATGTGCATCTAAATCTTAAACATTTATAACAAATTAAAAAATCAGACGTGTTTGTTCAACCAAATGGCTGATCCACTTAAAATTGACTTGATTTGGTAAGCATTCTTGACAATCAGTTTACTCATTTTAAGCAGTACAAATTTAATAATATAAAATTTGAAATATGAAATACTTTTTATGAATCGATATTTTAAGATATCTTTCCTTGAAAGTTTGGTTCATATTCAAGATAAGCCAAACAGTTTACTAACTACTTTTTCTTGTAACAACAGTGCGAGTAGATGGATGTAAACGATCAAAATCACTATGCGAACAGAACATATCCTGTTTTTATTTTCCCTATGAGATATTATTTTACCAAAGTTTGAACATTATATAAATGATCTTAAAGGGGCAGTAGCACGTTTTAAGGGGGAATATAAAGTGATGTCAGGAAAATAAAAGTTTATGGTTCCTATTGAAAGACAATGTAATTTAACTAAATGGAGTTGTTATAATTCAAATATATAACGTAAAGTTTAGCCATGCAATTCCTTTTTCATACACAAAATGAATTAAAGGTGTTCACATAAATTGGCCGCCAATGGATTTTATGAGAATCTTCATGCTTTGTCCTCTGACTATGGATGATTGGCTTGTGTAATAAGATTTCTTACACTGTCAAAATAATACATTTAGCAGTAACTAACAATTATTAGTGAAAATTTTAAAATATAAAATTATCCAAAAACGTGCTACTGCCCCTTTAAAGCTATGACATATATGATGGAAAAAGCTTGCAAAACTAACGCAAAAGATATTTACTGTGGCAGCCACTTTAGGATAATAAATGAAACTCATAGATACAACATGCTGTTTCATGAGCTTCTATTTGGTATTATCTAATCAAGGAAAAACACTTATTGCGGCTTTCACAAAATAATTTTCACTGAGGTTTTACTTTTCCGACTTAACCATTTTATTAACGAAGGTAATAAAAGCACTTTGTCAACTAAGTTTATCAATTCATTATGCTTAAACTTAATTTTTTACAACCCTGTTACCATGTTATAACGGCGACTTGGCATTTTGATTTTCATTCCTAGCTACATTAATTGCCATTTTGGAATTCTTAAAATGATTTTAATATTTTACAAAAAAATCTTGCATAACAGCATTAGATGTAGTTTAAAATTACAACATTGTCGCAAAATTGCGTTTGGTAAAAACTGCTATCGAATACAAAAAGTGTAATCATGTATGCATTCTCCATTTCTCTAACCTTTCTACATACTTTCGAAACGCGATGTGCCTGCAAAGGTACCTACCATTTCTTTTATAACCACACTGCCAACATAAGAATCTATGACGGTTTAAATTGAAGAATTTCCGCTCAATCAAGTTTCCTGTTAGTTTGATGGTTACATTGATGCTGAAATTGTTTCAGATCTCATTCCATTTCAAGTGCCGCCTTGGTAGGCTCACAAATAAAGACGTTCCTGGATGTTAGGCAATTGTTTGGCGCAGGGAGGACTGTAGTGCCATTGAAGGTTATAAATGAGGATTTCGTTAATAATGCGTGTTCACAGAATGTTGTAAACGAGGACATTGTAAATACTGGGTGTCACTGAGGGTCTTTATCTTGTCTTTACTGCTTTGTACTTCGTTGAGAAACAAATCAAGAGCAAAGTAAAAACGTCAGCGAGGGTCGTTCTCTGTTATCAGGAAGAGGATATTTTGAAAGTACATTTTGTTACTAACCAAGTTTTTCCATCCTCGAAGAAAAAGGCTTCTTACACGTTATACGGTGTTAACATCATTAACTTATTTTTAGTTATGAAAATGCAGTTTAAGAGACAGGGCACTTTTTAATGATTACACAACATCATTTGTCTAAAATCAATATTTGTTTTTCTTGCCGAGAGACATCTCCAACATTTCCTTTACAAAACCTTTTGTGACAATATTTTTGAATTTCCAGCAAAGGTTAGTAAGTCTTTTGATTCAGTTAATTGTTTTCAATTTGAGCAAAGATAACTTTTGTATTCTGAAACAAAAAGGACTCTGATCTTAACAGATATGATTTCGTTTCTAACAGCTTCTTTTCAATATAGATATATAGGTGTTATTAAGACTTTACTGAAGTTGTGGTGTAACTGATAATGTTAAACTGTAATAGCAAGGGAAGATGTAGACGATGTGTTTACAGGTTATTTTCTTGTATTTATTGCCTGTAGCCATTTCATGAAAAACGTTTAATGTTTGTTCGTGACATTTTCAGTGGAAACATGTCATTGAAAAAGTACTAAAGAAAGACAAAGATAGATGTTTACTATAAAAACATGCATAAGCAAATAATGACAATTAGGCATCGCTCATTTTCTAAAATGCTTTTACATTCAGTACAGTATCATTGGAGATAGGTTTCATGCATACGTTTCCGTTTAATATTAGAGAAAATGTGCTTAAAAACTTACATTTATGGTTTGAATTTAGTTCATAAACCGTTATATAAAAGTGAATCTTGAACCTTCACCAATTATTTAGACAGTAACTTACGAGTGACGGAGAATTTGTGAGAATTTGCAAATAGCAACAACCATACTAAATTTACAATGCTTATATACATGTAAGAATATGGAAAAATAAATTACCAGTCGAATACTAGTTTGAAAGATGAATCAAAAAGTCCTGACACAATGCTCGATTTGATTGGTTCAAATCAAAAACCAGGAAAAGGTGTAATTCCCTATTGACTGACAGGTAATATATATATTTATCATTTTAATTTTTATTTTCCATAATTTGTGATACAGGCAAATCAAACATTATACACACAGCACATATGTACAAATACATAAATCCTCATTTGGCTGATAAATACATAACTTAAGCATAACAGGACTATTTCTTAACAATTCATTATTTTCAAACAGGACTATTCTTGAACAGTAAGTGCAGAGATGACCAATATTTAAATTTTTTTCTTCAGTTTCTGTCGACAAAAACACAAATTTTGATAAATCATAGTAACGTACAATTTTATTTTTCACATATTCTAATTTTGGTTTAAAACCATTTATGCTGCGTCTATAAATATACTGTTTGACTATTAAAATGATAACATGTACAGGGTTATTGTTCTTGCCTTTCATTCCTAATATTATAATCTTATTTGTGAATTCCAATTTCAATTGTACAGAATTTAACCATGATTCTATTTCTTTCCATAACTTGAAGATAGGTTCACAATCCCAAAACATGTGGTTAATTGTTTCGATTTCCGTTTGGCAAAATGGACAAAGTGGGGATGATATATATCCAATTCTGTTGAGAAAGTGTCTTGTTGGCAAAATATTATGAATGATTCTGTATTGCAACCATTTTAAATCTGTACATCCTGAACATTTATTTGCAATTATATTAAAAAATTGCCAATCATTGTCAGCAAATTCAACTTGTAGAATTCTTTCCCATTTTAAAAAGCTGGGAAGCCAAACGATTTTTGAGTCAAGTAGAAAGGCATACAATCTTTTACCCTCAATTATGGTGTTTATTTGTGATATGTTAAAAGGATATATAGGACCGAACAGTTTTCTATTAAATTTGGTAATTTTTAGAGATCGGCTGTATGCCAATATGACTCTTTTCACCGATTCATAAGTTAGAAAATTGGCCTTTATTGAAAATGTATTGGAAAATTCTTCATATGTTAGCAGTCTACCATCTTCATGTAGGAGATCATTAACGAAAACAACACCTATATTCAACAGATGTTTAAACAGATGTGTCCATTTAAGGTAATTACCACAGGTAATATATTGCCCTGTGTCCGTCATCCCATATAGGTAATATATAAAGTATCTTCTTTCAAAGCTCGACTAGGAACTCGATGTACGTAGAATGTTTAGTATATATCCTTCCATAATGTTATCAATATACATATACAAGTAATGGGAGCGGTATTAATCCGAAGAGGTATTGATACATGTATAAGCATTTTCTTGTTTACCAATCCAGTTTCTTTCTTTTTGCGAAATGAATATGTTTAAAATAATTGAAACAATATCATTGCAATTTGTTTTTTTACAGACTATGATGGTTTTAGCAAATAAACTTTACAAAATAGGTTTTTAGAATATGCAAAAAAAGGGGTTTCTTAATTACATCATGTGACTTTTAAATGTATAAGCTTGTATTTGATTGATAGGCTAATGTTTATTTTTTGGAGATAAATTCACATATTAAATGTTACATAGATCTGCATATGATTTACATGTAAATTGCCATTTTATGCCTGTTTCCCCACTCTCAAATCACTTACAGATTTAGGATACATGTATTCTATAATCGTTTGCCATATAGAACCTGGCAGCACCTACAAGTAAATACAGTTATTCTTAGGTTGCCTGCTAATTGCAATAACGTTTTTTTCATTAGCTTGTCCTGGTCTGTGAGAAAAATCATTACGGCATTACTAATGAACTAAAACTCTCATGACCGATTTAACAGGGTAAGAGATAAGGACCAACTATCTATCACAGAAAACTGGTACGACATTTGTCTAATAAAGGTTATAGAATTCTTTAGGACATG
This sequence comes from Steromphala cineraria, assembly GCA_916613615.1. Taxonomy (NCBI): domain Eukaryota; kingdom Metazoa; phylum Mollusca; class Gastropoda; order Trochida; family Trochidae; genus Steromphala; species Steromphala cineraria. The sequence goes on from OU744726.1 coordinate 40,432,559, forward strand.
TCTTTAAAATAAAGTTGAATGTATAAAAAGTTTTACGAAATTTTGTCTTTTTTCGTTTTTATATTTTTATTATTATTTATACTATTTATCATTGAAATGATCAGTTGCAACCATAATAATTGGATGAGTTTACGTCTTGTGTCAAGGCAATTTGGGAGCCCTTTTATAGAATTCTAAACTTATAACAAAGTTTACATTGCAGTTCCCAAATAGCAATGCAAATAAAAAAAGGCTAAATATCAATTGATTTGGGTCACAGTGGAACCACTAGAGTGGTTATGTTATACAGTGACTACTTCATCCGTTCATTCTGATGTTTGCTTAAATTATTTACATAGATGATGGTATAACATAATTATCAAAGTAGGGGTCTCTAAGAGGTTGACAAACAAACCAGTGTGTGAGACTTATTCCCCTGGATTTTCAAATACAAGGTATGGTATATGATCAATTAAGGTATGCAATACTAACAAATTCAGAAATAGTTTTAAAAAAAGTATTTTCTATGATTAACCACATAGTGTTAGTTTAAATAAAAAAAATCTTCATAGAAGTGTTTCATTTCATTAATGCCTGTATACATATCATAAGATATCTAAAAAGCTTTTCCTTTCGTATCGAGTGTATGTTCCAAGGGAAATAATTTGGCTTTGTCACGAGTCTTGGCAAAATTATTTCACTTGGCAAAATTATTTCACGTGGGACATAAAATTGATATGACCATGTTACAACACTTTCATGGTTAATTAGAAATTATCTCAGATCAACTAAAATAAGGCTTTGCGAAATGTCTAAAGAACTTACAAAATGTTTTTGCAAAACATCAGGAGTCATGTCAGTTGTTTTGACACAATATGACAAAAATCCTTTAAATGGTACGAATAATAATAAAACAGAATTGTATTATGAAACGGCATTGGAGGATAAATAACTGCGATAACCAGGGAGAAAAGTGTAATTTTTCATGACAGTGTACATTATTGAAGGAAGAGCTTTGTTCACAACGGAAGATAATCAAGTCTTTTTCAATAAGAGTAATACACTTTCGTGATCCAGGTATCATGTCAAAGTGTTGTTTTTCTAAAGATTTTGTCTTAGCTATTATGCTGACTTATCAAGCAAAAATGTGTAATGAAATGCCTACTTCTGTTGGTAACAAGTTCTTTTTGTTGCTAAATACATGCAAATAAAACAAAAACAAGATTTGATTGTTAGAGAGGAGACATAGACTAATTAGAGTCACGTCTTATCATTACTGGCTCCGAAATAGCTAACGAGAGGACGGTCGATATTTCTGTCACCTTATCGAGCTCCCTACTCAAATCTATGTGCTTTATTAACTTGTAGGTATATGACATCTTCAGTGATTGATTGATTTCTCCTCTCAAGCTACTTAGTGTACACTACAGGGAGACAGAGTTGCTCCGGTCTAATTGCATTGCTTGTAGTAGTTGGTTGTGCAAGTGCTTATAGCCCCAAGTTAACATCAGACTGTGTTGTCCATAGGCCCTTGGCTATTTGAAAAACGACTCATCTGTTTTTTCTCTAAGGTTCATTTCTTATATTTCATATTATATGTTCATAGCCTGTAGACATATATTTCATTTATGTGTTTTCTCCATTTGAAAAGCTAGTTTTTTCTTTTAGGCTCTTTTCTTGAATCAATGTTTTGTGTAAATGAATAAGAAATTATGCAAACAATGGTTGCCAGACTCTATTATATACACAAATAGATTACTACGTTTTGTGTGAATAATGACATCTTTCAAAATCTATTTCATGGGTCTTTTAGCCATTGAATTCTAGTGCTTCTTATGTATTTTGAGATGTGCACTGGCCAATTACTGAAGGCATTTTTAAACTATCAAAACCTAACAGTACAGGTTGCCTTTGACAGTGTTTGATTGTTACTATTATTGTAAAATGGTAGTATTCATACAAGTTGGACCTATGATTTTTACTGCTCAAAGATGTGTAACAATGCACATATCAAAGCAAAAAGATTAAATGAAATAATCATGCAGGATTATAAGCAATGAAGAATATCATTGTATACGATAACAAAACAGTTATAGACAACATAAGAATGTACATATCCTCAGTAGATTTGACTAATGGTGTGCCTTATAATATCTGCTCTTTAGATTCAAAATTCACTGTGTATCTAAAGTCCTCTTATTTTGACCTCTAGTATACTTAAATTAAGGTGTATACTAAACGATAACAAGAGGACATCTGGCTAAAATCAGGGACACATGGTCCATCTTACCAAATGACATATCTTATAAAAATGTTGTGGTTATTTTTCTATTCTACAGAATCAGTGATTGGTTGTGAACCCAAACTATTGTGAATCATGTTATTTATAGGGAAAATTTCACTTTTAGCTAACTTAGAGATGCATCCATCCATAAAAAAGAATTTTCCTCACCACCCCAGACCTTCGAGATTATCTTTACAATAATATACTTTACTAGCCCATTTATATAGCCCATATATCCATGCACATTGCATGCTCAAAGTGCTGTGTGACATATTACCCCTGGTCAACGAGTACAGAACCCCCCCCCCCCCCCCCCCCCCCCACCTAAGGAGAGAATACAACCAGTCGCCCGTCAGGCGCTCGAGGTTCAAATTCAGACTGCCATCGTATCATACCAGGTACCCAATTACTGCTGGGTAGATAGAGGCACGCTTCGAACTAAGTCACTTACCCAGGATAACACCACACGTTTCTCAACTCATGTCTCAGTGTGGGACAGGGAATCAACCATTCAAACTCTCAGATTATCCAGCAACGGGTTACCCACCTATCCAGCGAGCTGTGCCCATTGTTGCTGAACTATTCTGACAGCGGTCGACTGAGCATTGCACAAGACCACGTGCCACCACCTTTCAAAGATCAGTGTCTGTGATACAAACAACATCATTACAGCCATAGCAACATGCTTGGTAACAATGTGTTTTGATAAGCCTCCGGGTAACTCAAGCCCTAAAAGTAGACCGTTTGACATTTCATCAACTACTTGTAGTTTTGTGCAATGACCTTTACCTGGATTACTGCTTTTTATTATCGAAAACCTGATTTCAAAGGCATTATTGCCTCTGAGCAATCAGCGGATCAGTTAAATAATACCACTACCTAATGCCACCAATTATAAATTTAATGACATCAAAATATCAAAAATATTTAATACAAGTATTCTCCTTGAGAATGTGCATGTCACATAAAATATTAACACTCTATACACACAAACCTCTGTGTCTTTATTATATTAATTTAAAATAGTCAAATTCACATGCTGCACCAGTTTTACTTGAGGCTTTCTTGGAACAGGCATTTAAGCAACCCAATCAATTCTTCAGGTGCTAGTATTGATTTGAACAAGCAGATTTAACAATCTTTACTTATGGTGATTGCTGTCCATTAATTATGCCAGAAGTATACATTAAAATTGCAATAGATATGTCACATAAAACTAAGTTTAGGTGTGCTTTGAGCAGTTATAACTTCCCAAGTACATTCTTCGATTTTTAAAAGTTCACTAAGGTGGCGAGTCTATCTATAATGGGTAAATCAACACAGAAGTCAATAATGTTTCCATAATACAATACGTAAATCCACATTTCAATTCAAGATAACACAGACATTTTATCTAGTAATTATTATTCTACCAATGTTTCCAAACATCAGGAAATATGTTTACGTTAGGGTACAAGTGTGTATGATTGCATGAATTTGCATGAAATGTGCAAGTCAGGAACTGAATTGACTGCGACTGATGCACTTTTGGGAAAACAATTTTAGACAGACCAAAGGGAAAAGTAGTTGTTGATCGTTGTTGATAGGTAATATTACCAATTTATTACCCATTTGTTTGAAATAAGTAGTGACATATTTTCAATATGGGCACATGTGCACATATCACTTTTGCCAAGCAATGATTGTTGTAGCGCGAGTTCCCGTATTTTTTAGCCTGTGACGTCATGAAACCATTTTACGTGACGTCACTGTTGCTGGCCGTCGCAAGAGAAGTGGTCTGTTTCCTTGATATATTTAAGAGATTAAATTGGAATCGAATCAGTAATAAAGAAATTATTACCCGCGGAAGTTGTCATATGACTTTTACGAAACTTGTGTAAATTTGTGTATAACCCTTGCTCTCGCTCGGGCAATAAAATTTTTTACACTCGTTTCGTAAGTCATATGACACACTTACTCGAGTAATAATCTCTATGTACATCTAATTGGAACTAAGATTTGGCTTCTGAAATCCATATTGTTTGATCATAAATTAAAACAAGTAAATGTCTTAATGCAAACGTTTTAGAATGAATTTAGAGTTAATTTGAATTTAATTGAGAGAGTATTTTACTACATATAAGAATTATATTTGTTATATTAAAACAATTCCATTGATGTACTCTATCTTATGTCCATCAATCACAAAATCATATTGTTCTAATAATCAGATGAACAAGAATGCTAATGGACTACATTGATGAAGGGGAAAGGACAGAATAAAAATTTCAACAGGCGCCAGAACCCTTAGATAGTTAACTGCTTAATCAACAAGTGAAGAAGCGAGCAAAGCTCACATACCCCCGCTCTCCACTTTGTTCAAAGAATTTCAAATAGTAAAACTGATTAATATTGGTTAAAGTACGATCGTTGAGTATACAGTAAGTCATTGTGTAAGTCTTCTTTCAACTGAAACCCAAATACCGAATTCATTAATAGGTTTTACAATTAAAAGGGTACATCTAGAGATAATGGTTGATCTTTGTTTCAAATTTGAGGTAGTTATCATGAATATTCTACGAGATGCACTGAGGACAAAACTATTTTTGTTATGTTTTCCAAAGAAACCACAGAGAAGAAAATCCATATATAAGTGTATGAAGTTTGGTGAAGCTAGCATAAATAGTTTGGGAGATATGATCAGACAAAAGACTTGTCATAGAGTCACTGTTTTAGTCATGTTTCCATGGAAACCGCCAAAAATTAAAAAAATGTGATGGTCTTATCCTCAAATGGCACATCTAGGGATCATGATTGATAAGTGTATGAAGTTTGATGAAGCTAGCATGAATAGTTTGGGAGATATGCTCCGGACAAAAGACTTGGTCATAGAGTCACTGTTTTAGTCATGTTTCCATGGAACCCGCAAAAAATAAAAATAATTTGTTGGTCTAACCCTCAAAAGGCACATCTAGGGATCATGGTTGATAAGTGTATGAAGTTTGGTGAAGCTAGCATGAATAGTTTGGGAGATATGCTCTGCACAAAACGACTTCCTCAAAGAGTCACTTTTTAGTCATGTTTCCATGGAAACCGCAAAAATGAAAATTCAGAAATAGTTCTAACCCTCAAAAGGCACAACTAGGGATCATAGTTGACATGTGTATGAAGTTTGATGAGGCTAGCATGAATAGTTTTGGAGATATGCTCCGCACAAAACGACTTCCTCAAAGAGTCATGTTTCCATGGAAACCGCAAAAATGAAAATTCAGAAATAGTTCTAACCCTCAAAAGGCACAACTAGGGATCATGGTTGACATGTGTATGAAGTTTGATGAGGCTAGCATGCATAGTTTTGGAGATATGCTCCGCACAAAACGACTTCCTCAAAGAGTCACTTTTTAGTCACGTTTCCATGGAAACCACAAAAATGAAAATTCAGAAACAGTTCTTACCCTCAAAAGGCACAACTAGGGATCATGGTTGACATGTGTATGAAGTTTGATGAAGCTAGCATGCATAGTTTTGGAGATATGCTCCGCACAAAACGACTTCCTCAAAGAGTCACTTTTTAGTCACGTTTCCATGGAAACCGCAAAAATGAAAATTCAGAAATAGTTCTAACCCTCAAAAGGCACAACTAGGGATCATGGTTGACATGTGTATGAAGTTTGATGAGGCTAGCATGCATAGTTTTGGAGATATGCTCCGCACAAAGTTTTGGGACGGACGGACGGACAGACGGACAGACGGACAGACGGACGGACGGAAAGAATGAACGCTATATACCCCCGCTTACGCTGTAAGGCGGGGGTATAATTAATCAAATCTATATCATCCAAGAAATGATTTGCATCACGCTCTAAAGCAACTGATATATATATATATTGTATTCTCATGTGACAGGTAATCTAATTGTAACATCATATGCTGTCTAGAAGCTTATTTTGATTTTCAATTCGATTAACATGCCTAATAGGGAATTTCAGTCTTATAAATCCATGCTGATACTTTTTACAATTATTATTGATTCGTCATTGGAAAGCAAACGTTGAATGTATGTTGTTTGGGCCAGAGGCCTTGAAAATTGAATAAATTCTGTCTGTCTGTCTGTCTGTCATTGGAAACATTAGTTTATCGTTATTTGTCTACAACAATTTGTTTTGTATATGATTCAAATGATGAGACCAAAATTAATTTATACATAGTAATCAGAATTTAGCGATATATTTTAGACATAAAATGATAGCGTATATTTTAGACATAAAATGATAGCGTATATTTTAGACATAAAATGATAGCGTATATTTTACACTGGCAAGACTCTTATTTGAGATGTACATGTAGGCATATATTAATGAACCCAAGAAAAAAAGGTTGTGGTTTTGCCATTAGCTTTCACTGCAGCGGGATGTTTAAAATTGTCAGTATGTATAGCATTTTGCTTTGTGATTTACTTTGACAGTAGGTTATATGTCATGTCACCCACAACATTTAACTCAGTCAAAAATTTGAGAACTCTGACATTAAAATCGTCAATGAAAGTAAGACCAAAAGGTTACATGTGACGTCAACTTCTGAAATATCATCTGAATTCGGTATATGATTGAGTCTGCAACATGACATTTCAACTAATTTACAAGTCAAAATGTGTTAATCAATTTTATTCATCAAAGTGTATTGTGAAATGACTTAAGCAGCCTGTGTATTGTCCCTCAAGTCTCACCAATTATATCTTCATTAATAGACTTATGATGGCGCATTATATGAATACTTGATAGTAAGTTTGATAGTCATTTAAAAATCAAAGAAATATTCCAATGATAGAAGTTCAGATTTCTCAAATTTCGTTTGACGCTTTGGCATACGTCGTTGTGCGTTTTTGTAAGAAAATTACCGTGACATGATACCTCTTTGTCACTGTGCAAAATCAATTTTAATGATACCTTCAGCCACAATCGGTACTACTAACATTTTGCATATGTGACTCTTCTTTAAAAGTTAGGCAAACAGCCACTGGTTCCGCATGAAGCTGTAAACCTCCTTTCATAACATCACTTAGCCCCTGGCTCATATAACAAGGAATCTCCTCAATGTTTTGTCATTTTTGTCTTGAAAGGAAATTTGTCACTTGTCAAGCAAAGGAAAAAGAGTCCTTAAATCACCAAACTAGAGCCATAAATAACATATTAACATCCTAGAGGCACCAAAACAACATTTCATATTATTTATTATTTCAGAGTTTCTTGAATGTTGGTAAGGAATATGACCAGTGTGTCATTTTCGCGTATGTTTTATCCTACACAAGCAATTTGTAAGATGAGATAACTTTCAGATATTGCAAATAAAGAAACCAAACTGTCAAACTTTCATACATACATAAAACTGCTCTGAAATTCAGAAATACGTTCTACATAAAGGTGTCAGTTACGTATTCAATATTCACAGTATATTTTCCGATGTTTGATTTATAATCAAACATATTAACATCTACACCTCTTAATCATATTTCATATATATCTTGACGTTTATGTTTGAAGAAGCATCTACCATCTATAATTGAATTTATTTGCCTCCTGTTTATTTGTGTATTACCAGAGATTTTAGATATTCAAGTGCATAATTTACAAAGAATTATTATGACCTACCACTGGAGTGTTTAGATTAAGATGGCCTTAACTGATACAAAAATTATTTTCCTGCAATACTAAAAGCATTTATATTATACATTGTGTCGTTTGATCTCGAATGTCAGAAGAATTCAAAGATGATTTAGGTCACACATGTCTCGATGTTGTGAGAACTTAGATCATATTTTTGCTTTGACAATACAGAAAATAAAATTTACACTTAATTAAAAGATCCAGGCTACCAACAGCTTTGAACATCAGAGGGACATCTTGATAAAACCATCAATACTTTCCTATGATACTTGCCCAAAGAGATGATTTCATTATCAGCCGTCAATGTCATACGTTGTCAAGATTTGTGAATCGTTGCACTAAAAGTTGTGTGATTCATTAGTTTACTGTCACTTTTTTATCTTGTGATCTACATTTTTGATGACAGAAACAATTTGATTACATGTATTTCTCCACAAAATAGCTTCATTCATCCTATTTCGAATATAAGCCAGACTATGACACAAATTTAACCTTTTCGTATAAAGAAATTATTTGTATTCAATTTCGTATTTCATATGAATGAGGTTTAGCAATTTCTTATTTGATGTTATCTGAAAATATGCATGGGAGATATTCAATAACTACTGACTGTATTTTATCACGTATCTGACTAAAGGCAAGTTTAAGTGTCTTAAACGAATTCACTTCTTTTCCCTAAATGTGTATATTTGCAGGAGCAGTTAACATTGGTTGCCTAGTTTTCGATAAAAGTCTTGTGATTCATTAGTTAACTGTCATTTTTTTATCCTGTGACCCACATTTGTGATCACAAAAATAAATTGATTATTTCTTAGGGAAGCAAAATTCCAATCATAATCTCAACAGAGTTGTACAAACTTATCATTTCAAAACAATTAATTTAAGTGACAATTTGAGCACATCTGCATTCGTTTAATGATGAAAAGCATTACAACATATATTTATCTTCGTTTTCTCTCTCATCAATTGTTTGTTGACCTCTTGCTTTCTTATAAATGATTATACAAAATATTGTCTACATACATCATACACATTCCTTTCAAATTATAAAGCAGGCATTTGTAAACTTTCAACAAGAAACAATGAAATAGTCATTATTTGTTCTACTTGTTTAGTTTATATTCCATCAATACCTATGTCATGTACTATATCATGATCGTATACTGTACAGGTCATTTATAAGCCATGGCTTAGATCGGATTCTCATACTAAATATTTCTACACATTTTATAAATTTCTGAACTCATGAAAAAAACAAAACGAAATCGAAACTCGCTTTTTTGCAGGCTGATAAGCAGTCATACATGTATATAATTACATCATTTTTCTATTGAACACATTTGTTTAATCTTTCAGTTGTACACTTACGTTTCAAAAATTTCACATAATGTATCAAGTATTTTACAAACACAATTAATAGTTTTATATATAAGGCATCAAGTGTTTTGATACACCTTATGTTAGTCCTCTTATACGACTAAATCAGCCTCATAAAAACAATAGATTCACTGATTGCTTAGAATGTGTGTTCCGTCTTAACTTCTACATATGATCTGCTTTTCAATTTACTTTTTAAGTAAGATATAATTTAAGCAAAGCCTTAAAGGGGCATTAGCACGTTTAAGGGGAAATATAAGGTGATGATAAAATGATGCAGTAATAAATCAGATATATAACGTGAAAATCAGCCATGCGATTCTTTTATCTTATACAAAATGATTTAAAGGTGTTCACACAAAAATTACCTCCAATGGAGTTTATGAGATTCTTATAGTTTGTTCTCTGACAATGGTGATTGTGAAATGAGATTTTTGATATGGTTTCAAAAGGCATGTTATGATAAGGAAACTATTGTGTACTAATATAAAGCATTTACAGAAGTTGAAGTTATTCATTAATGAATTGTTTGAATTATTTAAATAATTCCCAGTATACCTGTCCAGTCACTTGTCATGTATATATTTTATAGCTTATTTGTATTGCTTCTATTCTCATGAACAACCGTTTGATGGTTGAGAAATAAAACTTTCTGACTGTCTGTCTGTATGACACTATGAAAATTATGCATTTAGCAGTAACGTACAGTTATCAGTGAAAAATCAAAAATATAAAATGTTCAAATACGTGCTACTGCCTATTTAAGATACTTTCAAATGATTTATATGTACATGTAGTTGTCAAAAATATAAGGTAGCTTATACTTAGCATAGGAATAGTTTTAGCACCAGAGAATTATAATGATTCTCATATGGAAAATTTTTCACGACAAAAGCAGCATCCACTTCGTATTCTATTTGCGCCTGGCACTGATATTTGCTAGAGTGCACATCTGTTATGAAGCTAATAATTGTGCCGAAGTCCTCCTTAAAAGAAGAGTGAAGAGGCACTTAGAACTATTGTGTGCCAAGATTTTATATGAACGATCCATTTATAGCTTTTATTTGTCTGTATGTGAACAATGAGAAATACTGAAAGAAATCATTTATTAACGCATCTCGTCATTATTTATGTGCCAGTAGGTCCTCCTTATGTATGTATAGTGATTTGAAACATCGTTTATCTTCTATCGTTCTATCTTAACTATCTTCTATCTTTATCTTCTTTTGAAGTACATATCATTAACTTATGAAGCTTGATTTAGAAGCGTGGAAATTAAAAATCCCTCCCCCAATACACTTCAATTTCACAGGTCATATTGGTTATGTAAATTAAGTTAAAAGTTCGATTCAATTCAAGTTGATCCACATGGTTCATTGAACCACTCAATTGATGTTTTTGATGACAGTTAAAGCTCATAGTTTTCTAGAGCAAATGCATTTGTCTTGAAGTGGATTTTAATTGGAAAAATATACTGATATCAACAAATAAGCTTACATAAAATACGCCTGAGGTGAATATATAATGAACTATACTGCTCTCTTAAAATTACAAACGTAAAATGAGTATTTCAAAAAGGTGCTTTCACTATACCCATTTCTGCACTGATAGAACTTAAACGTTTGATACTGATGCAGTAATCGTTTTTTAAACAAGACCTAGCTCTTTACTGAGTTCAAACGGATTCATATTGCGTGTGGAAACCTCAGAAATTGTCTTCAATACATATTTACAAATATCCTCTACCCCTATCTTTCCTATCTTTGTCAACATAAAGTGGATCTTAATTTTAGAAAAGCAACCAATACAGACAGACAGTCAGACAGACAGACAGATTTATTTCGTAGAGTGGCCATGAGGCCAATAGTACAAATGCCGGTTTCCGTATGTAACACCAGAGCGCTGTCATGATTAATACATCAATCTGAGCATTATACAATATGTAATTTGTCGACGAATAAAGCTAGGCGTAGGATAATGTTAGCATTTTTTGTTTCAGATGCAAGTAGCTTGACAAACTTTGTTAATCTGGGATTTACACAGTAATATTGAGGGATATATCTACTGCGTAGATTAGAATATAAAGGACATTGTAATACTACATGGTATTCGTCTTCAATAGCGTTGACGCAATAAGAGTAGGAGCTTGATCTGTATTGTCATCATTTGATCTCCTATATGATTGAACTTTCAATTTACTAACTCCACATCTGTATTTGGAGAGGGAAGTTGCATTGATGCTAATACTTTTAAATACTTTTCATGGACAATATCATTTTAAAATAAATAACGAATATGTAATTTTATTTGCTTTTAGTTGAAACTTCAAAGACGAATCTATTTCCTATTGTTATTTCAAAAGATCTTCATATAAACCCACCAATAGTCCTTATCTTTTGTGAAATAAATGGAGTTTTCGCAATCTTTAACTGATACCAAAATACTGTATAACCGTAACTATACATTTAGCAACATCATTATTGGATACTCTTCACACTAGCTTTTTAGATAAGCCTGACCTTATTTTTCATAATAAAGAGTTAGCGAGTTCAAGCAGTAGCTGTTAGCGATTTGACCTTTAAAATGATGAAAATAACATTACAAAATGTATAAGTAGATCTTTTCAGACTCTTATCAGTCTCTCGGCGCTAAATAGACTTACAGTGCTAAAGAACAGACATCAAAACTTATAAAGCCAACATCCAAATATTTAAACACTTGTTACTTAGATTATTTGACAATGTTTAATTTAACTCTATTACATTCATTACTAAAAACTTATGAACTTTTGAAACACTTGAGACAAGGTTTCGAGAAATTTGCTACCAGATGATACTGAAATAGACTCGTGTTTCAGATCAGGCTAGACATAAGATGATAAGACATGAGCAATATGTCACACAGTGAAGCCACTAAAACAGTGCAGACAGTTTTGCGCTGAGAAAGAAAAAAGAAACTTAAGAATGGGGAGCAATATACAGCTGCATACAAAACTACAACTGCTTTTTGAAAGTTATTAAAAAAGCCTACTCTGAACTCTTAATAAACTTATTTTCGATAAGAAATGGAAGTTGTAACAAAGCAATTAAGACACACTTATGAGCTGCAATCTTAATTATATAAATTAAACATTGCGAATATGTATTTAATCACAGAATTTTCTATACATATTACCAACTGTGAGATTTGAAGATATTTTACACGATAAGAATATTAATCTCGTATAATTTGCAAAATTGGAAATTGACACATTATTCTAAAATTAATGCGTATTTTGAACAAATTTCGAACAACCCCTTTACTTAAATGCAACCATTGATTTTAACACATCGTTCAAAAGAAGGACACTTTAGGCTTTAAATTGAATGCTTTATTGAAGAAGTTGGCCAAATACATTAAAAGTTGCCTGAAAGTTTGATGCTAAATTGGTGATTTTAAAAATGTGTTTATATATAATTCTGTTTTAATTATCTCATTGGAATTTTTTTCAGCACAGACGTTTCTGGTTGTCAGGCAACTGTTCAACGTTGCAAGGCCAGTAGTGTCAGTGAATGAATGTTTTATGTGCTCTTTGTTGACTTTGCTAAGGCATTTGACTCTGTACAGAGAGATAAACTATGGAAACTTTTAGGATCTCATGGCCTTAGCACAAAAATGAATAAACTATTGGGCAGCATTTATGAGAATGTAAAGGTATGTGTGCGAAATAATAATGATATTTCAGAGACTTTTATTAGTCAACTAGGAGTGAGGCAAGGGTGCATTTTAAGCCCATTTCTGTTTACCTTTTTCATAAATGAATTAGCAGCTCAAATCAATTCCAACTGTACACATGGCATTCAACTACATCCTGATATTACCCAAATATTTTTATTATTGTTTGCAGATGACATTATCCTTTTCTCATCAACAATCAAAGGATTACAGAGCCAAATTAATGAACTTAGCTGTTATTGTGACAAATGGAAATTATCAGTGAATATGAATAAAACAAAGATCCTTGTATTCAAAAATGGAAGCCAGCTATCAGGTAATGAAAAATGGTATTTTAGAGAAGAAAAAATTGAAACTACAGGTTACTACAAATATCTTGGTGTTCATTTCAGCAGAAATCTCTCATGGCATAGGCATTCAAACCAAGCTGCTATACAAGCAAAGAAAGTGTACATATGTATATATAAGAATCTTAAGACCTTAGGGAATATTTCATACCATTCATTTTTTAAAATATTTGATTTAAAGATACTCCCAATTTTGCTGTATGGGGCAGAGATATGGGGTTTACAACACTTTGATGTTATAGAAAAGATTCATTTATATGTCTGTAAAAAGTATTTAGGTGTGAAAATAAACACATCTAGCCTAATGGTATATGGCGAATGTGGAAGATTTCCTATTTATGTACATTCAAATGTTCAAGTTATTAAATATTGGCTTAGACTTATTGAGATGCCTTCATACAGATTACCAAAAAAGGTTTACGACATGATGATAGTTTATGACAACAATGGTAAGAGAAATTGGGTGACAGGTATTAGAGAACTTCTTTTTAAATGTGGTCTTGGTAACATTTGGAACAAACAAAATGTGTACTCAAAAGCAATTTTTATATCTTCATTAAAGCAGCGTTTGAAAGATATCTATTTGCAGACATGGACAGCATCGATGACTCTAACAAATAAATGCTTCTATTATAGAATGATTAAATCTGAAATAATTATTGAGGATTATTTAACAAAAATTAGTGTTAAAAAATTCCGAATTGCCCTTTCACGTTTCAGGTGTTCCTCACATGACCTATGTATTGAGACGGGACGCTATGTAAATATATCCCGTGAAGAAAGAAAATGTTATCTTTGTCACTTAAATTTAATAGAAGATGAATACCATTGTTTACTTGTGTGTCCTGTTTATTTGCATCTTAGGGAAAAATACTTGAAAGCATATTATTTCAGATATCCTAATATAAATAAATTCGTTGCATTGTTGTCAAGTTCAAATAGTAATATTGTTCAGAATGTTTCTATGTATATATTCTATGCCTCTTTATATAGACATACTATTATGAATATTTAGATTAAAATGAATTGTATTCATGTTTATAGAAATGCTGGTATTATATGGTATGATGACTTTTGTTTTTAATGATTTAACATTCCAATCATTGTACAGGTATGTAAATAATGTATTTAACAAATGTACTACAGGCCTGTGGCCTTTAAGTATTGAATAAAGATTGATTGAGATTGAATGAATGTCGGAAGTTTGCAAATACCATGTACAACTGTGAATCTTTATCTTGTCTTTCCTGCTTGCAGGTATTTCATCGAAAATTAGAGATAAGGAACAGAGCGAAGTTTTTTTGGAAGTTTTATTTGTTTAAATGTCTGCTGTTAATAGTGGTTTATGCAAAACAGATTTTTTGAAAGAGAAAGACAACATTGTTAACGTAGTCTTCGATAATTACAGAAAAATGTCTCTTTGCATTTTAGTATTGGATGTGGACCTTTTCGTAGAATTACCAATATGTATGTTTGCTTAACACTTCTTGTTTTTAATCACATTCCCAATCTCATGTATATCTATACACATTTATACTTTATTCTTTAGTAAATGGCATGTAGACTCCTATTTCAGAATCTTACAATTCAATAACATTTTAAGAGAGATGTATTGCATAGCTTCGATTATCCTTGATACGATCATTTCAGGACTGATACCACTAAAATCTAGTCAGTGTTTTTTTTTAGAATATATGGTAATTACTTTACTTGTATTCATTAACGTTGTGAACTACAGAAAAGTTCATTCAAAAAAGTAGTTTCTGTACTTATGTAAAGAAGCGAATCATTGTCGTAAAAACGGTATAATATTTTTGTCCAAAAATACTAAAACATTCTCATTATAACGGAAATTTTAAAATATGGGTTCAGCTACTGGTCCGTTTTAGCCATAAGCTGAACGATGTAGCAGTATGATTGTACGTCTACCAGTAGAACAAGTAGTAGTACTAGTAGTAGCAGAGGAAGGAGAATGGCATTTATCGAATTTGTACTTTTGGTCTTATGTTTAGCTAGCTATATAGAGTGAGTTATTTGTTATTATTGGCGGTATTGCTCTGATCTTTGATGTCAGACAGCAAAGCAATCGCTGAACTGCTGAATTGCTGAACCAAATATAGAGAGTTGGAAGACGTGACACCATAACATGAGAGACAATCAGACGAATTCTAAACTAATAACAAAATTTACACATCGTCTCTCAAATAGTATTACAAATAGAAAAAAGAATCAATATCCATTGATTGATGACAGTGGAGCCACTCAATGGATAACTTAATATACAATCCAATTCATTTGATCCTTCTCTTGTGTGTTTAAAGTATTTCCATAGATGATAGTATACGATATATGATCAAAGTCTGAACCCGTAATAGGCTGACAAACACACCAGTCTGTGAGACTTACGAGGCTTATCCTATTACATACACCAATATATGGAATGGTATGTGATGAATTGAGGTACACACTGATTTAAAACCGAAAACATACATAAAAGCTAGTTCTATCATAAACTACACATTCGACCATTAAGTTTACAGCTTTAAGTTGAATTTTGATAAATAAATGGAAGGAGTTGAATCACATAAAATGTTCATTAACATTAAGGTAACATGGGCTTTATGTTCAACTAAATATACATTATGTTACATGGTTTCTTCAATTACCTAAAGTTTTCATTCTTATTGAATATATTCATGCCAAACACACAGTCAAGTAGTTTTCGAAAACATAAAGATTGTTTTGTCTTTCTCGAAATTTAATTTCATTTAATAAAGCAACATTGATTTGCAGAAAGAAAAGAAGAAATATTTACAAATGTCAAGGAAGGAAAGTTTTCTACACGTTTTTGCTTTGGTTCTCTTAGCTTTAAAAATGACAGACCTAACTTACGAATACTTTTATGT
The DNA here is from genome assembly GCA_916613615.1 of Steromphala cineraria. Classification (NCBI taxonomy): domain Eukaryota; kingdom Metazoa; phylum Mollusca; class Gastropoda; order Trochida; family Trochidae; genus Steromphala; species Steromphala cineraria. The sequence goes on from OU744726.1 coordinate 40,448,808, forward strand.
ACATTTATTAATTAACTATCAATGATATGACACTTATACAATTTATAGGGCCTGCGCTATACGAATCCACAACTGGGCCAATACAAGAAAAATGAGCCAATACGAGCATAACAGGGCCAATACAGCAGACCTTGGACCTGTAACTGGACCAATACGGAAAAACTTAATTAATAACATTATAGTATAGCGACATGTATGCTTTCGCCCGCTCTTGTTCTTTCTCTGCTTTTTCGCATCAATAATGTCAATAATGTCAATAATCTCAATCGCTTTGGAAATGTGTATCGTTTCTTTCAAAGTACTCGAAAAAGAATGATGTTAAGTGTTTGCATTTGAGACTAAAGAATTACGATTATTTAAGATACATAAATGTAGGAATATAAATGTATAACATGATATATCCGGACCAGGCGCCTGTAGATGAGGTTTTAATTGAGAACAATGCAAGATCATAACAAAGCAAATTATCATGAGACTCAATATCAAATACACGTTTAGTATCTATCTGACAGCGGTATACTCTTCGAACCAACTGTAATACCCAATCAAACTTACTTTGTATTGCTATTGAAATAACGATCATATTCATAATATGAAATAAGTTTAGATGCTTATGATGAAGTGTTTCTACAGATGTTTGGTGCTATGGCAATAAAATGCCAACATAGAATATCCTTGATAAGTAAAGTTTCTATATGATGTCTTTTCACAGTGTTAGATTATATTTGATACCTCAAGTTTTCATAACATCTTTGTCTTTAAATGGTTACTTTTTTTCAAAAATCGGTAAAATAATGTTTTTTGTTTTTGCTAAGCATGTAATTGTTTGTGTTAATAATTGTTAATGTTCTGCTACTTAATCTGGTCCTAACTTAGTAAATACCTCAGTTGACTGCTGTATCGATGATGAATATTGTTGTATGATATTTCGTTTCAATGATTGTAAATTCATGGGTTATTTTGATGCAAGTCACCTGAAGTATCTTGGTTAAAGCGTATGTCACTGTGTCACACACAGTGATGTATAATGGTCCTAAAGGTTGAGATTGACGTCAGTGTTGTCCATAAATGTGCGTGTCTATAACACTAATAAAAGTCTCAAGTGGCAGCAATGAAATTTAGATTTGATTATGGGTAGAATTTGATATGATGGAACTTGAAAACGAGATATGTAAAACATAACCTATCACTTTAAAATCAAATAAAATGATTTATGTATCAACTCAGATATATGACTATTTATATTTTGGGATTTAATTTATCAACTGATAAGAAATCGATTAAAAGGATAATTATTTAGTCACGTTGGTGGATGTTAGAAATGAAAACGATGTTTTATATGAGTTTTTTACAAGGTGTTTCCCTTCCCCCAAAAAGCCAGTGTACAATTTTCAAAAATAAAAAACGTTCACCGGAAACTATCAGATAAACATGCAACATTTCTGGTACAGAATATCAAGACAGAGTATACATAAGACAGAGTATTGGCAGGAAGGACATGAAAGAGAGTGTTTGGATTTTCTTTTTTTGTTAAATAAATACCCCTTATCATGATACCAATATGGTAATGGCTAAGCACTTCTTTCCCAAAAAAATTTCATGGTTGAAATCGAGGATTTTCTTTGCAGACGAAAACATAAATGTCTCACATTAAAATATTATGTTCAAGATTGGACAAACTTAGACATTGTCTCTCTCTTCCTTTCTCTGTAAAATCGGCAGATACTTTCAAGCATGAAAGTCTAAGAATACCTCAATGAATCGCAAGGTGACAGGTGCCAGTTTTTACACACAAATAGCATCAATAATCCCCTCGAGTAGATAGACTGACAGTTCATAGCATGTAAGCTAAACTGAGGCAATCTGATAAAGTCTGGAGTGGGATGTTATGACGTCAATTCTGAAAGAGTATTTGGTTCTTATATAAGACGTCCTCGATCAAATTTATATATACAATGTAGTGATGAAATTAGAAAACTGCACTTTGTTTTTCGAAAGCTTGTTTTGTCAAATTGTCATTTTTATTTTAATATCCAATTCCAGTTTGTTTTTTCTGTGTAGTTTTACAAGTAATGTCCTCTCCGCATCATGTCAAGCTTGAATAGAATTGAATAACGTTCAGCAGAATCAATATCTATTCGAAACTTTCTGCATATGTGCTCTATATCAACATATGAACTGAAATGTAAACCAGCAAATATTTATCTATATTCAAATTTGTATAATTATATTAAAAAAATACTTGATAATGTAGGTTTATCATTAAAACGCGATAAAGCAAAGATATTTGATTACATTTTGATTGTTTGCAATCTTTAACTGACTTCCCTTGTCTGAATCAAATGATTCACATTTATCAAAAATGGAAAGTAGTCTGAATATAAACCAAAGAAATATCAATTGAAAGTTATTTACAATGTTTTATATGTCATGACACCATTATCAAACTGTCATTATTTTCAGAACAATGAAATTATGTTGGGAATATTGGTTCAGTAAAACATGAAATTGTTCACTCATGGATACATACAGCATACACTGCACGCCATAAAAGGCTTGACACTGCGCAGGTGTTTTTAAAACAGAGGTATAATTATTATCTAACCTGAGCAACATGCAGCTGATGCTTGTAAGGCCCTTTATGTTGATGGCCTAATGCACTCTTTTATTAGCTTAGTTATACAACGGGTTGTGTTTAAAAGCAAAACGTAACGTTATTTCAAAATGTCTCATATATAACACATCATTTGGCTCTTGAAGTTATTCCTGGGGTCATTCATCATAAGATTATATACATGGAGATCAAAACAAAATATATTATATATGACATACAAATGTCCATGATCTTATTGAAGACTTCCCTGTTCACTAACATGACTTGTAATTCAACTGCTCAATTATCAAATTCAATGTTTTTTCGAAAATTACCCTTTTGTAATTCCCTTCTTTTTGCTCAAGCAAAAGGACAATAACTACTTTAATCAATTATATTATTTATATTCATTATCTTAATCCATGGACTAATGGAAAATATATCCTGACGTAAACTCTATTTTTTTTTAGTTTTTGATATGCAGTGTAACAATCAGGCGCACACAACCTACTGGACTTTCTTTTAATCAGATTGTTTACAACTACACAAACAATTCCTCTTCAAATCAGTTTATTTACAATCAATAGGTTAGATACTTGTTGTTGTTTACTTATGTTCTAAAAAGCAATACCAAAGACATTTTATTCAATTTAAATGGATCTAATCAGCCGTTTACAAATGACAAAAATCGATAATCGAAACACGAATATCCTCATATTAATCCTGTACCTGATTTGTTTGTGATTTATCGTAAACGTTAAAAATAATCAAAACACTGCCTTTAGAAATAGTTGTCCAAAGAATATATGACTACATTTGGAATGTCAGTGACGCCTTGAGACTTTCAATGTCAAGAGATTTGTTTGCGCTCAATTATAGATACTCATGTGGTCCATATATATATACCTTTACGTCTGTCACCAATATTTGATAAAGTGCACATCTGTTATGAAGCTTATTATATTCGCAAAAACTATCCCCAAAAGAATCCAAATAGAGTGAAGAGGCTCTTGAAGCTCTTGTGTTCCAAGTTTCATATGGATGATCCACTTATAACATTTCCCTGTCTGTACGTGAACAATATTGATCACTGAAAATCTTTTTCCGTATCGTTACAAAATTGATTTTGCAATTTTGACCATAGGGCGTCATTTCAAATCTGTAAATCTTTAATTATGCCGGAAGTACATATATTATAAAGAACTTTGGCTGGACTTTTAGCGAGGCATAAGACCAGGATTTACAAAACAATCGAAAACACTGCGAATTTGCCCATGACCTTTATTGTTGGTACAATCAGGATCATTTACATCTTTATATTTACAATTCAATTTTACATGTTATTTGATAATTAAATTACAGAGAACTTCAAACTCCTTTGCATCTAAGTACAGTATACATAAACATTATACATACATACCCCCTGCTGTTCAATTAATTAGGTCGTTGATTGCATTTATTACATAGATAAAACACTACATGTTGTAAGTGCTGTTGTCATAAGATCACTTTCATATTATTTTGATTTTTTTTAACCTGACTGTTTTATTGATTTTTGATTACATCAAATCAAATAACTGGTATCAACCCTGAAACATACTAAGAACGTCTTTACTGAATACCTCATATGAATTTCCTTTTTCTCTCAACCACAAACATACCCTGAGATTGATTAATTCTGTTGCAATATATCTTAAAAAATAATTTAAAATATACAAAACGATAACGGTGCATTTCATTGTTTACTCTAAACTCCTTCTCGCACTTAAAGACTTAACATGTGCATTACATATTTTTCTCTAAACGCATATTCGAACTGATTGAAAAATAGGTCTTTTAATATTTGATATTGCTGCAGCGTTTGTTATTCAGATAACACTCTTTATTACCCATATGGTTGAAAATAAGTAGTGACATATTTTCAAAAGGAGCCCATGTGCACATATCACTTTTGCCTAGCAACGATTGTTGTAGCGCGACTCCCTGTATATTTACGTCTGTGACGTCATAAAACCAATTATCTGAAGTCGAGACTTGTCTTTACTAATCTAAAAAGCTATTTATTTGAAGATAGATCTAAACATTCGCATTCACGTTTTTCTTTGGTTTCGTCCCTTTCAGTTTTCACTTCACTTCTCATTTTCTTCAAACTAAATGCAAAGAGAACATAGCAGCAGATAGGGAGAGAGAACACCGCTCTTTATTTTGTAACGTGAAACACCATATTTACGTTTACTCTTTTAATATGTGATATTGGTTAGTGTCTATCTTGCATATCATACTTGACAATGTGATGGCATTTATTTGAGATGTTGTGTTCACTCTTTTCCTCTTGCACTCTCTTGAACGATTTACCATTTGCAGATAGTATGACGGAGTAGTAGTAGTAGTACAAGTAGTAGTAGAAGTAGCAGTAGGCGGTCGCAGTAGTCAAGTTAAAGTGTTCCATTGTTTCGTGGTGTAAACATTTGTATTTTTTTCTTTTTTCATTATCTTTACTGAGGTTTACTGTAGGTAGTCGGTTATTTCTTATCATAAGCCATGTTGATCTGGTCTTTGATGTGACATGACAAAATTATTATAAACATCAGGATTTATTTGGTATATATTTGCTTTATCAAAATGATAGTTAAAGTATAAGACGTGACACTGAAATATATGAGCTTGTTCAACAATTGTTTAATTAATATCCAAGTTTATTTATCATACCAGACACATCATTGTACATAGGAAAAGGAACAAATATCCATTAATTCATGACACAGTGGAAAACTAAACGTGATAACGAGATAAAGTCATATGTTAACTATAGTGCCTGCTTTCAGTATTTACATTAATGATTTTATGATACGTCTGATCGAAGCAGAGACCCTTAACTGGCTGACAAACAAACCAGTCTGGAACAATTGCGAGGTCTTTTTTATCGGATTTGGTAATTACATAGTATGGTACATGATCAAATTAGGTATATAAAGATTAAGATGCAAACATACAGATGGCGTGTGCTATCAAAACCACACTTAATCACACAGTTTTGGCCTTTTGTTTACATTATTGTTGATTAAATATTTCAAAGGATTGGTTTCCATGTTCAATGATTAGAGATTCCATACTGCAGTTCTACGTCCTTTACAAAAGAATTATGTTACGTTCATATATATAGCAAGAGCAAAAGGGAAAGATGAATAAAATACGATTACTCAAACAATAATTATAATCAATGACTGTAAGAAAATTTTCCTATCTGATAAACTAAGTCCTATAATGTGCGTATATAAGATTAATCTCATTCGACAAAACAGTAATCCTTAAAAGGAAACCCTACGAATAATGAGACTTTCAATCAAAGCTTATACATGCATGGCTGAAAATCTATCAGACAGCCCAATATTCTTGGCACCATTTATTACACGCTATCTAGTCATGTGAAAATCTTATAATTTCTATTAGGCTGAGCATTAATTTAAGAAAATCTACCACTACTACTATTTCAATAAATCTATTGCACTTTTGATGATGAAATGATCACGCCAAGGAGTTATCACTTTGAAGGTATATAATATTATTCATTAGATTTATTGCTTCAAAATCAAGAAAGGACGTTGAATATCAATGTACCAAGGCAAGTAAAGATTAATCTAAGAATTGGTCCTTCAATATTTCAAGATGAAACACTAACAAGATCTGAACGATAATTAAGAATCATATACTCATATTTTGTCATTACTGGCTCCAAAATAACTAACGAGACGACTGTCGATATTTTCTGTCACCTGACGTCATATGACGTCAGTATTACGTCACGTAATTTGGTCAGCGCAAGATCTTATGACACATATGTGTAATAACATGGTAGATAGAGATATTTTCAATGGGAGAGTCATAAAAAGGAAATTTATTAGATAATTAAGAGACAAGAACTAATTAATGTCATGTTTTGTCATTACTGGAACCGAAATAGCTAACGAGAGGACAGTCGATATTTCTGTCACCTTATCGACCTCCCTAATCAAATGTATTTGCTTTATTAACTTGTAGGTATATGACATCTTCAGTGATTCATTAATTTCCGCTTCTAAGCTACTCAGTGTGCAAGACAGGGAGACAGAGTTGCTCCGGTCTAATTGCATTGCTTATTGTAGTTGGTTGTGCAAGTCCTTATAGCCCCGAGTTAACATCAGACTGTGTTGTCCATAGTCCCTTGACCATTTGAAAAACGACTCGTCTGTTACTTCTCAAAGGTCCATTTCTTATCCTATATAAAATCACATGGAGGTCTAGACTAAAGTTATGAAAAAATTTTGTTTGTATTTTTTTTCTATATTTCAGTTTTACATTTGAACCTTCTTAAGATACGACATAGACCTGAGTTCTTACAATGGTACATGAGCGTTATTGATAACTTCTTTCATTATTTATTTGACGAATTTCAATGTACATACGTAAATGTACAATGCTAGTATAATAATCATTGATTTTCGAGCATAATAGAATTATATTTGGTCAATACGTTCCGAACTCATTCTATGTTTGTTTTATATTAAATTATTCATATGTATGTAGCTATAACTAAGAAATGTAATGTAAACATATCATTGCCAAGATGTAATTTATTATATCTTTATCATTGTCTTACTTTTCAATTGAGGAAACGATGGGATTGTTAATCTTTTGGGCATTGCAATTCACCAAGCATACATGACGTTACAGCAATCGAGCGTAACGTAGCCTTTGTTAACCGAATAAATGGCAAGGGAGATAACTTGATACTACGTCGTTGCTTGTTACTAGGGAAGCGCGTGGCCTAGTTTGACAAACCTTAATATAAATATACGACACGTAAGCAGTTTTGGCCAATAGTAAGCCTACATTGTTATGCAAGTCGAGATAAAATTCTGTAACGGTGAGGACACAATTTCTTTACGTTGCTCTCAAAAAGGATAAAAATGAAAAACTAAATGCTGTTAACTAGCATAAGTTATATTTTGTATACATGTATTCAGATATTGCAAAGATTTAAAGCAACATTTCGCAAGATTGTACATCAGTACAAGCACACAAATTTAAAAAAAATTAATCGAATTAATTCTTATATTGACTACACCAAAGTCGAAGCACATCAATGTGCATTTACAGCAAGTTACCGCCAACAACACATATGAAAGATTATTGTAAGGCCATGAATCGATATAATCAAAGGAGTAATATTCTTCTTTAAAGGGTTTTTACTCCCCTGTTTCCGCTACACTGAGCCTTTACTCAGGGTTCCCTGGGAACAATCATGCAAGCAATCTAATCACTTTCTTCTGCTGCTGGTATAGATCGGAAGTGACAGATAATCACAATCAATACTTATAGTGATCGAGGTTCCATCGAAAAGTATGACAATCGTGACGTAGATATCCCTATAAAGGTATACTCAAGATACAATGAAATCATGATGACATGTAACATCTGAATTATGATTGGAGTAGTCCTATCCTGGAAGTAGTTTTTACGTTCCTGTTTGGGCTGGATATTAATGAACATGCAAACTTTCAAATTTTTTGTGAGCTAACAAATCTATGTTACTGATAAATACATGGATAATGTTTTCATCGTCGAGTAAATAAATACCAATTTTGATTCAAAACGACATACTTTTTCTTCTCCCTTTCAAAAGTAACCAGCATGAAAAGCTTGTTTGTAATGGTTAAGAAGAATCTTAGAATAATAATGACAAAAACAGGCCAAAAATGATACGGATTCAGCAATGAAAACGGTGCCGGAAAACTAAAGTTATTTCGAAAGTCTATCAGTCTGCTCCGATTGAACATCAACTCAGGAAAATAAAGATAACTTGCATGAACTGAAATTTTGAAGTTACTTCTTTAATATTCGTTTTTTTCAGAGCTTATTTACTTTGGACAATATGCTTTCGTATGTCAATAGCATTATTGTATGTATTTGGGATTTATTATAATGAAGTAAAACAACAGCACTGATACTATATCCTCGACGATTATTCTAACGAAAACCTTTTCAATGGTGAATCCTTTTTTTTATGAAGATTTATTAGTATATTTTACCATGGTTAGCTCATAAACATACCACCACGACAAGACAATTTGCACTGTGATATCAACCGTTATAGCAACAGCTACATGTTTCAATATTGATTACTTAATGTATAAGACTTCCAGTATTTGGTCATTCAGAGGGTTTGAGTAAGACTGTTGCCCACTCATCGAAATTCACACTTTAAGGATATGAACTTTGGTCTAAATGGTTTTACTTAAATATTCATCAATCAATTTTAGGTGAGGTGAGGTGATGTAGGATTATCGTCGCTTTCACGAGTAATTCACTTGTATCACGGATGCTAGTATTATTGCAGGGAGAACACTATTTTGGCTATGCGTTGCGGTGAAACGTGCGAGCTTTGACTGAAACTAGCGAATCATTGGTACTGCGCAACTATTTGATGCGAAGAGTCAATTTAAAGCAATGTTTCATTTAAGTCAAAGAACCTAATGTTCGAACCTTTGCTAATGTCAGGTTAAATTTACTTTTAATTTCATTACTAACTGCATAACCTTTAGTGATGTTTGATACATACATGTACCAATACGTTATGATGTGTAACATTGTGTCAATAAACTAATGAAACAGAATTAACAATTATCAAGTCACATAAGTGTTATCTATCAATTGATAATCTCTAAATCCTAACACAATAGCTTAGATTTGGAAAATTTAACGTTTCATTTCACAGTTCCCGATAAAGGAGCAGACTGTTTTCCAAACCCCAGGGAAAGGCGTTGAGCACGACATTTACACATGTATCATATAACTATTTCTATTTGAGTTGAATCTATATGACTGTTAATGTCATTTCATCTTCTTCATTTAAGACAGCGAAAAGTACCTGAACGAACTCTTGCTGACCTTTATGTCGCCCGTTAAAGTAAGATGAAAAGGTCACGTTTGACGTCAACTACATTTACTAAATTAGATATATGACAGATGCTTCTATCGTTTCAACTAGATTACAAATCAAAATGTTTCAATTGGTTAACTATCTTCCATTGTGGAAATACAACAACGTGTCTATCATCCATCCTCCACTCACCATTTGTTGGTTATTTGATTGGTTTGATTTGGTTGGTGTGTTGGTTGGTTGGTTTGATTTGGTTGGTGTGTTGGTTAGTTCGTTGGTTTGAATTGGTTGGTGTGTTGGTTGGTTCGTTGCTTTGATTTGGTTGGTGTGTTGGTTGGTTCGTTGGTTCGATATTTTGGTTGGTGTGTTGGTTGGTTCGTTGGTTTGTTGGTTCGATATTTTGGTTGGTTGGTTGGTTGGTTTGATTTGGTTGGTTTTTTGGTTGATTGACTAGTGCATGACCATTAGGACACATAAGAAGTACTTGATAGCCACCAAAAATCAAAGAAACCTTACAATAACAGAAAGGTTTCAGTTAAAACACCAGGGGAAAAGTCAAAGAGCTGTCTGAAAGTCTCAGAGACATAGCATTTATGTTGCCTCTTTTGAAATGTTCGTTGGAACTAGATTAATTTGCACATGTAAGTCAAATTTCCCCTTTCATATTATCGATTTTTTCATTATTTTATATAAAAGCATTAAATCAGATATATGTGAAGTTGATTGGTACATCAGATAAATTGAAACAACAATGACTAATTCAGACACATCATTGGTAACGCAAGATATGTAAAGCTCTGAAAGGTTACGGTTGAAGTCAATTCTTTACAACAATGTGTACAACGGAAACTTATAACAGGCAATTTGGAAACAGCATAGCATTTAAATTTGGATGGATTTTTTTTAAAAATAAGTTGCCGGCGCCGTGTCACTAGGTTAAGTAAATTGGAGTTATGGTTGTTCAAGTGCAGTCTTTGCAATAAATGAAATAGGTCGCCCTAATAAACTTAAATTCGCTATTATGTTTTTATCATTATTATAACATAAATGTTTTGGATCCAAAACTGACATCCAAAGACGAAATATTGCATAATGTAAAATTTGTACTTTCAAATGCAACAATTTTGCCTTTCAAGTGTATATAAGAGTCTATGGTTATGAATGCTAGTGCTAGTGCTAGTAGACAATATCGGGTAACTTAATCTGTTTATTTCTTTCAATTCTGGCAAGCATACAGCTGTTGTCATTAAACACATACAGTGTATGAAATTGTGATAGATTGTAATATTGTATCAAGTAATGTGAGCATTTCGTTAACTGATTCAAATTCAAACCCACGCATTTGTTTACCAGACTTGTATAGTCAAACTATTTTCCCTTATAATGGTACCTTTAAAATTATACACTGGTCCACGTAGCAGTTTTAGCAATATTTTATATTACAAAAGAAATATCAATATTTTATACACACTTCTTTGTGTAGCGACATAGCACATATTACTTGTATAGCCCTTGAACAAGGTGCTGTTGGTTTAGAAAAAGGCACACAACATTACGAAGTTCTTCAAAATGATGTTTATTTCAATAATCGATTGCACGATTGCTAAAAAATGCATAACGACTACGTTAAGGTCGGTTGAATAATCAACATGCAAATCTTGTGTTTTAATAACAATTTCTTTTAGATGCGATTACAGTTACTTCAGGTGGCAGGCTTTCATCTCCATCAGAAATATGATGTACATTTCCACAGATATCTTATATTTGATGGTTTTTGCATTGTCATCTTACATAAAGTTGTTACAGTGAAACCTACACGTCGATATCATCTTTTAAAGGGGCAGTCGCACGTTTTTAGGGGCAATAAAAGGTACATGTATTGTCAGGAAAATGAAACTTAATGGTTTCAATTGAAAGACACTGTATTTAAACTAAATGAAGCAGTGATAATTCAAATATATAAAGTAAAGTTAAGCCATGCAGTTCCTTATTCTTACACAAAAGAATTAAAGGTGTTCACACAAAATGACCGCCAATGGATTTTATGGTAATCTCTATACTTTGTCCTGGCTATGGATGATTGGCTCGTGTAATGAGATTTTTGATACTGTCAAAATAATACATTAAGCATCAACGTACAATTTTCAGTGAAAACTTTAAAATATAAAATTTGTAAAAAACATGCTACTGCCCCTTTTTTTCTATATACTTTCATAAATAAAGAACCCAAAATTATGTCAAACAATAAACACAAAGTTTGAATTTTATTACCAAAGCAGTTTGAAAAGACAAAATCTTGTGTTAGTCAAATAGGAATAGCGATTAATGTGTAATATGATATTTTATTTAAAAATCAACTACTCTCTCTGTCATATGATCATGATCAAAATATAAAATGTAAAACGTTTCCAATTTGATCTTCAGGGGAGGAGAGATAGAAACTGTTTATTAGGTGGAAACATTCAGATAAATTCTTTTAAAAGACATTTCATTTGGTTTTATGTACTGCACAATATTCTAAAAGTTCTTCTTTATTTTTATACACCAGCGATGTTTGGTGTATATCCTTTTATGCTTGAAAACGATATTCTTATTTCCATAGAATGTCCCATGCCTTTCTTATGTAAATATCCTTGCTAAGTATTGCTTTAATTTGTTTCTGTGAAAACAATGTAATTAGGAACTCCGGAAGTGGTGATTGACATTTGAAAGCATATCATATGCTGGAAACAACCTTGGAAAGGAAAGTTGATTGACATCAAAGACAAGTTTTTAATGTGTCATTTATGTGGCTTATGTAATAATAATTCTCATGTCAAGATATGTTTTCATATATCATGATTTCAATGATTCAAATGCAGTTAATCTAAGTAAAACATCACTTATAAAAGATCCCAGGCATAGCATGTTGATCATTTAATTAACACCAGTTTTATATATTCAGGCCTACTCGTTAATGTCTTTGATATCTGTAAAATTTCCAAAATGAGTACATGAAACCAAGGTACCAGAGCACAATTTGTTTTCTCCCCAAATGCCAATTCAGCGATGCAACCTTACATGGTCTTCTTAAAGTGTTGACAAAGTCTATAAAGTATGTACTGCCTTTAGAAGTAGACACGATACAAGATAAATGATGTTTTTTTCTTGAAGTCGATAGTCATGTGAAGGACAAAGGCTTGGCCGTCAATAATGACCTTGCTGGAATACATATATACTTAATGACGTCTCAAAACAGATGCACTTTCTGGTAATAATGTTTTGTAATGGTCATTTTTCATGGAGATTTTAAAAGTGATTCCTCCTCTAGTATATTTTAAATACGATATTTAACTGAATTTCAAAAGGATTATTCAAGAGTGTCAATCAGTGTAAATCAATTAGTTATATTCGATGACATGTTGTGTATGGAGTGCAAAAGATATTAGATTTTTTTTCTTCTGGTTTTACTGTTGTAATGACTTTGTATTCTTTTGATTCGAGTTAGATGTAAGGCTGTTTGACGAAATTAGATTTAATTCATTATAGTCGGTACAGAAAGAAAAATGAACATACTTGTTCATTATTAAAAGATACAAGCTTTCTATAGCTGAGAACATCAAAGGGACGTCTTGATAAAACCATCAATTCTTTCCCATGATGTAGGCAGATATGATTTAATTACCTTTTTATTAAGAACTGTCACCATCAATTGCAATGTATTGTCGAGATTTGAGAAGAGTAGAACTTATGTGATACATTAAGTTATCATCTTATTCCAGTTATTCCAAATATTTGGTAAAGACCATAGAGTGTTTGTTTCAATTTCAATTCGTTTATTCGGTATATATCATCATGGGTAATCCATACTTATTCCAGTTATTCCAAATTTTTGGTAAAGACCATAGAGTGTTTGTTTCAATTTCAATTCGTTTATTCGGTATAATTCATCATTGGTAATCCATACCACACCAAATCCATATGAAAACAGAATACCTTTAACATGCGTGGCCAATGTCATCTAATGATTTACACAGAAGGTACAATGTAATCCTGTTTTAGATATCTATATATGGGTATGAATAATTACTTTTGAAAAATTGAATAAATCTTTTATGATAATCTACAAAAAGACCTTGCCGACCTCACCGAGAGCAGCATCATTTGTAATATAATACCAAGAACGTATTTACAAAATGTAAGTGCAATCGCACTCATTAGAGAAGATTTCTGGTTAAAGGGGCAGTAGAACGTTTTTTGATAATTCTTTATTCTAATGTTTTTACTGATAATTGTAAGTTAATGCTAAATGTATTATTTTGACAGTGTCAAAAATCTCATTACAAAAAAACAATCATCCATAGTCAGAGGACAAAGAATGAAGATTGACATAAAATCCATTGGCGGCCATTTTGTGTGAACATCTTTAATTCATTTTGTGTAAGAAATATGAATCGCATAGGAATATTTGAATTATTACATTGTCTTTCAATTGGAACCATTAATTTGCATTTCACTGACATCACCTTATATTCCCCCTAAAAACGTGCTACTGCCCCTTTAAGAAATGTTAGGCATGATATACATCTGTCACAATAAGATTGTTATTTCTACATGGGCCTATGGCCTTTATACCGAATAAAATAATTTAAATTAAATTGATTTTATAAATAAGTAAAGGTTGATTATAATCAATAAAATATTCAAATGCCTTATGTTATTGTTAAAGATGGACAGACCACTGTCATTTTTGTCAAAAACTCGTTTGAACATCTAACATATCTGATAAAACTATTATGTGATATAACAATCCGTACACACAAGCCCGACCCCTGCCCATATATATTGATATGTCAAATGGAAGAGAAAATAGTAAAGATCAACAGATGCCATTATTTCATTTGATCAAGTAGCCAATATCGCTGTTGGGAAGAGCATGTGCTCAATGGTCACCCATAAGAAATGAAGCTGCTCTCATGGAGGAGGTGTTTGAAAGAAATTCATATTTGCGGGTACAGTATCATTCAGAACGAGCGAAATGTATTTTACTTTGTTGTTAATTAAGCTAAACAATATTTTTATTGGATTTTTACCTGTGGGTAAATAGGTAAAGGTGTACGTGGACACGAATGCCATTAATGTAGGTGTGACAAAAGGTAAAGTTGTTAATGACACGACATACACTTTATCTTATTTTTTTTTACATACTTAATTAAGATGATGTACATTAAATATCCATATTCTAAGCGTAGTGAAGTTCAATATGCTAATTTTTTTCAACCGTATTAAGTGTATGTTTTGCAATATTGTGCGACCAACCTCGGACCAAAATTTATTAGATAGGAGAAAGTTTGCCAAAACGGCCGAAACGGCGAATTCAGATCAAGTGTGGCAATCTCACAATATGAGTTTCCCAAATATATGCTCGAAAGCAGCTTTTGCCGTGTACGACTCTTTTCCTTTTCTCCGAATCAGGCACTCGTTACCGCCCAAATTGATACCAATCGGACGCAATTGCGGTAAATCATACACACATAATGATGACGTCACCGAAAGCGGAATCGTTAAATGCTATGGCACTTTTGCAGAGGGTATTGTACTTTGGACGTCGAATTAAGTACTTAATTGTTGATTAAAACAGGCAAATATGATTTAAACTTTCGACGAAAATTTTTTCTACCGAGTGATATATTTCTATTCTCAATAGCTAAATTTACCAAGAACAGCATGCAAGTTTGACGAAGGGGCTTAAAAGATTTTAAGTGAAATAGAAAACTCTTTGCTATTATCATAAATGTGTTACTTTTTGCAGTGTGATGATCGGCGGTTTCCGGAAAGTACATTCGGGCACAGGTCACGACCCCGGGACCCCTGCTCGATCACCCAGTGAGTTTAGCAGTATCTTTTGAAGTGTCAACACGTGCCTTTATCGAGTGACGGACCATACCACCGATACGAGGCCTCACGCTGGTACGATAGACTCCAGACAACTATTAACCTGAAGCAAGTGATACATCGGGACTTATCCCGCTGTACCCCAGGGACTTATCCCTGCCCAGGCTCTTGGGAAGTAAGTACTTTCTTGTGAACCCCAGGTTCACAACAGCAGTATCCATGTGTGGTCTCTTAAAGTACACCGAAAATGTATGTGTATTCTTCAATCTATTTGTGGATATAGTTTTTATATGTGTAGCAGTATGTTGTCAAGGGGTTGTGGGATGAACCCGTGGACACTGCCGGGGTGTGAGTGACGACACAAGAATACAAGAGTTTTCAACCTTTTATTACAAGTTAGATCTACTGTACTGTAGATTATCATCATACACTACAAATACTACAACAAATCTACTATACTGTAGATCTAACTTAAATAACATATATAGCCATATAGACAATTCACACAAAACCTATGTACATAATATACTTATTCCAACCATAATTGAAATAACCACAAACAATCTCTACCACAATACAAATATATACACAAGCATGAAATACCACACAATGAAATATAAACTAACCTGAAGAATTATGAAATCCTCCAAACACAAATGAATCCGGCTCCAAGAATAAGAAGATTTCAACGCAGAGATATAATAACAATCTTCTGCTGCAAGAAGTATATGAAGGACACTGTCCAGTCACATAGAGAAACTTATATAGGAAGGAAAGAGTCAGAGAGAACAATAGAGGAGACAGATTGATAGCTTGAGTCTATTGTATATGTGTGCTTGGCTTGTGCAGTGAGTGCAGGGTTAATTAGTAGGCGGCAACAGGTTAGCTTGCTATACTAAAACATAAGAGTTAAAATGTAACTTGCTCAATGAATAAAAACACTATTTTGTATTAAACTAGACTAATTAATATACTATGATATACTAATGCCTTATCTGAGCAAAACTAAACTAAACTAAAATAGCTAACTATGTACACTAAAATATAGACTGCCACATATGTATAACATGCAAATCGTATATTTGTTTTATGTGACACTCTCTTCTAAAAATTGTGTGTAGTTTTACCTTTATTTAGAATTGGTGTTGAATGTTCACTACACTAATTTGTAAATAATAATTTGTAAGAAAGAAACAATTCTTATGTTACAGCGCGTTTATGTGGTTGGTTGCATTGATGTAACTTGCCATATGTTATATCACGCAACATTTTTGCTACTTTTACACAGTTTGTTGTTTTTTTGTTTCTTAACAGTTTCATGCTCTTTACGTAGTGTCATGTCAGTGTGACACTGAGATCTTTACGTGAATCTATTAATGATGCGGAGATTGCGTGTGACTTGATCAATCTGTGTCTAACCTTCAATCCATTTCATTTAACATTAGATGACGTCAAATGATCACCATGACATTTCATCAAAACTATTAATCATTGCAACGTGTTTGGTTGGCTTCAAGTCGTAAAAAATAATAAAGTTTAAAAGTTTGATAACAACGATTTTAGAGATGATAGTTTATTTCGAAATTCTACCAACGACGGTATTATTTCATTATATATTTCCTTCAGTTTCCCTGAAAGATCATTTCGGATCATTTTAGTTATCAATCAATCGAGGATTTGAATTTCTTTGCATTTAGTTATATGACACTATCCTTCCATAGACCCAGAATTTTTACATGTACTCTCTTTGGATATTTGGTATAAAATATATTTCAAATGCGAGATGAACTTCGTTTGTTGAACTTCTTTCACATGATGTTGATGGTTGCTTACTATCAATCACATACATTCAACACAAGCTAAAAGGGACATTTCCATAATCTTTTTCTCCTATGATATCTAAGTATCATATACACCTTTGAAAGGAAAGTGAATTCTATACAGAACGACACAGGAGTAAATGGAATTCAAAAGCAACATCGAAGCAATTTTCCATTTCTATATTTGATTTATTCTGCAATGTTATATCTTACAAAGTCGGCATTCAACATGTCATGAAATTTTATGTTATCATTATGAAAAATTGAAATTGTGTATACATGCCGTAAGCCTTTCTGTTTAAATAGTATTCATGATTTGTGAAACATTATTTAATTGTACCTACAAAAAATACATATACATATTTATATTTAACAATAAACTTTTTTTATTCAGCATATAACGTTTGATAACATTAAGTGCACCTGCTCAAGCCTTTTCTTAACAATAAGGAATTGTTAGCAGAATAAACAAAGGATGTCTGTCTAGATCTTGTATTGAATAATACCATGTTTTTTCAACGAGTGAGGTAGAAAATTTATATACGCACGATTGGCGCAGCCACGAGTGCAAATATTTAACAATTCTAGATTAGATAACATGGCATTTGTCAATAAGTAGATTAGCTAAAAATGCTATCGCCACTGTAGTCATATAGAGGATTTATGTCACTGAAAGTAAAGAGTATCTTACCCTAAATTATATTATATGATAAAGATATTTACATTGTAAGGTATTCTTACAAAGACATTGGTATACATTTACACTGACTTGGTATGGTAATCTTACTAACATTCTCTTTACTTCCAAGTATACAAATACATTTTAAAAACAAACTGAACAGCAGCATTTCAGTTATATTTTCAATCTAATCATATCACTTCTTTTGTTTCAGTTGGGTTAAAGATTGTTAGACCTCTTTAATCATACACATGTATATGTACCTCTCTACAATAAATATATTCAAACACAGCACTGATACACATTTAAAATTGATGGATTTTGAAAAAAAATCTTACAGATGCAAATTAAATTTAATTCAATAGTTAACACAACACTCCAACAATATCTTTCTTTTTACAGGGAAAATGTATACCTGTGTTCTCATAGACAATGTATTTGGTTTTATCAAATGTCAAAATAAATGTGTATGAAATATCTTGATAGCATGATTGATGGCATTTATCAAGTACCTAATAGTCTTCTAAGAATCATGGCAAGCTATCAATGACAAGCGATAAACCTCGAAGTAGATGTTAAAGGAAACATTAACAGAGTGTCAATGTATTGTATTACATTTTATATATCATGAGATACATCATATTTATTTTCTCCTTTTGAAAATAAACAAAGTTAGTGTGCATAAATATAAATCAAAGTTTAGTCCTTGTTTTATGAAGTAGATTATATTTTAAAAGCTGAAAATCAGTTACATTATATCGATACATAGTATTATAATATTCTGATAAATATTACTAATGTCTTTTGAAATGTGAAAACTGATATGTTACAAGTAATATAAAATGCCTACAATATAACCTCATTATTACCTGTTCAGAAAAAAAAAATAAAGCTTTAAACTGTTATGTTTGAAGGCATTGTTTTATAAGGAATATGGGCAATGTTGACATATGATCATTTAATTGGATTAAATTTTTTATTTATGACACCTTTTGAAATACACGATGTTCTATGAATAAGAATCATAGGAAGTGACAGCATTCATTAACTGATAGAAAATATTAAAGGGGCGGAAGCACGTTTTTAGGGGAAATATAAGGTGATATCAGGAAAACGAAAATTAATGGTTCCAATTGAAAGACAATGATTTAAAAAGTGTAATTGTTCGATGAAATCATATCCGGCTGTAGAGAATCGCATTTAATTGGTCTCTGATTTTTGTACACAATCTTTGATTTGTTTCCACAATATATCAGCTATCTGATGATTCTGAGTGCTGTGCAACAAACGTGATGATGTTAAATTAAATACGTTCCTTCCATTTAAAAGGGCAGTAGCACGTTTTTTGATACTTTTATTTTTTAAAATTTTCACTGATAATTGTAAGTTAATGCTATATGTATTACCTTGACAGTGTCAAAAATCTCATTACACAAGCCAATCATCCATAGTCAGAGGACAAAGAATAAAGATGCACATAAAATCCATTGGCGCCAATTTGTGTGAACACATTTAATTCATGTTGTGTAAGAAAAAAGAATCGCATGGCTAAACTTTACGTCATATTTGAATTATTACTGCTTCATTTAGTTTAAATACATTGTCTTTCAATAAGAACCATTGATTTAATTTTCCTTATATCACCTTATATCCCCCCTATAAACGTGCTACTGCCCCTTTAATGTTTCATTGCCATGGCGTTGTTGTTGAGATCTGAATTAATTTCGCAATAAGCATACATTTAACAGGGAATGATGTTGTGCACTTTTCTATTTGCTTCCGTTTTTACTTCTTGGAAATCAACTGTTGGATGATGTACACATCGACAAAATGTAGGTTTTAAAACTCTGATTACACTCGTTACATTCTCGTTTATACATTTTCAAAAATTACAAGTAATCAAATGATTCAATTTAATTCACTTTTAAAGAAATGAAATTGAGATTGAGAATGTTTGAATTTTTTAAGATGGTTTTTAATGTGGCTTGATTAGTTTGCATACCTTTGATGAGAAATATAAATGTCTTATATTTGGATTAAATGCGCTTTTATAGAAATATAAAGGGCACCAGTCCTTCATTGCGCGCGTCAACTTCACCTGTGTTCTATATTCCGACATCTTAACGATTATCAAGGGAGTTCTGCCAAGGACACATGTCATGGAGACACTTGTATCTGTAGCAAACCTGTGAAAATCAATAAAGGAAGAAAGAGAGAATTAATTGGATAACACAGTTATAACCATGTAAAGGGAATATAATTATCCCGTTAAAGGAAATTACATGGATGCTGTATAAAAGCATATTGCTGGATCGTTTCTTCACTAAATCATCCACAGACTTTGTGGCATGTGTGATTTCGAGACTGAATCCCAATGGAGGAGACACACTGAGGTCACAGGAAAACTTACTTTTCAAACTAGAATATGAAACAGCACTATTTAGAAAGGCAATTAACTTACTTCTAAGAAAGGACTAGCAACGTAAACAATTTCATTCAAATGGCGATTAATGACACCAGTGTGTAACCAATTAATACAAGATGTTTTATTTATTAAAACGCTAACGCATAAATATTGAAAATACTTTTATTCGCCAAACTGACAGCTTCAAATAAGATGTTATCAATAAGATAAAATTTCTTAACAATATTATTCAAATATCGAAGGAGAATAGTCAAATTGTTAATTTGACCAGTTTCTACTTTTCATTTTTTTAGGGAATTAAAGCAGACGAACTGAACGTACAGAAATATAACATGCAATTTTACCAAAAACAATGCAAACTCGTTTCTTTACTTCCATGTCCTTCTGAATATAAACCCATAATGCTTTCCTTCCTGAGACTTCCTAACCTATGAGAACGTCTATTATGTAAAGAGCCAAGCTGTTTTTATATGCACAGAAAGTGCAACACACAGATACTTATTTAGGTCATAAAAAATAGAACCCAGATTGGAAACAACCTTCAGGAAGTGAGGCTGATAAACATCAAATAAGTGTTTTTCTGGTGTCAGTTACGTCATTGTGTTGTTCTTGATTACGCGTTAGAAGGGTTTTTTTCAGCTGATGAACCTTGAGTCCAAAAAGTTCAAATGAAATTGTAAATTTATCTCAGTATGGAGTTATCAATTAGCACTTATTGGTATGGTAATGTAAAGTGGAAGATTATGACCAGAGAGAGATTAGTAGAAAACATTTTTATTTTTTAACAGAATCAAGACTTTACAGCGGCATCCCTGTTGTTTGTTTACCTACTTGCCCCTTTATGAACATATAATGTTCAACGAAGATAACACCACTGGAGTCGTTACCTTATCGTGGTATGGTGGTTTGTGGGCATCGGAGACCCCGAGAGCTATGCCAGCTGGAGCTTAAATGCTCCTGGATGGGTCACCCAAGCTGGACAGGTCGATGGTGAGAAGCCAGACCAAATGTGAGTCCTTCTTAAACCAGCTTTCTATCTCTCGCTATGCCTTTCTTTCCGTATTTTACCTCATCCTTTCGATCCATTTCTCCCTGATCTGTGTACTCTGTAATAGTTACTAGCATAGTTAATGGCATGCATCGGATAATGGCAGGGACACTTTGTCCGAGGGGCCTGTACGAGGCGCAACATTAAACCTTACCCTTGGGTGAGATACAAGATTTAAACATTTTGCAACGCATACATTTGATATGGTTTTATTCTAATTGGTTAAACTTACATACTCTTAATGTATTATGTACATTTAATCAGTAGATAGAGGAGTTTGTTGTTGACTTTTTTTCAAGAAGGCTTTTCATTTATATTTTTATCCAAAAATAATTAATCAAAATAATTATTGAACTATAAGTTGATATCTGATTTTTATGCGTTTTATGCTTTTTTAAATAGTGACTCCAGGCATGTAAAGTTAATCTATTCATGATGCGGATCTTGCGTGTGACTTGATCAATCACAGTCTAACCTTTAATGCGATAGCATGTTGAATCTAACATTAGATGATTAAATGATTTGATGACATTTTACCAAACTTATCAATCATGGCTCCGTTGTGGGTTGGCTTCAACTAACAAGAAATTTATCGATTAATAAATAGTTTGATAACAGTGATTTCCTCAATGTAAAATGATAGCTGATTTGCTGATGATTGCAGAAAGTTTATTGATATTTTCAAGAATATTGTGTTACCAAGAACGACTGAACTTAGTGCATATCTTTGCATATAGTTATGTGGTTTAACCAATATTTATTTTAAAAAGAAAGGGATTGGTAAACAGGCTATCAGCCTATCTGAATACCTCTCCCATACATAAATATACATTTTTACAACATATCTTAATTCATCACCATTGAAGATAGAACACTTTAGGATAGATGTTTAAAGATGAGACAGAAAAACGCTTTGTGAGGGTAAAATAAACAGATTTTACAATATTTATGTTGATTTCGTCAGAACGAGAATGATTTCCAAATAAAACAGTTTGTAATTCATAACCATTACTGTAAAAGAAACACTCTGATCGAAAACGAGCAAAATTTGGACAAATAAAGAGAAAGTGAATTGCATCTTCAAAATGGTGACCGCAGGAGCAGCATGACGTATTTTGTAAGAATCGATCGAATTTTATGTCCGTTTAGATCGCTGCAGCCAAGTCTAAATATAATTTACAAGGGATAATTTGATTGTATCTACTTCCAAAGTTTCTGACAATATAATGTACATTACATGTTACCTTTCGATCAAAGTGTTTTTTAAACAAAACAAATGAGTTCATGTTTCTTAATTAATCATCAAGCAGATTCATTACAATACAGAAGATGGTAAGAAGGATTTTTTACATGCTTCTGTTCTACAAAGAGGTACTTGAAGTACGTTTGACGATCTAGATTCATACGTGGATTCAGAGGATAAGTTTAGTGTCACAAATCTGATAAATATTGTAATAAATATGTACAATTGTTCCAAATATAATCACAATAATCAAATATCGGTAAAATAAATGATCCATATAAAGTCTGTAATGTCTTTCTCTGGAGGCGATATTTAAAACTTCTCAAGCAATTAATCATTGGACTAACCTTAGAAATAATATCATCTATATGCGTTTTCCAGTTACAATCACTTTGCAAAGTCAATCCCAGATGTTTATGTGATTCTACTGATTCAATTGGTACTCCATTCATTAAAAGATCGGGCATTACTGTAACTACTTTCTTTCTTGAAAAAATTATAGATTCTGTTTTTTTAGGATTTAAATCTACCTTCCACTTAACATGTTACTTTCTTCTCCCATAACCTTGGAACCATGCTTTTTTAATTTTGAAATCTGATGTTAAAGATGATTTAAATCATTTTGCAAACATCAGTGTTTTTGATACATGTAAATTGTTTTGAAGGTATTTGTCATAGTGATTGACATAAAATGTACATGTACCTCAAATGTGCAAGTCATCTGGATTCAGAATCCAATAATAGATTTGGAATTATAAATATGTTTTGATAACTTTGCCAAACATGTATTCGTTAACAAAGGCTGCTTAGTTTTTGATGTTCAGTAAGAGGTGTTTAATGGTGTCTTACTGTTTGTTTTTATTTTCATTTGTGATTCGATGAAAAAGGAAAAGTTCAGATTTCAGCCATGATACAACCTGTTTACCTATATCTGTAACGCGCCTGCAAAAATAATAAACATGAAATATAATGATGATGATATCAAGAAAAATATAGATCATCATAAAAATGTATTGAGAGAACAGTAAATCAACCAGTACCTGTTCTATGAAGTTCAGGGATTAATTGAGTCCCTTTTCTCATAGAACATCTCTTTGTTTTGATTAAATGTCAACAGAATCCTTACAAAACGTCTTGAAAGCATGACTGATTGACCAAAGGAAGGTCAGCGGGAGGTTAACCAGGTAGGTGATGGTCATGGAACATTCAGTGCAGCCTTTCAATGTCAGTGATAACCTCCACAGTAGAAGTCGAGGGGGTAGTTAGAGAACGGGACCTCCTTTCACAAAGCAACCTTTACTAAGGTTGACCTTATATCCCATACTTTAACATTGCACTATACCTTTTTGCTACCTTAAGAACTTACGATCACCTTAGTGCTTGGTGAAAGGGGGCCCGGTTCTTTATAGCATGAGTGACATTATATTTGACTTTTCTCTTTTAAATATCAAAAGTAAATGTCAAAGTAAGATAAAGTAAATGTGAACATATGAGTAAAAAGTTGCCTATCGCTGCCTATTTGAAATTTTTACATTATTACTATCAAGATTATAAATGTAATTAAAGAATGCATAAAACATAGTATGAGGTATTCTTAGTAAAATTATACTTTTCTTGTTATTTTTTTTACAGGATAACGCAATAGTCTGTTTAAAACTATTATAGTAACACCACCTTTGTAAAGCTTTGAAAGGTTACCTTTGACGTCAATGCTTTATAACTGTTTATAGAATAGACAATGTGAATATTTAAACTTTTTCTGTTAGACTTATTTTTTTCGGGTTTAGTTTCAAAATTCAATGACAATAATTGAAAATCCTTTGAAACAAAGGGCCCTGGGAATATGAACACATTAAAAGTAACTATGTTTAAGCGAAAAAGAGTTCCTGAAACGTCATTTGTGTCATTTATGTGTTTAATATTTTCCAAAGTATTCATAGCATCCCATAAGCAATAAATGGTATACATCGTGTCCCTAACTCAGACACAATTTTTAAAAGACATCTCTTTTACCGTTGACATTGCATTTATTCAAATTGAAAACAACATAACTAAACAAATAGTAAAAATAAAAAATAGTAAAATTTACCTCATGAATAAAGTCTAAATTTCATGCCTACTAAAAACCTTTACAGACAACAACCTTTGATCGGCATTGATATAAAAAAGCATGATCTGTTCTTTTGTGTAATGTGCGTTAGATATCTTTTCAAAAGTGAACCTTTAAAGATTGATATAGAATGTGAAGATAAACTTCATATTCCTAATGGATATCCCACTTGAAAGGAAGTTGTGCAAAAAAACATCTTCTTCAATGTCAATGTGACACTGAGAACTTTATGTGAATCTATTAATGATGCGGAGATTGCGTGTGACTTGATCAATCTGTGTTTACCCTTCAATCCATTTCATTTAACATTAGATGACGTCAAATGATCACCATGACATTTCACCAAAACTATCAATCAGTGTTACGTTTTTGGTTGGCTTCAAGTCGTAAAAAATAATATTGTTAAGTTTAAAAGTTTGATAACAACGATTTTGAGAGATGATAGTTTATTTCGAAATTCGACCAACGACAGTATTATTATATTATATATTCCCTTCAGTCTTCCTAAAAGATCATTTCGGATAATTTTAGTTATCAATCAATCGAGGATTTGAATTTCTTTGCATTTAGTTATATGACACAATCTTTCCATAGACCCAGAATTTTGGACATGTACTCTCTTTGGATATTTGGTATAAAATAAATTTCAAATGCGATATGAACTTCATTTGTTGAACTTCTTTCACGTGATGTTAATGGTTGCTTACTATCAATCACATACATTCAACACAAGCTAAAAAGTGACATTTCCATAAGCTTTTTATCTTTTTTAAGCAATTTCCATTTCTATATTTGATTTATTCGGCAATATTATATCTTACAAAGTCGGCTTTCAACAAGATTTGAAATTTGTGTAACTTTATGTTATCATTGTGAAAAATTTAAATTGCGTATATACATGCCATAATATAAGCATTTCTGTTTAAATATCAATTATGATAAGTGAAACATTACGTACCTGTATCTACATAACATGCATATACATGCATATTTATATTTTACAATAAACCTTTTTTAATCAGCATATATATAACGTTTGACTACAATAAGTGCACCTGCTCAAGCCTTTTCTTAACAATAATAAATTGTTAGAAGAATAGATAAAGGATGTCTGTCTTGTCTTGGCTAATATCATGTTTATTTCAAATTTTAAATATAAAATTATCAAAAAACGTGCTACTGCCCCTTTAAATTGTTAATTGTAAGTTAATGTAAGTCAGAGGACAAAGTATGAAGATTCACATAAAATCCATTGGCGGCCATTTTGTGTGAACACCTTTAATTCATTTTGTGTAAGAACAAAGAATCGCATGGCTAAACTTTACATCATATTTGAATTATTACTGCGCCATTTAGTTTTAATACATTGTCTTTCAATTAGAACCTTATATTCCCCCTAAAACGTGCTCTTGCTCCTTTAATGTTTCATTGCCATGGCGTTGTTGTTGAGATTTGAATTAATTTCGCAATAAGCATACATTTAACAGGGAATAACGTTGTGCCCTTTTCTATTTGCTTCCGTTTTTACTTCTTGGGAATCAACTGTTAAACACAGTAATTGTTGGATGATGTACACATCGACAAACTGTGGGTATTAAAACTCTGATTACTCTCGTTACATTCTCGTTATACATGTTCAAAAATTACAAATAATCAAATGATTAAATTTTTATTCCAATTCACATTTAAAGAAATGAAATTGAGATTGAGAATGTTTAAAAATGGTTTTTAATGTGGCTTGATTAGTTTGCATACCTTTGATGAGAAATATAACTGTCTTAAATTTGGATCAAATGCGCTTTCATATAAATATAAAGGGCACCAGTCCTTCATTGCGCGTGTCAGTTTCACCTGTGTTCTTTATTCCGACATCTTAACGATTATCAAGGGAGTTCTGCCAAGGACACATGTCACGGAGACACTTGTATCTGTAGCAAACCTGTGAAAATCAATAAAGGAAGAAAGAGAGAATTAATTGGATAACACAGTTATAACCATGTAAAGGGAATATAATCATCCTGTTAAAGGAAATTACATGGATGCTGTATAAAAGCATATTGCTGGATCGTTTCTTCACTAAATCATCCACAGACTTTGTGGCATGTGTGATTTCGAGACTGAATCCCAATGGAGAAGACACACTGAGGTCACAGGAAAACTTACTTTTCAAACTAGAATATGAAACAGCACTATTTCGAAAGGCAATTCACTTACTTTTACGTAAGGACTAACAACAACTTCATTCAAATGGCGATTAATGACACCAGTGTGTAACCAATTAATACAAGATGCTTTATTTATTAAAACGGTAACGCATAAATATTGAACAAACTTTTATTCACCGAACTGACAGTTTCAAATAAGATGTTATCAATAAGACACAATTCCATATTCAAATATCATAGGAGAATAGTCAAATTGTTAATTTGACCAGTTTCTACTTTTCATTTTTAACAGGGAACTAAAGCAGACGAACTGAACGTACAGAAATAAAACATGCAATTTTACCAATAACAATGCAAACTCGTTTCTTGACTTCCATGTTCTTCTGAATACAAACCCATAATGCTTTTCTTCCTGAATCTTCCGAACCTATGAGAACGTCTATTATGTAAAGAGCCAAGCTATTTTACATGCACAGGAAGTGCAACACACAGTTACTTATTTAGGTCATAAACAAGTAGAATCCAGATTGGAAACAACCTTCGCGAAGGGAGGCTGATAAACATCAAATAAGTGTTTTTCTGGTGTCAGTTATTTAGTTTATGTCACTGTGTTGTTCTTGATTAGGCGTTAGAAGGGTTTTTTTCAGCTGATGAACCTTGAGTGCAGAAAGGTAAAATGATATGGTAAATTTATCTCTGTATGGAGTTATCAATTAGCACTTATTGGTATGGTAACGTATAGTGGAAAGTTATGACCAGAGAGAGATCATTAGAAAACATTTATATTTTTTTAACAGAATCAAGACTTGACAGCGGTAACCCTGTTGTTTGTTCACTTATTTGCCCCTTTATGAACATATGATGTTCAACGCAGATAACACCACTGGACTCGTAACCTTATCGTGGTGTGGTGGTTTGTGTGCTTCGGGGACCCCGAGAGCTATGCCAGCTGGAGCTTAAATGCTCCTGGTTGGGGCACCCAAGCTGGACAGGTCGATGGTGAGAAGCCAGACCAAATGTGAGTCCTTCTTAAACCAGCTTTCTATCTCTCGCTATGCCTTTCTTTCCGTATTTTACCTCATCCTTTCGATCCATTTCTCCCTGATCTGTGTACTCTGTAATAGTTACTAGCATAGTTAATGGCATGCATCGGATAATGGCAGGGACGCTTTGTCGGAGGGGCCTGTACGAGGCGCAACATTAAACCTTACCCTTGGGTGAGATACAAGATTTAAACATTTTGCAACGCATACATTTGATATGGTTTTATTCTAATTGGTTAAACTTACATACTCTTAATGTATTATGTACATTTAATCAGTAGATAGAGGAGTTTGTTGTTGACTTTTTTTCAAGAAGGCTTTTCATTTATATTTTTATCCAAAAATAATAAATCAAAATAATAATTGAACTATAAGTTGATATCTGATTTTTATGCGTTTTATGCTTTTTTAAATAGTGACTCCAGGCATGTAAAGTTAATCTATTCATGATGCGGATCTTGCGTGTGACTTGATCAATCACAGTCTAACCTTTAATGCGATAGCATGTTGAATCTAACATTAGATGATTAAATGATTTGATGACATTTTACCAAACTTATCAATCATGGCTCCGTTGTGGGTTAGCTTCAACTAACAAGAAATTTATCGATTAATAAATAGTTTGATAACAGTGATTTCCTCAATGTGAAATGATAGCTGATTTGCTGATGATTGCAGAAAGTTTATTGATATTTTCAAGAATATTGTGTTACCAAGAACGACTGAACTTAGTGCATATCTTTGCATATAGTTATGTGGTTTAACCAATATTTATTTTAAAAAGAAAGGGATTGATAAACAGGCTATCAGCCTATCTGAATACCTCTCCCATACATAAATATACATTTTTACAACATATCTTAATTCATCACCATTGAAGATAGAACACTTTAGGATAGATGTTTAAAGATGAGACAGAAAAACGCTTTGTGAGGGTAAAATAATCATGAACAGATTTTACAATATTTTTGTTGATTTCGTCAGAAAGAGAATGATTTCCAAATAAAACAGTTTGTAATTCATAACCATTACTGTAAAAGAAACACTCTGATCGAAAACGAGCAAAATTTGGACAAATAAAGAGAAAGTGAATTGCATCTTCAAAATGGTGACCGCAGGAGCAGCATGACGTATTTTGTAAGAATCGATCGAATTTTATGTCCGTTTAGATCGCTGCAGCCAAGTCTTAATTTAAATGGATAATTTGATTGTATCTACTTCCAAAGTTTCTGACAATATAATGTACATTACATGTTACCTTTCGATCAAAGTGTTTTTTAAACAAAACAAATGAGTTCATGTTTCTTAATTCATCATCAAGCATATTCCACTCCAATACAGAAGATGGTAAGAAGGATTTTTTACATGCTTCTGTTCTACAAAGAGGTACTTGAAGTACGTTTGACGATCTAGATTCATACGTGGATTCAGAGGATAAGTTTAGTGTCACAAATCTGATAAATATTGTAATAAATATGTGTAAAACCAGTTTCAAAATAGATCATGGAATGACTCACTCTTCTAACGGATCAACATATGGTTCTAAGGGCATCTAAGTGAAGTTTTTCTAATAGCAACTCTTGAGTTTGCGTACAATTGTTCCAAATATAATCACAATAATCAAATATCGGTAAAATAAATGATCCATATAAAGTCTGTAATGTCTTTCTCTGGAGGCGATATTTAAAACTTCTCAAGCAATTAATCATTGGACTAACCTTAGAAATAATATCATCTATATGCGTTTTCCAGTTACAATCACTTTGCAAAGTCAATCCCAGATGTTTATGTGATTCTACTGATTCAATTGGTACTCCATTCATTGAAAGATCGGGCATTACTGTAACTACTTTCTTTCTTGAAAAAAGTATAGATTCTGTTTTTTTAGGATTAAAATCTACCTTCCACTTAACATGTTACTTTCTTCTCCCATAACCTTGGAACCATGCTTTTTTAATTTTTAAATCTGATGTTAAAGATGATTTAAATCATTTTGCAAACATCAGTGTTGTTGATACATGTAAATTGTTTTGAAGGTATTTGTCATAGTGATTGACATATAATGTACATGTACCTCAAATGTGCAAGTCATCTGGATTCAGAATCCAATAATAGATTTGGAATTATAAATATGTTTTGATAACTTTGCCAAACATGTATTCGCTTAGTTTTTGATGTTCAGTAAGAGGTGTTTAATGGTGTCTTACTGTTTGTTTTAATTTTCATTTGTGATTCGATGAAAAAGGAAAAGTGCAGATTTCAGCCATGATACAACCTGTTTACCTATATCTGTAACACGCCTGCAAAAATAATAAACATGAAATATAATGATGTTGATATCGAGAAAAATATAGATCATCATACAAATGTATTGAGAGAACAGTACATCAACCGGTACATGTTCTGTCAAGTTCGGGGATTAATTGAGTCTCTTTTCTCATAGAACATGTCTTTGTTTTGACTAAATGTCAACAGAATCCTTACAAAACGTCTTGAAAGCATGACTGATTGACCAAGGTCAGTAGGAGGTTAACCAGGTAGGTGATGGTCAAGGAATATTCATTGCAACCTTTCAATGACAGTGATAACCACCACAGTAAAAGTCAAAGGGGTAGTCAAAGAATGGTATTTTATAGCATGCGTGACATTATGATTGAATTTTCTCTTTTGAGATATAGAAACCATCAAAAGTAAATGTAAACGTAAGATAAAGTATATGTGAACATTTAATTAAAAAAGGTTGCCTCTCGCTGTGTGTAGGGAATTTTAACATTAACGCTATCAAGATTATAATTGTAATTTAAGAATGCATAAAACATAGTATGACGTATTCTTAGTAAAATTATACTTTTCTTGTTCTTTTATTGTTTTTACAGGATAACGCTATGGTCTGTTTAAAACTATTATGGTAACACCACCTTTGTAAAGCTTTGAAAGGTTACCTTTGACGTCAATGCTTTATAACTGTTTATAGAATAGACAATGTGGATATTCAAAACATTTCTGTTTAGACATACGTTTTTCAGGTTCAATTTCAAAATTCAATGACAATACTTGAAAATTCTTTGAAACAATGAGGCCCTGGGAATATGAACACATTTAAAGTAACTATGTTTAAGCGAAAAATAGTTCTTGAAACGTCGATAGTGTCATTTATGTGTTGTCTTTTATTTTCCAAAGTATTCATATGATCCCATGAGGCAAACTAAGAAATGTCTCAGGTATACATCGTGTCCCTTTTCATGAAAATTCAGATAAAATTTTTAAATGAAATCTAATTACCGTTGACATTGCTTTGGTTTAGATTTTAAATACCATAACAAAGTTAAATTTACCTCTTGAATTAAGTCGAAATTTGAAGTGCATGATTACTGAAACAACTTTGCAGTCAACAACTATCTATTACCTTTGATTGGCATTGATATTTAAAAGCATGATATGTTCTTTTGTGTAACGTGCGTTAGATACCTTTTCAAAAGTGAACCTTTAAAGATTATTTATAGGATGTGGAGATAAACTTCATATCCCTAATGAAATTCCAACTTGAAAGAAGGTTGTGCAAAGGAAAGGATAAAATAGAACGCTTCTCTGTGTGTGTGTCCATCTTCTTCAATAAGATGAATTCATTTTTCAAAAGATTTGTTGCTCATGTTGAGTTTCTTTTATAAATCTATTCAATGAATACATCATTAAATAAAGAAACGTTTTTCAAGTTAACAGTTTGTCATACTCCCTTTCGATATGTTTCGATACATTTCTTGTGACTCTTTATATGGGCAGATAATAGAAGCGTATATGAAAACCGGGTATGTAAATAAAATATATAACTATATATTGAAAGTGACAAAAGAAAAGGAAGATACTATCTTAAGTCACAGAGCATAAAAATACCTAAGCTCATCACCGAATAAACTTATTATCTTCTTATCAAAGAATGATAGGGACCCATAGGATGCATTATTAATGCAATTGCATGACGAAAGCAAGACATCTAAAAATCGATTATGCAAACCACCCTTGCGTTTTCCAAGTAGAGACGATAAGCAGAAAAGATACAGAACCTTAAATAACATTACTCAATGTAAAGATACAGTCGTTCTAAAAGCATTCCGTCAGGTTGATAACTTGTTCCAACACGTCAAACGAACTTAACTACAAACCTGTGTCCATGTCCGGGTCTGTAATCAAGTCACAACAAAGGAAGAGTTTCCTGATCTGCTGTACATAACATGCTGACTGTGTCAGTTATCCATATGAATTGAGACAGTAAAGTGTATGACGGAGGACAAAGGCAGTAACTAGACATGTACAAGTCCTTGTACACATCCCATTTACTCTTTTACGTTTTCCCTTTTACTATTAAATATAGAAATTGGTCAAATGATGTTAACACTAATGAAGGAGGCACATTTGATAAAATGATGTTATCAACAAACTTTACTTTCAATAAATTAATTGTTTTGCATTCTTTCCTGAATTTGTTATATGCAATTGCAAACCAATACGGTTACCAAAGAGTACATCAACGATGTTTCATCTTTGATGCTGATCTTCCATTTACAAAATTTAGTTAATTATAGCATTTTGGGGATAAGAAACGTATATAGATTAATCTCTATAACGTGCTGAAAAAACTTTTCTAAGGGTTCCCACGCTAAGTAATTGCGACATAATCACCTGACTTGCGATGATTCAACAAACCGATATTGGATATCACATTGCACTTCCAGTCAATTGTAGAAAGAGTAACTATTGCAATTTACTTGGCGTCAGTATCATCAGTACATACCAAGATGACTATGTACTATGCAAGCATCGCGTACATGTATGTTACAGCATTGGAGAGAATGTGTTCACCATGACATGTTTCTAGTTTTTACTTTCTAGCGACCTCGTTTGAGGAGACACATGTATGTGAAGGATTTGTGAATTGTGAACTCTTGCTTGGGCTTGTGTGCTCTGTTCTACACATTTGGGCGTTTCTAGAAGGGAAGAATGAACTTTTAGTATACAATCGCCAACAAAATTAAGTTAAGGAAAGTAAAACATATTTGCTTAAAGTTATGAGTTTGTAGATCAAAAGTTTGAAACTAATCAACAGTAAGTGCACGCAAAATCTGTTATGAGATGATTTTATGTGATAAAGCATAAAGATTCGCCAACAGAAAATATACATAAAAAGAAAGTTATGAGTAAGTAAAGAATAACAGTTCATTTCAAGATGACTTCATTTTGTTAACACAAGAATGTTGGTTGGGATTTCCAAAAGATTATTGATTTCATCTTGAGCATTTATCATGCAGATCTTTCATGTCAGATGATCATGCTTCAATACCTTCTGATAAAAGATTTGAACGATGACGTCAAGACACAACTACCGTGTAGTGTTAATTTATGTTTTATCAAATTTTAAGTAACTTAGATGAAATACCTTATCAACATGAGATTAACAGTTAGAAAATAGAAAAAAAGCAAGACTGAACCAATCGGTGATAAAAAATTAAAAGGATAATCTACTACAGAAAATTCATCGGTTCATAAAGAATTCTTTGTGTTTGAAAATCAGAGACATCCCTGGGTATCTTTTAAACTCATTTATATGAAGAACGTTTAGATCTTGTGCACAAACCCTGCGTAGTGTTTCAGGTGTTCATATGAACTGAGACAAGAAATTGTATGATCAATGACATAAGTAAGAAGACTTTGTGCACATCCTTTTCGTTTGTCAACGTTTGAGGTCATTAACCATCTAACACAGTAATTTGTTGAATGACGTTAAAACTAATTGCAAACCAGCAACAATGATACATGTCAAATATGTTAGTTCTCCTGACTTCAAACCTACGACAATTACATATGTCAAGATGTTAGTTCTCATGCCTTACTACATCATTAAATCCCGCCAATGATCATATAGCATCGACTGCACAATGATTTTCACCTCCTGGCTTACGCACATAAGGAGATACTTTCAAAATACGATACATGATATTTAAAAAATGTTCTTTTAAACAAATCTATAAAAAGTTCATTCTATTTTTGAATTGATTGATTGATTAGATTTGAATTGGAAAAAAAATTAAAATATATTGTCAGTTGTATCTCAAACTGATCGCATATTTCTCTTGTGATTATCTTTAACCATCAATGCCATTATCAAAGATTTTGGTCTTTTAGAGAGTAGTTCTTAATCAGATCAGTTAGGCTCTTTTTATACATGCCACTGTGCCTTACTGATAATGCCAATGTCACACTATATCTCTGTATCATGTCATATCAAAGGCCTCCATCATTCACTAACTGTCTTTGTAATAACAACATCTGATCATGTACTACCTTTGATGTTTGTGAATGAAGATACTGTTTTATTCTTGTTTAAGCGCGTTATGAACGTACTTCACTGCTTTCATGATTCAAGTATAACATTTTAACCAAAATACTCACAGAAAGTTTTCTTTTACCAGCTAGTTATTTGATATCCTTTGTCTGGCAAATTCTTTATCATGCATCAAGAAATGCATGATTCTGGGTTATTTAACAGATGAACTACTACTAATTAAATGTTCACAGATTATATGAGAACCTCAACACTTAATTGGTCACACTAACATGTGATTTAAGAATAATAATCATTTAGCTACTTAAATAACACTAGTCACTGTTCACAGACACAGCAAAAGCAAATTTCGTAGTATCTGGGAAATGGCATTGCAACAAATTTTCTTTTTAAGTAAAGGAAATGTTTATGTTGTTTCTTGTTAAATGTTAATGTTAAGCCTTCGCAACGGTTGTTAAAACCATGTTAAAAACTAAAAAGTAAAAAATCAATCAACACATAAATAAATTTGAATGATCATATATTATTAACGATTTCATTAACCATTAAACAAAATTACCTTCATATCTTATTCTGATGCAATCTTTAACAGATGTTTATCTTAAACAAATCAATGATATAAAACTCATGGGATATTTCTTTCAAAACACAATATTATTTCTTTGTCGTTTCAAAGATAACTGATCACGCCCATCAGTGTTATTAAGCTATTTTAATTCGAAATGAAAACCATTACTACATATTAAAAATCAGAAATTGATATCGCACCTGAGAAAGTATGTTCATTTAAATATAACATAATAAAAACTGGTAGAATAGATCCCGTGAAAAAAAAACCAGGTTCAATAAATTCATAAATGAATGAAAAGCTATAGTCAATTTGGTCCAAAAAAATCACCAATATGCAAGACCAAGCAATGAATATACAATGTCATTTATTTTATTCTTCATAGTGTGGTTTCCTTTTTGTATGCATGATGCTTTTAGAATAACAGTGCTTTTAGAATAACAGTGCTAAATCTCATTAAAGGAGTTGTGGGGAATAAAGAGCAAGATGTATAAGAGGTAGTCAGAGGGCAGAACACACAGAAACCTATCAAGGCCTTTAAAATATTTCCTAGATTGGCAACGACCTTTAGATTTGGAGGTTTATAAACATCACAGAAGGGTTTTACATTATCTGTTATTTGGTTTATGTCATTTACTCATTGTGTTATTTTTGGTAATGAGTAACAACTTTTTACAGGAACATGTAGACTATAATATCGACAATAACATAATATTCGCCAACTTATGTATGCATAATGGACATTTATTTTCAACACGCTTATTGTAAAACCTCCAATTTCATCAGATTACCAATTAATCTTATGACATTGCATAGAAATATAATTCTTCTCACAGCTTAACAATTACCAAGAGACTTCTGACAAGGAAACATGCAATGGCGACACTTAGGTCTGTAGCAATCCTGTGAAAATCAATAAAGGAAAACAGAGAACATAATTGGATATTACAGTTATAACCCTGTAAAGGGAATATAATTATCCTGTTTTCGGAAATAACATGCATGCTGTATAAACATATTGCTTGTTCATTTCTTCATTTAGCTTCCAGAGACTCTGTTGAAGTGTGGGAAGAGACTGTGGCATGTGTGATGTAGAGACTGAATCCCTGAGGAGGAAACACACTGAGGTCACAGGAACACTTATTATTTCCAACTAGGATAAGAAACAGCACTATTTTTAAAGGCAAGTAACTTACTTTAAAGTACGGACAAGCACCATTAACAACTTCAGTCAAATGGCGATTAATGACAACAGCATGTAACCAATTAATATATTCCTTTATTAAAACGTTGATAACGATTGTAAACTTCTATTATTTTTTATTCACTAAATTCACTGAAAGCTTCATACAAGGTGCTATCACTACAATAAAAAAGTTACAGTTACAAAATTATTCACTATATGGACATCAAATATATGTAATAAACCAATAGAATTTAGAGACAAATATAAGCAATTGATCTGAAAGGTGTATCAAATGATATTATTGCTCACAGGTACAGCATAAGATTTCCCTTCACATCCAAAACAATGACTAAATACAATTTGTTCACGAATGTGGACATCAAAGGGACATGTACAGCTTTATGAATCCATCAATACTGTCCCCTGATGCTTGTCTGCGGAGCCAATTAAATTATCTTTGTATCATGAACTGTCATCATCAATGCATTGTATTGTGATCAGTGGCCAGTAGATAGTAGTCCTGAGACAAATAAGGTTAATTTAGATTTGAAAGTGTGATTTAATGTTACAAATATGTAGGAGGGAATTGAAGATTGGTGAGTCGTCGATAGTAACTACAAAAAATGATGTTTACTCAAAAACGTACTATTATTTAAAGTACTATAACATACATGTATTCGACTTACCGTAACCTAGATAACCTCAGCCATGTAGGGTTGCGAAAACCAAGCTGAAAGGGAACTGGTAACCCCCCTCAGCAGTCAAACTTATGGTAAGTGGCTCAAGAACCAAAAAAAAGGACAGACAGAAAGACAACCAAGACAACAGAGAACCCATTCAAAGTTTATTGAACAAACAAAATCATCAATGCAATGCAAATTCAAACTAATGGTTAGCAACCCCTCTGGGGGAGAATGACCCGTCATTTAATCAGAGATTTTTCACGTTGAAATATCAAAAATGAATAATGTGTATTACACTAACTGAAATTAAGAAACATAAAGATGACGTTGACGCTACCAAGTTCTGATCTACATATTGATTTCATATTGATTAAGCACAGCAGCTGGTGACGTAAGAGCGTTTTTGTTACTTGTAAGATGGCCCTGTTCACTAAAGCCATTAATTCTCATACAAAAGCAGGCTCAATGATTGATTCTTTTCATTCAAATGTCAGCTAAGTACTGTAATGATGAGTGATATTTCATGCAAAATGGATGTTTACCCAACAATCAATAGCTGAAGGAGTACCTGAGTGTGAATTCTTACCCGTGAGTGGGATACAAGATGAAATCGTTTTGTCACACTAATTTATGTCTGGTTAATGCATTATGTACTTATACACCACGTGGTGTGGTTATCAATGGTGATATCTAGGTCGTTATCCTGGATAATCAACCCATGGTTTGGTTATCAGATAACCACCATGGGTTGATTATCAGAGATCAAACATGGACGACAATACATGAACGGTTGCCTCGGCCCGATACGGCAGGTCTTCGGCTTTCGCCTCAGACCTTGCCGTATCGTCCCTCGGAAAAAACTTACCCTTGACGTGATACTAAAACACATCTCGAAATGATTGCTCAAAGTTTACTCAAAAAATGTTATTTTATTATTGTCAATTGTTACCCCCAATAATAATTTAATGTACAATCCAATTCACAAAATTGCAAGGAGCACAATTGAAAGAGCTAATGATACACTACGATAAAACCCACCTTAAATTCGTCCTGAGAATACCATAAAAAAAACACAGATAAAACATTTTTGAAGCAGGACACAGCTCTAAATTTCCCCACCTATTTGAACACCATGTGCTTACGATGTTGTTCTGCATCGAGAGGTAGAACATGAAATTCGTGAATTCCGTGCAGCTCAAGGTGAAATGAACAACATCCTCGCAGCCTCACGTAAATTTGTTTGTTACAGACTGATACAGTTCATAGACTGAATGTCAGTTTAATTTAGGAATATCCTGAGACATTAAACAGATTTTCTGTGACCTTTTGACAATTTGTTTTGGACATATTTCATTTTAATCAAAGATAAGAATGTTAGTATTTTTAGAACTCACTCAACTCAGTTAGTTAGTAGAAGTTACTGGTTTAGAATTGTCTGACAACAAAGTCAGGACATTATCAATCAGCGCGTGAAATGCGTGTTTCGTGAGTATGCAAACGATAATGAAGAAATGTTAAGGAATGGAGTTCACTCAACCATCAAACCACTACACCAACTTTAAAACTTTTCCATTTGATTAACACTAAAACTTAATATGAAAGGAAACAACTTTCAACAATTGCCATGTGGTGTATATGAAATAATGACCCTTCGTGAATATCTGTGATAACCATCCCGCTGATCGCTCGATGGTTATCACAGATATTCACTCTGTCAGAGGTCATTATTTCAACCGTAATCGGTAGTTAGAGAAGTTTAAAGGAAACATATGTATCTATGGTCCTTATAATAAACAGTATCATCGACTTTTTTTCTAGAAGCTTAAATAACTAAAATTCATACCACATTTATACATATCTATATAAAAAAGAACAAATCATAATCACTATCATGTTAAAGGGGCAATAGCACGTTTTTTTATATTGTTATATTTAAAACATTTCACTGATACGTGTACGTTAATGCTAAATGTATTATACCTTATATTTCCCCTAAAACGTTCTAATGCCCCTTTATTGCTATTCTAATAGTGCCTCCTAAAACCCACTTACCCCCGGAATATGACTCGCGGTCAATTCTTGGTGTGACTTGATAAACCACAACTTAACCTTCAATACGATAGCATGTTCAGTGATCAATTTACAAATTTGGCCTGCTGAATTAAGGGGCTGGCTACCACAATGTCTGGTATGTAAAAGATTTAAACAAGTCTTTTAATAAGTAATTCCTCACCAAAAAAATGTAAAAAGAGTATTTGATACAGGGCTCTGGAATAAATTTATCACAGCATGTTGAATCTAACATTAGATGACGTCAAATCAACAGGTACAATGATATTTTACCAAAGTTATCAATCATGGCTCTGTGGTTGGTAGGCTTAAGTTCATAAGAAATTATCGATTTATACAATCGCTTGATAACAGTGATTTTCTCAACTTGAAATGATAGCTGATTGCATCTAGCATACATAAAGAGGCAGTTTGCTGATGATTGCAGAAAGTCTCTTTATAAATTATTTATTCAGAATAGAACAATGTATGAGTATCTTCATAATTATAACATTACCAACAAAAACTGAAATTAGTGCATGTCCTTTAATAAATATATTTTACCTTGTTTTCCATAGCTATGGGTCAATTATATTATATTTCGAAATCATATGTTAATAGCTTAATGGAAACGTGGTTATTTTGGCAACATCAGGGTTTTTATTACCCATATGGTTGAAAATAAGTGGTGACATATTTTCCATATGAGCACTAGTGCGCATCTCACGTTTGCCTAACAACGATTGTTGTAGCGGGAGTTCCCGTATTATTTCGCCTGTAACGCCATAACACCATTGTTCGTGACGTCACTGTAGCCGGCCGTCGCAAGGGAAGCGGACCGTTCCTTGGACATTTCTAAAGTGGTAAAATGGAATAGAATCAGTAATATAACTTTTACTTAACTCGTGCACATTCGTGTATAACCCTCGCTCTTGCTCAGGTAATACAAAGATTCACACTCGTTTCGTAAAATTCATATGACATACTTCCGATGGTAATAATCTCTATATGTGAGCAGATATTACTTGTGAGTTTGAAAATGAGGAATATTATTAGATTGAACTTATTAATTTTCAATTTTCTTTGTAATACATCAAATGAAACGGGTGTTTTAAATATATGAATGATATATTTGAAATTAAAGAGAGGTTCTATATATAGTAAGAGATTAACAATACTCTCATCATGGCGTAAATTTCTCTTTGTCTTCTTATTAACGAATGATACACAAAGTAAAGATGCTAAGCGGAAACCAATGCAATCAGATACATAACATTACTCAATGTAAAAATACAGTCTTTTTAAAAGCACATCTGTCACTTCAAAAGCGCTTAACTAGTAATCTACTTCCACTTCGATGGTCTGTAATTAAGGCACCTCATTTGGGGAGTTTCCGGATCGTGCTGTACAAAACATACTGGACTTTTTAGTTGTTTATATGAATTGAGACAGTAAATTGTATGATGAAGGGTAAAGACAGTAACACATGTACAAGTATTTGTACAAATCCAATTTTCTCTTCTTCCGTTTTCCCTGTACTATTAATTATAGAAACTGGCTTTTTGATGTAAACTAATAAAGGAGGCACATTTAATAAAATGATGTTATCAACAAACTTTACTTTCAATAAATTAATTATTTCTATTATTTCCTGGATTTTTGCTATTTGTTAACTGCAAATAAACACGGTAACCAAAGAATACATCAACGATGCCATATCTTGGATTGTTATCTTCCTTTCACAAAGCTAGCTTAGTTAATAAGAGCATTTTGGTTCTCTTAAAGTAAAGAAAAATATATATAATATTTTCTGTAGCATGCTGAAAATAAGTTCTCTGAAGGTTCCCACGCTAAGTAACTGTGACATTATCACCTGGCTTGCGATGATTCAACAAAACATATATAAAATTCCACTTTGCTCTTCCAGTCAACTGGAGAAAACGGTACCTTGGCAGTATACTTGGCATCAGTTATAAAAGCACATACCAAGATGACTTTGTACTGTGAAAGCATCGCGTACATGTATGTTACAGCATGGGGGAGAATGTGTTCACTATGACATGTTTCTAGTTTTTACTTTCTAGAGACCTCGTTTGAGGACACACATGTTTTGTGAACGCGTTGTGAGTGCGTTGCACAATATTTAAAAAATAATAAACAATAAGAGCATGCAAACTAATTTTTTGATGAGATGCTTAAATTAGACTCGTTTTTAGCATATGATAACGCCAACAGAATGTAGGTGTAAATGAGATTTATGAATAACAGTGCGTTTCAAGATAAAATCACTTGGTTAACACGAGGATGTTGATTGGAGTTTCAACACATTTATTGATTTCATCTTGAGCGTATATCATGCAGATCTTGCATATGAGATGATCAATACGTTCTGATAAAAGATGTGATCGTTGACATCAAGACCAGCTACGTGTAGTGTTGAATTTAGTTCACTTAAATATCGATGAAATACTCTATCAACATGAAGTAATTATTTACTGTTATTTTACTGTTATAATGTTTGAGGTTTCTTCACTATTGGACATTCTCATTATCATTATTTTCTGTCGTTCATGGCACCTCTCTCAAATTTCATTTTCAGATTCATTCAATGTAATGACATTACTTCTTAAGGTTCCTGTCAGGTTGATAACTAATCAATTATTATTAGTAACTTTACAAATAATTTGTGTCAACGCTCGGGTATCTTATAAAATCATTTCAAATGGAGAGTTTTTAGATCTTGGT
This sequence comes from Steromphala cineraria, assembly GCA_916613615.1. NCBI lineage: Eukaryota > Metazoa > Mollusca > Gastropoda > Trochida > Trochidae > Steromphala > Steromphala cineraria. The sequence goes on from OU744726.1 coordinate 40,490,295, forward strand.
GCACAAACCATGCTTAATGTTTCCTATGTTCAAATGAATTTAGACAGGAAATTTTATGGTTGATGACAAACAATCAACATGACCAAGTAGAAATTGTGCAAATCTTTTTCACGTTGTAACTTCTTACTACATAACACGTTGAAGGATGTAAGACCAATGATACATAATGATATATGTCAAAGATGTTGGTCCCCATGCCTTCGAACCAAACACAACGATATATATCAAATATGTTAGTCCTCCTGCCTTAAAACCAACAACAATAATATATGTCGAAGATGAAAGTCCGACAGCCCTCAAACCACAAAAAATTATACATATTTAATATGTTGGTCCTCGTGCCTTCAAACCAGCGACGGGGCAACACTACATCACTGTATCCTGTCAATGATCAAAGACCATATGCGCTTGCAGACACATTCAACATACATGTATGTTATATAATATTTAAAACGCTTTTCCTTTTAATATATTTAAAAATAATAATTATGTTCTTTTCTAGTGTTTTGATCATCGATGCCATTTATCAAAGATGTTGGTCTATAAGAAAGTTATCCTCAATAAGGGCAGTTCGGCTTCTATGCATGCCACTATGCCTTACTGATAATGTCAATGTCACACTTTATCTCTTTATCATGTCACTGATCAAAGACCTTCATCATGTGATCATGTACTACCTTTGATGTTTGTGAATGAAGATGCTGATATATTTTGGTTTAAACACGTTAGGTTACTGCTTTAATGATGCAAGTATGGTAACATTTTAACCAAAACACCCAACGATTTATGTGATGTATGACAAATTCATTATCATGCATCAGGAAATGCATGATGGGAATCATCTAACAGATTATTATAACTTCGCCATTTATCAAAACGAGTAAATAAATTTTCAGTTATTATATGAGAATCTTTACACTTGTATGGTCTCATTAAGATTTAATTTAAGAATAATCCTCATTGAGCTGCTTCAAGTAAACATTGTTATCACCATTCGAATTATCTCGGAAATGACATTGCAACAATGTTTTTTCTGAATTAAAGGAAATGGTTAAGGTTTTTTTATTGACTGTAAATGTTCAGCTGTTACAACGGTTGTTACAACCATGTGGAATCGTTAGGTAGATGTTAAAAATCACTCAACACAAAATGATAAAAACTATGATCGATAGATCATAGATAGTTAACCATTATATCAAATCACTTTCATATCTAATACTAATGTCATCTTTAACATATGTTTATTTTCATACGAATTAATGATAAAGAAATCCATGAATTATTTCTTTCAATTCAATATTCTTTCTTTGTCGTGTTAAAAGATGATCATTTGACAAGGTATTTTGATTCGAAATATATCTCATTATTACGTATTCCACGGTTAAGTAACAAAATAGATATCACATATGACCCGTGAAAGATGTTGATTTTAATAGAACATTGTTCAATCTGAGAGAATAGACACAAGCTGTTCTATCAGTTCATACAATGGATAATGAAACGTCAGATTGGTCAAATAGTCAATATATGCAACAATCAAGACCAATGCAATGCCATTTCTCTTGCTCGTAATGTTGTTTTCTTCTTTGTATGATGACCAATGATGCTTTGTGAATAACAGTACAAAACCTCATTGTAGGAACTGTGATGTAAAAAGCAGAACACACAGATACGTATTTGTACCTTTATTAACATTTCCCAGATTAACCCTGGGGTAGGGAGGCTGAGAAGGGTTATCCATTTTCTGTTAATTGGTTTATGCTATTGTGTTATTCTTGGTAATTAGTAAGAGATTTTTCATATTAACCTGTAGTCTATAAGTTCGACAATAATATGTACATGTATGTATAATGGACATTAATTTCCATCACGTTTATTGCAAACTGTTCATCCTCATGAGATAACCCTAACATGGCCTGAAAGGATTCAATAGATGAGAAGACAGAGGACAGGGTCTTAAGATGTCAGGTGGCGCTCATACATTAACTCGACGGCACAAACACACAATATCTTGTGTAGCGGTTTTGTCATTTGAAGGACGTATTGCTTGCTGTATATAACCCTTGGTGCAATACATGTTTAACAATTGCAATGAAGTTTAAAGGTAAATGCTTCACATTTATACTTCACTGCCATCGAAAGTAAAAACATTCAGTCCATGAAATTTACTTTATTGTGGCATGTTCTTTTAAATGCTTCTACAATGTTTTTGTCATAAACTCTTTATTTAAATTTTGGTAAAAGAAACTAAAAAACGTTAATCTACCATCTACACAAATTATTTCTCAAAAAAACTAAATTGCGAAGTGAGATTTTTCTAGAAAAGTATGACATAACGCGTTTTTTTGGGTCTTCTTCCTGATTTCTTTTGTCACACTTGGTTCTCTGCCCTATAAACGGTTCAAAAAAGATTATTTATCAACAATACTAAATTATCCCCAAAAATAAGGTTTCTGAGAAATGAGAAATTAAGGAATGCTAAATCTGATGACCTAGTAAATGTTTTAATAAGATTGCATAATCACTTAAAGAAAGGGATTACTATGCAATTCAATTATATCTGCTCTCCATGAATATGGTATTTGTTTCTATACCTTTACTGTTGGTATGCATTAAAAGACGTATATTGGTATCCCATTTTGGTATGAAATCTATTTTTGTTAATTGCAATTAGGTGAGGTGAGGAAATGTTGGGTTTATCGCCGCTTTCAAGAGTATTTCACTTATATCACGGCTGCTAGTATTATTGCAGGGAAAGCCCGCAACAAAACTGTGGCTCTGCATTGCGGTGAAACCTGCGAGCAGTTGCTGGAACTAGCAAACTATTGGTGGTGCTACGCTGAAATTCAGTGTAGCATTGCACTCAAACCTGACTGCGTGTAGAACAGTTCTTTATTGCAAAGACGCCGAACCCCTAAAGGAATTCGAACCACGGCCCTCCTGATCCAAAGCCGTATGCGCTAAATACTGCGCTATCGCGCCCTTGGCAATTAGTGAATGATATGGGTACCAACCCTGGATTACAATGAGACATAAGTAGAGATATATATTGATAACAGATACACTAAATCAAGTGATTCGGTTGTTTACAAACTGTGTTGTGTTCATAAGAAGTTGTCTGATGCAAATAAAGGTACTCTGTAAAAGGTTATCTCAACGTTACACTTCTCCATACGGTCAATTGCTATGTAGTTGAGTATCAGAAAAAAAAGGAGAAAAATTATGCTCATTATCTCATCATCAGGTTATACCTGAAACGCCTTCAATTACAGTAGAACACGGATATAGCGAACAATCGGATATAGTGAACAAATGTTTAAGTCCCGTCGAAAAGCCTTATGCATTGCTACCAAACGTGAGTAGCGAACATCATATAACGAACTTAATTCTTTGGTCCCTTGGAGTTCGTTAGATTCGTTTTCTACTGTATCTTGAGTTTATTATGCAATTTCATAGAAATATTATAAAAACACCTATCTTCAGTTTACTGTCAGTCTCATCTGTGTTTTATTCTTCTCACAGTTTAATTATCATCAAGGGAATCTGCCAAGGACGCGTGCAATGGAGACACTTGAATTTGTAGTAAACTGGTGAAAATCAATAAAGGAAAACAGAAAGAATTAATTTGATATTACAGTTATGACGATGTACAGCGGGTATAATTATCCTGTTTTCGGAATTTACATGGATTCTGTATAAAGACATATTGCTTGTTCATTTCTTCACTGGGATATCAGCCTACTTAAATTGTGTTTGACAATGTCATGAACAAATAAAATAAACCAGATTCAAAGGACGTGCGAAATGAAATATGCAAAATTTCTTATATATAGAAAGTAAGGCAAAAACAGAACATGCAAAATAATACAAAATAAATATGACAATGCCAACTCATTTCTGTGCTTCTAAATTATGTTTTGAAGGTAAACCAATAATGCTATGTAGATATCCTCGCTAAACCTCCCGTGGAGAACGTCTGTGATGTAACCAGGAAGCGGTAATTAGGTACACAGGTGTGCAACAAACAGACACTTATGTAGGTTATTAAAAAGTGGAATCCAGGATGAAAACAATCTTGAGGAAGGGAAGGTTGATTAAGATCAAAGGTGTGTTTTGCATGTGTCAGTTTTGTGTTGTTCCTAGTTGCGTGTTGGAGTTTTTCATCAGCGCTTCTATTCTCCTGCTGTCAGTATTCACTGTATATACTTGCTGATATACATTATTTAACAACTTTCAAAATTAGGTGAAAACTGCATTACCTGATTGAAAGAATACAACAGATGGATATATTTCTTACTTGTCCGTTGAAGAAATAATCATTTAATAAATCTACAAACTTTTTACAGATTGTATAATAATATAACTCGCTTAGTTATTGATTATGACGTCACTGTCGTTATAAATGACGTCATAATCAATATACATTGTTGTCACAGGACGGCAGTAATGACCATGTTAGGTTATTTCTTAACTAAAAACTTAACTCAGTCCCGTTTGATATCGTTCGTTGAATACCAAACCATAACTCGTTTTATAGCTGTATTTGTGTGATATTATTTTACATGATCAAAACAAATATATAGTTGAAAATAGTTCAAGAAGAACAAAAGCGTTTAACAAATAATTTAAAATACCATGACATTTAAAGGTTTTCTTGTGAAGACAAGCTTATATTGATTTCTTACAATGCCATGTTCAATTTATATAAAAGAATACATGTACATTTTACAATAAGACGTGATATGAATATATCACATTTTGTGATTTTTATTATATCGTATACTTTTGGATTTTGTTTTCCTAATCCTCTTGTGTTTCTCTTACTCTTAATAGATGAAAACAAACAATTGTTTAACACATGTTAAATTTACTTCTGCCATATAATTTACGATTTTTCACTTTGAACTATCATTCAAGAAAACTTAATATAATTTATGATTGGCATTGAAGATATTCAAAAGGCCGGCTTCAAGTCTATATATTGATTTCTAAATAAAGCTGATTAAGCACAGCAGCCGGTGACGTAAGAGCTTGTTTGTTACTTGTTAGATTGCCCTGTTCACTGAAGCCGTTAATTCACTATACAAAACCATGCTCGACAGTTCGATTTATGTCATTCAAACGTCAGCTCAGTGCTGTCCTGCTGAGTGATAGTTCATGCAAAATTGATTTTCACCTGGCAATCAATAGGTAAATGAGTACCTGAGTATAATTTCATACCTGCGAGTGGAATAGAATATATTGTTCATAGCTGACACATCTAAGTTTTATGATCCTAACTAAGAACAGGGAGATGTTCTGAGTCTTTATTGTTTTCATCTATACACTTTATTTGCATAATTGACATGAAAATAGTTTCAATAGCATGTGTTACTGAAACTCATAGTTTCTGACAAGCTCAATGGACCTTAATGCATCTGCTCTATCATTGACTGTACAATTGAGTCATATGTTTTTCATATTCATTATTAAACAAATAAGCAGAAATTAAAAAAATATATACTTTCACTTTATCATGCGAATAAACGTCTTTGTGGGCCTACACGATCGATTTTTTAAATTTAATTTTCATGTTAAAGGTTATTATAGGTTACGACAGCAAAGTTCCAATTCCTTTTCTTATACACCCCTGGGGAAAGGCTTGATGCGCAGATTTGAAACTACAGAAACAATCATTTTTGGTCAGGCCTAACACAAGAAAATAACCCAGTTCATCAAAGGGCAAAAATCCTCGAAGACAACTGTCAGATTGAAGACTCTTGCAACACTTCAAAGGAACTGAACATGTAATCTGTCTTCGAATCCGGGCTTTGTAATAATACCTCTTCGAACGAAAGCTTTCAGACATGCGAATTGTTTCTTTTGTTTATAAGCATTGAGGCAGGAAAACCATAATCAACTAAAAAGGCACTAGCATGAAAGTTTCAGGTCTTGTACAGAACCTTAAACCTTTGCTTTTACTTCTGAGGAAATCGTTTGCTCATTATCATCATTGCTTGAAGGATGCAAACGCTTGATTTTCGATGTTATTAATTACTGTAATTGTGTCTTGATCTAAGACAAAGGCGTTAGCATGACAGTATATTGTCTTCGTACAAGCCCTTCGCACTTCGCTTCGTGTTCACTTCTGAAGAAGTCATTTTGATCATTGTTGGAATGTTTGAAGTTAGGTGTTCTTGAATAACTGTAATTTTTTGGTTTATCTTAATTTTCTGCATTATTAACTAATACTAAAGTAGCCTGTCTGTATATACTTTGATTTTATCTATTGGATTTACATCCTCTAGCATTGAAAAGTTCATACCTGCAAGACAAAACAGCTAGCACAGAGCAGGAAAGTAAAATAATTTGCCAGTCAGACTAGATTCATCACCAATAATAGCATTATCAAAATTAAAATTCTTGATAGATATAAATTGGTCATACAACAAGGCGTGGTATTTTTCACAACTGAATTTATCTATTTGATTTTATGTAATATTATCAAGGAAAGGGACAAGAACTGGTACTGACTAGCCAGCGTCGTGTTATAAATAATAAAGAAGTTGTGATCAATATCAAGCCTTGTTATATAATCAAAGATATTTGTCTTCCTTATGATAATAGTTTTCTACACCAGAGGTCGTACCTAAGCTACTCGGTCTTACTATGAATGTCAATGTCACCCTATACCGTGTTTCCTGTCACCGATCAAAGGGCGACAACTGCACTCCGTCATCAACTTCCTGTCTTTGTAATAACAACAAATGATCATGACTTTCCTTTTGATGTTTGTGCTAGAAAGTAACTTTCCATTTTGGTTAAATAACAAATGGTATTTCAAAGTGTATTCAATTTCACTAGAATTTTGTTTGTTTGTTGTTGCGTATGCTTTGATTTAACATCTCGTTAATGTACAATGACAAACGTTTGTTTCCCTTACTACAAAAGCAAAGTTTTGTCAAATGTGTCCTCATCTAAAAGCAGATCATGTTTTGTTATGATTTCGGTTATCAAACCAAATAACTCACAACATAGACCGAGGTGGGGTTAGCAGAAAATCTCAATCATGACATATTTTGTAAGACACTGTAAGTTAATTTGGTAATAACGTTAGGATACATTACTTAAATTATGTAAGTTCTGAGCCATGTAGGGAAATTATCCATGTTTGAAAAAGAGTTCGACGTCTGATATCTCCCATTTGACTCATCTTAGCATAAAATGATATAGGAAAATGTTTGAAAAAAGAATTTGACGTCTGATATCTCCCATTTGACTCATTTTAGCATAAAATGATATAGGACAATTTCAAAATCGCAAATCTTACTCATATAAACTCAAAGGAGGTCCTCATGGTTGTTGATGTGGTCTTTTCATGTTAAAGGGTTTGATGATGACGTCACGAGAGTTCATAAGTTCACCACAGCTCCTACGTTATTAAGGTCATTCTATAAGGCTATAGGCCTCCCTTCAGAAATGGAATAACCTTCGTTTGACTTTCATTTCCTTCTTTCGGCTTCAATTGAATACCTTTCCATAGCACCTGGATTGGGAGTGTTATATCATTTGTAATGTTAATCAGATCTCCAGACAGTTTCGATTTGTACCTGGTTACATTACTCAAGCATGAGATACTCATTTACTTAAGTTCTCAATGGATATGGCCTGTTGTGTCTCGTAACAAATATTGTTAAACTGCTTTTATTGTACTTTTGAACCTTCCCTGTGAAAATGATATTTCTTTTTAGAATCAGTGTGTGAAAACCAGTAAATCACAAAGAGCTTTGTTAAAATGAACGACGACTGTAAAGAGTCTTTAAAGCCACGCGTTGGTCTTTTCGGAGCGTGTTACTTTCTGTATGACAAAGCCATATGGGTTAGATTTGAATTAGTTTTATATTACATATAACCTAACAAAGCAGGGCAAAATTATGGCATTGAAACTCTTTTCAGTGTTAATATGGTAAAGTACACGACTCTTTAAAGTACTAAACCAGTCAATCTAAATTTATAAATAATGGTTTAGCATAACCATTGGGAAGTTTAATTAAAGATGCCACCCTTTGTATATCAAAGGTGAAAATCGTACTGTGTTGTAGTCTTTGTTTATCAATATCAATTAATTTGGAAAAATTACGAACATGTTAATTTGTTTACTAAAAGTACCTCTACCCCACGGTTTGTTATGATAATCGATATTAACATTATTGTTGCATAATAGGTAACAAAATGCATGTAATTGTAGAATGGGAAGCCTTGAATGACTTAAATGAATAAGTCTATGCACAATTAACATGAACACTGGAACAGCTTTTAAAGAGCCGTTCCATTATTTTCATCACACTACATGTCATGGACACGTGTTTTAAAGCCTAATAAATAATATCAACTCGTAACTGTTTTGTTAACTGCTTTTGAAACTTTCCACACGTTTGACTATTTGACATGAACGTCATTGTCTGGTTTTCGATTATGATCCGTATTTCAAACCTTCCTATAGTCACTATTAGCTTAACATGAAACTTTCCCCCAATAGACGATATGTCTCGATAAAATAATACTATCGATGAAATTTTGATATGGGACAATGTGTAACTCTTTATTGGTTCCCAAGAAGCAAGTTGCATATTTTACACCCGAGTTGATAGTTCTGTCTTCTCAATACTAATATCACAACCTAAAAGATTTGGAAATATTACATTTAATATGTAAACCATTCAGCTTGCTGTATTCATATGGCTGTTTGAGAGGCATAAAGGAGTTATCATGAAACGCCGCACGATATGAAAAAGAGTTTGAAAAACGATAGAACGCTTGCTCATTCACTTATTTGAATGAATTTTTAAAACAATTCCTTGCCATTTTGAGGTCTAGTGTTTCAGGACCTCCTTCCCAAAAGCAGCATTAACTAAGGTTTATATTAACTCCCATCAATTTGTATGTATATCTTTGTTTATGGTAATTTATTCTCTCGTTATTTTTTTTTGGTGGCTTGCTCTATGTATCTTTTTGTAATATGTACATGTATTTGTTTTTGTATTTGTATTTTATAATGCAAGGTGAGACTATACTAAAAAATCTGACTGTCTATACTACCATATGTTATTTATTCCTTGCCATAACTGTGATTGCAAGATTTTACAGTTTGACTATCTGCATTCTTTAAAGAATTACAATTTATTGCATTCTACGGTTGTTTATTATTTATTACCGCGCCACTGTTTCGAAATTGAATTTTCATTTCAGATTTGGTCATTGTTTCGTTATCTATGACGCATTTTATTGATAAACACTCCCTTATAGCTACATCCTGCATTGTGTTCATATCTTATCAACGGCCCTCGATTGATGGCACAAAGGATTGCCCCCACATGACACTATTCACGAAACCGAACTATCATAAAGTTGACCTCTGACATCTAAATTTGATCCGAAAAGATAATATCAAAGATAAATGCCATAAAAAGATTGCCCCTCGCTGTTTTGTCAATATCCCCTCTCTTGAAAATGTCATTGTCATTTATCCAGTTCAGAGCTAGGGTTGTTAAATGAGTGTTTCTAGATAAAAGTGTGTCACATTTGTATGTTCAAAGTTGAGTCAATAATGAGTATGTGATAATATGTATAAGCGATACGTTTACACTCGGAGGATATTGCCTAAACGTGTTTGACGGTCAAAACACTCCATGAGTTGACCTCCAGAAAACACTGGTAATTGTTTAATCCATACTACTTTCCTGTTGGTTTTGGTTCATGCAACAGAAGTTCTTATGCGGTGTTCAGAAATCGTTGAAGCTGAAATTTAACAAGAACAAAACAAGCTTTATATTCGCTGACGACATTATTGTATTATTAAGGTTTGGTACTGTCCGACATAGGAATTTTGTTGTAGAATTCAGTGTCGGACAATAAAGTATTATCATTAAGCAATTTGTTTTTCAATTTTGTGTAATCTCAATTATGAGCTCTTTGGCATTCCTTGGTGACTTTGCTCGTTTGAACCTTTTCATTATTGGTTGCAAGCCAATTATCAATATCAGTAAGTATTTCATTGCATCGATTGATAGTTAAATTAACTGAAAATGTCCACTCATGCCATAGAATAACCTTTGTGAGAGCAAACAGTGTACATCATGTAAAGTGCCTGTAAGGTAAAAATCATCTCATTCGACTTGCACATTCACCCTTATTATAATGTGAAGCAATGACATTGCACCTTTTCTTGTTGGATGCATTGTCCTGTGTATCATCCTTTGTTCTCTGACGATTTTGTCGTTAGTGTAGAAATACGGTATCAAATATACGACCTGTGACGTTGTTGTGACAAGCAGATAATGAGTACAAATGACCTTTGGTCAAACATCCGGTACATGAAGTCAAATGACGCAGAAAAATAATCATAACAAAGTCGTTCCTCACCAAACTATGCTGGCAGAAGAATTAATTGTCTTGCATTAAAGAGTTTATGAAAGGTTTGATGTGTACTTTTAATATTATTGTTAACGTATAATACGCTTACCCATGAACATGTCCTTTTATATATTATATATTTTCACAATTAACTCATTTATTATATGTGCTCTGTGATGATGTAAGCCAAATTGCAATTTAAGGTAATACAGTTTTTTCTTCTTCTTCTCTTATGGGCTAGACTATAAAACCCCATTATACTGCTTCAAACATTTTCAAACAAATCATAACACCAAAAGGAAATAAAAATTGTGTTTATAAATGTCTTCCTTTATTTACTTGTCTTATTGATTAAAAGAAATGACTAACAGTCCAGCGAACCAGATAAAAAGGTCAAAATGCTTTCTCATGAGAAAGTATAAACGTGGACTAAATGCAGTTCTTCTGCAATTTCTCACATGTCATAATCTATCATATAACATCCTGAAAGTCGAATCTATTTCTTCTATTGGCGCCATCAACTTCTGCCCTATCAAACACAATTTCAGCTTTAAGCACAACATGATGGAAAAGGTTTCAGAGAAGAAACAACGGTATAGAAACTTTTCAAAAGCAAAACGTCTTACTTAATTGGGAATGACACCACTACTTTTTACTACAGAGTTAAGAGATATTTCTGTTACCAGACAAGACAGTAAGGAGTAACGCTATCTTGAAACGGAGCTGGTTATAACAATCCAGCCACAGTGGAACAGTAGCCTTGTTGTACAACGGCAAAGCTTTGGTGGTCTGCGCCTTATCAGTTTGTGGTTATATTTTAAAAAAATTCAACAATTTCTTCTTAACTTCATCAATTAATTGCAATTAATAAATGAAAGATTCCTCGCAATAAAACGAAATACATATTTTCAGTTAAAGCATTTTTCCATTCCAAGATTAAATATGGAATATCCGCCTGATTTTTCGGAAATACCACAAATACATTAACATTTCTTCCTAAAAATCAATAATAATAAATAATAGTAATAAATCAAAATAACTAATGGAGATTTTATGTGATGGAGCCATAATACTTTTCATGCAAAAAAGGTAGTCACACATTATCATGGTGTTCCCTGTTCTCATTATTTTAATGGTTTTACTTAGACAATTTTATCTATTCTATTTTAAAGTTGTTTGTACATTCACCTTTTGTTACCAAAAACACATACTCTTTCTATTGTGTGGTTAGAGCTACTAAAATCTGTCAGATGCATCTATTTATCGGAATGAGATCATGAAATAAGCCTATAGTTTCTTACGCCTGTCCTGTCAGACTGTCTGAGAGTACATCGATCAAGGTAATACCCAATGTCGTATAGATCGAGCACGAGTTACCACCCAGGGCAAACCTGGCCGAGTAAATAATCTAATTAGACAAGAGAGATGACATCTCCTTGAAACACACACTCAACCGGCCTGAAGCCAGTCTTACCCTTCATCAGAAGAGAGGTTCTTAAAAAAGGACCCTTAGGTCTAACTCATTAAAGGGTTTGCTAACTTAATCGATTTTTCTATTATTCAATTATTATTTAGTTTGAAAGCCATGGAGAAATTGATAAGATAATTCGAAAAATACGTATTTCCATAAAATACATGTTCACGCTTTTTTGTGTATTGTATCGGTCAAGGCAAGCAAGAATTCCAATTTCAATTTATTTTGATAGTTGTTTTCAAGTCAAATATGGACCGAATATAATCTTATCAGAATACGAAATTGCGATTCCAACACTGTAAGCTGATATTACGACATAATGACGAATAAGATGCCCACTAGTACTCTTTATAGAGTCGATTTTAAAAATATAAATTTATTATAATGTTATCAATTAGGATCGATAATTGGTAGGTTGGTATAACACTGCGACGTCATTCGTTCTATTAACTAATGTCAAATTCATGTAACAATTTGCCATATTTGTAATTTATGGATTACAATAATTATTGTTGCTATACGTCATATCAAATCAACGTTCATATAATTCTTTCCTTCATGACAATACCCTTCAAACAATGTCAAACAATGTCAACAGTTTGTTTACAACCACGTCCCTCTCTTATCACACAAATGAAACAATGTCTTGTACTCGATACATGAATAATGGGAGTTTTATTACTAGGGGCCATTGGTATCGCAGCGAGGAGCCCATGTTAAATGTCATGAATGATTGATACTGCCTTGCAGGGTCAAGGTAAGGTGTCAAAGGTCAACTAGAAGATAGTTCCCAGAGGGACGTAAGTCATGAGCTGGCATGTAAGGAACATCAACGCTTTTCAGCGAAGGACCGGTAGAGTTGTAGATAAAGATATTATTAGTAAACAAATCGTATAGTTGTGAGCACCGATTGTTTGCTTAGTTCGATCCAATGATGACAAAAGGGCACGTAGCTGATATCTGACAATGTTAAATGAAATGAATTAAGCGTATTCATATGTACCGACCTACCTTAGCCATGTTTCTATCATAAACACTGCATATTTGAAGGATAGCCCTTAAGAGGCTCTTGAAATCAAACAAGGCACCTGAGATTTTTAATGGAAGTCGTTAGTGTGGAGAGGGGTTGATCTTATCTTCAATATGGGAATTCTCTGCGTTTTGTTATGATTTGTTCTGCAGTATCCATTAAGTACATTATTTACAGTACACAAAATGTGGTCATGAAATTTTGAACAACATGTCACTTTTAAGCAAGAGGATACTTGATTTTGCTAGACTTAATAAAAACCGCCTAAAGTTAAGTCAAGTTACAAAATCTCCGATGTACAAAACAGGGCAACGGGCCATTTTTGGTATCAAACGGTTAACATGTAAATACATGTAGATGTCTGAAGTTGTCCGTAAGATAACCTTTGAACACAATTTAAATGAAATCGGTTTTAGATAAACATATCTAAGCAACGTTAGTGTATAATTATCAAATTATCAAATCTGCATGTTCAGAAAAACGTTCAGATTGTCTAATAAGGACATGTCTATAATTTGTTAAGAAACGAGCGGTAGAGGCCTTAACCAAATACGTCAGGCACATTTTGTCAGCGACTTTTGATGAATTCTGATGAAGCAGATGTTCTGTAGATATTTCCTTACTGACTCGCTGAATTAGACACAACTGTTTTAAATCAAATGACATTCAAGCGAATTCTGATTTTGAACAAGATTGATAAATCCCAAATGAATTTGACACTATCTGTCTATAAAATCTATATTCATTATAGTCATCATGTCTCCATGTGAAGACAGAAAATATTATTAAGAATCTCTCATTCAGGAAATTCCATTTTCAATAAATTCCTAATATGATATGATTATTCCAATAATGTTTAATTCCAGCAGGAAGAATCACCAGTTTCCCTTGCCCTGTACCATACAATTTCCGGTCTCCATTGTAATAACATCGATAATATTGTTGTAAGCACCAAGATCTAAAAGAGCTCCTCGTTTGAATCGCTGATATTACAAGGCCTGGACGTGGACAGAAATTGCTCATCTAAGCATATATCCCTTTGATTCGTCTGAAAATGTCACCAAACTGACAGTGACGTTAAGGCAAGTACGTTCATCAACACATGGAGGAAGTAGAAAAGGAAGAAGGTGGGAAGCTGGATGAAAAATGGATGTGGGGCGTAAATAGAGAATGAATATTTTCTGAGTGTCCATTGCATACTATGTTTACGACACGAGTGGCTTTTCTTAGTATTTCCCGAGCGAGAGCGAGCGATAAACGCGTAAACTAAGTATGTCATGGGCATCTGTTTATTACCGTAGTCTCAAAATTAAAGAAAATACTCAAATCCTACTTCTTAGCACAGGCGGACAGGCCGCCGCCCGCCCCTATAGATTGGAACGTCATGGATGAACCGTGACGTCAAAGCATTGTTTCTGACGTGATGTCACAATGTAAAAGTGATATTTTGCTCTAGGGCAACATATGACAAATATGAACCTCGATATGACTGCCCTCGTAGGTAGCATTGTCATTATTGTGTATCTGTACTTTTTTGGGTCAACATACACATATTTTAGTAACTAATAATGGGCTAGATATTCATATATCGAAAGGTTTTGCTATGAGGTGGATCAAGTAAAAAGTATGGCTTAACTCTTGTTAATAACAGAACATCTCCGTGGAACCTGTTAGCTTGGTGATTCCTTTATTCAGTCGCTATATAACTTGACAATGATTGTACTGTCAAGACGACTTGTGAGCGCAATAAAAAGAAGTAAACAATTATCTTCTTACTGCTGTTCAATTCCTAGCTCTATAAATGCTTGTATTAAAACAGAGGTAAGCGAAGCGCGTTGCCCCTTCAGCTATATACTTGAGAAGAGAAAAAGGTGAAATTCTCCTCTCATTTCTTTTCTTGTCACAAAGGAATACACAATATGAAAGGTACAACTACTTCCAACTGATTTTGTGATTATTATTGATCGCGATAATTCAAACATTAATCACCCGAGATGTGCGGCGTGACACTGGAACTGTCCGAGTTTAGCAATACCATGAATTCAAAACTTTTCCTATGAGGACATTTTAATCAACTTATATTTGAATAATATCCAGATGCTCCTTATCAAATACAATCATTGGGGTATTGATTAGTCAGGTAAACGTTAATTTTTTTACCTAGGTAAATGAACACCGCCCGTCGATCGGGTTATAGAAAACCGCTATTAAAATGACTGACATGAAGTCAGTAAATCGAACTTCTAATTGAAAATCATTACCATAAACCCAAATGAATATTCAATTGATTTCATTATATATATGATACGTCGACATGGAAACATGACGTCATTTGACTAATATCATGTGACTAAGCAAATATATCAAGTGTAACGCAATATAAGCATGATAATAGACACTGTATAAATCAAGTTAAATGTCAATGTCTCTGTTTTAGAAATGTGTTAAAAGCTTGGAGAAAATATGAAAAATGATTTAGCGATTTTACACTTTCTTGGGGCGTTGCTTTCTCAGTCGTGGACCAGAAGTATTGGTATTAGATATTGTCCGCTCATACTTTAGCCATCCTTTCAGAAGAATAGAATTAGAATAAGATTACAATAAGACAGAAAGAGAATATTGACTTTCCATAACATATTTAAAAAGGGCAGCTATAGTAGCATGTTTTTTGAAAATTGTATATTTCCAAATTGTCATTGGTAATTGTATTTTAATGCTGAATGTATTATTTTGATAGTGTCAAAAATCTCACAAACCAATCATCCATAGTCAGAGAACGAATTATAAAGATTCACATAAAGTCCATTGGCGGTTTTTTTTTATGTGAACACCTTTGATTTAATTTGAGTTAGAAAAATGAATCGCATTGCTAAACTTTACATTATATACTTGATTCGGTACTGCTTCATTAGTTTAAATACATTGTCTTTTAATTGGAACCATTTATTTTTATTTTCCTGACATCACCGTTACAACTGCCCCTTTTATGTTGCATGTGTCTGCAACTTTAACTTCGGGTTACCTCGGTTGCAATTCCAGGTGACTTGGTGAATGGCAAACCTCATATTATCAAAACGGGCAGGGGTTGTGCTGTTTCAACTCATTAATGAGGGGTAACATCCATTAACACTTTTTAAATAATTCTAAGCTGCAGGGGAAAGGTTGAAATAGGTGTTTAACTATTGACAGTATTATGTGTTAATATTTGCCTAGCAACATTGAATTTAAAACTTGAACACTGCAGGTGGGTTGGTTAGTCTTCATCTGACGTTGCCAAAGATATATACAAAAGGGCAACGTTTCATAACAACGTAATGACATCAAAAATTCTTGAACCTTTGTACTGACGTCGGCCTCACTTTAGTCATGTCTGTGGAAAGTACGGCCAAAATACTTACCGGAAATAACCTTCCTTTTTCAATAAAGAGATATGCACTGAATTGTGTCAGACATACATGCACATAAGGGGTTTGGTTTTCATTAAAAAAGGAATTGTCATATTTTGGGATTTTTAAGTGAATATGCAATGAAAGCATGTCCATCTACAATGAAGGTTAACATCTAATTTGTTAATCTATCTCAAAACAGCACACGCTGAAACGCCGTTGCCGGAACTACTTTCTATCTGACCTCTGAACTTTGAGAATATCAACTTCACCGGTGACAGCATGATGTGATTTGTGGTGTGCCAATTGTTATATTACCACACGCTATTTTCTAACGATGCCAATCGATTGCCATGGAAACTGAATGGCGAAAACGCCGCTGCAACAAAAATACCATTCAGCGTCATGCAATATCAGAACAAAAACAAAATAAAAAACAATTGTGGTTGTTACTCATGGCTATGTATATTTGAGCAAGTGTAGTGCAAATATCAAATATTATATGTAAGTCTTATAACTTATATTGTATGTATATTGTATGTATTTTGAGTATGGCAAGCATATATCTATGAATATGTTATTTGTGATGATGATGATGTTACTCCAATGTTATATGATGAATAAGAGATTTATGTCAATATGAAACAAATATGAAAAAATGTGTGTTTTTGTGAAAGATATATGATAGGGACTCAATGTAAACTTAAGCAATCTCAATGTGATTATTTGATAGATTTTAAATCACATAAACTGTGTAGCACAGATGGTTTTCCAGAGGAAACTATCATATGTTTTATCTTTTGCAGCGATGATTTGATACAGTGTATTTTCAAGGTAATAATACTTCTTTTTTTAATATGCTTAATATGCATACGAAATGCACATTACATAAATCTTTCCTGAACCACGAATAAGAACTTATGAAAAGGAAACTGTAAAAACAAACCCGAATAAATCAGATGCAAAAAATATACTGGATCAAAAACACTTTTTATATCAACGAATAATCCAATTATAAATTCATTGATATACACATTGATATATTTTTTTAAAAACCCGGATAAATCAGATGGTAAAAAATATACTACATCAAAAACACTTTTCACATCAATGAATAATCCATCTGCAATTATAAATTCATTGATATACACATTGATGATTTAAAAAAACCAGAAATATCGGATTGTTAAACATATACCGATCAAAAACACTTTTCATATCAATGAATAACTCATCGGCAATTATAAATTCAATGATATGTGTTTACACATTGATGATTTTTAAATTATCACGATCCATTCCCAAACCAATTCATTAGTGGTTGTATAAGTACTGTTACTATTCATACCTCCTGTGGAACGTGTGTACCAGATACATGAATGGTGACACTTCACAGCAGGGACCGTATGCTTATCGTGGTAGGTAAACACTATACTCTGCTCAGTGTCACACATTGCTTATCGATTAGAGGCGATGACGTCAAGAGGTAAACTTGAATTAAGTTCATGGCTGGGTCGTGTATTAACATGCCAGATATACCTGAGTGATAAGTGTCTTTTGCGGTAGATACATGTAGTTGGTTAACTGTAGTAAGGTTAGGAGAATGTTTGCACAGAGGTTCACCGATGCCTTTGGACACGCTAAATATTTTTCGAAATTTGTTTCCTTCAAGATATATCAAAAGTAACAAAATAAACGATATTTATTAACAGATTATTAAAATCGCACCAGATATGACTTAACGAAATTGCAGAGCCATTTGTTATGAGGGTAAAAAGAATTGGCATTTTACGTTTACGAATTTTACAGTTAACAACTTTTCGAAATTAAATTTTATGAAATCATACTCGTTGAAATATATCTGAGTTTGATTGTTTATTTCCAACCACTAACACGTCTTAGAATATATATTTGTGCTCTTTATTTTTCAGAGCATGATATTATGTTTGATTAATATGCACGTTAATTGATCTATTTTGCAGTTATATAAGATATTCAAAATTTGGGTTATTTGAACAATGAGGAAGAAAGAGTTTTACATGATTATTAACGGTAATAAAACCTACTCTGTAATCTCGCAAGATGTCTATTCAATGAATAGTTATTTACATCAAGGCTCATTCAGGTTGTGTACAACAGCTTTCATTTTTAGCAAAACTATAAATACAAGTCCAAACTTGAACCGCTACCACGACCGTAATTACTTTATTGGAGTTCTGTAACATTTGAAGGGTTTTATGGCATTGACGTTTATGGCTTTCAGTTGTTTATGTGGAAAAGCAAACTAAAGGTTTGGGGTTCTATCTGAGGTATTCCAGTTTGATGATGATGTAATGACGCTGTCTGAAAATTAGTTTATTGTAGGCTTAAATATCTAAATATTGTCTTAAGAATGTTTTTCTATGAAGTTATATGAATACTTGTGAATTCTCTCTAAGTAGAACTAACACGGTTTAACCGTTTGCTTCAAGTAAAATCTACATAAGATAGCATCAAAATTAGAAACCAGAACACAAATATCTTTAAAATAATCACATAGTGTAAATCATTGACCCAAGTAACATTTGCACGATGTAATTCGGATTCCAGTTTTAACATTTCATTGCAGTTGTTTGTTTCACCGTCAAGTCCTTTCTGCTCTAAAATGACATTGGGTCAATATTAAGTACACACGCAGAGCTACGTTCCGTATTGGAGCGAACAGCAGTCACTTTCCGGTACCCACTCTCTGCCGGAAGTGCATTTCTTGATGGATTCATTTTTAAACGCATCAAGTTCTGATGTATCAACAGTGCCTGTAACTATGTTTTTTTCTGTTTTAACTTTTCTTAGAGGAGAACCTTGGCATATGTTGAGCTTTTTAACTATTTAATTATAAACTTGAGGCGAC
Organism: Steromphala cineraria; assembly: GCA_916613615.1. NCBI lineage: Eukaryota > Metazoa > Mollusca > Gastropoda > Trochida > Trochidae > Steromphala > Steromphala cineraria. The sequence goes on from OU744726.1 coordinate 40,509,467, forward strand.
TAAACGAAAATTTACAAGAATCTGTCGACTAGTATTCGGGTAAATCACCTCCAAAAATCGTCTTTAAGTCTTAAATGCCTCACCTCTGTATTCTACATAATGTGCCTTAGTATTTAAACGATTCAGAAATAAAGGGACTTTTACACGCAGATGCTTTTAATGAAAATAATGTATTTGAATTCAACTAAAAAGGGTTGTTCAACGATTTTACAGCGTTCCCTCAAGTTACGGAAATCCATTCTGGCTGGCCGGAAAAGATCACCAAAGGACAAAATTGACCAAGCAAATAATCTAATTACACAGGAGAGATACTATCCCCTTGTCAAACCCACCAAGTAGGCCTGGAGTGAAATGTTATCGATTTCCAGAGACAGACATAAGACAAGGGTCCTCTTTGCATCGATATTTTCGAAAAGGCAGTAATTATTATGGACTTAAACCTTAATATTCCGATCACATAGTTATCACAATGATTATAAATATTTTTCATTTGATATGATGTATTAATTTGATGCATTTTTATACTAACCTGTGTATCAAAAAGAAAATCGACCAATTAAGTTCATGATATTTTACGTTGACGCAGTGATTTACAATTAACGATGCTTATTTCATTTGAAGCTTAGGGCATAAATACTTTACTAAACTGGTTTTCTTCCATGTTGATTAACAACAAAAAATTTTATTCATTGATCACTTTAACTAATTTGTTCCAATGTTTGTCATGATTGATTATTGTATGGAAATGTGTTACCTTTGAAAGGAATGGATATCTAATTGATTACAATAAATGCTATTTTTTTGTTATTATTAGTTGTTGTTATTAGTAATCAATTCAGTACCTTTGTTTATTAAAACTGATAGTGGTTAGCATGAACGTCAAATAAGAACGTTCAAACATGAAAATCAATTATGTCATAAATATGTTTCTAATATGGTTTTGTTTCTTGAAAACTTGAAATAAGTCGTATTTGTATATGACATAGTGCATGTGGCAGTTCCCTCTGTTAACTAATGGCACTATGTTACATAAATAATGTGATTTGCGATCTAGCAAATCATCAAATTAAGCTAGATTTAATTTAGTCTATTTATCACTAATTTTATCTAGGTATAGTTAAAAAGGTATTTGTAAATGTGTAGTTGTAGTTATTATTATTATTATAATAAGGTGATGCAGTGAGCTAAGTTATCTGATGTTGTAACAACGATACAGTACAGTGATGTGATTGGTAATTAAATTTTATTAATTACATAAATCCCGAACATTCTATTATTATATCTTGCGTTGTAAACGTAATATAACAGACCTCATAATCATCATTTGAAAATAGTACGTTACTAGGAAGAACCATTATCGATTATCGTGTTTATTTCTAACACATGTTTTATCAAATCAAGTATATGTCAAATGAATTGAAATTAACTTCTCACTCTTTATCGTGTTTATTTCTAATATATATGTTTAATCAAATCAATTATATGTCAAATGAATTGAAAATAACTTGTCACTGTTTCATAGAAACAATGCATTCGAAAAGTTTGTTCATTTCTCATATTCCCATGAGAGACCATATAGATTATATTTCATCCTAACGTCAGTGTCTCAATCATTCATGTGTGCCATATGACTTACAAGCATGTGATACAATGCATCAAGTTTTGATGGTTAAGATTTAATAACATGATTAAAAACACCACATGGGACATATTTGCCATTTTTCAATTTCAATATCCGGGCTTTATTGGAAATGATAATTCGTTTTATGACAACATTTATTGGGTAATTTTAGAAACGTATTAATGTAAGCCTATTACAATTCTCCGACTCAGATTTATTAAAAAGGAAGGTAGCATAAGAAAATTTTGTACCCGTTGTAATTTTAAAGTGCTGCCGATAATTCTCAGTTAACATTGGGTTTTCTCAATAAATGTTTTTTAATACAATTTATCCCTTTCGTTGATATCAATTCCATTATTCAAACATACTACTTCGTTACATTTTTGTTATATCAAATATATATAATTTTAACAAAGCAAAGGAAAGTTATGAGGTTTGGTTTCATTTTTTAAATTATTATATGTAGGTATGAAATAAACAAGGAAATATATCATGTAGCCATTGATTTTATCAGTTGATTTATAAAAGAAAGTTTACTCATAATAAGTAAATCAAATGTGAAAATCTTTTCACTAAATTTCCCCAAATATGCACAGTGATAGGTAATATCTACATTAGTGATGTGTGTTCCATTTATTCTGATGTTGACTGACATTGGGTAATATTTTTGCCGCAAGAGCGTTTTTGTCATTCATTCAGCAATTGATAGCTGTGGTAATATAACGATTGGCATACCACAAATCACATCATGCTCTTACCGGGTTTCTCAAAGTTCAGAGGTCAGAGAGAAAGTAGTTCCGGCATCAGTGCGTGCTGTTCTAAAATATCGAGACATAAGCTTAAAACAAAGAGCTGCCTTAATTGAAAAGGGGCTTGCTCTCTAGTTGACTATATATTCTAAATCTTGCATAATCATCAGACCAGAAAATAAAACTTATTTAGCTAGCTGCTTTTGTTAATCCGTAAATTAAAGTAGATATTTTTTGATATTGTGGTCTCAATATTGATCAGACATACTGGGTTACTGTTAAAATTAAAATGTTAAACGTGAATTCTCCGGTGTCTATATTGGGGTTTATTTTTATTTATTTATGCCAATATGTTGTGACCCAGCAACATTATATCAATGAAATGTAGTCAAGTTTCCATGTCAACCTATCATATAGAAAAAATGACACCTTTAGAATCGTTTATGGTAATGTTTTTGAATTAGAGAAAATTGACTTACTAATTTCAAGTGAGTCTTTATAAATAGTTTTAGTTTCGATTGGTGGTTTGTTGTAGGTTATAAAAAAACTTAGGTTATGGCTTTAAAATCAAATATTCAGTTATTACGAGATTGCTAACTGTCTCCCTAGATATCTGATACATATGTTCAAACAAGCAGCTGGCTTTCATTTCTCCGTGTATTGTTCTAGAACGTCAATCAGTAAACAAAGGAAATATAGCTGAATTTCAATATGAGATTTTGAATATGTTCTTAACAGAAAAAGGCAAGAGTTTAAAGGGGCAGTAGCACGTTTTTACGGGGAATATAAGTTGATGTCAGGAAAATATAAATTCATGGTTCCAACTGAAAGACAATGTATTTAAACTAAATGAAGCAGTACTAATTCAAATATATAACGTAAAGTTTAGCCATGCGACACTGTCAAATTAATACATCTAGCATTAGCTTACAATTATCAGTGAAATATTTAAAATATGAAATTATCAAAAAACGTGCTACTGCCCCTTTAACAGTGTGGTTCATATGCAATGTAATGGTTTGCGGAGACGTAATCAGTTTATCTATTACAGATAGGTATGTTATTTCTGAAGCCAATAAGTAATGAATGACAGTACAGCAGTAGACAAATAAATTTTCCATATATGTCTACACCTCCATAGCTGTATTTGATTAAGTGAAGCGAATCTGAAAATTTTGAAATTATGGGTTTAATAGAAATTAACGTATATTATATCTTGAAAAGACATTAATGCAACTCTAACATTAAACGCGAATAACCAGATAGTGTCACACATAACTTTCCACACTAACTCGTAGTAAATATTTTATCTTGAAAAACGTTGTATCTACAGTGTATAAGCTCAATATTTCAACCTTTCACGATTGATCTTCAAAGCATTTATTCATTTACATACAGCTTGTTGCTCAAAATGTTTCAGTGTTTGAACATCAACATGAACGTTAACATTGAAGTAATATCCATTCATCGATAGTAGATACATTTTAACCACGTTCAATATGTTATTTCCAGTTTCGCTCACAATGCTACAAATGACAAACAACATACAGAGACTTTGATAATGTTCACAGAATTTAACACTATAAAACATAAACATGGAAATAATCTCAAATCAGCCAACAATCATCAGACTCTATCCCCTCTTTGAAATTTATTTTTGTATATGTCTTTTCCCTTTTTGCTTACCAATAGAAGATTTTATTCATAAAACACAAATAGACTAGGACTGATAATATAATCTGTATTCGAAGCTTCAAACAACGCTAACATGGAAGTAATCTCGACTCATCGATCATACATCAGGAAATATGAACCAGAGGGAAGACAAGAGCCAGAACAATCAAACAGGATATAGAGGATATCAACCAGTCAGTATAGGCTGAACCCTGGAGCAAGTGGTAGACTGTGCTGGACAGTTTGATTAGAACTACATGAATAATATTGCCAACATAAATCTTACATCTCCTTGGTACACTGTTAGATCGAGGAATATCAGATTTCTGGATTTTTGAACATTGTTCTTAAATGTACACATAGATTTCACAATATTATATGCAGGAGCATACTTTCTGTAGAATATATACTATATACTTTGATTAAGATCCCAGTGGACCAATATGTGTCGCTAACCCACACCAACAAAGTCTAGAAACAATCTCAACACTTACTGACAATTTAGCTGTGTCTTGTATATATTTCATTTATGATTATTGTATGAGACGTAGGATGCAGGTCATTCGCACATGTTTTCTTTTTTGACGGGGACATGGACATTCAAGAGACAGGCCCTGGTCATATATAGGTTACATTACTTGCTTGTATACATAGTTTCAAATGAGGGTTTTCTCACTCATTGATATTTTCAGAAAGAACAAGATCAATTTCATTACCATTGGTGAATCGCAACTCTCCATAGAGAGGTCCAAAGATAGGAAATGTATATACGGTAGAACACGGATATAGCGAACAAATTTTCAAGTCCCGTCCCTATATAATATCATTAATATTATATGCGTATAGCGAACACCGGATATAGTGAACTAAATTCTTTGGTAGTTGTATTTGTCAATCATGATAAAAGTTGTTAAGCAGGGTACCTTTATGCAGTAAACATTTACAAACATATTCTTTGTTCCAAAGTAAAAACTTTAAAGCTTGTACCATGGAAATTCAAAAAGCGCACCAACCAAAACCAAAACCCTGTAACCCCCCTATTACTCATGCAACATTATAAACTTACAGATGTGCGTTATTGTGGCATAAGTCATATGTGACATATTTGTAGACAAATGGGAGGAAGAAGCATCTTATGACATAGACATATGCTGGGTTCAATAAGACACAAGTATGATGCCTATCCGTCTTAATACCAACCCTTATGTAAACAGAGACACCAATATAACATATATCGATTACTGCATACTTTTACCCCTGAAAAATAGTTGATGGTGCTTCTAAGAGTTAGCTAAAGATATATGCATAGCTTTCTACGACGGGAATCAAATTCAAGTAATTGAAAATATACAAGAGTACGTTTTATTGTTATCATGAAAAATATTTCCATCTTAAAATTCATTAAACATCATTTTATCTCCACTGTGGTTATTTGACTCATAACTTCTTACACAACCTCTTTTACAAGGTTTTATTTATAAAATACCCCTAGCACCTTACACGAATGCCACAATTATTTTACTGTTTTTTTAGTCTAATAACTGACTTTAGACTTTCTAGACACATGTGTGCATCTCACAGATGAATTAACTCTAGTCTTCTCATTTGTTACAGTAACAGTACACGGTTTTAAACGAGGGATTGAAATGTAGATTGCAACTTGCAAGATTACAAGTCCGGATTATGTCCTACTGAGAAATGTTATATGTAGTATACGCTTAGCACAGTTTGTTACATTTAAATGTTAAGGCGATCCCTTTACAAACCAATTCAGTAGTCGTAGTGTAAGTACTCAAATTCCTATTCATAACTCCTGTAGAACGTGTGTCCCAGATACATGAATGGTGACACTTCACTGCCGAGACCGTATACTTATCATGGTAGGTAAACACTATACTCAGTGTCACATATTGCTTATCGATTATAAGCCAAGTCGTTCAATGTCAAAGGTCAACTTGTATGTAGTGCAAGACATGTTCGTGTATTAACATGTGGAAAATATTGTCACTAAAAGGTCGATGGCGGTAGATGGAGAAAGAATACATAAACATAACTTTTGACAGCTGTAATACTGTGTTCCTAGTTTTCGTTCGAAAAAGCGATATATATGAAATATTTTATTCTTCATTAAAGTCAATTTACTTATTTTGTTGCTGTTGTTATTTATTTACATTTATTTCCTTCAAGATATCTTTAAAACAACAATAGCAATCAAAACCATACATTTTCAAGATCTCATTAGTGTTAACTGAAAAGAACAGTCGAATCAAACGTCTTTTAAAATATGCACAAGGTGCTCTAAAATAGTCTGGTGAAAATTAAATAGTTCGAAATTATGTGTATTATCAACTTGCGCTTATCGTCTTAAATCTAAAACCAGGAGCTCCAACTGAGCTAAAAAGCCTCCACAGGGCCTTTCATATTTAAAGAAACATTTAAGGTGGAAAGGTGTGTATCATTGTTTAAATAAACAATTAATCAAATCTAACAAACAAATCATTCCTGCATGCATGGTTATCATTTATTAACACCTCATTAAAAACAGAAATGAAATCTTCAAAATTGATGCTGAAAATTTATCATTTTTATCATAAAAAGTCCCATAATGTTTAATTCAATGGTCATTTGTAATAACCTTCAACATACTTTTGAATTGAATCATGAAAATCTTAAATCCATATTAAATCAAACCATATTTACTTGAGATATTCAGCTTATCAGAAACTTAGATTTAGTCTGGATGCGTCGATTAACCGTCTCTTAAAACATCCATTAAAACGTGGATACATGTATTCTCCATTTTAAACCATAAAAGAAACGCTGGGTCGTATACATGATGTACATGTGTTACGAGCATGCTAAAGGAGTTTATTCTGCAATTTCGCCAGATGTCTTTTCTCCAATAAACAGTTAATTTACGTCACAGCTGTTGTAGCAGATGTAAAACAGCTCTGAGAAAAATATACATTTATACACATCAATTCTTTATATGATATCAAGAACTGAATAACCTTTAACTGTGTACTACATTTCAAGGGCTTTATTGTATGGACGTTGTCATTGTATGTGTAGAAAAGCCACTGCTGGCTTAAATGTAAAAATATTTGAGTTGAATGATGTAATGATGTTATTCTTATGTAGACACCTGTACACACAGTGTCTATTAGGATGTTTTGAAAATCGTTGTGTTACTATAAAAGTGCCTGTTCTTTTAAGTAAGTCTCACATTGATGACATAATTATTTCTGAGTAAGAGATTAAATCTTCTGGCACTAAATTTACAAATTATTTACAATTTGTTATCCAGGACGCAAATACTTGCAAAAATAGTTAATTACACGTGAAAATGTAAATTCCATGATCAATTCAACCTTTGAAACAACCAAAGTCAAGTCAACCAAGTGATGCAGTTATCAGAAAGAAATGAGTTGTTGGTTTCATCTATGCGTTCTTTCTGTCTCACCAAGACACGGAAGCAATGTCGTAGTACACCAATGCAAAAGACACAGGGACTCCATCAAGATCCGGTCGATCAACGGTTAGTTTCCGGTACCATACATTTTGCCGGAAGTGCATTTCTTGTTGGATTAGTTTCAAAACATCAACCAGTAGTTTATGAAAAGGTCAAGTGCCTAGTCCTTGATATTTTTTGAAGCTGCACTGGTATTTCATGATTGACACTGTTTCAGAGATGGCATCCTCGTATATAATGGACTATTGATGGTAACATGATGAAATCTGCAGTGAAATAAGTATTCATTCCATGCCAAAGCAGTGAGTGGAGTGAAATGTGAAACACGAGACATTAGACGATAATTCTTGAGGACTTTTATATTGGCATTGGTTCTAATTATCAAGGGCATAGACACTAATTATATCTTATCAGGTTCAACCATCGTTTTGAAATTTTTTGTGATGTAAGGATTTCATCGACTAGAACACTTACATGGCCATCAAAATATTCAGGTTCTTGTCATTTTTCTACGTCGAGGCTATCATTAACAATGAACGTTACTTATTTCGCATTAATTTTGAAATAATCAATTGAATTAGCTTGTTTTTAAAAGAAAATGATCACTGAATACCCACAAACAATTTTTATATACCCACAAACAATTGGTTCAACAAATTTACCTGACTATATATCGGACAGGCCTTATTTCAAACATTGACACTTACTACTACTACTACTACTACTACGACTCCTACTTATATTAATACTACCACTGCTGCTGCTAACACTACTGTACTACAACTACTACTTCAACTACGTCTTCTTCATTTACTACTACAACTACTACTACTTCTTCATCATCTCCTTCTTTTACTATATCTTCAAATACAATGTCAAACACCAACACTGCTTTTACTAACTTTTCTAATTCCTTACCTCCTAAACCCTCTTCCTTCTACAACTAGGTGCATCTTTGATAATTATTGAATCTTTTGCAAATTTATATATTATTCATTTATAACACATGACCATGTCATGAGATACGTCACAACGTAAAGACAATTTTGATTTTTTTTCAAATGGATATAAAAGGGGCAGTAGCACGTTTATAGGGGGAATATAAGGTGATGTACGGAAAATGAAGATAAATGGTTCAAATTGATAGGCAATGTATTTAAACTAATTGAAGCAGCAGTAAATTAAGAATAATGTAAAGTTAAGCCATGCAATTCCTTTTTCTTACACAAAGTCAATTAAAGGTTGTCTCTGACTATGGATGATTGATTTGTGTAATGAGATTTTTGACACTATCAAAATAATACATTTAGCATTACCGTACAATTATCAGTGAAACTTTTTTTTTTAATATAAAATTTTCATAAAACGTGCTAGTGCCCCTTCACAAAAAAGAACAAAACTGCTACCACTTAAACTGTTTTCATCGATTTAGATACAAAAATACATATAATTGTCAACACATCCTTATAAAAAGCGTTCCTTTTGAATAATTGTATTCAGTTTGTATTGTGTTCAATATCACAATTTATATGGTATGCAACGACTGAAACATGGGAGCATGCAGTTTGTGCCATGCAATATCTTCTATGCAACAAATTGCACCATGTAAACTCTCCTTAAATGAATATATAGGAGCAAAGACTGACAAGAAAGATATTCTTTTCAATGGTACAAACGGGTGATAAAGGCCAACATTGGAAATGGCTTTGAATGTGTATGGTTATGTCCAAGATTTTGAATCATTTAAGTATTTATCAACTATTTATTATTGTGCTGTTGATCTCCTCAACAAGACCATACCTCTTCAAAAGAGTTGATTATAAGATTGTCTTCGCAGGTACAATGCTTTTCTTGAACCGTAATCATATCTTAACATCGTACCTACCTACAAATAAAAATTTTATGAAATTCCTTCTTACGAAATAGATTAAGCCATAAATAGTTATCAACCAATAGAGGTATATTGTCATATCTCGTCGACCAACTATTGCTCTGTTACTGTTGTATTATATATAGAATGAATAACACTTTTGAAAAGAGAATCCAAATAAGGCATGTTTTATATTTTGAACATATTGTTGTATATATATTTGTTCATGGACTCATGGCCTTCGTGCAGTAATACACTAATTGATTAATGTGTTACTCTTATTAAGTTCCTAAACTAAAAACACGTTTTGTCCATTACCTGCACTCAGAATCAACGTTGTGCTAATGTAGAGATAGCAGTGGCTTGCTTTAAAAATTGACCTCATTACTGGATGCCATTTAATATTTATCAGGGATTACATTGTTATCATTGGCTCTTTCTGGAATTGTGTGTTTCGGTACCATAGACACGTTTTAAGCACGAATTTAGATTTATTTACATAAATCACTTTATCTTAAACGACTTAAACATGACATCATTTTATCACTAGACAGCTGTAATCAAAACATATTTTTTGCCAAGAATAGCGATTAAACATATTAAGATACGAATGTGAAGATCCTGACGAAGTAAAAAACATATTGTGAAAATGTAAAGCGTTAATTCCATTTGAATTCGTTTATCAAGACATGATCAAATCTAAAAACAAAAACAATTTGTGTGAAGTATCCAAGGAACCTAATCACCACCGAGACTAAGTGGCAAAACATTTCTACGATTCTGATGGAAAAGCACTTGGTTTACACTTATATTTGAACACATAAAGTATAAAAAAAAGTATAAAATTTCTTTTATTATATGTTTTCTTTCTGCATTGTGTAAGGTATGGGTTAAAGAAGTTCATATCAAAATAGCTTCGAACCAATATCAAAATGAAATAGATGTAATGGGAATGATTAGTTAACACTAGCCATCAATCCCTCCAATTTAAGTTTTGATTATACAATGTCATGAATTACAGTTCATTAAAACATGACAATGATTTAGAAACGAATTCAAAGAATTGCCATTGTCAATAATAATAAATGTGTCACACAGATAAAGAGCCTTCAAAAAGATCCCTAGTCAAGCAAACAAATCCAATTAGTCCAGGAAACAGTCCAGGTAGAATTGATTTACAGGTAATCTGGCTTTGTGTTACAAGCCTTCCGGTAGGCCATGAGGTTTTATTGTTATATGGGGAATATTACCGATACAGCTATAACGTCATTCGGTTCGAAATAGTTAATTATTTTCGAGTTTTGTTCCATTACATTGTAAATTACCTTTAGAAGAGAAAAATGGAAATAAGCATTTTCACCTCACAGTATCATCATATATTGATCTTGAGACGGTCAAACAGAATGGGAGCATAAAAACTCTTGAAAAAAATGCATGAAAAGTAACAAATTTAAAGGTATGTATTTAGTTTTTAAAATGCCATTCAGGAATGCATTTTAGATACTGATTTCTGCATAAATGTATATAACTTAATTCATACATCATGCAGAGGCTTGTAGTAATTGGTTATTGTTCAAAGCTTCAAAACAACATAAACATGTCAATCAATCATACATCAGAGATTACATTTTGGATGTCTGAAATGTCATTTTGCAAACCACCATATGTCCCCAGGAGACACTGAGACTGATAATCAGTGTTAGAAGCTTTTAACATCTCGGAATTGATATTGTACAAATTAAAATCCCTCATTCACCTCGTTTAAAGCTCAAATTTTGATCTTGACCATTTTCTTGTTTGCTCATCAAGTTATGATTAAAAGCAATCCTTATACGAAGTTTTGTTTTGTAATGTAATCACGGCTCAAGACTACCGTTATTTGACAAAATTCAACATACGGAGTCTGAGGTTGGTAACATAATCGGTATTTGAAGATTCAAAACAACATGAACATGGAAGTAATCTCGACTCATCGATCGTACATCAGGAAATATGAGCTAGAGGGAAGACAAGAGCCAGAACAATCCAACAGGATATAGAGGATATCCAGTAGTCAGTAAAGGCTGAACCCTGGAGCAAGTGGCAGACTGTGCTGGACAGTTTGATTAGACTTACATGAATAATATAGCCAGCATAAATCTGATATATCCTTGTATATTCCTTGGTACCATGTTAGATCGTGGAATATCCGATTTTTTAATACATGAACATGAACAGCGGAATTTCTACCATTTTTCTTAAACAAAGAATTTCATTGTTAATTTTAGGACCATAACGTCCTGTATAAAACACAAAAGAAAGTACACACCACAGGTTGTTTTAATTTACTTAATATCTAAGAGATGTGATGTATTAATTTATGGCACGTTAACAACAATATATATCTGCACTAGTTTGTATTAACACATTGGTGTCTCGTTGATGTTTTGTTAAGACATCTTTTCTTCAATGTAGGGAGAAATAAGAAATAGAAGTTACACTATCATGACCCCTAACATGAGATTGTCATATGGGAACAAATAGGAATAGAATTACGTCTTCCTTGTTGAATGTTTGTGTTATATCAAAACTTATTTTGAAACAATGTTATAACATAAAATTTCATGTTTTTATTCTTTAAAAAAATATTTAAAAGTATTCATTTAAGAATTATCTTACTCTTATTGCTATCGGTTAGAGAATACGATATTTAAAACTCGAATTATTTGTTTTTCAATAAATACATATGATAAATTCCACTGATGGGTTTACTTTCTTTACCTTGTCAGTTTATTTTGATCGAGAACCCACTATACCAGTATGCATCGCTAATCCACACCAACAAAGTCTAGGAACAACCGTCAACACTTACTGACATATAGCTTGTTCAGTAACATGATTATTTTCTTGTATATGTTTGATATATGATTACTGTTTCAATCAGACGCAGGATCACAGATCAATCAGAAATGATACATGTATGCATTTATTGTGGGAGACACTGATATACAAAATATATAACTAGACAAAACCCTGATCATTTATTGGTTGTATTACATGATAGAGATATAGTATGAAGACGAAGATTTTGTGTATCAATGTTATTGTAGAATTGTTTTGAAAAAAACTCAGGAATTGTCACTTCATTTAGACAGAACAAGAATAGCATCATTACAATTGAAAGATCCAGGCGGGGGTGCGGGAAATGCATCTCTTCCAAGAGAGTTCCATATATTGTAATTGTTCATACTTGTATTTGTATTCACGATAAAAGTAAACACAATATTATATGGCAAGGAATTTACACACATTTTCTTTGTTCCCAAGTAATAACTCCAAACGTCGACTCTTGACATCCAAAAGGCACACCCAACCAGAATAAAGATCCTGTATCAAGCACGGTTACTGATGCAACGTTTACTTAAGATAGACATTGTTGAAGCACAAGTAATTTATGTAGAGAAATCGGAAAAAGAAGAATCTTCGTGCTTTATTTAAATAGACAGAAGCTGGATTCAATTAGACCCAAGCATTATTTTGATCGAGAACCCATTGTACCATTATGCATCGCAAATCCACAACAATAAAGTTTAGGAACAACCGTCAACACTTACTGACATATTGCTTATTCAATCAATAACATGGTCACTTTCTGGTATATGTTTGATATATATGATTATTGTTTCACAGATCAATCAGAAATGATACATGTATGCATTTATTGTGGGGGACACAAATATACAATATATATATATATATATATATAGACAAAACCCTGCTCATGTATTGGTTATATTACACGCCAGAGATATAGTATGAAGACGAAGATTCTGTTTATCAATGTTATTGTAAAATTGTTTTATAAACACACAGGTATTGTCACTCCATTTAGAAAGAAGAAGAATAGCATCATTACAATTGGCGGAACCAGATGGGGGTGCGGGAAGAGCATCTCTTCCAAGAGAGTTCCATATATTGTAAATGTTCATATTTTTATTATCATATATATCATAATAAAAGCAAACACAATATTATATGGCTTGGGATTTAAATGCAGTAAACATTTACACACATATTTTTTGTTCCAAACTCCAAACGTCGACTCTTGACATACAAAAGGCACACCCAACCAGAATAAAGATCCTGTATCCGGCCCGGCTGAACCCTGGAGCAAATGGTGGACTGAGCTGAACAGTTTGATTAGACTTACATGAATAATATTGTCAACATAAATCTTACATCTCCTTGGTACACTGTTAGATCGAGGAACATTTTTTAACATTGTTCTTACATGTACACAGAGATTTCACAATATTATATGCAGGAGCATACTTTCTGTAAAATATATACTATATACTTTGATTAAGAACCCAGTGGACCATTATGTGTCGGTAACCCACACCAACAAAGTCTAGAAACAATCTCAACACTTACTGACAATTTAGCTTATTCACTATGTGTATTGTATATATTTCATTTATGATTTATCTCTGAGACGTAGGATGCAGGTCATTCGCGCATGTTTATCTTATTGACGGGGACATGGACATTCAAGAAACAAAGCCCTGGTCATGTATACGTTACATTACATGCTTGTATACAAAGTCTCAAATGATGGTTTTCTCACCTATTGATATTTTCAGGAAAGAACAAGATTAACTTCATTACCATTGGTGAATCGCAACTCTCCAAAGAGAGGTCCAAAGATAGGAAATGTATATACGGTAGAACACGGATATAGCGAATAGGATATAGCGAACACACGGATATAGCGAACAAATTTTCAAGTCCCGTCCCTATATAATATCATTAAAATTATATGATATAGTGAACTAAATTCTTTGGTAGTTGTATTTGTCAATCATGATAAAAGTTATTTGGCAGGGTACCTTTATGCAGTAAACATTTACAAACATATTCTTTGTTCCAAAGTAAAAACTTTAAAGCTTGTACCATGGAAATTAAAAAGGCGCACCAACCCACGAAAACCCTGTATCCCCCCTATTACTCATGCAACATCATGAACTTACAGATATGCGTTATTGTGGCATAAGTCTTATGTAACATATTTGTAGACAAATGGGAGGAAGAAGCATCTTATGACATAGACAGATGCTGGGTTCAATAAGACCCAAGTATGATGCCTATCGGTCTTAATGTAAACCCTTATGTACTTCCGAAACAGAGACACCAATATAACATATATCGATTACTGCACACTTTTACCGCTGAAATCAACTTGCTTGTAGTTGATGGTGCTTCCAAGAGTTAGCTAAAGATATATGCATAGCTTTCTACGACGGGAATCAAATAATTTCCAAAAAAATATTTCCATCTTAAAATTCATAAAACATCATTTTATCTTCACTGAGGTTATTTGACTCATAACTTCTTACACAACCTCTTTTACAAGGTTTTATTTATGAAATACCCCCTAGCACCTTACACGAATGCCACACTTATTTTACTGTTTTTGAGTCTAATAACTGACTTTAGACACATGTGCGCATCTCACAGATGAATTAACTCTAGTCTTCCCATTTGTTACTGTAACAGTACACAGTTTTAAACGAGGTATTGAAATGTAGATTGCAACTTGCAAGATTACAAGTCCGGATTATGTCCTACTGAGAAATGTTATATGTAATATACCCTTAGCACAGTTTATTGCATTTAAATGTTAAGGCGATCCCTTTACAAACCAATTCAGTAGTCGTAGTGTAAGTACTCAAATTCCTATTCATAACTCCTGTAGAACGTGTGTCCCAGATACGTGAATGGTGACACTTCACTGCAGGGACCGTATACTTATCATGGTAGGTAAACACTATACTCAGTGTCACATATTGCTTATCGATTATAAGCCAAGTCGTTCAATGTCAAAGGTCAACTTGTATGTAGTGCAAGACATGTTCGTGTATTAACATGTGGAAAATATTGTCACTAAAAGGTCGATGGCGGTAGATAGAGAAAGAATACAAAAACATAATTTTTGACAGCTGTAAAACTGTGTTCCTAGTTTTCGTTCGAAAAAGCGACATATATGAAATATTTTATTCTTCATTAAAGCCATTTTACTTATTTTGTTGCTGTTGTTATTTATGTACATTTATTTCCTTCAAGATATCTTTAAAACAACAATAGCAAACAAAACCATACATTTTCAAGATCTCATTAGTGTTAACTGAAAAGAACAGTCGAATCAAACGTCTTTTAAAATATGCACAAGGTGCTCTAAAATAGTCTGGTGAAAATTAAATAGTTCGAAATTATGTGTATTATTAACTTGCGCTTATCGTCTTAAATCTAAAACCAGGAACTCCAACTGAGCTAAAAAGCCTCCACAGGGCCTGTCATATTTAAAGAAACATTTAAGGTGGAAAGGTGTGTATCATTGTTTAAATAAACAATTAATCAAATCAAACAAACAAATCATTCCTGCATGCATGGTTATCATTTATTAACACCTCATTACAAACAGAAATGAAATCTTCAAAATTGATGCTGAAAATTTATCATTTTTATCATAAAAAGTCCCATAATTTTTAATTCAATGGTCATTTGTAATAACCTTCAACATACTTTTGAATTGAATCATGAAAATCTTAAATCCATATTAAATCAAACCATATTTACTTGAGATATTCAACTTATCAGAAACTTAGATTTAGTCTGGATGCGTCGATTAACCGTCTCTTAAAACATCCATTAAAACGTGGATACATGTATTCTCCATTTTAAACCATAAAAGATACGCTGGGTCGTATACATGATGTACATGTGTTACGAGCATGCTAAAGAAGTTTATTCTGCAATTTCGCCAGATGTCTTTTCTCCAATAAACAGTTAATTTACGTCACAGCTGTTGTAGCAGATGTAAAACAGCTCTGAGAAAAATATACATTTATACACATCCATTCTTTATATGATATCAAGAACTGAATAACCTTTAACTGTGTACTACATTTCAAGGGCTTTATTGTATGGACGTTGTCATTGTATGTGTAGAAAAGCCACTGCTGGCTTAAATGTACAAATATTTGAGTTGAATGATGTAATGATGTTGCTCTTATGTAGACACCTGTACACACAGTGTCTATTAGGATGTTTTGAAAATCGTTGTGTTACTATAAAAGTGCCTGTTCTTTTAAGTAAGTCTCACATTGATGACATAATTATTTCTGAGTAAGAGATTAAATCTTCTGGCACTAAATTTACAAATTATTTACAATTTGTTATCCAGGACACAAATACTTGCAAAAATAGTTAATTACACGTGAAAATGTAAATTCCATGATCAATTCAACCTTTGAAACAACCAAAGTCAAGTCAACCAAGTGATGCAGTTATCAAAAAGAAATGAGTTGTTGGTTTCATCTATGCGTTCTTTCTGTCTCACCAAGACACGGAAGCAATGTCGTAGTACACCAATGCAAAAGACACAGGGACTCCATCAAGATCCGGTCGATCAACGGTTAGCTTCCGGTACCATACATTCTGCCGGAAGTGCATTTCTTGTTGGATTAGTTTCAAAACATCAACCAGTAGTTTATGAAAAGGTCAAGTGCCTAGTCCTTGATATTTTTCGAAGCTGCACTGGTATTTCATGATTGACACTGTTTCAGAGATGGCATCCTCGTATATAATGGACTATTGATGGTAACATGATGAAATCTGCAGTGAAATAAGTATTCATTCCATGCCAAAGCAGTGAGTGGAGTGAAATGTGAGACACGAGACATTAGACGATAATTCTTGACGACTTTTATATTGGCATTGGTTCTTATTATCAAGGGCATAAACACTAATTATCTCTTGTCAGGTTCCACCGACCATCGTTTTGAAAAATGTGTTTGCCATGTGATGTATATTGATTTCATCGACTAGAAGACTTACATGGCCGTCAAAATATTGAGGTTCTTGTCCTCTTGCTACGTCGAGGCTATCATTAAGAATGAACGATACTAATTTCGCATTAATTTTGGAATAATCATTTGAATAAGCTTGTTTTTAAAAGAAAATGAACACTTAATACCCACAAACAATTTTTATATACCCACAAACAATTGGTTCAACAAATTTACCTGACTATCGGACAGGCCTTATTTCAAACATTTACACTTACTATTGCTACAACAACTACTACTACTACTACTACTACTACTACTACTACTACGACGACTACTACTACTAATACTACTACTACTACTACTAATACTACTACTCCTACTTATATTAATACTACCACTACTGCTGCTAACACTACTGTACTACAACTACTTCTGCAACTACGTCTTCTATATTTACTACTACAACTACTACTACTTCTTTATCATCTCCTTCTGTTACTATATCTTCAACTACTATGTCAAACACCAACACCGCTTTTATTAGCTTTTCTAATTCCTTTTCTCCTACTACTAGGTGCATCTTTGATAATTATTGAATCTTTTACAAATTTATATACTATTCATTTATTACACATGACCATGACTATGTCATGAGATACGTCACAACGTAAAGACGATTTTAATTTTTTCAATTGGATATAAAAGGGGCAGTAGCACGTTTTTAGTGGGAATATATGGTGATATTCGGAAGATGTAGATAAATGGTTCAAATTGATAGGCAATGTATTTAAACTAATTGAAGCAGCAATAAATTAAAAATAATGTAAAGTTAAGCCATGCAATTCCTTTTTCTTACACAAAGTCAATTAAAGGTTGTCTCTGACTATGGATGATTGATTTGTGTAATAAGATTTTTGAAACTATCAAAATAATACATTAAGCATTACCGTACAATTATCTGTGATAATTTTAAAATATAAAATTATCATAAAACGTGCTAGTGCCCCTTCACAAAAAAGAACAAAACTGCTACCACTTAAACTGTTTTCATCGATTTAAATACAAAAATACACACACATGATAATTGTCAACACATCCTTAAAAGCGTTCCTTTTGAATAATTGTATTATATTCAGTTTGTATTGTATTCAAGATCACAATTTATATGGTATGCAGCTACTGAAACATGGGAGCATGCAGTTTGTGCCATGCAATATCTTCTATGCAACAAATTGCACCACGTAAACTCTCCTTAAATGAATATATAGGAGCAAAGACTGGCAAGAAAGATGTTCTTCTTCAATGGTACAAACGGGCTATAAGGGTCAAAATTGGAAATGGCTTTGGATTTGAATGGTTATGTCTAAGATTTTGAAACATTTAAGTATTCATCAACTATTTATGATTGTGCTATAGACCTCCCTTCCTCTTCAAAAGAGTTGATTATAAGATTGTCATCGCAGGTACAATGCTTTTCTTGAACCGTAATCATATCTTAATATCGTACCTACCTACATATCAAACATTTAGGAAAATCCTTCTTACGAAATAGATTAAACCATAAATAGTTATAGATCAATAAAGGTATATAGTTATATTTCGTTGACTATTGCTCTGTTAGTGTTGTATTACATGTGGAATGAATAACACTTTTAAAGGGGCAGTAGCACGTTTTTAGGGGGAATATAAGGTGATGTCAGGAAAATGAAAATTAATGGTTCCAATTGAAAGACAATGTATTTAAACTGAATGGAGCAGTAATAATTCAAATATATAATTTAAAGTTTAGCCATGCGATTCATTTTTCTTACACAAACTGAATTAGAGGTGTTCACACAAAATGGCTGCCAATGGATTTTATATGAATCTTCATACTTTGTCCTCTGACTATGGATGATTGGCTTGTGTAATGAGATTTTTGACACTGTCAAAATAATACATTTAACATTAACGTACAATTATCAGTGAAAATTTTAAAATATAAAGTTATCAAAAAACGTGCTACTGCCCCTATAAGAAGACAATCAAAATAAGGCATGTTTTATAGGTTGAACATTTTGTTGTATATCTATTTGTTCATGGACTCATGGCCGTCGTGCAGTAATACACTAATTGATTAATTAGTTATTTCTCTTAAGTTCCTAAACTCAAAACACGTTTTGTCCATTACCTGCACTCAGAATCAACGTTGTGCTAATGCAGAGAAAGCAGTGGCTTGCTTTTAAAATTGACCTCATTACTGGATGCCATTAAATATTTATCAGGGATTACATTGTAATCATTGGCTCTTTCTGGAATTGTGTGTTTTGGTACCATAGATACGTTTTAAGCATGAATTTAGATTTATTTACATAAATCACTTTATCTTAAACGACTTAAACATGACATCATTTTATCATCACACAGCTATAATCAGAACATATTTTTTTGCCAAGAATAGCGAGTAAACATATTAAGATACGAATGTGAAGATCCTGACGAAGTAAAAAACATATTGTGAAAATGTAAAGCGTTAATTCCATTAGAATTCGTTTATCAAGACATGATCAAATCTAAAAACAAAAACAATTTGTGTGAAGTATCCAAGGAACCTAATCACCACCGAGACTAAGTGGCAAAACATTTCTTCGATTCCGACGGAAAAGCACTTATTTTGCATTTATATTTGAACACATAAAGTATAAAATTTCTTTTATCATATGTTTTCTTTCTGCATTGTGTAAAGTATGGGTTAAAGAAGTTCATATCAAAATAGCTTCGAGCCAATATCGAAATGAAAGAGATGTAATGTGAATGATTAATTAACAATAGCTATCAATCCCTCCAATTTAAGTTTTGCTGATACAATTTCCTTAATGAGCTATAATTCATTATAACAGGACGTTTTAGAAACGAATTCAAGGACTGTTTGACCATTGTCAATAATAATATATGTGTCACACAGATAAAGAGCCTTCAAAAAGATCCCTAGTCAAGCAAACAAATCCAATTAGTCCAGGAAACAGACCAGGTAGAATTGATTTACAGGTAATCTGGCTTTGTGTTACACGCCTTCCAGTAGGCCATGAAGTTTTATTGTTATATTGGGAATATTACCGATACAGCTATAACGTCATACAGCATGAATTAACTCATTATTTTCCAGTTAGGTTCTATTACTTGTAAATCACCCTTACAAGAGAAAAATGGAAATAAGCATTTTCACCTCACAGTATCATCATATATTGATCTTGACGAAATGGCTGTAAGAGGGGAACATAAAACATTAAGAAATATGCATGAAAAGTAATCTATTTTACCTTAAGTATGTAATTTTTAAGATACCATTCAGGAATGCATTTAAGATAGTAATATTTTCTTAAATGTATATAACTAAATTCATACATCATGCAGAGGATTATAGTAATTGGTTTAGTGTTCAAAGCTTCAAAACAACATAAACCTGTCAATCAATCATACATCAGAGATTAAATTTTGGATGTCTTAAATGTAATTTTGCACACCACCATTTGTCCTTAGGGACACTGAGACTGATAATCAGTGTTAGAAGCTTAAAACATGCGGAAATAATATTGTACGTATTGAAATACGTCACTAACCTCGTTTAAATTTCAAATTGTGACAATATTCTCATATGCTCATCAAGTTATTATTAAAAACAACCCTTATACGAACTTTGTTTAGGATAAAAATGTAATCAGTGTACAAGGCTACCATTATTTGACAAAATTCAACATACAGAGTCTGAGGTTGGTAACATAATCGGTATTTGAAGCTTCAAAACAACACTAACATGGAAGTAATCTCGACTCATCGATCGTACATCAGGAAATATGAGCTAGAGGGAAGACAATGGCCAGAACAATCAAACAGGATAGAGAGGATATCCAGTAGTCAGTAAAGTCTGAACCCTGGAGCAAGTGGCAGACTGAGCTGGACAGTTTGATTAGAACAACATGAATAATATAGCCACCATAAATCGTATATCTCCTTGGTACAGTATTAGATAGTGGAATATCAGATTTCTGAATACATGAACATGAACAGCGGAATTTCTACCATTTTTCTTAACAAAGAATTTCATTGTTAATTTTAGGACCATAGCTTCCTGTATAAAACGCAAAGCAAAAGAAAGTCGCACCCAGGTTGTTTGAATTTACTTAATATCTAAGAGACATGTGATGTATAAACTTATGGCACATTAACAACAAAATATCTGCACTAGTTTGTATTAACAAATTGGTGTCACGTTAATGTTTTGTTGAAACATCTGTGTTCAATATAGGGAGAAACAAGAAATAGAAGTAACACTAGCATGACCCCTACCATGTTTAAAAGATTGTCATATGAAAACAAATAAGAACGTTTATCGATTCTTATATAGAATTACATCTTCCTTGTTGATGAACGTTTGTGTTATATCAAAACATATTTTGAAACATAACATAAAATTTCATGTTTATATTCTTTAAAAAAATATTTGAAAGTATTCATTGAAGGATTATCTCACTCTTATTGCTATCCGTTAGAGAATACGATATTAAAAACTATTATTTGTATTTGAACAAAGACATATGACAAATTCCACTGATGTGTTTACTTTCTTATCAGTTTATTTTGAACGAGAACCCACTGTACCATTATGCATCGCTAATCCACACCAACAAAGTCTAGGAACTACCGTCAACACTTACTGACATATAGCTTATTCAATCAGTAACATGGTGACTTTTTGTATATGTTTGATATATGATTACTGTTTGAATCAGACGTAGGTTCACATATCAATCAGAAATGATACTTGTATGCATTTACTGTGGGGGACACTGATATGCAATATATATAGACAAATCCCTGCTCATTTATTGGTTATATTACATGCTAGAGCTATAGGGAAACGCTAGATATTTCTTTGATTGGCATTCTAGAAGTTGGTGTGATGATCAATAAGGAAGATTATTTCATGGATAGCGACGTTATGACATAGATCCTAATGTGATTGTCACTTGCTTGACAACGACATTAGAATCTATGTCGAAACGTCGCTTTCAAAGAATAAAGAAGTTGATTATCCATAAAATAATCTTCCTTATTGATCTTCCAAGATAGTTCAATATGTTGTAAATGTTCATACTTGTATCTATCATTCATAATGAAAGTAAACACAATATTATATGGCAAGGAGTTTTAATGCAGTAAACATATACACACATATTCTTTGTTCCAAAGTAATTACTCCAAACGTCGCCTCTTGACATACAAAAGGCACACCCAACCAGAATAAAGATCCTGTATCCGGCTCGGATACTGATGCAACGTTTACTTTAGATAGACATTGTTGAAGCACAAGTAATTTATGTAGACAAATCGGAAAAAGAAGCATCTTCGTGCTTTATTCATTTAGACAGAAGCTGGATTCAGTAAGACCCAAGCATGATACCCATCAGTGTTAATGTACATCCGAAACAGGAACACGTTATAACATATATTGATATAGCGATGAATATTTGCAACACCGATGTCACGTTTATGTTCCAAACAATTATCTTCAAACAATGACTTCATCACATGTGCGCACCACAGAGGTGAAGTACGTCTAATCTGCCCATTGGTGCATGGTTTTAAACAACGGATTAAAGTGTAGATTCCAACATATCAGAAATCTCCATTTCGTACTGAGAAAATTGTCCAAATGGAACAGGGGAGTTTAGTTCGCCCTGTTAGGAAACTGGTAAAACAGACAACCGACTTGGATCATAATATATCCTTGAGGTGAAATATCAATAATAAATCTACTATCTATAATAACACACCATTATTAACAATAATGAATTCAATGACAAATGATATACGCTGAACACATCTATTACATTTAAATGTTGAGACGATCCGTTTACAAACCAATTCATTAGTCGTGTATAAGTACTCAAATTTCTATTCATAACTCCTGTAGAACTGGTGACACTTCACAGCAGGGACCTATACTTATCAATGTAGGTAAACACTATACTGTGCTCAGTGTTACATATTGCTTATCGATTAGCAGCCATGGCGTGAAATGTCAAAGGTCACCTTGTATGTAGTCTAAGATCAGCTCATTTATTAACATGCAGGAAATACTTCTATGATTAGAGCCGATGGCGGTAGATAGAAGACTTCTTATACAAAAGAATATGTTTTGTAATACGTGTTTTATAAGATTATCAAAATTAATGTAACCTTAAATGAATTGTAGAGTGATACGTTCTTTACGAAGAGTAAAATGTGCTATAAAATGTTATTTATGATGGTCATAATTAAATAGTTTGAAAGGTATGATGTGTATAAACAACTTCAGTTAGTCGTCTTACATTAAAAAACGGCGACATTTTTTACAATACTGATTTCTATAGAAATAAAGATTCCGAAATGTAAAACCTCTAATAGTTTTAGAATATATAGACCAAACATGTCCAAATCGTCTAAACGTATGGATACTCCTTGCTCCAGGGATAAGTTAACATTAAGCTGACATGTATTGAAAGGTTACATGGCAGTTCTACATCCGCTCTGTTCACTTTCAGACTGAAGCTGACCTTTTCACTTTTGTTGCATAACCTCATACTAAATAGTCATGTGAATCCCTACTTACTCTCACAGATAAGAGGAAATGTCGAAATAAGAAGCTGTTTGGTTTCTGGGCAGAGGATAAGAGGAAAAGGTAGTACTGTGTAAGCATGAAACCTTTCTAATGATGTCTTTCAAATATCGCACTACACCTCAACAAACAAATTATGTTTTTACTTTTATCATAATGATATCTTAATTAATCGTCCATTAATAGCAAACCACAGAATAACAAACAATATTTTAACCTCAAATTCAAGATCAACTACAAACATGATTTCGTGAAAGTCGAGACCTTGGGATAAAAAAATCTATCCAACACTCCTCTTTTGATTAATATTTAGTTAAATTAGACTTTTTGAAATATTAAACTTATCCGAGGCTGAGTTTTAGTCTGGATGCATCGATTGAACACCCATTAAAATGTCCATTTATCTAATCTATAGTCTCATAAGGAACATAAATTTTGGATTTCGTACCATGAACAATCGACTGGTGCATGTACATTATTTACATGTGTATCGTTCATGCTAAAGTAGTTCATTCTGCAAATTCGCCAGATGTCTTTTCTCCAATGATCAGTTAATTTACGTCACAGCTGTTGTAGCTTATGTTTTACCGCTTTCAGCAAAGCACATTTATACAATCCTTACACGATATTGCGAACAGATAAAATTCATTAGGGTTATGTTACAATTGAAGGATGGACGTTTATTGTGTTAATTTTTCATTGGAAAAGAACATTCAGATTGAAAGGTATTTGAAGGTATTTGAGTTGAAGGATTATGTTTACCTTATGGAGAGGTCTGTACAAACGAACGCAGAGAGTCTATTATAATGTTTTGAAAATTCTTGTGCTTTTTCTATTGAGTAAACCACACATAGAAAACATAATTATTTGTGACTAAGAGATTAAAACTGCTAACACTTAAAACGTCTTATTTACAAATTATAATGCAAGACACAAATACCTGCAAGAATATTTTACTACACGTGAAAATGTAAATTCAATGATCAATTAAACCTTTAAAACAAACCTTGTAAAGTCAACCAAGAGATGTAGTTATTAAAAAGAAATGAGTTATTGGTTTCACCTATGCGTTCTTTCTGTCCTACCATGACATTGTAGCAATGTCTCAGTACACTTTTGCAAAAGACACGGGGACTCTTTCCGGTTCCGGTTGATCAACGGTTAGCTTCCAGTACCATACATTCTGCCGGAAGTGCATTTCTTGTTGGATTAGTTTGGAAAACATCAACCAGTAATGCATGAAAAAGTCAATTGTCAAGTCTTTGGTCTGATTTTCATATGCTTCAAGATCTTAAAGATCGCACCCTCTCGTTTAACTGAACATTGGTGATGAAACGTCCTAATGAAATGAAATACTCATTCCATGCCAAACCTGTGATCTAAGTGTAAACTGTAAGAAGTTGAACGATCATATTAATGAAACTACTTAAGGTAAGGTCTCATAATGTAATGGAAACACTTTTTTGGCCAAAATTACCCACCTTGTAAAAATTTCAGTTTATAAGCTTGTAACTGTGAAATATTACTTGAAATTGTTGAATGTAAGAGGAACTGTATGTGAATTCATTTATTCCAATTCTGTTTTTAAAGTCAGGTTGAATGTAACATTCGAAAAATATTTCGATGTAACTCGCAAGATTCTTGCAAGATTCGTTTAATGTCAAAAAACTAATTAATTGGTACCTTCGAACCCTATGCAAATGCACATAACTAGTCGATAAAGATAACATTCAATCTAAATTTAGACTGGGCACATACCCAAATCATTTAAGGACCAAGAAAATACTCTTATTAAGCAGGAGAGGTAGTATCTCATTGTCATGTCAATCAAGTAGGTCTGATGTGAAATGTTATACATTGTAGACTAGACATAAGATTATTATAATCATTGCGAGCATACACACTAAAGTTATGTAATCAAAGTCACAATAATTGGTATGAAATGTTTTCTTCCTTTTGGTGTATGGGTTTCATTGATGCCAACACTAACATGGAAGTCCAAAATGCAATTTTCAATCCCTGATATTTGAGGTTCTTGACATTTTGACATGTTGACGCTATGATTGAAATCGACGATGCACATTTCAGATGTAGATTTTCGAATGATCATTTCTCTGATAAATTGGCTTGTTTTTTTATGAAAGTAAGACATTTATTGAATACATTATATCCACAAACAACTTGTTCAAAGAAATAATTTTGTATAATAGTTACCTTTAAAGAGAATAGATCTTCAAGTGTTTATGAATAAGGATGTTTATTTCATAGTTGTCTATTGCCACCAGTTTGATACACATATTGAAAAGAGTAGGCATTGATACTTGTGTATATGAAGTGTGGTTATGAAGCAACTGTAAAGGTCAGCTGGACTCTGTACACAAAAGACCGGATATAGAACCACCATTACCGGAAGAAGATGATTGCATATCGCATGTTCATCGATTCCAATAAAAAGTGTTACTGTCCACGAAAGGATATGAGGTGAATTCAAACGACAGCATGTAACATAATGTATCATGTTGATTATATAACCTTTCAATATATACAAAGTAAAACAAATTAAACACTCCTGTAATATTCAAACCTAAAATGTAATTCCAAGGGAATGTTACGAAAAGGTGAACGAATTAATCATTTTGTAAATAAATAATAATAATAATAATAGTCCATTTGTTATGCGCATTTCTCCACGCATAATGCATGCTCGAAGCGCCCACTGTACATAAGTCACACAGCACAGGGTTGAGAATGTTGTTTATAGACTAGAATCAATTGAGAAGGCTTGGTGAAAGAGGTAGGTTTTCAAATGTGATCTGAATGATGAGTAGGGTTGGACAGTTCTAAGATTGTAGGGAAGGTTATTCCATTCCGTGGCTACATAGAATGAGAAGGATCTTTGGCCATAAAAAGGTTTTATTGTGCATGAAACAGTAATGATGATTAATTTTTAACCAACAAAAAACAAATTTGGTTTCAGATAAAACAAAACATTGTTCTTACCAAATTGACTTTCACACATCAAACAATATTTCATCTTATATTAAAAATATATAGATAAATCAAATCCAATAGATAAGTAACTATTTCTACATTCCTATTTTCATAATTTGGATACTTAAATCTCATATAAATATGTCAATCAAACACGTAACACTAACAGTTAACGCTACATTTACATTAGCCATATTTTGTCATTAGACCATTTAGAATACGTTGGCTTTTTAAATTTTAAAACTTCAGAATGGTTTAACCAGTGACTTTTGACCAAATATCTGATACTTAAGTTTGGCACGTTGGCTTTAGGAATGTAATTACTCAAATAAAAACTACTAATATTCGATTATGTATCATATCTCATAGTAATGCAACATTTTATTTTACATAAAAATACTACAATTATAACCTTATTTTGTTTAAGATTCAAATCCAGTATTTAATTCCTGAAAGAAATATAAATATAAAACATGCTGAAGGATACAGCTTGTAAGTAATTTGTGAGTTGATATTCAGAGTAAAAGTGTGCAGCCACACACAATACTTTTTTCTACGTGTCCCTCTTAATGATGTACATAGAACCTGGTATTGTATCTGATAGGTGATATGCTTGGGTTTAAATGAATACAACATCTGTCTGAGTGACTAAAGCTCTCAGCTGCTTCTTTCTTCTGCTTGTCTCCAACATTGTATAATACTTCTTTCACAAAAATGCACATCTGTGTGTACGTGTTACATGATTTATTTCAAAAGAGTATTTTTTCTG
Organism: Steromphala cineraria; assembly: GCA_916613615.1. Taxonomy (NCBI): domain Eukaryota; kingdom Metazoa; phylum Mollusca; class Gastropoda; order Trochida; family Trochidae; genus Steromphala; species Steromphala cineraria. Next base: position 40,537,079 of record OU744726.1, read on the forward strand.
CCTGAATAAGGAATGACACTACATGACATACTTCGACCATAAACATGCATGATAATAACTCGATGATGAATTTTCCTAAACATGGATATAACCTGATGCCCGTGACTTTGAAATCTGAAATCGCCACTGACAATAATCTGACCAGTTAATAACCTGACATTCTCCGCCTGATCCACTCTCCAAATACATTTAAGTCGAAGACCTTACGATTGAGTTGTAACTGTTGGATGCTGACTGTTGTTTCAAGAGTATAAAGCTGCGAATAGAAACTCTACAGCATCCAATAGTCACCCATCGCCCTCCAAAATGAAAATTTTCTATTGCAGACAATGTGAATATGATAAATACATGCACAATCTTTGTCTTAAAATGATGGCAGAACTATCTTTTGATAATTTTAGATCTGACATTCCTAATTTTCCACGGTCTAACCCTGTATCAGAGATATTATTCATGTAATGATAAGTCAAACTTTCCCCTTTACCCTATCCTTACTGATGGGTGCTACATCCTGTTTGATTGTTCTCATCTTCCCTCTAGCTCATATTTCCTGATCGATCGATGAGTCCAGATTACTTCCATGTTCACGTTGTTTTGTAGCTTCAAGCACTGCTTACATAATTATTCACAGTTTACAGTTTATGGGTAAGCAGAAATTGTCAGCAAAAAAAGGTATAACATCTTATTTTATCTTTATCAAATCTTATCTTCAAAAGCGGTTTCAGTATATCAATTGATGTACAATCGATGAGGATACATGTACTACTTCTGTCTTCATGTTGTTTTTGTTTAAAACGAAACAAAATCGGAATCATGTTTATTTCAGTATTTTAGGCTACATGACCCATAGTACAATTGTATGAGAAAATAAATACATTTGTAACATGACCAAAATCATACTAGCAAGATCTTAAGCTGAATATCTTAGAAAGATAGATAAATAGATGTTATACGAATTTATTTACATCATCTGTGTTACGTATTTGTTGCATTGTTAATCTAGCTGGACAATATTTGTTAATGGACATAAAATATGTTTTACTAAGCAACGAGCAACCATTACATATAACGAAAACATGGTACTCTTTTTGTGACAATGAAAACTGATAGAATTAATGTCATACACATTAACATTCTTCTTACGTTGACGATTCACTCTAAAATCGTGAAGAAAAATGCGGAATTTACATATTGTTCTGATCAGTCTTCTGTTGTTAAGCTTATTAATGTATGGTTCGCATTGAAATAAATTCTTTATACTGAAATAATGTGTTAAATGTGATTAAGATTCTTTATTTTGTTCCAAAGATTTAATATACATGTCAAATAAACGCCTTTTAAATGCAGATATAAACATAGTGGCATCACCAACATCTTGCATTATCCATACATTATTTAAAAACACTTGAAAACAACATTTCACGAACGTGAGAACCCCAATTTACTGTAGCTTAAGCATTTCATATAAATGTATTGGAACACGTGAAATATCCATTCTTAGCAAATATGAATAATGTATGCGTTTAGTCATATGGTGGTATTCACGGAACAAGACAATGGCTTAAATAAATCGTAGAAGTGCATGTTTCGAGTGGTTAAATAATAAGATAAGACAACTAAGTCTTATTACTGCAAACCAGTGTTTTATTCACAAGTGGTGAATCGTTTCCGCACCCATTCTACCATTCCCTTCTCGAAGCGATTTTTAAAAAAAAGACTTTTTCTCCACTTTTCACAGAGCAATAAAAGAATTGATTAATTATTGCAAGAATAGTTAGTTGGAAAATACCTGATAAGCTGCATGGCATAATTATTCCCAATATGATATATAAAACTGATGGCCTACTCGATGACTTGTGTTACAAAGTCAGATTATCTGCGAATCAATTCTACCTCGACTGTTTCCTGGCCTAATTGAATTTGTATGCTTGACTAGCATTCTCTTCCAAGTCTCTTCAACTGTGTGACAATTATTGCTTATTATTGACATTGCCAACTTACTTTGATTTCGTTTATTAAGGGCTTGTCCTGTTGTAATGAACTCTAACTTATCAAAGATTTCTCATTAACAATAACTTGCATACAGTTATTTGATAATGTATTTATAACTTTCAGATGATCAAACAGTAGCCTGGCCCCGACAGTTCTGATTTTGTCTAAAGTGGCCGAACAAAGCTCTAGGGTGAAACTCCTTGGCGCATTTTCAGTAGGTGATTAAAGTATATCTGATGCCAGTAAACAAACGTTTAGAGAGTTTTGTAAATGAACCTCCTGCTTATACCAATACATGGCACCGTTACACACGCTTTCGGAGAGACCAAATTATTTCATTGTAATCCCTGATTAATATCTAATGATAATCTGTAATAGGGTCGAAATCTATAGGAAACCACTGACGTTGATGATTCTGGGTGCAGCACAAGGACAAAACATGTTCTAAGTTTTTTTTTAAAAATAGGGGCTATAACCAATCGAGAAACAACTAGTAGATGTAGTGGTAGTGAATTATTTAGTAGTAGTAGTAGTAGTAGTAGTAGTAGTAGTAGTAGTACATGCCAATCTGTTTAAAAATAACGATAAATGCTAAATTAATAAATGTTATAACTACTGAGATAAATATATTTGGAATGATGGACTTTAAATAATCAAGATTGTCCCCCAAAAGAAATAATCACAATAAAATTATCAATAAAAAGTTCCATTTGCTTTCAATCTTTAAGGGGTTAGATTTTATTTTCTTTCAAATAGTTCTTAATAACGTTTTCCCAAACAATATCTTTCGTCTTAGAGAAGATGTTTTTGTTTCTTAACAAACAAGGTACATATCTTTCTAAAATAAAGTTTTTTACCTATCGAATACATATGTATGTATCGTCTACTTTCAGTTTGTCAGCACCCTCTAAAAGTAGAAATATTTCATTAGAGTGTCTCCAGCGAGGATTTTCAACGGATTCATTTAATGACATAATTACACTTGTCAGTGTAGACCTTACTCTTGGTCAGTACAAAGGACAAAGGAATTAGACTAGTGGATTTGCGTGTAACCTGACATTTATCCCAGTAAATGTTTAATCCGTGAATCGTCTAGTCAATGAATTTTGATTGTCAAGCAACTGCATAATTATCCTTAATTTTTATTTATCGTAATTCCTGTACTGCTTAACTACAGACATCAAACATTGAATTTTGAAAATGAAATACAAAGCTTAAATTCTAATTTGAATTTTGAAAATGATTTGAATACAATTTTTGTTCTGTATTTTATTAATAAATCCCTCCTAAAGATTTTTTTCAGGTTTTCTGTCCTTTTGGAGCAAGGGTGGAAAACATTGTATAATGTAAATGTGAAAAATGTGTAGAATTAAGGACATTAACATTAGAATTAGCTACGTCATCCACAACTCTTGCACTATGGTTATTTGATATGTTTAAAATCCCCATAACATATGAAATTCTCTTTTTTTTCTCTAAATATTTACTTCTATTGTTTAATCCTAAGGAGGTACTTTCAAGGAGCATGTTTGTTAAATCAAAGTGAGTGGATTCCTTGCATACCGCCCACCCCATGCAGCCAAAATGTAAACGATTGCTATGTGTGGTGAAGCAATTATATATACATAAGATGTGCATTGCCTGACAACACAGGAACCAAATGCGGATCATGTTCTTCCGTATCTGCCTTCCTAGACTGTGTTCCAGGCTACTACTAATCTAGATGTTTTCAATACTCAGATATTTCCTTTTCGGTCCCTACCTTTATTTTCCCCAATAAACATACTCCTTGAAACGCTATTAGAAGACAAACTGGTTAGCAAAATCAGAAGTTTTCATATCCTTAATATACTTTCATAGATTTGTGAGGCTCCTTTAGCCAAATTCCATAAATTTTAACCTGCTTGATATTTACAATTTCAAAACATTTCGAAAATCAAATTTCTTAAAGGGACATTTTTATATCTGTTTAGGAACAGGTCCTCATATCGAAATATACACGTTAAATTTTGCTAAAATCAGATAACAACTTTAGAGTTTTTTTTGTATAACCAAGACTAAATTTGGTTTTATTTTGGATATTAAGTATGATTGAATAAGTTATTGGATAAAAGGTATTGGATGTTGAAACATAGGTTTGAATATGTTTGTTCACTTAAATCTATTAATCGTTTAGATAGTTTTCAATCTTAGAACAGCAATGTTATCATGGAAGAGACTTGACAAACATAAAGACAGACAGACAGGAACTTTATTACTCAAACCATAATTAATCGCCTATGGACATGTACACAATGTTGAAATGATTACCTAAAGGATGTTCGAATTTAATCATTTATTAGTTGAAAATCTTTAAATACTTTTGCTGCTTATTTTCAAAACAAAATTAAAGCTACATTTACATGCATGTGTCTGTGTATTTTTCTGAAATATGATTAAATAACAATGCTTACATTTAACTTTTTCAGAAACTAAATACCACTTCAATACAGTATGAAAAGCAATGTCTTTTACATTGTGCCATTTTCAAAGCAATGTTAACATGAGTGAGACACCATATATTTTCAAAAACCAAATGCCCCTTCACCAAACCCGGAAAAAGAGGCAAGTATGTCTCTTAGAAAAGTTAATATTGATGAGCATGAATGCCACTCAATAGCGTCTCTCTGCAACAAATGTAACTTGACTTCATTGTTTTTGTATAAATTACATGTTAAAGCTAGGGCAGCATCTTTACGAAAATCACCAGGCTATTAGTTCAGCAAAGTAACGTCCTAATATTTCAAAAACCAAATGACACTCGATTGAAGTATGGAAAAAAATGTCACTGCATCATAGTCCTTCTGAAAATAAAAGCGATCGTTTCGCCCAGAGGAGCATCTTTCCAAACAAAATTTCGACACCCTGAATCATATTTCTCCGTGCTTTTAACTACTTTAGTATGACATTTTATACTAACAACATGAATCTTGCAAAATCAGAATATGCCGTAATTAAACCGCCAATGTTTTCCAGAGACTAAATGCCACTGCATCAAAGCCGGAAGAAATGGCAAGCATGTACTTCCGTAAAGGCCAGCAACTGTCTGTTCTCTGGGGAAGTTGCATCTCTCAGCATCAACAAATGGCTTGGAATCGATTCGCCTGTCTAGCACAAATCACTCGTGATTATTGCACTCAGAATATTCTTTTCTCGGCGTAAATACATCAGTTAAAAAATGGAAAGGTTGAGATTGACGTCATGGCTACCCATCTATCAATGGAGCTTTGTTAATATGATTCGTTATAGGAAACATGCCCATTGCATAGATATCTCTAGAGATATAGGGATGTTTATTACTTTGGTAATGGGAGATTTCATTGTCTTCATTTGTAAATTACTTTGATTTTGGGTGAAATACATTCTGTATTATTTGCAATTATAGTTTTTTGTTAACGAAGATTGTTGTGGAGGCATACTACTTTAGTAGTAAAGATTACGTTAGATTATGACAATAAAGGTTATATATTCATGCACTGTAAACATTGATGTATATATGAAAGTGTAAATTGTATATTCCTTGTATACAGGCCTGTGGCGTATAGACAAATAAAAGATTTGACTTGTACTCTACAGCGAATATTTGTTAAACTCAAGTGTAGGTTAAGTAATAAGAGGTATATTCAACTTCAAAACCTTACAAAAGTTTAAACAGATAATGCCACTTTGCAATAGAAATTTATCATATTTGAAATGGGATATGTATTATCTATATGTTGCAAATGCAATTTATGAGAGTGGAAAAGGTTTGAAAAATTACTTTTACCAGATTGAAATGTCAGTGAGTCGTTATCGGGAGCTTGGGAGATTGGAGTAAGAACGATATTTTAAAAACTTACTCCATTAGTAATATATTTTTTGCAGGACGGCTCACGTTGATTATCTAAATGGTTACATTTGTCTTATCAGATTTAAATAAAAACAATATCACTACATAAGATGTGTTCCATTCTCATATCTTTAAGATTTCAATATTTAAATGATTTTTCAATAAAGCGACTGTAGCTAACAATGAAAAAAACCCATTGTAAATGTGAAAAGACCAAAATAACAATTATTATAACAAATTTGATAAAAGGTGTTTTTTTAAATATGATGAAATATCATACTTTCAATCTGATTACCAAATATAATACAAGATTCATATGTCATCATATGTTATTAATGTTACATTGGTCACTGTGACATGTGATCAGTAGAGGGGTATTTGAGTTGAAGGAACATCTAAAATGTGAAATGAAAATGTTAATATACTAAATTTAGTGGACAGACTTTTTATTGGTCGTCTCTCATCAATTATCTATATTGTTTCTTTAACCTAATGACATTTGAATAAAAAGATCACTCCATAAGAAGTGCTCCATTCTTTTATCTTTCTGATTGCCATATGCTTTATGCGTTTGCTTCAAGTTTTATTTTCTGGTGAGAAATGCAAGCTTGGACTTTTCAATAAAGGTGATCCTGTTATTAGTTCTAGATATATTGACTTCTGAGGACAATACACTCTGAAACCGTCTAAGGTCGATGACTTGGCAGAGCTACCTCCTATTTGACCTTAGAGCTATAATCTTGGCAGTGAGCTAATCCTTATATACCAATCTCTAAATTCAAATTTTGGAATTTGTTGCCAATGAGATATTTATTTTATTTTCAAAGGTAACACTATTCTAAACAATAAAAATTATCAATGAAAACAAATTTATTCAGCACGATGATGACAATATTTCAAACCACATCTGAATTTAGTAGCCTTGATTGTAAATGACAGCATCAAAGTAGCAAAATATCAAGAATACCTGAAAATTAACATTGTCTTTTCGACCTAAATGTAAAAATCAATTAAATCCATACATCAAGTGGTAGCAAAACTATCTACTACGATAATCATTACTCTGTCAGAGAATATAAGGGTTATGTCCTTAATATGTATGATTAACGGCTTTTCAATATGTCGATGCATTGGATGTCCGCAAGAACCCTAGTCTTACGTCTGTCTCTGGAAATCGATAACATTTCACTCTAGGCCTACTTGGTTGGTATGACAAGGGGATACTATCTCTCCTGTCTAATTAGATTATTTGCTTCGTCAATTTTGTTCCTTGGGTGATGAGTACATGTGGCCACATTGAATGATTAAATGTTATTTTTTTCGACTAGCTTTTTGTAGTTGCAAAGTGTTCAAAAAGACCAATGTTATTTAGATATACCTAATATTATTTCTTAAAATGAATAAACAAGAGAAAAGAAAACCAGAATCAGAATTATTTTCAAAATAGATAAATAATCTTCCCATAAAACCGGGTAACATTTGTCATTCACACCAATAGCACTAAGAGTGTCAAACTCTTTTTTCTTTTTCATCCTAAGGCAATAAACGTCCGTGCCATAATGTAACAAAGCCCAATAAAGTAATTTATATCAGGATAGCGTTTAAAGATAGGACGTGTAAAACTGTATTTTTTGCTGAAATGAAAGCTGTAACCATCCTACAGCAACTGTGTTGTAAATTATCTGTGTTGTAGAGAAGAGCCATCTGGTGAGATTACACAGTTAGCTAGTTGACTGTCACTACACTATGAATATGGCCTTACATAATGTTCATGTACAAGTATTTTTCTTCATGGTAAAATAACACACAATTCAACATCTTATCTTACGGTTCAATACTGATGGACCTTACATTTGTTGTGATCAACGAGGTAGCCTTCCTAATTGTTTTTAATTACCCCTTTAAATTAAAATATGATAATATATATATTCATATATATGAAATAAAATTGTTATCTATGAATTATCAATGTAGATTGAACATTTAGCACAGCTTCACCTAGATATGATTTCACTTCACAAGAAAAACTGTTTAAATTTAAAGCCACGTTAAACAATTATATATACCGAAATAACAGCATAGTTTAGACAATGTCATAATTACTGAAACGAGAATGGTTTACTCTTCAATCCAGAACCCTTCAATATTCCCCCACTGAAAGAAGTGCAAACAAACGAAAACATTAAGGTATCATTAATACTGTTAGTTAGAATTAATATCTACTTTTAATAAATTGATAAACGCGACTATTTTACGTCATATACTTCTCTTGGAAAAGAAAATCTGAAACCTTATGTAACATTAGTTTAAATAAGTTGAAACAAGTTGAAATCAGGGGACCTGTTGAGTGATGAGATAAAGTTTTTAGGAGGCATTAAGGATTTGATATAATTTTATTGAGCACTGCAGAACAAAAGTTATTGCCTTTTTAACACTTTCCAGTTACTGGAGATAGTAAGCAGTGATGATTAGTTTGTTTGATGTTAGATTATGCAACAGGACTAAAAGGTCAAATAGAGAGAGAACGTCAACAACCGGATATAGAACCACCATTACCGGAAGAAGATGATTGCATATTGCATGTTCAGCGATTCCAATGAAAACTCTGATTGACCACAAAAGGGCATGAGGGCATGGCAACATGCAAAAGATAATGTAACTTGTGCCATTACCTTTAAATCTCCTTCAATTGAGACAATATAGCCATTGTTTGGTTTTCGATTTCGAGGATATGGAACTCTTGGATCTGTAAGCTATACATGTGGCAAATTATATTCAGTATTATTTAAGAAATAACTCAGCCCTGAGTGTTTTATGCTCTGTGCTATGTTTAAATCAACGATAGATGCAAAACAACGAGTTATTTCTTATATGAGACATCCGTAACAATTACTTGCTTTTTATATAAAATCAGTTGAAAATTATGGTAATTTTTAAAAAATGCATTTTGAAAATAATGATGCCTCACTTCGTAGAACATATTCAGTAGCATTGGACAAATCCATCATTATGTATAGGGGTGGGTGCTCAAATAATAACAAAATCAAATGAATTGAACAATTAATGTGAATTTTATTTATTGAACATGTACAATTAAATAATGCACAATATATCTATTCTCAATGTCAATGACATGTGATTGGTTTAGAATCGACAGAAGCTGAGTCAGTGATGATGGACAATATATGCCCCCTCAAGTTTAATCGATAGACTTGACCATTATGACGTCATATTATAAGTAACGTTCTAACAACTGAAATGATGTCATTAGGCACATCGTCGGTCCCATTGTCCTCCATTGTTTTAATGCCATGGGTATGTTATATTGCAGATTATTGAATTCATAATTGACGATAGATAATTAATAAATTGTTTAGTACTGCAGTCAACACTTTTTGAGTCAGAATATCATGTTCATTACAATTTGTTTATTAGAAGCCCCGAATTCAACGCTATGAAACGAATTTGTTTTGTAGGTTACATTATTCTTTAAATATTCATGATAATTTAAGTATATCAGTCAGTTATTATCAAATCTGCTATCTGCAAAACTGCTATCTTTAACACATGGATACAGTATTAACTGTGTTTCTGTTGATATCCGTAGCAGAAGGGGTTATATTGCTACACGTATCTGTCCCTATTTCTGATGTGCATGTTTGTGATAAAATGAATATGTCAATCTATCAGAATATCTGTTTATCTACAAACTTACAAATAAGACTTTGCATTTGAAACAATATCATCCTTTTTCTGTCTGAACACACAAAGCAATGACACTCGCTGATATATTTCTATATACACCAGTCATCTCTGTCTTCTGTAGCATAATTCAAAGGTTTTACGAGGCCTTGTCTGCAATTTGTCCTTGTCTGCCATTGTCCCATATAATCCATTGTGATTCACAATGAATCTGCAAATAAATATTAACACTAAATATGACTTCTTACGTTGGATTCATGGTAAAATGCAAATTATATCATAAATTTGTAAGTAAAAAATCAAATTGATGAGTGTTTAAGCTGTTTGACAAAAGAGATTTGGCTTGGAACTCAAAATTGTCCAATTAGTCCTAAACTCGAAGAACATATGAGACTCGGTTTACCATAAAGACAATATGATCCTAGATGAAGCAATAAAAGATTTTTGTAAAAGGATGATGTTAGATTTTCTATGTTTTATCATCATGTAAACATAGATCGAGTATTCCCCTGTCTAGCGTTGTTGAAGGGAAATATACGTTGTTGAAGGGATATATACGATTTATTCTAGCTATATTATTCATGTTAACTGCCCTGAACAGTCCACTACTTGCTCCAGGGTTCAGACTTTACTGACTACTGGATATCCTCTATATCCTGTTTGATTGTTCTGGCTCTTGTCTTTCCTCTGGTTCATAATTCCTGATGTACGATCGATGAGTCGAGATTACTTCCAAGTTCATGTTGTTTTGAAGCTCCAAACACTGATTATGTTATCACCCCCAGTCTCTGCATGTTGTATAAATATGGTCATAGAGTGGTGGCTTTGAACATTAAACACATTTGTAGCTTCATTCTCCGAATGCTAAAATTATTTTAACACTGATTACATGTGCGAAACAGAAATTTGTATTAAGGTTACTTAAAAGCATAACTTTATGAGCAAAAGCTAAACATGTCAAATCCACGTTTTTGAACTTCAAATGAACATAGGGTCATATTTCCTAATGTACGATATTACTTCCACGTTCATATTGTTTAAACTTAGACTGATTTTATTCTTAGTTTCAATGCCCTATGTTTTATGCATATAGAGGCGTTCAAAATGCCATATAAGACAGAATATAATCTTTTTTCCTGGTGTACGATCAATTGCCATGTTTATGTCGTTTTAAACTTTGAACTCCTATCATATTATCACACAAGTTCTGTATTTATCAATATCTAAAATTTATTTGTCGACTAGCATATTTTGAAGGCAATGCAAAAAGTATCTGTTCCTGTTCCATTTTAACAGAAATAAAATACTGATTACGATTTTGCAACTATTTCGACCATGTCAACATTTGATAATAATGTGAATTGTCAATACTTTTCCCCTTATCTCTATGCAAAAGGTTATTTGCTAATGAATAATAACTGGAAAATAATGAACGATATTAAGCTATATGACATTATGACTGTATCGGTAATATTACCAATATAACAATAAAACCTCATGGTTGCTAGAAGGCTTGTAGTACAAAGCCATATTACCTGTGAATAAATTCTACCTCGACTGTTTCCTGGACTAATTGGATTTGATTGCTTGACCAGAAATCTATTTGAAGACTCTTTATCTGTGTGACACATATATCTAATTATAGACATTGGATTCAGTCTTTGATTTCGTTTATTAAGAGCTGTCCTGTTATAATGAACTGTTACAGCTGCGTATCTTAAGTTTGTTCACTTATCTCCGTATTCTAGTGCAAATATCATATAATTTGTTACGTCTTTGAGACATCATATCATTATGAAAACGAAACCGATAATGATGAAATTTCACTACATAAGTTAAGATTCAGTTTCCTTGGACATATCCGTATGTCATATATAGCAGATAGCTGTAATAAATTTAGCAGGTCATTGAAGTGACAAGGGGTCAAAATTTCGAAAACACTGATTTCTATTTTGCTCTACAAAATCCTTCATAAGTGATCAACAGCTTTAGATCTTACTCATATGTGTTCCTTTGCGTTAAGACAAAGTAACTGTGCTGATTTTGTTTTTCTACAAAGTTTACATGGATGATTTTAATTGAAATTTAAGAAAATCTGAATTTCACAAATATGACCCCATCTGTCTATTCAGCAATGCCAAATATCGACATTCAGCACCAGTGACAAGATGATCCCGAAATATGGTTTGGTATGGTTATTTTATACATGGGTAATTGATCATCTTCTGTAAGTGGTCCTGAAGTTATTTTATGAACGTCATTCGAAACCCAAATTACAGATATTTGCACTAAGATCACAAACAGGTGAAAAAACTTTTGGTATGCACCTGTACATGTACTTATTAGTTCATACACAATATCTTGCATTAGATAAATTGATAGCTCTTGCAAAGATTTTTCAGATCAGGTTTCTATCATTTTGATATTTGTTGGACGTTATTGATTTCCAATATTGACTTTGACTAAAATAGAACTTTGAATAATTAATAATAGCAAACCCCTGTTAATCTGCAGTTCCAATCTTCTCTCTTATTCAAAAGATAAATTCTTGTAATTTCCTTAAAATGAATTTTATGTCAAATTATAGCTACTGTCTTGAAACAATTTAAGTTTCTTATCATACATATTGGTTATTGCTTACTAGAATGAACTCAAAGTGCGTTTCAAATTGTATGTCTTTCATATAAGGTTTCTGTACTAATACTAATACTGGATATTTACCTTTTATGAGTATCTCTAGATAGGAAATTGCCAATGGCTTCATTTAATGGCACAATTTGCACTTATCCGATTCAATCTGACCCTTCAAAGCCTTGGTCAGTACAAGAGAGGTTTCATACAAAGAGCAGAGGAATTAGGCGTTTCCATTTATTATCCCAAATGGACGTTTAGACATTGACTTCTCTAGTCTATGTACTGTAAGACATTAGACATTTAGGAAATGGCATCGACAGTCTAAATCATTTTGTTAATTATCTCTGTTATTGCATAGAATATTTGTCAATAGTCTGAATAGCTACTTACCTTGAGGAGCATATACTTCTGTTATATTCCAAGCAATAGAAGAAAACGAACTTACAAAATGGAACGAAATCAAATTTACGAATTAACATCACAATTTTACTGTAAGTTATCTATTCTAAACTATAGTCATATGATGTCAACATTTTCAATGTTCTTCCTTCACGAAACTGAAGAATCATTTGATTTTTCAAAATAAACATATCTATTGTATAAAGCTGGGCAGTATTTTTAAAGCCGTATGGTTGTTTAATTAAAGTAAGTGAATTCTTCACATACCATACATCCCATGCCCCTATGTCATGAACGTTATGTGTGGTTTAACTTTTAACCTTATGCACAAGATGTGCACAAACTGAAAACAAGAACTAAATGTCGGTCGTGTTCTTCCGTATCAGCCTGGTTAGACTGTGTCAGGATCTTTTTATCCACTTTTGCTTAATCTGAAACACAACACGGCAACATCATAACTACATAGTCGCTTCATTATTTGGAAAATTATTTTTGTCTGGAGCTTCAGTTCCATTCATGTATTTCCCATCTTATTAAAAGAATGTTTAAAAAGCAAATCATGACTGTAACCTTTGGCCTATCATAAACATACATTTGTAGAAGCTCAAACCCCCCTGCAAACGAAGAAATAGCGGTTCTTCAGATTTCAGATTCAGATTTTCAGGATTTGAATAATCTAGTCATGATGTTTATCAAAACTAATTTCTGATTAATAAAACATCAGGGACTCTGTTTACAGCCTCTGTTATAACAATTAATCCCTCACAATTTTCGGAGACTCAATGTGTCTCTGAGGATTCTTAACAGGAGGCAAGTCTTTTTCTTAACATCATAAAATAGCTATTATTGATGTTTGTCTGATGTCCCACTAGGCCAGTCCAATTAAGCTTAACAGAAGGCAAGATTTTTTTTTCTAATAATAAAACGGTAAATAATGTTAACTTCATAATTAAATAGAGTCAGAGACAAAATGATGCTCGAATGAAGCGATAAGGGGAAACAACCATGTGTCTTCTAGAAATCATTAATGAGCAATGTTTCACACATTATACATGTCTAAAAAGTAATGATTTCTGAGAGACTACATAGCCTTCTATACAGCGATACCAAGAATATAAATTTTGTATTTGTCTATAATCAAATTGTCATTTTTTCACATAGGTAATGTTTGTTTAGACTGAATTCAAATTTAATCCGAATGGAAGGCGGGCATATAATAATGAATATATTATATGAAAATGCTAGTCAAAAAAAGCAAGACGGAAAATTGGAAGTTATGAAAACAGCATTCCTTTTAACAAAGCTTGATCAGAATAATAAATGCATACTTAATCTTCATAAGACTTCATACTACTGCGAAGCATCTGTCTGAAATTCAGTGCTATGAGAAAAGCAATGACACTTGACTGCATCGGAATAAGGCGATATTGTCACATCACTGGATTGAGTATTCTTTCTGTTCAAATTCGGGTTAGAGTATGACATGGTATTTCTAAAACCAAGATGTCTGCTCCACGACAGAAATAATGTCTTACAAAGCAACGTTTCAAAAATACAATTGTGATTGCCAAATCGTATTTCAAATTTTCCAAATGCATTTAACTACTTCAGTAAGATCTTTGAAATCTTCAAAATCCGCATTTCTAAAAAAGAGACAATGACTTTAACCTCCGATGTTTTCCAGAGACTAAATGCCACTGCATCAAAGCCGGAAGAAGAGGCAAGCATGTACTTCCGTAAAGGCCAGCAACTGTCTGTTCTCTGGGGAAGTTGCATCTCTCAGCATCAACAAATGGCTTGGAATCGATTCGCCTGTCTAGCACAAATCACTCGTGATTATTGCACTCAGAATATTCTTTTCTCGGCGTAAATAAATCAGGTAAAAAATGGAAAGGTTGAGATTGACGTCATGGCTACCCATCTATCAATGGAGCTTTGTTAATATGATTCGTTATAGGAAACATGCCCATTGCTAGAGGGATATAGGAATGTTTCACCTTGGAAATGGACTATTATATTGTTTTTATTTGGAAATTACTTTGTTTTTAGGTCAAATATATGCTGTATTATTTGCACTAGATTTATGTTAACAAAGATTGTTGTGGAGGCATATAACTCTACATGATATTTTTGTTAAACTCAAGTGTAGTTTAAGAAATTCAATCTCAAAGTTTTTATCAAAACGATAAATAGATAATGAGGTGTATTGGAGAAATTATTTCCCTTTACAAATGAAACTGAATAATTCATAACATTAATTAGTACCAGTTTACAATAAGTTATTAGAAACGATATTGAGGTTTTCTGCAACATCTGAGATCCTAAAATCTTTCAGTTTTTTTAATTAGTTTTATGTGAATTTCATAACAGCTGTTTAATTCTTAAAATCGTTTATCAAGTTTATTCTTTCTCATGAACTATATTGTTAGAGTTAGTATGTGCTTAAGTGCTTAAAGCCCAGCAAACATGAAATATTAACGCTAGTGTCGTCACAAGTGTAGTTCGAAGCTTAACCTCGTCTGCAAATTAGGATATATTTGCATCCAGAATAAGTCACCCTAACGTCTTTTTAAAGTTATGAAAACTTGTCACATCAAAGTTATCAAAAGGGAAAAAGTCTCTTCTATTGTCTACGAATATTATCACTCTAAACCACTTGAACCTAACGTGTACCTTAGCATTAAAACTTTGCTGTTTCAAGAGAATGCTGTCAACGAGGCTTTACTTAAGTGTCTCTTTATGTTTGCTACATGTTTTATTTTCTGGTGAGAAATGCAACCTTGGACTTTTCGAGAAAGGTGATCCTGCTATTAGTTCTAGATATATTGATTTCTGAGGACAACACACTCTGGTCTAAGGTCGATGACTTTGCAGAGCTACTTCCTCTTCCAACTCTTAACGTTTGAGATTTCCAACAGCATGATGTGATCTTTACCAACCCTAGAATGTTCTTGACAGTGTGGCAATCCTTATAAACCAATCCCGATTTTCAAATGTTTGGAATCTGTTGTCAATGAGATACCCATTTCCTTTCAATAACAATAACAGAGATCAGTGAAAAAAGCTCATTCAGCGATGATGACAATGTTTAAATACACATCTTAAATAAGCATCGCTGATTGTAAACAACACCATTAACTTAGTAAAAATACCACAAACTCAAGAAAACAATATTGTCCTTTTGAGTTCAATCAATCAATCAAGGAAATCCAGATCTACTATGAAAACCATGGCTATGTCAGGATTTATCTCCTTAATAATTAGTGCCTTTTCAATATGTCGATGCATTGGATGTCCTCAAGAACCCTAGTCTTGTGTCTGTCTCTGGAAATCGATAACATTTCACTCCAGGCCTACTTGGTTGGTATGACAAGGGGATACTATCTCTCCTGTCTAATTAGATTATTTGCTTGGTCAATTTTGGCCTAAGGTGTTGAGTATATGTGGCCAGATTGAATGATTGAATGTTATTTTTATTGACTAGCTTTTCGCTATTCAAAGCATAGGGTTCAAAAATACCAATGACATTTTAGGCATACGTCATCTGCCAAATATTATTTGTTTACATAAGTAAACACTGAATAATCAAACCAGAAACAAAATTCCAGGCATCTTTTTAATGTTTCTACACACTAACGCATCTAGAACGTCAAATGAAATTAATGATCTATACAAAATTAGTAATATTTGTCATTTTCAGAAATGGCAAGTGTGTCCAATTCGTCATTTACGTGTGTCCAAGTCAATTTTTTTCTTATCGCACAAAAAACTGAAGGCAATAAACGTTCATGCAATAAAACCCTCCACATATAACAAAACCCCAATAAAGTAATTGAGAACAGGATAACAATAGTAAAAGGACGTGTATAAATAAATTTCTGCTTAAATGAAAGCTGTAAAATACATCCAACAGCAGCTGTGCTCAGAAGGAGAGGAACGTTATCAAGTGAGATTACAGAATAAACTAGTTTCCCAACACTACACTATGTGTCTTGCCTAACATGACAATCATGTACAAGTATCTCATTTTCATTGTAAAACAATGCACAAATCAATGTCTTATCTTATCATTGCATACGGACCCTGCAAGCTTTTGTGATAAACAAGGTCGTCCTTTTCATTGTTTTTTTAAATACCACTTTTAAAAGTACATATAACTATAGATCGGAAACAAAATGTTGTCTATGAACTATTCATAAACCTGTTGAGTGATTGGATAACATATTTAAGAGGCATTAAAGATTTAATGTTATTTATCTGCTGCTGAACAAAAATTATGGCTTTCTAACATTTCAACTTACTGGAGATAGTAAGCTGTGATGATTAGTTTGTTTGATGTTGGGTTGTGCAACAGAACTAAAAGGTCAAATTGAGAGAGAACGTCAACAACCGGATATAGAACCACCGTTACCGGAAGGAGATGATTGCATATAGCATGTTTATCGATTCCAATGAGAACTCTGATTGGCCACGAAAGGGCATGAGGGCATGGTAGCATGCAAAAGATAATGTAGCTTGTGCCATAAACCTTAACTCTAAATACAGCATATCCATTGAGTCTCCTTCAAACAAGACCATATAGCCATTGTTTGATTTTTGATTTTGAAGATACAAGAATTGTTTGATCTGTATCTTATGTGACATATAAAGGCAATTCAGTATAACTTTTTCAGGAGCTATTCTTTGAGATCTTATATATACAAATATATTCGAGCAGATTCTATTCGTTTAGTTAAATTGTAAATTATTTATGAGAAATTATTCATATCATTTCACACACAGAAATTACTGAACGGTGTAAAAACCTGTTTTCATTTCACCACTTGTAATGAAATTTTCAGTTTCTTTTAATCAGCTGCAGGGTTACTATTTATAAAGAGCACTTCAAAATCTTCACGTTTTAACTTTACCCATAGTTTTTTTCTACTTCCAAGTTGTTTCTTTAATCGACCAATTAACTTGACATTTTCAATAAACCTTTTAAGAAAACCAATTGATCCTATCATTTTTTAATTGTGTCATTTATCACTGATATGATATTCTAAATATATTTCAATTGGTTTCTTTGCTATTAAGATACATCGAAGGAAACATGTGTACAATAATAACAACATGAATTATAACAATTAAGAGAGAACTTTATTCAGTATAAAGGCCAATGAACATTTTATACATTACAGATTGTAACATTTATAGGTTAATGACATTTAATTATGCTACTTAAGTAATAAACAGCATAATATAAAATCATATCTGACATAGTTTGCATACAAATATAGACAATTTCCATTTCCATTTTGCATTAGAGAAATAAGAGATGCATAAGTTTTACATGAATATTAGGCAAATAATTCATCCTTATGTCGTTATAAAAAGGACATAAAAGCATAAAATGTAATTCATATTCTAGACATATTTACAGGAGGGACAAAATAGCATTCGTAACCTGAATATGGTTCAAGGTGTTTATAGCAACATTGTTATCTTAAGGGGCAGTAGCACGTTTTTTGTTAATTTTATATTTTAGAATTTTCACTGATTATTGTACGTTAATGCTAAATATATTATTTTGACAGTGTCAGAAATCTTCTAACACAAACCAATTATCCATAGTCAGAAGAGAAAGTATGAAGATTCACCTCAAATCCATGGGCGGCCATTTTGTGTGAACACCTTTAATTCATTTTGTGTAAGAAAAAGGAATCGAACGGCTAAACTTTACATTATATATTTGAACTACTACTGCTTCGTTAAGGTTAAATGCATTGTCTTTCAATTGGAACCATTAATTTTCATTTTCCTGACATCACCTTATATTGCCCCTAAAACGTGCTACTGTCCCTTTAAACACACTGGTACAGCATAAAATATTTGTCAGTTGATAGCCATAGGAGAAGGTGTGTCCTTACATACAGTATTATTGCTATGTGTCCCTGTTTTTGATTAACATGGGGTAAGACATTGTATTTCATACTTGTGATAACATGAATACAACGTCCATCAATTACATAAAGCTCTAAAAGTGCTTCGTCGATCCGTTTGTCCACCAAAACGTTGCGATAGTATCAATATCATCCTTTTTTCTGTCCAAATATACAAAGCATTTTTTCTTACCAACATGTATCTGTTCACTACAGAGACCCTCAAAGTCGTTTGTAGCATAATATTCAAAGTTATATGGATAAACTGTTTGGTCAGTGATGGCGGACTTTTACTGACCTTTAGGGATTTGGCAAGAAAATTTAGAAGTTTACCATGAAGACAATGTGATCTTAGATTTCAAACTTCAAGGTCTTTTTAAAAGAATAATGTTAGATTTTTCATGTTATATCAGCATGTATACATAGATCGAGTATTCCCCTGTCTAACGTTGTTCAAGGGATATATACGTTGTTTAAGGGATAACTACGATTTATGGTGGCAATATTATTCATGTTGTTCTAATCAAACTGTCCAGCTCAGTCTACCACTTGCGACAGGGTTCAGCCTTTACTGACTACTGGATATCCTCTCTATCCTGTTTAAATCTTCTGGCACTTGTCTTCTCTCGGGTTCATATTTCCTGATTAGTTTATCAACCTCTCCAAAATATATTAATCAGTCTCTATATGCTGTATAATTTTTGTCATATTTTGGTGGCTTCAAACACTGATAACATGAGCCAAAACAGATTTTGCATGACGGTTGCTTTAAATCAAAACTTGATGAGCAAAAACGCAAATCCACAATTTGACCTTCAAACGAGTTTAAAGTCATATTTCCTAATGTGTGCCAAACTACCATGTGGTTTTGAAACTTTGGTTACATTGCTAGTCTCAGTGTGCAAAAAAAAAGAAAATTGAGAAGTTTATCATGAAGACCATGTGATTTTAGATGTTACAATGCAAGGTCTTTGTAAAAGAATGATCTAAGCATGTATATATGATCTAGAAATGATGTAAGCATGTATATATGATATAGTTTTCCACGATCCAACACTGTACCAAGATGTATCAGATTTATGCTGGCTATATTATTCATGTAAGTCTAATCAAACTGTCCAGCACAGTCCACCACTTGCTCCAGGGTTCAGCCTTTACTGACTACTGGATATCCTCTATATCCTGTTGGATTGTTCTGGCTCTTGTCTTCCCTCAAGCTCATATTTCCTGATGTACGATCGATGAGTCGAGATTACTTCCATGTTCATGTTGTTTTGAATCTTCGAACACTGATTACAAAAATCTTATGTTGGTGAGCGGGATAAAGTCTGATGATTGTTGGCTGATTTGAAATTATTTCCATGTTAATGTTTTATAGCGTGTAATACTGTGAACATTATCAAAGTCTCTGTATGTTGTATGTCATTTGTAGCATACAATAATCATAAATGAAATATATACAAGACACAGCTAAATTGTCAGTAAGTGTTGAGATTGTTTCTAGACTTTGTTGTTGTGGGTTAGCGACACATAATGGTCCACTGGGTTCTTAATCAAAATATATAGACATTCTTCTATTCTACAGAAAGTATGCTCCTGCATATAATATTGTGAAATCTATGTGTACATGTAAGAACAATGGTTAAAATTCCAGAAATCTGATATTCCTCGATCTAACAGTGTACCAAGGAGATGTAAGATTTATGTTGGCAATATTATTCATGTAAGTCTAATCAAACTGTCCAGCTCAGTCTATCAAGGGTTCAGGCTTTACTGACTAGTGGATATCCTCTATATCCTGTTTGATTGTTCTGACTCTTGTCTTCCCTCAAGCTCATATTTCCTGATGTACGATCGATGAGTCGAAATTACTTCCATGTTCAAACACTGATTTCATGTACATTATCAACCTCAGTCCCTGTGATGACGTCACACACTGATTTTGTTATCAACAACAGTCTCTATATGTTTTGAAATTTTTACATATTGCGTGTCTTCAAGGGTTGCTTTAAATCATAACTTGATGAGTAAAACCGCAAAATTTAAAATCCATAATTTTGACCTTAAAAAAAGCTTAGAGTCATATTTCCTAATGTATGAGGAACTAACATATGGTTTTGAAGTTTTGATTACAATTCTAGTCTCAATGTCACTATATATTAAGGTGTATGTATTAGTCATATTGTGGTGTTCCAAATGATATCCAAAATTAAATTCTTGAATGACATTCACCTCTTGTTCCTTATGTACAATCGATTGCAATATTTATGTTTTTGTAAGCTTTGAACACTAATAACATTATTACAGAGGTGAATTTATTTATATAGTGGTAAACAAGAGACCAATATCTAACCTGTATTTCTATATGGCGTTTCTTAAGTAGCATCTAAAGGTAACATTTCCTGGTTAAAATTATTTTAACACTGAAACACTAACAGTTTACGGTCAATTTTATTATTACAATAAGAAACAATCTTTTACATTGAAAGTGCGATTCCACATGGTGGTCACATCGCTGATTTGACATTTAAATGATAAATCCAATCTTGCCATGCAATATAATAAAAGTGGAGACGTAGACACAGGATTGTAAAACGTAACAGAGAAGGACAAGGGTGAAATATAGAAAAGTGAGAGAGAAAGAAAACGGTAAATTAGATAAGTGAAAGAGAAGGAAAGGAGTGAATTAAATGAATGAGAGAGAAGGGTATGTGTGAAATACATTTTATGTAGAGAAACAACCGGCCCACTTCCTGATAAGGGCTGGGTCATCTTTACCATATATATATTTTTCACTGTTATAATCATAATCAGTAACCTGAAGAAGGAGTAAGCCAAAACCACCTAAACATCGTTTATGTTTAAAGGAAAGTAGCTGTTATTCAGAAAACATGGATTCATTCGATACCTAACTTCATTATGAATGTGTATTATAGGATTTTTATGCATTCTCCCCGTTCTTTTGGACCTTTCCAACAAGATTTGACAATGATTTCGTCCATATCAACAGTTGAATGGCAAATGCTTTTCCACTCTTCTCTTTGCAAAAGGTAATTTACTAGTAGTAACCATAACCGGAAAATAATGAGCTATGTCGCGCTGCATGACGTTATAACTGCATTTGTAATATTCCCAATATAACAATAAAACCTCATGGCCTACTGGAAGGCTTGTAATACAAAGCCAGATTACCTGTAAATCAATTCTACCTGGACTGTTTCCTGGTCTAATTGGATTTGTTTGCTTGACTAGGAATCCATTTGAAGGTTCTTTATCTGTGTGACACATATATCTTATTATAATATATCTTATGATTGGCTCAGGCAACCGTCTATTATTTTGTTATAATATAGAGATTTCCCTATTGTTATGACCTCTAGATAATTAAGATACTTCACACACATACACATATTTAATCAATCGATAGCTATTGCAAATTAGTTTTTCAATATGTCTCTATCATTTACTTGTTGGAAGCTATTGACGTTTTATACTGACTAACTAAACTTTCTCCGTCGGATTAACGAGTCTCGGTGGTGAATCGGTCCCTTGGATACTTCACAAGAAATCGTTTGTTGGCCTTGACGATTTAATCATATCTTGATAAATGAATTCGATTTGGGAAGTATACTTACAAATTTGCAAAATATATTATGATCATCAAAGTTATAAATTTTACTATATTGTATCCTCGATCTTGGCAAAATTAAAACAAACGGTTTACATTTATCATTAGTGTTATTAAATTTAAATGGTGACAGTTTAAGTATTTTAATATAAAGTAAATCTTGTTACTGAATCTAAATTTCATGCTAAATACTAATCTAACACACGAAACACAAGATTCCGCAAAAAGCAAATCATTAGATCGTAATCCCTGATAAATATTTAATGTTAAGCAGTAATGAGGCCCACATCTGTAGGAGAGAGAGTCGGACTTTCAGCACAATGATGATTCTGAGTGAAGGCAAATGACAAAATTCGTTATGCATTTTGGAATAAATAGAAATAATCAATCAATCCGTCAAACAGTGTATTACTGCACGAAGGTCATAGGTCTTTGGGCAAAATGAATAGATAAACAACAATATGCACAATATATATAACATGCCTCATCTCATCTTAATGGCATGGCATGGAATCGGCGTTAGGCTATCTTGGATTGTTGTAAGGAGGATTTAGAAGAGAATATAACTTCAGAATTTGATTGTAGATGTTGTGACAAATAACTACTGATTTACGTCATAATTATCATAAGGATAATCAGATAAAAAATTTAACGCATTTCCAGATTTAGTATCATTTTTATTATTACCATTATCATAATTAGTAGTAGTAGTAGCAGTAGTAGCAGTAGTAGTAGTAGTAGTAGTAGTTCGTAATACTACTAGTTGTAGAAGTTCAATTACGTGCACTATTCATAATCTAAACTGTGTGTCCATTGTCCCAACTCTCATGAAATGAACAGCTGCAGGCTATAATTTGTTAGTATTTTTTTTATCTTTTAGCTGTTGAGCAACACTGTGTAATAATCTATAAAATTCACAATTCTCTTGAGTTTGTTAACGGTGAGTATGTCAAGAAAAGTTCCCGAAGTTTTCATGAAAGATTATTTGACAATGTATAACTTATAATTCACTCAAAAAATATACTATATATCCATTATTTCCAATTGCATTGCCAGACATTGTAGGCTGACTACTTAAACAGTAACAAAATACGACCATATGGGAGATGACATTTAAACCTTTTTAACAGTTATACAAATGTCTGCTTTAACTCGTATCACTCCATATCATCTCCATATTTACATAATAGAAATTCCAAATGATATCTTCTCCTTCAGAAAAATATCTACAGATATAAGTTATTACCTACTAAAATGCATTGCGTCTATATCTGCACAGTTCTTTTTCTCAGTACGTTTTTCCATTCAGGAATTTCAAAGAAAAAGAAAGCCTTGGACACTACAAGAGTGGTTTCATACAAAGGGCAGAGGAATTAGGCTTTCCCCCCAAGTGCATATATAATCTGACATTTATCCACAGTTGACGTTTAATCGTTGAATCGTCTGGCCAGTATATAGTGATTCTGACCTCGTTGCTTATTTCTAAACATCAAATATTATGACATTCAATGTTTATGTTTCCTTGTAAATAATTCCTCTTATTGGATAAGGTATTTGTATCTGGTTCCATTCCAAAACGGGAACAAGTCTGAACATTGATTTTACGAAATTTCTGCTCGGGGACCCAAAGGCAAATCTATTGATTAATCACATTTTTATTATAACAAAAGAATTCATAAACAAAGCCAGGTTTAACACTAACGATTTGAATTTTAATGAACTAATTAACTGCATAAATTTTCACCTTAAGTTAGAAAAAATTATTTTTTCGGAGGATAGCCCCAATTTCTTAAGAAAATGGTCGTGTTTGTACCAAAAAGAAAATGTACTGTGAGTCCCTTCTATTTCTACACCCTTTCACTTTTTTTCACCCTCCGCTTCTATCTATCCTATCTACCTACCTTTTTTTGTGAATTGTGTTATTGGTAACTTACATTGAGGGGCATATCCTCAAGTAAGAGAAATGTTCTGTTTTACCTTTAAGCAATAGAAATAAGGAAGTTACAATATTGAACAGAGATAATGTGAAATAAGCGTTTAATATTCATGATAATAACATAAGAACAGTAGTTACATATAGGTTAGGTAATCAATTAAAAGTTTAGTCCTTTGACGTAAACATTTTCAATTTTCCTCTTTGAAACAACAGATTTATTTGGTTTTCAAATGTTTTCTATTGTATAACTCTTTGTAGTTACTTTTTAAGCGGTATGGTTGAACAGTTCAAGTAAGTGGATTCCTTGACTACCATACATCCCCATGCCTCAATGTGTAAATGAAGGTTATGTGTGGTTTAGCTCTTATGGTTATGCACAAGATGTGCACTAACTGGAAACACAGGAACTAAATGTGGGTCATGTTCTTCCGTATCAGCCTGGTTGGACTGTGTCAGGATCTTGAAGCGTTATTTCTCTTTTACTTCAATCTGAAACAAGACATGGCAACATCATGCAACTAGCTAAATAGTTACTTTTATTTTTAAAATGTTTTTGTCAATATGCCAATAAGCAAATCATGAACGTCTTGAAACTAACTAGATTGTTATTTAATTACTGCATTATTTAGGGAATGATTTTTGTCTGGGGCTACAGGCCTACAAAAGTATATTTCCCATCCGCATGCAAGAATACTGAAAAGCAAATCATTGCAGAACGTAACCTTCTTTAGAACTTCTTTAAATCACACAACTATGTTCCCAACAATGTATGTCTCTTTCAGAGATTGTTGTGAATGTGGCCATTTTAACATAGCTAAACTATGACAAAATCAATGCCTCTCTACTGAAGCTTGAACAGAAGGGGAAACATTAAGTTGAATCTAAAATGAAAGCAAATTTTAAGGAGACTATATTCTACTCCGAATCTAGAACAACATCTGTTTGAAAATCATAAGTGTTGTTAGAAAGGCAATCGTACATACGATATTGTTGTTTGTCACAGCAATGGTCTGATTTATGCCCACCTTTCAAATGGAGGTAAGATTATGAATAGATTATTTTTAATACCAAGGTATATACGGTAGAAATAATACCTTAGAAAGCAACGTTCCAAAAACTAGTTTAACATTGCTTAATCACTTTTCATATTTTACCAATGTTTATAAAATATGAGGAAGAGGAATATAATAACTTCTTTATTCATGTTAAGGGACGTTTCGACACAGCTTCTTATGTCGTTGACAAGCAATAACATGATTGAAGAAGTTGTCTTCAATATATTCCTCTTCCTCATTGTCGTTCCAACTTCAAAAATACCTCTCAAAGAAGTTTATAAGATTGCTCAAAAAACTTTTGACCTGCTTCAAAGCTTCAAATCTGCTTTGCAAAATGAGACAATGACTTTAACCTCCGATGTTTTCCAGAGACTAAATGCCACTTCATCAAAGCCGGTAGAAGAGGCAAGCATGTACTTCCGTAAAGGCCAGCAACTGTCTGTTCTCTGGGGAAGTTGCATCTCTCAGCATCAACAAATGGCTTGGAATCGATTCGCCTGTCTAGCACAAATCACTCGTGATTATTGCACTCAGAATATTCTTTTCTCGGCGTAAATAAATCAGGTAAAAAATGGAAAGGTTGAGATTGACGTCATGGCTACCCATCTATCAATGCAGCTTTGTTAATATGATCCATTAGGGAACATGTCCATTGCTGCAGAGATATAGGGATGTTTATAACTTTGGATATTTCATCGTCTTTATTGAGAAATTACTTTGATTTAGGGTGAAATATATGCTGTGTTATTTTCGTTAGCTATCAGTTACTTAGATCGTTGTAGAGGCTTACAATACAACTTTACAACGATTCTTTGTTAATCAAACGAAGTAAAAGTATTTGGAGTTATATTCTATCTTACATCTGTTTCTATTTTGAAGATAGATCAAAGATAGATAAGATACTAAAGCTTACTGCGTCAGAGAATAAATCATAACATGAATGTGCCTCTTTTATTACCTATATTGTTTAGAAAGAGATTTTATTTAAAAAATACTGTATAAGACGCGTTTCATTCTGGGTTTATTAAAAGAAATGTACCTGTATGATAAATAATGTATCTCCGCCTGTACATGTGCTAAAAATGTGTTTTATTGATTTGTACTTTTGGTCATGTGGCCACATATACTGAATAAAGCTCTTCTTCTTATTATGTTTACGAGATTTAAAGGGGCAGTAGCACGTTTTAATGAGGAATATAAGATGATGTCAGGATAATGAAAATTAATGGTTCCAATTGAAAGACAATGTTTTAAACTAAAAGGAGCAGTAATAATTCAAATATATAATGTAAAGTTTAGCCATGCGATTTCTTTCTTATACAAAATGAATCAAAGGTGTTCACATAAAATGGCGGCCAATGGATTTTATGTGAATCTTCATACTTTGTACTCTGACTATGGATGATTGGCTTGTGTAATGAGATTTTTGACACTGTCAAAATAATACATTTGGCATTCATGTCAAATTATCATTGAATATATATATATATTTTGCTTCGTTGATAACGTTGCATTGCTGAAAGTTCAACCATGTTCCACACACACCATGCTGACGAGGTCCGAAAGACCGAAACAGCTGGCTGTTCATGGTTATATATATAAAATTATCAAAAAACGTGCTACTGCCCCTTTAAATAGAGATTAAGACAATGTACTTAAAGAGAGGGTCCTTTCAGCTTTCTGTCCGTGATCTTTATTTTTTATTTTATTTAATCTATTTAATTGTTTATTGAATTAAAATATATGTATTTATATAATATATACACATTTATGATGATTGATGATCAGATTAACAAAATGTAATGCCCTATCCAGGCTTTTCACACTGATAACGCTGATGAATGGCTCTAGTTTTCATTGTTGTTGAGTGTGCGATTTTCTTTATCAAGTTGTCAAATATAAATGACTATTAACAAAATTACCTCCAGTAACATTTTAAAACTAGGTTGTGTAAATATCAAGTTTTTATGAGATAATGGAATGGCCACCTTGAATTTCGTTTCCACAAACTTTATCCCGATAGGACTATCCCTTTAATATAGTCACAATTTTGTCTGATATAGTTAACGGACCAATTAAAGAAAAATGTACTCTTTCGCCTTACATCAATATTCATTCACCTATTTCTTATTTTTGGATCAATTTTCATTTACAATCAAACTGAAGTGTTTTGTATTCAGACTATACATTGTTCGTACCACCACAGTCTAATTAATTTCCTTCATAGAGTTGAAACAGACTTATTTAGTTATATTAAATTGACTTCAAACTAGACCCATATATATTGTCATCAGCTTATGTCCTATCATATCTGCAGCGTGATGAAATATTATGGACACTGGATACAACAAGGCTCGTCAGTACAACCGGAAGTTGCATCTCGTAAATCACTTCCGCTTTGTAAGATGAGAAGCCAGTTAGCAGATGATTTGCTGTCAGTTGCTGCTGTTTGTGGCATATTCCAAACTCAATTTATGACCGTTGTCTTTGATTAGCAAAAAGATAGAAATCAATATTATATTTGTTTCATTTCCAGGAGGATCAATCCATCGTTTCGTTGCATCCTGAAAGGGGCATATTTAGCATGTTTCTAGGGGGAATATAAAATGACGTCAAGAAAATGAAAATTGATAATTGAAAGACAATGCATTCGAACTAAATGAAGCAGTAATGAATGCAATATATAATGTTTACTACAGTCATGCGATTCCCTTTCACAAAATGAATGGTGCTCACACAAAAATGACCGCCAATGGACTTTATGTGAATCTTTATAATTTGTTCTCTGACGATGGATGATTGGTTTGTGTAATGAGATTTTTGACACTATCAAATTAATCGTTTGGCATTAACATACAATTATCAGTAACAAATTTGATATATATAATTTTCAAAAAACGTGCTGCCGCCCCTTTAATTTTGTAATGGGAACGGACGTCTTGATATTGTCAAGGCCAGAAGTCAAAAAGAACTTGCTTTGGAACATAAAATCATTACTATAAGGCTTAGCACTAGAAGAACGTTCTGAAAATAATTTTGAAACGGAAACACTCAATGATTAAGTTTAAAACTTTACTAAAGTCCATCAATTTCGTTTGTGTGTAATACGTAAATTATTAGAGTTGTAAGTAAAGACACATATTCGGTGAAACATATATTTTACTTATAAGATTAAGATCATTTTCATTCCAATGAAATTAAAGCCTGAACGTATCTCAGTTTAAGAATACATAATCTTCCCGTATCGTTTATTTTCTCAAAATAAAGTTGAAAGTCTTCACGTTTTGATGAAAGTGTCAATGATGTAATAACATTTTGTGTTTGAAACAAAAGGCATTTATCATGCTACCTTGACATAATATGTCTTTACTTAATTGACAGGCGAAAGAAAGTACACACTTCAGCTGAATTAATAATATGTAAAATTTACAAATACTTCGAGTTTTTTATGTCTTTTTTCCAAACGATAGAAGAAGTGTCGAATCATAACTGAAAGAATATGTTCAAGTGTTTGAATTTAAAAAGAAAATGAAATTTTATGTTGATAATTTTTTCCAAAACTATTTTTTCATATAATCTACCGACATGGAAGACATTTGCTATATTTTAAAATCAACAAACGTGTCTATTTTTTCACAGCCATTTAAATATGATAGGGTTTATGATACCGCAGTCTACATTAAACAAAGATATTCTTTCCAAAAATTAACCAGCCACAAACTAATTTATTCAAACTACTACAAATAGTGTTGTTAACATGCCATAACTTAATATATAGCATGTCTCTTAGATATTAAGTAAATATAAACAAACTGGGGGTGTACTTTATTTTGCATGGTAGTTTATATAACCTTTTGAACAGTGTCATAAGTCACGAAATACCTAAATATATTCGTGTGAAAGTAATTGTTAGAAAATATTGATAATTTTATAAGGACAGGCTTTCAGGTAAGCGTTACAAGGTTAACACAACCTTGCAAGGCGTAGGGCCCATATAAAAGAATAATATCTTCAAACGATTTCCAATTTACGTCACAGCATTATCCAAGGCTGAACACAAGCTGAAACTCTATACAAATCTTTGTTCGCTGTTACAGTGCATGCATAAACGATCTAACAGATTGGAAACAACCACAACGCGTTGTCTATTGGGCTTTTGAATATACGTGTTACCACCGCTCGACATTTCCAAATCGCCTTTGAGACCCAAGGACGTTTCTGTCTGATTTCAGATCGAGAGGACAAAACTAGCTTTGTTGAAGGCGAATTACGGCTGTAAACACCGGGATTACGACTTCCAATGCGAGCATTGCCCTTTAAGGAAATGTCGTTATTCATGGGAGTTTTCAATAAAGACGCCGGTCTATCTGTTACCGCTGACCATAGATATGCCATTAATCTGCTCCACCAATGTCCATCATTGTTTATCAATATGTCAGGCGTGAATAGGCAAATCTGTCAATGAGGACCGATGAAAAATGCCTTCTTTAAAGGTCTGAATATATCCCGTCTTGTACCCGGGGGATTTATATGTAAGAGTGCCTCTTAATGCTATAGGAGAGAGTACAAGAGATATCAATTCTGGTTTGGACTTGAATAGGAATCAATATGGATGGGTTGGAAACACTCCCAGTGGTGAGGAGGCGTATTGACCAACAACCAGACACATGTAAAGCATGGTCAATGGTAATTCGTATGGATTACGTCCGCATTAACAGATTAAATAGAGCATTACTTATTAATACGCTTCATATATCAGAAATGGCAGAAAAGGTCGGCTTATGATATAATTTGACACCAAGTGGGTTAAGCATTTGAGGCGTATTTTATTAAGAGGCTAGATTATGTATCTACTGTATGCGTCAGGAATTGTGTTCGTTGGTGGTAAACCATATCGTATTATAATAAAATGATAAACGGTTGTTCTGATAAAATGTGTTAAATGTTGAACCCTCTGTTTGCCTACAATGCAGTTCTTCATTTAAACAACGTTATCATATTGACGAATGCTACATATGATTAATATAAACGTTGACGTGTTAACTTTTATAATACCGCTGTACGCTGGCGGTAATGTTCACATGTAAGTTATATATTGGAGATAAGGAAAGCAATATCATCTCAAATATCATACGCAAAGTAAATAAATATACATAGTTTACCTATTGAAAATAATTATTCATAACCTCGCTTGGTTTACATGAAGTTAGATATTGCATTATAAATTTATGGCTTAGTACAAATGGTACGCTACCTAAAGTGTGAAATGATGTTTGAAATTCGTTTCGGTCAATTTCATTATGGCTCATATAAATATAATGATTAAATACATTGATATATCACGGGTAAGTGCGATTTCAGTCTTATTTATTCCTTTATTTCAATGACAGTGCATCACATGCTTAAAGAAGAAAACATTATGGTCAGATTTTTCGTAATATGAATATTTTTGCAATCAGCAAAAAAAACTGGATATTACTCATAGTGTAAAAAAAATGATTTTAAACTGTTCCATCATATTACAAATAACAATGTTTTTCATCCGTCTTATCACATCGACATGTTTTATCATTTGTCGGTGTTTTTGAATAAACATTATTTAAGACTAATAACGAAAAATGACCTTGTGTTTCAAGTATAATTTTCCCCGAGAGTCACATCGTTAGAGTTCATACTGTGACATACAGTTCACACTGCGACATTAACGAGTATTACGTTAAGCTTAATTACCACTATAACCAATCTCCGTGGCCATTCAGCACAAATTAAGGTCCACAGAGGTGAGTAAAGAGCCATCGAAGATAAATTATTCACGCTCACGTCCGCAAAAGGGCAGATAAAAGCTTTATCAGCAGTTTACAAATTAAAATCAGGGAGCATGTCTTGTGTACAAGGTAAAACCTTGTCTACAAACCAAGTCAAATTTGCATCATAAATAATTCATCATCACGTCTTTTTTCTGGGCTGATAAAGTGTCACATTTAAGTTGTCAATGGGGAATAAGACTCCACTATTGTCTACAAACAACATCATTGTAAGCCTCTTAACCTTACGTGTTCAACAGCATTAAAGAGCTGAGTTGGTGGAGTAATATATGCTAAACTTTGTTTGGTGTCATTGGATCGAGTACCGAATACTTATGTGAAGTATCATTTTACGCTAATTAGGTTAGAATCGTTACAATATGGTGGTATTACGTAGCGATTATTATGAAAATGAACACAAAGGAAGAAACTTATCTAAAGCAGTTAGAATGACCGTTTATATGATTGTGGTTAATGAAACTTGATTTTGTGGTACATACATACATACTAAAACGTGTATAAACAAGTATTTGACATTTGGGGATAAATAATTGAAATGTTTTGAATTAGTATTACCACAAATGGCATTGAAGGTTCTTATCAAAGTCAAACAAGATGTCATGAAAACTAAGGTGTTGCTCTTTAAACTTTGGGACACGTACAATACTACATCAGTACAATAGAAAACTGTTTGCCAAAGTAGGCTTGTCGCGTATTAAGGTAGAGTATATAGGATAACCTTCAGAGAACGGAGTTTGACAGACATAGTATGATATACAGTACAGTATTGTTTAAACTTACACCTGACATAATTATAAAAAAGGCAATGGGGAGCAGTTTACTTACATGTTTCCAACAGAAAATTGAATTCATTTTACCATGAAGACAATCCTTTCACAAAACAACCTTTACTAAAGTTGACCTTAACTCCCACAATTAACACTGCACAAAGGTTAACTTTAAGTACTTACGATCACCTCAGAGCTTTATGAAAGGAGGCCCTGGTAATCAGCAAGGACTCAAGGATGTATATTGTGCTCTTATGTTGCGTGTTATTGTTCTTACATAAAAGGTTATATAGATAAAGTTACAACTGTCATCACTGATGACTTTCGTGAGTCACCTTAGAGAGTTGATGGTCGTTCTATTATTTTTAATTGTGTAGCCTAACTAAAAATACTTGATTATATACATTATATTATGAAAATTATAATAGATCTTGATATGTGGAATTGGTCCAAAACTATTTATTTTTTGGATAAATTTTAATATTAAGTAAAAAAGTTCTTTTGTATGAATGCCCAGTAGCCATTCAGGGCCTCGATATACTACCCATGTAAAATCGGGCTGATAATTGTTAAAAGTTTAGTTTTCTATCTAACTACAATTTTAATAAGATGTTGATGAGACTTTCATTTTGCACTTAAATTCTGATAAAACAGGGTTTACAAATCGCTCATGGTAATCGGGATACGGGTGAAAACGTTCTAAAAGGTTATTGTCTTACTGAAACAAGAGCTTTCTACACTACCATGTTGACTCGAATTGCAGTGGACTGGCCATCACACCGTGTAACAGGTAAATGCCCTGTCATTTTAAAGGGACAGTAGCACGTTGTTTGATAATTTTATATTTTAAAGTTTTCACTGATAATTGTAAGTTAATGCTAAATGTATTATTTTGACAGTGTCAAAAATCTCATGACACAAGCCAATCATCCATAGTCAAAGGACAAAGCATGAAGATTCACATAAAATCCATGGGCGACCATTTTTGTGTGAGCACATTTAATTCATTTTCTGTTAGAAAAAGGAATCGCATGGCTAAACTTTATGTTATATATTTGAATTATTACTGCTCCATTTAGTTTAAATACATTGTCTGTCAATTGGAACTATTAATTTTCATTTTCCTGACATCACCTCATAATCCCCCTAAAAACGTGCTAAACTTGAATTAAACGCATTGGCAGAAAATATCTCTTCGTCTTAGAATTTTCAGAAACATAAAAACCATGTCCACAAAAATCATTATCTTTTAATATATGCAATATCTGTCATATCCACAAGACATTATATTGCAATCAAGCTTGTTATGTGTAGACATTTCAACATTCCTTTACAGGGGTAGACAACGTTTAGCATTACAACATCGCATGGTTGCTACATTGTATACATTGTGACTGTTCCACGTTGTCAGTTGTTTAAAATTAAAAATCTACTATATGGGTTTATTAAAGGGTTGATAGTTTGCTAAAACAGTCAGTTCAGAAGAAGCAATGAGGATGTTTCAAGATATCATATCATTAATTGTATCATAAAGTTTTTTTTCAGATTGTAATTGTTATTAAAAGGGTGCAGTTGTTTAAACAAAAGTCGATAGGCCTAATTCTCTATAAACTATACCATTCATAAGTTTGGGGCTCATTATGAAAGCATTATACCAGAATACACGTTACGAAGTCGCTGATAATTCTAAATGTCAATGAAGTCCGATGAATATAGAGGACATTATATGAGTGTCCATGACATACTATGTTTACGACCGCCGGCCCGTATAGATTGTGTCGTCAAAGGCGAAGCGTGACGTCAAAGCATTGTTTATTACGTGACGTCACAATGCAAAAGTGATATTTTGCCCTGGGGCAACATATGAAAAATATGAACCTCGATATGACTGCCCTCGTAGGTAATAACACTGAATAGAAAATGAGGCCATTTCTGCGTTCATTTGTGGCTATCTATAAGTTACGTCGGTTCTTGTATTGCCCGATCCATGTAAAATAACCATGACTCCTTGTTAAAATGAAGATATATCAAATATTCCATATTTAATTTATATATATGACAATACTTCCTAAAATATCTTATGTAAAAGCAACTATTCTTTTACAAATGTTGCATGCATGTAAAACTGTGAACACGGCTCTATTATCGAGCATCTCAATTTACTGTCCAGCTGACACTAATAACTTCGTTGTCTTAATCATTTTTTAGCAATAAACTGTAAGTAGATGGTGTTGAGTATCACTTGAGGTTAAATGAAAAATCGCATTTCTTAATTCGCAGGAAAATGTTAAAGTAACCATTTTTTTCTTACAAAACATCATTGCAGACTAAACACGCGAATGATTTTGTTATGTTTTCATATTGCCAGACTGCCAGAAGGTTATCAGTGTATAAAATAGGTTGGAAACCTAGCCTTCCTGAAAATTAATTAGTCAATTCCTAAGGGGGAAATAAAGAATGTTTTTGAAAGTAACCAGTCCTGACCAAAAGGTAACCAGTCCTGACCAAAATGTAACCAGTCCTGGCAAAAAGTATAGCCAGTTTAAGGACTGGCGGACTGGCTATATTTTAACCACTGAGGTTATGGTTATTGTACTTACAAAATACAATTGTAAGAGGACAAATAAGAAACATCTACATTCAGTAAGTATACCCACATTCAGAATTAAGAAGTTGTCATCCATAAACATTCGTCCTTACTGGACTTTCAATTTCTAAATGCCACTCAAAGAAGTTTCCTACATTTAGTATATTTAGCTGATCGTCCTTACGATTTAAATAATATTTCATTTCCAAAATACGAAATTTGATACAGAATACCTTAAATTTGGACAAATACAAACTTAAATTATACTCTTAAACGAACATATTTATAAATATATTTATGAGACTCTGCCAGTAAATTAAAACCCGCCTACTCAGTTAGATTAAGATAAAATTTGCATTTGATACTAATATTGAGATGGAAAAGTATTAAAAGCGATTGGATTGGATTGATCGTCATTTAACACGAAAACAACCCATTATCATTATAATGCATTTTTGAAGTGTCATGAATGCGTGAGATTTTATCTATGTGATTAATCTCTTGATCTTAGCTATCGAATACATAAATATCAATATATACAAGCAGGAAAAAGTTAAATATGTGGGCATCCATTAAGATGTGTTTAGTAATGTAATAGATCCAATACATCAATTTACAAACATGAAGTTAAAGTATTTGAGCCTACTTAACGTGGCATGGAAGACGAACATTGACTTTGTGTCATTAAATTTGCTCTCTCAGGGGAATCCTGAGACGTGCTTGTGGGTGACATCTTCGCATATTGCCGAGACATGATTGGGACAAAGCGACTACCATAAAAGCGTCATTATATATACGAGATAGTTCAGAAACCTCACAACAAACCCACGCTTCATTGATCACAAACACCAATGGGTAGGTAGGTAAGTCCCCATGCATGCCTAATAAAGCCAGCCGATAAGCGGTAGGCAAAGATTTCAGATAGCGCTGTTTCACATACAAAGCTCACGTGGGCCAACCTGTGTACATACTGCCTTTGGCTTAGAGTCCAATTACGTTGTATGTGCTTACCTTTGTAATATATACTTTCAAGGAGTCGTGCTCTTTCAGCCTGGTTTATGCTTACATTATAGACCTTGAGGTGTTGCTGTGTATACAAAGGCTTTCTGTAAATTCATTTGTTAGCCTTGGACACTTTACTTTGAACTTATAAGAAATTTATAAGATGTTTATCGAAATAACCTTCATGATTTATAACATCAATCCATGAACGATATTTTGACGAGTTATAATGCATGTAGAAGGATGTTGAAGGAGTTGGCCTATGTTGACGCAACTGATTACTTGTTTAGGGTTTGGTAAAATCAATATTTTGAATATTGGACCTTCAAGTTCATGCACAGTATTGCGAAATGCAGCAATATATCTATTGGAGATTTACATTGGCACGACTTTATATTTGCCAATTTTGTGTAGAGGTCTATGTAACGAATACAAGATGAGAAAATGTGAAATTTCTATTAAATTGCCTCAATCACCGTATTTTCAAATTTGATTGATATTCGTTGTCCTGAAGCAAAATTAAGAAGCTCTTATCGAGGCAACAGTTGAAACGACGTCATTGGCGTGACATGACGTCAGGAAAACAAATTGGTGATGTCAGATAATTGTTGGTATGGCCCCAGATGTGTGATAAATAAAGAATCTCACCCAAGTTTCTTCTGATATCAAATATATCAACACAAGTTGATACAAGTAACAAATATCCGAGGGTGAGATTCTATTTATCATTCCAAATCATTTTTCAACACATTAGCATGAAAAATGTACCGGTACATCTTTGAACACTGCATATAGCCCTAAATCTCCTAAACCAGTGATGTCATAGCATTGTGACGTCATCATGTCAATGAAGTCGTAGCATTGTGACGTTGTTGTGCTTATGACGCCATAGTATTGTGACGTCAATACTGATGATGTAAAACGTTTGTGATGTCATGTATTTTCTGATTACAGGGCATTGTTCAAAATCTACTGTCAAAGCGATATCTCCAATATCGCTTGATCTTCCTAGATCCACAAGCGATCCATCTCCTGTGGAACAAATACATTCAATCTTAAATTTACATAAGTGACTGGTGGTAGGCCTACGTTAGAATAAGATTCACAGAGGTACATGGAACATTCATTTGACAAAATGTTGGTTAATTGGTGTGTTAATGTACGGTTTATATTTCAATTATAACTTCGAAAATCAATAAAACTGTTTGTTTTTCTAAAAGTCAGTAACCAGTAGATCTAGCTATTTCCTCATCATGCTCATGAATAAGTCGCAAGAAAAAGATTTCCAAAAAGTTTAAATCTTTTCCAAAGGTGGTCTAGTTTTCAGTTGGTACTCAATAAGAGATTATTGTGTAATTGGGCCTACATGATAAAATGAAATACGTTATAATCCGTTTACGGTATTTAATCAAAGAGGATGCAGTCTATGTTCTCCGTTGCTTTCACCGATCCATATTCAGGATACTTATACCAAAATATATCAAAGCTTTACTAAACTGTGACCTGTCAATATCTATTTATTACGTTTACAATTTAGTAAGCATTTGCCTTAATCTCACTTGCATAGACGATTAGGCATTGTAATCCAGACATAAGCTTTATCCCCTTATTCGTAACACCACGCGAGTGTTCGCTAGCTGTAATCTATGCGGTCGGGCGATGGGCTGCTTAGTGCTTCTCAAGCAGACGACACATCTTATCGACGAAGGCAAACCTTGGTGCCGAGACTGACGACAGGGCATTTGTTTGATTGTCGAGTGAAATATACAAAATGTATTGACAGCGAAGCAAAATTCACTATTGAAAATCCATAAGAAATCCACAATATCAGAGAGAGACAAGAGACCCGTCTGAAATCAAGAAGATAATTTCTCGAGTGTTTCCATGGTCGGTCCGCAATGTGGACTTCCTGTTTGCGCACTTCAGTGTGTAGCCTCCGCGACAGAAAATAACACCGATAGCGGGAACTATTTGCACGGTTGTTGTCAAGGCAATGACCATGCGAAGGAGTCTCATCATTCTTTAATTCGAATGATAATTGATGCAATTCTCTTACATTAGTTTTCAATCGAAAATGGCTCATTTTGTCGCGTAGTGATATACCCGGTTACATTGACGTCAAAAAGTTAGCGTAACCTTGGTGTGATTATGCTTGGAGTATGGCATGGAAATTACTGTTATCGCTTAACATCTGTCTTCGGAATGTGAAATAGGTGAATATTGTGATTTTTCGTTGATTTTGGATTATATTCCTTGTGGATATATTGTGCTATCTCCATGATGAATTTCGAAATTCCAGTTGGATTGACAGACTTACTGCAGGAATTTACTGTGGCGGTTCTGAGAGAAAAGCCATCCCCTGCAGACCTTGTTCAGTTCGCGGCTGATTACTTTAATAAATTGAATGACTGCAAAAATGCAGATAAGATCAGTGATAAACAAAATCGTGGAGTACGGTTTGTTCAATCGCCGGATGCTTCAAATCAGTCTGATGAGCACATGCACACAGATGAAGAGGACGACGATGAACCCATGGGTAAGGTCATTGACAAGGAGGCCCACGCCGGGTTAAAAATGAATACAATGTAACGTTCATGAATAACACACTTTTAAATAACAATATTATATGACAAAAATATATACATATATGTAATATTAGCTCCTAAGCTTTGATGAACTCAAATATTGAGAAAATGTCACAAATATTTATTGAAATCAATGCCTGGGGCTCACATGTGGGTGTCACTTATGAAAAACATTTATCCCCACAGAGCAATGTAGATGTGTTTAAGCTGGAATTTGCAGTAAATTGACCAGGCTATTAAATACACTTTTTCTTTACATTACCAATTTATGGTAGTACTGGACCGTTAATCTTTGACTGTTGTCCTAAAAAAAATACATCTTTTTAATAGTAATGTTGAGTAGTGTAAGATCTGAAAAAAATATTAGATTCTTTCATAATGCTACTGTATCATTAATAATTTATTATGCTATTGTGGTTTACTTATTTGTTTGAATGGCCTGCATTTTTACTTTTTAAGCAAATACAGCCACAAAATGTTGAGTAATGATAAGTTAAAAACCTAGGGAACTCCGATAAAGGGACGTTTTTCAAGTTCTGTCATAACGTTTGTAAGTTTTCGTAAAAATAATAAGATTGGATAATAATAGTAATTAATTTTTCAGTGAAACTTGGAAATTTACTTACCGTACAAGTGTTCACGGTATTAACTTTGAAAACATTTGAAACATTTATTTCCAATTTGGGTATGTAGTTATGTCTGACAATATATTTGATGGCTAATTTTTAGTGTTGGGAATCGGTTGAAATTTTGTAATCGATCATCAGTTGGGGGTAACCAATCGATGATCGATTAATAATCGGTTACATGTAGTTGCATTTTGATTCCTTCATAAGGGTAGAAAAGTTAAAAAAATAAGTTTTCTACTTTCTTGATTGCATTTTCACTTGAACCTATATTTGGAAAACAAAAATAACATGTTTTAGTAATGAAATCAATCCGAATAATTCTTTTAGTAATATTACTAACAATTACTGCAAAAATATCTTGATTTTTATCAGTAATCGATTAAATCGATTACAGAAAGTTGTAATCGATTATGTGGTCAAATGGGTCAACCGACCGATGCTCGACCAAATCGATTAATCGGAACACCACTACTAATTTTTATCATAAAAATACAGAATGATAACAATAATGAAAACAATGTAGAGAAGAACAACAACTATGATGACCAATTGTCATTATTGATAACTTGTTTTGTATTATCGTTTATCATATCTAGCATTATACACATTAATATGAATGTAAGGTTGATTTCATGAATTGTAAAAAAAATTGATTTTTAAGAATCACCTAATCAATATCATTAATATTTACAGAACCACCACCCGCATCAAGGTTTCAAAGAAGGAAATCAGGTCAGTATGTTTGAACTCTGACACTTTATTAAACGTTGCACCAATGTAAACAATGTAATCTGCTTGATGTCATGATGGATGTAAAGAAGCAGAATGTGAAAGTACAGTGTTGTTTCTAGGGGGGGTCCTGGGGAAATTTGCCCACCCTTTTAGTTTTTGCTTGGTGTCCCTTAAAATTTGGTGAAGTAGTATACTTCTCCATTGCAAGGGGTCCCATCCGCTAAGAAAAGGCCAAAATGATTCCCTTACCCAACCACCTAGGAACAACACTGAAAGTTCCCAGGATATTTCGGTATTTGAAGATAAGCACTAGCTCATTCTGAGTATCTACACTTATGCTCTCATTTTTATGAATTCTGTTACTTATCTCAACATGTACATTAGCTACTTTAAGTGCTTTAAACTTCAAAATGCATCTGATTAGAAGAGCATGAAGAAGCAGCTAAACTTGAAATTGATAATTTATACTGCCTAGGGCAATAGTTTATTCATCAGTTGACTCATGATAAGACAGTAACAATAATTTTTAGACTGAGACTTCAACTACAGTAGAACACAGATTATATAGCGAACACGGATATAGCGAACACTCGGATATAGCGAACAAGTTTTCAAGTCCCGTCCCTATATAATATCATTAAAATTATATGCATATAGCGAACACCGGATATAGCGAACTAAATTCTTTGGTCCCTTGGAGTTCGTTATATCCGAGTTCTACTGTATCTGAAAATATTCATGATTGAGTAAAATAATGTGAAAAGCTGGTTATGATTTAGGACAATTCAATATCTAAAACTTAAAACTTAAAATTGCATTATATTACAGACTTTCAGATCTGAAAAAAATTCTGTTACTTGAATTCCCTTGATCATGCTGTCCTGGATTATTTGCTCAATATTTTGCAAGTTGATGTTTTCTCAAGCTGTCTTGTACATGTGCTTTCAATGCTTGTTGTCTATTTTCAGTATCAGCAGAAGGCTACGACCCTGAAGCAGATGATGATGATTCAGAAGATAAAGTAAGTATAGAGTTTCAGAAACAAGGAGCATATAACCACAACAAATAACAGGTTTTTGATTAACATCAGCCTTACATTTTGCAACATCTGTTTTGAGGAATTGTGATAAGCCTGTAGATTAGCACAGCTTTTGCCTCGTTAGGGTGTTGATGTTAATCGATTATCACAAATTAGTGTCAAAATAGTCCAAAATCCAGGTCATTCCCTACAGCAGTCAATTTTAACCATTCAGATTGAATTGGCAGAATATATGTAAATTAGAAAGAATGTGAATTATTATGTTCAGAGTAGGAATATCTAATCCTTGCAAGATGTTACATACCATTTGGCCACCATGCTTGCTTTGTGAGTTATATTTTTCTGTTGTATACCTTTATCTATAAAGTGTCCAAAATGTTCAAAATGACCTGGTAAACATATCTTTTTGGTACAATGTTCTTTGTTCAATGTTGATGATCTAGATTGTTATTTATGATGAGAGAATAAACAATGCAAGTAGTTTATGCTTTGTCATCATATCATTATCAATAACATTTAACATATAGTGGAATATCTACAAATATTGTATAAATTTGTTATGACTCCTCACATATTTGCTAGATAGTTAATCACGTTTCGTTATTATACTTATGAAGTTAACTACACAATGATCTAGTATACAGTCAAGTCAATGAATCAATCAATTTATCAATGTCTACTGTACGAAAGGCCATAGGTCCATATACAGTAGAGTTACATACTTCTCAATATGAAACAGTACTGATATATAATTATATATATATATATAAATTTCATTATATAAATTGTACAAGCTCCTCAATTGACAAATGCACTCGGCATGAAACAGAGCTGTAGTGATAGAATATTTTGATAATGTAGAAAACTGACTTATATACTACATTTATAAATTGCATTATGTATTTACCGTTGTTCATTTGCACTGATAATGTAGAAAACTGACTTATATACTACATTTATAAATTGCATTATGTATTTACCGTTGTTCATTTGCACAAACAATACTGTATTGACTTCCACAGTCAAAGCGCAAACAGTGTTTATTAGCACATACAAAAGGTAATCTCGATAATCAACATGCGGTCTATAAATCATTTCATGTTGCGCTGTCATCTCTACGAAACTCTGATTAACTTGATAATCAAATGCAACATGATTACGCCACTATTTGGATCAATACTATCATGTCATTCTGTTCTTCTTTCTTTCAGATTGTTTATCCTAAATCAGATGAACAGAGACAAAGGCTGAGCAAAGCAGTAGAACATATACTTTTATTCAGATCATTAGAAGCAGTAAGTAGCTTTTTTTGGTTTGTTTAATTAACTTTTTAATTTAGCAAAGCTTCCTTGAGTTGGATTGGAAAGCAACTATCGATTCAACACAGTGTTCAATTATAGAAAGTGAAAAACTACTTTTAGAGGGAAACTCAAGTTTTCTAATTGTTGTCTTTTAAATTAGCAATTACCGGTAGATGTTTTTGTTTAAAAAATATCTGAGGAAAAAAACCTTATATTT
Organism: Steromphala cineraria; assembly: GCA_916613615.1. NCBI lineage: Eukaryota > Metazoa > Mollusca > Gastropoda > Trochida > Trochidae > Steromphala > Steromphala cineraria. The sequence continues at coordinate 40,578,898 of OU744726.1, forward strand.
TGTAAAGAACTATTCTGAATGCTATTCAGTTAGAATTTGAGTCAAATTTACGTTATGATTTGTAATTGTGTAGCTCTATTTATGATTCAAATCAATAGTTCAAATTGATGATTACCGATTTTGTTGGAATTGAAGAATTTCTTCTCGCAAGTTAACATTTTTTATGGTGCCTGTGAAGTAATCTTTTTATCTCTATGACGCCTCACCAAATCTCGATGGGACTTGCTCTCAGTTAAAAAGCCCCCTACTGCTATTATTAGATAAGTGTGATGCTCGTTTACTTATTTATAGAAATTTCTTGTACAAGCTCCTCTAAATTGAACGCTGATGGTGAAAAACAAATCTTTATGTGATAAACTAGCCAACGCTGTAACTTTTCTGTGGTTTGAGTTTTTTCATGATCTAATTTTATTCTGATAAATGGTGTATTGAAATGATTGGAAGTGACTTGAACTAGCATCAAAGGGTAGATCTGAAAATGATTAACACATCTTTTGGCATTTCGTTAGAACACTTCTTTGAAGTTATCAGTACTTAATAACTCATAATATTGCTTCCTGATAAGAAGTCACTTCAAATATTTGATTTCTTTACAAGAAAATATTTCCTGATGAAAAAGAATTCTGAAGAGTTCTTGTTGTTTCTCTTGAAGAAAACTTTAAAGTCTGGTACTGAAATAAAGTTTTCAAGTTCCACGCTTTCTGATCTTTCTTTTGAGATTCTTAGCTATTACAATATGATTATATTCAAAGAATCAGTTATTGTCAAAATTAAACTGTAATTTGTAATTCTGAACAAATGCAGTTAGTTTTCAAAATAATTTGTTGAAATTGACATAATTTACAACTGAAACTAACTTGTTAAGCTGAATATTGAAACAGTGCAGGAAGACAGAATATTTTCATCATCATTTGTTTAATTTTTACATGACTCCGGTGAAAAGATAATGTTTGAGTTTGATGTTTTTAAGATTGCCTTTGAAATGTTTACCTCTGTCAACCTGGTGGCCTTGTAATACCCCAAAATGGAATGAAATGGAATGTCCCCTTTTTCCCCCAAACTTGCACTTTTTATTGCAGTTGTTGATCATATTCTTGTCTTAGAAAGTGTCTTTGATAATAACTAAAAACTAATTGTCTATCTTTCTCAGAAATTGGCTTAATCCAGATTGTTTTCTGAAAGACAAATATGTAGCCATCTAGCTTTGCAATAACTTACAGAAGAATAATGATTGATTTTCTGTTGGTGGAAAATTACTTAATTAGAAAACAAATAATTGAAATTGTTTTTGGTCAGTGTTGTTCCTAGTTGATCAGCCGAGAGGGTTATTTTGGCCAATTCTGAACATGTGTGTCTCTTTGCATTGCCAAGAAGCATCCTACTTCTCAAAATTTTAAGTGATATTAACTGTTACTCAAGCAAAAATGGTGGACCAGTTTTGATTAACCCCTCTAGGAACAACACTACCGTATTCAACGTATTAAGCGCCCAGGGCGCTTAAAAAATTGACTTGGGTGGGCGCTTATTCAAGTGACGTGAAGGGCGACCGAAAAATAAAAACTACTCAAATGGAACTGGGTTTTGATTGTCTCTGATAACTGATACAGACGTTCAAAACTTACTAACACATTATTGAGTGGAAAATAACACATATTATCGCTATTGTATCCATTAATTTCTCTTGAAACAAAGTGAATCATTGAATTTATCATTTTAGTACGGCTGGTACATGGGCGGTTATTAGACATATAATCAGAAAATCCTTTGGGAGGGGGGGGGGCGCTTATTTGAGCAGGGCGCTTATTAGGTCGAATATGGTATGTGGGTTTTGTCTCCTAATATATATATTGATCATTATAATCATGCAATTGAGTGCATGTGGACATGATTGAAAGTTGTCGTTGATCACAGATGATAAAATTCACTTGAAAATGTCAACTCAGATATCTCAACCAATCATGAATAATTATGAAACTGTAAAATGCAATCATGTGTTATCTTCTTATTGAATAACAGTGTTTGCCATCATAATCCAACATATCCAAAATCAATATTCTATTCAGATTATCTAAATAAGTTTGCAATACTAACCCAGGCAATATTTGTGATTGTGGTTATTTTTGTGAATGTTTTATATAATACACTAAGCTGTGTAAGCTACCTTATAAAGCAAGAAAATAAGTTTATGATCTTGTTGGACCAAGCTTAGTCTCAGGTAGGCACATCGATAAAATAATAAATAACTGAGAGTTTGCAGACAGTTCGTCACACTTTACTTCTCCTTCAGGTAACCGTAACCTCAATTTATTTATGATTTAATTGGAACATTTGTGGCAAATAAGTTAAGCAATTTAAGGAATAAGTAACTTCAATAACTAATATTGAAATATTAATGTATATTTCATATTTAGATTCTGCTTCCTCTTTTGACTTTGCAAGTTACTCTGGTAATATCCATTTGACTTTAATGTGCACAATTTAAACAATAGATGAAGATAACTATCACCTCAAATTCAAAACATAAAGGGTATCATGCAGGGATACACAAAATTGGCAAAGACATTTTTGACAATGGAACATTTTCAGTTTTTTTTTTAATTTTCTGAAATTCAAAATATCAATAGTAAACTTCAAAATTTTAATGGGCCATTTTTTCATCCAATGTGCAAAATGGCCCATGGCCCCTGCCTTTCCCAATCACTGATTATTTGCATCTCATCACTTCCTAAAGCCTTCAATAAGTAACAATATGATAAAACAAGGAATGATTTAGAGAAACCCATTATCTTTGTGGTAAAGAGCCTAAAGACATCACCGTGAAAGTTAAAAACCAATTGATATTTGTTCACGTCTGCTTTAACTGTAAAAAAGATATAACAGCAAGCTGCCAGTGTCAATATTGAATGGGTTGAATCAAGGCTCTTGAAGAGTAATCCCAAATACAAGCAATCTTCATCCGCTTACAGCATTGATGAAGTGAATGAAACGTCTGCAGCATTGCAGTTTGCACAAGCAGCTATTTGTTGATAAAACCTTGTTCTTGAGAAAAATCAGCTTGGAGCAATGTTTAGTTTGGTGGACCACCATACCTCAGTTTGAACTCTTACACTTTCCAAGCTCACAATTAATTTGGCAAGCTTTCAAAATAAGGCTGATCATGTAAGCAGGATACTATACTTATATAAACACTTAATGCTAATCTGGTTCAAATTGCCAAACAGAAGAACCACATTTAATTCTTGTTCTGGGAAAGTTTACTTAACCAATTCCATCACAAAAGTTGTTTTGTTAAGACGAAGTAAGCCAGACATGAAGATACTGCACAATGTATCTGTCGATCTGCCATGGTTAGATAAATAACATCTAGCAATTGTCCTAATGTGAAACTTCTTGTGTACTTTCTTGCAACAGCCAAGGCGAGAGGTGATTACATGTATTGTGGAGCCGAGTTAACACATTGTCAAACTGGTTGTAACTGTACCTCAAACGGTTCTCTCTCTACTGTTATGTGAAAGTCGTCTTCTTTCTTCATCATCTTCATCTTTCTCTCTCACGTGATTGCGTTATCTTAAGATATGTTGTTGATCATGTTGGTTGTTGTCCCATTGGATCACAATTGCTGCAAATATTTGTACGTTTGTTGTTACTGATGAATCGCTTGTGAATTATTAACACAGCACAGCCATGTCCTATGTCAGTTAATAATGTGCTGTTGTGTTTGATGGTTAACAAAACATGATAAGTGTAACTGACAGCATCATAAAGATAAGGGGTGCAACCTGATTTTTACGACTTATGATTTATGTAAGGGTTTTGCAAAGAATAAGTGTGGATATTAGGAATAAGAAATAACGAATTTAATGGTTCAATTAAAGTAAGGGACAAGATTAAAAGGAATGCATAGTAGGGTAAACCATCAAAAGCATCAAAATGAAACTAGAGTGAATATCTTGATCTAATGGTACCAGCCTTTTATGATGCTATCAAAGTAAAATATTAACAATAAACGCAAGTTGGGCAAGTTTGATTTGTTTCATGAAAAGTAAACTAGTACATGGTCATCAATTTGGGGATAAATAAAGCCTTAATCATATGGTTATAGTGTTTTAAGCCACAAAAGGATGTCAAGGATAGTTCATCTCTTGAAAGCAAATATATAGAGATGAAAGATAATCTCTGACTTGCTTTGTTAATTGTCACCATTTATGTAACACAACTGAATTGAACTTATTCAACTTAGTGTTTGCACTGTATCTGTCAAGTGTTATTTTGTATTTATGTGGTATCAGATGTGGTAACTAAATCTTTGAGTCGGTGCATAATGAAATTTTATGGTTTCATGTTTAAAAAGAACCTTCTATCCATTATTGGTTTATTATTTCTTACTTAAATTATTAAAATCATTTTAGTACCGACAAACGTGAATTGCCTCGGGTTGAATATTCTTCTAAGATTCTTTTTATAGAATTGTGAATTTCCTCTGAAATAATGGAGATGTACCATGCAAAAAAGTATTTTTAATCTATGAAGGTATTTCCTATTTGTATTCCTCGACAATATATTGATATTTCTTGAATCTGACATATTTCTGAACATATCTATCTATTAAAAGCATATATCTCTTTATCTTATGATTTATGGTAATACTTTACTAGAAAGCTTAACTGCACTGCATGATCAAGTGAGATGAATCCTTACCCAGATAGACACCATTTATGTAAGATGTTACTGAACCTACCAACTGTTTGATCCCACAGCATCATTGGCATGTGTAACCCCCTAACTAATAACCATTGAAACTTTGATACTCACTGTGACGAATCTTTCCCATCACTGAACTAATCTATAAACTCTTAAATGTTTTTGCAATCCAAATCATGTAAATGATCCTGAACCTTTTATTTTCAGGAGCAAATGCAAGAAGTGTTAGACGCCATGTTTGAAAAGAAGGTAAGCAGTACTAAGCACATATACATAAGCTTTTCACAATTATGTGGTGGAATTTTAAGATTAAGTGACAATATATCTTTATTCCTTTGCAGTGGAGGCCATAGGCCCAGTCTACATTTTTAGATTTCAGAGCGGTACATGTGTATAATTACAAACAATACGATAAACAAACACTTGCAATATATTATTGGCGTAACAATTTTTCTCTAAGAGTCATTGCACTGTGTATAAAAATTTATAAGTTCTGGACAACATCTTGTTTGTCTTCAGACATAAGCATATTGAATTTAATTAAAGTTGGGCTTGAATAGAAATAATACGGTAAATACAAACGCCTTAGATGTTGGTAACATTTACATACAAGCAAGAAATTAAATTCATTTTCAATAAAGTTATCTTTGCATAAAGTACATAATCTATTTTGTCTGGGTTGGTTAGAATAACGACCGGTTTCAATTTGGAGGCGATGTGAGGCACGTCTGAATCTGGCAAGAGTTGATCGAAACTTTGATAATGATAAATTTGTTATATAAAATTCAACACGAAACTTGAATTTAAAACAAGAATAGAACGAATACTTTGAACTATTTACAAGAGATGAGTAACATTCCTGTTCATAATTTACTTTTAAGTCTAAACAAAAATTCTGATAAGATTAAGTGAATAATTGCATTAGTTAATATATGAGGTAAATTTCTTTTATATATTTCCTTTCATGTAAGGGTTTTTTTTTTAATGAAACATTCTAGTTGTGTTTATCTGTACTGTCTGAGTGTCATTCATATAATCACTAACCTATTTTGCTGGCAATAAAACTCATCACTCTTGGTGAAATCCATTATGACGCAAAAAGCCATTCATTAGATGTAAACAACAATTTATACATGTTTCAATGGAATGTGATATTAAAGAGTTTAAGACATTTCAATCATTTAAGACAATCTCTTTTTGTTGATTGATCGTTATTTCGTTTTCTTTTAAAAGACTCTGAAAATGACTAAGTGTACATTAATGATTTGCATTTTTAGTGTTTTGACTATCAGTTGACCATTTAGTTAGACTATCATTCTTGCATCCATTCTTGAAAATCTCATAAACTTATAAATTTCTCTTTAAAGATTAAACTTGCAATTTGTTAACCAAATTTCATTGATTTAAATGTATTTTAACATTAGAAATGATGCATTCTTAATCTACTTGACAGCAGACATTTTTAATTCCATAAGCATTCATGTAATGTCTCCTTACAACAAAACTGAAAACCATTTTCTCACACTTTTGATAAGCTAAGTACTGATTTGAACTGACTCAATAGTTTGTGTTTGTATTCAAGGACATATTCCTTTGTGTTTTAAGGTGGTCCCAGAAGAACATGTGATAGACCAACATGATGATGGTGACAACTTTTATGTTATAGACAGGTAATACTAACCTACAATGGACACAATATCTTCACCCAGCCGTCAGCTAATGACTGATAATTTGCTTTGAATGAAAGAACCTGACATTGTCAGTTGAATTATTCTTGAGTATTGTTTGGTCACAATGCAGCTCTTCTTAATGTGAAGTTGTGATTCAATCTTTAGAAATGTTCATGCATGATTTGACAATTTGCATTATTAAATTTCATAAAGATTTATCACCGTGACCTTTTTAAAATTCAATGAAGCAGAACAAGCTTATTCAAAATTTCATGAGAAATCTGTATTAATATTTGATTCAATGATTTGATGAAATCTGACCTTTGATCATAATTGCCATGATTTTTTTTCTTTTCAGTGGGATGTATGATATTTATGTAGAAATAGATGGTAAACCCAAAAAAGTAGGCGCTTATGATAATCAGGGAAGCTTTGGAGAACTTGCACTCATGTACAACATGCCTCGTGCCGCCACAATCGTTGCCACATCTAATGGAACCTTATGGGCAATGGTAAGTCGCTGGAGAACAGGGAAAAATAGTCCCAGTATAACTACAGTAGAACTTGGATATAACGAACTCCAAGGGACCAAAGAATTTAGTTTGCTATATCCGGTGTTTGCTATACGCATATAATTTAAATGATATAATATAGGGACGGGACGGGAAAATTGGTTCGCTATATCCGATTGTTCGCTATATCCGTGTTCTACTGTATTTCAATGTTTACTGAATAAGTGAAGCACAGTGTTGTTCCTAGAGGGGGTCCCACGGAAATTTGCCCACCTTTTTTGCTTTGTGTCCCTTAAAAATATTAGATGTAGTTTACTTTTACCATTGCAAAGGGGCCCATCTGCTAAAATATTGCCAAAATGAACCCCTCAGCTAATAACCTAGGAACAACACTGGAAGCATATGCATTTTGAAATTGGAAATACATGTTTTTCATTAAATGTAGACACACCAAAAGAATTTTTATCTTGGGAAATTAAAATGACTTTTGATCTAGCCTGCAGGTGCACATTGTTTATTTGTTTGGAATTGTGACTACTTATCAACCAAAAGGATGAGAGATAATCTCTATTTCACCATCAAAATGTTTATATTATAAGCCTTTGTTTAGAAAAATCTTTGAATTTACTGACTTGACAGGTTTAAACTTTGATTCATGCATCGAAAAGATCAAGGTCCTTACACAACTTGATATGATTAAATATATAATTGATCCTTTACTACAAAGTTCATCTTTATTGGGGAAAAGCAGGAGTTCATGACTTACTGACACTAAGAGTATTTCAAAACATCTGTGATACATCAATGCTAAAATATTGATTTTTGTTGTTGGCTCTTTACTGTATTGTGGACCCATATTGAAGATAAAATTATATTGAAGATAAATTTGGTTTTTGTTGCATTTACTAAAGGTATGTTTTTCCACTTACAGGACCGGGTAACCTTCAGAAGAATAGTTTTGAAAAATGCATATAACAAGAGGAAAATGTATGAATCTCTTTTAGAGAGTGTACCACTGCTCAAGTCTCTAGATGTAAGTAAAAGCTTTAAACAATGAAATATGGCATGCAATCCTTAAAGCATTGTGACCATTTGTCTTTAGATTTTTTTTTCCAGTTGTATGTAGTTTGTATGACAGGGGTTGAAATTAGTGTGATCTCAGTGCTAGCAATACAGACTAGGTCATTTCTACAACTTGTAGTCCAAACTTATTCCAGCTAGTCGAAATAATTTAGATGATTTTATGCAAGATTAAAAAAATTTGACCTAGTTCTTTGGACTACCAGAGCCACTTCGATTTACTAGCACAACATAATTTCTACTTCCCATGGGCTACTGATGTAGTACTAATGTCGAACCCTGCACAATTTTACATGTTTTGTCCATTGTTAAGAAATTGGTAACACATATATATTTCTGGCTTGTAGGGATGAAACAATGAAATTTTCCTTTTGATTTACTTCTTTGTTTTATATCAATGACCTATTTTCTATCAAAGGAAATACAGGAAACTATCATATCTTTCCTCAAGAGATTTACTCACACACAAAACTAAGACTGATCTTTTCCTCAAGTTGATTATTTCCTTATCTAGTTTTAAATTATTCATGCCATTGAGAAGTAAAAACATTAACTGCAAGGAGATCATTGATGAGAGGGCATGTTCTGTTTGTGTAAAATCCTAAAACCCCAATAACTTTTCTCTTCCAGACCTATGAAAGGATGAATGTTGCTGATGCTCTTCATTCCAAAACATTTGTTGATGAAACCCTCATAATCAAGCAGGTTGGTAATCCATTGATGATAGAAATATCTGTCACTTTATGTTGTGTTCAATTATATCTAGTTTGGATAGACAAGTATGGTCTATTTTCCTATATGCTTTTGATGCAATGGTGAAGATGATTTTGAATTCAGTTTGATCATGAATGGCATCATATTTGATATTTGAAATCATTAGTTAAAGATAGCATCTTTTCGAGGAAAAATTTCTATTTTTCACAGGTATATATATTGATTTATTAAGATGTTATGTTATTTTATTCAGGTAGTAGATGTTGTATGGGTGTTATGTATATGTTGTTGATTAATCTTCGAAAATTACTACCTTGATTGTATTTGAGTTTGATATGTATAACTATTGATTTTATGTGTGCAAATAATTGGTAAAATCTTATATTTTTGAGCTATTCAATTAATGTTGTGCTTTCCCTTAAATATGACTGTTCATTTCTGTATTTGCCGTGTTGTTGAAGGTTGGCTTTACAATTTATACAAATTTACATTTTAGGGCGCAAGTGTTTCAAAGGTACATGCACCATAATTATTTGTTGAAATCACACAAAACAACTATAATCAATAATAAATTCATTATCTCTTTGATAACAATATTTCTGCCAAAACACATGCTGTGGTTCTACATATGTTTGTCTTTGATGTTTGGTAATAATTAGGCCTTTATGTTAAGAACACATCTACAAAACTATGAGATGCACTGATTTCTCATTAAAAAGCCATGATGTCCCAGATATTTGAAATTGATGATCAGATCTTTGTGTACCAGTTTTGTCCAGAATCATAAGAGAAAGTCCATCATAAAGTTTTCAGCGTCAAAGTTTGAAAAACATTGCTGACTACCCTATCAACATTAAATACTTTTGCAGACACATGTAATGATTTTCAGTCTGTTTACAAGGCACAAAATTATGAAAAGCATAATGGATTTCCATAACGAGTGATCATGAAGCCATGTTTGTTGAAAGATCACAAAGGGCATGTTTAATCATTAAAGTTTGAAAACAACTTGTCTATCAAGAATTAAATACTGTTGCAAACAAAAGTAATTATCGCAATTTACACAGGCCCCATATTGTGAAAAGCATAACTGATTTCTATCAGGAGTGAAATCCTGTTTGTTGAAAGATCACTCAGAGCTTGGTCACTAACATTCATGTACAAAGCCGACGGGCTCCAACTGAGAAGGCTGTAAAATGTGTGGATTGATCTTGCTAACCAGCATCACAGGCACCTGGTTGTTGTCATGTTGCAATGTGGGACTCACTGGGTCTGGAGATAAAACCTTCACCTTTTTATCACTGCACAGTAACATGATTGCCTCTGTATTGATTTACAGCAGTCGCCAACACAGTCCTGTGGCACATTTACATCAATATCGGCAAGCAATTCTCCGGGGAAAATTAGCCCAGCACTGTGCTCTCTGGCTCGTTAAACGCACAAGAGATTATCAATTTTGTTGCTTATTTGAAGTGTTTTGGCTTCTTAATTGCTGTGTAATTGCTGTTGGATTGTATCCATGTCAGGTCTAAGTTGAATTTGTAAGACGAGTGAAGTGTTTTAGACTAGTTACAATGACTAAGGTGTGTTAAAGTTGCAATAAATGGATTTAGAAGGAAAGAAGTATGTCTACATTAGTGTGTTAGAGGATCTTTATGTTTAGATGTTGGAAAAAAATAATGGTGTTATTGCATTTGAAATGGTAATGGTAATATACAAAGGTTTTGTCCTGAATTTAGCATTTTTCCAGATAATGAATATACTTTTTCAGCTCCAGAACTTGATAATGATTCTTGATCCTATTTATCTTTTCTGCAAATATTGATATCTAACTTCCACCTAGAAGGAAACTTTTTAAATATTGATGGGGTAAAAATATTCTTCCTAATATTTTTCATTTTACAAAATGTAGCTTGATAATCATTGATCAAGTGACAATCATTCCGCGTTGTCTAAAAGATATAGTTCTTCTTGTTCCCCATGTTCTTATATTTTGTATTTGGTGAAAGAAAACCAACTGTCGTTGACTACTTTTACAACCGTTTACAAATAAAGTTTGTTTGGATTGTATGTCCGGATAGAACTACGGCGAATCACTTGTTTGTTTGATTCTAATCATTGATTCTATTATTTTCGATTGGATTAACATACGGGTATGAAATAATAACTAACCTACTGTTCATCTATAGACATGTCTGAAAACAGAAAACATAATTTCAGTAGATTCAACTCTTATTCAGAGAAAGCATTTTCAAGCTAAAATACATTCATTTGTGTGTTTGCTGCTGATTTTCGAAACAAACTTTTAAAGGATTGCCAACTGATTTTAGCCTTATTAGGTTGTTCTTCCTACCAAGTGTTGAGCCTAAACCTGCAAGATTATACTTGCAAGGGAAAACATGTTGAATGCACTTTTCCCCATCTCAAATAGCTTGTAATGTTTCCAGGGTGATGACGCTGACTGCATGTACTTTGTAGAAGACGGCGAGGTTCGGATTGCAGCCCTCAACAAGGTAGGCTTTATAACCTCTCAGTGTGCTAGATTAGAATTCAGCTGTATTTTGTACACCTTTATGTTCAATATGTAGAATTTAGATGCAATTTCTTGACACTCGTTATGTTTATAGATGGAATCCAAAGTGTCCATGTCACTTTTATGTTCAATATGTAGAATATAGAATCAATTCCTTGACACTCGTGTTTTATTATTTGAAATCCAGAGTTTCCTCCTTTTCACCTGTATGTTTAATTATGCAGCTCAGATGTTGCCCTTAAATCCCTTTATGTCCTTTATTAGAATTACCCTTCATTCAGCTTTCAATGTGTTTTTTCCACCGTTTATGGTTTAGCTAATTAGCACATCCAACTACCTCAGGCTCTTGTGCATAAGGATTACATTTAACGCGATGAATATGCGCACGAAATAAGTGAAAAGTTACAATGATATATTGCATTGTTTTCAATGTCTATGTTGACATGAATTCACTGCTTTTATTGGATATGAGAAGTACTTTGAAATTGCATAAGAATTATTGCATCTTGTCAGTTTTAACACAATGGATGATTTTTTCAGTTTTGTTTTCCTTATCCTGTTTAATAGATTCCCTTGATCAAAGTTGGCCTGCCATTTTCTAAAATTGTTTGTGAAAAGTGCATGCTGTAGGCTAGTTGGTATGCATTGGTTGATACCAAGTTGAGATACTTATAGACCTGCAACCATTAACTCTGGGAAGGTTACCTCATCAATGTGATTTGAAGTGTATCTTGATGGTAACATACATGGCCCTTATGTTTGATCTTAACAGAAGTCTCAGGACACATACCAGGCTATCTTGCTAAGCCCACTCAGTGCTAAGGGAACCTTTAACCAATAGCTACAATAGTGAGTTATGATCACCTTTGGAAGCTTTGTGCAGTTTTGGCTAAAGCTTTTGCAGTTCAAAATCAAGGTTATCTTAGCAAGGTTATGACAATGTATCATACATAGGTTTAGCATACATCTCTCTTATCTCTAAATCTTGAAAATCAATACTAAATAAACTTAAACTTAGCAAGTCAGTTATAACTAGATTGAATAACATCTTTGTTTCTTCATTGATGTTTTCCGTTACAAAAACTCAGCTCTGATTAAGACTTGATCAATTATGTATGAGCGAGATTGTAGCTCAACATGATCGATTGATGTTTATTTCAAGGTTGCTACACATCCTGTAAGTGTATGATTTATAGACGGATAATCATATCGTAGATCTAGAATTCTCATTACCAATCATGTTCATCATGTAGTACAGAATTAGATAGATCTATTTTGATATCCCATTTCCTTACTGACTTAAAATCTGTCAATATCATTTGAATATGTAATGAGATCAAAGAATTTATTAGCATTACGAATGTTTTACCATTTATGATCAAAATCTAATTGCATGATGTCAAATAATGTTTTTAATAATTGTTGAGTGTTAATAGATCTATAAATGGAAGATTACAATCATTTCCCAAAATAATTCAACTTTCGAGATGTATTTGTGCTTTTATATTTGTTGATATAAATGTGTATAACTTGAAGACAATAGTTGATGTCGTTGACGTCTCGTTCTCTTTATGTAGGAAGAAAAGGGGGAGAATTCAGCCCCAGAGGTACCAATCTAATCAATCTTGAGTAGTGGATCTTTGTGTTGTTAATAAACCCAGTTTTCAATCTTCTTTTCATGTATATAGCTTTTTCTCTACCTTCGGCCGTTTGCTCGGATACTATAGTGCTGTACATTGTAACGAATGATTCAATTGAATAATTTCAACTTGTTGTACTCTCAAATTGTTAGATATTGTCCAATACCTTGATAAAAGTGAATGTTGCTCATGCCTTAAAGCTCAATATTTAACTTCTGTTCATCATGTTCCCAACTTTTGAGGAAAATTTATATAAGAACTGGAATGATGTGTAACATGTGTGCAACTTGCATGTATAATATTGTTGTGTCTCCTAATCATGTGTTTCTGCACTTAATGCACAATTGTCTTTCTAGATTTGAGTTGAATGCAATGCATCCGTCTAAAACTATATATATTTATTTTTGTCAAATTTAACATTTTAGTTTGCCTCGTCTAGCAAAGCTTTTTGTTTGATTAAATCAGTGTGTTTATCATCTTAATCATGTTTACAGGGAATGATGTTGAGAGTCTTACTAACATGAATTTTATTGTAAATCGTATTTTCCTAATTTTGACATTATTTGATTACAGAAGAAGCTTTAGCTTTTAAGCTATGCATACAGTAGTTGCGTGCTAGTGGCATTTCATTTTCCGCAAATTTAATTTTGAAATGGCTTCTGGCTTGTAATGTTAATTAAGTTTGCATCTTTTTTAAACACAAATTAAATATGGAAATGTCTTTTATGAAAAAATTTCACAAAATTAATTTTTGTAAAAATCATTCATTTCTTTTTGCAGAGTGAGGAAAATGGGCAGGAAATCGAGCTTGTGCGTTGCCACAAGGGTGATTATTTCGGAGGTAAAAATAAATATGTTGGTGTTGATTAAATATTCTTGACACTCGATCATAAATTTATTTCGATAATAGCAAAAAAGTAACATCAGTATGCAGGATGTCAGTTGTAATTTGGCCAGTTTGCAACAACTTCTTAATTTCTCTCTCCTCAATAAAGGTAATCTTTTGTACATTTGAATTATGACAATAGGAGAACATATCAGGATTAAATGTTTATTTTAACTTTATCTTATTTGAGTGACAGGTTTGAAGTCAATTAAGGACAAATATTTATGGTTTTTAACTTCTTTATACCAAGGCAATATTGTCAATATTGTTTTCAAGCTTGATATGATTTCTCTTGTAAGCTGTATTAAAAGACACACCCTTTGTTTCAAGAAGTTGTCCTATTTAAACTTTGAGTGAAATTTGCTGATATATATTTTAATCAGACAAATAAGTTTCGGCAGTAATTCTCTAACAAAAAGTATGATTATAGCATACCCCAGTGGTAGAGTGTCCGCTCGTCACCCAGAAGACCGGGGTTTCATTAACGGTTGCGTCATACCATAAGACGTTAAAAGATAGTAGTTCTTGTTGTCTTGCTTGACATTCAGCATTGTAAAGGCAGATCTCAAATTAACTGATGCTGCACTGTGGCTGCTGGATGCAAATTTCCGATATGTATGTATGTGCTGAGGACAATAAAGTGGTAATATAATTATACATATGTCTTTGTTCTTTCAGAACTAGCTTTGGTGACCCACAAGCCCCGAGCTGCCTCGGCGTATGCTGTTGGTAAAACCAAGTGTGCAGGTGAGCAATCTTGGATACCAGGTCAATTCTCTCCACCTTTCATTCTCACATTCTCCTCTGAAGTAAAAATTCTATCTGTAGTGTATCATAAGTTGTAATGTGAATGAAAAATGCCTATAAGTCAAGATATTGAAAATAACAAGTTAATAAATTAAAAATGTTTGAAGAACTTTAACAGCTTTTGCTACCATTTTATGAACACATTCAACAATTATGATTATCTCTTCTAGGACATCAATTATGTATGATCACACTAACAAGATAATAATATAAGTATAAACAAATTGTTATGGCAAACAGAAAATTTGTGTTAAGATGCGCAATGGCAATGGCAATTAGAAAATTAAAAAAAAAAAAATTAAGTATTCAAATAAAGAGAAATATTTATAATGTTTCTTCAGTTTTTAACAATGGTGATTTTATTCAAATATCACTTCACTTGAAAACACTGAAGTTCATCTACTGACAGTAAAGTATCTTGCCTTCAACCATATAATAAATCAATATCTCATATCTTGCTTCCAGTTCTTGATGTTGGAGCTTTCGAGCGTTTGCTTGGTCCCTGCATGGACGTGATGAAGAGAAACATAGACAACTACGACGAACAGCTGGTGGCAGTGTTTGGGTCAAAGGCCAACATCTCCGATCTTCGCTGATTTGCATGATGGTGTCTCGTATTCAAGTTGTTTGCTTGAGAGAAGCGCAAGCTTGGTCGGCAGAACTTGCTCTCTGTCTCAATCCCTTTTGTAATGTTCAGTGGTTGGATTCCTAACTACCTACCTACCAGATGTTAGGTCATGTGTTTGACACTAATGTGCATACTTTTATTTTTATATTTCCAATTGAATTGTTGAACATCTATGGCATATTCATGTTCTATTGCTGTTTTTTGATAGTCGGTTATTTGTATTAAATCATTATGTAACACACCAACTAATGATACTGCCAACTTTGCAACAAAGTAAAAAAAACATGATAAAAGATTAAATCTGTTAACTTTATAAATGCAATATGACACGTAATAGTTTTACACAGCCTTTCTGATCTGTCTACCACAGAGTGTAGTAACCGTGCAAGCGCCTACCTAAAATCTGATTGTTAAACAGATGCTGCAGATTCTTGTTAAACCTCGAAACGAGTGAAACAAGAGTTGAGTCTTGGGGTGTTGTATCCTTGTGATATCCAACATTGTGAACTGTCCTGTAAGCCTTTGTCACACTGTTCCCGTCAGCCCATGTTGAAATAACCCGTGTGATTGATTGACTGTGTGTTGATTCACTTTCATTCTCATGCCTTGTCTGAATCTCTGAACCCTTTTTGCCGTTTCACAAAACAATGAAAACTAGAATCAATTAAAATCTTGTCCATAACACCATACAAACCTCAGAAATTTAGGAAAATCCGTCAAGTATGAGAAGATACAGCAACTGATGATAAACAAATGGCACTTGGCAAAATTCATATGTGCAACATGCAAAAATTTTAACATTTCACTAATTGATGATTTATTATACAGGTAAAAAGATCACGCTTTATCTAAAAAATTTGGGCAGTAATTTCAACTTATTGCGTGACACTCAATTCTTGTTTGATTTTAGAAAATGTCAATTACTTATCTTCATTTAGCAGGAAAGTTTGGAAACAATTAAAGCAAAAGACAAAAAGATTGTTTTGTGGGACGGCAATTCTTACAACTGTACATAAGATTGTCTTACATTCTTTTATAACTTTTAGTAATTCAAAATACTTTTCAAAATTGCATTATGTGCAGATATTTATAGGATAAGCAAGATTCTAGTATTTCTGAACTAATAGGTTTGATTTGTATTGATATGAATTCAAAGTTAGTCCCTGTTTTGTGGTATATGTTATTTTCAAGTTTTTACCTTTTTGTAATGTTTGGATTTATTTACTAGTTAGTTTTCCAAAATATTTGTGTTGAAAAGCATATCATTTGAAGACATATCTGTTTGTTTAAGGAATTGTCCACAGATGATTACAAAATCCTAATTTGGTAAAAATCTTCAAAACCATGTTAGACCTCTGGGTAGTGATCACATCTAAAACCATTCGTGACAGTTCTCACTGGTAGATCTAGAACATTTACGCCATGATATTTGTGATTTCATTGTTTTGGATCTCTTTAATCACAAGATCCAAGGATTTCGTATATCTGTGATAATGCTTTGTTAAGCTAAAGTGAATTGAAAAATAGGGTGAGAAAAATTAAAGCCATTTCTTTGCCAATGATTATGCCAAAATCATCGACTATAGTATGCTTTGTTTGATAAGTGTGCTGTTTTTTTTGCTTTTCCACAAAGATTCAAAGTAATATATTTCTGTTATATCTTTACCTTTCTGCCTCCAAATTTGCAATATGTGTAAAACCATGGGTTAAATGTCCTGTTTTTCAAACCTCAGTGCTAAATGTTTCTTTATGACAAACCTACGTCGCCTTTGCAATTTTCTGTAAAACCGTTTGTGTTATACATTTGATCCAAAAATCAAGCCCAACATTATATGAAAAAATCTGACCAATGTTTGATTGCTCATGTGAAAGACAAGATTGATAAAACTTCCAGATAACCAAATTTCCATGTATACATTCTTTGCTCAACAAATACAGTGTTGTTTTTTAAAAAGGTTTATTTTGACATGACACACTGGCATTCCTGTTATCAACAATTACAATGAAAGAATTCAGAGAGAAAACATTATCTGCAAGCAGTTGATGAATTTATCAGTTTCATAAACAGCACGTTTAAGCACTTCGATGCAGCACAGACTTATAGTTGTAAGCTGTTTGTAAGCACTGAATCACACATCTGCAACTGACCCATGTTAAATCTCTGTCCACCATTTTTTTATCTGTGATTTGAACACAGATCATGAGGCAAGAATGCCTTTACCAGCTGAAAGCTTGTGAAAATGTTGCTCATATTTTCTTGTTCCTATTGTATACATTTGAGATTTCTATTAACTTTGTGTTCTGTTGAAATGCGGTGTAGCAGCCCGATAAGTTGACTCTAAGAGCAGGAGATATTCCGCTCCTTACTGAACCTCTAGGGTGCTTTTAATCGCTACTAGCTCCACCATTGTGCCAGTCAAGGGAGATAACTCTGCTCAGCTGTTTGTCAGCAAGATCAGTGGCTACTTTAGTTTCATGACATTCAATTTATTTTATGGATCTTATAAATCTATTTATCCAAATTGATTCATTATTAACAGAACCATTGTTTATGAAATTGTCAAATTTCCTGATTTGAATATCCAAATGAAATCCATAAATTTTCAGTTTATGTAATTTATTTAAGGGGTGCTTAAGCTCTTATGAATTGTTGCCATCACGGTGCTTGCACACTAAGACATGACTGACTGAGAGTGTTGTATTTCTAAGTAAGATATGAAACAAACTGCTTGGTTTTTCTCTTTCTCTGGCTGGAGTGTCGATGGCTTGTAGCTGTGGGCACTGAGATTGTCATCTGTTGTATTCCTGGAACCCTAGTCCTGGTAGGCTTTGGTGGAGAGCTTTGTGTATTCTGGAGAGTGGTAGATCACAACATTATCATTATATTTGAGAAATAAAAACTTCCCAGTTATTCCAGACTTGCCTTTTTGTTTTTTTGAATTACATAAACTTTTAAAGTATGTTTGAAAGATTCAGGTAGTATGAGCAAATAATTCATTGAAATTTTTTAAATTAGACTTGTTCAAATGATGCTTGATGATATATTATTTAAGATTGTAACATGACTTCGGTAAATACTCGTTTCTGATTGGTTGATTTGAAGAATTTGCCAGTGTTAAATGGCAATGAACACCCGCAAATTGGCTGAGGCGAATCACCGCGAAAGGATACATTATTTGGTCCACCTCAACATTAAAATGTTCTGATTCTCCCAATATTCGTGACCGATTCACATTTTACTGTTATTGCTGTCATTTACTAACTTGCGCATTCCCGTAGATGCCAAAAGTCCTTTTCTATTTGCTTTAGTTTTATGTAACCAAACTTTCTTAATTGGCTAAGTTTCTCCTAATTTGCCGCCTTGAGCCATGCGGCCGGTTTCTTTCGAATGCCGTTCCCATGGCACGACGTCACAAAGGCCAACGGTTATGACGTCATAATGATCTCGTCACCGTCACAATGGTCTGGGCGAGTTTAAGAGATTTGTTCAGTCGGGTTTGTTCCTGTTGGTTCATGAATTATATAACTGTTTTCTCTATCGTAAATTTCACAGTGAAAACTATATGATCTCACCGTTATGAGTGCAACTGGTTTGCAATATTAGAACACTATTTTAATGTCTATAACACTGGGAATTCCTTCTTCTTTATAGCTGCGAACACCTATAACAATAATGGATCAGTCGTTAGATCCTTTCAACTCAGAGTTCCCTACGCAAAAATAGAGTTCGCTCTTAAAATGCTTATAACTAACGGTCATGTTACAATATCGATAAATAGTTGCGATTGTAAAATTTCCGGGATTCATTGTTATTCAACACCCGCAAATTTAAGAGTTTAAAACCTCCGGCTAACGCCGTCGGTTTTAAACTAAATTTGCGGGTGTTGAATAACAATGAATCCCGGAAATTTTACAATCGCAACTATTTATCTTCTAAATAAGTGTTTGATGTATTCATGAACAATTGGTGCCAATTGCATGCACTAGAAAATGAATTCTCAATTTAGGCAATCTAATTGGAATGCACCCATGTGACAACTTCTCTGCAAGGCATAACTTGTGACACTCTTCAATATGCTTACCGGTAGTTAAACCAGTGGTATGTAATACCATGGGATATAGTAAATAATGTGCCTATCCATCCCTAATTATCACAGGAGCTACTGACAGAGCCATTCACACTCTTGTTGGAGGCCTTGGTGTTGGTTAATTGAGCTTCTGTGACTATTCAGGCTGTTGTCAGACCTTCCTGGAGGGAAACCACCCAATGATTATATTTTAAAACTTTTATTCCTCAGAATAAGAATATGACTGCGATTTTGATTACACCATTTGGGCTGAAGGTATCAATTCTCAAGAAACAATGCAATTTTGAAAAACAAAGCATATGAAACAACAGATATATTGAATATTTTTATTTAAAAAGCAACAATATGGCATATTACCATAAATAAGACATTCATTGTTATTTAAGTTTATCACAACAAGAGGTTTTTAAGAAACCTTGGTTATGGAATATGTACAGCTAAGTTATGTACATTCAAATAGAAAATAGTTTACTGTACAGCACAAATGAGTAGTTGTAAACTTTTTCAAAAATAGACTGAATGGAGCAATTTAATATGGAATAACAATATCCTGATATGCTTACAGAAAAATATCATTTTGGATAAGCAAGCCTTTGATTAATAGACGAAATGGGGGTGAAAAAAAATACAGATCAGTAAGGAAAATATTTTATGGATAAACAACTTCTTTATTCTGTGAAAGCAACGTTTAGAAACCGATCCTAATGTTGTTTTCAAGCAAGAGATTGTTAATCATTACGACTTCTAGAATGCAGATTGAACACTAAAGAAAATGAAGATTGAATTAATTTCATAACTTTATAAGAATTAATGGGAATTTGCAAATAAACAAATCAGAAAATTGTTATTGAATTGCAGTTAAAAGGAGGCTCAAAATAAACAATTTATTGTTTCTCTAATGATCTAGAGAAAATGCATTTGTAATAAATCCATTCAAATGATAAAAAAAATTCAATAATTTCTAAATACAATAATCGTATCCCTTTGAAAAGGAGATAAGAACTTTCATTATAACAAAATAAAGTAATAGAAACTAACAAAAACAAGAAAGATGGGAAATACTGGAATGCGTGTAAGTTGGGAATGAAAGGAGTCTTAAAAAAGATTGTCAAAAAGTGTAGAGGTCAAAATAACGAGCACAAATTAAAAACTACAAACCCTGGTACATATCTATAACATTGAGCAAATATATTACCACTATGAAGAAAACAAGTGTTTGTCATGACAATGGGCTAAGAAAAAAATCCAAACACGTTATTAAACTAGCATTAATGATTATCACTACTCAAAAGAAGTTAAGGGTCAAACCTATATTCTGCTTGACTTGTTCTATGCATAGAAAAGATGTTAATTCAATCTTCAAGCAGAAATCTAATTAAAATGGCTTCAGTATATCCTGACTACAAAATATGTTTACAAAGCATATGAAATTTTTCAACTAGAATGAACATGGCGAAATCCTGAAAAATCACTAATTCAAGCTCAAAACAAGGATCAATGAAATTGTTTACATCGCCTAAACTGGATGTTGTCTGTCCTTTATGATTGATTTTGTTTTTATTCTTTAAAGGGGCAGTAGCATGTTTTTAGGGGAAATATAAGGTGATGTCAGGATAATGAAAATTAATGGTTCCAATTGAAAGACAATGTAGTCAAACTCAATGAAGCAGTAATAATTCAAATATATAACGTAAAGTTTAGCCATGCAATTCCCTTTTCTTTCACAAAATGAATTAAAGGTGTTCACATAAAATGGCCGCCAATGGATTTTAGGTGAATCTTCATACTTTGTCCTCCACATTTAGCATTAACTTCCAATTATCAGTGAAAATTTTGAAATATAGAATTATCAAAAAACATGCTACTGCCCCTTTAAAGGTGTCTAATGCATTTTCCACGAACAATTTGAGCAGAAAATTACTACATTGAAGGTGATGCTTTCAACTGAAATTTCGTCCTAGTCAGATATAAGCAAAACAATTTTGATAGAAGAAGAAAACATTGTGTTGCAACGGATGGGTTCAACAGAGAAGTTTTTCACTAATTTGCTGCAACCAAGTCACTGTGCAACATTCCTCTGTGTTGAACCCTGTACAGCCACGCAATGGTTCTTAATCTATGAAGATGTCATGAATAAATACAGTTTTGACCCTTAACCTCTTTTGAGTAAGAACAGTTTGTTCATATCACTGTCACAGTGCCAAGGATTGTGAAAATGAATGCAACATTTAATTTAAAGCAAAGGAAAGATAAATTCATAAAAACATTAATGTGTTTAAAAATATAGATGATAAAAAAACTGAATAAAAGAAAGTCACCATTTTTAACTTTTAGGTAGAAGTAAGGGACTTCTTTATTAGTTAATGTTCAGAAATCACTAAGTATGATATAATCCTCCTGAAATTGTCACTATTACCAAAAAATGATACTAATTTTGTATTTTTATCTAGATGTTATTTTATAAAGTATATGTGCTTAACTAAACAAAACTATACTATCCTACCTAGAATATAAAACGAAATATAAAGTGTTACACTAAAACCGAACATTTAGGATGAAAACTGCCTTTAATTTTGACACAGGTAAATTTTTTACATTCTTGAAAACCTAAAATATCTATAAAATTGAGCACATAAACCTTTAAAACCTTTCAAGTCAATCTTTTGAGCAAAACAGATTTTTTACAATTGCCCAAAAAAATGATGCCCTATTTTATTTCATACACTGAATAAACATTTGCATTAATAAAAAAAGATTGATTTTATAACATTATATTTCACTTTCACTGAATGTTTTTTATGACTTGAAACGTAAGTATTTTTTACCAACAGCTTAACATTCAAAAGCTATAGATATATATATATATATAGTAAACTGTCTCATATTCATATTGAGCATATTATTCTTAAAGGGGCAGTAGCATGTTTTTAGGGGGTATATGAGGTGATGTCAGGAAAATGAAAATTAATGGTTCCAGTTGAAAGACAATGTATTTAAACTAAATGGAGCGGTAATAATTCAAATATATAATGTAAAGTGTAGCCATGCGATTGCTTTTTCTTACAAAAAATGAATTAAAGGTGTTCACACAAAATGGCCGCCAATGGATTTTATGTGAATCTTCATACTTTGTCCTCTGACTATGGATGATGGGCTTGTGTAATGAGATTTTTGACACTGTCAAAAAAATACATTTAGCATCAACTTACAATTATCAGTGAAACATTCAAATTATCAAAAAACATGCTACTGCCCCTTTAAGAGTATCAACTTTATCAATATAGCACAAAGTAATCACACACATGCATCTGTAGATATGCTATACAGAATAATATCACAATAAGATATGAAAGACCCAATTGATATGAAGCCTTATTTATGGGACATCATATATAAATTTTTAATAACATATTTGCACATGGTGTTATTATTACATAAAGAACATTTATGAAAAACCTCTATATTTTAACTATGATTTGTTAGCAAATTAAAATCAGGAATAACTTCGATGAATAACATGTGTTCTGTTGGTAAAGAATTCCTCTCATAAAATACACATAAATAGGCTAGGTTAAAAAAACGTTAGGCCATGTCAAAACTAATTTGCATGTAAATCTTATCACTGACAAAAAAGTCATTTTTCTAAAGCATTTGTCCCTACAATTAAATTTTTATCACAAATTCTTTGCATATGATGCCCTTCAATAAAATATAATTTTGTCATGGTGAAGTAACATCAAAACCTATCAGAAATCATATTCTGAATGCAGAGTTTATGCTCAAAAGTAAATAATTTTGCAAAATTTCTAGATTTTATGACTTATGTAACATCAAAACTTATATAATAAAGTCACGTTCTGGATACTGAGCTTATGCTCAAAAATATTATTTTGTAGCAAAATTCCAAAATCTTATGACTTATGTAACAACATAAATCATAAAGTCATGTTCTGAACGCAGAATGTATGCTCAAAAGTAATTTTTTGTTGCAAAATTCCTAAATTTTATGATTTATGTAACATTAAAACTTGTATCAGAAAGTCACGTTCTGAATGCTGAATCTATGCTCAAAAATATTTTTTGGGTAAAATTTCTAAATTTGATAACTTACCAGTTATGTTACAAGCATAATATGATATGAGTTTCCATGTAATATTATTAAACACGGCATGTCTGAATATTTGAATACAATTTACTCAGGAAATGCCACTTTTTTGGTATGCATGTTTTAACCCTTTAACCCATAGAAATCAAATACACATTTTTATTGGTTTGAGAGGCTTAAAGGGTACACACATGAACACACAATTTAAAATTTATATAGCCTATGAAATATTTTGGTTTAGTTAAAAATAAAATAATATATATTAAAATTTCCAGTAATTTGATAATCAAAGACATCAACGAAGACAAAAGGAACTTGATCGTGACATTGATTTATCAGTTGATTGTTGAAGCTACAAGCGAGTATTCCATGTTCCATTCTTTGGGTTTCTTGGTCCCTTCGGTTTACCCACTTTGTGACCAAAACCTAGATAACACACGGAAAAAAAGATTTGAAAAGGTTTTGGATAAACTAGATTAGCGTTTGCGGGACACCGCAAAAGCAGAGCAGGCATGAATTGAGGGTTTCGCCTTCTCATGTTCGGCCTTCTACAAAACCTCAGTAAAATGGGCATTATTTAGAAACACAGTGTATGAAATAAAAAGAAAAATTGATTTTGAATTTTGATCTTAAATGGAAACATGACAAAAGAATTCCCAGAGGGAAATTTGGTGTACAAGGCAATAACTCGTATCTCGTGACCTTGACTTTTGAAATTGAAGGTCACACAATTAATGAACACTTTTCATTGCGTATAACAATGTACTGATAAAAAAGTGTTAATAGTTAGAATAAAGCAGTTTAGTTAAATCATGCTTAAGTCATGACCTTGCTGTGACATTGACATTTGATTGATTGTAGATGAAACCGTTTCAAATTGTTTTATTTCTCCAAAGATTATACATGTATATACAAATTAAGTTAGAGTTTCATAGCATAAGAACTTTTCAAGTTACTGTGTTACACTGAGTTCTTACAGTGATAAAATAACCTGTGTCCTTGACATTTGACCTTGAAAGAAAACATGTCAAAATAGTTCTCCCGTGGTAAAGGTAAATAGTTATGTATATTAGTTCCTGAAAGTTTAGTGAAAAAAAGTAATAGCCATTAGAAAGAGTGCGGCGGCGGCATTTGTTTCATTGAATTTGCATACTAAGACCATGACATTGATGATGTAGGTTTCAGTTGTATCTTTATTTGTGTACATTACGAAGATGAGAAGATGATGACACCCTGAACAGAATCCCCCAGTGTCTATTATTTTAGACCTGGGGTCAAATTAAGTCCTGCCTCTAATAATATTTTTTTTTTAAAAGCATAAAAAAATAAGTTATGGACAACGAAAAATTTATTTGTTTTAGGTGAATAATCGTTCACAAACGAATATGAATATGATAAAACAATGAGGTGTGTTATAAAATGGTTACTTATCAGTAGGGGAAAATCATGGAAGAGGAAATGATGATCTTATTGAATGTACATTACCTATATTGTGGTTTCTGAAGAAATGTCCATTTGTATTTTCTTCATTTTTGGGACTCTCTGAAAATATGATATATAACTAAATAAATGAAAATTGTAATTTAAGTTTACAGTCTGAACACCATGGCATCTTGATTGTAGAAACTTCATGATGCCTGAAGGTTTTATTTATGACAGAATGGTCTTGGAAATATATCCTTACTAGTGAAATGTGATGAAAAATAATGAATAAAATAATGAATCGCTTTTCAGTTTTAAGTCATGAATGTCAGTCATAATTTACTAGCTTCTTCAACTTTATCATTTTTTTATTAAGACTTCAAGGAAATTGTTAACAAATAAACAAATTTAGAAAAAAGTTTTCAAAAAACACTTACGAGGTTGTTTGTGGAGCCCCTGAAATAGATAAGCATTAAAGATTAATTCAGAGAAATTTTTTATTTTAGTAACTTTCTGACCTTTTTTAATGTGAAATCATATTGCCTTAGACATTAAGGTTCAGAATAGAACTATACTCTATTGCAAACCACATGATAATATGGGCTACCCTGCTTAGGCCTACCAAAGAAAAAACGAAAAGCTACCAAAAGCAGCGAAACGTACACACAAATGCATGACATAGCATCACAAAATATCTGTTTGCATTGAAAATCAACAAAACAGCAACATTCAACTGACGATCAGCAATTTAAACAACCGACAGCGCAAAATGAAAGACTCGATATGCAACATTCTTACAGCGCAGGCACAGTAACCAAAGTCAAGTAGGTCAGAACATGGCACCGCCTGCACATTTTGTATCAATCTATCATTAAACATGACATCAGTCGTGAGTCAAACACTATTAATGAGCTTGAGAATTTAAAATTCTAATGAATTCCCAAAATCATAAACTAGTTTTTTAAGATTACAATATATCACAAGCATGAACACATAAACAAATTATCGTGTTGAGGTTCGAATGAGCATGCAAAGTAAAAGTATTGCGTATAAAGTGTTTCATGTTGCGCTGTCACTCGTTTAAATTGATGATCATTGCTTAAATGTTGCTGTTTCGTTAATTTCGATACATTGAGATATACATGTCGTGCATTTATGTGTATGTTTTGCTGATTTTGGTAGCGTTTTGATTTTGTCTTTTGTAGGCCTGGTGCTGCTTGAATGAAAATCTAATATATCTAACTTCAGAATAATTAGAATCAACTTACAAACATATTCTTGAACTTATCCTTGACTCCTGTGTTAGAAAGAGTGCCTGAATTCCCGTTCCCAGGGTAGGTGTTGGTGGGTTGTGGATGGGAGTTAGAGGGGGGTGGGTGGGACCTGACTTGTCCCACTTCAGAGTATAAGCCCCCACTATGGGCTGGATGACCCTTGACCGTTACCACTTCAGAGTAGACTCCCCCACTTTGGGCTGTCTGACCCCTGATTGGTCCTACGTCAGAGTAGAGCCCTCCACTTTGGCCTTGATTATCGTTGATTGGTCCAGCTTCTGAGTAGATGCCCCCTCCGGGAAAGTTCTGGACAGGCAGAGTAGCGGATGATTGAGGAAGGCCTCCGATGGCCGAAACTGTTCCAGGTTCCAGTTGAGTTTTCGGTGATGACGGTGCAGCTTCTGTAAATATTTTGAAAATATGAACATAGACTAGTTCTTTTGTCCTGGAAAGAGAATTATTGTCATCTTAAAATTATACATGACAATAGAGCCATTGGCTCTG
Organism: Steromphala cineraria; assembly: GCA_916613615.1. Classification (NCBI taxonomy): domain Eukaryota; kingdom Metazoa; phylum Mollusca; class Gastropoda; order Trochida; family Trochidae; genus Steromphala; species Steromphala cineraria. The sequence continues at coordinate 40,605,462 of OU744726.1, forward strand.
CTGATCATCAGGCCTTGTAAAATACAAATATGAATCATACATGTGAAATGAAACAAACATTAACATTGCCCTCACTTTAAGCCAGAGAATCACCACATCATAATCTATAGTCTCCATTGGATTTCAGCCTTCTTTGCCATTATGTTTTTGAGGAAGATTAAAGACGGCAATTCAATTCCCTCCCCCGATATCACTAAAGATAATTGTCACTTAATATTTATAAATGGATATGTAAGATGTTTTGATTGAATATAATCATAATATGGGTTTAGGCACATATATATATACAAATTTGAAATGAAAATCTCTGTAATGCAATGGTTCCTACCCTCTGGATCATAGAGTCTTCTGGGAAGTGCTGGCCCCTCTCCCTGCACAAACAACAAATAGATTTAAAGAGGCAGTAGCACATTTGTAGGGGGATTATAAGGTGATGTCATGAAAATAAATGGTTCCAATTGAAAGACAATGTATTTAAACAAAATGAAACAGTAATAAATCAAATATATAATGTAAAGTTCAGCAATGCGAATCCTTTTTCTTACACAAAATGAATTAAAGGTGTTCACACAAAAATGGCCACCGTTAGACTTTATGTGAATCTTTATAATTGGTTCTCTGACCATGAATGATTGGTTTGTGTAATGAGATTTTTGAAACTATCAAAATAATATATTTAACATAAGGTACAATTATAAGTGAACAATTTAAAATATAAAATTTTCAAAAAACTTGCTACTACCCCTTTATAGCAAAAATTTTAGTTGGTTACTAAAACCTCTACCATTACTTTGCGGAAATGAAGAAAAAATAATCTTTGGATTTTTAATTTTCTCCCAAGAGAAATAAAGCCTTCTTTATGAGAGGCATTTAAAAGTTGGCAATTGAAAGAGAGAACAGGTTCTAAGGAATTAACAATTTCTTTATTGCAATTTTGTGCCTTGAAATATGCATCACTTTCTTAATAAAGGTGTAATAGCATAACACCATGAATTTTTTACAATTTTTCATAAAACTGTTACACTAAACCTAGGCCTTCTTTTTTATTTTTTTTATTTTAGACATATCAATTTATTAATATTTCCTAGCCTTGATTTACATTTATAACTTGTATAATCCTTTTGTAGCACTTCTTCATACATAGTATGTTCTGATTTAATTATCTTTTCTAATGATCTACCCTATTGAAACATTTTCCTTCCAAATTCAAAACTTAAAAGCAGCTAATTTATAACAAAAGGTACATAAAGGTACATGTTGTATATTATTATGTTTGTGTATTTATTTTGAATATTGTTATAAAATTTTGAATTTCATGCTCACTTAAATGTAACACAAATTCCTTAACGGGCAATAAAGAATTATCTTATCTTATCTAATCTTATCTTAAAAAACGTCTTTGATGGGCATTTTATATACAATACATATTAAACTTATATAATGCTACCATTGAAAAGTAGCTTAATATCCCTATAAAAAATATCAAATCAGGCAAGAAATAGAAAATAGAAAATCATTAATACCTCTGGACTTTGTGGAGCTCTATCTCTTTTTTCTAGGGGAGAGGAAAAATAAAACATTAAACGATACAATAAGTTGTGATGATGATGATACAGACAATGATGCATATCATAATACCTCACGAAGATTGAATTCAATATGATACATGTTGTGACATAAATAATATATATGTCATTACATATAAAACTAATTTTATAAATTTGATAAATGATATAAACTCTAAAAACTTTTTCTTAAAAACCATGATTTTATATTAATTTTAGAAAAATAAAACCTTTTGGTGGTAAATTTTCAAAATATAGCGGAAATCATGATCATTTATCAATAATGGAGAAAAAAATCAGCAGCAAAAATTGTTAAAATTGAGAGATAATTTGGATACCAGTTTTGCAAATATGTAAATTAATAGCAATATAAATGAGTTTGAGATACAATTAAATGTCGGAAGAGGAAAAGGGAACAGATGTGTCTTTAAGGAGGGTTGCCTATTATGTTATTTACTGTTTACATCAGAGGAAGATTTCAATTTAATACACCTCAGACAAAATTTCATCTATAAAAATAATTGTAATAAAACAATTAACTCTTAAAAACCATTTAAATTAATTTAAATATTATTTTATCTATCACATGTATTATTGTTTATTTTAGTATTTTTAAAATTGATGAAAGAGCAGTAATGATTGGCAATGACAACTAATGAATGATTTCTGTATTGTCAGGGAAGTTTGGACAGAAACCAATTTTCCCAACCTTTAAGGAATGTAAATAAAAGTAATGTGGCTAAATATGGGAAATGATGTTGTGAATTTATTCAAATATAATTAAGTTAAAATCACCAAAAAATATTTCAGCAAAATATGTGTTGCATAACTATTTTTTCCCTTAAGATAAATTATATCAAATAAATTGATAAGAAATCTTGTGGGTGATCAAACAATAAAAGAACTTGAAGATGGTTTTTGTCAAAGTCTTGACAATTATTAAACTTAAAGATCATCAAATAAATGGCTGACAATGCTACGACAAATGACCAAATGTCTTTTAAATTTACAGAAACTGTCATGTACATTTCTGAATATAAGCCAAAATGTTAAAGGACTGTTGTTTTTTAATCATACTTTTTTGCTTCTGTACTATTGATAGTTTTTTTTATGTAAATATTGTCTAAATATATAGACAAAAAAAAATCATTTTAAATGATAGATTCTTTCAGGCTTTCTGAAATCCAATCCTAAATTAAGTTATCAAAGTAAACACAAAACTATATCTCAAAGTCAAACAGTCATGAACTACTGTTGATAAATTTCATAGAGAAAACATTTAAGCAACATTCTTTAACCCCAAAATAGCCAACCTTTGATGGCCAATAATTGCTCAAATACATATATAACATGTTAAATTGTCAGTATTTTTCCCAATCATGCATACTAAACCTTACTAAAAGTCGAATAGATAAAATAAATCAAAACGTTCTTTTAAAATAAAATCAATAAAAAGATTCAAAATCTTTCTCAGAAGATTTTCATGCATTATGATTTTTAATTCATATCTTAAGCTGTCGTTTGAGTTAAGAATCAAATTATGAATATATAATTTTAGCAATCACCACTTAAAAAGTCTAACAGGGTAGTAAATATTTATTATATTTTTAGTATGATTAGGCCAAGTGATTTATCTTATGCTAATGTATTAATATTAAATATTAATATCAAAAACTAGTGCAAATTTCTACATAAGCAATAGCATCAAATAATAATGGTGAGAATTAATGCCAAGAACACAAATGATAAAGATAATATCATATATAAAATAATTGTACCAATCCAAAAATATCAATAAATAATAAGAAATCAATATGCTAAGAATAAAAATATCATATCACCAGATCAAATTCAGAATATAAGTTACCTTTCGCCAACAATGGCACGAAATTCTCATAGCTTTGAATCGATGACAAAGGTTGAACATTTTCATAACTCTGGATATTATTTGCAATATGTTGAGAAATCCTCCTGTTGTCCTCTTGTGAATAGAAAAGTAAATAAATGGAAATGATAAAAGCAAAGAGCCTATATGATTATGAGGAAATTTCATGTCTGTAATCAAAGACAAGATTTTTTATCTTCTTTTCACAAAATCTTCACAAAATTATTTTATCATATTTTAAATATCAACATTTGTGTTTAATTGTTTTCAAAATATTTTTGTTTTCACTGGTTGATTCAAATCCGTTTGAAATTTTGAAAATTAATTTTATGAAAAATAACGATTTAGACCCAGAATGATAAAAATTTACTGAATAAAAGTTTCAAAATGTTGATACTGCTGGAGTACAAACTTGTTCTAATTGGAAGTTTCCCCTCCAGAAGAAGTTAAAGCAGCACAGGTTTATCCCTGAAGCATCAACATTTTGTTTATTTTCTCCAAAAACACTGTAATTATTTTTATAAAACTTCCACTTTCCCGTTCCTTAAAATACTGGGATTTTGTTTTTTTGCAAATATTTATTCTTGAAATGTTCTCTTTTCACTACATAATCTTCTTATAAGTTAGCCAATAAATAAATAAATTATAATTCAAAATATCAAACTTGACAGATGTGCCTAACTTTTTTGGTCCGATATATTAATATATATATTCCTCATAATTCAATAGGTCCAAAGTGAAGAGTGAAGGGAGATAACTCAAACTACAATGAGATGTTAAAAAGCTTCAAAATTATTATACTTCTACAAGCAGTTACGAAATTGATAACGCTTCAATAATCATATCAATATCCAATGTCAAAGATGTTAAAAAGCTCACAAAATTATTATACTTCTACAAGCAGTTACGAAATTGATAACGCTTCAATAATCATATCAATATCCAATCGATGTCAGTTATTGAAAATGATTGGATGTCATAAATTGTTTTACAATTTAATATAATAAATACAGATTATTTTGTAAAACTGATTACTGTACGTGTAAATGAACTCTTTTATGTGGAGACACATATATTATATGGGCCCATGCGATGTGAAAGGTGAATATAGTGAAGCATAGATCCATGCATTTGTTCCAAAAAGTAAAAGATAGGTAAATATGACATAACAATGGATGAGAATATATTAATTAATTACAAACTGACACTGAATCTTTGTCAAACCTGACTAATGAAAAGAAAATACTATACATACTATATTATAATATAATATAATTTGCTTTTAGTCTCTCATAAATCACCAAGTGATTGGTTGTGTATTTTTAACCGCATCTGTGCATTTTATTGCCTTTTCTATGTAAATATAAAATGAATGTACACAAGTGAGACTTAAATAAAATACATGCATGTCTGTCTGTCTGTCTACTATTGCATTAAGTAGAATCACAAAGCTAATGAAAACAGTCACAATTAGTCTGTCATCCAGACCCTAAAGCAAAAATATTTAATTGATGACCAACCAAGTCTAGAAAAGTATAGCAAATATAGATCGTTCTGAAGTTAAAGCATCTTCTGGGCTCGATTTTGTTATAATACATGATTTGTTTAAAAATATTGTCAATATTGAAAAAAATAATTCTGAGACTAAATGTTAGTCTAAGTCACAAAGTGCCTTTGTAAGACATTTCAATCAGTTTACATTCTCTTGAAAAGATTAGACATTGCATATCCAATATTAAATTCTATATTAACGCCTGTTAAAAAAATTATTAAAGCAATTAATATCAAATGGAAATTTTGAGGCAAAAAAAAAATAACCCCTTTTTTTAACACCATAACAAATGCCAGTGATCGCTTCCCATCTTAAATATTTAGCATTAAGAGAAAAAAATCTTCAGTATAATGCTAATTTATCAAATAAAATAAGAATTAATAAATAAGTTGATAGAATATTAGCAAATTTACATACACTTCATATAAAAAGTTATCAGTTATGACACTTTTATTCCCTAGTAACATGTTGAATGCTTGTAAATTCAATGATTGGCTTAAATTCATTTCACAATGTTTTTCTTTTTTGTGTGAATATTGCGCTCTATTTCTTAAATTGTCAAATTATAAAGGTTTGAACAACCTCACAACCATATTTGAAATTTAGTGTGAAATAACCATGTATTAATGATCATAATTATAATGTGAGTGAGTGAGTGAGTTATTGTTTAGCGTCACTTGGGCAATATTTCAGCCATTAGCGGAGAGATAATTATATGTATAAACAGATATCTTCCAAGTGATTTACAACGAAAAACTATAATGTTTATCCTCTATAGGTTATATAGCACAAAAACAAAGCACAATTTTGCTGTAAATACATTTCTTAAAGCTTGAATAATATTAAAAACAAAATTAGATAAAGGACTGACATGTATAGCAATAGAAAACTTGAAATGAAGGTCATAGGACCAAAGGATAAAAAATTTAATAATATTTAAAACGGTCATAAACCAATTTAGATCAAGAAAAAGTTCAAATGATAAACCAACCCTAATTAGGCCAATTACAACCAAAAATTACTTTTCAAATGTAAAACCCCATAATGAAACAATCACAATTATTGTTAGTAATTATAAGAAAACTTACCTCTAAACCAACATTGACTTGTATTATTTCTCTCTTTTGGAGAGATCGTACAGAGTGTGAATAAAAATAAATTTTTTAGTGGTCTGCGTGTTGTTATTTGAGTTACCTCCCTTTTGAATTATCTCACTTGGATTTTCAAACTCAGCTGTCATTCTTTTCGTACAGAGAGATGGATAACGGGGAGGAGGGAGGGAGTAATTCGTTGGTTTAGAGGTAAGTTTTCTTATAATTACTAACAATAATTGTGATTGTTTCATAATTATTGCGAAAACAGTTACCTCTAAACCAACATTGACCGAATACCACGTAAGGAGGAGGGTATCAAGACCCGTTAAGGGTATTTAAAATTGATGATTTATCCCAATTATAAGCGTAAATTAACGCTAAACTTCCCAATCAGGGAGATAATTATTGAGAATAACGGTAAATTCCGTTAAAAAACGTCCTAAAATTATCCAAAATAACGGTAAATTTGCCGATATTTAAAACTGAAACCGGAATAAAGGAGGATCCAGTTACGTAACTAGAGTTAAGATATCGTTTTTCTTCAATAGAATGAAGACAATTACCAACCAGAGTGATAAGGTCTTAACTAGAGATTAAGGAGATCCCTTAAATCAATTGACTAAGACAATACGTAATTCTGGATAATTTCAGGAGAATTCACTAATCTCGAACGGAATTTCACCCAGAAAATAACAATCTACAGACCCTGTACTTTGTCTGTTAGTCATGTTACGGGAAGGGAAAGTGCTGAGGAGGATTAATGTCAAAACGAACGTTAATTCCCAAAGAGTGATTATACCACGTCACTCGCCACCTCAACCAAACGTAATCAAGTATTAAGACTTCTCAGCCTTTAGTAGAGTGCAATTTCAGAGTGATGGAGTTATGCCCACCTTGAGTAGTGGTTGAAGTCCACCATCCTCGTTGATAGGTCGAGACTGGAACCACACACCCCAGATACCCCCCCTTTTCCCAAAGGGAGGGTCAGGCAGAGAGGTGCTGAGCCGCCACCAATGGACCCAGCGATGACAGGTCTCCCAGCGAGGAGGACAGATCTCTGAGGTAGGCCCTGGTGAAGGAACTAGACGACTTCCATTGGCAGGAGGCAACAATTTGGTCAATAGAAACGGACTTCCAAGCTGCTAGCGAGGTAGATAAAGCCAGAATTTCTTGTGGAGAGAACTTGGAATCCACTGACTCCTGGTCTGCTGTGGAGTAGGCTAAGGCAATGGTCTTTCTTAGCCAAGAAGCGATGGTATTTTTGGTAATCTCTGATGAAAGAGCCGGTTTGCAAGGAAGGAAGAGGCGTCTCCTATCCTTCCTGAAGGGATGTGTTCTCACCAAGTACCAACGGAGGACTCTAATAGGACAGAGCAATCGTGTCTTGTCCTTAGCATCAGCGGGAACAGGCAGAGCCGGGATTGAATAAACTCTGGTCCCTAGCGGTCCTGAGGCAGTCAACTGATTCTTGGCCAGGAACTCTGGTAAGGCTCTAAAGGAGACCGAGGAGTACTTGTGGGCAAAGTCAACCGAAGATACGTCTATGGCATGAAGCTCCGAAACCCTAGCAGCGGAGGCAAAGGCAATGAGAAAGGCAGTTTTCATGGCTAAGAACTTGAGCGAAGTTGCATTCAAGGGTTCATAAGGTGCTCGTTGTAAGGACTGTAGCACTAAGAGGAGATCCCATTTGGGAAAAATGTTAGGAGATCTTATGTCCTGGAGCTTAAAAGATTTTAACAATCTCGTGAGGGATATGTCTGATCCAATAGAGAGTCCTTCCAGATCTGTGACAGAAGCAATGGCCGATCTGTAGCCCTCAATGGTGCCGGCTTTCAACTTGCGATCCCGGCGTAAGTGGTTGAGAAAATCAGTGATCATAGGAATGGACAAGGGAAGATCAGCTAATACTCTGTTTCCTCTCCACTGCTGGAATTTGAGCCATTTGTGATCATATAGGGCAGAAGTACTTGGTCTGATAGATCTGGAAATGGCCTGAGATGTGTCTTGTGCATAGCCTCGTTCTTGCAGCGCTCTCTGGATATTCTCCAAACGTGCAGATTGAAGGACTGGAGGTTGATGTTTGGAGGCTGCCACCTCGGCTGTTGGAGCAGGTTCCACCATAACGGAAGTTGAAGCGGCGGCTCCAATAGTAGGTCGAGCAGTAACGGAAACCAGGCTCTCTTGGGCCATGCCGGGGCTACTAGATAAAGTACACAGTTGTGTTGTCTCAACTTGTTGAGGACCTGTGGAATGAGTTTGAACGGAGGAAAAGCGTAGGCTATGAGATTGTCCCAACTCATCGATAATGCATCCACTGCTTGGGGGTCTGGGACTGGGCTCACATAAGTTGGAAGCCTGAAGTTCAAAGCTGTGGCAAAGAGGTCTATCTGCGGTCGTTCCCACTTGTCGCTGATAAGATCGATCACTTGCGGGTGGATCGTCCATTCCGATGACACAATCAGATTTTGTCGAGATAGAGAGTCGGCCAGGAAGTTCAGCTTCCCTGGAATGTGTCTGGCTCTCAATGTTATGGAGGAGGCATCTACCAAAGCGTACAGATCCCTGGTAAGCTGCATCAGTGGGGCTGATCTTGTTCCTCCCAACTTGTTTAAGTAAGCGACCACAGTTCAATTGTCCGTAGCTATCATTACGCTGGAAAGCCGTAGAAGATGTCTCCAACTGTGAAGGGCCAGTAACACTGCTTTCATCTCTAACTGATTGATATGCAGCTGCAATTCGGTTGGGTTCCAGAGTCCGCTCAGAGTAAGCTGTTGCCAGTGAGCGCCCCAGCCTTGGTTTGACGCATACGTGTAGATGGTGTGATCCGGAGGTGGAAAGGTGAAGGGGCACCCTGTCATCACATGGTAACGCAAGGTCCACCACTGCAGCTCTCGGCGCACTGTATCTGTGGGAATAATCTTGGAATCAAGTGGAAGATGTCGATGAGCATTTATCCAGGACTGGATATGACGGAGATTTAGACGGCCTCTGATAGTGAACGCCTGGATCGAAGTGAGGGATCCCACCAGCGACATCCAAGCTCTGATGGAGTGAGTCTTGTTGGTGTTCAAAAGCTGCTGGATGAGAGTCTGAATTGAAGTCCAGCGGGATTCCAACGGGGCAATAGTGGACGTAGTCGAATCCAACATGGCTCCCAGGAACTTGATGCTTGTTGACGGCATGAGTTCCGACTTGTCCGGATGGATGATCCAGCCCAAATGTGTAAAGACGTGCTTGACAAGGTCTATTTGCTGGTATAGGTTGGATATATCCTGGTGATGGAGCAAGAAATCGTCCAGGTAACCATGGATGAAAACGTAGTGGAGATGTAGAAACTGGAGCACCGGAGCTGTAATCTTGGTAAAGAGCCAAGGAGCCACTGCAATGCCGAAGGGAAGCACCTTGAATTGGAATCTCCGACCGTTGAGGGCAAAGCGCAGGTACTTCCGGGACTTGTGATGAATAGGGATGTGCAGGTACGCATCCTTCAAGTCCAGACTGGCGAACTTGGATAACGGAAGGATCAGTTTCCGGATGTTGTTGAGAGACTCCATGGCAAACTTGGGAGGTCTGGTTAGAAAGGACTTGTTGAGGACCGTGAGTTCTATTATCATCCTCATGTCTGGAGAGTCCTTCTTGGGCACAAGGAAAACGGGAGAATAAAACCCTGGCGAAGCGTCGGCGGGATCCAACTCCGAGATCGCGTTCTTTTCCAAGAGTTGCTCGATAGCTGTGAGCGCGGCTTGTAGTTTTTTTCCTTGGAGGAAAAACCTCTTTCCTTGTGGAAGAACGGCAGTCGGCGGAATTTGGTCCCACTGCAGGATGTAGCCTGAGTCTATAATCGAGAGAAGCCACTGATCTTCGGTTATGATCTCCCAGTTCCGTTGGAATATCCCCAGTCGGCCTCCCACTGGCGAGAGAGAGATCAGCTGAGGAAACACAATCATAAGGGTCAAGTCGATGGACAGAAGCGGTCGTAAGGCTTGAATCTGGTGGTGTGACGGAGCGTGGCAGTCAACGTCTGTACCCTCCTTTGGAGCCACGAAAGGGTCTTTGTTGCTCCTTGTTAGCGGGTCTCTGATGCTCCCTAGCTTGAGGAGGGTGAAAGTCTCGGCGACCCCGGGGCCCGCCTCTGAACTGTGTGGAAGAGGGAGGAGGAGCCGAGTGCCTTGGCTGAGTGTTAGGTCTAGGGTTGGAGTTGCCTCGGCGCTGTCCATGATTCGAACCTCTAGATAACAGGGCCTGAGTCAATTTCAAGTTGAGTGATTTTGAAGTCATAGCATCCTGAGTCTCGCTTGCTTGAACACATGCTCCGTTAAACAAGGTGGGTGCTTGAATAGGCTGGGCCAACAAGGACTCCTTAACATCAGCTGGAATGTCCCTAGTCCTAGAGATGTGCTGTTTCCTTTCGGCAAGAACAATACGGGCCATGGAGTTAGCTGAAGCTGCGGCTAAATCCTGGGAAGACACAAAAACAGAGTCCAGAAAACCATGAGCCATGGCTACGTCGTCGGCTCTCATGGTCTGAAGAGTATCAGGAGCAACGTCTTCATAGGAGGAGAACTTCGGAGGAATCATCTCCCTAATGCCCGCACAGAACCAGTTCATATAGGAAAGAATGTCCAAGGTGGCTCTTGAATTCTTTTCAATTTCCGAAACATCCAGTTAATCTTGGAATCAAGTGGAAGATGTCGATGAGCATTTATCCAGGACTGGATATGACGGAGATTTAGACGGCCTCTGATAGTGAACGCCTGGATCGAAGTGAGGGATCCCACCAGCGACATCCAAGCTCTGATGGAGTGAGTCTTGTTGGTGTTCAAAAGCTGCTGGATGAGAGTCTGAATTGAAGTCCAGCGGGATTCCGACGGGGCAATAGTGGACGTAGTCGAATCCAACATGGCGACCAGGAACTTGATGCTTGTTGACGGCATGAGTTCCGACTTGTCCGGATGGATGATCCAGCCCAAATGTGTAAAGACGTGCTTGACAAGGTCTATTTGCTGGTATAGGTTGGATATATCCTGGTGATGGAGCAAGAAATCGTCCAGGTAACCATGGATGAAAACGTAGTGGAGATGTAGAAACTGGAGCACCGGAGCTGTAATCTTGGTAAAGAGCCAAGGAGCCACTGCAATGCCGAAGGGAAGCACCTTGAATTGGAATCTCCGACCGTTGAGGGCAAAGCGCAGGTACTTCCGGGACTTGTGATGAATAGGGATGTGCAGGTACGCATCCTTCAAGTCCAGACTGGCGAACTTGGATAACGGAAGGATCAGTTTCCGGATGTTGTTGAGAGACTCCATGGCAAACTTGGGAGGTCTGGTTAGAAAGGACTTGTTGAGGACCTTGAGTTCTATTATCATCCTCATGTCTGGAGAGTCCTTCTTGGGCACAAGGAAAACGGGAGAATAAAACCCTGGCGAAGCGTCGGCGGGATCCAACTCCGAGATCGCGTTCTTTTCCAAGAGTTGCTCGATAGCTGTGAGCGCAGCTTGTAGTTTTTTTCCTTGGAGGAAAAACCTCTTTCCTTGTGGAAGAACGGCAGTCGGCGGAATTTGGTCCCACTGCAGGATGTAGCCTGAGTCTATAATCGAGAGAAGCCACTGATCTTCGGTTATGATCTCCCAGTTCCGTTGGAATATCCCCAGTCGGCCTCCCACTGGCGAGAGAGAGATCAGCTGAGGAAACACAATCATAAGGGTCAAGTCGATGGACGGAAGCGGTCGTAAGGCTTGAATCTGGTGGTGTGACGGAGCGTGGCAGTCAACGTCTGTACCCTCCTTTGGAGCCACGAAAGGGTCTTTGTTGCTCCTTGTTAGCGGGTCTCTGATGCTCCCTAGCTTGAGGAGGGTGAAAGTCTCGGCGACCCCGGGGCCCGCCTCTGAACTGTGTGGAAGAGGGAGGAGGAGCCGAGTGCCTTGGCTGAGTGTTAGGTCTAGGGTTGGAGTTGCCTCGGCGCTGTCCATGATTCGAACCTCTAGATAACAGGGCCTGAGTCAATTTCAAGTTGAGTGATTTTGAAGTCATAGCATCCTGAGTCTCGCTTGCTTGAACACATGCTCCGTTAAACAAGGTGGGTGCTTGAATAGGCTGGGCCAACAAGGACTCCTTAACATCAGCTGGAATGTCCCTAGTCCTAGAGATGTGCTGTTTCCTTTCGGCAAGAACAATACGGGCCATGGAGTTAGCTGAAGCTGCGGCTAAATCCTGGGAAGACACAAAAACAGAGTCCAGAAAACCATGAGCCATGGCTACGTCGTCGGCTCTCATGGTCTGAAGAGTATCAGGAGCAACGTCTTCATAGGAGGAGAACTTCGGAGGAATCATCTCCCTAATGCCCGCACAGAACCAGTTCATATAGGAAAGAATGTCCAAGGTGGCTCTTGAATTCTTTTCAATTTCCGAAACATCCAGTTAATCTTGGAATCAAGTGGAAGATGTCGATGAGCATTTATCCAGGACTGGATATGACGGAGATTTAGACGGCCTCTGATAGTGAACGCCTGGATCGAAGTGAGGGATCCCACCAGCGACATCCAAGCTCTGATGGAGTGAGTCTTGTTGGTGTTCAAAAGCTGCTGGATGAGAGTCTGAATTGAAGTCCAGCGGGATTCCGACGGGGCAATAGTGGACGTAGTCGAATCCAACATGGCGACCAGGAACTTGATGCTTGTTGACGGCATGAGTTCCGACTTGTCCGGATGGATGATCCAGCCCAAATGTGTAAAGACGTGCTTGACAAGGTCTATTTGCTGGTATAGGTTGGATATATCCTGGTGATGGAGCAAGAAATCGTCCAGGTAACCATGGATGAAAACGTAGTGGAGATGTAGAAACTGGAGCACCGGAGCTGTAATCTTGGTAAAGAGCCAAGGAGCCACTGCAATGCCGAAGGGAAGCACCTTGAATTGGAATCTCCGACCGTTGAGGGCAAAGCGCAGGTACTTCCGGGACTTGTGATGAATAGGGATGTGCAGGTACGCATCCTTCAAGTCCAGACTGGCGAACTTGGATAACGGAAGGATCAGTTTCCGGATGTTGTTGAGAGACTCCATGGCAAACTTGGGAGGTCTGGTTAGAAAGGACTTGTTGAGGACCTTGAGTTCTATTATCATCCTCATGTCTGGAGAGTCCTTCTTGGGCACAAGGAAAACGGGAGAATAAAACCCTGGCGAAGCGTCGGTGGGATCCAACTCCGAGATCGCGTTCTTTTCCAAGAGTTGCTCGATAGCTGTGAGCGCAGCTTGTAGTTTTTTTCCTTGGAGGAAAAACCTCTTTCCTTGTGGAAGAACGGCAGTCGGCGGAATTTGGTCCCACTGCAGGATGTAGCCTGAGTCTATAATCGAGAGAAGCCACTGATCTTCGGTTATGATCTCCCAGTTCCGTTGGAATATCCCCAGTCGGCCTCCCACTGGCGAGAGAGAGATCAGCTGAGGAAACACAATCATAAGGGTCAAGTCGATGGACGGAAGCGGTCGTAAGGCTTGAATCTGGTGGTGTGACGGAGCGTGGCAGTCAACGTCTGTACCCTCCTTTGGAGCCACGAAAGGGTCTTTGTTGCTCCTTGTTAGCGGGTCTCTGATGCTCCCTAGCTTGAGGAGGGTGAAAGTCTCGGCGACCCCGGGGCCCGCCTCTGAACTGTGTGGAAGAGGGAGGAGGAGCCGAGTGCCTTGGCTGAGTGTTAGGTCTAGGGTTGGAGTTGCCTCGGCGCTGTCCATGATTCGAACCTCTAGATAACAGGGCCTGAGTCAATTTCAAGTTGAGTGATTTTGAAGTCATAGCATCCTGAGTCTCGCTTGCTTGAACACATGCTCCGTTAAACAAGGTGGGTGCTTGAATAGGCTGGGCCAACAAGGACTCCTTAACATCAGCTGGAATGTCCCTAGTCCTAGAGATGTGCTGTTTCCTTTCGGCAAGAACAATACGGGCCATGGAGTTAGCTGAAGCTGCGGCTAAATCCTGGGAAGACACAAAAACAGAGTCCAGAAAACCATGAGCCATGGCTACGTCGTCGGCTCTCATGGTCTGAAGAGTATCAGGAGCAACGTCTTCATAGGAGGAGAACTTCGGAGGAATCATCTCCCTAATGCCCGCACAGAACCAGTTCATATAGGAAAGAATGTCCAAGGTGGCTCTTGAATTCTTTTCAATTTCCGAAACATCCAGTTAGGAAATAGAGGGAAAGTTGGAAGTAGTCGCTTTGGGATTAAGTCTGGCAAAATCCTTATCCAACACCGGAGACTCTTGAGAAACAAATCTGTTATGGATCATGTAAGCTGCTTTTGCTCTAAACTTGATCACATTAAGTTCTCCAGGTTGGTTAGATAACTTGTCATTAATGGCGTTGCAGGCAGTCGTAACCACTGAAGAGTGGGGTAAGGAAAGCTTAGCAGGACGGGAGGAAGGAAGCGATCCCGATTCTCCTAACTCGTCAGGCCTAGGAGAGGCCGTATCATCAGAGACAATAGGAAGTGTACAAGGTTTGAGATGCTGTAAGTAATCCACCTTGTCCGGGAAAGACCAATCAGGATTGAGAGTAAAGGCAAAACTGTCCGGGGGAATGGTCAACTGCCCCTCCCTGTCAGAGACGGTGAAATCAAGTGAGTCCGTATCCGTAGTGGAGTCACAAAGCTTGCTTGGCCGTGAATATCATGAAGCACGGGAATAAGCGGTGGTTGCTTAATGCTGATGTAATCTGCAGGCGGGTCACGGGTCGTCCGTGCAGTGGACTGGACACCAGTGTCATCGGCCGGCGCGGGAAGATCCGTGCTCCCCGTGCTAACGGTTTGCTTAACGGAGTCAACCTGCCTATCCCGAGTCCCAAGCGAAGCCCGTGTGCCGCTAGGCACCGTGGCATTCAGCTGCGGGTCACGGGCAGTCGGACTGCCGGGCTCATGCTTGCTTCGTGAGACAACGGGACCTCGGCCCGTGCCTCCTTGGCTAAGCAGAGGAGTAGAGTCGACCGCCTGCTCCCGTGACTCTCGGGTCAGGGAGACAGACCGCGTGCGGCTCGATGATTGACTGGCTTCCAAAGCCGAGAAACGTTCAGCTGAGTCTTGTTTCAAGGTGGCCATATTGGAAGAAATGGAAGCTAACATGAGCTTAATCTGTTCTAACTCCGAGAGCTTGGGTTCAGGGGTAGGAACAGGAGTAGATTTAGATTTTTTAGAGTCCTGGGGGGTAGTCTTAGCCGAAGCCTTACGCTTAGGAGTCTTGGGCTTGGTACGATTATTGTTCATAACTTCCCAGTCATCAAGAGAAAAATGATTGCACATAAGACATCGGGCGGTAAGAGTACAAGAAGTTTTATCAGAACACGAATAGCAAAGGGAATTAGGGTCACCCTTGCACAAATATCGCTGGCATTCTACACATTTCTTCTGAACAGAAGACATCTTGAAAATTACAACACGCAAGGAATTTTCTCACCCAAAAACCGGAGAACACAGGTTATCCTTAGGAAACACAATAAATCCAAAGGGAATCACAGAATCCAAGGAAAAACACAGAAATCCGGGAGTAATCCAATGAGTGAAAAAACACAAAAAATTCACACTGAGCACGACCGTTCTCGCGGCGTACAGAGAAAAGAATGACAGCTGAGTTTGAAAATCCAAGGGAGATAATTCAAAAGGGAGGTAACTCAAATAACAACACGCAGACCACTAAAAAATTTATTTTTATTCACACTCTGTACGATCTCTCCAAAAGAGAGAAATAAGTCAATGTTGGTTTAGAGGTAACTGTTTTCGCAATAATTACGTAATTTTCAATCATAAAACTCAACAAAGTAATTTTCAAATGTAAAACTTAACAAATGTCCAATGTATAACACCCCAAAGAATATTTCAAATCTAAAACCAAACAAAGTTATATTTTAAATGATAAGACAAAAGCCAAATTTCAAATATTGAACCAATAAATTACAAAGCAATATTGAACAACATATCAATTGATAAACCTATCTATGACAAGGAAATTCCCCAACATTTCAAGTGGTAAATCAATCAACCACCAGGCAATATTTCAAATGATAAACCCCTTTAAAGGGGCAGTAGCACGTTTTTTGATAATTTTATATTTTAAAGTTTTCACTGATAATTGTTAGTTAATGCTAAATGCATTATTTTGACAGTGTCAAAAATGTCATTACACAAGCCAATCATCCATAGTCAAAAGACAAAGTATGAAGATTCACACTAAATCCATTGGCGGCCATTTTTTTGTGAACACCTTTAATTCATTTTGTGTAAGGGGCAGTAGCACGTTTTTTGATAATTTTATATTTTAAAGTTTTCACTGATAATTGTTAGTTAATGCTAAATGCATTATTTTGACAGTGTCAAAAATGTCATTACACAAGCCAATCATCCATAGTCAAAAGACAAAGTATGAAGATTCACACTAAATCCATTGGCGGCCATTTTTTTGTGAACACCTTTAATTCATTTTGTGTAAGAAAAGGAATCGCATGGCTAACCTTTACGTTATATATTTGAATTATTACTACTCCATTTAGTTTAAGTACATTGTTTTTCAATTGTAACCATTAATTTTCATTTTCCCGACATCACCTTATATTCCCCCTAAAAACGTGCTACTGCCCCTTTAAGACAAAGCAATGTATTCAGTGCTCCAGATAAGCTGCGTATATGCGTATTTTACGCAATAAACCTAAAAAACCCAATTAGTTTAAAACGCATGGAGTACAGATTGCAGACATTTTCCTTAAACCCCAAAGAATCAAATAGCTTGCGTACTGTACCCAGCGATTTGTAAACGCTTGCATAGTCAAATCTAAACTTGTCACAAATGGATATCATAACTCTTTAAAATATCAATATCCAGTGCTTTAACATGTTAATTAGTATCATTTCCTTTTCAGGATTATGCTTATATGCAGAGAAATACCACTTTATGTAAATTCCAAGTGTACAATCTCATTTTTCATATGAAATACTCAATTGATACCAAAACAGGGAGTAAATACCAAATAGTTTCAAAATTTATCTGGAGCACTGGTATTTAACAATTTGACCTAATATTCTTAGCCTTGAAGATAAGGTTTTATGAGCTAAAGGTCATGTCCCATCGTACTTCTTTTGCACATCACAAATGTAAAATTAATCAATGATCAAACTAAACAGATTGCAAAGCCTTGTCTTGTATAAAGACATAATTTCATCACTCATTGTGACGAGTGGCTTTTTTGTTTATTGAATGAATGCATGATTTTTTCAATTCTAACGCGATAAATGACAATAAAATATGAAATGATAAGGGAAAAAGGAGGCTAGGGTGAAAAAGAGAATAAAGCACTTGATATGATATATCAGAATTGAAATGAAAGCAGTAATGCTAATATATCACAACATAGGAGGAAGAGAGACATACTTAAAGGGGCAGTAGCACGTTTTTTGATTATTTTATATTCTAAAATTTTCACTGATAATTGTAAGTTGATGCTAAATGTATTATTTTGACAGAGTTACAAATCTCATTACACAAGCCAATCATCCATAGTCAGAGGACTAAGTATGATTATTCACATAAAATCCATTGGCGGCCATTTTGTGTGAACACCTTTAATTCATTTTGTGTAAGAAAAAGGAATGGCATGGCTAAACTTTACGTTATGTATTTAAATTATTACTGTTCCATTTAGTTTAAATACATTGTCTTTCAATTGGAACCATTAATTTTCATTTTCCTGACATCACCTTATATTCCCGCTAAAAACGTGCTACTGCCCCTTTAAGAGTAAATGATTGGGTATAATATATGATCATGTTAATGAGATTAAATATCAAGATCTAATGCTGCCTGAAGATTTTACACCATTTGCAAAAACTGCTAATAATGTAGTACAAATTGCATATATGCAGTTACAAGATGGAGCATAAGTGTAAGCTTTGAAGGCAATATGAAAAATACATATTTCTCTGATAAGTATAATTTCAACAGATACTCAGAACAAAGCTCCTTTGCTTACTTCGGAAAAAATTATTAAGCTTCATCAAAAAGTAAGATATTTTCCAATGAGTTTTTTGTCTATATGTTCTTGTTAACATTAAAGGGGCAGTAGCACGTTTTTAGGGGGAATATAGGTTGATGGAAGGAATATGAAAATTAATGGTTTCAATTGAAAGACAATGTATTTAAACTAAATGGAGCAGTAATAATTCCAGTTTATAGCGTTAAGTTTAGCCATGCGATTCCTTTTTCTTACAAAAATGAATTAAAGGTGTTCACAAAAAAATGGCCGCCAATGGATTTTATGTGAATCTTCATTCTTTGTCCTCTGACAATGGACGATTGGCTTATGTAATGAGATTTTTGACACTGTCAAAATAATACATTTAGCATTCACCTACAATTATCAGTGAGAAATTTAAAATATAAAATTATCAAAAAACGTGCTACTGCCCCTTTAAACCCAGTGCTTACTAATGGTCAGACTCTTATTTGACACCATGTGCTTATTGGTGTTTAATCATTAGAGTGATTAATCATTAGAGTCTGTAAGTGCTTAATCATTAGAGGCTGAGTGATTAATCATTAGAGGCTGAGTGATTAATCATTAGAGGCTGAGTGATTAATCATTAGAGGCTATAGGTCCTTAA
Source organism: Steromphala cineraria (assembly GCA_916613615.1). Lineage (NCBI taxonomy): Eukaryota > Metazoa > Mollusca > Gastropoda > Trochida > Trochidae > Steromphala > Steromphala cineraria. The sequence continues at coordinate 40,624,184 of OU744726.1, forward strand.
TTATTTCGGGCTGAGTCATTCATTATTAGAGGCTATAAGTTCTTAATCATTAGAGGCTGAGTGATTAATCATTAGAGGCTGAGTGATTAATCATTAGAGGCTGAGTGATTAATCATTAGAGGCTGAGTGATTAATCATTAGAGGCTGAGTGATTAATCATTAGAGGCTGAGTGATTAATCATTAGAGGCTGAGTGATTAATCATTAGAGGCTATAGGTCCTTAATTATTTGGGGCTGAGTCATTCATTATTAGATGTCCAGAGTTCAGAGGCTTCACAAACTTCGAGGCCTGATGCTCATTGGAATTAAACCTGGCATGAATTTCCTAAAAAAAGTTCTCTTAAAAGTGGTATTTATTTCAGACAGAACTCATTGAAGTTGGCACCTATAATATGAAACGCAGTATATATTAGATACATATTGCCCAGAGGATAAGCATGTTACTGTCATAAAGCTCGTTGATTAATTGCAACAACAAGAGACACATGTTAAATCCACTGCAAGCATTAGGGATGGTAAAGGGTTGACACACAAGGATGTTAGGCAGTCATACCTGTTGCTACCTTTCCGACAGGTAACTGCTGGGACGAGGCTTCAGGATAACTCATAAGTCTTTGAGTCTTGTCATTTTTGATGACGAATCCATACTCCTCACCTGAGGGCGATGGCGGGACCTCACTTGAGGATGTCTTGTGAGCTTTGGATTTAGCAGTTTGTTGGACCGTTCCTCCCTTAGGACCTGAGAGATGGACCGCTTCCAGAGTCCGGTTCTTCACAGCGTTCCCATGAGCATGGGATGAGGGGGAGGGAGGGGTGAAAGATGGTGGCGGCTTTGAAGTTGGTTGTTTAGAAGGTGCCTGTTTAGAAGCAGCTTTAGCCCCTGCAACTGAAATTTGGGTCGTATGCACCGTATTGGAAGATTCTGAAGTCTTCAAAGGAAGGTTCTGACTTCTAGCCTGGGCAACAGGACTCTGTTTTGAAGGTGGCTTTTTTGTTTTTAGATTTTCGGTAGCCTCCTTGGTTTTAGTGACCTTGGCATTCTTTTGATCGTTGTTGTTGACCTCGACCAATAGATTTGGAGGTCGTGGGGTCGGCGTGGGCTTCTTTGGAACATCCAACTTGCTGCTAGAATCGAGGGTCTTTATGTCTTGATAAAGATCATCGGACGTAGTTGAATCTATTTGAATAAAAATCTAATAAAGACTTTCTAAAAAAAAAATTGGTGATCATGAAAAGGCCAACACCAACATAGATTTTGATGATGTCAATATCATATACAATTTCCTGATGGTGGTTTCATTTTCTTAAAATCAGCAATCGTGACTTGCAAGCTGTGATTTTGTGCCTTGTGGACATTCCGGCTTTTTTCATGCAAATGTGATAAATAAATTTTTAAAGAAAAATTACCTATTCCCTTTTTGCCAAAATAGCAAATGCTCATAACCTCAACTTTAGCATTTTCTTTACCTAAAAGTTCACAAATTAATATAAATTCTAAAAACACACATCAAACAATAATATTAAGTTATGTGGGAGATAGAATATGAAGCGGTCACTGCATAATTCCTTTGTATTTGTCATAATTATTCAAAAAGAATAATTTTATAAAGTGTTTGATTTTTAAACTGATTTTACCAAAATGATAAGCAAATTATCTTTTATAGATTAATAAAACAATAATAAATAAACAAATAATCTTAGCAAAACTATAAAGAGTTTGATGTTAAAACTGATACCAAAATGATAAGCAAATTACATTTTAATAGATTAATCAAACAAATAAACAATACAAAATAAGCTAATAATCTTAGCTAAACTTAATAAAATTACAATAATTTATTTTCTCAAAGCAAAAAAGCATATATAAATATATGATTTAGATGACATTTATAAATTTATAAAATCAGAAAACATATAAACGTGCAGTAGCAGCTGCTATACTCCCTGCCCAAATACTATTAGATGTACAACTACTTACTATCGTAAAGTCCAATGGTGTTATAGTATACCTATGTAAACAAAAGCAAGTTGTTAGGGTATAGTGATGAGTTAGGCACATATACTGGACAAAATTAGTCAGTAATATAATAATTTTATGATGTTTCAACCAACAGTCAATAAAGAAAATATCTCATTTCAAAATGCTTATGTATCCCAATTTTTTTTGCCAATATTAAAATCAGTTGTGTCAAAGAGAAAAAGGATATTTTTCACAAAATGTTAAATGGCTTTGTCACATGAATACCAAAAATGTTGACAAAATATTAAAATTAATTTCATTTAAATTGTATATCCATCCCAACATTTTTGTAACTTTTTGTAATCCTGCTACATCAGGATATATAATATATGTCTCTGCATTATGCTCCAACCTATCCTCTGATATCCTTTGATCATATTCAGCCGTATCGCTATACATAGCAAGCCAATCAAATGATGCCCTTTCAGCGATAGCAATAAACTGGTTCCTTGGCTTTGTTCTGCGTGTTCACCTCGCGAATCGAATTAAGCTAGTAGATGATATATATCATGTTCCGCTGCAGGCTTCCGTAAAGCTCCAAACCGTTTTCTATAATATTTCCACGAGAGGCATCGCTAGACAACAGTGTATGGAGTTCAAAATAGTTTGGCCAAAAACAGACAGGTTATAAATAGCATTGAGTAACCAACCGTAAGCGATACGGCTGAATGTGATTGAAGGATATCAGGGGATAGGTTGGAGCATAACGCAGAGACATATACGCGGATGTAGCAGGATGATTTTTGGGGGGATGATTGAGCAAAGGCATGATCAGAGGTTGAACTAATATGCTTCATGTACATGAATACATGCACATAATTATTTGAAGCTATTTATAAAAAAAACTGTAGTTTTTCAACAAAAAATGACTACTCTGATCATCATCTTGTCAAACAGTTCCCATAAAAGTTTTGATTTTAGTAATAGCCATTGAGTGCTTCTTTATGACATACAAACAGTTCCAATTAAAGTTTTGATTTTAGTAATAGCCATTTGTGTATTAGGTTTTAGTAAATACAAATTTTATATCATGAATTAGAACAAAAAGCAATTAAAACACCACTGCTTTGCATCCTTATCCACAAGCTTGGATTCTTGTTTTACTGATCTAATAAAAATAAACAAAACCAATATAGTTTTGGAATATGAAAAAAATACTATACACTCTGATAGATATTTATTACCTTTATCTAAATTCTATACACTATTCATATTTTTAACAAATAAACATCGAAAGCAAAAGGTCTAAATACATTAATTTTCTAGTTTTAAAGCTAAGATTGTTTGAGATCAGTAAGCCAAGATATAAGTGGATTAAGCCTGGTACACAGAATTCACAATGACAGACATATTCATACTATTATCTTCCATATCCTTTTTCTGAAAAAAGTTTACAAATTATAAAAATATTGATTTTTCTATAAATTGTAAAAATTTTACTAAAAAGAATAACATAACCCTATCCATAAATGCTTAGAATTCTTCCCTTAAATTCTAACCTGAAGTTATTCCTTGGTAAAGGGAGGTCTTTTATGAAAATTACCTATACTTAGAAAGGTCAACATATCACTCAGTATGATTTTTCTAATGGTTTCCTTATGCTATAATTTAAACTATATACTCTCAGTAAATTGAATCTCTCAACTCTTCCTACTTTACGGAGTGTTGCACTCCTGAAATAAATAAGTTAAATAATCCATTGAACATTTCTTTTTTCATGCTACAACTTATAAATGCCTCCGAAAATAGTTAAACAATTCAATACATACCAGTCAACAAATTCAAGAAAGGTAACAAACTTCAGGAGGGCATGAATTAGTCCGTATTTATGACTTAAGCACGATTTATGGCTTTGAAGGACGTAACTTTCTGAAAATACCAATGCTTAAAGATTTCCAAAATTTTCAACACTCAATCAATTGATTTCATCAAATTCTTTTTAAATCCTCAAAATTACCTCTTCAGTCTCGCCCTCCCCTGCTCCAAAGTTAAAGTTGGCGTAGTCGTGTTCTTGAAACTTCTCCAGCCAATCAGCACACAGGCTTTGAACCACCAGGTGTACAAACTCGTACTGGTCCTTGGGAACAAATATAATAATAATAATAACACTTTACACAGTACAAGTATAAGGAAATTTGGGTTTTGCCTGAGCACCAGGCAGCCACAGTGCAGCGCCAGTTAATGCGTTGTTCTGTCTTTACAATGCTGAGTGTCAAGCAAGAAAGCTGCTGAACAACTCCAAACTGTTAACATCTTTTGGTATGACGCTACCAGGAATCGAACCCTGGGCTTCCTGATGATGAGTGAACACTTTACCACTGAGCTACCTTCCCGGTTTCTTATGCTTTTATATACTAGTACTCACTATAATAATATATAACTAAAATAATACCCTCAGTAGCTAGTTTAATTAAACATTTTCCCCCTAAACTAACAAAACATTGTACATTTGCACCCAGACATTTCTTCAAACATGTAAATAGTCAATGTATTTATAAATTTCGTTATGTAACATGTCATGGAACTATTTTTGTTCAAAATTTCTCCAAAACTGAAGTTTCCTATCAATTAGTGTTCTTTAAATGTAAAACATCTCATTATTTAATTCTATTCACAACAGCATACAGCCCCCTTTTAATCACCCAAGAGTTTGCCGTCATGTAACAAAGGTCTGACATCATGAATTCTCATATGACGTCACACTGTTACCGCGGTGACGGGCTCTTCCAAGCGACAGCTCAACATGAAATTGGCTTTTTTTGATGAAATTAGAAGGATATCATCATATAATAAATAGAATATAAATTTGTCAATTCTTGACAAATACCATGTTTATCTCATCTCGTGAGGTAGAAGAGTTAAAAATTTTTTAGACATCCTTGAACTGATCAAAAAGGATTGTCTTACAATCCGTTAGATTTACTGGTACTTTCCTTTGCGTGGGATATCTTGCTCTAACTACCTCAATAGGTAAAATGGAATTGTAAGGAATGACTTACTGGTGTTTGAACCATGGACTGTCGTTGCTCTCTGATGTTTTTGATGATATCAAACATACTGAAACCATGCGCTATTTTCTGCAAATAAAATAAATCACATTTAATAAAAACAACCCAGCAAGATATTGAAAATTCAAGAAATGAACAGAGTTACCTCTCTTTGACTATTAGATTTGATAAAAACAAACAAAAGATCTTTGCAAGTCTAAAAAAATTTAAATTCTCATTTTCTTATGTTTCAGTCTGTAACTGTAACAAACCCCTTGATCCAGCATAGTCCAGGCGTAGTCTACAGCACATATCGTGCCTGTTCTCCCACAACCAGCGCTGAAATTAATTACAAATTATCAAAGACAGTTCTGTTTAAAAAACATGGATTTAGAAATCCAAATCATCTCTTGAAAATACATTTATTTTCTTGCCTAGTATTACCTTATCTGCAGAATTTGACAAGAAATGTGTTTTTTTGTTAAATGAAATAACAAATTATTGAAACTTTCAACAAGAAGATAATAGTCATCAACATTACTCCCAAGAACAAGGGCAATAACTCTGGTAAACTTAATTGTGGGAATCTGATTTTGAAATTCCATTAAGGGTATTGATATCCTGAAGGCACACACATTAAAAATAAACCCTCTTTCTGGTTACATTGGCCATAACCTTCAACGGCGATCACCACTCTAGTGCGTCACGTTCAAGAGTTTGACGTCATTAAACAATGGTTTAACGTGACCAAATTCTTTTATGACGTCACACTGTTGAAGAGCTCTTCCAAGCTGACTCTCAACATGAAGTTGAACCATTTTGACGTTATTAGAAAGATGTCATCACATAATAAATAGAATATCTGTCAATTCTTGAAAAATATCATGTTTATCTCATCTTGTGAGGCAGGAATGATTTTTTCTACCTGACTCGATGAGATGAACATAATATTGGTGAGGGAAAAAAAAATATTGTTGAGACAATACCCTCTCTCTGGTCTGATATATCAGTGTTTTTGATCAGGACTGGTAACTTTTCAAAACTTTTCTTTATTTTTCCCTAAGGAATTGACCAATTAATTTTCAGGACAGGCTAAGTTTCCAATCTATTTCATTCACTGCTGATATAGCTGTACCTGCAGTGTATCACAAGGGGGATCTTCAGCAGACGTCGTTCCTCTCTCATCTTGCCCACCATGTTGTAAATCTCCTTACTGTTCCGGGGGATCCCGTGGTCTGGCCACCCCGTGTAGTGGAATTGTTTCACCCGGTGGATCTGGTCTCCGCACTTCGCGCATATCCTTCTCTCCAGGAAATCAGGAAATATTTCTTCCTTTGATTCCTGGAAACATTGAATTGACAAAATTTTGGTTTGAAAATTTCCAATATTCAATTTACAGACAGAGGTCTTGAGGTGAAGGGAGTTGAGCTAAGGGGGTTGTTTTCAGGTTGTTTGAACCCCAACACACAACACCTGACCTCCCCCGATACCCCGGGCCCTCTTGAAATTTTTTCGAATGAATTCTTATTATTTGTTTAACATGATAAACACCTTCTCTTAAAAGAATATTCATACCCTCTCTATTCGTCTTCCTGTCACTGAACTATTAGAAGAACTTTATTCAGTATAAAGGCCACAAACCCATGTACATTGTATAGGGGTGAAACGGTAATCTTTAGCATTGGTTTGGTTAATATTTCGTACAGGACCCGCGATTCGGTCAAATAAACAAGTTGCGAGACTACATTCAAACATTATTTTTTACATGCGGAAAATCATGAAGTTTTTCAAACCGTTTTGTTTAAAGAGAACTAAAGATCATGCATTATTAATCCGAACCATCATGGCTCGAAAATGACGATTTGTATCTTTCTTGCTTCGAAATCTAGATATACAATTAAAGTAGTGAACAGTGTTCTCTGATATAATTTGCATACAAATGTAAACGAGAGAGATGCATTATTTTTACATTCAATATTAAGCACAATTTATATATAAAAGCATGAAATGTAATCCATCTTCCAAAACATATTAATAGAGGGACAAAATCTTAACTCTCTAGGGATATTATTCCTTCAGATACTACTACTTATCAATATCATGATGCAATTCCTTTTATTGAGAATTTGGCTTCAGTCATAATCAAAAGTTATCAAGTTTTATATTTTTCTTACCAGAGTAACTTCAATATCTCCAAATGTTTTGGTCTCCCCTTCCTCTGCCCAGTACCGCTGACATTTGTTCTGAAATCATAAATTTTTTAAATCATAAATAAATATAAAATTATGTTTGAACAAAATAGATGCAAAGCTTAGGAATATTTTGTTTGCCTAATTGGACAAAAAGAGAGCATGTATATTTGACGGAGCCAATTTCAAACAAACATTACATATACAATAATTGACATAAATACTATATTTTATCTTTACTATATGTTATCAAACATTATCAACTCATAGCTGTCATCCTGATTGCAATAGATGTTATATATAAAGTTTACAAAATTATGTTTGACTCAAATGATACTTTCCTGCAAAATCTTTACTTCTCGATCAAATGACACTATTGATTAAGTTTGGAATATGTGACCTCCCACAACTCACAGAGTGGCTCTTTCACGTGAGGTGAGGTTATCTGTAGATTAACGCCGCTTTCAAGAGTATGTCACTTTTATCACGTCTGTTAGTATTATTACAGGGGAAAAGCCGGCAACACAAGTGTGGTTATGTATTGCGTCAAAACCTGTGTGCATCGGCTGGAACTAGCAAACCATGGGTGATACTGTGCTGAAATTCAGTGTAACATTGGACCCAAACCTTACTGAAGAATATAGTCCTCTACTGCAGACAAAGTTGGAGCCCCTGGCTGGATTCTAACCTAGGACCCCTTGATACTAAGGTGAGAGCCCTAAAAACTGCAATATAATGCCCCCCTCTTTCATGTGTTTCTGATGTTACCTGTCCAAGCTCTGAAGAACACCTACCCGTCCATTCTCCTCCTCCTTACAGACCATGAAGACGATCTCCACCTTCTGTTCCCACAACATGCGCCAGAAGTCGTTGACGGTGTGAGGAAGTGGGCCCTGGGATGCAATATAATTCTTCTCTCCATTTGTGTCCTACAGTAATATAGCACAGATAAGAGACAGCCATTAATTAATAGAGTTGAATACAACCATCTATCAAGCCTTAAAGAAATAAAGTCATATAGTCTTAGTCAGGAATCATCAGCTTTTATCATAAAAAATTCACCTGATGAATTTACCAGGCAGAAGATAAATATTTATTATTTTCTGTATATCATTGTTTTTCTGGAAGAAAATTTTTAAAAATTTATTTTCAATATGTGAATCTAGATGGTATGAAGAATAATTAATGATGGTGAATTCTGCTTAGAATAATCGTCACAACATGTTCAGTGAAAAATATCAAAATTCAGAAAAATCACTATTTACCAAAATATAACTGGCGTTGATATAGTCAGTTCCGTCTTCTCCGTTCTTTAGTTTTAATACAACTCGCTGTGTATCATCTGGGGAAAACAAATAATATATCATCTTATATATAGATATGAACTAGATTAGCGTTTGCGGGATACCGCAAAAGCAGAGCAGCCCCTGAACTTGGGGTTTTGCCTTACCTTGTTCCGCCTTTTACAGGCCTCACCAAATTGGGAATTTCGTGACCTTGACCTTTGACACTCAAGGTCACATAATCAATGAACACATTTCATTGAGTATAACATTATTGTAATGAAATAAAGTGTTAAAAATTAAATTAATCCATTTTCTCCATATATGTTGACCTTGCTGTGACCTTGACCTTCGACAGTTCGTACCCAAAACTTTTTGAAAATTTTGTACTTCTCAAGAGATAATATATACAAAATCTAAACTTCATAGCACAAAAACTTTTCAAGTTATTGTGTTTACAAGGAATTGCAATAACTCATATCCCATGACCTTGACCTTTGATCTTCAAGGTCACACAATAATTGAACACTTTTTATCGAGTATAACAATCATGTATTGATTAAAAGTGATCATAGTTAAAATTAAGCATTTTCGCTAAACCAGGCTTAAGTCATGACCTTGCTGTGACCTTGCGTTGACGGATTGTAGTCAAAACCTTTTCAAAAATTTTTACTTTTCCAAGGATGATATATACCAAGTTAGAGCTTCATAGCACAAAAACTTTTCAAGTTACCGTGTTTACAAAGAATTTTGCGGTGATTTTATAACTCGTGACCTTGACCTTTGAACTTGAAAGTGAATATGTCATAATGATTCCCTGGAAGTATTAACATTTAGATATGTTCATGAGTTCTGAAAAGCTAAATGGGATAAAGTTATACCCAAATTTAGTGCATTTTGTAATAACTCATATCTCATGACCTTGACCTTTGACCTTCAAGGTCACACAATCATTGAACAGTTTTTATTGAGTATTACAATCATGTATTGATTAAAAGTGTTCAAAGTTAAAATAAAGCATTTTCGCTAAAACATGCTTACGTCATGACCTTGCTGTGACCTTGACCTTTGACGGATTGTAGCCAAAACCTTTTCAAAATTTTTTACTTTTCCAAGGATGATATATACCAAGTAAGAGCTTCATAGCACAAAAACTTTTCAAGTTATCGCGTTTACAAGGAATTCTTAGAGTGAATACGTATCTCGTGACCTTGACCTTTGACCTTGAAAATGAACGTGTCAAAATCGTTCCCCCGAGGTATGAGTAGTAAGGTATGAATTAGAGTTCTGGAAAGCTTAGTGAAAAAAAGTTATAGCTAGTAGTATGCGTGCGGCGGCGGCCGCAGCGGCGGTGGCGGCGATGGAAACTTCACAAAAACTGATAGCAGCCCCGTCCTTAGACGGGGCTGCTAATTACCAGAGGATATGTGTCATATGACTTTCATGAATGAATTTTTGTATTGCCAGAGCAATGGGTATTCACAATATGCAAAGTTTCGTTAAATCATATGACACAGTTCGGAGGGTGTTAATTTCTTTATTTCTGAATCTATTCAATTTTATTCTCTTAGAGATATCCAGAAACAGGCTCCATCCCTTGTGACGGCTTGCTATAGTGATGTCACAAACAATGGTTTTATCATGTCACAGGCGAAAAATTATTGAAACTTGTGTACAATAGTTACTTGGCAAAAAAAATATGTGCACATGTGCTCATATTGAAAATATGTCACTACTTATTTTCAACTTTCAAGAAGGGTAATAAATAAGTATTTTATATCAATATGCTCCTACAAATGAACTACATTTATAACTGGGTACATTATCATAATTACTTCTTTCATATTCAATCAAATTACGCTTTGAAGTCCATCAAATGTACCCATAATATATTCAACACGATGAGAAATTCTGAAAATTCTTCAAAATTTATAAGATAACCTTTCTGTGGATAGACATTTCCTTTCTGATAAATTCATAATTGATGGAAATGATTTTATCCTTTGCATGAAGATTACTATCATATTACATTTTACTTCTCTCATATATTTGTGAAAAATATTTCAAATATCATTTATAAAATATTAATAAAAGTAATGTAAACTTGATCTTTATGTTAACTTACATGGAATAATATCTTTGTATCTGTTCTTCTTGATGTTGCATTCTTTCTTCCCCTCTTCTGCTGGAAATTTGTTTTCAGTTTTGTTTTCAAGTTGAATTTCTCGAAGTTCCTGTAAAAATAATACAAATCAATAATACAAGTTACAGAAATACTTCCTTTTAACAACTAACAATGGGTCTCTGAAATTAATTTGGTAATGACGTTGAAATTGATAATTTGTAAATAAAAAAACAACCTATGAGGTTATTTTCATTATTGATAAATTTTGTTTTGTAGACACGTCATTATGTAATACATGTAAATGTAAATGTAAATTTTTTGAATTTCAAAAAAAGTTCACATTGCTGCTAACAGAAACAACTTTTTTGTTCATCATGGGATCAAAGGGACATTATTCTAATAGTAACTTCACATTGTGAATTCATTGTCAAGTCATGTAACTTGTTATGGACAAAAAAAGCATTCCCTTAAGAAATTTGGTATCAACTATGCAGTATGTTTAAACTGCTAAAATCTATATGAATTTAGGTCAACAGTTTTTATATTAGGTCAAAATGTTGATCTACAGACCCGTGCCAGTTATATTCGGACAGTGACGTTTTTTCCACAGCCTTGTATGTAGCAAACATAATTTTCATGAAAAAAGTTCCTGTTGATTTAAATCAAAACTAGAAAGTGTTTTTACCCGTAAAAACAGATGTCTCCCCCTTCCTCAAATGCTCCAAACCTCTAAACAATACTATCATAAAGCACCATTAATGTTCTCTGTATAATTCAACTTGAATAAATAACCTATCAACTCCACAAATGTAGCAAACAAAATATTCAAAATTGCATGGAAATATACAAAATAATTTGTTTTAAATCTCAAACCTCCAAAAGGCACATCTACATGGTATGGAGAGACAATATACCAAGTTTGGTGATGATCGGTCACATAGTTTTAGAGATCTGCTCCGGAAACGAACACTACCCTTGAAAAAGACTAAGTCCAAATTGTAACCATGGAAATAAAAAAAAATTAAATTTTAAAAAATCTATAACCTCCAAAAGGCACATCTACATGATATGGAGAGACAGTATACCAAGTTTGGTGATGATCGGTCACATAGTTTTAGAGATCTGCTCCGGAAACAAACACTACCCTTGAAAAAGACTAAGTCCAAATAGTTGACATGGCAATAAAAAAAAATTAAATTTTAAGAAATCTATAACCTCCAAAAGGCACATCTACATGATATGGAGAGACAGTATATCAAGTTTGGTGATGATCGGTCACATAGTTTTAGAGATATGCTCCGGAAACTAAATGGGAACGCCGACGCCGACGCCAACGCCGACGGGAACTCAGCTAAAACCAATATGTCTCCCGACCCTTCGGGGGGAGACATAATTGGCAGGTTGAATTGAAATCATCTCAGCTTGAAGGTTATAATTTATATTTTATTATCCTATTTATACTTATAAATGTACAAAATAAGGACACCTGTCCCATAGATCACCATTCTAAATTTGTTCACAAATATGTACAGAATTTGATTAAATTATTGTTGTTCCTTATATAATTGATTGAAAATTAAACATATATTATAAAGCTGTAGCTGAGATGATTCGTTACAAATGTGCAAAATATGAACAAAAATATGACGAAAATTAAATGCGCGTAAAAGTTATTTTTGCTAAACTTATTTAACATGCAAGTCTATGGAAAAAACGTCACTGTCCGAATATGACTGGCAAGGGTCTGTAACATTGACAAATAAGGTATTAGGCCGTCTCGCTGAACTTCTTACTTATTAGTTTAAAAAAATGCTTAGTAACTGCGTTAGTCAAAACACTGTTATTGAGTACAGGATATACGCTAAGTTTTATCAGGCCCTACAATTATTGTGGATAGATAAAGATGTTTGCGACATCAAACTTGATTGATCAATTCGTTTCCAAATTTGCGCACAAAAGGTCACCAGGATGAACCCTCGTACAGGTCATTGTTAGATCAAAATTATTATCAAACAAGGAACTGTTGAGAACACTATCAATTGTATGATAAATCTATCTATCAATTTTTCAAGAGTCATTTATCAATCTCGGAAAGCCCTGATACAGCATGTTAATGCTGTGCTGATTATTTTTATCCATGATATGAAAGTTGTGTATATTCTATTTATATACATTTTATATAATTGTTAATGGTCAGGTGTCATGTTAAGATAGAGTGTACCTTGCAACTTTCAAAGAAATTAGAACATTATACATCTGAACCATCTGAAAAAGGACCAATAACGGTGACATAATGTCTTGAAAAGCTCAGGAGCACTGATTCCAAAAGAGTCGAAAAACTAACGAAAAAATAATGTCAGCCATTTCATTAAAGTTACCTATACACAAGTCACATGACTCTAGGAATTGAGAAATATAGTTATGGAGATAAAATAGGAAAAAGTCTAAAAACAAGACATAATAGAATTTTGTAAATTAACAAAACCTTACTGGTCCTTAACTTTGTTTGCTCAGTAAAGTTAGATTTCATTTATTATGAGTCTCTGATACATCTGAACTGAATGCAGCATGAAATAGGAATACTGTCGTAAGGCGTAAGGAAAGCCTGCCTTTGGATTTATTTTGAAAATTTCTCATAAAACGAACCATCCTGCTACATCAGCGTATATGTCTCCGCTAATGCTACAACCTATCCCCTGATATCCTCCTATAGTCTTCTGTCACGAAAGTGGGTTTGTTTAAAGCTTTGGCACTTTTGCAGAGGCTCGAATTTGACGTTGAATTAAGTATTTTATTGTTGATTAAAACATGTAAATATGATATCAAACGAAAAAAAAATGTCTACCGAGTGATGTATTTCTTTTCTCAATAGCTAAATGTAATCACAAACTGCATGCAAGTATGATGATCGGGCCACAAGTGGAACACCCCCTTTTCAAATGTTCTGCATCCACCACAGAGGTTGAATAAAAGTATAAAAGGTTGAAAGTTCTTGCTCGTAAATAACAGGGATATTTTGGCTGGACTACCTTAGTTGAAGTATAACATAAATTCAGTTGTACCGACATAACTTGTGTTACAAGGAAACATACATACAGGAAGGTTTAAACTACATTGATTGTGATCAGAATATTAAGGAATTAAATGCAAAGACACAATTAATACATACAAATTTACATGAATGTTACAACTTCAACTTAATGTCACGTCCATTAATCTTATTAACCCTTAGAATATGCAGAAAATGTAAATGGTAAATGAATCGTTACATAAAGGCACAATAGGATTTTACAATGAATATCATGTCAACAAAAGATAACCAGAATCTCTTTAAACTACAGAGTTCACAAGTTAGAGGGTTAATGATAGACAAACCCATAGAAACACTGTAATATCAAGCTGCATAACTAAACCTATATCTAGCTTCCTTCTCGGGTTTCATTGTGGTAAAAAATGTGGCGACAACAATATACATATAAAGGAGCCTGAAACGTAGCCTGCCGGAGAGTGGTATACTGCAGATTTTAATGGTGCAATTGAAGAAAATCCTAAATGAATACAAGCCTTGGCCAAAAGTACCATAATTTCTTCATTAATTCTACATCTTTAATAATTCAACCACATTAGATTTTAGTGAAGTCACAAATTGCAATCACTTCTAAAATTTCAAAGAGTGCCAAAAAGTTGATTATCCTATGATTCAACTTAAACTTAAAATCATTGTTTAATATGCACAAAATTTACAAAGCTTATTAAGCTCTACTGTAATAATAAAAATATCTTCATAATGACGAAGACATTTAAACTATTATATGGTTATGTATCTATAAAACTATGCATTTGAATTACAATGTTCTTGATATTATCTAACTTTTTAACCGTAGTGCCGAATGAGCGATTGAAAGTGAAATATAGTTCAACCATAGTCATTTTCTGAAAATATTTTGAAAATTAGAGGGTTATTTTGATATGAGATATGACATTGAGATAATGTGACAAAACATTTGGTTAATTCCAAGAAAAATATAATTAATGAGAATAGTGAATATTATAAGATAACCAGGTTTCGGACAGGCTTGCTTGTCTTATTTCATCCAATGGCAATAATAGGTCTATTTGGCAATAACTGCAAATGTGCAATAGCATGCTAAGGGTTAAACTCAAGATGTACACTGAAAAATAGTTAAACCATAGACATTTTCTGGAAATATTTTGAAAATGTGAGGGTTGAATTAATAGAGAAATTACAGTAACCTGGTACCAGTCAGGCTAGGGTCTTATTTCATATCCTTGCAGTGACCACTCTTTTTGGCAATAGCATGCTAAGGGTTAAACCGAAGATGCACACTGAAAAATAGTTCCACCATAGACATTTTCTGAAAATATTTTGAAAATGTGAGGGTTGAATTAATAGAGAAATTAGTTACCAGTAACCAGTCAGGTTAGGGTCTTATTTCATATCCTTGCAGTAACCGCTCTATTTGGCAATAGCATGCTAAGGGTTAAACCCAAAATGTACACTGAAAAATAGTTCAACCATAGACAATTTCTGAAAATATTTTGAAAATGTGAGGGTTGAATTAATAGAGATATATTATTACATTAACCAGGTACCAAACAGGGTGACGGATCATATTTCATATCCTTGCAGTAACCACTCTATTTTGGCAATAGCATGCTAAGAGTTAAACCTGAGATGCACACTGAAAGTAGACAAGTAAAAACTGCCTTAATTCAAATGCAAAGTCCATGTCTTCCTCCCTGTGCTAATATTTTGGTGACACAAAGGAAAGGTTAGACATTCAAACATAAGACTCGAAGCATGATCAACTAAGGCTTGACGTCAAGCAAAAACAGAGGTGTGTTGTGAATTCTAAAACCTGTATACAAATCTGCAGCCTAAACAGTAAACATGTCCGACTGTAACAACAGCCCCGTAAACAAAATGGAGGATATGATACAATAAATTTACATATTGTGGATAAATCTATTTCTAGATATCTGTGAAAGAAATATTTCAAATGTGAATGCTTTTGCATGTGTAATATAATTTATAATTGTTAAAAGATTTTTAACAAGAAATTCTGGATATGGCTTTTAGTGTTGGATTCAAACATGATTCAGGGTGTTCAAAATTTCAATCTCCACTCCATTTTAATTCTTAAAATTTGCCTATTAAAATAGATAAACCTTAAAGGAGAACCCCTTTCTTTTCAACTGTAGACCCTACTACCCCCTCCCCTTTCAAAACTCCTGGTTTTGCAAAAATCTTATTGTGAACCATTTATGCATTAAAGAGACTTTCAAATTTTAGGTTTAGAATTATAAGCAGAATTTTCTTGTTTGCAAAATTGTGAAATGTTTTAAAACAAATCTTCTCCAAAACTTACAGGAAAAGCAATTCAAAGCTTGATTTGATTCTAATCTATGATAACAGAAAATTTCTAGAGTAGCGTAAAAATCCTGAAAACAAGATGAAGGATATTATGATTATTATCTAAATGATGAAATCTTTCACTGATAAATCAAGAATTCTCTGAACAATAGGCTGGTTGAGGTTAATTTACTTTGTGTTATCAGCTGTCTTTACATGGTTCTCTTAGATCAACATTGGTTTGTTTCAATTTCCCTAATAAAATTCAATTGTTGGCAAGCAGGAAAACGGAGCAACAAATTATACGGATGTAATGATCAAAATATTGTTATGAAAATAATAAATAATCCTCTTGAAAATGCCAAACAGGAGACACCAATTAAGTTAGATTAATATGTTTTTCCTTCCGTATTAATTGGTAGAGACTTTGTATTCATGCTTAACTGATATGAACCTTTATCTAACGAATGCATACACAATTTCAGAAACAAATAACATTTTAATTATCCTGTATGACCCTAATTAATGGTAGGATGGAAAGGACATATTAATCTACGGGACACTGGGAAGCAATTTATTTTTTAACACTTAAAGGGGCAGAAGCCGTTCTTTTTAAATATTTCATTGATAATTCAAAGTTAATGCTAATAATATTATTTTGACAGTGTCTAACATCTCATTACACAAGCCAATTATCCATAGTTAGAGGACAAAGTATGAAGATTCACATAAAATCAATTGGCGGCCATTTTGTGTGAACACCTTTAATTCATTTTGTGTAAGAAAAAGGAATCGCAGGACGTTTATACGTTATATATTTTAATGATTACTGCTTCATTCAGTTTAAATACCTTGTCTTTCAGTTGGAACCATTAATTTTCATTTTCTTGACATCAGCTTATATTCCCCCTAAAAACATGCTACTGCCCCTTTAAAGAGCCACTCCATAAGTTATTGAGGGGTCATGTTTGCAAACAGCGTCATCTGATCAAGAAGTAGTGGTGTAACGATATGGCAGGGTCATGATTGTGATACGGTCCCCGGTACACAATTATGTATACCATACACAATGATCTTTTCATAAAATTTTTGGATCAATTAATTTCGTGCAACAATTTAACTTTACCTTGTTTGATGTAATTGTAATATCAAACTTCCAAGTATTAGGGGAGGTTCTTGTGTGCATAGAAAATATCTCTTTAATCTCTATAACAGTTTTTCAGCATCTACATTGATTCATTACCGTAATATGTTACATATGCATATTTATGCATCATCCAAAAGATACAATATATTGTGGACCAATTATCGCGATACGACACTGTATCATCGTATTGTTTCACCTCTATCAAGAAGTATCGATTATCACAGAAATTTCATTTCAAAGCTTATCAATGTTGTATAGTGACAATATGATAGTATGTAGTTGAGATAATGATAGTAAACTGCGGACGATGACACGTGTCAATCAGAAAAATAAAAAAAAATTGAAACTTATCTAAAGCATTCAGAATGATAGTTATAGATTGATAATATTTGATAGGTTATATAATAAGATTTCATGTCAATTTGGTACATAATCTTGACTTTCGCGAATATGATTTTATCATTGTCATTGGAATGAATATGTGAGATATTTTGAATCTATATTGTGACTTATGCCATTTTTCTTTCGATTAAAAGAAAAACAGTATGTTCTTTAACTCGTGAAGCATCATATGAATGTCAATAAAGTAATAATGTTTCTATATTTTAAAAAATCAATTATGAAAATTGTTTAAGAAATTCACTATCACTCTAAAGAAGCAATCATCATAAAATCAAATTGAATAGAAGAGATATTAACAATTTTTAGTACAAAAAACGATTCATGTTTCATAATTAAACTGTTATACACCATCTAATGTGTATAGTAGCTTTGATAATTCATTATTGTTGATTGTTTAAATTCAAAAAATGTAAATTGAACATTGTCATTGATTATTACTTTTTTAAAAGATCACATGTATAAATAAACTGAGATAGTTCAAAATCCTTAACAATTTGAGTTAGCAAATTTTATAAATGTCAACACCTTATCAAAACAATATTTAATAACTATAATAATATAAATATAACTAATAACTATAATACTGGATTAAATTCATTTTTCAAGCTCATTGAAACTCTTTGAATTAATGAAATATCAATGTCTTATTACAAAAATATTTTTGTATATAACTTAATTGACAGATCAAATTCACAACATTATGCAAAAATCAACCGTTTTTTTATGAATATATCTAATTTCAATGACATATCATATCCATAAACTACATCATGACTAAGTCCATTCATATGACCAAGAAACATTCCAGCAATGTTAATTACACTAGATAATCTCTCGACCCAGCAATGTTAATTACTCTAGATAATCTCCCGACCCAGGTAAGTCTACAGGGAGATAATCTGTCATTCCCATGGTATTTTCTTCTCCAGGTAAACATTTACCTGGCTCGTAGATTTCTACATGATCGATTGGTTTCCTGATCAAATATGTAGGAACATGGGACCACACTACACTAAGCAAACGAGCTTTCTTGTCAGCTTGTGTATGTCAGTGGCAGATCCTAGTGCAGTTCAGGGGATTCAGAAAGTTACAAGAATACTGAAAGTGACATAAAGGGAATCAACAACCTAGCTTGTGAAACCTAATTGGCCATCGTTAATGAGAGCATTCAGACGGGTTAGTAGGGCCCATGAAATAAACTTGGTACTGGCTGTCAACAGTTTGTAACCAAACAAGTTCCTCCCTACCGAGCATTTTCGACTCTTTCGGGGCCCTGCTAATAAAACACTGGAAGTTAAAAATTCGGGTTGCAGACCCCCTTTAACCTATATTGAAATTACTCTTGTTAAAAAGAGTGAATCAATCAACGAACCCTTACCTGAAAATATTTCATCTTGGTATTTCAATATTAACCAGTTACCTTGATAGCATTTAACACAAGGCTTAAGAGTAAAGATTATCAAGATACATTCTACAATAAACGTGCTAAATACTTGTTTCTGGTGGACTATGCGTTTAACTTTAAATCAAATTTAGAGCTATGATAATTTTATAATATATATCAGATTTTCAAACACAGTATGTTTACCTCTTAGTTATGAATCAATTTTCAGTTATATTTGAAAACAATAGTTTTAAATTCAAGCTTTGTAAGTTGGAGGAATTTAAATGCTTGATCTTATCTTAACTTAAATTGACAAATAAAAACTCAATCATTCCCTAAGGAAAAAAGTCAAAGAAAACAGAGAGACAAACACTTAAATGAAATGCTCATATTTAAAAAAAGAAGATAGTTTTCAATCAAAAGTCTCTCCATAATCTTAAGCCTTAAACGGTGAACAGTAAAATACTTATGAAAAGAAATTTGTTATATTACTTCTGCTCTACAAAAGAAAATAGTAATAGCCTCTGTCCTTCTTGTTAGACCTATAGTTAGGAACCTTTTCAGCCTGAAAGAATTCTAAGCATTAAAGTGAATACTGTGATCCTACCCAAGTAGGTATATGGTATGTAAGTGAGATGTTATTCATGACTGCACAAACTGTCGGGACGATGTCATTGAATTGTAATCAGATCGCACATACCCATTACCTAACACAACATTGTGATAAATAGGTCAACACGACCTGTACTTATCTTAGACTGGTACAACACGGCAACTTTTCTTAAAGTGACAAAACAAACCAAGTACTTTTCTTGAAGTGACAGTACAACCTAAGTAGAAGGTACTTTTCTTAAAGTGACAAACAAAGTACTTTTCTTGAAGTGACGGTACAAGCTAAGTAGTAATACTTTTCTTAAAGTGCGAACAAAGTACTTTTCTTGAAGTGACAGTACAAGCTAAGTAGAAGGTACTTTTCTTAAAGTGACAAACAAAGTACTTTTCTTGAAGTGACGGTACAAGCTAAGTTGTATGTACTTTACTTTAAAAGTGACAGTATCACCTAAGTAGTAAGTACTTTTCTTAAAGTGACAAACAAAGTACTTTTCTTGAAGTGACGGTACAAGCTAAGTTGTATGTACTTTTCTTGAAGTGACAGTATCACCTAAGTAGTAAGTACTTTTCTTAAAGTGACAAACAAAGTACTTTTCTTGAAGTGACAGTACAACCTAAGAAGAATGTACTTTACTTAAAGTGACAATATAACCTATTGTGAAAGTACATTTCTCAAAGTGACAGTACAACCTAAGTAGTAAGTACTTTTCTTAAAGTGACAGTACAACCTAAGTAGTAAGTACTTTTCTTAAAGTGACAAACAAAGTACTTTTCTTGAAGTGACAGTACAAGCTAAGTAGAAGGTACTTTTCTTAAAGTGACAAACAAAGTACTTTTCTTGAAGTGACAGTACAACCGTAGAAGAATGTACTTTACTTTAAAAGTGACAGTATCACCTAAGTAGTAAGTACTTTTCTTGAAGTGACAGTACAACCTAAGTAGTAAGTACTTTTCTTAAAGTGACAGTACAACCTAAGTAGTAAGTACTTTTCTTAAAGTGACAGTACAACCTAAGTAGTAAGTACTTTTCTTAAAGTGACAGTACAACCTAAGTAGTAAGTATATTTCTTAAAGTGACAGTACAACCTAAGTTGGAAGTACTTTTCTTAAAGTGACAGTACAACCTAAGTAGTAAGTACTTTTCTTAAAGTGACAGTACAACCTAAGTTGGAAGTACTTTTCTTAAAGTGACAGTACAACCTAAGTAGTAAGTACTTTTCTTAAAGTGACAGTACAACCTAAGTAGTAAGTACTTTTCTTAAAGTGACAGTACAACCTAAGTTGGAAGTACTTTTCTTAAAGTGACAGTACAACCTAAGTAGTAAGTACTTTTCTTAAAGTGACAGTACAACCTAAGTAGTAAGTATATCTTTCTTAAAGTGACAGTACAACCTAAATAGAAAGTACATTTCTTGTAGTGACAGTACAACCTAAGTAGTATGTACTTTACTTTAAAAGTGACAGTATCACCTAAGTAGTAAGTACTTTTCTTGAAGTGACAGTACAACCTAAGTTTGAAGTACCTTTCTAAAGTGACAGTACAACCTAAGCAGAAGGTACTTTTCTTAAAGTGACAAACAAAGTACTTTTCTTGAAGTGACAGTACAACCTAAGTAGAAGGTACTTTTCTTAAAGTGACAAACAAAGTACTTTTCTTGAAGTGACAGTACAACCTAAGTAGAAGGTACTTTTCTTAAAGTGACAAACAAAGTACTTTTCTTGAAGTGACAGTACAACCTAAGTAGAAGGTAGTTTTCTTGAAGTGACAAACAAAGTACTTTTCTTGAAGTGACAGTACAACCTAAGTAGAAGGTAGTTTTCTTAAAGTGACAGTATCACCTAAGTAGTATGTACTTTACTTTAAAAGTGACAGTATCACCTAAGTAGTATGTACTTTCATACTGAATCTAAATTTTTATATTTCAAGGTTCTAGAGGTGCCTATTTTCATCACCAAAACATCATGGACAGAAAAGATATTTTTATTTGATGTTCTTGATGAATGTTTAACCTGTCTGTGTACCTGTGAGGGGGGTCAAAGGTCAAAGATTAATGAGGCTATCATGCAATCACTCACTCAATATAATTATTATAGGAATTCATAGGTTACACATTTGACACCAAAATTATTGACCTATTTACTGAGTGTATAGCTAGTTAAAAGTCATAGTCCATTTAGCATACTTTTTTCAGCGTTATAGAAATATCAATTACACATTAAAGGGGCAGTAGCACTTTTGTAGAGGGAATATAAGGTGATGTTAGGAAAATAAAAATAAATGGTTCCAATTGAAAGACCATATATTCAAACTAGATGAAGCGATAATAAATCAAATATATAATGTAAATTCAGCCATGCGTTTTCCTTTCTTACACAAACTGAATAAAAGGTGTTCACACAAAAATGGCCACCATTTGACTTTATGTGCATCTTCATAATTTGTTCTCTGACTAAGGATGATTGGTTGGTTTAATGGGTTTTTTGCAATATAAAAATAATACTTTTAGCATTAACATACAATAATCAGTCAAAATTTGAAAATATAAAATATTAAAAAAATGTGTCACTGCCCCTTTAAGAATTGAAAAATAACATATAACATATAAAGTCTGACTTATACAATACACATTTTTAGCCTTTGTACATTGATACCAAAAACCTGTTTTTTTCGTGCTGACAACTTACTTGAGTCTATGAAAAGAACATTTCTAATATCTATTGATAGAGTAACAACATTAGTTGGCTTAATAATCAAGCTTATTGTAACCCCTTTGCTCTAAGTAATCAATCCAGTGGCAAGCACTTTAGATGTTATCAAAGTTTTAGACTAGAGCTATACATGAATAATTCACAATGAGGAAGTTGATAAAAGGTTAAAGTAGATGGCATTAGGACTTGTCCTGACACTAACATCATGATATAAGTGGTTAGGGTTGATACTGGATTTATTTCTTATTCCTGATTCAAGAACAGGACATATGAACTGTAGTTCCTGAGGACGTCCTTTGGCCACGCTCGTGTCCTCAAACTTAGTCAAATTCATTGTAGATCCTTCAGCAAGGCTCTTGTTCTCCAACTTAAGTCAAATTCAACGTAGATCAGAAGGGGAGTTTTTAACCCCTAAACCACGTCCCTGTTTAAAGGATGGTTTTGAAGATGAATATAATTATCTACTGATAACAAAAACAAAAATAAATGTTACTAATCGCAAGAAAAAATGTTTTAACCAAAGGAAAGTCAAAAAATGAAATGTTCAATTGCAATAAATGAATATCTTTTTTTCCTCAAATGAATAAAAGGTGTTCACACAAAAATGGCTACCAGTGATTTTTGTTTGATACATGTCCATTTCTTCTAGGCTATTGATAATCAGGTTGAGTAATGTGATGTCTGACCATCTGAATATAACATTTTTGGAATAAAATAATGTTTATTTGGGGAATTTGAAATATTTCTTTTACTTAATGTTCTACTGCCTCTTTATCACAACGGCTTGAGGGCAAGATTCATCATCATTAGTATCATTACATAGAAAATTCAAAATATGTCCGTTTTTGCACCTTCACGGTAATTGAATGAAAATGAGTAAGATACATTAGAACTCAAAAAAATAATATTAAATGGAACAGATCAAAATGTTCGTATTTTCTCAATATTCTAAATCTACAGACCTGTGCCAGTTATATTCGTACAGTGACATTTTTTTCCACTTGAGTGTTATTTAGTGTAGCATTAAATGATTTTCATGCATTTATTTCATAATATCTGTTGATATTTCATCTATCATCTTAGCAATGACAGCAATTTAATCAAATTATGTAGATATTTGTCAACAAGTTCATATGGTGCGCTATTGGACAGACGTTTCCAATTTTGGTACATACATCGATAAATCTGGCGCAAATTTAATAAAATTTCATCAGATGCTAAGACCGTAATTATGAACTTCAAGCTTAGATCATTTCAAATCAACCTGAAATTTTTACAATGATCCAACATAAACTTTTTTATGAACATTATTTAATGCTTTACTAATTTAACATGCAAGTCTATGTAAAACAATAATGTCACGGTACGAATATAACTGGCACGGATCTGTAGCTATACAATTTGCTAGAATAACATTTCAAGAACCATTGTACCAGTAGAACTGTATGTACAATGAATTGTCAACACAGTGTAATAATATTGTTACAGTATCAGTTACTATAGGAATCAGGAAGTTTTATATATTCTTGTAATCAGATACGCTTGCTATCAAACAATGTGGAGAAGACAAGAAAATATTTTCTAAAACTTTCCACAGCAAAATATGTTTAAATGAAAGTTTAAAATGTAGTGTGTGGTTGATATTTTTTTACATTTTTACATAATGTACAAGAAAGATATTTTACACATGACAAGACAGCTAGAAAATGAATTAAAGGTGTTTACACAAAATGGCTGCCAATGGTAAGTGAATCTTCATACTTTGTCCTCTGACTATGGATGATTGGCTCATATATTGAGATTTTTGACACCGTCAAAATAATAAATTTAGCATTGACTTACAATTTTCAGCGAAATATTTGAAATATAAAATTATGAATAAATGTGCTACTGCCCCTTTAAAACCACTCGTTTGAGATCATATCTTGTTGTTATCATTTAAACTCACTGTTGGAGAAAAGCCCAAGAAGGCATAGTTGCTACATCAAGATGAAAACTGATGATGTCTACTAAAGCAAGTACTATAATCACCAATCAGGTGGAATCTTATTTTTTTATCATTTTAATTCTTTTCTTAAGGTACAATACATAGTCTTGTTCATACATAGTCAGATAAATTCAACATAACATAACATAACATTTGCAAGGGTGGCATAATTGGTTCACATGGTATATATTTTTATCCATCTACCCCCGGTATACCAAATTAAAAGTCACCATATTAAGTGTTGTCAGATTAGCATAGTTGGTTTATATTGTATACATTTCATTTCGTATAAAGCAGAAACAATAAGTAATTCATGTAAACATCTGTTTACCAAAAGACCAAAATGACATGAATCTTTTATATCTGCATTCGGTGTAGAGTATCTGCTAACATGTGTTGAATTTTTTTGAATTAACATATGCACTCAGTATATTCTGAAAATAACTTTAAAATTTGGCAATTGCGAAAGATATATATACTTACTTTATGCTCATTTGTTTTACTGCCCACCCAAATCTGTCTTTTTGGTGTTATAAAAAAGTTTAAAAATAACTTTTGATTTTTCGCTTGCCCAAACAGATGTACATTGTCATGTCTTGAATTATGTTGTAGACTTGATCAAAAACAGATATGGAAAATACTTTTTTTTTTTTAAAGTACACTAGATCATTTAGCATTAAAATGGTTATTTTCACAATCAGTCACTACTTTAGATTATAGATCAAGTGTGGGGTGCACACCTCCCAAGAGAGTCACAATGTTGTTAATACTGACATTAGTTTTTATTTTACAGGAAAAAAAGGGTAAAGAATCAGTGCAGTGAAATAAGTGTAGGCCTGTAGGCCTGACAGACAGTTATTCACAAGGGCCCACACTTTTCAACATCTTCAGGTCCTTACAGGCGTACAGTTTTTTTAATGATACTGTTCCTTTCTAAGAATACTTGCTGTAAGACATATATCCATGTCAAAGCCCCATAACTACAACTCTAAACTGATAACAGCGTTGTGCTTTCATAACATACTGATATCAAGACTACCGTAATTTCTCTATTAATTCGACATCTCCAATAATTCGACCATATACTATTATTCTGATGTCACAAATTCAAATCACATCTAAAAATTCAACCAACTACCAAAAGTATATGTTCCTGTGATTCAACCACTGCTGAAAATAATGGTTTAATTTGCAAAAATAAAATTAATAATTGCAATGTATAACTTTCTCTTCTGCAGTAATCAATTAATAGTATATTCATTATGATAACTATGGCATTTTTATGTGGTCATCTATGGAAACTATGTTTGTATATAATATAAATTCCTGATATCTATCTAATATTTCAACCATAGTTCCAAATGAGCCACCAAAAGTGAAATTAGTTCAACCATAGACATTTCCTGAAAATCTTTGAAAATTTTAGGGTCGAATTAATAGAGAAATTACGGTATTATTATTTTAGAATAAGTCAAATCAGTACTGATAATGAATGCCGACAGTTTCCGAATTGGGCCCACAGTTTTCCCTATCTGCGAGTTTTTGGATGCTTATTTCAAACACTGAACCAGTGTTGTTCCTTGAGGGGGTCATTTGGACTTTTCTGAGCAGACAGGACCCTTTGCAATTGTAAAAGAATCCTTCTTCTTTAAATTCTAAGGGTAACCTAGCCATAAGGTTCGGCAAATATACCAAGTGCCCCCTCTAGGAACAACACTGCAGAACAGTGTTGGACGGCGAACTGAAATTCATTACACAAGCTTATTTTCCTATAATCTTTGATGCAAAATAATCATTCATCCTATCTCAGGGTACAAACGTTACGCTAACTCCACTAATCTCTACCCAGTGCTCAGAAGCTAGATTCACTCGCGCGGCCCGACTTGGGATAAAAATTAGCCAATCAAATCATTTTCTCATTGAAAATTTTATCTAGAAGGTGGCGAAAAAATGATTTGATTGGCTATATCCCAAGTCAGGCCGTGCAAGCGAATCTAGCTTCTGAGTCCAAGGTACAGATTAGTGGAGTTAGCGTAACGTTCGTGCCCTGAGGATGATAATCATTTCATGATGTTTTCTTATGACACCCACAGGGCACAGGCATCTCCTCAACAAAAGTCCTTGGTCCACTTTAGCTTTATTATCAAATTTAGAACAAAGGGTTGTCATTAACAACTTTTGAAAAAATTCTCCAAGAGAATAATGGATATTATGTTTACAACAACAATGAGATAAGGCACATATAAGGAAACTGACAATTTGATATCAATTTCCTTGAAGACTGGGGCTGATCTTGAATGTTCTGTAGATTTGTTACGCTATGCTTATTCTAAACTTTTGATATGATTTGATTTAATTCACATCATCCTCCACTTTTAGAGTCTTTGTCTGTTAAATCAATACTCCAATGCAACTATTGATTAACTTCAGTAACAGTATGCCTTCTAACTGGTTACCCGTAAAGAGACATTGCGTGTCATATATACCAAACATAACAATGGTGTCATTAGATAAAAAGTATAAATTTACATGAAAATGTTAAATAATAACAATATGAAAGAATGCAGTCATGATTATGATAAACGAACTGGAAAGTGCCAAACATGGTCAAATGTCATTTTGGAAACCTATCTAAAGCAAGTAGAAAAGTGAGAAGTTTATAAGTTGAATGAAACTAGTATCTATGTAAACTCAATGTTTTTAAAACATTTTTTGTGCATTTATTAAACTGTTTTTAGATTATCATTGAAAATCAGTATTTATCATATAATTGTCAATAGGGGATGAAAATTAATCCATTTCTCCATATAAGGCACTTAGTTAATTCCAAGGCTAAATAATGTGTCATGAAAATCATGGCGTGGCTCTCAAAAACAAAATATTTGTGAATGCTTTAACAGATGTACGACGAAGTGATAACTCGCAAATAGACTGAACAGT
Source organism: Steromphala cineraria (assembly GCA_916613615.1). Lineage (NCBI taxonomy): Eukaryota > Metazoa > Mollusca > Gastropoda > Trochida > Trochidae > Steromphala > Steromphala cineraria. The sequence goes on from OU744726.1 coordinate 40,651,343, forward strand.
AAACTACTACATTATGAATAAATCATATAAAGACACATTCATTGATACAAGCCCCTAACTGTTTAACTGCACTATTATCATATTGGATTTTAGGTCAAGCGTTGTAATGTGTAACGGAGGAAAGATTACTAAAAGTGTAACCAGTTAAACAACTTCACATACCCAAGCAACACATTGACACAAATCTGAATGCTTATGTTCATGAATATCTCCTTGCTTCCTCTAAGAGAAATAAAATTAATTTCATGGTGTCATATTTGGTGTCAAACTTCATTCATTCCAAAAATCTTGGATGCCACTTATGGCTGAAATATTGCCCAAGCGGCGTAAAACAATAACTCACTCACTCACACTCCAAAAATCTCATATTCATCCCAAGTCTGTCATCAAGACCCAAAAGCAATGATAATAAATAATAATAAATTGACGACCAACCAAGTCTTCTAAAGTATCTGCAAGTCTAGATCACTCAGCTTTAGGTTAAAGCATCTTCTGGGCTCCACATTGATATAATGCTTGAATTGTTAAAAATATTGTCAAAATTATAAAAAAAATACTTCTGGGACTGAATGTTAGTCTAATTCATCCCAAAAGGCCCGATATTTGCAATTAAAAAAAATTTCAATGAAAATCAAAGAACACATGTACAGAATTGAAAAAAAAAACCTCATACAATATACAGGTTATTTACAAATGGTATTTTCCAACTCATATGACATATGAGGACATTATGCACACATATTACTTTTAAATTCTTGACTTAGTTACTAAATGAAAAAAAATATCTTATGAGGCAGTAGTGCACAAAACAAGAACAGTTGAACAGTTGAACAAAAAAAAATAGAATAACTTTAACTTCTGGTCTTTTAAAAGTAATTTTAAAAACTGAATAGATGTGAATATTTTCCAAATAACGTTTATGTTAAATAACCCAATTGCAAATATTTAATCATATCAAAAGAAATGCATTATCTTTGTGTTTTATATATTTTTAAAAAAATCATTGACTTGAGTATAAGTTTTACTGTTTAATAAGGTTTTATTTCAGAATTTAGGTTTGTGTTTATAGTGTAAAGAAACTTCATTGATTAATTTCTAATTGAGCCTTAGTGATATTTGTAGTTCCACTAGGCTTTTTAAAATTAATTACGTAACTGTTAGCCATATTCTAGTAAATTATAGAGATTATTACCCAAGGAAGTGTATAATATGATTTTAATAAAGTGAGCGTGAATTTTATATCCAATGTGAGAAGGGTTATTCACGATTTACACCAGTTTCATAGAAACCATATTACAAACTATTTCATTTTATTCTTCTTATATCCAGTAAATTACCCCCTATCTTTTGGAAAGCCCACTACAGTGATATCACCAACATATGTATGGCTTAAATTATAAAGTCACAGATAAAAAAATAGGAAGTCATGCTTTCACAATTGTTGCTAGGGAAAAGTGATCTGTGCACAATTTGCTCATTTTGAAAATATGTCTATACCTATTCACTCTTGGGTCATAATAGACATTATTAACATAGTGCACCAACCATATGATCTTATTTTAATGAGATTGAGAAGTTATTTGTTAAAATTTCATAAAAATTCAACATCATTATATAACAACACAGCAATCAATTATGTTGTACAAATTGCTTCCCGAAAGCAGTCTTGATTTATTACCCTGGTCAAATATTTCCTGTTATTCTGTCATGCATCTAAACCTCTTATGATAGATAATTGTATAAAAACTAAAAGCTTTTTCATTCTGATTAGAAAGCACAAAAACTACTTCAATACAATCTTGTTCACAAATATAATACTAGATTGCATTTGCTTATATATTACAATTTGTTAAAATTACATAAGTGACAAAAATCTGTATGATCTAAATCATAACAAATGCTTAAAAAAAACAACAGTCAATGTAAAAATTACTTTCTAATTGAAATTTGTATAACCCTTGTTGAATCATAAGAATATCTTGCCATAGCCAAATAATATAAACAATATTTCGACCATTTCAAAGAACATGTCATGAATATTATTATCTGAAGCGCCATAAAATCCTTCACAAAAGTTTGTTGACAAATGCCGACAGATAAAACAATCGCCTAGAGATCCGTCATTTTAGTGGAATCAAGCAAACATAAAACAGTAATACAACTTAAGGATTCCCTGAAAAAAGAAAATATATATCAATATGTAATACAACAGTCGGTAAAACGTGATCAAGGAAATAATACTTGCTCAGTCGCTGATCAAAATGACAGATACACAATCATATGATACAGACCTTAAACTCTCGCCAAAATCCGTTCCCTCCGGGCTCGTCTTCTTTACATAGGTTGTCAACATGGTGGATAAACTTCTTCAAACACGCTTCGATATTTCCAGCCATAATTGTAGGTAGATCAAACTACGTGAAACATTTTCCGAACCAGGTGCGACAGTGGCTTATTGCTATATACCAGGAAGTGAAAATATCTGGACCGGAACAGAACATGCAATGTCACGTGACCAAGGCTGTTTTTTGTTGTTGTCGTTGTTTGCTGTATAAAGGACAGACTACTATTGAACAGGACGCAACAACCTTGATTATTGAATGCGGGAATCTAGTCTGTAATAAGAGATGAAAACGTGACAATATTTGCCGAAGGAAGTACATTGAATTTGTAATTGAAAAGGGAGAAAATATTTATGATATCATTTCAATAGGGAATAGAATTTTTATATAAATAACTCAGACATTCCTTTTCAGATAAATCATATTACTTCGTAAGTTAACAAGGATCTGGTATTGTTTGATTAATCGATGCAATGTTAAATGACGCTATAAATCAAATAAAAATTGTAAATTGTAAATTATTTCCTCATAATAAATCTTGAAAAAAAAATGTTTTCGTTAAAAATTAGCCAAACATGTTAGAAGTTGTTGAATTCCCCCCTCCCCCCTCAAACTTTGGATAATGATATAAAAAATGAATAAAAACTAAAATACTCAATCCTGGTCGTCAACACAAATAACTAAGATTAGATTTTCTAGTTATATATCAAGTATTCATAAAAAAATCTATGTGTATACAAACAATAGTTAAGACCGTCTTTTCATATTTCAATTAAATATAATAAGCGTCTTCTATGTAAACATTTCAGGATATTTGAAATAAGCAATATAATGTTATGTTATGTTATGTTATGTTATGTTATGTATAATTTAGCAAAACATGGAATACGTGATATAATATGTATGAGACTGTAGATTAGTTGAAGGTATAGTTAAGAGTGTATGAAAAAAAAATGAACAGGTGAATAATTGTGAAAATAGTTTTTTTATATTGTTATATAAGAAAACAACGATTGTTCACAGAACAGTAAAATCTCCAGTGGATAGAATGATAGGTATTGTGATTTTCCCTAGATAAAACATTCGACTAGGTAAATCAAAGCACTAAGCTTCTTTTCATAATATGATTTACCTACAGAACTATGTTGACCCTTTAAAGAAACCCATAGGCATTATTAATAAAGTGTCCATTGTACGATGACCTCCGCTCTGAACTGTTTACTTATGTTTCTTCCTTTTATCATGATTTTTATGCTCTTAGCGAAAAACAGAAGTTTTGTTCTTAATGTCAAATGAAAATGTTGTAAGTAGCGTTGCCAAAAACTTGAACCTTATTTTATCCAGAAGGCGATTTTTATTGTAAAATAGTTAAAGATAAATATTATGTAGTTCTAAATAACATGTATATTTTTTAGATTTAGTCTCTCGTAATTCCATAAGGAATGGTGCATGTGCTTTTTACTGCTTATGTGTTATATTCTATGTTGTACATGCACGTTAATAAACTATCTGTCTGTCTGTCTGTCTATTATACCAGAAGTAATTGACAGAATAGGTTATCATATAATGCAAATGCGTTAGAATGAAAACCTTACTTTTACAGCCCCAGGCACGTCGACGGTATTCGAAGCACCTGTAAAATATATATTTTGTCTCGTGATAGTAACACGGAGTATTTCAATACACAGGGACATGTATCGCTTAAAACAGACTTAGAAAGACATATAATATACTCATAGACCCTATCCTAATTCTATATAGTATACATATCTATATGTCTTTCTTTCTTTTTTTAAGCGATACACGTCCCTGTGTATCAGTCAAATTTCGGAGGACTTAAGTTAGGACCTAAATACCCAAGTAGAGTTAGGATTTTTATCACTGAAACTTTTATTATGATTTGACATGTTTTCAAAGGGTGATGAAAAATAGGCTGTACAAATTTTTAAGTAGAAATTCTGCGTCGGTTTTTTGCTTGTGTAGGTCTATGACATTATAACAATTAGGCTGACATTTAGTTGATATTCATATAAGTTTTTTCTTTAGGCTTTTCATATCATTACTTGCAAAATTATGATCTAAGTTGTTCAAAATTACGTTCGAGTCATAGGCGTGTGCTATTGTCCGTTTCCGATCATTAATCACAACCCTTCCTATTGTCTATAGTGGATGGCGAAACGGGCTATTTGCATGGTTAGCTGTTGGTATGGTCATTGCTGGCGGTGTTGCCTGACTCTGACGTTGTGGGTTCTAATCCCACATGGGACTCGTACCGACGTACAAAAATCTGTACTATTCAAGATAGTGTGATCCCAAATATAACAATGTTACATTTGTTCACTATCTAAATGGCTTTTATCTCTAATTCTATTGATAGATAGATAGATAGATAGATAGATAGATGTTCTTTATTTCCTCCGAAGTCGAAGATACATGTACAATGGTAGAAAGACATGATCATATACATTTATTTATAAGTTACACAATGTTTAAATTAACACAGTTATTTAAAGGGATAAAGCCAGGATTTTACACTTTTTGCTATAAGTTTGATGCATTTAACCCACATCACCTGGTCAAGCTGCTGAACATGATATGCTTTACAATATCATAGGCAACAATGCTGCATTATCACGAGTGATATTGAATAAATAATGTGCTTATACGTAAAAGAGAAGCAATTTCATAAATGACACATTTTATGACAGGCAGCCCACAATCTAAAAAGATAAGATAAGATAAGATAATACTTTATTACCCGAAAGGGAATTCTTTTTACATTCACAGAGTCTTAAAATTTCCATGTGCTTGATCGAGTTAAAGTCTAAGTAATCTGTTGCATATAAATATGATATACAAATCACATAATTTTAAACAGAAAATTATTTGATAGTCAAGTGCATACACATACATAAAAGAAACATTTGACACAACTTTTGTGATTTATCGACGAGGCGGACATATACACACATTTGGTCAATGATGACGAAGATTTTTTTCCTTTCAACTTAGTCATAAAAGAGGTAATAATAAAGAAAAATAATAAGATGCTTTAATTTTTTTATTCATTAAATTTTGGTGGATAAATCGTATAAATTTTGTGTTATATATGAAATGTTTATATGGATCATGTTTTTACTAATTGAATACAACATCGAAATGAAAATTACATGTTCGCATCATCCTAATTTCAAGTGATCAAAATAAAATGAATGGGCGTTCAAGCACCCGTTTGTCTTATTTGGGAACGTTGCAACGTTATGTAAGCCAATTAACAACTCAAATCACAGTACCGATCCGTCAAATGGATTTTTCTATCCTAAAACTAGAAATTCGACAAATAGGTATGCGACCATACCAACTAATAACACATGCAGATATACAGATCAAAGAAGCTCTAAAGTTTGAGACACAATGATTTGTGTAGTATATATATATATGTATGTACGTATATATGATAATATATATATATATATATATATGTTAATCTAGGTCTGTGTTTTTTGTGTCAATGTTTTACGTTTTTCCATGCCAATATAAAGTCACGTTCTTTACCTAATTTCGTGTAAAAGCTTTAACAATAGATTTATCAGGAATTTAGAATTAAGAAAAATTGTTCGTTTAAAGTGACTCGTAATGTTTGAAAATATCCTACACATGCATAGATTTATTCTGCCACACATCATTTATCTATATATTTATTTGCGTGAATGTTGTTTGCCTGTTTGCAAATGAGTGTTTATAATTAACACACCTTTAAAGATGTCCGCGTAAAGAAGGTTTCATTTTGACCGAAAATAAACACAGAAAATTCATTAATTATTCTGCTATTACTCTATGCCTTCAGATTATAAAACTAATTGAAACAAATACTTGCATACAAAACTGTGCATATGAGTATGGCTCTTACCTGTAACACAAAGATTTACTAAAAGGGGGCAGTAGCACGTTTTTGGGGGGAATATAAGGTAATGTCAGAAACATGAAAATTAAGGGTTCCAATTGAAAGACAATGTATTCAAACTAAATGGAGCAGTAATAATTCAGATATATAACGTAAAGTTTATCCATGCGAATCCTTTTTCTTACACAAAATGAATTAAAGGTGTTCACAGAAAATGGCCACCAATGGATTTTATGTCATAATCTTCACACTTCGTCCTCTGACTATGGACGATTGGCTTGTGTAATTAGATTTTTGACACTGTCAAAATGATACATTTAGCATTATCATTAGCATTAACAATTATCAGTGAATTTTATTTAAATATAACATTTTCAAAAAACGTTCTACTGCCCCTTTAACCGTCAGATATTAGTATTCGATAAATTGAACATTGCACAGAAATATTTTGATGTTTTAATAGGATCAGAACATTTGTACATTATTTATAACTCAAACAATAATTCAACACTTCTAGTTCTACAAAATATCACATAAAATCACAATTGCACTAACATCAATATCAAAAGGCTAACTGTTATGATCATTGATAAAATAAGATTTCAAAATAGCAATAATTTCTTTAATCATGTATGGTTCTGTAAGTTTACATTTAATTTTCGGTGTTGGATTATCTTTATTACGCATATGTTTGACAATTCTTTAAATGGCATGGTACATGTACATGCATCCAATAAACATTTTGATCGGAAAATGTTGTTGTATTAAAGGGGGTCTCCAACTTCTAATTTTTAACTTCCGTGTTTTATTAGCGAGGCCCTCTCCGACCCTCTCGGGGCCTCGCTAATAAAATACTGGAAGTAAAAAAAATATAGGGGGTCTCCAACTTCTAATTTTAACGTCCAGTGCTTTATTAGCGAGGCCCTCTCCGACCCTCTCGGGGCCTCGCTTACAAAACACTGGAAGTTAAAAATTAGAAGTTGGAGACCCCCTTTAAGCTGTTGGACCATTTTCTAAATCCTTGAAATATTAAGAACACTTGCTTCCCTTTTCAATTTCAATTAAGGAAAATATTAATGTTTGTCATTAATTCCATAAACATAAATCTGGAAATCAGGCCAAAGGTACAACAAATATTTTGTATTGTGAATTGACACCTCTGTTTTACCTGTAGTCACTAAGTCACATGGATCAGTCCAAAGTGGTTACGAAAATATTTGTACATTGAAAGATAAATTCTTCTATCAATAATCATAATGAAAATCACATATTATATAAAACATATTCAAAAGACACTAAATGGAGTTGTAATAAAAAGATAAACAAATATGGTAAGCTGTTCAATAGAATATCCTAAATGATCATCAAATTTTAGGAAAACAAATCAGCAAAAAGACAAGATATTCATCGTAAAGAGTGATTGCACTTTATCACACCATTTACAATCGAAGATTTTACATTATCAAACTTATTGAATCAAAACTCATATGAGATGTTAGCATAAATATATGTACATATCTACAGGAATTACAACAACAAGTGGAGCAGTTTTAGTTTAAGGTAATACCATATAAAAATCCTTATTTAAAGGGGCAGTAGAACGTTTTTAGGGGGATATATAGGTGATACATAGAGATTATTAACCTCGTGTGTTTCCGTATCATTAATATCATATAATAGGAATAAAATTTGTATTATGCGAGCCTTTGGCGAGCATAATACATATATTTTTATTCCTATTATATGATATTAATGATACGGAAACACACGAGGTTAATAATTTCTTTATCATATAATGTCATTTAGAAATAAACGGATTTAAACGAAAATATGATTCCTTCTAAAAATATGTTTGACCTAGATTTCGCGGAGTAATTGCTTTCACAATAAACCAAGGTGAAGGTCATATTGTCGGCGATGTATAGTTGTGAACAGTCTAGAAATATTCCTTCATGAATTTTTTTCTTCACAGTGTTAGAAACGTCTTCTACAATCTATCGTCATTTTCAGTCTGATTCCGAGTGCAGGAGTAAACATTGTATCTTTTTATAACACAAAATGTGTAAGAACCACTTGTCAACGTCGCTACGACAAGGGGAAGTAACTCTAACTGCATTTTGAAAAGCTGCATTGTCATTGTTGTTACGCCAGTTCAGTTACGGTATCCTTAGACTAAACGCCGACTATTTGCGAAGGTGAGGTTGTTGCGTTTGTTACTCCGCTACTAGATAATCTGTACTACCACTAGAATATGATTTGTTTTTGCTGATAAGTTGGTAACCGACACGGTCAAAGCGATATCTATGCCTATGTTATTCACGAAAATAGAAGCACATTTTTTTTTCGATATTGGTAGCTGCATATCGTTATATTTTTTAAACCAACGATGAAAACAACTTGAAATGATTGGAAAACCAAGCTATGATTTCTAAAATACGAATGCGTGATAAGTTTACCCTGACGGATTTTGTACGATATTTTATTCAATAGAAACACAAAACCTGAAAACTCCCGACGACGTTATCAATGGTTAGTGACCGTTTTAGGACTCGCATGACATGCATGGAGTTTTGAGAAAATAGTTCGTGTTTTGACCTAATTTGCATCTTTATCAGATTTTGAGGCAATCGGATACCAAGTTTATCAGATAGCTTTATTGCATCGATAACACTCTCCATTATCTGATAAAATATAAGATGATGTCAGGAAAATGAAAATTAAGGGTTCCATTAAAAGACAATGTATTTAAAACAAATGGAGCAGTAATAATTCAAATATATAATGTAAAGTTTAGCCATGCGATTCCTTTTTTTAAAGGTGTTCATACAAAATGGCCGCCAATGGATTTTATGTGAATCTGTATACTTTGTCATCTGACTACGGATGATTGGCTTGTTTGATGAGATTTTTGACAATGTCAAAATAATACAATTAGTTTTAACTTTCAATTATCAGTGAAAAATGTATGATAAAGAATTATCAAAAAACGTGTTCTGCCCCTTTAAGGAACTCCTGGGAACACCGCAGAACGCTTGTCAATTTGAGAAAAGGAGTTACATTAAAATCATTTTTCAATTTGTTACAAAGCAGGTTATGATTCCCGTATATTGATTGAGGAGTGTATTCAGTACTTAAACATGTGTGGTTCAAAGTGATCGATTGTGCAAAGTGCATAACAGCTTATCATAGGTTTAAATCAATGTTTAAACAATAATGTGAATACCAGACTTTATCATCCAAAACTGTGTTCCACAGGAGATATCGCTAGGAGATATCGGTTTTCTCAGTAGAAGGGGCATGACATCATGCATTTTGCATGTTTTTTGCTGTTTGCATAAAAGAAAATTCGCCTGCTTGGGCACATTGAAGATTCATTTCAATATAAGAACTATCTATCGTCAATTAAGAACAAGGAGCATCGTAAAGTTTTAAGTAAATTACGACTAAGTGCTCATCAACTAGAGATAGAGAGGGGTCGATACACCAACATCCTAGTTGATAGTCGTATTTGCAAGCAATGCAACCTAACGGAAGTTGAAACAGAGGAACATTTTATATTGTCATGTCCTAAATTCCATAATCAACGTTCGGACCTCATCTGTTCAACAGGTCTGACGAATGAGGGGTTGTCAAAGAAAGATGTTCTAACTGCCATATTAAACCCTAAGAGACACCCCACCACCCCCCCCCCCCCCCCCCCCCCTGCCTTAGGAAATTGAGCTCCCCCTCCTTCCTTCCTTTAGTTGACTCCAACTTTATCCCAATTTTTGTTGCCATTTGGTAAGATTGTACAATGACAAAAAAAAAAGATATGAAGAAATAATAATGTTGATTTTAGTATTGTATATGAGTCATTCTCAAAAGTTTGTGAAATTCCTGTCCGCCACTTTCTACCGTCTTTATTTAATAAATAACATTTAAATTTGATAAGATTTCACTTTCAGATTGAAGCTTATATATTTGATACACAAAAGAACACTTTCAAATATATATTAATGCTCAATCTATTTTTTTATTTGATTTTTACAAAATCAGAAGACGTAATTTCCCATGTCCCAGCAAAGGAATTTAGACCTACAAGAGTCTGTCATTTGGTGAATGAGTTTGGGATGTACTTTTTTCCACTGGTTGTAGATAGAAACATCTATTATGATATTCCCTACATTAATCAAACCTTATATAGAGTAAATTTTCATATTAATTTTCACTTTTTATGTCTGTCACAGAAAATTATGTCTTTCCTGTAACAGTACCATATTATCATGAAATAATTGATGATCCCTTGATTTCTGGAAAATATATTTCTTGTCATGCTCAATGTTAGTTTCTGATTGACAAAGCAAACACTTTAATCTGGGCTTCAGACAATATACTTTTTATAAAAAAATTAGTTGAAGTTCAGATTTTAGAGAGTAGAAATTGCCGATGTCTTTACTGTAACACATATTTCAAAACTGCTGTTATGTTTGTGTAACTTATCACCAGTTCATTAAATCTGGGTTGTCGAAAGCAACACAAGCCTTAAGTCTGGCTCGCTTGAGGGATCAGTCATTATCTTTAATTGTAGTGTCAAAGAGATATTGTCTTTAATGTAACAGTCTATCCTGTAACAAAAGTATGTTACAGGAAAGATAACATTGTTACAGTAAAGACATTTCATCACTTTTTGTTTTATTTAATGAATAAAAGAACTTAACATTTATTTTTTCATCACATATTTCAAAAACATTAAGTATTAGTTTAATGTTCATTATTTCATATTGTAAGATAGAAGGCATATATTTACACAACATGGACTTATATCAGAACTTGTTATTGCAAAGACTTGACTCCGTTACAGTAAAGAATGTTTGCATGATTACTGGTGTCAAAATACAAAGAGGAGAAATCTTGAAGTTAATAAGCTGATAATTAATAGTAGAAATACCCCAAAAAGATAAGGAGCATAATTATTTATTATTTGTCAGTGTCTAAGGGTCATAAATAATAATTGATTTTAGTTACTGCAAAGACTTTATTGTTACGGTAAAGACTTAACATTATTTCTGCATATATTGTAAATACTGAGAGTTGCAATTTACCATATTTACCATCAAACAAGATACAAACTGATTACAAACTGTTTTCTGAATTGGTTCTTCGATATTTTATGGTAGTCTTACATGTCATTATCAATGCAGTCACTTTGAAAATGGATAAACTTAATTAATCATATCTTTCGTAACATTTCATGTCTTTCCTGTAACAATTATTGGCGACATAACTTTTTTTCAAAATCACACTCTATTGATAACTAAAGGATATCATGAGAAATTTGTGCAATAATCAAATGTTCTCAACTAATACAACTACACAATATTTTGAAATATCAGTACACTTCATAAATATTTTGGTTTTTTTGCCTTTCCAGTCACATAAAGTGTCTTTCACATAACATGAATGTCTTTCCTGTAACTCCATTAATTCTTTTAAATAGGCCCTAATTAATAATGATAACATGTTGACAATATCCTGAAATGGAATTTAACTAAGTAGATGTCCAATTCAGTTGAAATAATTTTCTTTAAATCATTTATTTTGACATTTATAGGTTTTGAAAGTGTAAACTGGTCCTCTGTTTACATATGAACACAGTTGTTCCCTTAATCTAAACCTTAAAGTAGTTTAATGTTAAGTTTTATTATTTGCAAGTGGTGTAAAAGAATAAAATAAATTGACCTAAATAGAAAAATTTAAGATATAACATTAATTTCAGATTTCTTGGTCAAAACAGTATTGTTACAGGAAAGACACTCATGATCACATACACTAATTAATTAATCAGCAACAGACTTACTGAACATCATTAAGCATTAATTTTGTATTTTTCACATGTCTTTGATATACACTTACCCATTTGCGAAAATTAATTACCAAAATGTTTCGTAATTTTTTTAAAAATTTTGTGTCCAGAATTGCACCTTTTTTTGAGAATGACTCATATAATTAATATTATTTATCTTTCATATACCTTGCAATACTTAATAATAAATGAACAAGCATGGATTATTTAAATATTTTCGTGGATGTAACTTATAGAACAGATACTGTCCTCTACTGTCAATATATCATTAAATCAATAATAAACTAATGCAGATCAAAATGGAACGATTGTTCCTTTTAAAAATTGTTTTTAGCATATATAGACGTAATGATTTGCAACAAACATTCAGGGAAATGTATGGATTGAAATAATACAAATTCTTATCAATATTCTATGGGAAATATTTTTTTAACTCACTTTCGTCATTGATGATTGATTGAGTTTTTATTTGTGCATACATTTTGTAACGAGAACCAATTTGTATATCTTCAGAAAACCAGAAATATATTTAAAACTTTTTAGTTTATGAATGACTATAGAACTATTAAACACGAGATTTTGTGTCTACGAATAGCAAAATGACATTAAGAAACCTATATGAAGAGTGATTCAATTGATGGGTATATAATCAACAAATAATCATACCCAATGAACCATTGCACAGAAAGAATGGTATAGCAAAGATAGAGTTTTTCGAGAATGGTCTTGAAAATTAATAAATAAAAGTACCGAGGGTACAGAAGCTCACCTTAAAATGAATGATGTGGTATTGGTTTAATTATACATGCAACCATCTTTTATATAATAGATTATGGCTGCCATCATGATTTTTTTATCTTTTAAAATACTAGTCTTCTTTTGGAAACGACTAGAGCTTGAACAAACATTAATACACGAATGATATAATCATGATAAGTTAACAAGCAGTAGGTTTTTGTATAACTTTTTTGTATATCTATGGCTGAATTGGTGACCATCTTGTACTTTTTAATCTTCAAAATGCTACTTTTATGTGGGCATCCGTATTAATTTCATTATGATATCTTGATTGGTTTAGGTGTATCCATTTAAATGTCATTCATTACTTACAGGATGGTGGGCACTTACATTTGTTTTGTAGTGAATCATTAATATGATTTCAAGATTATTTCACTGATGGTTATGCTGCATGGGATATTGAGAATCCCAAAAGTACAGATTTTTCAAGGAAAATGAATGACTGATTGAGAGGAAAGTCATAAACACAGCAATGCATAAGACACGTTTATTTTGTTCACATAATATTTACATGTCAAGTGACCAGGAGATGTCTTTCATTAAAGTATCAATTTATTTAACACTCATACAGTACTATAATGGTAAACATTTTTGCATTGTCAACAGAGAGATATGACAAATCAAATTTCCTTACTTTTCTTACTAAACCCTTTTCGATTTTCATCTGCATATTTATTCCACATCAACTTATCATGTAGATTGCTAAACACAAAGCTTATTGTAGACAAGTTTTGTGTAAGTTGTTATTCTTAGAAAGAACATATCACTGTCATGAGAATACAAGTCCATAACTTTTATTGCATACACATGGGCCATGGCCATATAGCATAATGCTCTACCATATCAATTGGGTCAGGTTGATTATGCAACAGACTAGCAGCTGACACTGTGATGCTAGCAGCCTGCCTTGGGATGTGTATTAGACAGCATAGTGGAATATCTGAACTCTGGTTGACCCCTTATGTGTGGTATTTAAAGGAATAAAAGGGAAATACCATTGTTTAAAATTTAACATGTTTAATGTGATTTGGTTTTTGCAGCTAGTTGCCATAAAGATTTTAAACAAATTAATCAATTATGTTTGTCTTTCATCTTAATTTTTTTTAGAAACACTTAAAAATATAGAACAACTTGCACTACAATCTTAAATATTCCATATTTAAGATAATATTATGATTAGTAAGTTCAAATTAGAGAATTTATATGGTGCCAGTGATCACTTGATGAAAGCTTAAAATTTAATAATAATGATGTGTCATCTGCAGCTGAAAAGTCAATATGGCTGCTATTGCGGCCATCTTGGATTCTCAAAACTGAAACGTCTACCTTTCTGTGCGGAATCACTATAGGTGTAACATACTACAATATGAAAATGATATCTAGATTGGTTTAGGAGAAATAGTATTTGTCATGAAATCTAATTGAAAATTCAATATGGCTGCCATGGCGGCCATATTGGATTCTCAAAACTTTAACGTCTACCTTTCTGTGCGGAATCACCATAGGTATAACATACTACAATTTCAGAATGATATCTGTATTCGTTTAGAAGGAGTAGTCTTTTTCATGAAATCTAATTGAAAATTCAATATGGCTGTCATGGCGGCCATCTTGGATTCTCAAAACTGAAACGTCTACCTTTCTGTGAGGAATCACCATGGGTATAACATAATACAATTTCAGAATGATATCTGTATTCGTGTAGAAGGAGTAGTCTTTTTCATGAAATCTAATTGAAAATTCAATATGGCTGTCATGGCGGCCATCTTGGATTCTCAAAACTGAAACGTCTACCTTTCTGTGAGGAATCACCATGGGTATAACATACTACAATTTCAGAATGATATCTGTATTCGTTTAGAAGGAGTAGTCTTTTTCATGAAATCTAATTGAAAATTCAATATGGCTGTAATGGCGGTCATCTTGGATTCTCAAAACTGAAACGTCTACCTTTCTGTGAGGAATCACCATGGGTATAACATACTACAATTTCAGAATGATATCTGAATTCGTTTAGGAGGAGTAGTCTTTTTCGTGAAATCTAATTGAAAATTCAATATGGCTGTCATGGCGGCCATCTTGGATTCTCAAAACTGAAACGTCTACCTTTCTGTGAGGAATCACCATGGGTATAACATACTACAATTTCAGAATGA
Source organism: Steromphala cineraria (assembly GCA_916613615.1). Taxonomy (NCBI): domain Eukaryota; kingdom Metazoa; phylum Mollusca; class Gastropoda; order Trochida; family Trochidae; genus Steromphala; species Steromphala cineraria. The sequence goes on from OU744726.1 coordinate 40,666,385, forward strand.
TATCTGTATTCGTTTAGAAGGAGTAGTCTTTTTCATGAAATCTAATTGAAAATTCAATATGGCTGTCATGGCGGCCATCTTGGATTCTCAAAACTGAAACGTCTACCTTTCTGTGGGGAATCACCATGGGTATAACATACTACAATTTCAGAATGATATCTGAATTCGTTAAGGGGGAGTAGTCTTTTTCGTGAAAGTTTACGGACGGACGGACGGACGGACGGACGGACGGACAGACGGACGGACGGACAGACAGACGGACGACGGACGAAGCGCCATGACATAAGCTCACATTTACTTTGTAAAGGTGAGCTAAAAAACCAAGTTAATGCTTTTAAAACGTATGGTATTTTATATTTTATTTTTAAAGACTTGTCTCATAGGCCTGTGTAGGCCGGGTCCTGTTTCAGGGCGTGACACTTTTTTGTAATAAACTATTCTCCTTCTTCTTCTAGAATACAAAGCTTTATTTCAACTCCTAACCACGTCCGGTATCTCAGGATTAATTAGGACTGGTCCATTGTAACAATAGCTGAGAGCTTAGTCTCCTTTGTCTGACAACTGAGTCGTCTGACTATTGGGTTATCACCCTCGGCCCGATACGGCAGGTCTTCGCCTTTCGCCCCAGACCTTGCCGTATCGTCCCTCGGAAAAAATTACCCTTGACGTGATATTAAAACACATCTCGAGTTATTTTATTATTGTCAATTCTAGTATTGTTCCGGTAAAGATCAAAGGCGCCGCCCACCCTTTATTCAGCAATAAAGTATAGTTTTTGAGTGACGTCACGCAACAATGGCTCATGACGTCAATAACAATCGGCTATGACGTCACTGGTCCTGGCCCCGATTGAGGACTTTCAATTTGCGGGCGAATGTGATTTACAAAAGATGTTTATTTTGGAGTAGAAATAGCTTAAGCGAGTTCAAATTGACATACTAGAAAAGAAATAGAGTAGCCCTAACCATCATGTGTTTTGCAATAAAGTATAGTTTTGCCCTGAACTATTATAACGTCAAACCATTCGGCCTTCGGCCTCATGCTTTAACTATAATAGTTCAGGGCAAAACAATACTTTATTGCAAAACACATGATGGTTAGGGCTACTCTATTTCTTAATTGTTACCCCCAATAATCATGTATTGTACAATCCAATTCACAAACTTGCAAGGAGCACAATTGAAAGAGCTAATGATACTTTACGATAAACCCCACCTTAAATTCGTCCTGAGAATAACATAAAACAATTTTTAAAGCAGGACACAACTCAAATTTGCCAATCTCTTTGAACACCATGTGCTACGATGTTTTGCTGCATCGAGAGTTTGAACGTGCAATTCATGAATTCCGTGCAGCTCGAGGTGAAATGAACAACATCCTCGCAGCCCCACGTAAATGTGTTTGTTTTAGACTGATAACAGTTCATAGACTGAATCCATGTCGGTTTAATTTAGGAATATCCTGAGACATTAAACAGATTTTCTGTGATTTTCTGTTTTGTGACATACATTTCATTTTAATTCAAGATGGAGAATGTTAGTATTTTTAGAACTCACTCAACACATTTAGTTAGTAGAAGTTACTGGTTTAGAATTGTCTAACAACCAAGTCAGGACATTCTCAATCAGCACGTGAAATGCGTGCATCCTGAGTATGCAAACGACAATGAAGTAATGTTAATTGGAGTTCACTCAACCATTAAACCACTACATCAACTTTTAAACACTAAAACGTATTATGAAAGGAAATATCTTTCAACAATTGCCATGTGGTGTATATGAAATAATAACCTTGACTTCGTGAATATCTGCGATAACCATCCCGCTGATCGCTCGATGGTTATCACAGATATTCACTCAGTCAGAGGTCATTATTTCAACCACAAGAACTAACACATTATCACACATTATTCTATAAACCAACCATAGACCTCTACTTCACACATCTGAACAAAGTTGTCATCAAGAGGATTGCGTATAGCCACCCTGAAGTAGCGCCCTACCACGGGAGTTGTACAGTTAAACGTGACAGTAGCGCCATTACCAAGGGCTACATCCGGGTGATTATAACACAGACGTGCTTCTGCTGCAGGGTCCACACTCGGGTTTTTAGTAAATGCTTCAAGGTTGAAGTTCCGTAATCGGTGAGGTACTGTCGCTGAAATGAAAGATGCGCAGTATTTTACCCTAAACACGTCAATCATAAATATAACGTTGATTATCAAATTAGCAAACTACTTGATACCATTGTCAGAACCATTTCATTTTCATGATGTTGTCTGATAGTGATGTTAAAAAAAGGAAATGCCAAATTGTATACTGATACGACTCATAATTTTCGAGATAAAGGTATGTTTTATATTGGCACAGTCTGGTTAAAATCAGCCTATCCGACGATTACAATATTCGAAATATTATCTCTTCGGAGATATAAAATCCTTTACGCTACGTCTGACGCCACCTCGTTTCGCATGTTTTCTGCCAGTTTAGTGCAGCCGAATCTAAGTCGTTAGCGGACCAATCACATTGTCTCGCTCATGAGACCTCTCCCGGTTATCAATTTCAAGGCATAGTTAAACCCGCACTCCTTCATCCGGGATGAAGATTTTCTCTTGCGCTTGTGAGGCAGAGCAGACCTCATGCATTTAAGCTGACCCATTGAGGACAGATATGAGATAAGGATCTATTGTTTATATGTTTGGGTCTGTTTGCTGACATTATACTTGTTCAATCGCAACAGGATAATGGTTAATCATTACTGTATAGTATAGTATATAATGTATACTGTGTGGCGTGGAGATATTTCACATATTCTATATATTTTACATTTACACTATTTCTATTGGTCTAAGGGAGACAACCGTTAATTCAACTTGCTTAACCTTTAATAACCTCCCTTGTGGGAATGAGAGTTATGCGCCCTTGGTCTTGGGTAATAAAATGGCGTTTAAAGAAGTCGGGCGATGTTGTTTCTGTACAGTACGATACTGCTAATAATAACCCTCTACGGGGTTCGTGGCCCCCACGCCACAACTGTATCATAGTTTAAGATTAGCTAATTAGGTTGCAAAAGGTTGATACCTTCTCAAATGTTGTCTTTTGACGATTGCAAGTGTACCATTTTATGAAAATAGCATAGATGTACTCAGATTCCATATTGTCTGTGCTTTCAGTTTATAGCCATGTGTAGAGTGATACTTAAAATATGTGACATCCACAAGCTTTATCAGGAACTAAAAGGATACACTGATGTTTTCGTTGAGTATATTTATATTAAAGAAACTATCCTCTGACAGCTTTCTAAATAGCCATGATTGCGGGTTTAAAAGGAGTAATTGGTCTTATCTACTGGTACCAAAAGGCTTTTGTCGGCAGCTTTTGATTGGTCAGCTGAGTAAACGTCAGTAAACGTCAGTAAACGTCAGAACGGGGGCTGCTGTTGAACTTAATGGTGAGGAAACCTATCGAAATACCAGGTTTGATGCTCGATAGAGTTAATAGACCTTATTCACGCGACGCCATTTTGGAAACGAAAGCGAGGCTAGGAACGCAAACAAAGCGCTCAGTATGGTGGCATACCATTGCCGTGTGCCGCATTGTGCCAATGACTCTAGCTAAATCAATGACAATTCCTTATCATTCCACAAATTTCAAAAAAGCAATGTATCATAAAGGTCAGACGGGATGTAGGCGAAAATTTCATGGTACTAAATAAACGATCTTGGTGATCAGGTGATCGTGTGATGTTCACAATTTTCGTGCATCAAGTGGATGGCAATTTATTTACTACTGTAGGTCGGTTAAAAAAAACCTTTCAAATTTCTGTTCCATACAATAACAAATCGCTCAGTTAATAAAGTATATATTATGAAATTGCTAATGTTGATAAACATCAAACAAGTCAAATTGTAATAGAACTACTGAACTGAACAGGTGTAGCCTGCTTTCGTGGGTCACATAATTTCGTGGTATTTATATATGCACTCTTGTTGTTATCAATATAGGAATATTTTGATTCTTAGTAAATCTGCATGGATCTCAGCATCGAGTTACCCCCCTTTAAGTAATCTGTTCAAGTCCTCACTTTTTATGACATTTCTGTGTGATGTTAAAAAAACATTTTCCCTTAAAAAATAAATATTGTTTTGTAGCAAGGTCATTCAATCTATTTTCTTAATCTAATTATTTAAGAGGATTATTTGTCTTTTATTTAAAATAATTGAAATTATAGAAAGATTTTTTTTTATCTATTTGTCATTTTGCAATCTTTTCCATTGCAAAGTCCTTTGGTTCGTTGGTAATATAGAATATCAAGATTTATAATTTGCAAGTCAATTAGCTTCAGAATATTTTTCATTACCAATAAGATACCTAGTTGCCATATGATTTCATTTCTCTACCAGAATAATTTCAACAATTTTTCTTAACAATTTTAACAGTGAATATTTGAATGGGTAATAGAAAATTTATGTAAACAGTGTTCCGATCCAAATATTTTCAACGATTGTTTTGTTAAATATTATCTTAAGAAAATTATTTCAAGGAAACTTTAATGTTAACAAGAATGTTTCCTAACTGTTTATGATCAAAATTAGGAAAATTGAGTAGATTACCTGAAAATAACGGCTTAAGTTATGTAAAGCAATTCGCCCGAGGTTCGGACAGTTTTGACCTAACTTTGGACAGTACCACTCTATTTGCTCGTGTACACATAGATTCATCAAAATGATTACTTTTAACACAAACCAATTACTTAGTCATCTATGTACATTGATATAAAAGCATTTCGCGAATATGAATCAATATTTCAATTACACACGTGACGACTTTCTTTCCGATAGTAACATTCCGAAAACGCGTCGCATGAATATGATGACAATGGCATTTGCAAACTCTGACGCAAAAACAGACTAAACGAAATGATTTAAGAGAAAATTATTCTGTCACATGGGTTGGCTGATTGTTTCTCTCTGTTTCCTTAGGAATTGTAGTAGAATATATTTATTTTTCAATTCCCTATAAAGAAAATGTATAAGTGTCCGAATCATAGTCAAAACTGTCCGAACCAAGGTAATTTTCATACATTTCGAAAATCCTTATACTCACTTCTTTATTCACTTTTTAATTGTAACTATTTATCGGAGTTTTATTGTATAGTAGTTTCTATCTAAAAACAAATCAAGCATATGATCTTTTGGCGCTTCCTATATTTCCTTAGCTTTGTGGAAACATTTACATGTAAACAAATATTTCGCCAATTTCCTCCATGAATCGGTTAAAAGCCCCTGTCCAAAAAACATGTCGGGAAATAGGCCCGGTAATACAATGTTTCTAATAAAGAAATATTTATCAAGACAGATTGAAAAGAAACATTTTGAAACAAATGACTTGTATATATTACACTTATAACTGCGTCAGCGTCTAATCAAAAGTGTCCGAAGTTCAGGCGACTTCGGGTGGTGTCCGAACCTCGGTCAGTTTGCCCTACATGAAAACAAATATTTCGCCAATTTCATCCATGAACCGGTTTATTGTCCCTGTCCGAAAAAGTATAAGTCGGGGAAATAGGTACGATAATAAAATGTTCATCAAGAGAAATATATATTGAGACAGATCGCAAAGAAACATTTTGAAACAAATGATATGTAGATATTGCACGAATAAATGCGTCATTCTAATCAAAAGTGTTGTGTCCGAACCTCGGTCAGTTTGCCCTATACGTTTGACAATAAAAATTACTTCTCAGCATAGTCGGACTAGCCGCCGCCGGCCCGTAGAGATTGTGACGTCATAGATGAAGCGTGACGTCAAAGCATTGTTATTACGTGACGTCACAATGCAAAAATGATTTGTTTCCCTAGGGCAACATATGAAAAATATGAACCTCGATATGACTGTCCTCGTAGGTAATAAATATTTAATATAATATTTTTTTAAGACCCTAACCAAAAATAAATCAATTCTATATTTTTAGAGGGTGGGTGCCTTATAATCAAATATCTTTTAATTAAATTTTTTATTTTGAAAATTGAAATTGCATGATGTTATTTAAATTTTGTTTTATCTAAACACCAAGTTTGATTTATTTTGGTTGGTTATTAAAAATGACTGATTATGCCTAGTAATAATTTAGTAATAATTTTGATCCATGCTTGAGTTATCATTAGCTATAAAATTTCTAAAAAAATAATTGAAATGTTAAATGACCAAATAAAAGCTGAAAAGATTTAAAATTTGCCTTACAAGAAATCGTTTCATGTGAAATATGTAACATAGAAATAGGGCATATTAAAATGAACTAGATCTACACGAACACGAGTATGTAGGCCACTGTATGCCCACGAATTAAAACTTCAAATATTAGTTAAAACATTGCTGAAATAATTTAAAATCAACATATACCAAATCACATGACCTGAAACGATTCGTTTTCATAAAAATCAAATTTTAAACCCTAAATCGTATTGTGGGCATTAATAAATTTGATTACATTACGTTGGTCATGTGCACGAAAACCAAATCAAGGCACTGAAGGATGTTTTAGCGATCTTACCTTCAACATCGTGAATGTAGGCTACCCCTCAAGATACAAAGAATAACCCTTCACCCGCTTTCATTTGGGTATATTACTGTCAGTTTCCGACCATTTGTCGATATAATCTTGTGTAAGAAGCGGAAGACCGCGAAGACCCTTATTCCACACCATTGCGGACTAGGGGCGACGTCAAAGCGCTTGCGTTCCTAGCCTCGCTTTCGATCCAACATGGCCGCCGCGTGAATATGGTGTATAGTTTAAAACTATTATTTCTCGGAAGCAGGTCGTTTCTAATCAGACTGATATAGACACATTGGCTCAGTAATTGAAGAAATAGAAACCAAAAAAATAAATATTTATTGGATATTCGTGTTCATCCTTGCAACGTTTGTAGTTGCTTTCTCCTTATTTGAGGTCAGAGAGTAACAACATTAATAAATTGGCTGTCAGCTAAGAAGCCTTTAATCAGGTTTCCGCCTTCAAAGTGTTTGCAACTGAAGATTAAAATAGGTTTTAACTTTTAAGGCATGACTAATTAAATGTCAATATTCAAATGGCAATATGTCCCCTTGTTTTGTAACACAGATTTGTCATGTTCCGAATTTCTTGGTTTGATTTTTGTCTAGTTCTTGTGTATTTTGTTTATCATGTTTTGTAACGGTGAGGTATTCAGAGAAGCAAATATTTGCTTGTTTAACGAACCGGATTCTTTAATAAATAAAAATATGTTTAAACCAATTAAATGTCACAGGGTCACCAAAGCTGTAGATCATAATTCCGATCAACTAAGAATTTATATATATTTGCAACGTTTCATCCTTCAATTCCTTTAGTTTGTGGATAGAATGAAAAATGTTTTTAGGACGTGGCCGCTGTATCGTTTTCGTCAAGGGGTCAACAAGATTAAATATAAAAAACATTACCCAAGGAGTAAGAACAGAAGATATCTTATTTGTTAGAGCCAATGAGACAAATAGTTAAATGTAAACGACCAGACGGACAGACGCGTATGGTATGGAATATGGCCATCAGGTCAGGCAACATGAAATAAAAACTTACTGCTTGAAGTGCTTCCACGGTTGACAATCAGAACATCGGTAATGAGTGCTTCACTTCCAAGATCGACCTGCCACCAACTTGGATTGTCGGTTTGTCTTAAATGAACATGAAAACAGGATCCACTCGTCCATTTTGTAGCCTTGTTGCCATCCACAGCAGCTGCAGCTTCTGGGCCATTGATATGGGAACTGCTAGCTGTGGCCGCCTTTTGAAACGAGAGTAGTCTCCTCATGTCTAGTAAAGAAGGAAATGCTTGTAACGTACTTCCATGACCATTCTCTCCCCACAGAGGCAGCTCAGTGCGAGCTAACTCGGGTATGACTGAGCTGCCTCTGTGGGGAGAGATAGTCTGTCATCCAGACCCTAAAGCAAAATATTCAATTGACGACAAACATAGTCTAGAAAATTATAGCAAGTCTAGATGCCTTAGCTTTAGAAATCAGAAATCAAGGCATTGCTTGGGCTCCTTGTTGTTTTACTATTTGTAATTTTAGTAAAATGTTGTTGATAATGGAAAAACTTATTTCTGAGACTAAATGTTAGTCTATGGGGAGAGAATGTTCCATGACTTAACTCGATGATTTATTCATGAGCCTTAAAGGGGAAGTAGCACGTAATTCAGTGATAATTTCATATAATTTAAAATTTTCACTGATAATTGTAAGTTGATGCTAAATGTATTATTTTGACAGTGTCAAAAATCTCATTACACAAGCCAATCATCCATATGTTATATATGTGAATTGTTACTGCTGCATTTAGTTTAAATACATTGTCTTTCAATATATAGGAACCATCAATTTTCATCTTCCTGACATCACCTTACATTCCATTAAAACGTGCTACTGCCCCTTTAATGCAGACAACTTTACTTTTTGAATTAAGATGTTGACATGGTTCATTCCTGTTTTCAGCTGTTAAATAATATCAATGAACATTTTAACAAGTTTTATTCCTAAATGACAAGAATGACTCTCCCAACAGAAATACTCTATACTCACGGGCAAAAGAAACGATAACATATAAAATGCATGATGGATTAATTATAAGCTACGAATGATAGATACGCCTCAAACAGAGCCACTGACCTTAGTTTTAGATTTCAAAGCTATACAAGTTAAGGCTTTTGAAAAACACGCATTTAAAAAAACCGCTGATTAAAAATCTCCTTAATCAGACGAGATAGGGTAGTGAAAATTGCAATTTTGCTTGGTTCTAACCAACTTATAAAAAAATGCATGGACAAATTAATTTCTATCAAGTTTTTTTATGTATATAGATGACGTCTTTACTTTATCATATATACAAATTCATAAACATTTTCATTCCGATTCCAAAGATTATGACCATAAATAACATCGAAAAAGCTGTTTTAGGACCCCTCTTGTATTTGGACAGTCATACAATTAAAGGTATCATAATCTGTTTTTTTTTTTAAATTGAGAGTACTTCTTCACAACATACTGGCCTATCAATAGGATTTGTAATCTCATTTCATTTTCGACAGGATTTTGTGTTGTACTCTTATGAAAAGTTGGTATCGTTTCTTTGCCCCTGAGTGTATATACTGAACAATAATTCTGGATGGACGAAACACTTTTCCCTGTTGTTTGATGAAAATGCTTTCTTTGACAAATGAAATTGTCGAACAAGTAGAAAAACAGACTAAAAGCAGATATGACAAGAAAGAAGCAATTAAAGATTGAAATTCAAGTTAAGTTGACTCTTATTACTTACTAACTTTAACTTATTGATAAAAGGGAAAGATGAGAAAAAAGTTCGACTACTGGTAATGGGGCAAAATAATTGTTTTAAGGATGCAAAGATGCATTGCTTGTTACCATACCTAGGCACTGCTGTTGTCCTCGTTTGACTCGACACTTCTGGTACTTCTCACACTCATATCTCGGGCATGGTCCTCCTAGCGCCTGAAATACATAGAGGATATCTGTCTTTCTTGACTAATACCATGTTTTTCTCATCGAGTGAGGTAGAACATATTTAACTTTTCTACCTTACGAGATGAGATAAACGTGGCATTTGTTAAGATTTGACAGATATTCTATTTGAATGAAATCCTTTTAATTACGTCCAAAAAGGCTATTTTCATGTTGAGCGGTCGCTTAGAAGAGCCCGTCACCGCGGTAACAGTGTGACGTCATGTGAGAATTCATGACGTCAGACCATTGTTACGTGACGTCAAACTCTTGAACTTGACGTCACACGAGTGGTGATAAAGTTTATTACAACTCAGTAAAGTGACGATAAAGGTAATCGCCACTGTAGCCAGATAGAGGGTTTATTTCACTGATAGAACAGAGTATCTCACCCTCAATCATATAATAAAACACTTTATTTATTAACTATCTACACAATTCATAGGGCCAAGACTTTACGAGTTATCATCCCATACAGTCTCATTAGCCCTACAGTGTTTTCGGTCAATAAGTGTATGGGGAAATGGGGTGTTTTAAATAAAAATTGAGGATGATACATCCCCTATGATATAAAATGGACTCTCCCAGGCTACATGTATAAGTTTAATGAACGTGTATTGCTGAAATATGTGAAAAGGTGAACATATTATTATATTCTAAAAACTGACTTTTAGTGGCTTATCAATGACAATAATGAATAGATAAACATTGATAATGCTTGGATTTAAATCACTAAAATAAACCAGAATTATTTTAATCAATGATTAATAGAAACTACTCAACGCTGTCCCGTTTCATAATATTTTATGAAACGAGAAAATGGGTTGGTATTCAACGAGCGAAAGAGATAATACCTCTACCATTCACGAGTTAAGGTTTATGGCGCGATGTTATGTCATATGGTTCATGGGTATGAAGAGATTCATTTCTAAATACACTAAGAAGCCAAAGTAACTGTGATTTGCGTCTTCTTTTATTGGGCTTATATGTTGAGGGAGTTTGAATTTTATTATCATTGACAATTAATTAAACACATATCCAGAACGCATCCACAAGCTCTTTGCATACTGTGCTTGGGGTGTGTGGTGGCACGTGGTCCTGTGCGAAGCTCAGTTGACCGCTATCAGTGTAGTTCAGCAACATCTGGGTTAGACCAGGGTAATAATTCAGGGAGCGCCTTGAGCATGCATTCGATGTGGATATGTGCGCTATATAAATACCCTAATGATGATGATGATGAATGAATGGTGGTTTTCGAAAAAAAGCATGCACATGATCTCTACAAAACTCAGCAACTGGACACTTCAACCATTGTGGCTTCGATTGATGCAAACAATTCTCGCAAGCTCAACCAATAATTACAAAACTGCTTTTCAAGATAAAGTAAACAATACACAACCTTGTCCGTAGGACAAAAACAAGCCGAACTTATGGTACAATAAGCCATTCACAAACAGGGAAAAGACCCTACCAAATCCGATTCATATAGACCGGATTTGGTAGGGTCTTTTCCCTGTTTGTGTAATAGTATAATAAGACTTTCTTTCCAGTCTCTTGGTAATTTACCGTCTTTCCATAACTTATTGTAGAAATCTAATAACACTTGTTTACATTTATAGGGAAGATGTTTAAGCATTGTGTAACTGGTTTGATCAATACCAGATGCTGTTCCTTTTTTATTATTTACAATATTGTTAAGTTCTGATATTGTGAATGGCGTATTGTACCATAAGTTCGGCTTAGATTAGATGTTAAAACACTCGAAGCTATGGCAACGAAAAGATTACAACACTATCTAGAAACCAACGAATTGATCACAAAATCAATTAGGATATAGAACATTCTATAGCACCACTGATTATATTGTTAGATTACAACACTCTATCAGACAAGCTCAACAAAATAATAAATTCACTACAGCAGTCTTCCTAGACTTAATAAAACATTTGACATGGTCTGGAAAACAGGCTTGATACAAAAAGGCAAGAAAAAAAGCATACAAGGGGAAATGTTAAATTTTATAAACGACTTTATGTCAGACAGAACTCGTCTTAAAACAGATGATCAAATATCAGAAAACCATAATTTAGAAAATGGAACCCCGCAAGGAAGTATCATATCACCAACCTTGTTCAATACTATGAAAGATGATCTATTTCACGAACTACCGAAACAAGTGAACACCTCACAATTCGCTGACGACGGGGCCCTTTGGGTCAGTCACAAACATCAACATGTAGCTGCAGAAATATTGAAAGCCTTAATCAAAGTAAATGAATGGACCCAAAACTGGGGATTTCAATTATCTACAAGCAAAACTGTATCAATTCTCTTTCGGCCAACACCCAGAGCCGACTGCAGACCACTGAGATTATACATTAATGATGAACCATTAAACCAAGTTAAGTATGGCAAATTCTTAAGCATAACCTTTGATGAATATCTAACATGGGATCAACATATTGTTGAACTGTCACAAATATGCAAAAAAGATCTCAATTTATTACGAATGCTTTCTCACACCAGGTGGAGCAGCAGCAAGGAAATGTTACTCTTACTGTATAAATCTCTGATCAAATCTAAACTGCACTTTGGAGCAGAAGCTTAGTTCGACACTAGTCAAACCAAAATACAAAAGCTAAAAACCATACAAAATCAAGCTTACAGATATATATCAGGGCACCTAAGTGGCATATCAATGGAACTAGTCAGACATGAACTAGGCGAACTCCCGCTAGAAAAAGAATGGGATGATAATATTATTAACTATATTGTTAGATCAAAGTCATGATTACAAAATATTATCACACGAAAAACGCAAATAATGACTAAAAGAGTTAAAAAATACCAACAAAAATACCAACACCATTTGATCTCCAAGATGAACACGGAGATTTTAAAAATGTTAAGAAATTCACTGATTCTAACAATTGTAAAACGTATTTTTTTTGAATATGCCGGAATAATTACCTGTGTGAAAAAATGCTTTATTATCAGATAACCTTCAAAACCCCATCCTGCCCTACTTCATTTCAGATATAGTTAAATCAAACAAAGGGTGCAAACCCTTCTACAACATCCTGAACTTTAATAACACAACAACACATAGACAGAAGAAATTAATCATCCACTGAACCAGCTTGTTTCAGCAAGAAATAAACATTATCCCCTTCTCATCTCATCTCATCTTGGTACATAACAAATTTTGTTTCAGTACTCATTTATCGACAGAATTCTCCCATTGAACGATCTCCTTCAGTACTCATTTATCGACAGAATTCTCCCATTGAACGATCTCCTCTACAAAATGAAACTGAAGGATACAAAAAAAATTACTTTTGCAAACTTTCTACAGAAACTATCTTACAGACAGACAGACAGATTATTTTTTTTAGTCTCACCTCAAATCTAAAATACACAATACATATATACATTTTAAAAGTACACGAACTTGAGCCACCAAATAGAGGTTATGAGAGACTGATTTTTAAACACAAAATTACACGAACAATATACAGTACAGCATACGAATATATTAGAAATAGCTAAAACATTACATCTATTTTATGATAGACTGAAAATAATGATAGACCAAAAAACAGACCGACAGTAACTTTTCAAAACGCAATATATTCGTCTCGGACGCAATAAGATTCTAATAACAACAGTCACGTATATATGCATTTCAAAAGTAAAATGTTTCCTACCGCAATTTGACCTCATAACACAAGATTTAAAAACTGTCTATGACGCTGATAAATTAACCTGCTACTCGGATTGCAATCGCTCTAAATTCATGAAATTCCGGTCTGTATGTCATAACCTTTTTGACTAACTTACACTGTATATTATATGAATGCATAAACATGCATTAAGTATATAGAGGATATTATATGAGTGTCCATGACATACTATGTTTACGATACGAGTGCCTAAATATTAGTATTCCCGAGCGAGAGCGAGGGATATACTGATATTTAGGCACGAGTGTCGTAAACATAGTATGTCATGGGCACGAATATAATAATCTGTTTATTACCGTAGTCCCAAAATTGAAGAAAATGCTCAAAACCTACTTCTCAGCATAGGCAGACTAGCGGGCGGCGGCCCGTATAGATTGTGACGTCATAGGTGAACCGTGACGTCAAATCATTGTTTATTACGTGACGTCACAATGAAAAAGTGATGTTTTGCCCTAGGGCAACATATGAAAAATATGAACCTCGATATGACTGCCCTCCTAGGTAATAAATAGAGGATATTATATGAGTGTCCATGACATACTATGTTTACGACACGAGTGGCTAAATATTAGTATTTCCCGAGCGAGAGCGAGGGATATACTGATATTTAGGCACGAGTGTCGTAAACATAGTATGTCATGGGCACGAATATAATATTCTGTTTATTACCGTCGTCCAAAAATTTAAGAAAATACGGAAAACCTACTTCGCAGCAGAGGCGACCAAGCCGCCTCCGGTCCGTATAGATTGTGACGTCATAGGTAAACCGTGACGTCAAAGCATTGTTTGTAACGTGACGTCACAATGAAAAAGTGATATTTTGCCCTAGGGCAACATATGATAAATATGAACCTCAAAATGACTGCCCTCGTAGGTAGTAATATTATTTATGCTCCATAATCATACTTATCATCATTTTTATGTTTGAATGTATTTATATTGAAAAGAGGTTTGAGATTTGAGGTCCAATTTCTCTACTGAAGTTTTGTGTTCTTTAAGTCTAATGTTTTGATTGTACATAGCTAATTATTAACTGTCTTCTGTATTGTATATGCTAAGTCACTTGATTGGCTTCATGTATATCTATGTATAAATACCATACTGGATATTTATTATCAGGCAGGGGCAAGAATTGGCCTAGAAACGTTGTGAGAAATCAATAAAGAAGTTGTTATCCATAACATTTGTCTTGCATTATCACACCAACTTCTTAATGGGGCAGTAGCACGTTTTTAGGAGGAATATTAGGTGATGTCAGGAAAATAAAAATAAATGGTTTCAATTGAAAGACAATGTATTTAAACTAAATGGAGCAGTAATAATTCAAATATATAACGTAAAGTTTAGCTATGCGATTCCTTTTTCTTCCACAAAGTGAATTAAAGGTGTTCACACAAAATGGCCGCCAATGGATTTTATGTGAATCTTCATACTTTGTCCTCTGACTCTGGATGATTGGCTTGTGTAATGAGATTTTTGACGCTGTCAAAATAATACATTCAGTATTAACTTTCAATTATCAGGGAAAATTTTGAAATATAAAATAATAAAAAAACGTGCTACTGCCCCTTTGATGCCTTTGAAGAATTTCATCTGTCTATGTACCTAAAAATAAAAAATAATAATATACATCACAGTATGAAGTTTAGAAATGAAATCAACTTACATTGTCGACGTCTTTAATGGCAACATAGAAGAAGGATTCCTCGGAAAGTAATTGGGCAGGCTGTTCCGAATCATCCGTCAAGTGCAAATTACATGTCATTGCAGTCTTGTCGAAGCTTAAAGATTTACAAATTGAGTATGCCATACATTCTGCCGCACATGAAAACAGATTACTTCCCCTGATGGTTTGGAAGCTTATTTCATTTAATCGCTTTCCTTGATTAAAGCTGTCAAAACACTGCAATGTGAAAATTGGTAACGCCGAGAGTACAATCAAACCTAAACGATTTTCAACAGACATTATAAACGTAACGTCCTCTCGTCTCAAAGTCTACACAGAACTATGACACAATAGGTATATCATAGCAAATCAATATACAGTCAATACGTAGTTTGTCTTTCTTTTGTTCTATGGCTTGCCAAGTTATTCAATCATTTATTAACTAATTCCAACACATGAACTGAACCTTTTTAACGTCGTAAATTAATGGGCAATTTTTTGGTTTAACTCTGCCTTAAAACACTTCCGAATATAACTTCAAGTGCTATAAGGTTGGAAGATCAGTTGTTGTTTGGGAAACTTGTTTTATTGATTTCATCAATAGTTCTTGATCGATATTTAAGCAGGTTTAGTTGTACACACTTGAATTGATTTGAAACATGATTCCATTAAGCAGTAGTCTTACTGTCCTATATACAAACTTATGATTCTATCGTAGTCGCTAAGAATAACGCCTTTGACAAAGCCAATACGACTGCTGTCAAAATTATACCAATTTTGAAAAACGCTACATCAGCGTATATGTCTCCGGGTTGTGCTCCAAGCTAACCCCTGATATCCTTTGATCATATTCAGCCGTTTCGTTAACGGGTGGTTACTCAACGCTAGTTATAGCCTGTCTGTTTTCGGCCAAACTATTTCGAACACCATACACTGTTGTCTAGCGATCCCCCTCCTGGAAATCTTATAGAACACGGATTGAATCTTTGCGGCAGCCTGCAGCGGGACAATTGATATAAATTAATTTTCAAAGGTCCGAAACTCAATGTAAATAAAAAATCTGAATTTATTGTCCATTTAAAAAATAAAAATAAACTTTTGACTTTCATACGTCGTTGACCAGCTTTAATTAAACACACCCATCGAAACACCAAAATGCAAAGTTTGACCTCTCCTCCTGACCGGAAGTAACTGTTCGGGAGCGATTTTATTCTTTTCTCTTGAAGACCTTGCTAATGTCTTACTCTCATGCAAAAATCATAACATTTCATGAGTAGGTTTTTTGGTTATGTGCCCTTGAAGTTGGCGATTTTGTAATTTTGGTCAACTTTGAAAATGTACAGAACAAAAAGTAATAACGTTGGCACTTTCAAATGTTTAAATCCTCAAGAACAATGCTTCAGCTACATTCATGCAAGTATCTTCAGAGAAGAAGACTGTCAAAGGCAGGTGGGGTCGGAAAAAGTAAAATATGCACTAAAAGCAAGATGGGGGCCAAACCACGTGACCTTCGACTCGTCACGATTTATTTTTTTCATTATTCGTTATTGCGCATCTTTTAGAAAAGTTTCAGGTCTCTAAGTGCATATTGAAAAAAAAAATCAACCGTTAGTCCATAGAAAGCGACATTGACTTGAGAACAATCGCAAAAGTCAATCAACTTTGATATTGACCCATTGTTGACGTAATGCTTATGTGACGTCACGTCAAAAATTGCTTAACAATCTAACGTCACCTTTGATGTCGGCGTCTCTTATGTGTTATATTTGAGACATCGTTCCCTTCTGTTTATGATTTCATTTAAAACATATAATAAAACAATTATAGACTTCCGTATACAATTTAGGTCAATATCACTTTTCATTGACCTGAGTAAAACAATATAGACCTCGCATATTGTTTTACTTAGGTCAATAAAAATGATATTGACCTCTACAGAAGTCTATGATTGTATACTATCTATTCAGGACATTACCTTTGTCGGGTTAACGATAAGAACAAAATCCTCACTAGCATGATTACGTTGCTTTTGATCTATATATGATGATTTATGATATTGAAACTTGGAGATACCAAGGAATCTTAAGAGAAAACAGAACTTGTCAAATCTGTAATCTAAATAAAGTCAAGAATGAATTCCATCTTTATTTGTTTGCCTATCATACAACTCATACAACAATTATGTACATAAATAAATATTTTATAAGTACCCTGATACTAATAAGTTTATATCTGTAAAATTAATAACCAAAGTAAATATCATTTAGAAAAATTTTCAATTTTTATACACAAAGCGTTTATGTTTAGAAATTTGTAAATGTATAACTATATATTACAGTCCTTTGACCTCTCAGTATGGAAATATACTACAACTATTATATAACTCTTGCGCAAAGGGACCTAACATTACATTTAATTGTAGGTGTTATCCGCATTTGCAAGTCCAATATGCTTTCAGTTTACCCCGAGGAGAACTTTTGCACCGGGCTACAGGCACTCGTACAAGGTCACACACGTGCTCAATACGGTTGAGATCTGGACACATAGCTATCAAGTCACACATTAAGAGAGCATATTGGCGGATTAAGTTTAGGTGTTGGATATTGTGTTAAATAGTTAACATTGACCGCAAGTGAGGAACAAGAATATGCTGAAGAATCTAGGTTTCGTTCACATGCAAGTTTACACCAACATCGAAATTGTGTGCACCAAGAACTATCAAGCATCTACGAAAGGAAAAGGTTGTTATTGATGAATGTTTTCCGGACCAAACTCGGCATTTATTGCACCTTAACACCTGATACTTATTAAAAGCTAAATTTTGGCACGAAGCAGTGAATTCTGTCAATACTTTCTTGTTTCTTCTTGCAAATTACATACTATTTGTCAGTTCTTGGCGCCTAATGACCATTCGCAAAGGTGATCCAGAAATATTTAGCGACGTTTTATAAAAACGAGTGAAAATTAAAAGAGAAGAGAAGGAGAAAAGATCGAGCGAATGAGGAGAGAATAAAGGGGATAAAAAGTAAAAACCCAGTACAGCAGACGGTCGATAATGATAAATCTCTACTGGCACAAATAGGGTATACCAACTTTTACAGTTCAATATAATTTGGTTCAAAATTCAATGCGGGTCCAGTTGGTTTGAGTTGGTTAACATTTCATAAACCAAACTTAAACTTTCCAAATTATATATTACTTTCCAAAAAATATATAACTTCTTTTAACGTTTATCCAGCAAGCGTACAATCATTGTAACATATTTTATCGTCATATATTTCAATAAAGCTGGCCACTGTTATGGGAATGCTTGCTACCGGAAAAGGATAATTCTCAGCTCACTTTATCTAAGTGTGTTCCTAAATTGAACCATTGGTATCAAAACAAATCACATTGACATATGGAATTGCTCTGTTGACCTTTCTGGGTTGAAGGTCAGGCGCTTTTTGTATCATGAGAACCATCAGTCAACCTTGACACGATCAAGCATCATGACGCTCTTATCCTTGCTGACGGTGGTTTGCTTGAAGGTAAGTAATTCTTCTGATTTCTTAATAAGTTATGTCAGAACACTTTTATAATCATTTTTTTTCAATAGGATGAGTGTAATCTTAGTTAACATGTTAGTTCAAAAACATTATTTGAATATAAATACAGTAGAACACGTATATAGCGAACTCGGATATAGCGAAAAATCGGATATAGCGAACACATTTTTAGGTCCCATCCCTATATAATATCATTAAAATCATATGCGTATAGCGAACACCGGATATAGCGAACTAAATTCTTTGGTCCCTTGGAGTTCGTTATATCCGAGTTCTATGTATGTTCTGTATGTTGAATCTATTTCCTATGTGTGTCACGATGAACAATCTCCTAGGCAGAACTAAGTATCTCCTGTAGATCATAATATCTCATTTGAGAAATATTTATATATGGAATTATTTAGGAATATTAGGAAGTAGGAGATAATATCTGACGAACTATTGATTCGTGATTAGCTTCGAAGGAAATCATGTCCGGCTATGCCGATTACTGATTGTCAAGATATTGTTATTAGATGTTTTCCATCAACACAAACTAATTTTCAGAGTTTAATTAATTTATAAGTGGGAATTATTCGTTAATTAAAGGGGCAGTAGCACGTTTTTAGGGGGAATATAAGGTGATGTCAGGAAAATGAAAATTTATGGTCGCAATTTAAAGACAACGTATTTAAACTAAATGGAGCAGTAATAATTCAAATATATAACGAAAAGTTTAGCCATGCAATTACTTTTCCGTACAGAAAATGAATTAAAGGTGTTCACACAAAATGGCCGCCAATAGTTTTTAAGTGTATCTTCAAACTTCGTCCTCTGACTATGGATGATTGGCTTGTGTAATGAGATTTTTGACACTGTCAAAATAATACATTTAGCATTAACTTTCAATTATCAGTGAAAATTTTAAAATATAAAATTATCAAAAAACGTGCTACTGCCCCTTTAAGATAATGGAAGCACTGAATATAAGGCAACGTCATTCATCGTCAAATTTGAAACTTTCTACATAAAGATCATCATATCTGCATTATTTCGAGAGAAAAACGACTGAAACATCGTGATTATCACAATAAAGAAGTAGTTATCAATCATGTATCAATATGAAATGTGATTGACGTTTTGGACCAAATAAGAAATTGCGAGGGAAGGGTAATAAATAGAATCAAAGAATACTAACGTGACTGGGCTTCTCTTCTAGAAAGCATCCTAGCCTAGCATATCCTAACTTTGATTCAAAGATTTAAGATAAAATACTATCCTTTTCTCAAAAACTATCCAAGCGCTAATCTTAAATTATGACAAATACTAGAATAGATCAAGACCTAACCTGGCTTAGTCCTAGGGGAAATCAAAACTGCATAAACATATTATTTTGATCTTCTCAGAGTAGTCACCCTGCATTCTTCACCTCGGTGACTTAAAAATTCTTGAAATTCTGTTAAATTTGTATTTTTTAAATCATTTTCAGATAAGTTAAAATTTACAAGGGACAGTGATCCCGACTTTTTACTTCTTGTTATTATGATATATATGTTTTAATCAATTCCAGATAAGTATAAGTTTACAAGGGGCGGTAACCCGGACTTTAAAATTCTTGAAATTATGATATATATTATGTTTTTGTAATCATTTCCAGATAAGTATAAATTTTCTAGGGGCAGTGACCCCGACTTTAAAATTCTTATTATTATGATATACATGTTTTTTATTTTTTTCCAGATAAGTATAAGTTTACAAGGGGCGGTGACCCCGACCAGTCTGTCCGCTTCAGTAGATGGGGACATGTTCAGGTACACCATCAAGTATACAGGTCCAGCACAAGCGCTGGTGCTGTTTGTAGACGTATCAGGACGACTTTGTGAGTATTTGCCAAACATCTTCTCTGTATATATATTGATAATTCTTCCCGTTTAATCTCTATTACAAGCAGAACCTATTCTCTGCTGTAGGCATTCTCTCCCCAAAAAGGCAGATCAAGTCATGAAATGTTGATCGAGTCTCTGTTCTTATTTGCCGAGTTTATGGGGTAGATGGTAGATGCCTGATTAGAGGCAATCAAAGTTTGTGCAATCGGCTAAGAGCCACTCTTAATCAATGACATTCGCTACTTAAGTATACGTGTAGGCTATGTCCGTGACGTTAATTGGTTTAGTAGACTAATTATAAAATAAAATTTGAATACTTTTTACCATTATAACCTTCCCTAGGACTCAATAGACAATAACTTCATATGTTACTTTCTAAAAGGAGATTTGGTAAGGTTTGTAAAATGCAACATATTTGATACTTCTACAAAGCAATGGTAGCGAAACCAAATTACTTCAGCATTGGGCTACGACTTCTTTTTCAAACGAATGGAATGCACATTTGTCATTTATCTTTCCCAAATCTTATGTCCTTTTTTGACAGATGATGAAGAATCTGTCACTCGAGGGGAAACGTTCGATGAAGAAAATGGTGAAGGGGAAGCATACATCTTGGTGCCATGGCAACGAAACAGCATGTTGGTTCTCATATCCCCCAAGAATGATAGTTCCGAAATCATGGCCTACTCGCTCAGTCAAATTCAGCTTCAAGAAATACCCATCGACAACATTGGGATCAATGTTGATGGTGGGAAAGATCTCTATTATTCAACGGGAGATTCCCAAAACATTACATTTCGGTACCCAAATTTAGGGACTCAACAGAGCCAACCTCAATTTTTATGGATATTTTTGGGGATAAATAGTTCCAATGAGGAATCGACGCTTGTGTATCAGTCAGCCTTCAATGGACATTCACCTGGTTTAGTTGGTCCTGCCGCAACCATTCTTGAGGGCGACGAGTACGTGACGTCACTTCCGGTCAACCTGACAACTGAATCCGGTTTGCTTTTTGCGAGCATGCGAGATTTCTCAACTGAAAGAACATTCTACACGACGACAAGTCTGTTAGTGAATATAATGCCAGAGGGGAATAAAGGACCGTTTCCTACGGGATTTATGAAGATGTTCATTTTCGGAGACTTCTTCGGTGACGAACGGGTGAGATGTTACCATGGAGACCATTGTGACCTGGTAGGTGGCGCTCTTGGTTCCGGTGTAGCCACTGTGCAGGTTGTGAAAGTTGATGGACAGAGTCGGGTCAAGAGTGGTTTCAGTCTGGCTGGAGAATGGTATTTCTTGTCAGTGAACTTCATCGCCGACTTCAGTACTGAGGACGAAGGGGAGTATATCTGGACGGCCACCAACAGCAACAACCGCACTGTAGAACGTAGAGTGGTTGTAGAAGGGCCCCCCTCTCATCCGGTTACCACTTGATAGGATGTTTTTATGGACTGGTGGATTGTCAGAGAGGATCTCTAAACATGAAAAGGCCTGATCGAGTTTAGGAGTTCAGTTCAGTTCTAATGAATATAATGTAGAATACATGATTTTGACCAAAAATATATCTTTTCTTAAAAAGGGTCACTTTGAAGTGGTGAATAACATGTGACTTTAGCGAAAGAAGTGTTTAGAAGGATTTCCTCTCAAGAAGCTTTAACACTTGGTAATATAGAATCAATGGATGACACAAAGCCACAAGAATAAGCACCAACTTTAATGGCGTCCAGTGAAGGCAAATGATCTCAAACCTTATTAGCAATAGCATCACATGCCAGTACGATAACCTTTAATGGCATAGGGTCTAACCTTCGCACTCTCTTCGCAACACTTGTCATCTTTTGAGGGCATGTAGCCTCAAACCTTAGCACACTCAATATATGTATCTATGGTGGCCTTGGAGGCCACTGACCTTGAACCTAGTTTTCTTATTACTTCATATTCTGCGACCATGGACAATCTGAGTTTCAAAATCGAACAAACAGACATGTATATTTCCATACGAAGATGTTATCATTTAAGGGATATAAATCTGAGTCATTTGCACAAGCATTGCTTTGGTTTGCTTAGATCATGCGTATCATGTTCGCCACGTATATCGAAAGCTTTACCGGTCAAGTGAAAAACAAAGACACAGTCACTTACGCCCATATAAGCCCTGGTATTTCCATGGATTTTGTATACTTTACGACTTTTGTAAAGTATATCTATTTTCCATATGAACATAGCGTCATTTGAGGGGTTGAAATCCCAGTCATTTGCACAAGCTTTGCATTGGACTGCTTCAGATAATTCACGATTCCATGTTCTCCACGTGCATCGAAAGCTTTACCCGTCAAGTGTAAAACAAGGCACAGACACTTACGCCCATATTGGGCCTGGTATTTCCATAGATATTGTATTTGTTTACGATTTTTGTAATGTATATGTATTTTTCCTATCTTTCATGAAAATAAACGCTGATGTTTTATCTTAAATATAGAAGTTTTCGTTCGACACAAATGATATCGATGTGCTTATGATATGCAGTTTGCTTACTTTTCATTCAAATTTTTCACAGTCGACATTAAATATTTTAACAATATTCAGATTTTTCACGGTCGACATTAAACATTTTAACAAACGCGAAATTTTATTTTTGGATTTGATACCATTGTATTATTGCGCAAATAAGTAGCAGTCCCGTCTAAGGACGGAGTTGCTATACTGTATCAGTTTGTGCGAAGTTTCCACCGCCGCCGCCGCCGCACTCGTATTACTGGCTATAACTTTTTTTCCAAAAAGCCTCTAGAACTCTTATTTATAACTTACTGTTTGTACCTCGGGGGTACGATTTTGACATGTTCACTTTCAATGTCAAAGGTCAAGGTTACGAGTTACCGTATGCAATCACTGTAAGAATTCCTTGTAAATACGATTATTTGAAAAGTTTTTGTGCTATGAAGCTCTAACTTGGTATATATCATCCTTGAAAGAGTAAACAATATTTTAAAGGTTTCAGCTACACTCCGTCAAAGGTGAAGGTCACGACTATCATGGTTTAGCGAAAGCACTTTATTTCAACTATGAACACTTTTAATCAATACATGATTGTTATACTCAATGAAAAGTGTTCATTGATTGTGTGACCAAGAATGTTAAAGGTCAAGGTCATGGGATATGAGTTATTGCACTGTTCACCTAATTTTAATATAACTTTATCCCATTAGGCTTTTCAGAAGTCATGAATATATGTATGTGGTTACACCTCTAGGGAATTATCATGACCTTTTCACTTTCAAGGTCAATAGTCAAGGTCTCGAGTTATGAAATCACTACAAAATTCCTTGTAAACACGATAACTTGAAAAGTTTTGGTGCTATGAAGCTTAAATTTTGTATATATGATCTCTTGAAAAGTGCATTTTTTGAAAGGTTTTGGGAATGACTGTCAAAGGTCAAGGCTATAGCAAGGTCACAACTTCAACATTGAGAAAATGGATTATTTTAACATTAACAACGTTATTCGATACAGTAATGTAATACTCAATGAAATGTGTTCATTGATTGTGTGACCTTGAATGTTAAAGGTCAAGGGCACGAGATATGAGTTAGTGTAACGTACACCAACTTTGGGTATAACTCTATCCCATTAAGCTTTTCAGATCTCATTTACTTGTGTTACTGTATATGTATATGTCTCCGTGTTATGCTACAAAGGAACGTTGTAGCATAACACGGAGACATATACGCTGATGTAGCAGGATGGGAAATAAAAATGTCTGAATAACTGTTAAAATAAGCGCCCTGTTGTTTCGATGACACCAAAGTCTTCATTTCGTTAAATACGGTTTTGCAAAAACACGTCTTGAACAAATTTACAAAAGAGTTGTTAAATGTGATTTTTTTAATTATAATTGTAGGTGCTACATGAAGGTTTTATCGAAACTTTCGAATGCCAATACATGTATGCTCTCAGAATATATAAATCTCATTTCGTTTTATGCATTCCAGGAATGTGAACGTTTTACATTACATTACAAACGTTCCTGTTCATACATATGCTTGCCGAATGCAAAGCACTGACATATTATTCTTGCCTTATGCATCGTTTTATAATGATAACAAAAATGAAAATAATGTTCATAAATTGACAAAAGGAAATTAAAATACACTTTTTCTAAATCAAGTCTTAAGAATAACACTAAAATCAAATGTTCCCATAATTATGTATGTAAAAATAGAGCCATGGGCTCTGAAGCTCATCAGACTTTTGATGGTTGGTTTTAAAGGTTGTGACCCCTGTGACCCTATTTGGGGTCATTGGGTCACCAACCCTACAATATAAAATCCTCATTGACCAAGGAGTCTACACAAAAATGTTCAGCTCTCTAGACCTTTTGGAACTGGAGAAGAAGATAAAATAGGTTTTTAAGGTTTTGACCCTTGTGACCCCATTTGGGGTCATGGGGTCACATAATCGACAATTTAGAATCCCCATTGGCCAAGGAATCTACACAAAAAAATTCAGTTCTCTAGACCTTTTGGAACTGGAGAAGAAGATGAAAAAAGGTTTTAAGGTTTTGACCCCTGTGACTCCATTTGGGGTCATGAGGTCACGAAATCTACAATTTAAAATCCCCTTTTGCAAAGGAGTCTGCACATCAAATTTCAGCTCTCTAGAGTCATTGGTTCTGGAGAAGAAGTCGAAAAATTTAAAAAGGTTTATGGATGGACGGATGGACGGACCTGATGAGCTAAACATGGACAATATTGTTTCAGTATTATAATTAATGCTTTATATAGATATTGATATGACATTGAGTCATAACATAAAGGTTAATTCCAAGAAAAATATAATCAGTGAGAATAGTTGAGGATTTTCAGTGCAGGACATCCGGGTCACAGCTCTTGAGGGTCACTACATGTCATATGTAACAGGTCGGTGCAGTAAGTACGTAATTTGATATACATGCATTGTGATTAAAGTTACACTCTGTGTACTGTTTTATTGATATATATTGAAACAAAATTCGTTAGGGAAATTTTAATTTTCATAATTCATATTATATCGGTTTGTCTATGTGTGGTATATCAATAATCGTAATTCTTAGCTTATACCCCACTTCCGGTCTCGTTGTTATGGTTTCCTTTGTTCCAACTGTAGGTATATTGACCGATACACCAAAACTTTTCTAATACACATATTCTTTTTAGCAAACCTACATTAAGTCAGGTGTAGAGATTTTCAACTCAAATCAACGGAGTTGTAAAATTTTGAATTTTTGAGAAATGTTATCGACAAAAGTGGGAATCTAACCAGGGGCCTTTATGTTTCGATGCAGCGCCTCTATCAACTGAGCTAATGAGGCTTGATACAGGTGGCGGTACTTTTTGTTGTGTCATGTCTAGGTTGTTGTATTTTGTATAGGTACTAGTTTGTAACAAATTTGAATGTAATGAAGTCTGTTTATGTTTTTTAAAACGTAATAAGAAGAGTCGTGTTGATATTTTTTTGATCTAGTTAGTTCAAGACATATATACATAGAGAACGGCGGAAAGCTCTTTTTCTTCAAACATAATTTGACCGGAGTAGGGTATTAGTCAGATATACCCACCCTTCCCTCGGTGCATCACTCAATATACCTCCTGTTTGAATCGTGGATCCTCGGCTCCGCTACGCTACGCCTCGGAGACTCACGATTCAAGCAGGAGGTATATTGAATATCGGGAGGTGTGGGCATATATATTACTAATTTATACCCCAAACTGTCTTTTTTGACGAGTGTATGCATATCTCAAAGTTAGTCACCGGTGTAAGGTCGGGAGTTAAAATTAACAATTACCCCTTTCAAACATCCTGGATCCCCCACTGCACAGTTGACGCTCCCAGACATAAAAAGTTAGAGGGGAAAATCTAGCTTATTCACATTGTCTGTCCCTCTCCACGGTAAGCTGAAGAGCCCGTTAACCAGATCAGACATGGCATCAAAATGGATGGAACTTTTGCCCGAGCAACTTACCAAAGTGAAACTTTTTAATCTAGCAATCCCAGGTGAGTTTATTTTAATGTTTCTGTTTTCATAAGATGGGTTTATTTTGTTACTTCAAAGTCGTAGGATCAGCTTGGAGGCGGTAGTAACAAGGGGTAAACCATCTGAATAGAAACTCTTTCGATCTGCCTGTCAGTCTGTCCATTACTTGAACAAAATTCAGTTTCCTGACATTATTTTGAAATGTGCTAGCATGAGCATTACCCACCTACTGAATGAGTGTCTTTTCATCGGTAAATGGAGAATACTAAACGACGTCCCGTTTCATAACATATTTATGAAACGAGTGAATGGGTTGGTATTTAACGAGCGAAAGCGAGTTAAATACCTATACCATTCACGAGTTTCATAAAAATGTTATGAAACGGGACCGTGTTTAGTATTTTATTTATTACTTGCTTAAAAATACAAAGAAAGTCGCCAACATGACTGTCGCGGCCGGCCCGCTGACATTATGACGTCATACTTAACACTTGTGACGTCATCATTACGTCACGTCATTCGGTCAGCGCGCGATGTTATGACACATAGTGTAATAACATGGTTGATTTATTAAACAGCAATATCTTAAACGGGAGAGTAATAAACAATCTTATCCAACTGCAAAATTTGTTGATAGTGTCACCGACAGGAGACATATATAGATACACATAAATAATAATAAAAATACTAATAATAAAGAATGCTTATAGAGGGCTAACTTCCATACTGAAGTATGCTCAAAGCGCGAACAAAGTAATAAAAATCACATGCTCTATTGGGTTTATGCCATGCCATACAGATATGTTTTAGATGGTTTTTGAATAGTTCATGAGAGTCTAAATTCTTTAAATCATTTGGGAGAGAATTCCAATGTTGTGCTGCAACCACGGAGAAGCTACGAGCTCCAAATGTCAGAAGCTCTACATACATGTAGTAGTAACTGCATCCAATCATTGGATCCAGTTACATCACACCCGAAAAGTATTCTTCAAAGCATAAGGTTTTACAAATGACAAAGGAAGAGTCACTTTGCTGGATGCTCAAAATTATCACAAGTAAAAAAATGCAACACTATAAATATCCATTTTGAATGTTTGTGTGCATTAAAAAGTGGAATTAAAGTGTTATTGGATATCAAAATGCTTTAAGAGCGAATAACATAACTGAAATCTGAATCTCAATCATGATTTGTTTAAAGGGGCAGTTGCACGTTTTTAGGGGGAATATAGTGTGATGTCAGAAAAATTAAAATACATGGTTCCAATTGAAAGACAATGTATTTAAACTAAATGGAGCAGTAATAATTCAAATATACAACTTTAGCCATGCTATTCCTATTTATTACACAAATTGAATTAAAGGTGTTCACAGAAAATGGCGGCCAGTGAATTTTGTGTTCATCTTCATACTTTGTCCTCTGGCTATAAATGATTGGTTTGTGTAATGAGATTTTTGACAGTGTCAGAATAATACATTTAGCATTAACTTGCAATTATCAGTGAAAAATGTAAAATATAAGATTATCAAAAAACGTGCTACTGTCCCTTTAACATAGCCTACACGCTTCTGTCTGGCCCGTTAGACTAGTGGTTAGAGTGCTTTGTTACGGGTAAGAGGTTTGGGGGTTCGAATTCAACTTGGATGCATGCAACTTTGCTATTATTTTTCGAAAGACGGTCAAATTTGTCGTACATTTGAAATACACAAACCTTTTTCTTTGAAAAATAAATATCTTCGAATCTCAAAGTAGCTCTTACATATGAAAATAATGCCATGACTTCCCAATTAAAAAGTTCCTTGGAAGTTATTAAGAGAAAACAAGAGATCTCCAAAACAAAAGGCGAAATCCCAATTAGATTTCTAAAGAAAACCCATTCACGCTAAGATGTGCTTATATTCCCCAAACCACTTCTTAACTCCCCCTTGCTTGAGAACAACAGTATGTAAGTTGAAACATCGACATAATCACCATAATTCAAGAATACCCATGAAAGAAGTTTAACTCTAACAGTTTGGAATTGGTTCTCAGG
The DNA here is from genome assembly GCA_916613615.1 of Steromphala cineraria. Taxonomy (NCBI): domain Eukaryota; kingdom Metazoa; phylum Mollusca; class Gastropoda; order Trochida; family Trochidae; genus Steromphala; species Steromphala cineraria. The sequence goes on from OU744726.1 coordinate 40,694,780, forward strand.
TTCCCACGACTCCTCTACCGCAAGCCTCGACAAGCACCTTGGTTTCACGGATGACTTACCGAAAATCTTGCACTTCCTAGACAAGTGCTGCTGCTGCATCAGTGAGAAGGTCCTTTCTTGGTCAGTGACTCAGGGGATGACCATGTTGGACCAACTCAACTCCGGAATCCGCTACCTAGATCTCCGTGTCTACAAGATGGACGGTCAAGACGAATACCGCTTCGGACACGGCATATATGGAGAGGAAGTGAAGGTTGGTCTGGAGAAGATAAAACCCTTCTTTGGGGAAAATAAGAAAGAGGTTGTCATCCTGGATTTCGACCATTTCTACCCCAGTGATCCCACCGCTTTTAACGGACTCCGCGACCAGATTTGCGAAATATTTGGCGACCTCCTGATTCCAAACGGTGACCTTTCAACCTTGACCCTTGCAGAAGTATGGAAGAAGCCAGGTCGTATCATCCTGAATCAAACAGGAAAGATGAAGGATCCTAAATTTTGGACTAGCACTGTTGATTCTCCGTGGCCAAACACAAGTGATGTTGATACATTGATGCGTTTCCTCGACAGCCACGTACGGCCTATTAATGACAGGTTCTACGTTAGGCAAGGAGTTCTAACTGGAGTGGTATATGACGTAGTTTTCTATTCAAGTCAGAAAACGTATTCAGCTGCTGCAACCCAAAGATTCGTTTCTTGGCTTCAAAGTAAGGCACCGGGACCAGGCGGAATCAACATATGCATCGTGAACTTTGTGGAGAAGTTTGACTACATAAACCAAGTGATCAGACTCAATGACAAACTTCTCGGGTGATTTGAACACCGACAAGGTTGGATGGAATATAGTATTAACCTGATATACATATAAGATAATTTTTTTCCAAATTGCATCTTCAGTATTTTTTAAATATCCTAAAATGTATATATACTATTCGTATTCAATGTAATTGATGCAATATAATCAATGATAGTCTTTGAATTATATTCATGATGATTAATAATCATCATGAATATAATTCAAAGACTATCTCGTATACAAGTCCTGCATATTTCTCCGGTGGTTGACCATTGGAAAATTTTGATGTGTTCTAAATGACTCCTCAAGCTAGAGGTTTGAAATCTTGCATTTACTTTGACTAGTAAGGGTTATCAATTGTAAATGTTCTGATTTCTTGTCTACAAGACTAATCTTCAGATTGTGAATAAAAAAATAAGACCCAGGTAACAACCTTTCTTGTGTCCAGACTTGGATTCGAACCCGGTCTTATGCTTGAGAGGTCAGTACGTTGACCACTACACCACCTTGCTCCACCACTGGCATTGCAACTGGAATCACGAATTGAACATGGCTTACACATGAAGATTCAATTGAATCCTTTCAAAATTCAATGAAGCAAAACTATTTTAAGGGTCTACACTGATGTATTGTATAGGTTGTTGAGATACCGTTAGAATTTAAAGGGGCAGTAGCACGTTTTAGGGGGAATATAAGGTGATGTCAGGAAAATAAAAATTAATGGTTCTAATTGAACGACACTGTATTTAAACTATATGGAGCAGTAGTAATTCAAATATATAATGTAAAGTTTAGCCATGCGACTCCTTTTTTTTACACAAAATGAATTAAAGCCTTCAAAAAGGTGTTCACATAAAAATGGCCGCCAATGCATTTTATGTGAATCTTCATACTTTGTCCTTTGACTATGGATGATTGGCAAGTGTAATGAGATTATTGACACTGTCAAAATAATACATTCAGCATTAACGTACAATTATCAGGGAAATATTTAAAATATAGAAATTGTCAAAAAACGTGCTACTGCCCCTTTAATGTCTCACTCTTTCGTTTCAATAAAACGTGTATTACAGCGCAGCAAACTATAATGTTCATCATCTTAGGCCTAGAAAAAAAAGTAATTTGTTTCTGGTTTCCGCCCGCGTCAGGTTCATACCCCCGCATCAAGCCTTTTTTCCAATATATTGACAAGGGAAAAAATGGAAATGTAGTTTCATGGGTTAGAAAAAAATATTGAAACTTGAACTTTTTAAACTTAACTCGTTTCTGTTCATGTAGGCCATCAAAGACACAGTGATAAAGTGATCAAAAGTTTATATTTATCTATTTCTTAACTTCTGATGATTTTAAAAATAATCAATAATAAAAAAATATTTGGAAATAACCGCATCATTTTTGTCTGTATACAAAGACCAGAAACATTTTATATATTTTTTAGCCCTTAATGGGTGTCTTGTTACTCTTGTGAATAAAGGGTATTAACCTCTCCCTAGGGTTCGGTTGAAAGAGTTAACATGAGGGTGAGGTTTCCCCGACCCCGAATGTTTACATTTTCAACCAAACCCAAGGGAGAGGTTCTTTGTCAAATTATACGCGACAAGACCCACATAATGGTCGTAATTATTTCATCGGCATTAAAGAAGATTGATCAAGTCCAAAACGCCCGATGTTTACTCCTTCTTATATACAACCTTTCTTCGCGTGAGAAACCAGCTCTCTTTTTAATATATATAAATATATGAAAATTACAATATCAGTCATGACACAACAAAATGAACATCCACTTACAACCAGGATCCGGGTTCGAAACGCGACATGCCAATTTGTTAGAAATTCAAAATTTTACAAATTTATTTCCTCCTTTCATTATAACTACAAGTAATGAGTGTTGTATGAAATAATGAATTAAAAACTAAAAGAAAAATATAAATTATGTAGAAATTTCCCAGGAATGTCATCTTCTAATAATTCTTGTAAATTGCAAATTGAACTTGTACGTGCTAAGTTTCAAACATTTTTGCTGATTGTGATAATCTAAGCTAAAACAATATGTTTTATTGTTTTTAAAATACTTGACATGATAAATAGAAATGATTTTTATAAATTCTAAATAATAGCAAATAGCACGACAATAGGCCAATGTGTATTGTATTCACACATGTAAATAGAAATAGTGTTTATAATTATAGCACCCTTGACTTGAAAGGATGAAGCGGCGGTAAAATCTAAAATTAGACTGTATCTCTATTATTTCGATTAATGTGCTAGACTTTTCATTAAATCAAAAGTGAAATCGATGTTCATAATCGATTGATATGAATTTAAGAATGGAAATAAAACGTATTGGTGATTTATAAAATATATAATTGTATTATACATGTATTGTACCTTGTGTCAGTAAAGCTATAATAAACATAAGTATCGATTGGTTAAATGATAAGTATTGTTCTTATGATAAATGAAAGTATGATTTTTCTACAAAGCAAATGGTTATTTAGAGATTATAACACAATGAAGTGTGAAAATTAGAAAACCATGCAGTGTGAATTGTATATTACCCGAGCAAACTTAAACGTGTATCTTGACCATTTGCGAATAATGACAAAATAAATAGACTTCTTTGATGGGCATTCTAGAAGTTGCGATGATGAAGAAGATGAAGGCAATATGATGGATATACAACTTCTTTATTCAAGTTTGCGACGTTTCGACATAGCTACTAATGTCGTTCTCAAGCAAGTGATCGACAAAAAAGAAACGTTGTCAATATTGTTTATATAATGCAAAATCAGATTTAACTTACAACCAAAACAGTACTCCCACTCTTTGTAAGGAAATGTTTTTTAGTAAGGGAATGCAAACTCATATTTTTCCTGAAGTTAAGCTAAATATTTATGTACTTTTTTTGACACGCCTATCGCTGCAGGCTACAACAGTACCGTTGAAAAGCTTGAGGATATTCAATGTGTGTTTGTCAAGTATTGTTTTTTCCAATCACCATGTTTTGGGTTGATTTTTGAAGAGTGAAGAAAAGATATGTCATTGTTAAAATGGTTTAAGAGGACAGTTCAAGGCTTCCTTAGGTAAGAGAGATATAACTAAAATGTATTCATTCTTACCAATTAGAATAAATTAATCCCAAGTAAAAGGCAACAGCTCTAAAACGTACATAGCACGTTAAGAGATGCCAACAAAAAATGACGTAAAATAAAAAAAAACATCAATGTTAAATACTCATGTATGGAACAAAGAAAGGCAATTCGATTTCTGAAACGTTGGGGTAATTTTGATCATGATTGATGCATAATTTCCGAAAATATCAACACGGCAGTATTTTCACTAGTCACTAAAAACTATTGAGTGTTGGAAATTACGTTGAAATTCATCATTTCAATAAAAAGCGTTTGTGGCAAGCTCTTATTTGTTGGAAGGAAGTACCATTCGTGCAATTAATTTCCTCTGGTACAGAATATATTAAAAGAACAAAATGATGTAAAAAAAATTCACGATAACGAATTATTGACAAAATAATCCGATTTTAAACATTAAGAACATCATTTTTATTGCCTGATTTTTTTATTTTATCCTTGTCATGTGGAGATAACCTAATTTTTAAAAAAACCCGATATGTTGATAATTGAGAAACAAAAAATTAAATGAACGGTGAGCAAAAATACGCTATTCAGAACATTATTTCACTTTTCAAAAGTGTGTGTGTGTGTTAGAAAGGAGATACAATCTTAACATTTTGAAAACCACAATTGTAAATTTGTTACACGTTTGAAGTTCTAAGCAAAACAAATTAAACAATCCTGCAGACAAAATGTTAAAATGACTCTCGGCACTATTCAATTCTAGAATCCAAGAACATTTGTTCTTTTCTTCATACGACAGAGTGTGATGAAAATACAAATGATCATGACCAACCCACAAATGGTGATATAGTGTTAGTAGTGATTTGCACATTGTTATATTGTACAAAAACGCAATTTCGGCTAAAGCACATCTTCCTACGCAGAGCCTAAAAGGCCAGTTTCCAAACTGTCATTTTATGCATTGCTGCAGAGACTCTACTTTTCTGTGCTGCTATAGTGCCCCTACAGACTAGAGAGCAAGCACAGAAAACTCAAGGCTATGCAGCAAGGCATAAAACTGACAGTTTGGAAACTGGCCTTTTAGGCTCTGCGTAGGAAGATGGCTAAAGCATTGCAACAAAACGAATTTCTTTGGGTTTAGAGATGATGGTTTAAAGGGGAAGTAGCACGTTTTTAGGGGGAATATAAGGTAAAATATAAAATTATCAAAAAAACGTGCTTCTACCCCTTTCAAATTCAAGTTCATCCTAATCCAAAACATAACTAAAGGAAAATAAAATTATACCTGGCTTCTTTCTTTTTTTAAAGAATCTTTTTTTATAAGGAATTCCTATTATTTTATTTCTAATCAAATATATATCTAATCCTAATTAATGACTGTCAATCAAACAGGAGCTTGGTCGTAATTCAGCGAGTATAGAGTTGACCTATTAGTACTACACATTAGCAAATTCCAAAGGACTTAAGTAAAATGGATGAATGTACAGTTAATTAAAATTGATCAATGTTCAAGGACTCAACTTCAAATAAGAGCTGCGTAATCTAATAAAGTCTAGGTCCTCTTTCGGCAAGTCTAGAAATTTCTAAATACACAAATGAAACGAAAAGTAAATGAAAATCAAGGAACAAAAATAAGGTGAAGTAATTATTTCAAAGATTCCAAAGACAAAATTTTAGTCAAAAATTATATTTTTTGTATTTCGAATGTAAGTCCCAGTAATACTTTTAAGTTTCATAGACGAACAGAGACCAGCCGTCAGTCTAATATTTGCCAAGTGAGGCGCATCGCGTGAACCCTATGACCCATGACCCGACCCCAGAGTAATGCCATATAAGGAAGAGAGAGGTCAGAAGAGGAATCCGGAAGCACTCGGTCTGTTCTGCTCCCTCGCACTTGTCGCTGAAGAAAGTCTCAGGCACATCGCCGCTCAGCTTTTCTTGTGAGTATATCAGTTAATGTAGCTCTGTCAAAATAATGCTAACTTTGATAACACATTCAATGATATTGACCAGTTACCTTAATGTAGGTTAACTTAAAAGTCAACGTTTGTCTTTACTGTTGCATGGATAAGACTATTTTGGGACACGCCCATTTTCAAGCGTTTTCATCTACAAGGTTTTCAACGTGATGTCTGTACTTAGCCAAGCGTGGCGTGGTGGTGTTATTAGTGTTTTGTACATTATCATTATAGCGGTATATAAAAACTGCCTTGTAGGCTAAAATATCGCAACACTTCCAACAGAATGAATTTGTTTGGGTTTAGAGATATTATATATCCGATTTAGCTTATGCAGTCTAGACCAAGACTCGCAGACAAGTTCATCATGACCCAAGAAAGCTTTCTAGTTCTTCTTGAAAAGCTGAGACATTTTATAGCTTGCAGCTGTCGTGAAACTACGGTGACAACATTAGTGGAGAATGCCATTATGAGTCAGTGTTGTACGCTTAAAATCGATGTAACTATTGTGATAACAGATGTTCTCACGATTCCCATTCATTTACTAAATTCTTTATCAACAATATGTCTCACTTGCCTTACACGAAGAAAATTACTTACGGTAAGTAAATTTACATGCATGTAGCTCAATTTTTATGACTTTAAACATTACATTTACAAGTGAAAGTTAAATCTTTGTTTGGGACATTCTCTGCCAAACATTGAATCCTTGAAGAACAATAAGTTCTTATGGATAATCAACTTCTTCATTGCATTAAGTTTTCTTGTAACAGTATCAGTACAATGGAACGTCGCATTTCATGCAGTAAAGAAATTATTTATCTGTACAAACTTGTTCTTCTTCATCTAACCAGCTTCTAAAACGTCTTTCAAAAACATTGAATCTGTCAATAAATTTTACACTAGATGGTGACATTGTTGTTTGGGACATATTTTTTACAAAACATTAAACTCTTATAAAAATCAATTTTTGATATATATTTACAAACCTTTAAAGATACAATTAAGTCTAAGAGTAATAAAGGCAATGTCAACCTTCAGTGCTTTAGCTCATGTGACTTTATTCCTTGATGAATGCGTCCTGTGTTGGGTTAAAAGTATCAACAAGTTTTGGCAGATAATCCAGCCTGCAGCAAGAGAAGTGTTAATGAGAGCAAAATACATGATTGTATAATTTGGCTACATGTTTTCCTTCAATTCATAACAGCATATCCAGATTTCTAGCATGTTCCCTGGAAATTTATAATATCCTACCATATATTTCACAGATGCTTTATGATTAAACTAGAATGATATTATTAAAAGGACAATGTGTATGTTTCACTCCTTGACGAAAAAATCACCCTTTTTGAAGTTACCTTTTTTACTTGAAAAACATACTTTTAATCACCTAAAGCACTTTGGAATAGCATTGATATTTGGTAGAAAAATGTTTTGTTCCTTAGAAAACGTATTAGAAATGATCAGCTTGATAAATACTACATTACTCAATGTATCTCATCTATTTCCACTAAGCAGAAAGAACACAGCCCTGTAGTCTGTAATGTTGCAATAGTGACACAGAATGTGTTACAGTGTTTCACAACATATCAACACCCCTATCATGATAATGATGTTATCACAAGCATTTGCTTGTTCAACAAAGCTTCTAGCTTAATTTATCTAACCAATAAATGCCTTTTAAAGGGGCAGTAGCACGTTTTAGGGGGAATATAAGGTGATGTCAGAAAAATGAAAATAAATGGTTCCAATTGTTAGAAAATGTATTTAAAACTTAATGAAGCAGTAATTAATCAAATATATAATTGAAGTTCAGCCATGCGAATCCTTTTTCTTACATAAAATGAATTAAAGGTGTTCACATAAAAATGACAGCCAATGGACTTCATGGGAAGTCTCATATTTTGTTCTATGATTAGTTTATGAAATGAAATTTTTGACACTGTCAAAATAATACATTTAGCATTAACTTACAATTATCAGTGAAAAATTTTAAATATAAAATTTTCAAAAAACTTGCTACTGCCCCTTTAAAGGAACTAGTCAAGATTATCTTGAGGTTTAATTGTTAAAATAATATGCCGCATACTTTGTTTGAAAATAAATGTATTTTCTTTATGTAAAAAAAAATCATATTCAGAGATATTTGTAGTCTGTCTAACAGCCCCTGAAACAAAATATCTTTAAAGACCCACACAAGTCTATATTATTATAGCAAGTCTAGCTCACTGCAGTTTCAGTCTGAAAATGAACAGCTTCAGTGGGCTCCGTTCAATTTTAATAGTAGAAAACTGCATTTTATATGTATTTTCATTTCAGAGACTGAAATTTAGTCTAAGAAATTTGGTTCTGATTTCACTTTATTTGTAAAATTTACAACATTTGCCAAGAAAACCTTGATTTTAAAACATTGTCTAGACTTGATAAGTCTTCAAAATGGCTCCTGTGTTTGGTTAAAGTATCAACATGTTTTGGCAGATAATCGTGCCTGCAGCAAGTTAAAGAAACCAGAATGTTGACTATGATTTGACTACATGTTTTCCTTTAAATTCATTACAGCATATCCAGATATCTAGCATGTCCCTTGGCAATTGATGAAATCCTACAAAAACTTTGTAAGATAATTTATCAAAAGTATTATTAAATGACAAGGAGTATGTTTGATAAATTGTTCTTGAATAAGGAAGTTTTATATCTTTTTAAAAAATTGCTATTTTGACGAAAAAATCTATCTCACAGAATTTTGCATATTATGACTTTTATAGCTGAAAACTGAAAAATGCATATTAAGCTATATGAATACCACATAGACTATCTTATCTACATGTAGGACACACCCTTTTGATGTTGCATTAGTGACACATAATGTGTAACAGTGTGTCACAACATATCACAACCCGCCCATGATATTGATGTTATCATGAGCCTTTGCTTGTCTAAATGAGTTCATCAAAACTTGGGACTAATTTCATCCGACGCTTTGTTTGTCTTAATGAGTTCATCAAAACTTAGGACTAAATTCATCCGACCCTTTGCTTGCCTTATGAGTTCATCAAAACTCCAGACTAAATTCACCCGACCCTTTGCTTGTCTTAATGAGATAGATAATAAGAAAATTTAAAACCTTTTCATTTAATTCAGAATACAGTAGAACTCGGATATAACGAACTCCAAGGGACCAAAGAATTTAGTTATATCCGGTGTTCGCTATACGCATATAATTTTAATGATATTTTATAAGGACGGGACTTGAAAATTTGTTCGCTATATCCGAGTTCGCTATATCCGTGTTCTACTGTATATGTTTGACATACTTTTTAAGTGTGATATGGGCTATTATTTCTCTTTTATGTTCCACTTATGTTTATTGGTAATATTATGGTTTCTTTTGGGTTGGTCTTAAAGGGGCAGTAGCACGTTTTTTGATAATTTTATATTTCAAAATTTTCACTGATAATTGTATGTTAATGCTCAATGTATTATCTTTATAGTGTCAAAAATCTCACAACACAAATCAATTTCCACAGTCAGAGAAAAAATTATTAAGATTTACATAAAGTACATTTTAGTGTGAACACCTTTAATTCAATTTGCAAAAAAAAGGAAACCCATGGCTGATCTTTACATTATGTATTTGATTTATCACTACCTCATTTAGTTTTAATACATTGTCTTTTAATTGGAACATCTTATTTTCATTTTCCTGACATCAGCTTATAGAAACGTGCTACTGCCCCTTTAAAACTTTAAAATAATATCCTTGTCTTGCTTATGTTTAAAGTTATTTTTCCAATTAGGTTTTATATATTTTTTAATTTATTTTTATAAAAGGATTTCACACTCAACAGAGACAGAAGTCTCAATGATTTTGATTTATTTAGAACTGAGTGCCCTAGGCTATGAATTGACAGTTTATGATGTGAAGTTATTCATCATTTGAGTGAATTAAATGGTTACACATGAACCGTATGATACATGGATTTTGAGAACATAATCATGACATTTTAATAGAATGCTCTTGATTTAATTACTTTAATTGAACTGTGTAGTCTTAAGCTTCAGCCTTAGGACTTTGCTACTTTGCAAAGAAGAAAATTTGAAACAAACCTCAATCTTTGTATCTTTTAGACTTGAGGCACTTTTCAGCTTGTCATCATTTATGGGTAAAATGTTAAAATTATGATGTCATAATCGTTATACACGTTTTGAAAAAATATCTAAAAAGTGCAAAAAATCTGGCGTATGAAGAATTTTTCAGATCATAAGTTATAGTTCTGTCTGGTCTGTAAAAATATCAATTTAATATTAAAATCATAAACATTAAATATCATATGTAAATGTATTATTTGAAATCAAGAAAGATCAAAAGTAGTAAAAGTAGTATTCTCATGCACCTATGTTGAAGGGTATTGAGTAATAAAAACCTTGATCTTTACATCAATAGATTAAGAGTTGGAACCAGAAGGGGGTTCGGAGGGTTCAAATCCCCTTCTTTAGATTTTCTTATCAAAAACCTCATACAAACCTCAAGAGGGAAACCAACCCCCCCACCACCACTTTCGTATTATTTTGACCCGGCACTTGAATTTTACTTTTACATTTAGTGAACATCCTAATAGAGGTCAAAGACTGACCAATTGACCAAGCATGTATGTCAGATGACCATCATGTAAACACAGGAGTGGTCAGTGGGTACAGTGGACAGTGACATATACATGCGAGGAATGTTGAGGAGGGTCACACATGTACATGATCACTAACCACTTCATGATCCTGTCTTCCTGTTTACTCACATTGTGTCATGCTGGTCATCTTAACATGGATGACTTCATTCTGACAAGCATTGCCCAAATACATAAACCACCCTTCCAAATACAGTAATTTCTCTATTAATTCGACCCTAAAATTTTCAAAAGATTTTCAGAAAATGTCTATGGTTGAACTTATTTCACTTTTGGTGGCTCATTAGGTATTATGGTTGAAATATAAGATAGATATCAGAAAGTTATATTATATATAATGAATACATAGTTTCCATAGATGACCACATGAAAATGCCATATCTAATGAATATATTATTAATTGATTACTGCAGCAGAGAAAATAACCCATTGCAATTATTAATTTTTTTTGGTGCAAATTAAACCATTTTCAGCGGTGGTTGAATTACAGGAACATAAACTTTTGGCAGTTGGTTGAATTTTTAGATGTGATTTGTTGCCTCAGAATAATAGTATGTGTTTGAATTATTAGAGATGTCGACTAAATAGAGAAATTACAGTAATATACATACACCCCTCCCTCTCTCAGTCCAATTTCTTTAATTTAACTCATTCAAAATTTCCAAATTTTATATGTTGACCATGGCTTCAAAATTCCCTTACAAAACCCTTTTGGAATCCAATAAAGGTCCTACGACCCAAGTGAGACATCAGTTCTGCTGGAGAGTGTTTGAAATCTCCAAAGTAAGTATAAGAAGACAAGTTTAACAATTAACAGCGTGAAAAAAATAAATATGGTGGCAGAATACTGGTAGTTTATAACCGTACGGAAATCCCTTCGGAACAGAAAGTGAAACCGAAGTTACTGCTGGCAAATCTCCGGCCATCCAACCGGAACCGGAAGTCCCACAGGAATGCTGCCACCGGCGGAAGAACCTTCAAGTCGCGTGACTTACCAAAAGAGTATATAAGGAGAGACAGAATCATTGCTTCTTCAGTCTGACGAGTCCAGATCAATGGACGAAACTAGTAACTCTAAGCAATAACCACTTGCCCCTTTGCCATAGTAAGGTCAATCCTGTCTTACTAATTACCAGTGTGAGTAGAACTAGCCTCAATAATACTCGCCATACTCCCATACTGAGTCTAGCGAGATACAGTAAGAGGTAGCATTACCCGACCTTTCGGCGAACTATGACCCTTCAACGTTATATGTGCAAAAGCAGACTATTGCAGCATGGTAAGCCGAGCCCTGATCGGCAATTCGATAAGTCGGCTGACACGAGCTGTTACTACACCTAGCTAGACTCAATATGAGAGTATACAAGTATTATTGAGGCTTGGTTTACTTAGACTGAACAATTTCACTCGGAAATGGAAATTTGGTCAATATACTGGTGTATGCGACATATCAAGTATCCTGAAAACTGAAAAGAAGTTATTATCAAAATTGCTTTTCATTCAATGGAATGACTAAAATGTCTTCATACTCTGTATTGAAGTAGTAAATAATTTGATATTGAACATTTTGAAAATTTTGTAGCATTTTCAGTTTTGTTGCCACCATATTGACCGAATGGAATGATTGCAATATTTGCATTAATGACTCATAAGAAAAGAGGTAAAAAGGAAGACCAAAAATGTTTTTGTATTTGAAATGCCTAGGTTTATCATTCAAGATACCGGTGAGTAATTTTAGGAATGCTAATTGTTATGTGATTAAAAATGTGGTTAGTTGGTGCTTATCTGGAGAGGGTGCTTATTGTATACTGTATCTTAATTTGAAAAAGTGGAAAGGAGACTTTGATTTCTTCTGTATTCTTTGGTCTTGTTATTGAATTCCTGAAGCTTGATTCTTAGTTTATGATCTGGCTTCCAGACCCACTATCTAAATGTTATCATGATTTTTTAAGAAGAGTGCACTAGAGTCAGTTCTATTTTGAGTCAATAGAAAAGGTTTATAGTCAGTTCTTGTAAATCATTTTTAATTCACAAATTACGTGGAATTTTACTGCTTTAACCAATTTAAATACAATCAGTTACTTTTTCTTAATTTTCATGAAAGGTGAAAGGTCATAAACATATGACTGGCTAGATCAGTACATGGCAATTCCATCAATGGGTCGCCATAGCAACAAGACTTTATTGAGCTTATTAGTTCCTCATTGGTTCAGCTATGAGCATATCTAGTAAGCTCAAGGGAAAACATGTCTTCAGCTTGATCTTCAGCCAAACTTGAAGCATTGGATTTAAGTTTTCAAATCTTGATCTTTTTATTCTTTCTACAGTACATACCACTTGTTAATTCTGTGGAATGAGTCTTTTATAAAGACAAGGTCCCCAAACTTTCATTTTAGGGACACAACAAACACAATATTAGGAAAAACATATTTTCATGTTAACAAATTATTTCATAGCCTTAGTTTTAATCTTGCTGGCAACTGACACAAACATTACATAAAAAATATCTTATATTCCAAGTCTTAGTTCCATCACAAAATGACTCCAATGTTACTAATTTGATAAAGAGTTATATATATTACTAGAGGTTTGAAGTGCCTGCATTCCATATGTTTAAGTCTTCGCACTCAAAGAACTGTAAAGATTGTTGCCCTGTTCTTAAAAGCGTTTCTTCTGTTTGAGCCAAAGTCATCATTCAACATTTTCACAATATTTATTTAGCGAGCTCAGAATAGACATATGACTGAGAAATAAAAAAAATTACTGCTGAATTGAAATAACAAAGAAATGAAATAGAATTCACTTGACTTTAAACATAAGCTGTCCTCTATTTTACCATATTTCCTCTAATTTGGGCCGGGTCTTAAATACGTGCCGGGCCTCTAATAGCAACCGGAGGGGTAAAGGCACCTAAACTTGAATAGGACCTTTATCAAGTGTTATGAATAAGGGCCGGGCCTCCAATAAGGATCAGGGGTAAGACCTTAGATGTTGAAGGGCCTGAGCCCCTGTTAGAGGAAATACTGTATAAATTATTTAGTTTATTCATTTGTGAGTTTGTTATCAACATAGTTATGAATAGAAATCATGCATACTGGTAAATAAAAAAAGAGCTATCCATGCAAAGTCTATCAATGATTAAGCATATTAAGTGGTCTTTTCCTTCTAGCAACATTGCACTCGAAGGCAGGGTTCAAATGCTGGGAGTAATTAACAATTAGTAAACGATGCTTTCATCCAGATCGTTAACTCCAAGCTATACAAGAAGAAACGTACACACCATAACCCCTGCTGTACGAGATAGACATACCATTCCACACCCTAGACTTGCAATACTACAAGCTAGACTTTGTACTGATCTCCAAACAGTAAGTTTACATTCATACACAGTGTTAAAATCTGAAAAAGATTTGGATGTAGATTTTTTGCCAAAACTGCAAGGGGTTGGTAACTTTGGCGCTGTTTTTTGTAAGTAAACTTTTAGGGTAGGCTTTAGAATCCACTGATGTGATCCATATTATTCAAACATTTTATACCCCCTAATATCCATTCAGAAAAGCAAATCTAGTTTTTAATTGTAAAACCCTCCCCTAACTCTACTTCACACATTATTCATTGATATACAACCGATAGGCTCCTTTTGATTTTATGCATTTCTTTTGTAATTTATCATTTTATTTTAGGCTGAATTCTTTAAGCACTTAAGGCCCCAATACAAAAAAAGAAATTCTGGTCTTTACATTCAGGCAAAAATGACGCAGATTTTTTTTTTTCCAAATTTGTTTATTATTGAACATGAGAATAAAAAATTTAAGATATAACCTTTGAAGCACTTTTGGAATACATATTTTACCGTTATTGAACATAAGCTGTTCTTGATTTTCATAGAACATGCAAAAGTAAAGGAAAAGAGACCTTAAGCAATGCTACAAATCTGGTAAATATGTTGGTATGTTCTTTGCCAAATCCTCTTGAAATATGATGATTAGGATATTTCTGCTGATTGAGCATTTTTTTGTTTGTATTTCAGCTGATCTGTGTTTACAATTCATTAAGGAGTAATGTTGTGTTTATACTTAATTCAGTTACTCAGTAAACCCTACAATATTTTACATAATCATATATTTAAGGAACTATGATATTATTTAGAACATTTTGATTTTTTTTGACAATGTTTTTAATCTTTGATTATTCCTGTGGACAATAAATATCAATTGGTGACATTTCAATCACAATGATCATTAACATAAACATGTTCATTTCAATTTTTAATTCTAATTTCTCTGCATTGAATTTATAGGTGAAATATTGGAGTTGAAATATCATTTCAAAAATAAATTTCACGTAAGTTTTTAAATGTTTTTAAAATTTTAAACTTTAAAACCTCATACCTTGGGCATTTGTTAGATTATTATTTTTTTCCAAACTTAATCTTAAGCATATGCAGTTTTGCAGGTTCTTGAACCTTTGAAGCAGCTTGTCTTGTAAAGGTCGAAGTGACCTTTCAACTGTGAGTCACACTGTAGTGGCTAGCAGATGTAATATGATCCTAAGCTTATGGATACAGAGTGTCTGGAGGAAAATTTGTGATGTGAAGTTGTGATTTCTAAAATTTAAAGAATTAAGTGACATGCATGTGATTTGAACTGAGAGAAAAATGACTTATGATTAAAGAACATGAAAAAAAACTTTTACATATTTTATTTTTATTTTATTCTCCAGATCTCTTTTATGTGATGTTTTTGATCATAGAATGGTTCTACATCTAGTATCCACAAAAACAAAGTGTGACAATTCCAGATACAGTAGAACACGGATATAGCGAACACGGATATAGCAAACACTCGGATAAAGCGAACAAATTTTCAAGTCCCGTCCCTATATAATATCATTAAAATTATATGCGTATAGCGAACACCGGATATAGCGAACTAAATTCTTTGGTCCCTTGGAGTTCGTTATATCCGAGTTCTACTGTATAAAGAAAATTATCAAAGAGCAAATCCCATGAAGAACCATTGATACTATTGACCTTTGATCTTTACTACTACTACTACTACATTTCAGCCATTCCTTGAATCAGTTATAGTGCTAGACTTGCTTTCAGGAAATAATCATACTCATTAATGCCTGCCAATAATTAAGTTTACAGACTGTTTAAATGTTGTTGTTTTTATGGTGTAAAAGGAAAATACCATAATATACCGTATTTGACCTATTCAGCGGCCTGGGCGGTAAAAAAATTGGAAAGAGGGTGCAATTATTATAATGTCTTAATCATTCAGTTGAATGATTTTTTTGTGGTGTTTTCTCGAACTGCATTTAGTTTTTTAGCGAAAAGTTACAAATCAAATTATCGTGATTAAAGTGGAGGAAAGAAATCAAGTATATAAACCATTTTTTATGTAAAATTACATAGGTTTGTCATATAAGGTATGCCTGGAGAGGGGGTGCTTAATGTTTTTTGAGTTAAAAGCATCGTTAGGGGGCGCTTTTAGGGTGGGAGCTTATTACGTCGAATACAGTAGTCATGAATGTTGTACACATGATATAACTTGACCATATAGACTAGGGTTTCCACTGGTAATCATTTTCTTTGACTTCAGGACTTTCAACAAGTAAAGTAAAAGTTGCTGTTATATGGGTATATGGCCCTGTATATGTTAACATATATGTTCAATATCTAGGTTTAACAACAAGAACATGAGCTCATTGATAAAATGAAGAATTTCAATACTCTTCTCTGAGACGAATCTGAACCCTCAAATATTTGAGACTCATGGAAGCTCTAATGTAGACTCTTTCAGGGACTACCGTATATTTCAATGTAAAAGGCAAGTTTTTTATGCCAGAAATTGGGGCGTCAAAGAAGGGGGTCGCCCAATACACAAGGTCAAAAACTAGAGGCCAAGTGAGGGGTATCTGCCAACCCAACAAGTCAAGCGAGTCAATGTTTACCGGATGTCCATTACACAATCATCGATGTCATCTCAAATTTAATGATGTATATGTTTGTCTAAGAGACCAAGTACAAAATCAGCCAACCATAAGATATGACCTATGATAATAATCATGAATCTTGGAATCTTCCCCTTTTGAGTAAACACTTATCTAATGTATAGATTCTAAATGTTATTTCACTTGCTTTTTTATAGCATGTGCACTGATAATACAACAAACTTATTCTTCTACTTAAGTTTTCAACTTAAATGACTCTATTCATACAAAATAGTACACAAGGCAAGCTTGTGCATGTTCATATACCAATGTATGATGTTGATATGCAACTTTTAAAGGGGCAGTAGCACGTTTTTTGAAAATTTTATACTTTTAATTTTTCACTTATAATTGTATGTTAATGCCAAATGTATTAATTTGATAGTGTCAAAAATCTCTTTTATCAAATCAATCATCCATTATCAGAAAACAAATTATAATTTGTGTAAGAAAAAGGAACCACACGTCTGAACATAATATTATATATTTGATTTAATACTGCTTCATTTTGAAATACATTGTCTTTCAATTGGAACCATTTATTTTCATTTTCCTGACATTAACTTATGTTCCCCCCAAAACGTGCTACTGTACGACACTGTTCATACAAAAGGTACACAAGGCAAGCTTGTGCCTGTTCATAAACCAATGAATGATGTTGACATGCATCTTTTAAAGCTTTCAAACTTGTTGCCTTAAACCTACATAATATAATCATTATTGTCAGCTACAATGTTGAATGACCGATTGTTGAGTGCAACGCTAGCGTAAAATAATTGTATGATACATGCACAGATATGTTTATTCTATATGGCCTGTGTGCAGTAGTTGATCGGTTAAAAAATATTTGAATTAAAAATTCAAATTTGAGAACCTTACATTAGTCCATGTAAACATATATGTATTCATAATAGCGTGATTTTCTTTTCCAATATGATTGTTGTACGATTGTGCAATAGGATACATTTAGGTGCAAGCTTATATGCAATTAAGTACCTTGTCAATATCTAAAGATATATGTCACTTGTGTAATAGACAACTGCCACGCCCAATATGCCGACAGATAAATAACAGAACTTTGTCCTTGAAGTAAGTTATTGTGTTAGCTGATAATGAAAAAGGTTTTCGGCACATGCTTTTGAAGGGGCAGTAGCACGTTTTTATGGGGAATATAAGGTGATGTCAGGAAAATGAAAATAAATGGTTCCAATTGAAAGAAAATGTATTTAAACTGAATGGAGCAGTAATAATTCAAATATATAACGTAAAGTTTAGCCATGCGGTTCATTTTCTTACACAAAATGAATCACACAAAATGGCCGCCAATGGATTTTATGTGAATCGTCATAATTTGTCCTCTGACTATGAATGATTGGCTTGTGTAATGAAATTTTTGACACTGTCAAAATAATACATTTAGCATTAATTTACTATTATCAGTAAAAAATTTAAAACATAAAATTATCCAAAAACGTGCTACTGCCCCTTTAAAAAGGGTTTATTTCAATGGTGTTTCTCTGTAAAATTTCTGGTTTGTTTCATAATTCACACAAACATATATATCAAAAATTAGTTTTTTAAGGAAAAATATAAATTCTAATGCTATGCATACGATCACTGAAACCATGTATAGATTTGTCGTTATACGTGTCCTTAGCCATAACCATTTTATGAACAAATATAGACAGCCCACATTGAAAGAGTGACTAGAAACAACATATTTACTTTATCCACAAGCTGTTAGCTGTGTAATGTGACAGGGATGTAAGTTAAGCTTTCCATATATGTACTTATTGCATCATACCTTGCCAGGTGAGCCATACAGGTAAGTTCACCTGTTCAGGTCATCTTAGTAGCAAGGAAGTTATCTATTTATGGCACTTCCTTGTTTGGTGAGAATCTATAGAAATCAAGTTAAGATGTGTCTTGATTATGGAAATTTACATGGAAACTATTCATTGACGGTGACACGCACACTGCATGGGTTGTTGGAGATGCATTTTAAACTTTTTGAAAAGAGTTGTTTTAATTGTTAAAGGGACAGTTCTATTGGGGTATTTTTTGTGGAAACTAAATTCAAGATTAATTCCCTGTTTATACTTATATATGATTATTAAATGCCTATTTCACACTTATTTTCATATTTCTTAGGATGGGTAGTTAGTTCACACTTATTTTCATATATGTTAGGATGGGTAGTTAGTTGTTTAGATTTAACCATTTGACAAAGAATAAAATGCATCACTCCACCCTCTTGAATTTAGTTTCCACAAAGAAATACCCCAATAGGAAAAATAGAGCATTTTAGAAGCTTTTAAATAACTTCTTCATTAGAAAATGAAAAGAATCTTAACAACATTAATGTCATATAAATATTAACCCATTTCGACCCCCTAAAATTTTCATTGACGGCTAGTTGTACATTTTACTTTGACCTAAATATGTCTTCCCTGTCAACATTGACAAGGTGATTCACTGAGCCCACATACATTCTAACGTTCACCCACATGTATGATGCTGGTTGTCACCCAGTAGATATCAGGTAATCACTGAGGCGAGGGTGTTGTTTCTCCGGAGACAACTTGCATACTTTATACATAGGTGTAGTCTTAGTTGAGTAACAATTCACATGCTCTTGTCTACTACCAGGTAAATTTTCAGGTAAGATACCTGTCCAGGGCATTTGAAAGAGCAAGTCTAGGTGGGTGTTGTTTTTTTTTTGGGGGGGGGGGGGGGGGTTAGGGGGGTGAGGTGATCCAGTGATGAGGGGGACAATGTTGGGTTCAGTAATTATATACAAATAGTTTGTTAATTGATAGATGATAATTAATAATTTATAACGGTCTGAATACTTAACCCTTAACATGCAGGTTCTGGAATATCCCGGGATAACATTGAGTTTGATGCTTATTATTACTTGGCAGGAAGAGCAATTCTGAGAATTTACTTTTATTTTCAGATTTCATCTTCAAGTTCTCTCTCTAAAGCACAGCCATGTCAGGTAAGTGACGAGGTTGTTGTTTGTGTCTGAAATATGTGCAATGTTGTCAAAATGTTATTTCAAATAACAAACATTTTTTCCAAAATTAACCACTTTTTTAGCTCATCAGGACTGAAAGTCCAGATGGGCTTATGGCATGGCCCGTCGTCCGTCGTCCGTCCGTCGTCCGTCGTCCGTCCGTCGTCCGTCGTCCGTCCGTCGTCCGTCCGTAAACTTTTGACACTTTCGACTTCTCCTCATGAACCATACACATTAGAGAGCTGAAATTTTGTGTACAAGTACCTTAGCATATGGAGATTCTAATTTGTAACTTTGGTGACCCTGTGACCCCAAATAGGGTCACAGGGGTCACAACTTTAAAAACCTATTTTCATCTTCTTCTCCAGTTCCAAAAGGTCTAGAGAGTTAATATTGATATGTGCAGACTCCTTGGACAATTGGGATTCTAATTTGTAACTTTGGTGAACCTGTGACCCCAAATAGGGTCACAGGGGTCACAACCTTAAATACCTATTTTCATCTTCTTCTCCAGTTCCAAAAGGAGTAGAGAGTTAAAAATTATATGTGCAGACTCCTTGGACAATGGGGATTCTAATTTGTAACTTTGGTGACCCTCACAGTGATCCCAAATAGGGTCACAGGGGTCACAACCTTAAAAACCTATTTTCATCTTCTTCTCCAGTTCTAAAAGGACTAGAGAGTTGAAAGTGATATGTGCAGACTCCTTGGACAATGGGGATTCTAATTTGTAACTTTGGTGACCCTGTGACCCCAAATAGGGTCACAGGGGTCACAACCTTTAAAACCTATTTTCATCTTCTTCTCCAGTTCTAAAAGGACTAGAGAGTTGAAAGTGATATGTGCAGACTCCTTGGACAATAGGGATTCTAATTTGTAACTTTGGTGAACCTGTGACCCCAAATAGGGTCACAGGGGTCACAACCTTAAAAACCTATTTTCATCTTCTTCTCCAGTTCTAAAAGGACTAGAGAGTTGAAAGTGATATGTGCAGACTCCTTGGACAATGGGGATTCTAATTTGTAACTTTGGTGACCCTGTGACCCCAAATAGGGTCACAGGGGTCACAACCTTTAAAACCTATTTTCATCTTCTTCTCCAGTTCTAAAAGGACTAGAGAGTTGAAAGTGATATGTGCAGACTCCTTGGACAATAGGGATTCTAATTTGTAACTTTGGTGAACCTGTGACCCCAAATAGGGTCACAGGGGTCACAACCTTAAAAACCTATTTTCATCTTCTTCTCCAGTTCTAAAAGGACTAGAGAGTTGAAAGTGATATGTGCAGACTCCTTGGACAATGGGGATTCTAATTTGTAACTTTGGTGAACCTGTGACCCCAAATAGGGTCACAGGGGTCACAACCTTAAAAACCTATTTTCATCTTCTTCTCCAGTTCTAAAAGGACTAGAGAGTTGAAAGTGATATGTGCAGACTCCTTGGACAATGGGGATTCTAATTTGTAACTTTGGTGAACCTGTGACCCCAAATAGGGTCACAGGGGTCACAACCTTTAAAACCTATTTTCATCTTCTTCTCCAGTTCTAAAAGGACTAGAGAGTTGAAAGTGATATGTGCAGACTCCTTGGACAATAGGGATTCTAATTTGTAACTTTGGTGAACCTGTGACCCCAAATAGGGTCACAGGGGTCACAACCTTAAAAACCTATTTTCATCTTCTTCTCCAGTTCTAAAAGGACTAGAGAGTTGAAAGTGATATGTGCAGACTCCTTGGACAATGGGGATTCTAATTTGTAACTTTGGTGAACCTGTGACCCCAAATAGGGTCACAGGGGTCACAACCTTAAAAACCTATTTTCATCTTCTTCTCCAGTTCTAAAAGGACTAGAGAGTTGAAAGTGATATGTGCAGACTCCTTGGACAATGGGGATTCTAATTTGTAACTTTGGTGAACCTGTGACCCCAAATAGGGTCACAGGGGTCACAACCTTAAAAAGCTATTTTCATCTTCTTCTCAAGTTCCAAAAGGTCTAGAGAGCTGAAATTATATGTGCAGACTCCTTGGCCAATGGGGATTCTAAATTGTAGATTTCGTGACCCCATGACCCCAAATAGGGTAACAGGGGTCACACCTTAAAAACTTATTTTCATCATCATCTTTAGCTCCTAAAGGTCTATTGAGCTGAAAGACTGCATGTAGACTCCTTGGCCAATTGGGATTCTAAACTGAAGGTTTCGTGACCCCATGACCCCAAATAGGGTCACAGGGGTCACAATCTTAAAAACCTATTTTTCTCCATTATATGACAGTCTATGGCAAATTTATTTCTCCTTGGATATGTTAGTGTGGACTTCTTTCACTGTCTGATATTGGCGATCTAGAAAGTGCTGAATAATAATACATTTGTTTTGTAATTTTTTTATAGGTTTTCTTGCAATAGGTGACATCAGTTTCATATTTAGCTCATCTTGCCTGTATAAAGCAAACTTGATATGATGCCTGATGAGCTACAGAGCTAATGGCTCTATTTTTGGCACATAGGTTCTAGTTTGTGATAGTATGAAGGTCCATATAGTAACTGTTAATTAAAAACCTGACATGGTATTGTTTATTATATCCTTTTGTAATCTATTTCTTTGAGACCATAGCTACTTTTTCAAATATCAAAACCTGTAGGTGATATTTAAAGTATATTTTGCTGTTGATTGATATCAAAATCTATTTTCGAGACAATATTATCAATATATAATGTGAAACAAAATTTATGTTGCAATATGTCTGAAACAAGTTTATCAACACTAGTTGACAAAAGTTATAAATATCCAAGGCTTGCCAAGGAAATTTTGTACTTTTATCAATTACTTTTAATATACTTGATTTCAGAAAACGCTTTGATGACATTCTCTTTATCATCCAAAATCATTTTTCATAACGAATCCATAAATAATGTATATTTTTGGAACAACTCATTATCCTAATAATGCCAATTTAGTGATGTCATAGCATTGTGTTGTTGTCATGTTTATGAGGTCATAGCATTGTGATGTCATTTCTTGATGACGTAAAACCATAGTGATGTCATATGCTTGGCTTTGTTCAAAATCTACTGTCAATATGCAATCTCCTAGGTGATATCGCTAGTTCTTCCATAAGGCATCCCTCCTGCGAGACACAGTTTTGTGTGAAATTAAAGGGGCAGTAGCACGTTTTTAGGGGGGATATAAGGTGATGTCAGATAAATGGAAATTAATGGTTCCAATTGAAAGACAAAACATTAAAACTAATTGGAGCAGTAATAATTAAAATAGATAATGTAAAGTTTAGCCATGCGATTCCTTTTTCTTACACAAAATGAATTAAAGGTTTTCACACAAAATGGCCGCCCATAGATTTTAGGTAAATCTTCATACTTTGTCCTCTGACTGTAGATAATTCAGGTTTGTGTTATGAGATTTTTGACACTATCAAATTAATACATTTATCATTAACATACAATTATCAGTGAAAATTTTAAAATATAAAATTATAAAAAAACGTGCTACTGCCCCTTTAAGAAAATGAGGCCTTTGCTAAACTGTTTTTTAAAGTTTTATCTATTTTGTGTTCTAGGTCTGGTGAAAGCTAAGAAGTATGACTGGAAGGATTCCAATATGGCCCTGTTCGGTTCTGATGCTGATAAGCAGGTCAAAAGTGAGATATATTTATTCATTCATGTGGTGTATGTCAAGACTACAGTCTAAGGGAGATAACTCTGTGTCACGCTCTCACATTATCACGTGCGCTGCTGACCAAGCAGCACGGTCATGTAATTACACGAAGTGATAAAGAATCCCCTTTATTCAATACGTCTCTATTCTACTGACGA
Source organism: Steromphala cineraria (assembly GCA_916613615.1). Lineage (NCBI taxonomy): Eukaryota > Metazoa > Mollusca > Gastropoda > Trochida > Trochidae > Steromphala > Steromphala cineraria. Next base: position 40,718,152 of record OU744726.1, read on the forward strand.
ACACAACAATTCATTTCTATTTTCAGCAAAATTTGATGTTTATATGATATTCTAGTATTATAAACGAAGATGACGTCACCATAAAAATGTATCATATTGTCATAGCAATGTATTAATATAGCATGTCTGTAAGTCTGTAAATATCTATGCCAATAAAAAATATCAAGCGTATCAAAGCAAAGCATAACTTAAATCAGCCAAGAACTTTGTAAGTTGGGCATATTTCTTTGAGATATTACTCTGTTTTTCATCATCTCAAAATCCAATTAAACATGATTTTACAGAAAGTTGTAAATAAAATATGCGATTTGAATATTTCAGAGGAATCGGCGGAGACGGAGCCAGCCTGGCAGGGAGTCGGACAGGAAGTTGGTCTGAAGATCTGGAGGATTGTGGTACGTAAATCATAGATAGGCTCTGAATAGCTCAGAGTAATACAAGTAACAAAATATTGACACTATTTGGATATGATTTAAATCGACTGTGTTTTTTTAAATTATAATGTTGACTCTGTTAGGATAGTAAGTTGCTATGTCAGGGTGATTGAAATGGTCCATGAATGTGAAACACGGTGGTGTAGTGGTTAGCATGCTGTCATGGTTTGAATTCTGTTGGAGACACCAAAAATTTGTAACATGAGATTATTATTGTTATTTTTAACAGACTGATAAACTGCAAACAAGTAGCAATCTGAGCAATCCATCTGCCGTCCATCATTAAATTTTGGCCATTTTGAAGTATTCTTTCAAACAATTCACTCTAGAAATCTGAAATCTTGTGTATACAGACACCTAAGCTGATGATAATCTTAGATGTGGTGATCCTGTGGTGACTTACGTGGTGACCCTGTGACCTTTTGTGTTTTAATCATAAATAGACTGAGCTGCAGAACCATGGTTCTAATGTTTGCTCTATTTTTTACTCTAGAACTTTGAAGTGAAAACTGTGGATGAAGATGAGTACGGCCAATTCTACAACGGAGATTCCTACATCGTTCTCAATGTAAGTCTTGAGTGCTGAGATTCTGATTTTTAGGGATTTTTTTAGTAAGTTCAAGGGATATCAGAAAACAAAAATATAAATGTAACCAAATACATACAAATCATTAAACTCATCAAAATCAAAATATCAAGGTTTGTGAGGGCCAGAAAAATCAAAATATCAAGGTTTGTGGGGGCCAGAAAAATCAAAATATCAAGGTTTGTGAGGGCCAGAAATGACCCATACGTGCTTACCAGTATATGTTTATATGCACCCGTGGAGTTTCCACTAGTTATCTCCCTTTATTAATACATGTATTTCCAGACATACAAAGAAGATGACAGTGAAGCTTTACAATATGACGTTCATTTCTGGATCGGGAAAAACAGTACTCAGGTAATTTTGAATTATTAAATATATAAATACACATATATTAAAAATATATTTGTAAATAATCTTTTTATATTCTACAAGATTTTCATATTTTACAGCTATGATTATTATACTGAGATTATCCATCTCACATGTTGATGTAATTGCTATAAAGAATATTTTTACTCTTGTGAATCCAAATTATGCATGAGGATGAATACCAAACTTTAGATTGTAGAACTGAATTACATTCTTTAATGCTTTTTGAAATTGATTAAATTTAGATTTTGAATGTTTGAATATTGTTGAAGTACGTTGAATGTAATACTTTCCTAATGACAGTTTTATTTTGTCAAGCCAAAAGAGTTGATTCAGCAATCTCCAATTATGAAATAAAAATGGCTGCTCATAAATCTCATCAAATAGAACATATTACCCCTAAAGAAGTCAGAGGGGAAATTTTGATATTTCTATCCAGTTTTCTTCATTTAATCTATACCTTGGTGCATATGCGAATTTCCAGCTCATGTCTACAGACATTTTCCCTCTCCAAAATCTTAAATCGGGAAATGTATTTTTCTCTGGCCTTAAAGGGGCAGTAGCACGTTTTTAGGGGGAATATAAGGTGATGTCAGGAAAATAAAAATTAATGGTTCCAATTGAAAGACAATGTATTTAAACTAAACGGACCAGTACTAATTCAAACCTATAACGTAAAATTTAGCGATGCGATTGATTTTTCTTACACAAAATGAATTAAAGGTGTTAACACAAAATGGCCGCCAATGGATTTTATGTCAATCTTCATACTTTGCCCTCTTACTATGGCTTGATTGGCTTGTGTAATGAGATGTTTGACATTGTCAAAATAATACTTTTAGCATTAACTTACAGTTATGAGTGACAAAATTAAAATATAAAATTATAAAAAAACGCGCTACTGCCCCTTTAAATGTAAATTTTGTATGTATAGGATGAATATGGAACCGTTGCCTACAAGACTGTGGAACTGGACGCGTTCCTTGACGATGCCGCTGTACAGCATAGAGAGGTTCAGGGTCATGAGTCTGACCTGTTCAAGAGTTACTTTGAATCAGGAATTAGGTGAGTTCATTGATTCAAAAGTTGCCGCATCCCACCAACATTTTTATGGAAGATACCCAAATTTGTCTGAAATAATTTGCACAAGTTCAAACACTCTTGTTTATGACTGGCTGCTTTGTACCCCAATTAGCATCCTGTCACAGGGTAAGAACTCCACTAATCTGTACCCTGGGATCAGAAGCTAGATTCGCTCGCGCGGCCCGACTTGGGATAAAGCCAATCAAATCATTTTCTATTTGAAATTTTATCGAGAAGGTCGCGAAAAAATTATTTGATTGGCTATATCCCAAGTCAGGCCGCGCGAGCGAATCTAGCTTCTGATCCCAGGGTACAGATTAGTGGAGTTAGCGTAACGTTCGTACCCGGAGACAGGATGCCCAATTAGGGATCTTTTAAAGAACTGCTTTGAATCACGTTTGAGGCTATTCTGTGGGGTAAGGGATAGCCAGTAGATGGCGAATTCGGCTTTGGCTCATGAGGTCCATGGTTCAGATCCCACCAGAGGCTCAGTAACTTAATTTGTCCGCTGTTCTCTACGCAATCTGGTTTGGGTGCAATGTACACTGATTTTCAGTGTTTGCAGGTTTCACTGCAATGCATAACCACAATAGTGTTGCAGGCTTTCTTCCTGCAATGAGCTAATGATGATGATCCTGTATTTCTAATGCTGACCCTTTGACTTCTACTGGTTCTTTACTACTCATGCCCTGGTCTGTCCAGGTGGACTCGAGTCTACTTTCTTAAACTCGAAAATGAGAAGAAAAAGCAGTCACTGTTCTTTATTTATTTAATTTTAGACTGAAGGCTGTGCTGTTTTCAGATAGGCATGACCCTTTCGAGACAATGATGTATAAATATACTGTATAAGTTGTACGGGTAAATATCTAGCCTGATTAACAATTACATGACCCTTGGAAAATTAGAGGTATTCAGATCAGTCCAGTCTGAGCCCATACGGACACAAGTGGATATTTCTAACCTGTTTGAGCCCTAGCTCTGGCAACTGTATGATAAATTATGGATAGCTTTATTAGCTACAGTGGTTAGCACGTTGAGCTTCGGATCAGGAGGTCCGTGGTTCGAATCTCTGCCAAGGGGCTCGGCAACATTGTCTGCAGTAGAGAACAATTCTACACTCAGTCAGGTTAGGGTGCAATGCTACAATGAAGTTCAGTGCAGTACCAGCCATGGTTGCTAGTTCCAGCCGATGCTCACAGGTTTCAGGTGCCGCAATACATAGCCGCAATAGTGTTGATATAACAGCTGCGATATAAGTGAAATAGTCTTAATCCCCACATCCCCTCAACTCATCTCACCTTATTAGCTACAAAGCCAATAGCTCTATTCTCTTCATTTGTATCGTGTACATGTATATCATTTTCTCTGTTTTCTTCCCAAGGACGATGGAGGGAGGAGCAGCTTCCGGCTTCAAACATGTTGAACCAGAATCTTACACCCCACGACTCTTCCTCTTCAAGACCAAGAAAGGACGTACAACTGTCAGACAGGTAGATATTAAAGGGAATCAACAACTTAGCTTGTGAAACCTAATTGACCATCATTAATGAGAGCGTCCAGACGGGTAAGGGGGGTCACATGACACATACTTGGTACTGGATGTCCGCTGTAAGCGGTTTGTAACCAAACGATTTCGTCCCTACCGAGTATTTAGGACTCTTTCGGGGCCCTGCAAATAAAACTCTGGAAGTTTAAAATTCTGGTTGCAGACCCCCTTTAAACTAAATATCCTTGGATATCATAAGGCTGAAATTATGAAGCTGGGCATAGAATTTGGAAGGGTAGCTTAATGGGAAGCAGGGTTGGGTCTGGGCAACACTTTCATGACAAGCTTTGTGAACACACTTGACTTATTGGTATTATCAATTGTACTTTGAGACTTTTAGATCTTAATCTTGTATGCTTAGTACTTTCTCATCCCCTCTTTGGCATAGTCAGGAGCATATATACCGCCCTGCATGTGTGTCAACCCGTCCATGCTTCCGAAATCCTTTCTAGCGACCTCTGATTGTCTCCACAGTAGTTGCCCTGCCATCAGTAACAGGAGCCAATTGTTACACAGATTTCGTGTATCAATCGAAATGACGTCATGGATAACCTCAAACCTAATGCTTTGTTTGCATACAAATGAATCGGATTGAGAGCATACTTTAAACGCTAGGCGTATGAATATGATAAAAGTTGATGTTATTGGTTTGGTAAATGATGATTAATGATATTGGTAATTGGCAGTCTGATTAAAATCGACCCTGCTCCGAGTAATAAAATATCAAAAATATTGTCTCTATCGGGCCTCAATTCATTCGGGATATCCTCTCCGTCTGGGTCTGAATGCACCCACCTCTATTGCGTGTTGCTATAACCAGTTTAGCGCAGTTTAGCGCAGACAGACCCAGTCGTAAGCTATCCAATCACATTCTCGTTTTTAAATAGCGATTATGTATAACGAATGGTACACTGGAGTTACCTGCCCCTGAGGGATACCGAAGCTTTCACTGCGCTCCTTTCGATTGGCTAGATGAGCTTGTGTCAAAACATGCGCGCAATAGGGGTGCCTTCAGACTGTAAATGAGAGGAAAACCGGGCTGAGTGAGGTTTGAACCCTGCTAGAGATTATATTTTTACACTTTTTTCCTCGAATCAAATCAATCGATTTTAATCAGACTGGGTAATTGGTTGACAAAAAGGATATGTTTTGATAATGCAATGGATACTTAAAAAAATCCAAAATAAATTTGCTTGCCGACTTTCTTAAATCGTTGTTATAAGTTGCAATGTGAAGCCTACGAGTTTGAAGTTTGCACTTTTGAGCACAACAGCGCTTGCTGGTTGCATCCGCGGTTTTTGAGTTTTTCCACTTGGAAAGCTTCTGAGGGCAGCGATTATAATAGTGAATTCAAGGAGCGGAAAATCGCTGTCTGGATCTAGCATTTTTAGAAGAAAAATATACTTTGAATTTATTCCTTTTTCTCAGCATTAGCCTAAAACTATTTGACTTAAATTAGGTATGGATGTTACCTACCGGGTATGTGTGAGTCTCTTATTGTTATATAATGATGGTAAAATTACAGTGGGGGTATGTGAGCTGTGCTCACTTTTGCCTTGTTTTAAAATGCCACTAACTGATGATGATCTTGTTTCAGATACAAATGTTGAAATCCAAGGTCAATTCAGGGGATGTGTACATTCTGGACAAGGGAATGCGTTTTATACAGTTCAACGGGGAGTCTTGTAGTCCTTTTGAGAAATCAAAGGTATTTGGTCATCAGCATGTACTCACAAAAGACTTACTTGCTGTAATTTCTCCATTAATTCGACAATTTGACCATTAAATTTTATCCTGAGGTCACAAATTAAAATCAATTAAATAAATCAACCACATTCGGAAAGTTATCATAATGCTCCTATGAACATTCAAGATCGAAGTCCAAGAACAATATTTTTGTTATATACATCCTAGCAAATGTCCAGTTAACTGAGGCTTTTATAGAAGGCGGAACAGGAGGAGGCGAAACCCTCAGTTCTCGACCGCAAACATGTATCTAGTTTATTCAGATATATTTTTAATTATGTTTTTATGCTATTGTGGACAAATCAAATTTGATTCTCTACAAGTTTGAATAAGCCAAAGATTATCATTGTTTTCATCATGTGTATAATTAAGAGTTACAGAGCCAATTATTCTATTTCTAAAAAATTGTCATATGATTTGTATTTTGGAATCAATATGCTTACTAATAGACATGCATATTTAGATTTTCTACTATTTTGGAATTTCAAATATAAAAGATGTCACAAGATTTGAGACTTGTTTTAATTTTACGTTATTATTTACAGGCTATGCAGTTTATGGGTAAACTAAAGGATGAGAGGGGATCGTCAGATGACGTGGTTATTGATGAAGGGCAAAACGATGTAAGTATCAGGGTTCATATTAGCCTGGCAAACAGCCACTTGGCCTAATTTAAAACCTTTTAGCAGTGAAAACTAAAGTCTTGAAAACACATATTAGCCTTGAAAAAGCCTTACTCAGTATGAGATCTCTTGTCGAATTTGTTACTATTATTTACGGCATTGATGTGTGTGTTGTTACCTCCCTTTAGTACATTTAGAAATCTGTGTGATTCTGCTGTATCAGCGTATATGTCTCCGCTAATGCTATAACCTATCCCCTGATATCCTCCTATAGTCTTCTGTCGTATCGCTATATATAGCAAGCCAATCAAATGATGCCCTTTCAGTGATAGCGGCAAACTAGTTTCTTGGCTTCGTTCCGCGTGCTCACCTCGTGATTCAAATTAACCAATAGGAGTGCTATTAGATAATAAATCTGATTCTCATTGCAGTCTCCCGCTAAGCTCTAAATCACGCGCTCTTAGATTTCCTCCTGCGACATCACTAGACAACAGTGTATGGAGTTCGAAATAGTAGACTGAAAACAGACAAGCTATAAATAGCGCTGAGCAACCACCCGTCAACAATACGACAGAAGACTATAGGAGGATATCAGGGGATAGGTTGTAGCATTAGAGGAGACATATACGCTGATGTAGCAGGATGGAAATCTGTGTGATTCTGCTGTATCCAGATTTAACAATGGTGCCTCTAGAACAATATTCAGTCTCTGAAGAAGATGAACAAAAGGCTGTTGAAACGCAACTTACTCAGGGGGTCCGGAAAATCAGTTGTAGATTCAAGTAGTCAAAAGTAAAAATTTTGGTAGTAACTTGAGCATGCACTAGTGGATGGAAATTTGTGCCTTATAAATACCCATTATTATTATCATTTCGTCTATTAAAGAGCGAATTCAAGGATGCCCTGGGGGATGATGACCCAGAGGATGATGACAGCGATGACGAGGATGAGCAGGATGGTGACAAGTCCCTTTTCAAGTAATTGATTACCATTTACCTTTTACCCATGAGGCAATCATATTGCAATTCATACTTTTGATTCCCTAGAGATATGAAATATATCACTTAATGATCAATCTGCAACTGGCAAGCAAAATAAGGAAATACTACCACCAAAAAACCTTGCATTCTGCAACTCACTGATTAAATGTTTTTGAGTCCTATCAAAATTTTGGGAATAATCGAAGTAACTTCGGATGCGTTGTATATTGGTATATTGCAATACAGGACACAATGACAGATCGGTACACATTTCTTAAAATATCCAATATATTGAATATTTTAATATAAGCAATTTCCATCTAAAATTGCAACAACAAAAAACAAGTTAAATAAAACATGATTTTATGGAAAGTTCTTAACAAAGTGTGAAATTGTGTTGTGAAAAAAGCTTAAATATGTATACAGGTCTTAAACAGTGATTGAAGATTATCCCTTTCAAAACAGCTCACATCTAAGCAATGATGACTGTTCTTATAGCTTATATTTGGACAAGAAAGTATATAAATTCTTGAATTTTAAAAGCAACAATATATTGGAATTTCTGACTTTGTTCCATATCCGGAGCATAACTTGAAAACTATTAGACAGAAATTTCAAATTTGGTATTGATGTTGCCTATGTGATGCAGATGTACCTTTTAGGGGTTTTAATTCCAGGGTTACCAAAATTATTTGAAATTTTGGCCCTTAAATGGCAAAATTTCTCTCTTATTTTCCTTTGCCCATAACCTGAAAAATATTTCATTCAGAAACTTCAAATTTGCTATGGATGATCCTTATGTGTTGCAGATGTGCCTTATAGAGGTTACAGGCAATTGCTTTGTGGCCATAACATTTTCAAATTTTAATTAAAAAATTACTATTGGTCTAAAGATTGTATGTAATGAACACTCATGTAATAATCTGTTTGTTTTGATCTTTTCAGACTAAGTGGAGATGGCACTTTTGAAGAGGTCAAGGTCAACGATGTTACTAAGGACGATCTTGTGTCTGACGTAAGCTATTTTTATTCTTTAAGTTGTCAGGCAATTGACTTCATCTGTCTGTTTGTTGGTTCAACCTCTTTTGATCATTATTTCTACCTGTTTCCTTAAAGATGCTGTATCATACTTGCAAGCGGTTCAGGATGAAACTTAGCTATTGAGAAATGAAATACATCACTTTGTAGAAAAATCTTTTGTCAAAATTTTGATATCATACTTAGATTGTTTAATCAACAATAACATACTTATTTCGACGCTCAAAGCACAGTACCCCTCGTAGAAAGGGCATGTCATTTAACGAACCCGTTTTCGGTGACGTAATCATTATGCTTGTAGGATTTACACCGTGTCTCAACTACCGTAATTGCGTTCGATGGGTATCAACTTTGACCTAATTCGGAGAAAAATAAAATAAAATCTAGTTGAGCACGACAAAGACGGTTTTCAAGCGTACATTTAGAAACCGGAAGTTGTGAAATGGCCACACTTGATTCGCCCTTATGTCGACTGCCGTTTCGGTATTTTTTGGTAAATTATCTCCTATTTAATGAATTTTGGTCCGATTTTCTCAAAGTTGGTCGCTAATTTTTTCTAAAAATACAATGTATACATTAAAAATACTTTAAAAAATATTGCAAGTATGATACAGCATCTTTAATATTTAAGTTTGGAGTGGTATGTTGTCACGAAATGCTTTCATGTCCTATTTAACACGTTGACTGTTGAATCAATAACTGCCATATTATATGATAATAGAAAAATTTATAAAATTTGAAAAATAAAATAAGGACTTTTGAGCATTAAATTATATGAATTTTTTATACAGTCATCTAAACAGTAAAACAATTAAAATTTGTTGTGAGTCATTTATGGCTATATTTTTTATTCATAGACAATGTCATCTTTTATCCTTTTATGATTACTAGCAAGGAGGTGGGCAAAGAAACTTATTTGTTCTTATTTCATAAGGATGAAAGGCTGAATAAATGCAATAATGCCACATAACTTTATGAATTGTAACCGAGCTGTAATTGACTGAAGCACCTGTAAAATCTCTTCAGGATGTTTTCCTCTTGGACACGCCCAGTGAAGTGTTTGTTTGGATCGGAAAGGGAGCATCTACTGACGAGAAAAAGAATGGTCTACCTCGGGCACACGTAAGTTATTTTTAAAACTTATACTTTGAAGATACAAATTCCTCCAAGAATTTATGATGTCTCAATTGTGGTAATGTCACTATTATATAAAGAACCTAATTAAAGTGTGTGTTTTTCAAATATATTAATCCTTTTTAAGAAAATATTATCTGTCAATAATACAATTCACTTTAGTATTTTCCAAATTCAAATATATATCAGCACTCATTCATTTCATGAAAAACATCATTTGGATGCCTAGAAAACTTATCCGCCAAAAAGTAAAAGATATTTGATATCTGAATATCCTCTAAATAGGATAAGCAAATTTCCTCTGTGATTGACTCGCTTCATTGTATAAGTACTTTGATAGAGTTCGAAAATCAGAAGAATAATTATGCTATAAGAGTTATTGTCCCTGATCTTTGTTACTGACTCTGATTTTGGAAATGTTTGGAGCTTGATTGAAAACCAATTTTCCTGGCATATTTATTACGTTGTCTTCGTGTTGTTATTTTACTGGCTCTAAAAAAGCACATGACTATCTATTTGATAATTCTACAATAGCATGTACACCTCGTGTTGTCGATCTGTCTTTGCTACATTCTAATTTCTAATTCCTCTAGACAATTTTCCAGTAGTACAACAAATACTCTAATTTATACAACTTCTTGTTTATATTTTGTTCAGAACCCCTAAGTTTTTATTTGAAGCCTGCGTTGTTTCTTAAAAATGTATTTCTATATTTTGCATTTGATGAAATACTACCACATGGAATGTCCTTTTGAATTTAGTTTTCCACAAAAAAGACCCTGACTTTTAATCATCTTCAACTTGTTGGTTCAGGAATACATGAAGAACAAGGCCAAGTGTTCCACGCCCCTGACAGTTATGAACGAGGGACAGAAGTCACTCGCCTTCCAGGTAATATCACTGATGTTTTTACAATTAAAATTCATAATTTTGCCTCAAAACTTGAAAGTATCTGCTTTTTTAAGAAATTAGCAATTTTTAAACACAATAGAATAATCAGGCCCCCCTAACGCACGGAAATAAAAATGTCCTTTTGGAAATAATCTCCTCCTGTTTTGTACAAAAAACAACAAAAACAGAAAAAATCTCCTCTACTATGGAAAAAATGCGTCAATTTTACATGCACGAGCGTTAATTTCGGCAGCGATAATGTCAATTGCAGTGACGATACCTGTCATTACGGTCGCAAAAGCGGCCTTTAGCATGTTTAGGGAAATATAACGGCGCGGTACGGCTACTGATCCGGTTATCTTGGTGACCAATCGGCGTAAATGGAGGCGAAACTGTTCTTTCCGGTTCATTCACGGCGGAAAACATTGCTGAGATTGCGAATATTTATCCGTTTTATCAGCTACAAAAATTATCTTTATTTAATTTAATGATTGCGTTGATCAAGAACAATCATTAGCTTTCAAAGAATTTTACCTTTTATTCTCGAATGTCTATAGATCGTTGTTAAAACGAGCTACAAAGTGTCAGACGGGTGATAAACATAGCGGGTGATAGTTTTGTTAGGGGGGCCTGATAATGCAGTTACCACGTACAAGGAATTGAATTTTCAGCTGATAAGCTGGCAAAATTTCAATTTTTGGGGTCGGCCCTTACTTAGCTTTTATTCATAGATTACCATTATGGAACCTTAATTCCATGCATTTCAGCTGTTTTTCAAAAATTAAATTCTCATCCTTGCACATAACAATATTGTGTGAATCCATGAAGAAAAAGACATTGTCATTTTCAAGTTGTAAAGCTGTCGTCATTTTTATAAAAGTTGGAATACATTTGTCTCCCAATTTTTTCTATCTGAAGAAGCTTGCCCGTTTAATGAAAGATATCATTGAATTTTTCTTGCAGGTTGCCATCAGTGCCTAGATTATGTAGACAGTTTCAACACCAGATGGACAGCTGGCACAACGAGGGTTAATTCATGGCGATGAAGAACAAATATCCACCGAAATTTGTAACATCAAACGCATTTGCCCAAACCATGACAAAACCATACAGTTTTATGGAGGATTTATCTCATTTTTGTATTAATCATTTGATGATCAGAAAAAAAAGGAAAACATTACTAAGGGAGATAACTCTTCCTGTTTTACCTTCTGGATACCATGGTTGAAATGTCTTCAAATTTGTTTTGTTTGTAATACGCAACTGAAAACCACTAGTCACATAAAAATGTATCAATATTAAAATATATTTACATTAATAACAGAATTATTTATCTGTATTCAGTATTTGAAAATTCATATTTTACATTTAAAAATTGTGATTTACAGGCAGTGAACAAAAAATAAAAAATTAATGTGGATCAAAAATGACAAAGAATATGCAGAGTCAAGCAACAAGTTTCTGGTGTTGAATAGTCCATGTATTATAACATTATATGTCTAATTGTAGTAACTTCACTCTCACTCACAAAAAGGGATTCTCAATGAAGATTTTCAGACATATCAAATCTGCTTTTTGATCTCTGTAGGTTTGAAACTTCGATCACTTCTTAAAAATTTCTCATGTGCAATGTTATAAATAGTGCTAAATGTTTTCAGATGCAATAGTTTTTGCCCTTTTGATGCAACTTTTCATGTCTTTCACATTTTTGAATTTTTGAATTTGAGAACTAGGAGTGCCTTTAAGAGAAAGTTGTGAAATTAAATTATGATTTAGATAATTTGAAATGTTAAATTGTTTCCCATTCATCCATCATTTCATTTCGATTTAAAATTTTCTGTTGTTTATATTTTGAACCTTTGATGTACCTTGCAATCTGTCAACTTTTCACTGATTTCATTGGAATGATTTTGATTGATTTTGATGTCAAATCAATATAAAAAGAATAATTTATATACCGATAATAATTTGTTTTGATAATCATGATTTGTAATATTATGCATCGAACAAATATGATTCGTAATCTTTATCTTTGCTTATTGCCTGTCTTATTTAGTTTTGATATTTTAATTTACAGCTTCTGTTTAATATTGTTTATGGTGCTTTCACTTTCTCAAGCCTGTTTAGATAATAAAACATATCCTGTTGAATATTTTGTCATTGTGATGATTTCAAATACAAATATATCAAAATTTTGTTTTACTAGATTCTCTTATGTGTTCTGGGGTTTCAATCCAGCAGAAATATCTACATAAATGAACTTTATGGAGCAAATATTTCTCAGTCTGATAATGAGACTGTGCTCTGAGAAATAAGATTGTAAGAATACAGTGTCTATAGTAAGGATGGGTTCCTCATTTCCGTATTGCAAATATTGTTTCCATAATTGAATCCAGGAGTCATATTCACATGCATACAATGGAATTTTGGTTCATTTTCATCCTATCTAAAGAATAAGCTTAAAGTGACACAGAGTATCTTTCTTAAAATTTTATTTGGTTTTGATAAGCTACAAAATATCTTATATGCAGATTGAAGTTCATATCTCATCACTGGACTTGCAAATATATCCATTTATGCATAAGATCTCTAAAATGCTTGATTTTATGGAAAAATCAAGAAAACATCTCAAATACGTTTAATATTCGAAATTATGCATCCAATTAATCTACCTATTAGTTACAATACCTAATAAACACTATCAAATCGAATATATCTTCCTGTCAGCTTATGACAAGGTTTCAAAATTACGTTTGGCAAATTTGCGGGCGCCACTCGAGCCACATCGTCCGGTTTTCGATCAAAATTCCGACTTTGAATGGCCGTATTTTCGCTCTAATGTACTGATTGACCTTTAACTTGTTATTTTCAGTAACAGTTAGTGGTTCCCGATGTAATAACCTCGATTTCAAAATTTGACATATGTGATGCTATCAACATACTCTGTGTCTCTTTAAATACCACAAACAACAAAGGGGATTGTGTAAATTCATAGTTTTATTAACATTTAAAAGGAACTACTGTAAAATGATTCAATTTCATGTTAATAAAGGAAGATATAGCATCAATATTATGACTTTGCCTAACATCAGTTTCTAAAATGACAATTACAATAAGAATGTAAATTCTTAAGAACCATATTTTATCTTTTGAAATTCAGTTTATAAGTATATTAATAATTAAAAATGCAATATTGAGTACTGGTAATATCAATATTAATAATGAGTTACTGCGTACCTACAAGGAGTGTTTTGCATGCAATTGATCTTAAGATCAACTTAAAATACCTTCTTGATGTAGAAACTAGGAGATGAACTTGTACATAGATCATTCAACATTGGTAAAGCAAACTCAAACTCAAAAGGCTTCTTAGTTTCCTTCATTATAGGCTTGTTGTTGAAAATTGAAAGTGATTGAAGCATACATAAAATGTTCACACATTTATGTAGATCTATATAAATTGTTTTTAGAGAAGGTACAATAGAGAAATGTGTGAGAATTATGTCAGTTATAATTGATGAGACATTTTTATGGCATTTTTTGACAAGTATTATGAGAATTTATCACAACTTACATATCCGATTATACAGATACTTAATATGACAAGGTAAATACATGCTGGAATAGATATGAAAATATTCCAAAACAAGTTGGTCCAACATTACTACATGTGATTTTGGTACAAGTGACAAGATATTAAAATATGAATATTTCTAAAACACAAGATAATGAATTTAAGAAAATTGAGATATAAAATTATGATTTGCGAAATATTTCAGTTGTAAAACCATGGTCATATTTTGTGAAATAACTAACTATTAACATGTACATTGCACCCATACAGGGAAAATACCTTTCTTTAATTTTCCTAATTAAAGATAATAACATTTTTTTGTAAGACATTATTAGAATTTTCACTTTTTTTACTTTTCTTTAAAATGAATATTCAAATCAACGCTCTAATCTAACATTAGTGTAATTGTTAGTCCGCACATTAAAAACCTCATAAAAAATTCACAAAGAAAAATAATAAAAATTGGTTATGAATCAATTTCTATGATGAATGGTAAATGTACATGAAATGACTTTGATTTGAGCCAGAACCTGGGAATGGTTTCTCTAGATTCTTATGCAGCAATGGCGGTCTCGAAGGCCTTGCTAGTCTTCCCCTCGCCGAAACAGGTCACAGACAACAGGGGGTGGTCAGAACGCTGGAGGTATTGCTGGAAATGTGATTGAGCGTCAATAAATTATATACAACCTGTCAAAGTTAAAGGGGCAGTAGCACGCTTTTTGATAATTTTATATCTTAAAATTTTCAGTGATAATTGTAAGATAATGCTAAATGTATTATTTTGACAGTGTCAAAAATCTCATTACACAAGCCAATCATCCATAGTCAGAGGACAAAGTATGAAGATTCACATAAAATCCACTGGTGGCCATTTTGTGTGAACACCTTTAATTCATTTTGTGTAGGAAAAAGGGGATCGCATGGCTTAACTTTACATTATATATTTGAATTATTACAGCTCCATTTAGTTTAAATACGTTGTCTTTCAAATTGGACCATTAATGTTCATTTTCCTGACATCACCTTATATTCCCCGTAATAACGTGCTACTGCCCCTTTCAGACTCACTGTTGGAAATGAAGCCAATTTGGTTGGACTCGGGGTCAAGTCAATATTACTTTTTATCAACTTGGCTGTCAATGGTCACAATCCAGAATATTCAAACTTATTACAAATATTGTGAGCAATAGCACAGTTTCGTTCTCTCTATTGTTTCGACTAGTGTGTACGAGATAACGTTATGAATACTTGCTTTATAGACATAATCATAAAACCAAATCTATAACGTTGAAAAGGTACAGTTTGGAATTGATTAAATGTATTTTGTTAATATATAATCCAAAACTTGACAGAAAAACATAACTGTTCTCAAAACCCTGTAATAAACAATTTGACATTGGCAATTATTCAAATATCTGATTATATCTATATATTTTATCATTATAACGTTTGCAGTTGCTTCCTTCACATTTGTGGGTAAAAAATACCTATGGTGTAAGCAAAGGTATAGAAAAGTTTGCTTTATATACAAGGGTAAGTGTCAAAACCTTGGAGTGTCAAAACCTAGGTATATGTCTACAATTTTAGTAATTGTTTTTAAAACTTTCCCACAATAAAATGTTACTTATCACAATTAAGAATATTTGAATGATAAATTTTCACTTACATGTGCATAAGCCATGGCGTTCTTCTTCTCTGAGCTGGTGGTTTGTTTTCCGATCCATACAAAGAGTTCCTGCTTAGTGTCAAAGATGAACACGTCCTGAAAATAATTATTAGATATTGAGGTTCTTTTAAGATAATATGAAATATAATACATAGTACCTACTAATTCAATCTATGTTACTGTGCTTCACGTATGTGATACATAACACTTTGAAAAGAGAAAAAAAGATAGTATAAAATAAGATTTCTTAAAGATAGAAATTGGAATGTAAACAAGTGTCCAAAAGAAACGATACCATACAAATCGCACAATAACTCAGTCCATTGCAGATTGATAAGACTAAAACATAGTTTTATCATTTCGTCAGTAGTCAACTAACTTCTATGAAAATTTTTGAAACATTATCTTTTCAAATTTGCGAGAAACATGTATTTAAAAAAATCATCGATCTGGGATCCCCTTAACAAGGCGAGATAGCAGGGGGAAAATGGACACTTTCGCTTGTTTTAAAACATTCTAGTGCAATGACGCGTCAACGAATTTATGTCAAATAAAGTGCATCGTATCAACAAGATTGTATTCTTACCTAAATTCAATACTTTATCAATTTTACAGTGAAATGACAAAAGTTCTGTGCATAAAACAACTTGAAATTTCGATTTATGCACCCCATGTGCGTTTGAAGAGACACAACATCAAAAATATCTTTTCCTGAAGAATGAAAATGTGCATACTTCTTTACAAGACATATGCCTGTTAGGCACACTTAAATTCGACTCTGTCAGGTAATAGAGTTTTGTTTCGGAGGACGTTGAAAACTTGGTATCGTTTCTTTTGGGCATTAGTTTATTTAGCATAAATAATTTATAAACATTTGTCAGTGATATTCTTAAAAGAAACAAAATGGTTGCATCAATGCATAACAAGATCATCATCTGTCATCTACAAGAATCAAAAGGTATAATCAATGGAAGACAAGATCGTATATTTAGTACACGAACCTTTGGATCAAAATCTCCCTTGCTGACGCTGCCTTCCTTCTCTTTGGTGAAAATCATCTTGCCTGAAGCGTCCGATAATCTACGGGATACAAGAAATGGATCAGGTGAAATATTTTGCATGTATACGCATCAATTACTTATCACTGTTTTTTATCATTAACTAACACATACACGTATGTGTTATTAGTTAACGCCTGCATAAGTATACAAACTTGTATATATGATGTATCGATGTTCTTCTATCTTCAGTTAACACATGCGTTGAAAGGCTATTGGTGTCTTGAAGCTTATGAATAGATATCAAAATAACTTTGGTATTTACTTTCCTAACAAGATATAATAACATCTATACATTAAATTTATCAACACCAATCCCGCTTCTCAGCGTAGCTCTAATCTTACCCTGACGTGGTGTCATTTCTATAAAAGTTTATCTTTTATGAATATGTCTAATTTGTTTACTGCACCCACTAGACTAACATTTAGTCTCAGAAATATTTTTTTCGATATTGACAATATTTTTAAACAAATCGTGTATTATAACAAAATGGAGCCCAGAGGATGCTTTAACTTCAGCCTTAAGCTGAGCGATCCAGACTTGCTTTATAATACTTTTCTAGACTGGGTTGATCATCAATTTAATGTTTTTGCTTTAGGGTCTGACTGACAGACTATGAACCCACCTGTAGAGTTCCGGGGTGGGGTTGGCAGCAGAAAACTCCTGTTCTTCTTCATCTTCGTCCGTCAGACTACCGTAGAACTCGTGCTATAATGATAAACAAAACTTCGTAAACAAAGATATTCCAACAATGCATCTCAATCTAAAATCTCTACAAATCGATTTTCGATTCAAATGATGACCAGAATAACATGTTTTCAAATTATGATTGTGATCAGATAGATGATACATATGAGTAGGCGCATAGTGGACTATTCAATACATAAATACAATAAATAAATAGACATTCAATTCTTTATTTCGGTATGCGTGGCCTCCGGCCCATATACAGGTAACAGTGAGCAGGTTGGAGATGTTACAACAATAATTGGCTCCTCAGACGGAGTGCATGATGAATAAAGAGCTGTAGTAAAATAATAACGTCTGTATCACATGATGACATTAAATTGATGAAACTGTATTTTAAATCATATGGTCTGCAGACAGGCAGTACATATGCTAATCTCAAGTCGTTAAAGGCTGGACAAACCATAATAAAATGAAATTCATCTTCAATATGATCCAGTTTACATACTCTGCATAAGCGCAGAGATCTTATAACATTACTATATCGCCCAAGTTCAACTTGAAGTCTTACCATACCGATACGAAGTTTCGTCATTTCGCGAGGGAACAATCACTATGAGTTAAATATAATTCCGGTTTTAAATTAAACTTAAATTCAGAATAATACTCATACCTGCTACTAGACTGCAAAGACATGGAATGATAACATGGAATGACAACATGGAATGACACATAAGTTTGCAAGTTTATTGGAATTATTTTAGTTGGAATAAAACACCTCAAGAAAATTATGAAATTGTATTTTGGATTTTTTTCCACACTAATATTGCTACTTATCTTAACTTCCACAACTCAGTGAAAACACTTTAGAAATGTAATTCATTATTATCAAAAGCAATATTTAGTATGGACCTTAATGAACTCTAGCTCTAAAAAGCTCAATACTTTGTTGAACACATTGAAACACACATCAGTGATCAATCTCAAAATGATACGTGTCCTGACAAATCTCTCTAAGATACTAACCTAAGCTAACGTAAATCGTGATGGATTGATGCTTAGAACAAACCAATGCTATATACAGTTGGACCTATTCAGACTGGCTGTAGCTCCTGTCTATTCTATTCTCAAGTTTTGTCAGTTTTGGCAAGTACTAAAACTAGCATTATCAAATAATCACTTTAGATAACACTTGGTCCTTAAGTTATTCAGTAAATGATAGAAAGTGATTTCATCAATTATAACGCGTAATTTAGAAAAAACGTTAGAATGGCAAATAAATTGACTGCCTTAAGATTCAATCCTACAATACTTCCATATAGTTAAAGGCTAGCGGTATTTAGTCATCTATCTTTCTAACTCTATTTCTAATGATAATCGATGTGTCTATACCGTGATTACAAAGCCAATTAAGTTCCAGGTATTATCAAGATTGTTTAGCATCGAAATGGAGTTCGACATGCTTATTTCAGTATTGGGTAGCATCGAAATGGAGTTCTGCATGCTTATTTCTGTATTGAGTAGCATCGAAATGGAGTTCGACATACTTATTTCAGTATTGAGTAGCATCGAAATGGAGTTCGACATGCTTATTTCAGTATTGAGTAGCATCGAAATGGAGTTCGACATGCTTATTCCAGTATTGAGAGAATGGAGTAACTAAAAATCAAACAAAGCAAACCAAATAAACAAAATCAATACAGCATAAACCAAAACAAAAAGAAAATAATATCTGTAGAAATAATGTTCAAATCACCATGTTGGTAACCTTGGCCCTTATAAGAGACTTACCCGTTGCTTTCTCCACTTCTGTGAAATATCAATCAAATAACTATAATACTTATCCTTTTATTATTTATACCAACACTTACATAATTTCACACCAAGTCGGTTTGTCATGTGTCTTGATTGTCTAGATCCCATTGCAATATACCAGTTTATAGGAATATAGCTAAACTTGTGTTCGTGGGGGAGATCATTGCCATAATCTTTTTCACAAATACTGTTTATAACAATAATCATATTTCTGGTAATACAGTGCTGAACAAATTTTACTTGCCGTGTTTTTTGCTTAATTGTGATTTCTATTTATCACTCTACTCAAACTGCTCTTTACAATATATCTAACCAAATAGTCCAAGTTTAAATCATTTGCCATTGTTAGCTTTCATCATGAATAATTTTGGGGGAAAATGTGCTTGAAACATGTTTCCGCAGTCCAAGTTGACTCAATAAAAAATCATTTGCTGGGTATTGCTTTCATTATTAATTATTAACTATTTGTTACACATATTGTGTTGAAGTCTTTGAATTGCATTATACAAGTTTCGAAATAAGATCAATATGGAGAACAACTTGGTGATTTTATTAACTTTGAACTCGACGTCTCGACAAGTACCTTGTGTCATTATCAAGCAAATACAGTGGTGGACAGAATATCTTACCGATGATTCCAGGTCACGCTGGTCAAGGACTTCCTTTTCTATAGCCTTGCCACTCCTCTCTTGTGCAAGTGTCTGTACATACTGCATCGCCTGTAACAATGGAAGAAAATGATATTTTTGGTTTGTTTGGGTATCAGGAACAACAAGTTTTGCGTGAAAGGTTGGACCCAATCGTTCAATCAACCAATATGCAAACAATGTCAACATATGCATGATGCGATTCAACGCTAGGGTAAACTATACCGTAAATGAAAGAAGGTTTTATAAGGTATGATAAGATAAGATAAATTGCTTTATTATCCCAAACGGAAATTTGTTTTACATCTTATACAGTGCTCCAGTAAATAAACAATAACAAAGATGAAAACAGATATATACAATATTCACATCACAGATTATCATCATGATTTTATTTTTAAATGAACATTTAAAGATTTTGTTAACATTAATCATGAAACCATTTATATACTCATCAGGCACTCGTTTCTGTTAGATGATATACATATGCTTAATATGCTTTATTCACAATCCGCTGCAGTTAATTGTTGGAGTATTTATATTCGGAAACGGGGACAAATAATGTTTCTATCATAGAATGTCTAGCAAGACAAATAACTATGACTTTTCGCCCAAGGCCCTTTTCAATTTTTTCAATGACAATGTGCTACAGCTGCATTCCAAAAGTTTGTTCACATTGAACCTACCCTGGTCCTCTCCTGTACATTGGCTCCCTCTCCGTTCCACTGGTAGATCTTCAGACCGAGATCAAGGATATACACGTCTGTAGAGTCTAGACGGCTTTTGCATCGAGGTATCTGTGAATTTAGAAAACATTAATTTATGTATCAATAGTTGAAATGTGTGTAGCGTTTGTGTGTCTATTTTAATGATTATGAGAAAAGTTTGTTTTTATTTGTGGAGTTAGAACAATATATTGTTGCTACTTGTTGATTTAGATAAACCTTTAAGTTTCTCTTTGTGGATTTAGAGAAGGTCGTTTTTTTATTTGTAGACACGTTTATGTTACTATTTCTATTCATATCTATCCAAGTTTGGTGAAAGTCATATTTTGCATGGTTAAGGTTCTCCAAAACTCTTTCAACTTGTAGAACGTGTTACTTCAGTACTATAAACGTTTATTCAAGATTAAACTCTTTCCCAAAAATAATGCTCTATATTTGAAAGTTAAAAGAAATAATACGAAAGAATTTATCATATCATTATCATATATGTTATTTTTTATCCTTAATCATTTATAGGCAACGACAAATAATCAGTTACAAAAATGCATGTCATTCAATATGAGAGTAACAGAATAAACAAACAAAAAGGAAAATTGATTTTGTCAACAAAGAAAACAAACACATTACTCAGAAGTCCAGCTGTTACCTTAATTAATGAACTCACCTGTTTGACATCAACATGATGTCTGTCGCCATGGAAATGGAAGAGGCGTGGCTTATACTCCTCGGGCTTCACGTGTCTGAACCCAGTGTCAGCCCCGCCCTCCAGTATTCTGAAAAAAAATGGAAACATTCAAAATTTCTCTCACAAGATTAGGGGACAAAAATGTTCTTCAATGATTTTTTACAAAAAATATATTTCAACGCCTCGACAAGTATTTGCCCAAATAGAATCGTTAGCATTTGTCAAATCGTGAAAGTATAAAGAGTGACAATTTTACAAGCGGTTTATTTGTTCCAAACCTCATTTATGAAGCTATAATTTTGAAAACTATGTCACATTGCATTATTTGATATAAAAATGAGATAAACTGCACCTATTGTGTCAAAGTCCCAAGATTGTTAAAGTTCAAAAGACTAAAGATGGGAAAAGTTAATGGATTAACATCATTCCTGCATCATTCACTATCTAAATGGCATTTATCTCTAATCATTCCTGCAAGATTTCCATGAATCGTTGTAATTGCTAACAAGATTCATTTCTTTGATAACGATGTTATCCACAGAACCATCTTGTCTTGCAATGTCGTAAAAAGAAGATGTGCATCCATAGAAGCATTCTCTCCCCACAGAGGCAACTCCGTCATACCTTCAGGTATGACTGACTTGCCTCTGTGGGGAGAGAATGCCATAGAAGTTGTCCTCCTTGGGATGCCACTACATTCTCTCCCCAAAGAGGCAGCTCAGTCATACCCGAGCTTGATTGCACTGACCTGCCTCTGTGGGGAGAGAATGGTCCAACCAATGCCTCTCAAATAGTCAGAACTCACGTGATTGTCTTGAAGTAGCTCTTGAAGAGAGACGACTCGTGTCCCTGCACCTCTCTGTGTTGTATAGGAACATCGTCCAGGAACGTGTCTAGTTCTACCGTCTTGTAAGCTGCTGTACCGTACTCATCCTGAAAAAGAACAATATTCACCACTTTTAGACATTAATGACTGTAATGGATTTCAAGCCGTTTGTGGAACCGAACACTTGTGAAATTATTCTTAAAGCCTTATCGTTCTGTACAAGAGGTCATGATCCTGATTTCGCCGGCAACTTTTTGATAAGGCCTTATTTACCTATAGTTTGACTATTGATCCAATCTTATTAAGTAATTAGTTAATCCAATCTTATTAGAATATGATCGATTTGCTACACTACGCTACGCTATAATCTGCATAACGTAGTGAAGAAATTATGATATCATTTTAATGAGATTGGAGTTAATCCTACCATATGCAAAGGAAACTCAAAGCGGCTCTGGTTCGCAAAGGTATAGTCTGTCAAAGTTTAATGCAGAATAAGATGATCTATTACAAATACTTTCTTCAGTAAAAAGTGTTATGGTATAACATTCAGTTAGTGAAAAGTCAATTTATCAAGAATAAACCCTGCATGAAACAAACCTGCGTGCTGTATTTCCCTATCCAGAAGTGGACGTCAAACAACAGTTGGTCAGATCCGTCTTCTGTGTATGTCTGAAATTGTGGAATTATTAATTTATCAAACAGTCATGTATGTACAAATTATAAAATAAATATTTTACATTCGATTATAAACGACACTAATAGTAATTATTCTAACCGGTAAAGGAAAAGAACTGAATTTTTCATTTATCAGTCATGTATGTACAAAATAATGTAAAATATATACTTTACATTCGATTATAAACAAAAACAATATTTATTATTTTAAAAAACTACATGGAAGAAGCTTACTGTTTCATTTAATAGTCATGTATGAACAAACTAATGTAAAATATATACATTACAATCGATTATAAACAATAACAATATTTATTATCTTAACTGTTACAGGACATGAACTTACATTGAGAATAATGAAGGAATCGCCATTAAAGAATTTGCCATAATCTTCCTTAGGCCATTCTGTAACCTTGAATTTCTGGAAAGCAAAATTAGAACAGTGTTATGAGAAAACATACAAAAGGAATACAATGACTTAGATCATTTTCATAACAAAGAATAATAAACAAAAGAGATTTAGATAGCATTACATTTATGATTTCATAAGTAAACATATCGTAACTGAATATCATTACGTTAAAGGACTAGAACGATTTTAGGGTAAATGAAATCAAGAAAAACGAATATATCCCTTACGAAAACCATAACAATATTTTCTGATTAAAAAATTCATCAATGCATTTAACGAATATTCAGACAAAAGCTGCCTGAATTCATTTCCTTATCTCAGTGCACTTAACTTAATTCATACTAAAAATGCCGAAAGTTAATACATTTGGCACAAACTAATTGGGTAACTTTTCGGGTAACAACTTTATTGGGTAATATGTTTAGAAACACATTTTTCAACTAAACATAAACCCGTGCTACTATCCCTTTAAATGTTTTCACATTTGATGGTGGCATATATGCAAGTATGAACATGACTTTTATGGGTGAGCACTCACCACAATTCTCCAGACTTGAACCCCGACCTTCTGTCCTGCTTTGCTCCAAGCTGGTTCCGCCTGTGCTGATTCCTCTGTTAATAAGGGATATAGATATATAGAGGATATAAAATAAGTGTCCATGACATACTGTGTTTACGATTGGCTAAATATTAGAATTTTCCGAGCGAGAGCGAGCACGAGTGTCGTAAACACGAATATCATATTATGTTTATTACCGCAGTCCTAAAATTAAAAATATATACACTAAACCTACTTCTCGACATAGTCGGATCAGCCACCGGCCCGTACAGATTTTGGCGTCATGGGTAAACCGTGACGTCAAATCATTGTTTATAACGTGACGTCACAATGAAAAGGTTTTTTTTCCCTAGGTCAACATATGAAAAATATGAACCTCGGTATGACTGTTCTCGTAGGTAATAAAACGATTTTCTAAATAGATAACCTTGTGCTTGAACTCAAAATCTTATCGCTACACGTAAGTATCAAATGTATTTTGAAGAACAGGTTGAATGCATGTTCTTTCACCCAACCCATAAATCTTTGCTTAACCACTTCTTGCACCAAACCCATAAATCCTGTCTTTATCACGTTTGAACCAGTACAGTTAATGTTTGATCTGGTATAGTTAGTAAATATATTTCATAACACGTATTATTAAAAACGTACTTCTACAGAAGAACAGCACGATTGTCTGGATAACAGCTCTTTATTGTGTAAATCATGATCTTTTGTAGTATATGCTACCCCTTCTTCAGGTAAAAGGTGGACGGTAAGCATAATCATAGAACAAATTTCATACAAACAATATCGAGGAAAGTTAATCCGAGAAAAAAATAAGATTGTTATAAAATTGGGATATGCAATTTTCACAGTAAAGTATTTGTTGTCAAGAAAATATTGCTGTTCTTATGTATACCGCTTCTAAAATGCCTCTTATGACTTGAAGGTCAAACGTTGTCAAATGCCTCTATCACGGAACCAATTATTATTTCCAAAACCAATAATCATTTCAATGATGAAACCATACCGGGATGAACGACTATGGTTGATATTTTTGAAATATGACGAGTATTTAATTTATTCTTTTATTTTTATTTCTATCTTGTTTTACTTACTTTTGACCTGACGTTCAACGTCAGATCCGAACAATGCCAAGTTGGAGTCCTTCCAGTCATACTCCTTAGCTTTTCTTAGACCTGAAATACATGACAAATATATAGAGGATATTATATATGAGTGTCCATGACATACTATGTTTACGACACGAGTGGATAAATATTAGTATTTCCCGAGCGAGAGCGAGGGATATAGTGATATTTAGGCACGAGTGTCGTACACATAGTATGTCATGGGCACGAATATAATATTCTGTTTATTACCGTAGTCCCAAAATTAAAAACAATACTCAAAACCTACTTCTCAGTACTAGCCGCCGGGTCGTATAGATTGTGACGTCATAGGTGAACCGTGACGTCAAAGCATTGTTTATAACGTGACGTCACAATGAGAAAGTGATATTTTGCCCTAGGGCAACATATGAAAAATATGAACCTCGATATGACTGCCCTCGTAGGTAATAAATTATATAAATGTTCTGGATAAAACTTCTTTATTGATTTCTCACGATGTTTCTAGACCAATTCTTGCCCATTCTTGAGGTTACACAGTCACCCGAAGAAGGGGCAAGAATCTCACGACGTTTCTTGGCCAATTCTTGAATCAATGAAGAAGTTGTTATCCATAACATTTGTCTTGTATTATCACACCAACTTCTCAATTCCTTTGAAGAATTTCATGAAAAATATATATTTCTAAGCCCAGACAAAGTTTGTTATTTGTTGATTTGAAAATTTTATAGTCATCTTCTCTTTAGCTTGTGTTATAAAAACTAACTACCGGATCTAAAATCATATGACACATTTCTTCGAAGAATATATTATCACATAAATAGGATCGGTGAACATATTATGCAATCATTATGTAAAATATAAATTTTTAATGAATCCTATTTTTGAATGTATCCTAGAAATAAGATAAATCATGAAATATTTCTAACCATTAAGTATTTGCAAATTTAAGCATCAAATACCTCTGATACAAATATAAAGAATATAAAAACTACCCATAAAGCGTTGTAGTTTTTTTAATGTATTCTAGAAACAGTATAAAGCATTTAAGCATAAAATAACTCTGATATAAATATAAAGAATATAAAAATCACTCACCAGTCATTTTGTTGATTAAGAACTAGTAGTGAAGGTGGAAAAACTTCTGAAAATAAAATGAAATATTCAAAATATATCTTAAACTCTTTTTAGATCTGGAAACTTACAAGTGCTTGTAACCAAGTGGGCTTACTTGGCCTGAGTGGAAGGTTTACTGTTAAGATTGACTGCACACAAGACTTCCCGAGGAAATATAACTCTCCTGACAGCTCCCGAAAAGTTCTAACCTTTCAATTGATAAGCTCATATATAAATAGCAACAGCACACAAGGAAATGATTCGAGTTGCATTGCACAAGAGCATACCATAAACAACAAACAGCTCACAGACTCATTAAAGTTTGAGGGGGAATATAAGATGAAAAATGAAAATAAATGGATCCAATTGAAAGACAAGGTATTCAAACTAAACGAAGCAATATTAAATCAAATATATATTGTGAAGTTCAGTCATGCGATTCCTTTTCTTACACAAGATTAATTAAAGGTGTTCACACAAAAATGGCTGCCAATGGACTTTCTGTGAATTTTTAAAATTTGTCTCTTACTATGGATGATTGGTTGATTTTTGACACTATCCAAATAATACATTAAGCATTAACGTTCAATTGTCGGTTAGAAATTGAAAAAATAAAATTGTCAAAATTCTGCCCCTTTAACTCTATTTATGATTTAACATTTAATCCAGGTACAAATTTTGGATTCACAGCAATGACAACTTTTGTAATGCAGAACACTAGACGTGTTATTGCTGTCAATTACTTCATTCGCAGCTGGTATCACACATGATCGATAAAGTGAATTACGTTGATGTAATATAATCACGGAAAGCGAATATTAGTGACATGACATCAAATAAGTATTGCGAATAAATTCACAAACTCATTTCCGCTCGACCTATATATTAATCACGAGAAATTGTAAAGTTGCTATGGCAACGAATATCATTAATTGGTTATAGTGACAGCAATCAAATTATTTAATGATGTAGTTTTGTGGAGAGAATGTGCATATTGTGTCAGCAATTATAATCATATCAGTCATAAACTTTGATAAATACTTGTTGTCTGTAAATGTTACAATTTTTTAATTTGTAACTGTCTAATTATAATCTGGGATCACTTATATAATAAATAGGATGATTCTTAGTCATATTCAGTGTTTTCTGCTTTGCTGGCCATAGTCTTTCTTTTTCCTACCAGGAAATCGCTTCTTCTGCGATATAAAGATGAAATATCTCGATATTCGATGAATAAATAGCTCTAAAATCTGTCACCTTCGACTTTTAGAACACATGGATTACTTGTCGTAAAACAGAATTATTGTTTTGACATTCTGTTGAAAGCATACAATTTGTATAACAACAATCCTTAAAGAGGACTGAAAAATAGATAACGAGAAACCCCAATGCTTTGACCTTTGACAAATGTCGTACTTACTTGGCACAACATGCTTATGTTAGATGCCACAGATATTTGGCCTCAAATTCAACCGTCACTATGTTACTGCATTATCTATTGCCCTTGACTGGCCATTTCACGATCTAATAACGGTTTTAATCTTTGAATTGTATTTCAGATACAATGAAGCATTCAATTTACAAGAGTATTCAATGAGTCCAACATAACTCGATTTCTGAGTTACAAAGAACCTATTCATAATTTGACGTTCTTAATGTTTTGTTAACGAGACATACTTTATCTTTGTAACAATAAACAATGATACAACAAAAGCATATTGGGTTTTAAATTGTCATTTACAGGGAAATATTGTTTGAGATAGAGAACAGTCATACAATGGTTGATTGTAAACATTATCAAAAAGTTAAATGACATTTATAAAACTATTTAAAATTTCAAATGTAACCTGTTATAGCTGGTTGATAATACAGGGATAACATTAACGGCCTCATTTCTAATTGAACCATTTCTCTTTCCATAGATTACAACATTTTTATTCAGAGAAGAGTTTTTTTACAGAAATTATTTTTCACTAATGTACTAATGTTTACGACAAAATGTAACTAAATCTTTTCGAGTTTATTGGATTTATAGCTATAGAGCTGAAAAAAGTGGATTCTGAAAATAATCTCTCATTTTATATTCAATCCCATTCCCAGGGAATGATTCAAACCTGACAAGGGTCAATTACTGCAGTGCGTTAGGTTCCTACTCTAATCAATAACTCTTGGTGAGGTATTTACTTCTCTTCTGTCAGCAATCGATTCTGGTTTGGCTAAATAAACATACGTGACCAGGGTGGTTAGACAAGGTTGTCGCTTTTGTCCGTTCTTTTTATTATATGTGGGACGATAATTTTCGACTGAATGTTTTAACATAAACTGTTTGAAAGACATTACAGAGGATGGTTGTAGACAATATATGAATTTATGAGTGATTAAATCCTTTAGTTAAATAATGTCGCCAAATTAAGCATCTTTGGTTTAAAATGACGTGGTTGCCTGACTCAAGTATAATAAACCAGATATTCTATCATGGATAATGATATCCGTGATGTTTGCTATTGTTTAATGAGGATATCTTACTTAGATATCGTGCTACTCACTCATGCAAAATTCTTCCAAAGATCTCAAAGTTGTAGAAAAAAGTTTTCGTCTTACGTAAAGTATATCAAGTGTCTCTTGAGGAAGTGTACGGCAATTGTCAAGACAAGTTTAACTTTAGGTAAATAAACTTGATATCGTGCCAAGGAAAATACGTGTCAGTTCAAATCATAAAATTTAAAACCTTACGAGGAAATAGATATATATGACTGTTGTAAATTGCCATAAAGCTTTATTGCGCAATTTCAAGGACAATGGGGTTGATGAAATGATATTATTACTCACATCGAACAGTCATTTAAAGAAAGGAAACGTTTCAGTGAGTCAAATAACGACTCAAACCGCTGATGGAAATTTACGTGATATTTCAGATTATTCGTTATACGACTACATTGTATTTTAAAATATATCAAATTGCAACATTTTAGTATAAAAACAGAAATGAGTCAAGCTATTTGCAGTGATCTAGACTTGCTACATATGATGTAGACTTGTGTGGGGCTTAACAGATATTTTGTTTCAGGGGTTGTTAGACAGACAAGGCATTCAACGATACAATGACCCATCACATCATGTGTTTAGATTTAAAAACCTCCTCTTATATATACATAGGGCATCATGCTTTGGCAATCATGTTGTTTATCAGGTAACAGGTTAAACAGGGGTGCAATTTCGGGAGTAGGCCTATCATTACATGTGTACTCTCTGTTAGTTACATTTTGTTAGGAAGCATTCCAATAATATAGAATTTTGAAGAAGAATATATTCTAACTACAAGAAGAACATGGTATTGTAGGAGAATATATAGACAAGAAATCATGATCTGTGATTCCAATTTTCGGGTTTCAAAACATATAGGTATATGTCAATTTGAAAATACAAATGGTTAACATTTTAAAATGATATATTGATCTACATACAGATTGACACGGAAATAATTTTTATTTTTCCTGTGTTGATTATTGGGAACATGAAAAACGTTTGGTTTGTCACGTTAATATTTAATCCAAACACCACAGAGAGGAATATCTTATATCATATTAAACACACATCATTTTCAAGCTTTAATTCTAATGATAAAGTAGTGCCCTTAATTTCGTTTGCGAAATATTTTTCGATCATATTCAAAGGATCATGCAAAGGATTTTTACTTATTTATAATAAATGCTTGAAAAAAACATTTCTCAAATGTCATGCCCTTTTTTCAATGGCCAAGGCTACTTTAATTTCATGTATGCACGTGAAGTGTGAAGAGTTTTCCTTATGTTATTGATTTCAACATCATATAAGGGGCAGTAGCACGTTTTTTTGAAAATTATATTTTTTTATTTTTCACTGTAAATTGTATGATAATGCTGAATGTATTATTTTGACAGTGTCCAAAATCAATCAATCAAACCAATCATCAAACGTCAGTGAACAAATTATAACGATTCACATAAATCCGTTGGCCAGCTTTAATTCATTTTGTGTAAGAAAAAGGAATTGCATGGCTGAACATAACATTATATATTTGAAGCAAATGGAAATATACAATCCAAAAAAACGTGCTACTGTCCCTTTAATATAGTCTATAGAGACTATATCTAAGTCTATAACAGTTGTTCTTTTGCAACAGCTGCTAATTTATAATAGCATAAACAATGTAGATCACCAATGCATGTATATACTTGTTCAACCCTCAACAAATATCGACCTAAAACAATTAAAGAATTCTTTTCACAATGTAAGGGTTGTTATTGTAGACTCTTAAAAATAAAAATATGCTAGGACTTACTTATAATTCTCCTAAATTTAAACTATGATAATTGATAAATACATAATCAGTTCACTGTTTGTTCAAATTGAAATGTTGTAGTATTCTTTGAAATAACTTTTTTTTACTTTGACAGGGGTTGAATTTTACTCTTTGCCATCTAACCAGCCAACACGATATGGAAACAAAATAAACCTATGCATGAATACAATCCAGATTTCCTTAATAACGACTTCTATTTTTGTATTAAGATATGTGTTTCCTAGTATATTAACTCCTTCATCAACAAGAAATACAAAATTCCAATTTCAACAATTATAAACATGTACAGGCAACAACAAGCAAAGTAATAGTTTTCTTTTCAAAACACTACTGAATTTGTGTATCCAAATTTGTCGTGCTTGCTGACTTTATTATTACAACTGGTACAAATACATTCTACTTTTAGTACATTAAAAGTCGGATTGTGTACTCCTAGTGGCAAAGATAAGGTACTTGAACAATGAGTGATTTATTATGGCACCAATTTTTTATGGTCCATAAACCGACAAATCCGTTTCTTCAAGATCGCTATACATTCGTATTTTAAATGACCACTGTAAGTGTAAACTAAAACATACATATTATTACCTATAAGTTTGAAAATGAGTAGTCACATATTTTCAATATGAGCACATGTGCACATATCATTTTACCTTGCATCGATTGTTGTAGCGAGAAATCTATGATTTCACCTTTACGATAGTCTTTCAAATTTGTGTAAAACCCTCGTGACTCGTTTCCAACGTCATATCATACACTTCCTCTGGTAATAATCACTGTTATGCATTTACACTGCGAGTATCTACACATTTACGTCTATTTTCATGCTGTTTTTGACATGGTCCGGTGGCTTCAACTTACTTCCTAGTTATGTAGTCTATACAGGGGTATGAGAAATATGACTATATGCGTGATAAAATTTAAATAAAATAATCAGAGCGTGAATATTTACTGACAGCGCCTGTTTCACTGAATTCAGCGTAGTAGGTGAAGAAACAGTTTCAGTAACTGCGTTGTTCGATGTTCTCAAACAGTAGAATTGATTCAAGGTTATCAATAATAAAGAATGTCAACTGGGACACCATGTAAAGGGAAATACTGAATGTATGCGTTAGGTGTCACGGAGTCTCTAGAGAATACACATGGCGATATTCGCAGTTTATGCTCTACTGATTTGCATATTTTGTGGACTTTAAAGGGGAACTACCTCATGTTTTACCTTTAAATCTTCATATCTTATTTGATAAGTATTATAGTGAATGTCAGATGTAATGTCTGCAGATGGTTTACTTACCGATTAATACTTAACCCTATTTTCGTAATCACAGAAAAAATGTCAACGTGCACGTGCCTTTAAATTTTAAAATCGTGCTGAAAATGAGTATTTCCAAAAATGACGTACAGTCAAAATTAAATTGTGCAGAGGACATATATAATTCATATGATGACAATTATCGATGTGCCAGAAAATATATAAATTATATATAAGCTTCTGACATTATCAAAATATCAATAGACGCCCCTGCAAATATAAGTAATTGAAGACGTAATGATACTGACATTCAGATAATATGCTTATTGTGTCTGCACCCTTATATATTGACATATACATCTTTGTTGTCTAAATTCATTCAGAAGCAGCATATATGTGACTGAATGAGCTCATTAAAGCTTTCAGTATGTAGGTAATTACTGTTGATGTGACACTGACGCTAATTTTGACCGTGGCTGTTTTCAGGCCTTCATAAACTAGGCTAGATAGCATTTTGTTCAGTCAAGGGAATGTCGACAAATGTTTAGTCCTATAGAAAGCTTTCAATAATATCTGAGACATTTCTTCAAGAGATCCAAGTACGCAAAAACACGCAAGACCCTCTTCAATGTAAATATCATCAACAGAGATACATTCTACAAGAAACGAGCAAGATTTAAAAACGAAGAAAAAATGTCAATAAATGATTAAACCTTTGCCTTAAACTTGCCGTTTTAAGTCTAAGAAATATTAAGTCCTATAAAATCTTTCCACAATTCTTGAAACATTACACAAATAGATCAAAGCACGTAAAAAAGGCCTAGCACTAGTTACGTTCTGAAAGTTGCATCAGTTAGATCATCTGCATTGTAAACAAAACTAACCGAGATACGTTCTACAAGATACAAGAAGGTTTAAAAACGAACCTGTCTTGAAGAAAAAATGACGAAATACTCCAAGATCAAACCATAAACTTAAGTTTACCGTTGTCAAACAGGCGATCGCCTTTCACAGACCACTTCAGTCTACTCCATCTACGATATTAAGCAATATTTTCTTAAGTAGGATTGATTGTGACATCAGATCTCACATTCTTATCAGAGTCAGTGTCGTACACGGAGGCCAGACCTTGATCCCATTGCCCCCGGCATACTCTAGATATCAGATAGTCCCCGGTTTCTTCACATCAAGTCAATCTTGTGTAATAGACTTATAACGTTGCCATAGCGGAAGAAACTTTCTTAAAGTGACAGTCCTATCGGGGTATTTTTGTGGAAACAAAATCCAAGAGTACTTCCCTGCTATAGTAATGTATGATTATGACATGATTATTCCATATGTGGTAATGAGGGTAATATTTTAGTTGTTATAACAATTTGACAACGACTCTAATGCATCACCGCGTCCTCTTGCATTTCGTTTCCACAAAATACCCCAATATGACTGTCCCTTTAAAGGGATACGTGTGTGTTGTTAATCAGTTAGCCAGACCAAAATAATGTGCATAAAAGTCATAAAACTGAAAATGAAGATATCTCATGAGTCTACTTTAGAATATCGTACACGAAGGACAATCCTTGTTCCTATTACCCTGTACATACTCTAGATATCACATATCCAATGGTTTCTTCATATCAAGGTAATCATGTGTAATCACACTTTCGTAGACGCCAGAGGAGTAATATCTCCTTTAAAGAAACACCTCTATGTTGTAAGACAGATAGCTGTTATCTGGACCCTAAAGCGAAGAAAAAAAGTTAAGGAGCCTTCTTAAAGGGGCAGTAGCACGTTTTTTGATCATTTTATATTTTAAATATTTTATTTATAATTGTAAGTTAATGCTAAATGTATTATTTTGACAGTGTCAAAAATCTCATTAAATAAACCAATCATCCATAGTCAGAGTACAAAGTATGAAGATTAACATAAAATCCATTGGCGGCCATTTTGTGTGAACACCTTTAATTCTTTTTTTGTAAGAAAAAGGAATAGCATGGCTATTCTTTACGTTATATATTTGAATTATTACTGCTTCGTTTAGTTTTAATACATTGTCTTTCAAGTGGAACCAAACATTTTTATTTTCCTGACATCACCTTATATTCCCTCTAAAAACGTGCTACTGCCCCTTTAAGTCTAGAAAATGTTGGCATGGCTATATAGTTGCTTGAACCATAGCCTGAAATTAAATATTTCCAGGACTCCTTTCTATTTAATTTCAAATGAGATATTTAAATAGTCAACTTAGTCATAGACTCTTTTTTCAGGGACTATAAGTTAGTCTATAAGTCAGTTAACCAGACTGAAATAAGTCTATTATTGAAAATTAAGATATATCAGGCTCCTTGCCCATGTCGCACATGAAGGACCGATCTTGAAGCTATTGCCCAAAACTGACTGACTAGATATCATATAGCCCTCGGTTTCTTCATATTAAGTTAATCTTGTGTAATATTCTTTAGAAGTCACCAGAGTAAAAATGTCTCCTTTAAAGGGGTGCGTCCTTCTATGTTGAAAGTCAGTTAAAGTCAGTCACATAACCAATGGTTTCTTCATATCTCGTCAATCTTGTGTAATCATACTTGCTTAGACGCCAGAATAGAAATTTAATGTCTCCTTAAAAGGATGCATGTGTACCAGACTAGAATAATAGACAAGCCTTAGTAAGTCTATAACTGACAATGTAGAAATCTCAGTCTCCTTTTTAATGTCGTACATGAAGTAATGACGGAGTTCCTCGGGAATATTCAAGATATCACATAGCCCTGGTTTCTTCATATCAAGTTAATCATAAGTAATAGACTTGTCAAAGTCGCCAGAGGTGTGATATCTCATTTAAAGAGACACACAGTGTTGCTGCCATCAATTATTCCAAACCTTATGACTTATTAGAAGTAAACGAATTTCTTTAAAACATACTATTTGTATGCTTAACCCTTCATCGGTAGGTAAGTTGGTAAGAACAAATGGGATACATACATGTACAAGACTTAATGCTTACATTCGCAATCCCTCCCCCACATAGTACCTGAGCAAGAATAAGCATAATCCTAATCCTCTTTCCTAATTCATAGTAAATAAGTTGTTATCCAGAAAATCTTCTTTTTGTCACTTCTATTAACGCCATTTACAGGCATGTTATCAAATACTTTACTTTATCAAATTTTACACGTAACCGCTCAAGAGTATAATTTTCTATGCTATTCTATTCTGTATAGTGATAGTCAAAAGCCTATTATATGATCGAAAACTGAACAATGAACCACAGCTGGCGCGCCAATTAGTGAAACGCAATTTCGGTAAGGCGACCAGGTTTTGAGATAATATATATAGTGTTTGATAGTAATACAGTGCTATTCATGTAAATGGAATTTGTGTTTCCGATTTCGTCACATATAAACATGTACATGTTGTTTGATTTTTATCAAAAACTGCTCAGATATTTAATACGTAAGAGAAGATTTATTACACGTATGTATAAATTATGGTATTTCAGATAAAAATATGAAAACACCAAATTGCCTCTTTAAATCACATTTGCCTGGGAACATGTTAAGTAATTCTAGATGCTCTTCAAAACTAATAATCACATACATTATTTCTAACATTTGAAATGACAGCAGCATGTAGTCAGTAACATAACTCATTGAAAAGCAAATTAGATAAATATTTGAAGTTAACTACGTAAAGAGTAATTTCTCTCAAAACTCCAGAGTCTACAATAAGAGTCTGTGATATAGCATATCACCTCCAAATTATGATATCCTTCATAGCATTGTTCGGCTGTTATAAGACCACCTTCTCCTGTTTGTAAGTTTAAGCATGTAGATTGTCAGTTTATTCTACCAATTAGTAGTTGTCACTTTGGTGTAAACTAAATTACAGATGTGAATGAATCTCACAAACGTATAACAAGTACATTTAGTGAGACCGAGAAACAGTCTATCAGATAAAAGATTCTTATCAGCTTCTACCTGCTCCGTCTATGACATTATTATCGCGGACGAATACCTTCATGCTTGTTAACATGTCACTTGGTATCCGACTGTTACATAATTTATACCACTTCTCGTCTCGTTGCTTCGATTTCCTTTGTTAAAAGTGAAGGTGTATTGACTGATACACCTCTAGTTTTCTGATACACCTACTTTTTATTGGCTACACTTAGTCGGGTGGGTGAACTTTAACGGTTCCAAATCACCGCAATTTAGAAATTTAATTTTGTGGAATTATTAACAATGTGAGTGGGATTCGAACCCGGGACCTTTGTGATAAGAACCAACGATTCTACCAACTGAGCTACAGAGGATTCATACTAGCAGATGTACGTACTGTTGTGTCATGTCTATATTGTTATGTTTTCCTATAAAAGCCTATGCACAGGTATATATCCACAAGTTTGTACCAAGTTTTAATCTAATGAAGTTAGTTTATGGTTTTGAAACTGCATTAGAAAACTATTGTAGAAATATATTGACCAAATTATGTTAAGACATGTTTACAGAGAAAATTTCAAAGGATGGAAAGTTCTTTTTCTTCAAATATAATTCGACCGGAGTGGGGTATAAGTCAGATATACCAACACTTTCATTGGTGCATCACTCAATACATCTCCTGCTTGAATCGTGTATCACCTCGGCTTCTCTGCGCTACGCCTCGGGGACCCACGATTCAAACAGGAGGTGAATTGAGCGATACACCTCGGGAAGTGTTGGTATATCTATTATTTATCATGCATCCGTAAATGACATCAGGATGTACGTTAGATGCGATTATATGATATGTTATTATATAAGTTATTCCTCGTTCATAGTATCTTATTCTATGTTTGAATAAAGTCGTTTAACACTGCCTTCCTATACGTAACATTAGCTTTACTTCCCTACAGGAAAAATAATCACACAATTGCACAGAATGATCGTGAAAAAGACTTTACCAAATATTAAATTTTCATATTTTTTTTGGGAAGATGGAACCTTTACAAAAGCAATTTTATCAAAGTGTCAAGAAGATTGAATATGACAATTGATAATCCAAAATTCGAAAATATTCCTGGATTAATCAATGGTTTATGTGGATAAAAATCCTGTTCCGTTCCCAGTTCAACATCTCTTCCTTTCAGAGGCTACAAAATGAAGATTTTTCATGTCTAAAATTCCTTTAAAGCGGATTATCGGACCGTATCAATGTTACTAGATTGACCAAGTCAAAAGCTAACATGGAATTTTACGACTGCCCACAGCAAAGGATTCAAAACGTGAGGCAAGTTTTTGCTTGTTTCAAATCGTCTATGTGGCGAACAATAAGCACGAAATATAAGCTATATTATTTCCTACCTTTGTCAACGCAGGCTTGAGAGAGACCCAGTGTTTATACAGCTACTGTACACTGTGCTACTGATATGTATAGAGTATTACGCCCTACTGTGGGCTACAGCACACGTGTATACACATGGGATACTAATACTATTAGTCCACAAATCAATGCTCAAATCCGATCATTTGGTAGCCTGATTGTGTCCCTTGATAATGAATCATATTGACCTAAACAGGTACATTAATAATGAATTTGAACATTCACATCCGGTAATTCAATGAGTAATGATATCTCAGAGAGTTATTGTTTCATCAATAATATATAAATATATATATATAAATTCATACATGTGGCATTAAGATAAACGAGGTTTCGGAATATCAAAGATAAATGAGCTATTAACATGTGTGAATGGGTTCAATACTTAAAAGGAGAAATAATAAAGTGTATGATGTACATGTACATTTTATCTATTCATTCATTCATTCATTCATTTTCTAATTTCCTAATCGTACAATTATGTCTTGTCCAGTGTGTTATCTATATATGTTTGAAATGTTTACTATTGAACGTAGTACCAAGGAGAGGGTATCCCAAAATGGAGAACTTGTCCCCAATCCTTTTCATTATGAATAAAATTTTAATCAAACATATATCAACGTTGAGTTACACGCTTTTCACTCTTTTCAAACAACAAAACAACGTTGTCTTCAAATAACACAAATAAAGCATATTTCCTAGTCGTTGTCAGAGTGTTTGCGTGTCCAAATAACATAAATATCGTTGTCAAAGGCAGGCTAGCTATCTGTTACCCAAGCAGGTAACTACAAATCATATACAGGTCGTCAATAGCTTAGTTCATTGTAATAAATACTCCACCTTCCATTCTGTTTCCTTACTATTTGTGTTTTTAAAACATAATAAAGATCGTGTATGTTCACAATAAAGATCTTCTTATCCAGACTTGGTTTTCTTCAATATGTGTCAGTGAACTTGACTTACGTTCAGTCTTTGTTAAAAAGCAAACGTTTATTTCATTTGTTATAGAAATTGAGGCTTTGACAAATGCCTATTTCACTGCAGATCTAGACTTGTTTATCGAAAGTTTAAGTCCCATCCATGGTTGGCTCTATATAGTTCCAGCCGATGCTCGCAGGTTTCACCACAATGCAGGATCACACTAGCATTGCGGGCATTCTCCACAATAATACTAGCAGTCGTGATATAAGTGAACTAATATTGAAAGCGGCGTTAAACCCCAAATCACCTAACCTCACTATGACTCAATTCAATTATTCTGTAAGCTAGATGAATACAAGGAAAACGTGATTTAAAGGCTTACACTCTCTATTGACGGTAGCTTTATATTATGACGAGAATAAGATAGGACAACGCCTATAGCTGGATAATGGCTATTATGTATACTATAATACTATAAAAGAAGTGCAAGATGAGTCACAGACACTCATTACAATCGCTTCAACTATTTTATGCTTATATCTATATCCATTCCATTGACACTCCGGCATTTAAGATCTAAATTCTTGTTTGTCGCGGTTGATTTATTACCATTTGTTACGATATATAAATATATTTTTTATTTACATTGATATACTGTTTATAGATGTGATAACACCAAACCCTTGAGTGTGATCATGTAGAGACTATCAAATATCTATCTTAACGACAGCTTGGATTAGTTTGGTGGACGGAATCAACAGCGTTGACAAGTGCGATTCATGTCAGATCACGTGACGTGCCAGGAATGCATGATCGTTTCATATTACGTGCTGTCACACACGTGAATCGGAGAACTCGTAAACATATTTTGATCGCGTTTGTCAATCCACATATAAGAACCGCTATTCTGGTAGTAATAATCAAATTAAGACACAATCATGTCATACTGCGGTTACATCTCATAATTTTACATCTTATCGTTTTAGATCTGCTTCTTTGATTAACATTCTTTTGCAATTAACAATATTTATTTTCGATGAGCTCATTTTATTGCTCTAAATATGTTATATGCCTTTAAACATCAGCATCGTTGCGTCATAATGGTTAAAAGGTATTTTTCCTTGACATGATATATCATATATCAACCCTTCTTACATTTTAAAGAATCTGGGTTCTTAAAATCTGCCGGTTTGTGTTTCAAACAGTCTCATAGCATTTAAATTTAAGTCAAAGTGGAATTTTTAAAACTTGATCGCGACAATTTTAACATTCAAAATATAGATTACGCTACATGTAATATTAAACGAGGAAACAAGACCTAAAAGCTACTATCCTAAAGCGAGCTGCTTCTTTTTTGTGACGTTAAACATAAGTGAAACTTCTAAACGTAACCAGAATACGATACATGATACATTTGTCTAACAAGGCTAGA
This sequence comes from Steromphala cineraria, assembly GCA_916613615.1. NCBI lineage: Eukaryota > Metazoa > Mollusca > Gastropoda > Trochida > Trochidae > Steromphala > Steromphala cineraria. The sequence goes on from OU744726.1 coordinate 40,757,448, forward strand.
GGAAATTAAACCTTGAATTACATCGTGCCAGTCAAGTACATGGCTACTTGGACAAGAAAAGATATCCGTTTTGAATTGCAAGATATTTCAAAATTAATGGTTGAATGCATACTAACGAAATTTACTGACTATTTCTTAGTACATAACTACTTGGACAAGAAAAGATATATATCCGTTTTGAATTGATATTTCAAAATTAATGGTTGAATGCATACTAACGAAATTTACTGACTATTTCCTGTTCAAGCGTGTTTTCATTTAATTGAATACTAACTTGATAATGACTTCAATCTTATGTCAGCTGTCAAGAGGATATATCTTGATAACTTACAATTATCAGTGAAAACTTTAAAATATAAAATTATCAAAAAACGTGCTACTGCCCCTTTAAGGGGTTGAAAGTGCATATAACCAGCTTGTTACTTCTCTTGTCAAATATTCGTGATCTGATACAACTCATTTTGATTATTCGTGACATGACAACACCATTTCAAACTCGTTATTTCCTTTACATCTATACATGTAGATTCTTTGATCTACAAAAAGCCTGCGTAACATTTTATAAAGATCTTACGAATATCAAATTCCATCATCTGATGCTACAATTCCCTAAAGTAAACAACTATGGATGGTGATGACAAATATGTTTCACAAAAGGAATACAAAAATAGACTCAAGAGGAAGAACAAATCACGTTTCGAACTTAACTGGACTACATGGTTTGTAACCATGGAAACGAACACGCAAAGCTCTGGAACCGGAAGTGACGCTGTGGCAGTCAAAATCAGAGACGACAGAAACGTTTGATGATTGCTAAATAAGACAATTAAGTGTGGAACACGACGTAAACGTCCAATTTTCTATTAAGATCAGATAAACATTTCTACAAAAATGGTTTTAATGTATATACTATTCTATATGGTGAAAATATTTAAGCGAAATTATAAATGAGAATATTCTTGAATCTGTCCATAAATTTATACAAGATTCACAACGTTTTAACTTTAACTATAAACGACTAAATTTAAAATATGATAGAACTCCTATATTTTAAATATTGTGATGATTATCAACCACTTATTATTGTGCTTTTTGTCGGCCTATGTGGAATTACTAATTTAGTTACTTTGTAAATTTTGATTTGTATTATTGACTTTATTTTGTGATATTTAATGGAGCGGCACTTAAATAAGCTAAATTGCAAATCCATATTTATGTAAATGCTTTCATGAATAAAAATATGTTTAAATTATGTCCAATTTTCGAACAAAACACACGTCAAGTGAATCATAACACCTGAGAACATTGCATCCTGCTACATCATTGTATGTCTTCGCTTGGCAATGTTTAGCAAGATGTGAAATTGATGAGATTTAATCCAGTTTCTGTACATTTGTTGTATGGAACTAAAGCGATTTGTGGTGAAATGAATTGAAATACTTCGTAAGCAACACGCCAATGTATAAAGAGAATTAATTTCATGAGAAATTCATTTCAATTTTGCCAAACCCGAGCAAGGAGAACCTATCTACATTTCTTATAAGTGCTTTTATCAAAGCGTCAATATGCTAATGACGAAAATCGAAATTCAAAATCAACTAAAATGAGAGTCGATATGCGTATAAAGATAATCGAAATCCGTAATAAAACATTCCCAGTGTGTAATATCAAGCAAGCTTATATGTACCATAACAAAATACACAAAGAAGGTAATATCATAAGGAAGTCGATATCGCGATGTATGTTTCAGCTGGTTTATATCAGTCAGCTGCAGCTGTTATATACGTCAATCAGTTGGGACAAGTGACAGGTCGATAACACGTGTCACCATCAGTTCATATAACTCTCCTTCCTAACATTTTACACCGATTGTGCATGATGTAACATGATAAATAAATCATATAAACCATTCACATTCAAATTGAGGGTAAAAGAAATCATATAAATCATACGCATTCAAATTGAGGGTAAGAGAAATCATATAGACCATACGCATTCAAATTGAGGGTAAAAGAAATCATATAAACCATTCACATTGAAATTGAGGGTCAAATAGATCGTATAAACCATACATATTGAAATCTGAACAAATGCTGTTACATGTAATGTCGACTAATAATGATGTTATCAAAGTCAATGATGTCGTACCTGAGAGATTGTGCAATGCCCCGTGAAATGTCCTTATCATATACGACTGTGGTTATGATGATGAATAAAATTATGAATATGATAAACTCAACGCAGCATCATAAAACAGGTAAATTAATGACCTGCTTTGCAGAATTTAAAAGATGGAGACGTAATTATAAATCCTTGATGGTGCCTGAAATGTTTATGAATATCCAAATACATTCTCTTGATCTTAGGCAGTTTTATCATATGACTGCGGAATGGATAGTAGAGTCAAATTAAATGTAATTAAATCAACACAGCATCCTGTGACAATGAGATAAATGACCATTTGCAGATTTCGAAATAAATTTCATAAGTTACATTTTAGTGAAAACTATTATTGTCAGAGAACATGTTTTCAAAATGTTGTGAGATACATCCATTTTCCACAACACGTTCCTAACCTGTATCAAGTCACAAGAACTGTCCCAGTTTTAATACACACGCTATACCTGCCTAGCATATCGGCTAAAGGTAGTGAAATAGATAAAGCAGTGTTGAAATAAGCGTATAGTGAAAGGGTAGTTATCAATAGTCGTTCTATGAGTTGATTATTGACAATGTATACTATATATAGGTGGCCTACCTGTGTTGTTTATCACGGCTCTGTTGATCGTCAACTAACTGTTCAGGCCACGGGACGGTTTTATGTTAATCCAGGATTTCTCAATATAGGATGTCCGCGTTATATGTGAAGACTCACGTGACTTTTAGGTCACGCATGTTGCAATGTCCTACATGAATAATCGTATTTACGTAAATGCGACAATTGTAATGTCATAATCTTGATTAAATAGAACAATTGCCAAAAATACACTTGACACACCTGTAAAAGGTGAAAGAGTCTATTAATAGCGTTCGCGCACTGACCTGGTGACATTGTGTTCTTATAACGAGGGGGATAATTACAGCGGTTGCAGCGGTCAAATGAACGTTGTACTGAGATTTATCAGATTAATTCATTGCTATATTTCGATTTCGTGTACAATGCTTTCAACTCGCACAGAGGCAAATACAGAGTCGCAGTTAACTTAACGATAGTGAAGCAATCGACAGGTACTGTAGATAACGTGACTGTTTACAGTTAAATTTATTTGAACTTACGGTTAAAATTTAACTCCTTGGTAGGTAGGATAATCCAAACGTACTAATACGGGTAGCGTCATTGCGATGCCAAAGCACCCACACTATACGTTCTTGTAACAATTATCATGAATAGGCTATCAAACAATATAATGCACTGAACATCCCTTTGCAAATGATAAAAATCTTTCTACGCATGAAACGTACAAATCAACAACTGTTATTTACCTTTAGAGTAGATTAATATCAAAACATAGAAGAGGTATATATTACACCTACCTTGCCAGGTAAAGTCGTCGTTCTGATTACAATCCAATGTAGCGTTATATCGAGGTAGGCTTTTCACGATAAAGTAGCGACGTCAGAGATGTATGACAGTGCTAATGTTGTAAACACTATGACTAGTACTTGACGTCACTGTGGTTTTGTCGAACAGGGATGAAACAAGGAGATGGCGTTGCTCCACTCTTTTTCGAATGACATGTAAAACTATCGGGTGCTGTCCTCGTTGGTTCGTTGGCTCTTTACAGAATCACTGAAGCAGTACATTCCAGCGGACAAAGCGAATATAGTCTATTGAACTGGTCTTGTTGGTAGTTATTTTCACAGCAAACATGCCGAGAATATTTTATTCTTAATTGTGAAATAAGTTATATGTGGCTATGTGCTTTACTTTCAGTATCAGAATATTGTAAATGTCGGCCTTTATAAACTTTAATGCTAGTTTGCCAACAAGGTGAAATAAAAGTTTTTTTTTAGATTTTAAGAATTTCACACACGACAGTTAACTGATCATTGACGTTTCCGATTGCCATGGCAATAATGTTGGAGGATATTTTTGTACCTCAGTTTTTTTCCTACAAGACATACAAGATTTATCACAACAGATCGTGAAATTATCACTGTAATTTCACATCTTCCTTAAACAAATGTTTATTTTTCGCTGTATTTTCCTTGAATATAAATTTACTTTGTTATAAGAAAAAACACTTCCTTGTATTTCTGCATATCCATGTCATGTGTTGCAATCGTAGGTTATTGTTGTATGCCCTTATCCACCTTGTACCCTTTAGATATTTATGTAACGGTTAATGTTAATACACAAGGCTTAGTTATCTTGAATACAATTAAAAAAACTAATTCATTTGGGGAAACGAAATGGCATGGGGAAGGGGTGTTCTGGGGATGGGAGTGGGTGTTGCTTAGTAAGTTAGTATTTGCTATTGATCATTACATAAATAACACGCTACGCTCAAGTAGACAGACAAAATAATACATTATTTTTGTCTGTCTTTATCAATTTTATCTATTAAATCAGAAAGTGCATAGCTTTCATTATTTGTTTCTTAAATGCCATTAAGATAGTGGTTCTTTAATATAGCTACTAACCATGCAGTCATACATATACATCTAGTGTTTTAATGACAAAATACAAATCAAGTCATCTTGAGTCTCCTAAAGTATTGTGCATAAGACTTCCTTTCTATTCTTGTAATTATCCATCTTTAGAAGTTTATATCATTGACACCGTGTAAACACAAACCACTTCAGTGGAAATTATACAAGTATGGACAAAACATGTCTACGTATCCTCCAATAATCAAATATGCATGTATATTCAGACAACCTTCAAGAGCTCTCTAAAAACGTTCCCGTTTAGAGACACATTTAATATGCAATATTTCTCTTGTTCAGCGCTGATCAGCTCAAATTTGGAAGATAGGCGCTATACAAATGAATTATCATATCATATTATAATCTGAATAAATTTAGATCGACAGTTTCATATGTGTTAATAGTGTCGACAGTAGGACGTAATTAAAAACTGTTGAGCTAAATTTCTTCAGATTGTATACCAATGGTCCTTAAAGTCTTTGGTCTAGTATATAATCCTTACTACCAACAAAGGCAGTTTCAAGTATAGACAAACCAGTTCCTGTCAATTGGGATAATTATCGACATGTAGATTGTGTAACCTATCCAGTTTCAAACAATGACGACCAGTATCGATATCCCTTTATTCATTAAACCGGTTTCAAACAATAAGAACACTTACATTATTGTTTATATGAAACATAACAAAGATCACCATAATTAGAAGAACTGTATGGTCAAACCACACAATATTAACAATAACCTCCTGTAGAGATTGCATCAACCTTATAAAAAGGCATTGTGATCTTGGAACCCCTCTTCAAATGTTGCAAAAGGGAATTTTTAAAAAAGCTTTCGCAAAATATTTATCTATCAAATCAATAGCAAAACGAGTTCATGTCTGCATCGGTATCCTAAATTGTAGGTTTAACGAATTGCTTGACATTGCATGAAATGGTACATTTGAGCATGCACCTAAGTTGTGTATGGATATAGCGCTTTATAAATGCCCATTATTATTATTATTATTATTATTATTACATAGACAATCGGAACGATTGGTGGTTATTTCACATCTGTGCACACGATGCAAAAGATGTCTTTTTAAAAGTCAAGGAGCCTTCAACTTGATTCCGCTTTTATCATTCCTACTCCTAAGAGGCAGCTCAGTCATACCCGAACAAGCCTCTGTTCTAATAGGCCACATGGGATAGAAAGTTAGAAATCTGATTTTAGTACAAGAGGGTACAAGAAATGAAGCCTCTGTTCTAATAGGCCAAATACAATGGAAAATAAGGTAGAAATCTGATTTGAGTACAAGAGGATACAAGAAATGGTGTATTGTACGACATTTCAAGACTTTACAGAATGTATGTGTGGAGTAACAGCCTGTGATATTGTAAAATATGTGAGGTCTTGTACAGTTTGTAATGATCTGAGAAAATAATTGTTTGAAAGGATATCGTTCATATCAATTTGATAATATTTTGGGAAGAATTATAGATGAAATAATTGCTGATATATTATGTCGTTCCTGTTTTGGAAATTAAGTTTTGTTTATAGGAGAGGGAGAAAGTGACCTTATTCCTTTTTCATTCTTTTCATCCTTTATACAGTCACTAAATTATTATGCAATTATATTGAAGTCGACTGTTATACAAAACACATCACAATGTTCTTTCACTTCTTATTTAAGATTATGTAACACTCAAGTAGGGATTTTAGGACTGCTTCAAGTATTCTAAAACAGCAAAGAGAACTTGCAACTTCCCTAGTAGTGCATAAGGCCACAACTGGCTAATTATAACCTTGCAGCTCAGCACCAAAATTTGTGGAAGGAGCGCAGATTCCTCTTTGGCAGCAAGTTGCAACCTTCATAAGATTTCTCACTGCCAATTATTTCAGGAGCACTTATCTGGTTGAAATATTGTCCAAACAGCGTTAAACAATAATTCACTCACTGGAGAACAGATACAGATTAAGAACATGCTGCAAGGCTCAACTTAGGCAGTGGAAGAGTCTGGAACTGATCATGCTTTGCAGGCAAAGTGAGTGTTAGCAAGTAAGTGTAAGTCTTATTTTTATGAGGCTTGGGAGGAATTTCAGCGATTAGCGGTGAGGGGAGAAGTGAAGTCAGGTGAGGTGCTTCGGTGCTTCAGTGCTGCTTTCTGGAGTATTTCATTTACATCACGGATGTAGTAATATTCCAAGGAGAAAGTCTGCAACACTATTGTGATTATGCATTGTGTTGAAACATGCCATCAACAACTGACAGCGCACCATAGGTGGTACTGCACTGAAATGCAGTGTAGCATTGTACCAAAACCTTACATGTTGAACATTCTGAGGAGAAGTGAAGACTCTGGCAAAATTATTTACAATCTTCAGATTAGTGATCTTGCATTAAAAACATGTTAAAATTGTGTTTCAGGATTTACTCCATTCTCTCTCCACATAGGTAGATCAAGTCATGAAATGTTGAAACAACCTAGCTCTTTTCTATTACGCCGACTTTGTGGGATTGACTAGGAGATGCGCGATTGGAGGCAATCAAAGTTAGTTGTGCAATCAGCGAAGCTGTTCTAAAATCATCACTTTGGCTACTGAATCATGGCAAAAGCATTGTGATATGAACCACCCTTTTCATGCCAGAAGCGTTGTCATTTGATAAAGAAGTTCAAATGGATTGTGGTGCAATATTTTTCCGCCTTTGTTGGGAGAGAATGGACTTACAAAAAAATCAAGTGAAGTAACTAATAACACATTGAATTTCTGAGGGTTCTTTTATTGGAAGAATGAAAAGTTTTCTGACTCATCTATTGATTCAAACAAAAATACTGAAAATGGCTTGTTAAGTTGACAAGGTTTGTAAACAGTTAATGTATAATTTATGGAGTGCATCAATCTACTTTGGTCAGCCTAGACAGTTGAAACTGGAATGACCTTTGAGCTTCATGCAACTTCTCATAAACTGTCAGTTGCTTCAGATACCAAAATTAACAAAACAACAATTTAACAAATTAACAGCTATTCAAAACATACCCAAGTCAAATGAACAAAGTTTCATTAGACTAAAAGATAAAAATAACAAAAACTTAGCAGTTGCATCAGACAGAAACCACTTTAGTCAAGCAGCTCTATATTAGATACCCATTTTTTAATGTTTAATTTCTTACACAATGGTCCATATTGTAAATTACATATAGGTATGGGACTTGAATTTTAATAAATTTCTATCCTCAAGACAGTAATGCTGAAATATTTAATTATATATGTTATATTATTTGTTTGAAGACTAGGATAAAACAATGTAGACAAATTCAAATATGATTAAATACATGGACAAAATTCCAAAAGGATTGTAAGTATTATACCATGTGGTTTCTTAAGTGCACAAAAGCACATAAGGTAATGAGGGTAAAATTACAGCAAACCCAGTGTAAAGAAAAGTATCTGAAAAATGAAAACAGTCTACGCAGCAAAAAATGCACTTTTACTACTGCAGATAGCACTAAAGTAAGGCTGGTTTGCAGACTTGGCAAGTCTAGGCTGCAATGGCAGTGTTAAAGGCAGGTGATTTCTGTCCCATCTTCACACAGGTGACCGGCACCAGGGGGTGGTCTGACTTCATCAAGTAGTTCTGCAATTGACAACAGAAGCATAACAGACTAAGGTTCAAAATGGCCTTTAGAATGTACATGATATACAGATTTTGTAAAATTCAGGAGAGGTGCTCGATGAGCATTTAGATCTTAGTAGGTAACACAAGGTATGGTATAGATTGCAACTTATCAAATTTTTAAAGACTACATTTCTTGGCCAATTCTCGCCCCTCATCAGATGAATAACAATTTGTTACTCACAACTGTACATATAGGAATTACAGCAAGCCAGATAAGCAGAGTAAAGTATAAGAAGGATTGGGAAAGACTTCTTTGACAATGGCTCGTTTTTCAGGGTTTTTAGTAAATTTCATGATTTCAAATTGGCCATTTTTTGGCCAAACGATTGTGAAAATTTTACCTCAATTTTATGAAAAGGGTCAAAAAGTTCTTTAGAATTTGAAAAATTCCAATTGTACTCACATGTGCATATGTCATTGCATTTTTCCTCTCGTCTATAGAAGCCTGACCACCAATCCAGACGAAAACAGACTCCTTTGTATCAAGGATGAACACATCCTGCAAAAAAAATGCCATTAATCATGATGGGAAGATCATCCTATTTCAACAAAGATACAAATGCCACTTTCAAGCAAGAGCTTGAGAGAGCCAGAGTATCATGCAATTGCGATTTTTGAATGAATGGTGAATTGCTTTAAACTAAAACACATTTGAAACCACTTAAAAACTTTAAAGATTCTATGAAAATCAGTGTCTAAGGGAGATAAGCGTATGCAGGATCCACTGTGGGATCACTACAAGGGAGATAAGCGTGTGTAGGACTTACCTTGGGATCACTACAAGGGAGACAAGTATTTGTCACAAAGGTGATAAGATCCCCCGCCGCAAATTGATGTTAACAACAAGAAGCGGGACGGACGTACAGACGGACGTACGGAGCGGAATACTATGTCCCCCGTGAAGACTCAAGGTTAATGTGTTCATGAGATATGGCGCTAACAACATTTTCAAAACTGGTCAAAGTCTCGCCACGACCTTGAAAATGAGGTCATGGTCACCGAAAACTTTTCAGGTCTGCGTATTCCCCAGATGAAGACTGGTACCAAGTTTGAAGATTCTAGTTTGAGCGGTTCATTAGATATCCCGCTAACAACATTTTCAAAACTGGTCAGTCTCGCTGTGACCTTGAAAATGAAGTCAAGGTCACCGAAAACTTTTCAGGTCTGCGTATTCCCCAGATGAAGACTGGTACCAAGTTTGAAGATTCTAGGTTGAGTGGTTCATTAGATATCGCGCTAACAAGAAGCGGGACGGACGGACGGAGCTGAATACTATATCCCCCGCTTTGCGCTAAACGCGCGGCGGGGGATAATAAGCGTGTGCAGGGCTTACCTTGGGGTCCAGATCCCCTTCAGACATGTCTCCTTTCTTCTCCAGGTTGAACTGAGTCGATCCACTGGCATCAGACAATCTGCAGAGATGGGGAACATTTACAAGATTGCTGTTAGAACCTTTTTTTTTCAGTGAGGGTTGTAGAGGAAATATAGATATGCCGTAATTTCTCTAATTCAACATCTCTAATAATTCAACCACATCATATTTCTGCAGAGATGGGGAACATTTACAAGATTGCTGCTGCTATTTTCAGAAGACACGATGGTGAGATTCTATTTAACATCCAAAATCATTTTTCATCACGTTTGCATGAAAAATTACATTTCTGCACACTGCACTACAATAATACTTCTAAAGCAGTGATGTCATCATGGTCATGACATCTTAGCATTGTGACATCATATTATAGTGACATTACTGATGATGCAAAAACGTTTGTGATGTCATGTATTTTCTGATTACAGGGCATTGTTCAAAATCTACCGTCAAAGCGATATTATCGCTTGATCTTCCACAAGCGATATCTCCTGTGGAACACAGTTTTGGATGATAAATCATTATTGTCGACACCTTCTAGCCAGTCACCCACCTAAAGAGTTCCTTTGTCTTATCAGCTGCCTCCGACGGCATATCATCTTCATCATCGCCTGTCAGAGACCCGAAGAACTCGTGCTGAAAAAACACAGAAAGGTGAATCATAGGCATGGCCAACAAGACAACTGCAAATCTTTGGAAACATTTTGCTGCATTTAAATAATTAATTGCCTATTTTAAATGGTTACAAGTTTTAACATTTTCCAATTACACTTGTGACATCATCTAATTCTCCAGAATAAATTTTTTTCAGCATTTCAAAAATTAAATTTTTTATAAGTTCTTAAATAATGGTTTTGATTGAGACTTAAGTTGATCTTAATTTAAGTTATTCAATATCCTCTCAACTCTTCACGCCTTCAAAATAACTTACGCTTGCTCCATTAACTAGAAATGTGATGCACTCTGATGTGCCCCGTACCAACTTTTAATCAGAAAATGACCCTAACCCCCATATGTACTAAGTGCAAATTGTTTCCATGAAAACCAGAACAAATTTAAAATTCAGAATAACCAAAATAGCAAAAGGTACCAGCCCATCACTAGATCTAACCACATACCAAGTTTCGTTAAAAAATATTGAACAGATTTTGACGATATGGTCCGGAAACGAAAGCGTTGTGGAATTACGGAACCCCTTTTGACAAAGATCTATTCAACATAAATGAATTAGAATAATTTTTTAAAAAGGGTTGGGGGTTTGAAACATCCCCGGGGTCACTTACACCATCAGATGTATCCTCTTCTTCAAGCACCTCAACTTCAGCACGACCGTTCCTGTCAGACTTGATCTTATTGCAGTACTGCATAGCCTGAAATGAGGAATCCCAGTAAGTGCCACAGTATTTACTTTCATTTTGTCGATATTCAAAGAAGAAAGTCTGAAGGGTTCTTTCAGGGTAATTTGGTTGAAACTGTTGTGCATACTTCTTACATGAATATAATTCAATTAGCTTAATACATGTTACTTTAAATAATATTTCCGTTTCATGCGATTCTACAAAATGAAAAGATTTTAATATTTCATCATCCTGTCGCAGGGTACGAAAATTAATACATCTAATACAGCAGGGGTGGAAATAACCCATTGCCCGACGCCCGAGTCCAGTGAATTTTACTGCAGGGCAAGTCAATTTACATTCACAGCTGTACCGTTGTCCAGTAGATTGTGGCAGTGTTAAATATTTTCTTCATTTCAATAAAAAAAAATTAAATTTTTTCTATCTTTGTCTATTGCACATTATCAAAATATATTTTTGACAATAAACTTCATCGATTCATTTCGGAATTCCCTAATGTCTAAATATAGCATCAACATGAAACTAAGTCTGTGATTGGCCCTAATGGGAAGATCAGCACTTGTTATCCAATAAGCGTGTGTTATACAAACAGCTTCCTGTCATGATGGCGATCGTTTCATATTGCCGTGTTTGATTTTCCAAGAAAAGATTTGATAAACTAGAGGTAAATTTTGATGATCATGATCTGGAAATCTATGTTTTTTTCAAGAAAGGTTTCTATCAATATTATCTAAAGTTTTATCTTGTTTCTAGTTATCTGAACTTGTATCAGTCGTTTGATATTGAGATCTACTCATAATGTCTTAGAAATAGTTGAACTGTGTACGTCTTTGCTTACAGAAAAATGTGCTTGATAATATTTGTGCTTTGAATAAATATGCATCAAGCTCATTGGTAAGGTTAAAATATATTAATATTAAGGAACTACCCATTTCCAAATTAATATGATTTTGATATTTGAAATCACATGGCATACATATATATTGTTGACTTTCAATTTAAAACAAGTCAAATAAAACTATCATGAAAAACTAGTTTGAATAATGAAGTATTAAAGCAAATAGAAAAACTTAGATAATGGAGTTTAAATCTTCTGAAAAATAAGATGAGATAAGATAAAGTTATTCCGTAAATAAATACAATTGGTTCGAACTAATTAGTTGATTTTGTGACCTCTGGTACAGTGGAAAGAAAGTCAGGGCAAGTAAATTTACATGTGCTACTGTACCGGAGTACACCAGAAAATAAAAAGTTATTTCCACCCCTGTACAGATTAGTGGAGTAAGCGTAATGTTCATACCCTGAGACAGGATGATATTTTATATACATGTATCACACATTCATACAAAAGAACAGAGATGTTAAGCTATTCATCGGCACAATGAGTGTTTACATCCTTCCAAAACAGTTGCTTATTATCAACTAAAAGAACATTTGTTGGTATATAAAGGATATTATATGAGTGTCCAGATCATACTTTGTTTACGACATGAGTGCCTAAATATGAGTATTTCCTGAGCGTGAGCATGGAATATATAGACAATAGGCAAGGATGTCATAAACATAGTATGTTACAGGCATCAACATAATTTTCTGTTAATTACCGTATCACAAAATTAAAGAAAATACTCAAAATCTACTTCCAAAAATAGACGGACTAGTCGCCGCCGGCCATATTTAAACGAGCATCATTGGTGGACCATGACGTCAAAGCATTGTTTATAACATGTCACAATTCAAAAGGGATATGTTGCCATCATATGCAAAATATAAAGCCCAATAAGACTATCCTCGTAGGTTATAATTATGAAATACTTATATCTTAAGTCTTCAACTAACCTTGAACCTTTCATCTTTGTTAGACTCTTTCCCATTGAACTGGAAGATTCTCAGTCCCAGATCGAGGATATAGACATCCCCAGAGTTGATTCTGGATTTTGCCAGAGGAACCTTTAACATATGAACAGCAAAGACATGATTTAAAAATTTAAGTGCAAGTATGTATTAAAGTTGATAATCGGAAATTGATACGTGCCATTCATTTCAGCAAATGAATTATTCAAAAATAAGAATTTTCAAAATTTAACTTATAAAAACAATTCAATCTAATCTATTATTTACATCAATTCTCTTCATTATACAGTTTCATTTGCTATCAACTAAAAAATACCTCCAGAACCACCCCACTTTTTAACATTGAAGTATTTGATAGTTCTTGTTTTGATCAAAATCAAATGCAGATATTGAATATTGGCATGGTCCTTATGTTTTGTAGTTTAGTACATTTCACCAAGAGGAGGTTAGACCCGTCCACAACACATGTTTTGAAGTCAGTTGACTCCATTATTCGACTCCTTCATCAAAAGGTCTGCTGAAGGAGTCAACAAACTCCGAAAAGCATACCAACACCATTCTTGCTTTTTTCGCTGCTTACTCTTTGTTGTGGACACTTCTTCCCTCCCCAAGTCTATCTCAATCTCAGTTGGCCTTGTCTTGGCATGCTGTTACCCCGATCCTAACTGCCTCTAGACAGGTCGTATAATGCGACCTTATTAAAGTATAATTCATGACACCTCTTATTAATCTCCATGCAGTATTTCTTTCATAACACAAACCAGAAACAGTGAATGAGTTATTGTTTAACATTGCTTGGACAATATTCCAGCAATTAACGGCGCCGGTGTGTTGTTGGTAGAACCATTAAGACCAAGATGACCAAGACTGACCTCTCTGACTTGGACGTTCCTCCTACTGCCACAGAAGTGGAGGAGACGAGGTTTGTACGCCTCCGGTGTGACCCGACGGAAGCCGGAGTCAGCTCCCCCACTCATTGTTCTGTTAGAAAAGAAACTCTCTTTAAAGGCCAACAAGGGGGAGGGCTTGTTTGAGATAGTGAGTATGTTATAAGCTGTGTTAGTGGCTTCTAGAGTAAGTTTCTGTTCAGCACGGCTCGGTAATATTTCAGGCTTTAACAGTGAGGGTATTTTGATGGCAGCAAGAAAATCCTGCATCAACACCTTGAGTAGGTAGCCTGAGAATAAGTAAATTGTACATTTCCAGGGGCAAGATCTCCGTAAACTCTGAATAGATATATTTATATACAGCAATTTATTAATCATAAGCAAGACAAAACAATAAGGTTTGACTGTAGGGATCTACTTATGAGCTAAAAATAGAGAAGAGAGTTTTGAATCCCTAAATTCATGTAATTGGCATATTGTTATTCAGGAAGACCTTACGTGAGAGAATCAAAGTAACTCTTGAACAAGTCCGACTCGTGTCCCTGCACCTCCCTGTGTTGAATTGGTTTATCGTCCAGGAACGTGTCCACTTCTACGGTCTTGTAAGCTGCCGTGCCATACTCGTCCTGGAGTTTCAGATAGTAAGATGTCACGGAAAGGGTATAAATGTCTTAGATTTATTACACTATATATAACAATATATTTTGATTGATTAAAGTGACAGTAAATAGCATTTTTTTAGGCAAATAAAGGGATTTTATCAAATAACAAAAATATATGTTTGAATAATATCAATTTCCTGCCTGCCAATTCCTTGTTAATTTGAAATGGTTCTTCTTGGAGAATTGGCAAGCTTGCTTGATTTGTGATAGTCTATATACATATGATCTACACATTTCCAAACTGGTGTTACTTTTATTTTTCAAACTACATTCCTGCTTTGCAGGAGAAAAAATGACTAGAAATTATTTCGTAACCTAGCTTAGTATAAGACCAACCTGAGTGCTGTGTTTGCCGATCCAGAAGTGAACATCATACTTCAGCTCTTCTTCCTCCTTGAAGGTCTGAAAACAGGAGTTATCTCCCTTTACTAAGTTAAAACGAGTGACATTTTTAGATGTCTACATAATTGAATTAACTGATTTTAAAGAATGAGAAGAATTTAAAGTAGGCAAGATTCAAGTTGATATAAAGCCCAAATCATTAAATCTAAAAAGTTGTTCCTTGTCATTAGCAAGTTGAAGTAGAATTTGTATACACAAGAAAACACCATTATACCATTCCATTACTTATTTTTGTTACGTTAACTCTGTATAAATAATAACATGAAGGATACGCAAAGAATGATGAACTAAAATTTTCATTTGCAAAAATAATTTCCTTTTATGTATACACTTTTTATGTTGATGTTTCAAAGGCAACTCACGTTGAGGATGATGTAGGAATCTCCATCAAAGAAGTTGCCATATTCTTCCTTCGGCCAGGACTCAACTTTGAATTTCTGTGAACATATTGCAGGATGTTAATTTTAGGTGTAATTTCAAGATAAAATATCAAGTAAATTTCTTAAATGTTTTACCTGAAGAGAAGCATAGAGTCATTGAGTCATCAACACAAACAAAGTTTTGTTGAACTAGGTCAAACAGTTTTGAGTTTAGCCACGGAAACAAAAGACAAAGTTACGTTTTCATCAAAATCAGCTAATATAATTATCCTATATAGTTATCAAAAGGCCCACTTACACATGCTTACTGATATCCATGCCAAGTTTCATTGAGCAAGTCTTTCGGTAATAAAAGTCTCTTTAAGAATCGATATGTGGTCTTAGGAATGGATGAATGACTGATGGGATATCTGGATAAACAAACAGTGCCCATTTCAATATAGCCCACCAACTACATTAAGCATGGTATTATCATGATATAAGTCTGTATACTGCAGTTCATGTGGTCTAGACAGGGTTTATTACACTCACCACAATCCTCCAGATCTTGAGCCCCTCTGACTGTCCGCATCCCTTCCATGCTGGCTCACTCTCTGCAGACTCCTCTGTAACAAGTTAGGATTAATGTATAGGTGTAAGAACCAAGGGGGCATTGGTTAAAACCACACAATAAAGCCTCTTGAGATCCCACTTAAGCCTACCCAACAGCTTTACAAACTAGGAATCTTGCAACAACCGCTTTACAAACTAGGAACCTTGCAACAACCGCTTTACAAACTAGGAACCTTGCAACAACCGCTTTACAAACTAGGAACCTTGCAACAACCGCTTTACAAACTAGGAACCTTGCAACAACCGCTTTACAAACTAGGAATCTTGCACCCCCAACACAATTGTACATTGATCCCTCAAAACTGGAAGTATTGTTCAACAAACAACAACAGATAATTGAATGAAACCTGAGCACAAATCAAAGAGGTGAGAAAATAAACACCTGTCCTTGGATTAGAAGCTACCAACAACCATTCCTCTTAGTTGAGGTTAAATCCCTTTCCCTGGCTTGTCAAAGTGAAAGAGTAAATAGTTTTGTCACTTGTTAATGTATCGTGGAGTACTCACTCTTAACCTTCTTCTCTGTGTCGGAACCGAAGAGGGCCAAGTTGGAGTCCTTCCAGTCGTATTTCTTTGCTTTCATCATCTTGATGGTTTATCTGTGAACAAACAATTCATCAATAAGAATATGCTTTCATCATCTTGATGGTTTATCTGTGAACAAACAATTCATCAATAAGAATATGCTTTCATCATCTTGATGGTTTATCTGTGAACAAACAATTCATCAATAAGAATATGCTTTCATCATCTTGATGGTTTATCTGTAAACAAACAATTCGTCAATAAGAATACCTAGCCTCATGAGAGATCCAAATACAACAATCGGTTTCTAGTCTGTCATCCAAGCCCTAAAGCAAAAATAATTAATTGATGACCAACCAAGTCTAGAAAAGTACCGGTATAGCAAGTCTAGATCGCTCAGTTAAAGCTTCTTCTGGGCTGCATTTTTTGTATAATACATGAATTAATTAAAATGTTGTCAATATTGATAAAAAATACTTCTGAGACTAAATATTAGTCTAGTCACAGGTTTTCAAACACCCAAATAATACACAAGCCAGATAAAGATATCTAACTAAGATCAATATTTCAACTTGACTTCGAAGCTTTTGAATCTTATCAAGTCACTTTGTTCAGGACAAGGGGTTCGTGACACTTGTTATCTAAAAACGTCTTCTGCAATAGTGCTGCAGACACTACCTCTATCAAAGCTTAGATAATGCCTGCTACCTCACTTTGTGTTTGAATTGTTCTACCATCTGTAATGTGCAGTACACAGAGGGTAGTCTTCTCATTTACTCTTGTTGTCTTGGATCACCTTGCTTAAAATATCATGGGAGACTACTTTACTCACATACCATATGTACACTAAATGACTACTACAGTAGAACACGGATATAGCCAACTCGGATATAGCGAACAATCAGATATAGTGAAAAATTTTAAGTCCCTAAAATGCCCTTTGTATGACAGCTAAACGCGAGTAGCAAACACCGGATATAGCGAACTAAATTTGTTGGTCTCTTTATCGTTTTGTCACTGTTCTACTGTATTTCAAAATGGAAAGGATTTTTAATCAAATTGATCTATCAAGACATTTGCACATATCATTTTAAGAATATAATGTCCCCAAGTCATAAAAAAAATGTCAAGGTTTGAACTATGTCCTCCTTCAATTCTCCTTTGTTGCCATCTTTTAGCTAATCTTTTTTGTATCTCTCATTGATATAAGTTCTGGCGAACACGCCGCCTATTCTACTATTTTTGTGTAAAGCGTTTAACATGCATTATGCATTCATACTATATGCACTGCAGATGCATTGAAGCCAACCTTAAAGATATACAAGTCTCTTTCTCTTCCCATTCAAGAAACTCGAGAATCACAATTTACTTCTTTTTTGTAAAGCGTTTAATATGCATTACGCATTCAGACTATATGCACTACAGACGCATGGAATGTCAACCTTAAAGATATATCCCTCTCTGCCCATTCAACAAATTCGAGAATCACTTACATGGAACCACAATTTACATTTTTTCTTATCGATATTCCTTCCATGAGTATTCTCTAAGCATGTAAAATGAAGGAAATTGATTCAACCATATTGTTATCAGATGACTATCATAATTGCACAAATAACTTCACCAATTTTCTAGAGATATACAAATCATTCAAGAAAGAAGTTAATCTGTTGTGGCAACCTGCTGATGATCCACATTGCTATGGTTACTTGTTACTGCATTACTCAAGTTACTACACATCTCCAGGGTGGTCCAGGAAAGATATCTTTAGTAACTATGGGATAGAATGGTATGCTGCTGGAATGTGGGTATCTCACAAACTACTCTATATTAGCAAAGTGTCTTGTATATTTTTCAGAAAGTGCTATTTGTCATTTGGATCTAGTACAACAGAGATAAATCATCAGATATGTGTTCATGTATTTATGAATGTACAAGGGGAAATATTTTCCAATACCCATTCAATTTTAGAGAAATTATTTAATGAAATCCTACCAAAATTGATTAACTTTATTAACTTAATTTTGTAACAACATTTAAGGAACACAAATTATAACTTGTTAAATCAAAGTTTTCACGAATATATTAAAATATTATACGATTCAATTTGAAAGAAACGTGTACGTATCAGTGCTAAAAACATGAGGCAACATGTATGACCCTGTCAAATCATTATCTATATCCCTGAAAAGTTACTAACCATTAAAGTATGATATTTAAATTTTATCATGATTCAACACAAGAATTGATGATACTTTGAAACATTATTAAAACAAATATTACCTTGCAGGAGTCGAGGAAAACGCAACTCTTCTCTGAGTGATATTGATAAACTGAATCGCTGCACCTGACAAATAACTTCCTTGTATTATCTGATAACACTGACCAAGCCATACCATATAGTGCAGGAAGTGTATGAAAAGCAGAGTCATTTTTTTAAAAATAGAGCCATTGGCTCTGTAGCTCATCAGGCATCATATCAAGTTTGCTTTATACAGGCAAGATGAGCTAAAAATGAAACTGATGTTACCTATTGCAAGAAAACCTATAAAAAAATTACAAAACAAATGTATTATTATTCAACACTTTCTAGATCGCCAATATCAGACAGTGAAAGAAGTCCACACTAAAATATCCAAGGAGAAATAAATTTGCCATAGACTGTCATCTAATGGAGAAAAATAGGTTTTTAAGATTGTGACCCCTGTGACCCTATTTGGGGTCATGGGGTCACAAAACCTACAGTTTAGTCCCAATTGGCCAAGGAGTCTACATGCAGTCTTTCAGCTCAATAGACCTTTAGGAGCTAAAGATGATGATGAAAATAAGTTTTTAAGGTTGTGACCTATGTGACCCTATTTGGGGTCATGGGGTCACGAAATCTACAATTTAGAATCCCCATTGGCCAAGGAGTCTGCACATATAATTTCAGCTCTCTAGACCTTTTGGAACTTGAGAAGAAGATGAAAATAGTTTTTTAAGGTTGTGACCCCTGTGACCCTATTTGGGGTCACAGGGTCAACAAAGTTACAAATTAGAATCCCCATTGTCCAAGGAGTCTGCACATATCACTTTCAACTCTCTAGTCCTTTTAGAACTGGAGAAGAAGATGAAAATAGGTTTTTAAGGTTGTGACCCCTGTGACCCTATTTGGGGTCACAGGTTCACCAAAGTTACAATTTAGAATCCCCATTGCCCAAGGAGTCTGCACATATCACTTTCAACTCTCTGCTCCTTTTGGAACTGGAGAAGAAGATGAAAATAGGTTTTTAAGGTTGTGACCCCTGTGACCCTATTTGGGGTCACAGGGTCACCAAAGTTACAAATTAGAATCCCCATTGGCCAAGGAGTATGCACATATCATTTTTAACTCTCTAGTCCTTCTGGAACTGGAGAAGAAGATGAAAATAGGTTTTTAAAGTTGTGACCCCTGTGACCCTATTTGGGGTCACAGGGTCACCAAAGTTACAAATTAGAATCTCCATATGCTAAGGTACTTGTACACAAAATTTCAGCTCTCTAATGTGTATGGTTCATGAGAAGAAGTCGAAAGTGTCAAAAGTTTACGGACGGACGACGGACGACAGACGGACGACGGACGACGGACGGACGGACGCCGGACGACGGGCCATGCCATAAGCCCATCTGGACTTTCAGTCCTGATGAGCTAAAAATTTGAATAAAAGGGATCCGTTCAAACTCATACATACTGTATTTCCTCTATTAAGCCACCAAACGCTTATTTTTCAGCACCCCTTAATCCCCTGGTGCTTTGAGGCCAGACACTTTTTGGAGGCTCGGTGTTTCTTTCATAGAAAATTGAATTTAAGCTGTCTTTTACAATGAATATCTGTAAAATGTTTATTAAGGGACATACCTAAACTAAGGACTTTTGAGAGACCCAGCGCTTATAAGAGGCCCGGCGCATATATGCTGATCTACCAATGGCCCAGCGGTTCTTATTAGAAGCCCGGCGCTCATACAGAAAATATGGTTACAATCATTGGGTTCCATAATTTTAGATACTATGAACATGAAAAGTCAACAACCATGATCTTAATTTTCTGGTCAAAATATGTTTACAAATGATTTCAGAATGCCGTCGGTTATTGTTAAAAAAAAGACTTTTAGGAGGTGATGATTTAGTGCTAAAACCTCTAACGTAATTGCATTAAAAGTTCATAAATTTTGATATTCTAAAGTGATAAATTGATTTGAAACCAGCTGGGACCCGGAGAAGCTGTATGTAGTCAATAAAATTGCATAGGAAAATGATAGAGAAAATTTTAAAAATCTATTGAAACTGTTGCAAGTTTTTAAAACCTCGATCGTTGATCCCTACAGGGAGTTTGTTAAAGCACAAAAACATTCAAAAGCGTCCAGATATGAAAATGTTAGTTATCAAGGTTTAAAGGTTGAGAATTTACACAATATTCAGTAAACTTTCAGAAACCTATGTTCTATGAAGAATAAAATATCAAAACTTCAGGGGGAATTAAAAAGACCAAAGAAACTATGTTAGCTAAAGGGATTTAAAGTAGGTTTTGGTCCCACCAAATTTCTGTACCTCAGTACACCTTTTTTGTTCAAGTACCATGGTATGTACCACAATATAACGTACTGCAGAAAATAATGAATCAGCATAAATTGTTGTATAATTCTCTATCAATTGGATAATGATGTAAATGTTCAATAAACACGTAAACTTGTTCAAGATGTGTTTTTATTCATGTATAAACAAAGGAACTTTAACAAGAAGATGAACAAAGATCAACAGTGTAAGCTACATTGAATTACGACAGATTAAGAAACCTTTAAGAGCAAAATATTACAATGTTATATTGGGCTTATGAATATTTATTGAGAACATTAATGCTTATTTGAATGGAGAAAATACAGTTTTTCTGCTACGCTCAGTATACCTGTTAATCCTTTTTTTAATTGAATTAACCCTTACAGCCCTAGGAAACCTAAGTAACTAATTTTATACATGCCTGTAGGATCTGCAGAGGTGCAAGGATTTAATCTATGTAAAGCATTTTACCATCAAAAGTAAAAGCTCACCAAATGGATGATTAAGTTGCCAAGCCAAGCATTTTTAAAAATATTATGATTTGTTATATACCGTATTTCCTTAATTACACGCCTGCCTTGAATATACGCCTGCCTCAAATAGACGCCCTTGCGTAAGACTTTCTGAAAATAATAAACGCCTGCTTTAATTAAACGCCATGTACACCAAGTTTAATATATAAAAACGCTTCTTTTTGGTTAAATTATCTGATTTTTTTACAAAATAGTCTAAACTGTTTCGCTTTACACTAAATAGACGCCTGCCTTGAATAGAAGCCTGCCTCAAATAGACGCCTATGATGTAGACCTTTTGAAAATAATAGACGCCCGGCGTGTAATTAAGGAAATACGGTAATATTACATATCACAATACTGGAAAATTTTAAGGGTACAAAAAAAATTTCCCTTTTGGGATAAGGAATAAATCTAAAGCAAACAACATTTTTCTGGATTGTCCAACACTGACTAAGAGGATATTCGTATCTATTTTATCTCTTTGTACATACCAGGGTTACTGATAGCATGAAATGAGTTGTGAACTGTGATTGGGCAATATTTCAGCTGTTAGCTACATAATCACAGTGACAAATTCACACTGCTATGACCGTGGCATTGAGGATGTTAATTGCCCCCCTTCCTCAGGATGTATGTACAATTGGTCATCAGGATACGTGGCCGAGTACACAAGGATCCTGTACAATTTTCCTCGCTGGTGATAACTGATACGATTGTCCCAAACACTGACAATGTCACAGTGTTTTTTACTTAACCCTTTAACCTCTACGAGCCAGAAATCAGACTAAAAACCTAACTGATACTGGTTTCTTGGGGTTAAAGGGTTAATTTTTACATTTTCAGGCATATTTCGAACAAATTTAGAATATGATAATGTTCTTTTCTTTTTTTAATTTACATTTTCAAGAATATTCAGAATGATCAATATTATGAATGTTGATAACTAATGACTTAGTGATTGCTTTCATGTGTAGAAGACTGTGTGCTGTGAACTAACATTCATGACACACCTCAAGAGTTATAAGCTTTATCAACATCGCTCTTATGTATTGCAAATTTGGTGTGACAAAACTTCAAAAAAATGATCATGATGTACATATATCAATCTTTCACATCCTGCCTGAAAACAAATACCATTTGATTTTAATCTAAATTTTACGCAAAACACTTAACAGTAAGTAAGCACTATCAGAACAACAGATAGATAAGTGAGGTGATGTGATATGGGGTTTATCGCCACTTTCAAGAGTATGTCACTTATATCGCGGCTGCTAGCATTATTGCAGGAAGAAAATGTATTGCGGTGAAACCTGCAAGCATCATCTCGAACTAGCAAACCGTGGGTGGTACTACGCTGAAATTCAGTGTAACATTGCACCCAAACCTGAATGCGTGTAGAACAGTTCTCTACAGCAGACAAAGTTGCCGAGCCCCTGGCAAGATTCGAACTACGGAACACCTGCGCTATCCTGCCCCCGATAGATAAGTAAGATCCATCAGAATCATTTTAGTTCTGAAACATTAGCTTTCTAGTGATTTGATCGTCATCAAGGCTGATTTTCTTATCATGCATTAAATGAGGCTATTTATTTCTTATCAGTCCTTCATTTCCTCCTGGCCTGATGAAATTGCTACAATCAAAGAACTGACCTCAATGAAAAGATAAGACATTATAAAGAAACTAATGTGGAAATAGAACATGAAAGCAGCATCCAAATAATGATTTTCTTCAATTTAAAGAAAACACACATGGTCAATAAGAAACGTAAATACTTAATGTTTATGTTAAGTTAATTCCAGTCAGTCCATTCAGGATGTACATTTTACAGGGATTTTGATTTACTTGATGGAAGCAATCTTGAAATTTTGGTGAAATAAACGATTAGCTTTTCAAAACTTTACATTGACCTACAAAGCATATAGGCGTTTCTTGTTTCATAACAAAAGATCAGAAAACACAAATGGTCAATAACAAATGTAAATAATTAATCTGTTTCTGTTGAGTTAATTTCCAGTCAGTTCATACTGGGTGTATATCTTACATAACAAAAGATCATGTTTTTCAGGAACAACAAGCAAACAAAGATTTTGACAAAAAGTTATGGAAATAGGTAATGCAAATGAATGAGACACACAAACAGAACAAGCAAAGAAACACATACAAAAAATCTTGGTAGAATAAGATGAGAAAATGGAGAATAATATCACAAAACTAAAACAAAAGAATATGCCATGAATGTAAATAGTTACCAGTCTGTATTGTTCTCAAGAAAATCTGAGTTATTTAGGTCAGACATCACATTATACATGTATGTATTAGGTTTGTGTGACATGGCAGTCTGACACCGCTATGAGAGAATAATTACTGCCCACCATGTTAGTACAAGTGACAATTATGCATGCCATTGACAAGAATAAATGCAGTAATTGGGAGTCAAATTCTTGCAGTTCACTAGACCTGCATTCAGTCTCTGAAACATAATTATCCAAAAGTGTTTTCATTACCATAAACAAGCCTTTAGAGTTGTTATAAAATCTAGACATGCTTTTCAAGAGGTTTTTTATTATGTTGAGATAAAAATAGTATTTACTCCAATCCCAAACTATATTCAAGTGGCCTAATGTTTCCGACCCCACCCGCCTTTGACAATCTTCTTCTCTGAAGATACTTGCATTGGAGAGCTGAAATTCATACTGAATGTAGCTGAAGTATTGTACATAAAAGTTTTTAAGTTTAATAGTGCTAACTTTCATAATTTTTGTGCTGTGACCTTTCAAAGTTGACCAAAATCTCAAAATCGCCAACTTCAAGGGCACATAACTAAAAAACCAGACCATAGAATTGAGTGATGTTTAACAACCAGCTTAATAATGCTGGTTTTAATATTTTATATCTGCTTTATTCTTCGCCTTGGAAAGAACACACAATATCCCATTGATGAAGTTGGATGATAAATGAACAGTTAACTCTTAAACATAGAAGCCAAAATCAGAAACCAAATATAGAAATGAACAGAGTGAATGTTATGCGATCCTATTGCAACCAATTTCAACCAGATAGTAAAGACCACAATTATATCAACAATATTGAACTCTTTACTTACAGTAAACTATCACAAATCCAGCTCAGAAGTGGGAAATGGTAACTTTTATACAATAATATTCAAACCTAAAACTTTAAAACAAATTTCAAATCAAAACAATCAAATACAATAGATCTGAACTCAAAGATTTCTTAAAAAGAGTATAAATCCCCCAACAACACATGTAGTTATCTGTGGGGGGGAACAGCTGTAAAGAGGAGGGTGAATATGTTTGCATGAGGCTGGGAATCTTAAGTTACACGTTTCGGAGGCTAAACCCTTATCATCAAACTGCTTTTTTCTATATCTGTCGGATGTCAAAAATTTCTATGTTGAACTCGTAAACTATTCAACAAACCAGCGATCCAGTAGAGAACTGGAACATAGGGCATTATGAAACAATATTCAAAACTTCAAAACAAATTTTGAATTAAGGACTGTTTCCAGCTTCAAAATAATAGAAGTATTTAACATACCAGCGATCCAGTAGGGAACTGGAACATAGGGCATTATTATGAAACAATATTCAAAACTTCAAAACAAATTTTAAATGAAGGACTTTGTTTCCAGCTTCAAAATAATAGAAGTATTTAACATACCAGCGATCCAGTAGAGGCGGAGGACAGTGAAATGTTAGATCTAGTCCAGAGAGGTCCTACACTCTTCTCACTAACAGCCTGTCTTCCTTCCTGTATACATACAGACCTTATCTCCCAGTCTCTGTAAACACTTCCTCTAAACCGGCCCTGATAAACATTCTTGATGTCTGGAATCACTGCCTGGACTCTTCGACTTGGCCAATTATTTTATACAAACACGTTTCTCTTTCAAGGTTAGACTTGCACAAGCCCCTGACATTTAATGATTCACATATTTTATACTAGTTTTCATATTTGATACATGCCGCTAATGGCTAAAATATTGCCCAAGCGGCGTTAAACAGTAACTCACTCATATTTGATATGTAATAGAATAGAAAGAGTCTTTAACAATACTTGCTTCAGAGCAAACTAGTCTGAAAGTTTCAGGCTCCTTTGACAACTATTTTAAGGTCAATGATTAGCAGTGTTTTGGCTCTGTCAGAATATTTGTACATAAAGGATTTTTTACATTAAAAAAATCTTTTGGCTAGAGAAACATAAGTATAATATGGAAAGTATACTGGCTCTTCTTAATGTAACAAAACAAATATCTTATCTAATTCATAACTAGAGGCTTTGAAAGTCCATGAATCCTCTGAGAGCTTAATTTTATTGTCACAACTTAAAGACAATAAATGTGATTTAAAAAATTATAAAATGATAATGTCACAACTTTATAGAACCTATGTCTATGACTTGACAATAACTCCATTTGAGCAACAATTTTTTCACCAAAGGCAGGAAGTGATATGATAAGGCCTTAACTTAAACTCTCAACAATGTGATGTGCTCTCAAATAAACTTCCTGATTTCTTGATGCACTCTTAACTTGTTATTATACTTGAATGAACTTAGTACTTACAACATACACTTTCCCAAACTAGATTCTAATATAAAAGCAATGACCAAAGTTTAGGACCAGGCGATATTTAAAATATATGTTAAGTATTTGAAGTAATGCATATGAATTTGTTTTAATTCAGTTGGTCAATAACTTATTTTCTATAGAATACTTCAAATGAACAGCTTTCAATTAATGAACTTGTTCAACATCTTTATCCTTACCTCTCCTAAATTACAACTGAATCTAAACCTCATTGTAACGTCATGACTTCGGTAAAAACTCGTTTCTGATTGGTTGATTTGAAGGATTTCCCCAGTGTTAAATGGCAATGAACACCCGCAAATTGGTCGAGACGAATCACCGCGAAAGGATACATTATATGGTCCACCTCCACATTAAAATGTTCTGATTCTCCCAATAACGCCGTCGGTTTTAAATTAAATTTGCAGGTGTTGAATAACAATGAATCCCGGAAATTTTACAAACGCAACTATTTATCTTCTAATTAAAGGGACAGTCCTATCGTGGTATTTTATGTGGAAACAAAATTAAAGAGGACGCAAAATGCACTCTGTTTTTTTGTTAAATTGCTAAATCTAGAACAAATAAAATGTTCCCTTACTAACACATATGAACATGTGCGAAAAAAATGTGTATATCATATTCATATATATATAGTTATATTCAGGGAAGTACTCTTGAATTGTGTTTCCACAAAAAATAGCCCGATAGGACTGTCCCTTTAAGTAATCATGTACCAAGACTTCAACTGAAATAGACAAGAATCTTCATCATGAAGTACTCTCACCACAACTTTGTGAACTAACTATCAATGAGCACTTAGCCTTAACTTAGTTCTAATGTACACCAGCTAACATGATAACTCAACTAGGAGGAAAGCTACTTTATTCTTCCAACAGTATAATCAGAAATATTTGAAAACAAGGAAGTAAAATGATATAGATAACCTAGAATGAATCAAACATGCCTTAACAGGTGACCACAATGCTCATTTTTAAATATCTTCCTGGTTTATCTAAATCTTAATCTTTTACTTAAACTCTGATTAGGCCCAAAAATATGTATATAAATGTTTCTGGCATTAACATTCAGACAAAAATGATGCGATGACACAGATGTTTTTTTTATTTCCAAATTTATTTTATTATTGAACATGAAGAAAAAAGAAATAAATATAAATTTGAATAACTTTTTCATAAAGGAGTAACATTTTAAGAACATGCGTTTCAATGTCTTTTCTAGGCCACTTGACTTTATTTCCATTTTCCCTTGTAAACATCTTGAAAAAAGGGCTTGATGCGGAGGTTTGAAACTGACGAGGGTGAAAGCCTTACTGCACTGGTGGAGTGTTCTTATCAGCTATGCTTGAATCCATGGTTGGGTAATCTTTGTCATAAATTATCTATTCCCGTAAATTGGTCACAGTGAATAGTTTGTCAGTTTACATGACATTTGGATGACACTATAGAGGTCTGCAACAGCAAAAAATATTGTACTTTTTTGGGGCAAAGTCCTCTGAGGGATTCAAGCCCACCCCCTAAGTGTGGAGCCCTTAGACTAATATTGAGTCTCTGAAATAGTTATTATACAAAACGATTGTTATATCTAAATTGATCCCAGATAACATACTGTACTGCCAAAATGAGTTGGCTACCTGCTTGTACGATCATTAGGAGTGGAGCTTAAGCGGTTAGACTAATATATTATATTCAGTCTTAGAAATAGTTATTATACAAAACGATTGTTATATCTAAATATATCCCGGATATCGTTCTATATTGTGAACATATAAGGTGTTCAGAAGTAAATGTTTCTTCTTTGATCACCTGAATAAAGGAGCAATCTTTTACTATGTAATTCTGAAAGAAGTGAATGTATACAAAAGATCTTCTCATCAAGACTCTGTGTCAGTAAACTAGACTTATTTTCAGTCTCTAAAATAGTTATTCTACAAAACTATAACTATATTTAATAGAAAAGGAGCCTCTTATAAAGGTTATTTTGGAGTTCTGTGCAGATCTAGACTTGATCATCAGGAGGTTATGTTTAGGACAAAATATTGTAAACTACAGACTACACTCTGCCTGTTGGACTACTTCCGTGTAAAAAGTTTGTTACACCCTGAGATAAGATATCTTATCAATTTAAACTGATTCAACAAACACACTTCTTTTACAACCAACCAATGTAAATAAAATGAACACTTGTTACTATATGTATTGATTATTCAACAGGTTGCTATTTTCAATAGATTGATATTAGATCATAGATGCACAGGACAAAAACTCAAGACATGCTTTATGGAGAGGATCAATAAAGGGGCGGTTCTTTTTGAGCCAATTCTTTTTTTTTTAAACAAAATTGAAATAGGGCATACCTTTCCATATGCTTGTATTATTCTACCCAAATAATTACAATTTTAAAAGATGAAACAATTTTAGTGAAGGTAACATTTGGTTTCTATAGATTTCATAGATGTGATGAATAAAAGCACAAAAGAAAAGCAAAATAGTGAAGTCATTCCTATTCCAACTGATGTGTGTTACTTAATGCAAATCATTAACTTAAATAATATCCTAAATAAATAAGAAATATCATGTTAGCTAAAATTTTTATTTTATATCACTTACAAAACAATATATAATTGCATATGGTATATATTGCTCCAGAACAATTGAATCTAAGAATGTCATTGTACTGTTGGCCTCATTGCCATTCTTCCAAATAAAATCTGCATTGTATCAAATCACAAATAGACATATTGAATTAACCCTGTCACTGCCAACATCAGCTATAACATGGCCAACTGGCCAAGGGAAGCAAGTCAAAGCATCATGCATATTTACAGCAAATATTTCAATTATCCATTTTTCACAATTAGCCAAGTTGTTCAGTTGTTGAAAATGCCAATGTCAATGCAGCCAGGCCATGTATGACATTGTGATCGATTTCACCACAGGACAGTAGTCGTTTAATATACAATGACTAGGGAATCTTTCAATTCAACACTGTCTGAATATAGAATAAAAACACAGGAGCGGATTAACTGACAGTAGTGATAAAGTCCTACAGACAGACAGAGCTACTGGTGACTGGTCCAACAACAACTGTCTGATGTGATGACTCATAAACAATATCCCCGCCTGGGACGTTGTATTAATTACTCAACTGTCCCAAACACAAACGCTTGCGGCTTTACAGTTTTACACTGCGGGTTAATGTCAGACTTCGTTAGTTCTAGAACAGTTTCTGTTTACTGATTATTGACCATCGGCCAGAATAGAAATATAGAAATTGTAAACTTTCTTTTTATGGGATGAGGACTTAGTATCTGGGGAAATTAAACAATTTTGCAGCTTACTGGTTAGATTTGAGCAATGCTAGAGAAACAGTCATTTGTCACTGCGTAATGGTTCACTGAGTTATTGATGATGAAAATATCACATTGTCATCTTCAAATTAAAGCTTTGACATCATTAGTTGACAAATTACGTTTTTAAGAGTCATCGTCATTTGTTAAATACTTACAAAATTGCAGGTTGACACAGACGCTAAAACCACAGAACAGGCAACTCACAACGACTGCACGCTTTGCACAGACTTCACGATACCGCTCTTGGGCCGCTTCCTGTTTACAGTCGATCACGTGACAACACTTGACCACTGGAGCGGGAAATATGAATACGATGATGATTGGTGATCGTTTTCTGTTTCATTGTTTTCCTTTACAACAAACGATGAGATTCACATAAGGGTTGATATTTTGCATACATGCACTAGGATAAATAGAGATTATTAACCGAGGAAGTGTGTCATATGATTTTTACGAAACGAGTGCGAATTTTTGTATTACCCGAGCGAGAGCGATGCAATATATGTAGTAGTGACATATTTCCAATATGAGCACTAGTGCACATATCACTTTTGCCTAGCAACGATTGTTAAAGCGCGAATTCCCGTAATTTTTCGCCTGTGACGTCAAAACATCAATGTTATTCGTGACGTCACTGTAGCTGGCCGTCGCAAGGGAAGGGGCCCGTTCCTTGGATATTTTTAGATGTTACAATGGAAAAGAATCGGTAATAAAGAAATTATTACCCTTGGAAGTGTGTCATATGACGTTTACGAAACTCGTGCAATTGTGTGTATTACCCTCGCTCTCGCTCGGGTAATACAAAGGTTCACACTCGTTTCGTAAAAGTCATATGACACACTTCCTCGGGTAATAATCACTATCATTTTGTCATATTAACATGATGACATGAACAATGTTATGACGTCAATTTTTGTTTATGACGTCAACTTCTAAATGCAGCGACGGAAAGCCAGCCGATGTCGAAAGAAGATTTGTCGGATCTTTCTATAGTTCATGAACTCGATAATAAGTATTTATATGGACCATTGAATAAGTGTCTTAGTGACTATACGCTTACGACGCCCGTTACTAAATATCTGAAAACCCTTCGCTCTTGCTCGGGATTACTTTATTTAGTCTCTCGTGTTGAAAACATATACATGTAGATCTATGATATATACATATACAGACATTCACAAGCACGGGAGACATATAGGTATATCTCATAAACCATTTTACAGCCTGAAATATCTTGACTCATAAGTACCAGAATAAGACTTTTTATCCAATAGTAATCCTACACAAATATAAGTCTGAGTTAGTAACTGTGACATATTTCAAATCTTTTTCAAAAAACTTTTTTATATCTTAATCATTTTATTTGTTCTCAGGATAATTTTTTATATAAGTTCTTATTGCTTGTTTGTTAAACATTGTCCAATGTAAGTTTGCGGCAATAGTGAAAATCCGACAAAAGCGTTATGCCTTCGGCTGGTAATTATGCCCAGGCAGTTATGATATTGTATTTTAGAGCAGTTATTTAGTGGTATTGACAGCGGTTTTAGCGCTTATACCCAGGATACGACGCTGACTTGACATTATCGCCGAATATTTTGTGTTTTGTGTATAATGATTCTGTAATCAAAATACGATTTAAATCATAATTCTGTCATTGTCATTGTTATTTATTTATCTATGCATTAAACCGTAGAATGTATCATCTTAATACTTGATTCAGTTGATGTGTAGTAACGGGAGGTACAGAATGATGAACCCGAGAGAAAACACTACCGATTACTAGTACTTATCACGTTCAAAGCGACCGTAAAATCGCTTCCTTTAGCCATGCTATGGTAAAAATGCACACAAATTTCCAGAAATATTGGTTACTGTTCAAACTGTATAAGCTGATACTTCAACTTTATTTTAATATTTACTGATATTTACTACTATTTTACACCGTTAGTGAAATATTATCACCATATCATAATAATAATAATATTGAAAGTTTGAATCATTAAACAACGATTACAGTACATGTATAGACTATACGTAATAATACGAACCTGATTAAAATATTCATAAACATAAGAGACTTTTTCATGATTTTAGTCAACTGGGTCCTAAAAAGTTTTTCTTAAAAAGCCAAATTAGCAATTTGAACATTTAACATTATGATATATCGAATGATGAAATATAGAAAGCGTTGCAACAGTACAATATTATAACAAACAAAGTTTCATTTTTACTTTTTATACCCCCGCTACGACGTAGTCGGGGGTATATAGCGCTCTGCGTGTCCGTCCGTCCGTGCGTCTGTCCGTCCGTCCGAAATCGTTTCCGGAGCATTTCTCAAAATCTATACCACTTAGAAACTTCAAATTTGGTATGGAAGTAGCCTATATGATGCTGTGGTGCCTTTTAGGGGTTTCAGCTCAATGGTCCAAATAATTTTTGAAATTTTGACCAAAAACGGTCCGATTTTGGATTTTGTCTCGTTTCCGGAGCATAACTGAAAAACTATACCACTTGGAAACTTCAAATTTGGTATGGAACTAGCCTATATGGTGCTGTGGTGCCTTTTAGGGGTTTCAGCTCAATGGTCCAAATAATTTTTGAAATTTTGACCAAAAACGGTCTGATTTTTTTACTTTTTCTCGTTTCCGGAGCATAACTGAAAAACTATACCACTTAGAAACTTCAAATTTGGTATGGAACTAGCCTATATGGTGCTGTGGTGCCTTTTAGGGGTTTCAGCTCAATGGTCCAAATAATTTTTGAAATTTTTACCAAAAACGGTCCGATTTTTGGACTTTGTGTTGTTTCTGGAGCATATGTAAATACCAAATGACTTGCACACTTCAATTTTGGTATGGAAGTATACAGTCGTACCTCGGATACCCGGACTCCGTATATCCGTAAATCTCACCTTACGGACAAAGATTTTTCAAACAATGTGTCTATATTTCTTAAGAAAAATTACCCAGTTAACCGGACGATTTGCTATCCGGACGATTTTCACCTGTAACCAAAACAAGGTTAGACTGTATAGTGCTGTTGTGCCTTTTAAGGGTAATTCCAGGGTTCCCAGAATTTTATTCAAAAACTAAATAGCCGAGGATCTTTTGAAGTGAAATAGTTTTTAGGGTTGCAAGATCATTGTGTTCAAAGTCATAATCATTTCAAATTAATGTTACGTGAAGGCGGTCAAACTACAGGCGGGGGTATGTGAGCGGCGCTCACTTTTGCCTTGTTGACAATGTAGTACAACAATACAATCCTGTAAGTAATAAGATTACAGGACAACTTGTCAACCGTAAAATGCCAAATAATAGCGTTATCAACATGAAAACATAACTGTATTTTTTTTTATTGAAAGTACAAATTCAAAGATCCTTTTTTATTCTTAACAGTACATTTTTATCAACAACACGAGTACGATAAGCTATACAATGATACAAAGAAAAACTTAAAACGTTTACAAATCATCATTGACATTTTGGATACTGACTTTGATGAAAGCAATAGTTTACAAGATGCTAATTTTGATAAACTATTGAGTTGATATGTGATAAAATTGACATACTAAATATCGACGTTGACTTCGATAAACGTTTCGATAAAATATAGGACTTTGATAAAAATAAGCTTTATTTGATGAAATGTTTTTTAAAACATAATTTTAGAGAAGAAGCCACTTTCACCCATAAACTTAAATGTGTATACAGTATGAATATACCGAAAACACCATTACACTTTAAATATACACCTGTATATGCCCTGATCATGATACATATTTACGAATTTAAAAATATGTTTGTGAGTATTTTAACCTTAACATTACAGTAGCAATACCAAACATAACTGTGGTAATTTTATTCAGTTGTCACGGTTTCGGTTGCAAGTTTACTTCCTTGTACCAAACATTGATATTCAGCCCTTATAGTACAAAGAACCGCCCATTATGAACCACGACAAAAAC
The DNA here is from genome assembly GCA_916613615.1 of Steromphala cineraria. Lineage (NCBI taxonomy): Eukaryota > Metazoa > Mollusca > Gastropoda > Trochida > Trochidae > Steromphala > Steromphala cineraria. The sequence continues at coordinate 40,790,825 of OU744726.1, forward strand.
ACTTTTAAAATATTTGAAAGGGATAGAAGGGTTGGCATAGATATCTTCTATCCATTTCAATAATATGGCATAGATTTCTTCAGTGGTGTCCACACGTAGATTGACCAAATAAAACATAATCTGCGTCCCGCTAAAATCAGGGTTCATGGATCTAGAAGTTCTATTACAGCAATTTGTGGTACAAACTCGGATGACAGTACGTGTCTCAGACTCTGATAAAAACCTACAACAGCAATATTTCTTATTTATTACTTGGAGGAATAGATGGATACCTTTACAGATGAGTTGAAAAGCAAGAGAACTAAGGTAAGTACAACGAGAAATGCAGATTAAATATACCGATTAGGCTACATTTTTTCAATGATTAATAAAAAACCCCACCTCTTACAACAAGCGTAAAATTGTGAAAGATTATGCATGTCTCTGTTAAGATGATTTGAGAAATTATAACTTAGAAAAGATTTTGTTGTCAATATAATCTCACTATGAACGTAACAAAGGTTTATTTACGTTTTAGCTAAAAAAAGTGGTAGGAAATTATTGCTACACTAAAATTAAACCCAATTATCACCAAAATTGCATTATTAGCGTAGGGACCTTCTTAGTATTGTTTTACCTTTGAGGTCAGTATACGAATGCTAATTACCAAATTAAAATAGCGCAATTTACTGTTACAGCTAATTCAGGTATGACTGAGTTGCCTCCGTCGGGAGAGAATGGTTACAGTCTCGTTGTCTGACAATTTGAAAAGGAATGTTACTCAGATAGAAGTAAACTGCATTCCAATAACTACCATTTGTTGAACAGGTTTAGGCTTTCATGGTTGTTACGTCACCGAAACTGTTTACCTTTGACTTATCACATAATTCATGAAATCAAATATAAGATCATACTTTCTCATGCATGTCTCAACTAAAAAAAATGCGATATTTTATTATTGATGGAATATTCAATTTTGTTTGGTAAAGGTTATGACAATGACGCTAAATCAGAAAGTGATTATCATTTGTCTTATTTACACTAATTAGTTTCACGGTAATGTGGATGTCACTGATATAGCAACAGAAAATGTACTGTTTAAAATTCATGGAGATTGTATAATAAACACTTAATACAAACCAAATTCATCTTCAAATAGGCATTTTTTAAAAATAAAATACTAAATTACCAATATATATTTTGAGTGCACAACCTAGCTCAGGTAAGGACTGATAGATATTCATCATGGCGGAATCGAATGCTTTGGAAGGTCAGACATATTTTAGTAACATTTTTCTTATTTTGTTTATTTTGAGAAATATTGTTTACGTTTGCATAGCTGAAGGAATGAAATTGACTACTACGATGTTGTTTGCAGTTGTCTTTTACGAAAAAAAATTAACCATACTTCGATTCATTTAATGAAAAACCCCACATCAACGCCGATATAATTTAGATTATGTCTGGAAAATTGGGCAAATGGAAAATGAAAACCACTGTCTAGATCAAAATTATGAGAGGAAAATATACGCCTAGCGGTGGGATTTCACAAACACGCTCATAATAATACAACGAGTTTTACCCAACAAGGTCATTACATAGATCAATACAGTGAAGAACATATGAGTATACCATTACAATAAAAACGTGAATTCAAATTTCTAAATGAATAAAAAGTTGACGAAATAATGCTTTTCAAAATATTACTACATACTTTGAAAATTGAAATAAATGTACATGTATGATGTTCTTTTCCTTAAATAATGTGTAGCATGATATAAAAGAATGTCATATTATAACATTGCAAAGTGACAGCCTTATCCAGGATAAAATATTCATTGCAAACCTCAAACATTATTTATCTTTGATAGGATTTTTTTTCAATCCTAAAATAACTTATTTTTTTATAATCATAATAAACTCTAAGGGAAAAATATTAATTTATTAATTTAAAAAAAAAGTTTTATTAATTTTCCTTATAATTCTCTAAATAAGTTCGAACGCTGGCCTTTTAGTTTAAAGCCTTAAAATTCAGAATACGATTATGAATTGAATGCGGGACTCGTATAAGCACCCGAAGCAATACAATTCACACTTTTGTACACATGCATAATACATGCAAAGGTATATGGTTGTGAACTACTGGTGAAATGTTGATGGGTGAAAACGTCTTGAACTGTTAGGGTTCTGAAGATACTGCAGGTTCGCTCGTTAAGGAAACGAATATTTCTCTAGGACATAATGAATGCAATATAATTCAATTTGTAAAACATAAAAAAAATTATATCAATGTGTGATTCACACACAATGTATTAAGATAAGAATTTTAAAAATTAATATTCACCTTAATGACCTACATGTACACTTCATTGTCTTAATATGTATTGGTTTTGAATCAGACCGTGTCCATATTTGATAATAAAACTATCTGTTCTTCTGCACTTGCACAACATAACCAACAATGATGACTTTCAATTTTTGTAAAACTTATTTTCATCATTACAAATATCAAGATGAAAACAATGAAAATGGTAGATGATTTGTATGAAAGAAAAAAATTGAAGTAAAACGATTCGTGCAAATATAAATTCGAAAATATAATAAATTAAAAACAGTTTGTGTTAAATATTTACATTTTGATCTAATGTATAGGGCTAAATGTAATACTAAATTCACTAGAAATAGATTTTTAAAATTTAAATCCGATTTAAATTTGTCTGACTAGATGCATCATCATACACTTTAAAACTGTCTGTAATTTAAAACTGTCTGTAATTTAAAACTGTGTAATTTAAAACTGTCTGTAATTTAGAACTGTCTGTAATTTAAAACTGTCCTCTTCACCAAAACTAAGACACGTCTGAAGAATAAACCTCTTCTATAGCCACCATTTCAACAGCCACCACTCTAAAAGGCTTCAACTGCAACAGTCACCAATTCAATAGAAACCTCTTCAACAGCCGCAACTTTATCTGCCACCACTAGAACTGCCCCCACTTCAAGAGCAGTCATTTTACTTCAATAATAAACATTCATTTTTTCGGTCAAAATAAGCATTGTAATTTTACAATTAACAATGAGTTTTTGACAATCTTAAGAAAACTTCGTGCCCAGCATTAAATACAATTGTTTAACAAAGTTTGTTTACTTTGTGAGAAATCCAGTGTAAAGTAACTAATTTGTTTAGATTTTAATGAATCGTCATTTCTCAACAAAATATTTTACAGTCAAAACTTTCATATTTTGAGGGATAATTATAACATCAGTTATACACAGAGTATATTTGGTATGCCAGACATTTGTTTGCTTTCCCAAAAATTGCATTTGGTAAAAAATAAACAGTTCAGAATTCCTTATTTCTAAAAGCTATTTACATACTATCATCAACTATTTGGCCACAATAGTTAAACTTATGATGTAGCTTGTTTTATTTACCAAAAATGTTTCGAATTATCAATTTTAAAGATATTCAATTATAATTAAATGAAAATGAAAATTAATTGTTCCAATTGAAAAACAATGTATTTAAACTTAATGGAGCAGTAATCATTCAAATATATAACGTATCAAAACTAATTTAAAAAATGATATCTGATATGATTTGATTTCTGACAACAAATAACAATGTTTTGATAAATCAAGTCCTAACCTCTTCCAAATATACACATCAATTTATGCATTAAATAATGTAATTCCAAAACTCAGTAACTACACACAAATCTTCAGGAAATGTATTTGTCGAAAAATACATTAAAAAAAAAAAGGAAAGGATTACATTTAAAAACAGCTATCAGATTAGTGCCATTGTACTCAACAAAATCATTTATGTTTGCTAGGATGTCAATAACTACCTTTGATATCATCCTGCCAAATTTACGGTCAAGCATGTAAGTTTAAATACAGCTTAAAGGGGCAGTGGTACGTTTAAGGGGGAATAGAAGGTGATGTCAGGAAAATGAAAAGTAATGGTTCCAATTGAAAGACAATTTAATCAAACTTAATCGAGAAGTAATAATTTAAATATATAACGTAAAGTTCAGCCATGCGATTCCTTTTTCTTCCACAAAATGAATAAAAGGTATTCATACAAAATGGCCGCCAATGGATTTTATGTCAATCTTAATACTTTGTCCTCTGACTATGGAAGATTAGTTTGTTTATTGAGATTTTTGACACTGTTAACATAATACATTAAGCATAAACTTGCAATGATCAGTGAAAATTTTAAAATATAAAATTATCAAAAAAATGTGCTACTGACCTTTAACACTCAAAGTGGTGTGCTATTTTTGCATCATCTTTAAACTTAAACCAGGTATTGTACAGCAACCTGAAATATCTAACATCAATCAAATTTTAAAAAGACTTTGACTTTGTGATAAACAAAACCTCACATGTACACATATGTTATCATAATAAACTTAATGACCATTAGTGGTTTCAAGGCTAAATATATCAAATACTCTATGCTTTGTTTATTTACAGCCTGGTGGAAACGGTTATGGAAAGAAGTGAAAAAGGGATTCCTTGGGAACGACGATGAGGTCCGGACACATCTTGACTCGGGTTGTCGTTCTCCTGTATGTAACCAAGTTTAGGTATACATTATTGGGGAATAAAATCTCCCAGATCTGATATCAAATGAGTAACTAAAGATACGACTATACGGTATGAAATACGATGATAAAGTTTATAAATACGTTAATTGGTAAGTCTCATTTTCACCAAAAATGCCAGTAAGTATTATTTCAGAGAGGAAGCCCGCAACACTATTGTGGCTATGCATTGCGGTGAAACCTGCGAGCATCAGCTGGAACTAGCAACCATGGGTAATACTGCACTAAAATTCGGTGTAGCATTGGACCCAAACCGACTGCGTGTAGAACAGTTCTCTACTGCAGACAAAGTTGCCGAGCCCCTAGAGGGATTCGAACCACGGACCTCCTGATCCGAAGCTGAACGCGCTTACCACTGCGCTATCCCGCCCCCAAGGACTTTCTCTTTAAGCAACAAATATGTAATTTCAGAGCTAGCTTGTAGTAAATAAGATGGATACAATATCATGACGAATAACTATAATTTTAACCAAAAACCAATATCATTGATATATAGTACAATTTTATAAAGTAAAATAGTAAATTTACAACCTGTTTCATTTCAGGGATGGCATATTGTGTACTGGGTGTATCGAGTCCTGCTATGTGTGTACTGCTGGGTTGTCTTGGGATGTTGGCTGTTTAGCGACGTGAATCTGAACCACAATGTACTTGCCTACCTCACCACCTGGATATACATCACCATATGTATATATCTACTGCTTACAGCATTGGCTCTTATCCCTTGTCAGTCAAGACCTCTTCGCTGGATGGGTTGTCAGATCTTATGGTGGTGGTCGGCCAATATTTCCCTTATCTTCGGCATCTCGGTGACGTCAGTAGCCCATATATTCAAAATTGACAAGGACGATTGGTTGAACTTTCCCAATTTTAATGTTCACACGATGAACACTGTGATTATGGTCACCGATACAGTTATTTCCAAACGTACAATGAAAGTGTGTGGTTTCTTGCCACCTATTCTATATGGTCTTGCTTATGTCATCTACAACGTAATTTACACGTTTGCAGATGACCTTGAGACACCAATCTATAGCTTTTTAGATTGGAAAAATTCTGTCGCTTTCTCTATTGGGATAACCTTTGGAATTCTGGCAGCATTGATTGGTATTCATTTTGCAATATATATAATCAGATGTATTATTTATAAGATATGTAACTACTGTTGCAAATGCCACGCTACATGTACAAGGGTTCAGGGACCTACTGAAGCCACACCCTTGGTATAAGTCGCGATGTTGAGTCTGTTGAATCGTCAATTCGTGAATAAAACAGCCTGTGGCGAACGAACCAGTGACATATAGTTTAAACTTTTTGTGTAATAAAAGATGTTTGCATACATAAAAGGGGTTACGCTCACATTTTGTTGGTCATATATTTTCCACCTTTAATGGTGTCTTATTAGGCTTATGTACACGAGTACAGACATTTGTTGCCTAGAAAATAGGTTTTATAAGAGGGTGTATGCCATTTTAAGAGCAAAAGGTAATCTTTTTGATTCTGACCACACCACATATTTGAAGCGTTATAAAATCCTTACATACATGCGGATGCAAATATCATGGCACCCTAGACACTTTTAACCGTCAACATTTATTATTCTAAAGATAAGTCATAGCAAACATGAACTTCCAGTTTATTGCTGAACACTTGCTCAAGTTTATGGCATCTATACTTATGGCATCCCTGGAGTAAAGGCACATGACGTATAATGTTTTAAGCTTAAAGCTATTTGTAGAGTTTTACACTTTGTGACAAACGAACATTCTGTTTCAGGAAATAAGAGTTACTTTGATCAATAAACTACTTGGTACAAACAGTATAGATAGACCATAAACGCAAATAAACTTGATGCACACATCTAAGTCTGTCAGCCAGACCCTAAAAAATGCAAGCCTAAGCAAGTATATAATAAGACTTGAGAGCTCAGTTTTAGGAAATTTCAGTCTCCTTTTCATCCTTTTTTTCTCTCCAAATTTCAGATTTATTTCATTTCAGAGTCTAACGTTTAGACTACACCCATCTGTTCATGTGCTTATCATATCAAAAGACTTACATGTTAGGAATCTCATTTCAAAATCAGTAGCACTACCTTTTGAGCATGATTTATTCAGTGACCAGTTTCGGTTGCAAACTTCCTTCCTTATACCAAAGGTCAGTCTTTATAAATCTAAGTAGGATTCATTCAGTTTGAACAACGACAGATATTTATTTTTGAAAGAAGGTTTAACATATGAATATTCCAATATGTATTCATACGAGTTTGAACTCGCAAATCGTAGAATGACAAACATAAAATTACTGTGACATAACGTTCTTAACATTAGGGTACATAGACGAGTACAGACATTTGTGATACAAAATCCAGTGACAGTGACTTTGAAAACTCTGATTTAATAACTACTACTGAAATATTTCTTTGTTATTTCTTTGGATGGACATTTTGATAACCGTGCATAAAGGTTGGAAACCCATACTTTTTTGGTCAAATCTAATAACTGCTACTGAAATATTTCTTTGTTATTTCTTTTGATGGACAGTTTGATATCCGTGTATAAAGTTTGGAAACCAAAAAATCTAAGGTACGTACAAAAAGAAATGCAAATCTATGAAAATATATATTCAATGAATACAAAAATCACTCACACTTCCCTTGATTTTTTGAAAGATAATTTAAATCTTTTGGTTGAATCAGATTAAGAAATGATAACTATACTTACATTATATTTTTTATTGTCAATAAAATGTCATACTTTCACTAACGGAAATGTTAGAAAGGTCTTTTTAGGCTTTTTAGTTAAAGAAGGTGTTTAAGCATAAACAACATCATTAAAATCCATTATTACCACCACAATTGCATTATTAGAGACCTTCTTTGTGTTGTTATACGTAATTTGACCTTTGAGGTCAGTATATATATATTATATGAATGTTATATAAATATATATTCAATGAATACAAAAATCACTCACACTTCCCTTGATTTTTTGAAAGATAATTTAAATCTTTTGGTTGAATCAGATTAAGAAATGATAACTATACTTACATTATATTTTTTATTGTCAATAAAATGTCATACTTTCACTAACGGAAATGTTAGAAAGATCTTTTTACGCTTTTTAGTTAAAGAAGGTGTTTAAGCATAAACAACATCATTAAAATCCATTAATACCACCACAATTGCATTATTAGAGACCTTCTTTGTGTTGTTATACGTAATTTGACCTTTGAGGTCAGTATATATATATTATATGAATGATAATTACGAAATTCAAATATAACAGGTCCTTTCTACAGCCTCTCTGTCACGCAATATTACCAGACATTTTATTCAGACATGTTTACTACCTTCCAATCAATAGATTGACTTCCCATATGCAATATTGTTAACTTTGAACAGGTTTAGGCTTGATCATGGTAATTACGTCACTGAAACTGTTTACCTCTGACTAATGTCCAATAATTGATTACATAAAATATAAAATTATACCTTTAATACGTGTCTCAGGTACAAAAAGATGCGAGATTTTACACCTAATGGGATAATCAATTTTGATTGTAGACAGCTTATAGAAATTGCACTAAATCACAAACATATATCATTTGTCATAACAACCCTTATAAGTTTCACGGTAATGTGGATACACTGATATAGGGAAAAGAGATTTTCTCCTGAAAAATCCATAGAGATTGTAAAATAAAATACTTATTTGGCAGTTATTTCAAACAAAATTTGTCTTTAAAAAGGTATTTGTAAATAAAAAATCTAAATTACAAATTGTATTGTGCTACCTAGAACAGGTAAGGACTGATTAGTATTCATCATGGCGGAACCGAATGCTTTACAAGGTGAGAAATTATGACACTTTTACCAATTTTATTTATGTTGGTAAGAAATATTGTTAGCGATTGCAAAGGTGAACGAATTGAATGGACCACTACAATATTGTTTGCAGTTGTCTTTACTAAAAAGAAAATTACTATTCATCGAATCATTTTACAAAGTTAATAAACACATGAACTCGGATTTAATTTAGATTATGTTTGGAAAATGGTGCCAATGTGCAAAAATAGGAAAAAACACTGTCAAAATCAAAATTTCAAAAGGCCTATCTGTATCACCACATCCAAACAAACGTTTGTGACCCAAAAGGTTATTACATATAACAATGCAGTGAAGGACACATGAACAAACGATTACAATAAATACGTCGTTTAATCCATTAAACTTTTACATTTCTAATGGAAACAAACTCTTCTCAATTAAAATGCACAACTTAGCCGTCAATAAGGACTTTTATTACCTACGAGGGCAGTCATATCGAGGTTAATATTTTTCATATGTTGCCCTAGGGCAAAATATCACTTTTGCATTGTGACGTCACGTAATAAACAATGATACGGGCAGCCGCCCGCTAGATTGCCTTTGCTGAGAAGTAGGTTTTGAGCATTTTCTTCAATTTTGGGACTACGGTAATAAACAGAATATTATATTCGTGCCCATGACATACTATGTTTACGACACTCGTGCCTAAATATCAGTATATCCCTCGCTCTCGCTCGGGAAATACTAATATTTAGCCACTCGTGTCGTAAACATAGTATGTCATTGACACTCATATAATATCCTCTATTTAATTTTCGTACAATTTCCATCAAATCATATCCAGATGAAAACAATGAAAATGGTAGATAGTACGTACGGAAGGAAAACAATTAAAGTATAAAGAAGTTAAGGGTCAAACCTATTTTGTTTCTAACATTTTTCTATATATGGAAAATTTATTTATTCAAATTTCTAAACAGAAAAGTTGTTGATATGGGTTCAGTATACATGTAATTTGACGACAGATACTGTGAAAAAGCATATGTCATATTAAAAAACAACGAGCATGGCAGTCTCCTGAAAATCCCAATTTGGATGCAAACACATCTCTGTGCAACCTTTATTTTGTGTGTATCCACGCCGCAGGCAGACAATGTTTCATCCTCTATCAAGATGTCATGAGGAAATATAGGTTTGACCCTTAACTTCTCTTGAGTAGTATATAAAAACCTCGTATAGAATTAAATTCGAAATGCAATGAAAAAAACCCAAACCCAGTAACTATTGAGTATTGATCTAACGTATTAGGCAATATGTTATTATGATTTTCACTAGAAATATAATTTTACTACAACCCAATTTACATTTTGCTGACTAAATTCATCATCATACATTTTCATTTAACCAAAATGAAGACACGACTGCAGAAGAAACCATTTCGATAGCCACCATTTCAACTGCTGCCACTTCAATGGAAACCTCTGCAACCACCACTTCAGCTGCAGCTGCTTTACGACAAACAGCTTCAACATCCAGCATTCGTAAATTTATTCTTAAAGTTCCTTCTTGCCCATGCGGAATTTTATAACATGAGTGATAAACATGTAAGGGACGTGTATTTGGTATGGCCGAAACCGTTTTGTCATTCCCCAAAAGAGGCATTGGGTCAAAACTTGTTTTACTCATGTCTGCAGAAAAAGATTATTTGAACACCTTCTGGGCAAACATTTGGTCATATTAGATAACACTGGTTAAAATTCGAAGAGACTATTTTGATAAATTTTAGTTTTTGAATTTTGGACCCCAATGCCAATTGCATTTAAGCACGTTGAGCAAAAAAATATGAAAATAACAGTACTTTATTCGAGTGTCATACATCATATATTATACGACCAAATAAAAAGAAAAATAGAAATAGCACATGCTGTACGACCAGACATGACCAATGAGACACTATAATTGATTCATGGAAACTTGGTTTGTCATTATATAAATAAATAACAAAATAATGAATGAATGAATGAATGAATGAATGAATGAAGTATATGAGATTCAGTTGGAAAGTTATTGTTATTACTTCGATAATAATCACTACCTTTGATATCATTGTGTCAAATTGACATACTTATTGATTAACCATATATTCTTTTATTCAAAATATGTATTCATTCTGTAATGCACCATCTACTTTGGCATTGTATTGTAATTGTCATCCCTCCTGTAAGCTGAAACATATCTTAATTAATTGTACCCATCAATCTACTTTAAAATAAATGTTCAAATGATTTTATTTTTTGTAGATATGTCCATATTATCATAATCTTCACACAAGCTATTTATTGGAAAATATATTTCATACCCATTAATGCTCACGCGTATCACCTATTTATACACAATTTCTTTTGTAAATTCGAAATTCTGTAAAACTCTAAGCTTGCGACATGAATGTGTAATTCACTGTGACTACTTTATGAGAACTGTACTGTTGGTCTCATGCCCTATACACCTAATAAATGTTTTGTTTATTTACAGCCTGGTACAAACGGTTATGGCAATACTTGAAGAAGGAATTACTTGAAAACGATGACAGATGCTTTGGTTACCATATGAAGAAGGGATTCCTTGGAAATGGCGAGAAAGTCCGAACCCATCTTGACTCAAAATGTCTTTCTCCTGTGAGTAATGTAAAACGCCTTGCAAAAGAAAGTACACACTCCATTCTGTTTAAATTTACTTAATATTTTTAAAGTTCACATAACCACAAACATATTTCCCTATTTTCTTTTGATTATAGAAAGTCTAGTTACAATATTGTATAGTGCGTTAAAGGTCGCTGCAAAAATATGTTCAGTTTGGTAATGAAAGCCGTTTTTGAAAGCCACTTTTGATGGGCCCCTTACACCTATCTGACAACTAACAAGTGAATGCATAACTGGTCACGCTCCAATTTTGTGACGTCATAAACAGAATCAGCCTCGTTATCTATACATCTATCGTAACAATACCACAGGGGAAAAAACAAATAATTAACGATTTTCAGGAAATGTTTTCCACTCAGTTAGATAAATCATTTGACGACGTAACACTACTAAGCATTTGGTGTAAGAAAGATATCCACATCAATGGTTATTAAAACATTTTTTAGGCGGTTTTTCAGTTGAAATAATGATGCGCTAGCTACTCTGTATAGTCTGTTTATTAGGTCACACCCGCGCGAGTTTTATGACCCCTAACCCAGGTGAGATTTTCACAGCCGACAATAACGCTGTCTAAATGAAAGGCTTATTAAAGGTGTTTATTGGACAAATTAACAAAAGTTAAGTCCAGCTTTAATTTTTTGGAAAAATCTTTGAACGAAAATCAAGAAGTGGTAAGGTCGAGGTTAGTTGATGTTGAAAGACATGCGATGTACATGTATTAAGTCATGACACGTTAACATTAACAAATATGTATGGTAGTTTGAATGAATAATTGTTTTTTGGTTAATGTTTTTAACAAAAGATAATTGTTTAATGAAGGCAGATGTTAGAATAGAATTTACACCATCATGCCCCTATCATGTTTAAAAGGTTGTCAATATGAGCAAAAAAGCATGTTTATTGATTTTCACAAAGAATATGTTTTTCCTTGTTTATGACCGTTTGAGTTAATAACTAAATAATGATAGAAGTTAATTTTTTAATTCATTATTACATTTTTTTTAAAAGTCAAGTATTATTTGAACGATGACTTAATTTTTGTTCTTTTCTGTTTTAGTATACGACATCAAAAACTCGAAATATTTATATTTCAAAATCTTACATGTGATGAATTCAACGAAAGTGGGTACTTTCTTTTCCCTGTCAGTTTAGATAAGGATGTACCAAATCCCTTTTTGATAAATGAAAGACCCCAAGTTTAATTTCGAAAATATAAATAAAGAGAAGAATATCGAATATGATGAGGACGTTTATAAGGAAGTTAATTGATAAACCCTCAAGTCTCATTTACACCAAAAATACCAAAAAGAAGGACTTTTCTTTAAGCAACAAGTAATCAATTCAATTAATTTTATTTCGTTCTTGTAGGCCATTGGCCTATGCAAAATTGCAATATAATTCACAAAATAAGAGTAGCAAATAAGAATATATAGAGGATATCTGTCTTTTCTTGACTAATACCATGTTTATCTCATCGAGTGAGGTAGTAAGTTTATATATTTAACTTTTCTACCTCCCGAGATGAGATAAACATGGTATTTGTCAAGAATTGACAGATATTCTATTTATTATATGATGAAATCCTTCTAATTACGTCAAAAAAGGCCAATTTCATGTTGAGCGGCCGCTTGGAAGAGCCCGTCACCGCGGTAACAGTGTGACGTCATAGGAGATTTCATGACGTCAAACCATTGTTACATGACGTCAAACCCTTGAACTTGACGTCACTAGAGTGGTGATAAAGTTTATCACCACTCAGTAGAGTGACGATAAAGGTTATCGCCACTGTAGCCAAATAGAGGGTTTATTTCACTGATAGAACAGAGTATCTCACCTTCAATCATATAATAAAAAATAGTAATTAACTTATTACAGAAGATATAGCACACTTTCTTGAGAGCAAGAGCTTCTTTACAATAATTTGCACAGTCAAACAATGAATCACTACATTTGCTGCTAAATAACTTAAAATAATCTGTTTTACTTCTATCTAATCTTCTATACGCAAAAAAAGGACTTTTCTTTAAGCAACAAATACTGTACGCAATTTACAAAGTACATACATAGCCAATAGTAAACAAACCGAATACAATATTATGACGAATACACAAATTATTTCCAAATACTCTCTACCTCATTAATATATAGTACATCATAGTTGAATAGTTAACTAAAAACGTTTCATTTCAGAGATGGCATATTGTGTACTGGGTGTATCGAGTCCTGCTGTGTGTGTACTGCTGGGTTGTCTTGGGATTTTGGCTGTTTAGCGACGTGAATCTGAACCACAATGTACTTGCCTACCTCACCACCTGGACATACATCACCATATGTCTATATCTACTGCTTACAGCATTGGCTCTAATCCCGTGTCAGTCAAGACCTCTTCGCTGGATGGGTTGTCAGATCATATGGTGGATGTCGGCCAATATTGCCCTTATCTTCGGCATCTTGGTGACGTCAGTAGCCCATATATTCAAAATTGACAAGGACGATTGGTTGAACTTTCCCAATTTTAATGTTCACACGATGAACACTGTGATTATGGTCATCGATACCGTTATTTCCAAACGACCAATGAAAGTGTGTGGTTTCTTGCCATCAATATTATATGGTTTTGCTTATGTCATCTACAACGTGATTTACACGTTTGCAGGTGACCTTGAGAGACCCATCTATAGCTTTTTAGATTGGAAAACGGATGTCGCTTCATCTATTTGCAAAACCTGTTTAATTCTGGTAACATTGATTGCTATTCATTTGATAGTTAGTGTAATATTGGTACTACTTATTTATTTACTACTTATTTTTATTAGGAAAGTCGTAAAATTCTGCTGCCCACATCCGAATGCTGGAACTAGGAACGATAATGAGGCAGTTGAAACACCAAATTCCGGCGAAAACATTGTGTAGTAGATCAACGTATAGTTACCTCAGTACTAATGTCGTTTATAGTCCTTTTTTCAAAATGAAAATTTAAATTTTTTCAAGCATCCAATATCCTGTGCTTGGGTAAATGTAACTTTAGTGCCAAATTGTGTCTGTTTCATGTCAAATTATTAAAATGCATGTGCAGCGTTTCGTTCGATTGTTGCAACAGAAAAAATACTGACCACTATTCTGCAAATGAATTTGAAGAGGTCGTTTTTTTTAAGAATGTAAAAACATAGTTTTATTTCAATCTTAGCTGCAACATTTAAATGTTATCCCAACTTCAAAGGACAATTCTGTAATAATAATTTATGATGTGACTTAGTCTTTACAGCAATGTATAGGTTGTGTTGTTTATAACATAATTAGATCAATAGATCATCAGTACTGTTTGAGTGGCACTCTAGAAGTGAGTATAAAGAAGACATAGGATAAACATTTATTTACTATTCTCTCTTAGAGCATTTACAAATGGGACGGAATATCGAGAAAAGGATTACATCAGTCTGATTAAAATCGATTGTGATTTTAGGGAAAATAGTGTAAAAATATTATCTCTAGTGGGGTTCGAACTTCACCCAGCCAGGCTTTCCTCTCATTCACAGTCTGAAGGCACCCCTATTACCCGCATGTTCTGACACAAGCTCATCTAGCCAATCGAAAGGAGCGCAGTGAAAGCTTTCTATATCATGTTAGGGGCAGGTAACTCCAGTGTACCATTTGTTTTACACAACCGCCGCTAAACGCTATTTAAAAACGAGGATGTGATTGGATAATTATATTACGACTGGGTTTGTCTGCGCTAAACTGGTTATAGCAACATGCGATAGAGCTGGGTGCATTCAGACCGAGACGGAGAGGATATTCCGAGTGGTTCGAACCCCGATAGAGACAATATTTTTGATATTTTATTCCTCAGACTACAGTCGATTTTAATCAGACTGAGGATTACATTATCATAGACAATCTATACTTTCAGTAAATAAAATATATTTGATGGTCACATTTGTTGGTTAAATGTTTCGTAAGTTCAGGGCTGCATCAACAAGCTCTAGAGGTATCTTGAAATCTTTCCACCAAGAAAAGATACTGTTTATCATTGAAGTGAGAAGACACAATGTCATAACAATGTAGTGTAATAATATATTTTCGGTGGATCTCCGTCGAGTTTCGGCATCCCCCATCCGTATTTAAGCCATGGAGAGGACGACACGGTGCTTTCCCGATACCTGTTAATGAAAATGAACACCGAAATCAGTATAAAACAGTTCAATATCCAAGAAGCGGCCAAATTGGATGTCAGCCACTGCGCCACTTACTAATATTGAAATATGTCCAGTTAGTCCGGTGGAAAAGCCAGAAAACCCGGACATTTTAACTAACAACCAAATTTTAAGTGGATTCATTTCCCCTGGCTATGGGTAGCTTCTGGTGAAAACCCAGACAAAATCAGACATGGGGAAATTTTTTTATGAGACTTTAAAGATTGGTCATACAAGAGCCCTGTACGCAAGGCATATCACAGCTGCCATGCAAACTAGTGAACATATGATATAGTTTGTGATACATGAAATAGACAGTTACTCTTAAATTGAATACTTTTACAAGTTTTAAATTGATTTAAAACTGTCATGAAAGGAATGTGACCTTGAACCAAGGTTTCAAGGTCATACGAGGCAAAAAATTTGCATAGCTAGAAAATGAGTTTAGAATTTCACTTTCAAACAAAATTATATTATTTACATCATACAACAGTATTATAAAGTTTAGAATAACAAGCAAACAACAGAGTATAATAAATTGGATTCATTACTTTCATAAAAGGGCATTCAGTCTAACAAGTCATTTATCAAAATGAGTTTAGAATTTCACTTTCAAACAAAATTATATTATTTACATCATACAACAGTATTATAAAGTTTAGAATAACAAGCAAACAACAGAGTATAATAAATTGGATTCATTACTTTCATAAAAGGGCATTCAGTCTAACAAGTCATTTATCATATCCTACCATCCTATTGACTGTCATCGTCATCATCACCCACAGATCCATTGTCACAGGTGCCGCCACATTTACAATGGATGCTATATTGGAGACCTCTCTTCACACAACTGCATGACCGACAGAGTTTGTTCATGGACTTGCAACAGCACCGCACCTCTTTCAACAAATCTGCAGGAGCTGGAGCTCGATCTGTGACAACAGGGATGACATGTCCATTGTCGCACTTGAACCCAAAGTCTGACTTGTCCAGCACTGTTGCCAGGTTCTTCCAAGTGCTGACCTGTAAATGCACTCTCTGTGAGTGAAAGAAGGCAGCTCTGCTTGTAGGTGGCATCCTTTCAATGCTCACATATCTTGATGATTTTATGTTCATGAAACGCAGTTCATCAAGTTTCAAGTCGTTCCTACTGCTGTATAGCCCTGAGATATACAGTTCTCCAATTTCACCAATAACTTCTTTTGGAACAGCTGCTTCACCAAACATGATGTACCTGTTGTGAAATTCATTTGTCATGTTGACGTTGACATACTTGAAATGTTTGGTTTTCCCAAAACCAAATATGGTCGAAGTTGTGTCACATCCTGACATGGCATGGACAAAGGGCATCAGCTGACACATGTGAGTCCCAAGAGACTGCTTTGCTGTGTGTACAGATAGCGACCGAGATCTGGTCTTCATGTACACTGTGCTGTCTGGATCAACATGGTAGAGAAGTACAACAAAGACATCTGTATCATCAGAGAAAACATGAACTGTATCATGTTCTTGTGCCAACTCCACAGCTTTTCTCACTATTACAATGTCACCATCACCTTCAACACCAGCATGATGTACGTCGATTCCTGAGTCTTGAAGTCGGGAGGAAATAAGGTTTATGATTTGCTGCTTGTTTTTCTTGTTTGAAAGAAAGCTTGCTGAATCTCCTGGAACAGGTGTTGTGGCTGATACAGCAATATCTGGCATTGCTGACCTGAAGTGCTTCCTTCTCATTTGTTCCTGGTCTTTGGTAGTTTGAACTTGGTAGCTATCAAATACAACAGTCACGTTGCATGCTTCATTGCATCTGTAGGACACAGCACTGACATATGATAGACAAACATCTGCCATTGTTCCTACTTTCGGCCACTTCAGCTATTGAAGCAGAGCACATCCATCAATAACCACACATTGTGGCTGAGATCTATCTTCCTTCACAATTTCTGGATACAAATCTATGATACAGTTGACTAGTTGTGACTTTGTGGATTTTCTCATAGTACCATCATCATGGAACAAAGAAGGCGAGACTGATGCCAGCTCATACGAGAAGACTGAGGGAGGTGGAGGACCAGATGAGTATGCGATGGAGAGGAGGCGTTGATAGAGCTCTGATGAAGAGATGACGACCTTGTCCCCATTTGTGAGAGTAATAGCTTTCTTCATTATCTCTAACGTCACCACTTGATTGCTCTTCTTAAAAGAGACGTCACCAAAAGTGCAATTTGTGATTCCATCCTGAATTCTGGATCCAATCTCAATCAGTGAGTCAACAGTCACTCTAGCATCTGCAATGACACCTGTGGAGATGTTGCGGAGGTCACATACATCAAGCCTGAATGGGTTATGCATCTTGAGATAGTCATGGAATTTCATCATGTCTTTGTAGTCCTGTCTCACTCGTCCTGGATTCACTTCCCGATGATGATCTGCCAAGTATTTGGATGCATTGCTTAATTGTCGCAACTCTTCTGTATACTGGGCTACAACATGAGCAGAAAGCAGCCATCTTGTCCTTGCACTGTCCTTGTGTGTTATGTTGATGAGTCCACCTTGTGTTTTGCCAGACCTCATCAGGGACTGCTCAATCGTCATGTCGGACCAAGTGCCACTCCAGAAAAGCTCTTTGTTCCGGTGTACAGTGAAAAGACCATCTGTCAGTGGTTTCATTAGACAGCGACAAGGGTTGATGAAATCTTGGATGTACAGCCTGCAGTACTTGGCATAGTTATTGTGTCCTGTTGCAGAAAACCATGGTAGCATGTCTTGACACGACTTCAGGTGAAGTAACCAGTTTCCTGTCCGTTCTGCTCTGATGAACGTACAAATGATGGAAACAAAGTCCATGAACTGAAGCCATAATTTTGCAGTTCTTGATTTTTGTAATGCCATCTTTTTCTTTTCAACGGTATCCAGGATGCAGGTGAGGGTTGTGGAACTAATGTCATCAACGTTGACAGTGTGGTCTGACAATTCTTGGACAATCTTCTCCACCTTTAGGAGCACATCTTCATCAGATTTGGTTAAATTGTTGGAGTCGTCTGGTGTGTCACTGTCCATATTAGATTGATTGTCAAAGAGCAAAATGTGCAATGCAGCAGATGTCAACAGACACGCCCTCAGTGCCTTGCTATAGGACTTCCCTTCAAACATCTTCGGAATAGAATTTGGTGCATACACACATGACCATAACTCCTCCAGGCCTGAAAATTGCATACTTTTACACCCTGCTCCTAGAAAGGACATCAACTGATGGAAACCGCCAAGACGTAGCTTCACATGAGCAAATTCTGTTGGATTGTCTGTCTTGATCTTGAATGCTTTGGCATACAGAGGCTGGTCAAACGTTAATAGAGCGCAACACTGTCCAACTTTCTGTCTCTGGTTATCAACATACAACATGGTCGAATACACAGCTTCAGATGTTTGGGGATTCAAAGGTATCATAGGGTGATACAATATCTTGGCTTGATGAAAGTCGCCCATTACAATGTCTGCCATGAACCCTTGCCAACCAGGTGTTATCTGACTCCTGAAATTGGACAACATCCAAAGAGTGTCTTGAAGTTTGAAATCTTGTAGTTTTGGAACATCAACTGCAGGTATTGTTGAAAACTTGAGCTTTGACATTTGGTTTGTTTGAGGGGTCAGATAGGGCTGTATGTTACAGAAGTCTCCAGCTGCTAAAATGTCACTTGCAAGTAGCTTTTTTTTCTGTACAGTTGTCTTAGTTTGTGATGATGGAGTTTGGCAAGCAATGATACCCATTACATGTGTAGAGTCATGACCACTTGTTGTATCCTCGTTGTAATCAAAATTGTCAGCTACCCATTGGCAGTACCCCCTTTGATCACTTGTATCAATTCCAGGATGAAGGTCTGCTACAGACTCACTGGTAACAGCAGATCTTTGAAAGTCTAAGACTTGATCATAAGATATCGTCATTCCAAGAGCAGACAGCGTATTCAGAAGTACCTTTGATCGTGTCGTTTGGTGGACAAACAGGCCAGAGGCAAGTAATAGTGGGGACTGATAAGAGTTTGGGGCACAAGCATGCATGATCATATGACATATAGATACTATTTGAAGTTTTAATCGTCTATTTATGTCACTTGAGTTTGTTTTTCCAAAAAGACTCTGTATGAAAGTGAAGAGCAGCTTGGGTATTTGACTCTCTAGCTGTTCAATGTCGATATCTTCTGGAGAAGGATAGCAGTCATCATTGGGCTTCAGTTCAATCAGTAAGCTTCTCAATGTCTTCCCAACATGCCTTGCTTCTTTGTAGATCTCTTCATCGGAAGGATCAACATCGCTGTAATTTTCATTTAAGATTGAAGCAGCTGTCCTGGAAAAGGTGTACACATTCTTCTTTCCTTCAACCTCAGTTATTGTCAGATTTGAACCAAAATGATCTTGTAGTTTCCGCTTCAGATGTTTATCACTGTATGGATCCGTGTCTTCTGGAAGGAAAGAAGCAAGTATCCGACTGAGGTCATTCATGGTATATTGGGTTCCTGTTTGAGTCTGGAGAAACTGACATAATTTCTGGAATGCTTCAGCATTGCTTGAGTCTAGATTCCGCGAATTATCTTTGCTCTTTCCATCACCAAGCAAAAACAGTTGCATACAAGGACGATGATAAACAGCCTCCACAGCTCTGATGTCACCTGCACATACAATTCTAGAATGGACACTTGCAGCTTTTTCATCTGTTCTCTTAGAGCATACCTCAAGAAGTGTAGATTGAAGTGTACTAGACTTCTCAGAGTTGTCAACAATTTCAACACTACTTACTCCTTGGCGGTTAGGGTGTCTTTTGATATTATCTTTATCAATTTGTTCACCACAGATCAAGCAGTTTGTTCTGTAACTGAAAGAATTATCTTGTCTTCGAAGAATTCTGCAGCTTTGTTCAGGTTTATTGGCACTCTTTCTACATGATGATAAGATGTTCTTACTTGAAGTATATGCTTTCCTACATCCTTCATGAACTTTGAAAACCTGTGACTTTGATGTACTAAAAGTGCTGAATTTTTCATCTCCTCTTTTCTGTGATGCAGCCAGACTTGAATCAAGTCCCTTGGGTGTAACGTTGACATCAGCGCCTTTACTGTTACAGATGAGGCAATCCGAACCTGAAAAAATGCATGAATCAATGTTATTAACCAGTTAACCAATAAATCAATAAATGTTATTTAAAGTGATTCAGAAAATGACAGCATCATTAGAATTTGAGAAAAGATTATCTTTTTATCTCAAACTCTCTTAATGATAAAAAATTACTAATAAAATAGTGCACAGGCAATTAGGAATAATAATTTCATTTGAAATTCATTGTTATTTTCATTTCACATTAATTTGGCTTTAAAAAAAGAATAATGTATATAGTCAATGCATGCTCACAGTCTTCCATTGTAGTCAGGTCATATGTTCCAAGATGTTTTCATTGCTCAAATCATACAAGGTGCAATGGCGTCTGAAGAATCCGAACCTGAAAATAAATGTAAAATAATATATATAAAAATGGATTATTTTCATAAATAAATTGTATAAAAAACCAATTGAACTATGAGTATTTTCCCAAGGTAAATAGTCATGATTTTTACATTAAGAGAATACACATTTGAATCCAATTATATTATTGGTTCAAGATATTTAATCAATGCTTACTGTTTTTCCTTTGATGTCACATGTTTTAGCATTTGTTGGCAGTTAGTCCATCTTAGTCCAATCAACACCTGAAAAATATTCAAACATATAATGAAGTAGATATCATTGATTACATTAATGCAAAAATCAGAAGTAATGAATAATCAATAACTGAGATAAACATTATTCTAGTAAAATGAAATAAATGGATGTCAGTGGCACATAACATTTTTAACTTAAACATTAAATTAATATAAAGGACAATTTTTTTCAAATACTCACTTTTTGACACTTTGGATATGCTTTTTATATATGCTTTAGGTGGATCAACAATTTGCATGGATAACTGAAAAAAAAGTAAATATATTGATTAAAAAACTTCATTTACCAGTTAAAAGTTTAAGTTCACTAACTTGAATCAAAACATACCATTTGTCAAATGTAAATGTCTCAGAAGAAAGAAGATTTAGGCTTACCAAACATTCATCACTCATATTTTACAATTGTACAGATTATAATATATTCTCAAGGATTAGAGGCATTAATGGAATTCATAGTTATAATTTAATTATTTCAATGCAAAAGTATCATTTAATGTTGATTTCATGTTATATTTTCTCTTGTTTAATCGTATTTACTATATAATAATCTACTCCATCAGAGGTTCATAAGAATTGAAAATAGTTGTAGGAAAATAGTATCGTGGCTTCACACAACACAAAATAGTCCCTTAGATAAAATCTTTTCCTCAGTGATTTTTGACTTATTCCATTCATTCAAAAAGTATATCAAACCAAAAAAAGTAGTTATCAATCAGTATAAACAAAAATCTATTGACATTATCATAAGATATGCTCAAAAAGGGGAACTGTATGATCTAGGCATCAAACTGTCATTCTACTCAGCCTATTACAATTTCATGAAATTTACAATGAATGAGCAATTCATACATTCTTCATGGAAAGGTATAATATCTATACTCACTGTTTTCCAATGTTTCCCGGCTTTGGTAAATGTCTGTGAGGCATGGTGACACAAAACTCAATCTTAATGCACAGGTCTAGCAGACGACATGGAGGCTGCCATATTGTTGTTGACAGCAACCAATAGTACTTTCTCTACAACTCATTACAGCAGTTGAGTCCCTGCTGCGACTTCAACCTCAAACTTTGACATGCTATAAAAAAATTTCCCCAAGGCTGATTTTGTCTGGTTTTTTTATGATGCATCTCCTATGATAGATTTTTTATTTAAAACATTAATTTGGTTGTTAGGTTAAATGTCCGGGTTTAATTATTTTGGTGGCTTTTTCTACTGGCCTAAGTTGAAGTTTACAAAGAAAGTGTTTCTTTATTATTACCTTTCATTAGTAGACTGTTCAATAGAGTTATGGACACTGGCGTATTCCCATGGCCAGATTCATGGAATGTCGGATTGATTGTACCTTTGCATAAATCTGGTGCTAGAGATGATCCAAACAATTATAGAGGTATTGCATTATTGAATACATTAAACAAAATATTCACAACTATTATAGATAATCGTATTAAATCTTGGATATCCACTCGAGAGCTAATATCAGAATGCCAAGCGGGTTTTCGAGAAGACTACTGTACTACAGACCATATATTTACCCTCAATAGTATTGTGCATAAGTATTTACGGAAGAAAGGAGGAAAGTTCTATTGTTTATTTGTAGACTTTAAGAAAGCGTTCGACTCTGTCAATAGATCCAAACTGTTATACGTCCTACTACAATCAGGGATCCACGGCAAACTGCAGCGTCTGTTACGTAACATGTATGCAAATGTTAGAGCATCTGTAAAAACCAGTAAATCACAAATGAGTGATATATTTAATACATATTCTGGCGTAAGGCAGGGATGTATATTATCACCAGTTTTTTTCTTATTATATGTTGAAGAACTTGTCAAAGACATGCTAGCAAGTGATTCTAGAGGAATTTTCATTAATGAAAATATTAGAGACCTTTCATTACTGCTATTTGCAGACGACGTGGTCCTCTTTGCTGACTCAGTTATCCAGCTTCAACGTAAGATTGATACTCTTTATGGATACTGTTTGAAATGGGGCCTCCAAATAAATATAAGTAAAAAAAAGTTATGGTTTTTAAGAATGGGGGCAAGATTTCTAATTGCGAAAAATGGTATCTAAATGGTCAGAAACTGGAAGTGGTATCATATTATAAATATCTAGGAATACTTTTTTCTTGTAGAAATATGTTTTCCAAAGCCTGTGAAACATTATCTATGCAAGCTATGAGATCCCTTCATGTCGTAAAGAGATTTATAAGTAAATACAAAGAACTGCCAATCGATGCATCATTCAAGATTTTTGACGGGAAAATTCAACCGATTTTGTTGTACGGCGCCGAGGTATGGGGCATAAAGATAGATAAGAATATTGAGCAAGTACATTCAAAGTTTTGTAAGTTTTTATTAAGAGTAAGTTACAGAACTGCAAACAAAGTTATTTTATCTGAATGTGGACGTTTCCCACTATTTATCAATGCCCGTTGTCGGGTAATTTCATATTGGCTTAGATTGATTCGTCAACCTATTACACGTTATTCTAGAGCCAGTTATGAAATGCTTAAAGCACTAGATGATACTGGTGATACCAATTGGGTCTCCTTTGTAAGGAATATTCTTTTTAGTCATGGTTTCGGACATGTCTGGCTTGCACAAAATGTGAATAATGTACAGTGTTTTACCCAAATTTTCAAACAGAGATGTAAAGATATTTACCAACAAGACTTGTTTTACGAAATATCAACATCAACTTGTATTAATTTTTACTCTGATTTTAAGTACTGTATCAGTACGGAAATATATCTTTTTGAAATCAAGTCAGCACAACTAAGGCGTGCACTTACTAAATTTAGATGTAACGCTCATAACTTTAAGATCCAAGAGTCACGTTTTGCCAAAACTCCAAATCTTATAAATACGAAATGTCCATTTTGCTTTCTTGCTCAAGAAGATGAGTACCATGTATTGCTCATTTGTCCGAAATATTCAGAAATCAGAAAAAAATATCTGCCATACTTTTTCTATGATCATCCCTCTCGGATGAAATTGCATATGTTATTACGCACTGAAAATACAGATTTATTGTTTAAAGTAGCTCTTGTGCTATACCATATATTCAAGTTAAGAAAACATGTTACTTGCTAATGGATGTTTATTGATTACAGGTTGTGCGAATGTTTTATACCCATGTTTTCACATGTACTATTGGCCTCAGGGCCACGTATATACAATAAAATCTGTCTGTCTGTCTGTCTGTCAAATATGCCCTTCAAACAATAACTCAATAGACTATTGTTTCGTGAAACGATTTGTGTTACTTGTTTATCGTTTAAATAACTCACCATGTTCACAGGTACAATTTCTGTTCTGAGGCTCAAAATGCGTCGGGTAGAGCTGTCAACCTATGTCCGATCCTTTCCTTTTCCCTTGCCCAAAATCACAGCATGCCCACGTCGAATGTGAAGCTGTACGTGCGTCTCATGCGAATGCGTCCTAACGCAAATTCCACGAGCTCTGAGGTTTTGTTTTGATGTCAATAACTTGTGTGACACGGTCGCCGTCAAACAGTTCACAATCATTCAACCAACAAAAAAATCCACTTTTGATTTAACATAGGGTTACGTTTCTGGCCATGATCTAGGTAAGGTAGACCATTCGGGCCTTGTTGTTTAATCGTTTTAATGGTGAATCTTCATTCTTTGCCCTCTGACTATGGAGGATTGGCTTGTGTAATGAGATTGCTGACACTGTCAAGATAATACATTTAGCAATAACTTACAATTATCAGTGAAATATTTAAGAATTAAAATTATCAAAAAACGTGCTACTGCTCCTTTAATTTCAAATAACGACAAACAATGATAGGACAACTTTAATAAGGGTTTTACATTTTTTTATTTTGTCAATTGTAAGGCTTCTGTCGGGAGCCTTGTCATCGTTTGTTACAGCCGGAGGACGTCGTTTTGCCCTGAGAAATATTGCTGACAATTTCTCCGTCTTGGCGGAGAGTTAAGACCAACACGTCTCTCATCTCTTCACACAAACGATTCACCCATATGAATCTTTTCCGTTTTATGGACAATTTTCTTTATCCCGGACAGGCGACATGTCAGTAAATCCATAAAGACTTGCAAAGAGTTAAGCTTGTTATAATAGACTGAATCATGTAGAGAATAGAGATGGATAGTATTTGTAAGAAGCCTAAATACATAATCAACTGAACACTTCCCTTATTATAAGATTTTTTAATTTCTGTAATCTTTTTGATGACTTTAATGATTTATAGCAATCATTAAATATTACTGCTTTCATAGTTCGACAAAAAAATATCTTAACCCGCAGCTATGAGGTTTACTGTTGTAAATAATCATTGAGTTTGAGGTTTACTGTTGTATAGAATAATTGAGTTTGAGGTTTACTGTTGTAAAAAATCATTGAGTTTGAGGTTAACTGTTGTAAATAATCATTGAGTTTGAGGTATACTGTTATAAATAATCATTGAGTTTGAGGTTTACTGTTGTAAAGAATCATTGAGTTTGAGGTTTACTGTTGTATAGAATAATTGAGTTTGAGGTTTACTGTTGTAAAAAATCATTGAGTTTGAGGTTAACTGTTGTAAATAATCATTGAGTTTGAGGTATACTGTTATAAATAATCATTGAGTTTGAGGTTTACTGTTGTAAAGAATCATTGAGTTTGAGGTTTACTGTTATAAAGAATCATTGAGTTTGAGGTTTACTGTTATAAATAATCATTGAGTTTGAGGTTTACTGTTGTAAAAAATCATTGAGTTTGAGGTTTACTGTTATAAATAATCATTGAGTTTGAGGTTTATTGTTGTAAATAATCATTGAGTTTGAGGTTTATTGTTGTAAATAATCATTGAGTTTGAGGTTTATTGTTGTAAATAATCATTGAGTTTAGAATACTGTACATCCTCATTGAACTACCCTCTCTCTCTCTCACAGATCAATTTCACACTTCTATATCGATCTCCATCATTTTGTAAAGATTGGAATACAGTCGTATCTTTAACCTACTTGATTAGTTACTGTGACTTTATATTGTAAACTTGGTAACAGGTTGGGGCTATTCTTACGATAGTTACGTCATGAAAACTACATGTACTTGCTTCACATATGAATATACATTTTCTTATGTATAAAAATTAAGATATCTGAAGCCATCGGTCAACAAATGAAGGAAATAAATAAAAATAACTGATTTTAAATCCATGCATAGATGTCTCACGAACAATAAAAATACAATTAATAAAAAAGTTGTTTTGTAATCCCTACTGTCCACTGCAATAAATAATAAATAATTTGATGATGTCATTCTTTAATGAAATTTCTACATAAGTGAGTGATTAAGTTCTTCCATTAGCAGCGGAATCAAAAGTTATGAAGTGATGAAAATGACATTCATGAATACAAAAATTTCAAATCTGAGGATGAAATATATTAATACCACTTTTTTCAATAACACATATTGGTAAAAAAGTAAAAAAAGGAATTGTATTTCAGCATGAAGATATTCATATCCGAGGTTAAATTGCAAAATGTGCTATTATGAAGAATATTTAATGCCTTTAAATCATTGAGGAGTCATTGTTTCAGGAGCCAACACATCTTCAACCACCACTGACTACATTCGTAAGTCGCCATCAAAGTTTTCAAATAACATGCCTCTATCATTGTTGACTTAATTCAGCATAAGATATCACATCAATTGGATTAAACCATTAACCCGAGAGTACAGGTAGTATTGAGCTTGGGCATCATATTTATATCTTGACATTAAAATTGATTAAAGTGAATGAAAAATTCCACAAAAAAAAAATCAAATCAAATAGGATAAATTATATCGAAATAGGCGATGAGATTTACTGGCATTTCTAAAACAAAACCTTACACTATTGTTGCTATAAATGAAACACACAAACAAAAGATGATATCAAATACTAAGAAATTCATTGAGCTATGACGTGATATTCATAATGAGAAACTTAACCCAAAAGTCCAGCCTTATAACATTTATAGTTTATCATGATTTTTTCACTTTTGGAAAGCATGTCAAATAGAAATTCTGGTATGACAGGTTTACATCGTTTTGATGATCCTGATTTTTATAAACATATAAAGACTATTATAGAAAATTTTGAAACCGATAAGGCAATAATTTGTGGAGATTGGAACCTTGTTTTAGATTCTGATATGGATACATTTAACTATAAAAATATAAACAATCCAAAAGCTAGAACCGAGGTTATGGAAATAATGGATTTATTGGATTTAAAGGATCCATGGCGAGAGTTTCATCCAAATGAAAGGCGTTTTACTTGGAGACAACCAACCCCCATAAAACAATCTCGTTTAGATTTTGTTTTGATAACACATAATTTGATGTATTCTATTTCGGATATCAATTCGGTATCAATTACAATCAATTCATCACAAATGGAAAGAGGTAAAGGATTTTGGAAATTTAATAATTCATTGTTACATGATCCTGAATATATTCAGAATGTAAAAGATACAATAAAGTTAACCCTACAAAAGTATCAGATCACAGAGGAAGATGAAGGTGCTATTAGATATGAACTAAATGATCAGTTATTATGGGAAATGATACTTCTTGAGATTAGGGGCATGACTATTTATTATTCATCTACAAAGAAGAAAAAAAGAAATAAAAAAGAGTCAGATCTTGAAACCTTAATGCAAGAATTGGAAATTGAATTAGATAATGAAGAAAGTATGGCCAACAAAGAAAATATACTAATAAACATTAATGATATAAAAAAAGAACTGGAAGAAATAAATAAGGAAAAAACAAGGGGACTTTTTGTAAGATCAAAAGCAACATGGATAGAACACGGTGAGAAACCTAGTAAATATTTCCTCCATTTAGAAACTAGAAATTTTCTGAATAAATCAATTACAAAGCTTATAAAAGATGATGGTAGTGAAATTAACAAACAAAAGGATATTTTAGATGAAACTAAACTATATTATAAAAAACTGTACTCTAAAGAGGAATGTTTAGAGATAGATCTTGAAACTTTGTTCTCAAACACAAATGTCCCAAAATTGTCTATTTCTGAATCTTTAAATTTAGAAGGTGAAATAACATATGAAGAATGTGCGAAAGTACTTAATAAAATGAAAAACGAAAAATCACCAGGTCCAGATGGCTTTACAACTGAATTTTATAAGTTTTTTTGGATTGATTTGAATAAATATTTGATAAAATCCCTAAACTATGCCTATGAACATGGTTCTCTATCTGTGACCCAAAAACAAGGGTTAATTACATGTTTGCCAAAACCCCAAAAGCCTAAACATTTTCTTAAATCATGGCGCCCCATAAGTTTGCTAAATACATCTTACAAAATTGCATCTGCAGTGATTGCAAATAGGATCAAACCCATTTTACCGTTAATTATTAATGAAAATCAAAAAGGCTTTGTACCAGGTAGATATATAGGTGAGGTTACTAGACTTATTTATGATATCATGGACTACACCGAGACTTTTCAAGTCCCTGGCTTGTTATTATTGATTGACTTTGAGAAAGCCTTTGATTCCGTAGATAGAACCTTTATCAGAAATGTACTTAATTTCTTTAACTTTGGACCAAGTTTGCAGAAATGGATTTCAGTTCTTCTGAATGATATTGAGTCATGTGTTCTTGTAAATGGTTTTGGAAGTTCTTTCTTTAAAATTGCAAGAGGTTGTAGGCAAGGGGATCCGGTTTCACCTTATATATTTATTTTATGTGTAGAACTCTTGGCCCTTATGATTAGAAACGATAAAAAGATAAAGGGGATTAAAGTGGGAAATATTGAAAGTATTTTGGCCCAGTTTGCGGATGATACTTCTTTAACACTAGATGGTACCGAAAAATGTTTATATGCAGTTCTCAATGTTTTATCTTTTTTCGCAAGGTTCTCTGGACTTAAAGTTAATACGGAAAAAACAAGATTGATATGGATAGGATCAAAAAAGAGATCTAGATATAAGATTTGCGATGATTATAAGCTTGATTGGACACAATCACAATTTACTTTACTGGGTATAAAGTTTGATGTAGATTTGGAAACAATGATTGATTTAAATTATACAGACAAACTGGAAAAAATTGAGAGAGAGATGAAAAGCTGGGAGTTAAGATTATTAACACCCATGGGAAGAAATGTAGTTTTAAAGTCTTTATTACTTTCAAAATTAAATCATCTCTTTTCATCTATACCAAGCCCACCAGATGAGGTTATTCAATCATTTCAAAAGAGATGTTTTAAGTTTGTTTGGAAGGGTAAAAAAGATAAAATAAAAAGAAACATTATAACATCTACTATTAAAAACGGTGGAATTAATGTTCCAATAATAAGTAATATTATAAAATCTCAAAAAATTTTATGGATTAAAAGATTGCTAAAAAACAACTCTATATGGAGTAAAAATGCTACAGTATACATCCCAAATTA
This sequence comes from Steromphala cineraria, assembly GCA_916613615.1. Classification (NCBI taxonomy): domain Eukaryota; kingdom Metazoa; phylum Mollusca; class Gastropoda; order Trochida; family Trochidae; genus Steromphala; species Steromphala cineraria. The sequence continues at coordinate 40,820,331 of OU744726.1, forward strand.
TCAGAGACTTTGGTTTGCTGATGGTGCTTATATTAGCAACTGTATGTTGCCCACTATATCAAATAGATTCTGGCAGGATGTCATTAAAGCGTGGGCTGATTATTTAACGATATGTTATCAATATGAGAAAGACCCTGATAGAGTTTTAAACCAGTCAATTTGTTATAATAGTAATGTCATGATTGGTGGTAATGTTATTACTATTAAAAACTGGGGGGGGGGGGGGGGAATGAAATAATTTATTTGAGAAATATATTAGAAAAAGGAGGTAATGTTTTGTATTTTGAACAATTTAAGAATAAATATGATATAAGCATAGATTTTCTTACATACGAAGGTATCAAGAGATCTGTACTTAAATATTTGAAAAAGATGAACTTCACATTCACGCAAAATGAAAAAATACACTCCTTCCCAATTCTTCCATATAACATATCAAAATTGGACAATAGTAAACAATTCTATCAAATACTATCCAAATTTATTTTTGTTAAATCTTCTGGCCAATTGAAATGGGAGGAAATATTTGATAAAGAGTTTACACAAAATGAATGGGAAAACATCAACATGATGCCTAATAGATGTACACAAAGTGTAAATTTGAAATGGTTTCAATACAAGATAACTCAAAATATTTTGACTACCAATAAATTCTTGTATAAGATTGGATATATAGATTCACCATTGTGTTCTCTTTGCAAACAGATGCCTGAGAGTATTATTCACTTATTATGTGATTGTATTCATGTTAGAAAAGTGTGGAAGGAGTTAGCAGAATGGTTGGGAAAGTTAGCTGAAGGAAATATTGAATTAATACCAATAAAAATCATCTTTGGTTTTAAGGGTAAAAATAATAACCCACTAAATACCATTTGTTTACTTGTGAAACAAATAATCTATAGTATGAGTAGAAAAGGTAACAAACCCACTTTTGGATACATTCAAAAGGAATTATATAAACATTATTTGGCATGTAAATATATTGCATTTACAAATAACAACCAGCCCAAATTCTTTTCATTCTGGTCCTCTTTTCACGCTTTATTTGCTGAAATGGAGGTAGATCTAAGTTAAGAAATATAAATAACCTTGCATTTGTATATCTGTATTTTAGACATGATGTGATATTAACAATCAATTATCTGTATCTTTATGGAAAAAAGAACTCTGTATCATTATGAATATGTACAAGTAAACATCATATGGGATCTCTATGGAAATATAAAATCTGTATCATAATGAATATGTACATGTAAACATCATATGTGGTCTTTATTGAAGTATGAACTCTGTATCATTATGAATATGTACATGTAAACATCATATGGGAAATAAAAATATAAATAAAAAAAAAAAAAAAAAAAAAAAGGTTTACATCGTTTTACTTATAGCCTGGTATAGAAGGTTATTGAATGAAGTATCAGGACAATGCACATGGCAACACGTGAAGGAAGGATTGCTTGGGAACAATGAGGAAGTTCGAGAACATCTTAATCCAAGTTATGTTTCAGGAGTAAGTATCTATACTCAGTGTATAAACCAGTTACAATTTTAAACTACTTTAAAATGGCTTTACTTAACACTACTTTACTGAAAACATTGGCATGTACCATGAATAACATAATACCGAAAAATATGTTAATTCCTTCATCTCATTGCAATAATATTATTTGCTCAAGAAAATAAATCGACATTCATCACTGAGTGAAAGGTATGTAATGCAGTGACACTAAAGTGAATGGAAATCTTTTGATACATATACTTATATGGAGTATATTATTACACAAACTCGTTATCTTTAAACTGTTAATTATGGTAATGATTATGTTTGATTTCAAGCGAGTACATGATCAAGAAAGCCCTAAATTTATTATCTTTTTTTCCCAAGAGATGGCATATTGTGTACTGTGTGTATCGTGTTCTTCTCTGTGTGTACTGCTGGGTTGTCTTGGGATGTTGTCTATTTAGCGACGTGAATCTTCACCACAATATACTTGCCTACCTCACCACCTGGACATACATCACCATATGTCTATATCTACTGCTTACAGCATTGGCTCTTATCCCTTGTCAGTCAAGACCTCTTCGCTGGATGGGTTGTCAGATCTTATGGTGGATGGCAGCCAATACTTCCCTTATTTTCAGCATCCTTATGACATAGGCAGCCTGGATATTCGATATTGACAAGGACAATCGGTTGAACTTTCTCAATTTCAATGTTCACACGATTAACACTGTGATTATGTTCTTCGATACCATGATATCAAAACGACCAATGAAAGTGTTTGGTTTCTTGCCACCAATATTTTATGGTCTTGTTTATGTCATCTGTAACGTAATTTACACGTTTGCAGATGACCTTGAAACACCCATCTATATTTTTTTAGATTGGAAAACGGATGTCGCTTTATCTAACTGGATAACCTTTGGAATTCTGGCAGCATTGATTGTTATTCATTTTGCAATTTATGGATTATTCAGATGTATAATTTATCAGTTATGTAACATCTGTTGCACATGCTACGCTACAAGGGTTCAGGGACCTACTGAAGCCACACCCTTGGTATAAGTCGCGATGTTGAGTCTGTTGAGTCGTCAATTCGTGATTAAAACGTGAGGTATTCGAGCTAAGGTTACAGCCTGTGGCGAACGAACCAGTGACATATAGTTAAAACTTTTTGTGTAATAAAAGATGTTTGCATAAATAAAAGGGGTTACGCTCACATTTTGTTGGTCATATATTTTCCACCTTTAATGGTGTCTTATTAGGCTTATGTACACGAGTACAGACATTTGTTGCCTAGAAAATAGGTTTTATAAGAGGGTGTATGCCATTTTAAGAGCAAAAGGTAATCTTTTTGATTCTGACCACACCACATATTTGAAGCGTTATAAAATCCTTACATACAAGCGAATGCAAATATTATGGCACCCTAGACACTTTTAACCGTCAACTTGTGTCTATTTGTTATTCTAAAGATAAGTCATGAGCAAACACGAACTTTTAGTTTATTGCTGCACACTTGCTCAAGTTTATATACTTATTGCATCCCTGGAGTAAAGGCACATGACGTATAATGTTTAAGCTTAAAGCTATTTGTAGAGTTTTACACTTTGTGACAAACGAACATTCTGTATCAGGAAGTAAGAGTTACTTTGATCAATAAACTACTTGGTACAAACAGTATAGATAGACAATAAACGCAAATAAACTTGATGCACACATATAAGTCTGTCAGCCAGACCCTAAAAAAATGCAAGCCTAAGCAAGTATATAATAAGACTTGAGAGCTCAATTTTAGGAAATTTCAGTCTCCTTTTCATCCCTTTTCTCTCCAAATTTCAGATTTATTTCATTTCAGTGTCTTATTGTTAGACTACACACATCTGTTCATGTGCTTATCATATCAAAAGACTTACATGTTAGGAATCTCATTTCAAAATCAGTAGCAATACTTTTTGAGCATGATTTATTCAGTGATCAGTTTCGGTTGCAAACTTACTTCCTTATACTAAAGGTCAGTCTTTATAAATCTAAGTAGGATTCATTCAGGTTGAACAACGACAGATATTTATTTTTGAAAGAAGGTTTAACATATGAATATTCCAATATGTATTCATACGAGTTTGAACTCGCAAATCGTAGAATGACAAACATAAAATTACTGTGACATAACGTTCTTAACATTAGGGTACACAGACGAGTACAGACATTTGTGATACAAAATCCAGTGACAGTGACTTTGAAAACTCTGATGTAATAACTGCTACTGAAATATTTCTTTGTTATTTCTTTGGATGGACATTTTGATAACCGTGCATAAAGGTTGGAAACCCATACTTTTTTGGTAAAATCTAATAACTGCTACTGAAATATTTCTTTGTTATTTCTTTGGATGGACATTTTGATATCCGTGTATAAAGTTTGAAAACCAAAAAATCTAAGGTACGTACAAAAAGAAATGCAAATTTATGAAAATATATATTCAATGAATAAAAAAATCACTCACACTTCCCTTGATTTTTTAAAGATAATTTAAATCTTTTGGTTGAATCAGAAATGATAACTATACTTACATCATATATTTTATTGTCAATAAAATGTCATACATTCACTAACGGAAATGTTAGTTAAAGAAGGTGTTAAGCATAAAATACATCATTAAAACCTTTTATTATCACCAAAATTGCAATATTGTTATGTGTAATTTGACCTTTGAGTTCAGTATATATTTTCATATATTATATGAATGACGATAACGGAATGCAAATATAACAGTTCCTTTCTACAGTCTCTCTGTCACGCAATATTACCAGTCATTTTATTCAGACATATGTTTACTACCTTCCAATCAATAGAGTGACTTCCAATATGCAATATTGTTAACTTTGAACAGGTTTAGGCTTGATCATGGTAATTACGTCACTGAAACTGTTTACCTCTGACTAATGTCCAATAATTGATTACATAAAACATAAAATTATACCTTTAATGCGTGTCTCAGGTACAAAAAGATGCGAGATTTTACACCTAATGGGATAATCAATTTTGATTGTAGACAGCTTATAGAAATTGCACTAAATCACAAACATATATCATTTGTCATAACAACCCTTATTAGTTTCACGGTAATGTTGATGTCACTGATATAGGGAAAAGAAATTTTCTTCTGAAAAATCCATAGAGATTATAAAATAAAATACTTATTTGGCAGTTATTTCAAACTAAATTTGTCTTTAAAAAGGCATTTTTAAATAAAAAATCTAAATTACAAATTGTATTGTGCTACCTAGAACAGGTAATGACTGATTAGTATTCATCATGGCGGAACCGAATGCTTTACAAGGTGAGAAATAATGACACTTTTACCAATTTTATTTATTTTGGTAAGAAATATTGTTAGTGATTGCAAAGGTGAACGAATTGAATGGACCACTACAATGTTGTTTGCAGTTGTCTTTTACTTAAAAGAATTGATTCAATTTACAAACTAAATTAACACATCAACTCGGGTATAATTTAGATTATTTTTTTAAAATTGTGCCAATGGGCAAAAACTGGAAAAACACTGTCTAAGCAGAAAAGTTGTCGATATGGGTTCAGTATACATGTAATTTGACGACAGATACTGTGAAAAAGCATATGTCATATTTAAAACCAACGAGCATGGCAGTCTACTGAAAATCCCTACTTGGATGCAAACAAATCTCTGTGCAGCCTTTCTTATGTGTGTATCCAAGCCGCAGGCAGACAATGTTTCATCCTCTATCAAGATGTCATGAGGAAATATAGGTTTGACCCTTAAATTCTTTTGAGTAGTATATAAAAACCTCGCATACAATTAAATTCGAAAATGCAATGAAAAAAAAATCCAGTAACTATTGAATATTTCAGTATTGATCTAACGTATCAGGCTATATGTTATTATGATATTCACTAGATATATAATTTTACTACAACCCAATTTACATTTTGCTGACTAAATTCATCATTGTATATTTTCATTTAACCAAAATGAAGACAGGACTGCAGAAGAAACCACTTCGATAGCAACCATTTCAACTGCTACCACTTCAATGGAAACCATTTCAACCACCACCTCAGCTGCAGCTGTTTTACGACAAACAGCTGCAACATCCAGCATTCGTAAATTTTATTCTTAAAGTTCCTTCTTGCCCATGCGGAATTTTATAACATGAGTGGTAAACATGTAAAGGACGTGTATTTGGTATGGCCGAAACCGTTTTCTCATTCCCCAAAAGAGGCATTGGGTCAAAACTTGTTTAAGTCATGTCTGCAGAAAAAGATTATTTGAGCACCTTCTGGGCAAACAATTGGTCACATTAGATAACACTGTTTAAAATTCGAAGAGACTATTTTGATAAATTTTAGTTTTTGAATTTTGGACCCCAATGCCAATTGCATTTAAGCACGTTGAGCAAAAAAATATGAAAATAACAGTACTTTATTCAAGTGTCATACATCATATATTATACGACCAAATAAAAAGAAAATAGAAATAGCACATGTTGTACAACCAGACATGACCAATGAGACACTATAATTGATTCATGTAAACTGGGCTTGTCATTATATAAATAAATAACAAAATAAATTGAATGAATGAATGAATGAATGAATGAATGAATGAATGAATGAATATTGAAGAATGAAGTATATGAGATTCAGTTGGAAAGTTATTGTTATTACTTCGATAATAATCACTACCTTTGATATCATCGTGTCAAATTGACATACTTATTGGTTTACTACCAGATATTCTTTTATTCAAAATATGTATACTTCCTGTAATGCACCATCTACTTTGGCATTGTATTGTAATTGTCATCCCTCCTGAAAGCTGATACATATCTTAATTGTACCCATCAATCTACTTTAAAATGAATTCAAATGTTCAAATGATTGTTTTTTTTGTAGATATGTCCATATTATCATAATCTTCACACAAGCTATTTACTGGAAAATATAATTCATACCCATTAATGCTCACGCTTATCACCTATTTATACACAAAATCTTTTTTGTGAATTCGAAATTCTGTAAAGCTCTAAGCTTGCTACATGAATGTGTAACTCACTGTGATTACTTTATGAGAACTGTACTGTTGGTCTCATGACCTATACATCTGATAAATGTTTTGTTTATTTACAGCCTGGTACAAACGGTTATTGCAATACTTGAGGAAGGAATTACTTGAAAACGATGACATGATCTCGTGCAGATGCTTTGGTTACCATATGAAGAAGGGACTCCTTGGAAATGGCGAGAAAGTCCGAAACCATCTTGACTCAAAATGTCCTTCACCTGTGAGTAATGTAAACTGCCATGCAAAAGAAAGTACAAACTCCATTCTGTTTAAATTTACTCAATATCTTTAAAGACATGCGATGTATTAAGTCATGACATGACACGTTAACATTAACAAATATGTATGCTAGTTTGAATGAATTGTTTCTGGTTAATGTTTTTATCAAATTATAATTGTTTAATGTAGACAGAGGTAAGAAATAGAATTTACACTATCATGCCCCTTTCATGTGTAAACGGTTGTCAATATGAGCGAAAATAAGCACGTTTATCGATTTTCACAAAGAAAGTGTTATTTGAACGATGACTTAATTTTTGTTATTTTCTGTTTGAGTATACACATCAAAAACTCGAAATATTTGTATTTCAAAATCTTACATGTGATGAATTCAACGAAAGTGGGTACTTTCTCTCCCTTGTCAGTTAAGTTAATGATGTACCAAATACCTTTATGATAAATGAAAGCCCCCCTTTTGGTATATATAAATAAAAATTATTTTATTAAAAATAATAAAAATTAAATTTAAATAAAGAGAAGAGTATCGAATATTATGAGGACGTTCATAAGGACGTTAATTGATAAACCCTCAAATCTCATTTCCACCAAAAATACCGAAAAGAAGGACTTTCCTATAAGTAAAAAATTTTCAATTCAATTCATTTTATTTCGGTCTTCGGCAAAATTGCAATATAATTCAAAATAAGGGTAACAAATAAGAATATAAAACAGTATTTAATTTCTTACAGTAGAAAAAGCACGCTTTCTGAGAGCAAGAGCTTACTTACAATAATTTGCGCAATCAAAAAATGAACCACTTCATTTGCTGCTAATTAACTTTAAATAATTTTCTATTACCAAACATACCCAAACATGACTTTTCTTTTAGCAACAAATACTGTACGCAATTAACAAAATACATAACTAGCCAAAAGTAAACAAAATACTATATTACGACTAATACACAAATCATTACCAAATACTCTCTACCTCATTGATAAATAGTACAATAATCATAGTTGGATAGTTAACTCAAAACGTTTCATTTCAGAGATGGCATATTGTGTACTGTGTGTATCGAGTCCTGCTATGTGTGTACTGCTGGGTTGTCTTGGGATGTTGGCTGTCTATCGATGTGAATCTTCACCACAATGTACTTGCCTACCTCACCACCTGGACATACATCACCATATGTCTATATCTACTGCTTACATCATTGGCTCTTATCCCTTGTCAGTCAAGACCTCTTCGCTGGATGGGTTGTCAGATCATATGGTGGATTTCAGCCAATATTGCCCTTATCTTCGGCATCTTGGTGACGTCAGCAGCCTATATATTCGATATTGACAAGGACGATCGGTTGAACTTCCTCAATTTCAACGTTCACGCAATTAATACTATGATTATGTTCTTCGATACCATATTTTCCCGACGACCAATGAAAATGTTTGGTTTCTTGCCACCAATAGTATATGGTCTTGCTTATGTAATCTACAACGTTATTTACACGTGTGCAGGTGACCTTGAGACCCCAATCTATAGCTTTTTAGATTGGAAAAATTCTGTCGCTTTCTCTATTGGGATAACCTTTGGAATTCTGGCAGCATTGATTGGTATTCCTTTGATAGTTAGTGTGATAATTTTGTTATTGGAACTACTTATTGGGAAAATCGTAAAATGCTGCTGTCCCCCTTCTAATGCTGGAACTAGTAATGATAATGAGGCAGTTGAAACATCAAATTCTGAACAAAACATCGTGTAGTAGATCAGTACTAATGTCGTGTATACATGTAGTCCTTTTTTCAAAATTAGGAATTTAAATGTTTTCAAGCATTCTATTACCTGTGCTTAGGTAAATGTAACTTTAGTGCCAAATTGTGTCTGTTTCATGTCAAATTATTAAAATGCATGTGCAGCGTTTCGTTCGATTGTTGCAACATGAAAAATACTGACCACTATTCTTCAAATGTATGTGAAGAGGGCGGTTTTTGGAAGATTGTAAAAACAGTTTTTGTTTACAATCTTAGCTGCAACGTTTAAATGTTATCCCAACTTCAAAGGACAATTCTGTATGAATATTTTAGATTAATATTAAAAGATCAGAAAACTGATGTGACTTAGTCTATGCAGCAATGTACAGATTGTGTAGTTTATATCATAATTAGATCATTAGATCATCAGTACTGTTTGAGTGGCACTCTAGAAGTTAGAATAATGTAGACATAGGATAAACATTTATTTACTATTCTCTCTTAGAGCAATAACATATGGGACGAAATACCGAGAAAAGGATTACATTATCATAGACAATCTATACTTTCAGTACATAAAATAAATTTGATGGTCACATTTGTTGGTTATTTTTTTCATAAGTTCAGGCCTGGATCAACAAGCCTGGAGAGGTACATGTATCTTAAAATCTTCCCACCAATAAAAGTTACTGTTTATCATTGAAATGACAAGACACAATGTCATATTAATGTAATGTAATGTAATAATATTTTTAAACCATGGCTCCCTTGTTGTGAACCATGGTATAACTAACGTCAATTTCAGTCATACCACGCACGGAACTACTTTTTATTAGCAAGACTATAGTGATAAATAACTTCTATTAGAAAAAAAAAAAAAAAAAATGCAATTTATTACATAAAATTGATTTTACAGATTGAGCAGCCTTTCAGGCCATTACCGAGGAAAGCATGTACAGGTTTCTTTCAAAAGGTGCCCTTTAAATGCAATTCGGTGGAACTCCGTCGAATTTCGGCATCCCCTATTCGTATTAAAGCCAATGAGAGGACTACAATGAACACCAAAATCAGTATGAAACAGTTCAATATCCAAGCAGCGGGAAAATTGGATGTCCGCCACGTCCCCACATGCGTAGGGTAGAGCTGTCAATATACGTCCGATCCTTTCCATTTCCCTGTCCAAATGACAAAATCACAGCATGCGCATGTCCAAAGTGAAGCTGCACCTCTAATGCGAATGCGTCCTAACGCAAATTCCACGAGCTCTATGGTTTTGTTTTGATGTCAATTACTTATGTGTCACGGTCGCAGTTAAACAGTTCGCAATCATTGCAACAACAGAAAAATCCACTTTTGATTTAACAGAGCGTTTGATACATTACGTTTCTGGCCATCGATGGCATATTATGTACTGTGTGTATCGAGCTCTTCTTTGTATGTACTGCTGGGTTGTCTTGTGATGTTTGCTGTCTATCGATGTGAATCTTCACCACAATGTATTTGCTTACCTCACCACCTGGACATACATCACCATATGTCTATATCTACTGCTTACAGCATTGGCTCTTGATCCTTGTCAGTCAAGACCTCTTCGCTGGAAAGGTTGTCAGATCATATGGTGGATGTCGGCCAATACTTCCACTATCTTCAGCATCTTGGTGACGTCAGCAGCCTATATATTCGATATTGACAAGGACGATCGGTGGAACTTTCTCAATTTGAATGGTCATATGATTAACAGTGTGATTATGGTGATCGATACCATGATTTCCTAATGACCAATGGAAGTGTTTGGTTTCTTGTCACCAATTCTATATGGTCTTGCTTATGTAATCTACAATTTTATTTTACACGTTTTCAGGTGACCTTGAGACACCAATATATAGTGTTTTAGAAAATGGATGTCGCTAAAGCAATTGGGATAACATGTGTTATTCTTTTATCATTGATTGGTATTAATTTGGTAGCACTAGCTATGCTTCAAGGGTTCAGGAGGCCACACACTTGGACGCGATGTTGAGTCTACACCATCGATGTTGAGTCTACACCATCGATGTTGAGTCTACACCATCGATGTTGAGTCCACACCATCGAGGTTGAGTCTACACCAACGAGGTTGAGTCTACACCATCGATGTTGAGTCTACACCATCGACACCTCTTGAACAATATTTGAGATATTCGCCTGAGGGTTACAGCCTGTAGCGAATAAACAAGTGACAATATAGTTTAATAAATTGTTTAATAAGATATTGTTGAAGAAGGGGTTATGGTCACATTTTGTTGGCCATATGTTTGGCACCATTTATGGGCCTTATTAGGCTGACATACACGAGTACAGATATATACTGCCTAGAAATATTTATTATGAGAGGGAGGTTTTCATTTAAAAGGTAAAAGTCAGAGTTAGAACTTCTGCTCAAAACACATATACAAAACGTAATAAAATATCACATACATGTATATATGTTACAGTAAATCTATGAAATCAGTAAATACGTGTATTTACTGAAATTTCTAGTAAATACACGTAATTACTGTTTCACTCAGGAAATATGTGTATTTACTAAAATTTATAGAAAATACGTGTATTTACTGAAAATTGAGGCCAGTTATTACATGTATTTGCTAACCATAAGTACAAACAATAGAAATATATATAAAACACTCTCTTTAATGAAGGCACTTTGACAAAACATTACAAAACAACACAGCTTTATTTGTTACAACAGTTAAGGCTATTGTGACATCTGGAATTGCACAATAGCTTTGATTTGAAACATTTGCATCGGTTTGTCTGACATCTCTTTGGGCCAGAGGAGGAGGATTTGGTGAAACCTTGACCACCAGAAGAAGATTGTTCCGTGACTGCAGACCTAAGTGAAATATTCTTTTCACGGCAGACATCATTAATAGTTAGTAGATGTTGAGGACACATGTCAAATTGGTTTCTGGAGTATTTTCCATTGAGAATACCAGATCTCACAGCAATTCTGTACTGGTCAGACTCAGAATCCCTATAACAATAATGATCAGTCTGGTGATTTAGATTTTTGAAATGCGCTGACATGATAGAATATAATTCATAGTTTGAACTAAAATATTCAAATGTATTGTGTCATAAAAGCAAAAAAATATTACTTACTTTGACAATAAGTAGTTATCAGATCTTGACTTTCTCCGCTTTCTGCAGCTGCACTTTTTACTTATCCAACAGCAGGTAATATTCGTCCTTTGGGATCAAAAGGCATTTCCCATCATTGTGCCGTTTATACAATTCACTCTTGAATTTCTCTTCAAAATCAGATGTCATGACTGTTTGTAGTTAAAGGTAAGACTTGTAAAGTTTTCTGTGACACAACTAAGCTTATATGCCTTGATTAATCGGTTGATAAGCTGATAAGTCAAGTGAGCTTTCAACTCACCAATCAAGATATAAGCAGGTTTACTTTCATCATTGTTACATACATTTACTAAACCTGCTCAGTAAATGTTTGAAAAAATATACTCCTGATTTCAGTAAATACATGTATTTCCTATTAATTTTAGTAAATACGTGTATGTACTGAGTGAAACAGTAATTACGTGTATTTACTAATTTGTTAGTAAATACATGTATTTACTGATTTCACAGATTTACTGTAACATATACAAATATATGTGGCATCGAAGATAATTTTAAATGTCACTTTATGTCTATCCTTTTAACGGATGTGCAAAAACGTGAAGTATCAGTTTATTGAAGAACAAATTCTGGGATTTACCTTATGCTAAAACATACAAACCTACAAATCACCTTGCCACATCCGGGATAAAGGTGTTCTTATGGTTTGATTTTACAGAATATAAACTGATGTCCAAAAGAAACTTTACCATTTCTAAGCTGAAATAACGGAAATAATCTTGTGTTGAAATATCAGTTAAATTGGCAATGACATAGTTGAAAGTAATATACAGATTGTCACCTTATTTCACTTTAAGATCATTTTGGAAGATCAATATTTTCAAGGTATCTTGAAAGTTTCTCACCAAATATAGGAAATCTTTATCATTGCAAGAATGTTCACAATGTCACAGTGAAATGGAATATTTTGCATATGGATATCTACTTTTACATAGATATTCATTCATACTCTTCATATGATGGAATGCTTTTAAACAATAAAAACAAACACGTGCGATTATGATATTATTTATTTGTCCATGAGTTACGGTTTATAGGTTCAATTCAGCGCTGCACGACGAACGTAAATGAATGGTATAACATTTCTTAATACTCAGAGTGTTGTGTAAGAATGTGAGAGTTTTAGAAACAAGGGACATATAGAAGATATGAGTGTCTATGACATACTACGACACGAATGGCTAAATTTAAGTATTTCCCGAGCGATAGCGATGGATATACTGACAATCAGGCACGAGTGTCGTAAACATAGTACATGTATGTCATGGTCACGAATATATTATAATTCAGTTTATCACCGTAGTCCCAAAATTAAAGGAAATACACAAAACCTACTTCTGAGCATGGACAGACCAGCCATCGCCGGCCTGTATAGATTGTGACGTCAAAGGTGAACTGTGACGTCAAAACATTTTTTTAACGTGACGGCACAATGGAAAAGTGATATTTTGTCCTAGGGCACGATATGAAAAATATGAACCTCGATATTACTGCCTTCCTAGGTAATATCCATTCTGGTAGTGTATGATATATGCATCAAACATTGATAATTGAAACAATAATGCTTTATAAAATTATTTGTCATAAACTGCAACTTATTACTAGGCGAATATTTTCCTTATTTTTTGCTTCACTGCAAGGTACTCAGTTTACATTATACTGTTTAAAATGATCTAATTTATTTCCTATTTCACTCCCGATTAAAATGTTTACAGTACGTATCTCAAATAACAACTCTCTTTCACTGATCAATTTCACATTACTATCTCGTTCGCCTTATCATTTAATAAATATTGTTATTCAGTCGTATATTTAACCTACTCAATAAGTTACTGTGACTTTATATTGTACACTTGGTAACAGGTTGGGGCTATTCTTACGATAGTTACGTCACAGAAACTACTTGCTTCACGTCTACCTCAGACAATTAAAATACTTTATAGAAAAGGGATTGAAATTTACTTTAAGACGCGATTCTACGCTAAAAAAATGAAATTATACTATACCATTATCGAATTTCTATTTTCCATGCGGCATATGAATAAATAAATAAAATACAAACAAGTGTAATATCATGCTGCACATTTTTCACTTTAATATTACAATGATGTCATTTATATAAGGAAAATTTCCACTTCATTATTGCAGGATCCTCAAATTGAAATGTTGTAAACGAGTAGGTGATTTTGACCTACGACCTACCTAATTATATTCCTGTGGCCTAGACTGTACTTAGTTTATTAAATGAATTACAATGTCATCCATCATGGCTGATTCGACAGGTCAAGACGGTAAGAATTGATAATAGTTTCTCATTTTTTTATTCTCAGTAAATAATTATTGTTTTAATCCAACAGCCACTACATATCGAGCTATGTAATGGAACACATTTTTTAATCATTGTGGGTGCCTCATTTATGAAAGATGAATTTACATTATCTTATATATAAAGAATGAAGACATCTGATAATAGCACTGGTCAGAAGGTAGTAATTAAATAAAAAATAATTGATTGTAAATCCATGCTTAATGTCTCACGAACAACTATAATAAAAATGTTTAAAAGACTCGTTTTGTTACCCATGGTGCCCAGTACATTAATCAATATGATAATGGCAATTTTAATGAAATTACTACCTAACTTTACACCGAATCAACGATTTTAAAGGGGGTCTGCAACCTGAATATTTAACTTCCAGAGTTTTATTAGCAGGGCTCCGAAATAGTCGTAAATACTCGGTAGGGACGAAATCCTTGACACAAACTTGGTACTGGTTGTCAGCTGTAAGCGGTTCGTAACCAAATAATTTTGTCCCTACCAAGCATTTACGACTCTTTCGGGGCCCTGCTAAGTTAAAAATTCAGGTTGCAGACCCCCTTTAAGTTTGAATCAGTGAGTCATTGAGTTGGCGTTTAACACAAATATGACAATATTTCAGCCATTACCGACACAATCAAAAGTTATGAAGTGATGATAATGAACATATTTACAACAATTCGAAATTGAGAATGAAATATCTATACCCCTTATCTCAATAACACAATAATGTATCAAAAGGCAGATATTCATTTCCAAGGTTCAATTGCAAAATGCGATGTTATGAAGAAAATGCAATAAATTTTTAATCATTGAGGAGTCATTGTTTCAGGAGCCAACACATCTTCAACCACCACTGACAACACTTGTAAGTCACCATCAAAATTTTGAATTTACATTCCTCTATCATTGTTCACATCATTTAGCATAGGGTATCACAATCAAAATGGGATAAAATGGACCAATGATGTCCTGTACAATAATCACTATGGTGATGTTATTTTAGGTTGAAATGTCTACATAAATTTACATTTAATCAACCGTTTTAAGTGAGTGGGTGTTTAAGCTGGCATTAAACATAACTTAAATTTTGTTCACCATTATACCGAATCAATAAAGTTTTATGAAGTGATGATAATGACAATGTTACAACATTTCGAAATTGTGAATGAAATATTCATACAACTTATCCCCCAAAACACAAATAATGACATCAAAAGGCAATTATGGTATTTCAACATATCCATAGTTTTATTGCAAAATGCTATGTAGAAAATTTAATATTTTTTAATCATTGAGGAGTCATTGTTTCAGAAGATAACACATCTTCAACCACCACTGACAACATTTGTAAGTTTTCAATTTAAGAGGCTTTATTATTGTTCACATCATTTAGCATAGGGTATGGCATAAAAATGGGATAAAACCATTAACAAGAAGTATTGAGCTATGGTATCATATTTAATTACATTTCTATTTAATCAAATTTATTTTTTCACTACAACCAAATTGTTTATATGAAGATAATATCATTTCTTTCTAAAGGTTATGGTGCAGTGT
Organism: Steromphala cineraria; assembly: GCA_916613615.1. Taxonomy (NCBI): domain Eukaryota; kingdom Metazoa; phylum Mollusca; class Gastropoda; order Trochida; family Trochidae; genus Steromphala; species Steromphala cineraria. The sequence continues at coordinate 40,835,969 of OU744726.1, forward strand.
CATGTAAAAAATGATACCTCACACTACTGTTTTGATGAGCTACCTTGGATATCATGTCAATTATACATTTGGATATCATGTCAATTATACATTTGGATATCATGTCAAATGGACATTTGGATATCATGATAAAGGGACATTTGAATATCATGACAAAGGGACATTTGGATATCATGTCAAATTGACATCAGGTTTCTTACAGCCTGTTGCAGACGGTTATTGAATGTAGTATCCAGACAATGCACATGGCATACATAATATAATATCGCCTACTAATAAGTTATTGAGCTATGACGTCATATTTATATTTAGAATTTAATTCAAAAGTCCAGCACAGATTACATTTTATTTTATCATATACAACTGACAGTGATATAGAAATTGTCTTTTTCACTACAATCACATCGTGATTATGAAGATAATATGATTTCAATATATAAGTTATGCTGAATAACGTTACTTAACAATATTGTTTTGATGAGCTCCATTAAATATCATGCCAAATTGACATGTTGACAGCATGTCGAATAGAAATTCTGATATCATGTAAAATTGACACCATTTTACTTGCAGCCTGTGACAGACAGTTTCAGAATGGACTACTTGGGAACGATGATGAAGTCGAAAAACATCTGAACTCAGAGTGTATCTCAAGAGTAAGTATCCACAGTCGCTGACTGAATATACCAATAGCAATAAACAAACTGGGTCATAGATGATTAAACTTCCCATTGAAAGTATGAGCAGGAATTACGCTCAGCAAAACATTATTTAACAATTCAGTCTTCTCATCCATAAGATATTCCTCGGTCAAATTAGTTTGAATCTTGATGTTTTTAACATATACTACCGGACAAAAGAAAGTATATAGGAAAGTTTTATAATGTAATGCTTTTGAGAATGGTAGGCTTAAAATAAAAGATGTTTGCAGTGGTTTAAATAAACCATTAGTTTGAATCTTGATGTTTTTAACATATACTACCGGACAAAAGAAAGTATACAGGAAAGTTTTATAATGTTATGCTTTTGAGAATGGTAGGCTTACAATTAAAGATGTTTGCAGTGGTTTAAATAAACCATTGGTGTCTGGTTAATGTTGTGTTAACATTTCAGAGGGAAAAATTAACATACACTCTCATAACCCCTCCCTTGTTTTGAAATGTAAATGTGTGTGAAAATAGGCACATTTTTGATTTTCTAATAGCATGTATCTTTCATGTCAATGAACAATAATGTCTTATCAAAATTATTAAACATAACAAATATCTTAATAAAATCAAAAGGACACTTAAGGGTTTATCTAACGTCCATCCAACTTAAAGTCCTCGGTCTCATTCGCAAAGTATTACAGATAGCTAGTGGCTAAGTTTTGTCTGGGCGAAACTTGGTAACAGCAACATGCGAAATGGTTAGCTGTATTCAGACCCTGACGGAATGAAAGATATATGGTACAGCTGCATTAAGTTCGAACCACGTCTTTATCTTGTTATTCTACTGTCAAGTTTAATTGGACTGAAAAAAACATTGTTTTAAAGATATTTGATACACAAAGGGTTATTTTTGAATTGCTATTTGTGTTGTTGACGCTTAATTTTCAAATGAGTACACGAAGTACTCATGACGAAGCATTAAATTGGTTATTCGATGATTGTTTCTTTTCAGAAAATACATATTGTGTACTGTGTGTATCGAGTCCTGCTGTGTGGGTACTGCTGGCTTGTCTTGGGATGGTGGCTGTTTAGCGATGTGAATCTGAACCACTATAAGGTTGCCTACGTAACAACCTTTACATATATCACCCTATGTCTATATCTACTGCTAACATCATTGGCTCTTATCCCTTGTCAGTCAAGACCTCTTCACTGGATGTATCAGGTCATATGGTGGTTGTCTGCCAATATTTCCCTTATCTTCGGCATCTTGGTGACATCAGTAGCCCTTTTATTCAATATTGACGGGGAGGATCAGTGGAACTTTCTCAATTTGAATGTTCACATGTTTAACACTGTGATTATGGTCATCGATACCGTTATTTCCAATCGACCAATGAAAATGTTTGGTTTCTTGCCACCAATTCTATATGGTCTTGCTTATGTCATCTACAACGTAATTTACACGTTTGCAGGTGACCTTGAGATACCAATCTATAGCTTTTTAGATTGGAAAACGGATTTCGCTAAAGCTATTGGGATAGCCTTTGGACTTCTTTTTGCATTGATTGTTATTCATTTTGCAATTTATGGATTATTCAGATGTATAATTTCAGGGGTTCAGGGGCCTACAGACACCATACCCTTGGTAAATCGTGATGTTGAGTCTACCGAACCGTCAATTCGGTATTCGAGCTAAGGTTCAAGGCTGTAGCGAACGAACCATGACAATATTGTTAAAACCTTTTGTGTAACGCCTAGAAAATTTTTTTTTGTTTCTGGTCTCCGCCCACGTCAGTTTCAAACCCACGCATCAAGCCTTTTTTTCAAGATGTTGCCAAGGGAAAAATGGAAATTTAGTCCCGTGGCCTAGAAAAAAGATTGAAACACAGGCTCTTAAAATGTTACTCGTTTCTGTCCGTGAGTGCCTTCAAAGAGGCAGTGAAAAATGTTATTCAAACATTATATTTATTTTTTTATTCATGTTTAATGATAACAAAAATGGAAATTATTTTTGCCTGGATGTAAGGACCAGAAACCTTTCTATATTTTGTTTGTCCTAATAACAGACTTTTGTAGAGATAGATGGGTTACGGTCACATTTAGTTGGTCATATATTTTTTCACCTTTCATAGTGCTTAATTACAAATTTATGCTTTATAGAATATATGTTATAAGAGGTTGTTTATATTTTGAGAGATAGACGTCAGAGTTAAAACTGCACATATACAAAGCGTAATAAAGAACTCACAAATGTTATGGCATCTTAGATACCTTTAGGGGTCAATATGTGTCTATGTAGTTTTTGGATAATTCATGAGCAAGAACATGAGCTATCAGTTAATTGAAGAACAAATTCTGCGCTTATCCTTGTGTTAAAAACATACAAACCTTAGAGTCACTTTGTCACATCCGGGATGAAGATGTTGTTATGATTTGGTTTTGCAGAACATATGTAATTAAGCTGACACATTGAGGACAAAATAAAGACAGGATATATTGTGTTTAGGATATGGTCTGGTTTTCATCATTCTATATACACAGTCGTTTTTAATTGACGACACCACCTTTTATAACACACAAGTTATTTTGATATAATCTCAAATGTGATTCTGATTGGTACTGTAAATTAAACATATTTATAACACCTCTAGAGTCCTCACAAGTCCTATCCAAAAACAAAAAAATAGATTCTATTCTACGTATCAATTCTTAGCTTAAAGCCATTTGTCATCTTCCTACGCAAAACCTAAAACGCCAAATTTCGAATTGTCAGTTTTATGCCTTGCTGTCATCCTTGAGTTTTCCGTGCTGATATCAGCGCCCCTACAGGTGATTGTTAGCAACTTCCAGTTAATTTCTGATTGGACTATTGCTTTTTCTCATAGCAAGCTAGAGAGCAAGCACAGAAAACTCAAGGGTCGGCAGCAAGGCACTGAAAAGTGACAGTTCGGAAACTGGCGTTTAAGATTTTGCGTAGGAAAATGGCCTTTTGTAGAATGATACATTTTGTGACAAGCGACATTCCAACATTTAAAACAGGAGGTTAGAGAAGTTATTTTGTTTAGAATATGTTTGTCGAATAAACGAGGTACTCGCATCCTTCGTTACAGCTGTCAGTGCAACCACAACCACAAATCTTCCATTTCTCTTCCGTCGTTTCGAATATTGAATAAGTCAAAATGAAAATGTTAGTTATTTTAAGGACACAGTGTCAGTCCCAGCACTTCCGTGATCTCTAAAAACCCGAGACCCGGATCTTCATTTGCATGGCTGAAATAAGTGTAGGCCTATTTACTCCCTTATTTACATAGCTGAAGCGGAAGTAGTTGATAGAAGTATCCAAATGGCTGATGAAGTTTGACTTGTCTGTTCTTTTGTGTCACTAAAAACATTTATTGTATCTATAAAAAATCCATACTCATCAGAATAAAGTAAAGCAAAGGGTATTGTTAATGAAATAAACAAAATTCTTTCTTTTGAAATCATGATCGTTAAGGAAATTATAAATCTGAATGTATTCAAATTAAAATAATGAATATTACGTATCTAAAACTGTTGATTTAGATATTGGTAGATTGAGGACAATGTGTGTTTTGATTTACAAGCTGACAAAAGACATATTATATTTGACATGTAAAATTTCGTTCAGATGTTCACAAATTTAATTGTTTGGTAACTGTAAGTACAGTAGAGCTAGATAACGATTAGCTTTTTAAAAGGTATAAATTAAACTTTGAATGTATATTCGAACTGCTGTCATGATCCCTGGTATATATGTTTGTAACCTATATATGTCAGGGATGTATAATGTTATGCTACTACTGCTTCCATTCAATTTGTATTATTATTTCTGAATTCCTTGAATTACATGATGTGTCATATATTAGCAGCAAACCTGTACAATTAATAAAACTCTATTTTGAATTGTACATGGACCTTTCGGTCATTATGCTAAATAAAATATATTCCTGTTCAACTTGCTACATCGTATCATTTATTGTTTATATGGAGATCCGAGTTGTGTTCAAGTCGGATTGTAACATTAGGTTGTTTCCTGAACGGGGATAGATATTACAATATTTCAAGTTTGGAGGCTGTATGGTATAATGTAATGTCAAAAGCAACTGATAATGCTCACAAACTATTTATTGTTGAGGCAAATTTTAAGATTGATTGGTAAGACACTAAATTCTCAATTCTATTTCTATGTTTGTCCTCTTAAAAATAGTAAACAGTATTATATAACACCCCTAAGAATTTGTTCACAGATTGAAATATTGTAATAAAAATTTGATATTCTGGACAAAACTCTCAAAATACCGCTTTTTAGAGTGATGGGCTTCGTTCACCGTTTTGTACTGGTGACTTTCGAAACATTTTTTAAAAAGGGGACCAATCGTTTTCCGTGAAAAGGAAGTTCTTACTTCAGCGGCAGCCTAAAAAGTGTCACGTGATTGGAATATTTGCGCATGACTTACTTATTTACCTACATCCTGGATCTCGTGTGTTTCCAGCAAAAAACATATTTGTCTTTGAGTGCCCGTACATTTACCTACAACAACATCCGTGTCAAGAGTCCTATATGTAGGAAAGGTTTCTAGAAAGTTCGCACTTACACAGAACAGTGAAGGAAAGATGACATCTCCCTGCTTAATCCTATTCGTTGTTTTGTTGGCAGGTGCTCCTGCAATCCATGGCTGGGTAAGTATAATTTCTAAAATGATTTAAGAACATTATACCGTCCAAAAGGTGTAACTTACAATATTTATGCATCTCAACAAGCTTTAACAACTAATGAATACGGAAAACGTTGTAAAAGGCAAAATTTGATATATTGTGATTTATACATATAATCACGTTGTTAACATAAATCGTATGTGATTGTTGTATTTGTTGTTGTATATGAACTTTGTATTACTATACTTGACTCATGGCCCATGTAGATTATTATAATTTGCTTTATGGTAGACAAATATAGATAATTTAAGATAATTTCATAAGTATAACTTCTATAATGTTTCATTTAATTAAAATCCTCATTTTGCTAAAAAATATTTCAACGAAACTGTTGCGTTGTAATGCGAGTGTTTTATAGGGATGTCTTTTTCTTCTATTCATGGCGAGAGTAAAAAAAATAGATCTACCATTTGTTATGAAGATACACATAGACTAATTGAATTACCAATCTTTTATCATTGTGTTAGCGCCTTTATTTGTAAGCAAAATGCATTTTAATTGCCTTCATAGTATGTTTGTACATGTATTGAACACATGTACCGTTTATTGTCAATATTGTAAAACAACGTTTTAGGTAACATATAATCCTCGATTTAACTATTCATTTTGTGGAACAAAGTGGATAAGTGTTAGCATGCTGGCTTCATACACACATGTCCCGAGTACGAATACTTGTTAATCACCATTAAACTTGTGTGTGACAAGGCACTTTATCCACATTGCACTCATTCTACCCAGTTACGCAAAGTGATACCTGAACTGAAGATATGGGTTTACATTTGGGTATGGTCGACCGTAGGCCTTGGTAGCACAGAACAGTGAAGGAAATATGACATCTCCCTGCTTAATCCTATTCGTTTAGGTAGGTTTATGATATAATAATGCGCTTTAAACAAGCATTGCCTGATGTCTATTGTTTTATTTTGTGAATACTTTCAGCTGTTTAGTTCGGGATCTGGAGTTTCTGGTGCAACTATTGCTCGAAAAGCAGATAACTATGTTGGAAGCACAAGATGGTCATATGCCTCAAGTCACTCAACTGGAAGGAACACAAACAAGTGTAATATCTTCGTTGCTGATGTTTTGAGGGAAGCCGGGGTAACCGTTCCACAAAGGTATTTACAATTCTTCGTAGTAAGCGTAATCTAGATATTGTATTTGGAGCCAGGTGAGGTGATATATATATATTTAATGTTTTTCATACAGTTTTCTAATAGCATTGCTTTCTAATGAGTATTTCTATTATAGTCTTAAATCACCTTTGTCATGGTCGATTTGCGTACAAAAATCAGCCTCAAAACTTACCTTTTTCGTGTAAAGTCTTCAAGTACTTCCTCACCAAATCGATGAGTACATGACATGACATGACATGACAGGTTTCATGAGAAAACAATTCTATCCTTGCATGCCAACAAAAGAGACATTCTTTTCTGGTTACAGCTTTTAACATAGGTGAATTAAAATGCTTATAAAATACATTAAAACACATAATATTATCATTTGATAGATAGTATAAACTACATGGACTGATAATAGTTTGTATGTTTCATGCAGGAAATTCTCAGAAATAAAATGTAAAGAGGCGATAGCGCAATAAGGCAACTCTCTGTCTCTCTCTCTACCTCTCTCTCTCTCTCTTTCTCTCTCTCTCTGTGACTCTCTCTGTGTATTTCTATCTCTGTTTTCTTTCTTTCTCTTTCACCCTCCCTATCTCTCTCACTCTCTCTCTCATTCTCTCTCTCACTATTTCTCTCATTCTAACACTTTCTCTCTCTGTGTATGTCTGTCTGTCTCTCTCGCTAGCTCGCTCTCTCCGTCTATCTGTCTCTCTGTTTCTCTCTCGCTCTCTTTTTCTCTCTCACCCTCCCCCCTCTGTCTCTGTCTCAGTCTCTGTCTGTCTCTGTCTCTGTCTCTGTCTCTATCTCTCTCTCTCTCTCTCTCTCTCTCTCTCTCTCTCTCTCTCTCTCTCTCTCTCTCTCTCTCTCTCTCTCTCTCTCTCTTACCTTAAAAGCAAAGATAGGTTTGTTAATATTAGGCTGACATATTTGTGTGGATGAATATTGTCTATGTCTGTCGTCTGACTGTCTGTATCTATATGCGAATTACGCAGGATGAGTGTAAAACAATTTGTATCTCACTCAAGTCTCTAAAGCTTAGTAAAATTATGTCCACAGACACTTCTTCATGCGGAGTCCTATTGGTGCAGGGGAATGGGGGAACCCCCGTTCGAGTTATCTCCATGGTAAGCGATGCTGGAGACAGGTGTTCACACCCGCGCGTGGTGACGTCATCGGTGATGGCGTCCATGTTGGCATAGTAACTGGGACAAGGCTGACAACCAGCGCTGCTGCAGACAACGTTAAGAAGAATGACTGGGGATATCGGTCAAACAACAACAACATCATCTTCTGGAGATATCAGTGTTGAAGAACAATTTCAACAAAAACTTGGAACGTTATTGATAATTGCTGGTGTTTCTCAGAGGGCAAACTGTTTTTCAGAATATGCTGAAATAACTTTAAATGTGACACCTTTTGTGAATAAACAATTACCATTTTTCATATAAAAGATAACTACAGATGTTTATCCCGTTTATCAAAAGTGTTTGAAAACGTAGCAAATTATGAACAAACTCTGTAAATTGTGATGTCAAGATGTTATCATTGTTAAAATAAAAAAACAGTATCCGCTCGGCTGAAGTATACATAAACATTTTACCTGTGTATGACATATTTTGTTTCACGATTTTACAAATCGAACTTGCGAATTTCAGATACCAAAGAGGTTGTTCAAATTTACAAAAACTTCCATTTATTCAAGAAGTTGCTATGCATTCACTCCATTATGGAGTCTACCAATACGCAATAACGGGTCACGTCAGCCGATCTATCGAATTGACCAATCAGGGCTCATCTTACCAAGCCGCAATAGTCTGCATTCGCACATAATGTTCCAATTAAAAATTTCAAAGGTCGCCGAAAGGTCGGTTGACGCGATCTTTTACTGAATCTTGCTAGACTCAATATCGCAGCATGGCGATATTATTGAGACTTGACCTTTAAACTTTCGTCTTTTCATTAATATACTTTCTAATTAAAGGTGGTCAGAAACCATCTTCGTTGAGGTTGGTGGATCTTAAACAAAATCTGAATTTGATTTATGAAAGACACGTCTTGCATACAAAGCTTGCTCCTTGTCAACGTGACCGGTGTCAATTTCCATACCTTATCTCTGACTGTTGTTCTGTCAAAGGAATCATGTGCGCAGTTCCTCTGCAATTTGTTATTGTGTCTCACGGAACTAACCTCGAAACGGGGTCGCTGATAGTACAACAATTGATTGCATCCGGTTTCTCATTTCTTGCCCTGAATGTGCTCGAGTATGAGGTTTGGGTAAGAGGATATAACCTCATTCTCTCTCCACAGAGTTAGCTCAAGTAATCTTGACAAAACCTCTTTTCTCATACGCCCATTTAGCGGGCTTGAAACTGAGAAGCCTGGTTAGATGCAATGAAAGTTAGTTGTCGAATCAGCGACGCTGTTCAAACGTCATCATATGACTCCTGAATCATGGCAGAGGCCTCGATAATATGAACTAACTTTTCATGCGAGGAGAGTTTTCATTGGTTGATATATTTCAAATGTTGACGGTGTAAACTTTTGGCTCTAGAGGATTTGATTTAAACATAATTATTCAAAAGAAAGGATTTGGTACGAGTAATCCAAACCCTCTCCTACGTACAGTGCTTACATATAATATTGAGACGTAAAATGCAAGGATATAGAAAGGGAGAAAGACAGGAGAATGAGGTAAATAAATATATACAAAAGTATAAACATGGAAAATACCGATAAAAGAAATAATTGAAATTTCTAATTTCTCGGTAACCAGAGAACTTGAACAAAGATTGGATCAAGGTGACCTTACTCTGAGAATGTAACGAAAAGTCAGCTTTGGAGGCCTTATTATATTCCAATGGCAGTAACGTCAGAACATGATTCTATACGGAATTTCCTCAGACCCTGTGTAGAGAAATCGACCTATAGATTCAATATGTTGTAACCTACATTCTCCCGAACAGGGTTCATGTCAATCAAACTGAAAGAGTTTATTTTTACCATTTGTCTTTATCATTACTTACAACCGAGGAGAGGACTGGATTTCAAAGTATACTGGACTAAAATAAATAAAGCATATTTGAAAATTTTGATATCATTAATTCATTCAAACATTTCTTCATTGATGAAATATATATCATAAAATTTTGAATAGCCAAACTTGTTTTGTCCAGTATAGTTGAGCTTAAATCTAATACACACAAAGGTTGGCTTGTTGGCTCCTATTGAATACAAGGATGTTATAAGGTTTTATTTCAAATGAAATCATGCATTATACAAATACATCAATGAAAGAATCATTTACAATATTCTTTCTCCCTGTTGTTGTGTACGCATAACATTATCAAGCTTTCTGTAATATGGTTAATTTTATGCAACATTTAAAGAGTCGTGCATAAAATCTTTCACTGCGCATTTCCAACTGTGATGAAAGAAAATGTATAAACATCTTAACTTTTTGTATCATACATCCTCTGAAATGAAAGGGGTTTTGAAGGCGACATCGGGTAATAAATTGCTTATATGGGCATTGTCAAAGATCTATCAGGATACAGTGAAACAGTAAAGTCCTTTTATATATATATACACAGAGAACTTAATTAAGCACCCTCTATTTTGTAAAATGCAAATGGGTGCTATTGGAATACTTTTATTAATGTGATGTATTGACCACTCCATATATAACAACTGCTTTCTTGTTGACTATTTGAATGAACTAAAAATCCCCCATATGCAAAAATCATGAATATATGAGGGAAAAAATGTGACCACTGAAATTTGGACAAACTATTGTCACTGGGGAGAAACTACGCATTGAACTTTGGCTTTTTAAAAATCAATAATATTTGTGTTCCCTAGATGACATTCATACACACAAAAACCTTTTTTTAACATGCATAATAAGAGGCGAGCAGGGTATTGAATTTTCAGTACTTTTTTCACCGATAATTGAGAAAATGGCTTCAATCTTAAAATCTGTGAGTAAATTTGAGATTCTTTGAGTTGAACGTGTTGATCAAACACTCCTTCCTTCTATAGATAAGCAATTATCTTTAACAGTGGCCATTTTTCTTTATGCAGTTTTCTTAAGATGTATTTATTTGATAATATTGTGATTTTGAATGTTCATACTGCTTTAACGACAAACTTAGCTATGAGGTGATATACTAACAAGTCATCATTTAAGTCAAGAGAATGATATTCATAGAATAACAGCACAAAGTATTGACTTCATTTTCAATTTTAAAGTAACTTGGATTTTTACTCAAATATACCTAGCCGTTGTAAAATATATTATCCAGGGACAGTGAATCATAAATCGAGTGAAGTTTTCTTTTCTACACTGCAAGATGATCGTTCTAGCGAAAACCTCTAATTGTTTGCCTGAAATTTTTTATTGATTATTATCAACAGCGTCTCTCCGTTTGAAAAATGGGGGTGGGGGTGCTTAATTAAGCTCTCTGTGGATATTTAGATACATAAAGATAATACTAGTTAAAGATAAATACTAATACATTCAATGATGCAGTAAAAATGACAATATTAAATTCAAGTTCGGCAAAACACCGAAACAGGTGTACTTATGGCTGGCATACAACAAGCCTTTGAATAGTTGATTACACAGAATATGATCAAATCATAGGTTGAAATAAAACATTTCAAACGTGAATACTCACCTTGTACTGTTTTGATTGTTTTGAAACGATGCCTCTCAGAAAAAAACGCAAATTACATATTTTCAATCATATGGATAGTAGTATTATACATATTTGTTTTTCATAAACGGCTTGATTCCGTTTTCTTTACGCAATGGTGTGATTTAAGCGCTGTCTGCCCTAACTAAGTAAGAGAACACACGTCTATACAACATGTCGTCAGACCACATCGGGAGTCAGAGTTAATTGTTAGATTCTTTTGTTGATCGTCACACGGTCGATTCTCATCAGAATTACCTCTGGCGATTTGCTTTGATTCGAGTCTTTATGATTTCTCTGAGTTCAATTAAGGCCTTGAAGAATTGAAGAATAAAATCACTGATTTTAGAATTAACACCAATTTTCTCACCTCAACGTTTATATGTTTTTATAAAGGCTCTCACGAAAACGAGAAAACAAATTAATATTGCAATACAAAGTTTTTGCAAAAGAATCAGCTCTATAGCGACCCTACCAAGCTACCATATCTTCAATTTAAATTTAAAACGAAAAATATCATAAAGATTTCAACATGTCCCCCCAAACCGGTGGCACCTGCAATAAGAACTGACTGCTTATTCGTTACACTTTCTTTATCTACAAGGCTTAAAAATACAAGTTAATGAAAACGTGTCTGTTTAAATTCTGCTTATTCAAAAACTATAGCAAGAAACGTTAAATAATTCAATCCATCATCATTGAGTGTATAAGCTAAATGCACAAGAACTCTATTACTTAAACATGTCTGCGCTGTTAAGCTGACTCATATTGCGCAGTTTAAATTCCTATAAATCATCAAACTTTTTCAAAGAAATAACTTGCAAAATGCATGCCTGCAAAGATTAAAAAGTCTGTGCCTTAAAAGATACGTTTCTTTCTTACGATTTTTCGTAAATTTTAAGTGTTTCAGATTAACTAAAATAAGAATGCAGAAAAAGACAACAATAAAGCATTGAATATGAAACTAAGTAAATAATTGAACGAATTCTAAGAAAAACCATTATAGATATAAAAGAACATTTATAGAGCTGAATAAATTTTAACTAACAGGCTTAACAAAACAACTCTTCAAGTTTGGTCTTTGTAAATATGCACGTTTCTGTCCAAATTCCAAATTCTGTCTAATTCGATATTTTTCTCCACTCATACTTTAAAGCGCCTTTCCATCGGAACCATATTTACCAAACTTCATCAAAAAGTGTAATCTGATCGAAGAGTATTGACTGTTGCAGGAAAGATTAGGTGATATGTGAGGTGATATAGAGTTTATCGCCGCTTTCAAGAGTATTTCACTTATATCGCGGCTGCTAGTATTATTGCAGGGAGAAAGCCCGCAACACTATTGTGGCTATGCATTGCAGTGAAACCTGCGAGCATCGGCTGGAACTAGCAACCATGGGTGTAACTGCACTGAAATTCAGTGTAGCATTGCACCCAAACCTGACTGCGTGTAGAACAGTTCTCTACTGCAGACAAAGTTGCCGAGCCCCTGGCGGGATACGAACCACGGACCTCCTGATCCGAAGCCGAACGCGTTAACCACTGCGCTATCCCGCCCCCAACAGGAAAGATTAAGTTTGACGCTAATCGTCGACGTGAACTGACAACAGGAAGATCTAAAGACGCGATGATGATCGAAATATTTTTGTGAAAAGCCATTTATTTTTATAACAGACAGGAGATGTAGTTATTCATTTAGTTATTTTAATTAGGAAGCTCAAATGTCCAACATGTCCAAACTAGTTCTCCTTCATTGTAAAAGCTCTAAATGTCTCTTAATTACCGCCTCCGAACAGTCTTCAAATTAAACTTTTTCTATAAGACTTAAAGTTTGAAATTATCATTATGAGTCCATAAGATACTAGAATACACGTTTTGAATAAACCAAATAAGAAAACTTAACTAATCATTAGCTCAAAGTGTTAAAATAAGAAAACCCATTTACCGAATCCATGAACTCTGATTGATTAATACCAGGCGCCATACACCATAATAATTCAAAATGTCAGTTTAAAGGAAAATATTTTGGAACATTGATTTGAATTTCTGCGTCAGCAGTGTGAGATAGCACAACATCAAGAAGCTTGTTGTGTCACGAGGTAACTCTACACCACAACACAGCTTATTTTGTCACGCTACACCGGAACAGCAACTTACCCATCTGGAAAGTTCAGTTCATGTATATAAGAACTTACATCATTTTTCAAAAGATGTAAACAGATTTTTAAAATCTCGTTGAGGGCGTCCAGACTGAAAAAGCACATCCGACATTCGAAGAACCAGCTGAGAAATAACATTTCCTTTAAATCTTATCGTTTTTGACAATATCCTCTATGAATTCTGATTTTTATCAAACGTTTTCCTGTGTGACTTTTTACAAAGAATCGACATTGCCATCTGTCTGAAGTTTGAATCCCAGGGATGTCAGTGTGACCTAGCTAAGCTTTGAACTTCACGCCACATTAAAATGTCAGGCAGACGGGTATTGTAAGTGAAGGTCGCCCGTTCTTCGTTTTCTATTATGCTTCGACAGGGGGATAGACTTTGCCCTCGCTTTTTATGCCATCTATTTCTCATCTCGTTTCGCAGGTTTCGAAGGGGTCTCTTATTTTTTTAGGACTGTCTGCCTCATAATTGTGTGTCTATAGGTTCCGTTGCTGTTGTCGACAAAAAGAATGCTAAAGTTTTTCTAATCGGCGAGTTGGTAAATCGTTTAATTTTAAACACACGTATACTGTGGCCTGGGAATATAGACATTTTGAAGATTGGGTAACTTTGATTTTATCGTGTTAAAATTCTCAGACATCTTTCAACAAGGATTCTGTAGACATCCGGCTTTTCAATATTTCAAACATGAATGTTTGCCAAATATTACGTTCCGGGGGAAGGAAGAATATAAACAATGTTTGTTAATTTACCTATTTACACAGACTGTGAATTATAGGAATTTGGCGCCATGAAACCCAGCAGATTATCTAAAGATAGTTATATACCATAATGATGTAAATTGTTAATTGCAGATTGAAAATAAATTGGTGCAATATATATGATAATTGACATTTACATTAAAAAAAGCAGTAGCACGTTAATGGTTAATTTTATTTCTTCAAATAATCCCAAATACAAACTTTGTTGATAACATGTATATAAACTTCAGAGGCTCAGTGTTAAGGTCATTCTCTACCCACAGAGGCAGATCAAGTCATTACATGTTGATACAGCCTCTGTTCTATTACGCCGAAATCCGTGGGTTCCGGAAGTTCCCCCTAGCGGACAAAATTTGCACCACCATCCATTTGAATTCTTAAGCAAACGCTTTTCGCATGAAAAGGATGGTACATTTCACAATGCCTTTGTCATCATTTAGTAGCCAAAATGATGATTTAAGAACAGCGTCGCTGATTGCACAACTAACTTTGATTGCCTCCAATCAGGCGTCTCCCATTCTATCACACAAACTCGGCGTAATAGAACAGAGGCTGTATCAACATTTCTTGATCTGCCTCTGTGGGGAGAGAATGACGCTACTACTGCTTCTAAAACAATTTTTATTAATATTTCTGAATTGTTAAGGTCTATTCATAAAATTTTCTTGCAATACACAACTCTTACAATTTGTGATGTACATGAACCTTGATTATGGTGGCATTCTCAACATAAAAATATATCTAAATAATGAAGAAGTTTTTTCTATTATAAGGTATCTAAGCAGGTAGCTATTCCTCTAATCATCCATAAATACCTTGATAAGTGGGCAACATGGTCTTGTAGCTTGATGATGATGAAATGTCGGAAACAATTATATATAGAGGATAAAGTAACAATGACACTACAAACTTCTAAAACTTTTACGATAAATTCTTGTCAAACATTATGATCACCGTTTACAGTTGTCATATTGGTTCTATAACAATCTAAATAAATTAAGATCGCCAGTTCATGTTTGTTAATAATGTCGATTGAACATTCGGTTGGACTGCCTTCAGTTCCAAAATTCAATCCAAAATAAAAAAGGAACAGGCACTAAAAAGCTTTGAATGACTCATTTATTTTTGGTTGTTCAAAAACTTATCAAGGTAAAGATGAAAGGTAATAACGTATGCGTAGCAGAGATGATTCCTAGCTGTATGTAATGATAAGACAATCTACATGTAAGTATTATTTGTCAATTAATGATTTTTTTCTAGAAACAGCTAATCAAGCACGTTGCAATATGAGAAAATTGTTTATGATGACTCACTTTTGTCAATCTAGTTAAAACTAGCTGTAATGTTATCGTCCCCTAAATCCTTAACATAAGTACTTATGGGACGATAACACTACAGCTAGTTTTAAATAGATTGCACTTTTGTCAGGTACTGTATGTTGCCATATGTTCATTAAACGAAGTTAACCTTGTCAATATTGTCAAGAAAACCCCAAAGCTTCTCAACCGGTGACTGGAGATAATGACCAGACACTTGTTGCTCGAAATCTAAGAAGTGACGTTAAATAGTCGATGTGTCCAGTTTTTGATCAGGTTTTATTAACTGGAGTGTTGTGTTTTCTATATAATCGACCAAGAGAAACGCTAAAATCTTTATTTCTCGACCGATTTCGTTCAAATTTGAAATGTGGGTTTATCTCAGCATATGAAAACGTATATGAGTGCAAAAATCCAGGTTTTGAAATTTTGTGTTTTATTATGTTGTCCACTCCGAGATTCGAACCCCTGTGACTTTAGCTACTTATATCAAAGGTTTTGAAGGCGTTTAGTCATTGGCGTGTACTGAACGTTCATTGCAGATTTTATTCTTATAAATTTATAAAACTCTAGATCTTCGACTGAAGATGTCATTAAATGGAAAACATCAGGAAATGGTTTCACTTCAATCTTGAAGGGATTTCGGTTTTACAAAAAAGGTCATATTCATTGTTTTCAGTTCAAACATACCATCAACCATGTCCCATGTTTTGTACATATATATCTTTATCGATTTTATTGATTGATATTTCAAAACCTCATCTCTTTGTTGGACAATTTCTCAAACACACCATATTTGCTAGTTCGATGATAACATTTAATATGGAATAAGTACTCCTCAGTTTAAGTAAACCAAGCCTCAATATTACCCGTTTCACTTCTATACTGAGTCTAGAAAGGCCTAGTAGAGGGTCGCGTTAGCCAACGTATAGAATTGATCAATCAGAAAACAGCTTACCAAGCCTTAATAGTCTGCCTTCGCACGTATAAGGTTGGAGGGTCATAGGTCGCAGAAAGGTCGGCTGACGCGAACCTCTACTAGACCTTTCTAGACTCAGTATAGGAGTGAAACGGATAATATTGAAGCTAGGTTTACTTAGACTGCAGTACTCCTGCGATAAATGTCCTTCCATGTCCTGTAAATGATTGATATATGATTGAGACTAAAGGTGACCTATTTGGCCCTTGTGTGATAACGTAGACTAACACTGGTCATTTGGCAAAGTATTTAATGATGTATTTATAAATGAATCTCATCACTAGATTTTTGACAATCATTGAACGGCAATTCAATGAATCACAGTTTAACACTGTCAGCGTTCTGAAATTTGGTACTAAGGATTCCAATTGTTAAATTGTTCAGATTTGCCAATTGGAAACGCTCACATTATAAACTCATGCTATGCTTATAAGAATCTATTTAACCATTTCATTCCATGACAGCCATCAATTGTAAGAATTGGATATTTTACAAGCTTACCTACTCGTCCATCGAGATATCGACATAAAATAGGGTTCACAATGTAAAGAATAGCATCGCCTTTAATGCGGAATAGATACAATTTGTGAAAAAAGGCGGTATGGTATATTGTGTTAAATTGCAGATAGTGAGCACCTCAATATAAAACAATATTACGTACATTTAATTAATTTAAACTTTGTATGTCATATAAGTATATAGATACAATCTGTTGATGTGATGAGCGCAAAGCGTGTCGATTCCCTTTTTGTCATTTGCCACATTGATGCAATTTCAACTATGATAAAACTTGAGAATCATTAAACAACCCCTATGTAAACAACATGAAAGAAAGACAAGTTTTTATAAAGACTCCAGTTTACATAATATTTACATGAACATCGTATCTGATGACAATCTGTTTATTCAAACAGTACTAGAGACAAGAAAGACAAACATTTACGGATGTGTTTGTAAGCTAAACGGACAGTTTCCCAAACAGTTGCAGCAAGGAATATTCAAAGCAACAAGGGATGTCTAGCCCTGCTTTAATTTTCCTACTACGTGCTGAATCAACCGAGCTGTTTCCTGTTTGGTTACCGTGACTCAAACTGCGCATTAAACTCGTGGAAATATTTGGAAAGAACTTGTAAATCACACTTGTCTGGGGAAGACCCTTTCTGCACAGTTAGCATTATTTAATGAGAAGAGATTGATAGTAACCTTAAACGCAGAGGTTTCGTCAACGAAAATTGCCTCTGAAACAGAAAAATGCAAAATGTTAGAAAAAGCAAGGAGATAAAACGTCTCCTTGCTATCCATTTCCTTTATAATATGTTAATTACATAAAGATCTCAACTGAAGATGTATGGGATTATCCTGCATAGTGTAGATGGTTAGTTTTGTGGGCAAATACTTCTTCTAAAACAAAGGCAGAATTTTGAAATTATTACGAATTCCAAGCGAACAAAGCTACAAATTAAGCACTGAGAAACTTGATTCGCACTTGTGACGGGCTTCTTTATCATGAATAACATTATTTGATTAATGGCTGAAAGTGCCATGGGTTATCACTGTATCTAGGCATGTGCTTTTCATTATGCTTAATGAATGGTAAAATATATCAAAGGCAATTGCATCTTTTCAAAGGTGAAAGTTGAAAGTAAACTACGTCTTGAAACTTTCTATATCTTCTTTCTTGACATGACAAAGATGTGTTTAAATACTTAATCAGCTTATGAAATGGTGTCAAACGGACACAATCAAAGACGTTAACTATCAATAAAGTTATATTGCGTCAAACCCATACACTTTTAATGTATCTTGTATATTCACTCTGAAATTATATTTAATACAAATTTCAAATTCCAGTTGTTTCAAGAGCTTTCAAATTGACGCACATTCGCTACGTCCCTTTACAATGTACAGACCAAAGAGGCTAAAATCACAATCACGACTTTCTCAACTCAGGATCTTTGATCGCGTCTATGTACTTGGAAATAATAGGAGGAAGCCGGTGTGGTTATTTGGAGCAAATGTTTGTTTTTATTTTATTCATCGGAGTAATTCAATTAGATTAGAAAGCAAGTTTTTTTGTATTTAAAACAAGATGGAGGTAACCAGAAAACGTCATGTAGCCAATTTAGTGTGAACGTCTTCATTCATACGAGTGGGATTATCAGATTCTATCTTGGCCGACAAGAGCGTCTCTTGTAGAACTTATGTCATTTATCGAAAACGATTGGCTATTAGAAACATTTGGTTTCCTTTTCGTGTGCAAGAGTGACTTGAATACTGTATTCGACGTAATAAGCGCCCTCTCCCTATAAGCGCCCTATAATAGTGCTTTTAACTAAAAAAAAATTAACTGCCCCCTCTCCAGGCATACCTCACATGAAAAAACTATGAAATTTTACATAAAAAATAGTTTGAAGACTTGATTTCAGTCCTCCTTAATCACAGTAATTGGATTTGTAAGGTTTCGCTAAAAAGCTATATGCAGATCGAGAATATACTAACATTTTATTATTCGACTGAATGATTAAGACATTTTGATAAGCGCCCCCTCTTTCCAATCTGTTAAACGCCCAGGGCGCTAAATGGGTAGAATACGGTATTGAAAATATGTCTTGTTGACTTTACCGTAGTTCCCTTCATTCATAAATACTTCAAACCTGAGAACGATAAGTCTTCTAAAATTGTTGCAAATTCTGATTTCTTTCTTTTGACAAATGAAATTACCATAAGAGAATCAAATACAATGCTCCTAATTAGTAAACTGCTTCAATCAACGATTTAATATACTTTAATACAAAAGTAGATTTCAAACGAGTGCTTCAATTCATCTACAGATAATGCTAATAAAGAGTACGTCTTGATATGTTTTGTAAAGCTTTCAGGTACTGTAAATCTATTTTTAAGGAAAGAAAAATTTTTAAGGAAAGAAAAAAACTTATCGAAAACAGAAAGCTCAAAATAGCGCAAACTAACAACTCCAAATTGAAGAGATACATGCGGAAGTCATTCTTTCTTAATTCGCATTCAAATCCAGAAGCGTCTTATAAAATATAGACTTTTTTTTATAAGTCATGCTTCAGATTAAGAACCCAATATGCTTCTATGCTTAAACTGGACAGAACTTTGGATATGTCTATGTTTTGAATATATGAATAACGAAATATCACGTCATTGACACACTTATCAAATACAAAATGATCAACATTTTTAATTCCCAAATACACTTTTTCCAGTATCAATCAATTTTAAATATATTCAAAGACTGAATTCTAGTCTATGTCCTGGCAGGCTTAACAATGGCAAAGCAGAGAGTTTACACTGCTCAAACAGCCCGTATAGTCGACAAGGTGCAAGATAGTTATCAAAACTTACGTTTATTAGAACGGAAAGTGCCACTCGTACATTTCCCCTTATCATTCTGGAGAGGGGTACAATAGACATAAAATACCGCCCGTATCGTAATGTGGAGAGACACACAGGGTAACATTTATCATTCACAGGTGTAAACGTAGAACGTGATATATTCCAACTGTTACAGCCATGATTATATGAGAATGAATAACATTAAAGAACATTGTTTATACTTCGTGCTGTGTTTGTGATGCTTTATTCTCAAAGTCATATGATTATGGGAGAATGCATTATATTAAAGGGACAGTAGCACGCTTTTAGGGGGAATATACAGTGATGTCTGGAAAATGAAAATTAATGGTTCCAATTGAAAGACAATGTATCTAAACTAAATCAAACAGTAACTATTCAAATATATAATGTAAAGTTTAGCCATGAGATTCCATTTTCTTACACAAAATGAATTAAAGGTGTTCACAAAAAATGGCCGCCAATGGATTTTATGTGAAAAATCATTCTTTGTCCTCTGACTATGGATGATATGGCTTGTGTAATGACATTTTTGACACTGTCAAAATAATACAGTTAGCATTAACTTACAGTTATCATTGAAATATTTAAAATATAAAATTATCAAAAAAACGTGCTACTGCCCCTTTAAGCGCCTATTTTATTCACTATGCTGTGTTATATTCATCCTCTCCCCACAGAGGCAACTCAGTTATACCTGAATTAGGTATAACTGAGTTGCCTCTGTGGGGAGAGAATGTGTTATATTAGATTGATTGACAAACTATTAATTTCTCATGATAATTATATAATTCACAACATTAAAGAACACTGTTCATGCGAAATTAATAAGATATCGATTGATCCACAAACTCTTAATTTCTGATGATAATAAGAGAAATACATAGCATTGCTTATGCGGTATACTGTTATAGTTTAGCGGTGACCCTAATTCTCATGATTATCAGAGAAATGCATTTCATTAGAAACATGATAATACACAATGTAATGTTATTCAAGCGTGATTCTCAAACTCTTAATTTCTTATGACTAAAGATGACAGATTCCTTTAATTATTGTAACAGTTTTCTATTTTATCTGTTCTCGATCTTCTGTCCATCGTGTTAAACGAATGCAAATAATATTTAATGTACATATTAGGGAGAGGGTTTTCTAAGTTGTATAACTTGTACCCAATCCTTTTCTGATGAATAAAATATGTTTAAACTATGACATGGTTTCCTTGCTTATTCATCATGTTCTGTTGGTTCAGCAAGTTTCTCGAACTCTCAATTCCCATGTTAAATAGAGAAATGTATTACATGAGAATACATTAAACCATGTTGAATAAGTATATTGTGATCATCATATCTCAAATACTCATCATTCTCAAGGAAACATTAAATTTAAGAACTGTGTTTAGACAATGCTGTGCTATAGCTAGTAAAGCGTTATTCTCAAATTGCCCATTATTACTGATTGTTTGTCTTGTAATCGCATTCAGAGATATTGCCTTTTGAACTGGAACTGTTAAGATCTATGCTCCCGGATACAATTCACCTTTGATATCTAAGCTTTGCAAGGCAGCTCTGTTGCCCCAGGGTATACACAATTGGGGACCGAAAGTATTCTGAAAGGGTCGGGGGGGGGGGGTATCTTTTTAGAAAAGGTTCGCTGTTTGATCGGGGGGACATCTTTTTTCAAAAGTGAGGCGGGAGAGGGTTACCTTGTAGGAATGGGGAGGGGGTTCCCTCATTGAAAAAAATGGAGAGAGGGTCAGGTTTTGTAGAAAAAAAGGAAGGGGTTACCTTTTAAAAGAAGAAAGGGGGAAGCGGGGATTCACCGAGGGGGACAATAAGTGATCCTACCTTTATCCTGACGATCTTAAACAAGGGGAGGGGGTTTAACGTCTGTCCCCCTCGTCGTGTTGGACATTTTAGATCTCTGACACCGTCACTGACGCCAATATGATACACTAGTACTGATAGTACGATATGGACATAGGAGTTAACGGTTGCAGAGGTTGGTGGAATTGTGGCAATGTGTGGCAATATCTCCAACAGTTGGATCTGTCTCTGTCGACAGTATAGGCTGTGTTGCTGTAATAACTTACCGAAACCCGATATCACTTTCTAATTGGATTGCCTTTATTGCCCAAACACGATAAATTCGAGTCTTTCTAATTACCAGAGACCACGTGTTTTCTTTCACCGTCAAGTTATTATGGAGGAATTCGACCCTTTGGACGGTTACATGATAATCTGGACCTATAATAACCCCTTGTCTTAGCCCTGTGGACAAACATGTATTATTTTCAAAGAAAAAAAAGAAGCGGCATCATTTATTTGGAGAAAAGGAAATATATAAACAAACACAATCTCACTTGCAAAAATATAGAGGAAAGTTCAAATCCGCCCCATGGCTAATTTATGCTGAGAGAGGGCCTGAGAAAAGCTGAAGCGGAGACACTTACACAGCTGCTTAAGAACTTTAATTTTCGTTTTGATTTGTCAACCATACCTATCTTATAGTATTTTGCGATCTGCACATGTGTGTTTTTGACACGATGCTTACTAGAGCATGAAGTATCGGCTGACTGTCAAACGATGCCGGTCTGGAACCAATGTTCCGTCAACGCTGAACGGTGACCTAGAAATCCTTGCCCAAACACAGGATAAGATTTCATCTTCATATCGCGGCAAATAAACATGAGCAGCTGATTTCTTCAAACGTACGACTCCCAGCCTGATTCGATAACGCTCATTACTGACTAGCGCTGCCGGTGACAGACAGAGCGCAGTTGAGACGCCGTTTGCGCTGGAAGCCAACTGAGAGAACCAGTTCTTTGACAGACGACATTGCAACTGTGGCGCCTTAGCCTTGAAGAAGCTTGCAGTTATATCTGGAGACGTCAGAGAAATTTCTTTCTGAAAAGCACTTTTATTTTGAAGTTTGATGATTAAACATCATTGTGTGCGAAGAATGTTGTCATTCTGTGCTGACTTTTGGTAACTTTATTGACGTCAAAGCCTTCTTGCAATTTGGAATTTATTTTGGAATTGGGGTCGAAACTTTGAAGATTATTGGATGAAGAGCCAATCAGTGAGAATTCTTGGAGGAAAAATAACAGAGGAGGTTACAGGCGGAACAGTGTGGAAAAAGCCTGACAGTTGGAATTGAACGGTTCTCACAATTCACCGCTGCATATTAGCTGTCAAAGTAAAACGGCTTTAGAGATATTATCTGCAACATTTGTCTGCGGTTGTCAAATACATTTCACTGATTTTACGTCATCTGCCTGGAGGAATCATTTCAAGAGAAAGAACTCTCAAGTCTTACTCCAAGAAAACTACGTATACAGATTCATGAAAGATCTAACGGGAGTTTCCACAGAACTGTCATAAAACCTCAGTTGTCACTCATATAAGACGTTATATATCTCGGAGTCATTCTCATATCAGTTTTCAGTAGCAAAGTGACCTTCCACAGTATTGGGAGTTTCTTGAATCTATCATCGAATTCCAGTTGTCACTCACACGAAGAATCTTATTTGACAAGACAATTCAAGATTTTCCCATTCTCTCTGGCACCTTTGACACAAGGCATCAACAAGGACATATCATATCGTGGAACTTTATTGACTTTACCGTAACGTCAAAAAAGTGTTATTTCAGTAGAAACACGAACCCTGCTTGATAGAGAAGCGTGAGTACAAGCCAACTATACCGCACAGTAGACAGGTGAAAGCTGTTCCAAGTCTCCCATTGTTAACATCGGGACCAAGCTACTGAAACAATCGCTTCTAGCCTTACACAATGGCCAACGCAGGATATGGGAGAATTAACTCGAATTGTAAGTACATCGCAAACGATTTCTTGAATACTTTTCATTCAATGTTCATTGTTAGCTGATTATCATGTAACGTCTGTGTTGACATTATTACTAACAGATTCAATGAACATGTTGGTTACTTGGAATTTCCATTGTGTAGTGTAAGTATGTGTTGATGAGATTGACATATGAAATAACGATTAAATTACTCTATCATTATTTGGAAAATATTAGATAAGAATTAACATCAATCTTTAGGTTATTATAACCGTATGCCAACTTTAAAGAACAAAAAGAAAGCACGTGTGTTCTAGTCATAACTGCAAACTAAACTACTTATGCATTGGAATTCAAGTCGATTTGTATTCACGTTTCTACTAACTTGCGAAGCTTATTGACGTTACATCCAGTGTTTGAAATAAGCATCAACACCGACAGTTCTTCACAAGGGCCGACACTTTTAGATTTCTGAAGGTCCTTACAGTCTCGAAGTTTTTGAAAAATGATAACATTCCTCATTGTCCTTTTTCTAACGTATCTCTAAGTAAGAGATATTTCCTTGCCGAACCTTCATTACCATAACACTTAACTGACAACAGCGTTGATGCACAGTGATACTTGGAATACGTCAACCGATTATTAATGTCCACAGTTTGAGAGTTTCAGTTTGTCCTATGTGTGGATCTTTATTGACAAACAGTGTTTGGATTCTTTATTCAAACACTGGCTACATCATAACATTAAAGTATTTTTGGACATTGCTATATCTAATTTATCAAGAAGTTTTGGAAATGTTATGTCATTTTAAATCCCAATATCGCATCTAAAAATTCAAATCTGTATTTTCAAAGCATTTCGTAATTTTATTTATCAATCTATCATTTTTTTAAAAGACGTTTCTTTTTCATGTATTGTTCATCTCATACTTTAGCATTACTATATGTTAAATCGGTGGCTTAGACTATAATTTACTTAGCCCATATATTTTGAGTTGTCCCCTTCAAAGCACACCAGTGATATATACTATGGAGAACATTCTTGAATAATGTCAGAAAACGTACAAGTGTTTGTAAAACTTGAACCAATTACCATATCTTGGATGCCTTTGTCATGGCTGAATTGCTTTGATTATTTATAGTCTCTCAGGGCTATCCGCTAACAAAAACACCTTAATCAAATCAATTTGGAAAATAAATTAATCTTTTCCAGATGCAATGGGTTTTAAAACGTGTCCACTTAGAACTAGACTATCAAAGCGTCTCCTAGCAATAGTTCTTAAAGCATGAAACGTTTTGGTACACTACAAAATTTGTTTGTCATAATCTAGTTTTCGAGGCACGAATGGTTAAACTGTAGAAAATAGAGGCAAATCATTTACCTTCATGTTTAGCGTTAAATCTTTTTAGTATTGGGTGTCATAACCACTTGACTGCTGTACTTTCTCGAAAAGAACCCCAACAGAATGCATGTGTAAAGGAATACATGAACGTTCTTTACAATTCAGAACTATGGAAATAAATAAATTGAATTGGTTATACTACACAATACGTCAATTCTTGGATTATACTTTTCTTAGTGATGGAGAACATACGTTTCATGATTTCTTTTATATACTCTATTAACATGCAGTCTCAAATCAAACTTCGTTGACGCTTTTCGAAATTCATAACTGCAGAATATTGTTTAACAAGTGTGATGGTCCTTTGAGGCGAGGATGTTTGGTCTCTTGCGAGAAATTGAAATACAAATGATATTGAAGAAACCATACTCGATTCAGATATGTTATTGCAATACAGCGAACGTCACCCTTTAAAAAAGCTTATAAAGTTATGGAGTTACACACGGACGTCTATTCTTGTAATTTCGATGTAGAGTTGTGTTAAATAGAATTTTTATAATCTACCTTGCCTTGTGTTTTAGATATTTCATAGCTTAAGCTTGGTTAAAGAAAACGTCAAACTTCCCAAGTTGTAAGTGTTTAAAATAAAATCTAGGTTTGCTGTTTAGAAAGTCACACGGACAAGACGAAGTTTAGCTTGACTTAAAAAGGACGACGTTGTAGAAACGAGTTTGCTAGAATAGAAGTGATAAAGTCTAAATTGGCACAACGTTATTTTAACAATTTCTTTTAGATTTAATAAAGAGCAGTACGTCATTAAAAGTCTACATCGCCATTCTTACCACCCTAAAAACTATCAAGTAAGTGAACAAAATCTTCCATAGTTGAACAAGAATGTCTTTCTTTCAATTTTGGCGTTATACTAGACCTAAAGTGAATTTTTAATGGAGCCTTCTTGAGTCTAGAACATGTTGGCAAGTCTAGTTGTCTCAGCTGAAATCAAGTAGTGTTCCCTTTTTTTATCCTATATTTATATCAAATATTGAAAATTGAAATTTTAAACAAAAAGCTTTTTCCATTAACTATTATTCAAATGATTGTACTCTTGCCCATGAGGCCTTCACACTGAATAACTTCTTTGTTAGTCTACAGATATACTTTAAAGAAGTGAACAAAGTCTATCTCGGTTGTTTGAGGCTGATATGCTTGCTATGTTAAGGGATCGTGTTGTGTGCTCGAACAATCGTCAACAGAAGTTTGAATATACTAGACAACATCGTTCGTGCTCCCACAGCAAATAAACTTTAATGCAAAACGCTCGAAGGAGCTTGTCAAAATAAAAACATGCTGCGCCCAATGCCTTCCTCAAAGATATGGAATTGATCCTTTCAATATGTGCCACAGCCAAAGGGCAAATGTGAACTTGATTCCAGTTGATTTTTTTTATTTGAAAAAATTATTTATTTTTACAAAGACCCTCCTACTTATTGTTCATTGTATTAATTGAGGTTAATGGAAAATGACTTTTTTAAATTTTAACAAAATAAACGGGAGTTTGAGTTCAGAAATGTTCACACCTTTTAGAATATATGATGTTTTCATAAGATAGCCCTACGCATAAGTCGTGTGATCATAAACCTTTAATCAATTTACATGATCCAAAAATACTTTTAGTAAAAGAATACAAACTAATGGTCATAGTTTTTTAACTCAAATTTTCACTTCCACACAAACTTTATCATGTACAGACTTTAAAAGACTACCCGACTCAATTGATCTGAAATTGTAAATCCGTCATATTGAATAAAATTTTTTTACAGTTGTAAGAACATCAGGAATTAATTGATCATCAATATTGTGGAAATCCCTTCGTTTTATGGATGAAGGAGTGAGCATATACTTCGAAATTTTTTGATTTCCACACTAAAGAAGTCGGTATCCAGAAATATACCACTTAATGTCCCTTTGGATTTTTGTATAACAAATCTTATTTTGGAAACTAGCCCAAGCCCGTGGAAAAAGCAGAGATGCATATTGAATAAACAGCTTGTCTTCGGTTTCACCACAGGATTCTAAACCGTTGGCCAACCCAATGCAGATAACCACAATTCAACGTTGGCACTTCTTAATGCAAGAAATATACACTCATTACACAACTCTGAGATATCAAATCTTGTTGACATATTTACGTTTCATGATCTAAAACATAGATTCAAGTTATTAAGATTAATACATTTTTTCTTGAGTAAGCTTATAAACATTCATTGATATTTTTAAAATTACATAACAAGATATCAGTCGTAAAATAGCCATAACACACACGATAGGAAAACAAGTTATCTAAGGAGACATATAAATATTTCTATATAATATCTTTAATTCAAATTAAGCGTAAACTTGGGGTATCAGTCCAAAGCCCTCCATGTGTGTGCAATCTCTAATCTCATAACGAACTTATCTCCTTCGAAGTTCATATCTCCTTTATCTCCGCTGTCGTGAGTTTAAACCCCCTCTGTCGACCTATCCGGAGTTTATATCACGACATTGAGAAAGGCGATCACAGATCTCCCTGTATGTTTATTCGGCTTATCAGACAACTTTCAGCTACCCTTTGCTTTCAGTCTTATCTGTTGTTACAATTGCATTTTTTGCGAATATCCTCCGAAAACACATGTGTCTCCCGACGGGAGAAACTTGTTTATCAGACGTTTAAGGATTGATAAGAGAAAAATCGACTTAAATCTTCGCTGTCAGCATCGGCTGGTGCCATGGCAAATGACAAGCGCATGATTTAGGAGAGCGTACGGCAAAATGTTCCCCCTTTGGGGGATAAAGTTCCAAGAAGGGGGGACGGCGTCTTGAGAACCCCCTCATGCTGTTTTAGGGCCTCAAAACTTTGACAGTTTCTAATAGATGTTCTTGAAAGCAATTTGGGTTTATCGGCTTGGTCCGAAAATCGTTTGAGTCGGCAAATTTTCAATTTAAAGTTACCAAAAGTGGCAATTTGCCGAACCAGATTCTTGGGATATTGGTAGAGAAGGGATTGAGTTGGTGACAGAATATATTTCCCCGGATCAGCTAAGAATGAATGCCTTTTCGATCCAAATTTCAATTTCTGTTTTATTAAAGGGTGTTATTGACGAATTCACAGCATTCTTGGCTTATAATAACCCTGGAATCGTAAATATATCGTTTACTACTATTAGTCTATAAGGCTGATACTCCGCTTTTTCAAAACTATTTAATTGATTTTCAATCTTTCATTTATTCAATGATTGACATTTAAACATCCATTTTATCTTGTACGCGAAATGTGCTTCTGTTAAATAGGATCCAAAACTTCAGCTCTATTTCTATGGTGAACTGAAAACAACAATTTTCTTTAAAAAAACGTCTGTGGTTCCTATCAAGAAAATAATTAAACGAGAGAACGAGACCTTGTAATTTCTTTGTCTCTAAAGGCAGAACAACGGCGCAATATATAGGCAGATTCCTTATCACGATACATTATGGGAACGTTGATGTTGGTGACAAAATCTTAATCGTTTCTTGAAATTTGGTTTTGGGTACTTGAAATGGTAGTTATCGACAAAAACTCTTTGATATGAAGCCATCCATTATATTGTGCACAAGACTCTTTTCGTCTTTTTATCTTGTTGCGTTTTATGGTAGGTATATTGCGGCCTTTGAAGAACTTTTCCAACCAAAGTAACTTCAGGATTTTAAGACTCGATATAGTAAACTATTTCACAGATGTTGTGAATATAGTTCGCCCACCTGCTTTGGTATTGGTATATGTTAAACTAACCAACATTGATGTAAAAAAAGTAAAAACGAATTTTGAATTTGATTTCAAATAATATCATACATTTAGTGAGGCAAAACGGATGATTTTACACATCTATTTGAAGAATTGTATTTGTCTTTTGTGAAGGTAAATATGTCTTCATGTTGGATAGAAAGCATTTCATCAGCCAATGATATCTTATGAAAATAAGCGGAAGTGAAGGGGTTAATATTTATTTATTCCATTGTTATTGTCACTAGTGACTGACAACACGGTTTATTTTCATTGATAGATCTCGATATTTCCCCACCAATCATATAATACTTATTGACAGTATTCTGACCTAAAGTATAGTGACTGATTATTCTCATAATATTTCCAGATATTTATATATTTTATCTATTTTCCCAATTCTCTAAAATGTATTGTTTTATCACTTTTATTTAGTTTTTTTACTGACTATTTATCAGGTAGTTAATAACACCATTTTCATTTATTAAAGCTTTTCTTGCTCACGAAAGACGGAGGCTTACCATTTCTTTACACATCTTGTGTTTCCCAAAGTATGTGAATGCCTTTGCTCAAGGATCAAGGTTCAAAACCAAAGCTGGTAAAAACAATCTGGTCTGGCTTTTCATATTTGCTGTGGAGACCATTTCAAGAGAGAAATTCTCGACAGGATCCATGGGTGGCCAACTGAAGTATTTTACTTTCAAAGAACCAGAGATTTGTTGAAGGTTTTTAAAACTTAAGCTGGAATCCCCGATGTTTAATCTGAACTCGCGTCGGCTGCATGTAGCGATTCCCAGAAAAAAAGAACCTTAAATAAACAGGGTCTTTAGATTGTTAGTGTCAATGTGTTGTTTTAGAAAGTCAACACACACTTGTCGGGTTTGACCTCATGTTTTTCCTATTTTTGACATTCTGCATTTTTGGCACGGCATGCAATACCCGAGAAGCACGTGCATCATGTGTATCAACTTTCCCCTGGCCTTCGTTCTGAGGTCACGCCATGTTTCCCGCCCTACGACCAAAACAAGATCACGCGAGATGTTTACCGTTAACTTGCCCTTTTTGACCCTTGACAATACATATTGGTATGATTGCACGCGCCAGATGTGGCAGATGGCATACAAACTCCTAATCCCACATGCTCATAAGCGAACCGTATCATCGTAGCACAGAGTTCAAATAGCACGGATCGTTCCGCGTCAAACTCAATGTTTACACTTAGTGCGATTAAACGATAACCTTTGACAAGTGCGAACCAACGAGATATCAATAATATTATGAGGGAGTGTCATATTAATAATGATATGGCTTCTTTAGCGTATTTCCCATCTTTGCACGTGCGAGAGGGTTCAAAAACAGGTTCTCCACCCTACATCATAAGTGCGCATGTGCAGCCGGATGTTTAACAGATGTGCGCATCAACACGTGCACAATTAGGTCAATGTTATGGTCATGCTTTTGGCTGATTGAACATATGTGAATATCGTATGTAGAACATCACAACTGATGTAAAAACGCCATCCTATGCATTTATGAAGATTTATGCTGACAAGTATAGGGCCATGTCATTCCAATTGGATGCGTTTTATCTCGTTGCTTTACTTTCGTTTTTCATGATTAAATGAATCGTTTGATTAATAGCGAAGAATTTGCCATTAGTATCATCTTGACGATAGAGTTAGTGAAAGCATATACTTACATTCCTCCATTTGTTCATTATTGTATATGCATTTCTTTTATCGAAGTCTTTGCTCATCCAAATATCACTAAATATGATTATGGTGCAATATACAAAGTACATAAATGACCATTTCAAATAAAAGCTTGTACAAACAGATGGCCTATGTTGCAAAACGATATTGTTTGTTAATTCAAAATATGTCAAATAAAAACATGTAATATACTTAGGAACCACCCCTCTCGTAGGAACATTTTACAGTCTTAACAACTAAAACAACTCCATTAAGGTCCGCTTTGAAGTCAGTATTTTTTTAAATCTCGTATTTTCAAGTTGGTTTAAGAGGGACGCAATTGTTCTTAAAAACTAGAGACAACTGATCTGTTTCCGAACGCTGGGAAATGGCACGACTGGGTTACACGATCTCCCGGAATCCAATGTGCTTTGTTTTCTTTCCTGTTTAAAACTAACTTTGACAAAAAAGTTGAATTTCAAAAGTCGGTGGGCGTTGTCGAAAGAAAGAGAATTCGTTTATAAGGATAACATTTAAAACTTTGCAGATTGCCTTTGATATCAATACTTACAGCTGTTGCTCATCTTAATACTCAGCGTATATTCAACCTTTATCAGTAGGGGTCTGTTTGCGTACCGCTAAACAGGAAAATCGAGCTTTTATCAAAACTTAATTTTTTATCTTAATGTCATTCAAGTTGCACTTACATGTTTGATTTTATTCAAGTTGCACTTACATTTAAGTGTGCAAGGAAAATTGTACTTAAGTAAAAAAGAGAAGAGGTCCCAGTTTCGTTTGAAGTTGAAGTCTAACGTTAAATAAATGCTATATATTTTACGTGTTTGTGCAAGAACTAAGAGAAAACTGTGTATACATCAACTTGATTTTATTGCAGTGGTGAGGAAAATCAGTGTCATCATTTGAATTACTATTTTAATAAGCTGGCGAGTTTCCATTTCATACTAACATGGAGAAAGAATTCTAAAGTATAACAGTCATGGGTGGCATTCAATGCAAAATATAATGTTTATAATCGTGGTCAAATTGTTAAAATATCATAAACAAACTTTGTCTGAAATAAACCAAAATTAGTACAGAAAAAGTTCGCACATTTGTTAGAAAGACTTCGTATTCTTTACTACGACCGACCTCATCGAAAAGCGACCAGATTTTAAAGAGAGCATTTAGATACCACATCGCATATCCTAAAGAATAAAACGAATGTTAAGCTCTAGTCTAACGCCTGGACTGTAGTTTATGATACCATAGTTTATGTAGTTTATTTACCACAAGATAGCCTCTTGATAAGCAAGTCTAGATCAGTAGTTGTCATAGGCTCCTAACATAATCGTTTAATTAATTATTTTCCAGAGACTGAATATTAGTCTAGTTAAGCTCTGAAGATGTGAAATATAGGCTAAACAATTTCATTTTCAGCTTCAAGTGAGAAGGATGTTGCCTCACACAATCTCAACCCGGGCTGTGGGCAGAGGTTCCGGTCCGAGTTCCAGAAACGTCACTTCCTGCTTAACCACGACACGCCGGGTCTCTTTGCAAGAGCTCAGGTTTGTCAGCAAAATTTCTAAAATAAGACACAAGCAAGTCTTTTAGCATAGGTTGATTTAATCTAACATTTATACTCTGAAATGAACTGGTAAAAAAATCTTTTAATTTGAAAAAAAAAAAAAAAAAATTAAATGCAATGAAAAGGAGCTTTTTGCATTTTCATAACTACAATTAAGCTCTCAAGTCTTCTTATATAGACTTGCTTCAGCTTTTATCTAATTTGATGGTCTTGCTGACTGACTTAAATTGATTAAGAAAATGAGGAAATCTCAATCTTCTTGTCATTTGATTTAAATTTGATTGAAGGTTTATGTTTATGACAAACATTTTAGAGACCAAATGTAAGTTTAGTATAATAACCGAGCTGAAACTTGACCTTCATCTAAATATGAAATATTTTTGATATTGTCTTGATTAAATCTTCTTAAATTTCGGTGTCGTGTATACTTTCTTAAGTAATCACTATTTAAATGAGCTCATGATTCTATTTCGCTTATTAAGCTTAAACACGCGAAGGTTTGTTGAGCAATTTATGTCTTATTTTCATGAGACTGCACAGCTTTTATATCTAGTAGGTAAGCTACAGGTACAAATGAAATTTGTCATGTCTCTGGTATAGTTATTTTTAAAGAATTTACACACATTCTTTTAACAACAACCTTGCTTTATCCGAGGCATTTCTTTTCTCTCAACACTATTAGATAACTCGTATTATATATGAGATGTGTTAATGATATATATTTCAAATTAGACTCTGAAAGTTGTTCTTGTTTTCTCAAAAAAGCATTGTTTCAGGATTAAGTGAATTACTTTATATCTAATTGTGGTTCTTCTTAATTTTAGAAGTCGAGTCTCAAGGAAAACTAAATCATTTTTTTAAAAATCCCAAAAATTATTCATAGAAAAGTTTCATTGTCATCTGTCATTTGTTGAATGAGAACAAATTGCATATATTCTCTGCACGCATCAAACTTTGTTATTTCCATGTCAGAAAATGCAAAAATGACTCACGTTCACATGGAACCAATTTGCACACATGCAGAAGAAAGGAAGTAACAATGCCCAAAACCTTTCTCTAAATGTCAAATTCTGTTTTTAATTCACATGTATCGTTATATGAAAACACACATCAGCCAAAGAACAAGTTTCAGATTGAGAAAACATTTACCTTTGTAAGACAACAAATCAGCGAATGACCCCAACCAAGTATCTTCTAATAGCAAAGCATGTGCAACTCACATCAAGATCTTAATCTTTACAGCACCTTTCTGAAAGCATTGTTATCCGGCGTTAGAAATTCTTGTAACAATAATTTGAAATATTTTACTTCGTGTTTAGCATTGTGTTCTTGAGAAAATATTTCGATGCCGTGATCAACACATGTATTTGTAAAGGAAAAGTTTCATTTGTTTTATTTGTTTCCTCTAAGATGTTTGATAAGAAAGCACTTAAAAGACTCCCCTTTGCAGCTCACGTTCTTTGAACTCTTATGCACTGGCATACCTAGTTGTTCATGAAACAGTCGCTTAGAAAAAATAATTCAAGTTAAGTGGTATTTCTAAAGACATAACCTTAAGACTGATGTTACCTTAAAACCATTGTCATTCACATTTGGCTCGATATATTAAACGAGAGTACCTTGCTGAATTCAAAGCGAATGAAAGTAAAGAAAATGAAAAAAGTAAAACTTATTTCACAGTAGATATGAAATATGCCATTGACTAGATGGTAACGTTTATGAATTATGTAATCTTCTGTAAGCATATCATATCATAATAAAATCCAACATTAATTTGAACATATATTTAAGTATTTGATTTAGTTGCTTCAAATGATGAACTGAACAGTTGATGTATGTACAAAGTACAAAGTAGCCGTCCTTCATTCCTTTACTATACACATAATTAATAGCAACAATAATTTATTGAATTAACTAAGTTTACACATTGTTTAAAACACATAAGTGAATAACAACCAGCGACACATTTTATGAAATCCAAAGTCTTTCCTGAAAGGTTTAAAACATTGAATCCAATAACAACTATCAACACCATTCATGAAATCCAAAGTCTTTCCTGAAAGGTTTAAAACATTGAATCCAATAACAACTATCAACACCATTCATGAAATCCAAAGTCTTTCCTGAAAGGTTTAAAACATTAAATCCACTAACAACATGCTGCACCATTTGTGAAATCCAAAGTCTTTCCTGAAAGGTTTAAAACATTAAATCCACTAACAACATGCTGCACCATTTGTGAAATCCAAAGTCTTTCCTGAAAGGTTTAAAACATTAAATCCACTAACAACATGCTGCACCATTTGTGAAATCCAAAGTCTCTCCTGAAAGGTTTAGAACATTAAATCCACTAACAACATGCTGCACCATTTGTGAAATCCAAAGTCTTTCCTGAAAGGTTTAAAACATTAAATCCAATAACAACATGCTGCACCATTTATGAAATCCAAAGTCTTTCCTGAAAGGTTTAGAACATTAAATCCACTAACAACATGCTGCACCATTTGTGAAATCCAAAGTCGCTCCTGAAAGGTTTAGAACATTAAATCCAATAACAACATGCTGCACCATTTGTGAAATCCAAAGTCTTTCCTGAAAGGTTTAAAACATTAAATCCACTAACAACATGCTGCACCATTTGTGAAATCCAAAGTCTTTCCTGAAAGGTTTAAAACATTAAATCCAATAACAACATGCTGCACCATTTATGAAATCCAAAGTCTCTCCTGAAAGGTTTAGAACATTAAATCCACTAACAACATGCTGCACCATTTATGAAATCCAAAGTCGCTCCTGAAAGGTTTAGAACATTAAATCCAATAACAACATGCTGCACCATTTATGAAATCCAAAGTCGCTCCTGAAAGGTTTAAAATTTTGAACCCAATAACAACCAGCAACACCATAAATGACATTCAAAGTCTCTCATGAAAGGTTTAAAATATTGAACCCACTAACAACCAGCAACATCATAAATGAAATTCCAAGTCTCTCATGAAAGGTTTAAAATATTGAACCCACTAACAACCAGCAACATCATAAATGAAATTCAAAGTCTCTCATGAAAGATCTTAAACAGTGAATCCAGTAACAACCAATTATCGACCATGTATGATATCCAAAGTCGCTCCTGAAAGTTTTAATATCTGCTAAGTAACTGATCAAACTTTGAAACATTACACCGATGTCAGTCAAGCACACTATGTTTAAGGTTAATTTGATAGTTAAACATCCATAACCAAGACCGTTAACAGTACATGACAGTTACATTAACGCCTAACTAACGAGCGGTAACTCTAACCGGCGGTTCCTCTTACCAACGTGTGTTATTCAAGCCTGACACTTTAAATGAAAATTCCTCGATTCGTTAAACCAGGGCTTAGTCTTACACGTGATATATCCCCGTAATTAACAGTTAGTACCGAGATTCTTATCACTTGATGATGGTCGACTCGTACTTGGTACAGTGTAACAGGCCTTCAGAGCAACTTCAATTAAGCCATGGACATATACGCACACTATGTACAAATCGTCATTGTCCATTTTGGTTTTTATGACTTTACAAAATTCTGACAAAAAATTTGGAGACAAAAATCCGAGACACGTATAGTAATTTTGATTATCATAACACGACGATAAGAATGAAAATAGCACTTAAAGATTTGGATCTAAAACGAAAATTATTCGTAGTGACAGCCAATCTAATTAAAATCGGATCATAATTTTCTTCACTACGTTACGCAATTGAGTGACACCTATCTATTACTACAAACGTCTTAAAAGTCTTGTCTAAAGCAACAGTTTTCTTCACAGGTATTTAAGAAACGAAAATACCAGAGGAAATTGCTTATTTTCACTGTCAATTGAACTAAACAATATTGTAACATTTAGTAATCAACATTGAGTTCAAATTGCATTCAAATAGCCTAGGAATGCTTATCACGGGATATTCCGTCACTTTTTGACCTCTGACCTCTGAGTCCAGAGAACATCCACGTTGCGAATCAGTAGAAACCAATTGATAAGAACTAATTCAATAAGCCGGACTCAAGACACTTGAACCTTGAAATGCAATTAAAGAGGTCAGAAGTTCGAGTTGTAATGGTTTCTAGTTGAAAGCTGATGTAATTGAGAGGAAAATGATTGACGTCTTGAATCTCTCACCTGTCTGCTTTCACTTTTAACATTATACATGATACTAGTTACTACAAGAAACTATTCGTCTTACGAGATTCGTATCAACTCCTGTATTATATCTTCTAGAAAGCCCCAATCAAAACCATCATGGCGTTCTGCGGGATTCGTTTTAACTCCTGTATTATATCTTCTAGAATGCCCCAATCATACCATCATGACGTTATCTAAAAGTTCAATGCAAGCTATGATTTTCAAATTTAATTCTTTTCTATTTAAATCATTGCAAATGAGGTATGATTAAGTAAAGGATACAAAATGTAAACATAGCTTGATTTGATTTGAAATTGGAAGATTTCAACACTTTGGTCATCTTCTTGCCTGTTTTGATACCATCATTCGCATACAATAGCCATATATAATATTCACTGCGTAAGAATAAAATGCTGTTATCATATTGAAGGTGTTACACATTCCCTTTGGTCGGTAAGGAAACACTTCATAAGTAAAAGTAAACATGTTTTCCAGCCTTACTTTTGCAACAGTAAAAATAGTGTAAAAACATGTTTCATGGTCCCATGTAATTTTACTTAACGGGTTAAGATTGTATTTATTAAGAATAAATTCTTCGATTGAATGTTTTATAATCATCGCTATACTTCCAGTGTGGTTCTTCGCCTTTCTACATTGTATGGAGAGTCTTGTGGGCCATCTACCACATCGGCGCCATTGTTACATCCGGGTACCTGCAGAAGTTCTTCGCAACTCGAGAGGAGAACCAGATAAAGTGGTTCATCTTCCTGACCAACTGGTGCTACTTCGCCCTCACCTCCTGCGCCATCTTGGATCTCATTATCTCCCTCCACTTCTACATCAACCGGAAGGACGTGCTCAAGGGTAAGCCTTTCCAAATCCTTGCAAACATAAGCCTTTGTTAACCCCATTAGAAGAGGAAGGGAGATTTAGGTTTTAGCTATGCGTTTCCAAATCCTTGCAAACATAAGTAATTGTTAACCCAACCACGAAGTCGAAGGGGCATTTGGCTTTACGTTATGCGTTACCAAATCTTTGCAAACATAAGCCTTTGTTAACCCCACCACTAAGTGGAAGGGGGATTTATGTTTTAGCTATGCGTTTCCAAATACTTGCTAACATAAGCTATTGTTAACGTAACCACGAATTTGAAGGGGAATTTAGGTTTTGGCTATGCGTTTCCTAATCCTTGCAAACATACGACTTTGTTAACCTACCACGAAATGGAAGGGGAATTAAGGTTTTAGCTATACGTTTCCTAATCCTTGAAAACACAAGCTTTTGTTAACCTCACCACGAAGTGGAATGGGGTTTTAGGTTTTAGCTATGCGTGTCCACATCCTTAAAAACATAAGCTATTGTTAACCCTACCACGAAGATGAGGGGGAATTTAGGTTTTAGCTATGCGTTTCAAAATCTTTGCAAACGTTAAGCTATTGTTAACCCTACCACGAAGTGGAAGGGGAATTTAGGTTTAAGTAATTCGTTTCAAAACTTTTGCAAACGTTAATCACGTCATCACTGAATGAAGGGAGATAAAGGTTTGAGCTCCGCCCATCCGGCCCTCCGTCCGAGTGTTGCATGCGTGCGTCCGAGTTAAGTGGACAACCTTTTTTAGAAAATGTTCAAGCTGGAAAACCAAATTTGGTATGTGCCACCAGGGTATCAATTTCTTGATGGAGTTCGAATATCATAAGTGCATACTGATTTTTAAGGAGTTGCCCTTTTTCTGGTTCTTGACAACGATCAGTGTATTTAAAAAGAGCCATACTTTCTCAAAAGCTGTTTACGGTAACACAATATTGTGATTTTTCAGGCTGCCAATGCCTTGATGTTCTTCCCACAGTTATCATTTCGAGAGTTAATGATAGTTAGTTTGTTCTATCTGTAACCAATAAAGCGGCGCGGGGATTGTTGATGACCATGTCTTTTTGTTTAATTTGTTAAAACCGAACACTTTGCACTGAAGTAGTAACATTTAGAACAGTGATTTTCCAATACTATTCCTTCAGAAAATGATAAGATATGTGCGCTTTAAAAATGCATTGTATGAAATGACTTCAAAACAAATTGACTAACATCATTACCAATAACCATTCTCAACCATATTGTTGACCAGGTGCTGAGGGCAGGTTACCATGGTATTGCAAGGTATTCTGGGTAATGACCAACATCAGCAACGCAGTGGGAGTTGAGATCAGTCTGATATACTGGCTTCTACTTCACGACTGTAAGTATCATGTGAACATCTGATTATATATATTAAGTATTTTCAATAATGTTGATCCATTGATTAAACGATATGATATGGTATATTTTAAACTGTTTTATTAGCTTTCTATTGGTAGTAATGTAAAAGATTTTTATGGAACACTTTGAAGGGCGATTTTAGGTATATTTCCTTTTTTTAAATAGATATACAGGAATATTCATAATGAAGAAATCGTATATATTTGGAAAGTGCCTACAATTATCCATAATGCTCAGCTTAGTTCTGATAGCGTATTTTCTGACAACAATGTACAGTACTTCTGCAAAGCCATTATTTTGTTTACACAACCTCAAAAGAGGGGCATTTGTCATCCATTGAACAATTTAAAACATGGACATATATTTCACTACAAGTGTTCTTTTTCACTTGCATATTCAGCAAAATAGTGTGCCATAAGGAACTTGCCAAATGTCAAAGGCTTTGTTTACACTAATTACATCTGATCCAGAACAAACATTCAAATGTAGAGTTATCATCTACCTTGCTACAAACAATAGCATTTGTGTAATCCCGTTGCTCTGTGTAATTAATGTTTCTCTGGTTTCACCATCTCTGGATTCCTATCTTGACACTAACTAAATATATGTTCCAATGGCGCCGTAAAACGTCAAAAATGATCTTTTAAAAACTTTATTTGTATTGCTGAAAAGACTGAATATTGCAATAAATAAGCTCATGCGCTGGAAGGAAGGTTATGAACATAACAAAACAATCAGTATCATTCTTGAATGTATTACATTACCAATGTTAACATTTAGCCAAGTTGCTTAATAACATGCAGGTTTCTAAAAGACGTCGTTACTTTGACATTTAAAAAGTAAACCTTAAATTGTAGTACTTTTACCTATAATAATCAATCACGTTTCTTACTGTTGGCATTCGTTCAGTTCTTTTTAGTTTTTTTTATAACAATGCACAAATTCAGTTATGGTTATTGTAGTTTTAGTTATTGGTATTTTCTGAGGTGTCAAAAACAATTGTACCACTATCGTATTCATATTTCAATATGTTAACATTAGTAATGTCTTGTCCATTGTACAAAAAGCAGTTATCTCAATTAAATGCTCAGGAAACCTTGTTCCACTTCGTCCTTGCACTCCTGATATTTATCAGTGTTTGAGATTTACCCACGTATCTGTATATTAATACTAGCTTTTATTCATTTTAAATAAGGTTCATTTGTCATTTCTCACCATTTATAGTATCAAAAGTATCAAACCATAATTCAAACTGCCTTACGAGTATGTCAAAACTAACACATTTGTTGAATTCATATTTGGACATGAACAAACTCAATCAAATTCATAGAATATGTTTTAACTTTTAAGAATTTGATAATCGAAAGCCACTCAGATCTTAGATAGTGGCTAGCACAAAGCATAAACGTTAGCTCAAGAATATCTTAGCACTAAGAGACCTTCAAAACTCTAAGTCGGGATGTTTATGTTTATGTTTATGTTTATGTATTACCATTTACAGTTTCTCAAGGTCTGACGGGCCATCTTATCCTACCCTTCCTGACCCACGGCATGAACGTCATCTACATACTCCTGAACCTTCTTGTGACGGCGGTGCCAGTTCGTCTTCTACACTTCTACCAGCCTGCTCTCTTCGGCATCATCTACGTCATCTTCAGCGTCGTGTACACCATGTGTGGAGGCAGCAACGACGTCGACGAGCCCTACATCTACTCCATACTGGATTGGAACAACACGCCTCTTTTGACTGCTGGTATTGCGGCAGGGGCGTCGCTTGGGGCCATCGTTATTCATATTGTAATATACGTCATTCACGCTGTCCGAGTCTCTATGTTCCAGTGCTGTCAGAACACTAACGATGATGATGTAATGATTTGATTTATTAATTTCAGTCTATTTGAAGAGTTTTGTCTATTACCTTTTTGATTCATGATAATTTTGTTGGGTATTTTTGGTTTAAAGAGTATAAGTTTTTGGGTTAGGGTTAGGGTTACCATAAGTTCCTCTCTTATCATAACATAAAACGATCGCAAAAGTACTATTATAATAAGTAAGAAGAATATTTAGAAGCAAAATTTAAAATCAAATTGTCTTTAAGCAATGACTTTTTAGAAATTTGGTCAATATAAATAATAATTTTCTTTGGTCCTGTTTAAACCCTATTCATGAAGACAAGTAACCATTTCAAATAGACTTGATAATGTTTCAAATGTTGTTAATTTATTTGTGTATGATATTGTTAACATATGTATATTTTGTATAGATTTTCCATTTGTTGTTGATTATCATGGGCATTAGGATGTTGAAATAACAACATTCCTTGTAGGAAACAAATATTTCATTTGTGAACGACGAATCTAATTGAAAATGATTTTCGATTTGTTCTGAAATACCATCATCATAAGTAAAATATTTTGTCAGTCAAAATTATCGTTTTTCCTGATGTGAGTTAGTGAAGTGAGATATTGTCATGAAGGCTTATCTTTAAATCGTCACTTATTCAAACGAGAGACGTTACGTATCGACCATTCTCTACCCACAGAGGCAGATCAAGTCAGGAAATGTTGATACAGCCTCTGTTCTGATTAGCCGAGTTT
This sequence comes from Steromphala cineraria, assembly GCA_916613615.1. Classification (NCBI taxonomy): domain Eukaryota; kingdom Metazoa; phylum Mollusca; class Gastropoda; order Trochida; family Trochidae; genus Steromphala; species Steromphala cineraria. The sequence continues at coordinate 40,877,009 of OU744726.1, forward strand.
ATGGTCCAGAATGGGAGATGCCTGATTGGATGCAATCAAATGTAGGGGCTGTTCTAAAATAATCCTTTTGGCTACTGAATCGTGGGAAAGGTTTTGTGAAATGAACCACCTTTCCATGCGAGAAGCTTTGTCATTTGCTACAGAAATTCAAATGAATTGTGGTGCCATTTCTTCCGCCAGGGGAAACTACCGGAACCCAAGAATTTGGTCTTATTAGAACATAGGTAGTATCAACATTTTTTTACTTGATCTGCCTCTGGAGGGAGAGAATGCGTGTCGGCGTCAATGCTGTATATATAAGGCTTTGTCTGGAAAATACTATCTGCATATCATTTTGAGAGCGTACATTCGAATTATAAACATGGCCATTATAACATTCCTTGAATATTACATTAAAATCTTATATCAATAAATGTTTTTCATCCGTCTCAATTTAATGTATGATATTGTCAAGCCAATTTCATATGGATTTCACAAAATCAGTAGCATTTCATGACTGTGAATCTCGAAATTTTGATTTCCTGGAATACATTATTTGAGAACGAGAGAACTTTTATTTCATCGCATGTTACATGTATGCTTTAAACATGAATTGTTGAAGCGTCTGTAAAATAATTTCATCGGGACCAATTGTAGTTGTTGACAAAAAGTGATACGTCAAATTGTTTGTAATTTACATTGTACATAATAAACTATTGTTGCACGTTACCTTTTGTCATTTCCTTTTACCATGATAGATGACATCAAAAATTGTATATAGCCAATAAGGAGATTTCCTAAGTAGTTCATTTGACTCACTTGTAAGTAATAGATATACCCACACGTCCAAAGGCATATCGCTCAAAACACCTCCTGTTTTTATCGTGGGTCTCCGCAGCGTAACGTAGCGGAGCCGATGCAGGTATTGAGCGATGCACCGAGGGAAGTGTGGGTATATCTGACCAAGGGCAAGTTTAGCGTTTGCGCACTGATATGAAAGTGACCAGTTTTCCCTATGTGCGAACTAGTTCCGAGTTCGGAAGTAAGGGTCAAACACATCCAAGAAACTGACCTGAAGTAAAATCCATTCTACAGGCTGTTAGTAAGGCCTTTATTGCTTGGTGCCCCAAAGGGCACCAAGTATTATGATTTGATTCTCCTAAAACTTTTCTGAATTCTCTCTATATTACTCTTGATATTTTCAAAGGGAAGCCGCGCGAATCACATGTGTTGTATCCAAATCAAAAGACCAATGAACAGAGCTGTAACAAAAAATGCATTACGTCACCATGTGGGTAATACAAAATATTTGGCACATTAAACTGTGGAATATGATTTCGCTTTAAATGTCATGTTAAAAGAGAAACAATATTTTCTATTAAAGACGCTGATAAATGTTAGAGGACTCAATCAAAAACATCTTCATTTGATGAAGAGTCTGCATTTGTTTCAGATAAGAGCATTATTTCGCATTCAATAATCGCAGAATCCACTTTTTTATAACCCACGCAATTTAATTACACGCTGGGCTCGCCTGGCGATTTAAAAGTAATGTTTGTGTAAGAACGATGGTGACATCGAAAAAAGACTTATGTTTACTAATAGGTAGATGACTTACGACCACGTGACAAGTCATACTTAACGATGTCACTAAATGTTTACGTTGAAAACATGTATTTATTATCAGAGCTACTGAAATTGACTCGTGCTATATTTAGAATATGACCTACATCGCTGGTTCCATACGGTTAAGGGGATTCTCAATATTTATGCATGCATACGACCTATGACCTTCTCAAATCCAAAACGAGGCTAAGGCCGCTTCTTACTTCCTGGTTCGCGTAATGGCTACGTGTTGTTGGTGCGACTCTCTGGTTTCTATCGGCTAGAAATGATTGTGCCTGTATGATTGAATCGACATCTGGCGACATCTATTAAGTGTTGTATACCTTGATCTTTCTGTAGCATTGACGATACCCTTTCATAACTCTAGAATTTCGGGTATCCTTTCACAACTGTAACAATGATGATACTCTTTCGTTTATTGCATTGGGGAAACCAATTAAAGGATTGTCGTTTTTTGCTTTCGCTATATAACAATGATTTGATACTACAATGTATAACTCGACGAGATATTTCCGATGAGTCATCATTCCTCAAGAACGATCGAAGGTAAAATGTAAGCAAACAGATTGCCCCATACAAATCTGTTTGAAAGGAAGGACGCAATCTAAACAGAAAGTACAACCAAGACATCATTCCTCAAGAACGATCGAAGGTATAATGTATGCAAACAGATTGCCCCATACAAATCTGTTTGAAAGGAAGGGCGCAACCTAAACCGAAAGTACAACCAAGACACGTCACGAAGACGATTTGTATAGGGCTGAATAACACAATCGAGCAGTGACTGTCAGCTCTACATTACAGAAGATACAACGATTACCTTTTTATTCTTCAACGTTTACAGGTAACTATTTAACACATATAAATGTTCTTGGCAACATTGATTAATACAATGTATCACTTATATCAGTTTTCAAAGCCTCTCGCCACACAAGTGTTCGGTGTTGTATAACCACCTCTAGGGAGTACACACAAGTGTTCGCTTTAACACGTTTGAATCTGTTCGTTTCATAGGATACATATATTCGTGTGGAATTTTACATTAATGTGCATGTTTTCGTGTTCTATTATTTTGATTTTAGATATGAAATGGCTTGTCCGATCTATGTTTCCTTTTAAAACTTAAATGATAGTTTACATACAACTTAATATCAGTGTTGAGTTTTGAAATATTTAGATATCAGAACTAAGCGAACTGGGTGCCGTTCCTCTAACCCATCTTTGCCTTACGCTTATCTTAAATCCCTAAAATCCCAATCTTAGCGTAACGTTATGGTCGACATACCGTTCCACTAACCAATCTTGCCTTAGCCAATCGTAAAGTTAAGACCATTTGTCTGAATTGCTTATGATCGACTCAGAATCGCTAAAATCAATCTTAGAGAAATCAATATGGCGGCTTTTGTGTTATGTGAAGAAGAAGCGAGAGCATTTCGCGATCGCACCACGCTTCTTGATACCCTATCTGACGATGTGCTCATTGCGAGGTATAGGATGTTTAACGTGTGAAGGAATAACTCTGCTTTTTATCACCAACTCCTATTTATAGCCCTTATGCATTTAGTATGGTGATTGGTGATTAGTTCTAAGATTGTGGTTCTTTATATAGAGATAAATACCCAAGCAGAGATGTCATATTGTATGTACAACACGAGTGACTGTAAAATGATATTTTAATTTTTCTTGATGTAACTTTATAACCATTATCGTTTATATATGTCGTTTTACTGGCACGGGTGTTGTAAAAACAATATGACATCTCGCGAGTGTGTTAATCTCTTTATTATCCATAATGTACGAAAGCTAGAATTCCGAATACAGAATTCTGTATTAGAATTTTCAAAACTCGGCCGCGCTAATTAAAGCAAAAGGTCGGGTAGCTCGTAAAGTAGTCCCACATTCCGATGTCACGTGGTCTTCTTAAAGTTCACATAACCACAAACATATTTTACTATTTTCTTTGGAATATAGAAAGTCTGTTTGCAATATCGTATAGTGCGTTACAGGTCGCTACTCAAATGGTAATGAAAGCCGTTTTTGAAAGCCACTTTTGATGGGCTGCTTAGACCTATCTGACAACAAACCAATGAATGCATGACTGGTCACGCCCCCATTTTGTGACGTCATAAACAGAATCAGCCTCGTTATCTATACATCTATCGTAACAATATCACAGGAAAAAAACCTAATTATTAACGATTTTCAGGAAATGTTTTCCACTCAATAAGAATAAATCATTTGACGACGTAACACTACTAAGCATTTGGTGTAAAAAATATATCCACATCAATGGTAATTAAACAATTATTTAGGCGGTATTTCAGTTGAAATAATGATGCGTTACTCTGTACAGTCTGTTTATTACGTCACACCCGCGCGAGTTTTATGGCCCCTGTCCCAGGTGGGTTTTTCACAGCCGATAATTACGCTGTCTAAATGAAAGGCTAAATAAAGGTGTTTATTGGACAAATTAACATTAAGTCCTGCTTTTATTTTTTTGAAAAATCTTTGAATTAAAATCCAGAAGTGGTAAGGTCAAGGTTAGTTGATGTTTAACTGACCAATGGAATTACCGCTAGGGTTTATTACACATGTGCAACATATCGTTTTTATATCATGACTTATTTCATCACATATGGATAATAGAAGCTCTTACTTTATGTCCAAGACATCGAAATACATTTTAGTCCAACAGATACGTTATAAACAGATACGTTACAATATACGTTATGGATACATTACCATCTGTATGAATTTGATTTTATCGAGTTGATATGTAACGAGACTTTAAGCAAAGAAGCATTTCTGGCTCAAAAGAAATACACGTGAAAAGGTACACGACAAGTATAAAAGATATGTACTTATCTGTTCTAATCAATATTGTAAATTAAGTAAAACGGCATCGTATCTGCTGACCATTTCTTCTACCATTTGTATGGAATTTTAATTTGTAGGTAATATTCAGCAGATTTTTTTGATTACAGTGAGGATTCTAATGTATAGCTTTGGTGGCCTTGTGACTCCTTATATGGGCCTCAGGAGCAACACCCTTAAATCTTATTTAATAAGGCCTAGAAAGCTGAAACTTGGTGTACAGACGCCTTGACTGGTAAGGATTTAATTTAAAGCCTGTGGCTCTCTAATAAGAGCCTCACCCTTAAAATCTATTTTCACCTTAAGGCCTAGAGTGCTTGAAACTTGTCTATAAACTATTACGTTAGGTAAGGATGATTTGAAATAGAACATTTGTTGACCCTGTGGCTCCTACTAAGGGGGGAACCACATTTGCCACACCCTAAAGCAAAATTGATATGAGCCTGATGAGCTACAGAGCAAATGGCTCTTTTTTTTTAATGTATATCTTTGAATAGTTTGAATAATATTTTGTAAATATGAATTATTTAATTCCAAATTGAATGAAACATAAACGTGATATGTGAGTGACAGATAGGTGACATTTGGACTCATGATAAAAGCAGTTACTTATAAACGTTCTATAACGATGTTTTGATTTTTTTGGGCTGCATGACTATTTGGTGCTAGAACATATGTCTCAAGTCAAAGTCAAGTCAAAGTTCTTTATTGCATTTATGGCCTCTGGGTCATATACAATTGGCGTTACATAATATACATAAGTTATATATAGTGACATTATACAAAGATACTACACAGATGCTAACAAGTGCTCTCTGTGTGACATAGCGTTTTGTGAAAGTTTTAAAATGATGATGGTATTATTAGTAGAAAGAATCTCTTTAAAAGCGTTAACTGGAGGTTTACATAGATAATAATCTGGAATATATTGCTTACGTAAATTATCGTAAGATTGGCAAATACATAGAAAATGAATTGAAATACGTCTTTACGTATTTGGCATATTCTATCAATTTTAGCAATCGCCTTACGTCTCCCTTCATTTATCATTAGTTGTGATAAGCCTAATCTAACCTGTACAAATGTAAATCTAAACCTTTTAAATGTTTCTGGCTGAAGAATTGTTTTGAACATTCTATATGAATTATATCTTGAACTGCTTTCTAATGATGCATGCCAATATTGATTAAACGTATTGATAGTTGTTTCATGAAATTGATACAGAAAAAAGATTTACATTTCTAACCGACTGGTTCAACCAAACAAAGCCATATCTATGCCAAAACAAAAGGTCTCGTATGTGAGATGCCCATGTTGTCTTGCCAAAACTATCTAAATGAACAAGCATATTATAAGCTTTTTTTGGTAATCAATCATCATGCATAAATATAATTTTCAACCAAAATTTCAAACATCTCATATAGGCATTAATGTACAAAGGATATCTCCCGCATTCCCAATGTATGATGGGGTTGATTGTCCGACACATAGGAACTTTTGCAAGCAAGTTGATGAATTTTTTCAATACATTTAAAACGTGAGAATCCCATATTTCCGAGCCATTAAGTAAAATGGGCTGTATTTGGGCATCGAAAAGTTTAATATATATCTTAGGGGTTAAGACTCAAAAATTGTGAATAACTGGCAATAGATTGATAAAAGCTTTTCTTCCTTTTGTCGCTAAATGTGTTACAGATTTGTTCATGTTAGCTGTTGTGTTAAACATAAATCCCAAATATATATATATTGGTTATTCACAACTACGGGTTGGTTATCATACAGCCACCTTTCTTTCTTTTCAACTTGACCACCTCTTCTTAAAATACACAATATTTGTCTTTTCTAAATTCACTGATAAGTTATGTTACTTGGAAAAACGTTCTAAGATATTTAATTGATTTTGTAATCCAACTAACGATTCTGATATAAGAACAACGTCATCTGAAAATAAAAGAAAAAACATTTCTAAAAGGCCAGGAAACATCTGCACACCGTGTCAGTTTTCCGTTTGTTAAAACTTCGTGATATAAATCGTTTATGAAAAAGGAGAAAAGGATGGGACTGAGAACACAACCTTGTCTAACGCCTAATGGACAATCAAAGAAATCAGTAATTTTTTCACCACAGCGTACACACGCTTTAACATTTTCATACATAGATTTCAATTATTTGAACATTTTCCCTTTCAGACCAGAACTACGTAAACAATACCACAGTTTTGAACGATCAACCGAATCAAAAGCTTTCTTAAAATTAACAAATGCAACATACAATTTGGGCTTCCGTCGAGTTAATGTTTTTGTGAAGGAGAGCATACATTGAAAATATGTGGTCTGATGTTGAATATTGTTTTTTAAAACCAGCTTGAGATTCAGGGATAACATCATTTATATTTGACCATTTCGATAGTCTATTGTTAAGGACAGTATTAAAGACCTCACCTAGAATACTCATCACTGAAATACCTATAGTTGTCTGGATTTGTAGGGTCACCTTTCTTATGCCCATCCGCGGGGAAATATACCTTTTTCAAATACGGTATTAAAACACTTAGTCATAAATGGCATAATGATCAAATGAGAGGATTTCAACATTTCAACAACAATTTTGTCTAAACCAGCTGATTTACCATTTTTCAAATGAAACAATGCTTCGGAAATTTCTTTTCTACATTATCTTAATGATTTCTTTGCGACCCTTTTCGCGGACTTACATTCGGCATTTAGTGGCAATTTCCATGTCATGCAATTAGCGGACTCTAGCATCATGCCTACAAAACCATCTATAGCTTCTTCAATATCATTGTCTAGCTTCTTTTAGCTAAATTTCATAAAGCAAAAAGGTTGCTTTTGGACATGTGTGAGCAGTTAAACAGTATGAAAACATAACAGATATGTGCATGTTTGGATGTATTTCTTTCTATTCGTGTACATGTGATGAAGTAACGTATTTGTTGCAACTTAAAAAGGGATATAAGTGTGTCAACTGACATAATTTCTAGCACACGCATGCAAAAATCCAGGCACTTAAGGAAAATGTTCTACTGACGTTACTTTACAACTTCAATACACAAATATTAATATATGAGTTACTTCATTTTCCACCACCAATACCAACCTATTTGCATGTATAGCAGAGAATGAACCTACTGCCAACTGCAACATAGTCTGTGATAAAGAAATTAAGAAATTTTGCAAAATTTTCATATATCAGTAATGTAAATTTATGTTCATCTCAAATACAGACAGATATTTCTTTACACTGAGTATATTTACACCTAGTAAATGTATACCTTTATCAATTATTAAAATACAATTTCAGGACTCTGCAACCATGGACAACCGATACACTATGACCCATGCTAGACGTGGCGTGGCCCTCGTCATCAACAACGGTGTCTTCACAGGGGGGTTCTCGAACCGCACAGGATACGAGAAGGACGGAGTTAATGTTAAGGAAACATTCGAGAAGCTCCAGTTTGAAGTTAGAATGGAAACGAATCTCAAAGCTGAGCAGATGTTGGACACAATCAAAAAAGGTATTTGAAGACGTGACATTGTCGTCCATTGTGTCTAGCAGAGCTTGAATATATAGAGAATCTCTGATATCAAATATATCAACACAAGTTGATAAAAGTAACAAATATCCGAGGCTTTCCGAGGATATTTTACTTTTATCAACGAGTGTTGATATATTTGATATCAGAAGACACGAGGAGATTCTATTTATCATCCAAAATCATTTTTCATCGCATTAGCATGAAAAATGTACATCTTTGAACACTGCATAGCCCTCAAACTCCCAAACCAGTGATGTCATAAAATTGTGACGTCATCGTGTTAATGATGTCATAGCATTGTGATGTCGTTTTGTTTGTGACTTCATAGCATTGTGACGTTTTTACTGATCATGTAAAAAATTTGTGATGTCATGTATTCTGTGATTAAGATAAGATAAGATAAGATAAGATAAGATAAGATAAAAATAGAGATTATTAACCGAGTGTGTTTCCGTATCATTAATATCATATAATAGGAATAAAATTTGTATTATGCGAGCCTTTGGCGAGCATAATACATATATTTTTATTCCTATTATATGATATTAATGATACGGAAACACACGAGGTTAATAATTTCTTTATCATAAAATGTCATTTTGAAATAAAAGGATTTAAACGAAAATATGATACCTTCTAAAAATATGTTTGACCTAGATTTCGCGGAGTAATTGCTTTCACAATAAACCATGGTGAAGGTCATATTGTCGGCGATGTACAGTTGTGAACAGTCTAGAAATATTCCTTCATGAAATGATTTTTTTCACAGTAATAGAAACGTCTCCTTCAATCTATGAACATTTTCAGTCTGATTTCCAATGCACGAGTAAACATTGTATTTTTTAATAACACAAAATGTGTAAGAACCAGTTGTCAACGTCGCTACCACAGGGGAAGTAACTCTAACTGCATTTTGAAAAGCTGCATTGTCATTGTTGTTACGCCAGTTCAGTTACGGTATCCTTAGACTAAACGTCGATTAATAATCTCTATTTATCCCCGCGGGGAAATTTGAGCTTTCAAAATCACAATTAAATAGATACTTAAAATATACAACAAATACATTTTGCTCTACAAGCAGTAATATTAAACATTGTAAACAAATAAGGGTGTTACATTGAACAATACAATTTATGATTACAGTGCGACTGTTAGTTAGACTTACAATTTTGTATGTAAATTTTAAATCTTGATACTGTATGGAACAAATGAGTTTGTACTTCTATTAGTTTTGAAATACCAAATTTTGAAACGACGTCCAGAAGGTAAAAATTCATAACATTCATTTAGAAAGTGGGATGGGTCACATTGAATGGCTAGAGCTTTCTTTTGAACTTTTGAATCAAACTGAAAGGAAAGGTGTTCAAGATTGATGCCGATAATTTTGCTGGCTATATTTATAGGATATCTAACGAGCTTCCCCTTTCATATCAAGTTTATGTCCCTAGTGAAATAATTTTGTTTTGTCACGAGCCTTGGCGAGTGACAAAACAAAATTATTTCACGAGGGACATAAACTTGATATGAAAGGGGAACGAGTTATGTATCCTATTTATTACCAACTTGCATTTCAGACGATTTATTGCTTTTTAAATAACTTTTTATTATGCCTATAAACAGACGAAACGGCGGATGAATATCAAACCACGTCACACCCTCAAATATTATACTATAACGACGTCAAATATTCACATTTCTAAATTCTACCCTACGCTAATTCATAGTGTCTGGTGAAATGTTAGTAATATTTAAGCACTTTAGTCATGAACGAAGCGTACGTGAAAATAAAATCTCACTGCGCGAGAACAGTCAGAGTTATCTTTCTTTGATCAACGTCATGTCATGACGGCCGCCATTTTGCCTATAGCTTTTCGTCAAATTGTGTAAACAACCGCCTTCAAAGTAAGTTTAAGATGCTCATCATTGTTCGAACGCGTTTTGTTTTGAAGAAATGTTGTCTAAAGAATATTCAGTTGTCTTCTATATTCTATAGATAACAAGCAATGTCTGTCTGTGTCATTTTGGAGCGACATAGATCAAATTAATGAAATTCGGTGATCAAATTGTGCTGAATTTAAAAAAACCCTTTTGTGTTTATATGAGCCTTAAAATGTCAGTAAGATGTTTTATTGTAATTCTGTTGTCCTCCGACTTATTCCTTAACAATTCGGTAAGGAAGATTTAAAAGATAAACTGAAAGTTTGAAGAATGACTCCGACTCACTTAGTGCCATTCGAATTTGTGAATGAAAACACGTTCGTTTTATGAATGAATAAAGTAGTCCGGACAATGTCAAAGTTCACCGCAAGCCAATCAAATCACTTTGAGGTGTTATGACCCATATGTGTCATAACAAATTATTATGAAACCCCTTTAAGAAGTACCACGTGGGTAATAATTACATTTTTGTCGATTTTATTTTTCAGTGATAGGGGAAGATTGCCATACCATGCATGAAAACTGACAGTCAGAATGCTATTGATGAAATTTGGTAGAACAATTTTAGAATACATGTATCAACATTAAAAGATCTTAATTTTCGCAGGAAGAAAAGTCTTTGTTGAGCTTTAGCATGGACAGGTTTTGTATTAGATTTCCATGAGAGTTTATCATCAATTATGGTTCCCAGGTATTTGTACTCGTCTACTACTTCAACTTCCTGTCCGTCAATAGTAACTGGCTCCAGGTTTTCCTTTTTTCTGCGGAAGTCAATTATCATTTCCTTTGTTTTACTAATGTTCAGGGATAGAAAATTGTCTAACACCATTGGTTAAATGAATCAATATTTTCTCTATAGTCTAATTCTGATTGATGAATGAACCCAACCAAAGCGGCATCATCTGCAAACTTAACAGGGCATTGTTCAAAATCTACTGTCAAAGCGATATCTCCTAGGAGATATCGCTTGATCTTTCACAAGCGATATCTCCTGTGGAACACAGTTTTGTATGATAAATTAATATTTAACTTATTGCTATAATCATAGTTGATAGTGATCTTAGGACTGTGTGACCCTCTTATTGGACGTTATATAAAAATGTTCATTTCAGCCACCGAGAAGTGATTTATAGATTTAATTGTTGGGCAATACAGAGAGAACAAAAATTATGTCCCAGAGACTAGTTTATGAAGCCGCATCAGACCTAAAAATTATTCATATCTTCTACGGTACAAAGGATCTAAAAGATTTGAGATGATATTTGAATATTTTGCATTGGTAAGTTGGTGCAGCTCCGGTCACACCCTAAAAATCTTCCCCTAGAGATAAAAGACCGTACCAGATTAATTCGTGGGATTGAAAATAATCTTGTGTTCTAGAAAATATAGGCAAAATGGAGCTACACACCAATTCACTATTTCAAAATGTTTTACTTATCCAGTTACTTGGGCATAATTCATTAGAATCTTTTCATGTGTCACTTCTAAATGCTGTTACAACTTTAGCATCACTCGATTTCTACCCTGTTCCAGTCTCCAAGGAGGACCATGGGGACGTGGATTGTTTCGCCTGTGTGATCATGTCTCACGGGGAACAGGACGTGGTGTTCGGGACAGACGGGAAAGATGGCGGAGAGGTTGCTCTGGAGGACATCTTCCAACCCTTCAAGAGTTCCAAGAGCACCCTCCTTGGCAAACCTAAACTCTTCTTTATACAGGTGGGTCACTGCAGAAGTAACAAAGGTTTGGATAAAACAGGACCCACGATCATTATAAAGAAGCAAGGATGTCTTTCTAATGGCATATCCAATGGCATAAGGCCAACAGCGTTAAGAATAATACCCACGGGTGATGTTTAAGCCATTATGTTAACAGAACGTTAATTCAAAATAGGTCAAAGCGGTAAAAATCAATTTGTTCATCGGTGAATTTCCCAACAAGCCATAAACCCAAATGTTCATTTTGTTTGGCATATGATCATCGCTATCTATCAGCTAGACCACTGTGGAAAAGTGTTACTATAGTATGGTTTGGCGTGTAATAGTATGAAGTATAACGATATTGAGTTACTGATGCATTCCGCCAAAACATTTGGGTATTGAAAATTTAATTGGAAATTATTCCAAAAGTTATAAGTAAAGTCTTTAAATTTAACCTTGCATTTTATCCTTGAAGTATCGTTGTTGGAAGATTCAACCATAATGTCATCTAGATCAGTATCTGAAAGCAGCTGGTTATTTCAAGGAATGTCATTGCTAAAGAACAACAGAGTGACATCACTCTGGCGTACTTTATATCAAACAGTTCACCCCTTTCTAAGAAATAGTTCTCATATATGTTTCACTCTCTGTACCTCTGTATTTCAGGCATGTCGAGGTACGAAGCTTGATGACGGGGCAGCTCTAGGCGTGACTGGGGATGGGCCAGAAGAAAACGTGTCTCAGAGAATACCAACTGAGGCGGACTTCCTAGTGGCGTACTCTTCCGTCAGTGGTTAGGCTCCTATTGCTCAACTATCATTTTTACTCATTTACTTAATGTTGTTCTTATGTGCTTATTTATGGTGTGGAATTTTAAGATTGCGCTAATAGGGTTTCTCCATGTCATTGAATCTAAGACTTACTCTTCCACCAGCAGGTATGGTGTAACCGTACCATTAGAGTTGATATAATGTGCTGGTATTGGAATGGTATAATCTTGTTCAAGCCCGTCAAGTCCATGTCACATTTCTGCCTATCCTCGGATCTTTTGAGTTGCGTTTATTCCTTTCTCTCATGATCAGCGATCAACATTTCCGCCATATCATTGTGTTTCCAGGTTAAAACAATTCGCTTTCTTCGTGTGCTAGAGTAACGTATTAATCATGTTTCCCCTGCTATCTGTTGGAATATCAAAGAACAATACTGTTAATCGTTCAACCTTTGATAAAGAAAAACACATTGTTGTGATGTTCAGAAATAACTCACTATATGAAGAATCAAGTATAGCAATTGATGAAGTAATAATACATTTCATCGTTTAAGAAATTAAACTACAATAATTTTTAGTTCAAAATGCGAAAGATGTTACCTTTATTCTTTGACGATTGGATAATGATACCCAACGCACTACGACTGGATGTATAAGCAATGTAGTTAATGCTAGAGTAATAAGCAATGTGTGATCTGTCCATATCAAAACGTAGAAAATATAAAGTTAGTTGACTTCTTTCTCCACTATAGGATTCTACGCATTTCGAAACCAAAAAGAAGGATCATGGTTCATCCAGGCTCTGTGTTCAGTTCTGAAGGAACACTTCAAGGACCTGGATCTGATGACCATGATGACGAGGGTCAACAGAAAGATGGCGTTTGAGTTCGAATCCAACTCCGGTGATCCTCAATTAAACAAGAAAAAACAGGTGTCCTGTATCACCTCAATGCTGACCAAAGATCTATTCTTCTCAGCCACAGAAGCCATGGAGACCTGAGCCGAGCTGAGCTATGTTCCATATATGAATACGACACCTAGTTAGAAGATTCTTTCAATATGTCCTTTTTTAAAAACAAGTCCTTTTGATAACATCCCTAATGCATGGTACATTTCTTTAATAAAAATGCAAACGTTTAAGAGAGAATGAAGTTGTCCGTCTTATTTATTATCCCCCGCCGCGCGATTAGCAGCGTCCGTCCGTACGTACGAAATGGAACAACATAAGTACTATTCTGTACATCCTTCTCATATTTTGCATATAGGTTCACCTCAGTGAGAGTAATTGTCCAAATGAGTTTCGTGACCTTGACCATCATTTCAAGGTCACAAGGACTCTTTGCCATTTTACCCTTGTTAGTGTGATATCTCAAGAACGGTTTACTGGATTCTCTTCATATCTTACATATAGCTTCCCCTGGGGAAGGCCTTGGCCGAATAGATTTTGGTGACCTTGACATTATTCTCAAAGTCACAGCGGAACTTTGAAGTTTTGGACATGTGAACTTGCATGTTTACCCTTGTTAGCGCGATATCTCAAGAACTGTTGACTGGATTCTCTTCATATCTTACATATAGCTTTCCCTGGGGAAGACCTTGACCTTCATTTCAAGGTCATTATGAGACTTTGACATTTTACCCTTGTCAGCGGGATATCTAAAGAACCATTCACTGGATTCTCTTCATAGCTTACACAATGCATTTTATTGAGAAGGCGCCGGGCCCAGTCGATTTTGGTGACCTTCACATTATTTTCAAGGTCACAGCGAGACTTTGAAAATTTCAGCATTGAAACCTGCATCAGGCTTGTCAGTGGGATATCTCAAGAACCGTTCACTGGATTTTCTTCATAATTTACACTAAGCATCTTATTGGGGAGACGCCGGGTCCATTATTATTTTCAAATTATTTTCAAGGTCAAAGTTTATAGATTTCGTGACCCTCTGACAACAAATAAGAGGTCACAGCCAATAATTGATTGATAATTTGCGGCGGGGGATTTTGTCACCTCAGTGACAAACACTTGTTTTACATGTCATGTCATTGGAACGAGTTTGACACTATCTTACAGTCCACAGTTGCATTTGATATATTGACCTATTGACCCAATAACTTGTTGAGAGCTGAGGGTTTTAGGTTTCTTCCCGTTTGCTGTCAAATCAAGATAATTCTTAAAAGTGGTTTAAGCATTTCCGATAGTACATTAAACCCTTTAACACACGTCAGTCTAGTCGAAGTAAGTCAGCGAGTGTTTTATGAGTGCCCGCGACACTTAGGATGAAATATAGTGTATGATAAGTTTTTCGAAAAATACTGCAAAGCTAAACACTACTATGCAAATGTAGACTTCGTGGGTCCTCCCAAAACTAACCTACAACTCGAACGATTAAGCGATATTTTATGGGTGATTCTATTCATATTAATACAATGCTAGGAGAGCGATCTGGACATGAAAATTTGTGATATATTTCGGTATATAAGAACGAGAAGGACCCCTCTCTCGGGCTTTCCATCAATGAATGCCCCTGCCCTCGGTATCGACTGCGTGGTTCGGGCTTAAGCCCTCACCTTTGGCCGTTTCCTTGGGCAGTGGGCATTCTTTGACGGAAAGCCCTCGTGAATGTCCTTCTCCCGTACATCACATAACTATGAAGACTGCTTGTAGAATAAGGGGTGATGTCCAGTATAAATCAAAATACAGTTTTCTAAGCTATCAGTTATGTGTGTTTATTAATTTTACTCATAATCTGTCTGCACAAAGTGTGATAGTGTGGTCTTCGATTGCAGGAAATCAATATTACGGATATCCTGCTGTCATTTCCTGATGGATTTAGCACTTGAAATTTCAGGCCATATGACCTGGGCTTCTCACAACGTACATGTCTAATGAAAGCGTAAGTTTATCGCTACATAAGTTATTCATAGACTGGAGAATATTCGTGCACATTCAAGGTGAGCATAATTTGTGAAAAAATGTAATTTAACGATTGTTTTACATGTTTTGTGCCTCTATCGATGTAAACCAGCAACAAATCGCGTAGCATGCGGTATAGTGCACCTTTTTTTTCTACATTCATCGAGATATGGTTTCATTTTTTGGGAGCTTTCGACCAACCAAAATCGCCGAAATTTTTTTTCTAAATGTTCTAATATACTTGTAAACAAAAATAGAGCCATGGGCTCTGCAGCTCATCAGACTTTTGATGGCCAAGGAGTCTACACACAACTTTTCAGCTCTCTAGACCTTTTGAAACTGGAGAAGAAGATAAATATAGGTTGTTAAGGTTTTGTCCCCTGTGACCCCATTTGGTATCAAGGGATCACCAGACGTGATATTTAGAATCCTCATTCAGACCTGATGAGCTAAAAAGGGTTCTTCGTTACATCATCGTCATATTGACGTGATCTGCCGGTAACTAGAATTGAATTCATAGTGTTATGACTTCTGTAGACCTAACCGTTAAAGATAGAAATACATGCATAAAATGAAAAATGATCAGCTTTGTTGTTTATGATAAAAAAGTATTTTAGGGTTCAGAAATTTTTTTTAGAGGAAAATAAGTGAAAAAATCTTCTTTTTTTTCACTTTTTTACCCAAAAAATGAAAAAAAATATAAAAAATTGCGTGGCCTCTCGATCTGTATGTTATAAGACAGATAAAAACTATAATCATGCCAAATTTCATGCTTGCATCACGATGTGCACAATTATTTCACTTATCCGCTGGGCTACATCGGGTCTTTCAGACTTTAAGAGCTAAAAGAGGCGGTCTGTTACATCATTGTCATTGACGTGATCTGCCCGTAACTAGAATTGAAAATTTATTTAGCAGGGACGACGTTGAGTATTAAGGACGAGCTGTTCCTTACATTTGTCATAAACGTACATCGGGAGCAGCCTGACAGTCAGACATACATCGGTCACCAACATTCTCTCCCCACAGAGGCAGCCCAGCCATACCAGAACAAGCCTCTGTTCTTATAGGCCAAATACATGAGATAGAAAGGTAGAAATATGATTGGAGGCAATCCAAGTTAGTTGTGCAATCAGCGACGCCGTTTCAAAAGTGGTCATTCCATTCGCAAAGCCTTGGTCATTTCCCTATGCTTCGGCAAAGCTGTCAATAAAATTTAATATCCAGGGGAGATAATTCTTCCTTTTTCAAAACCACCCTTATTACCTTCTCATAAGTTTTTTTGTTTGTTTGTTGATTAATAAAATAAGATTTATCATAAATCAAATAATTATTTATACAATTATAAAAAAACAACCCATATCTGATTTTCAAATATTTACCCCTCACACTGTTAATGAAACATAAACATAAAGGCATTATATTTTCCATGTCACTAAAGGGTGATCCCAGTCAAAGGTATCAAAGACGTGTTTTCATTGGCTGCAAATCAAGGGAGACATCTTGAGTTGGAACTTTTTGCCGCGAGGGCAATCTGCCGATCTTGGCCGGCCTATTATAGTGTAGCAGCTTAGCGTCAAATTTTGGCCAAACTGAAAAAATCTGGCTTAAAGTATGAAACTTGGCATGATTGATCATTGGACATGTATGTATTCATTTTGCCTAGGATCCAAATTTTTCGACCGCGGGAACCTGGTCACGTGACCAAAAATCCAAAATGGCCGCTAAATTTCTTAAAAAATCATTTTTACCCATTTCAACCGTATTTTTAGTGAACTTTCAGACAAAATATTCTTAAGGTAATAAATATTATGACAAAAGAAGGACTTTCTGACATAAATTTTTTTAATTTTCCAATTTTGATGAATATTTTATAAGGAAAATATCAAAATTTCAGTTTTTGAAAAACATTTTAGGGTGGCTTTCCACTCTTCATGATTAATGCTTGTATTTTCATGTAATTAATTTCATAACAACAACGAGATGTAAGTTTTATTTATTAAACATTAGTTATGTTATTTCCATTGATTAAAATCCAAAGTCTGCAGTATATTGTTTCTATAGAAACATGTGGTTTTAGCGTGACGACCTTTGAATACCAGCAGAACACCTTGTTAAGGATGTCCCCCTATGTCTGTTATGTAGATAGTCATTAAAATATCCTTTAGAAATATTAAAATGTTGAAATGAAATCAAACTGGACAAGTCAAGGTGAGTCTTGGCAAAGGTCAAGGTCATGGTATTTTCGCATAGATAAGGTCAATGTCAAGGTTGTCTCATAATTTTGGCACTGCGTCAGAATTCAATCTTAAGATCTATATGTACATTGTATACCTTATAGAAGTATACGAAAATGGTAGCAATAAAATGGTTAATGTTTATATCGTGCTGAGGTTAGGACCTGTTCATATTATGTGTAAGTTCATTATTGAGTGCAATAAGTTACTTAAGTTTTTTTAAATTATACCAACATTTTAGAAAGTGTGCAAAAGTACAAATGATTCCATGCTGTTGGTTAACTACAGTTATGCACAACTTATGCCTTTTTATGCAAATTTTGTATGCATATCATTACTTCTGATGCTATATTGAGCCTCAGAGGCCCAGAGGTTTTATAATATCAAGTTTCTATGCATTCATACAAAACCTTGAAAATAATCGCAACCATACTGAATCACTTAAAAAAACTTCAGATGGTCAGTGCTTTGTCAATTAAAGTTAAAGTAAAGTAATTTTGACAATAATAGTTCCAATCTTTACTTATCTTGCCTCAGAATCATGAATGAAGATGCTATAGTTGCTACCCAAACAATCCCGCATAATTATTAGCAATTCAGTGTAGCTGGCCTTTGACATCCAGGGAAGCACCACAGAGCAGTAAAATTGCGATGAATTGGGAGGGTTAAGTACCTTCACCTAATGTTTTCTTTAGCAAATACAAATTCATTGTTAATGTTTAAAAGATTCCAAAATTGTATCCAACTAAAACAAGAAGACATATAGTCATCAAAATCCTCCGCCAAATAAGTTTTCATTAAAATCTTAAATAGTTTTTGAGAAAAGTTGTCCCCTTTACCTCGGACTGACGCACGCACGCACGGACGGACCCCAAACCTATATCCCCCTTCCACTTTGTGGCGGGGGATAATAAAAATGTTCTTGCTAAGATATGCTACGGTGATATGGTCACTTTCAGGCACAATAGAAGGCCTACTTTTCAACAGAAACTGGTATCTATGTAAGAAATTGACTCAAAACAACTTTACTTATACAGAAAATACACATCAGAGTTAGCTATCTAACCTATATGATTGTCAAACTGCTTGAGAACGACACAAGAATCTGTATTCTGCTTGAGAACGACACAAAAATCTGTGTTCTGCTTGAGGAATCTGTGTTCTGCTTGAGAGCGACACAAGAATCTGTGTTCTGCTTGAGAACGACACAAGCATCTGTGTTCTGCTTGAGAACGACACAAAAATCTGTGTTCTGCTTGAGGAATCTGTGTTCTGCTTGAGAACGACACAAGAATCTGTGTTCTGCTTGAGAACGACACAAGAATCTGTGTTCTGCTTGAGAACGACACAAGAATCTGTGTCGAAACGTCGCATACAATGAACAAAGAAGTTGTCATCCATATACTCCTCAGCATTTTTGCAATGGTTATTATGATATCATGTCACCTTCAGTAACGCTTTTAATAAACAAAATATATTTATATACATCCCTATTCACCTGTTGTCTGCTTAGTTCAACAAAGTATATGTGTCCTTAAATTTTGTAAAAATAACTTTTTTGTTTTGAGTAGAAATACACATAAATCTAGCCTTGATTACACAATAATGTCACTTTTGACGGAGAAATATCAGATGAGAGACTTCATGGAAATACGTTAGAATAAAGATGTCATGTTTAATCGTTTGCACAATAAACATATTATTTAAGAGATTGTAAATAAAGAAATATTTTTAAAAAATACAGTGAGCTTACATGTACAACTGATACTTACAAATAAATTTTATTAAGATTTTGTTTCAAAATAAACCCTAATTGTTTTATTCTCATGCATGTTGTGTTCTTATGATCAATTTTTATTTCAACTTCGTCACTACCTTAGAACAAAATAGTCTGTCCAAATGCAGAAAAATCATTCTTTCTATTGCCTTCAACGTTTGTAACGGTTCTAACATTCTAATCGCCTACATATCCTTCTTCGCTGTATTTAGCCTGTGGAAAATTCACAGTCAATGGTGCCGTTACAAGGTTGTGTTTTTGACACCTGCTATGGACACATACTATAATAATATAACTTTTAATCTTTTATATTCCAAATCGGATGGAATCATTTCAGGCTTTCAATCAAATTAGGTTTAGATAAGGTTTCAAATGTTAATTAATCTTACGTTTGTTTGTAACACATAGAATTACTCTTGTCTTCCTTATACAACCAACTTCTAGAATGCCACTCAAATAGCTCAAATAATGTTGGTATGAAATATGATTCAAATTTCATGACAATGAATTGGAATTTCAATATGATATACATTGCATGTCTATGTAAGAGAATTTAGCATACCGCCATACTGTAGTTCTTTAGTTTAAAGACGAGATTAATTAGCTTGGTCCTTAACTCACTAGCAAACACTCAATAGAGTTTCAGATTGACATTGAGTTATAATAATGCCATAATGTAGCATATTTGGAAAAAAAAAAATTCCCCCTCCAACATAATAATAATAATAAATAATATGCCAGATTTCTATAGCGCCCTATTTGAACTATTCTAGTTCACACTAAGGCGCTTCACAAGTCAACCACATCACTGTTCGAAGGCAGTGCTGAACAGATGCGTTTTGAGCACTTCTTTGAAGCTGTTTAACGTTCCCGCCTCTCTCAAACTTGGTGGAAGATTGTTCCACAGTGTGGCGGCAGCCTTATCGAAGCGCCTGTTCCCATACATTTCAGTCCTTGATTTGGGCACGGTGAGCAGTGAAGCTGACTCAGATCGAAGCGATCGTGCAGGTTTGTATGGGATTACCAGCTCCTGCAGATAAGATGGTGCTGTTTCATGCAGTGCTTTGAATGTGTGCATCAAGATCTTGTATTGGCATCTCAGATGCACCGGTAGCCAGTGCAACGATTTCAAGGTTGGTGATATATGATCCCGTTTTCTTGTGCGAGTGATCAACCGAGCGGCGCTGTTTTGGACTCTTTGTAATCGACTCAGCACGTTTTGAGGGATTCCATAGAGTAGAGAATTGGCATAGTCGAGCCTGGATGTTACCAGCGAGTGAACCAAAGTCTTACAGCCTTCCTCTGCTGTAACATAGGATAAACGCATAGAAAATTCGAAGCATAGGCCTAAGCTTAGACCAACCTTGGTCATGCCATTGACCTCGACTTAACACAATGTGGTAAGTGATACATCTAATTATAAAGTCCTATCGTTGTAAAATATTGTATCACTGTATAAACAGATCTTGATGAAAAAGACATATCCCAAAAAACGAAAACATACACAATTTTGTCAACTATTTTTCATTCTGATATTTATTGTCCAAAGAAATAAAATCAAAGGTATCGACTTTCGTATCCAATAATAAAGGGTAACAATAGCAATTGCAAATGTCACATAGATAACTGAAACAGCTGATCTTGAATTTATCATTAATTGTTTTATTGGTCAACTTTCTCAGCAATCGGTGAAATAAAAATACGATTTTTCACTGAGCAAATTAACAGGTGAAATGACACTTTCAGGCATATCATGCCACCATTGATTTGATGAAATTGTAGGGTGACCTCATAAGATCACAGCAGTGACAACAGCGGTCCAGATTTTTTAACACAACTTTCATAAGCTATATATAAATTGTGAACTTTGTAAGTATTTTTGACAATAAGATGAAGAACATTTGATAATACCAGTTTATGAATATCTCATCTGGTGAGGAAATATTATAAGACATTGTAAATCTTCAAAATATGAACCAAACTTAACGAGATTTACCATGACCTTGAACTTTGCCAAGACTCCCTTGATTTTGCTTGCCCATTTTGATTAAATTTCAACATTTCAATATTTCTATATAGGATATTCTATTGATTATCTCCGTGACACGTGGGGGATATCCTTTAACAAGGTGGACTGTTGGTCCTCAGCGGTCGTCACGCTACTGTTGCAATAGATACAATATAAGGCATATTGTTTTATTTTGATCATAAGAAATAACAATAACTATACAAAACCAATGTTGAATGAATAAAAAGGACTTCTCATTATTGTTGTGAAAATAATTACACGAAAATGCATGCATTAAACATGAAGAGTGAAAAGAATTGAAGCCATCCTAAAATGTTTTTCAAAAACTGAAATTTTGATATTTTTCTTACAAAATATCCATCAAAAGATTTTTTTGTCAGAAAGGCCTTCTTTTGTCAGAATATTTATTACCTTAAGAATATTTTGTTTTAAAGTTCAGTAAAAATACGGTTGAAATGGGTAAAATTATTTTTTAAGAAATTTGGCGGCCATTTTGGATTTTGGTCACGTGACCAGGTTCCCGCGGTCGAAAAATTTCGATCCTAGGCAAAATGAATATATACATGTCTAATGATCATTCATGCCAAGTTTCATACTTTAAGCCAGATTTTTTCGATTTTGACACTAAGCTACTCCACTATTAGAACAGAGGCTTACTGAGCTGCTTCAGTGGGGAGAGAATGCGGTCACTAGTAACCAGGCGAACCTTCATTTACTCATTCTGAAGTAAAACTATAAACATCTTTATTTATTGAAAATGTTAGAAGTATCATTCATGAATAAGTATATATGAAGGTATTAAAAAAAAGATAGAAGTTGTATATTTTCATAAGGTTCTTTTGGAAGACAAGAAAGAAATAGGCAAGACATTAGCCACGCGTTTCATTGTCGTTTTGGATTTTATCAGTCGATACATGTTTAAAATAACCCGATTGTTCGTGTAGTTGTTTATGTGTGACATTTGCGTTTGTAGGTGTTTCATACTTTCATCTCAGATTAATCTGTTTGGAGTTACTAAGTAAACCGAACACGATACTGTTTTCTTTGCACATTAAAATGTAAATATTGAATATAGTGAATTGTATGGTTAGTTTAAACAAAGGTTGATTCATGTTATCAATTCGTGACTTAAAATAGCTGATACTGAAAATACAATCATCTTTTCGTGGCAGAAGTTATTATGATGTTGATATCAAGGAGATGAGCTAAGTATGTTTTCCAAAAAAATTAGTTTGATATATATGTTCAACCGCGTCTTTACAAGTTCACTATAGATGACTCCTGTGTCGGTATCGTTAGGGAAATATTTCAAGTGTTCAAGGGCATTAAATATATTTTTACTTTCTTCATTTGTAGAAAATTGAACATTGTGTATCTATCAAATCTCGGCGTCAGCTGCAATTTCTGTTTCATAAGCCACCGGTGATTTAGTTTCACCAGCTAAATATTATTTGATTAAATTATGATAAACAAACCAACAACAAAAAGCATTCATTATAATTGTTAAAACATGTATAACCCCTTTCTAAGTGTTTCAGTCAAAATTACCAAAGATATTTCCATTCTAAAATTGAAATTTTAATTGATATGTGAGAGCATTGCGCATGTATATCTATATGCTCTTTTGAATGGTATTCACATTTTTATACCCCTTTTAATATTTGGTCTGACAGCATTCAACAGAAGTCAGCTAGATGTCCCCCAACATATTTTCAGGGTTGGTTGGGCCGCGATGAGGCGTGTCTGAAATGAGAGAAGAAACTTTGAAATAGGTCACTGTTCTCTCTCTCTCGCCGTCAGCAGCTGATGGACGTCTCACATCCTCTACACTTCTCGGTTAGGTGGGGTCGTTGAAGACTAACATTTACTCTCAAAAGTAGTTTTTTTTTCAATATTGGCAATATTTCTAAAAATAATGTATTATAAGAAGGGCCCAGAAAATACCTTAACTCTCTAGTAATCTAGACTTGCTATACTTTTCTAAACTGGATTGGTCGTCAATTAAGAATTTTTGCTCCAGGGTCTGGATGGCAGACTATGGTCGTGGTTGAAAATAGCCTTAACGGTATGGTTGTCCTATTAGTGCTGTCTTTAAAATGCCAACGTTTGTTTTTCGTGTCATAGTTCTCGACTTCGTGCCTAAATAAAATTGACATGAATTCAAAACATCTCGCATCCTTATGTATGTGTACGAACTCGTATACACGAGTAGCTCTTATGAAGCCTAGTCAACACTGTCAACTTCCGTTTGTGACTAATGTCTGCTTTTTATGATTTCCAAAATACCATTGTCTAATGGTCGCGCGCAAGCAACTGTAATTGTCCGGTTTTCGATCAAAATCGTGAATGCATGTTTATAGTCACTATAGCATCCTGCTGGCAGTAAAAAGGCTACTTTTCAAAACAGTCACCGCCAATGACACGATTGCTATGGTCGGCTTTTTGCGACACCAACAACGACATTGCATTATAAGTATTCCAAGTGACTCAAGGTGACCTCAGTGTTTCTTGCAATGACACCAAGGGGATCGCAAAGAGAAACTCCGTGAATTCATCGTATACAATTTCTCTTTGATATTAACATAAATGACATATTTCATATATATAAATCAGAAAAATCTCACACATTCATCTCTAAAAAGGAGATATACGATGTTTTCAATGAACATTTAAAAGCAGTCATATATGTTCGTGGAAAGCAACGACATGGACACTAGTTATATAACCCATCGAACGGTATCAACTCGAAACTGTCATTCTGAATGCTTTCGATAAGTTTCTAAAATTCCTTTTGGATGATTGACGCGCGTCCGAACGATTTAAACATATTTCTATTTCACAACATGAAATAAAGATTGGTGAAAGAGGCCCCGGGGCTCAGAAAACTAGAGATAGTATACAATACAATACAATCATTACAATGTTAGTGATGAAAACATTTTAAAAGTCAAGTCAGTTTGTGTAAATCGAACATAATCTTGTTGGAGAAGCCTATGAGATGTTGCAGTATAAATTATATCATATATGCTACAAAAATAACAAATGAACAAATAAGTAAATGTTTTTCATAGAAAACGTTTGCTTTTGCTAATGAACTGATGTAAGGATCTAAGGATGTTGTTGTTTGTTCTATTATCTAAAGATTCATTTCCGTACAATACTGTTTTGATATCATATCCTTGTGTATAGAAATACATCTTTGTTCTCGTCCGGTTTGCCAGCTTGTTTATCCCTTTCCGGTATTCAACCATTTGTTCTTGATATTTGCATTTTGTAATTGAAATTCCCATTGTTACATGATGTGCTTGTGTTGAAGTCAATATTGAACCTAAGCATAAACCAGTCAATAGATCGATAGAATACTATAGCAACCTGAAAATCGAAGAGTGATCACATCAGCTAGAAATAACATTTTCTCACCTGATGAGGTGAATTATTTACACACATCACCATTCCTCGACAGACGGTAAGAGACAAGGTAAGGTTTTAGAATGTTTGGAAGACAGATGAAAATTATCATCTTTAAACAACAAGAAACCTCATAATTTTTCCCATGTTAATTGGTAAATATGTACAGAAAACATTGTCAACTTCAAAAAACACCAAAAAACGTTTTCATCGGTCCTCTAATAACAAAGATATCGCCCTTCAAAGTGCGAAAATTTTAGGCTTCTCAATTTGACAGTCTGAAAAGGGATTCTACCGGGTGAACGATATTGCCTTTACTGCGCATGCGAGAAAGGGCGATGTGATGTGGCAGGTTATGATAGGCTGAGAGAAGTTTTACAGATTGTGTATTATTACATCATATACAGAACGGAAATGGGCCTAATCAATGTAAATATAACAGACAATGGTGGTAAATAAACAGAATAAACATCTTTTAGCACGATTTAGAAGCTTCATCTGTCCGGCAATAAAACAGAGTAGTAATTAAACAGTTATGGCACATCGTAACTGATTATGTAATTACAGGCCTAGGGAGTCGCCCTTTGGATATTTCACACTCTTTGACAATGTTGTTACAAGAATTAGGGGATGTTGTTTTAGAGATCAAGCATGTCTGCCCATCTATGACACGCCCAGTTGTCAAAGCACTAGTCATCCATTGGTCAGCAATAAGACGAACTAGATCCAATCAAAAATTAAACATTTAGAATTTATCATATGCATTGTTTCTGTCTTAAGATGAACACATACAGTACACATGAGATGGAGTATTTTGCGTTTACAGTGACTTCAATAAGGTAGGCTTTGATCACATGATATGTAAACTTAACTTTGTGCATTCAAACTTATATGTATACATATTTGTTATTTCAGGCAGTTGTTTGCGTTAGAAGTTTACAAATATTTAAAATTTAAAATAACATTATCTCAAACAAAGATATAGAAGGGTATTTATTTTACGCTGATGAGTTGTCTCTTTGTAAACTAACATTGTTTCTTTATTTGATTGAGAAACGCTCAAGACATGATGAAACATGGTGTCAAAAGGTGTATATCCTGAATATCCTTGTATTGCGAACTTAATACAATTTCATGACATGATGCCTCAATGACTCTCTTTCCGAATATTTCGTAGTGTGTATATAGCAAAACCTCATTCAGATTATATAAAATTACTTCAGGATTATTCATAAGTTCCTTAAAACATTTCACTAACTTGTTTAATTTGTCTTCAATTTTATCTGGCCACTCATCACAAAATGTAAACTTAGAACTACTAAATTCAAAACATACCTATACCGTAATATCTAAGAGATTTTCAAAACATGATTGAATATTAAGATTTTGCCTTGATGAAATATCCTAATGTTTATACCATTAATGAAGATATAACCTTAGCATTTAATTGCTTTGTTGTATGTTTACGAAAACCGTTGTTTCAATACTGTCACTGTATATGATATGTGTACTGATCTGTCCATGTTTACGTTACGTCACTATTTTGTTTCTTTTTTAAAAATAGATATGCGAAACATAGTTCTATGACAGGGCTATGACATACCATGTAGTCTCATTGATGAATTGACTTTAGATCCCTCTGTAGAAGCCGTGATTAAGCTATCAACAGTCAAAAAGATTCAACCAAAATTAGTAAATGTCTTCATTATATGTCTTACTAACTAACCATCATACTGGAAAGTTGTTTTCTTTGTTTGTATAGTAATTATACGCCAAGTAAGTAAGTGACCGCTTGACTCAATACTGTAAACAATAGCAATAGCCTGACCAGTTTGGCGAGAAAGGGCGATGTGATGTGGCAGGTTATGATTGGCTGAGAGAAGTTTTACAGACTGAAAATATGATGTTTGTTTTCAAAGTCATTAAATGACTATTTTGCGCATGTTCTTGAAGAAACAAAATATCGATGTTATCTCAAGATATCTTTATGTATCCATTTCTGCATTGTGTCCCCCCTCGGGGTTACATGTTGTTTAAGATCCCGTATACAATTTTGTGTATTTGAAAGTCATTCTACATTGTATATGATTTTGCTTACAAAATTTCAAATCGTTCGGATTTCATGATATAATTATGAATAGACATACTTATATAGACATGAAGGTCATTTTTGTGTGAGAAATGTACATTCCCGCAGTATTTCATTTGAATATGTCGTAAATATGTCTTAGATCTTGTGATTTACGCTCCAAACAATCACGATTACGGCTTGAAATCAAAGAGACGAACGAGGTTGTGTTATATAAACTTATCTAAAACGTTTTCATTGCTAGAAGAAATACTTCCCCTTTCAGGACTCTGTCACCATGGACGATCCAAACCGGTACACTATGAACCACGCTAGACGTGGCGTGGCCCTCGTCATCAACAACGGTGTCTTCACAGGAAGGTTCTCGAACCGCAAAGGATACGAGGAGGACGGAGTTAATGTTAAGGAAACATTCGAGAAGCTCCAGTTTGAAGTTAGAATGGAAACTAATCTCAAAGCTGAGCAGATGTTGGACACAATCAAAAAAGGTATTTGAATCAGTGATTCCCACACCATTGAATGCTGTTCTGACATTATATATATGAAAGTTTAATCAACAAAATCAAGAGGTATTTAGAAATACCGTATTTCCTTAATTACACGCCTGCATTGAATAGACGCCAGCCTCGAATAAGCGCCCTTGCATAAGGTTTTCTGAAAAAATATACGCCTGCCTTTACGTACCGCCAGGAAAACCAGTTTGATGTATAAAAACGTTAAATTATCTGATTTTTACGAAATAGACGCCTACCTTGAATAGAAGCCTGCCAAAAATAGACGCCTATGGTTGGTTATACGCCGTCTACATGGAGACGTGGCAATCCGATGCCTCTCTAAGAAGCTATGGTGTAGACCGTTTGAAAATAATAGACGCCCGGCGTGTAATTAAGGGAATACCGTATTAGCCTAAACCATTATTGATACGTTTTAGGATTTTTTAACAGCATGAATATGTTTCCCTTTTCTTCAGTCTCCGGCCCACAGAGACGTGGATTGTTTCGCTTGTTTGATCATGATTTTCTTCAGTCTCCAGAGAGGACCACAGAGACGTTGATTGTTTCGCGTGTGTAATCATGACCCATGGTAAGCTGGACGTGGTGTGTGGGACAGACGGACCGGTGGACCTAGAGGACATCTTCCAACCCTTCAAGAGTTCCAAGAGCACCCTCCTTGGCAAACCTAAACTCTTCTTTATACAGGTGGGTCAATATCGTAAGAATGTAGATATGAATAAAATATGGCCCGCGGGAATTTTTAAGAAGTATGGATGTTTACCTTCAAGCGCCGTAGGCCCGAGGCTTTCTAGGAATACAAACATCCTGACTTCTTAAAATGCCGAAAAGGACTGGCTTAATCAATCATAGTAATCGCCGAAAATTAAGAAATTCAAAAGAATGATCTTGGAAGTTTGAAAGACATAAGCTTTTTCTACATACACAGCTTGTTTTACCTATCTGCATAGGTTTCTTTGAGGCATGTCGAGGTAGTAAGAAAGATGATGGGGCAGCTATTGGTGTGTCGGGTGATGGACCAGATGAACACGTATCTCAGAGAATACCAACTGAGGCGGACTTCCTAGTGGCGTACTCTTCCGTCAGTGGTGAGACTCCTTTCATAACTTACTGACATAACGTTGTTGCGATGTGGTTTCTTCCTGTTATTGGATCTATTTAAGACTTATTGTTCCGTAGGAGGTTAATGCGATATTCTGTGCTTGAAATGATGTAGTATGATCTCATTCGAAAGTTTTTGTCATTATGTCATATTTCTGTTCAGTATGATATAGTTCAGTATAGAATAATGTGTAATACAAAAACGAATATGAGATGACACGGTGTGTGATAGTCATTTATTCATAATAGTTATCTATCAAATTATAATATTACTTTACTGATTAGCAGAAGACTGTTAGGATACTTATCATCGGCAACAGAGTAATGATTTCATCACATATACAGTTTTTTGACACAGGAGAACGACTTGAGGTTGAAGCGATGAAAAAGACAAATTCCTTATCGTTTTGGTTTTTTTTCACTGTAGGATTCTCCGCATTTAGAGACAAAGTCACTGGATCGTGGTTCATCCAGGCTCTGTGTTCAGTTCTGAAGGAACACTTCAAGGACCTGGATCTGATGACTATGATGACGAGGGTCAACAGAAAAATGGCGTATGAGTTCGAATCCATCTGCAAAAATCCTCAATTGAACAAGAAAAAACAGGTGCCCTGTATCACCTCTATGTTGACCAAAGATCTCTTCTTCTCTGTCACAGAAGCCATGGAAACCTGAGCTACTAAATGAGAGACACTCCTGAAGAGATTATGCTAGACTTTAAGAGGTTGCAGCAAAACATTGGAATAATGTATTACTTTATAACGAAATGTGTTCTTAAGAAGATTGTAAATCATGAAGAAATAGCTTGACCTGAAGATCACATTTTCGATGGTAAACTTATTTGAATACAATTATCACTTTATTCATTGAAAGCTTTTTCATAGAAAAGAACAAGACAGAGACTTTTTAAAAGAAAGATGATTTTTGTATTAAGTATTTGGGATGAAAATATACATCTTTGATGAGCATAGACAATACACTTGACATCTGTTTCATTCTATAAATATACGGATTCTTGACACTCTTCACTTCATGAACTTCGACACCATAGGCCATCTTCTTGTTGACACGGGTCATGAGGGTCATAAGGTCAAGGGTCACACCTTCCTTATCCATGACGTCACAAAGTGCAGTGATGAAGATGGAACCTTCAATGGCGTGTCTCCATGAGAAGTATCCTGTCAGAAGAATAAAACATATGTACTGTTTGGTTTTAGATTTGTTCACAATTGAGAGTAAACGTTTTGCAATACTCAACAAGTCCTTTCCCTTTATCATTTGTGATATAGATGCAATGGGATGCCCAATGACACATAGAATATATTTGATAAGCTTTAGAGAACTGAGTAGTGAGCAGTGGTTCTTATTGCTTGGTGCCCCAAAGGGCACCAAGTATTATGATTTGATTCTCCTAAAACTTTTCTGAATTTTCTCTATATTTCTCTTGATATTTTCTAAGGGAAGCCGCGCCAATCACATGTGTTGTATCCAAATCAAAAGACCAATGAACAGAGCTGTAGCAAAAAATGCATTACGTCACCATGTGGGTAATACAAAATATTTGGCACATTAAACTGTGGAATATGATTTCGCTTTAAATGTCATGTTAAAAGAGAAACAATATTTTCTATTAAAGACGCTGATAAATGTTAACAGACTCAATCAAAAACATCTTCATTTGATGAAGAGTCTGCATTTGTTCCAGATAAGAGCATTATTTCGCATTCAATAATCGCAGAATTCACTTTTTTATAACCCACGCGATTTAATTTCACGCTGGGCTCGCCTGGCGATTTAAAAGTAATGTTTGTGTAAGAACGATGGTGACATCGAAAAAAGACTTATGTTTACTAATAGGTAGATCACTTACGATCACGTGACAAGTCATACTTAACGATGTCACTAAATGTTTACGTTGAAAACATGTATTTATTATCAGAGCTACTGAAATTGACTCGTGATATTTAGAATACATCGCTGGTTCCATACGGTTACTATAAGGGCGCGGCTTAGCTCAGCGGAGCTGGGTTGAAATCCCGTCAGATCATCGGAAAGTATTTTGTTTATTATCTGTAATACTACAGTTAATAATTAACCAGCATGACAAGGAGATATGGTTTTGGCAGTACGTTTTGCACAATTTCCTGTCATTGTCAACGGCACATGTCAACCCATGCAGTGCTTTTGTACTTCAAGTAACGACATCACAATGTCATAACATCATAAACTGTCACTGTCACATCACTGTCTTGAAAATCTAGTGTTGTTGTGTTCAGAGATTTACATTTTTTTCTCTGAGATCTCAAAAAGAGTGAATTTGAATGATAAATAGATTGTCACCCTCGTGTGTTTTGATTTGAAATATACCAACAATCGTTGATGAATGTAAAAAATATTCATAACTTTCAGCAATTCGTGTTGATAGAAATTAATTTTGTGAAATTAACTTTGAGTAATACTCGTGTTAATATTACTGCTGTTATCCAGTGTTGTATATATTATCACCCAAATTGTTCGACAAATCACAGTCTCCTTCATCTGCCTATGTGGCACCAAGCATGCCTTTTTAAAGGCTTTTCTTGTTAGAAAGCAATTGAAGATGTTCATGTTATTCACTTGTCAACATCATGATATACAAATTCATTTCATCCAATGATATACAAAAACATGAGTGTCTTTAACACCGTACGTCTATACGGAAATCAAATAAAAAAAAAAAAACCAAACTGAGTCATTCATCTTCTCACAGAAACTACTCAACTCATTTATTTCCAAGTATACTATGTTACCAGCGAACCATTCATATTCTACATAATGTGTTCGTATGCGCACTCATTTTCAACTTATCTTACATGTACACTTTTGTTAACCCTTTTCCCTGAAAGTTTATATATTTTCATCTCTTTTGTTTATTCCCTTTTCACATTAAATGTTGATCCAACCTCTGTTCTATTTAGTCAAAATTCCTGGTTTCGACAGTTTCCCCAAGCGGCAAAAATTGCACCAACAAACCATTTTAAAAATATCAATGTATTACAAAATGAAATGTTGAAATGCTTTTCGAACAGCATCCTGATACCAAGTCAGTATTTTATTACGCTTCTTTTAAATATACATTTAGAGGATATTACATGAGTGTCCATGGCATACCATGTTTACGACACGAGTTGTAGCGAGAGCGAGGGGTATACTGACATTTAGGCACGAGTGTCGTAAATATAGTATGTCATTGGCAGGAATGTTATTTTCTGTTTATTACCGTAGTCCCAAAATATAAGAATTTACTCAAAAACTACTTCTCTGCATTGGCGGACTAGCCGTCGCCGGTTCGGATAGATCGTGACGTCATAGGTGAACCAATACGTCAAAGCATTGTTTATAACGTGACGTCACAATGAAAAAGTGATATGTTTCCAAATATATGAACCTCGATTTGACTGCCCTTGTAGGTAATAAATATTAGATATCATTTAATATAACATATATATTTGTTGTCATTAAAATCAATATAAATATATATGAAATAGTAAAGAGACTTGGCTGAAGACATAAATCTAACAATTGAATGTTTGATAAATATTTTTCTTTCGTTGGTATGTCAAGATCTAGATTAGATTTCATTATAAGAAAACAAACATTTGCGGTTAAATTACAAATGGAATCGAATAAGTGCCAAATAAAGTTACATTTAAATTGGATTATGAACAAAAGGCTTAAGTATACACTGCCACCCAAAAGAAACGCCTACAAAATATTTTAATGTAAAAAATCAAATAATTTCCAAAATATATTATATTGTGGTCGCAACCTGCGTCAATAAATTTCAAGAAAATTGATTTTAAAGTGAAGATCATGCAAAGTATGCAAATTTCGTTGCACGTGTCATTTTCAAGTACAAAAGGAGAATGAGCTGTCTCAGTCGACCTTTCTGATGTGAATTACCCAAACGAAAATGCCAAAAATGCCGCAGATTGAGCGTGAGCGAGCAGTAGGGATGACGCAGCAGGTTGCGACTCAGGACCATGTGTCCAGAACCTTTAATTGCCACACATCAACCATTACCAGACTGATGAGACGGGTTCTTGACACTGGTGAAACCTGAGATCGACCAAGAACTGGACGTCCGCTCGTGACCACACCCAATGAAGACCGCTACTTCTGGTTACTACATCTACGTAATCGGTTTCCAACTATGACGTCATCTGCAGCGTCATAACTTGGAAACGCTGTGAGTAGGCAGACATTTAGTAGACGACTTCGAAGATATGGTCTTCGGATGTACAGACCATTCCGCGGTGTAACCTTGACCCCGCTTCATCGACGTAACCGACTGAGGTGGTCCTAATGAGTAATGAGATTTCAGAACCGGAACTGGACTCGTGTGTTGTTTACATACGAAAGCAGATTCAAGCTATTCCTAACTGACGGAAAAGTGCGTGTGATGCGTCGCCGTGAGAAGCGCTTCATGCATGAATGTGTTCAAGAGGTGAGAGCATTTGGAGGTGGAGGGGTGATGGTCTGGGGAGGCATCTGTGGAGACAGAAAGACAGACCTCGTGATTGTAAATGGTTATTTGAATGCCCGGGAGTACATTGACCAAGTTTGACGACCAGCTGTGATTCCATTCCTGCAGGAGAACCAAAGGTTATGATGCAATAAGACAATGCGCCTATCCACACTGCTCGTTGTACAGCCAACTTCTTGCAGGCGCAGAACGTTGATTCAATTCAATTGCCATATAACTCCCCTGACCTGAATCCCATTGAGCACTTGTGGGATCACTTGGACAGACAGATTCGGAAGCGACAAATGTGAATTTTGAACAGAAATGATCTCATTCAGGCCTAACAAGAAGAATGAAGACTCATCGATCTTACAGTCACCCGACGTCTAACCACATCAATGCGTCCAGGAGTGCATGACTGTATTGCTGTTCGCGATGGCCACACCCGTTATTGAACTCTCATTTGTTTGTAAATCTATCTCTATGAAATTTCTCTAATTAAACATTGATCGAATACTGAACAACTTACCCTTGTCTCATTCAAACAATCACCATTCTTTTTTAACAGTAATTGAAGTTCTGAAACTTGGCAGTACAGTGCAAAAATGGTATAATTTCATCATGCTAAAATATTGCTAACGTGTTGTTTACAGTTTTATGAAATCTTATTAGAAATGAACTAGGCGTTTCTTTTGGCCGGTAGTGTATGTACAATGTAGGAAAATATTTATAATCATCGGATTCAGAACGAAAATCATAGGAAGATCAGAGAGGCCCGATTTTAAATATAACATTGGTCTCAGTCAGATTATGAGTATTTACTGGTTTATTTAACACATCCTTGTACTAAGCCGTGAGTATATTCTTGAGAAAACATTTTAGCCCAAATTATTTTGATTAGGTGAAATATTCATACCAACATCGATATCGTCAATACAAGAACTCCAGGCATGTGTTTAATCACAGATAGATCTCGATCATCCTAACAATATAGGTGAATATCTTTATGTTGCTTTACAATTTCAAACAAATGAATAAAGACTTTTTATTACAACGTCAAATGTATACATGTGCGCCCATACATATCGATTTGCGTAATACCTTTTATTAGTACAGGTATCTAAAGCGCTTCGACGTAGGCGCCGGCGTACTTTTAAAAGCATTATATGTCTACAGTTCGCTGAACACATTTGTAACACATTAAATGTATCATTAACGTTTGAATGCAAACATAAGTTTTTTTGGTGTAAAGGATGAAAAGAAAGCTGTATTATGCAATTCCAGATTGTTTTTCTTGCATTGAAACAAAGTGATTTCGCCATTTTAGATTATATTAATTAACATGAGATACATATATAGTGAGTACATTTTCTTAGGGAATATTCGTTTCACTCTAACATCGTCCGGAAAGCGAGGTTTCCGGATATCCGAGGTCCGGGTAAGTGAGGTTTGACTGTAAATAGATTGAATTCACTTTACATGATTTAGTTATTTAGTTTATAAATCTGAGCTATGACTTTTCTGATAATGAAATCACAACATATAAAAATTTCAACTGTTTCAATCAAAAATGTAAATATAGGTAAAAATAGGTTCCTTCTCTGGATGTTTCAATATTAATGTTGTCATTTGAGCGAGAAGTACTGACTGTTGCCTAAACTCTATTTTTAGCTGTTGGTGATTTAATCTGCGACAATATGGAGGTATTGATTCGCGATTATGATCTATAACCAGACAGTGACGCGTGTCAATAATTATAAATTAAGCGTTATTTTGAAATGTGTAAAGCAACCAGAAGAACAGTTATAAGCTGGTCATGTTTGATAGAGACACAAGTAACTAGTATGCATAACATTCAAGGTTCCATTTCAGTTTATGTGGATATATTAGGCTGTTTTGAAGTTTTCATAGGAAACCAACATCTATCATATATATTTGTAATTTGGGGGTGATGTTGAAAATTCATATATCTACATACGACATTTGAGTATCAAAATCAGTAAGCCATGAAAATCACGGATCTGCACAAGATTGCACACACTTAAGTTTATCTTGAGTTATTTAAGATTAAAGAACACGTTATGCATATTTGACTTAAAGAGGCAGTAGCACGTTTTTTGGACAATTTTGTATTTTCATTTTTTTGACTGATAATTGTTAGTTAATGCTAAATGTATTACTTTGATAGTGTCAAAACTCTCATGATATAAACTATTCATCCATAGTCAGAGAACAAATTATAAAGACTCACATAAAATCAATTGGGAGCCATTTTCAGCCTTTAATTTATTTTGTATAAGAAAAGAAATCGCATGGCTTAACTTTACATTAAATATTTGATTTATTACTGCTTCATTTTATTTTAATACATTGTCTTTAGATTGGAACCATTAATTGTCATTTTCCTGACATCACAGTATATTCCCCCTAAAAACCTGCTACTGCCCCTTTAAAAGCAAGCTTTTAAACAAGCGCTCTAAACGTTTAGAGAAATTCGTCAAAAATGTGAAATATTTGTAATTGAAAATCATACCAACCAACTGCGGTGTGTGTTTTCTTTTGAGCGTGACTTGGTTATGTTTTTTGTCACACATGGTCGCACACAGATCAACAATTGTAGGGGGAACAGTATGACTATACGAAAAGAAATCTATGACCTAAATAAAGTGAACACAGTCAGTCGGCTCTATCAGAATGTAATCATACAAGCATGACTTGTTGAGGGCTGTAACCTGCCCAAGTAACTCTCCAAGATTTCACTGTTGTCCATCTTTTATGTATATCGGTAAGTAGTAATGTTATTTTTATTAAACAATTATAGATATGGGTCAGGATAATCAATATTTCTCGGTCGATTGATTTGTTGTCTTATTTGTATGATATGACTGTGTTGTTTGACCATACAAACGGCTTCTCCATCGAAAAAGATTGGTATGATTTACGAACACTTGAAGAGGATTTTCATAATGATAATATCTTTCTGATCAACAGCCGTAACGTTTTAGAATATATAAACAGGTTCTTGATTTGATGTCTTGTTTATATATAGAACGAAGTGGATATTCTGCTTTACGTACACCTTATACAGAAACACTTAACACTGTGGCATTGTTAACAATAATGGACAATAACAACAAGACGATCAATATTTTCTCTTCAACTGGCCTTCGATAGTCCAATATCTTGAACGTTGATAAACTGTTTTCTCTACATGAACAGACAAATTTTTTCGACGAGAAGGTACGTAATTTTGTATATGATTTGCATGAAAGTAAGTCAACAAGATCAATGTGTCTGTAAATGTATCAATTGAAATAGGTTTGATCCATGGGGACGTATGAGAATATTAACCTGGAGCGTTTTCTGTCCAAAACAAGCGTGCATTGGTTTGTTTGTCTATTTCGTTGCGCTTATCTGTTAAATATAAGCACTGCAACCGGTTATTCCATGATGTAGTATGTTACTTTACATCGTTGTATAGATATGGATATAGAAATGGATATTGATATGGTTTTGATATGGATATGAATATGGATATATGGATAGATATGGATATATGGATATGGATATGGATATATGGATATGGATATGGATATGGATATATGGATATATGGATATGGATATGGATATGGATATGGATATGGATATGGATAAATGGATATGGATATGGATATATGGATAGATATGGATAGATATGGATATATGGATATGGATATGGATATGGATATGGATATGGATATGGATATGGATATATGGATATGGATATATGGATAGATATGGATATGGATATGGATATGGATATGGATATGGATATGGATATGGATATGGATATGGATGTGGATATGGATATATGGATATATGGATATATGGATATGGATATGGATATGGATATATGGATATATATGGATATATATGGATATATATGGATATATATGGATATATGGATATGGATATGGATATGGATATATGGATATGTATATATGTATATGTATAAATTATGTATATGTATATGTATATGTATATAGATATGGATATATGTATATGTATATGTATATGTATATGTATATGTATATGTATATGTATATATTGTGATTTGGAAAATTTAAGATACTTTTATAACAAGATCACTTCAAAAAATGAAAGGAACATTTGTTTTATTTGTATTTTTACGAAAACCATTTTGTGTTTTTTATCAATTTATGATTTGTACTATTCTAATCATTTAACTGATTTTCTTAATTCTGAACACTGATATAATTGGTGAATGTTGGAGTAAATGGAATGGTGATTTCCTGTCAGCATTTTGAAATGAACGTCTTTGTAATATGCAATGCGGTATAAAAGTTTCCAACGGTTAAGGAAATTAGTTAAAATTACAGTTCTTTGGAATTTAAAAAAAACGATATTAGTTCAACGTTTTGGTTTGAAAATTTCGTTAAAATGAGATGTTCTATAATGACAAAAGAAGCATCTTGTAACCTTCAAATAAAAACTAAAGGATCATTCTATGATCGATAAACTCATATGTTAAACGTACCACGTGTAGCTACATGATCGAATCATGTTAACATGTAGCGTAGAACCTAAATCAGGTAAGTAAACATGAGTTGTAAATAATAAATATTGTTTACTTCCTGATAACTAGTCATAAACAGCCTCTTCGTTTATTGGTGAGTTATGTGTATCTTATATGAGTCAAAGGTTTTAAATATAGTCATAAATGTAAATGAAAAAATTAGGTTAGATTTTCTGATTGGTCGTCAGATTGATCAACAAATATTATTCCATTTAGTCAACAACCGTTTCTATTTCTAAATTCATTTACAAAAGAAACGTTTAGAATAATTATTTTAAACAACCATATAATTATATCATTACAATATTGTGTTGTTTTGTTGTGATAAGACTAATATCAGTGTCAGAAATCATAATTCTTTAAATCGCTTATTATGTTTAAATTAGAAAAGGAGCCTCTGATAAATGGCTATTTCATTGTAGATCTAGACTTGCCCTTCGACTTTCTGGACAAAGTATTTTTAACGTTAATCTTGGTGATGAGACGAGCAAAGACATATTCATCGTTCAAGGTCTAGTTCTAGTTAAGGGGCTATTCGTTTCGTTTCAATCTTAAAGATTGCAAAACTTAAAGGGGGTCTCCAACTTCTAATTTTTAACTTCCAGTGTTTTATTAGCGAGGCCCTCGCCGACCCTCTCGGGGCCTCGCTAATAAAACACTGGCAGTTAAAAAATAAAAGGGGGTCTCCAACTTCTCATTTTTAACGTCCAGTGTTTTATTAGCGAGGCCCTCTCCGACCCTCTCGGGGCCTCGCTAATAAAACACTGGAAGTTAAAAATTAGAAGTTGGAGGCCCCCTTAAAAGATGACAAACTCCTTATTTCTCACTAGCATACGTGTTATATAGCTTATACCTTGTTATTATATTACCCAGATATCGTAAAGGTAGATAATGTACAGATAATGTATAACTAGCAATATTTCTAAATCCGGACTCAGGTATGTCTGTTATCTTATTTGGAAAATATATAGTTAATATTAACGTATTCATTATAGGTTACATAAATAGTAAACTCTAGAAGACGTTTAATTATAAGTGCAATGTTGCATCGAAAACACCATAAACCAACTACAATAACGACAATGATAACTTGAATACAATCTAATGAACACAAAAAGTCCCAAAGCCAGTGCAACCGTACGCGTAAATGTAGAATATCACAGTTACAGATATGCCCTTATAAAATTTGAAATTTTTCATCTTATTTCTTAGTAAAGAGATTCCTAGTTCAGCTGTTTTCACAAATCAATATTATTCATGGTATGGTATGATATGGTATGGTATGGTATGGTATGGTATGGTATGGTATGGTATGGTATGGTATGGTATGGTATAGTATAGTATAGTATAGTATAGTATAGTATAGTATAGTATAGTATAGTATATGTGTAGTATGGTATGGTGTGGTGTGGTCGGATATGGTATGGTATGGCATGGCATGGCATGGTATGGTATGGTATGGTATGGTATGGTATGGTATGGTATGGTATGGTATGGTATGGTATGGTATGGTATGGTATGGTATGGTATGGTATGGTATGGTATGGTATGGTATGGTATAGTATGGTATGGACTAGTATAGTATAGTATAGTATAGTATAGTGGTATGATATGGTATGGAATAGTATGGTATAGACAAATCTAGTATCTAGTGTAACAATGTACAGGCGAGGACCACAATAAAAAAACATTTCAGCATCACATAGGGCATAATAGGTATTACATTATATTTCAAATGTGAAATTAGGAGTTGTACTTTATTCATTTCTCAATTGACACAATAGAAGACGTTGGAATTAGATGGATATACGTGAATCCATATAGCAGGTGTTTCACCAACATTCATGTAGCAGCCTTTCAACGCTTATAGATCTGCTACCTGCTTTAGATCAATTTCAAAAGGTCGTTATGCAATATCTAAAATGCTCCACTGATTAACTATGTAAAGGGAAGCTATAATGCAACTCTGTAACCTCTCTATCAGCCTGATTAAAATCGATCGTGTTTCGAGGTAAATAAAATACAAAATATGTATCAAGGCTTTCCTCTCCACAACGGTCTATGAATGAGGGGAAAGCCGGGCTGGGTGTGGTTTAAACCCCAATAGTGATAATTTTTTATACTCTTACAAAATCGATTTAAATCAGACTTCCTTTTTATAATTATTGCAAATATGGGTCACCCTCTTCAGTGTACATAGGTATGGATCTACCGAAGTCGAGGCAAGGCTTCTATGAAAATGGACAATGAAATATGTTACCAAAATGTTCATGATAATATACATTTTATTCTATATCAAGTATTTTATTTAGAACATGACAAGCGTTTTTGGTGGCCAACCTGTGTATACTTTCAATTACTTTTAATGATATAATAGTAGTTACGGACGAGTTTTTATATTTCGATAAAATCATTAAAAAGACATGTCTCACAAATGTGTGGCATACGCTTTGCCAATAACTGTTGGATAAAATATACATTTGGTGTTAAATCACATTATATATGATTTTCGATTGAAAAGGATAAAATTCATATCAAAGTTTTGTTTCAGTAAAAAGCTTGTCTGCAAAATGAAAATGAAAAATCTCACCTAATTAACCCTTGAAAAACAGCAAAATTTGGTATAAGTCATTATAACAGCAGTTTAAGATTAAAGATGGCGATATTTGACTTATATTTGATATTTGACCGATTACTGAAGACACAAAAACAGTACAAAAAGAATTTTGAGAAACATCAACGAGGACAGAAAAATCCCTTTGTTCCATAGTTCCCTTTCCGTTTTGGTGATGTATTGTCAGAAAAGCTCTGATGATAATGGTGAAAATTCGAATGCATATATGTGTGAAGATTAATTGCAGAACATGATAAAATATAAATTGGTGTGGCAAATTATTTCTTTTTTTAACAGGTTTACACTTATTTTTAGACAAACAATAATCATAATCCATTATCAAGATCATGTTCAAATCATTTCAAGAATGACCTCAAACGTAAAAACATTTTTTTTTCAGAATATATGTCACGCAAGAACAAAGTTTGAGTTACAAAATCCCATCGTTTATTTTCTTTATATGAAACTTCCATTTTCAGGATTTTTATAAACGATGTCTCCTTACAAGGAGAGCGAAGACAACGAGGGGTGTTGTCAGAGTTTCAAGAGAGAGTTCAAAGCGAGGAATCTTCTGCTAGACTACAAGTACCCGGGCTTGTTTCATAGAGCTAAGGTGAGATATGTTATATTCATGGTGTTATCTATTGAAATGTACTCACTTAACATATATATGTATGCATAGTTACACGAGATAATATAGGTATTTAACTTTATATACACATCTATCGGTACAGACACATGCAGGTTTTCTGTTTAACACTTGCGAGAACATGCTTCAACACGCATATGTACGTTCACTGTATCACATGCCGTATTTCATCAGATACAACAGCTTTAAGTAACTGCACCACACACATGCACATGCAGTCAAATAAGAAAAAAACACACATGAACACCAGAACACATAAATGTGTATTTAATAGACTAAACACCTGTGTATAAATACAAAACGACAAGCACATTATTGGGAACACACCTATGCAAATTCAGTATAAAACACACATGCAAGTTTAGTATAACACATCTATGCAAATTCAGTATAATACACATACAAACACGTTGGTATACCACACACATGCATACTCAGTTTAAAACGCATGCAAGTTCAGTTGAACATACATATGCACATTCAGTATAACACACACATGTACATTTATTTTAACACACACATGCACGTTCATTATAACACATGTACACACATGTACATTTATTTCAACACACACATGCACGTTCATTATAACACACACATGCGTGTTCAGTTAAACACAAACATGCACATTCAGTATAACACACATATGCATATTCAGTATAACACACATATGCATATTCAGTATAACACACATATGCATATTCAGTATAACACACATATGCATATTCAGTATAACACACATATGCACGTTCAGTTAAACACAAACATGCACATTCAGTTTTCGAGACACAAGCACATTTATTATTACACAAAAATGCACATTCAGTATAACACACACATGCACAACCCCTGGAACACACACACATTCACGTTCAGTATAACACAAACCACTACAAA
The DNA here is from genome assembly GCA_916613615.1 of Steromphala cineraria. Classification (NCBI taxonomy): domain Eukaryota; kingdom Metazoa; phylum Mollusca; class Gastropoda; order Trochida; family Trochidae; genus Steromphala; species Steromphala cineraria. Next base: position 40,918,761 of record OU744726.1, read on the forward strand.
ATAGTAGAACACACAAACTTACATCAGTAGAGCACACTTGTACTAAGTAAGCTACACACATGTACTTTCAGTATGTCACACTCATGTACGTTTAGTTAAACACACATGCACATTTGTAGAAAACACACACGAACATTCAGTTAAACACTCACAAAGATTTACATTCGTTAAAACCGTACCGGTATTTTACTAGATTACAAATTTGCATAGTACATTTACATGTATTTTTGAATATGCCCTAGAGCACAGCACATGTACATATACATTCCATAAAATCAATCATAGGCACATTTTGTAAACCACACATATCCATGCACATGCTTATTCAATTTAAGAAAATCATGTTTATATATTGGATCTACTTATGGCCATTGAATAATGACACACATGCTTATTTCCTAGTAGACGAGGACGATTGAGTATATTTTAGGAGCGCCTCAAAATCATGATTTTACTTGACGTTTCAAATTGTTGTTCTCCTTAGTGTCCAGATGAATGTTTCCAATACTTCCCCTACTATCAGTTGTCATGAATAGGACTTATATATATGAACGTTTAAGAAATAATCATTCATCGTTTCGGTATTAGTTTGTAATTAAAGTTGAGGTTCAAAAGCTGTTTCTACAAAGGAAACGTTTCCATTTGAATTAAGATATAAAAATAACTATAGTTAGATATTCGAGTATAAAGCTAAGCTCATATTTTGTAAGTTTTTATTAAAGATCGAATTATGTGCCATAGCAATTTTTTGATGATTTCTAAACGTCACAATGGCATTCCAAAATAATTGGAGGACAATATAGACATGTTATGGAGTTATTTAATTATTCGGTTTATTCTTGTGCAAATTCTTACATGTACATGTTTACATATTTTAGTTGGTTAAACAAATATTTCAGATAATTTAAGGAAACATTCTGACTTACTTTAAAACGTTATTAGTTTAATTATTCACCATTTGAAACATATTTTAGTAGATAAGTTAACGTTGTTTTAACCTTATTTAAGAAAGGCTATCAAAAGTGTCCTTGCATCAGATATCAGGACTCACCAGGCGGAACTAGTTCTGATATTGAACAAGACACTTTTATGTTTTCATAATAATAATAATTGTTTTCATTGACAACGTAGTTTGAGTGAGATGCAATGACCTTTTCCAGTCCACATAAGATGCAAATAGAGTACGTGTAGGCTCCCATCACATCAACTTATAAAAAATGGAATGCATAACTGCACAATGTTTCAACTTTTCACAGATAAAATTGTCACTTGTCACATGTTGAAAAGTTATACAAGCAATCAAACGAACACTTACATTGGTAAAACATAAACTACCATTACGAAAATGCTACATACATAAAGGTTTGCATTTTCATTTTGCAACTGTTAACTGTCCATCTTTTGTGTATCTGATTTTGCGAGTCGCCTGGGTTGTACATGTAGGGTCATCACGAAAAGGCTAAAAATTATCAATTCCTTTTTGCATTAAGCTAACGGTCCATCTAAGCTAAAAATATCAATTCCTTTTTGCAGTAAGCTAACGGTCCATCTAAGCTTAAAAATATCAATTCCTTTTTGCAGTAAGCTAACAGTCCATCTAAGCTAAAAAATATGAATTCCTTTTTGCAGTAAGCTAACAGTCCATCTAAGCTAAAAAATATGAATTCCTTTTTGCAGTAAGCTAACGGTCCATCTAAGCTAAAAAATATGAATTCTTTTTTGCATTAAGCTAACGGTCCATCTAAGCTTAAAAATATCTGTTCCTTTTTGCAGTAAGGTAACGGTCCATCTAAGCTAAAAAAACATATCAATTCCTTTTTGCAGTAAGGTAACGGTCCATCTAAGCTAAAAAACATATCAATTCCTTTTTGCAGTAAGCTAACGGTCCATCTAAGCTAAAAAAAATATCAATTCCTTTTTGCAGTAAGCTAACGGTCCATCTAAGCTTAAAATATCAATTCCTTTTTGCAGTAAGCTAACAGTCCATCTAAGCTAAACAAATATCAATTCCTTTTTGCAGTATGCTAAGGGGTCCATCTAAGCTAAAACAAATAAATTTTTTATCAATTCCTTTTTGCAGCTCGCTAACGGTCCATCTTTCGTATATCTGATATGGCGAGTGTTCTGGGTGGTGTACCATATATCACTGATCGGACTCTCTGGGCATCTCAATAAGTTCTACGCCACCAGCGAGTTTAACAGAAGAAAATGGCCGCTGTTCATGTCGAACTGGGCGCTTTCCTCACTCACCATATCGACAATACTGGACATGATTGGTTCCTTTTACTTCTACTTCAACAAAAAGGAGCTTCTGAGAGGTAAGTAAGCCATGCATTAAATCCTTGAAAAAATAAAAAAATATTCATTTGACTCACCAGGCAAACAGTTATTCGAGGCAATAGATTTTTCTGTTCGATGCTATCGTACGGTATTCATTTTTAAATCAATGAAACACAATCTTCATCATCATGAATTTCTTATTGTGATTATTGAAAAAGAGTATCTGAACAAAAGTTATGTATTTCATCAATATTAATTAATACCAGAAGTACTTATAAATAAATATTAAATGGTTTTCAAGACCATGCTCAACCATACATGGCTTTGGACCCGACTTTGTTTTCAAAGCAGGTGATTATTTACGGTAAATGGATTTGTAATTCATTTTGCATAACTCTTCAATGAAGAGACCGATATAAACAACATCAGCTCTCTTCTATACACTGTCTACAATATCTATGCATTGAAGGTACGAACTTCACTTAACCAGTTATGTGTCATCTTCCTACGCAGAGCCTAAAAGGCCAGTTTCCAAACTGTCAGTTTTATGCCTTGCTGCATAGCCTTGAGTTTTCTGTGCTTGCTCTCTAGTCTGTAGGGGCACTATAGCAGCACAGAAAAGTAAAGTCTCTGCAGCAAAGCATAAAATGACAGTTTGGAAACTGGCCTTTTAGGCTCTGCGTAGGAAGATGGTTATGTGTAAGATCTAGTCATGCGAGGAGTATAACTCTAATAATATTCCTGATGATTTTGGAAGTATTTGAAAATAATTTCTTCAAGTTTGCTGATTGTTCTATCTTAAACAATATAGAAGATATTAAATCAACAAACTTTTCAACCTTCCTGAAGACTCAAATTTCATTATCGAAAATGGTGTGGTGTACGATAACTGTTCAAAGGTACTTATTGAGACTGAAAGATGGTAAAAAAGACGTATATTTCGTTACCTTCTGTGCATTAATATATATATTTATTTATATTCGTTTGAATTGACAACGGTTAAGATAAAACAATGCATGTATGTCTAGACATGACTTGGTTGCTTTCTTTTTTAAGCCTCAATATAAACTTTATCCCCACCAGGTGAAGAAGGAACAATGCCCTGGTACGTGAAGATGTTCTGGGTTGTGATGAACACAGCTAATGCTATGGGCTTTGTTGTTGGAATATCTTGGTGGGCGTTCCTCTATGATTGTAAGTACATCAAGTCACATGTCAAACATAAAAAGTGAGTGCCCATGTCATACTACATGTAGGTTTAAATACGAATTTTAGATGATAATATTTCCCGAGCGAGGTTATAGATTACAAATATACTATTTAATCATACAATGGATGGTGTTTTTCGTGAAAGTAAAGTCAACGGATATTTATTATATTTATTCATCCATTTAAGAAAAAAACAAAACAACGATATAGTTTTGCCAATTGTATAACCAGGCTTTGTCAAAGATCAATTTCACGAAAAAACAATGAATTGCTTTTCCTTTGAAAATCATCGTTATCATACAAGAAAACAATATTTATACCACAATAACTAAAACAGTGATTTAATGAATGACAAGGAGGTCTTATATTATGTCAAAGTCATTAAATTGTAGATTTGTTTATATTGATGCGCACATTAGAAGACAAGGTTAATTATCATAACAGTATTGTCAGGCATTTTTACGGGACAAAAATTGTAAAATGATGTTTGATAAAGTTCTTATATGTGTTTTTGGGTGGTAAATATTCTCCAATTGTAACACTGTGTAATTAGCTCTCCAAGGCTCGCAAAATACAATGTTTATTTATAATACAGGATATTTACCATCCAAAATTACACTCGCATGATAATTTCTATGATTAAACTATGATGCTCTTTCAGACAGCCTCGGTATAGCCGGATACCGAATCCTACCCTTTCTGACCCATGGGGTCAATATGATGTACATCACCGTTAACCTGTTCGTCACCGCCATGCCTGTCCGATTTCTTCACTTTCTTCATCCTGCTATCTTCATCACCGTCTACCTCATCGTCAACGCCATCTACGTTGTTGCAGGAGGAACGAACGATGTTGACGAACCCTATATCTACCCCATCATGGACTGGAACCAAAAACCAGGAATTTCTGTTGCTTTCGCTATTGCTGCCGTTGTGGGAACTTGTCTTGCCCATATGCTTGTGTATGTGTTACATCTTATACGTAATTGTATCTGTAAATGTTCTTCTGCGGATCGTAATGTTGTTGTTTGAATTTGTTGATTTGACTATAAATGACTTCAAATTTGACTTTGTTTTGATTTCAAAACCAAGGACTTCTTCAAGACCATTTCTCAGTTTAGAACATGATACCACGATTGTATTTGTTAACACTGTGAGCTAAACATAGTCTTTTTAAAAACAAGTCTAGATCTTAACTTTAAAGCTACAGGAAAGAGCCATTCCTCTGAGGATCATTTGTACATTTAATGAGGCATTGGGTTCATATTGCGTTTGATGGATGAAGCATTGGGTCTATATTGCGTAAGATGCATTCCCATTGGTTTCATATTGCGTTTGATGGATGAAGCATTGGGTCTATATTGCGTAGGATGCATTCCCATTGGTTTCATATAGCGTTTGATGGATGAAGCATTGGGTCAATATTGCGTAAGATGCGTTTCCAGGGTCATATTGCGTTTGATGGATGAAGCATTGGGTCTATATTGCGTAAGATGCATTCCCATTGGTTTCATATTGCGTTTGATGGATGAAGCATTGGGTCTATATTGCGTAAGATGCATTCCCATTGGTTTCATATTGCGTGTGATGGATGAAGCATTGGGTCTATATTGCGTAAGATGCATTCCCATTGGTTTCATATTGCGTTTGATGGATGAAGCATTGGGTCTATATTGCGTAAGATGCATTCCCATTGGTTTCATATTGCGTTTGATGGATGAAGCATTGGGTCTATATTGCGTAAGATGCATTCCCATTGAGTTCATATTGCGTTTGATGGATGAAGCATTGGGTCTATATTGCGTAAGATGCATTCCCAGGGTCATATTGCGTTTGATGGATGAAGCATTGGGTCTATATTGCGTAAGATGCATTCCCATTGGTTTCATATTGCGTTTGATGGATGAAGCATTGGGTCTATATTGCGTAAGATGCATTCCCATTGGTTTCATATTGCGTTTGATGGATGAAGCGTTGGGTCTATATTGCGTAAGATGCATTCCCATTGGTTTCATATTGCGTTTGATGGACCAATTGGTGATGCACAATCCATATTTGTTAAATGCACAAACCATTGGTTTCCTATTTGTTAAATGCATAACCCATTTGTTTCATATTGCGTTTGATGCCCAAACCATTTGTTTCATATTGCGTTTGATGTATAAACTATTTGGGTCATGTTTGTCTTATTTTAATGTCAAAGTTTATGTTAAGGATGTTCGCTCCTCAAATTTATAGTATTAAACTTTTTTCTAACTTATATTTTTTAAAAGATCAAAGTATATGATTGGAAAATCAGCATTAAAAATTAGGGGGTAGTGTGGGTTTTTTCGAGATATGACGCCTGTAAGATAGTGGGGTGAAGTACAATTTTAACATGGGAGTCTATGGGAAAAGAGAAAAAAACTGCTAAAAACTTTAGAATACTACATTTCTAGTATTAAACTTTTTTTCCTTTAGTGATATGTTACAAAGTTCATGTTACTCTACCGAAATCAATGAAAAAATATATATGGTAGTGGTTTTTTTTAAAACTTTGACACAAAATGTACCTGAAAAAAAAAACCCTTTTTAGTCAAATTTAGGCCATTTATGCTGTTTAAGCACTTTTTAGAGGGTCTAAAGTCACATTCTTTATTTCATTTGTTTTTTAAAAGTTTGTAGATGATGTAGAATATCATGAAGTTAATAAAGATGAGAAAAAATCTTTACTTAATCATATTTCATTTTTATAGGTTAACAGTAAGGGGCGGACATCCTTAAGTAGTTCTAATTGGTTGACAGATACATGTGAGTAGGTAAGATCCGTAATGATTTGTGTTCATATGTTGTTTATTAAATTTAATTAGTCATAAGAGAAACACTGTTTTGCCAATGAACGAACTGTGATCAACTTACCAATTATGTATACACATATGAAGTATTGAAGATTATCTTTATCCTCATTCATTCTCAATAGTTTCCATTTTGACTATTTTTGCAATGTTTGTCAATAAACCATTGTGTCATCATCAGTTTCTTATTATCAATTATTTCACCTCAGTGCGAATATATAATTAATGCCAAACCCATGGCCTGTGTCATCTATGTCATTTTCTAATAAGCTTCGCTTTCGGCCTTACTTTCCGCTCAGCTTTTTTTCCTCAGGTTTCGAAATCCCAAGCATAACCTCGATCTCGTGTTTTACCTTAACAAAAAAACTCTCGTTGGTTATGAAATGGTATTAAGCAAACGCAAACAATTTGAATATTTATCAGAAAATAAAGATCTATGACAAACGAAAGTGGGGTTCGAGGTGAGGTGACCTGGGGATTGTCGCCGATTTCAAGAGAATTAACTTACACCGCGACTGCTAGTATTAGGGAGAAAGTCCGCAACACTATTGTGGCTATGCATTGCGGTGAAACCTGCGAGCATCGGCTGGAACTAGCGAATCATGGGTGGTACTGCACTGAAATTCAGTGAAGCATTGTACCAAAACCTGACTGCGTGTAGAACAGATCTCTTCTGCAGACAAAGTTGCCAAGCCCCTGGCGGGATTCGAACTACGGACCTCCTGATCGGAAGCCGAACGCGCTAACCACTGCGCCATCCCGCCCCTGGGATTCGAAATAGTAACCTCTCCCTTGTCAAGCAGCGCCTCTACCACTTTACATTTGTACCCTTGTACATTTTGTTGTGTCATGTCTGTATTGTATTTTTCCCTATGAATACAAATCTAAATCTAAATAAGTTTCAATGTAAGGAAGATTTAAAACCATAAACAGAAGTGTATTGTTATAAGCCTCTAATTTAGTTGGTCAGGACGCATTGAACCGACAAAGTGAATAAATAAACGTTTATGAATTTATTGCATACAACACATTTAAAGAAGCATCTCTCCAGTCATATAATAAAAACGTTTTAATGAAACTACATATAGAGTTTCAATCTATAAAGTTTCATTTGCGACGGAGCCTTGGTTAAGGAACGAATGGCTAAAGGTCTTTATGTTCAATCCTGTCGATCAAAAGTTGAACAGGGGCAGTAGCACGTTTTTGGGGGAATATAAGGTGATGTCAGGAAAAGGAAAATGTTTGGTTCCAATTGAAAGACAATGCATTTAAACTAAATGGAGTAGTAATAATTCAAATATATAATGTAAAGTTTAGCAATTTGATTCCTTTTTCTTACAGAAAATGAATTAAAGGTGTTCACATAAAATGGCCGCCATTGGATTTTATATGAATCTTCATACTTTGTCCTCTGACTATGGATGATTGGCTTGTGTAACGAGATTTTTTACACTGCCAAAATAATACATTTAACATTAACTTACAATTATCAGTAAAAAGTATAGAATATAAAACTATCAAAAAACGTGCTACTTCCCCTTTATTGAATTCACTCTTTTGATCTTAGGGATCCTCATATATCAAAATTCCTTTATACTGACTTGACGACGGACTTATTAACGTCAGGTTTATGGCGTTAACAACACAGGACATTATCTTGTTTTATCACTTATATATAATTTCGGTTAGCACAATTACTATACACTGCACATTAAATACATCATAACTAAATGTTTTCATTTATTTTAAGAGAAACAATAAAACTAGATATGTTTTGATGGATTGTATTCGACAAAAATAGACTTTAATTGAAAAGCCTTTTCAGAACTTCAGCCGCAAAGGCATCAATAATGTAAGTGGGATTTTTCATACCATCGGTTTAAACTAATCCGAAAAGTTATCCAAATGTGGGCGAAATTTACAGACGAATTTCATTGGGAAAAGTTCTTGTTGAGTGGGGAATACGTCAGTGCCTTTACAGCGTGTCAAGTAAGTGAATAATGAGATCATGTTTGTCCTCAACGAGGAACAAAATTACAAAATACAAATCAAGTGTTGATTTGGAAAGATCATTGTAAGCAGTTGTTTTTGCAGTAGTTTTTCTCAGTATAAATTAAAATTACAAAATACAAATCAAGTGTTGATTTGGAAACATCATTGTAAGCAGTTTTTCTTTTCAGTAGTTTTTCTCAGTATAAATTAAAATTACAAAATACAAATCAAGTGTTGATTTAGAAACAACATTGTAAGCAGTTGTTTTTTCAGTAGTTTTTCTCAGAATTATTTTAAATACGACCTTGACACTTATACATAATCCTATTACGTTCCGACTGAAAAACGTCTTATATAGTTTCATATTTGTAAGATCTGTACGTTATAATTTACATATAATCTGATATATATCTCTTTATTCTGATTACAGTGGAATATTCCAAGTTCGATATTCATCTTGTGGCGGCTTTTGCTTGTTGCCGTCTGGGTGATTTTGCCAGCAATCGGGTTCATTGACGACACAGATATTCCCTTTAAGGCAAAATACATTGCAGGTACTAGTCAAAAGTTTTCAACTTTAACAGCATGGGCCTTTATCATTTTGGAAATGGATTTCAATTGGGCAGCGGTAATTTCGATAATCGTTCCTTGTGTTAAAAAGGTCGAATCCAAATCAAAAGGTAACGACATGACGTCCAGCTCAGAAGGAACTTCTACTTCCGGTTTAGAAGAAGAAATTCTTCCTTGGTACTGTAAGATTTCCTGGTTGCTTGGCAACATCAACACATCGATATCGACCTTCATCACAATCGTGTATTTCAGCGTCCTCTTTGATCCGAACCTTAAATTAAGTTTGTTGAACCTTCAGATACATGGAATCACGACCTTATCAGTGACCTTGGACAACATTGTCAGTGCTCGGCCATGTCGTCTGCTTCATTTCATTTACCCTCTGACCTTTCTGCTCATCTACTATGCCTTCAGCGCCCTCTTTTGGTCATTCGACAAGGAGAACCACGTTAACTACCGGATCATACTCGATTGGAATGATGCGGAACTGACTTTTAGTTTGGGCTTTGGGTTCTTAGTACTAGTCATTGTAGTCCACACAGTGCATTTTCTCTTGTACACCTTGAAGATGTTTGTCAATGGTAATGTTTCCAGAAAGCCTCATAGTCAGACATCGTATACTTTAGAGGGTAGGGACAACCCTATAAGTTGTATCACTCAATTCTGATAAGTGTTTCGTAACTCGCATACCTTATAAAGTTGTTGTAGGGTATTTAAAATAGCTTATGTTAGTCTTTATGTTATCCAAATATCTTATGTTGGTCAATTATGTTATTTGAAACATCTTATGTTTGTCACTTATGTTATTTGAAACATCTTATGTTGGTCTCATATCTTATGTTTGTCACTTTTGTTAAATGGAATATCTTACAATGTATGTTGGTCACTTATGTTATTTGAAACATATTATGTTGGTCTCATATGTTATAGCTTAAATGTATTATGTTTTTGTGGTGTGTTATATGGAATATCTTTTGTTGTTTTTGATATGTTATTCAAAATATCTGATGTTGTTTCTCATAATTATTTGTAATATCTAATGTTCTCATATCTTATTCAAAATACGGTATGTTTTGCAAATATTATTAAATTTATCATATGCACTCGTATGACATATGAAATATCTTATGTTGATTGATGTTACAATGAATGATAAGGAAACAAACACAACAAGATTTCATAGTTGTATATATGTGCAAGCAAATTCTATTAAAACTATTTTAATGTTTTGTAGCATTCAGAACTACATGAGCTTTACAGTCAGGGAGGCAAACATCAAATGTTCCTATAGAAACAACATAAAGTGGAGTTCAAGAAAGGGGATTGGACAATTTAGTAAAAGGTTTAAAATGATCCAAAAGTTTGTCACTTTTAGAACTAAATGTGAATAATCGTTCTGAAGTATGTGGACGTATTTTATGCTCAAATCTTGCTTTATGCATGTTGTGTACATGTACATATCTTGTGACACTTCCGTCCCATTATCAAGTTTATTTCTCCACTTCAGTTTCTACTGGAAAGTCCTTTATGTAGAATACCTGTTTACATGTCAACGGGCCATTTATCTTATTGGCTATTCTTGGGCATATGACAATTTCTACAATCCGTTTTCAGAACAATCGCGAAGGAATAAAGTCGAACTCACATAGAAACATTCGCAAATGGCTTTAAATATACCAAAGTTACCAAAGTTTCTATATTTGAAAGAAAATTACACGTTATTAAACCTACCTTACTTTCCTGACTGTGACCTGAGGTGTCCCTATTTTCAAATAACTTATTACAACTTATTTAAACGCTATACCAAACTGAAAATCGTTTCTATTTTTGATAACGAAATAAAACGTTGTTTAACTTTCCTGGCTGACCTCGGGCGTCATTAAACCATTGACACAAAGCGTGAAATATCTAATTAAGACAACGATCAATAAGTTGCAGAACTGGTGTTGCTTTTCTATCAACTTTGGTTTTATTTTGGCTAAGTGCGATCATTGGGTTTTGAGTTAGATAATTCATCAGGGACATTTTGTCTCAAACGGACTATTGTGACAGATAACGCATCCCAATGTTATTTCCACTTGTAACTAACAAGAAAAGCCTTTAAAAAAGGCTTGCAATTGGTTGATGCCACAGATGAAGGTTGTGATTAGTCGACCAATTTGGGTGATAAGTGAACAGTAACAACACTGGGTACCAGCACAAATATTAGCACGAGTATTGATCAATGAATCAAAGTCAATTTCACAAAATTTACACAGTTTCAACACAGTTTCAACTTACAGAAACATTCCTTTTAATTCGCCAGGCGAGCAAAATTAGCGAAATGAAATCGAGTGGGTTATAAAAAAGTGGATTTTGCGATTATTGGATGATGTAGAACAAATGTAGACTCTTCTTCATATGACGTTGTTTTTGGTTGACTCTGTTAACATTTATCAGCGTCTTGAATATGAAATATTATTACTCTTTTAATATAACATTTAAAGTAAAATCATATTCCACAGTTTAATGTGCCAAATATTTTGTATTACCCACATGGTGACGTAATGCATTTTTTGTTACAACTCTGTTCATTGGTCATTTGATTTGGATACAGCACATGTGATTGGCGCGGCTTCCCTTTGAAAATATCAACAGTAATATAAGATTGATGCCTTTGGGCATCAACCAATAACACGATTTGTTGTCAGTAATAGATCCCGATATTTTACCGGTTATCTCATAACAAATTCAAGATTCAAGATTCATGTTTTTCGTTGATTTATTTAAAATTCGATTTAAGGCCAAGGTCATCCGTTGATATTGTAGAGCTGGTCACGTGACGCTCATTGACATAGTTTACTGCTTATGTACATCCTGGTAAATATTTGCTGCTCATTTCTTTATTATGACTAATCAGTAATTAAAAATGTCCTTAAAGAGCCACTCCATGATTCGAATGGCATGCTATTTTGCTTTTAACTTTCATGCTACATAAAAGGGGCAGTAGCACGTTTTTTGATAATTTTATATTTTAAAAGTTTCACTGATAATTGTAAGTTAATGCTAAATGTATTATTTTGACAGTGTCCAAAATCTTATTACACAAGCCAATCATCCATAGTCAGAGGACAAAGTATGAAGATTCTCATAAAATCCATTGGCGGCCATTTTATGTGAACACCTTTAATTAATTTTGTGTAAGAAAAAAGGATCGCATGGCTATACTTTACGTTATATATTTGAATTATTACTGCTCAATTAGTTTAAATACATTGTCTTTCAATTGGAACCATTTATTTTCATTTTACCGACATCACCTTATGTTCCTCATAAAAACGTGCTACTGCCCCTTTAAAGAGCCACTCCGTGATTCGAATGGCATGCTATTTTGCTTTTAACTTTCATGCTACATTAAGTTATGTAGACGTACATTCAAAACATCAACATTTTGTATTCCTGTATGATACATGAAACTTACAAACACTTAAATTCTGATAGCTTCTTAAGATACGTTTAATTTTTTTAACTAATAATGTGCGCGACTGTCCAGTTTTCGACCATAACAGCAAATTAATGCTTTGGTTCACAGCGCCACAGTTCAAAACTAATTTGCTGTAAACTAATACTTTATAGGAACATTGTTTTCGGCCAAATTACATCGTTTATAGAGTTTGGCATATGTTACCCCAAACTAATCAAGGAGTGGCTCTTTATTGGTAATACATAAAGCTGTTGTTCCAATGTTTAAAGGGTATTCTAGGTATCTAATCAATATTATTTATTATTTATTTTAGTATTTATTTATTTATAGCGATGTTAATATAAAGTAGTGAAATGAAATTATTTACAGCTAAGGAGAGGATTAATTGTGACATATGGCATATCAGCAACTAAACAAATATATTTAGCATTAAATTATATCTGTTTCAATAATTCGAAATAAATGTAAACAATTTAAAGGTTAAAAAAGACAACTTCAAGGTCAAAGGTAGTGTGATATATAAGGATAATTATCCGAGGAAGTGTGTCATATCACGTTTTGCGAAACGAGTGTGAATTTTTGTAATACCCGAGCAAGAGCGAGGGTTATACACAAATTTGCACGAGTTTCGTAAACGTCATATGACAAACTTCCTCGGGTAATGATTTCTTTGTTACCGATTTTATTCGATTTTTTTTCATCTGAGAAATCCAAGAAACGGACCGCTTCCCTTGTGACTGCTGGCTATAGTGACGTCACGAACAATAGTGTTATGATATCAGAGGAGAAACATACGGGAAATCTCGCTACAACAATCGTTGCAAGGCAAAAGTGATATGTGCACTAGTGCTCATAATAAAAATGTGACACTACTTATTTCCAACCATATTGGTAAATAATACATAACATCAGCAATGAATATGTAAACGTTACAACAAGTATTTCTGATAGATTTTCAACCATCCCATCATATGAATGTCTTTTGTTATTTCGAATGACTCATCCTTTAAAACGGTTCCTATTTGATTAATTTAAAATGCTGAGTTCGTTAAACTTTGTTCTAAAGGGTATTGTACAAGCTCAAATGGATATCAAACTTTTTTGTCATAAATAATTTATAATTATAAAATAAAGTTCTTAAACACCTTTATTTAAACTAAACGTAGAACGTACATGTATACAATGATCAACCCCGTTTTCAGTTCTATTAGTTAAGTAGTGGAAAAAACCTTGTAGAAGAACCAACAACTAAAAGCCTTATATGCACTATCAATAAATCACGCATTCAAAGCAAAGTCACAAAGGCAAGGAAACATCAGAACAAAACGCTCTCAAGCCAGACACTATACAAGTTAGGAGCTTATGGTCATATGTACAAAGAAAACTCCAAGATATTCAATGATCCTTATATGCTCGAAATGTAAATCAATATAACCATTCTTTCGATCCTTGTGTCTGATGTCATTGATACAGGAAGAACACGAAAAGCACAAGGGACAAGGAAAAACGTGAGCGTGGCTCACTTATACCCCCCACCATGCATCCATGACCAAATGAAATACTGTTCACTTCATGTTACCTAAACCGTGAGTTGAACTCTCTACCACAGCAAATGACCCCCTACAAGTGAACAAATAATGGAAAAGTGTTTTCCTGTGATCGTTATGACAAAGTTTGATGACTGACTATGATAAAATGATGTAGTTTTGACAAAATTGGAATGAATTATGTTAGAACCTTTCTCTCGGCACCTCTCCGGCCCCATCAGGTTAAAGTCATGAACAAAATGTAAAAAATGAAAAAAATGTAAATATTATAATTCTATGCTCAACGATGTGATTGATCTTTGTATGTTGACTTTGTACCAAAAACAGTGAAATAAAAATTTAAAAAAAAAAAAAAAAAATGTAAAGGGAATTGGTTGAAAATTTTCGGTCTAATTCTGATCTTAGAAAATGACTCAAGCACAAAAAGGATATATAGTCCATTCTTATAGTTTGGAGAATCTAGTTACTTCAAAATTTGTATGAATTAATTTATCAGTCGTGATATACAAAAATAAACACCAAAAATATCAATTCTATTTACGTGTTTCCTTTAGTACAATACCTGGAAATTCGTAATATATTTATAGGATTCTCCGTGTATCTAAAATTGTTTATGATGTCTGTTCTTAGTCTCCTATAACAGAGCATCGCTGTCTTCAAAACAAATGTCCTGCTCGATTCCCAGGTGATTTAGCAGTGGACGCAGCATTACCTGTGGGCAACCATCTCCTTCCCACAAGGCAAACTGATAACACACGGACAGGTAGGGTCTCTTGGAGATGAACTGATCCAGATTTCTTTTACCAAAGGTCACTAGAAGAACCCTTGTACTCAGCTCACGCTGGTCAAGTAGGTCAAGAGTGGTCATCGCGCATCTGGTCAGGTTAGATGGACAGGGGTTTAAGTGGTCATCGTCCTCCGGAACGATAATGATGTAATGAGCTTCCTCCAGTTTTTCTGATACCCATTGGTAAAGGTTCTCGCGTTGTTTGTCGCGGTGTTTACGGTCATCAGGGTCAACAACGTCAAAATTGGCTTCTTGTAAAATTTCAATCACAGTTGACCTTTTTCTTTGGTTCTCCTTTTCAGCATTGCAAAGTAAGAAAAGCTTTTTTCTGTCATCTGAAATGGTGGTTTAACATTTCAACCATATCATACTTGAAAAATTAGAAAATCGATTTCAAATTTCAAATGTTGGTCATTCTGTAATGTAGACATCCTTAATCAACAGTTATACCCTGATTTCAATGGTGACAAATAGATGTAACCCGCCAATGAAATGACCTAAACTGAGCATTATTTGCATTTAAAGAAACGATTCAGAACACAACTTTTCATTGGTTAAATATGCTACATTGGTATACAATTTACAGAGCTATGTATAATAGAGATATGCCGTTATTATCAGAGGATCGATGAAGCTCATTTACATATACATGTATATAAAACTGTTGGCGAAACGGTTCTGTCAGTGGTTCGAATTCATTCAGGGGAGCTTAAAAAACTTTGTACTGATTGCGAATATGAAACTTTACGTTACCATATCTTCTAATCAGTTGGAGTTCATACTTAACAGCTTCAAACTACGCTGTAATCAACTCAACAATAAAATGTACATTACCTCCGAGTGACTGCAAAAGATCATCAAGGGTTGTTACATTATCAACGTCGTCATTGTAGATGAAATTCCCCGGGAAATAAACAGAAGGAGTTGTCTGCCCTTTCCCCATGATTGCCACAACAATAATCCTATCGATGAGCGGCTTCAACAACTCTGGTAGCTCTATATCACCTTCCGTCGTCACGTACAAGATAATGTCAACGTCAACAATGTCAAGGTCACGGGTTATCTCCCTTGGCACCGCGTTTCGACCTTGATCTAGAACTTGCCGGGTCAATCTCATGGCAGTATTGAACAGGTCCTCTTGTTCAGGTGGATATAACACAGTAACGGAGTGGACAGTGCAGAGTTTCTTCTTTAATTTACGTCGCGTATGGTCAAAGGTCATTTCCGGATGGAGACAACCAAATTCCTGGTCACGTGGCTCTTTCGATTCTAGAAACATAAAAAAGGATTTATATTGCATGACTTAATTTCAAGATGTTCGAATCAATCGAAATCCCGTGCAACCATTTATCGAAAAGATACATTTCTTTAATTTGAAACGTTGAATCCTAATTTATATGATCTACACTAAGCCGATAACTGAGAAAATTTGATTATGTAAATTATAAAAATAGGTCATAATTACGAGAATGATACGTTGATATATCCTATTATGATAAAAAAAAATCTATATTGCAATTGCTTCTACAACACACATTTGAGAAAAGGGGATATTACTTACTCTTAAATGTTGTGTAGACAAGAATCCCAATGGCAACTACTCCAATGGTTGCCACTAGGCTAACAATACAAATGGTAAAGTTGGTGTTAGACAAGGCTGGCGACTCTGTCTTCTTCACAATTGCTTGCTTCATTTCTGGTATGGTTTGTGATTTCTCAACTTGAAACAAAAAAGATATTCATAATAACAAGGGGCAGATTAAAAATTGCCTTGTGCACGTTATGCGCTTAAAATACTTGTGCATTTCCATGTTTTAAAAGGAAAGGTTGAATGTAGTTTTCAAAATACAGTTTCAGATTATTTCACTGCTAATGATTTTTTACATCAAAGTTACCTTTCCCTTCAATTATATAGAGTGTCAATTAAGTAGCGATTATTTTTTGTATATTGGATAGGAGATTTAAATTCAGGTTGTAAAACATAGGAGTCTTAAAGAGTTTGAATACGTGTAAATTGATGCAAACCAATATTACCTGGCCAGAAAAATGTTTCACTCATCCTATACTTATTTCCACATAATTGAGCGCCAATCTACAACAAAATGTAACATATAACTTTAGTTAAAACGTTGAATTGTTTCGTTTAATAACCTTCTTTATTCAGAACTTACCTGTGTGTTAATCATGTCGTATATGGCAAAAGTTCATCACTGGTGCTATCCCTTTATAAGTTATAACCTATAGAAAATCTAGGAAAATCTGAGTGGTGGATCAAGGTCCAATGTGACTTTCAAGGTCATAGGGGTCACGGGAACACATTTCGTATCAGTTTTAATTAATTTTCCTCTTATATGTATCATGTTGCATATCAAATGAAAGCTAACTGTTTTTCCTTTTCAAATATGTTATAATAGTCTGCTTTACAACATATTGTTATAGAATCAAAGATTTGAGTTGTTTTGTCTTCTTCATTGCTCTTCACACCGAACTATACTTTCTTTGGCCGCGTAGTTTATTTTGACGGGGATCAAGTTACGTTTACTAAGCATGGATGAGGTAGTAACGTGAGTTCGACCTTTGGGTCGAGGTAGAAATCCTTTGAAGTTCAATGTTGTTACAACATTGTTGTTTTAAGGGATTAAGTCTCTGTTTTTTCACAAAATGTGGAATGGATGAAATGGGTTCACTTAGGAAACGAATAAGAAATAAGCAGTGAGTTCACTCAGGAAACAATCATTAGTTTTGATTAGTCATTATCATACATACACACTATGATAATGTTGAAAATGACAGTTAGCATCTTTATTCCCTTACAATCAGTTATGACAAATGCATAGTTAGACTTTAAGTTTTTGCCAACTCACCGTGGAGGGAGATACTTTTGCGTTAATGGAAGTTCATTGTCAATAAGAGGAAAAGACAAGAATGGATCTCAAGGAAATGCGCATGGATTAGATTCATTTTGTTCATGGTTGAAATGTCAATTCTGAACTCTAAAGCAATGTCTTATCATTCGTTGAGACAACAACAAACCTACATAACCTTGTATATAACACATGTATATTTACCTCGAGACAATTCTGTTTTTTCATGGGAAGAATATAAACTTACCACACCAAGGTATCGTCCACTTTTCGGATTGAAATTCGGAAATGTTTTATTCGTCAAATCTTGCATCTAGTAAACAAAAAACTTTTCAGTTTAAAAGCTTACTTTTGAAACATTTATTTAGATAGGATACAACAGCAATTATTATCTTTTATCAATTTATCAATTCTTTATTACTATCTCTGCTTCCACAACAGCAACAACTACTACTAGCACTATAACTGCTATTACCAGTATTACGACTACTACTACCACTACTACTACTACTACTACTACTACTACTACTACTACTACTACTACTACTACTACTACTACTACTACTACTACTACTACTACTACTACTTCTACTACTACTACTACAACTACTACTACTACTACTACTGCTACTACTACTACTACTACTACTACTACTACTTCTACTACTACTACTACTACTACTACTACTACTACTTCTACTTCTACTACTACGACTACAACTACTACTACAACTTATACTGCTGCTCCTGCTACAACAACTGTTGCGGTTACTACCACACTACTACGATGACTCCTCATACTGTACTACTACTACTACTACTACTACTACTACTACTACTTGTAGTTATATTACAAAGTTCTAAATTCTACTGCAACAATATTTTCTACTTTTTGTGTTTTACTACTACTACTAATACTACTACAAGTCATATTGCTACTGCTACTTAAAGGGGCAGTAGCACGTTTTAAGGGGAATATAAGATGATGTCAGGAAAATGAACATAAATGGTTCCAGTTGAAAGACAATATATTAAACTAAATGTAGAAGTAATAAATCAAGTATATGATGATAAGTTATGCTATTCCTTTTTCTTACACACAATGAATTAAAGTTGTTCACACAAAACTGGCTGCCAATGGACTTTATGTGAAGCTATATAATTTGTTCTTTGGCTATGGATGGATGGTTTGTGTAATTGAATTTTTGGCACTATCAACGTAGCAAATTTAGCAATAGCGTTCAATTATCAGTGAAAAATTGAAAATATAAAATTTTCAAAATACGTTCTACTTCCCGTTTTAACGACCACTACTGCTTACAATAATAAGGTCTAATATTTCTACTTATGATGACTGACTAATAACACTGCTACAAATACTTCCTAAGACACATGTTATTAAAAATACTAACGACTTCGACTGTACTCGAGAAACATTACCTTTTCTGCTGATACGGTTTCAAAGACTATAAAAATCGCTCCCCTAACACCATTTCCGTTGTCCTCAATTACAGCAACAGTGCTTTCTCCAGGACCTGTACATTTGGACCAGCTAAGAGTTACCCCATCTCCAGGTGTAACAATCACAGCATCAGGTAGACCGCAGGTACAATTCTTCTCACCTGAATAGAATATCAGTTCAACAGAGATAATCAACAGTATGAGTTGCTACCTTTAAGAGCCACTTATTATGATTTATCATTTTGCTGTGATACCGGCATAAGTATAAGTCATTTATATGAATAAAAAAATATCAAAATGGCAAACTAACAATAAATACATGTTTTCAATGACAAGTCTGTGTGTAAAGCTATCATTCATCATACAATTTTATATATATATATAATGAAATATATTGGGTAATACTATTTTTTCATTCTGATCTTCTTAAATTTCGATTAAAACAATCCATATTGACGTTGACCTAATAGTATCTGCTGGATAAAAAATCAGTACATTTACTTTGTGCAAAGTACTACGGCCCGTGGGCAAAATCCCGCGGGTCAACATCCCTTATTCTTAACAATGCCCGTTAACCATGTCTTATCCATAACGTAACCTATTACATCACATCTCGCCTAGATATTTAATGGATTTAAACAAACTGCGATGTTTACTTTCTTTGCCTGGCGGTTTATTTCAACATGTCAAAAGGCTTTATAGAATGTTTGTTGAAAGAAAATATTTACGAGTTTCACAAACTTAGATTTCTACTTTACTCACTTTTTATAACAAATATTTAGCGATATTTACGAGTTTCACAAACTTAGATTTCTACTTTACTCACTTTTTATAACAAATATTTAGCGATATTTACGAGTTTCGCAAACTTAGATCTCTACTTTACTCACTTTTTATAACAAATATTTAGCGATATTTACGAGTTTCTCAAACTTAGATTTCTACTTTACTCACTTTTCAATTGGATTAGTGGCCACTTGACTTCACCACTTTCACGGTACTTCTTACATGAATAAACGTTGACCTAATAGTAAAAACATATTTAAACACATATTCGGTAATTATCAGCAGGTTTACATAACCACACCAATAGATGGATAGATGTTAAAACTTGTAATTCAGATAGAGTGCCCATTATACCTACGATAGAATATTATGATGTCGTACCACATATAGATACACTTATGTATTTCAATTGCACAATGAATAAAATGAACACATCAATAAGGACAATACTAATTAAAACATTCGCATTGAATTAACATATAACCTATTAAATGAAAATCATTTTGAAATAGATTATATTTCATTCTCTCCCCACAGAGGCAGCTCAGTGCGAGCAAGCCTCTCTTCTATTACGCCAAGATCCTGGGGTTTCGGCAGATTGCCCTAGCGGCAAAAAGTCAAACTTAAAATATCTCCCTTATTTGCAGCCAATGAAAACACCTTTTGGATATCCATGATTTGGGGAGTTCTTAACGGTCGTAAAGTGACATGAAAAATATTATGTCTTTATGTTTATTTTTCATGACCAGTGTGAGAGGGAAACAATTTGAAAATCAGATATGGACAGGGTTTTTCATTAGATAGAAACTGTTTTATAATTGTGAAAATTATTATTTGTTTCATTATAGATTTCATTTTACTAATCAATCAAATAATAACTAATGAGAAGGTAAAAAGAAAAGGTTTGTAAAAGGAAGAATTACCTCCCCTGGATGTTAAATTTCAGTGAAAGCTTCGACAAAGCACACGTACATGTAGATAGCCGAGGTTTTGCGAATGACCACCTTTGAAACGGCGTCGCTGATTGTACAGCTAACTTCGATTGCCTCCAATCAGATTTCTACCTTTCTATCCGATGTATTAGCCATAATAGAAAATAGGCTAACTCAGGTATGGCTTAGTTGCCTCTGTCGGGAGAGAATGATTATATTTATGCTGCGCTGCATTGGCCATTGTACATGCCTTCAAAGCAATAAAGATCACATTTTGATAAGATAAAGTATATGAAAATTATATAAAATATTTTTGGCAATTGATTTCAAATTCTTACTTACCCTGGCTCGGTATTTTCCTTGTTGGGTAGGTAAATGCGTGAAATCTGCAGTTCCTTCTTGAGCATAATCGACCTGGTAGAAAGTCGATACATGAAAAGAAATTGATCAATTGAAAATTCAAAAAACATTAATACTTCCTATAATTCATGTGATATTGTGATGCATTAGACAAAACAGCTTAATCAAAATAAGCTGAACCCAAGTTTGTTTTTATCAATCATTTATGTATAAAATGAAGATCGAACTATATTTGGAAGATCAAGCGATATCTCCTTTGAAACACAGCTTTGAATGTCGCAGTGCTCATGTAGGCATATTTCTTTTTTCTGTATTTCTATTATATAATTTAGCTCATAACAAGGTTTTCATTGATAAAAAAACACCAGTGAAATAAGCCTCGTTTAATAACAATATTTCAGACTCGTGTACGGTATCTATATTAACAGAGCGACAAAGACACTCACTCTCACACAAATGTTATCAAACGAGACATCATTAAGTATCTTCGTAATATAACTGAAAAACGTGTTATAAGTGACAATTGAAGAAAAGAATTTAACATGAATGATGACCTGACGTCATCTCACAATGCTTTGACGTAATGAAACGCTCAAGCCGCCATGTTGTTGCCTGAGTATTATAATTGTGAACAACACAAAGAAATTAATCTAAGTAGTAAGTGAAATAATTGGGATTTAACAGTTCTAACAGTGTTACAATTATTCAGCACGTAAAGTATATAAGTATGAAAACCTCGAGAAGTATTATCAAAAAATGTTTTAATTATGCGAGCACACGAAGTGTCAATGGAACATTTCATCACCTCTTTAGGGTATTCCTCTTTGGTTTCACAGTTGATAAGCGTTATATTGAGTCTTTCCCTTGAACTGCCGTCTTTAAATTCCCACTTGACTGTAATTCCTTCTCGGTGAGATGTTGCCTTCACTGTTAGCGGTCTTCTACAATCTTCAATAGAATGCTTGAGTTAAAATCTCATTGTTTAAAAATAGTTTTTGGCCAATGATATTGGAAAGGCATGATTGTGATATTTCATAAATCAATTGAAACCTTGTTCTATTATATAATCCACAGGGACATGTAATTAAATTGCGTTAGAAAGACATATATACTCATAGAGCCTATCCTATAGTAAAGTAGGCTCTATGATTTTTACATCAAAGTTACCTTTCCCTTCAATTATATAGAGTGTCAATTAAGTAGCGATTATTTTTTATATATTGGATAGGAGATTAAAATTCAGGTTGTAAAACAAAAGAGTCTTTAAGAGTTTGAATAAGTGTAAATTGATGAAAACCCATATTACCTGGCCAGAAAAAGGTTTCACTCATCCTATACTTATTTCCACATAATTCAGTGCCAATCTACAACAAAATGTAACATATAACTTTAGTTAAAACGTTGAATTGTTTCGTTAATAACCTTCTTTATTCAGAACTTACCCCCAGTGTTAATTATGTCGTATATGCCAAACGTTATCACTGGTGCTACAAGTATTGGCTGTTGATGAATTAGTCCAGTAATTCTAGCAAAATATTCAGTCAACCCACCACAAATTGCAACAGAAATGAGTTCAACTGATTTCCACTCTATAACTATCCCTTTATAACATATAGAAAATCTAGGAAAATCTAAGTGGTGGATCAAGGTCCAATGTGGCTTTCAAGGTCATAGGGGTCACGGGAACAGATTTCGTATCAGTTTTAATTAATTTTCCTCTTATATGTATCATGTTGCATATCAAATGAAAGCTAACTGTTTTTCCTTTTCAAATATGTTATAATAGTGTGCTTTACAACATATTGTTATAAAATCAATGAGTTGTTTTGTCTTCTTCATTACTCTTCAAACCGACCTATACTTTCTTTTGCCGCGTTATTTTGACGGGGATCAAGTTACGTTTGCTAAGCATGGATAGGGTAGTAGCATGGATTAGATTCATTTTGTTCATGGTTGAAATGTCAATTCTGAACTCTAAGGCAATGTGTTATGATTTGTTGAGACAATAACATACCTACATCACCTTGTATATAACACTAGATATTTACGTCGAGACAATTCTGTTTTTCATGGGAAGAATATAAACTTACCACACCCATGTATCGTCCACTTTTCGGATTGAAATTCGGAAATGTTTTATTCGTCATATCTTGCATCTAGTAAACAAAAAACTTTTCAGTTTAAAAGCTTACTTTTGAAACATTTATTTAGATAGGATACAACAGCAATTATTATCTTTTATCAATTTATCAATTCTTCATTACTATCTCTGCTTCCTCAACAACAACAACTACTACTAGCACCATAACTGCTATTACCAGTATTACGACTACTACTACCACTACTAATACTACTACTACAACTACTACTACTACGACTAATACGACTGCAACTACTACTACTACTACTACTTATACTGCTGCTCCTGCTACAACAACTGTTGCGGTTACCACCAGACAATACGATGACTCCTCATACTATACTACTACTACTACTACTACTTTTACTACTACTTGTAGTTATATTACAAAGTTCTAAATTCTACTGCAACAATATTTTCTACTTTTTGTGTTTTACTACTACTACTAATACTACTACAAGTCCTATTGCTACTGCAACTGTTTTTACTGCTACTGCTACTATTCCTACAATTACAACAACTACTACTACTACTATTACTACTACTAGTGCTACTGTGCTGCTAATGATACTACTACTACTACTACTACTACTACTACTTTTACTGCTACTGATATTGTTACTGCTGCTACTAGTAGTATTAGTAGTAGTGCTACTGGTAATGCAAATCATAATGATACTACTACTACTACTACTACTACTACTACTACTATTACTGTTACTACAACTACTACCACTACTACTACAACTACTTCTACCACAACAACAATTAGAATTACTACTACTGTTACAACTTCTCCAAATACAACTACAACTACTGCTACTACTACTACAACTACAACTGCTACTTCATACTTATACAATATTCTAATACTTTTCTACTACTGTCAGTATTACTTCTACTATCATTACTTCTATTGCTACTACTATAACTTCGTCTTCTATTTTTACATTGAATACTACTGTTATTATAATATGTACCTTTACTACTTATACTACTACTACTACTTCTTCTGCTACTGTCGCCGCTGCTCCTGCTACTAAATCTACTACAACTGCTACTGCTGATAGTACTACTGCTACTTAAAGGGACAGTAGCACGTTTTAAGAGGAATATAAGATGATGTCAGGAAACTGAACATAAATGGGTCCAATTGAAAGACAATGTATTAAACTAAATGTAGAAGTAATAAATCAAGTATATGATGATAAGCTATGCTATTCCTTTTTCTTATACACAATGAATTAAAGGTGTTCACTCAAAAATGGCTGCCAATGGACTTTATTTGAAGCTATATAATTTGTACTTTGGCTATGGATGGATGGTTTGTGTAATTGAATTTTTAACACTATCAACGTAGCAAATTTAGCAATAGCGTTCAATTATCAGTGAAAAATTTAAAATATAAAATTTTCAAAATACGTTCTACTGCCCCTTTAACAACCACTACTGCTTACACTAATAAGGTCCAATATTTCTACTTACGATGACTGACTAATAAAAGTGCTACAAATACTTCCTAAGACACATGTTATTAAAAATACTAACGACTACGATTGTACTCGAGAAACATTACCTGTTCTGCTGATACGGTGTCAGAGACTATAAATATCTCTCCCCTAACGCCATTTCCGTTGTCTTCAATTACAGCAACAGTGCTTTCTCCAGGACCTGTACATTTGGACCAGCTAAGAGTTACCCCGTCTCCAGGTGTAACAATCACAACATCAGGTAGACCGCAGGTACATTTCTTCTCACCTGAATAGAACATCAGTTCAACAGAGATAATCAACAGTATGAGTTGCTACCTTTAAGAGTCACTTATTATGATTTATCATTTTGCTGTGATACCGACGTAAGTATAAGTCATTATATAATTGAATAAATAAAATATCAAAATGGCAAACTAACGATAAATACATGTTTTCAATGACAATCTAAAAACAGTCATTTATGTTGGCGGAAGGAAAAATTCACAAGTCAAATTTTCATGAATACTAGTTATATAATCTTTAGAAAAGTGTCGACGTTCATCAAGCAGTCAAACTTGTCTGAGGCAATCAGAAGACCAGTTGATTGAGAGGTTATTTTACTATTATTCGTGTAAATTGGACGTGTAAATCTATCTTCCACAAATGTATGTCTTTATATACATGATGAAATGATAATGACCTATATATAGAAGAAACCAAATTTCTTATGATTGATTTATATATATATATAACGATATGTGTTGAAAATCACGGAGTGTCTCTTAACAAAGCATTTAAGCAAACCAATATTGGCAAAATAGGTACTGCACAGATAGCACTCGAAAGATCTAGATTGTACTGGAATCCATTCTCAGTTCAACTATCAATTACAGCTGTGTATCAAGCTTAAATCTGTTCACTACCTTGGGTATCTTTGAGCAAGTATCATGCTAATTAAGGTTTAGTTTGAACGACATTCAAATAACTTCAGCATAACAAACAAAGGATGACCTATTGTCTGTGTGTAAAGCTATCATTCATCAAACAATTTTATATAATGAAATATAATGGGTAATGTTATTTGTTCATTCTGATCTTCTTAAATTTCGATTAAAACAATCCATATTGACGTTGACCTAATAGTAACTGCTGGATAAAAAATCAGTACATTTACTTTGTGCAAAGTACTAGGGCCCGTGGGCAAAATCCCGCGGGTCAACATCCCTTATTCTTAACAATGCCCGTTGACCATGTCTTATCCATAACGTAACCTATTACATCACATCTCGCCTAGATATTTAATGGATTTAAACAAACTGCGATGTTTACTTTCTTTGCCTGGCGGTTTATTTCAACATGTCAAAAGGCTTAATAGAATGTTTGTTGAAAGAAAATATTTACGAGTTTCACAAACTTAGATTTTTACTTTACTCACTTTTTATAACAAATATTTAGCGATATTTACGAGTTTCACAAACTTAGATTTCTACTTTACTCACTTTTTATAATAAATATTTAGCGATATTTACGAGTTTCACAAACTTAGATTTCTACTTTACTCACTTTTCAATTGGATTAGTGGCCACTTGACTTCACCACTTTCACGGTACTTCTTACATGAATAAACGTTGACCTAATAGTAAAAACGTATTTAAACACATATTTGGTAATTATAAGCAGGTTTACATAACCAAACCAATAGATGGATAGATGTTAAAACTTTTAATTCAGATAGAGTGCCCATTATACGATAGAATATTATGATGTCGTACCACATATAGATACACTAATGTATTTCAATTGCACAATAAATATAATGAACACATCAATAAGAACAATAGTCATTAAAACATTCGCATTGAATTAACATATAACCTATTAAATGAAAATCATTTTGAAATAGATTATATTTCATTCTCTCCGCACAGAGGCAGCTCAGTGCGAGCAAGCCTCTCTTCTATTACGCCAAGATCCTGGGGTTTCGGCAGATTGCCCTAGCGGCAAAAAGTCAAACTTAAAATATCTCCCTTATTTGCAGCCAATTAAAACACATTTTGGATATCCATGATTTGGGGAGTTCTTAACGGTCGTAAAGTGACATGAAAAATATTATGTCTTTATATTTATTTTTCATTACCAGTGTGAGAGGGAAACAATTTGAAAATCAGATATGGACAGGGTTTTTCATTAGATAGAAACTGTTTTATAATTGTGTAAATTATTATTTGTTTTATTATAGATTTCATTTTACTAATCAATCAAATAATAACTAATGAGAAAGTAAAAAGGAAAGGTTTGTAAAAGGAAGAATTGCCTCCCCTGGATGTAAAATTTCAATGAAAGCTTCGACAAACCACACGTAGATAGCCGAGGTTTTGCAAATGACCACTTTTGAAACGGCGTCGCTGATTGCACAGCTAACTTCGATTGCCTCCAATCAGATTTCTACCTTTCTATCCGATGTATTAGCCATAATAGAAAATAGGCTAATTCAGGTATGGCTGAGTTGCCTCTGTCGGGAGAGAATGATTATATTTATGCTGCGCTGCATTGGCCATTGTACATGCCTTCAAAGCAATATAGATCACATTTTGATACGATTAAGTATATGAAAATTATATAAAATATTTTTGGCCATTGATTTCAAATTCTTACTTACCCTGGCTCGGTATTTTCCTTGTTGGGTAGGTAAATGCGTGAAATCTGCAGTTCCTTCTTGAGCATAATCGACCTGGTAGAAAGTCGATACATGAAAAGAAATTGATCAATTGAAAATTCAAAAAACATTAATACTTCCTATAATTCATGTGATATTGTGATGCATTAGACAAAACAGCTTAATCAAAATAAGCTGAACCCAAGTTTGTTTTTATCAATCATTTATGTATAAAATGAAGATCGAACTATATATGGAAGATCAATCGATATCTCCTTTGAAACACGGCTTTGAATAATGCAGTGCTCATGTAGGCATATTTCTTTTTTCTGTATTTCTATTATATAATTTAGCTCATAACAAGCTTTTCATTGATAAAAAAACACCAGTGAAATAAGCCTCGTTTAATAACAATATTTCAGACTCGTGTACGGTATCTATATTAACCGAGCGACAAAGACACTCACTCTCACAAAAATTGTATCAAACGAGACATCATTAAGTATCTTCGTAATATAAATGAAAAAAACGTGTTATAAGTGACAATTGAAGAAAAGAATTTAACCTGAATAAAGACCTGACGTCATCGAACAATGCTTTGACGTAATGAAATGCTCATGCCGCCATGTTGTTGCCTAAGTATTATAATAGTGAACAAAAAGAAAATAATCTAAGTAGTAAGTGAAATAATTGTCATTTAACAGTTCTAACAGTGTTATAACACCTAAAGTATATAAGTATGAAAACCTCGAGAAGTATTATCAACAACAAAAATAATTATGCGAGCACACGAAGTGTCAATGCAACATTTCATCACCTCTTTCGTGGGTCCCTTTTTGGTTTTAAAGTTGATAAGCGTTATTCTGAGTCTTTCCCTTGAACTTTCCCTTGAACTGCCGTCTTTAAATACCCACTTGACTGCAATTCCTTCTGGGTGAGATATTGCCTCCACTGTTAGCGGTCTTCTACAATCTTCAATAGAATGGTTTATTTAATATCTAATTTTTTTAAAATAGTTTTTGGCCAATGATATTGGAAAGGCATGATTGTGATGTTTCATTAATCATTTGAAACCTTGTTCTATTATATAATCTACAGGGACATGTATCGCTTAAAACAGCGCGTTCGGTTTCAATTTGAAATGTACTCACTACAATACAGTATAACATTTAGAAAATGAAGAAGAAGAAAATTATTTTATCATTGTGTCACCAGGATTGTGCAATAAAGGTAACGGCATAATTGATACATTTATAAAAGTACACCTGTGGGCCTACTAAGGCCTACGAGACAAATCAGTCAATAAAATACATTATAGATATAGATATATAAGATAGATAACAATAATAGGTTAAAACATGACAATATTAAAAACTAGTGGGTGCTGAGGGATTTAAACATTCAGAAGTAATACGGCTAGTGATTTAGAGACATTGTCGTGATATGGTTGAATTAGTCAACAATTGATAACTGAGGGAAAGAGGGATAAATAAAATCAATATATTTGATGAAATCATACCTAAAGTCAGAACAAGCTTTACATGAAATTAAAAAGTGCACCTCATCCTCCACTTGATCATTGTTCAAGATTTTATATTTCCTATCATGTAATGGCGTTACAGGGGGTGAAAATCTACCAAGTTCAATTTGTAATAGGAGCGTTCCGCAACGCAGTTTACTGGAAATACTTCTTTCGGAACGATCAAGATGACTTGTGACATCATTTTCTGCCTGAGACATTCTTAAAACACCCATATGTTCGCAATTTATTGCCGTAAATCATACCTTTATCGTTTACCTTCATAACATGTCTCTGATTTTCAAACACACTAGGTTTATCTCCTAATTAAGGGGATTACTGTACACGTGATATATTAATTTTCACGTTTAAAGGGGTAGTAACCGGGGTTTCTTTTAATTTCATTTCTTATATTTTATTTCTAAAATGTATCGTAAATTCAAATGTTTAAACATTTCATTATCCATACAACCATGCGAAGTTGTCGAAAGAAATTATTAAGGATAAAGCAAAAACAATGGGCGGACATTTTTGCGTGAACACCTTGTTTTCAATTCAAGTTGTAAAACTGACTCCCAAGGGAAAATAGTCCGTTTGATTTAGTACTACATTTAATTGAAAGCATTGTGGAATCATGGAAACTTCGTTTTCGTGAGATGATTTATTTAGCTGAAAACTCCAGTAGTATAAGTTAGCATCAAATCAACGTATTCCTGATATTTCAATATGTTTTCAAGATGAGGAAACTTTATGACATGTGACAACACAAATTTGGTTCCTGTTGGATTGACAAATGACTAAGTTCTAGAAAGGAGTTTAAGTCAATTGTTTTCACGATATGTTCCATTTGTTTCCTCGTTTGAAGTCCAGGGCGACCATCAAAAGCAAGCTATTTTGATAACAAAAGTTCAAAAATCAATCATATTAAAATCAAAACCTTTTTAACAGATCTGCAATCGTATACCCTTCTGGTTTGTTTCAAGTTTGTAATTAAGGTCAATTGCGCATTAGATAACAGAAGTTGTGGTCTTTGCGCAGGAATACATTAAAGGAGCAGTAGCAAGTTTTTTGATAATTTTATATTTTAAAATTTTCAGTGATAATTGTAAGTTAATGTTAAATGTATTATTTTGACAGTGTCAAAAATGTCATTACACAAGTCAATCATCCATAGTCGGAGGACAAAGTATGAAGATTCACATAAAAGACATAGGCCGCCATTTTTGTGTGAACACCTTTAATTCATTTTCTGTAAGAAAAAGGAATCGCATGGCTAAACTTTATGTTAAATATTTGAATTATTACTGCTCCATTTAGTTTAAATACATTGTCTTTCAATTGGAACCATTAATTTTCATTTTCCTGACATCACCTCATATTCCCCCTAAAAACCTGCTACTGCCCCTTTAAAGTGTTTGTCATTTAAAGGATTTTAAAACCCCATTCCGAAATATTTGAAGTTAAAACATATTGTTTTGATCAAACAACTCATCCTGCAACATCGCCCAGCTAACATTTTTTTCCCTTTCGTCAAACTCGCTGAATCTCTTTTCCCGAGCGAGAACCGAAGAATCCCGAACTTTAATGAGCACAAGAGCCAGTGACGTAATAGTAGCCTGACGAATCCAGAGGCGTGTAGTTGTTTACATACGAGCGAAGGGAAAGTTATTCGGCGTGAGTTTACAAAGACGTCGTTGGACCTAATAAACGATGATGATAAAAATATATCAACACAGACCTATTCACTAATAGGTAAGGAGCATATTCGATTGGAGATCATATTCTTTTAGATAGGTTTTTATCATCTAAATCTAATATCATAGCACTGTGTCAATGAGTGGCCGTGCTCAAAGAGCGAAATCGGAATACGGTACTACTGTAGGCCCTAGTAGACCTCAACGAACACACGGCAAGTGTTGATCAGCATTTACTATTTTTTAAGAACTTTTGATAACTGATTTGTTAGCTAATGTCAGGTGGCGAAGTTTCCAAGTGACACATAAAGACAAAGTCTAAATATTTGAATCGGCCGCCGGCCGGTCGCCATGATAATCAAGCAATATAGAGTTAGAACAACATTTGTTCCTTTTGATGTGGATTTCAATCACGTCGCCAGTATCAAGAACGATAACTCTAAACGGCTCTTTTGTTTACTACTTTACATATTCCCAGAGCTGATTGACTAGGTTGGTTGGATTTTTTTCTTTCTTATAAGTTATATATATAAGATTTACTTGTTATCAGATTCAATTACACCTGCAATATCTCAGAATTAGTCTCAATACAATAAATTACAATGTGAACAATGCTATGTGTTTGATCTTTTAAGACTATAGTTTATCAAATATCATGATGATAAAACATTGATGACAATGAAATACAAGAAGGTAAATAAAAAGCAATGTAGAATTACGCTGTTTATTTTAAAAAATGACAACAACAAAATTATGATAATTTTTTATGATAACATTTGTTATACTTATATGACAAAATAAAACCCATCAAATCACATAAATTACAGGAATTTGTAAAGAAATCATTGACGAAGGGCTAGTTTGTAGGTTTTCGCAATTTTCTGTATTTGGGCAAATGACATTATTTCAATAGTAAAGTTTATGGGCCAATTGTTTTCATCCAATGTGCAAAGTGATCCATGGCCCTTGTCTTACCTAAACCCTGTTTATGCATTTATATTTGTTGATCATTTAATTATTGCTTACAAATACTGATTCATTCCCAAAATATTGAAAAAAATATAATCACACATCATTTCATTTATAATATGCAAACATCTAGCAGATCACTTAGATATTGTTTAAAATAATTACTGTCACATAGATGTGCAAAATCCATTATTTCGCAAAATATTGCTGATATGTGACTTTTTTAAAATTTGGAATCGTTTTCACTGTGAAATAATTTTAAAAAACTGTCTGAAAATGAGTGTACTTATATTCCAAGTTACTGCAAGACGTTAAATTTTATCCAAAAGACATCAAAAGACATCAAGGTTAATTGTTTCCTTATCTAGAGGTGTTATTCAACTGATTTCGATTTTTTGTATTTGGAAATATCGAATCATGCTCAAAAAAATAAACACAGAAAAGAGTCTATCGACTGCAGGCATGAATTGACGACGATCAAACACACATTTATCTTCAGCTAAAATTATTAAACTTAGTCAACAATACGTTTAATGTCTTTGAATGTCTATGTTGTGAGTATTTTATGTATATCTCAACCAAAGTATCGACCAAAATCGTGTTTGTTAACAGCTTTGACATCGTTCTAGTCAGGCTTTGCACTGCAGCGCATCATGCCCGGCCGAGACTGACGGGCTACTATTACGTCACATTACGGAAGATACCGAGAGCTGCCGATCTTTTTGCATATCGGCAAGTCGGATTTGCCGGACGGTGTACAAATGTTAGCGCAGGATTGCAAATTTGACGTAAAATCATGACGGCTTGTGTTTACCGGTAAAACACACAATACTTGTGAAGTTAATTGACTTAAAATGGGGTTTTGAAATCCTTTAAATGCAATTTAAACGCTGACGTAATTAGTGCACACTGCGTCATAAAGAGCGTTGTGGTCTTTGTTGGTTTAAGGAAAAGTACTTTTTATAAGAAATGACTATAATAAAGGCAGTCTAAGTAAACCTAGCCTCAATATCATCCGTTTCACTCCTATACTGAGTCTAGAAAGGTCTAGTAGAGGGTCGCGTCAGCCGACCTATCTGCGACCTATGACCTCCAACGTTATGCATGCGAAGGCAGACTATTGTTGCTTGGTAAGATGAGTTCTGATTGGTCAATTCGATACGTTGGCTGACGCGACCCTCTAATAGGCCTTTGTAGACTCAGTATAGGAGTGAAACGGATAATATTGAGGCCAGGTTTACTTTGACTGAATAAAAGAATACTGTTCGTCACGCATCCATTAACTATTCCTTAACAGCCCTCTATCACAGTCAAATGTAAATGAATGAACACCATTAAGCATTAAGGTTAAACGAGGGACTTTTTTTTGTCTGTATGGTCATTCTGAATACCTAAAACAAAAAAGTCAATTGAAAACCATTTTGTGGAAGTGAATAATATATCCCTTCAATTTGTCCTGACAAATAAAAAAAATTCGAGATATAAAAGATAACATATCTACATATGTAAAACAAAGGTGTTGTAAAGTAACATAGAATGAGAAAATACGAATGTTTTGACTTATTTATCTACATATTTAGTTCAATTTATAGAGGAATTGTTTGCTTGAGTAAATAATCTTTTGAAATACTCATTATGGGAATAAAGTTTTAGCCAAAGAACAGGAAAGAAAGAAAAGGAACAAGAACAGATCCATTCCAAAATCTCATACTATTTCATCAACATTCTTAAGTTTCGGTTCGCTTGATAAAGTTATACTTACTATTGAACTTATGACGGCGGTTCTTGTTTCTTGCCTGAAAATGCATTTTAACAGTTGCATTAACATGCATTTTATTTCGTAATTTCGCCATATTTACATTATATTGTAAGTATTTGGTTAGCATTTCGTTTCTAATTCAAAGTTTCATCGAACCAATTTCTATGAGGTAAATATTTGAAAATGTTTTAGGAAACATATTGGACACACTTACATCACATTTTTATTAGTCATTGTGTGATTGTTACATCTAAAACAATGAATGCAACACGAGATAATTCCGAAGAACTAAATTAACTGACTATTGAATCTATTTTGTCTTTTAACAGACATTAGCATCAATCAGATGTATAGTAGATCAATATTTTTAAATTAGGTCTACCCTATGTATAGAATTTGAGAAAATTGTTTATCGTATATGCTAATCAGATTTCAAACATCGAAAACTAATAAAGTGTAACACTGCATAACATAAGTCTTGAACAGTTAAGCTGTTACTGGTTTATATTGCAATACCAATGACGTCATAAGATGACTGAGATGAAGAAAAACGGTCTGGCAAATCAGTTCATCAATGAACGTCGTTCTCGAATCAATGCTTTGTTTTAGAATATATTGGTATTTTTTGGATTTTTTCTAGGAATAACATACCTCACCTATGAAACAGAAATCATGTATATTGCACTAATTTTTTCACTCGATTAAGTACCTATCTACATAGCATAAGACGAAAAAGGTATCATATCTAAACATGACTCCATACCAACGCCAAAAAAGATGTAAGAGTTTCTTTGAAGTACCTTTTAAATGCAGGCCTAATCAATTTTGGTCCTAAATTCGTCTTATAAATGTTCACTTATGAGTGGTAAGAAAATGTTTTCCATTAGTGTTTCTGTGCGTAACCAAATCGGAAATAAGAAACCATTCTTACTTCCATAAGAATTGAAGAAATTGAAATAAAATGATATGATCATGACCTTAAAGGAGCAGTAGCACGTTTTTCGAAAATTTATATTTTCAATCATTTTTCACTGATAATTGTAAATTATGCTAAATCTATTAGTTTGATAGTGTCAAAACATCTCATTAATAAAACCAATCATCTATAGTCAGAGAACACATTATTAAGATTCACATAAATTCCTTTGGCAGCCATTTTGTGTGAACACCTTTAATTCATTTTGTGTAAAAAAGGGAATCGCATGGCTGAACTTTACATCATATATTTGATTTATTACTGCTTCATTTAATCTAGATACTTTGTCTTTAAAGTGGAACCTTTTATTTTTACCTTAAATCCCCCCTAAAAGCGTGCTACTGCCCATTTAGACGTTTATGTAAATGGGAATATATAATCCCTATAGTTTTACAAGGAAGTAAAATGTAAAACAAATCATTTAAGTGTTGATGTAATCTATATTGATAATCAACCGATCTCTAATTTTTTTACAGGCACTAAAATACGTAGTTTGAGGTCAAATTGGCTTTTAGGGTGTATGAGAACATTTAGACATGACAATTTCTGCTGATGAGATGCATCATCATTATTATTTCCAATTTTCCCGAAATCGAAATGTTAAAATCTGAAATGGTCACCATATGATGACAAATACCACGTCGGTTTGAACAAACTTGCACAAATAGATTGTTGAAAACGACCGAAACAGCTATAATAGCTATAAACCCTCAAATCTCTGGACTTCTGGACGACAGTTCCCCAAGTGGCGACGTACGCTAAAGAGCCTAATAAATGCAATTTCTGAACCAGTAAGACTCTCTTCTTGCCAGTTCTGTGAAGAAAACTACAAGTGTCTTTCTCATCACCTACTACACGTGTGCACTGACCAGCATGTATCTGACAGTCGTGAGACTCTGTGGTGTTCAATATTAGACAACTTTGGTGTAGACGTGTATGTAATGATTGACTCAATGAAGCTGGATGAACAAACAAGAACTCTCCTTGGAGTACACTCGCTAGTTCTTTTTTACTCTATCGAACTCAACAGCCAATAGATAATTCATGTAATTTTCTATCACCATAACTAAACTTTTTATATATTTTTTATGTGAAAATCTCCCAGTCTAAGTAAACCTAGCCTCAATATTATCCGTTTCACTCCGATCAGTATAGGAGTGAAACGGATAATATTGAGGCTAGGTTTACTTTGACTGGCAAATCTCCAATCCTGGAGGAGCAAAAGACACTCACTCACTCACGCAGCTATTCGACCTCTTAACTGAAAACAAAGGTTAATCTATTCGGATGAACTAGAGATGTAGCAATTTGATACACCTAAATCTTTAAACTCAGAACAAAGGTTAAACCTTTTGATTTACGGAATATCTGCATTCTCTTATACACTGTATATGAACTCCTGTTGCACGAGTAATAACTGTTTCCGTTTTGTGTTTTCACAATCTTAATAAATTTAGCTTAACAGTTTCTTATAACGTCCTACTGTTTATCGTAAAAACAGTTTAGCTAAATCTATTTAGATTAGTGTTTACATAATTCAAGAGGACGTAGTGATGAATTCAATTTTTTGTCAAATTGTAAAATCGAGAACAACTTAAATGTTACCCTCACGAACATTTATGGTAATAGGTGTGAAAGATTAATGTAATAATGATATAGGTTTACAGGATAGAACGCTGGTATCTAGTTTCCACAAAATATACCCCGATAGCATTGTCCCTTTGAGAATAAATGCTATTTCGTAATTACGTACATATTTTCAAAATGGCTAAATATGACTGTCACTTTTGGTTCAATAAAGAGATATTCATTATCTGTGCATTACCAATTTTGATGAATATTGGAGGTCGTTTGTAACTGTACACGTATAACGATTTACAGCAACATACAAGGACTTGTAACGAGTCATATGTACTAAATTACTTATTATGTAGTTCATTTTGGTTTCCTTAAATGTATAACAGATAACACAAATAATAATAACAAATGCATGATAGATAATACTAAGTGCATTTTATAATAAATATATAGAAAACATGGTGATAAACCATCTACACGAGATAAAAAAAGGTATAAAACCTACCTCACGGGATGAACTCAATTGTAACGATAAAGCAATCAGTAGCAAAACTTTAACGGACATGACTGAAGAAACTGAGACAACGTTCATATCTTCAAATCTGACCTTATCAACGACTTCAGTTCGTCTTCGTAACAGGAAAACACTCATATTGATCGTTTTACA
The DNA here is from genome assembly GCA_916613615.1 of Steromphala cineraria. Lineage (NCBI taxonomy): Eukaryota > Metazoa > Mollusca > Gastropoda > Trochida > Trochidae > Steromphala > Steromphala cineraria. The sequence continues at coordinate 40,955,276 of OU744726.1, forward strand.
AATCTTAGCTCCTTAGACCCGTTATTTTCCTCAAAATGGGACCATTTGTAACAAGTTAAATCGTGTTTGTTATTCGGCTTATTTGAATTGTTTGTTGATAAGGAAAATGCAATGAAATTCAAAAGAATGTGATCGCCTGACATGACAATCGGTTTGGGGGATACCAGGGAGCTATTTATATATTGTTACCTGATTGAGCATGTTGCATAAAGACACCCGTTTAATAGCGTCATGGTGTCATAATGGTGTCATTACATGACAAGGATTGTTGTATCTGTGCTATACGTAAATTAATATTTGTTTATCTATCCTTGCGTGGAGCAGAATAAAGGATACAGACAGACAGACAGACAGACAGATATTTTATTAAAGTCTCACCTCGATACATTTAAAACATGGATAAAAATACATCAAAGTACAATAACAGGTAAAACATATCGGGCCATCAACAATTGGGTTATGAGAGACTATATTGGGGGATAGTAAACCACTTATTAACATATTTCTAATATAAAAAGGTGATAAGCAAAATGATACGTCATATAAAACATACCACATAAAACACAGGTAAAATAAATCAAGTGTATAAAATGCTAGAATACATGATACACGTCTGCTCAATGCGAATAAGGATTTGATGTGTAAGTTTCAACATCCAGGGGCCTTCGAACCCGGAAGTTGTACATTGTACCCTGTACCTGGTGTCATGTATATACCGTCCCGGTTCTAGCAAGTGGGGGGGAGGGGGGGATGGTTGGGGGTCATGGCTGTATCATACTTGCAAGCGGTTCAGGATGAAACTTAGCTATTGAGAAATGAAATACATCACTTTGTAGAAAAATCTTTCGTCGAAATTTTGATATCCTATTTAGATTGTTTAATCAACAATAACATACTTATTTCGACGCTTCAAGCACAGTACCCCTCCTAGAAAGGGCATGTCATTTTGTGAACCCGCTTTCGGTGACGTAATCATTATGCTTGTAGGATTTACACCGTGTCTCAACTACCGTAATTGCGTTCGATGGGTATCAACTTTGACAGCAACGAATACCTAATTCGGAGAAAAAGAATATAAAATCTGGTTGAGCGCGACAAAGACGGTTTTCAAGCGTATATTTAGAAACCGGAAGTTGTGAAATGGCCACACTTGATTCGCCCTTATGTCGACTGCCGTTTCGGTATTATTTGGTAAATTATCTCCTATTTGATGAATTTTGGTCCGATTTTCTCAAGGTTGGTCGCTAAATTTTTCTAAAAATACAACGTATACATTAAAAATACTTTAAAAATTATTGCACTATGATATAGCATCTTTAAGAACTTTTAATGTTTTTTAAAGGTCCAAAGCGAAGGGTGACCGTGACTTTTTTTTTTCGATAAACGACCTTGCTCTCCCTCCTAGAATAAATCCCGTTTTCGCCATTGTGCTGAATTGAGCTTCAAAGTCATTCTACTAACACGGAAATCTATAGGATTGCTCAACTCAATAAATCGGAGTTGGACAAACTTAAAAAATAAACGCCTTCTTGAGGATTTATGTTGGTACGGTATTCGGAGAAGTCGAAATATCATTCGAATAATTAAACACTTGAAAAAAGCTGCTAAAAATGGTGTATCTAATTAAAAGTTCCTATGTAAAATCATTATCTTTTGAATTTTGAAAAAGACATCATATATCATTAGAAAATTTAACAGACAATATGGATCAATATGACGAAGGTTCATGTCTTCAGTTATTCATCTTCCTACGCAGAGCCTAAAAGGCCAGTTTCCAAAACTGGAAACTGGCCTTTTAGGCTCTGCGTAGGAAGATGTCAGTTATGTAGCATGCCTGAAAAATGACATTCCACAAGAGAGACGTGAGGGTAAAAAATTTCGATATATTTTCTTATTTTTGGTGTGAAAATTGAATAAAAATATAACTAAATTTTGATAGAAATTATCGAAATTATTATTCGTTAACGTTACATCTTTTGGTATGCTAAGTGCCAAAAATCTAAATGAAAATATGTTATACATAAAACTTGATTGGTCAACACTGGTTGCGACTTGAACTGCAGTTTATTCCGGGTTTTTTATCCTTGAAAATGATAATAAAGCTTTTGCAGAAGTTTGAGGAATTCGAGTTTAGAAAAGAAATTAATGTTGTGTGTTTTGTTTTCTATAAAATAAACTGAACGCCAAAAGAATTGTTACACCTCTTTGAATTTGAAAATAGTAAAAAGTTAAGTGTTCAGAGGAATTTGCTTTGTTGTGTTTTAACACTCCATCAGTTTAGTGTTTTGTGCTAAAATAGCAGACCTGTAACTTTAATGGTAAATAACTTATCCCAAGTTCTTCATGGGTGGGGTCAATTGTCCTATTTGTATCAATATTTGAAATACAATATTGTAGAATCACAGTGCAAACTGTAACATCTTCCGGGTAATCACGTATCCGCTTGTATGATGCATTGACTGTCATGTTGTGCCTCATATAACGAGGATATAGGCCCGAGCGTACGGTTAGGGTCTGTTCTGTTTGCATTGTTGGTATGAAGGGTATCTAGTTGGACTGCGATCATAAACTCTACACCTTGGATATGTCAATTGCAAGGTAATGATTTGTTAAGTTTCTCGGTCAACGATCTCCTTGTCATAACGTTGCATGCCAACGTACTCTTAAACCATTGTTAGGTCGTAAACGAACTTTTACTCAAGATCACTGTTGGCAAGAGAGGGTTTGTGCATTCAAAACAATAATTAATTTAAATGTCGTAAGAAGCGCCAACCCGCACGACGAAGGAGTTACCATCCTGCAGGTTGGCACTGGTCTAGACAATGGAACAAGGCAACATTCTAAAACAATGAAAGGAAGTTTCTGTTGTGATAAAACTAAAATACTTGAAAATATTGATAAACGTGTAGAAAGGAAAATATGAAAATTATGGAGAATATATATATATTTATAAACACTATGATATAAATAACAAATCTTGAGTAATAACATCACACAATTTCATGGGTTTCTCATAAGCAAGATTCACAGATGATTGACAATAATCAAATTTTAAATCATATAACCTATATAAATAGTATCCCCTCCCCTATATAATATTCCATCGGTTTTTATGTTAAACCCAAACTCGCTCACTCATCAAACAGTTACAAATACTTGTGCAAGTTATATATATATTTATATTTTCATAATGTAATCGTATTATATAACAATATCGATTAATGATCCGATTGTCAAACACTTCATTCAAAAATTTAATATCATTGGAACTAATGATGAATAAATAAAAAGTATCTAAATGCCTCTTTTGAGTGACACAAATTAATCATTATAATCTTTGCTATCTGAAACCCACTGAGCTATACAAATGTTTAAACCTAAATTAAGTGCCATTATGTGTATTTTGCTTATATAATCGTAAAATTACAGTCCAATATATCTGTCCTATTGGTGACCTTTCTTGCATATTGGCGTCCACGTTCTGCATATTGGCGTTCTAGTTTTTCATATTGGCGACCTAGTTCGTAATATTGGCTACCTATTTTGGAATATTGGCGGCACGTGTAAACGTGCCCCACACTTGCACGTGCGATGCTGTGATGGAAAAATACAACAAAAACAATGTAAATGGATTTTTATTGTATTTTCGAAGTAAAATGAAAATCTTTTCTTGTCAATTTGCAACATTTTGAGATGTAGTTGAACAGCTCTGAGACGACGTAGACGCTGTTGAAACGTTTCCTCTTGGAGCACCCATCTAAAGACTGAGCATTGGTGAATCTCTTCAATCTGAAAAGAAATAAAAAACATTTTTTGAAATTATGTTTGCCCTTCACAAAACCTATCAAACCTATTACCTAAACCCATTATATATAAGATTGCTAAGGGTAATCATTGTGATAAAAATAATTCAATAAGTACCTTGTGTTTTTATATAGGTATTGTAATCACGTATGATTGCAGTTTCAAATATTTGCGTTCACACCATGGGGGATTTCGCTTTTGATGTTTAATTTTATAATGTATTTAATAACATTTAAACTTAACAACCATTTTTTAACTATTTTAGATATATGTTAGCTTACTTAGCTGTGATAATGCAATACTCGTTTACATTAGGGTTGCTCTAAAGATATCTAGATGTAATACATCCCTGAATTCAACACCTCTTTATCTATTTTCTAGTTCATTATTTCATATTTCATCATTATACAATAATCCATCTCTCGCTGTATTACCAAATACAACTACTACTAATACAATCTGATTGATATTAAGTGGTAAGGACTCGCACTGGTTCACTGCTTAATGACATTTGAACCAGATTTATTTTTAATCAGTGTGTTTCAAACCAGCTTTTTAGATCAAATATGGTAAAGAACTGTTTTATGGGACAGTAGCAAGTTCTTAGGGAAAAAAGTCATGATCTAATGGAAATAGAAACAAATGAAAAGGAATATTACACGACATGTTTTTGCAATGTATTTTTTTCAACTAAATTCTTTATTTAAGTTACCTGAACCTTTTCCCTACCCACATGGCAATGATGCTAAATAATGTACTGAAATGGCCGAATGCAGTTTAAGCGGGATTTAAGGTGGGATTTCATGGATTAAAAAATTCAATGCAGCAATTCAGTAAAGCTTTTTAGAATGTTAACACGACATTAAAGCGAGGAATATCATAAAGCTTACCTGACGACAAGAGATTTCATTTGTTGTTCCATACGTCACACACGATGCCTAATGTTTGACAGGAAATGCGAGCAAAATGCGAGTTTTTATACTTGTCCAATACTCCTTGAGCTCATGGACCTCGTGCACTTGTTACGATGCACGCGCTTCATCATGCAGCCACCAGATGTAGGACGCCAATAATGGTAGATGCGGTAAGCACAAAACTAGCACGCCAATATGTACGAATTTAGGTTTAAGTGGAATAAACTCCTCAAACTCGCCAATATTTGCGGGTCAGGTATCATCGTCGGCCTAACGGCCTCCGACGATACCTGACCCGCAAATATTGGCGAGTTTTCGGAGTTTATTCCTTACAAAACCACCAAACTCTCTTACCCAAACCGGAAATTGTTGCTACGGTCCTGATACATTTTATCTGATAAACCAACTGTGGAGCTTTAGTTTTATGTACATCGAAGTTTAAGACTCACAGATTATTGACAATAATCAAATTTTCAATTATGTATCAAATAGAAATAATATCCCCTCCCCTATATAATATTCTATCGGTTTTTATGCACATCGACGTTTTACATGGCTTCAAATCAAGTCAAAAAAAACGTAACCCTAACTGATACACAATTAATTTCAAGTAATTACTAGAGAAGTATAGCGAAGATTACCTATCTTTACAACTAGCACCTGTCATACATACATCATTTACCTGGTTGAGTATTTACCTGGCGAGACATAAGAAGGATATTTCTATGCTGTAACTGAATACCCTGTGTAGGGGACGTTTTTATCAACTCCGTCTATGGATTTGACCTCTTCTTGGAAATTCAGTAAGGCATTTCAAGGGGGTAATTGGGCCGAGGCTTGAGGCATAATGGAGCTATACACGCCAGCATAATACGAAGGTTACGGAGTTCGGGGATTATATTTTTTGAAGGACGAGTAACTTAAGGTATAAGATTAAAATCCATGAATATTCTTTTAGTATGTTTTTCATAATATGAGAAATTTAATTTCAAGTGATTACAGTTTTATAATATACATTTGATAGACGAGTACATTATACTAGATTGATAAAATTCCTTAATAAAATTTTAATTTATAAAGATGAAAACATGTTTTTAAGAAAGATATATCTAGTTCAACCATGAATAGGTGAATCGTTAAGATTGGTGAAATATGAGGATAATTAAAAGGTACATCAACATGTTCACTTCATTTTTGTATTTTGTATGACATAAGTCATAGTTATGTTAAGAATGAATACATTAAATTTAAAATTTTAAGCATGTTTTCACTTGAAAAGGGTCATTCACGTCTTGTTTCTATACAATTTTCATTGACAGGCTTAGGGGCATATACAAAAAAGTATACTTATTACGCATGCTTGCAACATCCCTGACATAAACTGGTAATTTCTTATATTCTTGGGTGTATATCAAGAACGGTTGCCTGAGTATAAGGTATCACTCACCTGACCGTGAAGGTCGCGGCGAGGGTTGATACCGTATTTATTATAAATAGAATGATATAAAGACAATTGCCAGTAGCATAGGGTCATTGTCAAGATATTTGCCCGTGTAAGTGGGATATTATTCAGATATTTTCATATGGGGGAGAAATATCATCAAAATATTTGTCATTGGAAATGGGACATTATTTAGATATTTGTATATGGGAGAAGGACAATATCCATATATATGCCCGAGTAAGTGGAATATTGTTTAGATATTTTCATATGGGGGAGAAGTATCATCAAGATATTAACCAATGGAAATTTGACATTATTCAGATATTTATATGGGAGATGGACATTATCAGTATATTTGCCCGGGGCAATGGAACATTATTCAGATATTTTCATATGGTAAATGGGACATTATCAAGATAATTGCCCGGGAAAAAAGGACATTATTCAGATATTTGTATATTGTAGAGAACTATCATCAAGATATTTGCCCGGGGAAATGGACATTGATCAGATATTTGCATTTGGGAGAGGACATTATTCAGATATTTGCATTTGCGAGAGTTTTATTATCAAGATATTTGACCGGGAAGAGGGACATTATTTGCATATTGAGGAGGTATATTGTCAAGATATTTGACCTAGGTAGCAGAACATTTTTGAGATTATTAGCAGCCCCGTCTAAGGACGGAGCTGCTATCAGTTTTTGTGAAGTTTCCATCGCCGCCGCCGCCGCCGCCGCCGCCGCCGCACTCGTACTACTAGCTATAACTTTTTTCCACTAAGCTTTCCAGAACTCTTATTCATACCTTATTACTCATACCTTGAGAGATGAGATATGAGTTATTACAAAATGCACTAAATTTGGGTATAACTTTATCCCATTTAGCTTTTCAGAACTCATGAACATGTCTAAATGTTAATACTTCCAGGGAATCATTATGACATGTTCACTTTCAAGTTCAAAGGTCAAGGTCACGAGTTATAAAATCACCGCAAAATTCCTTGTAAACGCGATAACTTGAAAAGTTTTTGTGCTATGAAGCTCTAACTTGGTATATATCATCCTTGGAAAAGTAAAAAATTTTGAAAAGGTTTTGGCTACAATCCGTCAAAGGTCAAGGTCACAGCAAGGTCATAACGTAAGCATGTTTTAGCGAAAATGCTTTATTTTAACTATGAACACTTTTAATCAATACATGATTGTTATACTCAATAAAAAGTGTTCAATGATTGTGTGACCTTAAAGGTCAAAGGTCAAGGTCATGAGATATGAGTTATTACAAAATGCACTAAATTTGGGTATAACTTTATCCCATTTAGCTTTTCAGAACTCATGAACATGTCTAAATGTTAATACTTCCAGGGAATCATTATGACATGTTCACTTTCAAGTTCAAAGGTCAAGGTCACGAGTTATAAAATCACCGCAAAATTCCTTGTAAACGCGATAACTTGAAAAGTTTTTGTGCTATGAAGCTTTAACTTGGTATATATCATCCTTGGAAAAGTAAAATTTTTTGAAAAGGTTTCGGCTACAATCCCTCAAAGGTCAAGGTCACAGCAAGGTCATGACTTAAGCATGGTTTAGCGAAAATGGTTAATTTTACCTATGATGACTTTTAATCAATACATGATTGTTATGCTCAATAAAAAGTGTTCAATTATTGTGTGACCTTGAAGGTCAAAGGTCAAGGTCATGAGATATGAGTTATTGCAATACCTTGTAAACACAATAACTTGAAAAGTTTTTATGCTATGAAGTTTAGATTTTGTATATATTATCTATAAAGTTTTGCGTACGAACTGTCGAATGTCAAGGTCACAGCAAGGTCAACATATATGGAGAAAATGGATTAATTTAGATTTTAACACTTTATTTCATTACAATTATGTTCTACTCAATGAAATGTGTTCATTGATTGTGTGACCTTGAGTGTCAAAGGTCAAGGTCACGAGAAAATTCCCAATTTGGTGAGGCCTGTAAAAGGCGGAACAGGGTAAGGCGAAACCCCAAGTTCCGGGGCTGCTCTGCTTTTGCGGTATCCCGCAAACGCTAATCTAGTTGAGATCAGATTTTAGGGAATTGCGAGAAAAGAGCGTCCCCGAACAACAATAGAAAAACGTCACTGGAGTTCTTTTTGTCATCCGATGTGTTCATCAGCTTTGCATAACTGCCACAATTGTTATCGCTAGTGAAAAAGGGATTAATTAGGTCTTCAAGACAAAGTCGTGAAGACCTATTGTTTTTATCCGATTTCTTCAAGTTCTTTTTTGTTATTATTATTTGTACTTTTTTGTGAACGAGCTACAGCTCAAACGGCTACTCCAAATGGGACGAAACTTGGCATGCTGATAACCCTTACCCTGGAATCGACATGCTAAGCTTTTGGTCAAAGGTCAAGGTCATGAGATATGAGTTATTACAAAATGCACTAAATTTGGGTATAACTTTATCCCATTTAGCTTTTCAGAACTCATGAACATGTCTAAATGTTAATACTTCCAGGGAATCATTATGACATGTTCACTTTCAAGTTCAAAGGTCAAGGTCACGAGTTATAAAATCACCGCAAAATTCCTTGTAAACGCGATAACTTGAAAAGTTTTTGTGCTATGAAGCTTTAACTTGGTATATATCATCCTTGGAAAAGTAAAATTTTTTGAAAAGGTTTCGGCTACAATCCCTCAAAGGTCAAGGTCACAGCAAGGTCATGACTTAAGCATGGTTTAGCGAAAATGGTTAATTTTACCTATGATGACTTTTAATCAATACATGATTGTTATGCTCAATAAAAAGTGTTCAATTATTGTGTGACCTTGAAGGTCAAAGGTCAAGGTCATGAGATATGAGTTATTGCAATACCTTGTAAACACAATAACTTGAAAAGGGATTAATTAGGTCTTCAAGACAAAGTCGTGAAGACCTATTGTTTTTATCCGATTTCTTCAAGTTCTTTTTTGTTATTATTATTTGTACTTTTTTGTGAACGAGCTACAGCTCAAACGGCTACTCCAAATGGGACGAAACTTGGCATGCTGATAACCCTTACCCTGGAATCGACATGCTAAGCTTTTGGGCAAAATCGACCAGTACGTTAAAGGTCCAGATCGAATCCAAAGTCGAAAATTTAACATTGATTTTGTTTTCAAAATGCACTTAGAGACTTAAATTTTTTTTTAAAAGAAGCGCAATAAAAAATAATGAAAAAATAATGGCAAATTTGTAGGTCACGTGCTTCGGCCGCCATCTTGCTTTTAGTGCATTTTTGACGATTTCCGACCCCACCCGCCTTTGACAATCTTCTTCTCTGAAGATACTTGCACTACAGAGCTGAAATTCATACTGAATGTAGCTGAAGTATTGTACATAAAAGCTATGTCGTTTAATGGTGCTAACATGAATACTTTTTGTGCTGTGACCTTTCAAAGTTGACCAAAATCTCAAAATCGCAAACTTCAAGGGCAGATAACTAAAAAACCAGACCTTAGAACTTAATGATTTTTGCATGAGAGTTAGACATGAGCAAGGTCTTCAAGATAAAAGAATAAAATCGCTCGCGAACAGTCACTTCCGGTCAGGAGGATGGGTCAAATTTTGCATATGGAAAAGTGGTGTTTTGCTGAGTATGTTTGAACCCTCTTTAACAAACATTCATGTGAAGGTCAAACATGCATGTGAAGGTCAAACAGTATGTCAAGGTCAAACAGGAATCTTGAAGACCTAAGTACTGCCGCGGCAGTCCTAGTTGAATATAATATTTGTATAAATATACATGTATATGCAGAAGCGGAGAAATGTCATGATCAAGAATAAATATAACTGAAACTAAATCTATGAAATATTTGACAGTCATAAACTGCTTTTCTTAATCGTTGATTTCATAGTTATATGTTAATCAAAACAACGTGCTAAAATGGGACCTGGACCGTATCATTGGCTTCTATTCTACACACAGTCAGTAGACAAACCTATAAGATAATCTTGTATAACGTCACCAACGCCCGAATTGGCCTGATGTTGAAGTAAAACAAAATACAATATGAAGTAAGCATATTATACATGTATTTTGCAGAACATGTTGACTATAAAACAATCAATATCATATAATCCCGTGATTATCTAAGTAGACGTGTCAGCTTAACTACAGTCTGATGTAAATCTGCCTAGTTCCGAGGAATAAAAGTTTAAAATATCAACTCTATGGGAATCGAACGTGTTACTTCGATAGGTATTCTCTCTACTGAGTCAGACAGCAGCCAAGTATGTCGCATGTTCTGGTGTTTACTCAGCTAACCGCCAGCAAAAGCCTATGAGCAAGTAACTCCTGTTAACCATGCTTTGACATGATATCCGGCCAGCGGTATAATAAACGAGATGGTGTGATTGGTCTGCTAACGACTGGGTTGTTGCTGCGCTTTACTGGTATTAAACATGCGAGATACAGGGGTGCGGTCAGACCTAGTGTAGAGGATTCCATATCTCTGTGCAGTTAATATTTTGAATATTTTATTCTTCGGAACAAGACCCATTTTAATCAAGTAAAGCACCAGATATTCTACAAAGTAAACAGATATATTATGCAGAAAATAATAATGTTTAAAACAGTAAAAACAGGCTTTGAAACAGTAAATTCATATAACCCGCCATTATATAATAAGTCTATTAACTTTTTTTCTATAGGAAATGGAAAGTTTTAATGATTGGCTCATCAGTTAATACTATAAAAATATATTATATTTGTATACTATAAAGCTTACCACAGAGACGTTTATTTGAGCCAATACGGTTATTGTTGAAGCCCTTATGGAAAGACAGCTATATAATACGACTCGGCGCAAGTCATTTCGTCACTCGGAAGGCTAGCTATAGTCGAGACGATGACATATAAAAACTATGGCTATCTTTACATAGGTAGGTTACCGTCTTATATATATATATATATTCTATCGTGTAAATTCTACTGTTGAGTGACATTTATTGACGTTATATATATAAAAAACTGAATATATTCCTCTTCATTAAATATATTCTGTGTTTCATAAAAATGAAATATGAAACACGATCCGTATATGATATCATATAAATTTCATATACAAGTATAAATACATATAAAGAATGAAATTTGCAATTTAAGAATTACTTCGGAGCTATGACTTCCTAACGATTAAAGAGAATGCTTAACTTATTCTATTTATTTTGTACATAATTTTGAATTTCCAAACACCCAAATATACCACAATTTCTGTTACGGGCAATAAACAAGTATCTTATCTTAATCAATGTATATGTTCTTCCAAATTCATGGTGTAAAATGTCCAGGGGCGTACAATTCATTTGACACACAAGATCACTTTAGCTGTACATAGGCGTACATACATACGTAAAACATACATGTATATAGGCCGAACATATTCCTTTCTCCGGATGATTGATTTTATTGTTATTATTAATTGCACCGTGATGCAATTAATTTGAAGTGAATAGAATAGTTTGGAATTTTTTTACGCTTAATGCTTCGACATACGAGGACCGTGAGAATTACTAGCTAGAAGCGTCAGGACATTTAGGACACGGAAGTATCGTCTTGTGAATATGACATTTGTATCCTACCTATCGCACAAATTTAAAATAAACATATGTAACATAAACAGAGTGCAATATAAGTCTTTGAAGGGCATTTATGAAGTTTTGTACATGATAATAGCACTATTCCCGGATAACAACTTATTTATTGTGAATATAAAAAAAACACCTCATAGAATCATTTAAGTATTTAAACTCAAGAAAATACTTATATATGGACATTTTACACAAAAACGATATTGTAATTCATCTCACCCAGTGTGTATTTTTTCAATCCAGTCAGGACATATATCAGTTAAGTGGATCTATAAATAGGAAACAATGGAACGTAAATCATGGAGCATATATACTTTATCGACGTGAAATATGACTTCTCAATCTGAAGGTTCTGTGACTAACTAGGTTACATGTGGGTTATTCTTAAAGGGGCAGAAGCACGTTTTTTGACTATTTTGTATTTTCAAATTTTCACTGAAAATTGTACGTTAATACTAAATGTATTACGTTGATAGTGTCAAAAATCTCATTACACAAACCAATCAACCATAGTCAGAGAACAAATTATAAAGATTCACATAAAACCCATTGGCCACCATTTTTGTGTGAACACCTTTAATTCATTTTGTGTAATAAAAAGAATCGCATGGCTTAACTTAACATTATATATTGATTTATTACTGCTTCATTAAGTTTAAATTCATTGTCATTAGATTGGAACCATTTATTTTCATTTTCCTGACATCACCTTATATTCCCCCTAAGAACGTGCTACTGCCCCTTTAATGTGTATATGAAGTATGAAAGGTCACTGTTCATATGAACATCTAACATAGGTAATGTACTGTACACATTTTGTCCTTTTGTCATGAACAGGAATATGATACTTATTTTTTTCCTTTTTAAAAGAGTTCTTAAATAAACCTCCAAGGTGCAGTAAATATTCGAGAACACACTTTCTAACACACTTTCTTAACACCCTTTCTTTACTCACATTATTTATAGGTGTTCACACTACTTGTATACTGTCCTCATGTTTGTGCTTAGTAATTAATATCTTTTCTAGCACTGTTTGTTTCAGCAGGAATGATTTTTTTCAGCCACCTTAAAGGGGCAGTAGCACGTTTTTTGATCATTTTATATTTTAAAATTGCACTTATAATTGTAAGTAAAATGCCTAATGTATTATATTGACAGTGTCAACAATCACATTACCCAAGCCAATCACCCATAGTCAGAGGACGAAGTATGAGGATTCACATAAAATTCATTGGCGGCCATTTTTGTGTGAACACCTTTAATTCATTTTTGTAAGAAAATGGAATCGCATGGCAGAACCTTACGCTATATATTTGATTTATTACTGCTCCATTTAGTCTAAATACATTGTCTTTCGTTTGAAACCATTAATTTTCATTTTCCTGACATCACCTTATATTCCCCCTAAAAACGTGCTACTGCCCCTTTAATGTATGTTTTGCAAAAACTTTCATTAAGATTGGGATATGAAAAGGCTTAAACGTAAGGTTAAAAGGCACGTTTTAAAAAAAAATGTAATTTAAATTTTACACTGATAATTGTACGTTAACGCCTAATGTATTATTTTGATAGTGTCAAAAAACTCATTACACAAACCCATCATCCATAGTCAAAGAACAAATGATAAAGATTAACATAAAGTCCATTGGCGACCATTTTTATTTCATTCATTTTAATTCATTTTGTGTAAGAAAGGGGAATCGCATAACTGAATTTTACATTATATATATTTGATTTATTACTTAGTCATTTAGTTTAAATACATTGTCTTTCAATTTCAATTTTCATTTTACTGACATCACCTTAGTTTCCCCTAAAAACGTGCTACTGCCCTTTTAAAACGTAACAATACCTTTAATACGTAATCAGACCCTTTAAAAATGTCCATTTACATTCCTAGCGTTATTCAACCATTCTTTCATTGCGAAAACATTACCCGTGTGGTAGTACTCGAATGAAAGAATGTCGATCACATTACTGTGAACAATTTGTGTATAATATGAATATGAATGGAATACTAGATGGACAAATCATGGTCTTGATCTTATTTTATTTTTATCCCATATTAATAGCGTTCTTGTTTAAAATAATCTTACGACTTTACGTTTTCTTAAAAGTAGCACGTTTTTTGATAATTATATATTTTAAAGTTTTCACTGATAATTGTAAGTTAATGCTAAATGTAATATTTTGACAGTGTCAAAAACCTCATTACACAAGCCAATCATCCATGGTCAGAGGACAAAGTATGAAAATTCACATAAAATCCATTGGCGGTCATTTTATGTGAACACATTTAATTCATTTTGTGTAAGAAAAAGGAATTGCATGGTTAAACTTTACATCATATATTTGAATTATTACTGCTCCATTTAGTTTAAATACGTTGTCTTTCAATTTGAACCATTAATTTTCATTTTCCTGACATCACCTTACATTCCCTCTAAAAACATGCTACTGCCCCTTTAAACCTTTATTTATACATGTTTGCCATTCACACGTTTACAAGTATTTTCTATATTTTTGATGATTGTGCTAAGATGTGTTTAGAATTCTCTATGTATACAAGTCTTTGTCTATATATCTTGGTTGTAGCTATTCAGAGTTTTGTTGACACGGTGTGGCTATGTTTTTACTGATGCGTGAACTGTCCCATGTGATTGAATACCTGTCGATATTGTATCTAACACCAATAACATACCTGGCTTGTACCTGTGATCCCACTGGGTTTGTAGGTCAAATATCTTTTTATATTTATTAGTTATAAACATGAATATAACTGAGAACAGAGAGTTTTCTTTATTTTTGATCTGTTTTATGTTAACAACTACAAATCAGGAGTATATATATAGTCAGTGAATATATTGATTGATCTGGGACCATGATGGTTATTATTATGAAAAATGGGTGTTCAACCTTTGGCTTAGGGGGCTTTGATATTTGATGTGGTTACAGGGATGCTGATTTTGAGGTAGAAATTCACTGAGTACAGTTTTCTTCAATGGTCTATGTGTTCAACAAGGAACATTCAAGCAAACATATAAGACGGAAACTTCAGTGGTTTCAATCAGAGACATATCATTATCATTGAAATTCAATCAATATCTTTGTTAAATGTTTCAGATTTCAACTTCCGTGCCTTTCGACCCAAATGACCTCGATGTCGATTTCATGACCTCAGTGGCTACATCATGGCAACCTCAATATCTGTTGGCCAAAGGATTAAAAACGAGTTTAAAAAAGAATGTTTTCTTCTAAATTTCGACTCCCCGGACGCTTTCGCCAGAGCTGAGGTAAACGGTCTTACTGATTTGTTAATATTTTAATTTAATTTATCCTCCAACAACAGAAACGTAATCCATAAAATGTTACCAAATATGTCAAGGTTGAATTACTTTTTGTATACATATTCTGTTTAATGTAATTTGGTTAATGTTAATTTGACCTTTGGTTAAAATCGGTATTTTGCAACACTCTATTAGTTACAAAAGAAAAACATCTGTGTCATTCGGTATTCATTCATATTTCTTCTATCTATTGATTGATTCATTCCTTTTGTTGCAATTTTGAAATATTCATTATAATTTAGTATTATTTTGTTTATCTCAATTTATCCATTTATTTATTCATGATATATTCATTCATTTACATCTATCCCCACCAGTTATCAAGAGGCCCCTCTCTACTGTACGTTCTATGGAGAGTGTTCTGGGCCATATTCCACCTGGGGTGTATGGCAGTAGCTGCAGCCTACGTATGTCTTGTCTGGGCTTCCACAGAGCCTAACAGAGTCAAGTTCTTTCTTCCTTTGACCAACTGGTGTTATGTCGTCCTCACACTTACAGCACTAGTTGATGCTATTGTCTCTGTATATGTTTATGCCAACAGAGACAATCTTCGAGGTAGGACGTTTGTATTTTTTATCACCTAATTTCATTTTTATAACTTTGTTAATTGGTCTTCTTTATCTTTTTGGGTGACACAATTTAGGTTGTGTTGTTCCCTGATGCTAGAGATGGCAGCAATGGTTCCGTGAAACACGTCGAAAATTAAGAGTTTTGTTAAGTGTGATATTCTTAAAGGTTTTAGAAAAAATAATTTCTTCTAGTTGAGTGTGCTTGAATCCGAAAACTGCTCTTTTAACAAAGGTTAGAGAATTATTATTTGACTTTAGCTTCCTATGGAATGACTGTTTTGCTACATGGTCAGTGACAACTCTAAAATTGATAAGGAAGGAATAGTTTGATCATTAAACATATTTCAATGTTGATACTTTCTATCAGTCATGAGCATATGGGTCATTGTACTTCTTAAGGCACAGATTCAACTATTTCTCAGTATTTTCGGTGTTCCTTTTTGCTTACTTTATCAAATAATAAATGTTTTTCTTTAGTGTTATTACAACTTATGTAATGCAATTTCTCAGTTGGATGAATTAAAAGTGTTACAGGTAATGCGATGTTTCATACTATAGGTAAATATACTTATATACATCAACTTCGGATCTTTTGGGACCGAAAGTATCACTATTTAATGTTTCTATACCTTACTCCAGATAAGTTCGCGATGTCCTGGTATTGCAAGACACTTTGGATTCTTTCCAACGTCACGAATGCTACAGCCCTGTTCACATGTGTGCTGTACTGGCCGCTCGTTTACAAACGTGAGTAGTGCTTATTGTTATCATCAAATATATGGAAATACATATTTTTTATTCATATGGTGAAATGTCTGGTGAACAGACCACTTATGCCTAGCAACGAATGTTGCAGTTTGTGATTCAGTATTTCGTCATCAGTTACGTCATTAATGAACTGTTTGTGATGTCACTGTAAGGAGAAACGGGAGGGGGCAGGGTGGCTTTTTAAAAATGATTTTCAATAGAAACAAACCAGGAATGATCATTACAACTAGTGAAGTTTGTGTTAAAGGCTTCGTTTTCGCTCAGACTATATTGATAATAATTTCACTCGTTATTCAAAGATCACACGAAACACTTTTCTATTGGAAGTTTGATGTCTTATTTGTATGTCTTCCTGTGTTAACATTAGTTTAGCAAAATGTGTTAATGGAATCCCATTACCTTTGACATGTTTGCATGATTTCAGTTTCACAAATTGTAATGCTTTACAAATATAATATTACTCACATGACATTACAATGAGGATTCTCTCCCACCAGAGGTAGCTCAAGTAAACAGCCTGATCCAACCTCTGTTACAATAACACCAGATCTCGAGTTTCCGGCAGGTACCCGTGGTGGCAGGAATTTGCACCACTATACTATCAAGTCAAAGTCAAAAGATGTTTATTGTATGAAAGGCCTCCGGCCCATATAAGCTTTCTCTGTAGGGAAAGAATAAACAAGAATCAATACAAACACTTCTTTAAGAGGCATTTAGAAGTTAGTAAGATGAATGAGAACAAGTTCTATGGATTTACAACTTCTTTATTGCAACTGTGCCACTCTTGCAATAAAGAAGTTGTAAATCCATAGAACGTGTTCTCATTCATTAATACAAACACTTTTAAGGAGTAATAACGAAGAAATGAAAACCTGTTCTGATCAACTGTTAAACGATAACTATTCCTTAATTTGATGGCCAATTATATTAAAGGTCTTACAAGAATTCACAATGTGATGGGTATGTACATGTATATAGGTAACGCAAAGGACTTGTCATTAGTATGAGATTCCCAACCGGTGATCTGATATGGTCTAAATCAACGAGCCGTGAAACTATCGTCTCCCTATTTACTCTTGACATGACATTCATTGAAGTTGCCACGAGCTGCTAATAATACATATTAAAAGATAAACCGTGAAGTGATGATTATATGGTCTTGTATGTGGTTTCATGTGTTTTTATCAATGGTATGGGAATTGGCGCATATCGTCAGTAAAAGATGGGTATAATTGTAGTTTGGTGATGATTATACACTTTTTATGTGGTTTCGTGTATTTTTCTCAAAGATATGGGAATTGGCGCGTATCAGTGAAAGATGAGTATAATTGTAGTTTGGTGATGATTCTAGATTCTTGTTTGTGGTTTCAAGTGGTTTTTTTTTCAATATATTGAAATTGGCGCATAGTAAAAGATGGGTATAATTGTAGTTTGGTGATGATTATAAATTCTTGTATATTTTTTATCTAAGGTATTATTGGAATATTGATACTCAAACATACAAATGATAAGCCGGGTTGTTTGATTATATTTGGTCTTCTATGTAGTTTCCAGTAACTTTATCTCGTGCATTATAAGAATAATGGTAGATATACTCTGTAATTTGAGCGTAAGTATGATTATATAGTCTTGTATGTTATTCCCAGACACTTGGCCAGAATCATGACACTTAAGATTTAGAAAGGATGAGTATAGCATATGGGTATATCTAATTGGTATCCTGAAAATAATTCCGATGGCACAAAAGCATCTCAGTTTTTCGATAAGAATATAGGCTTTTATTACTGTGCTTAAATCGGAAGATGTCAGTGATTTTTTTAATAGTAAGCGTATTATCTCGAACGCAATACGAAGCTTTTCGCAATAAATGCAAGGTAAGTGTGTCACTGGAAGAGGGGAATTATATACTATTGTTAAATCCTACATACATATGCATCTTTTTGAATATATCTATTGATTAAAACATATTTCATTAAATGAAGAAGGGATTTAGAAGTAGTGATCCAAAGTTGGTAACCTTCTCCCGAATATCTAGCTCAAAGTATTGAAATGCTTATATTACGTACATAAATACTCTTTGTTATAGATATTATTTTAATAGAGGTGCAACTGTGGACTTTTCAAACGAGTCTTAACGATATAAGTAATTGATATCATTGATGTATATAGTTTGTGTTTGTTAACGACAGTTAGATCATAGTGGAAAGTTTGAAGTCACTGAAGCATGAAATTACAATATTATTACTCCCTTGGGAATATCCCCGAAACGAACCGTGAGAGCAAACATGCTCTAGACCTTGATGAACAAATAACATGGCTCGAAGATCTTCATTGGAAAGTTGTAAATGCTTTAGAGATGACTGGCGTTGTTTTCAATTGCCTGTCCCGACTTATTCATAGCTTCTTTTGAAAAGGACTATTTTCGTAACACTAGAAGCTAGATATGAATGGGTCGGTGAATATTTAAAAAGTTCTCATCCGCATCCTATTCATTAAGTAGTGACTATCATATTCCGATGTGAATCGACTTCTTACACTTGTACTTGCAATAATGATACTGATAATATCGCCTATCCCGGCATTATTGCAACGCTTTATTTGTGGTAAACGTTCAGAAAGGTAATACGAAAAGGTGTAAAAAGGAACTCGTTAAGTTACTATGTTCTTGCAAAGAGAAACTCTTTATCCCGATGGAATCCGCAAAAAGGGTCAAAGTCCTTTGAATTTATTGAAATTTGATTTGAAGTGGATGACAGATTTCTATGGCTCGTAAAGAAATTATTGAAGATTACCTCGGTCAATATTGCCTTGAACACCCACAGATGTTTTGTCATTCAGTGCAGTGCTTCTCTTCTCTTAAGAGACAGGCATTTACCCATCCTGCTACATAAACATTCATTACCCACTGGGTCTTAGATAACCAGTGACATATTTTCAATATACACATGTCACTTATACCTAGCAACGATTGTTGTTGTGTGGCTTCCCGTATTTTTTCGTATATGACGTCATACAACCATGGATCTTGAAGTAGGCCCTAACATTGCCGTCAGTCGCAAAAAAAGCGGACCGTTGCTTGAACATTTCTTAGAGAGAAAAATGGAAAAGAATGGGTAATAAAGAATTTTTTACCATCGGAAGTGTGACTTAACTTGTGCAAATGTATGTATAGTTGTATTCCCCTCACTCTCGCTCGGATTACAACAATTCTCACTCTTTTCGTAAGAGCCATAACACACACCTCCTTGGATATTACTCTCTTTATACGCTCAAACATATACCCGTGTTTAAAACACGTGTTGATATCAAACTTATTTTCCAGTGGTCTACGATTTGCAAGCCGTATTACTGTAATTGAGATAGATTTATAAAATATATATCATATTTTTTTCCATTTAATTACAGCAACAGTTGGATTGGAAGGTCTACGGATTACAAGTTTCCTCGTCCACGGAATGAATGCCATCTACGTAGTGTTCAACCTTCTGTTGACGGCTATGCCTACAAGACTTCTACACTTCTACCATCCCGTCGGGTTCGGGCTAATATACGGTGTCTTTAACGCTATATATGTGTTGGCAGGGGGGACCAACTGGCAGGACGAGCCCCATATATACAAGTTTCTCGACTGGAACAAAAGCCCTGGATTTAGTGCTGGACTAAGCGTTGGGTGTCTTTTTGGTGTTTTTATCATGCATGTTTTAGTGTATTTTATACACCTTGCAAGAGTACACGTATGTGCCAAATACACAAATGCAACAACTGTTGGTGTTTTGAAAGAGCCCTCTAGAACACTTTCGGAGTCATCTTAAGGATAACTTAAAGGTTCAGATCGACCATGTAAGACAATTTCAGAGAAGACCATACATTAAACCATTCTCTCCCAACAGAGGCAGATCAAGTCTTGTTGATTTAGCCTCTGTTCTATTACGCCGAAATCCGTGGGTTCCGGCAGTTTCCCCTGGCAGAAAAAACTTTCATCTCAATACATTTGAATTTCTTTATCAAATGACAAGGATTCTCGCATGGAAAGGGTGGTTCATATCACAATGCATTTGCCTTGTTTCAGTAGGCAAAATGTTGATTTAAGAACAGCATCGCTGATTGCACAACTAATTTTGATTGCCTCCAATCAGGCATCTACCATTCTATCCCACAAACTCGTCGTAATATAACAGAGGCTAAATCAACATGACTTGATCTGCCTCTGTGGGGAGAGAATGACATTAAACTGTAATCTATGATTGTTCTAAAAGCCACTGATGTTTATTTCGTAAACCAAGACGCCCCATTGTACATACGAAAGCATCATATGTGCATTTTTTGTTTGTGGAATGTAAGGTTTATGTAAGTTCGTGTGTATGAAAGTATAAATGATCTATGCATGTATTGTGTAATCCACTAAAAATCAGAATCTAACAATGTCAATGTTTAGTTATAGCATATCTAGACGTTGAAACCGTGGTCTCATGTTCTTTATGTTGAGTTTGAATCAAAATTGAGAATTTATAGATGATATTACTTTGTACCTTTATCAATGAATATTGTTTTTGTGATGTGAATTTTACCATTGCCATTTAATTGTTAAACTTGTGTAAATATAGAGAATTTATCAATGATGTTTATACGCGAAATGATATTTATATATTAAAGATCATTATTTTGTGAAATAAAGTGTTACTAAGTGTCTCTATTAAATAGTTTTCATGAGAGTATCATTTACCAATATTTCACGATTGTTTTTTTCCCTTAACTTTCCATCGGGCAAACCGGCTTATCTTGATTAACACCCAGGGATACGCTACGATGATATTTTAAGTTCATAATTTTCAATTAAACTACTCTCACTAAAAGTGCAATTTTCCAAAAGAAGACATCTACGAATGTTATAGTGATATTTGAAGGAGCAATGAGTTAATCATTAGGCCTTTTGCCACACAACATGTTTTTCATGACTTAATGATCAAGGTTAATATTTTTCCTGAGCAAATTCCTCTAGATATATCATTTTAAAGAAATCATTGGTATCATAAAGGTAAACATATTGAAGTAGTGTTTTCTGTAAACAGTGCTTATATTAACAATGGTCCTAAATCTAATGTGTTCTAACTGGTACATGGCCGCTTGTAAATTTCAGCGGATTGCACGTGCAGCACGAGAGGCTCATCCCATGTCCGATATACCGGATCTTGTTTCTCAAGTTTTTGTCAAAGTTTTATCTTTCTTATATACGGTATATGTATTTGGGTTTATGGGATGTCATGCCATTGTTAACGTGACGTCATCCCTGATATTTTACGTGAAACCGGTGAAATCAAATTTAATTGAACATATTTCTCAAAATGAGGAAATATTGCCTCTCACTGGCATATAACAGTGTATATACGTATTAGTTCGTTAAAAAGAGATTCATATCATAGGAAATGGCAACCTGAAATAGTGTATGAATCTCTTGATTATTTTACACTCCATTGAAAAAGCTTAGATGATGATGTAGTTGGGGTTTAATAGTATTTCACTTATATCACGGCTGCTAGTATTATTGCAGGGAGAACGTCTGCAACACTATTTTGACTATGCATTGCGGTAAAACCTGCGAGCATCGGCTGGAACAAGCGGACCATGGATGGTACTGCACACTCCATTTAAATGATTTTCATGAATGTACAATATGTCTGCATTTCGAACATTTGTTTATCTTCGGTTAAGAAAATGTCGGGATTGTCGTGTCATCTATCTCAATACGAACGTCAAAATATTGAATTGGAAAATTCATTTTCGAAATCCGGACAGTTCCTTAAAAGCAACTTAATTAATATTCAACCACTGTCTTCCTGAAAGAAGATGTGTGTGATAAAAGAAATCAAAACACTGTTTTCATGAAGTTATTTATTTTGACGCTGCATTCATTTTCAACCATTCACCCGTTACAATTTCATACTTGAGTATTGACAAAAACGCCTTAAAGCTTGAACAACATGATATGTTATCAGTTGAGAGTATATTAAATCAATTGAATACCTTGTTATCTTCTTTTAAACAGAAACATGCAAACTTGGCAATTTAAATTAATGCATGATGAACACCTCTCATATCATTTTCATTACACACACTTTCATAACATAATACAATCTTCAAAATCGTGTTATGAATCATCAACGCCACTAGCATGACTGGAATACTGATAATTAATTAAGCTTGATAAATGGATTGATTTGTTTTAACACTATTGTTCCATCACCCGCATAATAAGACTTAGACAGCAAGCACTTGGTCATGGCGATCATCTTAATCAACAATAACTATTTGACAACTAATGTTTGGGGATTTTATATCAGAGAATATATATATCATCATAAAGTGATTTGAAATTCTGCACTTTGCAAGTCATCATTTTTCATCACATCTTTTCGAAGAAACGACATGTCATTACATCAAAGAAATATATCTCTATATTAGACAAGTACTTTGAAATACATTTCACAAAACATCATTTTGGTCAAAAAAAAGGAAAATCTTAAATTACTTTCGGACATTCTGCACTTATGAGCACTTTGTACATTATTTCGATCGTGTCATAATAGCATAATAGCATGTATTGAATATTATGTATCTTCTATTAATCATATAGTAATCCGAAGAACTATTTGTTTATTAAGATTACATGCACTTCCCCTAAGATGTAATATTCGAGGTGTTAATGTGAATAGAATCTGTAAAATGTATGAATATGGCCTGATTGAAGATGAAATTCACTTTTTGTTTGAATGTGACGCATATGTTTCAATCAGGGAAAATTATTTTCAATCTTGTAGACTGGGTAACACAATAGAATATTATCTTAAGTTAATTAGCAGCAAATGTAGTAATTCATTGTTTAAATGTGCTAATTATTGTAATGAAGCTCTTGCTCTAAGAAAGCGTGCTATGTCTTCTGTAATAACTATTGTTTTATACTTTGATTTGCTACTGTTATTTTGTGAATAACATTGCAATTGTACATGGGCCAATGGCCTACAAAACCGAAATAAAATGAATTGAATTAATAGCATAGTGAGAGAAACTCAAATGGAAACATTCATCAGCTGAATATCAATGCATCGGCAAGACAGTACGTCGATATTTTGATTGTAAAACGGTCTCATGCACTGAAAGTTCCTAACGGATGTACTGTTGGACATGATATCAAAATCAAATGTATTGCTATAAATGGCAAAATAACAGGAAAAACTCTCTGAAAAATAATATTTGAATATTGAAAGCCTCATGTTAATTTTAAATGCAGCTTATACGAAATGCTCATTCCTTTCATACTTCTGTAATTAAACTTGTTCACACTACAACTTTTACATTTTCAGTAGTAGTAGTTTTTACTCTATAAAAGGATGATATGAATCTCGCAAACATTATTACTACTTTGCCGAGGAATATCAAGTTTGATTGTGACAAACGCTGAACATACATAACTTTGAACATAAACAGTTTGTAATTGCTACCTAAGAAATAAATAAACTGAGATATCATTTTAATTCATTGACATCATGTTGCGTGTTTTGTGAAATTTACATTCATGTAAATGACCCACAGTTAAAACTACACATTGACGTGTATTGACAACAATTGATGGTAGTTTGCATATCACAATAACGATATATATTGCAAAAGTGGCAAATGAGATCACATCAAAAAAGCATTCACATTCAAAGAATCATTACCTGATAAAGAGTGTCATATGACTTTTACAACAAGTGTGAATTTCTGTATGAGCCGAGCGAGACCGAGGTTAAAAATCATATTCGCACAAGTTTCGTTAAAGTCATAGACCACAGTTCCGAGGATATTCATTTTACCGATTTTTTTAAATTTCATTCTCTTCGAGATATCCACAAACGTAATCATAGGAATCATTTAGGAATCTTTTACTTTCAATACACTGAAAATTAGATGACATCGAAATGTTCATGAAAAACGAAGATTGATGAACTATCTTTCACACAATTCTACACAATAACGAATCTAACAAAAGAAAGGACTCTTGAGAAAAATGTAGTAAGCCATGTGAGGAGACATTCTCTCAGATTAAATGGAACAATATATTGTGAACGATACTGCAACATTTACCTCTCGATCTACAGCCAATGAGATGATCCCTAACATTTGAAGTTAGGTATTGTGATACATCATTGATTGGTGGAATAATATGGTACACGATTTCCCTGAATAATACAACAACATTTACTTCTCGATATACAGCCAATGAGATGATCCCTAACATTTGAACGCAGGTATTGTGATACATCATTGATTGGTGGAATAATATGGTACACGATTTCCCTGAATAATACTACAGCATTTACTTCTCGATCTACAGCCAATGAGATGATCCCTATCATGAAACTAAGGTATTGTATAAATTACTTGATTATTTGAATTATGATACTGTACACTATTTCCCTGCATAACACTGCAATATTACCTTCCCGGTGGCTCCTAACATAAAAGTGAGGTATTGTGTTAGGTTGAATACTGATACCAAGAGAGAATACTGACTAGCACAGATCTTTGATCTTTTGATTATAGTTAGGCCAATGTTAATGTATGGTACTTAGGACTAACTTAGCACTAAGAGAGCTTCGAAAATCTAGGCCCAGGAACAATTAATTATTTCTTAATTAGATTGTCCCTTCATTTCCCCGGAATATTGTACCCATCCAACTGCATCATCGTATATATAATACATCAGCAATGTGCTCCAACACCCTGACATATATCAAACAAAATGCCTCGAACTGATGCACAACGCTTTTTATAGACTAAATGTTTTCAGCCAAACTATTTCCGGTTGGTCGACCCCTTAACTGGCAACAAAACCTACAAAACTTGGCAAAAAGAGTTGGAATGTACCCCTCAACTCCCCCTGACTACTGGAATTAGATTTATAGAGATTACAAAACGAGTGAGTGCTGAATATCGAAAATATTTCAACGGGATGTTTTGATTTATTCACGAGCGAAAGCGAAAATATTGAGTTGAAATATTTTCGATATTCAACACTCACTCGTTTTGTAATCTCTATAAATCTAATTCTAGTTTTGTGATCTATTTATTACATTCAAAAGGGAATATCTATGGATGTAATTCTCTTGAAGGCAATATTGCGTATCACAGTTCAGACAGATCTAGAGTCTTCTGCTTCATATCTTCTCATAGTAGCGTCTAGAGCGGGCTGATCGAGCACAGGAGATGTACTGCACTATCGGATGAAGAAGAGTCACACCGGCCACTCCTGCCAGGAACCCGTTCACCTTTAACATTAAAATATATGTTATAATTAAGAATAGATGAGTAGTGTAAATCCATTTTAAAGAGACAGTAGCACGTTTTTTGATAATTTTATGTTTTAAAAAAATCACTGATAAATGAAAGTTAATGCTAAATGTATTAATTTGACAGTGTCAAAAATCACATTACACAAGCCAATCATAAGAGGACAAAGTATGAAGATTCACATAAAGTCCAGTGGCGGCCATTTTGTGTGAACACCTTTAATTCATTTTTTGTAAGAAAAAGAAATCGCATGGCTAAGCTTTCCGTTATATATTTGAAATATTACTGTTCTATTTAGTTTAAATACATTGTCTTTCAATATTGGAACCATTTATTTTCCTTTTCCTAACATCAACTTATATTATCCTTAAAAACGTGCTACTGCCCCTTTAATGATAGACTAACATAGGGAGAATGGTCATCAAAATATGCAATGACATGATGTATGGTTGGATAATTATTCTTAGATATTCATGTGAGAGGGATACTAAAATGATGGTACACAAGTATGTGTTTTCAGTATTGATCTTGTTGTTCTTGATGAGAGGTCAAACATGATGAAACTTCAAGAACAGATACAAAGACAGAATAACAGGGACGGACTCAAATCATGTAATTATATAATAAGTCATGATATATTATGTGTAGATTCATATAAAACAGGATCTAAACCCGTGTTTGGGAGTAATAATAAGGGTTTTATTTTAGATATTTTGCATAAGAGTGGGCTCTATATAAATGCCCAAATTTCTATACTACAAACTTACATGTATGTTTATAAGATTTTATAAATTTTATGCTGAATACGATGAACAAAAAGTGTTTTAAAAATTATCTGTCATTCTAGGTTTATCATCATGTAATGTACACAGACAATATTTGGGGTGGCATTTATTACACATGTGCAAATTATGACTTACTGCACCTGGTTATGTTTACAATAAGGCAGAAACTGTATATACTGACTGTGTTGAAGCCACTTTGTTGGGACCAGGTGAAGAGAGCATACTGGAAGAAGGCGATAGCTCCAGCACATATTAGAGAGGTACTGTAGAGTATTCCAAACTGCTCAAGGGGAAATCTGTAATGGTAAAATTTTAATATAAGATAAGATATCAGACGATAACTTGATATTTAAGTGCTATATTAACTTGATGAAAAATAATTCGATGATCAAAGTAACTTGTATGTACTAGATAAACAAATATTTAAGAATTAAACATTGATAGAAGCGGGAGTAAAATGTTTCTAAACCTTTGTTCTGTTTTTGTTCAAACTAATGTGAAAAAAACTCTCACTGAGGATGGTAAAACTGAAGAATAGCTTTATACTTGAGGTCCAAACGTAGTTAAGGCAGAGGACATGAAATAATAATAAGATTTTTAGTGAGGCCCGAACGTGGCCAAAGCAAAGGACATCAATTATTACCATTTTTATTGAGGCCAAAACGTAGTTAAAGCAAAGGACATCAATTATTACCATTTTATTGAGGCCCAAACGTGGCTAAAGCAGAGAACATGCCTATCAATAAACTGTAATCCTACACCAAAATAACAATGGCGATACCATCGAGTATAGGAGGAATGCCCTGAAGAATACTTACACGTGTACGAGGAATGCAGAGCCTGTTGAGTATAGGAATGCCCTGAAGAATACTTACACGAGTACGAGGAATGCAGATGCTGTTGAGTATAGGAATGCCCTGAAGAATACTTACACGAGTACGAGGAATGCAGATGCTGTTGAGTATAGGAATGCCCTGAAGAATACTTACACAAGAACGAGGAATGCAGATGCTGTTGAGTATAGGAATGCCCTGAAGAATACTTACACGAGTACGAGGAATGCAGATGCTGTTGAGTATAGGAATGCCCTGAAGAATACTTACACGAGTACGAGGAATGCAGATGATGTTGAGTATAGGAATGCCCTGAAGAATACTTACACGAGTACGAGGAATGCATATGCTGTTGAGTATAGGAATGCCCTGAAGAATACTTACACAAGGACGAGGAATGCAGATGCTGTTGAATATAGGAATGCCCTGAAGAATACTTACACGAGTACGAGGAATGCAGATGCTGTTGAGTATAGGAATGCCCTGAAGAATACTTACACGAGTACGAGGAATGCAGATGATGTTGAGTATAGGAATGCCCTGAAGAATACTTACACGAGTACGAGGAATGCATATGCTGTTGAGTATAGGAATGCCCTGAAGAATACTTACACAAGGACGAGGAATGCAGATGCTGTTGAGTATAGGAATGCCCTGAAGAATACTTACACGAGTACGAGGAATGCAGATGCTGTTGAGTATAGAAATGCCCTGAAGACCATGACCATGATGAAAGTGATGTACAGCACGTACTCCTGCTCACACAGCATCAGCAATGACACGATCACCGCCATCACTGACGTCAGAGCCAGGGGGATAACAGAGGCCTTGATCTTACCTCGTAATGGGTTTATATCATCTGTGGGAGACAAATGGTTGGACAATATTACTAGACATGAAACATGGAAGACCTGCACTTCAAGACCTACTCCTACCCATAGGAGTTCTTTATCAAACTATAATAGATTCCAATTGCTTTAAAATGGTTTGTTAAAAAACTTAAACTAATTGCAGATTATTAGAATAATTCAGATATATGAAACATATATCCCATATCTACATCACAAGGGTCGTAAGAAGCATTTTATCGTTCGATGGTCATAAATATCATATTTTACACAGACAAAAAAATTTAATATGATGTTAACGAAGATGTAGTAACTGTTAATATCCATTAAACAGAGATAAGAGAACAACATTATCATATTACTCATCATTAATAAAATCGATTTATTTACTTTGAAAAAAAACCATATCAATGTGAGATATCTGTACGGCGATATTTTACAATATCGATACTTTCATGTTACAGAAAAAGATAATCGTTTGAGACGTACCCCTGTAGAACCTCTTGACCCCGTCATACACAAGCCCGGACAACCAAGCCACGACTATAGCAGGAAGTAGACTGTACAGATGCACGTTGGTGTAATAGCTTACTGAAACACGTATATATCAACTGAATATATATACTCAACAGAAATAGTTAAGAACTACCCTGATATGCAACATATGTACTGTGTGGTTATAAACTATATAGATTACCTCCACATAGAAAATCGGCGTGGTCCGTAACTTATTTCGATGTGTATATGTCCATTTGATAAACGATGGTAAAAAATGTACCAGGACTTAAATGGCAACAATGCACCAACAATCTTCGTATAAAATTAAAAATGATCGAACGATGTTACAAATTTGAAAATATTCTAACAATCATTTTTCTTACATTAGGAATTTTTAAACTCAGATATAAAGATCTTTAGATAAAATTACTCCTTGGGCTTTGTTATTAAACAAGGTTGTTTTTTTGCTTAAGGAAATACATTGAAATAAGTTAATGGTATTCTTGAAAATGCTGTTAAGTACATGTAAAGATAAAATATATGTAATTATTTTCCACTTTAAACTGCATTTATATTTAATATCAAAGATAAGATACTTTCAAAAATCGTTATTGATCATCATTGTTTCATCTAGATATACTTTTTTAAACAAAGGTTTGAATATTAATTGAAGGTATATAATTATTCATAATAATTAGATATGAACTTTTTGTGTTGACTCAATATATTTGAAATTTTTTAAAAGGTTTGTCATTATGATGTTTGCGCCCAAAAATAACCTTATTAAATCAATATTTTAATCATGATCATCATCATCATCATCCTAATCATCATCATCGTCATCATTATCATAGGATCACGACTGAAGAACTCACCCTTCTCCCTGTCCCTATCAAGCACGTAGTTGAGCCAGGCGTTGAGGGAGGAGACGAAGTAGGTAAAGTGGAGGAAGAGGAGACAGAACCAGAGGAGGTGGAACAGGAAGAGAGGAGTCAGGATCGACTCGCGCACCGTCGTCTGGCTCTGGGACGCCTCTATACTCAGCTCCTTCTCGTTAGCGTTCATATCGTCATCAGCACCTGGACAAGCACAAGGAGAGTGTTGAGAAATGCTTTGAGTGAGTGAGTGAGGTTTTGTTTGACGCCGTTTGGGCAATATTGCAGCCATTAGCAGCGTGTGAGAAATGTTTTGAATGTCAACCAAAGAAAAATTCAAATCGATCGTGTCCCGAGGAATAGATACAGTAACCATCTACTGATAGGAGGATTCATGTCTAAATGGTCTGATGACAGACCGTAGATGCATATGTTCGGTCACAAGTG
Organism: Steromphala cineraria; assembly: GCA_916613615.1. Lineage (NCBI taxonomy): Eukaryota > Metazoa > Mollusca > Gastropoda > Trochida > Trochidae > Steromphala > Steromphala cineraria. The sequence goes on from OU744726.1 coordinate 40,985,355, forward strand.
CATACAACAGAGTCATTTGAAGATGTCTGTCTAGTAATCAAAATCTTAATTCTGGTAGTTCACAGGTTATGGTGCCCACTTTCATGTTAATTAAGCGATTCAAATGAAAATTCAACGGATTATTAGGGTTCATGTATACTTAGAGAGCAATATGTTCACTATGTATAATGGACCTGTGGAACCATTACCGAATAAAGCATCACATTATGATTCAAGACATTAGGATTCAAGACATTTAGTGTGTCATATGACTTAAAACAAAACAAATCTTGCTATCGCTCGGGATATACAAATTTACAGATTCATTTCACAAATGCTGCTAAACAAACTCTCGAGAGGAAATCTCTATCTCCTACCAGGTGTTGTTTTCTTGGGTCTCTTGGGCCGCTTGATGAACCACCTGGGGTAGATGATGAAGGTGCTGGCTAGGACTGTGACGTTGAGAGCAGCCAGGAAGATGAACGAGTTTTGACGTGATATACCATTGTCGAATGCTATCTGCATCAGAAACACATCCAATATGATTAATTAAAAAAATTAATCTAAATTTCTACAGGACACTTTATCCAGCTATTACAAGGAAACTCTGTCTGCATAAGGCTCCTTCCACCACATGTCGTGTAATAGTTTGTCTCTTATCGACTGGCTACTCAAAAGCAAGCAGGTAGCTCATCGGTTCTTTCAACCGGGCACTGCAAATATTGGCGTTTTAATGTCTTTCATTGGCTCGTTAGTCATTGAGACAAGTTTTGATTCCTAGCAACAGGGAATTTTATGAGATCTGTGAAGATATTGATACTCTGATGCATAGCAGGATACCCACGAGTTACATTTTTCACGATGGTTCTGTGTGTATAGTTTTCATGTTACGAAAAAACATTTTATATAAAGAAACACGGCGAAACCGTATTATAGCTGGTTCGCTAGAAAGCAAGGGAAGTAACTCGGCTCGTTAAGACAGAAGCTAACTGGTTTAGTTTCGCATTGTCCCTGATTATTTGACTTTGTATAAAGCTATAAAACAATTATGAACTGAATTATTCTTCAAAAGATACAGAATAACCGTTTCTTTTTTTTAATGGTTCTTTTGATAAGAATATTCTATTTTTTCAAATGTGGGACCACTTGGTATCGCTCCCTATATGTCACCGTGACATGTGGTCCCACATTTCCTGGTGCGTGCATTTTGCATCGTTGGATGCTAAAACCAAAACAGTATTGGGTGTTGAGCACTATAAATAAAATGGAAAATATAATTTACATGTTTCAGATCAAATAACAAACGATGGGAACTGTTTTAAGATTATGCACGTGAACAGAAATCTCTTTAAATCGGCCAAACTCGGACACAGCTCATGAATATTAATGAGAACACGCCTGTCATTGGTTGCAGATGGGAACAGGCCACATATCATAGCTCATATCATAATACAATAATTGCTTTCTTACCATTCATGAAATGTTTCCATCTTTAAAACTAATGGGAAAAGGATAAATGTTTCTTTGACTGTATTTACGTCATTTATGTTCCAAATCATAGTCTGCTAGTAAAAAATTCCGATCTTTTTCAAATGAGGGACCACTGTTTCAAACTCCTATTAGGGAGAGTATTGGTAGGTCCCACATTTTCCAAATCATAATGTATTGTATGTGTAAGAGTTTAGGAAATTTTATCAATGCTTCAATTAATTTTTTTTGTTTTTAGGCTTGAATTGTTTTGGGTTTTTTTTTGATAATCTGAAATTTACTAAATGTGGGACCACTGTTTCAAACTCCTATTAGGGAAAACGTTAGGTGGTCCCACATTTTCAAATAAAAAATATATCGTATGCTTGTAGGAAAAATTATCAATGCTTCAATTAAATTGATTTTGGGTTGACATCTTTTTACATGGATGTTTTTTTAACATAACATGATATATCTGAAACGTTTCCATCATTATTTTGATGAAATGGATGGGAAAGAGACATCAATTGTGACGGTAAAATAAGTAATTGAAATGTTGATGGGAACGAAATTAGAATATACTAATTATCCCTTATGAAGTTATTTTAATAATTTTACATCATTTTAAAATATTACTCAGTTTCCTAATTTTTCATACTATTCCTTACAAGTTTCCATCTATTAATTTGAATTATTATCTCGTTTTTAAATTATAGCAAATATACCAACATTTATCAAATCTAAATTTTGTTATCAATCACCGCCATGTGTTATTTTGTGCAATATTTATTTCTGGTAAATGTGGGACCACAATCTCAAACTCTATAAGGAGTGTGGTCCCAGATACGACAACAAAGGCCGTAGCTCTGTGTGAGGGAAACAAGATTAGAGTTATTCCCCTTCCCGTCTCGCGAACCAGCTATAATACGGTTTCGCCAGAAACACTTTCAGTTTAAAAAATATTGTTGGTCTGACCTTCGTATAACCCAAAATTTATCTCTTTTCTTTCATATGTTTCAAGCATGATCTAAAATCCGGATCCTTTATTCATTTGAATTGGTTTCTAATGTCTCGAAAATGGTTGTCGTATTCTCCTCTATATTCTCCTGTACAAATGTGCTTGTACTATACAATGAACTCACCTTTATGACCAGGAGAACACCTGCTGACGCATCGAAGGCTCCGTTCAGTAGTCCTATAACAGCTCCACTGTGTTTGGGGAACAAGTTGGCGATCTAGTACAGAGAACATCATAAGTATTCCTCATCATTTAACTCTACTAAGGATGTAAAGTGTAATGTTCAACAGTGTCAAATGTAACATGTTTCTGGAGAAAAACATTGATATACTGAATGAGACAATATTGAATACTGAAGTTTTAGTATTGATATTTAATCAGTGTGTCAATTAATAATTGAATATTGCCGTATTGTTCTTTAGATGTAAATGAACTTACTGTGTATAATCTCAATAAACGAGTTGCGTTCTGAGCTTAAAGGTTTACTCAAGCACAACAATATTTCGTCATTATTAATGATTCAGATTATGGATATCTCATGATTCACATTAAGGCAATGGATGACATCAGTTATTTTTGAAATTATACAGTAATAAAGTAAATTCTAAAAGACTAGAAGTTTTAAATGCAATGTTTCAGAAATTCCCAAGAAGCACAATATCGGTTAAGATTTTGAAACAACTCGACACCGTTATTTGTCATGCAATAACAGTGCCTTTATACTGTGTACAAGAATTCAGTGAAGCCGCAAATAATATTTCAACGTTGATCTCTCAGTTTAGAAATACGGGTCTATTAAAACAAAACAGTATTTAGTGTTTTTATTATATGATTGAGGGTGAAATACTGTGTTCTATCAGTGAAATAAACCCTCTATCTGGCTACAGTGGCGAAAACCTTTATCGTCACCCTATTGAGTGGTCATGAATTCTTATATGACGTCACACTGTTACCGTAGTGACGGGCTCTTCCAAGCGGCCGCTTAACATCAAATTGGCCTTTTTTGACGTATTTAGAAGGAATTGATCATATAATAAATAGAATATCTGTCAATTCTTGACAAATACCATGTTTGTCTGCGCCACTCGTGAAAATATAAACTTTCTACCTCACTCGATGAGATAAACATGGTAGGGTCAAGAAAAGACACATATCCTCTATATATTCAGATAAAAGCAGTTGCCCCCCTTACCTGTGTACTTGTCACTAAGAGCGGTACTCCACCTATACCTAACAGGGTCAGGCCTGGGAACACAAGCCACGGTATTTCTGAAGAAGAAATTCCAAATTTAGAATTAAAATGAAAAAAGATTACAAAAATAAAACTTTCCACATATCTCTGTAAGCAATCAACATTTCTTCAATAACAACTATATCCCTTAACAAATAACTTTCCTTTCTCCTCATCATAGTTGTGGTGAAATTGCTTAAAGGAGTTATTGATGATATAAAAAAAGATGTTTAATTCGATATCAGCATTAGACAAGGAACAAGTTATGACATATAATTTATGGGTTAAAGTTAACAATGTTAAATTTAAAAATTAAAAATTTAAATTTTATCAAAATATGATCTGCACCGTTATGAAGAAAATCATTACCTAATTTAATTAGATTAATTCAAAAGGTTAAATTAGTCTTACCTTTGCTCTCGAATGCCAGCATGAGGGATCCAGATACAAACAGTACCCTGAAAGAAAATGAAACATTTGATAATTTGCTACAGTTTTAAACTCTATGTAAGCCAAGCAAAGCTTATAATCTTATTGTTAATTGTTTGTCATTTAATGATATCAAACCTTATAAACACCGCTACGAGCACATTTCATTTTAACAGGGACATTTCCTGAGACATTTATCATTTAACCTGAGTCTCAAGTTTTCAATTCTAATGTAAAATCGAATCAACCAAAACCTTTTCAAAGCACCATGAATGGTAGTGGTCAGATTTAGATTTGGTAAGTCTGCAAGTCTGCAGATTTGGTAAGTCTGCAAGTCTGCAGATTTGGTAAGTCTGCAAGTCTGCAGATTTGGTAAGTCTGCAAGTCTGCAGATTTGGTAAGTCTGCAAGTCTGCAGATTTGGTAAGTCTGCAAGAGATTTTAAAAAATAGAACTGTACGAGAAATTGGCGACATCCTTTGTAAACTTCAAGAAACTTATCTACAAAATATGTATGGTTTCAACCTCTTGATAAAACTTCAGAGAGGAACTGCCTGTTACAGAGTATACCTAGTGACGTGATAGATGATGGATGTCTCTTACTTATTCCTTAACGTTATTATTCAATTCAAACTCTGCAGAGATACTTCAGTTTGAGAGCTGAGCACGATAATGCATTTTTCTGTTAATGTCATTTGGTTTAAAAATGTTAAGAACTTAATGTCAAAAGGAAGAAAGTCAATTCTTATCCAAGGTATAAACCGATATAAACTTCCCGCTAAATGAGGAATCCGCGCTTTTTTATATCTTGGTGTTACCCCATTTCACAGAGCTACGGATCCCTACGGTACTCGCGGACGTTCGCGGAATCGCCTCTTCGGAAGAGCTTCGGTATTTTCACGCTGAAAATAGGACAAAATCTTGCGGAAAATGTACATTTCACACTGTTTCGGAATACTTTCGGAACGCTCACGGATCCTACGGAACACATACGGTTAAACTACGACCCAACTACGGCTAGGAGGCGGGAATACACAAGGAAAAACTGCGAAACACAAAGGAATGCGTTCGGATAATAACGGTAAACATTCGGATAATTTGCGGAGCACACTCGGAAGCTACGGAAAATGCGCGGAATAACTGCAATAGGTGGCGGCACTAATCCGTTTGGCGAGGAATAACTTCGGAATAACTGCGAGCCATACGGAATAACTGCTGAATATTTGCGTTTTACACGGAAAAATTGTGGATAAAGTGCGGACAACCTTCGGCAACCGCGTTTTGTGACGGATCAATCACGTCATAACTGCGGCAAAATTGGCAAAGATCAAAGCATTTTCCCTTGAATCAGCCTACTACGGATGGGTACAAACTTTTTTTCTGTAAACGTTCTTTTGAACATGTTCAAAAGAACGTTGCGGAAGAATTTGGTCTCACGGTAGCCCGCGGGAGACGATGAAAGACATACTGAAATAGAAGGAAGATTTGCGTGGCTTCACGGCATTGCTTCCGCAAATCTTTCGTTTGCCCAGTGAAAGTCAGTCGCTACCTTGAAGGAATTATCCATGTTTTCAACGTCACGCCATTGCGACTTATCATAAAACAGATGGACAAAGAAATGGCTTTTAAAGAGGTGTTGGTTTCGTTTTCGGGATCTAGATTTAAAAAAAACTATTGTTTTCGATTTATTCGTTGAAAGTCTAGATAATGTAACAATTTCGACGTTCAGCATATGCTTTCGATCGATTTTTTGGTGTTTGTTTGTTTATTCAAATCGAATAAGCTAGCAATGTCAGGAAAAAATCTCATAAATATTGACTACCATAATACTTACTATAAAAGGTGAAAGAAGCTGGCGATTTGTGCGTCTGATTGGTTGAAATATGACTGCCTGTTTGATTGGTCGTAATACGTAAAATACTGGTTGCACATGAGCCGACTGAGCATTGAGGGGATGTGTGTCTAAAAGAACTTAGGAATTGTCGCGTTCACAATGAGATATATAAATGGACATGTATTGCCGAAAATAAGTTGTCAAGCTTTTTTGTTTCGTTTTCAGGGCGACAAATTTGCCAAACCACATTTGAATAAACCAAAATGAGAAAAAAAAGTCACAAGACAAGCAATTGCAAATATATATAGGAATTCCAAAACGTACTTAAAAATTCATTAAATATACGTTATTAAAAGGCATTATCGATTAGTAAGTCTGATATCATAAACTTAAATTCTTGATCTTTATACTCTGAAGTCTTTTCAGTATATTATCATCAGTTAACTGTTCTAAACAGTGGTTTGTAGTTGGCTTTAAAGGGGCAGTAGCACGTTTTTAGGGGGAATATAAGGTGATGTCAGGAAAATGAAAATTAACGGTTCCAATTGAAAGACAATGTATTCAAACTAAATGGAGCAGTAATAATTCAAATATATAACGTAAAGTTAAGCCATGCGATTCCTTTTTCTTACACAAAATGAATTAAAGGTGTTCACACAAAAATGGCCGCCAATGACTTGATAATTGGCTTATGTTATGAGATTTTTGACACTGTCAAAATAATACATTTAACATTAACTTACAATTATCAGTGAAAATTTTTAAATATAAAATTATCAAAACACGTGCTACTGCCCATTTAATGTATTTCATTAACAAGCAGGAATACTAAATAGTGCCTATCAAAACTAATTTATTTCATAAGATTTACGAGAATTTTTTAATACCATATTAAATCACACAATAATAGGTCAACTTTAATTTAATCCAACAATACCAAACTTCATTATCAACACATTGCATTGATAATTTTACTTTAATCGTATAGCCGGTGTTTCGTAATGTTTCTATAATGGTGGCACACCTCTATGTTGGTGGTCGTTAGGTTTCCGTGTTCTTGCCTTCTTTCAGGCTTGGCATCATTTCTAATAATTTCATTTTCTCCGATGCTGCTCGATTTCTCAGATTGGTGTAGTTTTTCTGATGGTTGGAGTTTACAGAGATTGAAGTTTTCTCTGATTATTGGGTTTTTCTCTGATGATGGCAGTTTTCTCTTATGATGGCAGTTTTCTTTGATGATAGCAGTTTTCTCTGATGACGGCAGTTTTAAGTTTTCTCTAAAGGTGGAGGTTTTCTCTGATAAAGTTAGTTTTCTCTTAAGGTAACAGTTTTTCTCTGATAATGGCAGTTTTCTTTGATGATAGCACTTTTCTCTGATGGCGGCAGTTTTAAGTTTTCTCTAAAGGTGGAAGTTTTCTCTGATAATGGCAGTTTTCTCTAAAGGTGACAGTTTTTCTCTGATGATAGCAGTTTTCTCTGATGGCGGCAGTTTTCAGTTTTCTGTTATGATTGCAGTTTGCTGTTATGATTGCAGTTTTCTCTGATGATGGCCGTTTTCTCTGATTACGGAAGTTTTCTCTGATGATGGCAATTTTCTCTGATGATGGCAGTTTTCTTTGAGAATGGCAGTTTTCTCTGATGATGGCAGTTTTCTCTGATATGGCAGTTTTCTCTGGTGGTGTGGCTTTTCTCTGATAATGGCAGTTTTTTTCTTATAGTGTGGTTTTTCTCTGAAATGGCAGTTTTCTCTGATGATGACAGGTATTCTCTAGTGGTTGACTTTTCACTTTGGAAGTTTTTCATACTTTGCTGTTTATTCGAGGATTTCTGGGGTTTTTTTCAAACGGTTGCTGTTTCCTCTTAAGGTGGCCATTTTTATAATGGTTGTCATTTTTTTATTTACATGACGTTTATCATCTACGTTTTCTCTGATAGTTGCTCAGTTCGTTGATAGCGGGATATTTTTAAGTAGGGGTTTTCCTCTTATGATAGCGTTTTTTATGATAATAGTTACTTTCTATTACATAACGTTTATCCTCTAAGTTTACCGTGATGTTTTCTATCACAATGGAGTTTCTACAAAGTGGCCATTTTCAAAAATTCGGATAAAATCGGGTTTTTTTTAGAAAAAGATAAGTCTAAATCAATAAGTAGTCATAGTAACAGTAGCACAGACACTTTTTTATCCAACGATCTAGCGCTTTGAGCAGGTACTAGTACCTGGAAATATCTCGATATAAATATCCTCATAAATATAACAGTTTATATTTCCAGGGTGGCCGTTTTCTCGATGCAAGTAGTTGTCTCATTCTTCACTGGCGGTCGTTTCAAATCTGCATCAGGCGTGGAAAAAGTTTGACGGTTTCACAAATGGATGATGAAATCAAATTGACATTGTAAACTTTAAGATTAATTTTTCATTAAATCTACTATAATGGAATTAGGTTACAACTGTGCCACCTGTGAACAAGCTCACACAGATAACAAAGGTGGTTACGAAACGTATATCCCAGGTCAGTATAGTGGACAAATATTAGGGTAGACGACCATTCTGGGTCAGTTAGCAGATTAATCATGAAAATGGGATTTAGGTGACCTTAGGTTTACCGCTACTGTTTAAGGGCAGTGGCACTTATTCAAATTTAATTTTTTCACTTGTACCCCAATTAATACTGAAGATTTTATTATTTATATTTGATCAACGAATGATCAGATATTCATGTATCACGTTCTTTAGGTTTCAAAGAAGGAACTTAATTTAATTTACTTGTTATCTTATTTTATCATCTGCAGAGTGTCAAAGATCTCATTACACAAGTATATTCTGGTAATTCATATTTTCATGACCTAAAAAATCATTACCTAAAAGTGTCATTGTCCCTTTAATGTTACAGATTAACAGGAGAAAGATTTACTAGCGACCCTTCTGTCATAGGCAGGGACCATTGAGCAGAATTTCCCGGGGTGTTGGTAACACTGCTCCAAAGATGTGCGCATTATCCTTGCAAAAAAATACAATGGTTTCTAATAGTAGTAATGCGTAATGCCTAGCTGCAAGGCTACTTGATTTACAACATATACAGACTAACTAGTAGCATATACTAGGGGTAGTACATCCATTCGTTTATCACATTGGCAGTACCTAACATTATATAGTGCCTGCTTGAGAAATGATTGTCATTCGGACGCGTGAAAGTATGATTCATTGAAATAATCTCCCTCCAAACATAGCAAAAGTTGATATTTGATCAATATCGATTACAATCATATATTATGATGTATTATCCTCGGTTGTTTAGCTTGGATTGTTCTAAACGAGTTTCTGTGTTTAACTATACAAGTTTTTTGCATTTAGTATCAAATGAGCCGTAGCGAATTTCACACCCAAGCATAAATTAACGTATTATCTTCAATATTTACTTACACCGAAAATATCCGTGTGACTCTGGTCCCATATCTGAAGTTGATTTGTCCCGTAACCAGTGAGACGAGAGCACACACACTAGATCCTATGGTGAAGACGAGATCGAACTCACTGTCCTGATCATGACACACGACCTTCCTGTCCCTGTGATCCGAGCTGTTGACGGCAGGACCAATCTCTCCCGATCCATTCACGTGTATAACTTTACACAGATCCTCATACACGCCGTCATACTTCAGAATATACACCAACGAGGCCCATCCGTACATGACTCCGCAGAATAGCAAACACTCGAAGAAAACCCAGGTTACGTATAGGATCTTCTTCCATGGTGCTAGTTCCTGGTTTTGCTCTTTCTTCGTTTTCAAGAGAGCCAACGTCTCGGCACTAGCCATGCTGTCGCAAGAATCCATATTATGAAAACCCTTGTCAAGTAGACAGTTCAAGAGGAGTCGAAAGCAGCGTCAATGAAGAATCCACGTATCAAGTGAAACGTTAAATGGATACAATGTATCGGATGCGACGGTCTAAATTAAAAAAGCGCAACGTCAATGAAGAATCAACTGTTAAATTCAACGTTTATGTGGAATCACAGCATCAATTCGATGTTCAGGGGGAAATCCACGTAACAAGCGCAACGTTTATGATGAAACTACGCATCAAGTTCAACGTTTATAAGTAATCCACGCTTCGCCTAAACGTTCAAAAGGGAATCCACGTAATCACCTTAAACGTCCATAAAGGAATTCACGTTTCACCTAAAACGTTCAAAAGGGAATCCACGTATCCCCGATACGTTTAAAGGGAATCCCCTTACCAAAGGCAAAGTTCACAAGGAATCAACAGAAAACGGGTAACGTTCGTCCACTTATCAAGTCCAACGTTTACTTATCAACTGTAATGAAAAAGAAGAATCCATGTATGACTTGTCACATTCAAAAGAATCACTTATATGCGTCCCTCCTGGTATTTCAACATGCCCGTGATGAGAAAGACGATTGTGGATTAGGTACGGTACAAACGTGTTTGTGAATTGAATACTAACAAAGCTTATCTGAGTGTTTGTGAGGCTAATACGTCTCTTCTAACTGTAACCCTAGCACAGCTGTGAATCCACGTCCTTTCCTTTTCCTCTTATCACTATATGCTGTAGTAAACTACGTGCTGATTTGTGAATATAGAAAGAGGAAGGAATATTCAATAAACTGGTAATACCATTTGAAATGATCCTGGAAATATTAGTTGACGTGGATGATGTATGTCAATTTATATATCAACGTTGATAGCATATCATATCAGTATATGTTTTGTTTAATAACATGATCTTAATACCTTGTCAACAATAATCCAATAAAGAGTTCTTCATGGTTAAAAGGCAAATTACATATGCATATTATCAAAATAAATATATATTAAAATTAACATTTCAAAATACACTATTTTCAATGTCACTAGCTACTTTTCCATATTGCCATATACATTGGTTTCTTGTATCACCTTGCCTGTTTTTCGGAATAAATAAAGTTTCTTTGTTTATTAATCGTATATTTCAAACCTAGAAAACACTGAATATTAAAATAAAATACCATATCCAAAATAGAGAAACGGCTGTTTATTCTATATATTGCACAAAACAACAGCTTTGTGAACATTTTAGACTTTAAAGGGGCAGTAGCACGTTTTTTGATAATTTTATATTTTTAATATATCACTGATAATTGCAAGTTATTACTGCTTCATTTAGTTGAAATACATTGTCTTTCAATTGGTACTATCACTTTTCATTTTCCTGACATCACCTTATATTCCCCCTTCAAAACGTGCTACTGCCCTTTAAATATATTCAAAAGTCTATCATTGGTCAAATTGACGGTGAGTTGTTTTCGGTGTGATGGGTATAGGGTAGATCAGATTGGATATATTGGTTGTTATTAGGGGTAGTATAGGGTAGAGTGTGGATCAGATTGGGATTATTGGTTGTTATGAAGGGTGGTATAGGGTAGAGTGTGGACCAGATTGGGAATATTGGTTGTTATGAAGGGTGGTATAGGGTAGAGTGTGGATCAGATTGGGAATATTGGTTGTTATGAAGGGTGGTATAGGGTAGAGTGTGGACCAGATTGGGAATATTGGTTGTTATGAAGGGTGGTATAGGGTAGAGTGTGGATCAGATTGGGAATATTGGTTGTTATTAGAGGTGGTATAGGGCAGAGTGTGGATCAGATTGGGAATATTGGTTGTTATGAAGGGTGGTATAGGGTAGAGTGTGGACCAGATTGGGAATATTGGTTGTTATGAAGGGTGGTATAGGGTAGAGTGTGGACCAGATTGGGAATATTGGTTGTTATTAGAGGTTGTATAGGGTAGAGTGTGGACCAGATTGGGAATATTGGTTGTTATGAAGGGTGGTATAGGGTAGAGTGTGGATCAGATTGGGAATATTGGTTGTTATTAGAGGTGGTATAGGGTAGAGTGTGGACCAGATTGGGAATATTGGTTGTTATGAAGGGTGGTATAGGGTAGAGTGTGGATCAGATTGGGAATATTGGTTGTTATTAGAGGTGGTATAGGGTAGAGTGTGGACCAGATTGGGAATATTGGTTGTTATGAAGGGTGGTATAGGGTAGAGTGTGGATCAGATTGGGAATATTGGTTGTTATTAGAGGTGGTATAGGGTAGAGTGTGGACCAGATTTTGGAATATTGGTTGTTATGAAGGGTGGTATAGGGTAGAGTGTGGATCAGATTGGGAATATTGGTTGTTATTAGAGGTGGTATAGGGTAGAGTGTGGATCAGATTGGGAATATTGGTTGTTATTAGAGGTGGTATAGGTAGAGTGTGGATCAGATTGGGAATATTGGTTGTTATTAGAGGTGGTATAGGGTAGAGTGTGGATCAGATTGGGAATATTGGTTGTTATTAGAGGTGGTATAGGGTAGAGTGTGGACCAGATTGGGAATATTGGTTGTTATGAAGGGTGGTATAGGGTAGAGTGTGGATCAGATTGGGAATATTGGTTGTTATTAGAGGTGGTATAGGGTAGAGTGTGGATCAGATTGGGAATATTGGTTGTTATTAGAGGTGGTATAGGTAGAGTGTGGATCAGATTTGGAATATTGGTTGTTATTAGAGGTGGTATAGGGTAGAGTGTGGATCAGATTGGGAATATTGGTTGTTATGAAGGGTGGTATAGGGTAGAGTGTGGACCAGATTGGGAATATTGGTTGTTATGAAGGGTGGTATAGGGTAGAGTGTGGACCAGATTGGGAATATTGGTTGTTATGAAGGGTGGTATAGGGTAGAGTGTGGATCAGATTGGGAATATTGGTTGTTATGAAGGGTGGTATAGGGTAGAGTGTGGATCAGATTGGGAATATTGGTTGTTATTAGAGGTGGTATAGGTAGAGTGTGGATCAGATTTGGAATATTGGTTGTTATTAGAGGTGGTATAGGGTAGAGTGTGGATCAGATTGGGAATATTGGTTGTTATGAAGGGTGGTATAGGGTAGAGTGTGGACCAGATTGGGAATATTGGTTGTTATGAAGGGTGGTATAGGGTAGAGTGTGGACCAGATTGGGAATATTGGTTGTTATGAATGGTGGTATAGGGTAGAGTGTGGACCAGATTGGGAATATTGGTTGTTATGAAGGGTGGTATAGGGTAGAGTGTGGACCAGATTGGGAATATTGGTTGTTATGAAGGGTGGTATAGGGTAGAGTGTGGACCAGATTGGGAATATTGGTTGTTATGAAGGGTGGTATAGGGTAGAGTGTGGACCAGATTGGGAATATTGGTTGTTATGAAGGGTGGTATAGGGTAGAGTGTGGATCAGATTGGGAATATTGGTTGTTATGAAGGGTGGTATAGGGTAGAGTGTGGATCAGATTGGGAATATTGGTTGTTATTAGAGGTGGTATAGGTAGAGTGTGGATCAAATTTGGAATATTGGTTGTTATTAGAGGTGGTATAGGGTAGAGTGTGGATCAGATTGGGAATATTGGTTGTTATGAAGGGTGGTATAGGGTAGAGTGTGGACCAGATTGGGAATATTGGTTGTTATGAAGGGTGGTATAGGGTAGAGTGTGGACCAGATTGGGAATATTGGTTGTTATGAAGGGTGGTATAGGGTAGAGTGTGGACCAGATTGGGAATATTGGTTGTTATGAAGGGTGGTATAGGGTAGAGTGTGGACCAGATTGGGAATATTGGTTGTTATGAAGGGTGGTATAGGGTAGAGTGTGGATCAGATTGGGAATATTGGTTGTTATGAAGGGTGGTATAGGGTAGAGTGTGGATCAGATTGGATATATTGGTTGTTATGAAGGGTGGTATAGGGTAGAGTGTGGATCAGATTGGGAATATTGGTTGTTATTAGAGGTGGTATAGGGTAGAGTGTGGACCAGATTGGGAATATTGGTTGTTATTAGAGGTGGTAAAGGGTAGAGCGTGGACCAGATTGGGAATATTGGTTGTTATTAGGGGTGGTATAGGGTAGAGTGTGGATCAGATTGGGAATATTGGTTGTTATTAGAGGTGGTAAAGGGTAGAGCGTGGACCAGATTGGGAATATTGGTTGTTATGAAGGGTGGTATAGGGTAGAGTGTGGATCAGATTGGGAATATTGGTTGTTATTAGGGGTGGTATAGGGTAGAGTGTAGATCAGGAGGACAGACAGACAGACAGATATTTTATTTCAGTCTCACCTCACATAAAATACATGATAAAAATTGGTTGTAAAAATAACATAAAAGTGAGTCACCCTTTAAGGGTTATGAGAGACTATCATCAAAAAGTTAATAAGAAGTATATATACATTATAAGATATGATAAATATGATTAAAAATAAACATACAATCATAGAATAATCATGTTACACATGTAATTTATCAATATAAGATATCCTTTCTTCTTTGTAATGTAAGGAAGCAGGTTTTGGCCGTAAAATACACGTTGTGTTTAAAAAGTATAATAAATTTGCCCTTGTCACACATATCTAAGAGGCTGGGATAGCTAAAACAGATATTTTTATACCAATTCTCACGAAAATCCTCATACACGGGGCAATGTAAAATAACATGTCTTTCGTCCTCAACACTCTCACTACAGTTAAAAAATACTCTTTCATTCACATTCTTATTTGAGGAGGTGTTGAGAGGGGGCAATGCCTATAGGAAACTGTCAATCACTCAATCCTTATTCAATCAACAAACAACAAAGAGACAGAAAAAAGTATATTTTATAAACAGGTTACGTGCGTCTTATGCACTTGTTCTTATCAACAACTGTAGTACAGTAATGAATTTAGAGATAGTACATTAACTATTATTCATTTTTAATCTACATACACCTGTTACTTGTATGATAAAATAACTTAACGAAGTCGCTCGTTTTCAATCATAGAATCATCACGTGTTTCTTTACAGCATTTAATAAATCATCACGATCGCGTAGCCTCAGAAAATCACGATGTCACGTGTGATTTTCGAAATGGAAAAGGGAGGGGAATTCATTTAAATTTGTAATCTACATACACCTGTTATTTGCATGATAAAATAACTTAACGAAGTCGCCCTTTTTTAATCATAAATCATCACGTTTTTCTTTATACTGTCCTAAATTCAGCAAATCACGATGTCACGTGTGATTTTCGAAATGGAGGGGGGGAATTACCGTATCATTTTGGTAATCTGAAAAAGGCGATAACACACGAGTTTGTATATGAGGTTTGCTGAGCATCTCCGTCAAAAAAATAAAAAGGCCAAGTAATATATCATTAGCTGGGCGATATATCATTAGCTGGAGTGTATCCATGAGCGTAAAGGCGAACAGTGTTCATTGTTTTTAAGGCTAAACATTTTTTTTTAATATTCGGATAGAAAAAGGAAAAATATTATCGATAACGGTCTCATAAAAATTGAAGATATTCTATTCTGTCCAGTGGGTTTAGGCAGGATTTAAAGGCAATGTAGCATTTTAAAGGAATCTTACGGAGAAAACAATTCCAATTGCAAGACAATGTTTTCATACAACAAAAATAGTTATGTTTGGTTAAGCTATGCCAACCCGTTCCTCACTTGAATGGTTTAGATTTGTTCATTACAAAATGGCCGCATGCAGTTTTCACTTGATGCGTGACTTCTTTTAAGACGACAGATGATTAGGTGGACTAACGAGATGTTTTGATCCTCTTTCGCAAATATAATTTGTTTAAACAAATATTTAATTGAGAAAATTCGGCCTTATAAAAATGCAGTTGAAAACAATATCAATTCAATCAATTTAGAATACAAACCAAATCGTGAACGATTATCGAATGTTTACAAGATGTAAAATGTTTTCCTCAGTTTCATCAATTAACCCTCATGGCACCGTAGCCCTATTTTCGATGCATCTTGAAATATGGCAGAGGTTTCAGCTTCAGCAGAATATAAAACAATGTCACTTATTGTTCAATAAGGAAGCGCCACTTCAATAAAGGCTATCAGTGAAACACGATGTGTGATGCTAAAAAAGAAACCAGTGTCGATATCATAAATCATAAATTATCAGGTAATAAAGATTAACATTTGGAATTCAGATTTTTACATCAACGGCATATCACACGACAACAGGAACTTACTCTTTTTTCATGATAAACTAATCTCGAAAACATGTTTGAACAGTTGTTATAAATTTGGCACAGATTTAATTAAAACACGCTACGGGTTAATGTGAAGATGGAAACGAGGATGTCTTCCGATTTACTGGGGTTTTCCATCACACTTTAAAACGTGTTTCCCAATAGTTTCATTTTCTAATAATAATTGGACTTCCGCAGATGAAATACTTAAAACAATTTGTTCAATCTAGTCGAAATGAACTAAATGAATGAAATCTGTCTTACATTAGTATACAACAGGCCCATAGAAAGCAGGGACCTAGCAAGGTGGATTTTTAAGGCAATGAAACTGGTATTTTAAAGGGGCAGAAGCACGTTTTTAGGGAGAATATAAGGTGATGTCAGGAAAATTAATATGAATGGTTCAAATTGAAAGACAATGCATCTGAACTAAATGGATAAGCAATAAATCCAATATATATTGTAAAATCCACCCATGCGATTCCTTTTTCTTACAATAAATGAATTAATGGTGTTCACACAAAATGGCCGCCAATGAAATTTTTTTGAATCTTTATAATTTGTTCTTTGGCCATGGATGATTGGTTTGTGTAATGAGATTTTTGACACTATCAACTAATACATTTAGCAAAAAGTACAATTATAAGTTAAAAACGAAAATATGAAATTGTCAAAAAACGTGCTACTGCCCTTTTAACATATATTAGAGCTGAAGCCAAATTTATTACAGATGGGAAAGCTTTTTGGGCCTGAAAAGGGGCAGTAGCACGTTTTTTGATAATTTTATATTCTAAATTTTTCACTGATAATTGTAAGGTAATGTTAAATGTGTTATTTTGACAGTGTCAAAAATCTCATTACACAAGTCAATCATCCATAGTCAGAGGACAAAGTATGAAGATTAACATAAAATCCATTGGCGGCCATTTTTTGTGAACACCTTTAATTCATTTTATGTAAGAAAAAGGAATCGCATGGCTAAACTTTCCGTTATATATTTGAATAACTACTACTCCATTTAGTTAAAATACATTGTCTTTCAATTGGAACCATTAATTTTCATTTTCCTGACATCACCTTATATTCCCCCTAAAAACGTGCTACTGCCACTTTAACATCGAAGTAACAGCACGCAAGTATTCTAAAGAGCTCCACACAGTCACTTGAAGATAAAAAAAACTTCAATGACCAGTGAAGACTTTCGACTTATGAGACTTGATCTAGTAAAAAATAATTATTTTGCTGTTGCATAATCAAGTACAATGACTTCAGGATTAATTGTTATGAAGATACGGTCGACACACAAGAAAACGAGAATGAAAAGAATAATTAAATCAGGATTGTTATGCCAACGTGTGCCAATATCATACATTATACACTGTCCAAAAGCAGTTAATAGTCAAACTAATGTACTGTGTAACAGGTTTCTTTACATAGAAGGAAATGAATTCAAATTTCTAAGTAGAAATCATGTTGAAATTGGTTCAGTACATCCCGAACCTTACAAAGTGTTCAAAGCATATATAAAAAAAAACAACGAATAAAGGACAGTTTCCTGAAAAAAATATTTTTAATTTCGTGCTCAAATCAAAGATCTATGATATTGTTTGCATTGCCCAAACCCAATGACGTCGGACATTTTAGGGGGTTATATAAATGCGTCCGAACGCGACAAATGCATTTTCCATGAACAATTTGAGCACAAAATCACTACCATGATGCTGCTGCTTTCAATTGAAATGTCCTCATTGTCAAACGTAAACAAAGCGATCTTGACAGAGGTAGAACCTAATGTGTGGTAACTGGATTTAACAGAGAAGTTTTTAACCCATTGGCTGTCTCCAAGTCTATGTGCAACATTCTTCTGTGTGCAACAACCCTGTAGTCACGCAATGGTTCTCCCTCCTTGAGGTGAGGTGATATGGGGGTTTATCGCCACTTTCTGTGTGCAACATTCCTCTGTGTGCAACAAGTTCACCCTGCGGTCACGCAATGGTTCTCCCTCCTTGAGTTGAGGTGATATTGGGTTCATCGCCGCTTTCAAGAGTAATTCACTTATATCACGGCTGTTAGTTTTAATGCAGGGAGAAAGCCCGCAACGCTATTGTGACTATGCATTGCGGTGAAATCTGCGAGCATCGGTTGGAACTAGCGAACCACGGGTGGTAATGCGCTGAAATTCAGTGTAGCATTGAACCCAAACCTTAATGCATGCAGAACAGTTCTTTGCCGAACCCCTGGCGGGAACCGAACCACGGACCTCTTGATCCGAAGCCGAACGTGCTACTGAACCACTGCGCTATCCCGCCCCACTCTATTTGAACATGTCACCAAGAACTATAGGTTTGACTATTTACTTTTTTTAATGATATTTATAAATGAGTTGTTAAGCAAGGGTAAAACATTAACTTGCCTATTTGTATTTGTTCTCAATTTTGCTGACTCATCAGTTTTTAGTTCTAAGTATCAACTCAAGTTAATTTTAATGTGTGTGGTTTTTTTTAAAGAATGTTTGTTTGAGAAGCAGGAAATTTATATATATGTATGCATATGACTATGTAATTGATTACAGGTAGAAAACAAATTTTACGTAACAATTGGCTAAGATTTTAAGGTTTTATTGAAAAGATAGATCATGTATTGCGCCCTGTAGTGGGGGAAAATCCACACTACCATATATATTTCTTACACTTTTTGTGAAGAAAATTATGTTTTCTGCAACATACCTTACATATGAGAAAAAGTTTAATACAGGAAATATTAAATATTTAAGAGTTTTCAAAATTTGTCTTCACTTCAAGTTCCCATATAGACCCCCATGTTAAACTCTTGATCTTTGTTGTGTCATATCTCGAAAAAACACACACACTAACCCCAAATTTTTAATGTTTATATTTCAATGGTATACTCTAAACTTTTGAAAAATACAAGTTCGAAAAAAAGTTCAATACAATAAATTTGAGGAGCGAACATCCTTCAGGCATTTAAACGTAACAACTTATGCTTGAGGGAATTTCAGTATCATATGTTAGAAAATGCAATTTGACTTCAGTACATTAATGTAACATTTGTTCTTTATGAATGAAGTCAAAAGAGAGACCATGATATCGCATTTTAACCCTGCTGAAAGCGTCTATTCTGCATTTAACCACCGCAGTGCCTAAAAACTTACAAATATCACTAATGCCACTCTAAAGTTGCTAAAATTAAATGATAATTTTTGAAAATTTTGAAATTATTAATAGCGTTATATTTCTTAACTTATCTCCCTGTGAAACATTATTTAAAAATGAGTATATCATATTGCATTAACCCATCGGAGTTTAAAGGGCAAGTATAAGTTTTTGGAAAATTTTATGACTTAAAATTTTCACTGATAACTGTACTTTTATGCTAAAGGTATTATTTTGATAGTGTAAAAAATCTCATTACACAAAACAATCATCCGTAGTCAGGCGACAAAATGTGTTATTAAGATTCACATAAAGGCAATTGGCGGTCATTTTTGTGTGAACACCTTTAATTTATTTTCTGTAAAAAAGGGATCGCATGGCTGAACTTAACATTATATATCTGCTTCATTTAGTTTTTATAACTTTTCTTTCAATTGGAACCAGTTATATCATTTTCCTGACATCATTTTATATTCTCCATAAAAAAAGTGCTACTGTCTCTTTTAATACCAATTATATTCTTACGTGTTTTTGCAAATCGTCAAACCTGTTCAGCCAAAACCTCAAATGTAAGTTCTCTCAATTATTTTACATAAGTTGGATCACCCTTTGCATATATTAAACAATGCATAATGCATGCAAAAAATGGCACTTACACTGTTATAACTCGCATGACCCTTCCTCCAAAGCGAAATGTTATCTGTCCGTTGATTGGTGCAAAGAAACAAGAGACACTCGATGCCACGCCAAAAGCAAGGTCGAATTTACTTTCTTGTTTTTCGCAAAAAACATCATAAATTGTCACATCGTTTTCAAATATTTCTGTTTCACTTCCGGTCATCTTCGTCTCATTTCCGGTAGATTCGACACACAAATCGAAATATATTTCCTCCGATATGAAGATATATGCCAAAGAGGCCCATCCGCTTGTAACTCCGCCAAACAGAAAACACTCCAAAGTTGCCCATATTAGGAATACGAGTTTCTGACACAGTGGTAAGTTTTCATGCTTCGTTGGATAATAGCTGTTGGTGAGAAGAAGACTTGATTCCATATTAGATAGTCACAGTTGTATTTTTGAGATATGACTATGGAAATCCTGGATTTGTATATTTCAGGTCACGGGGCTCCATAGTGTAAGGTTTTGTCTATCCGATGGTATTTCAAAACACTATGTCACTCGGCTATGGTGTGTTTTGAATAATGAAAGTGATTAAGCGTTAATAGGACCCAGCGTTTACATGCATGCATAGTTTAACGTTTTAATTTGTGTTAATGGTTTACATAGTAAGTGACACGATTACCCAAAGCGAAATAAATATCGAAATGGCTCTGTTGTAAATTATCCTCAATAAAAGCATGGGTTTATTGCGATGTCTGTGCTCACAAAATATGTTATGTAATACACCTCATAAAATGCACGTGCAACATGCTTTTTTCCGTGATGCCACGAAGTTTTTTGGGTCGTCAATTGCTCAAGAAATGATATTACGTCTTGCTCAGATAACATATTTGATATAATTCATAATTCTTTAAATGAGACTTTTTGACCCTTTCTGTTTCTCACATTAATAATTTACGCCGACAATTTGTCCGCTTAATATTCCCTTCCCCGTATAAAAACGATTGCGATGGTGGTTTTTATCAATAGAACATGTTAAAAGTTACAAGAATTTGCAATTGAAGAATCCAATATGTTAAGCATGTTATACGAGATAATTTTCTAAAAAACTTGAGCGAATGTATTTGCAACAAACATGAAAATCATATAGTTTTGTCTCTATATTTCAAAACCTCTAAAACGATTTACAGGCAAAAAATGTTGTTGTGATGTCACTAAGTCAATAAGTGTGTTCACATTGTACGTTACTAATTGATATTGTTTTGTTCACGTTTCATCAAATATGTGGTTGACGTATATTTTATGAGCGCTTCAACAATTTAGTTATTTACGGCTCAATATGTAAGATTAACTTTAATTTTCTAACTGTGTTGGAAGTAGAATTTTGATGATATCACCAAAATGTATACGTCAACATTTCATTGTTCAAATAGATTTACTTTAAGATACTTTACAGTGACTTTAAAATTTAAAAAAATGTATTTAGTGTCAATGGTAAAAATAAAGTTTAAAAGTTACCATTGATCAACAAATTGCGTGTACTTTTTCTTAATTGGAAGTTAAATTACAAACGTAATAAGAAACACTATTTATAGAACATTTTACCTACCAATATACGTAGTGTCAAAAGTTAAGATAACTTTCGTCATAATTTAAAATTGTCCAGCAACTGATTTTTTTCAAAATTGAACGTGATCCATGTTCTTTATGTTCCTTCTGGGATCATTCATTCATTCATTCGATCATTTATTCATTCATTCGACAATTCATTTGATCCATACAAACAAAATCCGAATCCTTTTGCATTCTCGGTCGCAAGGCTTCATTTCTATAATGAAAAACACTTTTTTTTAACCGTTTAAATGTGACAAAAACAGCAGGTCACAAAATGAAAGAATACACGTTAAAATAAACTTGCATTCTAAAGATGTGACACATGAAAATTACAGAAGCAGTTGTAAGACTTTTAAGTTCCAATTGAACTTCGCCTCTCGGAGTGGTTAAAAATAAAATACTTGGGATGAGCAGCCATTACGTTTTTAAGTAATTAATGCGTTTATAAAGTTCTATATAAACTTAATTATGATCGAAAGTTTACTAACAAAATAATTTTCCCTAGTCTTGAATTTTTTCTGATAAGTGAAGGAAGTCGCTGTCCTCTCGCGGATCACATTTGACCTACTCTTACACATTAGACACTTTTATTGTTTATAAAATGTTCTTTTTATTCCGTTCCGCGTGTTACTGTTTAGTAATTAGCGGCTCCCGATGCGACAAGAAATGAGAGTTACCACCCTTGGCAAAATTAACCAATCATCTGCCTGGATGCTTGTGTGACGTTCTTTGCCAGGCAACTGACAAACAAACGGTTCGACATTATTTAGAGTTGTGAGTCAAAGTTGATTTACTTGAAACGGATAACAGCACAGACAGGTAAGCAAACTTTTATTTTCAACTAAATGTATTGTCTTTTTGAAATTTAACTTAAAATTATGTAGCTTTTGACAACACATCGCCTATAAATCTTGGGTTGAGCACACCGACTTGATTTATTTCCGGGTGATAAGCCACGATGGAGATCATCGCTAGATCTTGATGTTTTCTAGGAATGGATTCTGAAATCTTTGTATCATTCTCATCTTGTCATTTGTATAATAATAACAATAAATTGTATAATCATTGTATTTGTGAATGGTTGCTGAACTGCTAATTAGACTTATAGTATTAGAAACCACACCCTAAAATATCGTTTTACACGATTTTTATTTCGAATGATAACATCGATGACAGATATTGAGCAAAAATACTTTGATATTTTATGTATAATTAAACCTTTAAAAAGTTTTCTCAGATCAACTTTCCTTTTTTTTCACAAAAAAAGTAAAAATGTCATTTTGAATAATATCTTATCTTAATACCTGTAGAGTTAGGCCTAGTTTACTTTTATTAATTACAATATAATATCTAAACAAAGTAAAATAGGTAGAATTTAACAATATATTATGTTTTATATATTCTAAGTATTAACAAATAATTGAACAACATATTTTGATTGATTTTAATAACGGTGGTACAATAATCTGTGAATTGATAACAGCAATTATGTACCCGGTATTTAATTTAATTGTTTACTATGTACTACTTTCATATACAAGTACATGCATAGTACATATGGTAACAGGTCTATGATCATTCAGATAGTTTTAATTGTTGTCAACTTTACTTTTAAAGATATGACTTTAGATTAATCCTCGTGCAATGAGAATTTCGACGATGATGATGATTTCACAAAAGTATTCAAAGTAATAGAGGTCAAGAAATTTCTGAAATTTATATAAATTGTTTTGTTCTTTACACATTATTGAAAAGTTGCTTATTATCATGACAAGAATGTATTGATCATACCATATGGTTGGCTCACGTGATTAGATTATAATTACAGTACACAAAAATATGCCAAAGTATTAATTTTTAAATCTTTACTGAAATGACATGTTATTATTTTGTTTTGACGCTACGAATGGTTGAAATATTGCCCAAACGTCGTAAAACAATAACTCACTCACTCTTTTGTTACACAATATTTGCCTTCTAAAAAATGTTGTATTGATATCAAAACTTCAAAAATTTTAAATCAATCAAATATTTGAACCAATATCCACAAATTGATGCTATGTTCAATGTGACATGTTGGTAAATAGAACGTCAATCGCAACAAGTTTTTCAGGTTAAAAGATTTTCTTTTCAGGATGTCGGTAGCAATGGCAGTGATTGGTCAGCAGCCAAAGTCGATGGTGCGGGGGAAAAAGTGGAATGAGGAAGTCGAGGAAGCGTATCGGTTCCAGGTGGCTGGGTACCGTGATGAGATGGACTACAAAACCATACACAACACAGAACACGTACGTACAATGCTTTATAGGAAATAACTGAAGTCTATGTGGCTAGTAATTTGTTAAATTTTCATCCCTTTTTACTGATATTTATATATGTTGTTCCTAGTGATCAGTTAATGGAGTTGGTTTGGCCTTTCTGAGAAGATGGAATCTTGCAATAATAAAAGTATGCCCACTTCTCCAAAAAATGTAAGGCTTAAATAAGCCAGTAATTTCAACTGCTGCAAGATATATAGAGGATATCTTTTGTTTTGAGTGTGATATCACTTATCTCACATCGAGTAGCCAGTATATTCACGAGTGGTGCAGCTACGAGTGAAATATAGGCTTTACCTTGTCACGAGATGAGAGATAAGCGATTTCACAATCAAAACAAAATATATTCTGTTTAATATATGCCTCTGTGGTCGAAAATGTGGTAACTAATGTCTTGACTCGAGAGTTTTCTGTTGACGTCATACCATTGTTGATCGTAACTTAGCGACAGCAATGACGTCGCTTTGATTGTAAACGTGACGTCATCCCCTCTATGATATTTTCACTGACTTGAAAAAGTGATATCACACTCAGTGGCGAGAACACTTTTCTAAAACTGAAAAACTCAGTCTCTCACCGCTGAGCATATAATAAAACTTGGTCTCTCACCGCTTAGCATATAATAAAACTTGGTCTCTCACCGCTTAGCATATAATAAAACTTGGTCTCTCACCGCTTAGCATATAATAAAACTTGGTCTCTCACCGCTTAGCATATAATAAAACTTGGTCTCTCACCGCTTAGCATATAATAAAACTTGGTCTCTCACCGCTTAGCATATAATAAAATTTGGTCTCTCACCGCTTAGCATATAATAAAACTTGGTCTCTCACCGCTTAGCATATAATAAACCTTGAAGAGGAAGTTACAACTTATAGGTTTTTATTCCATATATTTGTGTATTCTATTCTTTTTCAATATTGAAATTATTATTTTGCTTTTTAAAGTTTTAATATTTCTTGATTTTCATTTCAGATTGACAGGTGGCCTGACAATGGTTATGTGAAGAAATTGATACTCAAGAACGGATGTTTCTACTACTACAACAAGGAACGAGAGTGCGCAGAAAAAGATATCCCCAAAACAAAAATATACTCATATTGAAATCAACCATCGTCAATAGCTTGTACATAGCATCTCATTGAATCTTCACCTTTTCAAGAATTGAACATATGATTGTCAAACTTTCCAAATCAGTGTCATTTGCATTGTAGGATGGGACTCATATGTAACAAAAAGTTATCAATTTCAAATATCATTAAAATTTTGTAATAGGACTAGTTTTGTGAGTGACGTTGTCATTGATATTGACGACTGTCAGGAATAAATGACTTGTGAGTGTGTATATTGACGAAGATCTCATGTTATCATGTGTTGTGCTTTACCTTGCTTTGTGTTCATGTCATACAGTATTGTAAATGATATATAGTTATTCAAAGAGCATTTGTTCAGTAAGAAATATACACCAGTCAATGGTTTTATTATAGACAAGTCAAAGATAAAGGATACTGTATTTGATGGGTTTTAACATTCAAGGGCTTGTATAGAGAGATATTTGGATTTGTTGAGCAAATTTGAATCTTTTTATTTTATTGAACAGTCCAGTGGTTTTTAAAATTGAAATTTGGATGTTTGGATTATATGGAACATTCCAATGGTTTAAGAGATAGAAATTTGGATTTTATTGAACATTCAAATGGCTTGTTGATATAGAAATTTGGATATTTGGCTTTGTTGAGCATTCCTTAAAGTGGCAGTAGCACGTTTTTAGAGGGAATATAAGGTGATGTCAGGAAAATGAAAATAAATGGTTCCAATTGAAAGGCAATGTATTCAAACCAAATGGAGCAGTAATAATTCAAATATATAATGTAAAGTTTAGCCATGCGATTCCTTTTCTTACACAAAATGAAATAAAGGTGTTCACAAAAAAATGGCCGCCAATGGATTTTAGGTAAATCTTCATACTTTGTTCTCTGACTATGAATGATTGGCTTGTGTAATGAGATTTTTGACACTTCAAAGTAATACATTTAGCGTTAACATACAATTATCAGTGAAAATTTTTAAATATAAAATTCTCAAAAAACGTGCTACTGCCCCTTTAAGAGAGGAATTTGGATGTTTGTTTTTTTCAAACATTCTTACAGTTATAAAAGGGAGTTCACATGGATTTAAAGAATTAAAATTTAAGTGGAATTTCTTTATCAGTGAGAGATAACCTGTTTGTAAATTCATTAATAAATGGGGGATTCAATGGAATATTAATTGATTTAACAATTAAAACTTATTGGGAGAACAGAATGTGCAATTGGTTTTGTGTTGAATATTGGTACTTTTGATATGCTAAAATTTTCATGTTGAAAAAAAAAAGAAAATTAAGCATTGAAAAACAGTTTTCTAAAAATGACATGACAATTTACTATGCAACTAGATATTGCTGAAATTATTCCCTAACTGCTGTACAAATGTGCTCAAACACAATAAATATTCTGGTCAAAGTAAAATGAGATTGTTTTTGTTTTATTTGTTTGGAAAATATAATTCAAGGTATGGATAAGAGTTTTGATGTGGGGCCAAGCCCTTAAAACCTATTTTCATCTTCTTCTCCAGAACCATAAGGCCTAGAAAGCTGAATTATAAATTGTAGCTTTGGTGACCCTGTGGCCCCTAGTAAGGGCCAAAGGGGCCACACTATTACAACTTATTTTCATCTTCTTCTCCAGAACCATAAGGCCTAGAAACTGAAACTTTGTGTACAGACTTCTTGACTAATGAGGATTATGAATTGTAGCTTTGGTTGCCCTGTGGCCCCTAATAAGGGCCACAGGGGCCAAGCCCTTAAAACCTATTTTCATCTTCTTCTCCAGAAGCATAAGGCCTAGAAAGCTTAAACATAGTGTACAGACTCCTTGACTAGTGAAGATTAATATTTGTAGATTTTGTGACCCTGTAGCCCCTACTAAGGGGGGAAACACATTGGCCACACCCTAAAGCAAAATCAAATATACAGCCTGATGAGCTACAGAGCCAATGGCTCTATTTTTTTATTTGCGTGATGGTTATTTAGAGTGTGAGAACTACAAATGATTTTTTCGGTTTCCATGGAAACATAACCAATCTGATAAGTATAAGCCTAGTTCAGAGGAATAGAAAATTTAAAATATTAAATTATCAAGAATTGATCTTTGTCCTTGGAATTCTCCATTAGTGGAGAGGATCTCAAATCTCTATTTAGTA
The DNA here is from genome assembly GCA_916613615.1 of Steromphala cineraria. Lineage (NCBI taxonomy): Eukaryota > Metazoa > Mollusca > Gastropoda > Trochida > Trochidae > Steromphala > Steromphala cineraria. The sequence goes on from OU744726.1 coordinate 41,012,320, forward strand.
GATACTAGATATTCCTTGGAATAAGGTTGATTTTAATCAGACTGGAAACATGACTTAAACTATGAGTTTGAGAAAGATATTAAATACAGAGAATTCCCCTTAACTATATATATAATGCTCAAACTTTATAAATATGTCACTCATGCCTTTTGATGTTCAATTGAAACGTAAGACATAAAACAGATTTTATTTTTACAGTTGCTATGGAGATTTAACCTTTATATGAAAAGAAATGGGTTTTTTTCATGTACATACTTTTCTGACCAAATTTGATACATATGTGAACTTTAATTCCAAGATAAGGCTTATTAAAGGGGCAGTAGCATGTTTTTTTTAATTTTTTAATTTTTTATTTTTCACTGATAATTGTATGTTAATGCTAAATGTATTATTTTAATGGTGACAAAAATCTCTTTACACAAACCAGTCATCCATAGAGAACAAATCATAAACATTCACATAAAGTCCATTGGCAGCAATTTTTTTTTAACACCTTTAATTCATTTATGTAAGAAAATGAATCACATGACTGAACTTTACATTATATATTTGATTCTTTACTGCTTCATTTAGTGTAAATACATTGTCTTTCAATTGGAACCATTTATTTCATTTTACTGACATTACTTTATATTCCCCCTAAAAATGGGCTACTGTCCCTTTAAGGGTTTCTACTATGCTTTCTACTATGTTCAGTTTTTTATTGAAACACAGACCTCACACCTTCCTTTTTGTTCTTACTATCTCTTTAACAATATACCCCTGCAATCTAGGATCTTTTGATGTCTCTTTTGTGAGTACAAATTACAAAGATATGATTGTTTGGTTATTGGTTTCCATGGAAAATTGGCAAATTCATTTTGGCCCTAGCATGCATCTCAACACCAATACATACTTGCCTCATCAAACTTCACATAAGTATAAAGAGACATTCATGGTTTAAAGACATTTATGTCTGTAATGATCTAAATGATAAAACTGCTGTTCAACCGGCAAACACAACAATTTACAAGGTTAACTCTTGTGGGATGTTTGTGGTCAAAAAGAGCCCATGGGGTCATTATTCATAAAAACAATTGACACATTTATGACATTTTTCTTTATTTCACTATCCCTCACTTTAGAAAAGATTTGTGAATAAGAGACTCATATGAAAATTGATTCGTTTATCAACCCTCTTTAAAACTGAAAAATTGGCACAATTTAGGCCTATATGTTTGGACTCATAATGCCCAATTAAAACAGCAGTTTTGTGTACTCCTAACATATATTTTATATCTTCCAGATTTAAAAGTTCTAAATCCTATTCTGTAATCATTGTAAGAAAATGTTGAAAAGGTACATATTATATATAACCCCAGTCTGTTATCCAACGTTGGAGTACGGATAAAAAACAACATATGTCCATAATATAATTTATTTATGTGGAATCATCAAGTTTTGATAGCAGAACCGCTGAAAAACAAACGATTAGATTCCTAATGAAGCATTCGTAAAATACCTTTAGATTCCACAAAGCCAAATAAAACAACATGTACTGTTAGGGCTACATGTACATATGGTTAATACGAATCGGATTACCCCGGAAATTGCCGCAATTGATTTAATCCAAAGACCGGGCCTGTTTATAGTTTTCATTGCCATACACAATATTCTCCCACAATTATTTTTTTTGGCGATTAAGTGGTATCCAGGTTGAAAACCAAATGGCTATAATTGAATTGTAATAATGTAATAAGATCTCCGATTTAAACTTAACACTACGAAGCATAGTGATTTTGTTCACTTCATTTAATTTTTAATCAATTTTAAATAAACTCAATTTGTTTTTCAAAATATGATGAAATTTGTTTTGATAGTCTTTGGGACATTGCTATCTTCTATAACGCACAATACATGCATATGACTTTTCATATGATATGTTTTTTATTTATAAAAAAAAACGAAACTTAAAACTACGAAGCTTACTGATTATTTTTCATTTCATTCAATTTTAATCAATTTTAAAGAAACTTAATTTCAGAAATTAAAAAGGACATTGGCGAAATTTATTTTATTTATTTATTTTTTATATTCCTTGAAATTGTTCAGCACGGTCAACATGAATTTAACGTTCTAGGTTAAATACAATAATACAATACCAGGAACTTTTTTTTATAGAAACAGCAAACCCAAATGACGAAATTTATTTTAAAGGGGAAAGTTTTCACTCCACGTGATTGGCTGATTAAGTAAAGCCTTGTCAATCAACCCCTATAATCCGTTTAAGCACCACTTACCGAGATACCTTAAAAGTTGGATAGTTGATGTTGTTTATAAGGCAACACGGAAGTGACAGATGTCACCGTGACATGACTTATAAAAGTGCAAAGAAGGTTTCTACATGTACTCAAGGACAAAGCAAAGATTGAGGGGGCTTTGAGATATTAAAGATACAGGAAGAAGTATTTTCTTGTCTTTTCTCGCCACAATTAAACGGTTGTGAAGAAGGAGAAGGCTTTTTTATTTTTTATGCATTCAACACATTGAAGAAGGAGAGGAAAAAGAAATAGAAATTTTTTTAGTTTTGAGTCAAACCACATTTCAATAGATGTGAAGAATACGACATTTTATTTTTATTTCACGCTAGAACACGTTGAAAAAGAAGAAAAGGCAAAAGAAGACGAAGAATTTTTGGTTGGTTTTTGATTTAAACTCATTAGACAATTTTAAAAAGTGAAGAAGAAATACAAATATCCTTTTTATATTTTTGTGTCACGCGACAGTCCCAAAAGTTGGAAAAAAAGATCGTGCCTGAGTCACGCCAAGGTAGTTTTAACAACGTTCTACTCCGTTCTAAAATAATCACAAAACGTCCTCCGTCGGGATAGAAACGAGATACTTTTCTTATCAAACTACGACCCCAGAACGTTTATCCACAGTACTCAGTACGTCAACCTAGTGTTAAGCTCGTCCTGTGACAGTTTGTAGTACGTTTAGATCGTGTAAAATTACCTATTTACCTCGTTTCCAGTCAGTTTAATAGATTCCTCTGACAGTTCATATGCGTTATCAACTAGACCTTTCTCGGCCTTAATATGCACAATCCTGTTCTAGCTCGTTTTCAGAGTGCTTCACGTTTTACTACGTTTTCATGCGGTCTGTAGTGTGTGCTGTATATATATACAACATCCTGCTTCATCAGCGTATATGTCTCCGCGTGATGCTACAACCTATCCCCTGATATCCTTCTATCCTATCGCAATGTTGCCATGCTTTCAACAAAATTGAAGGAAACCAATATTGATTTTTAATTTACATCATACATTTATATGAAAGAGTCGTCAAAAACGATTTGTTTATCAACTGAAAAATATGGGTTGCGCAGGAATAAATACACATATTGTAATCAGAAAATTAACCAACATTCACTCTATCCCAGTTGCAAAAATATTCATTATTAGACGAAAACGTAACTGCCTATTGACGTACTATGGTCGAGGAAGATCTGTTTGCGGACGTCATGGACGTGGTGAAAACGGTAAACAAACGTCAATGAAATCGATTTAATTTAAAGTTTTTAATACGTTCTTGGAAGGGTTGAAGTACGACAATTCCGTTCGAGGTACAGCAATCCCGTTTAAAGTACGGTGGTTCTACGTCCAATTTTAGACTGGAAAGGGGGGGGGGGGCCGTTTGAATGTCCAACGACCTGGAACATCCTTCCGTTTCAAGTACGTCCGAATACCACTTTATAGGTGAAAGAATTGGATGAAGTTGAATTTGGTTATCTATATAGGGCTTAATAAATCAAAGTAAATCTCGAAAGCGATTTTTTTAATCGCTTCTGTTGAAAGGATAAAAAGTAATAAAGTTACAACACCGCACGTACATTCATTTTCCTTTAAAGGTAACCTTTTTAGAACAAAATTCCAAGCTTTTGTAACTACAATTATCAGAAACAATGATTAATGTATCGTTCCTATAATACTATAGATTATTGTTCTATCTAATATGCTTATTATTTCTGACAAGATTTCTTCAATCAAAACGAACCATTTTGCTCCTGGTGCTTGATTAAGTTCTTTGTGTATGTGATAGTGGTTGTATAACAAACGGTTACCCTGGATTGTCACATGACCTGTTGAAGCGCTTGGTGTGACTGACGTGAGTCAGAAAGTCAAGTTCTTGACGTCTTTGACGCCTCTTTAAAAATATCAACACGTTATCTTGGTCGTAAATTGTGAGAAACAGTTCAATGTTATGTTAATATTTGCTTTCCAAATAAAATCACATATTTAGAAATAAATTAAACAATTGCGTCTCTTGTGCGATAACAATTAACATCCTTGTGCAACTTATATATGATGGTGATTGGTTGTTTATTGACCAATAACGATTCTGATTGATTCTTTGATTGACCTTTGTATCGACCAATTTAGTCATTTTTGTACGCAGGGATGATTAGAAATGCTACTTGTAGGCGTTTATGTTTATTACAACACAGTATTAAGGGTTTTAGGTCTCACGATAAGATAATTCAAGGTAACCAACTACAGGAAAACTTTTATTAATAAGAGGATCTATAGTATGAACGTTTTTTTAAAGGTACAGTCCGATCAGGTTATTTTTTATGGAAACGAAATTCGCTTGTGTGCTCTTGTTTTTTATACATATATAATATAGTATTAGGATGCGTCCGTCCGTACGCCGTACGTCCGCACGTACGAAATCGAATAACTAAAAAGCTATTGCCTTTTTTTTTTTTCATTTTTTGCATATGGCTTCATTACCATGAGAGTAAGGTCCCTATAAATTCATGACATTGACTTTCATTTCAGGGTCACAACGAAACTGCCGGGAAACTGTGAAATTGCCGCAACAAGTCAATTTTGGTGACCTTCACATTATTTTCAACGTCACAGCGAACTTTTGATTTCTCAGCATTATAACCTAATGTTAAGCTTGTTAGTGTGATATCTCAAGAGTCATTCATTGGATTATTTTTATATATCTAAATTAGGAAGACACCGAGCCATTTGATTTCTGTGACCTTCACATTATTTTCACGGGCACAGCGAAGCCAACATGCATTTTAAGCTTATAAGGGTGATATGTTAAGAACTGTTCTATAGACTCTCTTCATATTTTGCACAAAGCTTCTTATTTTGAAGACGCAGGGAGGGACCAGTCGATTTGGATGGTCTTAATGACATCTAGTAGTATGACAAATGTAGACAAGAGTTTCTATACATTATTCTTGTTGATAACATAAATTTGCAGCGATCGATCTTGTCATCTTGTGACAATTACTTGTTAAGTTGTCGGATGTTTCAACTTGGTTGTGTTATAATCATGTGAAAATAGCTTTAATTGCATCAAGTGAAATGTCCCTTGAACACAAAGGGGGTAGATTTTGTATTCCTTTGGGGGTATTGAGGCAAAATTGGCCCCATAGGGCAAATATTTTTACCCTCAAGAGTAATTTTACCCCGGGAGGTAAACGTGTCATGTAAACGCTTTTTGGGTGTTGTCGAGGGGAGAAAACAAGAGAATGATTACCATTCCTTGTCAGATTATCACAGGAATAAATGAAAATAGTTTTCATATGCGTAAGAGCTCACTACTACTAACTACTAAAACTAAACTAAAACTACTAATTTTCATCAACAGATCACGGCTTGCAAAGGATTAAGCTATATCTGATGACAAATTTGTTTTTTATTGAATTAAGGAGAAAATAGTAGAGACTTTTTTAATTGAACGTCAGTAAAATGCATCACTCTCTATCGATTGAAAATTCTACAGTGACTGGATCAGGGGAAACAGGTCAACACACTGCACAACATCAGTCTCCAACCAACCAGTCTTGGTCAAACATTTCTTACAGGTTGTGCGTTAAAGGGGAAGAAGCACGTTTTTAGGGAGAATATAAGGTGATGTCAGGAAAATGAAAATTAATGTTTCCAATTGTAAGACAATGTATATCATTATGCCAGAAATATCTACGTAAGCCAAAGCACAGATTTTATGCCGCTTTCATTGACTTTAGAAAAGCGTTTGATTTTGTAAATAGACATAAACTACTATACGTACTATTATCAAAGGGTGTTCATGGAAAGATGTTCACTATCTTAAGAAATATGTATGAGAAAGTATCGGCATGTGTCCGAGTTGGTGATGTTAAAACTGAATTATTTACAACGTCGTCCGGCGTACGTCAGGGATGTATATTAAGTCCTGTCCTTTTTATATTTTTTATCAATGAATTGGTCGACGAATTGAGAGAATGTGGACTGAGAGGTATCTTTGTTAATGATGATGTCGACGATATTTTGCTATTGCTCTTTGCAGATGATGTAACACTGGTTGATGACGCTGTCATTGGTCTACAAAGGAAACTAGATAAGTTAAAATGCTACTGTGATAAATGGGGATTGGAGGTTAATTTGGAAAAGTCGTATATCATTGTTTTTAGAAATGGTGGTTACCTGAAAAGCACAGAGAAATGGATTTATGGCGGAGACAATTTGGAAGTAGTATCTTATTACAAATATCTAGGAATCATGTTTTCATCCAGATTAGTATGGTCCAGGGCATGTGAAACATTAGCGCTACAAGCAAAGAAAGCCTGTTTCCCTATATTTAGAATTTTCAGGAACTACCCTTCTCTCCCACTCAAGATTATAACGCAAATTTTTGACAGTAAGATTGCACCAATACTGTTATACGGATCCGAAATATGGGGTTTTACAGTTAGAGACAAAATTGAGACAGTACAAAGCCTTTTCTTTAAAAAATATCTTGGCGTTAGCAAATTTGTATCTAGTAATGCTATACTTGGGGAAGTGGGAAGAACTAACATGTGTGTTAACTATTACAGTCGCTGTGTTAAATACTGGTGTAGACTTGTGTGTATGGACACACACCGCCATCCTAAGGCATGTTACGAGATGCTGAAGTCATTTGATGACAATGGTTATGTAAACTGGGTGTCACATGTACGTGTACTCCTTATGCAGACCGGGTTTTCTTATGTATGGATCGCTCAAGATTGTGGGCATGTAAATAGTTTTATCCAATATTTTAAACAACGATGTAAAGATATACAGTTTCAAACCTGGCACGACAGAAATAATTCTTCGCTCTTACTCAAATATCATTCAGCCTATAAAACAGTTCTTGAACCTGAGAAGTATATTCTTGAGTTAACTCAACATAAAGACTTGATCCGCATTCTATGTAAATTTCGATGCTCAAGTCATAAATTAAATATTCAACAACGTAGATACAATGTTAATATTGATGAAGCCGTGATCAGATGTACGAAATGTAATAATAATGTAGTTGAAGATGAATTTCATTTTTATTAGAATGTCCATATTATTCTCAAAGCAGACAACAGTTTATACCATACTATTATTATACATATCCAACTCATGAGAAATTCACACGGTTGCTTATAACTAAAAATGTACAACAAATAATAAATCTTGCATTGTATTTAAAACGAAATCTACCTGTGTAAATTTATGGAAATGACTCCTGTACATGCGCTAAACGATGAATATATAGTGTAAATATTGTACTTTTGGCCACGAGGCCTGATATACAAATAAACTTCTTGTTCTTGTCTTGTTACAATGTATATAAACTAAATGGAGCATTAATAATTCCAATATATAACATAAAGTTTAGCCATGCAATTCCTTTTACTCACACAAAATGAATGAAAGGTGGCCGCTATTGGATTTTATGTGAATCTTCATACTTTGTCCTCTGACTATGGATGATTGGTTTGTATAATGAACCTTTGGACACTATCAAAATAATACATTTAGCATTAACGTACAATTATCAGTAAAAATTTAAAATTTGAAATTATCAAAAAACGTGCTACTGCCCCTTTAAACTCCACATGAACATAAATGCTCTCTGAGATGTCTCCATCAACTCATTACACATTTTGCAATAATCAAAAGTGCTCAGTTCAGTTTGAAGGTTGCTTTGTCAGTGCATTTAGACCTTTGCTTTATTGTTTCAGTAGCCACCTGGTGTTAAGTCTGCAATGATGACAAAGGGAACTTTTTTATGTAAAGCCAAGCCCACACTGGTAGTCTCCTCCAGTGTCGATACCTCACTGTCTAGTGAATCCCTCGTCTCGAGTTGGGAGCTAGACCTGGACTTCTTTTTTTTAGAAGTTAGAAGTTTTTTTAGGCATTTAGAAGTTGAAGAAAGAATAAGGAAGAGTTCTATGGTTTTTTTTAACTTCTTTATGACAAAAGCGACGTTTCGGTGTAGTTACTTATACGTGTTCAAGCTGAAACGGTGTTAGGATCTACACCGAAACGTCGCACTCTTGTTATAAAGAAGTTGAAAAATCAATAGAAATCTTCCTTACAAATAGACCTCGCAAGAAAATGCAGACTATTTTTAAGTTTTACTCATAATCGCAAAACAGATTGCATAATGATTGAAGAAAATCAAACCCAAAAAATAAGAATTCATTATATTTGTCAAGCATTTCAAAATAACTAATAAATATATGAATAGTAAATATGAGTGAAACAATTCGGAATAACATTTCGCTGTTTAAGAATTTGTTAAAAAAGAATGAAGTCTTGAGAAGGATTCTGTTTATAGTTTTGCTAAGACAATGCCGATCTGACACATAAGTTGCGTCTTAGTTCTATTGTAAAACCACAAACTATAGCGAATAGTGGACAGATTTTCCAATTTGAGTTTTGATCCCTTTTAATTTCAAAACTGGTTAATTGTTAAAGTACATATTTAGCGCTTAAACTGAAGTGCTTAGAGTTTGTAATATTATACAATAAAGGCATGATATAAATGTATTTTAAAGGGGCAGTAACACGTTTTGTGATAATTTTATATTTAAAAATGTTCACTGATTATTGTATAAGCAATTCATGAATTTTGAAATATCGTTTATGAAAACGATGAAAAGCCTCAACTGCATTTGAATCATATGTTTTCATCTGTTTGTTGTGTAATGGTTGCACGAAAAGATATTTTCGTATGAAAATCTTTGGTTGTGTACCCTTTTATTCTTAAGTGTATAATACAACTCAGTTTTCTGTTTTGTTTGGATTCCCAAGGACCTGTGTAGATAAATGATTCCCTGGGATCTCAAGTAACCATGGTTTTATATTAATGTTAGTTACACATCTCCTGACCGTGTTTTGTCTTTGCCCTTTCTTCGAAAAACTTCAGTAAAATAGTCTTTATTGTTAACATTATTTGTTTTTCGGCTTTTGCAAAACATTTTTTAAAATACAATGAATTAGATAAACCAATTCAGATTTGTTTTCTATATCCAAGTTTTGTATAAATCACTGCCGAAGGTTCCGTTAGCATAATTCGTATCATCTGTATGAATGTAAAAGAAATAATATTTTTCATCTTTAAAAAATCGGAACTTTTGGTAGAGATAAGTGAGTTTGGACTTAGGACACCATATGTCATGATATTTGCACTAAGTTTAAAGTAAATGTAACAACATTTCATTAATCAGCATCCTTTGATCTCCTACAATAACTGTCAACCGAAAGCCGTATATCAATTGTTAAATACTTTTCATAAATCAAAAAGAGAAATATGGTTTTGACAAAATGTCACGTAAGAATGTTGAACAGGACATTAAAAAGTCATTCGAGAATCAGCTGTGCACTTATCTTGCAATTGTAGCTTAGTTTCCTTGTTTCTAACAAGCCAATGACACTATGATGTACAGTATCACTCCGTGTGCATGCATTCTTCACTTCCTTGTTCTCAGTCACCTGTGACGGCAATGTCCGCCAATGCATAAAGGTGTTATCTTGTCGCTGTGCAGCTGGTTAATTGTTTAAATATTTTTTGGGGTTATGACAAGTTATAAGGGAAATAATAGTTTATGCAGGATAATAACAAGCTTGTATTTACGGAAATGAGCAAATTGAATGCATGTAGATTCAGTGTTTACGCGATGTCAAGTTATAAGATACATAAATAGTTTATGTAGAATAATAACGAGCTTTATTTAATATAAGTTTTATCATACAAGTTAATGAGCAAATTGAATGCATGTAGATGTACTGTTTTACGCGATGTCAAGTTATAAGAGACATAAATAGTTAATGTAGGATAGTAAACAAGCTTTATTTTCTTTACGTTTTATCTTACAAGGTAATGAGCAAATTGAATGCATGTAGATGTACTGTTTTACGCGATGTCAAGTTATAAGAGACATAAAAAGGTAATGTAGGATAGTAAACAAGCTTTTATGTTCTATAAGTTTCATCATACAAGGTAATGAGCAAATTGAATGCATGTAGATTCAGTGTTTACGCTGTCAAGTTATAAGAGAAATAAATAGTTTTAAAGGATAGTAAACGAGCTTTATTTTCTATAAGTTTTATTATACAAGGTATATAATGAGCAAATTGTATGCTTGTAGATGCAGTGTTTTACGCGATGTTAAGTTATAAAAGTAAAGAATAGTTTATGTCGCACTGAGAATGATAACTAGCTTGTATTTACTATTAGTTTTATCATAAAAGGTAATGAACATACTGAATGTATGTAGATGCAGTGTTTTACGCGATGTCAAGTTATAAGAGACATTAATAGTTAATGTAGGATAGCAGACAAGCTTGTAATTTTTATTTGTTTTATCATACGAGGTAATGAACAAATTGAATGCATGTAGATTCAGTGTTTTACGCTGTCAAGTTATAAGAGACATACAAAGTTAATGTAGGATAGTAAACAAGCTTTTATGTTCTATAAGTTTCATCATAATGAACATATTGAATGAATGTAGATGCAGTGTTTTACGCGATGTCAAGTTATAAGTGACATAAATAGTTTATATGGGATAGTAAACAAGCTTGTTTTTTATATAAGTTTTATCATACAAGGTATATAATGAGCAAATCGGAAGCATGTAGATGCAGTGTTTACGCGATGTCAAGTTATAAGTTACATAAATAGTTTATATATGATAATATACAAGCTTGAATGTATTATGAGTTTGTTCATGCTAGAGGGTTATTGTCCATCAAACGAAAGAAATCTGGTTGGTAAAATGTACAATGCCAGTGCAGGGTGTTATTCCTGATGTTATAAGAGAGTTATAAATTTATCAAAATGAGGATACTAAACGAGCTTCATTGTAAAGTGAGTTTCTTTGCTATTAGAGAAAAGTAGGTGGATAAAAAAGAGTTTCAATCGTTTTACCTAATAATAAATATTAGTGTTTTTCATGTCTGGCTATTAAGGTAAAATTAGTATTACCTTGTCAATACTGAACTTTTCTCAGATATAAAAAAGTATTAAAAGAGGATAATAAACGAGCCTCAAAGTCATGTGGAATATTTCGCGATGTCTAGCTATAAGATACCGAACATGAATTAAAAAGCGGACCATTAATAATAGCTTTCTTATACCGACATATATCCATGACAAAGCATGCTCAAAGCGCCATGAGTATTATTACCCTGGAGGGATAGTATTTTCGGTGCCGTCGATTAACAAGCGCTCCGCGCGACCGTATAGGTCCATACTTCCCCCTTTTTCAGGTACCCATTTGTACAGCTGGGTGAACTGAGTGCAATGTAGATTAAGTGTCTTGCCCAGGAACACAACACAGAATGAGACCCAAGTCAATTTGTTTTTGTCTCCACCGGGAGTCGAACTCGGGTGAGAGGCGAGCATGCTAACCACTACATCACTGTGCTCCACAAACGAGTCTCGATGTAGTATGAGATTAATTAAACTAGGTGAAGATTTATTACGAACGAAGTCTATTTGAATTCACCTTTATTCAAAACGAAATTTAGTGTCACATTTGTCTCTTTGCGAGATCTACCGAGGTATTGTGTAGCATAGAGGTACTAAACGAGCTTACGTGTTATATGAATTTCATCAAACGAGAAGATTTGTATGCAACCGACAAGAGCAGGTTGAAAACATGAACTTTATTCAATCCAATCCGATATTTTAATGATAGTTTATGTAGATTTCGATGTAACGAACTAAAGAAATATGGATATCAAATCATTTACGATTTTCCAAAAATATGAAGACTTTCAAATATAGATAAAGTGATATGTAGATTATATGAGGCAAGGGTTACATGATAAATATCATTATTTTCACAAAGGAGGCATGTCGCTACTTATACATCTTAGAAGCATATTGTTTATAGTTAAAGGGACACATGACTATGCAGATTGATGATATAGTATTTAAAAGTTAACATCAAACCCCCGTGATAGGCCCAAGTAAACCAATGTAGATCTGTATATATTTCACGAATAGTAAACAACTGGCACATAATAACGCTTAACTATAAAGTTAAATTTGGGTTAAAATGCCTGGTGTTTTTTAATAATTTTTAGCGTTGTAAACTATATCAAATTGCATGTGTCATCTCTTGTCATATTTCAGGGATTAAAAGGCATCCATCGAAACATAAGATTTATACCAGTCATCTTTAGCAGTGAAGTCATAGCACTGTGGCGTCATAATTTGATGACGTCAAAGCAGTGCATGCTGTTCTAATAGGAGAAAGTGTAAATAATGTGTGATAATGTCACGGCAAAATATTGATCTTTGCGATTTCTACAATGTAGAAAATCGTTTTTGCTCAAGAACCGATATATTTTGAAGGAGAAAGTTTGGCTCATAAGGAAATACATAGATTCTGAATTTGACACATACACTATGATGTCGTTCAAGAGGCTACATGTTTGGATTTTTGGAAGTTTGGGTGGAATACCGAAATCAATTTTAGAAAAATGTACTATCTAATTTGTCATTGGTAAACCAAAACAATGAGAAATCTGAAAATGAAAAGTGCCCTTACGTATTTGAAGTTATGAAGGCTTACAGTTGATAAGGAACAATTCTTTCTGAAACCATCTTAACATAATTTATTCATTCTAGTTAAAACTCGATGATATTATTCAATAACGAAAATCTGTATGTGTTTTACACCTACTTCCGTTTTAGAGTTCAATAGTTTGAAATAGTTAACATCATTAATTTTAAACCTACCACTCAAGATTTATCAACGTTGTACACGACTGTTTCTTTCATAAAATATCTTTTAGATTTGACACCAAGACAATTGATTGTGTGTGGTGAGCATATATACCTGAGCTCATTGTACAAAAGCCGATATTTTTCATTCCAGTTAACATGCCTTAGTTATAGGTATATCACCTTTTCAACATTATCAATTCACACCTTCACCAAACTATCATAATCAAAATGCTCACAATAAAGAAGACCGAATTTGATTTCAGCAGTGCTGAAACGCATATGAAATCGTATATGTTAATGTTTTTCGGGTTCTTTAGTTGTTCTTTATCACTAATTATCAGCATCTACATGTGGGGTGATATAAAGGCCTTAGGATCATTTTTAAACTAGAGTTTACGTTTAAAAAACATGATTTACATATTCCTTAATATTTTTAAAAAGCATAGACAAAGCGTGACACATTAACATTATCAACCGAATTAAAATGCGAAATTCGTTCCACTTTGCCACGATCTCAATTGGTCTCACACTTATTATATCGTTGATATTTTTATAAGAAAATCGACTCAATTTACAATTCTCGATTTAAACTTCAACATGCCCCAATCACACGACATTCCGATTCTCGTGCTTAACGTGCAGCTGTCATTGCCACAAGTACGGTAGTGAATGGAAAAAGCATGCACACCGTGGGATGTCAATATCGCAGTTAATGTCACATGTCAGTCTGGTTGACGAGTCATGATAAGTGAGATACCCGGACATAATGCGCTCACTGTGGAGCATATACCGCAATCTAAACCAACCAATCAGTGAGCGAGGTGATGTGATAGCGATATGCGGCGCCCTGATGCAACCAATGAAATTGTGTTACAGAAAATAATGCTGATAAGGAAGAATTGTGGTTGTACTTTTGTCGTTTGAATGATTTATATAAGAGGCATTTCCGGAAAACGGTATGTGTTCTTCATATAAAATCTTTGTTTAACATCTGAGGTCTGTAGAGCTGTCAACATAAAACAAAAGCAACAAAAACAACTATTTAAATATTAAAGATACGATCACGTAACTGTATAATTGTACTATGGTAAGAAACGAATCATTTAAGACCTATTTTGAGATCTTTATATAATTTTCTTATACATTGTGTAACCTGTTTAAGTGACATTATAACTAATAATTTGATAAAGTCCAAGATTTATGCAATGTATTTATTCTATTTTTACAGAAAAGTTGTGAATGAAAAAATTGAATATTCCATAAATATTGTACTTAATTCTGTGTTTGCCTCTCTTATATAGTTTTACGTACGTTGTAAATATATAAATGCTTTCCTTAGAGATAGTTGAAGTCACTAAATATTTCATCCATTTATTGTAGATTTATATGTTTTAAAGTCATATCATAAACGCTCGTGATTTCTCATTTTTCATGTAGTTTGAATTGATTATGTTATAATAAATATGTTTTTCTATATCATATACACTAATAATGGTAACGATTAGGTCTATGAGGCAGTATTTTGGGGTTTTTTTTGTTACAAGTGCCCTAACGGTATCGAAGTGTTACCTTACGTGTATTCTTTAGAAACTGACAGGTGAAAGAAAGTATACACAACAGTTGAATTTATCGTATGTACGATTTCCAATAATAAATATTTCGAGTTTTAATGTCGTATTCTCAAACTGATAAGAACAAGAGTTAAATCATTGTTCAAAGACTCATTTCAAGTGTTTAAAAAAAATTGTTAAAAAATGAAATTGTACTCTTAAATTGTTCAAAAATCGATTTTGATATAACACAAATGTTCTTCAACAAAGAAAAAATATTCAATGTTTAAATCAATAAACGTGCCGATTTTGTAATATATTGACAACCTTTTAAACATGGTAGGGGTCATGATAGTGTCAAATCTATTTCTTACCACTGCCCACATTAAACAAAGATATTTTAACACAAATTATCCAGACAACAATTATCTTATTCAAAGTACTGCAAATATGTGTGATTGTTAACGTGACATAACTTAATACATAACATTCCTCTTATATATTAAGTAAAATAAAACAAACTGTGATTTGTTATATCTTTTGGCTGGCGGTTTATAAAAAATGGCAATAGCTTATAAACTGACAAACAAGGACATCATATGATTTTTTATTGTTATGGACAAATGTCTGCGGATTTCTTTTTTTATGTTACAAGGATGTTTGTCAAGTGTTTTGGCAAAAAATACAAAATGTTTCATCAAACAGTAATTGATAAAACAATGTGAAAACGGTTCAATAGAAACTGCACTTAATGACCTCGACATATTTCTATCGACAAGGAAGCGTTCGCTCCTTGTAAATAACAATGTCAATCAACACATCGATTCTAAATGACATGTTTTGAGTTATGTACATGACAAGGAAATCGACAAGATTAAATAACTTAAAGATTAATTGGAAAGTCAGAGATATCAAAATTATTTATAAAAAACACGTTTTATCACAAAATGCTTCCAGCGATGTGACGTCATCTGACGTAAGCCAATCAGATGTTCCGTGTTAAGTTTTAGAGATAATGGAACTTTTACTGACGTTTGATTGGTTAGTCGGAAGACTATGCACTTGTGTTCACCCATGCATGTTGTTGTTATCAGTAACCTTTACGCTTGGTTGAACATGAGGCATGCATGCCATAAACCTCTGTGTGTCCATATATAGATTGTTTACGTAGACTATTTAGTATCATAACTTTGACGTTAAAGATCATAGTCATGTTTTGGTCACTTTCACGCTTCGTTAACATAAAGGTCAGCAGAAAGATGGTATGGGGTGTTTATTTCGTTTAGCTATGACGCACTACAGGGTAAATATGTGATAACATAGCAAATACTTGTGTTTAGCAATATACATGCAGTAAATGTAAATATTTATACAACTCTTACAATAAACAAATTGATGGCTTGTTTATTGAATTCTCATGACATCGAACGATGCCTAATATTATATCCCATCCCCTTTTCCTACTACCCACATCAAGAGTAGGTAACCTTGTGATTTTTACAATAAAGAAGTCGATATCAATACATTTTTGTTGTTCTTAAATTGTTAAATAAGGAACTTGTGACTAAACAATTATTCCATGTTTATAATAATAACAAGATGCGTTGTTTTAAACCGGATAGATATTAATAAAGATATTTTAACATTTTGAAATTATGGATTTATATATATATTTCTTCATCGACCATCGACCATCTGGTAGATATGAATCATAAAAGTTACACTATTTCTAGCTTATTTTTCACAAATTTTCAGATGAACACTTATTATCTTAATTGTTTATGAATGTACATCCAATCCCATATAGGTATTTTATACAGCCCAGTTAACGAAAACGTATCCAAGACATTTTTTCCATCTATTGATTTTTTTGTTTGTTTTTTTTTAAAGATATATGTTTATTTCCATAGGGTACATGTACATGTAGGCCATCGGCCCTTGGTACACATTTCAATGGTCCACAGACTTACGATATTGGGTCGCGTAGCAAATATACATTGCAGCACGCTTCATTAATTCGACATTCGTATTGGATAACAACATATTGAATTTGTGAATAGAAGGATGGACAAAGTACTTCAGTGGTATAAATTGTTTCCTAATATTAACGTAGGCAGTACAAACAAGCATGAAGTGGTCTTCAATTTTCAATATTAACATCATTGCAAACATTACACTCTCTTAGGTTTCTAGGAATATTATAGTACCTTCCCGTTTCGATGTTTAAACTATGAGAACTACAACGAAAACGAGCCAAAGCTATTCTAAACGTATCACGATCTAATGTTAATAGATATGGTTCAATGGTGAACACAGTTATTTAATAAACGTTTATAGATTGTCATAAACCAGCCATCGTCTTGTATGTTCAAAATAATGAAATCTTCTTTTAATCTTATTTTCATCTTTGTCGAAAATTGAACTTCTCCAACCTTGATTACTGAGGAATCTCAAGTTCATAGTTCCGGACAACCTAGTTCATATTCGCCTCATTAACTGTCATTCGCTTAAGTCCTAAGCTTCCTCTAGCTATAAATAAATAGGTCTTTCTCCGAAAATAAAATCAACTGCGTAGTTTTTGGTTACCAAGAAATGCCTCTGTGTAATGTAAAGTATTTGTTGAGATACTTGTGGAAGAAAGCATATATTTCATACATAAACACATTTGTAAGGCGAGAATGAAAATCAAAGGAAATATCACGAACAATGTTCTATCATCATTCTTTAATCCCTTAAAGGGGCAGTAGCACGTTTTTTGACAATTTTATATTTTCAATGTTTCACTGATAATTGTTAGTTAATGCTAAATGTATTACTCAGATAGTGTCACAAATCTTATTTCACAAACCAAACATCCATAGTCAGAGAATAAATTATAAAGATTCACATAACTTCCATTGGCAGCCATTTTTGTGTGAACACCTTTTATTCATTTTGTGTAAGAAAAGGAATCGCATGGCTGAACTTCACATTATATGTTTGATTTATTTCTGCATCATTTAGTTTAAATACATTGTCTATATATTGGAACCATTTATTTTCATTTTCCTGACATCACCGTATATTCCCCATTGAAACATGCTACTGCCCCTTTAACATTATCGAATTTTGATAAACACCGTTTTCAGTACTCGTTCATCCGACCTCTACACACACTTTTGATATATTCGTCCATGCATGTGAATTTAAACCGCTTTCACGCGCCGTGGTCAGATAGACAGCTTACATCCCGTTTCATATGCTTAGATCATGACACCTATGTTCCCCACGTGCGCTCCACTCTTTACCAGTTTAATGATTAACACACGACTTTTCTAACAAAGAACTTTTTACTTCAGTCAGCTCTCCCTAGCCTAGTGAATAGAATCAGACAGTATATATATATGTACTGAAATCAATGAGCAGATATCTCACACAAGTACCCCGCATCCAGAATATAAAGATATAAATGTTATGAATCACAGACAGGACAGACAAACAGACAAATTTTATTCAAGTCTCACCTCAACATGATACATCGATACATAAAACATAAAATACATAGTAAAACGTTGAGCCATTCCCTTCGGAATTATGAGAGACAATTATGAATTTAAAAAAAAGTAAAATAAACCCTAGATATCGCAAATTCACATAAAAGGGGCAATTTACATTAAGATGATATATACACATTTTCAGTCCGCTTTTTAAGGATATTAAGACAGGTTTTGGCAGATAAAAATTTACATATGCATGTAAATTTTTATAATTTTCTTTGTATTATAGGCCTAAGGCCTTATTTACTGAATAAATAAGTCTGTCTGTCTGTCTGTCTGAGTAAAAGTACTGGGTCGATGGAGGGTCGATTGCTTGATTTACATAACTTATATTTATATAACATGTTTAGATTTATAATTTTTTGAATTATAAAAGGACACTCGGCATTATTAAAAATCCAAACCTGACATCCTCCTAACCGAGATATGCAATGCAATGAACACTGGAATCCAATGTTAACATTAAAGTGTGACGTCATCACAATGGATTAAGTACTGATAACACGTGGCTTCAGTGGTACTTCTACACCTGAGGCCCAATCTAGCACAGATTTTGTATCCCCTAGAACCTTCCATTGACGTTAATGATATCTGCCATAGGCCGTTGGGATTATGAAAAAACAAATATTTTTTTCAATTTAAGAAGAAGAGCTTTATTCAGTATGTGGCCACGTGACCAAATGTACCATCAAAAAACACATTTTTGCACCTGTACAGGCGGAGAAACGTTATGTATCATATCGGAAAATTTCTTTTCGGGTAAATAGAAATATTTTTAGTAGTCTTACATAATTTGTTTCAAGCAATTGGTTGAATTCCTTCTGGTTGGGTTTGCAGTATAGAAATCAGGACCTACATTTTCGAAGGTATCTTAGTGCTAAGATAGTCGTAAGTCTACGTTAATGTATGGTACTAACAACTAACTTATCACTAAGAGAGCTTCGAAAATCTAGGCCCAGGAATATACAATGATCGTTGCTGTGAATAAAGAAATGATATTCAGATTGTGTTTGATGTAATATACACTTATCACAATTGATAGAATCATTTTTTAACTTCTTAAAACGATAAAGTTTATGATTCGTACCTCGGAACATGAATAAAATACGTAAACGATCTTTATCATTACATAACCACAAAACGTATTTTTCGGGTTCTAATACAGATTTATATGACGAGTAGTGTTCCAAATATGACGAAGAACTAATTTTGGAATAACAATTTTTCAAATAGGTGTCAAAATGTAAAAGCTATCACATACTATTTATGAGCTTTTCGTTTTCTGTTCAGCTCACTAATATACAATATCAGCCAAAAAGGTCCAGAACTGTGACGAAAAGATATTTCAGTAGAATTTGAAACTGGAGTTACAATACTCTTGTGACGTTGCTCTATTCAAGGGCGTGTATAGCTATGCACATCTTTGCTCTATTGTTTTCTTTATATTTCAGCGAAAACGTATTGAAACATCAAGCAATTCTCTTCATTTCAGTTTTTAGATTTAACTTTTCTTGAGTGTAATTCAACAAAGGTTGAAACCACGTAGATCTCTGTATGTCTTACGAATCGGGTCCCTGGTCGATGATCTATTTAAAATGTTAAGAATAGAATCTCTTGGAAATGACCATTCTCACCGTTATGATGCATACGATCTGTGAGACCAAAATCTACCAGTGCTGTATTGTTTATCAGAGACAGAGATTATTACTCGAGTAAGTGTGTCATATGACTTTTACGAAGCGAGTGTGAATTTTTGTATTGCCCGAGCGAGAGCGAGGGTTATACACAAATTTGCACGAGTTTCGTAAAAGTCATATGACACACTTCTGAGGGTAATAATTTCTTTATAACCGATTCTATTCCATATAACAATCTTAGAAAATTTAATATCCAAAAGACGGAAGGCATCCCTTGCTACAGCTGGCTACAGTGACGTCATGGTGGTTTGACGTCACAGGCGAAATAATACGGGAAACCGCGCTACATCAATCGTTGCTAGGCAAAAGTGATATGTGCACTAGTGCTCATATTGAAAATATGTCACTACTTATTTTCAACCATATGGGTAATAACATCAAGTACGATGTCTCTTGGATATTGCAGCAGCTATAAATATACCAGGCTTTTCCGAAAGCATGTCCTGGGCTATTATACGTAAAAATGGAGTTTAAAGAGTGAACTTTGGCACCAAATAGAAACCCCGGGCTGATATTCGGAAACATGGGCTTGTATTCATGATTGTCTTACGGAATGATAATCATAGAACACTTAGTGAAGGAAATCCTTTTGATATTATTTTCCAGGAAAGCCTATTGAAATTTCTTAACCGTTTGGGAAGTTTTATAACTCTTGTGAACTTAAATAAAAGGTCATGTTTCACAATATAAAGACTTGGACCTCTTCATGTGTCATAAATATTTTATAAACAAGAAAATCGTGAACAACAATTTTCAGAGCACAACAGATAATGTTCCTTTTGTCAAATATGGAAGATATAGCGCTTGTTGATTAACTATTAGTGTTTTAGACGGGCTTGGAGAGGGCTTTCTTTCGGAAAACCCCGGTACTGTGTATTTGAAATTGGTGAAGTATATATAAACTCGAAAAAAAGTTTTATCCATCTTTTCAGTTGAAATGATAATATAT
This sequence comes from Steromphala cineraria, assembly GCA_916613615.1. Taxonomy (NCBI): domain Eukaryota; kingdom Metazoa; phylum Mollusca; class Gastropoda; order Trochida; family Trochidae; genus Steromphala; species Steromphala cineraria. The sequence continues at coordinate 41,033,078 of OU744726.1, forward strand.
GTATCAAATATTGCTTTTTTTCATGTTAAGGCGTGCTCAAAACTGCCATCCCACGCTATCCTAATGTGAAGGCGTTTGTAATATCACTGCAGTTTTCAATAGTCCTCCTATGTCGTGACACTGCTTCAAAGGTTTCCCTTATTTACAACTAATGGGTTGGGTTCGCGGATACTAGGCTTATGTGTACGTGTATAAATGTATGTATACATGTCTCAAATGCGAATCAGGTATATAAAGGGTTTATTTTTATTGTATAAAGCGTGAAAAGTCATTAACCTATTTTTTAAAGCACGCGCCGCGTATCTTTTTATTATAATACGAATTTGGCCGAATACAACAGCTTACCTTGAATTTATCACTTCTCGATTTTTGTTTTTTCAACTAAATAAGAACTGAACTTTATTTTGTTCATTTGTCCAATAAATACCTTTATTAGCCTTTCATTAGGACAGCGTAATTATCGGTTGTGAAAAAACACCGAAAAACTCGCGCAGGTGTGACGTAATAAACAGACTGTAAAGAGTGGTGCATCATTATTTTAACTGAAATTCTGCCTTAAATAAGTGTGTAAGTACCATTCATGTGATAACCTTTTTACACCAAACGCTTAATAGTGTTACATCGTCAAATGGTTTATCTAAATTAGTGGAAAACATTTTCTGAAAATCGGTAATTATTTTTATTCTGTGATATTGTTACTATATATATATATGTATAAATTACGAGGCAATGATTCTGTTTTTGACGTCACAAAAAGGGCGTGTGACCAGTCATGCATCCACTGGTTTGTGGTCAGATAGATCTAAGCGATCCATCAAAAGTGTCATTCAAAAACGGCTTTCATTACCAAACTAAACATATTTGACCTCGCGACCTTTGACGCACTATACAATATTTAAACCGACATTCATATATTCCAAATAAAATAGTGAAATATGTATGTGGTTATGGAAACTAGCTTGGACAGCTTATTTATAAGTTAAATATTCTATGAACAGTGAGCGATGATATCTTTGGCGTCAATAGCTATATTTCAAAGGCCTCTGAAAACACTCGTACTTACCGTGTATTAATTCACGTTTTCGTTGAAAGAGGGGTTCCAATGTACTGCTCAATTTGTACAATTCTATGTTTTGTATAATATAATTGTAGATTTTGCCAAATCACTCAACCCTTCAACAAATACGTGTTAGCCTTATTTCTATCTTGAATAGAGAAGGGGTTAAAGTTCTTTATTGAAATCAATTCAATGGTTATTGATGTACTTCAATCATCATGACGCAGCCATGTCCTTTTTGTACTATATCCTTTATGAACTGATGGTCGTACAGGTATGATTGGGCGTCAATAGCTTTATTTCAAAGACTTCTGAAAACACATGTTCGTACCCGTGCATTTATTCACATTAAAGGAGGATTCAAATTTACTGTTTAGTTGAACATTAACCTGTTTCTGCAAGACACGCCTTTGTACAATTCTGTTGTGATTGAAGAGGTTTTGTGTCGAATCTCTCAACGCCCTTTACCTGTTTGATAACTTCACCTATTTGAACGTACTGAACTAAAATACTGACTAGGCGATTTAGTAGTCAGATTACCTTTCTACATGTACGTCATGTCGTGACTCATTTCAAAAGTAGATATAAACGTATGATCGCAAAAGCCTATATAGAAATATCTCGGAAATATCATATTGTAGAGTATTTCAGCATTACTTATGACATAACCTTTTACAATATGTTTATGAAATGTCTAACGATACATTGCTACCAGAAAGTTAAAAATGCTTATGAAAGATTTGATATTTGAATATATACAGTGAAGTCTTAAGTATAGTAAGGTTAATCAGCCTCATTTAAACAGCACTTTTCTAGTTTATTATAAGATTATTATTATTGTCTAATGTTGAAAACACAAGTATATCATTATAAAAAATGAATGCACTTCTAATCATTAGATTATATTTTCACAATGGGAAGTTTGGGTTTTAAGATATATTGATATTTTGACAGATCTTATGATATTTTAAATGAATTATTTTATGTTATACATCCTTGTAAAAGCATATGATTCACAGCAGCAGCTGGTTCTTCACAGGAACACACACGCATTTTAACATATTATACATAAAGTGTATTATTCCAACACACATATATATATATTCACTTTTACTATATGGCATTCCATGAAAGTACCTGCCCCACCACTTCTTCATTTGTACCGTATTTCCTCTAATAAGCCCCGGCCTCTAATAAACAACGGGGGTCAAGGGCACATTGTAGTTGAGAAAATATGCACCTGGCCTCTTATAAGGGCGGGTCCCTAATAAGCGCCGGCTCCTCGGGTGCTTGGTCCCAGGATAAGGGGTGCTGAAAAATAAGTGCCCGGGCGCTTATTAAAGGTAATACGGTAATTTAAAGACATAACCGAATGATTAAAAAGAATATGTAGATATAGCAATAACAGAAAACCAAATCAATTCTGTAAAATGTTTAAATGAATTTCATTAAAATCATGTATTTTATCATTTTTTGGGTATAAATTTAGTTTAGTTTTCTTTATGAGTGATTTATAGTCACATGACAATGAAAATATTTATAATTACACAAGAAATTGCAGGTATCTTTTCTAAACTTTCACACTATTAAATAAACGATTTGCTTTCACATGAATGAGTGAGAACAATATAATCGTATATTATCAAATCGTTAATTTTTCTCCTCTTATCTTATATTAAATATACAGTAAGTTTATATCAAATCGTTAACTTAACATTTTCTTCGATGATAAGAAGTACTTATAAAATAACAAATGTAATAAAGATTGTTTTCAATCTTAAGATGACAGTAACAACCTTGTTTACTTCCTTCTTAGCAAATAGGTTTTTAAAATAATAACATGACAGTTATAACTGTTATTACTTCCTTCTTAGCAAATAGGTTTTCAAAATAAACTTTTGACGTAAACTATTGTTTTCTCGCTTTTTTCAAAAATAGAGAGTTGCAGATAACATGGAAGGATTTCAACATAAGTATCCATTAATATAATATTCTGTCACATTTATAAAAGGAAAATGATTAGTAACAAGGAGAAACGTATGAAACGTAAAACATATGTTACAATGTTATGGCAATATTTGATACTCTATAGATGTAGCCCTTAAACTAGCTGTTACCCAAACTTGAATTATCAATTACACGGTGGCGTTTTCACTTAAAACGTAATTTTTTCTTTGACCGACAATTTAAATATTTATTTGGCATAAATTAATATTTCAAAGCGATTTGTTGTTACTATTTTTTTTTAAAAACAAAGCTTTTAAAGAGATTCTTAAGTGGTGCATTTCATATATTTTTGCATTGAATGCGAACCGTGATACCATATTTTATTAAATGATAAAAACGTTTCACATATCAATCCCGGAACAGAAAATATGATAATTATAAGCAAACGAAACAACCTTACATAAACTAGTTACAACTATTACACAATACCAACAACTCACTGTTCTTTTATCTTCAAACATTACGTTTGACTTTGTCCGGTTTTCGATCATTTCGTGATTTAATACCTTCAAAGAGTCACTGTACTAAACAGATTAACTGCAAAATGATAAACTGACAGGCAAAAGACTGTACACACTTCAGTAGAATTTATCATTCATGTATGCAACATTTTCGATTACAAATATTTCGAATAATTCAAACTGATAAAAAAAGTTACATCATCGTTCAAAGCGTACTTGTAAGTGTTTAAGAGATTTTTTTCAAGAGAATTTTATGTTTATAAAGTGTTCCAAAATTAATTTTGATATAACACGAATTTTCATCAACAAGGAAGACATATAAAATAAATAAACGTGAAAGACGCATATATAAATGCGTTGTTTGCACATAAATGATATCATATTTTACCATTTGTATGTAGAAATCGTGACAAATTATCTTAATACATCTTTCGTATGCTTTGATAGGTATGATAAATGAAAAACTTTTAATGACGTGAAATGTATTCCGGGAAAATGAAAGATAAACCTTAGGCTAACTACAAATGTGTAAACAAACCGTCTGACTTCGAAACACGCGTTGTTGATATATGCATGATATTATTATATAGAAGACGTGACATTACTCAGGTATGATTGATAAACACATAGCATGAATAAATGACTGTAGGAAGTATTCCATAAACCTCAAGCACATAAAGCATAAGTACATAAGTACTATGATGTAAACAAATAAACTAAATCACGTTCTGTGTAAGAGGAAATGTACGGTTGACTTTTCAGGCTGATCAAAATATTACCAACATTAATCTGATATCCCTTGTAGTGAATAACTTCCGTGTTTTTAAGTATGCACGAACTGTAGAACGTAAACAAACAGTGATACATACGTAAGTTATGAGACTATGAATGAAGACCTAGCCCGCTTATGACGTCATTACACAAATGAAATAGGTCAATCGGAACAGCTCCCACGCAGGCGCAGTGCTTACGCTCACTCTTATTGGTGGTTGTTTGTGTTTACACAATCCACACTTCTCAATGAATGGATGTTTACTAAGGGTTGCGTCATAACAGCAGGCATGTTGGGCGTCAACTTGGAGGTTCGATAGAAAAGATAAGATCATAAGATATTGTGAAGTATCTATAGTTGTATTACCATTAGTGCATTACGTTCGCAGTTGTTTGATGTATTTGCTTTACAACATTGAAGAGCCTTGAATATCTTTGCTTTGCATAATGTGATTTAACATGAACACATGCTAATATGAGTTGTTTATATTGCATGTTTGGGCGGAAACTTCAGATTCGATTTAAAAGACTGAATATTGTAAAGGGTTCGTTTGTTGGGTGCATTTCGTGTCTTACTAATCGTGATTGCAAAATGTTTTATCTTGAGTGCATTACGTTAACACCCATGTATGTCAATCTTTTGGGAAAAGATGCATTTTTTAAAATTTACAACATGCATTTTACCATGATCACAACATGTAAGTTTATGTATATTATTGACATATCTGGGCGTCACCATAAAATATTCAGATTTAAGGTTGCTTAAATAATTCCGTTCTTATCTTGAGTGCACAACGTTCACGTTGCCGCGTTGCCTATCATTGTGATTAAAAAAACATGATTTACTTCCTGATATGCAACATGTAAATCTGCCTTGAAACACTTATGAATGCTCTTGAATGAGTTCACAAAGGTGTCAAGTATTAATTGAAAATCAACAATACTTTGACTTTCGGGCACTTTGGTGCATTCTCTAAGGTGTATGAGGATTATCTCGTGATCCTTATTCAGCAAAACAAAGTTTCAAAGAAACCCCAGAAATTCGGTTAAGCTATACACGAACAATTTCACTACATTCATTTGTTAAAAGGTATGCAAACAAACCTAGCTGCATGTGGTTATCAGTTTTACGTGACACGATTATTTTACAACCTCGAGGTTGATTAGGTATATGTTAAAGGGGCAGTAGCACGGTTTTTGGAGAACAAATTCGTAAATATTCAACTATAAGCATTAGATTATGTCATATGTATTATCTCAAGAGGGTTGGACATCTCATTACTCTCTCTAATCACATCTTGTTGCAGGAGAATGAATCAGGTATCAAGCAAATACCCTTGGCGGCCATTTTAGTGTGAACACCGCTTAGATATTTGAGGTTGCAAAATCGGTTCTCATACATTAATTAAACATGAAATTGAAATGGTTTTAATATAAAACAATTCATGGTGTCTTGACAACAAATGATTTTCTTTACAAAATAGGGTATATTGATTCAGTTATCTGAAAGTGTTATATCCATTTACTTTGTGATTGTATTCATTCTAGGAAAGTGTGGGAAGAGTTGGCAAAATGGCTTAAAAAGTTGGCAGAAGGAAATATTGATTTTACATCAGAAAATATTATTTTGGGTTTCAAAGGAATGAATAACAATCCCGTGAACATTATCTGTTTCATAGTGAAGCAAAATATCTACACTATGAGTAGAAAAGGGAAAAAACTAACTTTGAATGTATTCAAAAGGAAATATTAAAATATTACCAAACTAGTAAATAATTGGCTTCACAAACAATGCCCAGCCAAAAGAAAAGATTAATTAAACATGGTTTTGTCTTATTAAACCTGCATTCTGTGATTTAAATCCATCCTGTCTCAGGGTAAGAACGTTACGCTTACTACAGATTGGCGTAACGTTCGTACCCTTAGACACGATAATTTAAAGCATTGTCTTGTAACATACATTTTCCTTTTAGTGCGATCGTATTATCTAAGACCAAAAACAAACGTGCTACTGTCTCTTTAAAGTATATATATACTCCCTGATGATACCATTGAAACATGTTGGAGTTTTGATTGGCTTCGTGTCATTTTTTATCTTTTCATTATGTAAAACTGTATACCAGTAAACTTTTCCAATTTTATCTATACATACATATATACACTGGATAGATATATGAATAGATAGAACTGTAGAAACGTGATATTGGCCCTTGTTTCACGAATATAGAACCAGTTTTTACTTAATCTTGTGTCAAGTCGACACTATAGTAAAAGCCTGCAGATGTGCACGTTCATGCACAACGCTCGTTTTTTTCTGGAATCATTAAACTGTCTCACCTGTGTATATTCACGCGATCTACAGATCAGGACACGATTTACCTTGATTCATTGAATATAGCAAGGATTTCAAGATAAGGAAATATAAGAAGGATACGTTGTAAATAACAAACATAGCCTAGAGATTATTACCCGAGGAAGTGTGTCATGTGACTTTTACGAAACGAATGTGAATTTTTGTATTACCCGAGCGAGAGCGAGGGTTATACAAAAATTAACACGAGTTTGCTATTGCTTTATAATATGATACAAGTTATATCTGTTGTTTTAAGGAGTAATAAATTAACACATACAGGTGTATTAGGGATAAATGCCATGTAGACAGTGATCAAATGTAACATTGTTATATTTGGGATCACACTATCTTCCTTTTTTGTCTTTAAAAAAAAATTATTACAAAAACGGATCGTACAATCAATCCATCAAGAGAAATACATGTAAACGGGTTGTAACGAGAAAAATGAAGGAAACAAAAGAAAGTGGATAGTTTCTTAATAGTACAGATTATTGTACTTATTCGGGCCGAGTCCCATGCGGGATTCGAACCCACACCCTCAGAGTCAGACAACACCGTCAGCACTGACCATACCAGCATCTAACCAACTCTCCCGTTTCGCCATCCGAAAGAGTACTAGAATTTGAACTTTTGAAGAAAGTGTGATCCCAAATATAACAATGTTACTATATGGGTTTATTGCCTATATGGTTGAAAATAAGTAATCACATATTTTCAATATGAGCACTAGTGCACATATCACTTTTGCCTAGCAACGATTGTTGTAGCGCGAGTTCCCGTATAACTTCGCCTGTGACGTCATAACACCATTGTTCGTGACGTCAGTGTAGCCGGCCGAGGCAAGGGAAGCGGCCCGTTTCTTGCATTATTCTAAAATGGTAAAACGGAATAGAATCGGTAATAAAGAAATTATTACCCTCGGACGTGTGCCATTTGATTTTTACGAAACTCGTGTTAATTTTTTTATAACCCTCGCTCTCGCTCGGGTAATACAAAAATTCACATTCGTTTCGTAAAAGTCATATGACACACTTCCTCGGGTAATAATCCTATATATGTTTTGGCGGAGATAATGATGTGGGTCAAAACTACACATTTTCGCAATCGTTTCAAGGTAAAAAAAGATATGTAAATGTAAGCAAGTAAGGTGAATATTACGCCATGGGAGATAAAGTATTTGAAATAGATATAAATCGAGAGAAATTGACATTGACGAGTGGCTCTACTTCAGTAGATCCACTTTTAATTGAGTGTGGCACTTAAGAGGAGAATAAGATTTTAAAGTTAACTATACAATATAAGGAGCTGTACTTAAGTGCGTGAGTTCCATAAGTGAATATTTCAAGGATCGCGTTTAACATTAAAAGGATGGTAATAACATCTCAAATATCCGTTTTTGTTCTGAAGAATATGCGTTACCCCCTATAAATTGTTAACTCAGAATATTTTCTACTTTATAGATTGTAAGATCTTTCTTCGATAGAGTTATTTTTCGCTGACAAGTAAAGCATGATGCGTAAGCGGAGACCGTGGGCAGCGTGCCCATAGTTGGTGCAATGCAGGACATCGACTGTATATTATAGTCGCAGCTACGCTGAAGATTATATATCGTTTGAAGCAATGTTATGTAGTGATCGTTATGGGATATAGGTGTAGGGATATGCAATGAGCGAATTCCGCAACTATTATACCGATATAGCAGTGACGTACGAATTCCGCAACTATTATACCGTAACAGTAGTGACGTACGAATTCCGCAACTATTATACCGTAACAGTAGTGACGTACGAATTCCGCAACTATTATACCGCAACAGCAGTGACGTACGAATTCCGCAACTATTATACCGTAACAGTAGTGACGTACGAATTCCGCAACTATTATACCGTAACAGTAGTGACGTACGAATTCCGCAACTATTATACCGTAACAGCAGTGACGTACGAATTCCGCAACTATTATACCGTAACAGTAGTGACGTACGAATTCCGCAACTATTATACCGTAACAGTAGTGACTACGATGAGTAGTTCCTCATTATTTCACTTTGCCAATTGAGCATGTAAGTTTGAGAATTGTATTCATCTTAGATAAAAAGTTGTTTAACAAACGATCATCGTTTCACTTTACTAATTACTATTATTGATTTTATTACGAGGGTGTATGTATTGCCATTGGAACAGCGCAACAAATGCACGAGTTGTGAGCGATAAACGACTGACAGTACCGTAGATACTACAGATGAAGATTAAATCTTGATATCAAATACCCACGAGAATCAAACATTGAATAAAAACGTGTTATTGTTTTCGAAATGATGAATCTGTTTACTCGAATTGTTACCGTTTCAGATGTCCAAATGATAGATTTCCTATGTTTAACTCTTTAGAACTGCTTCAGTACATGATTCATATCGAATACGGTTTAGCCATGAAGTTCACAAAAGAAGTGAAATCAATCCATATATATTACTTATAAGGTCTACAAACTGACACTTCAGTTTCCGAAGACTGAACAATGTCTGTACAGGTCAATCAAGAGATATAGAAGTTATTGAAATGTTGTTGACATCAGATACCAGCCTTGCTGCATCACGATGACTGGGTAAAGATAAAACAAGTTTTAGTGAGATTTATTTTATTCAATAAGAACGAGCTACGAGGGCAAAATGGAATTTTTTTTTAACGTTTTTTCTTCCTTTACTTGAAGATTCCCCCTCAAAAGATTCGTTGTGGTTTCAAATCTGCCTGAAAACCAATTTCCAATTATCCAAAGATATGAATATGTGTTCATTCAGTTAAAGTCACTTGCACTCAATTTACACATTCATACATGCCAAGTCCTTATTATGAAACTGGTTTTTTTCCCAGAGAGTCGATATGCATTATTTTATTCTTAATCAAAGAAAATCGTACTTTTACAAAAATAACCCCTTCTGTCTATTACATCGAAATTTGAAATTTTGCACGAGGGACTATAGTTACCATCTCCAAGATAAGTAATTTTTTCATTGTTTTTAAAGAAAAGAAGTAGCAATAACCATCATGTGTTTTGCAGTTAAGTACAGTTTTGCCCTGAACGAGGCAGACGGCAGAAAGGTTTGACGTCATAAAAGATAAACATATACTTTGTAAATCACATTTGGTCATGAATTAAACCCAAATTGCTTTTTATTTGCACTTTAAAATATATATTTGATAACATTGATAAAATAGCAAGCGAACAAACTGGAGGTACACAGTTGTAGGTATATCGCTCTTGCTCCATGTATACCAAAACGGCATAAACATTGTATGTAACGGCCACTCGTGTAATAAACACAGTGACCGCTACGACCCGAAGGCTCGAGGATATAGATCTCTCTACAGCTTGCACACTGAGTGGGCAACAGGATGTTTCACTTCCAGCGAGTTGTTGTATAGTGTACATACTTATGTTCATAGATCGGTGCCACTTGAATGAACTTGACAAAAGGATGGGCGTTGTGTGGGGTTGAGCTGTGATTGACGTTCTGTGCTTATGGCATTCTCTGTATGCACTTTGAAATAAAACATATAACTTACCAGTGTAAGAAATTACATGTATTAGTTAAGCGGTGTTTTGAAAAGTGCACCTAATTGTATAAGATCTTTGATGAAAATATACCATTATATAATTTCTTTTTTTTTGTTTACAAATTTTATTCATCCACCCCTGTTACAACAAAATCGACCTCCATTCCAGGGAAATGAAAGGCCACTTGCACGATAAAGTTTGAAATCTTTGATGAAAATATCCAGTTATATAATTCAGTGATAAGCAATTGTACATGACAAGTGTTTTAGCTTGATAGATTTTTTCTTTCAAGAATATGAACTTGTTCCAACGACATTCGCACAGAATTTGTATAACATTTAATTCGTAACTAAGCATGGTTTCTTTGGAAATTCAGACATGTACTCAACATCTCAACCAACGTTATATCCCTTATATAAAACTGTTTGGAGATAAAGTGTGCTGACAGAGCCCAGGGGCCTAATGGAGAGTAGGTGAAATAATAATTGATAATAGTTTTTTTGAAGCAAATCTAGATCTGTAGAGAATGTTCTCCAATTCTCTGAGCTTTCTTTCTTACTTTTTTTTATAATGATTATTTTTATAAAAGTAAACTGTTACAATTAAACTGCTTTAAAAGCACCATTGGTATCTTGTAGGGATAGGTGCCCCCCCCCCCCCCCCCCCCCTTTAAAACAACCTTTGTCAAACACGCTATTGTGCAGAGAACCGCCGAGTTATAGTTTTGTTCCACTCTGTCCCGGTCTCCCCTATAATGGATGCACGTGCACGAGGGTTTCTGTGGAATCAGAGGAAGTAGTTGCGTGCAAGCATCTCTGACAAATATTGTTTCAAAAGTAACCTTTGGCTGCCAGGTCTGCTGTACATGAAAATGGTTCGGAGTTATAGCTATATGTGATAACAGATAAAATAGCAGATTGCGGGTGTGATAGAAAGCGTTATATACATGCGACAGATTGGACATTCGTCAAAGCGTCATAAGCACCATACTCACGTCATTTTCTTTTTTTTAAATATTATTTGTTTAGACCACACACATTGGGAATGCATGAAGCACCTACGAAAAGGTATTTAAATCATGACCATATGCGTCTTCGTCTCTCTTGGACACGTACGTGACAACTTTTGAACTTGCGTACATTCCGACGTGTCATTTGGTCGGACGAATATCAATTACTGTCGCTTATGTGTCCCATAACAGTATTCAACCCTATAAACAAATGATGGCAATAGAAGAGGGCAGTGGTGATTTGTCTGGGGTGGACAGCCTTTTGTCCATACCAGAGGTTTGACATCATAGTCGCCCAAGGCATGATTCAAGTACGGCAGTGGCGTCATTTGGAACATTCTTTTATCGTTCATCTATGTCTACCCTTAAGTTGACCCTTTACCAGGATGGAAACGCTTGTCCCCATTGTGCTAGGATGGTTACATACCTGAATAAATATCATTCAAGATATAAACCCTATCGAGCACGTCTCGAATGCAATTGGTCTGCATATTACCAAGGAGAGTGTTTTCGGTTTGTGAAAGACAGTTGTTACTGTCGACTATTTCACTGTATGACGCCATCACCATGTCGCTGTGTATAGTTATCGAAATTATTATTTTATCATTATTTGTGTTTCTTTTAATCGTGATAAGCAATCAACATTACAAAAATGGTAAACTCAGAAGTCAGGGTGACTTTGTCATCCTTCTTCCTTGTTGACCTAAAATATTTCCTTGTATACATCACCCAAAAAATCCCGAAATTTTGTCTCATAGTTGACTTATCCCCATTCTTTTTATATTTATGTACTTTGATTCATGACTTGTGTTTCCTATAACCACGATAAACAATAAACATTCGTATATGCTAGATAGTACATAGAAAGGGAGAGAGAGGACTACATCTTAAGTGTCTTTCTTGTTTATGTTAAATATATCCCTTAATACAGTAGCTAAGAACCATGGCTTTATTACAAATTTAAATCAACCAGTTTCTCATTCATGTAAATCTATATGCTGTTGGCAGGCCAATGAGTGATTTCTGCTTCCTGTTATAAAACGAACATCACATACAATGCATGCCAGTATCCTACGGGTAGGAGTGTGGTACATAGTTAAGAATATTAAGAATAAGACAATACCTGTACAAGCATTCTCTCCCCACAGAGGCAACTCAGTCATACCTGAATTAGGTATGACTGAGTTGCCTCTGTGGGGAGAGAATGTGTACAAGTGACATTTACATGTTTTGACCACAGGAACCCGATATCGTAAATAAAATGTAGGTAAAACGTAGATAAGAAAGACCCACCCCTCTATATAACCACAGGAACCCGATATCGTAAATGAAATGTAGGTAAAACGTAGATAAGAAAGACCCAACCCTCTATATAATTATATAGAGGGGTGGGTCTTTCTTATCTACGTTTTATAAGAAAGACCCAACCCTCTATATAATTATATAGAGGGGTGGGTCTTTCTTATCTACGTTTTACCTACATTTTATTTACGATATCGGGTTCCTGTGGGGAAAGGGTCTGTTTCCGGTTCATATCTCAAAAACTATTCAATATTTTTTACGAAACTTGGTATGTGGTTAGACCTAATGGTGGTTTGGTGAATTTTGCTATTTTCATTATTCTGAATTTTTGTTCTGGTTTCCATGGAAAAAGTTTGGACTTAGTTCATATAGGGGGAAGGGTCTGTTTCCGGGCCATATCTAAAAAACAATTCAATATTGTCTTAAAAAACTTGATATGTGGTTTGACCTAATTGTGGTTTGGTTCCTTTAGCTATTTTTGTTATTCTATTATTTCTGGTTTCCATGAAAGCAATTTGAACTTAGATCATTTTGGGAGACAATTTGAACTTGGTACACATGGGGGTTAGGGTCATTTTCTGATTAAAAGTTGGTACGGGGAACATCACGGTGCATCACATGCACATATTTCTTGTTTATTAAGCATGTTTAACACTATTCAGGAAAAGAAGAAGTTTATTTCATGTTCGAGACAATGGGAGTACCATAAATAAATCTTATATCTGCCTCAGATGTGACGATATCAACTCATATTTAGAAACACATTTTATTGGTTGAATTAATGCTGTAAACTGGGTAATGAAAATAAACTTTTTCGTGATTTCTCAAAAGTCACATTCATCATATGGGATATATATCACTTCTCAACTGTATCGATAAATATTTCTAAATTGCTGTGCCTAGAGGCGAAGCCGAGGAAGCTTAACGATATCAACGTTATAAGGCGATACACCGAAGATGTGTTGATATCTTTCATCTAAACGAACCTTGTACTGGGCGACGAAGCCCAATGAAAGATAGAAAATGCACTCTGTGCAATTCAAATGATATTGGTGACGACTTCCACTATTTATTTGTATGCCCTATGTTAGAATCAGAAAGAGTTAGATATATGCATAGATATCACTATAACAGACCAAATATGTACAAAATGAATACACTATTTACTACCAATAGAAAGTCCATCCTTTGCAAAATCAGTATGTCTTTATTTAAGAATAAAGTCTAATACCAACCCTTCATGTACCATTGTCGAATGTATCGGCTTTATATTGTGTGTTGTATAAATGTAAATATGTATTGTGAATGTAGGAAAAAAAGTGACAGGGAAAAAAGTAACAGGGAAAAAAGTAACGGAAAAAAAGTAACAATTCTTATATAAAGAAACACTTTAATAGGAAATTGAGTTTGAATTTAGTAGAATTAGTGTTGATAATCTTGTCATTAAAAAAGATTATCACACTTAACATCACATTTAACATCAAAGGTACATGTGTTACTTAAAAAAACATAATTACATTGGTATTAACTGTATTAACACAGAAGGCAACACATCCATCTCAGACTTCCTGACAGGCATCGGTCAGAACATCAGACTGAACAAAAACATCTGAACATTTCTGTTCTGAAAATAGTGCTTTTAATCATCTGTTTGTATGTTGTCTCATACTTTGTTAAACCTCATGAAATAAAAAACAAAACAAAAAACTGTTACTTTTTTTCCTAGCAAAAATTGTTACTTTTTTTCCGATCACCATGTATTGTACCTCTTATACTGCAGTTCGCAGCCTTAGAGTAAAAAAAGGTCAGTTCAGCTATCTCCAGAACATCATTTAGTGCTAATGATGACAATATTTTTAGTTATCTGGATAGCTTCCGTAAATATTTAGTTCCATCTAGAGACTATAGGATGATAGGTTGTAGCATTAGCGTAGACATATACGCTGATGTAGCAGGATGATATTTTTGTAATCATCTTTGTTATTTGGATTTTTTAAACTATATATTTTATGGATTAACTATTACCCTAGAATCTCAGTTCTGCTGTTATCTCTGGTTTTGATTTTCATTTTTGTGGTCTTGATTTTTATCTTTTATCTTAATTTTCTGCGTTAACTGTGATTACGTTCTTTTGGTATGCACATGTAGTCAGCTTTCGTCATTTCATTGAACAACTGAGGTAATGTAACACGGCTGTTTAAGGGTTAATATCATTATATTAATTTGAATTGCTACATTAAGAAATCATATGCAATGTAAATCATTCCATATGGCAAAGGTTGTTTTGTGTAAGTGTAAATCGAGTGTTAAAGGGGCAGTAGCATGTTTTAGGGGGATTAAGATGATGTCAGAAAAATGAACATTGATGGTTCCAATTGAAAGACAATGTATTTAAACTAAATGGAGCAGTAATAATTCAAATATATAACGTAAAGTTTATCCATGCGATTCCTTTTTCTTACACAAAATGAATAAAAGGTGTTCACAAAAATGGCCGCCAATGGATTTTATGTGAATCGTCATACTTTATCCTCTGACTATGGATGATTGACTTGTGTACTGAGATTTTTGACACTGACAAAATAATACATTTAACATTAACTTACATTTATCAGTGAAAAATTAAAAATATAAAATCACCAAAAAACGTGCTACTGCCCCTTTTTTAAATTGTTTTAAAAACGAAACAACGGTAGTATTATCCCTTTAACTTAAAATAGGTTGATGCAGGCTTTAGCATGGACCCCTTTAGAATTTCTAACGATACAAATTTAATATTAAATCAATAATATCAACAAGCCATTAATTCGGGTATAAAAACCTGTTAAGAGTCGTCAATGTTCTACCATGTTAAAGAGGGAGAAACCACGTTAATGTCACATTCTATTTACTCCAATTTTCAATTCAATACATAAATTTGCAAAATGTCTAAACTTTAGAAAAAAATCGCATTGCACCAATCTAGTTAAAAGTAGCTGTAATGTTATCGGCCCCTAAGTCCTTTAAACTAATTTGGCATTGCACGTACCGATTATTTTTATTGTGAATTGAAATCAAGTTTCAGATATTCATCCTTATATTCAGACCATTCCTTGGTTATTTACCTGTTACATCAAATAAACATACCAGGAACTACAGTCCTTCGTTTCATATCCAACAGGATTTCTTGATTCTCGTTTCTTAGAATTAACGGCCTACCTGAGAGTACTTATATAAAAGGTATACGTATTTGTTTCAAGATAAACGTACGAGTGTGACATCCGCAAGAAACTACATGCATGCTAAAGCATGTATCGGCGTGAAAAACTGTTAATTCTCTCTTCACGCCATTCGTCAAAATTGACGTCAAAGAAAACACGTTTTATTGCAGACCACTAAGTCCAATATCTATTTGTAACAAGTTTAAACAGCTTTATTTAAAATTATTTTTTCTACGTTATTTTCAATAAGCGTTTTGTTTTAAAAGTTTGATATCACTCGACTTTAAAGAAAATCATTTCACCACTAATGTCCTATTATTGGCTCTTACCAGCAATGTTTTTGTACCCAAAAGAAACCAATGTTAAGGGGCTATTCATTCTTTTCCCTACAAATTTGAAGGGGATAAAGTCCAAATATCCATATCCAACCAATGTTATGATGCGCTGTTTGGGTGGCATTTTAGAAGTTTATGGTTTTCAAGCATATGGTGATGAAACTCCTTATTGTCTCGCCCTAGGGATCTATACCGAAAAGTCGCTATCGTCAAATAAATAAGTTGTTCATTCACAGAATTATTCTTCTCTTCCAATGTTATGATAAGAGCACCTCTTAGGTTTCAGACACAATCATCTAGCGGCAAAATAAGTCAAAGATTTTATTGAATGAAAATGTATAACTTCTCACGCGGAAGCAAACCATCCTGCTACATCAGCGTATATATGTCTCCGCTAATGCTACAACCTATCCCCTGATATCCTCCTATAGTCTTCTGTCGTATCGCTGACGGGTGGTGGCTTAGCGCTATTTATAGCCTGTCTGTTTTCAGTTAAACTATTTCGAACTCCATACACTGTTGTCTAGTGATGTCGCACGTGGAAATCTAAGAGCGCGCGATTTGGAGCTTTCTAGTCCGAGAACCGCCCTTATCAAAACAGAGATGAGATCAGAATTTTATGACTTGAGCTTCTTCTGTTTGGAGAGAATGGACACATGCTTAAAGGGTAAAAAAACAGGATTTAAAAGTACACAAACCATTCCGGTGTCATTATGGCGCAATCTGATAAATAATAACAATAAGTATTTGTATAGCGCTATATCCATACACAGGGTGCATGTTCAAAGCACATATGCATTGTAGAGTGAAAAGTAATTATTAAAGCATAAGGATGCAATATAAAGAATGAGAAGAGTTTGCAAAGATATGGCTCTGCAAATGACTCAGTTCCAGCTTACATACCATTCAGATCTTACCCTGATCTATTCTTTAATGAATATATGCCGTCTACGTTATACTCAAATCGTATAAAGTTGTCTTTAAAACTTTGACAATTCACGCCGTTTGGAATACTAAATCGTTTAAAATTTTCAAAGGAAAAGATATTCAATAATCGAAATACGTGATATGTATGATAACAGTCCATAATCAAATTATACGCATATATGTTGACCTCGATACGTCCTCGCTTACATCATACATAGTTTCAAAATTGAACAAACATCCTTGTCAGTGATTGCATCATCATTTCATTCCTTGTTTTCATAAGTAAACTATAATTTCATTGTAAATGCGCACACCAAGGAGATAAAGGCGCTAGGATGTTATACAAACTGTTTTCAGGCAACATTTAATCACACGAATATACTCACTGATGATAAATATTGAGACAAATATTAAAAATTAACAAATTAAAGACATAAATTTCTGAAAGTTACTTTTTTTCTATTAAAGTATGTTTTCCGAACTTCGTTACATATGTTTATTCATGCATTTTTTTTATACTTTGTTGAAATGGGCTTATACGTACTAAAATAAAGATCGATTATAAGAAATGAAAAGCAAAATTGCATGGTTACGTTATTGTCCGTTAAAGTTTCCTTACAATTTTTATTTCCAAGATGATACACATAAGCAAGTGTCATATTGTGTTGATATCAAGATGGAATAAAAACGAAATGAGCAGAACAAACGAAAAAAAAAAATATAGAATTTTTGCTGTAGCTAACATTGTCTCCTAAAGTATGCTTGAAAAATTATTCATGGCGTTTTGACAAGTATAGTTTCAATTGTTGATATGAAATCATTTGTAAACAAAAAACCGAGTTGAATATATAAAAAAAACGAAAATGAACATTAAAGGTAACAAAATGTACATGCGTAAATTGCGTAAATTTTTTGATAAAATCTATCACCATGATTTAATATTTACCATATTTATTATATATCTATATCATACAAGAACATGATATGGATGTCAACTTCTTTATTTATTTCACACGACGTTTCTGGGCTAGTTCTTACCCCTTCTTCAGGTCATGAGGTGTGAAATAAATAAAGAAGTTGACATCCATATCATTTTCTTGTATTACTACCCAACTTCTAAATGCCCTTGAAGAATTTTATCTATATCATGTGTAAATTAACAAGCAGGTGCCTGTATAAGATAAAGAAGAACACAACAGGATGTACATCTCATATTACTGCGTTTGAAACTTCTCAGCGCCGCATGTGGCTTACATTGTAAATATACAGGACACGCTTCACCAAGCTCGTAGTCCAAACGAACCTATTTCACAATATAAATATGAATAAAGTCAGGTGTGCAATGGTACAAACATCCTGGTTCAAGAATCTTATATAAAACAAACAACAAACAAGCATGTAAGTATGTACCAATGGTAAATATATCAAATTATAAATTATTCAGTAGTGTTTGGAAGGGATATTAAAAAGTTGGTCGGTACAAGTCTGGACCGGTACGGCTGACATCCCCCCCCCCTTCAAAAAAAATAAGATAGATAAAATTTAACGCTTATAAAAACTCATTTCTTGACCTGCATCCAATCAAATTATTTTATCAATCAAGTCTAAAGATTTTTTTTTTCCATTAAAAAATTCACTCATATATAACAAAACGCTTTCTGCGAAGTATAGCAAGTTCAAACTTAATAACTTTAACTTAGGGGTAATGAATGTAACAACAGCTTAACTACTGCTTGTTGGACTTCCATTGGAGGGCGAAACGGGAGAGTTGGTTAACTGCTGGTATGGTCATTGCTGGCGGTGTTGTCTGACTCTGAGGGTGTGGGTTCGAATCCCGCATGGGACTCGGTCCGATAAGTACAATCTGTACTATTGAAGATCGTGTGATCTCAAATGTAGCAATGTTTTATTAATTTCCGCATGGTCTCCGATGCCGTTCTTTATCCAACCTAAGAACCCACATGTATTCAGACGGGTTGCAGTAAAAATTTAGAAATTAAGAAAATTTGTTGTTGCATCACTTTTTGCCAGGATATATATCCTTTATCATTCGATTATTATCAGTCAACCTTTTATTTATGTTTACAACTTTTAATTGAGCAATATTCATGCAATTTGCGAAAAGTGCTAAAAAATGGCACAATCACATGCCAAGTCACGCGACGAAAAAGTTAGACAAAACATGTTAACCCTTTCTCACTTTTGATTAATTGAGTGTAAGATCATTAATCCCTATTTTAGAACTTAGTAATTTGTTAATAGAGTCCATTAATAAGATATGCTTTGTTTAAACCTTATTTTGTTTTTCGTTCTTCAATCAGAGTGATTATTAAATGTGGTTAAGTTTCTTTTGGACGACATTTATATATGTTATTACAAACCTGGATTGTTTATATTTAGTTGACATATGTTAGAGGTATTTCTCATAAGTTAATGCTAAATATATTATTTTGACAGTGTCAAAAATCTCATTACACAAGCCAATCATCCATTGTCAGAGGACAAAGTATGAGAATTCACATAAAATCCATTGGCGGCCATTTTGTGTGAACACCTTTAATTCATTTTGTGTAAGACAAAGGAATCGCATGGCTAAACTTTACGTTATATATTTGAATTATTACTGCTCAATTTTGTTTAAAAACATTGTCTTTCAATTGGAATCATTAATTTTCATTTCCTGACATCACCTTATATTCCCTCTAAAACGTGCAACTGCCCATTTAAAGGGAAGGTCTGGTTAGAGTCTTAACAATAGCAGTTAAACCCTTATTCATGTTTTACACTTCCTTTAGGTACATATTGAACCGTACATCTTATTTGGATTTAACATGCACATAGTCTCTCATAACCCTCCTGTACAGGGTGGCTCTTCATTTATAAATTAGTTTTATTCTTGGGTGTAATTTTAGTGAAATGTTGAGGTGAGACTCAAATAAAAAATCTATCTATCTGTCTATCTGTAAGGCTTATCTATACAGAGTAATATCGTTGTCACATTTTACTTTTTTAATTTTCTTACATTTATGTCAATATAGGTAAAGTTTACCTACCACTGGGGGTCATACCAGCCTGACGTCACTAAAAAACAATAAACGTGTTACATAACAACTTCCTGAACTCAACAATTGAAAAATCCTGAACATCCTGAATATCACATTATGTGAATATACGATTAATACCCTTCACAGGTGACGGGTGGTAAGATTTAATTTAACATCTGAAAATAGGCCATGATTTCGAGTATTCAAAACTGAACCAAAATACTTCATCTATAACTGTTTATAAAAAGTCGTCAGTCGCATTTTTATTGCAACATATATACATGTAGGTATTCATTTTTATAACTTACTTTGAAGGATCGTGGTAGACACTATACGTCACTGTATTGAAATAGAATATTTCATGACAGGAAATCGTGTGGACGAAATTAATAAACTAAAAATTATAACTATAAATATTTGCAAATTTTGTTTCAATGTCTCGTCTCGTGTTGAAGTTTCCATGACAATATTTGTAAACATATTTATTTGTATATTCCTGGTTCAATCAGAAGATCCCCCTTAAGCGTAATGTGGTGCATATGGTCTAAGTAAAAGGCTAGCTTGACATTCGCAATGACAGAGTCGAAACTTTTTTTTTTTGTCTTAAAATTTAATTCAAGCATTTGTCAATGCAAAACCTGCGAAAATTGTATTAAGGTCACCATCAAGTGACATTTTGGTAAATCTCTCGTAAGAAAAGGCCTAAGGCAGTAAACGGCATATAAAAATATCGCAAATATTTAAAAATTGTCAAAAATTAGCTTCAAGTACTCTAGTTATAAGAATCTTCATTGCTCTTTATTGGCTATATAGATTGGTTGTGATGATTTAAAGTGACACAGAGCATCTTTCTTGAAATTTTATTTGGTTTTGATAAGCTACAAAATATCTAATATGCTGATTGAAGTTCATATCTCATCACTGGACTTGCAAATATATCCATTTATGCATAATATCATTAAAATGCTTGATTTTATGGAAAAATCAGTAAAACATCTCAAATACGTTTAATATTTGAAAGTATGCATCCAATTAATCTACCTATTAGTTACAATACCCAATAAACACTATTGAATCGAATATAACTTCCTGTCAGCTTATGACAAGGTTTCAAAATTACGTTTGGCGAATTTGCGCGCGCCACTCGAGCCACATTGTCCGGTTTTCGATCAAAATCCTGACTTTGAATGACCGTATTTTCGCTCTAATGTACTTATTGACCTTTAACTTGTTATTTTCAGTACCAGTTAGTGGTTCCCGATGTAATAACATCGATTTCAAAATTTGACATATGTGATCCTATCAACATACTCTGTGTCTCTTTAAACGGCAAATAAACACATAGAGAGAGAAAGAGAGAAAATGTTTATTTAAGTGTCACGTACTTTAAAATAAGATACAATACATAAAAACATATACAGATTGTAAAAAGTACCCGGCCATATGGCCTATGAGACACTGTATTCGTTAAATATAAACTCATAACAACCAGTTGTATCTTCACTAAATGGTGGTCGGATCAGTTACATAAGACCAAAGCTGTGTAAGTGACGTCATTGACAGTATTCGGAACTAAGATAAACGTAGACTTAAATTTAGTCTATGATTTGCTGAAAGAGGACCTAGACTGTATTAAAGACTCCTTTCAAACAAAGAGTAATGAAACAATATTTTATCAGTCTCTCTGTCAATAAATAATTTGCAATGAAATCTAATTTTCTCAATGTAAATTTTCATTTCAGAGATGAAACTTTAGTCGAGATTTGAGGAAAATGAATAGATGGATTTCTTTAAATTTTAAAAATGACTTTAAAAATGTTTTGTAAATATTAGCATTTCCTTATGAAGTGTTCGTTTAAATGGATTGATTTTTTGAGAGATTAAAATATTTCAGTTACTGGTTGCTTTCATTGGCATTCCCAAATGGAGCCTTTACGGTGTTCAATTAGATTTTGTGTAAATCAAATTTCTCCGAATGTAAATTTTAAATTAAAAGATTAAAAGTTAGTGAAGGTCATTATGAACTGTGTGACTAATATTTTTCGTCCTTTGAAAAAATATAAGTTTGCATATTTGATTAATGTGAATTTGATTTTTTCTTAATGTAAATGTTCAATTAAGAAATTAAAAGTTAGTTACGGTCCTTATGAACGGTGTGAATCACATTTGCCGTTATTTGAAATATTATAAGATTGAATTTCTTAGATGAAGCACAGTGTTCTTTGATTTAATGAAAGTTTGACTTTTCTGAATGCAAGTTTTCAATGAAGAGGTTTAAAGTCTGGGTCCTTGTGAACTGTGATAATACGTTTGTCGCCATTTGATAAAATATAAGTGTGCATTTCCTTAATGTGAATTGTATTTTTTAATGAAAATCTCTAACTCAGTTCCTTGTGAACTATGTTGCCTACGTCGTTATTTGAAAAATCCTAAGTTTACATGTCCTTAATGAACACACAATTTTCTTATTAATTATGGTGTGACTAATATTTCTCTAAATGTACATTTCACGTAAGAGATTAAACATTTAACTGAGATAAAATGATCTGTGTGGCCTACGTTTATACAGGGATGTTATATTATATACTTCCCTGGTTTATAGAAAGATAACGAGACTTAGGATTACCTAAATGAAGAATACAGTATTCTGTTAGGTTTTAGTTGTTATTATTTTCAGTTATGAGATTAAACTTCAGTCGAGGTATTTATGAATTTTACCGTCTACGTTTTATTCAAAAGATTGTATGTGAGGTGCATTTCTCTCAATGTATGTTTTCAATTAAGAGATTAACGTTAGCCAATGTAGTTTAGAACTGTATGGTCTATTAATACGTTTATCTTTCTTGGGGCTTTATTTGATGTGAAATTCTCTCAATGTAAATTTTCTATTAGGAGATTTAAAGTTAGTCTAGGTTCTTATGAACTATGTAGCTGAAGTTTGTCTTTAAGATTTGTGAATTCTTACTCTGTGATCTAATAATATATGCGGTTACGTTTGTCACTTAGAGCAATATGAGTGTGCATTTCCTAAAAAGACAAAGTTCCCTTAAATTTTGATTGGATTTCTATGAAAGTACATTTTCAATAAAGAGATTTAACGTCAGTCTATGATCTTATGAAATATGCGGCCTACGTTTGACATTTAGAGCATTTTGAGTTTACATTTCCTAAAAATAGCAATTTTTTCTTCAATTAAATTTTAATTGGATTTCTCTGAAACAAAATTTTCAATAAAGAGATTTAACGTCAGTCTATGATCGTATGAAATATGTGGCCAACGTTTGACATTTAGAGCAATATGAGTGTGTATTTCCTAAAAAAGCAAATTGTTCTGTAATTCAATTTTAATTGGATTTCTCTAAACTAAACTTTCAATTTAGTGATTTAACGTCAGTCTAGGTTCTTACGAACTATGTCGCCTAGGATTGTCACTTAGAGCAATGTGAGTTTGCATTTCCTAAAAAAGCAAGTTTTCCTTTCATTAGATTTTAATTGGATTTCTCTGAAAGTAAATTTTCAATAAAGAGATTTAACGTCAGTCTATGATCTTATGAAATATGCGGCCTACGTTTGACATTTAGAGCAAGATGAGTTTGCATTTCCAAAAAAAGCAATCTTTCCTATAATTAAATTTTAATTGGATTTCTCTGAAAGTAAATTTTCAATAAAGAGATTTAACGTCAGTCTATGATCTTATGAAATATGCGGCCTACGTTTGACATTTAAAGCAAGATGAGTTTGCATTTCCAAAAAAAAGCAATCTTTCCTATAATTAAATTTTAATTGTATTTCTCTGAAAGTAAAATTTCAGTTAAGAGATTTAACGTCAGTCTAGGTTCTTACGAATTATGTGGCCTAGGATTGTCACTTAGAGCAATATGAGTTTGCATTTCCTAAAAAAGCAATTTTTTCTTTAATCAAATTTTAATTGGATTTCTCTGAAAGTAAAGTTTCAATAAAGAGATTTAACGTATGTAAAATTTAAGTTTAGAGATTTAACGTCAGTCTAGGTTCTTACGAACTATGTGGCCGAGGATTGTCGTCATGCTAACGGCTTCGTACAGTAAACCGATCGATTAGAATGCTGATCGTTAACACAGCATACGACTTCCTGGTTGCATTTGATTGGCGGTTGCCAGATAATAAATATCAAACATCATTTTTTATAGTTTTTTAGCCTGTTGATAACAAATGAATTACTGCTAAAAAGAGATTTAACTGATGTATAACAATTGCTGATATCAATTGTGTCAATACATCAATTGCAAAACAATGCATGTTATCACTTTATGCATATCATAAAAAGAGGCCTTTTTTATTATCCGCGTGAAATATACGATTAATATAAATGTGAAAATATATCTCAGGAATATACAAATATATCTTAATAAAGAAATTAAAATATATTTTCTATCAAAAGATTGTGTTCCTCATTTTATTATTGATATTCAATCTAAAACATTTATGGGAACTTTCCCCCTCCTAACCCGCCTAACACACACCTAAATGTAGAATTAAAAGAGTATATATATAAGTAACTAAGATAACCATCCTCCTTACGCCCATGTATCGAATCAAAATTTACCGACAATTGGATTGTAACATTGGTTAGAGAAAATGACATTCAATCACGTTAAGTTTGACATCAAATTTTATAATGGTTATATGGTCCTATATCTAATACAATAGCTTAACCCCGTGATTGTCTGAATATTATAACACACATTGACCATGCACTGCAAACTATAAATGGATCAACAAATATTCCCAATGTGATATGTAACCAGGATACCATCAATTAGTACAACTAGCGTACTGTTGATAACGAAGTAATTACGTGCTACACTTAATACAATACTAACATCAATAACGTTAATTTATATATGTGCGAACAACGTTTCCTAATGAGATATTATAATTGGAAAATCAAATAAAAGCCGGTCACCTTATTAATTATGCATCGTTGAACAAGGAAGTGATAATATCAAATCACTGAAGTAATCGAATCTTTACGACCTGGCAACGATTGACAAATCTAAAATGTAGATGATAAGACACATATTAAATCTGTAGCCTACCTACAAATCTGTGGTGTGAGTCCAACCCGGAAGTGAATGAAAAATAAAGAAAACTCAGCTGATAATCAAACTTTCTTTCTCGTGTCTCTTGAACAATAAAACACGTGCTTTTAACTTATTTTTAAACCAAACATCGCATTTTATGCCTTGATAGTCAGTGATGATACGAACATGAACCGGTGCTAAAGTAAAGCGGTAGCGACCGGGGTCAAAGTTGAACGAATCTTACTGGTTGTCTCTCGTCCAATGAGAATGTTCCTGTTTGTATATATTGTAAACATTCCGTTCAAGCGGCTCACACATAAGGATGGCTCGGCCGGTAATTGACGCTATTCGCTCCGGCGATGTCAACCTTGCTAAGAAATTACTTCTATCGAAGAAATATAGCTGTTTAGACTCACAAACAGGCCAATGTAATGGAACTGCCCTGTTTTTCGCTTCATGCCGCGGTTTGCTGGATATTGTTGAATTATTATTGCTGCACGGCGCAAGTGTTTCGGTGAAAACCAGCTATGGGGCTACGCCATTACATGCGGCTGCTGATGCCAACCATCCCCTCGTTATAAGGTGCGTATTCGGAATCATATATCTTCAGTGATTTTGTCGTGGCATGTTGGCAGGACATTTTGCAAGAAACGTGTGAATATCTTGTAAGGTAGTGATATTTTGCAATTCTGCTTCGTGTCAAAACGATATGAAATATTATTTTTGTATTTCACTCCTTCCGATTGAGTTTTCGCAGTTATGCTTCTTTGCTATGCATATATGTTTATGTGTATCCCATTTTTATTACTACCAAAATTCAACTTATCAAAGGTTAGACAAAAACTAATGAAGTTGTCCGGTCAGATATGACATTTATGATATTATTTGCTCGTCTGTTATACTTTAGAATCATACATTAAAGGGGCAGTAGCACGTTTTTAGAGGGAATATAAGGGGATGTCAGGAAAATGAAAATAAATGGTTCCAATTGAAAGACAATGTATTGAAACTAAATGGAGTTGTAATAATTCAAATATATAACGTAAAGTCATGCGATTCCCTTTTCTTACGCAAAATGAATTAAAGGTGTTCACATAAAATGGCCGCCAATGGATTTTATGAGAATCTTCATACTTTGTCCTCTTACTATGGATGATTGGCTTGTGTAATAAGATTTTTGACATTGTCAAAATAATACATTTAGCATTGACTTACAATTATCAGTGAAAATTTTAAAATATAAAATTATCAAAAAATGTGCTACTGCCCCTTTAAAATATAATAATAATAAGTACATAAACATAACCATAATGATGCACACCGTATGAAGTTTAACAATGATGATGGTCATGAAACGTTGTTCATTTAGTAATAATTGTTATCCAATAACTCAACGTGCCATTTCTAAATACTTGATTTGAGGTATCATTCAAAAGCAATTGATGTGATAATACGTTCATTCTTTTGTTTTCGTTAAACACACCCTTTTAAGGCAACAAGCTTGTAAAAGAAATAGCATATTTTCAATTTTGATTCAATCATTTAATCAATATATTTTGATTAGATATCGATTATACAAATTAAACTTCGGAATATGCTTCTCTATTTATGTCATTTCGCAACGACGTAAGCAACATTTATTTTTTCAGCCGATACTGGTAGATCAATGCAATATGAATACTAGTAAAGTTCAGAAAAGGTGATATGTTAGGACAATTGCCGAAACACATACAATTTCAATAAAATTTAAAAATCCAGGTGCATAACTCAACAATAAGTCCGCATTCATGAATAAATATATGAATTTTATTCTATTCATACATTGCAACATGTGTTAAATTCATCAATTAAATTAAAACATTTGAAATTGATCAATTTTGTATAAAAAAATAATCTTATCGAAGTACAATTTCTTTGATTAAAATTGATGGCACTCTATGCTTAACAAGTATTCCAAAAGACTATATTTTAAGGTCACCACTTTTCCCGCATTAAACCCCCCAAATGATATATAACTGTCACCGACGGCCTAGTTACGACTTTACAAAGGCTACTTCCCTGTGCCGTGTCGCTAGGTCCCATCAGTTTGAGTGACAGGTCTCGTAACATAGCCTCGGGCTGGTGCTAATTTCACCTTCTCGGTTCCTCGACTGAAAATAACCTTCTTTGACAAGCGCCAAATGAGAACGTTTCCAAGACATAAATTCCAAATTGTACTTTTAGTAGAGAAACACGAGGGCATTAAAGAGACATTGAAAACGCTACGCCCTACTACCTGTCAGGCTGATGCCAAGAATTTAATCATCTTGAAGAATTTCATTTTTCATAATGCTTGAATGGAATAAACGAAGGTTTTGATAAGATGTTTTGGATTCTTAATTATATCTGCATGATTATTTATTCATTTTATTTCCTTTTCATAAACTTTGATCTCCCATTCAATGATTTGATATTAGAAAACTCTGTAATTGCATTATTACAAATACACTTTTTTTGGCAACATTTTGGATATAGTTTATAACAACTTTAGACTGTTGTTAGACAGATTGTTTATTAACGTCTCACCTCAAAACGTTACATAAAAATATATACAACATTAAAAGAGCCACTCCTTTTGGAGTTACGACAGACAATATTAAAATGCACAGTAAATATTACTAATATATATATACATATCAGTACAGTAAATATTAGAAATATGTATTAAAAAGTACAGTAACAATTAGAAAAATGTATTAAAGGGTACAATAAATATTACAAATATATATTAAAAAGTACACCCAGCATTACAAATATAAGTACGCTGGTAAAAAAAAAAACCAAAACAAGAGTCTAATGCGTAAATAAAATATCCTTACGTAAATTTAAAATTGCCTTGCAGGTTTTGGCACTTGCATGTACAATACTTGGGCTGGCCAGGATTTACATGTCTTGCGTGTCTTTACAACACGCGGTTTACATGTCTTATGTGGATTTTCATCCTGCTACATCAGCGTATATGTCTCCGCTAATGCTACAACCTATCCCCTGATATCCTCCTATAGTCTTCTGTCGTATCGCTGACGGGTTACTGCTCAGCGCTATTTATAGCCTGTCTGTTTTCAGTCAAACTATTTCGAACTCCATACACTGTTGTCTAGTGATGTCGCACGTGGAAATCTAGGAGCGCGTGATTTGGAGCTTAGCGGGAGACTGCAATGAGAATCAGATGTATTATCTAAAAGCACTCATATTGGTTAATTTGAATCACGAGGTGAGCACGCGGAACGAAGCCAAGTAACTAGTTTGCCGCTATCGCTGAAAGGGCATCATTTGATTGGCTTGCTATAATAGCGATACGACAGAAGACTATAGGAGGATATCAGGGGATAGGTTGTAGCATTAGCGGAGACATATACATGTGTACGCTGATGTAGCAGGATGGTGGATTTTCAACATTTAGTTTACATATCTAACACGTCTTTACAACACGGGGTTTACATGTCTTACACGTATTTTTTATTTTTTATTCCAGTTTGCTATTGAAACATGGTGCCGAAATCAACACATCGACTGTTAGTGGCGACACGCCCTGCCATCTGGCGGCGTACAGGGGACATAAACAGGTCGTTCAGATGCTTGTCGAGGCCGGCGCAGACATCCATCTGCGCAACCGGAAGTGTCATCGACCAGTAGATGAGGCAGAATGCAATGGACATTCCAAGATTGTTGAATATCTGACCGCAGTCGCTGATATGTGTGAGTCTTGATGCTTAGATACTCAATCCTTTTTTAAACATGTCCCGTTAAATTTTTTTAACAAAAATCAAAAGATAATGAAATAAAACAACCACAAACTTAAATAGGACAATACAAACTTCATGACTCCATAGAGCTTATCAAAATACTATTGAATTTTTTTAAATTTTCTTATTATGTCGATTGATAATTGTTTATGTGAAATATTGATAACAATACATGTATGATCAGAAGATTTTGTTTGAAATGTACAAGATAAAGATGCAACATAATGTCATTTGTCAGATAATAAAATTGCAATCTTTTTTTCAGTTCAGCGGCCAACCCCTAGTACGACAGAGTTTGATGTCTGTTGCAGTCTCCCTCACCAAAGAGTTCCATTAAGGGACTGTAACTCTACCTCACTATATTCAAAGGATTCTATGGACACGCCCCGCTACCACTTTTATCACAATCCAGCCCAAAGCAGCCCATCACCAAAGACTGAGGGGGTCTGTGTACCTCAATATGTGTCTGTAAACGATCTTTCGGTTAACACTCATAGCATAGCCAGCAACACACAACTCAACTACTTCAACATTCCCTTGTACGAATGAGACCAAGGAACTGAAATTTATCTGCGACCGTCCAATTACCTCCCTTGTAACAAAAGGAGATTACACTCAAAAGGATTTACAGCTTAGCGCTAAACATCAATATGGAAGGACTTACACAAGAAGCTTATTGCTAAACATTGGCAATTGGACATCCAATCATCCAGACATTATTTGGCTACAAGCAAAACATCTTCAAACAGGATTAAGACACACAGAGAACAGACTGAATCCTGGAACTCTTCCATCAGGAATGAGATGCAAACAGAAGGCGTTTATGAAGAATAGCCAACACTCGTCAATGAGGAATAAACGATATACACTTTAAGTGGTTATGAAGCTAAAAACTCTTCAATCAGGATTATGAAGCTTTTTGACAGTTTGAACTCGAAATTGAAGTACCGATCCAATTCCATACGTCCACCTCAAAGACAACTGCAAGAGGGCAAAGGCGCCGTACGAGAGTGCAGGAAGTAACTTCAAGAGTGATTCCTTCTTCTAACGTTGCCAGTAGGTCAAAATAAAGTTAAGCTAAGCCGCTTGGCACATCACATCGAATTCAGCAATTATAGGAACTATTGAGATGGGAAAATCGCTTGACTTGCCATCCTATTTCCCTTCTTTATAGTAGATAACATCTTAAAGGGGCAGTAGCACGTTTTTTGACAATTTTATATTTTCAATTTTTCACTGACAATTGTACGTTAATGCTTAATGTATTACTTTGATAGTGTCAAAAATCTCATTACACAAACCAATCACCCATAGTCAGAGGACAAAGTATAAAGATTAGCATAAAATCCATTGGCAGCCATTGTTGTGTGAACACCTTTAATTCATTTTGTGTAAGAAAAGGAATCTCATGGCTTAACCGTACATTACATATTTGATTTATTACTGCTTCATTTAGTTTAAATACATTGTCTTTAGATTGGAACCATTTTTATTTATTTTCATGACATCACCTTATATTCCCCCTAAAAACGTGCTACTGCCCCTTTAAAGGCCTCCTGAACGATTGACATATTTGGTTCCTCCCAATTGGAGATGGTTCTGTGGAGGATGTTTTCGAGCCCTAACCCTTGATGGGACAGCTATGTTTCGTTTGTTCTCTCATGATGCGTTTGTAAAGACGTCACTTTAACCATCGAGTTCATCAATGCTTTAAGTACCTCACCATGCCCAGAGCTCTACAGTTTTACCTTTTAAGTCTAGTTCGACTGATTCAAGCTGCATTGCCATCTATGCTTCAATACTGATTCTTTTGGCAAAGTGTTTGTAGAATTAATCAAGCTTGGACAATTTATTCTTTTTACAACACGCCCTCTTTACATGTTCAACATTTGAATATAGGTTTCTTTCAGAACAGAATGGCAGAATGTTATTGTAAACTCTTAAAATCTTTCCCCGATATATTTCCTTGCCAAATAATGATCTGTCGAGTGCTGATAAATGTCTTAATGATGAATCTCAAAGTATGCCTGTTTGCTATATAGATACATGTTGTAAAGATGCATTTTATTTCTTTGCTAGGTTCGTGTATTATGTCTTTCGTTTTCCCGAGAATAACATCTTACGTGTGGCCGCTGTTCATCATGTTAAAGTTTTAAAATGGTTCGTACATGTTGTGGCTTTGTCTACTGGGTGTTTATTAATTATTAAGTCTCTATGGCTACCATAAAATTACTAAATAATTATGAATATAAGTAATTTGTAAAAAGAACTTTCGAGACAATCGAGTTACGAATCATCTTCTTGTAGTGCATCACAAGGATATGAGAAAGTGATACAAAAGATGATCATGTCTGGAAATAGTCAGTTATGATTTCATAAAGGTGTAGAAATATGACCGTTGTTGACGTGGAGGAAGAAACCTCTTAAAGGGGCAGTAGCACGTTTTAGAGGGAATATTAGGTTATGTCAGAAAAATGAAAATAGGTTGTTCCAATTGTAAGATAATGTATTTAAACTAAATGGAGCAGTTATAATTCAAATATATAACGTAAAGTTTAGCCATGCGAATTCCTTTTTCTTACACAAATTGAATAAAAGGTGTTCACACAAAATGGCCGCCAATGGATTTTATATGAATCTTCATACTTCTCTGACTATGGATGATTGGCTTGTATAATGAAATTTTTGACACTGTCAAAATAATACATTTAGCATTAACTTACAATTATGTGATCAAATAACGTGCTACTGCCCCTTTAACACCCGATTCTTTCATTCACAAAGTGTAGTTCATTGACCGATGAAACATCGCGAAAAGTGATAATATATCAACTTCAACAATATAAGGAAGTGGGACACTATTATGCATACAAAGAAATTACGTTGTTTCGTAATGGCAATATGTGTGACCTAAAAACAAATATGTGAAACGCTCAAAAGACATAGACTGTAGTTGATAATGTTTTACATAACAAAATATTCTACCTAACAATAAAGCAAGTCTAGGTCTGTAGAGAACTACAGACTTATCAAAAAGCAAATTCCATAAGGCTCCTATGTTATTTTTGATAAAATGACCGGTTTTGAGAATTATTATTTTTAGACTGAATATTAAAGTATGCTCATTATTTGCACAGTAACATGAATTAACAAATGTTTTTAAGATTTTCAATGAGTTTCACTTCAGAAAAAGGTTTAGAATGCTTTTGAATCAAACCAGCCTGTCTATTTCTTTCATTGTGTTTCAGTATTCCTTAATTGGTATTCCTTGTCTTTCCAACGGTCATATTCTATAAAATAGAGCCCATTTTTGACTTGATCCGTAGCTTCCTTTAGTAATATTAATGATTTTGTGCATAACTGAAAATATGTTTACCGAGTGTGATTCAGAATACTCACAATGTATGAAATGGCGATGTTACTAAGCTTACCAAATGTGTCTGCGATGGAATATCGACTCAAGTGGATCGCCCTAGTCTTTCACAGTAATGTTGTTATTTATAAAGTTTTGTTGTTGTTCATCAAAATGATGTTTGTTGTTTTTTATTTGAGTATGTTTGCGATAAGATTACGATTTTAGAAACCTTTGGAAATCTGGCATACTATTTAAAGCTACCAAAATAATTCCATTTACCGAAAAAGAAATTAACCGCATATTGGTTGCGCAATGGAGATAAATAACCAGTTACATCTTTTCACAGGCTTTTCATCTCTGTTGCTCAACAGATTTGCGCTTTTTCGTATGTCTCAGGTTTGTTTACAACTGTCGGCTGATAGAAAAGTATATAATTGGATCATAAAATTCCATGTGCCAGACTAAAATTATGGAAAAAACGTTTTAACAGAATGTATTTTTATCTTTAATAGCTCTGGTGTACAAACAAGATATCTCCTGGAGATTTCTTCCACTGTTATTAACTTGACAACCACTTAAAAGTACTTACATTTTTGTATTGACAATCGACAAATATTTGTGATATCTGTTGAAACGATTTGGTTGATTTCTCATATGTAGGCACATAGATTTATTTCGAGAAGCAATTCTTATGAATTTTAGATCATAGTCAGCTAAATCGTTTCCTGTATAAACGTTTACGATACAAATTCATAATGGAAGTTTTAAATACATTGACAAATACATTTGAAACATACAAATGGATTTTATAGACAAAAAATATGTTGTAGATAAATCCAAAGACTAAAATCCAGTCACATGATATACGACCTTGTAAGATATCGAAAACGGCCAAAGAATGTTTAAGTCTTATGCTTTCCAATGAAATGTACATTTTCTAGTTTAATTATGAGAATTGATTTGTACAAAGATAATACACAAAACTATATAGTGGCATGTTGGAAGTGTAAGGGAGAGAAAGAAATATGGATGATCAACTTCTTCATTGTCTACAATTTGACATACTCTTGTCTTCCTAACATTACATTATTTTTAAAGCAATTAGCTGCTAGAAAAGGTAAAGATATACACGTGTATCTGAAATTACTAATTCTTCTTGTTTCTCAGGCAGTGATTGGAACAAACAGAAAAATGACTTTTTAAAAACATTACTACATAAAAGTGTATTGATTCTTTAATTGAAGTACCTTGGTTCTGGGATTCGAACCTTCGCGCACACCAACCTCGAGTACATTAAAGGGGCAGTAGCACGTTTATAAGGGAAATATATTAAGGTGATGTCAAGAAAAGGAAAATAAATGGTTTCAATAGAAGACAAAGTATTTGAATTAAATGGAGCAGTAAGAAACCAAATATATAATGTAAAGTTCAGCTATGCGATTCCCTTTTCTTACACAAAATGAATTAAAGGTGTTCACACAAAAATGGCAGCCAATGGACTTAATGTAAATCTTTATTATTTGTTCTCTGAGTATGGGTGATTGGTTTGTGTAATAATATTTTTGACACTTTTAAGACAATACATTTAGCATTAACGTACAATTATCCGTGAAAATTGAAAATACAAAAAACGTGCTACTTCCCCTTTAAGACTATGATACTCCTTCAAACGGGCCCGTAAACTCACTCCTTAAAAGTTTTATAATTGGTGTTCGATCACAGCAGGTGATGCTAATTCTTTAAATGACGTCATAAAACCATTGTCCCGATATGAAGCTTTCGAGTAGAATGTGTAAATCACATCCAAATACATATAACTGTTTCATAAAGGCACCATGGCTGATGTCATATATATGTAGTTTTTGACGTTATTGTCTTTTTGGGTAAACCTTTTAGAGCCACCAAAATATCTTATAATCCTATATCCCTATAACTTCCAACTAAAACTCGCCTTGGCCGATCCCGTGGTGAAGAGGGCTTTCCCTTGACAAAAAAACCCGGGATCGTGTTTTATCCTGCATAAAATTATTTAATTATGAAATTATATTTACGAAACATTTAACGTTTGAAATAAAATTCATATCAATTTTCAGGGTCAGCTCTACAGAAATATAATATCTAATATATATTTTAAGCGACGCCCTATGCTCTTAACAAAGGGTCTACATAAATGTGCGAACTAAGTAATGGTGAGTCTACCATATGTTATTGCCGAAGCATTCATATGAAGATGATCAAGCCTTGACTCCCCTGTGATTTCATCCAAAAGTTTTCATGAACACATTTATTATGAAACGAAACACACTTTATTCGCATAAAATGGCGCCCCCGGGCTTTTATCAAAGGATTAACATTAGTCGTCAAACACAATGAAACTAAACGCATTTTATTCTCGAATTTGTCTTAGCAACAGAAAAAGCTAATCAAAACCTCCCCCTTCCCCCCTCCCCCCATCCTCTGCATTTCCGCAGGTAAACATACCACACATACCTGAACTATCAATGTCATTAAACACCTGTAGTTTCACTCTATGTTAATTAATACCTGCGTTGTTTCCTTACACGTGTTCTTTAAACATAAATGAGTTTTTAAGCTGATGAGGAAAAGGTTTTGAGAGAATATAGGTTTATGTCTGTCGGAAATGTTTCCGGAGACTTTTAGGAGAGTTTTAACAGCTATATGGGATGTCGACATCAACGTCATCTTTAAGTGCTATAGTTGAAGAAGGTCGACCAAGGCTCTCATCTGACGCTTTAATTACTCCACAGCTTGGTTTCTATAAATGAATAAAATGGTTAAATTTCCTTTTAATTTCTTAAGAATTATGATACATCTATATGATATTTGTACGAAATTACTTTGACTGAAACCAATGGATATCGTGTATAAAATAGATTGAAAGTCTGTACTGAACATTAATTGGTTTATTCCTTAGGGGAAAATAAAGAAAAAGAAAAGTTACCAGTCCTGACCAAAAAGTACCAGTCCTGGCAAAAAGTAGCCAGTTTAAGGACTGGCGGACGGGCTATATTTTAAACACTGTCAGGATATATTTTTCCTTTTTTTCAAATATTCATTAGGAAGAAATCATTTATTTCAAAACGGAGTTTGTATCTTTACCGAAACATCGCACTCCCGCAATAAAGAAGTTGTAAATCAAT
Organism: Steromphala cineraria; assembly: GCA_916613615.1. NCBI lineage: Eukaryota > Metazoa > Mollusca > Gastropoda > Trochida > Trochidae > Steromphala > Steromphala cineraria. The sequence continues at coordinate 41,068,463 of OU744726.1, forward strand.
AACTGCAGATTACCTGTGTAGCTGATATTGCCCTATGAATAACAGAATTCAGTATCGTTTCAGGGCAAATAAAAAACGCCCATCGATTAACCCATCCCTCTGTATGAATCAATACATAAATATGTTACAATTATTTATGTATTCAAATACACCCCCTCTCTCCAGCCTGCTGTTCTCTAAGTCCGTAATTCCCACAAGCCACAGGTGTTAATGAAACGTGCTGTATTTCCGGGGATCCTATTTCATGTCGACCAATCAGCTGTCAGGTAACGTGTAAACAGCCCAGTTGCGTATCATCCGTCTTCTTGTACTTGCTGGGGTCGTTATGGAGGCTTCGTTCTGCCATTCGCTTTATCGCGTCTCCTATGATGCAGACTAGGGAAGAGGCCTTGCGAAGTAGATATCGGGCAAAGCAAAGTGGCAATGAGCCAACGGAGAGTAACGATGGGGCAACGCAGAGAACGCAGAGAAGCGATTTGGTATTTCAAAGTAGCGATGGGGCAAATCAATGCCAATTAAGAAGCGATGGGGCAATGCAGAGTAGCGAAATGACAATAATAATAACAATAGAATAGTTAATTACTGTGTCATGTTGTTACAGTAAGTACATTTACACATAGGTAAAATTCACGTTCAACAACCAGGCCTCATGAGGCCTAAAGGACACCAAGTATAAAATACATATTATAAAATCACACAAGTAAAATCACACAAGAAAAAATCAATGCAGAGTAGCATGGGGCAATGCAAAGTAACGATTGGGCAATGTAAAAAAGCGATGAGGTAATGCAAAATAATAATGGTGCGACACAGAATAGCGGTGGGGCAATGCAAAGAAACTATGGCAAAGCAAAGCACTAAAATGAGGCATAGGAGAGTAGCGATGGGCAGTCTAAGTAAACCTAGCCTCATAATTATCTGTTTCACTCCTATACTGAGTCTAGAAAGGTCTAGTAGAGGGTCGCGTCAGCCGACCTATCTGCGACCTATGACCCTCCAACGTTATACGTGTGAAGGCAGATTATTGTGGCTTGGTAAGCTGACTTCTGATTGATCAATTCGATACGTGGGCTGACGCGACCCTCTATTAGGCCTTCCTAGACTCGGTATAGGAGTGAAACGGATAATATTGAGGCTAGGTTTACTTAGACTGAGCGATGGAACAACTAAAGGAGAGAGGGGACAATGCATAGTAGCGATGGGGCAACGCAAAGAAGCGGGAGGCAATATTTTGAAACCCATAACACGTTCTATTCATACATGGGTTTTCATTTTTTCGCGATTTATCTTCGCATATTGCATCGCTCTATCATCCGAGGGGCGGGTAACAAGATATAACGACGCGCGAATGGCACATTTCATCCTCCTTAGTTCAATATGCCTTCGGCCTGTTACCATCCCGTTACATGTGGGCCGATTGAGGATGTGCATCCACCGTCAAGACCGGAGTGACGAGTTTACAACTGTGTACGTGTGAACACTAACACCATCAAGTCTTATATATAGTGTTAAAACAATGGTCAGCATGACATTCAAACATAATTCTCACAAGACGGAATGTTAGCCGGATTGCTAATACGTTGCCCTTTCAAATAGGCGGCATTAAATGTTCACTTATAAGACAATTCATTTAAATTCTTTCTTTTGGTGCCTGTATCTCAAAGGGTGTTGTATTTAAAAACGAGTGCTAACCCCGGCAATAATTCAAGGAAGACAATTTTTCAAGGGGCGATTTTTCGAGGATTTACGGTTATTCAAGTTATTCAAGCTTTCAAACGTACAGGTTACTAAGGTGCTTTACTCATTTTAATCAATAAGTGCCTGGTTTCCGCTCGGTGTAGGACCTGTAATCAGTCTAAGTAAACCTAGCTTCAATAATACCCGCTTCACTCCGATATTGAGTCTAGCAAGGTTCATTCACGGGTCGCGTCAGCCGATCTATCGAATTGACCAATAGCGGTCGTCTTACCAAGCCGCAATAGTCTGCATTCGCACATATAGCTTTGAAGGGTCATAGGTCAACGAAAGGCGGACTGACGCGACCTCCTACTACATCTTGCTGGACCTGTAATAGGCGTAGGTCTAACGGCCTGTTGTTATTAGAGGGAATACGGTACTATGAATCCTGCATTCCTGTCATAGCTGCGCACTAATTATGACATCCCTACCATGCATAGCGTCTGTAAACAACTATTTGCGTCGTGGTCCTGAAAACCATCACTTCCGGGTTCAGTGGGTCACGGAATATGACAATGCACCTTTGTCTGTCTATTAAAGAGGTACCTATAATTGCGTTTGACATATATTCTTAGAGTAGAAAGTTACGCTTATAGAGGTGATTTTAATACTGTCTACATCTTTTAAGAATCGGAAGAGAAAATACCTTCGTGATAAAAACTGTATGAGTTTTAGAGATATTTCCTTTTGTCATACATTCTAAGATTAAGGTTAAGCTTATATAAATGATTGATCATTCAAATAATGTGACACCAATTTAGAATGGGAGGTTAATATATATCTATGATTATAGGGATGTCTGACTTTCAAGATATATTTGCGTTTGACATAAATTTTAAGGAATAGGAAGTTACGCTTAAATACAATTGCTATTGATACAGTCTCCTTCCATCAAGAATAGAAAATAAAATAGCTTCGTGTTTACTACCTGTTTGACTTACACGATATATTGGCTTTCGTGACAAACCTAAAGGAATAGGAAGTTACGCATATACAACTGATACCGGTATTGTCTACAGATATAGGTGATCGGAAGAGAAAGTAAGTTCGTTATTGTCTAGTTTTAGCAAAGCGGAAGAGTAAGTGTAAGTGAATTTTAGGTTACATCCCATACCGCCTACAGTCCCAATGCGATCTGCACGTACCTTGTTACAAGCTTTCGGGGTTGAATTTATAAAACATGAGCAGTTAATATGGTTTTTGTGTGTTACACATGATCATATTGAAAAGGGGTTTTCTACGGAAGTCAGATCTACCAAAGATAAGTCTATATTATTAGAACATCCTATTAACTCGGTTAAATTAGCTCCCTGATACAGTATCATCACGACTATGTCACAATGAAAATATCCAAATTTAGATTAATGCTAACAATTGTTGAATTATTGTTATCATTATTATCTCCTCCAACATCCTGCTGTGTTTAGCAAGAATTAAGATCTCATCTCTCATCTCATCCCATCCCATCCCATCCCATCCCATCCCATCTCATCCCATCCCATCCCATCTCATCCCATCCCATCTCATCCCATCTCATCCCATCCCATCCCATCCCATCCCATCCCATCTCATCCCATCCCATCCCATCCCATCCCATCCCATCTCATCCCATCCCATCCCATCCCATCCCATCCCATCTCATCCGATCCAATCTCATCTCATCTCATCTCATCTCATCCCATCCCATCCCATCCCATCCCATCCCATCCCATCCCATCCCATCCCATCCCATCTCATCTCATCTCATCTCATCTCACCTCACCTCACCTCACCTCACCTCACCTCATCCCATCCCATCCCATCCCATCCCATCCCATCCCATCCCATCCCATCCAATCCCATCCCATCCCATCCCATCCCATCCCATCTCATCCCATCCCATCCCATCCCATCCCATCCCATCTCATCCGATCCAATCTCATCTCATCTCATCTCATCCCATCCAATCCCATCCCATCCCATCCCATCCCATCCCATCCCATCCCATCCCATCCCATCCCATCTCATCTCATCTCATCTCATCTCACCTCACCTCACCTCACCTCACCTCACCTCATCCCATCCCATCCCATCCCATCCCATCCTATCCCATCCCATCCCATCCCATCCCATCCCATCCATCTCATCTCATCCCATCCCATCCCATCTCATCCCATCCCATCCCATCCCATCCCATCCCATCCCATCCATCTCATCTCATCCCATCCCATCCCATCTCATCCCATCCCATCCCATCCCATCCAATCTCATCTCATCTCATCTCATCTCATCCCATCCCATCCCATCCCATCCCATCCCATCCCATCCCATCCCATCCCATCCCATCCCATCCCATCCCATCCCATCCCATCCCATCCCATCCCATCCCATCCCATCTCATCTCATCTAATCTCATCTCATCTCATCTCATCTCATCTCATCTCATCTCATCTCATCTCATCTCATGCACAACTACTTGGTTGAGTCCATTTCGGTAGGGGTAGAATGGGAAAGCACATAGCACCTAACTTTCTAAAACTGAACCGTAACATGTTGTTTTTACCTGTAGGCAGAGTGGGACTGTAGGCGGATTGGGAAGAAACCGGATTGTATATCACGACAAAGGAACAGGATAGAGTTAAGACGAAGGGTCTATATTTAAAAAGAAAACGATTAACCTATGCAGTTGAACGTGTTGAGTTTTCAACCTTAAATAGTTTGAGATGGATGGGGGTAATATTCATTCTGTACAATCACCATGCCATGCTATTTATTCCGTTGTATCCCGTAGTATTTAAAATATAAAAGTATATTTTTAAATCAAACGTTGAAAACGATGTCATTTTGAACTTGATTATTCTTATAAGAAGTAAACCACCCTTATGTCTTAAAAGATTAATAGATGAATTTTAAAGGGGCAGTAGCACGTTTTTAGGGGGAATATACGGTGTTGTCAGGAAAATGAAAATTAATGGTTCCAATTGAAAGACAATGTATTTAAACTAAATGGAGCAGTAATAATTCAAGTATATAACGTAAAGTTTAGCCATGCGATTCCCTTTTCTTACACAAAATGAATTAAAGGTGTTCACACAAAAATGGCCGCCAATTGATTTTATCTGAATCTTCATACTTTGTCCTCGGACTATGGATGATTGGCTTGTGTAATGGTATTTCTGACACTGTCAAAATAATACATTAAGCATTAACGTACAATTATCAGTGAAAAATTTAGAAAATAAAATTATATAAAACAACGTGCCACTGTCCCTTTAAAGCTTTCGCTTAGAATGTTTTCTATATGAACATTATAGATAATGTAGTATGAACTTTAATTTTATTTCAATGCAAAACAAAGGATTATTTAAAACTAACATTTCAATCGAAACTCTCTGATCTTTTGAAGTGATACAGACCGTTAAAGGGGCAGTAACACGTTTTTAGAGGGAATATAAGGTGATGTCAGGAAAATGAAAATAAATGGTTCCAATTGAAAGGCAATGTATTCAAACCAAATGGAGCAGTAATAATTCAAATATATAATGTAAAGTTAAGCCATGCGATTCCTTTTCTTACACAAAATGAATTAAAGGTGTTCACACAAAAATGGCCGCCAATGGATTTTAGGTAATCTTCATACTTTGTTCTCTGACTATGAATGATTGGCTTGTGTAATGAGATTTTTAACACTATCAAAGTAATACATTTAGCGTTAACATACAATTATCAGTGAAAAGTTTTAAATATAAAATTCTCAAAAACGTGCTACTGCCCCTTTAAAGAGGCTCGTTCTGCTTATGAAAAAATAATTTTATTTGATAAATGTGTCTGCTCTTTGAGAATGGGCCACTATGAAAGCAACTTTTTAGCAATATTAAGGTTACAAAGTGATCCATATAATTTCATGTATTTTCTTAAACAACAGAAACAAACAAGCATAATAAAATGCATTTGCATTGTGTAGCATGGGTAACTATAACGGTCATTCTCTCTACAAAGGTAGATCAAGTCATAAAATGTTGATCCTACTTCTGTTCGAATTAGACCAAATCCGTGGTATCGGGCACTTTCCCCTGGCAGAAAAAAATCGCACCACGTTCCATTTGATTATTTTTCAGCAAATGTCAACACTTCTTGCATGGAAAGGGTGGTTCATATCACAATACCTTTGCCCTAATTCAGTAGCCAAAATGATGATTTAACGACAGCGTCGCTGATTGCAATCTGATTCAATCAGACATCTCCCGTTCTAGCCCTCAAACTCGGCTAATTGGAACAGACGCTCGATCAACATTTCATGACATGATCTGTCTTCACTTAAAGAATTTAAAGTGGCATGCAGTATATTTTCAATTTTTCCCTGATAATTACACGTTAATGCTAAAAAAAATTATTTTGATAGTGTCAAAAATATCATTACACAAGCCTTTCTTCCATAGTAAGAGAACTAAGTACGAAGATTCACCAAAAATCCATTGGCGGTCATTGTTGTGTGAACACCTTTATTTCATTTTGTGTAAGAAAAGGGAATCGCATGGCTTAACTTTACATTATGGATTTGATTTATTACTGCTTCATTTAGTTTAGTCACTTGGAACCATTTATCTTCATTTCTTGACATCACTAGTGTTACCCTCAAACGTGCTACTGCCCCTTTAAAGTCACTCTTGCAAACATTACTTAGTTAACTTTACCAGTCAATGATGTTGAGAATTGGCTAAATACCTATCCCAAGCTGGAAATTAAAATAACAAAATATTTGGTTTGGTTTGGTAGTTTATATTTAAAAAAAATACTAAACCAAATTATTTTCTCAGCAAAAAGGCATATTCATATATGCAATATCAAAAATATTATTCCAAAACTTGGCAACTTTTTGAAAACATTAAAATTGATTTACCAGGCTGAAAAATGTATTGCTAAAGGAATAATAATGAACAAAAATGTGAAAACAAATGGTTTCCTTTCATCCCATACCTTTGACTTAACATGCAATTTTATATATATATATATATAAATTTTTGTGTTGACTTTTCATAGATATGTTTTTGTAATGTCATCATGCCTCCTTTGTCGTGTCGCTGTTATGACATGGTTTGTGTAAACATGTAACTGGGAACGAATAAAAAATTTAAAAAAAAAAAAAAAAAAATTTACCAACCACTTCCCATTTTTGTCGTTGTGTGACATTCATATTCTCATTTACCATTTATTGAGGAATAAAGGTTCTGTCTGTCTAAAAGGATCTTACAAAGCAGACAAAATTGGAACACGTATTTTCGAGGATCAACAGTGTACATGTACTAATGTAGCGCTGCGCCTTACTTGTTCCTAGAACTGAAAAGTATCCTATTCCGGAAATCAGTCAACTGTCACAACTTCCTTGAAAATGAACAGACGCTAATCTCTTTCAACTTAGATTGAACAAACGATTTCATTTCTTAGGATAGACACTTCCTCTTTTAACTTTAAAACGAAAACATCCGGCATCTATTCACAAAACTCTAGATAAGGCTTGAAGTTGTATTCAATGCGAGTCATAGTCATTCGGTCTCATACAGACCTGTTTGAATAAACATTGCGTATATACAGGTGAGAGTCCTCTAGTGTGGCGATATGTAGGCCGGCTGCCAGTGACCTTTGCGACACTTCCGCATTCTGAAATATATGCACGAGGAAGCCCTATAAAGTAAACTGGGTTCTTTCTTTATGCTGTGTGGCATTGTCCGTTTAAGTCTAGGAATTGTTCACCGATATTTGGGTTAGATGTACTTTGTGCATAAAAGACAGGCGAACATTTTTATACATATGTATTGTATATGAGTAACTTGGGAAATTCGACTTTAAGCACAAATTGATAGGAATTATATATATGTATGTTGGTTGTTTTTTTGGGTTTTTTTTCTTTACAAGCTAAATTGGCTTATTTGAACACCGCTCTTCTGCATTTTACAATGAACTGGATGAAGAACTTTTATCAATATATTTGGCCATAAAAGACCAAAAGCATAAATCATTAAGACACATTTTTTTGCACATGAACACTTGGTGATCAAGTTTCTATCATACATGTATTTTGTTTCCATTTGGTTAAAATGTCAGTGCACTTGAATGAATTATATATAAGTACAATATTTATGGATGACAACATCTTTATTCATAGAGTGCGACGTTTCGATACAGATTCTTGTATCGTTTTCAAGCATGAAAAATCACTAAATCATGCTTGAAAACGATACAAGAATCGTCGCACTCTATGAATAAAGAGGTTGTTATCCATAAATATTGTCCTTATTTGACTTTCAACTTCTAAAATGCCATTCAAAGAAGAATTATATGTGTTTATCATATTTCCGCTAGGAATTAATGTGCAGATATTTGAATCATAATTAATGTACGATGTTTCATTTGACATTTTATTGTCGTTTGCAAAAGAACATATACATGTAAAGTAATCATCCTATAAAGGATGATATTTAAACTGCAAAATTATTTAGACTTAGGGTATACGTTGAAATATGTAAAGCCAATAAAACCGGATTATAACATATCCGAGCCGAATCCCATGTTACGGCTGGAACATCCTGTCTCAGGATACGAACGTTACGTTAACTCCACTTATCTGTACCCTGGGCTCAGAAGCTAGATTCGCTCGCGCGGCCTGCCTTGGGTTATAGCCAATCAAATCATTTTCTCGAGAAGGTTGCTATATCTTAAGTCGGGCCGCGAGAGGGAATCTAGCTTCTGAGCCCAGGGTACAGATTAGTGGAGTTAGCGCAACGTTCGTACCCTGATACAGGATATGTGGCTTGAAAGGTTTTGTGGGCCTCAAAACCGACGTTACACCGCACAATAAAGCTCCTTGGACCACACCCATGCATAGGCATTTATGATCATGAAAAATAGCAAAATGCAAGGATCGCTATACCATAGAAAGTAGTGACAGAATACGGGTTATTCATGCAAACATCAAACTGTTTATACCATACTTGCATGATAAAGGGAATAAAGGCCTAGATCAAGAAAATAGAATGATCTATACCTACCTCGTTTACTGTTCAAGACATTTATTTTGAATTCCCAATCTCCTTTCGGCCTAATCAAATGCATATTGAAAAAGAAACTTTTTAACATAGCATTTACTTATAAAGGCAATATCATGTTGATAAGAATTTGCAACTGTACAAGGGTATATCATTTCGCATGGTCAATCACATGTACATAAAAGGTTTTTTACTTCGTTTTTTAAATATTCAATTTTATGCTGTCAGCTACGTAAATGAATATGTCCAAATTACTTAAATCTAACTAAATCTTAAACAAATAAGATTAATTATACTCCTGTAAATACATATAATCTTCAGAAGGTCAAACACCTTATTTATCAACCCTTCTTATAGTCGACATGTTTATGTGAACTCCTTTTAACCATCAGGGAAATTTATTTGCGAAGCGTAACCAAACTTAGCAGCTTTGTTTCAGAACCCCTTTTAGTGTTGAAAATAGATTTACTTACATTTGGTCTCATGAGTTTCTCTTCATGTGAGACCTCCCTATGTCCCTAAATAGTTATTAATTGTGGGTACAACTGACATATAGCTGGTGCACATACCCTTATTTATTAAGAATAATAAATATTCCGCTGACAATGCGGACCATCCTGTCTCAGGATACAAACGTTACGTTAACTCTACTACTCTGTACCCTGGGCTCAGAAGCTATATAGATTCGCTCGCGTGACCCGACTTGGTGACTTCTCGCCATCTTCTCGATAACATTTCAACGAGAAAATGATTTGATTGGCCGCGGGCCGCGCGATCAAATCTAGCTTCTGAGCCCAGGGTACAGATTAGTGGTGTTAGCGTAATGTTCGTACCCTGAGACGGGTTGAATGCGGACATTTCAAACTGCTAAGCAGTTAGTCAAAGAGCTATATGTATTATTACCCTGACCGAATTGTACTATCAATGCTGCGTAAGCGAACACAAATCCATGTACAGGCGTTATTTCTAGTACCCATTTAAATAGTTGGGTGGACTGAGTGCACTGTGGATAAAGTGCCTTGCCCAAAACACAATATGAGATTTAGGTCAAAATGTTTGTCTCCATTGGGATACGAACCAGAGCCGCTTCACCGCTGTTCTCAAACAAAACCATATGCAACACGACACAATCAGAAATATTAACTCAGCAACAAACGTCCTTCAGTCTGAGTAAACCGAGCCTCAACAACACTCGCTAAAATCCACATTGAGCGAGTATTAAGGTTTAGGTTTACTGAAACGTCCTTGTGAAACGGATAAATCTTTAAAATTAATTTTTTTTAAATTCGAAATGTTTGTTCTACGAAATATTAGAGTTTGCATAAGCATTGTTGTATAACTTCTGTTACATATTTTTTTACTTTACACTTTTTTGCTAAGTACATATCAAGTTAGAATAAATTGCAAGACTAAGATAAGATGAGATGAGATGAGATGAGATGAGATGAGGTGAGATGAGATGAGATGAGATGAGATGAGATGAGGTGAGGTGAGGTGAGGTGAGGTGAGGTGAGGTGAGGTGAGGTGAGGTGAGGTGAGGTGAGGTGAGGTGAGGTGAGGTGAGGTGAGGTGAGGTGAGGTGAGGTGAGGTGAGGTGAGGTGAGGTGAGGTGAGGTGAGGTGAGGTGAGGTGAGGTGAGGTGAGGTGAGGTGAGGTGAGGTGAGGTGAGGTGAGGTGAGGTGAGGTGAGGTGAGGTGAGGTGAGGTGAGGTGAGGTGAGGTGAGGTGAGGTGAGGTGAGGTGAGGTGAGGTGAGGTGAGGTGAGGTGAGGTGAGGTGAGGTGAGGTGAGGTGAGGTGAGGTGAGGTGAGGTGAGGTGAGGTGAGATGAGATGAGATGAGATGAGATGAGATGAGATGAGATGAGATGAGATGAGATGAGATGAGATGAGAGAGATGAGATGAGATGAGATGAGATGAGATGAGATAAGATTGTCCCAAAAGGGAAATTAGTTTTGAAAAATCAAAATTCTCCAGAAATGTGATGACAACTAAAAATATAATATTCATTTTGAGATATAAATGTCAACATGCAGTATATAGTATATTCATTATATATAGGTAAGTCCATGAGCACGCTTTGCTGTTAACCAACATTTTAAAGATGTGGAAACCAAAATTGAGAATGAGAATTGAAAATTAAATATATTGTATATAAAGATAATATTTTGTTTTTGTCATTTTAAGAATGTCATCATAAAATGTAGTTTCTTATCTGAAATGTCAGCAATCTCGCAAAATTGATTTATCACTCTTTTTGCTGATTTGTATAGGGATTTTAACTGGAACATCGTGTAGACTATTTCTAGACTCAACTTCCTTGTCTAATGGCACCAGCGTGACTCACATCTTGGTATTGATGTAATATGCTGAGTCCTTGAATCTCTTTCTATAGATATATATGACATTATGTTCTTATGGTCAAAACATTTTTCTAAGTTGACTATTGTAAATAAAAGTTAGCAACAATGATTATTGGTGACCTCCATGGCTAATGAAAGTGTGATAATTTGAGGTCTTGAAACGTTGGTTATTAAATTCTTGATATTTGTTAAAACAGCAGTTTAAGTTGATACCTGGTTTGTTTAAAATAGGAAGATGTGACCTACGCGATTTCTTTTTGGACCAAATGCAGGTGCATTGTATTGAGAATTCTACCATGGTGTTAAAGGGACAGTAGCACGTTTTTATATTTTAAATTTTCACTGATAACTGTAAGTTAATATTAAATGTATTATTTTTACATTGTCAAAAATCGCATTACACAAGCCAATCATCCATAGTCAATTGACAAATTATGAAGATTATCATAAAATCCATTGGCGGCCATTTTGTGTGAACACCTTTAATTCATTTTGTGTAAGAAAAAGCAAGCGCATGGCTAAACTTTACGTAATATATTTGAATTATTACTGCTCCATTTAGTTTAAATACATAGTCTTTCAATTGGAACCAAAAAAATTCATTTTCCCGACATCACCTTTTATTCCCCCTAAAAACGTGCTACTACCCCTTTATAGGTATAAAAACGCGCTTTTGACCGAAAAAACGGACACTGTATCCTATCTGGCATCAACTGCAAAAAAACGATTTTTTGACACTTATCCAAAGAGACACAGACACAGACAGACAGTGTCTAAAGTGTAGTAAATTATAAGGTTTTTTTTTTTCAGATGAAGCTATACTACAACTTTCGGCATCTGTACATATGTGTAGGCCTAGTTGTGCTCCAGGATCCAGGAGGGGCATCTGGGGGTACTTTTTGTGCTATACCAGTTTATCAACACTTCTTTTAGTGCAAAGTCTATGGTTGCCATATATACTTCTAAAAAATCCTAAAAACATCAAAATCAAAAGGCACCAAAAAGGTACCACGTGGTCAAGGGAGCTGTTAATGATGTATGTCGCCTTAGGATTCAAGTTTTCGAGAAGCTGAGTAGAAGATATTTTATGTGCGCTTCTTTGCGCCTGAGTTATTGAACATAAGTGACCGGTACTTGACTGGTACCTATTTCCTTAGGAGATATGTTTAACTCAGTCAGTCCAACATATAAACTATTATTAGATTAAAATTGTATTCCTATTTGCCTGCCAAAGTACAAGGAAAAGCGTATATGAATCATTATCTGAATATTATATAAATCAGCATGTTGAATCAACTACTCTGGTGTAGCAGACGACCGTTGCAAAACATGAAACAGTGTAGAAGAATCAGAGGCAAGACGCAGCTAAGTGTTTACAGCCGCGGATTATCCTTTGACCCAGCAAATGAATCGGGTGGCAAAGGGAGATCCGATGAGGTTCAGGGTATGGTAGGAGCCCTGTGGAATCAACTACTCTGGTGTAGCAGACGACCGTTGCAAAACATGAAACAGTGTAGAAGAATCAGAGGCAAGACTCAGCTAAGTGTTACAGCCGGCAGATTATCGTTTGACCCAACCCATGAATCGGGTAACAAGGATAGATCCGATGAGGTTCAGGGTATGGAAGGAGCCCTGTGGAATCAGCTACTCTGGTGTAGCAGACAACCGTTGCGAGCACGAAGCAGTGCAGAAGCATCCGAAGCAAGACGCAACTAAGTGTTTACAGATCGCAGATTATCCTTTGACCCAGCCCATGAATCGGGTAACAAGGATAGATCTGATGGGGTTCAGGGTATGGAAGGAGCCATTTGGATTCAACTACTCTGGTGTAGCAGACGACTGTTGCGAGCATGAGGCAGCACAGAAGCATCAGAAGCAAGACGCAGCTGCTTCCTCTATCGATCTGTGGTGACTCATTCCTCTACTTCCGGGAGAGGCTGGAGACAAAAATACTTCCTCTTTCCTCACGTTACAGGGTTCTTCACCGACAGTCTCTCGCATCCCTTGTCACGTTGTGGTATTTGTGGAACTAAATGCCGTTGGCAGTTATCTTTGTGGGGATATGAAACTGAGCAGATTATGGTTTAACCAGAAAGATGCATAAGATATTTCAATGTGATGATACCGAGATCAATTACAACATACAAGGTTAGCAGTACTTCATAGGATTCCCTGTCAAAGCGTTTTCGACTGGTGGTCGAGTGGGCAAGATGGGAGTATGATCAGTGCTAGCTCCTGTCGCTTGCCTGAAAAGTGTCGGTATAGTCGAGCGATGAACTCAAACTGAAAAAGGGTGATAATTCATTCTTTTCACATAGTATGATACGAAACATAGCATTTTTAAATCAATTAAATCCAAGTTAATATTGCATGATATTTTCTGTTGAAAAATGCTGACAGAGTCATTCGCAAAAAAAAAAACCCCGAGTCTTCATCCCTAAGTGTCTGATCGCCGTAAGAGAAACGAGAAGTGGATGTGTGTATATGGATACACATAAGCATTACAAAGAAAGAGTATTCTACCAGAGCTCGTCAAAAGACGTTAAAAGGTTTGTAGCACATTTTTAGGAAGAATAAAAGTGATGTCAGGAAAATGAGAATTAATGGTTCCAATTGAAAGACAACGTATTTAAGCAAAATGAAGCAGTAATAAATCAAATATATAATGTAAACTTCAGCCATGCGATTCTTTTTTCTTACACAATAAGAATTAAATGTGTTCACAAATAAATGGCCTCCAATGGATTCAACGTGAATCTTTATAATTTGTTTTCTGACTATGGATGATTTGTTTGTGTAATGAGATTATTGACACTATCAAAATAATACCTTTAGCATTAACGTTCAATTATCAGTGAAACATTGAAAATATGAAATTTTAAAAAAACCTGCTATTGCTCTTAAAATACTGTCCAGAGAGACCATTAACCTTTAATGAGTAGCAACCGACAGCTAGCATTAACTTAAACTTAAACATATTTAACATGTAACTTGATCTCCTCACATTCCCAAGTCATATAGAATATGAGAAAAGTATCATTGGGTCTGTGAAACATATTTTGAATGTTTTATTATGAATGGTCCAAGTGGTCGGAGGGTCACTATATATAGAGTTGACAAGGTGACAAACTCTATAAATTAGACTAACTATAGCTAATAGTATTTAGATTTTAGTTTTCAATTATTTAATGTTAGGACACATGGTCACCAAACCTATTAATAATAGTCTCCACCAGCTACAGAGTCTTTACACAAGATTTCATCTATGAAGGCTTTTTGTTCCTGTACTAAAAGATGAAAATAAGTTTTGAGGTAGTGACCCTTTAGGCCCTTATTTGGTCACCAAATCTTAAGATTAGAACCTCATTTGATAAGATCTTTACACAAGATTTTAGCTTTCTAAGCTTTATGTTATTGAAGCAAAAGTAAAAATAATTATTTTAGGGTGTTTTCTGAACACAGGGGCACAAAATCTATAGATAAGGAGTCTGTAGACAAGGTTTAAGGTTTCTAGGTCGTTTGTTTATTGTGGAGAAGAGGAAAATACATTTTATTGCGTTGCCGTTGGGGTCAGAGTGTCATTTAATATATTGGTTAACATGAGATAAATATTGATTAACATTTATAGCTAAGGACTCAGTCAGTACACACGATTTTAGCTTTCTAAGTCATTTCTTTCTGAAAAAAAGGACGAAATATGTTTTTAGGGCGTGGTTCCTTTAGAGGTCACAGTAGGCAGTCAGAAGAAGAAATAAGTTTACGGACGGACGGACGGATGCCGGACACCATGCCATGCAATAAGCCCATTGGGCCTTTCAGGCCAGATGAGCTAAAAATTGAATCTCCATAATCATAAAGTCTCCACACTTGACAACAGCTTTCAGGGCATTTTCTTCCTGGAGAAGATCATAACAGGTTTTCAGAACAAGAGCATTAAAGGGGCAGTAGCACGTTTTTAGAGGGAATATAAGGTGATGTCAGGAAAATGAAAATAAATGGTCAACAGTAATAATTCAAATATATAATGTAAGGTTAAGCCATGCGATTCCTTTTCTTACACAAAATGAATTAAAGGTGTTCACACAAAAATGGCTGCAAATGGATTTTATGTGAATCTTAATAATTTGTTCTCTGACTATGGCTGATTGGTTTGTGTTATGAGATTTTTGACACTATCAAAGTTATACAATTAGCATTAAAGTACAATTATCAGTGAAAAATTGAAATTATTAAAATCTAAATATTTTAGATATTTATAATACCTACCTCAACTTAACATAAGTTGCTATACTCACGTACTCGATGAGAAATGGACAATAACGCGAGAGTTTTCGAAAGAAGTCCCAGTAAGCTGCCCCAGCTCACTACGCGCGAGCGGGATTGTCCTATCCATGGAAAGAAAGTAGTCCAAAATCACTTCTTGGTATGAACCAAACAGCAGAAATCCAACGAAGTCCGTAGGGGAGGCCGGGCGGGAGTTTACCGTTAAGTTGAGGTAGGTATTATAAATATCTAAAATATTTAGATTTTAATAAATTTTAATCCTACCTCAACTTAACATAAGTTGCTACTGATCCGACAGCGGGGAGGAGGGAGGACGAGTCAGGCGTAGAACAGCAGGTCCCCAGAGACATCCTCCCAGAGGGGCGTCCGAGCAGCAGCTGCACAGAGAAGCAGACGGTGAACCCCATAGTGTCGCCAACAACGAAACAACTCAACAGGTGCATTAGTGAGAGGTAACGAAGTAAAAGCGTTCAGCTTACCCTACTTGGACGTTGGGGCAGCTAGCTGTTGGGCTACCACCAACGGTCCAAAGGATTGCAGGCCCTCCACGTCCTCGACGGCTAGGTCCCGGAGGTAGTGGGAGGCAAAGACAGTGGTAGATCTCCAGAAGCAGCCCTCCATGATCGCTGAAACAGAGCAGTTACGGTGCAAGGCCATCGTAGACGCAAGTGCTCTGATTTCGTGAGGGTTGCTGGCGACAGGATGAGGCAGGCCGGAAGCGTCGTATGCAGCCAGGATGACGGACCGGAGCCACAGTGAGAGGGTGTTCTTGGTCACCTCGCCTTTCACCGCCGGTGAGAAGGGGATGAAAAGTCTCTTCCTGGTGCCACGAAGAGAAGCGGAGCGGCTGATATATTCTCGAAGGGCACGCACGGGACACAGGGAGAGTTCCTCAGCCTCCGACGAATGGACGATCTTGGAGAGAGGAGGGACCGTAAAGGTCCTGCCAGGCTGACCAGGAAGCTGGTTCTTGGCGACGAAGTCCCAAAGCAGTCCCAGGTGCACGGATCCCTTCCTGGACTGCTCAAAGCGGATCCTGGTAACATCCAGAGCATGGAGCTCGCTGACACGAGCCGCCGTGGCAAAGGAGAGGAGAAACGCAGTCTTCCTCGAGAGGTGTTGAAAGGAGGCCTCAGCCAGGGGCTCAAAGGGGGCTCCTCGGAGATACTTAAGGATGACGTTGAGGTCCCAGGCTGGCGGACGGAACTTCAGCTTCTGGTCCTCCAGCTTGAAAGACTTGAGGAGGGCCACCAACTCAGGAACCTTGGAGAATTTCCTGTCCGTCTTCACCGCGAGGACCGAGTTGAGAGCTGATAGGTAAGTAGCGATGGTCCCGCCCTTCAGGTGACGCTTCTGACGCAGATGAAGAAGGAAGTTCGCAACAAACTGAGGATCCACAGACATAGGGTCCCGACCGACGTTCCTGCAGTAAGTCTCAAAGGACGTCCACTTGTCGTCGTAGAGCGACCTCGTGGATACTCTGTGGGCCTTGGAAATGGCGTTGGCTACACGTCTGGAGTATCCCTTGGCGCGGAGTGATCTCTGAAGATGGTCCAGACGTGTAGATCGTATCTCTCTGGATCCGGATGGAACAGGTGACTGTGCGGATGTAGGAGTAGGTTTCACCACTGAGGGAGCTGAAGAGGACTTCCTTCGGCGAGTTGAAGAAGATCGGGGAACCACCCTCTCGCTGGCCAGTAGGGCGCGACCAAAGTCAGTCGAAGGCGACGAGTGTTCTTGATCTTCGCGATGACTTTGGACAGGAGAATCGGAGGTGGAAAAGCGTACGCGTCCAGACTCTCCCACGACAAGGACATTGCGTCGACGGCCCACGCTGCTGGGTCCGGGAGAGGGGACACGTACACCGGAAGCTGGTGGTTCTGCTTCGTGGCGAACAGGTCTATGAGAGGGCGGTGGATCTGAGCGCCGATAAGAGCGAAGGCCTCCGGGTTGAGCATCCACTCCGTGGGCGACGGCTTGTCTGGTCTTGAGAGGGCGTCCGCGAGGACGTTCCTGCAGCCTGGAATATGGCGAGCCCGGATGAGGATCTGATTGTCGTCCAGCAACTGGAAGAGCTGGAGGGCTTGATCTAGGAGCAGGGGAGAGCCCGTCGTTCCCTGGTTCTTTATAGTCCAAACGACTGTGGAGTTGTCCGAGGCCAGGAGAAGGCGGGAGCCTCGGAGAACCGGAAGCCAGTGGGACACGGCTAGGATGACTGCCTGCATCTCTAGGCTGTTGGAGTGCCAGGACGTCTGAGGATGCGTCAAAATGCCTGCGGTGGTCTGCTCCCCGAGGTGGGCTCCCCAGCCTTGGAGGGAGGCGTCCACAAAAAGCTCCTGGTCGTGTTGAAGCTCGCGCAAAGAGACGCCTTCGCAGACGTTCGATCGCAGTGTCCACCATCGAAGATACTGGCTGAGGTGCGTTGGTAAGGGAATCCTGGAGGACGTGTCGTCCGACTGGATGAACGGCTTGAGGAACACCTGGAGCGGGCGGACCATCAGCCGACCTCGAAGCGTGAGGGCCTGGGCAGAGGTGAGGAGGCCTAGCAGCGCCTGCCACTCTCTGAGCCGTAGAGGAGACACCAGGGCTCGGTGGACAAAGGACTGGATCTTGATCCACCGGTCTGGAGGGACAAACAAGAGGCCTAGGTCTGTCCTGAAGCGTCCCCCGATGAAGGTGAGGTCCTGCAAAGGCGTGAGGTGGGACTTCTCCTTGTTGACGAGCCAACCCAGCTGGTGAAGCAGGCGGAGTGCAAACGCTGACTGTCTGTGTAGCACGTGTGACAACGGGTTGGACATGAGGCAATCGTCGATGTACGGGTCGAAATGGATCCCTCTGAGATGGAGATATCGGCAGATGGGAGTGGTGATCCGTGTGAATAACCACGGGGCCGAGGAAATTCCAAACGGGAGGACGCTCCACTGATAGTGCTGGCCCTGGAAGATGAACCGGAGGAACTTCCTGTGAGGTGGATAGATCGGGACGTGGAGGTATGCGTCCTGCAGATCGAGGCTGATCATCCAATCCCCGGGGGACAGCTTGGAACGAAGGGTGTCGATGGAGACCATGCGGAAGTGAGACGGGGGCTCCATGAACATCTCGTTGAATGCCGCCATGTTGTGGATCATACGGAGCTTGGTGGAATTCTTCTTCGGTACCAGGAAGATTGGCGAGTAGAACCCTGGGGCGTGTTCGGGTCGCTGCACCAACTCCAGAGCGTTCTTGTCGAGAAGCGTCTTGATGTTGTCGGCTAGAAGAACACTCTGGGCTTCGGTATACTCTCGTGCCAGGGGAGTAGAGGTCACGGGAGGAGGACAGGACAGTGGTAGCTTGTAGCCTGTCCTCAGGATGTTGGTTAAGGTTCAGCAAATCTGTTAACTAAAATACCAATTCCCACTACGCCTGTACACAAAGTTGGTTCTTCCTGGGCCTTTTTGGTTCTGTAAAAAGTCGAAATAGCAAATAGTTTATGGACGGATGGTGGAGGCAATGTCATTCGATAAGCTATGCGGGCCTTGAAATCGGTTGAGGTAAAAATATATAAACCTGTAGAGGGATCATATTTGTTCAGTTACGGTGGTTATTCTATTTCTTTGTAGACTAAGTAGTTTGTGTAAACTTCCTTTTAAGGCCACATACATGTTGCAACATCCTATTCAGGACACAATGTGCCACATGCAATAAAGGATTGCAACGATTTTTTTCATTCAATTGATTTTTTTAAAATAGATTAAACCAATGTTTTGTATTGAACCAAATGATAAATTCTAATATCAATTTGCCAACACTTCCTCTTTAAGTTATGTTCATGCTTTACCCTTTGTCGCATTGATATTTCATGTTTTATTAAACTACAGCAAAGGTGCTGTTTGATATACTGTTCAACGTTACCTTAGGACTACGGAATGTATTTTTATATTATTGCTAAGAATGTACTGAACATGTTCATTTCTGACAGAACTCATCTGAACAATTACATTTATGATGAATGATGGATTACGCTATTCAGAGAAAGTTCACCGTCATTACATCCGTATAAAATCGAGGAACAACTGTTTATGTAGCTGATAATAACAAAATGTGAAAAGCGACGATTAAGGGGTCGATAACGTGTATGAGTCTCTAGCATGCACTACAGCTTGACAACGTATTCTCATACTGCCAGTGAGGTGCTGAATCTGCTGCTTTTGTATAAGGTTCCATACATGTTCTTTGGGATTCAGTGATTTATCCTCCTTTTCGAGGTGGACGAGCACTGCAAGCCAAGGATGAAGTTGTTTCCGATACATCCAAGATTTAATCCCAGCAACGATTATCAGTCATGGTGATATAATCAAAAACATGCAGATCAGTCTGTTCATCCCAGCTGATTCATACCGTGCCTGAACCTCCTTCTGTCGATCCAACCGACATGCTCTGCAGCCTACTCTCGGTGTGCACCACGGAGGGCGGGAACTAAAGGGAATCGAACACTTGGTCGTCTTGCAGGCTAACCGTTCTCATGCAGTCATCAACGCATAGTTTGTGTAGGAATGTTGACAGCACGCAAGTAACGGAAATCAGATCTCAACTGGATGACATTTTAGGTGTTGTGTCCAAAGCGTAATTGACCTGCACGACCTCAAGCATGTTGTTTTGCAGCAGTACAAAAGTTGTGAAACGGTTCCAATCCAATCCATTCCTATTCCTCTAGACAATTTTTCAACTGGCATATGCCGCCTAGAACGTCGTTGCTTCACAATTCGAAAGTTTAGGCGAGTTGCAAACTTCAACAAATGCATAGAATAAGGCCCTACCCGACAGATTGCAATGAGAACCCTTTCGTGAAATGTCCTTATGCACACGCTATCCATGATGTGCATGTCGATTCAGACATCATATTCAGACAGGTCATTCATATTTTCACATCCTGAAAACCTATTTTCATCTCATCTCAAGAAGGAAAGACCTAGAAAAAATATTTGTTGTGTACAGACCTCCTACCTTGAGATCTGATAACCTTTTTAATGACTTCAGAGCTTACGGGAATTATGTTTTCATTAAGTGGCTCTTTTGACCTGAATATGGAGACTAGGTTGTTACTTATACAGTTTCTGAAGCAATAAAGGAAAATAGGTTTTAAGGGTGTAATCCCTTGGCCCTTCTATGAATTATAATCCCAATTAGACAGGGAGTCTGTACTAGGGGTGACTATTGACCCCCAAGGGACTATTGCGATAGAGATAGTATATTGCGCGGTACTATTGCAATAGCTATTGAAAGTTTATTATTAAAGGAAAGGCAGAGTTTGCTGCTTTGTTTATGATTTCAAACTCGGACAACTTAAGGAAATCGGAATTTTAAATATGCTAAAAAAAAGAAGATTATCTGTTGTTTCTTCAGGTTGCTTCTTTTAGGTCTCAGTGATCCGTTTTAATGTTACAATATTTTCCAAATGTAAAAGATGTTTTTTAGGTGAATGTTACTTTAGAATTGAATCGAACAACTGAATTGACTAAACTGTCGATACTATTGATAGTTAGATACCGATAGTTAGACGTGGTATCGATACTAGTGATCGTTTAAAAAATGACTATCGATAAATTAACATCGACACAGCAACTACCGGATTAATCGATAGTTACACCCCTACTGTGTACAATATACAACTTTCAAATGTTGTAATTACAACTTAACAACTTTAAAAAAATACCACTTCAAATCATGTTATTACACCTTTAAAGAAAGCCCTTGTAGATTTTCATACTTTTAACTATCTGAATTTAAGAGCAACACCCAAACCTCATAAAAAGAAGTCATATATAAGGAACACAGGAATGAATGAGTCGAATGCTTGGGCAATATTTTAGCAATCAGCTGTGGACGATTTTAAAAGACAGAAAACACAAATCATATTCTGATTTATTAAAATAATCTTGGATGGTTCAATGTAATATCACAATGATAGGTAAAATGCTCTCACATACACTGCCAACTATATACATAATTATTTTTACAATAAAAATTCTTTCATTCAAAATTGTTCAAATAACATCATTAAAGCATTTCTCAGTTACATGATACCAAATGTATTATTTGATCTTAAAGGGGCAGTAGCACGTTTTTTGATAATTTTATATTTTAAAAGTTTCACTGATAATTGTACGTTAATGCTAAATATATCATTTTGATAGTGTCATAAAACTCATTAAACAAACCAATCAGCCATAGTCAGAGAACAAAGTATGAAGATTCACATAAAATCCATTGGCGGCCATTTTTTTAAAGCACCTTTAATTAATGTTCTGTAAGAAAAGGGAATCACAAGGCTAAACTTTACATTATTTATTTGAATTGTTACGGCTCCATTTAATTTAAATACATTGTCTATCAATTGGAACCATTAATTTTCATTTTCCTGACATCACCTTATATTTCCTCTAAAAACGTGCTACTGCCCCTTTAAACATGATTTTTAAAGTTTAAAATATTAAGAACAATTTAATGTATGTAATCGTACTTAATTAATTGTAAATAACCATACATAGAAAATTGAGAAAACAAAATCAATATAGTTCTATGAAAAAAACCTTGTTACTTTTATTTCAAGAATTTCCTCCTGGGAAGCAAAAGTTACATCTTAATCTGAATCAGCAACCATTTTGGAAAATTTCTCATTTATTCAATCTTGAAAACATAGAGTTTGTTATTTTAAGATTCCATAAATTTAACAAAATAAATGAAACATTATCTGATGTACTGTGGGAGAGACAAAAATTAAAATTACGATAGAAGTCTTCTGCACTAATCTCATAACTATAACAAAGCATAAAAAGATTTAAACATGAACAGCAGTTAAAGATGAAATAACAATTAACAAACAGGAAGAAAAATAGAAGAAAAGGTAAAATGTCTGAAAATTATCTGGAGAAAATATATATGATCCAAAAAGTGATTAAAATGCCGCTGACAAGTATCAATAATCTTTCTTTAAATTTCTGTATTTAATGTACTTGTTTGTCATGAAGGATGAAATAAGAAGTTGAAGTTCAACTTTTGACTCTTCAATTCAAATCTGAAGACCAGTTAGGTTAAGAAATACAGAGTTCCAAATAATTAAAAGTTTAGCGCATTGCAAAAACCTGTCATAAGCGAGCCAATCACAATCACATTAAGAATCTAGATGGCGTAGATCATATATTACATTTTGCTCAGTTTGTGTACTTGAGCCTATGGCCTTAATACTGAATAAAGGATTGATATATTACAAATGATAAATGCAAGGTACCTTCCCCTAGGTCCTGACACCAAAAGCTTTTACCATGGGTTTGTGATTTGCTAGACGAGCTTACTACAAACATGCCAGTAACTGGGATGAAATAAGACTTAATTGTAGAGGAAACTACTTGTTGGAACAAGTTCAAATCCTGATAGAATCATGGTTGATTTAAATCAAGGATATTTGTTAAAATCAGGGATATTTGAAGACAGTTTTGTTTCAAAGGACCACACTGCCATTTAACCATGTTTAACATTCTACTGTTATATTTATCTTTCAGCATTACACAACTTGCACCTAAGAAATGTAGTCTTTTTATTCCTTAACTTGGCAACAAGTAATCTCACTCAAGCTGATTATGATCAATTTCGGTTATGACAAAATCATAATACTTCTAGTTTCAAAAATTCTTTCCTGCACAAGACAACACTAAGCTTTATTCATATTGAATGTATAAGAGAAGTTTTGAGAACAAAACATCAGGTTATATCTAAATACTTAAGGCACATTGCTCTTTGATTGCATGATTCTAACATAACATACTTTTACGACAAAAACACTTTTCATATAACATAACTTGTAATTACATTTTTTAATTGCAAAAAACATTTTTCCATCAATACAAAATAATCAAACTTGAAAATTGTACATATCAAGATCCCTAAATGGTAGGTCTGGAAATCATAAGAATAGATCTTAAAATAACAATAGCCAAACAAAGTTTTTAATAAAATTATTCAACATATATCCATTGAAACGTCATTTCAAATTCATTTAAAATGAATGACATGATTTAAGCACTAATTACATCAGCAGAAGTGAGCGAGCACATGATGAGCCATCTTCTGACTAAAAGCTAAAAAAACGTGTCCGAACTGTCATTTTATGCCTTGCTGCAGAGACTTTACTTTCTGCTGCTATAGTGCCCCTGCAGGCAAGAGAGCAAGCACAGAAAACTCAAGCGTATGCAGTAAGGCATAAAACTGACAATTCAGAAACTGGCGTTTTAGGCTTTAAGTTGGATGATGATAATGAACAGGCTTTAATTTAATACACAGAGACATTTTGGCAAAAAATATGAGATAAAATTTCATGAACACAAATGTTATGTTAGTAAATTTCAATAATTATATGACTTAGAAATATTGACAATTAACACTGAAATGAAACCACATTGTCTGAATAAATAAACACATTATGGAAAATAAATTAAAAATTACTTACATGAATATAAAAATTGTTTATATGACAGAAAATTTAAATCCAAAAAGTATCAATAATTTCAAATAATAAACCTATTCAGAGAAAACATGAAAAAGCATATGAACCTTTACCAAAACATAAATAAGATTTACAAATTTATCATTTTATTTATACTGCAACTTCTAAAATTATCAAACATTTCAAAGGGGCAGTTGCACATATTTTGGGGGAATATAAAGTGATGTCAGAAAAGTGAAAATAAATGGTTCCAATTGAAATACAATGTATTTAAACTAAATGAAGCAGTAATAAATCAAACATATAATGTAAAGTTCAGCCATGTGATTCCTTTTTCTTGCAAAAAATGAACTAAAGGTGTTCACTCCAAATAGCTTTATGTCAATCTTTTACTTTGTTCTCTGACTATGGATGATTGGTTTGTGTAATGAGATTTTTGACAGTATCAAAATAATACATTTAGCATTAACGTACAATTATCAGTGAAAAATTTAACATATAAAATGTTAAACATGCTACTGCCCCTTTAAACGCAAACACATCATAGTATGAACACAAGTATTGATTCAACCCTCCTCCCAGAAGATAGGTTTTAATGCAAGACAATGTAAGTTTTATCAGTAGATTTTTGTGATTTCATTATGAGAGGTAACATGATTTTATAAATCAATTTGAACTGTAAAGTCCATTCATTTTACTTTTAACTTGATTAATTTTTGACAAAGGAATAGCATTACATTTATGATCACTTGACAGACAAATTTCAACTTGGTTTTATCATATAGACAAAACAATTTCCCCTCAATTCTTTTACACCAAAGAGTGAATTCATTCAGACTTATTTCATTTTATGTTTTTCACCACAAGATTCCTAAATCACCAATATGATCCAATTCATAATTTCCCTTCACTGAAACCCAAAATTTAATTCACAATTCAAGGGAGACTACTCTCCTACATCAGCATCCCTGTCGCCCACAAGAAAAAGTAGATGGAATGCTACAGCCAGGAAGCCGGTTCCCAGTAAGTCTCCAATGGCTGTCAGATATGGAATGGCAATATTGTCAGGATCTTCTCCCTTACGCCAGATGAAGTGAATCATCCAGTTTGCAATGTAGAGGAGGCAGATCACCTGAAATATGACCATATTGTGTAACAATCTCAATTAAAAAAATCCAATAAATCACATGTACTTTAGGATTATATAAATATAATATAAAATTAGCTTTTACTATAAGGCAATCTAATTAAAACTAGCTAAATTTTGTATGTCCGATGATTCAATTAAATTAAAATTACTGACATTTATATTTAAAATGCAAAATGCAATGTAAATCCTAACGACGCCCGATTCAAAGAGTTGAGCCAGTTCTTTTTTCATTGGTTGATTTCCGGGCATGCTCGACACGGACCTAGTTGGTAAATTGCTAGATGTAGCGTATGACGTATGGGACGTAAACATCATAGCTAGTTGTAACTAGATTGAATTGGCTGGAAATCCTTGTAGAAGTCATCATATTTTTGAAAATCAGGAAGACAAGAAGTTTTATGGATGACAAAGCTCTTTGACTTCCAGACAAACTTTAATCTCAAAATCACGCCTCTCACCTGTAAAACAGCAGCTATTAAGTAGAAAGCACCGAAGGTAAGGGTGTGTGAGGTGTGCCCAGCCTCCATGAAGGAGATGGCGTATATAAATATCAGGTGGCCCGGAATCACCAGCATCATGAGAACACGGGCAGCTCGAGAGTTGCCGTCTGCAAACATACAATAATCAAAAGGTTATATCCCAAAACTTCTACATGCCAATTTACAATATTCAAATATGACTAACGGAGATATGACATGCATTATATCTTAGATATTATTTTGAAAGCAATTTGGGTGTCTGACAAAGGGTATGCCTTATACTTCATCTCGCCGTATACCCATAACATATGGTAATCTGATTTGCATTCATGTGAAAAGTTATGATGTCACCTACAGTAATGCAGAATTTTTCTAGTGGTTTGATGCACTATACATCAAAGTGTAATTATGAGTTAAAGGTTTCACAAATTTTTACCAATTCTCAAGGAAACTTACCGCTGCCAAAAAAGGTAGATACTGGACTAGGGCAGCCATGAGGCGCATGTGTAGGGAGCCGCCCCGTTGGACAGTTTTTATGTAGATATGTAGATATACGACTAGCTTGCACTGCCACTAGGTTCCCTCCCACACCTGAAACTCACACAGGTAAATGATTAGAGATCAATAGATATAGGTACAGATCAGTGCCAGTGATATTCCATCTTCCTACGCAAACCTTAAAATGCAGACAGTGTTTACCTGGCGGCAGACCCTTGAATTTTCTGTGCTGATATCAGCGCCATTGTCAGCAACCTCCAGTTACTTTCTGATTGGACTATTCCTTTTCTCATAGTAAGTTAGAGAGAAAGTACAGAAAATTAAAGTTCTGCAGCAAGACTGATACAACTGACAGTTCAGAAACTGGCGTTTAAGGCTTTGCATAGGAAGATGGCTATATTCGGACAGTGACTTTATTTTGATACTGCAGTGATTGGGAAAGGCAGGAGCCATGGGCCATTTTGCACATTGGATGAAAAAATGGCCCATGAAAATTTTGAAGTTTACAAT
Organism: Steromphala cineraria; assembly: GCA_916613615.1. NCBI lineage: Eukaryota > Metazoa > Mollusca > Gastropoda > Trochida > Trochidae > Steromphala > Steromphala cineraria. The sequence continues at coordinate 41,094,982 of OU744726.1, forward strand.
TGATATAATGGGCAATGGCCCATTTGAAATTCAGAAAATTACCAGAAATCATGAAAATGGCATATTGTCAAAGATGTCTTTCCCAATCCCTGTGATAGACTTACATGTTAAATTTGTGTAGCATATGTAATTTACAATTTAATCAAATCAAGTACATAGTTTACAAGGGTGATCTATATGAAAGGTTACTCAATTTTGTACAAATATTTTAGTTAATCTGGAGCTGGAAGGAAGGGAGTGAGAGGATATTATATTACCAACAGGAACAACCCAAATTATTTATTCAAAAACAGTATGAGAGCGAGAGAGAAATTGACCTGAAACACTACATCAAAAACCACATATAACTGAACTTGAAACAATCTTGCAAATCTTGGCAAATGTTATATGTGAACGTTTTCAAAAAATGTCATTACCTATCGCTCAATTTATCGGTAATTACCATATATTCGCTCCTAATAAATGTTTTATTTGAATCAGTTTACAAGACTCACCGTTTATAACAGGTTGATAGACAGCTATTCCATCATAGTTTGCAACTGTAAAATCAAGTATAAGCCCTCCAATGCTGAAAGCAATACATTGTCAAAATAAGTTTCCTATTCTTAAACCTTTTTAAGATAAATCAATTAACCTCTTAGTTTACAAGTATATAAATAGGCTTTTCAAGAAAATTGAAAATTAACTAGATTAGCATTTGCCGGACACTGCAAAAGCAGAGCAGAGGAAATTTGGGATTTCGCCTACCCCAGGCCAGAAACAAATTGGGCATATTCTGGTGACCTTGACATTTGACATTTCCAGGTCACACTGTGAATATTTTTCGTTGAGTATAACAATCATGTAATGAATAAAAGTGTTAATAGTTAAAATAAAGCATTTTTGTTACACAATGCTTAACATAATTAGATGTGGTTTATTTGAAACTATTCCTCAAAGTGGCAAAAAAACATCGGAATCTTGGTAGAGATCACTTCATTATTTCGTATGATCAAATGCATATAAATTGTGACAAAGCTAAGAAATATACAAAATTTGAGCTTTTGTTACCTGCTAATCACCATAGCACAAAGCACTGGTGTCCACCCAGAGTATATCACATCCCTCACATATTTATTTTTCACACATATAACTACCCACAAGGGAATAAGAACTACAAAGAAAGCTATTATGGTTGGAGCCAGCCAGTGGGATTTGCCTGAAAAAGAAAATATCTGAGTGAATATTTAAGAACTGACATCAATGCATATATACATTTTTTACATTGACATTTGACGCAGAATATTCGTTAAGAGGTTGATTAGGTAAAGTACATATTTGATGACAATTTCAATCAACTTTTAAAAGCTTTTCAAAGATTTAAAAAAAATATATATTAAAATATTTGAATTTAATCTGATGCAAAACAATCAAAAGGCTACTTACAAATTTCTTATTCAATAAAATGTCAAGAAACTGATTTCAAATAGACCAACAGAATTGTAAATAAAATGTACCCCATCTCAACAGATGCACAATGCAACAGATCTACAAATATTGAAAATCCAGCCATTGGCTCTGTAGCTCATCAGGCTTCATATCATTTTTGCTTAAGGGAGTGGTAAATCTGGTTCCCCTTAGTAGGGGCCACAGGGTCACCAAATGAACATTTAAGAATCCTAATTACTTAACCCTTACGATGCGGGGCGCGTGATATTTACGGGCCAAATATAAAATGGCACGTAAGCCCTCTTGGCGAAATCAGTAACTTTCAGGATAAGGCTATATATTGACTGCAAGCAGTCTTGGCTGCTCCCGGATATAAAATATCAAACCTTTTCTCAAAAATGATTGAGGGTACCCACCTTGCGGCATTCATATCTCACAAACCAAAAGAGATAATTCTATAATTTTTACATCATCGTGTAGAAGAGAGAATTGTCTTCATTTCCATGTATCATATGTATATCCGCGCACAAAAATAAAGAAGCGGCAAAGCGTTGCGACAAGTGCCGCCAAAAATTTGTTTACCTCAAAATGATTGAGGGTACCCACCTTGCGGCATTTATATCTCACGAACCATTAGAGATAATTTTATAATTTTGACATCATCGTATAGAAGAGAGAATTGTCTTTATTTCCATGTATCATATGTAAATCCGCGCACAAAAATAAAGAAGCGGTTAATCAGGATATAACGGTGGCTGGCACCGGACAAAACAATTCCGCCACGTGGGCTTGTAGAGCAAAAATATATAGCCGCATCGTAAGGGTTAAGGAGTCTCTACATAACACTCAGCATGTTATGCCTTGTGCTTTGGGAGAAAACCTGCTTTTTAGATTTTAAGGGCCTTAATAGGGGCCACAGGGCCATCATAATCCCCATTAATCAAGGAGTCTGTACACAAGGTTCAGCTTTCTGGGCCTTATGGTTCTTGAAAAGATGAAAATAGGGGCAACAGGGCCACCAAAGTTAAATTTTTTAATCCTCACTAGCCAAGGAGTCTGCACATCAAGTTTCAGCTTTCTAGGCCTTATGGTTCTGGAGAAGAAGTCGAAATTCCACAAAGTTAAAGGGCGGACGGGCTGACGGGCGGACGGACACCATGACAAGCCATAAGCCCATCGGGCCTTACAGGCCAGATGAGATAAAATTATAAACATAATAGCCCCATCCTTAGAGTAAGATTTTAAATACCAGTCCCAGTATCGTTGGCCTTCTCAAATCTCCAACTTACCAATGGCCTCATAAAGAAGCTTACTGACTCCGGCTAGAAGGGAGAGAGTTGTTAGATCCCCAAGACTTGCAGCAATGGGAGTGGCTACATTGTCTGGGTTGATCCGTAGCTTATGCGAAAGTAATACTACAAGAACCATTATTGCACCTGTAACATAAAACAACAACAACTTGACTATTTGAATAGATTGATAATTTGAAGATCAAGTTTAAACCTTAAAGAATTTTCAAAAATTTTCAATTCACTGTCTGACAACTATAAGGCATTTTAATTAAATTATGTCATGACATATGTCCACAAAAAATAGTACATTTTGAAATCCTCCCAAAATCATACAAATAAAAGGATATTTCCATACAATTATACATTTGGGGCAGTTCTTGTCCACGGGACAATCAATATTATAGAAAAAAGTTACTTCACTGGTCTCTTTATGTTTGGTTGGCAGACTTCTCTCTCAACTAAACAACTTTGCATTTTACAAAATCACAGTCTAAGTAAACCTAGCCTCAATATCATCCGTTTCACTCCTATACTGAGTCTAGAAAGGTCTAGTAGAGGCTTTCTGCAACCTACGACCCTCCAACGTTATACGTGCGAAGGCAGACTATTGTGGCTTGGTAAGCTGAGTTCTGATTGGTCAATTCGAAACGTGGGCTGACGCGACCCTCTACTAGGCAAAGGTTTGCTCCATGAACCAAGGGAGGTAATTAAAGCAAAGGGAGAGAACTGTACCTAGAATCAAGCTGGCTACAGAGGCTGTGAAAACACTACTGGCACACAGGAGCAGGGCGTGGTTGAAGTCAAACTTCCCCTCCGGGATCCATCCCATAATCATTGCTACCAGTGATGCTAACAAGCCAACAACTATTGCTTGAGCCTGTGGGACACAAATTATTATCTTCATCAATTATAAATATACAAATATGACATGATGAGTTTAGGGACTCTCCATCTTCCCAATTCAAGGTGAAAATATATCAAGCTGCACTCTGTTTCCTACCTTGCCTTCAAGGCATAGCAAACCTGTAAACCCATCCTGTCTCAGGGCACGAACGTTATGCTAACTCCACTAATCTGTACCCTGGGCTCAGAAGTCAGATTCACTCGCACAGCCCGACTTGGGATATAGCCTATCAAATCATTTTCTCGTCGAAATTTTATTGAGACGGTGGCGGTGGCGTAACATTCGTAGCCTGAGACATGATGTGTGAAACGAAGCAATGACACCTACGATCAGGAGTCGGAATAATCTCATCTGCATTGTTATTGAGATAGACATGCAAAATGAGACAGTTAACTTCAACTTGAAGATATTCAATTTTTAAGCATGTCTTTGTTTAGAGAGTGTTAATGTTTCGCTGCGAGTTTACACAAAATTTATACTGTAAAAATTCCACTTTAATTCATCTGAAGGTGTATTTATTCATAAGAATTTACAATGACATACAGGAGAACTGGACGTGATATGAATGTAACGGATACCTTAAATAAACATTTTTTACCTGAACGAGAGCCATGTTTCCGCCAATCATCTTCAGTTTCTCTGATCGTCGGTCCATGTTACCAAGGTGAGCCTGGAAAGAGGTCAAAACATAAGTTGTCATGTTATTTAATTGTGTAGATATTTAGGTGAAATAAGATATAGCGTGTTTCTCATCATGTAAGCATTAGAAATGATTTCATCATCAGAACTTTGAAAATAACATATTATAATTCCTAAATTTTGAAGTTTACTATTAGTATTAGGGCTATGGCCCATTTGAAATTTAGAAGATTACTTAAAGGCTGGAAATGGCCCATTGGCAAAGAAATCTTTCCAATTCCTTGACAGGGCTATCCCCCAAATGGAAAGTATTGAGGATAGGGTAAATCCTACTTCTTCTAAGGACCTAAACTTAAAGGCATTAAAGGAGCACTAGCACGTTTTATGGGGAATATAAGGTGATGTCAGGAAAATGAAAATTAATGGTTCCAATTGAAAGACGACGTATTTAAACTAAAAAGAGTAGTAATAATTCAAATATATAACGTAATGTTAAGCCATGCGATTCCTTTTTCTTACAAAAAATGAATTAAAGGTGTTCACACAAAATGGCCGCCAATGGATTTTATGTGAATCTTCATACTTTGTCCTCTGACTATGGATGATTGCCTTGTGTAATGAGATTTTTGACGCTGGTAAAATAATACATTAAGCATTAACTTACAATTATAAGTGAAAATTGTAAAATATAAAATTATCAAAAAACGTGCTACTGCCCCCTTAAAGGTGAAAAAATATTCTAAACACTGATTGGGATACAAAGCAACGAGGAGCTTTTCACCTGAAGCAACATTGACAAGACTATCAGGGAACTGTAGCTGTCTTGTTACCTAAATGAAGCAGAAACGTCGAAGTTCTAACTTGAGTGGAAAGTCTTGAGGAATGAGGGTAGAGCATTATTAAGTCTCCTACATTTTATAGCATTAAGGAAGGGAAAATTCTCTAGGACACTTGTTGGTATATAGCAATGAGTACCTGTCCACATTGACAAGACTATCAGGGAACTGTAGCTGTGTTGCTACCTAAATGAAGCAGAAACGTCGAAGTTCTAACTTGAGTGGAAAGTCTTGAGGAATGAGGGTAGAGATTTCTAACTTCTAGGTCTCCTACATTTTATAGCTTAAGGATGGGAAAATTCTCTAGGACACTTGTTGGTATAGGAGTACCTGTCCACATTGACAAGACTATCAGGGAACTGTAGTTGTCTTGCTACCTAAATGAAGCAGAAACGTCGAAGTTCTAACTTGAGTGGAAAGTCTTGAGGAATGAGGGTAGAGATTTCTAAGTCTCCTACATTTTATAGCTTAAGGATGGTGAAATTCTCTAGGACACTTGTTGGTATAGGAGTACCTGTCCACATTGACAAGACTATCAGGGAACTGTAGCTGTCTTGCTACCTAAATGAAGCAGAAACGTCGAAGTTCTAACTTGAGTGGAAAGTCTTGAGGAATGAGGGTAGAGATTTCTAAGTCTCCTACATTTTATAGCTTAAGGATGGTGAAATTCTCTAGGACACTTGTTGGTATAGGAGTACCTGTCCACATTGACAAGACTATCAGGGAACTGTAGTTGTCTTGCTACCTAAATGAAGCAGAAACGTCGAAGTTCTAACTTGAGTGGAAAGTCTTGAGGAATGAGGGTAGAGATTTCTAAGTCTCCTACATTTTATAGCTTAAGGATGGTGAAATTCTCTAGGACACTTGTTGGTATAGGAGTACCTGTCCACATTGACAAGACTATCAGGGAACTGTAGCTGTCTTGCTACCTAAATGAAGCAGAAACGTCAAAGTTCTAACTTGAGTGGAAAGTCTTGAGGAATGAGGGTAGAGATTTCTAACTTCTAGGTCTCCTACATTTTATAGCTTAAGGATGGGAAAATTCTCTAGGACACTTGTTGGTATAGGAGTACCTGTCCACATTGACAAGACTATCAGGGAACTGTAGTTGTCTTGCTACCTAAATGAAGCAGAAACGTCGAAGTTCTAACTTGAGTGGAAAGTCTTGAGGAATGAGGGTAGAGATTTCTAAGTCTCCTACATTTTATAGCTTAAGGATGGTGAAATTCTCTAGGACACTTGTTGGTATAGGAGTACCTGTCCACATTGACAAGACTATCAGGGAACTGTAGCTGTCTTGCTACCTAAATGAAGCAGAAACGTCGAAGTTCTAACTTGAGTGGAAAGTCTTGAGGAATGAGGGTAGAGATTTCTAAGTCTCCTACATTTTATAGCTTAAGGATGGTGAAATTCTCTAGGACACTTGTTGGTATAGGAGTACCTGTCCACATTGACAAGACTATCAGGGGACTGTAGCTGTCTTGCTACCTAAATGAAGCAGAAACGTCGAAGTTCTAACTTGAGTGGAAAGTCTTGAGGAATGAGGGTAGAGATTTCTAAGTCTCCTACATTTTATAGCTTAAGGATGGTGAAATTCTCTAGGACACTTGTTGGTATAGGAGTACCTGTCCACATTGACAAGACTATCAGGGGACTGTAGCTGTCTTGCTACCTAAATGAAGCAGAAACGTCGAAGTTCTAACTTGAGTGGAAAGTCTTGAGGAATGAGGGTAGAGATTTCTAAGTCTCCTACATTTTATAGCTTAAGGATGGGAAAATTCTCTAGGACACTTGTTGGTATAGGAGTACCTGTCCACATTGACAAGACTATCAGGGGACTGTAGCTGTCTTGCTACCTAAATGAAGCAGAAACGTCGAAGTTCTAACTTGAGTGGAAAGTCTTGAGGAATGAGGGTAGAGATTTCTAAGTCTCCTACATTTTATAGCTTAAGGATGGGAAAATTCTCTAGGACACTTGTTGGTATAGGAGTACCTGTCCACATTGACAAGACTATCAGGGGACTGTAGCTGTCTTGCTACCTAAATGAAGCAGAAACGTCAAAGTTCTAACTTGAGTGAAAGTCTTGAGGAATGAGGGTAGAGATTTCTAAGTCTCCTACATTTTATAGCTTAAGGATGGGAAAATTCTCTAGGACACTTGTTGGTATAGGAGTACCTGTCCACATTGACAAGACTATCAGGGGACTGTAGCTGTCTTGCTACCTAAATGAAGCAGAAACGTCGAAGTTCTAACTTGAGTGGAAAGTCTTGAGGAATGAGGGTAGAGATTTCTAAGTCTCCTACATTTTATAGCTTAAGGATGGGAAAATTCTCTAGGACACTTGTTGGTATAGGAGTACCTGTCCACATTGACAAGACTATCAGGGGACTGTAGCTGTCTTGCTACCTAAATGAAGCAGAAACGTCGAAGTTCTAACTTGAGTGGAAAGTCTTGAGGAATGAGGGTAGAGATTTCTAAGTCTCCTACATTTTATAGCTTAAGGATGGGAAAATTCTCTAGGACACTTGTTGGTATAGGAGTACCTGTCCACATTGACAAGACTATCAGGGGACTGTAGCTGTCTTGCTACCTAAATGAAGCAGAAACGTCAAAGTTCTAACTTGAGTGAAAGTCTTGAGGAATGAGGGTAGAGATTTCTAAGTCTCCTACATTTTATAGCTTAAGGATGGGAAAATTCTCTAGGACACTTGTTGGTATATATATAGCAAGGAGTAGCTGTCAACATTGACAAGACTATCAGGATACTGTAGCGGTCTTGCTACCTAAATGAAGCAGAAACGTCGAAGTTCTAACTTGAGTGAAAGTCTTGAGGAATGAGGGTAGAGCATTATAATTCTCCTACATTTTATAGCACTTACCATGCACCCCCCCCCCCCCCCCCCCCCAGGACAAACACTACTTTACTGGGGAATAAGTGGGAAATGATTGGTTGCCATGGAAACACATAAAAAAGACAGGGTTCAAATGAGTTTATTTTTTGGGAACATCTTTTTTTCAAAGACTGAGACAGATAGCTTCATTTTGGTACCCATGGCAATTTGTCCTGGGGGGGGTGCATGGTAAGTGGTCCTGGCCCCCGGCCTACAAGACTATCAGGGAACTGTAGCGGTCTTGCTACCTGTAGATGGATCAGAAATGGGGTAGCTCTCACCTGAGTGGAGAGCCTTGAGGCGAGAGTCATCTCCAGATTGCCCTTGAGTCCCAGGAGGGATGGCACCAGGATGAACACCTCCGACACCTTCTTGAACACATCCCAGTGCTGCAACCATACCATATGTCTTATATATAAATATATATATATACAAAAAGTTCACAATCTTGAGATCGTTGTTCAGCTCTCAGGTATTATATATTAAAAAGGTATATATATATCTCAGGATATATATATATATACGGTAGTCATTCTATCACTGCAAGACTGAAGTGCTTGTGGCTTGTGAACTTGTATCAATTTTAATACTTTGGTCATTCTATCACTGCAGGTGCTTGTGACTTGTAAATTTTTGCCACTTTTACAACTTGCGTAGGAATTCATGGATGATTGTCTTCATACCACAAAGTAAGGTTTGATTACCGGTATGTTTGCCAACTTTTGAAATTCTTCATAATTTATGTGTGACTAAAAGAAGTCTTCACGCAGAAAACAGAAGTTTGATAACTTATTTTGACCTTCTCAAAGTTCTATAACTTGAATATTCATGTGTCCAAAATTTAGCTTGAGCAAGTCCTATACATGTGACTGATGTCTAAATAACTTTTTTCCTGACATACTAGAACTTGACAATCCCACAAACATTTGATTGACAACCCTAAAAGTTTAATGAAATTACTATAAAAATATCCACCAATCATTTCTCAGAAACTGGTTTTATAACAAGTTGTTGTAACATTCAAGTCTAAAACCTACTGAATGCAAAAGTTTAGTCTACTAAGTGAATGCAACAGAACAGATGGTTTGGTAATGGTAAGCAATACTCAAACCAAAAATACATAAAAAAACATACCTGAACAATGTCGAGAACCATGCCCGCTCCGACTGTTCCGAAGCCGGCGATGATGTACGGTAGCGCCACCTGTGCTGCAATACTCCAACATTTCTCTTCAACCACATCTTCAACAACAACCGGCTCTCTTGATTCTCCCTCATCACTGTCTGACGGACTTAGCAACGGTGCCGTCAAACTTGTCTCATCTTCGTTTGCATTGTTAGAGTTTGTATCAAATTTTTCTGTATCGAGAACTGCATTTCCATTTGGTCGTGTTTTAGCGTCATGTATATCTATTTGATTGTCAGACTCGTCTTTGTCCTTGGTCTTTGATTCGGAGAAATCCTGTAACTCCACGTCATCCAAATCGGTTGAAGTCATTTGGGTGACCCTTGGTACCATGTTCTTGTCACCGTAGTGACGACGTCGAAGATTATAAGCAGCTGCCCCGTATCCTGACATTGTCCTGTACCAACATGTTACTATTGGGCAATAAAGCTAAAGAACTTGGTTTCCACCTGAAAAATAGTGAAAAGGAAACAAATTTATCCACCTGAAAAATAGTGAAAAGGAAACAAATTTATCCTTTCTGCTGAAGAAGCCTCTTACAAATAGGTTTTTAGTCTGCTTTCTGGTCAATAGGGGTTAACTCTGTTCAAGGAAGAATAACAGATTGGAAGTATTTATCAGGAAATGGAACCAGTTGCCAATGATACTAGGCATTGAATGAAGCTCTCATAAAATATTTACCCACATTGTCCATTACCTCTGTAACTTTTGCAAATGTACTTGCCTAATCTTGTAACTTGTATAAATGATTTGAAATGGAATTTTTTTTAAATGTGACGCATGAGGTAGACTACACTCTCCATATACATAATCTTAGCCACTCTCCAAGATTGTGAAAACTGAGTCTTGCTGCACTGTGCAAGGGTTTACAGATTTGTTGGAGTGGTCTCAATGGCAATAGTAGCAACTTAATAGAGATTTCTTATTTGATAATCAAGTCAATTCGATTAAATCCTACGCCAAAAGGAAATGTATTAAACTACAATCTAAACTTCAGACGCCAATTCTGCCTTACTTCGTCAAAGATCTTTATGAAGCGCAAAAAGACTGCAGAATATTCTATGATACACTTAATACTAGGGATGTCACGATACAGGTACCTTGCGATACGATACGTATCACGATACATTAAATGAGAAATTATTATGGTGAGATAAAAATTCAGGGATCAAAATCTGATCTTAGAAACAATACTTAACTGAGTAACAAGCATTTAAACACAGAAATAAGCCAACTTCTTCATGAAAAAGTAATTTAAATCTATATCAAAGCTATCTTGACAAGGAATTTAACCAACTCTTGATTTCTTAATTCAATATTCACACAAAAATGTAACGATACTCACAGAAAATAAAAGTACCGAGGGTACAGAAGCTCACCTTAAAATGAATGATGTCGTAATATGGTTTAATTGTGTAACCATCTTTTATATGATAATTGATTATGGCTGCCATCATGATCTTTTTATCTTTTAAAATGCTATTCTTCTGTTGGAAACCACTAGAGTTTGAACAAACATTAATACAAGAATGATATAATCATGATTTGTTAACAAGCAGTAGGTTTTTGTATATCATTTTTGTATATCTATGGCTAAATTGGTGACCATCTTGGACTTTTTAATCTTCAAAATGCTACTTTTATGTGGGCATCTGTATTAATTTCATTGTGATATCTTGATTGGTTTAGGAGTATTCATTTAGTCACACAAGATGATGCACATAAACATTTGGAATATATCCCTCTGACACAAATCACAAATTCAGCTAGTGATAGGTCCAATTGCCAAAGTAAACTGTCCAGGTCAATGTCTCAATATGTGGGGGGGATAGAAGGAATGTGGGATGTGGGATAGGTTTGCAATGGAAGGACAGGAGAAAAAAGGGGAGGAGGGAAAGGGGGGATAGAAGGGGTGGGGGTAGAAGAGAGGTTTGCAATGGAAATAATCTGGAGGTCAACTCAGTATTATGTTTATTGAAGTATCTTAACAAACAGAGAGAATTGGTGAGAAAGACTTTGTAAAAAAAGAATTGTTCAGACAGCTGTTCAATTAGTTTTGAAGATGAATATTAAATGATATCTTTTATTAGCATGACAAACAAAATAAAAGATAATTTGTTATTCATTAACCAAAATTTTCAATTTGGAATAAATTAATTGCATGGGAACAATGGACTAAAAAAACTAACAGTTAGTGTTGGGAGTGAACAAATTTAATCATTTTAAATGCTTTTAAAAAGGATTTGTTTGAATTGAATGATCATTATAATTATCTAGATAATCATTGTTCAGACTGTAATCAGATATAGATGATTATAAAATGTATATTTATCCCTCACTGGCTATGTTATTTGCCATATATATGAAGTGTCAGGAATTATGTTAAACGGAAAGGATTTATTAAAACAGTCATGCTTCAGGCTGTTCGCAGATAAAGATGATTCATACAGTTTTTTGTAACTGTATTTATAGTGTTGATAAATATTACAACAAGCGTATCAATACAAATATAATGACATTGATTTGATTGATCAGGAAATGTATTCTTTTCAATGAATTTCATGAAATCTAATTGAAAATTCAATATAATTGACATATAATGATATTGACCATCTTGGATTCTTGATAATAAAATAAATGCGTCTGTGTCAGGAATCACTATATAAAAAAATACTCACTTTTCAGAATGATATCTTAATTGATTTAGTAGGAGTTACAGAGTAGTACTTGGCCTGAAATCTAATTGAAAAATAATGACTTCTATGATGTCATGTTGTTCCCAGAACCCCTTCAGCATGATATAATTATCATTTATTTTTACAGGTATTTATAAAACACATGGTATTGGAACTGGAACCTGATACAAAATACCTCTATTATTAACTTATCATGTAGATTACTGAACATAAAAGCAGATTCTTGACTTGTTAATATTAACTCATCGTGCAGATTGTTGTACACAAAAGCTGATTCTTGACTTGTTTAAATTGTTATTTGTAAAAAGTATTACTATTAATAGAATACAAGTATACTTTTCATAAAGACAATTTATATATTTTTCATAAAGTCCATTATGTTCTATTAATCAATTAGGTCAGGATTACTATGCAATATACAAGCAGGCAGGGCTGCTAGCCCCAGATCCTTAAGGAGAGTGTAGCAATTTGTGTATTTGGCTTTGTGTACGTATATTTGGAGAAGCATCCTAGTGTGCTGAGCATGTAAACCTGAACTCTGGCTAAGCCCTTATGTGTGGTATTAATAGACTTGACAGGAGAGAACATGAATTGTTGTGAAAAATATATATAATTTCACAAAATATAGTTAGCTTATGTCCTAAATTGATTTTGTGTCAAGAAGAACTGCTGTTAGATATAGAAATGGTACAAATATGAGTAAAACACAGGAACTGGAACCTGATGCAAAATAACTCTTTCCACATCAACTTATCATGTAGATTGCTAAACACAAAACAAGTGACAAGTTTTGTGTAAGTTGTTATTCTTAGAAAGAACATATCGCTGTCATGAGAATACAAGTCTAATTTCCATAACTCTTATTGCATACACATGGCCATATAGCATAATGCTCTACCATATCAATTGGGTCAGGTTGATTATGCAACAGACTAGCAGCTGACACTATGATGCTAGCAGCCTGTATTGGGATGTGTATTAGACAACATAGTGGACTCAACAGAAATATCTGAACTCTGGTTGACCCCTTATGTGTGGTATTTAAAGGAATATAAGGGAGATACCATTGTTCAAAATCTAACATGATGTTTAATGTCATTGGGTTTTTGTAGCTAGTTGCCATAAATATTTTAAACAAGTTAATTAATTATGTTTGTCTTTCATCTTAATGTTTTAGAAACACTTAAAATATAGAACAACTTGCATGACAATCTTAAATATTCTATATTCAAGATAAAATTATGATTAGTAAGTTCAAATTAGAGAATTTATATAGTGCGAGTGATCACTTGATGAAAGCTTAAAATTTAGTAATAATGATGTGTCATCTGCAGCTGAAAAGTCAATATGGATGCTATCGCGGCCATCTTGGATTCTCAAAACTGAAACGTCTACCTTTGTGGGAGGAATCACTATAGGTATAACATACAACAATATGAAAATGATTTCTAGATTGGTTTAGGAAAAGTAGTCATTTTCATGAAATCTCATTGAAAATTCAATATGGCTGCTATCGCGGCCATCTTGGATTCTTAAAACTGAAACGTCTACCTTTCTGTGCGGAATCACCATAGTTATAACATACTACAATTTCAGAATGATATCTAGATTGGTTTAGTAAGAGTAGTCTTTTCATGAAATCTAATTGAAAATTCAATATGGCTGCCATAGCGGCCATCTTGGATTCTCAAAACTGAAACGTCTACCGTTCCGAGGGGAATCACCATGGGTATAACATACTACAATTTCAGAATGATATCTGCATTCGTTTAGGAGGAGTAGTCTTTTTCGTGAAATCTAATTGAAAATTCAATATGGCTGCCATGGTGGCCATCTTGGATTCTCAAAACTGAAACGTCTACCTTTCTGTGAGGAATCACAATGGGTATAACATACTACAATTTCAGAATGATATCTGCATTCGTTTAGGAGGAGTAGTCTTTTTCCTGAAATCTAATTGAAAATTCAATATGGCTGCCTTAGCGGCCATCTTGGATTCTCAAAACTGAAACGTCTACCTTTCTGTGAGGAATCACCATGGGTATAACATACTACAATTTCAGAATGATATCTGGATCGTTTAGGAGGAGTAGTCTTTTTCGTGAAATCTAATTGAAAATTCAATATGGCTGCCATGGCGGCCATCTTGGATTCTCAAAACTGAAACGTCTACCTTTCTGTGAGGAATCACCATGGGTATAACATACTACAATTTCAGAATGATATCTGGATTCGTTTAGGAGGAGTAGTCTTTTTCGTGAAATCTAATTGGAAATTCAATATGGCTGCCATGGCGGCCATCTTGGATTCTCAAAATTGAAACGTCTACCTTTCTGTGAGGAATTACCATGGGTATAACATACTACAATTTCAGAATGATATCTGGATTCGTTTAGGAGGAGTAGTCTTTTTCGTGAAATCTAATTGGAAATTCAATATGGCTGCCATGGCGGCCATCTTGGATTCTCAAAACTGAAACGTCTACCTTTCTGTGAGGAATTACCATGGGTATAACATACTACAATTTCAGAATGATATCTGGATTCGTTTAGAGGAGTAGTCTTTTTCCTGAAAGTTTACGGACGGACGGACGGACAGACGGACGGACGGACGGACAGACAGACGGACGACGGACGAAGCGCCATGACATAAGCTCACATTTACTTTGTAAAGGTGAGCTAAAAATGTAACGATACTCACTAAAATTTGTACAGTCAACTGTATGGTGTATTGTATCGTGAACTGTACCACGACGATGCATCGATGCATCAGTGTATCGTCACATCCCTACTTAATACAAGTATTTCCAACATTAAGACTACCAAACACATTCGTAAATGGGAGAACAGCCTCGCATGCACTCTCACAGAACAGGACTGGAAAACCATTCATCATATCCCATTCCGTACTTATGTTGACAGTAAATTACAATGGTTACAACACAGTATCATTTACAGAATATTACCCACAAACAAACTCTTAAATATAAAATGCAATACACAGACAGCAAAATATGTGACCTATGTCAAAGGGAAACTGAATCAATAATACATTTATTTTATGAATGCACAAAAGTTAGACACATTTGGAGCGACTTAGAGGATTGGATCAAGGCTAAGACAGGAACAAAGTTAGAATTCACAAAACAAAAAATACTATTTGGCTACTATGAAAATGTGTTCTTATCAATACAACCAAATTCAATATAAATGCAAACTTTCAAAACGATCACCTACCATTTTCAGTATGGTAAAAGAGATATAACAAACACATATTATATTGGCAAATATTTATTATCCTCAACATGTGACTACACCAAATTCATGAAATACTGGTCTTTATGCCATTGCCCATATAACTAATCCCTTACAACTCCTGTTTACAACCAAAATATTATATTTTATATTGTTATATTAGTCACATTTGAATATCTATCGTGTGTTGAACAGGTATACGCCTGTTTATGTAAAAATTTTACCTGTTCACAGTTGAAAAGAAATAAAATTACATAAAAAAAAGAAGTCTGAATGCATTGTGCTAAAGACCTGATGAGACAGACATCAATGCTTTCAATTCATTGTTGTTACTGGAGGGGTACTGGGGAACTTTCAAATTTGCCCATCCTCATGGCATGTTGTCACTTAAAATTTTGAGAAGGATATTTCTACCATTGCAAAAGGTCCCATATGCTCAGATTTGGCCAAAATAACAGTCTAAGTAAACCTAGCCTCAATATTATCCGTTTCACTCCTATACCGAGTCTAGAAAGGCCTAGTAGAGGGTCGTGTCAGCCCACATATCGAATTGACCGATCAGTACTCAGTTTACCAAGCCACAATACTCTGCCTACGCACGTATAACGTTGGAGGGTCATAGGTCGCAGAAAGGACGGCTGACGCAACCCTCCACTAGACCTTTCTAGACTCAGTATAGGAGTGAAACGGAGGTTTACTTAGACAGTAGACTGCCAAAATAATCCCTTCAGATGATGACCAAGGAACAACACTGCTTAGGTATTTAGTCAGTGATGGACACCGTTGTGAATTATGTATAAACTGAATTGAGTACATCTACACAAGTACCAGCATGGCACTCTGCAATAAGGAAGGTAGGAACTGGGTAGCTATATATTAACTTTTCCCACTGAAACATCACCATAAATCATGTATTTTCCTTACAGAAGCAGGCTGTAGCTTGATTTAATGTATCACACCTGTCACAATTAAAAGCATGTGCTTTGTGGCCTACTTTTTTACTGTCATTATCGTCAACAGAAGCTTTTAATAAACATGTCCTTAGCACTGTGAACCAGGAAGAAGGAAGAACAATATTCTAATAAAACACCATAAACAATTGAAATTAATAACTTTGGATCCTGTGAAAAACTTTGAAAGTAACAATGAAATGTTTATTAAATATTATTTTTATATAAATATCTAATGAAAAGACAAAATTATACATAAACAACCTTTTATTTGAAAAATAATCTTAATGTCAATAAATAATAGAAATATTTAGTTTTAATTATGCAGTGTTGTTCTTAGGTGGTCAGGTAAGGGGACATTTTGGTCTCTTTTTAGCAGATGGGACCCCTTGCAATGGTAAAAGTATTCTACTTCTCCCAACTTCAAGGAACAGTGACGAGCAAAAAGGGTGGGCAAATTTCACCAGGACCCCCTCTAGGAACAAAACTGATTATGTCATATTAACACATTTAACACATTTAAAAAATCCGCTTAAATGTGGAAAGATTGTTGTTATGAACAAGACACTTTTTCTTAGTTGTTGATTGATACACTTTTATATAATACAATCAAATAACACATTTAAAGCCATTTTAAGGAAATTTGCATTATGAACATTATGAGTAATTTTCATTTTAGCACAATATATTCTTTTCTCTTGAACTTTTTTAATGATATGATTCCTATTTCTATTCCTGTGACATCAGAGAGTATCCAATATCTTAACCAGCAAGTCAAGCAAGTTCGACTGTTACTAGTGGTGTTCCGATTAATCGAATTGGTCGAGCATCGGTCGGTTGACCCATTTGACCACATAATCGATTACAACTTTCTGTTATCGATTTAATCGATTACTGATAAAAATCAAGATATTTTTACAGTAATTGTCAGTAATATTACTAAAAGAATGATTCTGATTGATTTCATTACTAAAACATGTTATTTTTGTTTTCCAAATATAGGATCAAGTGAAAATGCAAGCAAGAAAATAGAAAACTTATTTTTTAAACTTTTCTACCCTTATGAAGAAATCAATCTTAGACACCAAAATGCAACCACTTGTAACCGATTATTAATCGATCATTGATTGGTTACCCCCAACTGATGATCGATTACAAAATTTCAACCGATTCCCAACACTAACTGTTACAGCAATCTGCTATCACTCTCAAATCAATGAATTTATTCTATAACAAGTTGATAAAATAATTTCTAATTGTTGTGACATGTTATGCTACAACTATATATATATATAGTGTTTTTGTGTTTTAAATGTATATATATATATATATATATATAATATATACATGTATATATATATTATATGGATAATCTATGGAGGTTCACTTTACGATATTTTCATAAATAAACTCAAACACACACACTTTCAATTTTTACCAAATCATAAACATAGCAGTTCTTTAACACCCAAAAATCATCATTTACATGCCTAGGGGCAGTAGCAACTTTTAGGGGGATAATAAGGTGATGTCAGGAAAATGAAAATTAATGGTTTCAATTGAAAGACAATGTATTTAAACAAACAGGAGCACTAACAATTCAAATATATAATGTAAAGTTTAACCATGCAATTCTTTTTTCTTACAAAAAATTAATTAAAGGTGTTCACACAAAATGGCCGCCAGTGGATTTTATGTGAATCTTCATACTTTGTCCTCTGACTATGGATGATTGGGATGTGTAATGAGATTTTTGACACTGTTTAGATAATACACTAAGCATTAACTTTCAATTATCAGTGAACAATTTAAAAAATAAAATTATCAAAAAAACGTGCTACTGCCCCTTTAAAGCATAGCAAAGAACAAACTCAAGTTTACATTTTACACAGGTCTGATAACAATCCAAGCAGAGATGATTCTGTTTTGCTAAAACAGTGTTCCTTTTAAACTTAGACCTTATTAGTTTTACTCAATAATTCAACATGACATTGTATACATTACCATGATTTGCTACCAGACAGTATTCTATTTCATACATATTCCCAACAGCTGGCAAATTATACACTATACATCATCTCCCTATAGACTTACTCAAAGTCTCTGATAGAGTATTGATAATCTCTGAAAGAGTATTTTGCTAATAAGAAATATTTCTTGTTCATAACATTGTTTTCCACATTTAAGCAGATTCTTCATAAATATTCAGTGTTTTTGATAAAATGAAAATCAACTGCCAGTTGCTTTCTAAAGCTCTAAAATTTCTTGTTCATAACAATATTTTCCACATTTAAGCAGATTCTTTATAAATATTCATATTCTTGATAAAATGAAAAGCAACTGCCAGTTGCTTTCTAAAGCTCTCTGCATTTTGTAATACATTCAGTTATTCATTGGCTATTGTTATAAACACGAACACAAGAAACGTGAATTTAAAAATGTTTTTTTATTAGAGTTCCACATAAACGATGCAGCCAATATAATGATTCAGAGAACTGTTATACAGTCTAGATCCATCTGTTGACATCAGTCACGACTGGGTTTCTCGGACTTGATTATCAATACAGCTTGTATATAATTGGGTTGTAAATTCAATACCATGACAATGAATGAACAAAGATTGAATATTTTTAGTCACAATAGAGGAATAATATACCGGTAATATATTTTTTGTCAAGATAGCATAATAGCTTGACTGATGCATTATTGTAAAACCTATGACAATAATATCAATATGTATGCAAAGTAACATTTTAGTGCAATTTGGTGAAACATTATTACAATATCTGACAGTTTATTTTGACTGTACTGTAGTTTCATGAAAAATATTATCAAATACTGTTCTACCTAAATAAAGAAAGGCTGAGTCATTAAACCCAGGGATCACTTTGGACAGTTTTTTCGGGGGATATTTACCCATAGATGTATCAAGATATCCAATTATCAATACTACTTAGGGAGAAAGTCTCATTGCAAAAATCAAAACTATTACTTTTTTACTCAAACATCACATTGCTTTCTCTGAAAATCCCATTATATCAGGTCACGGTAAGATTTTTCTCCCTTTCATACTTTGAACAAAGGTAAACGATCCCTGAAGATCATGTAAGAACTTGAAAGAAACTCTTACAAGTACAGCGGGTGGCCATATTATTACGTACAAGTGACGTCATTCCCATTGACTTACATGTTAATTAGCTATTGCGAGAATAATTATTATAAATTTATTTGAAATCTATTTACTGTAATATTTTGCAGGCAGCTTGGAAATCATCTCAGCTACTGTACAGACACATAATTTCGATTTACGTTTTTGATTATTATTAAGAAAACTGCATCTCATTTAAAAGCACTATGCAACACACGCGCTATAGAAAGGGATAAATTTACCTGCGAGTCCTGCTTCAAATACTCATAAAATTTAAGCTGTGAGTCCTGGGATGCATAGCATTTTTTGTGATACTATGTCCTTACTTATTAAAGGACTCATTTAAATCAGCTTGGACTCACAAGCCTTTTTGGTAGCGAGTCCCTTGACTCAGAGGGTCATATCTGTAGATTGATTACTGCGTTTAACATGGCCGTCAATGGGCTTTCGAATCGCAAGTTGTACATGCGATGTTTCACCAAGTGTCATTCGATAACCAATTAACGGATAGGGGAAATGTAATTATGTATTATAAATAGCTGAGTTAATTTCCATGATGTCTGCAAAATATGACAGCAATCGGATCATTTCCAAATTTATAATAATTATTCTCCAAATTGTTAATTAACATGTAAGTCTATGGGAATGACGTCACTTGTACGTAATAATATGGCTACCCGCTGTACATCAGCAATGAGTCCACTATTAAATGACAATATCATTCAAATTCTAGTTTGTTTCTATCTTGGTACTTCTAACATAAACTTACCTTTTGATACCCAATTCACTATTAATGTGTATGTCAATAATACAATAAATACATTTAACTTAATTTAGGTTATAGAAATGCTTCCTTTCAATTACATCAACATTTAATCTACTCTAAAAATTTAGCTTCTTAATTACTCTTAGTATTTCATGAAGCATCACATCTTTTCTTTAACATAAGACCAACGGCTTTGTTATATTCTTGGACATCTATGAAAGAAGACTATATCTTTGCTTTGCCTCACCGCATAAATTTACATTGTAAAAAGATCAAAATATTGAAGGTTATTTAGATGTTAAAGTTGCAGTTTCTATAAATTTAGGTCTATTTGAAAAATTAATAATTTCCTTGCACTAGTCAAATAAAATTGTTAAAAGATATAATCAAACTTTCTTCGTTGTTGATAAATATTAAGAAACAGTTTGAGAAATAAGGAAATAATGAATAAGCATATTGAATAAACATAACATAATATCTTCATTGCAAGAATTGCCATTATATGGTAGTCTGTATCTACTCATTAGTCTATCTATTTACAGACAGGATAGACTAAGATAAGAATAAGATTTAGTCTGAAAAGTTTTATGAGAATATCTAAAGACCAAAAATCTTACTGTGTTTATGAAAACTTATGAAATTAACTAACTCTTAATACACTCACTTATAAGTGAATCACCTTGACAAAGCCGTTTTATAACTGTCAATGCTATTCGATGCGATTAGAATGAAGATTCAATCAGACAGACTGCCAACTTGTCAAATGCCACCATGATTTTACTCTCCAAACCCCCAGAAAAGAAATAGGTTTTTTTATGGAAAGCTTGTCATTTTCACCGCGTCATATCATAATCAAAATTCAGCGTAATTAATACATCTTCCATTTAATTTGTCAAATATACCCCTTCAATCCAAATAAAGAAAAACAGGTAATACAGTTTTGGTTCAAGACTAAAGCTAAAATCAAAATGGCCGCGCCCATGAAGAGCCATGAGACGGTTGCGACCTCCGAAGACGAAATGCCGCGCCCAGCCAATTCAACGAACACAAATAACAAAACATCTCCTGTGTCGTCAAAACAGCTTTTATATTCTGAAAAATTTCCAGGTTTATAAACTTTAATGTTATTGTCAGCGAGTCTGGATAGTTGATTGTGACTCTCTTGTCACCTGTTTTCGTGATAGATTTAAAGGGACAGTTCTATCGATCTATTTATGTTGAAAATTCATATGTCTATGTATTTAATGTAGCACATGCATAGAACACAACCTAGTTAAAACATGTTACTTAGGGTAACATTTTTGTTTATTCATATTAACAACTTGATAAAGAAAACTGCACAGTCGGTCAAAAAATAACAAGAATGTAAAGTGAAGCCATTCATTAGTGCTATGAGTGCTTTGATACGTCATACTACGCCATTGTTGTTTAGTCTTACCATTTGTCAATCTTAATGTTCTCAAATTCTATCAATTGATATATAAGTTGGTTTTCAATAAGAACTAAAAAAGATAAAGGTATCTGTGTCTTTTGTGATATTTTTCCAAAATAATGATTAAGTTTGCAGACTGGAAGCTGATAGGGAAGGGCCTTTCAAGGGACAGTATTTAGTATTTGTGAAGATAGATTGTGATGGGAGCTTACATCGATGTTAAATGTTTATAGGATAACTTTATCATTTTTAAAAGTTTTATTATACTTGTTTAGTTGGAATTATATTTACAATTTGAAAGTAACACATTTATAAGTGCTTGATGAAGTTGTTGATCAGTCAGCATTACCTAAAATGTTCTCTTGCAATTTCATAATAAAAAATTGTAATTTCATGATTTCATGATGTAATTATGCTATTGAAAGTATATTGATAACTTTACAAATAATTAATGATAGAACTCATCGTCAATATCCTATCATCTCTCCTTAGTCTCACGAATGGCTTCATTAAGCATTCTTGTCTTTTTTTGTATTTGAATAATAAACAAGATTTTTTATTATCCTGTTCTGAATTATTGATGTGAAAAGAAGCCTTAAATAGGTTATCGTTTCATATTAAGATTCAATGCAGTGAAATTTTGAAAGGGGGGGTCACCTAGGAAGTTGAACCTTTTTATGGATGATTTACGGGTTTGGGAAGGACATCAAGCCCAAAGTGATAAATTAATGAGGGACAGAAAACTGACTTATGTGACAATAAAAATGCAAAGTGTTTTGTTTTGTCTTACAGATAAAGCAAGTGATAAACTAAACATCCTCTCAAAATCAAAGGGAGGTAATACAAAAGATCACAAAACATACAAGTTGCCACCAAGTTCAGGTAAGGGTTATTAATCATTACCTTGTAAACTGAAATGTTAAAGAATAGAGTTTCGATTGCAGCCATTGACTATTCCCTGGTATATTGTTATGACTGTGATATCTATCTCTCTTGAAAGTAATAATAAACCCAATGTTATAGGTAAGGATAGGGAGCAGTGTGAGAATTGTTTTTCAGTTAAAAAATTGATATGGGCATTTGTATAGAGAGAGGAAGTTATGACGTTGAATATGGTAGGTGTTCGATTACCGGTAAATTTAATATGTACTAGCATGTTGTACTTTTCCAATCAAAAGTAAAGGGGGGTGGGGGGCAGCTACCTAACACATAGAAAACCAGGCGAGTGACAACTTCAAATTGTAACGTTTCGCCACCCATCAATTAAAATGTGAAATGAAAGTTTGTGACTAGATCTATAGAATTTTGACATTAATATTTTGTAATCTTGATGATTAACTCCTAATATACTTTCATATGAATATGTTTTCTACTGTTTTCATCTTAACTGCAAGAGACACTTGCTCAAGCAAGTTTCTACATACAATTAAAATGTTTCCATTATAGTATAAACAACATTTCATTAGAAATTATTTTCAATTTTAAATCGTATGTCAAATCTGTTAATCACAGGTCAATGTGCTTCAAAATGGTATTAGGAGGTCATTTGACTTGCATCTTCTTTTTGAGCAAAAAAAAGTCCAGAGCTTTTTAACACTGAAGAAATTGTGTTTGCCCTCCATTGAAAACATTTCAGTTATCGTATATTGCATTAATTCAATATTGTTGAATGAAATCATTTTCTTTTGTCAGTGTTGGATCAAGTAAAGGGGTTTCTTCCACAACTAAAATCATCCAATGATGTCATTGAAAGGAAAGTTCAAATGGGAGACACAAATGACCTTGACATTGAGAATGTTGGATCTTGTTCTGGGCCAGTTATTGAAATGGTGAGTAGACACTTTCAGTACGTTAATCAAGAGGTATTCATAGAAATCAAAATCATTAATCTAATAATGTGACATGTTTAAAATGGTGGGGAAAGTGAAAATGTATGTAAATCATAGGCCTTATTGTACACATCCTGCTACATCAGCGTATATGTCTCCGCTAATGCTACAACCTATCCCCTGATATCCTCCTATGGTCTTCTGTTGTATCGCTGACGGGTGGTTGCTCAGCGCTATTTATAGTCTGTCTGTTGTCAGTCAAACTATTTCGAACTCGATACACTGTTGTCTAGTGATGTTGCACGTGGAAATCTAAGAGCGCGTGATTTGCAGCTTAGCGGGAGACTGCAGTGAGAATCAGATTTATTATCTAATAGCACTCCTATTGGTTAATTTGAATCACGAGGTGAGCACGCGGAACGAAGCCAAGAAACTAGTTTGCCGCTATCGCTGAAAGGGCATCATTTGATTGGCTTGCTATATATAGCGATACGACAGAAGACCATAGGAGGATATCAGGGGATAGGTTGTAGCATTAGCGCAGACATATACGCTGAAGTAGCAGGATGTATTGTACATCAGGCATATGTTAGGAGTCGGACAAATGAGAACATTATGTTGTTTTTCTCTCTAATGTTTGTAAGATATGAATTAGGATATTTGATAATTCAACTTATTACACAAAAAGTTTACTTCAGGCTGATTATGGGATTTTACTTTATCTTAATTTTAGAAAATTTGATTCACCATTTGTATTTTTTAGCTCATCAGGACTGAAAGTCCAGATGGGCTTATGGCATGGCCCGTCGTCCGGCGTCCGTCCGTCCGTCGTCCGTCGTCCGTCCGTCGTCCGTCGTCCGTCCGTCGTCCGTCCGTAAACTTTTGACACTTTCGACTTCTCCTCATGAACCATACACATAAGAGAGCTGAAATTTTGTGTACAAGTACCTTAGCATATGGAGATTCTAATTTGTAACTTTGGTGACCCTGTGACCCCAAATAGGGTCACAGGGGTCACAACTTTAAAAACCTATTTTCATCTTCTTCTCCAGTTCCAGAAGGACTAGAGAGTTAAAAATTATATGTGCAGACTCCTTGGACAATGGAGATTCTAATTTGTAACTTTGGTGACCCTGTGACCCCAAATAGGGTCACAGGGGTCACAACCTTAAATACCTATTTTCATCTTCTTCTCCAGTTCCAAAAGGAGTAGAGAGTTAAAAATTATATGTGCAGACTCCTTGGACAATGGAGATTCTAATTTGTAACTTTGGTGACCCTGTGACCCCAAATAGGGTCACAGGGGTCACAACCTTAAAAACCTATTTTCATATTCTTCTCCAGTTCTAAAAGGACTAGAGAGTTGAAAGTGATATGTGCAGACTCCTTGGACAATGGGAATTCTAATTTGTAACTTTGGTGAACCTGTGACCCCAAATAGGGTCACAGGGGTCACAACCTTAAAAACCTATTTTCATATTCTTCTCCAGTTCTAAAAGGACTATAGAGTTGAAAATGATATGTGCAGACTTCTTGGCCAATCGGGATTCTTAATTGTAGATTTCGTGACCCTGTGACCCCAAATAGGGTCACAGGGGTCACAACCTTAAAAACCAATTCTCATCTTCTTCTCCAGTTCCAAAAGGTCTAGAGAGCTGAAATTATATGTGCAGACTCCTTGGCCAATGGGGATTCTAAATTGTAGATTTCGTGACCCCATGACCCCAAATAGGGTCACAGGGGTCACAACCTTTAAAACTTATTTTCATCATCATCTTTAGCTCCTAAAGGTCTGTTGAGCTGAAAGACTGCATGTAGACTCCTTGGCCAATTGGGATTCTAAACTGTAGGTTTTGTGACCCCATGACCCCAAATAGGGTCACAGGGGTCACAATCTTAAAAACCTATCTTTCTCCATTAGATGACAGTCTATGGCAAATTTATTTCTCCTTGGATATTTTAGTGTGGACTTCTTTCACTGTCTGATATTGGCGATCTAGAAAGTGTTGAATAATAATACATTTGTTTTGTAATTTTGTTATAGGTTTTCTTGCAATAGGTAACATCAGTTTCATTTTTAGCTCATCTGGCCTGTATAAAGCAAACTTGATATGATGCCTGATGAGCTACAGAGCCTATGGCTCTATTTTTATGTTTATTTATTGGAATTGAAGGTTAGTAAAATACCATATTCTGTTCCATGCAATCTCAATAAATTAAGATCTATGTTACTTCATTTTGTTAGCATATTGATCTTGACAGACTGTTTAAGTGTAAACTGCAGTTCAGCGAGATTTCTAGTCAAGGATTATTTTATGTACGCTTCAGTATGTTTTTTGCTTAGTCTTACAGTTTTAGCAGCAATCATTGACAAAAGTTAGTATTGTCCCTCTTAACTTTTATATCTAACTTGACATGTGGCATGTTGTGCGCCATATTCAAAATGTTACATCGTCAAATATTAAAATATAATCCCAATCAATTGGATGCCTCTGTCATAATTAGAAGCAAGATGTCAACACAGGTCCCGTCAATCGAGCGTTTAGACTGACCTGTGAGGTCATTCAAATTCAGCCAATCGGTGAGCTTGTCCTGTAAACTTACTGGGCAAACTTGCTGATTGGTTGGATTTGAGTGATGTCACAGGTCAGACTATGGTGAGATCTATACGAAAATGTAGTGAGGCAATATAGATCTTTATTCATAGAGATTGTTTTCTCTGTCTTCTCTTTAAACAGAATCTGGCCCTGGTAGAAATGGAGGATAACTCGAACTCCGACTCAAACTCTTCCGACGAGTCGAGCAGCGATTCAGACAGTGATAATAACATGGACATTGAGGTTCTAAGAGACACAGTGACTGGGAATAATTTGAAGTTGACTAAAACCATGTCCAAGCAATCAAAAGGAGGCCTGATTGTAGAGTTACAAGAAAAGTCTGCTGGTCTAAGGGAGACAACTCTACAAGCACCATCAACAACAGAAGACAAGATTGTCAATGAAGTTACTTAATACATTTTTTTTTTTTAATGTTTTGTTTTTCTTTCTTTATCAAACGATGAAAGAACTAAGATAACATCCTTTCATAGTTATTCATTCACATTTATATTTTTAGCTTTATCAGGAATGGAGTTTGTTCATACGTCTGTTCACTTTTTCTACTTCTCCAAAACTGCTGTCCCTAGATAGTTGAAGTCTTGTGTACAAGTTACTTAGTATATAATAGGAGATAATGAGTCTTATTACCTACGTGGGCAGTCATATTAGGGTTCATATTTTTCATATGATGCTCTAGGGCAAAATATCACTTTTTTCATGTGATAAACAAGGCTTTGATGTCAAGTTGCGCTAATGATGTTGCATTCTATTAGGGCCAGTGGCTTGTCCGTCTATGCTCTGAGAAGGAAATATTGAAAATTTTCTTTAATTTTGTGACTTTGGTAATAAACAGAATATTATATTTGTGCCAGTAACATACTCTGTTTACAACACTTGTGCCAAAATATCAGTATATCTCTGGCTCTCGCTCAGTATATACTGATAGTTAGCCACTCTTTTTCATAACATAGTATGTCATGGACACTTATATGATATTCTCTATGTACATTCTGCAGCCATTGAAAGCTGAAATATTGGAATACTAAGTCATTAGCCGTGGAATTGAAGACCCTGTAGCCACTGGATTCAAAACTTTGCTATTTTCTTCTCAAAAACAAAAACACTTAGAAAACTAAATGTAGAGAGTTCCTGGCAATGAATCAATTAAAGATTTGTTTATTCTGTACCCCTGGACTTGTATTATATATTATTCATTCTAAAGTTTTCTAGCCTATATGTGCCTATGCAAAGTCTATACCGGTACTAAAGTTTGTAATTGAAACAAAAACAAAATTCACATTATTGGAACTGTAGGGTTGAATAGTTGAATTATCTAAAATGTCCTTTTACATCTTGTAAGATTGAATAGTTGAATAATCTGAAATGCTTGTAAGGTCAAATAGTTAAATTATCTAAAATTCCCTTTCCTCCCTGTAAGGTCAAATAGTTAAATTACCCTGGTATCTAAAATGCCCTTTCCTCCCTGTAAGGTTTAATAGTTAAATTATCTAAAATGCCCTTTCCACCCTGTAAGATTGAATAGTTAGATTGTTTAAAATGACCTTTCCTCCCTGTAAGGTTTAATAGTTAAATTATCTAAAATGCCCTTTCCACCCTGTAAGATTGAATAGTTAGATTGTTTAAAATGACCTTTCCATCCTGTAAGGTTTAATAGTTAAATTATCAAAAATGCCCTTTCCACCCTTTAAGATTGAATACTAGTAGTTAGATTGTTTAAAATGCCCTTTCCACCTTGTAAGGTTGAATAGTTATATTATCTAAAATGCCCTTTCCACCCTGTAAGATTGAATAGTTAAATGATCTAAAATGCCCTTTCCAACCTGTAAGATTGAATAGTTAAATGATCTAAAATGCCCTTTCAGCCCTGTAAGATTGAATAGTTAAATGATCTAAAATGCCCTTTCAGCCCTGTAAGATTGAATAGTTAAACTATCTAAAAGTTTAAATCACAGTTGTTAGTTCCTCATACCTGATGAACAAAAAGACACTTTTCAAGCTCATATAAATTTATTCAGCTGTCATTTAAATTGGAATAAAATAAACATTTGAGCGATTAACAAGTTGCAATTATGAAAGACATGAAAGAGCAGAAAGCTGGATATACTGAAAAACATCCCTAAAGACAAGTTATAGCAGAAAATACATTTTAAAACACATTGAAACATTTGTAGAAAAATAATGATATCAAGTACACTTTTTACAAGTGTGTTTCTATTGAGATTGTATTTAAATTGAGAAGAGAGCGCAACTATGGTCACCATTATGCAAATTTCATATGCCATTTAAATATGCCCTTTCTTAAAAAATTCTATTGGGGGAAAACATTTTGGTAATATTATTGTTAGAGCAGCTAAGGCCAATTGACATTATAATGGCCAGCTATAAAAAAAACATATCACAAAATATGTTAGCCTCAAAGTGGTTGAAATAATCATATGAGACTATTTGTAAATAGAAAGTGAATATTAAAAATTTGGGGAAAGTGAATCACAAAAGAGATCTGACTTCTAAATAAATATTTTTCTGATACAGTTTGCGCAAGGAAATACATGTGATAAGAAATGATTCTAATTTATTTACAGGGACATTTTGAAATGTGATATTGAACATGCATATCATTAATTATAAATGCTTGTGATATCTTACAGGGTCTGATATTAAATATTCATAGTTTTAAATAAATGAATAATCATTGTGTTCTAGTTGTCCTAATTTTAAAAATTTAATCTATTTCTTATATTGTCAACAAGGTGAGAAACAAAAACTATGCAACAGGACATATTGAAAAACAAAAGTTTCAATTTTGACTTAAAAACAAATAAAGCCAGGGAAAAACAAAAGGAATGAAAAATTGAGAGTTCTCATATCCAAAAACAATCCAAGCATGTAAATGTCAGGATCAAAGTCTAAAAATAAACATTTTGAAAGAGAACAGAACTAGCAAGCATGTAGTTAAAAAAGAAATTACCGTATTCGACGTAATAAGCGCCCCCTAACAGTGCTTTTAACTAAAAAACATTAAACGCCCCCTCTCCAGGCTTACCTTACATGACAAAACTATAAAATTTTACATAAAAATGGATAGGCGACTTGATTTCGGTCCTCTTTAATCATGGTCATTGGATTTGTAACTTTTCGTTAAAAACTATATGTAGATCGAGAATATACATACATTTTTATCATTTGACTGAATTATTAAGACATTTTAATAAGCGCCCCTTTTTCCAGTTTTGTAACCGCCCAGGGCGCTTATTACGTCGAATACGGTATTATGATGAAGTGTATAAATAAGCCTGAAAAATCGTCAGCCCTGATGTGATAATTTGTAGATTTGAATGGTAAAACTGAAGAAAAACCTCTGAAAGTACCAGCCTGTATCAGAAGTAACCGGATACCGGGCTGACGGACGGGTCTTATTTCATACACTGTATGATGTAAGAGTTGTCATGATGAATGAAATTGACATATATGTAAATATATAAATGGTAAGGTGCACTTTAAATACTCTGTCCTTATAAATGCCAAGGGCTTATGGTTTAAATGGTCATAACTGGGGCACACTGGCAAAGATGTTGTAAAATGAAACCCAATTCTTTGATGAATTCAAGAATTTTGAAAGGGGGGAAGGATCACCTTTTGTAAATTGGGGATTTCAATCCTGTGAATAACCTGTAAAAAGGTTTTATTTTAATTTCATAGAAGGATTCAATCTCATCAAAACATGTTCAAACCTGTCCTTTTTTACCCAACCCAACCCAATTAAGACTCCTTTTTGAGGAGATACAGTAAAAGGTCATGATGTAGTATAAGAGATAATGCCATTAAGAGAGTGTCATCACAAATATATCTATGTTACATTTGTTAACCATCTTCAAAAGTAAAAAGTCTTGTGCTTTTTCGGGCCGGATTCCATGGGATTCGAACCCATACCTTCAGAGTCAGGCAACACCTCCAGCAATGACCAATTGATCATACCTACTCTCCCGTTCTGCCATCCACATTTGGGCGAGTTGGTCAGCTGCTGGTTTGGTCATTTCTGGCAGTGTGTGAGTTCGAATCTTGCATGGGACTCAGCCAAAACAAATACACAAAATTTTACTTAAGAAGAATTTGTGATCAAAAAGGTACAATGTTACACTAGGTAGTAGTCAAAATAAAAAAGTGCACCAAGGAATGATCATTTATATATAATATGCATCTCAAGTTTGAAAATATATGGTTGATGAGACAAAAGTAGCACCACTATAATATACTGTATACTAAAAACTGCTAATGGCTATATATGATTTATATGATGTAGACTTCATCACCTAAAATAAGGCAAGATTTACTTACAAGAAGCACCTTAAAATCACCCTGTTTCTACACATTGAGACAAACTGAAAATTGAATCTAAATGCCTATTAAGATTAAATATAAAGATATTTCTCAAACTTGTTCTTTTTTCTTGTGTCCTACAGTTCTATTCAGATATCTTAATTTGCTTATGGTAAATTAGCCTATAAAAGACCAGAAAATAAGTAAACACAAAGGTGTTATTTAAAGGGACAGTAGCACTTTTTGGAAAATAATATTTTTGATATTACACTGATAATTGTTTGTTACTGCTAAATGTAATATTTTTATAGTGTCCAAAATCTCAATACTCAGACAAATCATCCATAGTCAAAAAAAGATTCACATAAAGTCAATTGGCGGCCATTTTTGTGTGAACACCTTTAACTCATTTTGTGTAAGATAAAGGAATCACATGTTTGAACTTTGCATTATATATTTGATTTATTACTGCTTTATTTAGTTTAAATACGGTCTTTCAATTGGAACCATTTATTTCATTTTCCTGACATCACCTTATATTCCCCCTAAAAACGTGCTACTGCCCCTTTAATCTCAAATTTCAAGAAAACTTCAGACAATTAATCAGGAGCAATAAATGTAACCTGGTTCTTGTCTGATAGGCATTATTTCCTACAAAGATTATTATGAATAAATATCATATATGTAATTTAATAAGATTGTAGTTTGTACAATAAAAATACATGACATTTTTAATAAGATGATTGAGTCACTCCAAGCCATTAGAATTTTTTTCTGACCTCCAGAATAATATTTTTGTTCAAATACACCACAATTCCTTATAATCAAAGTAAAGAATTCTATCTTAACAACAAAGTCTAAAACATCATTTTGTAAAAATACAAAATAATTCCATCCCCAGAATATTTCAACATTTTAATATGAAATGACTAAAAGAAGATGACCTTTTTTTAAAAACATCTAACTTTTCCCCTCTAATGATAAGCTTAGGCTGAGATCTAACAACATTGATTCTTTTTGTACTGACAAAACTTATTCCAAGTATCACAGAAATAATGTTCAGATCTAAAATTGGTGTAAATATGCCATAAAAATTAAATCTAGTTTCACAACCAAACAGCTAAAAAATAGCATAACAGATTTTATAATCAATCAATACATTTCATATATTGAACATGATTCATTAAAGCATAAAGCCAAATGATTCATTAAATTACCAATTCATTGATTGGTGTACATAACTGTCAATATTTTCATCATAATTTTTGGCAAGCATCTAAAGCTTAAATTATGCATATGCTATCATGGCCTTGGAAAATAAGTAATATCTACCCTATGGTCTCAGAGTATGGTCTTGATATAATTTCATTGTTGAATTTTTGCTGCAAAACGGCAAAATTATGAATTTATCTATCATTAATAACAATCATCACCCATAACCATAACTATTTCTATCTTCAAACTACTAGTTACCTACATACTACAAAGCATTTCTTTAAACAGAGAAAATATTCATCTTTATCACTTGTCTCAAATTTGAAAGGAATAGTTTTTCAAAATCTTAGTATTATCAATTCTTATAAAGTAACATTGATCAAAATTTAGATTTCTTAAAAAGGTTTGTAAAAATTTAACAAAAACAACCAATAAATTAACACATCAAAATAAATGTTGCTTTAAAAAGAGTTTAAACAAGCTTTGTTATCAAAAATATCTAAACTTTCACACCTGCCTTATGTGAATGAATATCCTTATGTACATAATTGATCATCAGACATTCAAGGCCAAAGATGAAAGGCGACATTAAGGATTCCAATTGTACTTATAAGTGCGCTTTGCATGTTACGTACTACATGTTGCATAAGGTGTTATGTATGATTTTACTTTCCATGTACAGTAGAACACGGATATAGCGAACACTCGGATATAGCGAACAAATTTTCAAGTCCCGTCCCTATATAATATCATTAAAATTATATGCGTATAGCGAACACCGGATATAGCGAACTAAATTCTATGGTCCCTTGGAGTTCGTTTTATCCGAGTTCTACTGTATGTCAAGAGTTGAGTCCGAAATGGAAAACCAAGGGGAATCTACTTGTCTGATAGCATTTTGGGGTTCGTGTACTTTACGCTTGACATCACACCTTGCGCATTACACATTATGCATTACAGTAGAACACGGATATAGGGAACACGGATATAGCGAACACTCAGATATAGCGAACAAATTTTCAAGTCCCGTCCCTATATAATATCATTAAAATTATATGCGTATAGCGAACACCGGATATAGCGAACTAAATTGTTTGGTCCCTTGTTGTTCGTTATATCCAAGTTCTACTGTATTTTAGTGCAGGGTGTTAAATATGCATTACGAACTAGGCATTACGCACTATGTACACATGGAATCCTGGCCCTAGTTCTGACACTCTCTCGATGAACAGAACAATGAAAGGCTCTGGAGTTAGCTCCCTTGAGGAAAGGCAACCTGAAGTGTTGAAAACCTCTTGATGAATGGACCAATCAAAATGCCCTCTTCAATCTTATCAGCATCAATATCATACGAATGAAGGAAGCAGTTTTCCTCCATTCCTGAGACAAAGTATAACATGTTATTCACGATGGCAGCATCCTGGAAGACGTGGCCCAAGGACTCTGGAGTTGTCATGATCTTGCTCCATTGGTTGGTTTCAATATCATAGACTTCATTTTCAAGACAATCCACAAATTGCTCATTGGCTGAGGTGTATCCCCCAAAAACATACAGCTTCCCGTTGTGATGGGTCATACTGTGACTGTGCCTTGGAAACAGCATGTCGGCAACGGGCTCCCATGATGCAACACTCAAGGAGAATCTGATGCCTGCCCCAAGCGGAACTGGATCTAACTCACAACCGCTGATTCCTCCACAAACATAGATGTTCTCTCCAACAACTGATGCTGCGTGACTATGCATTGGGCAAGGAAGGTCTGGCAGAGTTATCCAAGTGTTGTCACCGGCGACATACATTTCCACAGACGTCAAGATTCTGTCGGTTTCATTTGCATCCTCATCATTTAGGAAGTGGTCAATCCCTCCAAGAACAAAGATTCTGTCATCAGTGGAAGTGATTGCAAAAGAAATTCTTGGCTCGTTCATCATTGCGAGTTCCATCCAATCTCGAGTTTTCGGGTCCCATCGAAACAATCTCTTGCTGCTTATTGCTGTTGTGTCATAACCTCCAACCGAAAAAAGGAAATTGCCGACTGTAGCAAGACCCACTGTCTCAAAATGAACTTCAGGAGCAGCAGCGCTTGACAACTCTTCCACGTAGAAGTCATCTTTGTCAGGATACTTGTACAAAATGATGTTCTGCTCAGAATTGAAGGCCATTACCGTCACAACTGGCTTGGCTCCTCTTGGCATGAACTTTGACCCTCTCTTCAAGACCTGACCAGGAATATCGTAATGGAACTGTTTTGCCTCCTCAACAGCATCAAGGATTTCAGGGTTGCAGGTAACAGGGGCTGGAAGAGTTTCAAGGTCCTCCAAATCAATAAGCGGAAATCGGATCAACCTTAGAAGAGGTGTCAGATGACTTCGTCTCTGCTCTGGATCTGTTTCAACCCACTGCAAGATGATGCTGACGAGAAAACCTTCTGAAATGTCATGGTAGATGTCGTATCTGAGAAACTCTGATAACAGTTCCATGGAAACCTTCTTGAAGAAACTTGAGTTTGGATCTTCCGTCAGCTTCATGAGATTTTCAGCGAGGAATTTGAAAATGCCCTCTTTCAAATTTCCTAAAGAGAAGAGCTCGGCAAGATGGATAGCTTCTTCGTAATCATCAAATGAAAGATGTCGGATGATATATTCACAACAGACAGTTATCATCCAATCTATGTGGAAAAACCTTGCGGCTTCTAAGATATGAGCGACATTGTTTCCATCAATCGTAACATGACCATGGTAAAAGTAGTCAAGGATGACGGAGAAACCAGCGGGACTCATTTCCTGAAGTTGAACGACTCCTTGCTCCTTTTCTTTCATGTCATGGCTGAACATGGCGCCGAAATAATCGCTAGCTTCGGAGAGAACATCTTTGTGAGCCTTGAAGCTTGTATCTCCAACCTTGAGCTTGACATCACAATTATGGTCGTACATTTTGGCTCCTTTCTTCTTGTACTCTGTGTTGATGTATCTGATCTTTGTTTCCGTCACAAAGATGGACTCTGTGCCCGGGATGGAGCAATGCTCCTGGTCTGGAACCAGCCTCTGCATCTTGTTATCTGAAAATAACAAATAGTATGAATTCAATAAAGGATGTTTTTGACATTTCAAGAGGAGATTATCGCCCACACTAGTTTAGTATTTTACTTATTACTGGCTTAACAGCTTAAAAATATATAGAAAGTCGCCGACATGACCATTGCGGCAAGCCCACTGACATTGTGACATTATACTTAATAATTGTGAGGTCATACTTAACAATTGTGATGTCATACTTAGCAATTGTGAGGTCATTCTTAACAATTGTGATGTCATACTTAGTAATTGTGACATCATACTTAATTATTGTGACGTCATGTCAATTGGTCAGCGCGATGTTGTAAACGACACATGTGTAATAACATGATAGATTTATTAAACAGCGGTATCTTCAACAGGAGATAAATAAAGAGGGTTTTTGACATTGAAAGAGGTGGTTAACACACACAAATCTTACTTAATACTAAAACACTTAAAATTAATTAATTGAAGGTCAATGTTTACATTGTAAGAGGTTATCGCAAAGAAAACTAGTGAAATACACAAACACTTGGAATTAATCAAATGATGGGCATTTTTGACATTGTAACCTTATCACCAAAATATCTTGCTTCTTTCACTAACATTTTACAGTGTTTTCCCTAGTTGATCCCTTGAGCTTTCTGGAAGCAAACTGGATTACTCAAAAAAGTATCACGGCTTCATATGAAATCAAAAAGTAAAACTTTAGTGTTGGATTATTTGTTATAATCCACTCATTTACACAGTCCCTTTAAAGAATCTACCGGCACATCAAAGTTTTAAAACGCCCTTCATCTTTTTAAAGGAATTCTTTTCTGAGAAAAAAAACATTTTATGGAGAAGTGAGGGCTGCAATATACTAACACTTTTGTTTTTCAAGATATACATTCTGATAGTGAAATGAATAGATACTATATGGACCCAAGAAACCAACAGACAAGATCGTGTAGGTCAACAAATGATTGGGGCGACTATTGACCCCCAAGGGACTATTGTGGTAGTCAATTGTGAGAAACTATTGCAATAGCGATAGCCTATTGCGGGGTACTATGGCAATAGTTAACAATAAAGGAAATGCAGATTTTGCTACTTTCTGATGTTTTCCAACTTGTGGAAGAATTGCTTTTAAATTGGCAACTATGTTGTACATTCTGGTTGCTTCTTTTAGCTGTCAGCGATCTGTTTAATGTATTCCAATATTTTCTAAATGTAAATGTAGTTTTTGTGTGAATTTTACTTCTAAATTAAACATAACAACAATTTACTAAAATGTTGATACTATCGATAATTAGACCTGCTATCGATACTATTTATCGTTGAAAAAAAGACTACTGATAAAGTACTATCGGAACAGCAACTATCACATTAAGTCGATAGTTTTTTCTATTGTTACACCCCTAATAAATGACCTTACTGCATATTTACATAACAGTTGTGGTAGAAGGCAAATTATGATTTTTGGATAAAAGTTATCAATAAAACAACTAACAAAATAACTCAGTTTGAGGAAAATACCAATAACTGATTAAATTGTTGTAAATAACAAAATGAGACCTTGAATTTCCTTAAAATGGAATTCACACATAAATCGTTTGCTCAACTTGGAAATATCACCTCAGGTGGCAATTAGTAGGGAAGTTTAAGGCAAAAGGATTTCCTAAACCCTTTTGATGAAGAACTATATTTATGAACAAATACAGCTGTATTTAGCTAATCCATTACAACCAATGTGTGCTCAGATTAATGGATTAATGAAATAACTGTTAATGAGATTACATTGGCTTTACATCTATTACAGCTTGCTACTATTTGGAAAAGGTGGGATTTAGATTATTGTGTTTGAACTATCACAGCCCAACTTCATAAATTTTTTATTTTATTGTAAATAACAAAAAGTCTTTTCACCACCAAAACTATCAGAATTTAAATGCATACATGTACAGAAAAGCAGTTCTTTTTTAATAGTGACCTTTCTACAGTGATTCATTAACTTTTTCAGAACAAGAAGGCTAGTTTTTGCAAAAAATTTAAACTCGAGGCAACTTTAACTAGCCAAGGCCAACTCATCTCTTTTATAGGCCTACAGGGCTAGTAGCATCTTCCTAGGCAAACCCTAAAATGCCATTTTCTGAACTATCATGTTTATGCCTTGCTGCAGACCCTTGAATTTTCTGTGCTTGCTCTCTAGCTTACTATGAGAGAAAGCAATAGTCCAATCTGAAAGTAACTTGAGGCTGTAACAATCGCCTGTAGGTGCGCCATTTTCGGCAAAGAAAATTCAAGGGTCTGCAGCAAGGCATAAAACTGACAGTTCGGAAACTGGTGTTTTAGGCTTTGCGTAGGAAGATGGGCTAGAAGTTCCCAAAATTTGTTCACCCAAGGCAGCTTTTACTAGCCTTAGGCTAACAATTCTCTCCTTACTTTTTCAGGCCTACAGGGCTAGTAGTTACTAATATTTGTAAACCCATGGCAGCTTTTATTAGCTTTAGGAAAATATTCCCTCTCTTAACTGGTTTATGTCTACAGGGCTTGTTACCAATATTTTTAAACCGAAGGCAAATTTTATTAGCCTTAGGCAAAACATTCTCTAACTGCAAAGATTACTTGATTCAATCTTCCCTAGTAACCTCCATAACAAGTATTGCATTTTTTGGGCTAAGATCTAAAATCCTAATTGGTATCAATAAAAGTAAGTTGTGTTATTTGATGATTGTAAGCTGTTGGAATTGAAACTAATATTTTCCTAATAAGAGGCCAGTCATTGACTTTTTTGTAAAAGTTTTGGTGAATGAAGGCCCAATTGGGTAAGTCAGTGATGTGAGAATTTGTACCCCGTCTGTCGGTGTTCAGGTCATTTTGACATATGACAGGTCGTCTATTTGGCTGAACATCTAACAATAACATTCAGACAATCCTTTGAATGGTCTTGACATCTGTTGTCAATGATATCAATATCATTGTCATCGAGACAATTTAAATTGTATTAACCAGAGGGAAGCATTATTTCAAAGCTTAACAATTTAATTTAAATGCTGATGATTCTCTTAACTCATATTATGATTGGAATTTCATTCAAACTTTTTGGATAAAATGATGAGATCAATTTCATACAAATTGCAAATAAAATATAATTTTGAATCCAGATGTTCCACATAATTTATCAGAAAAATAAGTATTGTAACAATTTGGTTCTTCAAATTTATCACCAGGCTTTACTTTGGTATTTTTTTCATGTATCTTAATAATTAAACTTTTAATAAATAAACTTTTATTGACATTGCTTTCAGTATTCATCCAAAAACACTGGTTTAGATGTCAGACACAAAACAGGCACTGAAAAGTCTGAACGGCATCGAGAACTTTGTGTGTCCAAATGTTTTATAATGAAGTAATAATATGATTGTGAAGTGTCAAGTGTTATCACATTGATCTTAGTGTGTCGGACCTGTTACTCAGAGTAACATCTGTTGCAATGGTTCAGTAACTCTCTTCAAGGGATAACTGACGAAATCAATTTCATTTGAAATTATTCATAACAGTCCAAAAATTTCAATATTACAAATATTTGAATATAAACCAAAAAATATATTACATTTTTATTAGGATTATTTGCATTACAATAGCCTTGAATATCTTTATACCGTATTCGACGTAATAAGCACCCTTTTCCAATAAGCGCCCTCATTGGGTTTTGAAATTATAGTTCTAATAACCGCCTATCTACAGCAGTACTAAAATGATAAATTCAGCGTATTCACTTTGTTTCATGAGGAATTAAAGGATACATTAGCGGCAATATTTGTTATTTTCTAAGTGTGTAAGTATGTTTTGAATGCCTGAATCAGTTATCAAAAACAGCCGAAAAACAGTTCCACTTCAATCGTGTTTATTTTATCGTCATACACACCACTTTAATAAGCGCCCATCCAAGTCATTTTTTGAAGCACCCTGTGCGCTTATTAGGTCGAATACGGTATATCAATTTCTTAATTTTGATTATTCATGAAATGGTTTCTTGGTTAAAAATTCTGAAATCAACATACACGACAAATCATGCAGTGAAATCAACATACAAGAAAAATTAAATAACCTTTTGGACACAGTTTAAAATATTTAGTAGATTGTAGAAGTCAACAGGAGCAAATTGTTCTGTTTAAAAGAAGATATTGTTCCATCTTTGTGAAAGTAATAAGCATGTTTCTTCTAGTTGACATCAAATTATATATTATGCTTTTGCATCTTCAAGAAGTTACCAAAACAGAATAAAACTAAAACATCAGATATACATGTATGTATCATCCTCCATGGAAACAAAATGAATTATTTTGAATGATAAATATATTCTTAATCTAACATCTTCTGCTATAAACAAAATCAACATTTTTGCTTATTCCTCAGCAAACCTTAGTTATTTCAAACTTGTATTAAATTAAGTCAATGTCCTCTATTTTATTGATGATAGCAATCACGTTCCAGTTACAAACAAATGAAAATATTTCTGAAAAGCCACATTTTAAAAAGTTGTTCTCATAGTAAGGTTCATATCTGTATCAACATACCATCAGATGAGATAAATGCTTTTAATGCTTTTAGTACAGTACATCTGCAAAGAGATATTTGAAATTCCTGTCGAATTTACTTACATGTTAAGTCAGCTTATTTAGCCCAGAGCAGTGAGGGGGTTAATAAATTGGAAAGCAAACATATCTCTTCAAATATCGAATGCAAAGTTTAAGGAGAGTGCATGCTGAATGGAGAGCACATATTTCTGTCAGCTGTCGAAGTGTTGCCAGGCAGGCTGCAAATTACCCATCATATGACTCACAACAGCTTTCAAGTAACGGGAAGCCACCGAACAGGTCAAGCTACCATTTACGATCCACTCCTTGCATCAGCATGCAGTGACATTTTATATCCTCCCCTATGAAGCCAGAACATAACCAGCATGCAGCTATATTTAACTTGAATGTAGATTGTCTAATTAATTTGACATACAAAGTTCAAATACTGAAATGATATTTAACTTTAATTTAAATGATCTTAATTGTAGTCCTAGCTGATAATAATAATTTTTTGAAGGTATTGTACATTTCTGTGCTATAAAAAAGAAAATATAATGCCAAGATTGTATGATATACACGTCCTGATGAGTTACCAATATACTTAACATAAAACCTTATTACACTGTGATCAAGTTGAAGGCAAGCCAATCTATCGATATTAGTTGACCTAGATATCAGTTTGATTTAGATTTAGTTTTAAGGCATTGTTAATTTCAAATAGGCCTAACAATTCACCAGAAACAGTACATCGTGAATAAATCATGAAAAGACATTCACCAAATAACGCTAACCCTAGTTGATCCCTACGTCTGAATGCGAATTCTTAGTGATCCCTACGACAGAAAGCTTGTGCTCAGTCAAAAAAAGTTTGTCAATTTCATGTGCCCCGCCCACGCTTACATGTGCGTTCATATGGACCACGCCCATTAAAAGGTCAACTTGTAACGACCGAATACATCCTGCCAGAAACATAGCCGTAATTAGTTCATACTAAACAGTTAGTTAGTTCTATATATAATTGCAGTACGATTACCTATCTAGAACTTACCACGCTTCTTCCACGGTGAATCCGGAAGCAAGGGCAGGTAACTCTAACCCAAAGTGTAAGCAGAAATTCTGCTGAAGTGAAGTAAAATCTTGACTTCGACTTTGTATTCCAATGAAATAATATGACTGTGATCAAATCAAAGGCAAAAGTTTTAAAAATGTATTTGTTGACCGAAATTATGGCATTAATTAGTAAGTTTGTGCAAGTCTGATACGTCACAGTGTTTCTTCATTTGGAGAGAAACAATGCTATCCTTATAAAAAATATATTTATTCGAAACAGAAAAATATAAATTTTGTCCATGCCTTTAGAAATATAGGCAGATTTAAAAGGGGCAGTGGCACGTTTTTTTTGTAAATTTCATATTTTCAATTTCCCTATGATAACTGTACGATAATGTTAAATGTATTATTTTGATAGTGTCAAAAATCTCATTACACAATCATCAATAGTCAGAGACCAAATTTCAAGGATTTACATAAAGTCCATAATCCTACATCATGTGAGAATCTCGATCTCTGATTGGTCCACGGGACCCTGAATAAATACTGATATTACCCTCTAATTTATACCCCGGCACATAAAAAGCATGAAAAAACCGTGCAGATTGAGCTAGCGTCTTAAAATGTACAATGTATGTTACCTCGAACACCATGATCAAGCTGGTTACTTTTATCAACCGATATGTAGCTTTGAACAAACTATATAGTAAAATGACTTACGCAGTTCTTACTCTTTATCTTCATATTATATGCGTTTTGTTAAAACATTCGGTAAGATAAATTCGTTATACCATTCAGAGGCGGGGTTCATGGGGAGATATCCGCATCTCGCTAGGTGTTATGCAACTCGCCTTCGGCTCGTCGCTTAACATCAAACTCGAGGCGGATATCTCCCCATTTACCCGCCTCTGAATGGTATAACTTATATTGACGGCCATTTTTGTTTGGACACCTTTATTAATCTGTGTAAGAAAAGGGAAACACAGGGTTGAACTGGTTCACTATATAATTGATTAATTACTGCCTCATGTAGTTTCAATAGAGTGTTTTTCAATCGGAACCGTTTATTTTGATTTCCCTGAAATAACATTACATTGCCCCTAAAACGTGCTATACTGCCCTTTAATATATTTTATATTGTATATAGACGTTCAGATACTTAATTCGTGTTAGGGGCGGGACCGTGGTCGAGTACG
Organism: Steromphala cineraria; assembly: GCA_916613615.1. Classification (NCBI taxonomy): domain Eukaryota; kingdom Metazoa; phylum Mollusca; class Gastropoda; order Trochida; family Trochidae; genus Steromphala; species Steromphala cineraria. The sequence goes on from OU744726.1 coordinate 41,136,249, forward strand.
GACGTGTTTTGCAGAGCTCCGCTAATTGAACCCAAGCTATGTTATGACACACAAAGGCCATAAGAAAGCTGTGAGACAGAAGCGAAAGAAAAGTGACGGCAGCCCGAATAACTCTGTTAAGGTACAAAAACAGGCGGACGATAATAATTCGATTCTCCCTATAGAAAGAATTCAAGAAATGGCTGTAAACCAAGGGTATGGAAATCCAAATCATCCACTGAATGTATATGGACCATTTACCCCATACACCCCTGCCCCACCGTGCGCTATGCCAGTTACCTCCCCTGACGCAACGCGACCACAGTGGGCCACAGAGCTCTTCAACCGTATCAGTATGATGGACAATAAGCTCATGAAGCTGGATTCCATAGAAGCTAGTCTTGCTAATCTAAGTGTCAGAATAGATAGCATGGAAAACCAGATGATGGTACTGAGGGAGACAACCGGTAAGATAGAGCAGTCAGCTAATTACCAGGACAAGAGACTTGACGACGTTGAAGTGAGACTCGACAATCAGAGTAAGAAGTTTGAAATGGTTGACAGGAAACTGCAAGAATGTAAAAACGAGTCTGTGTCTGTTGAAGTTAAGGAGCTTCACGAAAAGGTCTTAGATATGCATGCAATCAAGAGCAATGAGAGACAATCTAGTTTTCATAGGCATATCTGAGACAAAGCATGAAAACTGTGAGGCAGAGCTGACCAAGTTCATAACGGAAAACCTTCACATAGAGAAATCTATCGAACTCGATAGAGTCCATCGTCTCGGGGCACCTCGTAACGAGCGAGAAATGAAAGAGAGACCTCGACCGATGGTAGCAAAATTTAGTTGCTATAAGGACAGGGAATTGACAAGACAAGCAGCGTTTGATAATTTGAAAGGTACCAAGTTCTTTGTGAACGAACAATTTCCGAAAGAAATTGAAAACCGCAGGAAGTTGCTCTACCCTGTGAGACGAGCTGCAAATGCTGCCGGAGATAGAGCGGCGTTAACGGCGGACCGACTATACATCAACGGGGAGCGCTACGAGCCAGGAAGAGCTGTGCGGAGTTCCAGACATGAGATAATCAGAAGAAATCACACACTGGAGGAACTCTCGCGCCGTCCTATTCAACATCGCGAGAATACGACTACGTCGTCAGCGAGATCGTCAACTACGACGTCACGATCCCCACAAATGGAAACCGCATAGGACAACAGAGAACATACGTCAAGCACTGGTAAGCTCCGGATCCTATCTCTAAATGTGTGTGGTTTACGCACTCGACTTTTAAACCCTGATTTTGTAAACCACATAAATCAATATGATGTTCTGTGCTTCACAGAAACAAAGTTGTGTGAGTTTGACGATATTGAAATCGATCATTTTAAAACAGTTTTTAACAACAGAAGAAACAACGGTGTAAAACGTGCTTCTGGTGGGACACTTATTGCAGTGAAGGACTATATGCAACAGTATGTGTCGTTTGAAAAAGTGTCAAATGAATGTGTATCGTGGTGTACGATAGAACGCAGATTTCTTGCATTGGAAGATGATCTCATTTTAGGTTGTGCATACATACCGCCAGAAGGAAGCAAATACTACGATAACGATGTGTTTACTACGTTAGAGAATGACATCATCAATATGTGTAGTAGAAGTAAATTTGTGTGTGTTACTGGGGATTTTAATTCACGTACAAAGGCGCTGAAGGACTATATTGAAATTGATGAGTTTATGGCAGAACACACGATAGACACTGACGTAATCCACTCAAGAATAGACGTTTTTCAAGCCAATGACATCCCTCTACAGCGAGTTTCTATGGACACTACAGCAAACGCACACGGGTACAGACTGTTAGACGTGTGTAAGAACACGGGTGTCTACATAGTTAACGGTCGAGTGGGATCAGACCGTGAGTCAGGAAGTTTCACCTGTAAAAACGCTAGTGTTGTCGACTACTGTTTAGCAACAGCTGACTTGTTTCCTCTTATACGTGACTTCTCAGTTTTAGAGTGTGATAAAACCTTCTCTGACATTCATTGTGGCCTAAACTTGTCCCTTGAAGTGAACAATGCTGTCATCAACTTAACCAGAAATTGTGAAGATCCACCCCGCACAGAGAAGATTAATAGATGGGAGAGCTTAAAAAGTGTCCAGTTTAATAATTGTATAGACTCATCGTATGTTGAAAATTTGTGTGAAGAAATTTACAATGTGACAAAAGATGATTTACAACATTCGATTGATAAATTTACCAAATCTATATGCGATAAGTTCACATCAGCCGCTAAATCAACTTTTGGTATTAAACGTTCTTCGAAAACATCAAATATATCAAAACCGTGGTTTGATCATAAATGCAAAGCGGCAAGAAAACAATACCAAAAAAGTAAAAGGGCATTTGGAAAACAGCCCTCCAAACATAACCACGAATTTTTTATATCGGCGTGCAAGAAATACAATAAAATTCTTAAAATATCTAGCGCGGCATACAAAAAGCAATGTGCCGACAAAATACGTTTGGCAAAAAAATCAGACCCAAAATCCTTTTGGGGTATTTTAAAATCTTTTTCAAAAAAACGTAAAAACTGCAATATTGATTTGGATAAACTTTTCAATCATTTTAAAGGCATGAATGAAGTGGATGTAATTGATGATGTAAACCTTGATACGAGTGAGCTTGGTGAGAATGACATGTTAGATAAACCTATTACCGAGAGTGAAATCTCGTGTGCTGTGAAAGCCCTTAAGAATGACAAGGCTTGTGGGCTTGATTGTATATATAATGAGTACATCAAATCATCACTTAGTGCAATGATGCCTATTTATGTACATCTTTTTAATTGTGTTTTAGACAATGGCGTAGTACCCGAAGCTTGGGTAACAGGTTATATAACCCCCATTTTCAAAGGAAAGGGTGATCCATCCAATGTTGATAATTATAGGGGTATAACTATTGTAAGCTGCTTGGGTAAATTATTCACTTCGATTATTTCGGAAAGGCTTCAAAATTACTCAGATTCCATTCATTTGATAAGTAATTCACAGGCAGGCTTTCGTAAATCCTTTTCAACTATAGACCACGTTTACGTACTTAAATCACTTATAGATATATATAAACATCTCAATAAGAGATTATACTGCGCCTTTATCGATTTTAGTAAAGCCTTTGATAGTGTTTGGAGAAATGGGTTATGGATGAAACTTATCAAGGCTAATTTAAGTAATAAATGTTTTAAGGTTATTCACAATATGTATCAACAAATCAAATCTTGTGTTAAATTTGACAACGTCACTTCGCCATTATTTTCATGCAACATTGGTGTAAGACAGGGTGAAAATCTGTCTCCTTTTTTATTTGCTGTATATTTAAATGATCTTGAAAGCTTCCTATGTGAAAACAATGTTCAAGGTTTAACTGTTGTAAATAGTTTAATTGAGGAAGAACTTGGAATGTACATTAAGTTGCTGGTTCTACTATATGCAGATGATACTGTCATTTTAGCAGAAAATGCTCAAGATTTACAATTTTCCTTGGATATATTTGCAGAGTATTGTACTCTATGGAAACTTAAAGTAAATACTGACAAGACTAAGATTATAATCTTTTCTAAAGGTTATGTTAAGAATAAGTTTATGTTTTCAATCTTTAGTAATGAGATCGAGGTTGTTCGAGAATATCTTTATTTGGGAATATTATTTAATGCTAATGGAAAATTCACTAAGGCAATTAAGAGACTTTCGGAACAAGCATCTAGAGCCATGTTCTCAATTTTCAAAACTATTCGAAATTTACAAATACCAATAGACTGTCAGCTAAAACTCTTTGATCAGTGCGTCTTACCCATTTTGCTTTACGGTTCGGAAGTATGGGGATATGAAAACTCAATCATCTTGGAAAGAACGCACTTAAGATTTTGTAAATATATTTTAAAAGTGAGGCAGTCTACTCCAAATTTTATGGTTTATGGTGAATTAGGCAGGTACCCTATTGATGTTCACATTAAAGTCAAAATAATCAGCTATTGGTGTAAAGTAATTACTGAAACTGGTAAATTTCCCCACGTTCTTTATAACATAATGAAGTTTAGATCTACTCTCCAGGACGCTGATTTCGATCAAGTAAACATTGTAAAGAATATTCTTCAAAATGTCGGACTTTCTTATATCTGGCAAAATCAAAACTTCCCCAGCGTCCACTGGTTAAAACATCATGTAAAAATTTCACTAATTGACCAGTTCAAACAATCATGGTTTTCTGATGCTCAAAATTCTTCGAAAGGGAAATATTATCATTTATATAAAACCTCACTCACTTTAGAGTCGTATCTTTTAGATCTCCCATCAAAATTTCGTACCTGGTTAACAAAATTAAGAACATCTAATCATAGATTACCAATAGAAACGGGAAGATGGTTAAATATAACGGAGGCAAATAGAACATGTACACTTTGTAAAAAACATGTTATTTGTGACGAATATCATATTATTTTATCATGTACGCATCTTATTGATGAACGGAAAAAGATACTTCCCACCTACTTCTGTACGAACCCACATGTGAACAAATTTATCTCACTTATGAAATCAGATTATAACCCGCTTGTATTCAAACTATCACATTTTACTAAAACTGCTCTAAGTCTTTTCTAAACCAAATATATTGTATATCATGTACGATTACTTGTATGTTCTCTATATCATTCTGTATGATTCATGAGAATAAAATTCTGTTCTGTTCTGTTCTGTTCTGTTCTGCTAGGTGTTATGCAACTCGCCTTCGGCTCGTCGCTTAACATCAAACTCGAGGCGGATATCTCCCCATTTACCCGCCTCTGAATGGTATAACTTATATTGACGGCCATTTTTGTTTGGACACATTTATTAATCTGTGTAAGAAAAGGGAAACACAGGGTTGAACTGGTTCACTATATAATTGATTAATTACTGCCTCATGTAGTTTCAATAGAGTGTTTTTCAATCGGAACCGTTTATTTTGATTTCCCTGAAATAACATTACATTGCCCCTAAAACGTGCTATACTGCCCTTTAATATATTTTATATTGTATATAGACGTTCAGATACTTAATTCGTGTTAGGGGCGGGATTACTGTCAATATTCGACTATTTCATACAGTTACCATTCTCATTTAACGTAGCAGAGTCGTAAGCCTAGCCAGGAAACAAGAGAATTAAAATCAAAACACGGAAGACTTACATGATCTGTATATGTAATATTAACCACTTAACTCTTCCCTGTACACAATAATGTCGGGTAACGCGAGACATTTTCATTGTATACACAAAGAACTTAATTAAGCACCCCCACTTTTTCAAACAGAAAAACACTGCTGATAATAAACAAAACAAATGTACAATCAAACAATAAGGATTTTTAAATAGAACGATCATCTAGCATTGTGGAAACAAAAATTTCATTTGGCTTATGATTCACTGTCGCTGAGTAACTGGTTTCACAAAAACTTGGTATTTTTTAGTCAAAATCCAAGTTACTTTAAAATTGAAAATGAAAGTCAATATTTTTTGCTGCAATGTGATTATTATCATTCTCTTGAGTGAATTGATGACTTTTTAGTAAATAACCTCATAGCAAAAGTCAATCGTTAAAGCAGGATGAACCTTCACAATCACAAAATTATCAAAAAATGAATTTAAAAAAAACTGCACTTAGACATTAATTGGTCACTGTCAAAGAAAATGGCTCATCTAAAGGAAGGAGAACTGTTTGGTCAACAATTTTAAACTCAAGGAATCTCAAATTTACTCACAGATGTTAAGATTATAGGCATTTTATTAATTTTTGATGAAAAAAGTACTGAAAATTCAATGTCTTGCTAGCCTCTTATCATGCATGATAAAAAGGGTTTTTGTGTATGAATGTCAACTAGGGATCAAAATTGTTATTTTTTATTCATAACATCCAAAGTTTAATGTGTAGTTTTCCCCCTATGACAATAGTTATATATATCCAAATTTCAGTAGTCTCACAGTTTTCCTCATATTTTCGTCATTTTTGCTCATTAGCAATCTTTAGTTCAATTAAATAGTCAATAAAAAAGCGATTGTTATATCTGGAGTGGTCAATACATCAAATTAATCCAAATAGTTCAAGAGCACCCAAATTCATTTTACAAAATAGGGGGGGTGCTTAATTAAGTTATTTGTGTATATTTAGGGTCAAGGCCATACAAAACGTGCTCCTCTCTCGCGTGGCAAATAGTTCACTTCCGGACATGAAATATTCACTCCCGTTCACCACTCCTACGGGGTGCCATCCTTTGGCCTCTTCCTTAACTTGCCTTTCGATGTGGCACTTCGATTGACGTGATTTGATTTGTGATACCGTAGAAAAACGAAATCATGAATATGATTTCACTCAATAAGAAATGATTGCATTTAGACACACGACTCAAGAAGCATCAATTAAAAGCAGATAAGATAAATTTACAATATCATGATATAAACACCATTTCTTATGAAACATGTCATGTATTATACTAAAAGTTATATATATAGTGATATACATACATATGTATGTATCTCTTACATCCATAAGTTCGAAAATTATGTAGCTTAGTTGGTAGAGTATCCACCATAACCTTAGTCCGGGGTTCAAATCCCGGTCGCGTCATACCAAAAAACGTTAAAGAAATGTCAAGTCAAGTTTATTTCTCATAAGTCATGAAATTATGACATAGAGTGAACAAATAATAAAACAGTAGTATTACATACATATTAATGGAGCATACGCGATCCATATTTGATATAAAGAGCAATTTTAACAAGTATTGGTTTATATGTGATGGACATCATGCAGTGAGATAAATTTCTCTATGGATGAATGTTTACAATAATACGCAGGACGATATTTGTGTCTTAATTCGTTAAACATATAACAATCTAACATAAAATGAAGCTCGTCACCGATATTACACTTACATGAAGGGCATAATCTATGTTCTTTATCAATTTTATACCATCTGCCGGTTTCAATTTGAAGTCTGTGATTACATGTTCTAAGTTTTGTGATATATATACGTAAGTTCAAAGGAAGTTGCAGTAAATAGTTTTCAATGTACAAAGTATCTTTAAACTTATTATAATAAAAGCCTTTTGATGACTGTAGTTTACTTTCTCTCCATCTTTGCAAAAATGGATCGATAAGTACAGTTTTGACATTATTTACAAGCCACTGGGTATTTTTAAACTCTTGCATTTGCCAAATGTAACTATAACCTGTACTCTCTAGTATAGACTTAATTTCCGTTACTAACGGGAATTTAACATTGACATTAAACCGAGAATTTTGTAAGTTAAGCAGTACACAATACTAGATAATTTATCTTTGGATGGGAGTTGTTGCTGCCTTGCTTGACGCTTATCGCTATATGGATAGAACTACGCTTGTACTACCGCTGCACCGAGGCTGTCGGGTGCAAAATGCACAATATGAATTTCAAATGTACCATGTTTTGCGGACAATAAAGAGATAATATCATTATCATTATCAAAAGTGAATGATTGTTTTAGATTTTTATTTATATAATATTACATAGTATTTAGACGTTTTTTTGTATTTTTTTAAAACGGGTTTTCCGATAAGTAACGTAACTGAACATTGTTATTATAAGTTTTATTACATGCTCTAAGTGATAAAAGTATTAGAGGGTGAGTGAATACTGGAATGTTGTCTCCGTCTCATATTACATAAATAAGAGTTAACAATAAATCGTCTTCCTACTGAAATATTTTACTGGCTCTTCTACTGCCAAAGGCCTCAAGTAGAATAAACTTCTTTTTTACTGCCCTGGGTGTAATAAACAGGGTTTCTGAAACTAAATGTTGTTTTAAAAAATAATAAAGAACAATATAATCTAATTCATGACTCATATTGTGAATTATAAGCGCCGCCCTATTATGTATAACTTCACATTTTAAATTGTATATCACAGCTTAAAGGGGCAGTAGCACGTTTTTTGATAATTTTACAATTTAAATATTTCACTTATATTTGTAAGTAAATGCTAAATGTATCATATAGACAGTGTCATCAATCTCATTTCACAAGCCAATCACCCATAGTCAGAGGACAAAGTATGAGGCTTCACATAAAATCCATTGGCAGCCATTTTTTTGTGAACACCTTTAATTCATTTTTGTAAGAAAAATGAATCGCATGGCTGAACTTTACGTTTTATATTTGAATTATTACTGCTTCATTTAGTTTGAATACATTGTCTTTCAATTGGAACCATTTATTTTCATTTTCCTGACATCACCTTATATTCCCCATAAAAACGTGCTACTGCCCCTTTAAATCGCAAACAGTTTTTAACGTGACCACGGTCGAAAAAAAACTAGCTACTCATTGTTCTTTTTAACCCTCAATAGGTTTTTAATGGATCACACAGTTTTGTCTTTTTAACATTACCGTACATTGCATTTATTTCTTTTCAAATAGATAAATTGAAAAATTTTACATTTCAAAATGAAAAATTAGAATACATTGATATAACGATTTTGAAGGACGTTCTTTTACATTTCCAATGCAGTTTGTTTTCTCCTTAATACAATCATTTCCTGGTTCATAGTATTTGAACCAATTATTAAACGATGCAATTTTCTTATTAGGTTCTTATCGTTAGAATTAATCTTTAAATATAGTATTTAGTCGTTCTACAAATACATGTATACAAAAACAGACGGGCATAAGATAAACTGTGATCTAATGACAATTATTAAGTTGAAAGTTATACTACAGGATGAATTGTTTACTTCCTCAACTTCTCATATGGTATGATTTGTAATCAAGTACGTGCAATTTTAAATGTGATATATTGAGTATACAAAACAATTCTTTATGAGTCACATACATACATATCAAACAAAAATGTTGGAGGTACCGAAGAACAGTCTAAGTAAACCCAACCTCAATATTATCCGGTTTACTCCTATACTGAGTCTAGAAAGGTCTAGTAGAGGGTCGCGTCAGCTGACCTTTCTGTGACCTATGACCCTCCAACGTTATACGTGCGAAGACAGACTATTGTGGCTTGGTAAGCTGAGTTCTGATTGGTCGATTCGATACGTGGGCTGACGCGACCCTCTACTAGACCTTTTTAGACTCAGTATAGGAGTGAAACGAATAATATTGAGGCTAGGTTTACTTAGACTGTACCGAAGAACATTGTTAATGTTGATAAAGTGATCTCAAGATAAAGATACGTAACCTATACGCCGGGCGTCTATTTTTCAGTCGAAGTAAACCTAGCCTCAATATTATCCCTTTTTACTCCTATACTGAGTCTAGAAGGCCTAGTAGAGGGTCGCGTCAGCCCACGTATCGAATTGACCAATCAAAACTCATCTTATCAAGCCACAATAGTCTGCCTTCCCACGTATAACGTTGGTGGGTCATAGATCACAGAAAGGTCGGCTGACGCATGGCTAAAATTTACATTATATATTCGAATTGTTACTGCTCCATTTAGTTTAAATACATTGTCTTTCAATTGGAATCATTGATTTTCATTTTCCTGACATCACCTTATATTCCCCCTAAAAACGTGCTACTGCCCCTTTAAGACATATTCGTATGTCAAACCTAACAGATTACCATTACTGTTGTGTCACCTCATTGAAGTTCCGGGGGTCAAAGCTTGAGAACACTTGTGTTTATATTTCTCTACATCAACCTTTGACATCTTTTAACTCAAGTCATAATTGTTACCTTGCGGCTTGCAGTAAGTCAATTAAACTGTAACGATATCTATCTCTTAGAGTCAAGATGGAATATTAAAATAAAAAGTAAAGAAAATCAGAATTTCAAAAATATGGCCCGTCTTTCTATTCCATAGTGCCAAAATTCGAAATTGTACGAGAAACATGATGGTCCCAAAAGGTTACAGAATGACGTAGTAATTGACAATAACCAACCTTTAATCCATTCTGCTTCAGATTTCTGCTCCAAACTAAGTCCAAATTACGTGATATTTGCACTAAGAAACACGAGCAAGTGAACAAACCTAAGGGACGCAGCTGTAATGGTATGATTAATACAATGGTATGAAGAATAGTATAAACTATGACATTAGTTATGGTTTTAAGAATGGTATCAGTGACTTATTGCTTACTGCTAGTTGTATAAATTGTTTAATAAAGATGGTAATAATATTAAATCACTAGTGATATCAATGATATCATCAAACATTAATATCAATTATTGTATCAATAATGACTTTAAATTTAAAAACTTGACAGATCTGAATATTCAACAAAATAAATAAAGTAGTGAAGCTTTAAATACACGACTAGCTTGTACTATACGATGTAAGTATATCAGGGGCAGAGGATAAGCTCTTACTAGTACTGATCGCCCTGTTAATACTTACTGTTACATATACTAGCTTGCATTAGATTTAGAGAGATTACCACAATCCGTATCAAATAAGGCAATCCGGTTAATAGTACAAGTATAGTGTAATGCAAAGGTGAAATGTACTGTACTATTTGCTGAACTTGCATATATATAACTGAATTGAACGATTCGTAAAATTTCACGTTTAAAAATATCCAGAGCAAATCTAAATTTAAAAATGGTCGAACTCTCGTCCAAACATCCTTACACTTGCTGTCTTACATTCACCCTCTCTGTGTTTTACACTATCTCTCTCTTTCTCTGTCTCACACTATCTCTCTCTTTCTCTGTCTAACGCTATCTCTGTCGGTGTCTTATACCTTCTGCCGTACATTTTCTGTCGAACACTGCGTCTGTGTGTGTCTATGTGTCTGTGTGTCTGTGTGTCTGTCTCTCTCTCAATCTCTGTCTCCCTCTCTCTCCGACTCTCTGTCTCTCTCTCTTTCGCTCTCTCTCTCTTTGTCTCACACTATCTCTCTCTTTCTCTGTCTAACACTATCTCTGTCGGTGTCTTATACCTTGTGCCGTACATTTTCCGTCGAACACTGCGTCTGTGTGTGTCTATGTGTCTGTGTGTCTGTCTCTCTGTCTCTCTCTCAATCTCTGTCTCTCTCTCTCCGACTCTCTGTCTCTCTCTCTTTCGCTCTCTCTCTCTTTGTCTCACACTATCTCTCTCTTTCTCTGTCTAACACTATCTCTGTCGGTGTCTTATACCTTCTGCCGTACATTTTCCGTCGAACACTGCGTCTGTGTGTGTCTATGTGTCTGTGTGTCTGTGTGTCTGTCTGTCTCTCAATCTCTGTCTCTGTCTGTCTCTGTGTCTATCTGTCTCTCTCTCTTTCTCTCTCTCTCTCACTTTCTCTCTTTTCTTTTTCTCTCTCACCCTCCCCCCTCTCTCCCTGTCTCTCTGTCTCCATCTCTCTCTCTCTCTCTCTCTCTCTCTCTCTCTCTCTCTCTCTCTCTCTCTCTCTCTCTTTCTCCCTACCCCTCCCCCTCTCTCTCTCTCTTTCCCTCTCTCTGTGACTCTCTCTGTGTATTTATATCTCTGTCTTTCTTTCTTTCTCTTTCACCCTCCCTATCTCTCTCACTCTCTCCCTCTCCTTCTCTCTCTCACTATTTCTCTCATTCTAACACTTTCTCTCTCTGTGTATGTCTGTCTGTGTCTTTCTCTCTCTCTCTAGCTCTCTCTCTCTCCGTCTATCTGTCTCTCTGTTTCTCTCTCGCTCTCGTAATCACTACTTATCTATCTATCTATATATTTATCTGTCTCTCTCCTTTATCCGTTCATCTTCACTGTGCACCACCCGTCGTGATAGTCTATACTACTCTTAGTGCTAGTTTTATCACTCTCTTTGTCTCTTAAACACTGTACCGGAACAATGTACATCCTGGTACATAATGAGTGAAATTTTACTCCTGTATGATTGTTTTCCGGAAATATCCACTTCAGTTTGTGAAATAGTCGTTCATAGTTTGTGTTCGTCACGGGGAGCTATATGCATTCATATCGTGCATAAATGAAAAAAAATCCAAAATACTATTTTCATATTTATGGAACTATTCAATCTATATATTTGATTATATGATATCGTTGCTTCATTGTCAGATTTTCAAAATATCAAATTATTTATCGGCTGTAATAAGACCTTTTCCTGAGGAGGTCAGGGAAAACTCATATTTTTAAAAATATAAACCTTATATTTCCGTGCCACACATTTTCATCAAATGTGACTTCCCATAGAGACATCATTGAGTTTATATAAAGCAAGAGGTTGAATCATCCTTCCTCTATAAGAATATCTCAATTATAGTTTTGCCTTCTTTAAAACAACAACCATTAGGGCTGAGAACTGCACCATATTTCAAATTGCAATGTGTTGTAGTATATTGAGTGAATTTTTGAATAAACTGGTTACATGTTTTAATGAAGTTTAAATGCTTAATGACATCCCTTTCAGATATATTACTTTTAGTATTGAACTACCAAGTAAATTATTTAAGAATTGTCTACGATCATTTGTAATACAACCAAACACATATCCTTGCACACCACAAAAGGATTTTTTTATATGTTAAGCGCATGTGTAAAGTATGGAATAAAATATATGAGTAAATTTGACTTGAAATCTAAGGGTTCTATATATTTCACATGGAAAATGATATTGCAATAATTGTATTGTACAATTTGTATTGTGCTATAATGATTGTAATAATATTGCACAAATATGTTATAAAAACATGCAGATTATTGAGAAATGTCAGTGTGTATGCAAATATGATAAACTGACCATCCGTCATGCCGTGTTGTATGTAGAATTGGCATAAAAACATTGTCGCACGAAGTAACCTACTTTTTGTATGTGCAATTTAACAAAGGAAGAACAAATTTCATATATCACATTGTCAGTAGTTATAAGGAAGTATAAATATATAGTTTAGTCCATAAGTCAAAAGGCCATGGATCCATACGACATACATTTGAGATAACTTATTACAACAAATTACACAATTAAAGACATATATACATACAACAAAACATACATAGTGACAGGAAACAGTATAATTTCATACAATATATATCAGCACGTACACACTAGTGCATATATATTTGTCTATATGACTGAATTTTTATCTATAAATATACATACACGTAGACATTTAATATGAATTAATTGGTTCGTTCTTGTAAAATTGTGTGTAACTTCCATTTGGTAGTGTTGTTTTATACAACAGTACATCATACATACAACCTTGTATCCGATTTTCTCACTAAAAGACCTGTTTGACGACAACAATTGACAAAAGCTTATGTTTTTTCGTATTTAATTCTGTAATACAATTTCTTTTGTTTATGAAGAAGTTAATTATGGTGTGATATCTGAAGGAGGCCTTTGATAGGCGATGGTGAAAACAGGATGTTAAAACACGGTTTTGTCTATTGTCATAATTTGGTAAACGTACTAAACACTTTACAGTGAAGATATAATTAAGAACGGTTTTTTTTTCAATATATAAAATTTGGACTCAAAATTTTATCAATATTGTAAACGAATACATTCTTAGACTTAGACAAGTTTTTCATATTTGTTATGATTTGGTAAACACTTTACAGTGAAGATATAAGAACGGGTTTTTTTTTTCAATATATACAATTTGGACTCAAGATTTTATCATTATTGTAAACGAATGAATTCTTAGACCTTTTTCATATTTGTTTACCTATTTTAAGATTGGTTTGATTTCATTGCCTTCCGTAGATTAATTCATTGATATGTCACCGCTATGTTTCGACTGAAATGCTTTCAACGAATGGTTTAAGCATATTTATATTTCTGAAGAAATCTGGTGTGTCAAAACTCTGCTTATATCAATGCCTCACCAGTACATATATCAAACAAATAAATGCACAAAAACTGGACAAACTTAGACAAATTATACCGTAATTTCTCTATTAATTCGACCCTAAAATTTTCATAAGATTTTCAGAAAATGTCTATGGTTGAACTAATTTCACTCTTGGTGGCTCATTTGGTACTATGGTTGAAATATTGGATATATATCAGGAATTACGTTATATTATTAATTCATAGTTTCCATAGATGACCACATGAAAATGACATAGTTATCATAATGAATATATTATTAATTGATTACTGCAGCAGAGAGAATTACACATTGCAATTATTAATTTTATTTTTGCAAATTAAACCATTATTTTTAGCAGTGGTTGAATCACAGAAGCACAAACTTTTGGCAGTTGGTTGAATTTTTAGATGTGATTTGAATTTGTGACCTCAGAATTATAGTATGTGGTCTAACTATTAGTGATGTCGAATTAATAGAGAAATTACGGTAGTCAATCTACATGCGTGATTGTTGACCTATTCCTGTACAGTATTTCATTACACTTCAAATTGATTTTTTATATTATTTATATGTTCAACGAATGTTTGTTTTGTTTTCATCATGAACGGTTTATCAACTAAAAGTATTTACATTTTCATAAACAGTTACATTTATTGAAGATACGTGGCCAAGATGAGATTTTCCAAAATTAAAGGGGAAGTAGCACGTTTTTTGATAATTTTATATTTTTATTTTTTCACTATTAATTGTAAGGTATTGCAGTGTCAAAAATCTCATTGCACAAACCAATCATCCATAGTCAGAGGACAAAGTATGAAGATTCACATAAAATCCATTGGCGGCCATTTTGTGTGAACACCTTTAATTCACTTTGTGTAAGGAAAAGGAATCGCATGTCTAAACTTTGCGTTATATATTTGAATTATCACTGCTCCATTTAGTTTAAATACATTGTCTTTCAGTTGCAACCATTAATTTTCATTTTCCTGACATTACCTTCCCCCTAAAACGTGCTACTGCCCCTTTAAGATCTGCCAAATCATAGCAACGGCTTTCATTTACTAAATATTAGTTGTTGGTCTCGTTGCTATTGAAATACAACGATTGTTTAAGTTAACTTATAGAAATAGGACAGTTATCAATTAATTCTTAAAAGCAAATTTTAGACAACTTTTATTCTAAGATACTGTGAATTCCAAATCAAAACAGAAATGCTTTAAGGACAGTAACGCGTGGTGTGGTAAATAAAATGATCTCCCGCAAACACTTGTTAAAGTTATTCAGAAACGAAAATCTCATATTTCATTACATTTTATGAATACACCATAAATGGGATAATACTACAAGTAAAAGTAATATTACAGTAAAGGGAAATATAAATGTTATAAATCATAAATGGGGTCTTTTAAGCACAACCTACTGCCAATTTATACATGTCGAGGAAATGTATCATTAACTTCTGATAAAACTGACTGATGTTTTCAGAAACACTTCGTTTCGTTTCCTTCTTCCCTGTTTCACATTTACATAGAAAACAGCAACAACGAATTGAAACCAAAAGTGGCCTGCTAATCAGAGGCAATGAGGAGAAATCCTGCCTGATGCTTCCTTATTCTATACCACAGATGTTGAGTTTTCTAATAAGAAAGTGAACCAGTGATCATATAGAATTTGAATACTTGAATCAAAAGCCTTGGAAGAGGCTGCCCTATAGACTACTGGTCAGCGATGGTGTCAATATGGGAGACGTTACGATTAAATGTCTTTCTTTAACAATTTTACCATTTTACTTACTTAAATATATGTAGTGATAGAATATATTACATTGTCAATGTCCTATACAATCCAAACGTGACTAAATCCATAATTGTTTAAAAGAGTACGTAATACCTGGAGCTCACGTAACCCTAGCAACCAATAATTTAAGAATGTAGTTATAACATTGTTTAGGGCAACGATCAGACATCCTTAACAATTTACACCAAAAGGTAATACATTTAAGATAATAATCCATAGTCATACTATATCTAACACAGTCAGCTAACGCTGCATTAGTTGAATGTACTGAATTGCTATAGAATGTATAGTCCGATAGTACTGTCATTTTTAAAGCTTTTAAAGGCCTGTCGATCAAAATGTATGATTGTGAACTTTAAAAAATATTTCAAATCTTAGCTTGGTATTCTTTAACAGCATAATTACATGAAGTTCAGTTATTCTTTTATGAATGAAATAAGACTATCCAAGCTTGCGTTGCTTAAAGAGACAGTTGCACGTTTTCTTAGGAATAAAGGTATCCAAGCAAGAAAACTTTAACCATTTGAAAGTCTATTTGAACAATAAATGAGTCCTCAAACAAACATTCAATGTTTGTTAAAGCTATTTAAAGGGGCAGTAGCACGTTTTAGGGGGAATATAAGGTCATGCCAGGAAAATGAAAATAAATGGTTCCAATTGAAGGCAATGCATTTAAACTAAATATAGCAGTAATAAATCAAATACATAATGTAAAGTTCAGCCATGTGATTCCTTTTATTTATACAAAAACGAATTAAAGGTGTTCATTAAAGGTGGTCGTCAAAGGAATTTATGTGAATCTTTATAATTTGTTCTTTGACTATGGATGATTGGTTTGTTCAATGAGATTTTTGAAAGGTTTACAATTGTATGTATGGCACTTTAGTGAAACTATAAATATATTAAGTTTTGAGTTATCAGGCTTTCTAAACAATACATTATTCTCATTTTCTATAGATATAAGATTCTTGAATTTACAGATAAGACAAAGTCTTTCATTAAATTAATATCCATTTACTGGCACTTTCAACAACAATATTAAAGTTACTACATCTGGAATCGATATGATAACCCTTAGATTCATAGGAGTATCACAACATAAATATACTGTGAATATAATACAATATCAACATACTTTTTCGGGGAACGTTTTTATAGAGAATATAAGGTGATGTCAGGAAAATGAAAATTTATGGTTCCAATTGAAAGACAATGTATTTAAACTTAATGGAGCAGTAATAATTCAAATACATAACGTTTAGCCATTCATTTATCTAACCAAAACTGAATTAAAGTTGTTCACACAAAATGGCCGCCAATGGATTTTATATGAATCTCCATACGTTGTCCACTGACTACGGATGATTGGCTTGTATAATGAGAGTTTTGACACTGTCAAATTAATACATTTAGCATTAACTTACAATTATCAATAAAATATTTAAAATATGAAATTATCCAAAAACGTGCTACTGCCCCTTTGATAAATGCAAGCCTCGCGAGAACAGAAAGGGTTTCCAATGCCAAATACATGCCTTCATAGTATCATGACTACATACTCAGGAGAGCATATAAATCTAATAGTTTATTCCAAACGTCTCGTATCATTAATGATATAACAACAATTAGTTAACAATCTCTATTATTACCTAACCAGCTATAATTATTTCTAGAAAATTTAAACGATGATTAAAATACCAAGATCTGATTCATAGAAATTTCAATCTAGCTAAATTACTTTAATAAAATTTATATTTTAGACAAACGATACATATCTAAATCACCTAGAAAAGTAAAGGTTATATTTACCAAGTCAAGTGCTTCAATAAGAAAATAATATCAACCACGTATGATAAAATCCATTGAAAATAAATCTACGTTGCCCTTGAATGATTTGCAAAACAAACATCGCCATAGCAACTTATAAGAGAACGAAGATTATTACTTCGTGTTCCTTCTGCTTTAGAATGGTTCAAATTAAGAAACTTTTGTTAAAATTAATCGTGGTTGATTTTACTAATTAATATGCCGTTGCCCGACTGTCTCGCTTACCGTCCTACAAGTTAAATCACAGAGGGATTATCGCCTTAATCGCTTTAAACAATCGGATTATCCCAGTCGGCTTCAATGGTCGCGTAATGATGTAAACATTATACATCAAAAAGCATAGTCACCGGAGCGATAGAATTAGCGCTATTGGATTAGTAGATTGCACAGATTTGCTTTAATCGCTTCGGAGAACTTAGCGGTCAGTCATTACCAATAGTGTCCACTTTGGGTATATATACCCCTCGTCAGTGTGGTCAAGTCATATCCACCCTGGGTTCAGGTCTAGAAGGACATCAGGAGATGACCACTACTACAGTAGGTAAGCCAAACTTACTTTTCCAATATACTGTCAAATGGCCTTTACAAGATTGACTAAATATGCTTTCCTTTTCACTATTTTTTTTCACCTTTTGCTTTATTTCATTACATATCATTTAAAGTCAATTTCTAAAGTTTGAAATATTTGTAATTATAACATAAAACGAGGTTTTCTAAAATATAATTGAAATTAAAATAATTTTAATCACAATGAGCAAAAATTTTATGAAAAGAAGAAAACAGCGGTTACATCATATCAATAAATTCGCCTTCTAAACATTTTTTCAAACTTTTCAACCGTTTCCAAATTGTCAGCCATATTTTAACAAACGTTTTCTGTTTCCAGCTAATTCAACTTCCGTTTCTATAGTTGGCCTGGTGATATTGCGTAGGCGTTGTGCACAGAGTTTTGATAACCTGTGCATTCCTCCTAAGCTTTATTACTGCAACCATAACAACAGAACTACGGTCGCCATGGAGATTAGCAAGCAATCGTCTCCCCCTCAGAGGATATAACTTCCGGCCCTTAAAGGACGAATTGAATAAGTTTGCTGATCAAGTCGTAAAGTTACGGTGTTGGCAATACTTATTTAAAGCTTGAATGCCATTTCTATTCCAAGAATCTCGTAACAAATTGTCAAAAGAAATCGAAAAACCTTTTTCAGAATGAGGGCTGCTACGATGACGTAATGGACCATTTATGTTGCACTTCCGGTGATATTGCGTAGGCGTTGTGCACAGTTGTTACAAAACCTGTGCATTCCACCTAGGCGGTATTACCGGTTGTATGACGTCATATAAAGGGGAGACAAGCATTTGAAGCAACAAGGCTGATCTTACAATAAAGAAGAAAGAATAAGATAACCATCTCCATTGTGGTTTCTTGATTGGCACGTTAATGACAGTTACCTTTTAATCAAATAAATAAAGTTCAACAGTTTTATAAGGTAATACTGCTTAAAGATCTGAATATATTTAGATTATATCATGCACAGAGTTCATTGGCAGCCATTTGGGGTGAACACCTTTAATTCATTTTGTTTAATTAAAATGAATCGCATGTCTGAACTTTACATTATATATACTGCTTCACTTAGTATGAATACATTGTCTTTCAATTTAAATCATATATTTTCATTTTCCTGACATCACCTTTTATTTCTTTTACAACACGATACTGTCCCTTTAAAAATAAAAAAATTCTATAAAGGTAGTTTCCATTCAAATGTGAGTTACTTATCAAAGCTGACCTACAATGACAAGGGATCAATTGATTGTTCAATTTTCAGACTAGAAATTGCAGATTTATTCGTTACAAGTATTTCGTTCTTCCCTGGTCAGTCATACTACCCTGCAGATGTTGATGTAAATACAACGTGTGAAAATTTGTTAAAACAAATAGGTTAAATTCAAAATAACGGAAGCAAACAGGATATATCTTATATGTTTAGTTTGTGTTTCATCATTTATGGGAATGTATTTTTTCATGACAATGTAACATTTGTTAAACCATTTCCATTCACATAGTTATTCATCGTGACTTATGGGAAACGAGTCACTTTAATCGCATTTCACTTAAAACATTACTATCCTTTTGAGTATTTGAATTTTGACGTAAACAAGGAATAGCATATATAAAATAAAAATCCTTCCGAAGATTTATCAAAACATTGTGCTTTCTCTCATATTTCATGCTTTCTTAAATCATGATAAAAGAAACCCAATGACATACAGTAAAATTCTTTACATAAATGGGGAGAAGGAACTTAAAATATATTTCGAATTTCGAGTTCGCTTCTTTCAGTTATTTTGTATAAACGTATTTATCACATATATCTTAAAATGCACTTTGCAAGTATACGTATAAATATATGCCACTCACATATTAAAGGAACACTCAGGTTGTACGTTTCATTTGCATAAATTTTACAGTGTGGATATCAAAACACAATATTTGTTTAAGTTTTATTCACACACTTATGCATACCTGAAATCACAAATGCTTGTATCGCTTAGATACAGCGCTAGAGAGACAGATATACCTATATACCCCACCCTATAGTATATATACTCTTTATATACTAGAGAGTAGGGTATATGTAATAGATATACCCACTCTTCCCGAGGTGTATCGCTAAATATACCTCCTGTTTGAATCGTGGGTCTCCGAGGCGTAGCGTAGCGTTTAAGTTTTATTCACACACTTATGTATACCTGAAATCACAGAGGCTTGTATCGCTTAGATACAGCGCTAGAGAGACAGATATACCTATATACCCCACCCTATAGTATATATACTCTTTATATACTAGAGAGTAGGGTATATGTAATAGATATACCCACTCTTCCCGAGGTGTATCGCTCAATATACCTCCTGTTTGAATCGTGGGTCTCCGAGGCGTAGCGTAGCGGAGCCGAGGATCACGATTCAAACAGGAGGTATATTGAGCGATGCACCGAGGGAAGGGTGGGTATATCTGACTTATACCCCACTCTGGTTGAGTTATATTTGACGAAAAAGAGTTGTCCACCATTCTCTGTGTATATTTATCTTAAACCTAACAAGATCAACCAAATGTTAACAATACTTTTTTTTTACGTTTTTAAAAACTTAATCTAACTTCATTACATTAAAATTTGGTACAAATTGGTACCTATACGTGGCTTATATAGGAAAATACAACAATCCAGACATGGCACAACAAAAAGTACCACCACCCACATCGAGCCTCAGTATCTCAGTCGATAGAAGCGTTGCGTCGCAACATTAAGGCCCCTGGTTCGATTCCCACTTTGGACATTAAAAATTCTCAAAAATTCTAAATTTTACAACTTGGTTAATTCGCCTAAGTTATTTGGATGTTAAAAAAAGAATAGGTGTATTAGAAAAGTTGTGGTGTATCGGTCAATATACCTACGGTTAGAACAAAAGAAACCATAGCAACGAGACCGGAAGTGGGGTATAAAGGCATATATATCTCTCTAGCACTGTATCTAAGCGATACACGTCCCTGTGCCTGAAAGGGCATTGCTGAATTTTAAACTTAATCTTTTACAACTTTTATATTTTGGGGAGATTTGAAATTGTTCATGACATTTCTTTAGGACGTTATCTTCCTCAATCTATTTACCAGCTGGTATATCAATGTAAGTAATAGCATGTCCCAAGATAAGACTACTATAGTAGTCACGGAAATAGAAATAAAATGCTTATTGGCTATCATTTCTTAATATGTTACAGACATTTGAGTTGAATGCTAAATATTCATTTACAATCGTTTTCCCAAACTATTGTGTCAGACAGATTTTGTTAAATTCCTTGAGAAATATGAGTTTACAAGAGAGCAAAACGTGTTATTTTTACACCTTGACATAATTTTAAAGTCTGATGCAAGCTCTAGTATATCAATGAACTGTAGTCACAATACAGTCACGGAAAATGATCATTTCATATACAATATTTATCAACCGTTTTCCCGTTACTAGTTATACATAAGGTGATATAAAAAAACAAATGTACATAAGATTTTTTTTAAAACATTGTGTTGTCTTCCAGTGTGCATACATTCCTAAACACGTGTAAAGAAATCCTTTTCGACGAGTTCATTCATAGTTTTTGTTACCTAAGCGCAGTTGCTTAGGCAACGCACGTGCAACCTACACCCTCCCGTGTAAAAGGCTTTTCATGTTTGCTTGGACCATGAACGGTTGATTGTGACTAAGTTATAACATGTTTCTTAAAGGGGCAGTAACACATTTTTTTATAATTTTATATTCGAAAATTTTCACTGATAATCGTAAGTTAATGCTAATTGTATTATTTTAACAGTCTCAAAAATCTCATTACATTAGCCAATCATCCATAGTCAGAGGACAAATTATGAAGATTCACATACAATCCATTGGCGGCCATTTTGTGTGAACACCTTTAATTCATTTTGTGTGAGAAAAAGCAATTTGTAATCTAAACTTTACACTATATATTTGAATTATTACTGCTTCATTTAGTTAAAATACATTTTCTTTCAATTGAAACCATTTATTTTCACTTTCCTGACATCACCATATATTCTCCCTTAAAACGTGCTACTGCCCCTTTAAAGAGTTACAAATATGCAAATTTGTGAACATTTTACCTGTATAAAGGCAGAAGATATCATATTTGTGTGATGCATTTACAAGGTCAAGCTGGGAAAAACCTAGCTACTTCAACATTTCATGAAAATATATCACTTAATCGATATATACAAAAACAACGACAAAAAGCACTTTAAAAACCCTGCATCGCTTTCAATAAAAGGTTCCAAGTTGTCAGTGAGGCAGAACTTGTGACACCATGAGGGTGGGACGTGTTTTATAGTGTACACTTCCGGTACAACTTACTATATTTGTTTTCGCAGAACACTTGTTGCGACACAGTGTCCTAATAATGTAACTTAAAGATGAATACAACAAGTTGAAAATACAAATCCTAAAGTGAGAACAGATCTTTACACATTTATCAATACTTGAAAGGGGCAGTAGCACGTTTTTTGATAATTTTATATTTGAAATTTTCACTGATAATTGTACGTTAATGCTAATTGTATTTTTTGACAGTGTCAAAAATCTCATTACACAAGCCAACCATCCATAGTCATAGGACACAGTATGAAGATTCACATAAAATCCACTAGCGGCCATTTTGTGTGAACACCTTTAATTTATTTTTTGTAAGAAAAGGGAATCGCATGGCTAAAATTTACATTATATATTTGAATTATTACTGCTCCATTTAGTTTAAATACGTTGTCTTTCAATTGGGACCATTAATTTTCATTTTCCTGATATCACCTTATATTCCCCTTACAAACGTGCTACTGACCCTTTAAGGGTAGATCGGACATCGTTTCCTTGGTTTTGCCAAACATCATTGGCATAACCAAGCAAATAAAAAATCAATGAAATATTAAGTTAAATCACAATAAAATGGTAGTTAAACAGACCAAATCAACATTCTTCATACGCTCATACACTATGAAAATATGATGTTGCCTAAGCAGAATACTTAAAAACATTGAAACAAAATGCATAGAATATTAATTATTTACATACAATTATGTAATTATAAAAACACAATTATTACAAATCTTATAAGTGTCAACATCATAACTTCTACTTAACGTATTCTCAGTAATTTAATTATCGAGAACACGATGAATGTAACAAGGAATAAAAGAAATTTGATTTTTTTATGAATACCATTTCCTTCCTCGTCTCAACTTCCTTTAACAATTTAATTTGATAAACTTCTATAGCATATAGTTTCATCCCTCCAATTTGCTTTAGACTGTTGTACAGCAGTCACAAAATATGAATTGATTAAGAACGGATATACCATTACATATAGCATCTTCTTTTTAGAGACATTTAGAAGTTGTAGGATGAAATTCTATGGCACTCTTGTAATAAAGAAGTATAAAAATCCATAAAATTCCTCCTCATTTATTACTTAAAGCAGCATGACAGAGAACTAACATAGTTCAATATATGGTTTGTGAAATCATGAAATTATAGAAACCTCTTTAAAGGGGCAGTAGCACGTTTTTAGGGGGGATATAAGGGGATGTAAGGAAAATGAAAATTAATGCTTCCAATTGAAAGACAATGTATTTAAACTAAATGGAGCAGTAATAAATCAAATATATAACGTAAAGTTTAGCCATGCGATTCATTTTTCTTACACAAAATGAATTAAAGGTGTTCACACAAAATGGCCGCCAATGGATTTGATGTGAATCTTCATACTTTGTCCTCTGACTATGGATGATTGGTTTGTGCAATGAGATTTTTGACACTGTCAAAATAATACATTTAGTATCAACTTACACTTATCAGTGAAAAATTTAAAATATAAAATTATCAAAAAACGTGCTACTGCCCCTTTAAAAGATGAATTGCAATATTTCAAAAAGGCTAATCCTTGTGTTGCTAGTATTTTAAATCAACTTTGATCTAGTTGGTTTCAAACTCAAAATGAGGAGAGTATTATTAAACTCTTGAGGATGAAAGTAACACACGATCATTAAATGAGATTCATCAATTGAATCAAAGTACATTGAACACAATACTAAGATAAGCATATAATTTATAAAACACGACAAAGCTGTATCCTTTAGCTACCTTTTACATGACAAAAATTAAACCAATTAAAAGCATTAGAGACTGTGACGTCTGAAGCTTATTAACTTCTTTGGGGGGCCTTATAGAAGTTAGAATGACAATATTGCAGAGAAATATATGGATTACTACTTCTTTGTACATTGTATGCGAAGTTTCGATCGACACAAGAACCTGTGTAGAAATATCGCATACAAAAAACAAAGAAGTTGTCATCATTATATTCCTCCGCATTATTGAAGCTATTTGGCTTATATATTATGTCATGTGGTGAAAAAACAATCTAAATAAAATCGTAACTTTCCTAAATGACAAGCACGTTTCCTCTGCTATTCTCATACATCAAGTGAATTAATCATCATGTGTGTTGGAAAAATGAAATGCTTATGGACAACATCCTGTTTGAATAAAGGTAATGGACCAAATAAAAATAAAGGTTATTGGAACAAAACAAATAACAGATTTTTGCTTAAATCCGCTTGGGCATAACCATAAGCGGCGTTTTTTGGTAATATACTGATGTACAAAAGAAAGAATACACCACATGTGCAGTTGGTTTCGATTTATTCAATATCTACATATGTGCTGCATTTGATAATGGCACGATTTAAATAAAGCATATTTGCAGTAGCTTGACTGAATTTATTGACGTCTTTTTAAGATGTTGTTTAAAGGGGCAGTAGCACGTTTTTTGATAATTTCATATTTTAAATTTTTCACTGATAATTGTAAGTTAATGCTAAATGTATTATTTTGACAGTGTCAAAAATCTCATTACACAAGCCAATCTTCCATAGTCAGAGGACAAAGTATGATGATACACATAAAATCCATTGGCGGCCATTTTGTGTGAACACCTTTAATTCATTTTGTGTAAGAAAAAGCAATCGCATGGCTTAACTTTACGTTTAATATCTGAATTATTACTGCTCCATTTAGTTTAAATACATTCTTTTTCAATTGGAACAATTAATTTTCATTTTCCTGACATCACCTTATATTCCCCCTAAAAACGTGCTAGTGCCCCTTTAAAGGATCTTTGTTTTATGTAGACAGTGATAAGAAACAAAAGTTATACTTACGTGGCACCTACCATGTTGAGGAAATATTAGCCATACTTATGGAGTTTTAAGGTTCTTATCTGATATGTCGCATTCTCTCCCGACAGAGGCAGCTCAGTGGTATCCGAGCAAACTTCTGTTCTAATTAGCCTAATACATGGGACAGAAAGGTTGAATCGGATTGCAGTTAGTTGTGCAATCAGCGACGCCGTTTCAAAAGTGATCATTCGCAAAGCCTAGGTCATTTCCGTATGCTTCGACAAAACTACGTTAATGAGTTTTAACATCTAGAGGAGTTAACTCTTCCTTTTACAACACATATCATTAGTTTTTTACGTTAATAAGTTAAATAAAATTTATCATAAAACAAAGAATAATTTACACCTTTATAAACTGTAGTATCTTTAAAGAAAGACCGTCAATATTTGATTTTTCAAATATTTTCCCTCACACTGTAAATGAAAAATAAACACAAAGGTACGATATTTTCCATGTCACCTTAAGACCGGTATGAATGCTCTCAAAGGTATCCAAGACGTGTTTTCATTGGCTGCAAATAAGAGAAATGTCTTGTGTTGTAATTTAGCCGGAAGGGCAATCTGCAGGAACCATGATGGTATTTTGGCTAATTGGAACAGAGGCTTTCTCGGATAAGACTGTGGGGAGAGAACGAATATGTCGATGTGCTGTTGTATTTTATCAAAATGAATCAAATTTTATTTTAATTTCTACAAAACTTTAAAAAAAACTTGAACCTATTCTTTGACTGACGATTTTGATTATTAAGCATGTGCACTTGTCAATTTTAGTTTACGGCGTAACACTCGTATCAAAATATATTTGAAAATCATACACATCATGAACTCAACTAGAGTATGTACTTTCTATTGAATCTAAGTATGAACATGTTGACACAAGGTCAAGTTCATGACGATCACGTGACAATGACATACAGATAGACATACAGGAAAGACCGAATATTGGACACCGGTAATAAGAATACCAACAGTAATGGGCGTTATTACAATGGTTTTAAATAAATGATGAATGACATTGATTGCTGCATCCCAAAAGTTTGTTAATGTACTTGTCTGTCTAAGTGCTAATGTCATGTATTTCTAATGTCTTAGCGCTATAGGAATCAAGCATGAAGAAGTTAAAATCGACTTTGGAGTTTTTCTTTTCAAATTTCTGGTACTGAGAGATCAGCATCGTAATTCATTTTTTTATAATCAATTAAAGTCATCGCAGTGACATTAATTTCATGGACAATTTATCATCTTATTTCATGGACAAATTTATCATCTTATTTCATGGACAATTCATCATTTTATTTCATGGACAAATTTAGGATCTCCCAGATCCAGCGGTCCTCCTATTTCGCGAATGTTCGAAAACGGCTTGCCTTGAGGCGGATTAAAAATGAAATTGGAGACCATTTCACATATTGACAGATGGTTTTGATGTTAAATGTATGCAGTGCAATTGACGTCAAAAATAAGTCTGCAGGAAACACAATAGCATAAACACGATGTCAGGTTGAACTTTCCATATTTGACCATGGTTTGTCATTCTTTTAACACGGAAGTTCGAATCGTTGTGCTAATTAGTAGAGACATTCACATACAGCGATAAATATCGATATAGCCCAAACATATTTATAAATACTAGATAGATAGTACTTTATTATTAAAATATAACTGTATATTAATTTCAGGCTTTCATGTCGTTTTAAGTGTCCTTTTTCAAAATTCGGAAGATCAAAGTAAACAAATAAATACTATAAGAATAATCGACGAGTTGCGAGGAATTACGGATTATCTGTCCTGAGTTAATTATTGTGATAAACTCCAAGCTTCAGTTCAAAGTGAAAAAGGAAAATGGAGACCATTTCACATATTGACAGATGGTTTGATGTTAAATGTATGCAGTGAAATTGACGTCAAAAATAAGTTTGCAAGAAACACAATAGCATAAACACGATGTCAGGTTGAACTTTCCATATTTGACCATGGTTTGTCATTCTTTTAACACGGAAGTTCCAATCGTTGTGCTAATTAATAGAGACATTCACATACAGCGATAAATATAGCCCAAGCATGTATATAGATACTAGATAGATAGTACTTTTTATTAAAATATAACTGTATATTAATTTCAGGCTTCCATATCGTTTTAAGTGGCCTTTTTCAAAATTCGGAAGATCAAAATAAAGAAAAATACAAATCCCTTTTTCCTTTAATATAGTCTAGTTCCTCAATCAGACAGACCAATCACATGAGAACAACAATCAGTTAAAAATATTACATAAAATTCTGGAAACAAGGAGTTACTTATACAATATTGCATATGTAGAATCCCCTCTTTGATGGTTTTAGGAAATAGAAAAAGAAAATAGTTTACATTTACTATATGTGACTGTGTAACTGTGTAACTGAATTGTGGAATTGTTCGGCAAAATGGCTTGATAAAGTTGTAGATTGAGAAATAACTTTCACAAACGAAAATATCATCTTTGGTTTAAAGGGGCAAACCATGATCCTTTGTATGCTGTTGCTATGATAACTAAACAGTACATTTATAATTCAAAGCAAACAAACAATACATTTTAAAGCCCTTCAAAAGAAAATCCTTAGTTATTATCAGACAAGTAAAACAATTGGTTTTTTTAAACTGCTACTATATCCCAATTTAGATTAAAGCTCAGTTTACATACACATTTTTCTTATGTTGATGTACTTGTTGCATCAATGGGAATTTCGTTTTAAAAAAACATTAAATTCGAATTTAACACAAATATTGAAATCCTCAATGAAACTTACTATAATTAAATCAATGGATTGACATGATTATACGCTAGTTTGTTAAATACATGTGGCATTTGTGAAGTATGGTCCACCTAAATCCCATACAAAATCAGTTAGGGCTGGTAATTTGGACATTATGCGAGATAATTGGATACTTAAATACATGTGACCTTTAAGCCTCTTTAAGAGTGGGAGAAAATAACCCTGATGAAATGAAGAGCTGTATAGTAGAAGAAGAAAATTATTTTATATCAGTGTCATAGAAATCATTCTTCAAATGTGTTGTTTGAACTTATTGAACAGAATCTATACAGCTGGTAAAAAGTATTGAAACACCTGCGTTAGTGACAGTCATACAATTGATGATTCATATTCGATTTATAAGGATCTAAATCAAATTGTTAATCTAAGGTTAACCCTAGTCAAATTATGAGAAAGCTTACAGACTTATTGGTATTTAAAAGATATTTTTATAATAAAAAGACCTGAGTAATCATTGTTAAAAATTCCAATTTCAAAATTGAACATTGTTTACTGTAACAGAAATGTTCGATAAGTAGAAGTGAAAACAGTCAGTAAGTAATTGACTGATACATTTTTATTTCTATTTTTTTCTCACTTTTTTTCAGGCATAAATACAGGTTATCATACATGGTAATATATAACTAATTCCATAACAATATACATTTTTGGGTACATTGTTCATACAGAAAGGTTGATAAAAGTCTAGTACTCATCTAAATAGAACATGCAAGATAGACCACAATTTCAGGAAATATGCTTCCTGGTTTTGGTTAATGTATATGTATTTTGTGATATTGTAATAATGTGTGATTTGCCTCTTGACATAATATATTTTGGATTAAATTTTTCTTACTACAATAGTACAATTGACTGATAAATGTCGAATACAAAAGACATCAATATAGAAAGTGTGAGTGTATTTCGTAAACCTCTGTTGTTGTCAAACGTGGAATACTTCAATAATTTGAATAATTTATTCCAAAATACGACTCACGTTATAAGTTAACTACCGTGTTAAAGTATGACTTGATTGATGTCACTAACTGTCACGGTTTTCCAATATAGATTGTCTAATTTGAAGATTTTAAACCGGTAGAACTTTCAGATTCACTCTTCCGGTCAATACGCATGTAGATAACTTTTGACAGTCAATATAACAAAATCTTAATTTTCGTTATTAAGAAAAAAAGCTTTTTGGATTATAACGCTTTTTTTAATATACAGGGCCTAGATTTTCGAAGCTCTCTTAGTGCTAAGATAGTCGTAGGCCAATATTAATGTATGGTACTTACGACTATTTTAGTACTAAGGGAGCTTCGAAAATCAAAGCCCTGACTGTTAATGACTTAATTCTGTAAATACTTACTCTTCCACCAGTTAGACTTTAAGGACAAAATTATGTATATACAAGATTTGAAATACATTTACTAATTGACACATTCATGAAATAAATTCATGAAAAATCAAACAGTTTCAATGGTTTTTTCCGTATACCCGTTTCAACGGCGAGAGTTTGCGGAAGAGTAAATCAATGCCTATTATCAACATGTACGCATGTAAGAAGTTCGCCTTATAAATAATCATCTTACGTATGCAAAGTTTACTTCCGTGAGACAATTTTTACTACCCTAAACATATTTGCACCCAGTCAGGGGCTCGTGCATATGTTTACTACTGTAAGTAAGGCCATTGTTTCTCTTCCTTATGGATAGTGACATAGCACAGATCGAGAACATATACCAATTAAAGGGATAGTAGCACGGTTTTGGACAATTGTATATTTTCAATTTTCACCGATATTTGTACGTTAATGTTAAATGTATTATTTTACAGTGCCAAACAGCTCATTACACAAACCAATCATCCATAGTCAGAGCACAGATTATAAAGATTCACATAAAGTCCTTTGGCGGCCATTTTTGTGTGAACACCTTTATTTTGTGTGAGAAAAACGAATCGGATGGCTGAACTTTTTATTATACATGTATTTTTGATTTATCACTGCTTCACTTAGTTTAAATACATTGTCTTTCAATTGGAACCATATATATCCATTTTCCTGACCTTATACCACCTGATATTCCCTCTAAAACGTGCAACTGCCCCTTCTGAAAGTTGTGGATTTCTTAAGTGGTTTGTCCAATAACCGATGCCCAGAACTCTCTCACCTGTAAAGGAGGGTCCCCTACTTGCAGGTGATGACTTACGTAATCGATAAAACGTGTCTTAATTTCATTAGTATTAAGGAAATATAGTCAAACTAATGTTGATAGATATCACTCAATTTCATTGCCTTAGTTTTCGTCAAATTTACTCATTGAAAAGATAAACGTATGTTCTATCCATATATCTAAAAAGTTGGAAATCCATTCACTGACTAAGGAACGAATCACGTTTTAACTCATAGCAAAATGACTTTTACCCACTTGCTCAAAGTTCGCCATATAAACAAAGCATTAACGTGGACTCATTGACAAAACCTAAACCATACTCACTGTGTATAACCGTACACCGGAACTAGCGAGGTGTACGGCGGAGAAATGTTGCTAGCGAGGAGCGTGATCGCAAACGGGATCACTTAAAAAGCAATCATCGCCGTTTTATCAACTTTTTCTATGTTATTATCATGTCAATAGCTTTCCGAGACATAATTATTTAATGTCATATCCTGTTCATAGTCAGAGATAGCAAATATGTTACTAACAACAGCATTACTCGCAACTGTCGTTGTTACTGTCCCTTGGATACGGAATGACAAGCACATACATTTTACTAAGTATGTGTGCTAAAATTACCACATGATGTTGATTATTTGAAAGTTATGAAGTAAAATATTACCTAACTTTCGATTTCGGCTCCTCGCTAGCAACATTTCTCCGCCGTACACCTCGCTAGTTCCGGTGTACGGTTATACACAGTGATACTAGACTTATCATTATCAAACTTTATTCGATCTAGTACATAGTATAACAGATGCATACAATATACAGTGTCAGCCATTCTATAACTCGGTTATATACTCAGGGGTTTATGTATGCACATGGATATTGTATGTTGTTGATGTGAATGAAATAATTTCATTGGTCGATTATTTGTTAAGTTGCAACTTGAGGACATTATTATTTGTTGTTTTCAAATGTATCACGAAATGATGAAGGCAAACATCCGTTTGCCGGTTGTGTGTGTAGATAAACGTTCTCTCAGTATATGAAACGCACAAAACTTCAAAGAACTTAAAGTGCTTCTTTTTTCTTTCAAAGATAAAATAACTAATATCAAAAGTAATCGTCCTTATCTATAAGGGCTGTGAACTTTAACTTATATACGTATCAAGTATAAAACAAGGCGCATCAATTTGAGAATGATAAAGAATTGAATATAGCCGGATGGGATGTATATAGAGGATAGCCTACATCCGTGCATCACTCCACAATGCTTAAACAAGGAAGTGGGTCCCACGTGATCTACAGTGACCTTTAACCCTTACTTCAGATGGCATTTCGATGCGCATGCTTGAAGTTTAGTGTTGTGTTGTCAGTGCGAGATTTACCCCTATGTGATACAGTTTAATAAGAATGGTCTCATGAGATGATGATGACCTTGAAGTATGTTGACATTGAATACCAGAGTTGTTCCACATACCATATGGTACATGGATGATCATTAGCATTTCATGGAACGATTTGGAGCTATTTAGCCTGGTATTTTAATCCATTAGCAATGACACGCCTGTGTGTGTCTCTGTGGCTTGTGTTGGCGACAACTATAGTACAGTCAGCAAGTCCTGTTGAAATCCCTCAGGATTCAATGATAGCAGTGCATCCTTCAACCAGGCACATATATATCGCTACATACAGAAATCTTCTTCATCTGACTGCCAACTTCACTGTGGTCAAAAATGTTTCCTTGGAGTCGCTCACAAATGAAACAATCGGAAACATACCACATGGTATAGGAATTGACGATAATGAGGACATACTAGTCGCCTGTTGGTACTTTAACGATGGACAATGTGCTCTGTTCAACACAACGAATATAGAACATTGCAAATGGTGTGAAGGTAACAGCAGCGCGTGTCGTGTCAAGTCGAGGTCATATTTCGTGTTCCTTGGTAACAAAACTGTTCTGGTTGGATCCTCGATCAAAACCAAAACAGGACCGATACCGATTCTTTCTCTCCGGAAGTTGTCCACTGATCCGTTTAGCATGACTTTCCTGGAGACGGGAGACCAAAACTCACTCATATGGATCCAAAGTGGATGTACACAGTCTGTAGAATTCTTGTACGGATTCAAACTGGATGACTTTGTATACTTCCTGACGCACCAGAAGAGCCCTAAGGAAGAGAAGAACACGGTTCTCATCCGCGTGAACGGAAACGGCGCAACGCTTTTTCCCGTAAAAGAGATTTCCATTGACTGTTTTGACAAGTCTTTACCAGGAATTTACCAAGTAACAAATGACAGTGTTTTTGCCCTTCGTCGAGACCAACCTTTCAACACGACGGTGGCATTTACATTCTGTGGTTACAAGTTGTCCACGCTGAACCGCTTGCTTGATAAAACTCCGGAAGGAGAGAACGATATGAAACCATCTTGGTTATGTCAAAGAAGCTCCGACAACCAGTGTACGGTATGTACATCATTATCAACGCTTATATAACGTACAAGTCATTTAAAAAACAACTTTGAACAATGCAGTTAATTCGAGAAGAATACGGTTGTAACAATTTAATGTAACAAGATGTTTGTGAAATGTTTATCAAATCAGGGTTAGATCAGTGAAACCTCGAAATATAATGTAAAGCATCCCTTAAGTATACCCAGTTCACGGTATGCAACACCTAACTTATTAGGTCCATCTTAAAAATGAAGTTCACGTTTTCGATAATATCATTTCATGCAATTTTCCCTTTTTTTACTAATGACAAATTTGACAACGACGAGATTAAATCTATTCGATTGTGTACTTCTTTGAAACTATCACTTGCCCTTGTTGGTTGTTGTTGATGCTGGCACAGTCTAAAGCTAAATCAAACAGCACCTAAGAACAGCGCAAAAGGATAATGAAACTGTTTTACAAACTTGGTATTCTGTCTTATTAACATCTATCTCTATCTATAACATTACAAAGACAAACTTGTGTTATATTTCAATTAATCAAATGGGCACCTAGTTGCCTTTAAAGGGGCAGTAGCACGTTTTTTGATAATTTTATATTTTAAATTTTTCACTGATAATTGTAGATTAATGTTAAATGTATAATTTTCACAGTGTCAAAAATCTCATTACACAAGCCAATCATCCATAATCAGGGAACAAAGTATGAAGATTCATATAAAATCCATTGGCGGCCATTTTATGTGAACACCTTTAATTCAGTTTGTGTAACAAAAAGGAATCGCATGGCTAAAGTTTACATTATATATTTGAATTATTACTGCTCCATTTAGTTTAAATACATTGTCTTTCATTTGGAAGCATTAATTTTCATTTTCCTGACATCACCATATATTACCCATAAAAACGTGCTACTGCCCCTTTAAACTGTTGTCAATGCAGTTTAATGCACTTTGTAATGGACCTGTGGCCTCTTTACGGAATAAACTCATTCATATATAACCTTACACGTCGAAAATACACTGTAATTGTTTCGAATGAAAACGTCTGCTGAATCGGAGCTGACAGACAGACAGACAGACAAGAGCGTCTACCATGAGTTGGATACAAGAAACAAGGAAGTAATCATTATACCGCCTTTAAGGTCACACCATGTTGTTCCCTTACATAGCCACTTCCTTTATTAAACAAGTTCTGCTCATTTATCTGCATACTAGTCTGAATAAATCAGTCCATGCCAAAATATGTCATGTGTCATAATGACAGTTGTATCGACACGACACAAAGGGGCAGTAGCACGTTTTTTGAAAATTTTATATTTTAAATGTTTCACTGATAATTGTACGTTAATGCTAAATGTATCATTTTGAAAGTGTCTAAAATCTCATTTCATAAAAACAAACTATCAATAGATAGAGAACAAATTATATAGATTCACATAAAATCTATTGGTGGCCATTTTTTGTGAACACATTTAATTCAGTTTCTGTAAGAAATTTTACATTATATATTTGATTCATAACTGCTTCATTTAGTTTAAATACATTGTTTTAAAG
The DNA here is from genome assembly GCA_916613615.1 of Steromphala cineraria. Lineage (NCBI taxonomy): Eukaryota > Metazoa > Mollusca > Gastropoda > Trochida > Trochidae > Steromphala > Steromphala cineraria. Next base: position 41,170,428 of record OU744726.1, read on the forward strand.
TTGTAAGCATTTATTTTCGTTTCTCTGACATCACCTTATATTCCTCCTAAAACGTGCCCTCGCCCCTTTAAATCATACGATTTGGGTGAAATGGCCCAAACACTCGAACTACATCCTATTACGTGTATATCCTTGACCTTCGAAAACTCTCTTCGTACAGTAATTGGCCTGAAATTATCAAAATATTTTGCAGTCAATGCAGAAAGACACATTTTAATCAAAATATATGTTGTTTTTCAAAATGTTTAAAAGAAGTTCGTGCAACACGTGTAGAGATTTCGAACAAAATTCGGGGCATGCTGTGTCGCTAGTGTTTTTAAAGACTTGGACTGAAATTATTAGATAAGGAAAACGCTCTGAATATTTATCTATACATCGGACGTATTATCGAAAGTTAACGATGAAATCAGTTTTCAGTGATGTTCAAGATGCCGTGTTTTCGTGTTGCCGTGTTGCCCCGTGTTGTCGTGTTGCCGTGTTGCCATGTTGCCGTGTTGTGTTACCGTGCCGTGTTTTCGTGTTGCCGTGCCGTGTTGTCATGTTTTCATGTTGCCGTGTTGCCGTGCCGTGTTGTCGTGGTGCCGTGTTGCCGTGCCGTGTTTTCGTGTTGCCGTGTTGCCGTGCCGTGTTGTCGTGTTGCCGTGTTGTCGTGTTGCCGTGTTACCGTGATGCACGTAATTTGTTTGTACTGTTGAGTTACATGATTGGGTGTTGTATTTGTTGTGTTGATACTTTTTAAAATTTTAGTTTAGTAGGCGCTGTTGCTCTGACCTCAGTGTTGATTGCTTTACAGTACTTTTTCTCTATTCTGTTGTAATTATTGTTGTGCGTGCAATGTGTTGTGTTGGTGTCCGTGTTCTTTAGTTATAGTGTGTGTCGGGTTGTTGTGTTTTCAATGGTGTGCGCGGGTTTTTGTCATTGAATTAAAATGTTGTTGTTTGGGGTGCGTTTTATTGTGATACAATGTTGGGGTTGTGTTGCAACGTGTTGAATAGTATGTGTGTTGTGTTATTTTGTGTTATTTATGTTGCATTGTGTTTCATGGTATGTGTGTTGTGTTATTTTGTGTTATTTAATGTTGCATTGTGTTTAATGTTATGTGTGTTGTTGTAGTAGGGTGTGTTGTTTGTGTTGGGATGTGTTGTGTTTTGTTGCTGTGTGGTGATGGTTTACGGGTTTATAAAGACCAGACATATTTTTATTTAAGTCTCGCCTCAACATGGTCAATTGTACATGGAATACAAAAATACATCATAAAACGTTGAAACATTCCTTTCGAAATTAAGAGAGACAAAGTTATTGTGTCATTTGAATATACACGATAAAAAATATATGAATTTAGAAAATACGAGTAAAAGAGGAAATTACATCAATATATTCAGTGCGATTTTTAAAAATATTAAAACAGGAATGGTGAAGTTTTTGGAATGCTGTATGTTAAATATTGTCTGAAACAGTGCGCGTTCTGTTGTGTTACTTAATGTTGAAAGTGTGCTTGTTGATGTGTCAGTGTGTATTGTATTGTGTGTTTGTTTGTATTTAAGTTGTGTTTGTTTGTATGTGTATGTGTTTGGTTGTATGTGTTTGGTTGTATGTTTGCTGTGATTGCGCTCTTTTTGTTGCAGGGTTTTTCTTCATACCATTCTGATACAATGTATAGTGTTTTGTCGTACATTTAATAGTGAATCGTGCATGTGCGTTGGGATATTTGGGATGTTGCCTTCAAGTTTCCTGTGTATTTGTCTCGTGTTGTGTTGTAGAGTTTTGAATTATGTATGTCGTTATACATGTACAGTTCGTGTGATGTGTGGGGTCAGGTTATTTTCTGATGTGGCATGGTACGACACTTTAGAAACTGGCTTTGTAAACCAAAGTCATCCATTAAAGCACCGCAAAATTTGTCAAATTCAAGCGATATACCAAATGAACTAATCTGACATTTATAACGACAATGGCTTATCTTAAAGGGGCAGTAGCACGTTTTTTGATAATTTTATATTTCAAATATTTCACTGATAATTGTAAGTTAATGCTAAATGTATTGTATTGACTGTGTCAACAATCTCATTACACAAGCCAATCATCCATAGTCAGAGGACAAAGTATGAAGATTCACACAAAATCCATTGGCGGCCATTTTTTTGTGAACACCTTTAATTCATTTTGTGTAAGAAAAATGAATCGCATGGCTAAACTTTCTGTTATATGTTTGAATTATTACTGCTCAATTTAGTTTCAATACATAGTCTTTCAACTGGAACCATTTATATTCATTTTCCTGACATCACCTTATATTCCCCCTAAAAACGTGCTACTGCCCCTTTAAAGGGGCAGTATCACGTTTTTCGGGGGAATATAAGGTGATGTCAGGAAAATGAAAACTAATGGTTCCAATTGAAAGACAATGTGTTTAAACTAAATGGAGCAGTAATAATTCAAACATATAACAGAAAGTTTAGCCATGCGATTCATTTTTCTTACACAAAATAAATTAAAGGTGTTCACAAAAAAATTAGTGAAAATATAAGAAATTGTTATATCTGTTGTGACTAATGTAAACTATCCTGAAAAGGTTCCACAGCACAGTGTTACAGCTACAAAATAAAAAGATGATTAATTAAAACATTAAAATTATTTGGACTACATTTATTTTCAGAATGTCAACTATACATGCCCAAACTCAGTGCGAGTGCCAGCACCATCGCCAGACAATCAATTGGTCCTACAGTTGAAGCTCGCACCTGACAGAAGTCCCATAGAACACGATTTAGAAACTCTGCTTGCAGTTCGGGAGGAAAATGACACTGTAAGGCCTAGAAAAAAGTTATTTAAGTTTCCGCCTGCCTCACTTTCAAACCCACACATCAGGCCTTTTTTTCAGATGTTGACAATGACAAAAGAATGGAACTTAATTCCCACAGAAAAACATTGTATTTGTAGAGCTTTAATAATGCTTTTTCGCAGTGATATATAAAGTGAAAGAAGATTTAAATCTGATATTTTCTATTTATGTTGAAAACTGTTTTTTGCTCATATGAAAATGTGTTTTTAAAAAGACATCAGCTTGATCGCGTCACTTTCGTATATTTGTAAGGACAATTAACATTTTTTCAGCCTAATCTATTCTTTTCTTATGGTTTATAAGAATTAAGTAAATGATTTTATTGAAATGGAATACAAATATTTTATTATTATTAAATTGTTACACCTATACAAAGTTTACTACTTACAACATTTTAAAGGAGTTTGAGTCACAAGTGCCACGTGTTATTATTGGTGTCTTGTTACCGTTAAAGAGCCACTCCGAGATTTTCAACTTATATTCGCTCTATTGAGTAATGTCAATTGTTAATGTTGTTTTTCGATTTTAATTAAAATAGAATAATAAATGAGTACTTATTGGTTATACATTTGAAACCCTTGACTCGTGGGGATTATACTTTATAGCTTTGTTGACCCTGGAGCCCCTAACAAGAACCACGCCCTTCAAATCTATTTTCATCTTTTTCTGCAGAAGCATAAGGCCTAGAAAAATGAATTCTTCTGTACAGACTCCTTATAGTCAGGATTGCAATTAACAGTTTTGGTTACCCTATGGCCCCTTAAATGGGTTTGTGACCCTAAATTACCCTCAATTATCAATTGAATATTTGAGGAATTTCCATTTCTGAATTGATTACCGGTATCTGATATCACATCAGATTTATGCTTAGTTTTAGAATTGATGACCCTATGGCCCCTACAAAGGGGGAACAGCATTGGCCATCCCTAAAGCAAAAATGAATATGAAGCCCGATATGCTACAGGGGCAATAGCTCAATTTTGTTGTTGTTAAAAATGAGTGTCATTTGCAACCAACATCACCAAGTACAATCATATATTTAAAACTATTTTTCTTTTGGAACCTTCATTATGAATATGGACATATCATAATTCTTCCGGACCGTAACCAATACACCGTGCTGATTAGATTATTAAAATATTATTCATCATCTAATATGTCAATGGTCTGTTAGTGCCATGCATTCTATTGTTTTTATATGAAAATATAGTGTTAATCACACAAAATGTTCAATACAATATCTGTAATTAAAAAAAAAAAACCAATACATCACTCTTCCTCAAAATGAAAACAACAGCACTCAGTCACTACATTTATTAGCATTTTATAAGAGACAAATAATTGTGTGTTTCGTTTAATTTCAGAAAATACTGGGTTATTATTCCAGCAAGTTGACACAGGATGACTGCAAGAAAAGCAATGAAACGGAGCAAGGAGCATATTATTGGTGTAACGAAATCTGTACAAACAAAAGAACCGAGTGTCTGGTAAGCGTTTCCGTCCAATCAACTATTCATTATACTTTCTCTTCAAAACATTTTTAGCAGCCCCGTCTAAGGACGGGGCTGCTATCAGTTTTTGTGAAGTTTCCATCGCCGCCGCCGCCGCCGCCGCCGCGCTCGTACTACTAGCTATAAATTTTTTCCCCTAAGCTTTCCAGAACTCTTATTCATACCTTACTCCTCATACCTCGGGGGAACGATTTTGACACGTTCACTTTCAAGGTCAAAGGTCAAGGTCACGAGCTATGTATTCACACTAAGAATTCCTTGTAAACGCGATAACTTGAAAAGTTTTTGTGCTATGAAGCTCTAACTTGGTATATATCATCCTTGGGAAAGTTAAAAATTTTGAAAAGGTTTTGGCTACAATCCGTCAAAGGTCAAGGTCACAGCAAGGTCATGACGTAAGCATGTTTTAGCGAAAATGCTTTATTTTAACTATGAACACTTTTAATCAATACATGATTGTTATACTCAAAAAAAAGTGTTCAATGATTGTGTGACCTTGAAGGTCAAAGGTCAAGGTCATGAGATATGAGTTATTACAAAATGCACTAAATTGGGGTATAACTTTATCCCATTTAGCTTTTCAGAACTCATGAACATGTCTAAATGTTAATACTTCCAGGGAATCATTATGACATGTTCACTTTCAAGTTCAAAGGTCAAGGTCACGAGTTATAAAATCACCACAAAATTCTTTGTAAACACGGTAACTTGAAAAGTTTTTGTGCTATGAAGCTCTAACTTGGTATATATCATCCTTGGAAAAGTAAAAAATTTTGAAAAGGTTTCGGCTACAATCTGTCAAAGGTCAAGGTCACAGCAAGGTCATGACTTAAGCATGGTTTAGCCAAAATGCTTAATTTTAACTATGATCACTTTTAATCAATACATGATTGTTATACTCAATAAAAAGTGTTCAATTATTGTGTGACCTTGAAGGTCAAAGGTCAAGGTCATGAGATATGAGTTATTGCAATTCCTTGTAAACACAATAACTTGAAAAGTTTTTGTGCTATGAAGTTTAGATTTTGTATATATTATCTCTTGAGAAGTTCAACATTTTCAAAAAGTTTTGGGTACTAACTGTCGAAGGTCAAGGTCACAGCAAGGTCAACATATATGGAGAAAATGGATTAATTGTATTTTTAACACTTTATTTCATTACAATAATGTTATACTCAATGAAATGTGTTCATTGATTGTGTGACCTTGAGTGTCAAAGGTCAAGGTCACGAGAAAATTCCCAATTTGGTGAGGCCTGTAAAAGGCGGAACAGGGTAAGGCGAAACCCAAAGTTCCGGGGCTGCTCTGCTTTTGCGGTATCCCGCAAACGCTAATCTAGTTTTTTAATGTAACAGTAAATTAAGTCTTCCTTTCTAAATATTTCATAATTATTGACAGTCATCTAGGAAAATGAATAATCCATTTGTACGTCATTGAATCTTAGATTGGTATTTTTGGATTAGTCTAAGTCCTAGTCTTGGATTATTTTTCACCATAATAAAACTCGAACATTGATAAACTCATGGGCAAAAGAACCGCTGGGTATTTTCAAACGAAGGATAAACAAATTATGTATGCCATGTAAATTCGATTTCGAATGTGTTTGATAAAAAAAAGTATTTGGAGAATTATTGTTCATAATTTTAACCATGATGGCATGGAGCGTTTTGTACTGTGGTTGTCTAAACACTGTTGGGGTGCTAACATTGCTGTTTTCAGGTACTTTTTTGTTAATAATTATTTTGAAATTAAGTTTGAATTTCGGAAATGTATATCAGAAGTTTATTTGAGATACTGTTAATGAAAAACATCCACTTCGACTTTTCTGCATTGATATAACGTCTATAAATATGCAAAACATGACCAATTTGGCTCTCCAATCTCGCTTATTTAAGGAGATAGCAAATTGATGATTTTTTGACACGCGTTTTCTAAGGCGCCATGCAAAAACATCAACACAAAATGATTCAAACAAGGCAAACATAGTTGAGTTGACTTCTAAGGAAACTTTGCCACTCTGCTTCATTCACATTTATCTTATATGGAATAAAATATCCTGACATTTATGTTACCAGCGTTTGTTTTGCCCGTGAGTTTATTTCATCCATGTTTCATTGGGTTATTCATTTGTAGACAATAAAGTCTTTTCTCCGTGTCAGACACCGACATAAACTGTTTAATCTATACATTATCCACGAATTTAAATGTGGACAAAAACATCTTCCGTCCAAATTGGTAGCGATAACCAGACAGGGGAGATAACAAAGAAAACTTTCTCGCAGGCCTAAAAAGTTGGTTTGAAATCGGGGTCAAAACAGGGGGGTGCTTTTACGTATTTTCGTACCGTTGCCTCTTATTGCACAAAAAAATCGAAATACTACAAAAGAAAATAGGATAACAAATTCAGAGACACTTATTTTTAGATTTTCATTTATGTGACGTCAAATGTTGACTTTGTAAGGAGAAAAACTTCAGAAATGTAAAAAACGTATTTTCGCAAAGCGCACATGTCTACAAAGAATTCATGATGTGGAATAATTATTCAGCTTCAGTTTGCACTATCTATCGGATTCTTATCACAACGTACTCACATCAAATTAAATAAAAGAACGACCATACCGTCTCAATCGGAGTATCTCTCACATGCAATCGCCCGCTTTCATTGGCTGTCACGATAAAAGCGTGAGCTAAGATTGTGTTTGCAATCATCGTTTTTACGACTAAATATATGGTAAGGAACACCTTGCTCGGATCTAATGTGCTGTTTCTTGAGTAGATAGACGGATCAAAACTTAAAATAAAGCTTTAATAGTTTTAACTTACAATTTACAACTACTCAGATATAATAAAGGATGAGTAAAAATTTATATAACCAACATATGACACAATGACAAACTGTTTTTGAACGTTTTTTCCCAACAGTATTTGTTTTTTTCAGTGTACAAATGCGAATTTTAACTTGCTCTGTTTCATAAATCACATACATGAAATTAAGTTAATTAAATTCTTTTAAAAACAAAATCGATTTTCTAGGCATTTTATATATCAGAGCTTTTTTATTTAACATTTCAATATTTTATACATATATATGTATTTTTAAAGTTTTAAAAAGGTATTTCGATAACTTATACTTAAATTTGGCAAAACATGATACTTCTGTTTTGTTTAAGCTTATCAAATTTGAGGTTTTGATCGATATATACAATTATCTTGAGACCTTTAAATTGCAAATTTGAGTCTCATCTTCAATCGTTTGTAAAATATTCTGTGTTAACTTTAATTTCACATTTTTGGGCTAGACAGACTCTGATGACACTGACAGTGACCATGACCATAGTTTGTTGAACATTAAAATAATTATTGACAATATTCAGGAAAAAAATAGGACATGTCAAAAAAACGTGATTGGGGTACTACTCTTCGAGGGTCCAAATTTTATAGCAAATGTGGCACCAAATTTTTTTGAATAGTCATAATTGATAGACAAGAGAACAACGAAGACATTGAGCACTCAACGGTATTTTTAGGATGAGTAGAAATATTTCTACAAGACCCTAACCAAAAAAAATCGATGAAAAATAAATTTATTTTATTTTTGTCGAGGGTGGGTGTCTTTGAAATCAAATATCTTTTTAACGAAATTTTTTATTTTGAAAATTGAAATTGCATGTTATTATAGAAACTTTTTTCTACCCACACACCAAGTTTGGTTGATTTTGGTTGATTATTAAAAAATGACTGATTATGCCTAGTCCAAATTCAAACATGAACATCGATATTCTGAATATGTTGAATAATGTGTTTGTGTGTGTGTTGTCCAAGATTTTTCGATAAATCCTTCTTTTCTTAGGTAGTTACAAATCTGAATGAAAATTCAATTATATAATTAAGGATAGTAAACTGTTCACTTGAATGATAATACAAATCGAAAGGACAAGAAGTTGGAGAAAAATACGAAAACACTGAATAAAATACTGACAATCAATGCATGTGTTCTGATGGTAACTGCTAATAGCATTTCACAATCAGACAAAATAACTTTGTTTTTTGATTGACTGTTATATGTTTTGTAAATAAACAATTTCTTTTGTGTAAGTGTTTTATTTTTTTCTTTCCCAGGAGAAGTATACCTGTGAAGAATGTACCAAACACAACTCAACAACAAGATCTCTATATTGGTGTGATGGTAAATGCACCACAACACGATGTAAAAACACCTGTATTTTTGATGTAAGTAAAAGGTATCTGGCCACATTTTGAAATAATGTTAGAAGAATTCACTGTTTTTTCGCTTCAAAATATACTGATGAGCGAAAGAAACGTCACCATGCAAAACTCGAGATATCGCATATCACAAGTAATTAATTCTACTGAAATCCGAATTACGACAGGACATCTTTTCGTATTATTCATGTTTCTTTTCGTGCTTCGTCCCTTTGTTGTTTGAAGTTTCCGTAATCAAACGAGATTATACAATTATGGACTGGTCGAGGTCATTATGGTCATTACCTATACCAATAGACCCAAGAAAAACACCGAATTCACGGGTTATTGTTTTATTTTGTATTGGTTAAAGGGGCAGGCGGTTTTGGAAAAAATATTTTCTTTAATTTTCAACAATAAACAGTATTATCTCAAGAGGGTTGGACATATCATTACTCTCTCTCTAATCACATCTTGTTGCAGGAGAATAAATCAGGTATCAAGCAAATACCATTGGCGGCCATTTTAGTGTGAATGGAAATGTGTAATAATGGGAAAATTATTCTCATACATTTACTAAACACGGTTTTTCATTCTGTGATTTAAGAGCATTGTCTTGCAAAAGGTAACATACACTATCCATTTAGTTAGATCTTATCATATAACTTTAAACAAGTGCTACTGCCCCTTTAAAAGAAAAACAGAGTCCAGGAAATGAAGCTGGAGTAGCATTTCAGTTGATTGTTGCCAAGGACATATAAAGCGGCCTCAACACGGCCAACTATTGTTTGACAACACTAACACTGTGTATAACCGTACACCGGAACTAGCGAGGTGTACGGCGGAGAAATGTTGCTAGCGAGGAGCCGAAATCGAAAGTTAGGTAATATTTTACTTCATAACTTTCAAATAATCAACATCATGTGGTAATTTTAGCACACATACTTAGTAAAATGTATGTGCTTGTCATTCTGTATCCAAGGGACAGTAACAACGACAGTTGCGAGTAATGCTGTTGTTAGTAACATATTTGCTATCTCTGACTATGAACAGGATATGACATTAAATAATTATGTCTCGGAAAGCTATTGACATGATAATAACATAGAAAAAGTTGATAAAACGGCGATGATTGCTTTTTAAGTGATCCCGTTTGCGATCACGCTCCTCGCTAGCAACATTTCTCCGCCGTACACCTCGCTAGTTCCGGTGTACGGTTATACACAGTGACTAATGGAACTTGCGTTGCAAACCAATGTTTGTCGCGTGAATGCCGCTTTATGACATCAAGATAACAATAGCATAACATCATAAAACAACGGTTTAACGACTCATGGGGTCTCTTTGAATTAGTTTAAGTCAATATCACTTCCTGCCGACTGTCATGTGACCGGTTCTCGACCAATCAAATGCTGGAAAATACGCTACCATAATACAGAAAATAAAAACAGGCTTTTCTGGCTTGTTTAATAACGACGAAGCGTTAACTTAAGATAGTACTTGTCCATGCATATAACATCTTAGCTGCATCATATGTCTTCATTTCACATTTATTTTAGACAAAAATAACAATCATTCTGGTCAAACTCAATTGGAAAAAAAACAATTTGAGTATTATACTCGAATGTGTGCAATCAATTACAAATGTGACTATAAAATATATCTAAAGTCGTCTTTCTCTGACAAAAGCAATATGTCTTTTACTCTATGATGACGTTTATTTTGTTGTTTCATATTATATTTCTACTTGTTTTTGCGTTACACAAATTTGCAATAGCATTTCCCCGTGTTGTCGTTTGACAAAAAAATTAAATAATATTTAAAATGATATTATGGAAAACCAAATTTTGGAATAACATTTTATATGTTTCCCCGTGTTGTCGCTTGAACAAATTTTAGAAGGTATAAGAAATTATATTTCCTCGGGAAAATTATTCTCATACATTTACTAAACACGGTTTTTCATTCTGTGATTTAAGAGCATTGTCTTGCAAAAGGTAACATACACTATCCATTTAGTTAGATCTTATCATATAACTTTAAACAAGTGCTACTGCCCCTTTAAAAGAAAAACAGAGTCCAGGAAATGAAGCTGGAGTAGCATTTCAGTTGATTGTTGCCAAGGACATATAAAGCGGCCTCAACACGGCCAACTATTGTTTGACAACACTAACACTGTGTATAACCGTACACCGGAACTAGCGAGGTGTACGGCGGAGAAATGTTGCTAGCGAGGAGCCGAAATCGAAAGTTAGGTAATATTTTACTTCATAACTTTCAAATAATCAACATCATGTGGTAATTTTAGCACACATACTTAGTAAAATGTATGTGCTTGTCATTCTGTATCCAAGGGACAGTAACAACGACAGTTGCGAGTAATGCTGTTGTTAGTAACATATTTGCTATCTCTGACTATGAACAGGATATGACATTAAATAATTATGTCTCGGAAAGCTATTGACATGATAATAACATAGAAAAAGTTGATAAAACGGCGATGATTGCTTTTTAAGTGATCCCGTTTGCGATCACGCTCCTCGCTAGCAACATTTCTCCGCCGTACACCTCGCTAGTTCCGGTGTACGGTTATACACAGTGACTAATGGAACTTGCGTTGCAAACCAATGTTTGTCGCGTGAATGCCGCTTTATGACATCAAGATAACAATAGCATAACATCATAAAACAACGGTTTAACGACTCATGGGGTCTCTTTGAATTAGTTTAAGTCAATATCACTTCCTGCCGACTGTCATGTGACCGGTTCTCGACCAATCAAATGCTGGAAAATACGCTACCATAATACAGAAAATAAAAACAGGCTTTTCTGGCTTGTTTAATAACGACGAAGCGTTAACTTAAGATAGTACTTGTCCATGCATATAACATCTTAGCTGCATCATATGTCTTCATTTCACATTTATTTTAGACAAAAATAACAATCATTCTGGTCAAACTCAATTGGAAAAAAAACAATTTGAGTATTATACTCGAATGTGTGCAATCAATTACAAATGTGACTATAAAATATATCTAAAGTCGTCTTTCTCTGACAAAAGCAATATGTCTTTTACTCTATGATGACGTTTATTTTGTTGTTTCATATTATATTTCTACTTGTTTTTGCGTTACACAAATTTGCAATAGCATTTCCCCGTGTTGTCGTTTGACAAAAAAATTAAATAATATTTAAAATGATATTATGGAAAACCAAATTTTGGAATAACATTTTATATGTTTCCCCGTGTTGTCGCTTGAACAAATTTTAGAAGGTATAAGAAATTATATTTCCTCGGCATTTCATCCAGTAAATAGCAACAAACAATATTTTTAGAGAAAAAATCGTGGCAAAATGCGTAAAAATAACTTTTATAAAGAATGTTTGAAAGAAAAAAATAGTTTGAGATCAGTTAAGAACTGAGAACTCGTAAGTATCGATTTGTAAGTGAAATCGATTGTATGAATTTAAAAGTTTCTAATTACGACTGATGATTTTTTTCTCCAACAAGTTTTCAGTTCAGGTTTGAAATGTAATGCATTTAGTACAATGTCATTTACAACAAATCCTTTGCCTACATGTAGTTAAAGGGACAGTTGCACCGTTTTAGTTGGAATGTAAGGTGATGTATTTTGACTAAATGAAGCAGTAATAAATAAAATATGTAATGTAAAATTTAGTCATGCGATTCCTTTTTCTTGCACAAAATGAATTAAAGATGTTCAGACAAAGATGGCCGCCAATAGACTTTATGTGAATCCTTATAATTTGTTCTCTGACTATGGATGATTGGTATGTGTAATGAAATTTTTGACAATATCAAAACAATACATTTAGCATTGACGTAAATTCATCATTGAAAAAGTGAAAATATAAAAACGTGCTACTGTCCCTTTAAAGGTGTTATAGTGTTTTATACAATCGATTGTGAAAATCAGTTTAAACGTGACATTGTACAAAGCCTGGGTCAGATCATCAATTCTTTCAAACCGTTATTACAGACCGGTCTTTTGACATCTGATAAAAGCCAACGCACGTGCCACAGCCCCTTTAGAGGGGCAGTAGCACGTGTTTAGGGGGAATATAAGGTAATGTCAGGAAAATGAAAATTAATGGTTCTAATTGAAAGACAATGTATTTAAACTAAATGAAGCAGTAATAATTCAATTAGATAACGTAAAGTTTAGCCATGCGATTCCTTTTTCTTACGCAAAATGAACTTAAATGTGTTCACAAAATATGGCCGCCAGTGGATTTTATGTGATTCTTCATATTTTGCTCTCTGACTATGGATGATTGGCTTGTGTAAAGAGATTTTTGACACTGTCAAAATAATACAATTAGCATTACCTTACAATTGTCAGTGAACTATTTAACCAATTATTATCCAACAGGAAATCGACCCTTCGAGAGGACCAATTATGGGAGGCAGAACCATAACACTGCGCGGTTGTGGTTTGAATGACTCATCTGTACAAGTAATAAAGTTTGGCGATGCTGAATGCAAACAACTTCAGAATAGGTAAGTATATATGTTCACTTACCTGCGTATTCTAGTGCAGATATCATGTAATTTGGAATGTCTTTGAGACATCTTAGCATTGCGAAAACGAAACTGATAAAGTTGAAATTTCACTGCATAAGTTAAGATTCAGTTTGCGTTAACATATTCGTATGTCATAACTAACAGATAACCGTTACAAATTTGGCAGGTCATTGAAGTGACCAGGGTCAAAATTTCGAGAACACCGTTTTCTATTTTTCTCTACAAAATCTTTCATAAGTGATCAACGGCTTTAGATCTTATTCATATTTGTTAATTTGCACTAAGGCAATTCAACTGTGCTAATTTTTTTCCTTCAAAGTTTATATGGATTATTTTAATCGGAATTTAAGATAATCCGTTTTTCACAAATATGACCCCATCTGTCTATTAAAGATGCTGTATCATACTTGCAAGCGGTTCAGGATTAAACTTAGCTATTGAGAAATGAAATACATCACTTTGTAGAAAAATCTTTCGTCGAAATTTTGATATCATATTTAGATTGTTTAATCAACAATAACATACTTATTTCGAGCTTCAAGCACAGTACCCCTCCTAGAAAGGGCATGTCATTTAGCGAACCCGCTTTCGGTGACGTAATCATTATGCTTGTAGGATTTACACCGTGTCTCAACTACCGTAAGTGCGTTCGATGGGTATCAACTTTGACAGCAACGAATACCTAATTTGGAGAAAAAGAATATAAAATCTAGTTTAGCGCGACAAAGACGGTTTTCAAGCGTACATTTAGAAACCGGAAGTTGTGAAATGGCCACACTTGATTCGCCCTTATGTCGACTGCCGTTTCGGTATTTTTTGGTAAAATATCTCCTATTTGATGAATTTTGGTCCGATTTTATCAAGGTTGGTCGCTAAATTTTTCTAAAAATACAACGTATACATTAAAAATAGTTTTAAAATTATTGCAAGTATGATATAGCATCTTTAAACCATGCCAAATATCGACATTCAGCTCCAGTGACGTGACGATCCCGTATTATGATTTTGGAATGGTTATTTTACACATGGACAATTGATGATCCTTTCGTAAGGTCCTGGGGCCATTATACATGATTATATGGACGTCAAAAGGAAACCCGAAAAACATGATATTTGCACTAAGATACACAAGCAAGTGAACAAACTTAAGGTACGCAGCTGTATACATGTTTTATTACACCTATAGTAAAGCTAATCTCATGGCGCCTGACACGCGTCTTTTTGCCCTCCGTCAAACTTCAGCATTCTCCCCCCACAGAGGCAGATCAAGTCACTTTGTGGGATAGAATGGGAGATAACTGCTTGGAGGCAATCAAAGTTAGTTGTGCAATCAGCGACGCTGTTTTAAAATCATCATTTTGGCTACTGAATCGTGACAAAAGCATTGTGATATGAACCTCCCTTTCCATGCGAGAAGCGTTTTCATTTGATTTGAAATTCAAATGGATTGTGGTGCGATGTTCTACCGCCAGGGGAAACTGCCAGTACAGAGACTGTATCAACATTTCATGACTTGATCTGCCTCTGTGGGGAGAGAATGACTTTCAGTAAATCCTTTTAACTTCTTATACGGATAATTTCAAACGTCAACGTCAAATTGCAGTCGCTTAAAGGGACAGTCCTATCAGGGTATTTTTGGTTGAAACAAAACTCAATAGTACTTCTCTATTCATACATAAATAAAGATTTTGCATGATTATTTCACACTCATTTCAAATATGTTAGTGAATGTAAAATTATAGTTGTTCTAGAACTTTTTGAAAAGGATTGGAATGCATAACTGCGTCTTCTTGAATTTTGTTTCAATAAAAATACCTGATAGAACTGTCCCTTTAACAAGCGATCCCACAAAGGGTAATACCTTAAATTATGTGTACAGTTTGATACCTGTGGATTATAAATTGTACATAGATCTTGTGAAGGACTCCTTTAGATTGGTTACCGGGTCAAGAAACTTATTTCATCTCCTGCTAAATATTTGAATGCTGTTGAATACTCTCGAACTAATGAATAAAGATTGTATATTGATTTGATAAATAATTTGACCGTAATAATTGTAATGTGAACCCACGAGTAAGACCTATTTTCAACTTTTACAGAGTAAAAAAACCTAGAAAGTTTAGCCAAGAGCAACACAAGTTTGGCGATATGGTATATATTATAAGTCCGAATGAGCAACAAAACAATGACACTATTTTTTACCTATCTTAGAGAAGTTATGACATGACTGAAGAGTAGTCTTGATATCCTTCTTAACGCATGTTCATTTTACTTGACCCACACTGTTATATTTCAGTTCGACCAACACCGAATACACCTGCCAACTTACGGCTTACACTGGACATGAAACTGATAAAAATGCGGATGAGAGAGCCTCTTCCCTGCCTGAAAATGAAACAATGAGCCTCCGAAATGAGGACAACTGCCAAGGTCTTGTGTACACGTTCGAAAGTAACCCAATCATAACAGGTGTCAATCGGAACAAGACGTACCAAAGGTCCGTAACGTTGTGTTCAATCTAAGCCGTCTATATATATATAAGTAAACTTAGCCTCAATATTATCCGTTTCACTCCTATACTGAGTCTAGAATCGACCAATCAGAACTCATCTTACCAAGCCATAACAGTCTGCCTTCGCACGTATAACGTTGGAGGGTCATAGGTCGCAGAAAGGTTGACTGACGCGACCCTCCATTAGACCTTTCTAGACTCAGTATAGGAGTGAAATGGATATATTGAGGCTAGGTTTACTTAGACTGCAATCTAATCATTGGCATTATTTCTTCATGTTGCTTAGTTATTACAAATTGTGTAATAACAACGCGCTGATCTAAACCGATTGACTTGACTCATGATGCATATGACGTCATTATCGTTGAGCGTCATCTTGATGTCGCACATCGTATGATCGTGTACGCCTGGAAATCGTTACTCAAGAAAGTGAACGCGTTTCTATGCGAGGGAAGGTTACCTTTTGTGCATTTGGTGTAGGATTTATTTGAATGAATCAATTTGCAGATCCTTATGAGTAAAAAAAAGGTATTTCAGGCTGTAAAATTGTAGACATTAATAAACATAAAGTTTGGTTTAGAAATGAGTAGCCCAGCAAACCATTGTGATTGAACGTGAATTATTGCAAAATAATTATGCGAGTTCACATAAAGAAATTACATACGCATATGTATTTAATGTCAGGAAACAATAATTGTCAATAACATTAATAAACGTAAATCATGTGTTGCGTTACTAATTTCAGTTATTCTAAAAAGTTATAAATTAAAAATAAGAGTCACAGCCGTGGATAGACATTTTTGTATATTAGTAAAAGTTTCCAAAACTGTATAACATAAGTGTATAGAGCCTTCCGTTTTTGAATAAGCAACAATGCAAAAAGGTTAAAGCAATCAAGTTATTTTTTGAAAAAAAAACCAACGTGATTGTTTGTACAAACATATTTTAACATTTTATCCACAGAGGCGGGGTGAATCTGACGGTGGAAGGTGACGGTTTTGATCTCTTTAGATATGCGACCATGAGCATCGGTTTCAACGGAACATTTACCAACCAATCATCAGTGAGTATTGCACATCAAACATACCCTTTCAGTATCACTTTTTTCTTACTTACTTAAATACTTACCTAAGCCATCACCATGATGATGATGATGATGATCATCATCATCATCATCATCAAAAGAAGAAGAAGAAGAATCATCGTCGTCATCATCATCATCATTATCATCATCAGAAGAAGAATCATGATCATCAGCGTCATCATCATCATCATAATAATCATCATCAGCGTCATCATCATCATCATCATTAGCAGCAGCAGCAGCAGCAGCATCGGAATAAGCGTCGTCATCGTTGGCACTATCGTCATTATCATCATCGTCGTCTTCAAAATCGTCATTAGTCATTGTTACAATTTGTTGATCTTTCCAAAGTCATTGTGATAAATATACCAATAACAACCACAAGTCATTTCACTAGACCGGTTCGTCACAACCACAAATAAATTCCATTTTCTCCTGAATTGCTAGGTTAAGAATTTATCAATCACCTCCCCTATTGAAAAGTGTACCCGAAGATCAATCATTCATATTTCAGGTCCCAATTTTGTTAAAACAATGTCATATATCAATTGTTATTTTTCAAGTGTTAAAGCAAAGACGGGATATGATGAAGAAACCTCACTTATATCTCAGGAACCAATTTTGTAACAACAATCTCATATTTGTCGTTATTTTTCAGCGTGCAAAAATATTGATGTAGAAAAAACATTTACATTTCAGGAACTAATTTTGTAACATCAATGTCATATTTGTTGTTATTTTCAGTGTAAAAAATATTGATGATGAAAAAGGATTTACATTTCAGAAACCAATTTTGCCACATCAATGTCCAATCTTAATAAATCTAGATCAACAGGTTTAATATTAGGTTAACGGTATGACAAAATATAAAGTCTGTTGATTTATCTAGATTGATCAATGTCATATATTTGTTGTTATTTTTCAGTGTGAAATCAAAAACAAGACGTTGATGTACTGTCTGACTTTACCCATCGAGGCGGAAGTAGAACCAGTCAACGCTTCCCTATATTTCCAACTGGAGAATGTGAAAATAACGAAGTACATACAACTGTATGGCAACCCGTCATTCAATAACCTAACGGGAAAAGAGACAGAGACCTTTAGTGACGGCCAAAACCTTACCATATCTGTAAGTCACAGTTTAACAGTTTGTCTTGAAAGTTGTTCAGTCTAGGTAAACCTAGACACAGTAGTACTCGCAAAACTCTCATAAGTCTAGCTAAATGCAGTGACGGGGCGCGTCAGCCGACCATTCGATTTGACCAATCGAGGCGCGTCGTATCAAGCCGCAATAGTTTGCATTCCCATATATTACGTTGAAGGGTCATAGGTTGCCTAATGGTCGGCTGATGCGACCTCTTACTGTATCTAGCTAGACTCAATATGTGAGTTTAACGAGTGTTATTGAGACTAGGTTTACCTCGACTGGGAGGTTTTGACAGCACGTATTTTGCGTTCGAATTTGCTTATTACGACGTGCACTTACTTTGTATTGATGAATTAAAATGTTATTTATATTTCTATAACATTATTCTACGCAACATGCAATCGATAATGTAAGTGCTAACATTGGCGAAACCAATAAGGAATGTTCAAACTCGCAAGGGTCGATTTTCACAAAATAGAAATGAAAAATTTGTTCCTACTAAACTAGGAATAGGTTCAGGTTTTTGATAAAGCATAATCTGTGAAATGAAATGAAGGTTGCTTTTAATGTATATCTGTAACTTCACTGGTGTGTTTTATATGCTTAGGCATTGCTGTTGTATGAATAAAATACCGTTTTAATTTGCAAAATTCTAGGATAAATTGATAACGTAGTTCATGCGAATTCAAAGCCATATTTAGAATTTTTTCAAAACTTAATTGTTTATATATTTTCAAAAAACTTCTACGGTAGATGACATAATTGTGACCTTGAGTAACATCGAGAGATACTATCAGTTCAATACTGAAATTGGCGAAATATTTGCATGCTTGAGTGTCGTAAATGATATGTTAAATTTGAGATTTTTAAAAAAATTTCTTTCAGGGAGATTTCGATGGTGTTAAGAAAGACGATGTTACTTTCACCGTCGCATCCACAAACTGCCTAGATGTATTTATAGCCGAAAACGATACTCTTCTGATTTGTGGGATTGACTGGAAGAAATTGAGAGATAGTCACATAGAAGGAAAACAGACCGCTTTTGTAAGTATTTACCAAGTACCATAAAATACTTTAAAAATGTTTTTTTTTTTATTACAACTACTTTAAAAAGCTTGAGTAATTTGTAAAAATGAGCTTAAATATTTATACTGAGAAAAATTACAAATCAAAATGCTTCGTTAGTGGTTTATTATGAATTAAATAGTCCATCTATTGATTTAAAGCCCCATTATCATACTTGCAAGCGGTTCATGATGAAATTTAGCCATTGAGAATAGAAATACATAACTCAGTGGAAAAAACTTTCATCGAAAGTTTGATATTATATTTTAAATAAATGATATATATAATGTTAAGTTCAGACACGCGATTCCTTTTTCTCATACAAAATGAGTTACATGGCCGCCAATCGACTTTATGTGAATCCTTATATTTTGTTCTCTGACAAAGGATGATTGGTTTGTGTAATGAGATTTTTGACACTATCAAAATAATACATTTAGCATTAACGTACATTAAATATTTTACCAGTGAACATTTTTAAATATATAATTTTCAAAAAATGTGCTAATTCCCCTTTAAAGGGGCAGTTGCACGTTTTTTGATAATTTTATATTTTAACATTTTCACTTATAATTGTAAGTTAATGCTTAATGTATTATTTTACCAGCGTCAAAAATCTCATTACACAAGCCACTCATCCATAGGCAGAGGACAAAGTATGAAGATTCACATAAAATCCATTGGCGGCCATTTTGTGTGAACACTTTTAATTCCTTTTGTGTAAGAAAAAGGAATCGCATGGCTAAACTTTACGTTATATATTTGAATTAGTACTGCTCCATTTACTTTAAATACATTGTCTTACAATTGGACCCATTTATTTTCATTTTCCTGACATCATCTTATATTCTCCCTAAAAACGTGCTACTGCCCCTTTAAAGCAACATTGTTGAGGGTATCAGTTGTTTTGAAGATTTAATCAAATGTCTTGTGTAACTGTTTATTATTTGAGGATATCTGCTACTGCCCCTTTAAAGATGTTAGTGTTTTATACAATCGATTGTGTAAATCAGTTTAAAACGTGACATTGTACAAAGCATGGGTAAGATCAACAATTCTTTCAAATCGTTATTACAGACCTATCTTTTGACAACATTGACATCTGATATAAGCCAAGAAATATCTCAAATCTTTTTGAAATAGCTTCAATCATAGATTCATATTACACTATTGAATAAATTATTCAAATACATTCATATATTTTTCTCATACAGGTTTCTATCACGGATGCGGGAAACATTACAATTGGAATAAATATTGAACTTGGAGACAGAAACGCAAAGAATCAGCTATTCACTCAAGAACATTTCATCGGAGTTATTGCCGGTGGGGTCGCCCTCGGCTTCCTGCTTCTCTGCACATGTCTGGGATGTCTGTTCTGCTATAGAAACAAGAAGAAATCCAAGGAAATCCATATATACCAGGCTACAAGTTCCACGAGATTTGATGGTAGGGTTTTTTTTTTTTTTTTTTTTTTTTTTAATTGTTGCCAGTCAAATGATACGATGGTAGGTAAATTTAGCAAAATTTTATAAAATTCATTACCTTGAATAGGAAAAAGCGCGGTTTACCTCCTCCCCTGTAGGTAGTTCATGTTAAATGACAGATCTCATTAATCAAGTATCAAGTGAAAACTGTTGGCGCCCATTTAAGTGTGAACTCTTTCCCTTTTGGAAAGAGATTTCGGTAGCATAACAAAACTTCGTATTTTTTAGCTCATCAGGACTGAAAGTCCAGATGGGCTTATGGCATGGCCCGTCGTCCGGCGTCCGTCCGTCCGTCCGTCGTCCGTCGTCCGTCGTCCGTCCGTCCGTAAACTTTTGACACTTTCGACTTCTCCTCATGAACCATACACATTAGAGAGCTGAAATTTTGTGTACAAGTACCTTAGCATATGGAGATTCTAATTTGTAACTTTGGTGACCCTGTGACCCCAAATAGGGTCACAGGGGTCACAACTTTAAAAACCTATTTTCATCTTCTTCTCCAGTTCCAGAAAGACTAGAGAGTTAAAAATGATATGTGCAGACTCCTTGGCCAATGGGGATTCTAATTTGTAACTTTGGTGACCCTGTGACCCCAAATAGGGTCACAACCTTAGAAACCTATTTTCATCTTCTTCTCCAGTTCTAAAAGGACTAGAGAGTTAAAGGAGATATGTGCAGACTCCTTGGCCAATGGGGATTCTTAATTGTAGATTTGTGACCCCATGACCCCAAATAGGGTCACAGGGGTCACAACCTTAAAAACCTATTTTCATCTTCTTCTCCAGTTCCAAAAGGAGTAGAGAGTTAAAAATTATATGTGCAGACTCCTTGGACAATGGGGATTCTAATTTGTAACTTTGGTGAACCTGTGACCCCAAATAGGGTCACAGGGTCACAACTTTAAAAACCTATTTTCATCTTCTTCTCCAGTTCCAGAAGGACTAGAGAGTTAAAAATTATATGTGCAGACTCCTTGGCTAATGGGGATTTTAATTTGTAACTTTGGTGACCCTGTGACCCCAAATAGGGTCACAGGGGTCACAACCTTAAATACCTATTTTCATCTTCTTTTCCAGTTCCAAAAGGAGTAGAGAGTTAAAAATTATATGTGCAGACTCTTTGGACAATGGAGATTCTAATTTGTAACTTTGGTGACCCTGTGACAGGGGTCACAACCTTAGAAACCTATTTTCATCTTCTTCTCCAGTTCTAAAAGGAGTAGAGAGTTGAAAGTGATATGTGCAGACTCCTTGGCCAATGGTGATTCTAAATTGTAGATTTGTTGACCCTGTGACCCAAAATAGGGTCACAGGGGTCACAACCTTAAAAAACTATTTTCCTCTTCTTCTCAAGTTCCAAAAGGTCTAGAGAGCTGAAATTATATGTGCAGACTCCTTGACCAATGGGGATTCTAAATTGTAGATTTCGTGACCCCATAACCCCAAATAGGGTCACAGGGGTCACAGGGGTCACAACCTTAAAAACTTATTTTCATCATCATCTTTAGCTCCTAAAGGTCTATTGAGCTGAAAGACTGCATGTAGACTCCTTGGCCAATTGGGATTCTAAACTGTAGGTTTTGTGACCCCATGACCCCAAATAGGGTCACAGGGGTCACAATCTTAAAAACCTATTTTTCTCCATTAGATGACAGTCTATGGCAAATTTATTTCTCCTTGGATATTTTAGTGTTGACTTCTTTCACTGTCTGATATTGGCGATCTAGAAAGTGTTGAATAATAATACATTTGTTTTGTAAAATTTTTATAGGTTTTCTTGCAATAGGTAACATCAGTTTCATTTTTAGCTCATCTTGCCTGTATAAAGCAAACTTGATATGATGCCTGATGAGCTACAGAGCCAATGGCTCTATTTTTTATTGTTTTAAATAGATTGATTTGCACTTGATAACATTTAAAGGTGTTTTGTAAGAAATACCAATTTCCCCGATGAAAACTTATTAAAGTTACTTTAAGAAGTACAGTAGAACACGGATATAACGAACTCGGATATAGCGAAAACTCGGATATAGCGAACAAATTTTCAAGTCCCATCCCTATATAATATCATTAAAATCATATGCGTATAGCGAACTAAATTCTTTGGTCCCTTGTAGTTCGTTATATCCGAGTTCTACTGTATTTATATTTCTTTCCATAGCAACAAAACGTTCGTTATTCATAACGTTCTTCAAAGATAATGCTATACGGTTTGTTTTGTGAAATGAGTTATTGATTGTAACATGTATAGGAAAAAATACCATTTCTATTCAATAACGATTTTCCTTTTGATTTGATGTTTACAAGAGAAGGAATAATGATGCATCTTTCATGTTTGAATTCATATTGAACATCAGTTTTCTTGTTATAGACAATAAATTTCAATTGCAGGCACGCCATGTCACTTCCACTGATAAGACGTCATTGTGACAAACAGTAACTGACGGTATTACTGTCTCTCATAATGATAACTTTGGAATACTCAGTTGTCTGTACTGCATTGTATTAGAAACAAGAACACTTGCGTTAAGTGTCCTGAGAGGCCCGATGGGCTAATGGCATGCACGGCATGTTTTCCCGGCGTCCGTCCGTCAGTCCGTCCGATGGTGTACTTTCGACTTCCTCTCCAGAAGCATTAGGCCCAGAAACCTTGTGTACATACTCTTTGACTTCTGGGGATTTTGATTTATAGCTAAGGAGACCCTGTGACCCCTATTACGGACTAAAGGGGCCGCGCCCTTAAAACCTATTTTCATCTTCTTCTCCAGATGCACAAGGTCTCGAATGCTGAAACGTTGTGTAGAGACTCCTTATCTAGACACTGAAAATTCTAAATCGTACATTTTCAATTCGAACACTTGGTTACGATCACTTAAGTCCATCATTGTTCTCCAGTTAGTGCCAGGTTTTGAGGATGGTTCGTACAAAACGACATCTGGTTAACTACTCCGTGAGAAACTGTACTCGAGAAAAAGCTATACTTCGGATTCCTTTTCCAGATAAGGCCCTACATACGTACTTTGAGCTCCAACCGAAGGAGAAACTGCCGAATGAAACCATGCAGAAGATCATTGACAACCAGCTCATGCTTCCAGCAGACCAGCTCAAACTCGGAGAACAGATAGGAGCCGGTAGGGAACACTCTCATCTTGAACTTTTTCCGTGCAAGCTCAAACTCAGTTGAGCTCAATTCATCTTTGTCCAGTATTGGCTATATCAAAACCTTTTCTGTCCGATTGAAACGTCTCTACACACCATAAAGGATCAGATCGCTGATTAAATAACCAGTAAGGCATCATCCTCGGGTATCCAGGCCCTCTAGTTACGTTGCTTTACGCAATATAACCCCTGGATTCTTTTAATCAAGAAAACCGGTACTTAATTTACTCACAGGTCTACAAACTATTCCGGGTTTGGCTTTTCAATGAATACACTTATAAATTACATATTACCAAGTATTGGTGAATAATCTTAAAGGGTAACAACGATGCTATTTATGCATATGGTGACAAGTACTATTGCCATTGTTTCAATTGTTCCATTTCTTTAATGGCACTAATGGCTGTAATATTGCCAAAGCGGCGTAAAACAGTAACTCACTCACTCACTCCATTTCTTTAATGTAAACCATAAATTAATAGAATGCTAAATGAATTAATCCTGTCTTCTTCTGTATGTTAAATGCGTGGTTGAGATATAGAGTATTATGGACACCCATAATCACCCAACCATTCTTGTGTATTGGTTTGCAGGAAACTTTGGCTGTGTCTACAAAGGAGAACTGTTGAGGAACCCACAAGACAACACGTCAGAGACAGTGGCAGTTAAAACAATTCACGGTAATATCTTGTCTGTCTTGGTAAAGGATTTCTGTTTCAAGTGTCGAAAAATAATTTTCATTTGTATATTGACTTTAACATGAAAAACTGTGGGAAAAATTTAAGTGCAAATATGTTGCTTTGCTGATGCTGAAATTTCGAAAGACCTCACCGCTTATCCAAGTAACTTATGTTTACGGGGTTTTTTTTCAGAAGGTTTCAGGCATCCTTTATGATTTTAGGAAAGAACAATGAACCTGAAGAGTTGCATGGAAGAGGCCCTGGTGATAAAGGAGGTTGACCTCAGTGATTATCCTTAGGACTCACGGTCCATTAAGTGGTTCTTGCAGAAAGGTTTCAGGTACCAATAATGATTATAGGAAATGGCAATGAATTATTCAAATTCCAGAGGGCAACCTGGACCTGAAGAGTTGCATGGCAGGGGCCCTGATGAAGAAGGAGGTTTACTTCAGTGATAATCCATATGACTCACGTTCCATTAAGTGGTTATTGCAGAAAGGTTTCGGGCATCATTTATGATTATAGGAAATGACAATGAATTATTCCAATTCCAGAAGGCAACCTGGACCTGAAGAGTTTTGTGGAGGAGGCCCTTATGATGAAGGAGGTTGACCTCAGTGATTATCCTTATGGCTCTCGGTCCCTAAAGTGTTGATTAAAAGAAATGACAATGAATTATTCCAATTCCAGAGGGCAACCTGGACCTGAAGAGTTTTGTGGAAGAGGCCCTGATGATGAAGGAGGTTGACCTCAGTGATTATCCTTATGGCTCTCGGTCCCTAAAGTGTTGATTAAAAGAAATGACAATGAATTATTCCAATTCCAGAGGGCAACCTGGACCTGAAGAGTTTTGTGGAAGAGGCCCTGATGATGAAGGAGTTCCACCACAAGAACGTGCTGCAGCTCCTCGGGATCTCCGTCAGTGAGGAGCATCAACCCATGGTCGTCCTTCCCTTCATGGCAAACGGGGATCTTCTCTCTTTCATCGTCGATGAACAAAAGGTTACATGCACTCCTTTAACTTATGAGATTCTGAGAAAAGCGTTTGCGGGACACCGCAAAAGTTGAGCAGACCCGAAACTTGGGGTTTCGCCTTCCTGTTTCGCCTTCCCAGGCCTCAGGAAATTGGGCATTTCTCTTGACCTTGACGTTCAAGGTCACACAAACAATGAACACTTTTCATCGAGTATAACAATCATGAAATGATCAAAAGTGTTAAAATAAAGCGTAATTGTTCTATCATGCTTAAGTTCCGACCTTTCCGGACCTTCACCTTTGACAGATTATAACTCAAACCTTTTTTTAAAAAAATTCTCCAAAGATGAAGTATATCAAATGAGAGCTTCATAGCACAAGTTTTTAACTTATCATATTTACTAACATTCTCTCGCCACACAGCCAGCTCAGTCAAACCCGCACTGAGCAGCCTCTGTGGGGAGAGAATGATTTACTAGGAATTGTTTAGTGATTTAATAACTCGTGACCTTGACTTTTGACCTTGAATGTGAACATGTCAAAATAATTTATCAAGAGTTGTTAACAGTAACACAAATACATGAGTTCTGAAAAGCTTTGACCTTGACTTTTAAAATTCAGGGTCACATAATCTATGAACACGTCGTATTAAGTATAACAATAATATTATGATTTAAGTGTTAATAGTTATACTAAAGGATTTTCGCTAAACCATGCTCACCTTTCTGTGACCTTGACCTTTGATGGATTGTAGCGGAAACCTTTTCAATTTTTATTTACTTTTCTAATGATGATATATACCAAGTAAGAGCTTCATAGCACAAAACCTTTACGAGTCATCGTGTTTATAAGGCTTTTTAATTGATTTAATAACTCGTGACCTTGACCTTTGACCTTGAAAGTGAACATTTCAAAATAGTTCCCCCGAGATATAAGCAGTAAGTTATGAATATGAGTTCTGGAAAGCTTAGTGGAAAAGAGTTATAACCAGCAATTCGAATCCGGCGGAAACTGAACAAAAAGCTGATAGCAGCTCCGACCATAGTCGGCGCTGATAATGCCATATAAGATTGTTAGACAAACTTTAAGACATAATAATGTGTTTTTAAAGTAATGACACACGACGCATCAGCAATGACACGTTTGATCTTAAAAAATGGCACATTACTCTTTAAATAACGACTCGTTAGACTCTTAATACATGGTACATCAATCTTACATAGTGACATATAAGACTGTTCAACATGTTGTGACATGTTAACTAAGTAACTATTAACGATGACATATGATAGTCTTGGGCCAGGACTCATGAGACTTTGAAATAATTAAACTCGAGACTCTTTGACAATGATATTCCAGATGATACATTCGACTTTTAAACAAGACAAATGAAATCATCAAAAATGTCAAATTAGTCAATAAACAAAAACCATGCGAGACCCTTGAAAATACACCCAGAAATCGTACTTTAACGGATTAGCCTTAGCCTCTATCGTTTTAGACCATCTGGCTTTTGTAAAGTAAGAAATTCATATACTGTCTAGTTACAGTTCAAGTAGTAATCTTCCCTTTGTTCACCTTTCTAAAATCAAAGGATTCAGCAACGAACCAATCTTCATTTGTGTTAAAGGATTCATCCAATTCGTGACAGCTGCAGTTTATCAGTTATACCTATGTTTCAGGAGATGTGTCTGTCTACTATATTGAGATGGGGAGTGGATATTGCAGAAGGGATGGACTACCTCTCCACGCTTAAGCTTGTTCACCGGGACCTGGCTGCCAGAAACTGCATGTGAGTACCAGGGATCCGCGCTCCGAGGAAATAATTTCTTTCATTCCTAAACCCTGCATGCCAGTTTCCGAACTGTCAGCCTTGTTGCTGACCCTTGACTTTTCTGTGCTGATATCAGCGCCCCATACAGGCGATTGTTAGCAACCTCCAGTTACTTTCTGATTGGACTATTACTTTCTCTTATAGTAAGCTAGAGAGCAAGCACAGAAATTCAAGGGTCTACAGCAAGCATAAAGCTGATAGTTTGGAAACTGGCGTTTTAGGCTTTGCGCAGGAAGATGCAATCCCTGTTTCAATCAGAACCTCATCATCCAGGGAACTGGCAAGTCAACAGACATAAATGGAATAACATTCAACCTGGGTTACAAGGATGGGGTTTTGTTTACACTAAAACAGAAGAGGACATTCACGCACACTTCACACCAATACTAGATCAGTTATCAAGAAGTTGGACAGTAATAATTCTTTCTTAATAACTTGGTATAAAATTCAGTTTAGCAAAAACTTTAAAGAATATACATTTCTCTATATCATATCTCAATCTCAACTCCTTAAGATGAGTAAAACTTGGATATGAAGAATTAAGCTTGCATAAGTTCGAGGAAATGTATTTTTGAAATATTATCTCTATCGGGGTTCGACCGTTAAACAGTCGGTCACGGTCTGACTGCACCACCTTTGCCTAGCGTAAGCATTCCAACCAATCGCAAGGACTCCGGCAAAAGATTTTAGTATCATGCTAGGCGCAGGTAACTCCAATGTTGTACAATCGTCATACAAGATAGCCGCTAAACGCTAGGGATTGCTATAGTGACCGAGTTTTGTCTGCGCTAAACTGGTTACAACATGCGAGTAGGTTGGCTGCACTCAGACCTTGTGGAAGAGATAGAACACGTGCGATTACCGTCAGCGTCAATATTTGGATCCCTCACCTCCCCAAACGGAGCACTGTCGATTTTACTAAAACTGATGATAACGCCAATAGAGACAAATGACTATACACTGTTGTTTTGACAACGGTCTATATTAACCATCAAAGTTTATTTCAATCAAAGTCTTGAATTATAATAATCAAGGTAATGTGTTCACAGAAATACTATTTTTCATTGAGACTTTATTTAGTTAAATTTCTAATCGACGTCATTTAATATTCTCATATTTTTCAGCAAAAAAAGATGTCATCTGATGAATATATATAATATTAGAATAAAGCCACAACTAATTATCAATTTAATCTCATTCAATAAAATCTATTCTATACTTTTGAACATGTGGACAAATTTGGCAACATCACGTGTATGTATACGTGACAACAATGTAACAAAGACTCGGACTAATAAATATATCCTTTCTTCAAGGCTTGATGAGAACCTGTGTGTTAAAGTGGCTGACTTTGGGTTGAGTCGAGACATCTACGAACAGGGGATGTACACCAGCGACAACAAGAAGAAGCTGCCTATACGATGGATGGCACCTGAGAGCATGGATCGGGGGGTCTACACCTCCAAATCGGATGTGGTATGTCGAAAGTCTTCTCTCCCCGCAGAGGTAGACCTTTCCCGAGACGTCGTTACATTCTACAAAGAGAACAATCTAAATGAAATTAGATTGGGTTTTATTAATAGTTAATAAGTTGGTTTAAGATTGACTGATAAGGCGGACCGTCCCGCTGAACTCGTGACATCAGCCGACGGAGACTCAGCAGCTAAACCGCACTGTATTCGAAATGGATGCTGTATGGAGTTCATATTCATTCGGAAACGCCGAGCGAACTTTCCGATAAATAATCTGTTTGGTTGGATGTATTTATAGATTTTTTTGTAGTTCCAAATAAAATATGTTTAGTTTCTTATTGTCAATAACAAATACTGATTCGCACAGATACTTACGTTGGTAATAATAATCACAAAGTTGGAGAATGATTAATGTCAATATTTACGAAAAACTGCATGCAAGGGGAGAAAACTTCTTAATCTGAAACTCGTTTGTACCAATTTCTTTCTAGTCTTATTGTTTAATATTTGCTTTAACCATCATAACACACATTCTTACGAAGACCAAATGCTTTAAAGTGACACAGAGTTTCTTTCTTATAATTTTATTTGGTTTTGATAAGCTACAAAATATCTAATATGCTAATTGAAGTTTATATCTCATCACTGGACTTGCAAATATATCCGTTTATGCATAATATCTCTAAAATGCTTGATTTTATGGAAAATCAAGAAAACATCTCAAATACGTTTAATATTCGAAATTATGCATCCAATTAATCTACCTATTAGTTACAATACCTAATAAACACTATCGAATCGAATATATCTTCCTGTTAGCTTATGACAAGGTTTCAAAATTACGTTTGGCGAATTTGCGCGCGCCACTCGAACCACATTGTCCGGTTTTCGATCAAAATCCCGACTTTGAATGGCCGTATTTTCGCTCTAATTTACTGATTGACCTTTAACTTGTTATTTTCAGTAACAGTTAGTGGTTCCCGATGTTATAACATCGATTTCAAAATTTGACTTATGTGATCCTATCAACATACTCTGTGTCTCTTTAAAGATGCTGTATCATACTTGCAAGCGGTTCAGGATGAAACTTAGCTATTGAGAAATGAAATACATCACTTTGTAGAAAAATCTTTCGTCGAAATTTTGATATCATATTTAGATTGTTTAATCAACAATAACATACTTATTTCGAAGCTTCAAGCACAGTCCCCCTCCTAGAAAGGGCATATGTCATTTAGCGAACCCGCTTTCGGTGACGTAATCATTATGCTTGTAGGATTTACACCTTGTCTCAACTACCGTAATTGCGTTCGATGGGTATCAACTTTGACAGCAACGAATACCTATTTTGGAGAAAAAGAATATAAAATCTAGTTGAGCGCGACAAAGACGGTTTTCAAGCGTACATTTATAAACCGGAAGTTGTGAAATGGCCACACTTGATTCGCCCTTATGTCGACTGCCGTTTCGGTATTTTTTGGTAAATTATCTCCTATTTGATGAATTTTGGTCCGATTTTCTCAAGGTTGGTCGCTAAATTTTTCTAAAAATACAACGTATACATTAAAAATACTTTAAAAACATTGCAAGTATGATTTAGCATCTTTAAAACTGGTCACATATTTATAACATTTACATTACTAACTTGTATAGCAAGTCAGCGGTATGTGTTCCCTTCTCCCAAAGACCAATCAGTGGCGTCCTGGACATACAGCCAGAGCACTGAATCTCATGACGTCAACATTTGTTCACTCGTTGAATGCCTATTTGTAACTGTTTGTGACGCCCAATTTGAATTATCAATTCGCGATTTCCTTATTTGCACACACCAAGTTGCAGTTCAGCTCAGTATTTGTTAATACTGTCGATCTTATAATGACAAGTGTGAGGGGTCGTCCCAATGAACTTGTGTGCTAATAAGAATCGCCAATTGATCAATAAAAATCGGCCTCACATTCGTCTGATTGGCCGCATGGCTGATGTCGGAGTTCATCAAGACGGCCCGCCTTATCGGACATTTTTCAGATCGTGCAACAGTAGGACCAAAACCTGTTGATCTAAATTCATTTAGATTAAATTTCATCGGAGAGACATCTCACACTTATCGAAAGTAATCACAAATATGGAGCTGTCTATCTTAATCTATTCAGACTGCAAAAATAAGTAAATCACCAATCCATTTCCCGACATCTTACATCTCACACTTATAAGCTCGACAGTAAAAACTTAAATGGAGCTGTCGATCTAAATTTATTTAGATTCCAAAAAAAAATAAATCACCGATCCATTTCCTGATGTTTCCGGGTTCTAGAATGCCTATAAAACCAAATAACCTTAGCAATGATTGTAACAAATGTAAATGTATTGACGCTCATATGATATGTGTCTCCGGCAAATCTTATAAAAATTAGATCGACAGTTTTTTAACACTAATTGTCCAGGACTATATTTGTCAATCGTATGTCCTCGATCACAACCCGTATCTAGAATACAACCCGGACCTCAAATCGACCCAGAGGTCATGGGCAATGAGGTAATCAAACACCTGGATGTACACTTGTAGAATTTTAATGCGAATATAATAAAGGAGTGTTGAACGAAATAGATGGTATTCGATGAACTACGTCATTATGACTTTATTTTCAACCTTTCAGTGGTCCCTGGGGGTGGTTCTGTGGGAGTTGCTGACCCGGGGTGCCACGCCCTACCCCGGAGTTGAGGGCTGGGACATCTCCCGCTATCTCCACAGGGGGCGACGTCTGAGACAGCCGTGGTTTTGTGTCGGGAAACTGTGAGAATCTATCATTATTGGTTTCTGAGGAGTTTGTAAAGCCCGGTTTCAAGTACCGTAATAATTTGCCTGTACTTGTAGTCTAATTAAAATCGGCCATGTTCCGAGGAAAGTTTCAAGTTATTGGCGTTACCAGGATACGAATTTCTTCCATCAGGAACTACAGGGACACTCACCGATGGAACAGGTTCGTATTTCGGATGCGTCAATGTTCTAAATCATGTTTTAATGCGAACATGGTGGATTTTAATCAGACTACCTGAACCTTTTTTTCATAAAAGTATCACACTTGAAACTCCAATAACTAAACTGAATAGTTTATTTGTTTTATACCCTCGGTCATAGTACCGGCAAAAGCAATAAAATGTTCCTTGTTTTCTTTTCAAGTTATGACATTATGTTGGAAATATGGTCACTGGATCCAAACCAACGACCAACTTTCGCCACCATTGCCGAGATGTTAACGGACCTCCTTCAACAGGAAGTGATGTCACAGAACCTTGCAGACGAAAACGTCACATTTCCGGAATGTTGTCAATTTGTCCAGCTTCCGGGCCTTGATTACTTTGTTCTTGAACCTGAGTTTGCAGGAAGAGAGACCACAAAGGAAGGAATGGAACTAGATATTGCTGTTCATCAGCAGGAAAATTACATTCAGGGACTGGATGTTGTAGTCGTTTAACCGGATGTTAAGGGAACAATTGCCTTCGATAACCTTTATGACATAATGTAACGTCAAGGAACTGTCTGGAACTAGGCTATTGTGTTCACACGCACCTTGCAATCTCCAAGTTCCTGGACCGGAAGTTTCAGTAATTTTATCAGCCTGGTTCCCATGCTAAGGTACGGTGCGCTGCGTTGGTTCAACGCTATGTGACCAAACGAGTTAGAATACGGTTACAAATGAAGAAAAAGGCGAATCAGTTCCACGTGACATGTATTTACCCTTTTTATTATAGATTTTAAGAGAAGATTTGATTACTTACTACTTCTTATACATTTCATACCGTGCATTGGATTTTAGATAATTTGACATGTTAAAGGGGGTCTGCAACCTGAATTTTTAACTTCCAGAGTTTTATTTGCAGGGCCCCGAAAGAGTCGTAAATGCTCGGTAGGGACAAAATTATTTGGTTTCGAACCGCTTACAGCTGACAACCAGTACCAAGTTTGTGTCAAGGATTTCGTCCCTACCGAGTATTTACGACTATTTCGGGGCCCTGCTAATAAAACTCTGGAAGTTAAAAATTCAGGTTGCAGACCCCCTTTAAGGTTCATGTTTGTTTGCTTCCGTTGTTTATTTGTTTTGTACAAACTGTTTTAAGGCTGTTGAAGATTACGCGAGAAAGATGTACGGCGTATCTGTCACCAAATACTTGTTTTAATCATAGTAAATGAAACTATTTATTTTATTTATTTTGTTATATATATTATATGAGTACATTGATAGGTGTGGTCACATTGACAACCAGGTTTGTGACAAGAATGTTATCAGTTTTCATATAATGTTTATTTCATAACTGTTGTAAATGATTTCACTTTGTACTTCAATGAATATTTTTTTCAGTTTAATCTTGTTTTTCTTTGGTTCTATGTCTTGGTATATTTCTAATTGATATTTGCGACAGCACCTAAATATTTTCGTTATCAAGTTTTAAACATGATTCAATTGTGGGATAAGATATAAAGATTAATTTGAACGAGTGTATCGACGTCAAGAATGTTTTATTTAAAGGGGCAGTAGCACGTTTTTTTATAATTTTATATTCTAGATATTTCATTGATAAGTTTAAAGTAATGCTAAATGTATCTCATTACGCAAGCCATATCATCCATAGTCAGAGGTCAAAGTATCAGCAATCACATAAAATCCATTGGCGGCCATGTTGTGTGAACACCTTTAATTCATTTTGTGTAAGAAAAGGGAATCGCATGACTAAACTTAACGTTATACATTTGAATTATTACTGCTCCATTTTGTTTAAATACATTGTCTTTCAATTGGAATCATTAATTTTGATTTTCCTGACATCCCCTAATATTCCCTCTAAAACGTGCTACTGCCCCTTTAAGAAGCTCCTCGGCATCGTATTATAGATACGGGGAAGCTTTGAAATCGCGATTATGATCTAAATCCGGACAATGTCGCGCCTCAATCATTGAAATAGTTTTTTGGAAACGTCTAAAACACCCAAAATGTTTCGAGTTGATAATGTTTGATCTTCTTAACAATGAGGATTCGTGTAAATAGGAGGTGTAAAATTGGCTTCCACGCATATTTATGACTGTTACATGATTTTTTAAAAAGAAGCACAAATAATTACAATTTTTTTGCGATGGATATATTTGATTTTTGCATTCATATAATTTATTATGCCAGTTACGTTCGTTTCGAAGCAAAACAATATGTGTGAAAATCTAATGAGTGGCTCTAAAGATAGACCAGTTATTGGGAAACAAGAAGAAAGAGAGATGACATTGTTACTTTTTAATAACATGAGAGGGTTCTGGGAAGCGAAGGGTAGTGCTATCAATGTGGATTAGTAAGTTGCAGGGGTTGAAGTCGTCCTTATCCCGTTTATAGAAGGTGAATATCGGCGAATATTTAAGGTCTCCGTTGGTTTTGTTTCTTGAAATAGTTCTGTTTTTATTGCTTTTTCGTTAGGACTATGACTGGTTCAAAAACCCATGATTATCATGTAAACAAATGCCACTTGTATATGTGTAAATTCATGATTAATAAATGTTTGTACTTCAACTTGAGTTGGTATTATTTAAGTAACGGGATACCTTATAAACAAACACAGTTCTTTTCTTTGTCAACAACGACATATTGTTGTAACCCTTTTCATTTGTAAATGAAATATAATACATATTTTTTTAAATCCTGAACATAACATTCTACTATACAAGACTCTTTTCATGGCTTTCCAATAGCTTGGTGTTTCTTAAACATATCGTATCTTCATAATTAAATTAGATTTTAATTGCACTGTGCCTTTTCACATGTTTCCTCGTCTAAGTCTTATACACCTAAACATAACATTCCACAAGGTCTTCCTCGTCTAATAAAAAAAACTTAGACCTATTCATAAAATTCCACATGTTATTCCTCATCTTATCCAAAAACACTTAGACCTAAACATAACATTTCATTAGTACTTCCTCATCTTATCAAAATAATTTAGACCTAAACATAGCAATTCACATGTACTTCCTTGTCGTATCCAAAAACACTTAGACCCAAACATTACAATTCACATGTACTTCCTTGTCGTATCCAAAAACACTTAGACCTAAACATAACATTTCATTAGTACTTCCTCATCTTATCAAAATAATTTAGACCTAAACATAGCAATTCACATGTACTTCCTCGTCTTATCCAAAAAACTTAGACCTAAACACAACAATTCACATGTACTTTCTTGTCGTATCCAAAAACACTTAGACCTTAACATAACATTCCATTTGTACTTCCTCGTCGTATAAAAAAAAAACACTTAGACCTAAACATATCATTTCATTTGTACTTCCTCGTCTTATCCAAAAAACTTAGACCTGAACATAACATTTCAAATGTACTTCCGCGTCTGATAGAAAAAACAACTTAGACCTAAACATAACATTTCAAATGTACTTCCTCGTCGTATCCAAAAAAAATAGAGCCATTGGCTCTGTAGCTCATCAGGCATCATATCAAGTTTGCTTTATACAGGCAAGATGAGCTAAAAATTAAACTGATGTTACCTATTGCAAGAAAACCTATAAATAAATTACAAAACAAATGTATTATTATTCAACACTTTCTAGATCGCCAATATCAGACAGTGAAAGAAGTCCACACTAAAATATCCAAGGAGAAATAAATTTGTCAAAGACTGTCATCTAATGGAGAAAAATAGGTTTTTAAGATTGTGACCCCTGTGACCCCTGTGACCTTATTTGGGGTCATGGGGTCACAAAACCTACAGTTTAGAATCCCAATTGGCCAAGGAGTCTACATGCAGTCTTTCAGCTCAATAGACCTTTAGGAGCTAAAGATGATGATGAAAATAAGTTTTTAAGGTTGTGACCCCTGTGACCCTATTTGGGGTCATGGGGTCACGAAATCTATAATTTAGAATCCCCATTGGCCAAGGAGTCTGCACATATAATTTCAGCTCTCTAGACCTTTTGGAACTTGAGAAGAAGATGAAAATAGTTGTTTAAGGTTGTGACCCCTGTGACCCTATTTGGGGTCACAGGGTCAACAAAGTTACAAATTAGAATCCCCTTTGTCCAAGGAGTCTGCACATATCAATATTAACTCTCTAGACTTTTTGGAACTGGAGAAGAAGATGAGAATTGGTTTTTAAGATTGTGACCCCTGTGACCCTATTTGGGGTCATGGGGTCACGAAATCTACAATTAAGAATCCCGATTGGCCAAGGAGTCTGCACATATCATTTTCAACTCTATAGTCCTTTTAGTACTGGAGAAGAAGATGAAAATAGGTTTTTAAGGTTGTGACCCCTGTGACCCTATTTGGGGTCACAGGTTCACCAAAGTTACAAATTAGAATCCCCATTGTCCAAGGAGTCTGCACATATCACTTTCAACTCTCTAGTACTTTTAGAACTGGAGAAGAAGATGAAAATAGGTTTTTAAGGTTGTGACCCATGTGACCCTATTTGGGGTCATGGGGTCACGAAATCTACAATTTAGAATCCCCATTGGCCAAGGAGTCTGCACATATCGTTTTTAACTCGCTAGTCCTTTTAGAACTGGAGCAGAAGATAGGTTTTTAAGGTTGTGACCCCTGTGACCCTATTTGGGGTCACAGGGTCACAAAAGTTACAAATTAGAATCCCCATTGGCCAAGGAGTCTGCACATATCATTTTTAACTCTCTAGTCCTTCTGGAACTGGAGAAGAAGATGAAAATAGGTTTTTAAAGTTGTGACCCCTGTGACCCTATTTGGGGTCACAGGGTCACCAAAGTTACAAATTAGAATCTCCATATGCTAAGGTACTTGTACACAAAATTTCAGCTCTCTAATGTATATGGTTCATGAGGAGAAGTCGAAAGTGTCAAAAGTTTACGGACGGACGACGGACGACGGACGGACGGACGCCGGACGACGGGCCATGCCATCAGCCCATCTGGACTTTCAGTCCTGATGAGCTAAAAATTAGACCTAAACATAACATTTCACATGTACTTCCTCGTCTTAACCAAAAAACTTAGACCTAAACATAACATTTCACATGTACTTCCTTGTATCCAAAAACACTTAGACCTAAACATTACATTTCATATGTACTTCCTCGTCTGATCCAAAAAAAACGTAGACCTAAACATAACATTCTATCAGTACTTCGTCGTCGTATCCAAAAAACTTAGACCACATTCCACTATACAATACTCCAATAGCTCTCCAATAGAATGACGAGACCGCTAAACTTAAACATAACATTCCTGATGCACCTAAACATAACATTCCGGATGTACTTTCTCGCCTTATCCAAAATTCATAAACCTAAACCTAATCTTCTACTAGACAAGACTCTTCTGAAGGCTCTCCAGTAGAACAGCGAGACCGCTTTGTGTTTCGGGAACAGCCAGAGGAGGTCCACCTCTCAGGGCCCTCAAACTCTTCAGCTGCTGCTTCAGAAGATCTCTCTGCTTCTCGAGTCGTGCATGTTGTTCCTTCAGTATCTGTTGCTGCTTCACAAGCTCCTGCTGGTGAGGAACTGTGTCGAGCTTTCCTTGTTGCTCCCCAAGCCCACCCTCAAGCAGCTGCTTAGTTGGAATGTTCTCTGTCGTCTGAAGGCCAGAGTTCGTGGTTGCTCTAGGTGTTGTGGTTTGAGGCGAAGGGGAAGATGTGTACACTATTGTGGTAGGACTTGGACTCGTTGGTTTATTTGATAACAGATTCCTAGCTTTCTTACGTGCTTTATCAAGAACTGAAAATATAGAAAGTTCGACTCTAGATGGTTTGGATTCAGGTATACTATATGGTGCTTCATTTTGAATACCAGTTATTCTAAGATCAGAACTCTTTATTCTGTCAACACTTAAAGGAGTTTGTGCCGTTTCTGCTGGTTTATTCTGGAAGGATCTACCTTGGAGTGATGTGGTTGATGGCGTTTTGCTTAGTGGCGAGAGAGTTGTTGGAACAGGCTGGACGATTTTCTTGACTTTAAGGTTGACATTGAGAGGAGAGAGAAACAATGACTTTTGTACAATAGGCACAACACTGCCTGGGCTATTTACAGCAGATGCGCCCTGGTTTATTGTGACATCGCCTCTTTCTGTAATGTTCTCTTGAAGCGTGGACACAGTGCTTGAATTAGAGGGAGATCCTAAAACCTTTGATATCATGGTTTCCGCATCTGTTTTGGGAAAGGATGAAGCAGAAGCTTCAGGGGGTACGATAGTTCTGCTTCGTCTTACACTTCCCTGGAAACGATTGAGTTCATTCTTGAGACTGCCCATGACGTGGTGAAGCATCTGAGTGTGTCTCACAACAGCTTTCTGGTGGTTCTTGACGTCTTCCTGTGCACGGAGTTGTTCCATGGCTGAAGGTTGATTTGGGACGGCTGGAGGTTTTGTATCAACCGGCGTTGTTGAAGTTGCAATAGGAAGGTTTGGAAGAAAAAGTTTCGCATTTGATTGGTTTAGCGTTTTTGGTGTGTCTTTTGATTGGTTTTGAGTTGATGGTGTGTTACTTGATTGGTTATGAGTTGTTGATGTATTTATTGGACGTATTTTTGGTCCCGATATTCTCCGCCCAGGTGTTGATACCCATTTGGATCTTGTCGCAAAAGGGGATGAAATGTGGCTTTTGAATGTATCAACAATCCTCTGGTCATAATTAACGAGCTTCACTTGGATTTCAGACAGAGGTTTTTGGAGCTCTGCATGTAAACCATGTGAAGGAGGAGGGGCGTAGTTGACCATTTTGATGTGCATTTCTGAAACTGGGCGTCTTGTATCCCCCTTAGTAGGTGTTGGTGGTGGGGAAATTATTCTTCTGACGCTCACAGCCGTTCTCTGCGAGTTTCTTTGGTTATTTCTAATATGCTTTGAGGAATCTTTGGTCGTTGTGAGCTTTTTCATTTTGTTTGGCACTAAAAGAATCCTGATAATTTTCTGTAATTCTTCATTTGTCATATTCTTATGAGAAGTCAGGGTGTCAAGGCTTGAAAGACTTGCGTTTGTCGATGCTTTTGGATTGGACGTATTACTGGTATCTATTTTCTCAGTATTGACCAAGGGGGTAGTTGTAGATGTGACAAACGTCTTCTTAACCTTCTTTGAAGTTATATAAACTGTGGTTGGTAAAATTGTAGGCGTCTGTGTCTCATAACCCGTAGTTGTCATGTCAACTCCTTTGTCTCCCTTTTCAAGCAGAGGTGGATTTGGTTGAACTGTGGTTCCTGAAAGATCTGATATACCGGAAGCTCCTTCAACTTTAGAGTTTTGTTTAAATGCTACTGGTGATCCCGATTGTTGAACTACTTGTGGATTCCAATTCAATTGCGGATATGAAGGATATTGACCATAAAACTGCATGGCTGATTGTCTCATATATTTGATTAAATCTGCTTTTGCGTTCGGATTCATTGGATAGGCGTAGTAGGGGGGTATTGCCCATTGGTTCATTTGTCCATTTGCTGGCATCATATAGTTTACTGGGGCATGGTTGTTGTGTTGAATTATGCCACTGTTTGGGGTTTGCTGGGGTGTCTGAGGAAACTGATTATTTGTGTGTTGGACATTTTGAACAGGGGTGTTTTCGTTGACCTGTTGCATTTGATAGCTCTCTATCGGTGCTACGACTGGTTGTGATTGGTATATATTCTCTGTGTTTAAACTTTGCTGGATTGGAATCTCTTGATTGACGACAGGATATGGCGACACCTTTTGGACTGGCTGGCTCTGATGCACTAGAGGATAAGTTGATGGACTTTGAGCTGCTGCAAGACCTGCCTCACTAGCAAACGTGTTAGAGTTATCAGCTGTCTTAAGGGTTGAATTTGTATCAGATCCTTTGGTTTGCGATGGGACGTTATCTTGAGAAATGGTAACTCCGACTGTCGTATTCTTGACAGGTAACAAAGAAGTTTGTGAATTGGCATTTTGGGATCTTGCATTGGCTGTTCCAAGAACTGTAGGCTTATCGTTACGGTTCATGGTGACCGGGGTTTGTTCCTGCATGGGGTTTGGGTACATGTTGACTTGGCTCTGCTGACCGACAACCTCATGAACCTGTTGGTTCCCTAGATTGTACTGGTTGCCCCATTCGATTTCCGGGCCTTGTGTTGCGAAACTGTTGAAACCATCTAAGAAGGCTGGGTACATCTTCAGCCAATCTTGACTAGAAACATCTGAAAAAAAGACGAAGCATGTGTTCAAAATGACACAATTTTTGTCTTTAAAGAACTGATTTACGAATTATGTTAGGATTTTAATCGACAAATTCCATTACTGGCATATCAAAAAAGGGATTGGATGAGTATTCTTTGTATATTAGTAACTGATCTACAATGATTTCTTGATCTTTATCAACAATATTCATTATTGTAGTATCCAAATTAGGTACCGGTATTCTTTATTGCACTGACATACGATTTTCCGAGATCCGGTCTCACCATATATATTTATTTTATGTGTAGAAATCCTGGCACTTATGATAAGAAAAGACAAGAAGATAAAAGGTATTAGAATTGGTAATATTGAAAGTATTTTAGCACAGTTTGCAGATGATACATCTTTGACGTTAGATGGTACAGAAAAATGCCTCTATGCAGTACTTCATGTGTAACATTTTTTGCAAGATTTTCAGGACTTAAAGTAAATACTGAAAAAACAAGATTGATATGGATAGGATCAAAGAAGAGAACCAAACATAAGACATACGATTTTCCCCCATATTTTAATCAATATTCGTTATTATAGTATCCATGCAAATAAGGTATCGTTAGACAGGAAAATGGAAAAGTATTGATGAATGATAAGGAAATTATACAATTGAAACACTTACAACATACCTTTAATTGAAAGCTGAAGAGCAATAAAAACGTAAATCCAAATATGTCTTGATAGATACATCTAAAAAATAAAAACAATGAAATTAAAACTCAAGTTAGAACCATGATATGGAAGATGGCCGAAAACAAAAATCGAAGTGTTAAAAAACTGAAAATGACATGCAAATCATAATTACTTACTAATTAATGTTTACACAATTCAGTGGGAAGGTCATTGACCTATGTACAATCAATACTAATATGAAATATAACATTCAGACAATATGTTGCGGATAATTCAAAATTGTGAATAAAAAATACATATTGTATAATTGTATATAAAATACATAAAGATATACATATTTGCCAACAAATAGAAATATCTTAAAAGGGACCAAGACATTTCGGAATTTTTCTTATTTCATGGACGAATAAAGACAACATTTTGAAATAACTTGAGTTTAAAATCTAACTCTTCGTTCCACATTTAAATGTAATGTTTCGGTATCACAATTGTCAAGATAATATTCTAATCGTGCCTATGTTCGCTGGACCTGAAGTGAATTATGTTCCTGTTGCAACCCATGAATTTGCTTTACAAACGCCTTGTGGGAGACTCAAATGACCAAACTCAAAATCCTTAAATAGTATTATAAATTGAAGGGT
The DNA here is from genome assembly GCA_916613615.1 of Steromphala cineraria. Taxonomy (NCBI): domain Eukaryota; kingdom Metazoa; phylum Mollusca; class Gastropoda; order Trochida; family Trochidae; genus Steromphala; species Steromphala cineraria. The sequence goes on from OU744726.1 coordinate 41,211,418, forward strand.
ACGGGGCAAGACTATGTTAAACTCACACATTTCTACTTTTGAAACACGTTTGAAATTTTTACATGTTAAAGAGTCACTTTAGGGGTATAAACATGATAACCCCGTGTCCCATCACAAAAACCTTAATTTTCAACAAAACAAAAATTGGTCATGACACTGTAACTATCTAACTTTGATTCTTCTGATGTTTCTTCATAAGAAGAATGTAGGCTTCTGGCAGTATTTTCTATATCTGAAGAGAAAATTACGAAGCTCCAGAAGGGACATGGTGAAAAAATATTTTTATTACGTACGTACGTATTACTATCACGTACGTACGTGTTATTATTACGTACGTACGTAGTAAATTAATACGTACGTACGTGTTATTATTGCGTACGTACGTGATAAATTATTACGTACGTACGTAATAACTAATTTCGATTGTTTTAGCCTTTTGCGAGAAATTTGATGAAGCATTGCAACAATGAATAGTTTTTTTATTAAAAAAATATTGCAAATATGTTCAATGTATGTTTAGCATCTATAAATCGAAATAAAGCTAGTGTCGGAAGATTGTAATGGATCTGCATTCTTGTTTACGTAAAGAACTAATGATAAGACTATCATAATTGCCATATTGTGTCTTAAAATCTCTATCGGAATGTTGAGGTGTCTGCGTTTCTATCCAGCATAAACAATAAAGTCATATACAACTTTATGTTTGTAATTATTTTACATAAATAAATACAGTACAATAAATTGAAAATGTATAGGGTTGTCACTTGTGAACTGTTTCCGCGAGCAAATGGTTCTTTGTCCATTAATTGTTTAGTCCGTTTCGCTTGTGCCGTTACTACGGATACAAAATTCGCAAAGCAGAGAAAACATAACTTTCGACATTTATACATGTCCAACTTTGGTATATATTCAATATACCATAGTTTATCCGTATACGTGCTCAGACAAATTGAATTCCTAATGTAGGATGATATATAAGAGTAGAATAAGTGTTTGTTTTAAACGTCCACGGTTGCAAAAGACAAATAAAGTAAGCACATATATTTAATATTTCTTTGAGCTAAAGACGATTTGTATACGATAAACGATTGTTTATGGTTAAAAGACTGGTCTGTTGGACTGGTCTAATAATTTACTCACAACCTTTATACAAATATGACGTTCATGTAGATTGTTCTTTTCTTTGCTGGTTTATGTGCGGTCAGTATGTAATAAATATCAAAAATAGATTTTTGAATATTTGAAATTATAAAAGATATAAAATAATATAAGACAAAATAATATATTTATATATCAGATATATCTTAAAAGTAATTTTTTTTCTAGATATTGATAAGTAAGATTGAAAGTAAATAACTCTTATTTGTCCTTTTTGGGGAGGAAATTGTGCTACCTAGTTGCTTGTTAAAACAAGAGTCATCAGAAGATGACATATCCCACCGGTTCCACATAATCGTAAGATGCAAACCTTGACAGATAATTGTAAATTTTTCAAGCAAGGTTCATAATAGTATAAGCTAATATATATGAAATGAAACCTTTCATGAACAGAGTCCAAATAAGAGCCGTTTCCATTGAAATAATAAAAAATAAAATTTTCAGAAATGTGAAAATATCAAAAGGCACCACTTCAGTAGCTGGGCAATACACATGTAAAGTTTCAGAAAGATATGTGGACCGGTTTTTGAGTTCTGCTCCGGAAACGAAATGATTACGGACGGACGGACAGACAGACGGACGGACGGACGGACGGACATACAGACGGACAGGGCGATGACTATATTTTTACATACCGGTGGGATAAAAACGTAACAGACTTGGTGTACCCTTTTTAAATAAAAACATTCATAACAGGTGGGGGTTTATCCAAAACTACAGTAATGCCTTATAAGTGCATCCCCCCCCCCCCCACTCCCCCCCCCGCACCTCTCTCACTGAAGATTTAATGCATAAATAAATATTTTGTGTTGTCTTTCCTCTTGATCCTCCCTCCCTAGGATGGTGATATATTCTATATCGACAATAAATACGGCCTTTTGGGAAAGCAAGCACTCCCTTTTTGAAGTCCATAGGCTACTATTCCATATTCTTCCAAAACTGAAATATTACCGTGCATCGAAATTTATGGTGTATAAAAAGTTAAACTGCTCATCCTTCCGTTTTCTAAGGTGATGCAATTTGCCCTTAACTCGCTTAGTGTCTTATGCTTACGATTTAAAAAACAATCTCACTTAAAACATTCCGGATACAAACCGATGTTTCCGATTATGGGGGCGGGATAGCGCAGTGGTTAGCGCGTTCGGCTTCGGATCAAGAGGTCCGTGGTTCGAATCCCGCAAGGGGCTCGGCAACTTTGTCTGTAGTAGAGAACAGTCAGGTTTGGGTGCAATGCTACACTGAATTTCAGAGCAGTACCACCCATGGTTCTCTAGTTCCAGCTAAGCAAAGCCTCAATGGTGTTGCGGGCTTTCTTCCTGCAATAATACTAGCAGCCGCGAAATGAGTGAAATAATCTTGAAAGCGGCGATAAACTCCACATCACCTCACCACCTCACCGAATATGAACACGAGCTTCTAATATTTTTTGAAGGTCACTAATCCAAACTCCCTGCTTTCCGTATAGCAGGCTGGGCTTGCTTCCGGAAAGCCGACGGGGGGTAATTCATTCACTTGTTTTTGTGAGTATAGTAAAGTCAGTATCATATATACGACATACGTTTGATTTTATTGAATCATAATTTCACCACGATCAATATCTTGCGTGCTTTGTCACCTCGCCAAACGTGACTCAAAGGCAGTGAATAAATAATGTAATAAGTCATCTTATCACATCAAGATTTCCAAGAAGCAATACTACGCCATTTTCCATCAATAATCTTTTTAAAAATCATTATAAATGATATTTATTGTTTTATTTGTTTGTAAATATAAACACATTTAATTGTATGAACGGTCTTAAAATAAGCCCTTTGGAGCTTGTTGGTCAATTATTTTATTTACTATTTCATGAATAAATATGTATAAAACATATGATAGTCACATGGAACAGCACATTTCTTATGAATCATCTCAGACGTTCATTCATCATTATCGCATGAATGTACATTGTATTGTAAAGGCATTACAATATACCAGACCAGTTACTTGTAGTACGTGATATAGATAGATTTAGCCGTATCCAATTAAGTTATTTACCAATTTGAAATAGAGTTTCGATGATGGACAATAACGATATTAAGCAAATGGCAAACTTCTGTCAACGTTTCTTGCTATACAAAATATAACATTTTCTCTATCGGATCCTGATACATTCATTTAACTTAAAACGTCTTTATCAAGACGATTCTTTTATCAGTTTGTACGTAGGCTAAATGTATTCATATTTAGTTATTACGTACGTACGTAATAATTTATCACGTACGTACGCAATAATAACACGTACGTACGTAGTAATTTTTCACGTACGTACGCAATAATAACACGTACGTACGTGATAGTAATACGTACGTACGTAATAAACATATTTTTTTACCATGTCCCTTCTGGAGCTTCGTAGAAAATCCATCTACAAAAATGTTTTCTGTTGCCCTATTTTTGAGGCTTGTCACACTTTTACCAAACAAAATTGAAAATTTGGTGGCTTATCACAAAGCAGGTATGATGCAACTCTCAAACTGTAAGAGCTAAGGGAGGTAATTCATAAGAAAATGAAAGATCTGCCTCTTGCGACCCACTTGTGATAAAAATCTCGGAAAGTTAGGTTTTGAGGGTTATCAACTTTTTGCCCCGGACCCTTCAATTGGAAGCTGATAAAAAGTGTTGTTTTAATGGAGCTAGCGTAAAGATTACATAAATAATTTCGACAGACAATCTAATGCTGAGCCAACATCCTGTCTCAGGGTACGAACGTTACGCTAACTCCACTAATCTGTACCCTTAGAAGCTAGAAGCGGCCCATTTGAAATTTTTAATTTCATCGAGAAGGTGGAGAGAAAATGATTTGTTTGGCTATATCCAAAGTCAGGCCGCGCGAGCGAAACTAGCTTCTGAACCCAGGGTACAGATTAGTGGAGTTAACGTAACGTTCGTAACCTGAGACAGGATGCTGAGCCAAGTTCATTTATTGTAAGTCTCTAAATTCCGAATGCGAAGATTTTTGTGGTAATTTCCAACTTTCACTACTACTACTCTTTGTTCAAAAACTTTGCCACTTACAAAAACATGTATTGAAATAAGAAACTTATGAAGTAAACTTGTTCAATATGCTGTAGGTTCAGTACCTTCACGTTTAATCTCAACAGTAGTCACAAAACCAACAGCGAGGTTAGTATAATAATTCAGTACTCTCATTATAGATAGAAAAACCTGAAATAGGTTACAATACTATGAATAATGGTTTTCGCTTAATATGTTGACATTTTTATGTCTTTGTACTCTTGTCACGGATTATGAAGGCGTCTTGGAAACTGACAAAGACAAATAGAAAATTTACAACAAAAACGTTCAAATTCAAACTGTTTCAATAAGCATAGGACAGTATTAAAGGGACAGACCTATCGGTTTTTTGGAAAACGAAATTCATTTGGACATTCCATACAATACATAAATATATTATATACATTTACACATATATACATTTAATAGTATTAGTACTCGATAACAACTTAAACAAGTTACTGGGAGTAACTTGTTTGTTTATTTTAATTTGACAAATTGGTAAAGAATGCGGTGAAAAACACAACAATGAGAAGTGAAGCCATTAATCCGCGATACAAGTGTGAAATGTCTTGCTTCAGCATTATAAGGCATTGTTGTTTAGTATAATCACTACCCGATGTAAATCTGTAGATATTCTCTCAATAAAGTTTTTTTATTTTCAGAAAAACATTCATTTGAGTGTTTTATGTGACGTTCTCCTAAACAAACAAGATGGTGGACCATAAGTCTATAGGACAGTGTCTTTAAGTATGAAGGCGGAGCATTCGATGCATTATAATATTCCAAGATTATAGGGTTATACAAAGATTATAGGTCAAAAATGGCGAGACATAGATAAACAACACCCCATGCCTCATTTTGCTAGTAGTAAGTTAAAATTCCTATGTCAAATGTGATGAAAGGAATTTGGGATATATATACTGTAGAACGATAGATGATACTGTGCTGTTTCTTAGAAATCTGGAAGTATAACGTGTTGGAACAATCTCTAAGGTAAGCCAAGCACCATTGTTTTCTGTATTCTAAACAAAGATTTATGAATATTGGACATTTAAAGTTGCCGATCTATTAGTGTTCTGGACGCCATTTTAATTTTTGTGAAAATGACATGAAATAAGTGCTGTACTGTTCCAAATTTTACAATATTGTACAAATAAACTTAATGTATTGACAGATTAACTGCACATTTACAAATTATCATTAATACAACTAATCAACAATGCTTAATAATGGCAAAGCAAGGCTTTTTCTCAAACTCGATGAATTTCTTCACTTCTCATTATTGTCATTTTTGACCGAGTGTGTGCTCTTCTTTATCAAGTTATCGAAAGTACATCAATAAAATTACTACCAAAAGTAAATTTTCAACTGGTTTGTGTTCGAATCATGTAGTAATAACATATATGTTATACTAGAATGCCTCCTGAAATTTCGTTTCCACAAAAATACACCGATAGAACTGTCACTTTAAAGCATATATCAAGATCATTTAAATATCACTGCCCATTTATAAAACTACAAGCAGGTTATAGGGTGAGGGCTTACTCAACATCAAAGTAGCAAATATGTAAATGATATATCCAAGGCAAAATGCAAGATATAAAAAACTTTTTAAGATATTTAAATATAAATATTGACTAATTGTGATTCCAGTTCTTACCATTTGTCTTGATAGTCACGGAAATAGTTCAAATTTGAAAATACATTAAACATAAATATAGAAATTGTAGACGAAATCGTGAACAGCCTCTTTGGTATCCAATAGAAATATGAAAATCACGAACATGTTTTTACAAAAATTGAAATATTGTTTAAACTTATAACATTAAAAAAGAAGAAAAAACCTACCTTATAATAACTATTCATCCATTGCGCATGATCAAGAAATGATTACGTCACTTCCTATGTAAACCCGGAGCATTCGTGTTTACGCAATTTCAGTATACGGTATCCTTCGGAATAAATCAAATAATAGTTCTACGTATACGTTTGAGTGAAGTTCGTTTAACCTATGAGCTTCCTTTTTAAGTTCATAATGGAGACGAGAAATGATGTCAGCACACCAATAAACGTGTCATAAGGAGGCGTGTCAACATTTTGTCTGTCAAATTCTTGTTAGGTTGTGAAACATTTGCGAGTTTCAAATAGAATCTACAAAAAGGAGGTTATTTAGGATAAGTTTAATTAAAGCTGCTCTCCAACCGAAAGCAATGATTATAAGGTTTATATGTAGGCCTATTTATATTTATAGTTTATTCCATAAATCAGGAGACCATTGGCCCATATATGACAAATGCAAAATTACATATACAAAACAAAACATACACAATTAACGAAATATACAGTGGTAAACAGGACAATGACATGCAACATAAATTAATTGGTTTGTTGTTCTTTAATATGACACTTGACAAAATTTAAAGGGACAGTAGCACGTTTTTTGACAATTTTATATTTGTAAATTTTCACTGATAATAGTTAGTGTATGATAAATATATTATTTTGATAGTGTCAAAAATGTCATAACACAAACCAATCATCCATAGTCAGAGGACAGAGGCCGCCATTTTGTGTGAACACCTTTAATTCATTTTGTGTAAGAAAAGGGAACCACATAGCTAAAGTTTACATTATATATTTGAACTATTACTGCTCCATTGAGTTTAAGTGCATTGTCTTTCAATTGGAACCATTAATTTTCATTTTCCTAACATCACCTTATATTCCCCCTAAAAACGTGCTACTGTCCCTTTAAGAGGTTTGCTTTGATCTGTTTGATTTTTCGATAAACGGTATCATGTTTTATACGTTAAAGGAACCATCCGTAATAGGAGTCAAATATAAATAAATTTAGCTCAACAGTTTTTAATTACCTCCTCCCATTTAGATTAACAGATATGGAACTGTTTATCTAAATATAAAGAGGATATTTTATGAGTATCCATGACATACTATGTTTACGACACGAGTGCCTAAATATTAGTATTTCCCGAGCGAGAGCGAGGGATATACTGATATTTTGGCACGAGTGTCGTAAACATAGTATACCAAGGCCACGAATATAATATTTGTTTGTTATTAAAAAGTTAAAGAAAATACTCAAAACCTACTTCTTAGTACAGGCGGACCAGCCGCCGTCGACCCGTATAGATTGTGACGTCATAGGTGAACCGTGACGTCAAAGAACTGTTTTTAACGTGACGTCACAATGAAAAAGTGCGCTGAATTTTGCCCAAGGGCAACAAATGAAAAATATGAACCTCGATATGACTGCCCTCGTAGGTAATAAATTTAGATTTCAGAGGTCATGTGTTAAACTTAACCAAGCACTATCTGACTGAGAGGGAGCAACTGTGCAGGTAAAATATAAAAGGGGCAGTAGCACATTTTTATGGGGGATATAAGGTGATGTCAGGAAAATGAAAATTAATGGTTTCAATTGAAAGACAATGTATTTAAACTAAATGGAGCAGTAATAATTCGAATATGCAATTATCGGTGAAAAATTTTATACATAAAATTATCAAAAAAACTAGCTTCTGCCCCTTTTAAGCTAATCAACGTTGTTTAAGTGAAGACAGCAACGAAATATTCACACGTGGAATTCGCAATACATTTGCACATTATATGAGTGTTTCGCCTCAAGATACGAATCATGTGGCATGCCCTTAAACTAAGAACCAGCATCTGCTTCGAAACAGAAAAATAAATATGTTTTAAAGAGAAATATTTTACTTGTGATTTATATTTGTACGTTATTTCTTTGTTAGTTTTGATATTTTGGATGCATTTTAAAATGAGGTTAATTTAAAGACCCCGTCCTATCCGCTTCCGGTCTGTGAACTTGTTTGTTTGGGAGAATGTCACAAACAACCGCTGTGCATTCATCAATTTTACCCATATATTTACATGATGTATGATTAGCCAAAAATGGCTTGTAATGCCGTTGCAAGGCTTTTCACACTCGGACTGATGACTGGCTTCATTTCTGAATGTTTTATCGAGTGTGCTTTACTTCATCAAGTTGTCAAATAAAACATAACAAAATGTTACTTGTTTGTGTAATAATCCTGTAATCCTCTATTTATAACATTATATACATAACCGGGGATGATCCTCTTGAATTTCGTTTCACCAAAAATACCCATCATAGGACTGTCCCTTTAAGTGACATCAAGACTTCAACCTTTTGAAACGCAATTAGAAAATCTAAGGCTTAAGGATTACCAACACAGCCATTGTGATCCAAATCTTACATTAAATACTTTACGTTGATTATTACATGTATTGATAAGAGCTGCCATAACAACCCCCACCCCTCGCCCGTTTGTAGAATAATTGAACTCCTAGCGCTACGAACCTTTCGAGAATTGGCAGCCTATCATAGAAAATTATACAAGCAACAAATCAAAATTTACCTCATTCTATGGATATGTGATACCAACTTATGTAGCAGTTGATGTTGCGTTTTACGAAATATTTGAATTTAGATATACTCTTTCCTCATAGCAATATGTCGGTCTTGTACTATACTCATTCAAAGAAATATGGTTATACTGCCATTATTGGTAGCATTCGAATACACGAAAAGTAGCGCCTACACATGATGGGATGTCTTTTGTCATGAATGATCTCAGTTTCTTAAAGTCACAGGGGTTCAGCATAGAACAGAAAAAAAGCTCATGGACTGCCATATTTCTTCCGTTTTTGGTCAAAAGAAATGAAACAAATTAAAAAATATCATAGGTTATTTTTTCGACGTCTCCAGAAATCACCTGCAGTTATTCATCGCCTACAGGAACCGGGTACAGGATCGACCCTGTTCAGGGAGGCCTAGGTCAACGTCACATGCATATGACCGTTACGTCGTTACCTTGGCTCTACGTTTACACTTGGGGAATGCAAGAACCAACGCAAACGTCAGTGCTAAGACGAGTACGGGCTGCAGGGATCCATTACAGGCGTTTTGCTGTCCAACAGTATGACAAAATAAAAAAATTGTTGATCTAAATTTATTTAGATTGCTTGCTGTCAGACCGCTGTTCCACCAACCTCCCAGAACAGCACGTGAAGCATGATGCAGGGCTAATCTGAGATGGAACCGTGACCAGTGGTCAAGGGTACTGTTTTCTGACGGGTCCCGGTCGCAGTTTACTGATGGACGTGCAAAGGTTTTTAGAAGGCCCGGGTTAGGCCTATGCTTTCATGACAATACAATTAGTGAACAGGGAAGGTTTCGTGGAGGCACTGTTAGGGTATTGGCTGCCTTCAGTCTTCATCACAGGGTATCAAAGATTCATCATATTTATGAATCATTCATCAACAATTTGAGTTACAGAGACGAGATCCTTGGACTCTTGGTTGTTCCGTTGGATCTCAAGCGGTATCAAAAGATGATAACGCACGACCACATCGGGCACGTGTTGTAGCAGAGAAGTGGTTTATTGATGGAATGGCCTGCACATTCCCTTTATCTTGCTCTGATAGAACATGTACGGGATATCCTTGGAAGGCTTGTCCGGGATATCCTTGGAAGGCGTGTCCGTTAGAATCACCCACCACTCTTCACATTCCTGGACAAGGAGTGGCAAGATTTTACAGTTATAAGTCGACATCTTAGTCCATTTGCAGACCCTATCTGAACCCAATAAAACATTTGAGGGACCATCTGGAACGTTCAGCAGACACTTTTGTTGACAGTGTTGCAGAGTTGGATTGATGCACAAGGAGTGGAATCATATTCCTCAACAGGTCATTTTCGACCTTAACTGCATGTTGTTATTCTGACAAATATGTTCATATTCAGATTTAAAAGGAAACCTAAAATATTTGAATGAATCAATCCGCAAGACCCATTTGCTACATTAATATCTTTAATGTAGCATCCTGGAATTCTCAAAGAGGGCAAGAGAACAAAACACTCCTCCGCCTGTCTGGATGAATAACACATTCTTACATGTTTGATAATGGGAATTTCTGTGATCTTGACCAGAAACCTCGATTGAGAAAATGTAAACAATTGTTGTCGATTTACTACTTCCGCCTTTGGATATGTCATCTACTCTAAAATTTTGAGTGAGTGAGTTATTTATTTACTCCGCTTGGGCAGTATTTAAGTTTTTAGCAGCGCCAAAAGTTTTTATTCATATGCTCAAGGAGTCCATATACACAAGATTTCAGTTTTCGACACCGGACACCATGCCATAACATAAGCCCATCGGGCCTTTCAGGCAATATGAGCTAAAAAATGCGGGAGGAGTTGAATTTGTTTTAGACGCACCCTTCTCAGGAAAGACAAAGCCACAGACCAGATTAGGGCGCCAGGGACATCCTTATAAATAGAGAAATTATACAAGAGCACTCATAAGGTATTGGAATAACTGCCTGAAGTCTTCTTGATATGTCTGTTATGGTCAAAATTTGAAAGCCAAATTAAAAACAATGTGTCATCGTTATTTAATAAGGAAATGATTGCTTGGTTCAAAGATGCGAGAATAATAGAATCAAACTCAAGTAGAATAATTGTATTTATTCATGATAAAGCAAACCATTGCTAACATCAAACCAATTTCTAAAATGATATATCACAGTTTCTTTAAAATCAAAATGCAAGATGGCTTAACATGATATAGACAGGATTTTAGGAAATAAATTGTCCAACAAAATCAATCACAATTGATAATGTTATGAAGCATCTTCAAAGGTATAATCTCTCGCAACAGATGTGGGTAAAGAGATAAAATCGAGGTGACTCAAAGAGCAAAATCAAATGAATATTTTGTTTCTTGAAGCATATGGAAATTGGTGAGATTTTCTTGATTGTTTTATCTTTGATTGCATTTTATCAGGCTTTTCAGTTTCCATAACCTGATCTTATCAAAACAGAGGTAAGCATAGGAGGTTATGACTTAGGTTTCCTCTGTGGAGAGAATGAATCAAGTTACAAGTCTTTAAAATCTCCCTTTGTTTCTTATATTCATGACATTATTAGTTTCAAAACACATCTATTTATGATATATACATTTATATATATATTTCTAGGACCAATTCTGAGAAACATGGGACATATAAAGTTATGTATTTCAGAAAAATTTTCACGTTAAATAACTTCAATCCGAACGCTCAATAGCCAACAAATTCTAGTAAAATTATATCTTTTGTTTGCTTTAGGTCCTGCAAACTTGATATGATTGCCATACTGGACATATGAAATAATAACTACTGCCTCGTGTCACATAAACATAATTTAGATTTGCAAAATATAAACATGCAAGCTAAAACCTTCTTTAAAAGTGCACGGTTAAAGAAACCTCTTATGTTTGCATGATTTTCCACACAGATATTTTTATTCAAACATATCTTATTACAAATTTTTATTATAAGAGTTCAAGTGCAATCAATAATTAGGAATTTGAGACCTTAATTATAGCATGCTCTCTACAAAAGATATGGTAAATACATTGATTCTTCATGATGAATAATAAACTTAAATTAAGCACATAACAAATGAAACAATGATTTCATAATTAAGTCGGTGATGTGAAAAAAAATAGCACTGGTTGTCAATAAATAAAAATGAAGAAAGGAAAACAGTATCTGAAATGGTCTTGATACAAATATTGTCAAATTATACCCACAAGAAATAGCTCTTGCCAGTGGTAATCACCTTGCTGCAGTTCTCCTTTAGAGATTTAAAGAAACCCTCTTCTGCAGTTCTCCTTAAGAGATTTAAAGAAACCCTCTTCTGCCATTAAATACAACCTTGGGGTTCCATTTCATTAAGCATTTCCTTATCCCCTTAATTTTAATCAAGTTCTGGGTTATGTTCAAAATAGACTTTGCTTTGTGTCTACTGATGTTAATCAAACTCAGCATCCCATGACCCCGGATTTTATAAGGGCCCTTGTTATATCCAAACCAAGGTTGTAAGAAATGTTAGCACCCTTGACCAAAACAGCTCTTCTTTCCTTGAATAACACCCTAGGGTTCTATTTCATCCCCTTTCACCTGGGTTTTAATAACCCTAGGTTGTGTCTGAAGGAGAGTTGACATTGTATCTACCACAGGTTATTTATCACTTCACCCCATGAAACCTGGGTTAATGTCAAGGCCTGTGTTATTCCGAGACCCAAGTTGTATGAAAAGAAATACCAAACCTTCCTAACCCTCACCAGTTATAATCACCTAGCTGCCAGTTCTCCTTCACCACCTTGAGAAAACCTCTCTTTCTTCATTGAGTAAAACCCTAGGATTCCATTTTCATTTAGCATCCCCCTATCACCTGGCTTCTAATCAAGTACACGTGCATCTGAAGTACAGTACACTTTGTGTTTACCGAGGTTTATTTACCACTTCACCCCGACCTCTGTGTTATTTTCAAGGTCCGTGTTAAACCGTCTGTATTGAAAGAATTACAGTACTTTCCCTGCCCAATTAAATCAGCGATGCTACGTCATTCCAGCAATAGTCAAAATGATTATGGAAAGCAAAGCCTGAGACTCAGGTTGTATGAAATACCCTTCCTTCCCTGCCCAATTAAATCAGCAATGCTACTTCATTTCAGCAATAATCAAAATAACCACGGAAAGCAAAGCCTAAAATTGGGTAATACCAGAACTGAAGTCACCATGGTTTGAAGATCAAGTTCAGGTAATGGATCCTAAAGAGCTGGCACAATGGGTTACAAACTGCAGCAAGTATACAAGTGATTAAGACTGACAAGGTGTTGCTTGCAGGTGAAATTGAAGAATGATAGGCATGGACATAACATACATAATACTGATCTTGCTTTGCCTACATGCTTAATTAAATACTACCTAATTCAATTTATTTGAAAATGCAGACCCTTAAAAATTTGCTAACCGTTTGAAATATACACTTCAAAGTTGCCATTCACAAAGTAAAGAAGTTTAACATTTTTAAAATCTTGGTTTCACCTATGAAATAAAAATAGAGCCATTGGCTCTGTAGCTCATCAGGCTTCATCATCAATTATGCTGTAGAGTGTGGCCAATGTGATTCCCCCTTTGTAGAGGCCACAGGGTCACCAATCATAAAATTAAGTATATATAGGCGACAAGTTTCAGTTTTCTAGACCTTATACTTCAGGAGAAGAAGATGAAAATAGATTTGAAGGAAGTTCCTGTAGCCTTTATTAGGGGCAACAGGGTCAACAAAGCTACAATTCATCATCCTCACTAGTCAAGGAGTCTGTACACAAAGGTTCAGCTTTCTAGGCCTTATGGTTCTGGAGAAGAAGATGAAAATAGTTTTTTAGGGTGTGGCCCCTGTGGCCTTTATTAGGGGTCACAGGGCCACCAAAGCTACAATTTATAATCTTCACTGGCCAAGGAGTCTGTACACAAAGTTTCAGCTTTCTAGGCCTCATGGTTCTGGAGAAGAAGATGAAAATAGGTTTTTAGGGTGTGGCCCCTGTGGCCCTTATTAGGGGTCACAGGGCCACCAAAGCTACAATTTATAATCCTCACTGGTCAAGGAGTCTGTACACAAAGTTTCAGCTTTCTAGGCCTCATGGTTCTGGAGAAGAAGAAGAAAATAGGTTTTTAGGGTGTGGCCCCTGTGGCCCTTATTAGGGGTCACAGGGCCACCAAAGCTACAATTTATAATCCTCACTAGCCAAGGAGTCTGTACACAAAGTATCAGCTTTCTAGGCCTTATGCTTCTGGAGAAGTAGATGAAAATAGGTTTGTAGGGCGTGGCCCCTGTGGCCCTTATAAGGGGTCACAGGGCTACCAAAGCTACAATTTATAATCCTCACTAGCCAAGGAGTCTGTACACAAAGTTTCAGCTTTCTAGGCCTTATGGTTCTGGAGAAGTAGATGAAAATAGGTTTTTAGGGTGTGGCCCCTGTGCCCCTTATTAGGGGTCACAGGGCCACCAAAGCTACAATTTATAATCCTCACTAGCCAAGGAGTCTGTACACAAAGTTTCAGCTTTCTAGGCCTTATGGTTCTGGAGAAGTAGATGAAAATAGGTTTTTAGGGTGTGGCCCCTGTGGCCCTTATTAGGGGTCACAGGGCCACCAAAGCTACAATTTATAATCCTCACTAGCCAAGGAGTCTGTACACAAAGTTTCAGCTTCCTAGGCCTTATGGTTCTGGAGAAGATGAAAATAGGTTTTTAGGGTGTGGCCCCTGTGGCCCTTATTAGGGGTCACAGGGCCACCAAAGCTACAATTTATAATCCTCACTAGCCAAGGAGTCTGTACACAAAGTTTCAGCTTTCTAGGCCTTATGGTTCTGGAGAAGAAGTCAAAATTCCACAAAGTTTACGGACGGACGGATGGACGGACGGACGGACGCCGGACACCATGCCATGCCATAAGCCCATCGGGCCTTACAGGCCAGATGAGCTAAAAATTGTGTTAGTGCCTTCAGACTTGCATTAAAGTTTAAGTATCCCGACTATGACTGTTTCAATTTATGGTTACCGTATCTCCTTGAATAGACGCCGGGGGTATGGCTGTTTTAAGTAAATACACACCGGTCTCGAATAAACGCGGGTTTAAAGTTGATAACTTAATGCTCCCGTAGTTGAATCGAAATAAAGTATTCCCCTTTTACACCATCTATATTATGTGTTTCCTACTAAAAAATAAATAGACGCTAGCCTCGAATAGACGGGGGTAAAGGGGGTCTAAAAATATACACGCCGGGGGCGTCTATTCGAGGAAATACAGTACCTTGAATTTAGGAATGTTGCTTAATTGCATAACATAAAAGCAAGTTAATAATATTTGTGAGTCGAAATATTTTTTAAAATTTCAGATTTTTTTTACCTCTTAAATGCTCTATAATGGGTCTGCTTATTCAAATTCATACAAAACATCAAACATATAACAAATGCTAGTTAGATAATGCCAAAACATGTTATTATTTTACAAACACAACTGTTACTGGTAAGTAACTCCATAAAAACTTAATTGTTAAAGCTAATGAATATTCATACAAGATTGGATGTTGTCAAACACGCAACATAACATCAACAATATTATATATGTACAGATGATGTATAGATTAAATTAGAGAAAAAAGGTTTCAACAAGGGCCTGCCTATTCACTTATTTCAAACATATCTAGTCCTGAGACCTTGAATATACAAAAAGGTTTCTGATGAAGAAAAGAAATACTTTTAATACAAAATTATAATGAATATAATTTGGGGGATTCAAAAGCTTCAACTATGAACACATGTAAAATAAACATGAAAGAAAACCAATTCTGAGATAATGCTAGCTAATTCACTGACACAAAGATCTTTTCAAAACTTTTCACAACTAACAGGCCTACCAAAGAAAAGATCGAAACGCTACGAAAAGCAGCGAAACGTACATATAAATGCTAGATCTAGCATCGAAATTATCTACACAGATCGAAAATTAACGAAACAGCAACATTAAAGTGATGATCAGCAATTCAAACGAGCGACAGCGCAAAATGAAAGACTCGATACGCAACATTCTTTCTGCGCATGCTCATTTGAAGCGAAACACGATATCTCTTAGTTGTGTTCACGATAAGTGATATATTGAAATCTTTAAAAAGTAGATTATAATTTTGGATATTCATTAAGAATTTTAAATTCTAAAACTCACTGTTAGTGTTTGACTTACGGCTAAGTGTCATATTAAACGATACATTGATAGAAAATGTGCAGGCGGTGTTAGGTTTTGACCTACTTCGGTTACTGCGCCTGCGCAGTAAGAATGTTGCGTATCGAGTCTTTCATTTTGCGCTGTCGCTCGTTTAAATTGCTGATCATCGCTTTGATGTTGCTGTTTCGTTACTTTTTGATGTGTGTAGATAATTTTCAATGCTAGGTCGTGCATTAATGTGTACGTTTCGCAGCTTTTCAAAGCGTAGGCCTGACTAACAAAATCATCAAGAACATGACTGGTGCTGGGAGGTGAGACATACTTAATCATAAAAAACAATCAAATTATTAATAACTTGACAGGGCTGCCTTACTTTAAGTTAATTATCAGAATATAAGGAATACATCTTCTCATCAAAAACAAGAGTATTAAATTCTTTAAACATTCTTTGAGAAATTGTATCAAATATGCGATCACTCCATGAGAAGTGACATCAAATATATTTCAGCATTAGAAAATCTGTACATTGAAAAACAAATGATTGTAGAAATAACAATAAAGATCTTTTGGTTATGATTATGAAATCTCATATCTTTCTAGTATACATAAATCTAGTAGAGTTTATGTTTTTACTTAACAATGTTCCTACTTTAGGTTATAGAGGTTCAAATTTTAAAGTCACGTTATGCCAAGCAATAGATAGAATAAAAACCAGGTAGGTTCTTTAGAAAGTTAATTCCCTTCCAATCCCTCAGCTTCTTTGAGAGGCATTGTAGAAGTCGGAATGATAATAATGAAGAAACATTTATGGATGACAACTTCTTTATTCATGATATGCGACATTTCGACACAGTTTCTTGTGCCGTTTTCAAGCAGATGAAACCTTGCATATTATCAATAAAGAAATTGTCACCCATATATGTTTCTTCATTATTCCAATCCCTCAATTCTTCAGTTCGTAATTATTTCAATTTGCATGATAATGATTACATTTTTTTTGAGGAATTCTTACTTTGCATGATGTTGTGATATGAAGGAGATATGCCTTTCAAGGTATATATACTCGAGAACGACACAAGAATCTGTGTTGACACGTCGCATACAATGAACAAAGAAGTTGTCATCCATATATTCCTCAGCATTATTGTCATTCCAACTTCTAAAATGCCCCTCAAAGAAGTTAAAGTTTACCTTATACTAAGAGTCATATTTCAACCATTTCACAAATGAGCAGCTGATCAATGATAACTATCTCTGTGACTATTTCCAGGCTCAATCAAGACCAAGTTCCTTGCTGTTATCACACAGCCACTGATGGTAGTCGTTCAGTCGGTGGTCGTTAGGTTTCACCTGGTGAGATAATAAGAAATAGAGGGTATCTGTATTTATAATAATAGAGTATTTATACCACGCATTCATCCATGCTAGAGCATGCTCGAAGCGCACAAATATGGATTGTAAAAATGTCACAAATGGAAGGCGATTTTGAACATGTGAGTCTTATCAGTCTAAGCAATTCTAGCCTCAAATAATACTCGCCATACTCCCATATTGAGTCTATATAGGTGTAGTAAAGGCTCGCGTCAGCCGACTTATCGAATTGACCAATCAGGGCTTGGCTTACCATGCTGCAATAGTCTGCTTTCACACAAAAATGTTGGAGGGTCATAGGTCGGCGAAAAGTCGACTGACGCGACCTCTTACTGTATCTCGCTAGACTCAGTATGAGAGTATAGCGAGTATTATTGAGGCTAGGTTAACTTAGACTGCTGTCTTTATTATCTTTGTGGTGAAATAAATAGTAAATCAGTAAAGTTAGCCAATGATTTTTTGTAAAGGGTTTCAGGCTTTGCAGCAATTTATCAGTTTAGATAAGATCATCAAATAATAGTTCTATCAAGTGAAAGACATTTTATACTTCTCAGTGAAATAACACTTATAATCATATGATGTCATCATTAATGTCATGACGGAAAATGAGATATGACTGTGACAAGCTTATCTGGCTAGCGAGTGGCTTCATCATTTCACTATTACAGCATTTTGTTTGCATGTACAAACACCTCATATTTGAAATATATCTGTATGTTATGAAATCAATTTACAATAGCTTCAGTGTCTTAAAGGGGCAGTAGCATGTTTTTTTATGGGAAATATAAGGTGATGTCAGGAAAATGAAAATTAATGGTTCCAATTGAAAGACAATGTATTTAAACTAAATGAAGCAGTAATAATTCAAATATATAACATAAAGTTTAGCCATGCGATTCCTTTTTCTTACACAAAATGAATTAAAGGTGTTCACAAAAAATGGCCGCCAATGGATTTTATGTGAATCCTCATACTTTGTCCTCTGACTATGAGTGATATGCTTGTGTAATGGGATTGTTGACACTGTCAATATAATACATTAAGCATAAACTTACAATTATAAGTGAAATATTTCAAATCTAAAATTATGAAAAAACGTGCTACTGCCCCTTTAAAGAACAACTTTGCATAGTTTCTACTGACCTGTCTCAAAACACTATCAACCTTTTCTTTTCAAATGATTTTGTTAAGAAATACTCACAACATGGCCATTTTAAATATATCTGTCTGTTGAGAGATTTATTTATATAAACTTTAGTGCTTGCCTTTAAGAATTGTTTTTAATCTTTTTCACTGACCTGTCTCCATTCATTGACACAGAATATCCGGTAGCTGTCATTGCCATACTTCCCAATCCCGTGCAGTTCTATCGGGTACGACCATTCCTTTGTCAAGTATTCATCTTGAATACAAGAAAAGACGAGACTGTAGACTCATATGAAAGTTGATAAGCTCAAAAGCACAGGTCATCAGCCATATTATACGATAATTTTATTTTCATCAGATGCACAAGAATGGTATCAATTTTAAAAAGTTGTTTTAAATCAAAGTGTTAATGGCAAAACATGTATAACATATTCAGATAGGGTACCCAAGTTCATTTCCAATACGCTTATAACTTTAAGGTGGTCACACAAAAATGGCTACCAGAAATGTTTGCTTTTCTTACAGATATTTTGGTTGAGAAAGTACATATTCTATACAAAATGTAAATCAATAAATATCAGATGAAATGAAAAAGGTATTTGTTCACGAAAAATGAGGCGATTTGGGGTTTTCACCACTTTAAGAGTATTTCACTTATATCACGGCTACTAGTAGTATTGCAGAGAGAGAGCTAACACCACCATTGTGGCTTTGTATCAAAGTGAAACCTGCAAGTATCAGCTGGAACTAGATCACTATGGGTGTTACTTTGCTGAAATTTAGGGTAGCATTGCACTCAAACCTTACTTTGTGTATTTGTGAACTATTCTCCACTTCAGACTAAGTTTCCAAACCTAAGAGAGTTTTTCAAACCCCAAACTCTTTATCCGAAGCAAAATGTGCCAATCCCTGTGCTATCCAGCATGTTACAATTTACAATTCAGTGTACATTTTTATGTACATGTTACTCACAAATTATTCAAAGAAGTACAATTAGGCAACTCTGTCTGGAGACCAGGAGTAGAGTTTGCATCATATACTTACATGAGAATCGAATTATTGTTTCAGCTCTCTTTTCATGTAGTCCAAGCGGCAAAATCAGTCGAGATATGGAAGTAGGCTCCGCTTCTTGAGCAAGCTCTGGGTTCGGCCATTTGTTGAAGAATTTCCATAGCAGGGGGATAGCAGATTTACCTGAATGGAAATTATAAAATTAATAATTTCTCATTTCGTTCTTCTTTTAATAATTTTGCTTTTATTGTGTAAAAACACATTAAACAAGGAAAGTTCAACAGTATTTACATTCAACAGACTAGCATTTTTTAAAAAGTCGTTAATTTTTTGCGTGCAGAAAATTGTAACAGCTAAAAAAATTAATTTCGTAGGAAAAACTCTACTTTCAGACCACAAAAACCATGACAGACATTCCCAGATGATGCCACACATTCCAATGATGCCAACACATGACCTTCACATTTGCAGTGCCTTAATGGTCACCCGAGCTCAGAATCAAGTATGAACTCTGTGTATCAACCTCATCACTCCAATACCTCCCCCCCTCCCCCACTTGGAACCTTTTTCAAAATTAACCATAAAAGGGAGGGTCCACAGCAGGTGAACCCTTCAAAATTCCTGGCTTAGCCACTTTGATTAGAAATCTTCTTATACATAGAGTGTGTAATTTTACATTATCAAATACTAGTGCTCTACATTCCTAGTAACTTCCCATATAAGGATTAGATAGGAAGACATTGTGTTCTGCTTGACGTAGTCTGGCTAGGCAGTATGACCGCCATAGACGCCTGTGTACGTCCTCATGGATAAATAAACGATTGAACCAAACAGACTTTGTTACAGACTCTAAGAGTTGTGATGATATATTGATACATTGAGAATCGTGTTCCATAATCAAATGATATAAGTATGACAATATGATGTCTGTATCATGTAATAGTTGACTTTAAAATGGCTTATTTTACCTTAAAATTAAGATGTATGTCACATTTTTTATTTGTTTCTATTAAATACCATGAAAATAGTCTATCGTGACATGTACCGTATCAAATCACATATCATTAACATTGTGCTATTAATTGTTTAGGGACATGACAGTATCGTCACAACTCTAATTATCCGAGCCAATACCTGTCATCCGGTCTCAGGGTACGAAATTTTCGCTCACTCCACTAATCTGTACCCTGGGCTCAGAAGCTAGATTCGTTCGCGCGGCCCGACTTGGGATAAAGCCAATCAAATCAGTTTCTTGCCACTTTCTCGATAAAATTTCAAAATAAAATATTTTGATTAGCCATATAAGAAGTAGGGCCGCGCAAGCGAATCTAGCTTCTGAGCCCAGGAAACAGATTAGTGGAGTTAGCGTAACGTTCGTACTCTGAGACAGAATGGTACCTGTGGTCTTGTTAAGGAAGATGGTTGCGACCAGAAGTTTCCAGGGGTCGTGGAACAGACTCTCCTGTATCAGGTTGAAGGGTGATTTCGGAGGCGTCCATTTCTCTACACGCGGTAAAGTCGGCCGTCTCATTGATGGAGCGCTGCCGTCTGTGGGGAAATATTTACTTGATGCTGAAATGTGAAGTAAAGTTTCATACCTTAAAACATTTGTTGCTTAATCATCCCTGCATCATTACAGCTTATATAGCAGACAAGGTAAGTTGTTAGTCACATATGACTAAATATTTAGACATCAGATAATGAATAATGTTCGGACCCAAAAAATAAACCATCATGATTTAAAAAAATTTAAGGAATTATGATTTTCGTTATTGGCAACGTCATATTCCAAAGCCATAAAAAAAATATATGAAAAAACCTACCTTGTTTCAAAGAACACTTACTAATTTTAATTGAGTAGATGTAATAATCAAGACATCAAAAATAAAGCAATCTTTAGCAATTAGCATTCTAAATATTCCGGATGTTAAGACAAAGTCATGCAATTTTATTAACAAACATTGGTGAAAGTAGAGTTTCATAAGCTTAGTCAGAATACTTAATTTTCAGACCGTTTTCTATGTTGTCAATAAATTGAACACTTCACTGATAAATTCATAAAACTTAATTTTACCCTTTTACCAGTATAATACAGAAATTAGGCTTAACAAACTTTTTCAGGTAAAAAGTGTTTTCATTCTTACCTTCAGAAAGATCTGATTTGTCTTTTTTTGATGAAATGGTCCTTCTTTCTTGTTCAGGCTGTAGACTCTGGCGCCGCGACTTGGCAGCTATCTCCTCGTCTTCCCCCGGTCCCCCCCAACTGACTTTCCTCTTCCTCATCCGCCACGATCGTCTAGATGAGTTGGAAGGGAGCGTAACTTGACCAAAGTCCGCCTCATTAGTCCTTTCTGGTCTATTCTCAGTTTTACTTACAGTGAAGTTTTCATTCTCATCTACAGCATCAAGAGATCCTAAACGGTTTTCTGGACTAGAAGTGTTCTTAGAATGTCCATTTGTGCCTGGTGTTGATTCAGTTAAATCTGTTGTCCTATGCACCACCTTACCTGTCCTGCTGTTAGGACTTAAGGAATCACCTCCGTTGCACAAGATTTTGTTGATGTCATGATAGATATGTTTAGTCCTGTCGGGATTCACATGAATTTGTTCTATATTCTCTTCAACCTGTTCAGTTTCTTCAAACAATGTCTTTTTAGAACTGTCAACTGGTGAGAGACTTTTTCTTGACTGAGACACACTTCTCTTTCTTTGTTTATTGGAAACATCCTGGACCTTTAGAGGAGAGAAATGTAAGGAAACGAGCTCATCAGAGTCCGATCCCTCCCTTGAACTCTCTCTCACTCTATGATCACTCATGAAAAACTCGGATGCAATCTTGTCAAGGATGGGTTCACTACACATATCTCTTGGTTTGATTTGAGTTGGATGATCTACATTATCTCCATACTTAGAACGTTCAAGCATGATTTCATCTTGATGCAGGGGCAAATTTTCCCTATTTGAATCTTTGGTGTCCTCCTTCTGTATCACATCGTTATTCTCAATATCAGAGGAAATCTCTTCTTCAAGAGCGTCAATTTTAACCTCATCCTCCGAATCAATTTCATCTTCATCCTCAGAACTTTCTTCCGGTCTTGAAATTAGTTCGCCCTTCTCTTCATCAGATTCTTCCTCAGAATCAGAACCATCTTCCTCAACTCCTTCATCATCATTAGCATCTTCATCTTCTTCATTTACGATCTCATCCTCAGAGACCGTCGACGTTCTCTTTCTTTCATCCAGTTCGTCTTCAGAGTGCTCAGACACATCAGAATCTGACGGCTGAAATCGACCCCCTGTCCCTAATTCGCTGTCCTGTGAAAACATTACCTGTGCGTAGCGGTAATCCTCAACAGATTCAGCTGGTTTCACAATCACAGCTTTCTCATCTTCATCACTCACACTTTCTTCCAGTCTTAGATTCTTTCTCTTCACCGTTCTTGCTTCCTTCTTCTTTGTCTTTACATCGCTTTCTCGCCGTTTTGTTGGAGTTGAAAAGTTCATTTTGACAACGAGCTTATGGGCAACAGCTCTGCATTCTTTCTTTGGAGACAATTTTACTGGGGATTTCTTTCTTGGACTGACCAGTTTGGATTTAGCTGCCTGTTTTCTTGAATGTTTGGAGGGTGTTTGTTTGGGTGACCTGTCTATTCCATCTATGTCCCCTTCTTTCATTGCCATGCTTTTGATTTTCGCAAAGTTGAAATCTTCTATATCAATGTCCAGGTTGTTCTGATGGATGTACAGAGCTATGTCTGTCTTAGATCTGAACTTTTTACCATCAGGGCTGTAAGAGAAAATGTAAAATTATATTCATATAAAATATATATTTCTGAAACAGCCTTCAATTAGTTTTCATTAAACATCCACTAACCTCGACTTTATCACTTCTCGATTTTCGTTCAAATATTTTTCAAAAAAATAAAAAGGGGTTTGATTTGTGTTTATTTGTCCAATAAACACCTTTATTTAGCCTTTCATTTAGACAGCTTAATTATCAGCTGTGAAAAACCCACCTGGGTTAGGGGCCATAAAACTTGCACAGGTGTGACGTAATAAACAGACTATACAGACTAAAGTATTATTTCAACTGAAATACTGCCTAAATAATTGTTTAATTACCATTGATGTGGATATCATTTTTACACCCAATCCTAAGTAGGGTTACATCTTCAAATGATTTATCTAACTGAGTTGAAAACATTTTCTGAAAATTGTTAATTATTGTTTTTTTTTTCTTGTGGTATTGTTACGATAGATGCATAGATAACGAGGCTGATTCTGTTTATGACGTCACAAAAAGGGGGTGTGATCAGTGATCACATTGGATTGTAGCCAGATAGGTCTAAGCGGCCCATCAAAAGTGGCATTCAGAAACGGCTTTCAATACCAAACTGAACATATTTGAGTAGCGACCATTGACGCACTATACAATATTGTAATCAGACTTTAATGAGTGAATGGGTTGGTGGGTGAGTAAATGAATGGAGGGGTTTGTGTTTGGGTTGGTGAGTGGGTGAATGAATGAGTAATTGAATGAATGAGTGAGTTGGCCACTTGCATAGTGTTGCAAGAGCAATATTTCCAGCCAACAATGATAAATAATCCCTTTATGCTCACAAATAACTCTCACCTGTAAATGTAGCAGTCAAACTTGCCCGCTGACTTGCCGCTGAGTCTCTGGACTACCTTCTTGGACCAGCCATTGGGCAGCAGCTGAACTTCACACGTTTTGCTTCCCTCATAGGTGTGGTCTCCCCTTGACAAACATTATTAGAGAACACTGAAAGGGTAGTTTCTTATCATTTGAATATCATTTATCCATATTTGTATCAGTTAATTAACTTTGGTGTTATTGGGAATGATATTTTTCATACGATGCCATCTTGTGACATCATGTTATTAACAATGCTTTGACGTTACTGTTTGCCTATCATGTTGCATTCTGTTAGTGTCAAAATCTAGTCAACCTTTCCGTGGAAGTAGATTTTGACTGCAGTTATAAACAGAGAATTATATTTATGACCATGACACACTATGTTTATGACGCGTGTGCATAAATATAAGAAAATTGCTTGAGAAATACATATACTAAGGCACTTGTGCAGGGATTCGGAAAGACATCTTTGACAATGGGCCATTTTCAGGTTTTTGGGTAACTTTGCTAACTTTCAATGGGACATTGCCCATTATATCAATAGTAAACTTTAAAATTCTAATGGGCCATTTTTTCATCAAATGTGCAAAATGGCCGCCCCTGCCTTTCCCAATCACTGCTTGTGTTGAGAACATAGTATGTCATGGACACTCACATAATATCCTGTTTATGCCACACATATCCTCTAATATATATAAGCGTAAACATATTACTCAACCCAATAATGAGTAATAATAGAAGAGAGCATCAAATTCTAATCGAAAACCACTGTGGTAAGATTTTAAGACTCCAAAAAACTAACATTGTCTTGACTGCTGACAAGGTTCTATATGTGTACTGCTATAATACATAACCTGAGAATGACAAATATTTTCAGCCTCTGTTTAAATGATTTACCTAGACATCATCTTGGATTGACCCAGGTTTTCAACAGAAGTTGATTCCCCCGATCCTGAGCTCTCTACAGACTCTGGTTTGGACTGTTTCAACAACCTAATGTTCGGAGACTTGGACAACCTTCTGGAGGGCCTCCTGCCGACACAAAAACCATTGTTTTGATGGGGATGAATTAACACATAAGCTTTTGATATAACATGAGATATGAATCACACTTCCGTTATAACTTTGACATGACATTTCTTTGCTCTATTGACAGACAGACAGACAGACAGACAGAATTTATTCAATTTTCAAGGCCTCTGGCCCAAACAACATACATTCAAAGGTTGATCATCGCATGCTAAACATTTTTTTTTACATTAAACATCATTTAAGTGAAGAGTTATTTGAATATTTTAGTTGTTCTAATGATCTAAGGATAAATAGCGAGATAGGCAACACAATTCCAACTGGCTTCCAAATGCCAATCTAGCACATCTAATGATCACCAACTTCTCTTTTTTTTTCTCTAAATGGTGAAATTCATTTTAATCTTTAACACGCTTTTTGACTCAAGAATTTCATTGACAAAATGACACTTCTCACGGACTAAATGCAATTTATTTGTAAAAGGTGGAAAGATAATTTTTTTTTTTTTAAATAAATATAGATAACATAAATATATATTACGTTTTGGCTCTAAACTCCTGTCCATTTCCACTTGAGAGATCACAAGAGAAGTTGAAATCGCCCACAGACAAGTCCAGATTGTTGGTGCTGATGAAAACAGCAAGTTCAGACTTGGAGCGAAATTTTCTACCCGCAGGACTGAAAGAAAGTGAATAGCGTTTAAGTTGCAATTAACAGCAATTCAGTTATTTGTGCCATTCAAAAAAGGATATCCTGAGAAGAAGGACGCAGAATTTGGAACTATCCCAAAATTTGTTGGTCACTGTCTGATTATATTCTGATTCTGTACCGAACAACAATGTACTAAAGCAAGGCTTTGGTGTATCAATATGTATTAGACTGAAACAATTGTCATCTTGATGGACATGTTTCTGAAAAAATTGAAATACAAAAAATAAAAAAATAAATAAAAATACCACACATGGTTCATCCACTATATTGAGACAAATTTTAAGGCTTTTCAAGGGTGTTTATAATATAAAAAGGGTAACTTTTAATCTGTGTAACATGACACAATGCATATATACCTTTTCTAAACCTAGAAGATTGTTGGTACTGAATTTAAGGCTTTTTCCAGGCTTGTTAGTTGTTTCAAGGTTGCAGTTCCACAAAGTAGTTGTAACATTATGATCAATTATAGCCCATTCTTTTAACATTGACTTACAATCAACTGTAAACTTTCAATCAACTGTAAACTATCAATCAACTGTAAACTTTCAATCAACTGTAAACTTACAATCAACTGTAAACTTTCAATCAACTGTAAACTATCAATCAACTGTAAACTTTCAATCAACTGTAAACTTTCAATCAACTGTAACTTACAATCAACTGTAAACTTTCAATCAATTGTAAACTTACAATCAACTGTAAACTTTCAATCAACTGTAAACTTACAGTCAACTGTAAACTTTCAATCAACTGTAAACTTACAATCAACTGTAAACTATCAATCAACTGTAAACTTACAATCAACTGTAAACTTACAATCAACTGTAAACTTACAATCAATTGTACCAGGTAAGTGTTTCATGGAACGGGGGACCCAGGCTTTTAATAACTTTAAATAGATTTTGTGTGCCGGGGGCTTTTTCCAGGCATGAAATAAGCCTCCCTCTGCTTGTCACCGGGGTCAACTATGAGTGAGTGAGTGAGTGAGTGAGTTATTGTTTAGCGCCGCTTGGGCAATATTGCAGCCATTAGCGGCGAGGGTCAACTACGAATCACGCAATTATTTTGACAATGAAACAACATACTTGTATAAGAAAACGTCAGGCCTTCCTGGAAATTTGCCTCCTTGGCGTCTGACAACACGTTTCTTCCAACCGTTAGGCAGAATGCATTCCTCACATGTAGCACTGGAGTTATAGGTGTGATCCGAACTGTTTCAAAAAAGGAAAATTACCGGTAAATACATAACTCAAACAAGAAGACAGAGTCGTCTATATCCCCCCACCATTTTGAATATTTTGAAAAATAAACTATGACTGTGAATTTTAGGTATCTCCTATTTCTCGCGGTCATAAATTGTCTCAGCTTACAATTTCATAGAAACGACCAAAAAACAATAATCTTAAGAAGTTGACTGCAAAAGGGCGCATCTACACATAATGAGTGATCCATATACCGTTACCAAGTTCCATTGAATTAGATCTTACAGTTTTAAAGTTTTAATCCGGAAACAAAATTTTTATATATGTTTCCATGTACACTAATGAAAGTGACACGCTTCCGGTAGGGTTAATGTAAAAGTAGATTGCATAAAATGAGATAAGTAACTAAAACATTGAGAGAAGATAAAAGTTATTGCAATAAAAGTACCGAGGGTACAG
The DNA here is from genome assembly GCA_916613615.1 of Steromphala cineraria. Classification (NCBI taxonomy): domain Eukaryota; kingdom Metazoa; phylum Mollusca; class Gastropoda; order Trochida; family Trochidae; genus Steromphala; species Steromphala cineraria. The sequence goes on from OU744726.1 coordinate 41,238,836, forward strand.
AAGCTCACCTTAAAATGAATGATGTGGTAAAATGGTTTAATTATACATGTAACCATCTTTTATATAATTGATTATGGCTGCCATCATGATTTTTTTATCTTTTAAAATACTAGTCTTCTTTTGGAAACAACTAGAGCTTGAACAAACAGGCATCCGTATTAATTTCATTATGATATCTTGATTGGTTTAGGTGTATCCATTTAAATGTCAGTCATTACTTACAGGATGGTGGGCACTTACATTTGTTTTGTAGTGAATCATTAATATGATTTCAAGATTATTTCACTGATGGTTATGCTGCATGGGATATTGAGAATCCCAAAAGTACAGGTTTTTCAAGGAAAATGAATGACTGATTGAGAGGAAAGTCATAAACACAGCAATGCATAAGACACGTTTATTTTGTTCACATAATATTTACATGTCAAGTGACCATGAGATGTCTTTCATTAAAGTATCAATTTATTTAACACTCATACAGTACTATAATGGTAAACATTTTTGCATTGTCAAATCAACAGAGAGATATGACAAATCAAATTTCCTTACTTTTCTTACTAAACCCTTTTCGATTTTCATCTGCATATTTATTCCACATCAACTTATCATGTAGATTGCTAAACACAAAGCTTATTGTAGACAAGTTTTGTGTAAGTTGTTATTCTTAGAAAGAACATATCACTGTCATGAGAATACAAGTCCATAACTTTTATTGCATACACATGGGCCATGGCCATATAGCATAATGCTCTACCATATCAATTGGGTCAGGTTGATTATGCAACAGACTAGCAGCTGACACTGTGATGCTAGCAGCCTGCCTTGGGATGTGTATTAGACCACATAGTGGAATATCTGAACTCTGGTTGACCCCTTATGTGTGGTATTTAAAGGAATATAAGGGAGATACCATTGCTTAAAATTTAACATGTTTAATGTGATTTGGTTTTTGCAGCTAGTTGCCATAAAGATTTTAAACAAATTAATCAATTTTTTTTAGAAACACTTAAAAATATAGAACAACTTGCACGACAATCTTAAATATTCCATATTTAAGATAATATTATGATTAGTAAGTTCAATTTAGAGAATTTATATCGTGCCAGTGATCACTTGATGAAAGCTTAAAATTTAATAATAATGATGTGTCATCTACAGATGAAAAGTCAATATGGCTGCTATTGCGGCCATCTTGGATTCTCAAAACTGAAACGTCTACCTTTCTGTGCGGAATCACTATAGGTATAACATACTACAATATAAAAATGATATCTAGATTGGTTTAGGAGAAATAGTCTTTGTCATGAAATCTAATTGAAAATTCAATATGGCTGCCATGGCGGCCATATTGGATTCTCAAAACTTTAACGTCTACCTTTCTGTGCGGAATCACCATAGGTATAACATACTACAATTTCAGAATGATATCTGTATGCGTTTAGAAGGAGTAGTCTTTTTCATGAAATCTAATTGAAAATTCAATATGGCTGTCATGGCGACCATCTTGGATTCTCAAAACTGAAACGTCTACCTTTCTGTGGGGAATCACCATGGGTATAACATACTACAATTTCAGAATGATATCTGAATTTGTTTAGGAGTAGTCTTTTTCGTGAAAGTTTACGGACGGACGGACGGACGACGGACGAAGCGCCATGACATAAGCTCACATTTACTTTGTAAAGGTGAGCTAAAAACCATAATTAATTAATTCTCATTGTTTTGGCCTTCCATGCCTCTGAAGAGAAGCTCTTATGATTTATATGGTTTTCATGATACATATACCGTATTCGCCGTAATAAGCGCCCTGCTCCAATAAGCGCCCCCCAAAGGGTTTTGCAATTAACTCTAATAACCGCCCATCTACCAGCAATACTAAATAATAAATTAAACTTACCTAAATTCAATCCAACAACACCTTCAGACGAGAAACTAGTCGCTGAGAGCCCTTGAACTTTAGTTTACAGGGAATTTCCAACCCGCCTGCTACTGTCGAGTGTCTATATGTATCATCTGTCACCACGCACGTGATCGCTCCTTCGTGTTTGAGGAAACAAGAAAGCACCTTACTTTTTTCTCTTGGTAAATGTCCTACAATAATTTCATTTTTAAGCACCGCAACTGCAAATTTATCATGAGGGTTAGTTGGTTCCCGAACTGTTGTTAATTCTTCGTTAATAATTGGATCCCAGATATCACGGTAAATATGGTAACCTCTGATTGAACTCTCACATGTGTAAGTGGCCGCCATGCTTAGAGGAAGTGACGTTTTGGACATCATGTGACCTACATGTGTTACTGCTAAATTTAGAATCTTTGACCACGTGACTATAAGACAGGCATGTAATTGTAAATGGGAATGTAGAATTTCTGTCAATAGTATACCGTTATGGATGCATCATCGTCACACAAGGGTCAGCGTGTAAAATCATATGATATTGCATTCAAACTGAAGGTTATTGAATTTGCAAAGACATCGACGAATTCAGCGGCATCGAGACAGTTTAAAATTGATCGTAAGCGTGTACGTGAATGGAGAAAAGAAGAGGCACATTTACGAGATATTTTTCAAAAATCAAAACGAAAACGAAAGTCTGGCGGCGGCAGAAAGGTTGTTTATAGAGATATTGAAGAGAAACTCATAAAATGGATTGACGACCGCAGAAAACTGGGGACAAGAGTGACTGGGAAAGCCCTGAAACGAGAAGCACTTCGGTTACATAAGAAGGAAGGCAACCAATCATTTAAAGCTAGCTGTGGTTGGTTAAGGTCATTCATGAAGCGGCATCAGATTTCATTTCGACGGGCAACTCATGTTTCACAGAAAAACGAAGAAGTTTTAGGCGACAAAATGATGTCGTTTCTACAGTACATCATCAGAATGAGAAGACGCCAGAACTACCCATTGTCAGCAATAGGAAACATGGACGAAACCCCAATTTGGATTGACATGCCTGGAAACTATACCTTGGAGCAGCGTGGCACGAAAACGATCACTATGGCAAGTACAGGCCATGAGAAATCTAGAATGACTGTTTGTCTAGCAGCCATGGCTGACGGTACAAAGTTGCCTCCCTTGGTACTTCTGAAAGGCGTCAGGCCACCCAAGAACATTCCGTTAGGCGTCATCGTGAAAATGACACCTAAAGCCTGGGCTAACGAAGAGGTGATGCAATACTGGCTTCAGTACGTGTGGAGGAAGAATTCCCAAGAGAGACGTTTACTGATATGGGATGCATTTTCTGCCCATCGGACCCCTGCAATCAAAAAATCACTGTCGACAGTTTACAATACTGACTTCGCAATTATCCCAGGTGGATGTACTTCAAAACTGCAACCTTGCGATGTAAGCTGGAATAAGCCCATGAAAGATGCTTACCGTTGCATGTATGATGATTGGCTCTTTAACGGGAAAGTAGAAATGACCAAGGGGAACAACAGAAAGCCCCCGGAGAAGTCCACAATTCTGACATGGATTCGCGATGCTTGGAGAACAGTGACACCTGATGTGATTCGGAAATCGTATCTCACATGTGGCATTGTAAATGCTCTGGATGGGAGCGAGGATCACCTGCTCTTCAATGTACCCGAGTCTGATGACGATGACCCATTTGACGGATTTGATGAGCCAACGTCCGGTGAAATCGAATGTCGTGTCCAACAGTCTGAGAACATGCATCTTGAAATTGACGCTGTTAATGAATGGAGTGACGAGGAAGAAGACACCTCAGAAAGCGACGATGAATACGTTTCACCTGACTCACCTTCCCACTGATGATTTACCAGTTATTCCTGAACTTTTCATTGACAGAACTTTGTTTACAGTTTACTTGTTTATGTGTTGTGTTTACTTCCGGGAAAATGGCCGCCGCCATAGGCAATGTGGTTTCTGTTTCACTTTGAGGAATTAAAGGATACATTGAGCAGCAATATGTGTTATTTTCAACTCGATAATGTGTAAGTATGTTTTGAACGTCTGTATCAATTATGAAAGACAACCTAAACACAGTTCCACTTGAGTAGTCTTTATTTTTCGTTCCTCACTCACATAATTTTAAGCGCTCACACATCATTTTAATAAGCGCCCACCCAAGTCAATTTTTTAAGCGCCCTGGGCGCTTATCACGGCGAATACGGTATACCCAAATTTTTTGCACTTGTTTTGAATAATTAACCAGTCCCTCCTGGATTCCGCGATTCCGCGGTCGCGGAAAATTTCGCAGTAATTACCTTTCCATGCAGAAATTGGTCTGGTCCGTGGAAAGCGCATTTTATTGCAGAACAGCTGCAGAATTAACCACTTTTCTGCAGCGGAATTACTTGTTTTGAAAGTTTGATAAAGATTGACTGCGACATTTGTTGATTTTCTTTAAAAAAAATGTTTAATACTTTTGAAAATATACATTAAGAAAAACAATTGACTGTGAAACGAACGACTGGAACATAAAGTTAAATCTCAAAAGTATCACCGGCTACACAAGTCAAATTCAGCTGTTGTAGTTATCAATATATTCTAAATATTCATGAAAAAAGACGATCTTTTCATTTAATATACTGTTTAAATTTCATCTCTCATTGTTATGTTAATACATATTTGTACTTAATGTCCGCAAATCAAAATGAAATCAATTATCATGAATAAGGATTCAGTTTTAATATAAATTTGACTTTTACATGAAACCGGAAGTTATTTGTTTATGCTAACAACGAAGATTTGCCACCCGTCATCGTGTGTTATTATTATATTGGCAATTTTAAGTCAGTTAATGTAAAAGTTCATGTTAAATCAGTATGACTAATACATTTATTTTTTTTATCAGGTAATTGGTGTAATTTTTAGCTTTTTTAACTGCAGAATTTTTTGCAGAATTCTGAAAAATGACATGCAGAAAACATGTAAATTCACCGCAGAATTCTTAAAAATTCGCCGCGGAATCCAGGAGGGACTGATTAACTGTAGGATTGGCCACTGAGCGTTACATACTGAAAAAAAATGACTGTTTATCTGATATGCCAACTCTGCAGATATGTAAGGAAAGCAAATGCCACCTGTTTTCAATAATATAACCACCTATTGGCAATATGAGGCATTTAGCTTGAGAAATATTGGGGGATTAGAATTACGGAGAAACAACTGCGCTGACATAGTAGGATGTGATTCAATAAGTTATGTTTAGGCAATAGCCATAACTAAATTAATCAAAACAACTGAGAATGAAAGAGGTATACCTGACATGTGGGTACATGACACTGGAAGCTTCTGGAGGTGGTGGGGGAGGGCAGGGCATCTGCGACTGATCCATGGCTGCAATATCAACGTCTTCTTCACTGCTTTCGGTCCCTTCTATGTTCACTTCTTCCATCTGGGACACATGAATTTCACTGAAATATTAATTTGATAGGTGAGGTGAAGTGACATGGGATTTAACGGCGCTTTCAAGAGTAATATATATCATGGCTACTGGTATCATTGCAGGGAGAAAGCCTGCAATACTGATGTGGTTTAGCATTGCGGTGAAACTTCCGAGCAACAGCTGGAACTAGCAATCCATGGATGGTACTGCGCTGAAATTAAGAGTAGCATTGCACCCAAACCTTACTGTGTGTAGGACCGTTCTGTACTGCAGATTTGAACCCCCCGATCTAAAGCAGAACACACTAACTACTGCATTAGCTCGCCCCCTTCTTTGATTTTTAGTAGATAAGTAGACATATTAGCAGCACTGTTCTGCTGTGAGAAAGGAGGGCTACGGAAGATATTGTGACTACGGTCAAGTTTACATCACGTAGCTATTCAGTATTCTATGGAAATAAAACAACACCCTTAGGTATGAGCAAAAGTAAAAATCAGAATATCCCCTCCATGATGAAAGAGTTTGTGAAATACTCATTCAGATATCAAAATGAAGATAAGTGAAATGGTATTTCTTTGCATGAATGTCGCTTTTACTGTATCCTGATACATATCGTATAATGACTTATCACAATAAGCATCGGATTGTAAGGTATTTGGTAATTGCATCATGACATCTCTATCAATGAGTATTAAAATGATACTTTTCAGAAACAAGTTAGTTTGTAACACAATGAATGACACAAACTTATAAAAGTTGGCATACACAACTGCAATAACTCATGTTTACCTAGTTCTAGACCTCCTACATTCTAGTGTTTAATACTATGTATGGGAACAGAGGTTTACCAGAGATAGACCTAGCTGGTACTCGCACAGCATATACAAAGTCCTGCAACAACTCATTATGCTTCTATAGCTAATTGACTGTTCGGACTATTCCCATCCTTCCTTCAACATCCCATTAATATCATATTTGCTGTGCGCATGCGCACGAATGTGCACACAACCACTGGGGGGTATTGGTTAGGGGTATTCCAGTCCAAGTGGTTTTGTGTGCATGCTCGCATCTAATAAAAAATTAAAGTGAAAACGGTGAAGAGGTTGAAAGATAGGGAGTGCTGCGACGCTAGTGACATTTAAATGTTTCATAAAATGTTACCAACCCCGAAGGTAGATAAACTAACCCTAAAAATTTGTCAACCAGACCGAAGGGTTAAAAAGACAATCAACAAAGATCATAGGGCTCAAAAAGACAGATCTTACTCCGGAGTCATAGCCTGGCAAGTGCTAAAACTAAAAAGATAAGAAATGGATATAATCTATTTAGTATTTGAACCGGGTAAAATACATTCTACCCAAAAGATACGATACAACTACATATGTTATAATAAAAATATTTCTGAAATTGTACTCTAAAGTTTTACATAGGCTGATATCAGTGACACTATTCTCACTGATCAGAGAAGTTGAAGGGCAGATCTTGCGAGTTTGGATAAATATTAGAACATCATGTTTTAGTTTTCTGAAAGTATGAACAACGATGTCACTTACTCATTGAAAGTGAAATTTTCCATTCGTTAAATTATGAGAACTTAATCAATGAAATAACATTGTTCATGTTGTCAAAATTGACGTAATAAATGCAACATGATAAATTTCAGCACCGCTCGTTCACCATTAGACTTGGGTTTAATCAAAAATCACTACTCTAATATGTGAATAAGGATTGCATGGTGTTGTTAAAAATCCTCTTTACTAGATTTCTACGCTTGTGAGATTGTGAAAAAAAATCATTTAATGTATTATTATTCAGGTTCTTTTAAAATGAATGCCAGAAAGTGACAGAGTTTGAGAAATAATATTTTCACTTTCCGATTTATTACTGTTATAAAGCTTTTTATTTGCTGAAACGTCTCACGAGAACAAACGAGAATGAGCCTCGTCTGCAAATGTTGCCGGAAGTGGAAGAAGGCGGGAGATAAATTTAACTGAATTTGCAAAACATTGTCATTTAATGACGTTACATCACTATATCACAATTTATATGCCGGTAATTTGTTTAATTATCTATTTGCACGTGTAATTACCTTTGCCTTCCTCAGGATTCAAGCAGAAATGACAATGGGTACCAAGTCACATCACTGTTCAGTTTTCAGAAGTTTTGTTTACTTATAAAGTGTCATACATAAAGCAAGGGATATATGCTCGCAGTAACAGCAATATAAAGGTGTTGAGTCAGTCACTTAGGGTATTTGTTTTCTAACATAAGTGATAGGGTGTGCATTTCTGTTCTTTTTTTGCTAATAATTTTGGAAAGTAATGCTGTTGATGTTTATCATAAATGGAATGTGCTCTTACTGTCTTAGTGGGATAAAGTCAACAAATATTTTTGACATCTGTTGGAGTCATACACAGATACGGATGTATAATTTATTCAGACTGACTGTGTGCTTTATTGGAACCAACTCTAGAAGATTTAAAACAGATTAACTTTCACTTACTCCATCAGTGCTATAACTGACATTTTGTGCCATCCAAGAACTAATAATTATTTTCCTTTTTTGTTTGTTCCAGATTTATGCAGAGTGATGTCATTGCTTAAGGAACCCTTTGTCAGCTGACATTTGTGTCCTCAACAACTATGTCTGATGTAATGTTGGTATCGGGAGGGGATGATATTCGTCTCTGGGATTCATCGTCATGGGGATTGGTGCGCCAGTTCAATCCACACGACAACAATATATCTGCTGTGAGCTGGAGCTGTGATGGTAATTGAACCAAAATACTCGATCCTTCTACATCAGAAAATATATGTCCCCATGTAAACCTACTACCATACCAGGATGTAAAAGACCAAATACCTGCGTCGGATCAGGAGGTCCGTGGTTCGAATCCCGCCAGGAGCTCAGCAACTTTGTCTGCAGTAGAGAACTGTTCTACACGCAGTCAGGTTTGAGTGCAATGCTACACTGAATTTCAGTGCAGTACCACCTATGGTTGCTAGTTCCTGCCAATGCTCACAGGATTCAACGCAATGCATAACAACAATAGTGTTGCAGGCTTTCTCCTTGCAATTATACTATAACCGCGATATAAGTGAGATATTCTTGAAAGCGGTGTTAAAACACCACATCACCTCACTTCACAAAATATCTGCATCGAAACGTTGCATACCATGAATAAGGAAGTTGTAATCCAGGTTTTCCTCTTCATTTCTGTCACTGATGCTGGATGTGAGTCACTTCATAAGCTGAAGTTACGGGGAGTGATGCAAGGCCTTTGGCTTGATAATATATACCAGGGTATGGTAGAAATGGTGCAGATTAAAATTTGCTGATGTAGCTGGATATTAAACTCTAATGGCAACAAAAATGTTTCAAATGGGTCGATTGATTAATAACTCTTTGAGGGGTAACATTATATTAAAAGGCCTGATTTTAGACATTTAAATCTGTAGAACATTGGTTTCAGAGATACACACAATAATGATAAACAGTGTTCACAATATAATGGTTACATGTAGATTTCTGTAAATGCATGGCTCCTTATTTTATGCCTTTCGGTTAGATTAATGAAATGTTTTACCCTTTGAAGAAAAGATTTTGCTCAAAGTTATTTTAAATGTAGAAAATTTGAAGGATTTGAATTAACACAAACATGGTACCATGCCTTTGATATAAGAATATTTGCTATGAAGTTAAAAATAATGAAGATGAAAATCATGTTAATTCATTTAATTAATATTATTCATTTAAACAGTCTTTAGCTATGTTAGGAGATATATTCCATTACATTTTTGCGCAATGCATAGATAAAATTGTGCATTCCATTGGTTTACGGTACATAGATGAAATGTCCCTTCAATGTACGAGACTGATTTGCTGGTTTCTTCTTTCACAGGAACAATATTTGGGAGTGTTGCTGCAAAAGATGATAAAGTGTCACTCAACTATGTTAAGAATAGAACAGTTACAAGCACAGAACTGCCTTGTCAGGTAAAATGGGATTTTCAATTTTGGAATAATCTTTGTCAGTTCTCCAAATAAGCTGCATATCTGCGTATTTTACGCAATAAAATCCTTATAAACACAAACACTTGGAGTACAGATACGCAGACATTTTCTTTAAGAACCAAAAGAATCAAATAACTTCATGGATAGACGCTCACTGGAAATGTTCACTAGCCCTGAGCTGAAAATCACTAGTCCTTTCGACAAGTTCCTTGCTAATTGTAAATAATTTTACTAGCCCTTACAATTTTACACTAGCCTCGGGCTAGCGGACTAGCATGAGTGTCGATCCCTGAACTTGTGTACTGAACGCAGCGATTTGTAAACCCTTGCTTAATGAAGTAAGTCAAACCTAAAATTGTCACAAATGGATATCAGAACTCTTGAAATTATTAATATCAAGTGGTTTAAACATGTTCATTGGCATCCTTACATTTTAAAGATTATGTTTAAATGCAGGGAAATACATTTCACTTCCGGGTCTACGCTAAATGTTTGTTTTTGACAGCTGACATGTGCTTTTTAGCTCACCTTTACAAAGTAAATGTGAGCTTATGTCATGGCGCTTCGTCCGTCGTCCGTCTGTCTGTCCGTCCGTCCGTCCGTCTGTCCGTCCGTCCGTCCGTCCGTCCGTCCGTCCGTAAACTTTCAGGAAAAAGACTACTCCTCCTAAACGAATCCAGATATCATTCTGAAATTGTAGTATGTTATACCCATGGTGATTCCTCACAGAAAGGTAGACGTTTCAGTTTTGAGAATCCAAGATGGCCGCCATGGCAGCCATATTGAATTTTCAATTAGAGTTCACGAAAAAGACTACTCCTCCTAAACAAATCCAGATATCATTCTGAAATTGTAGTATGTTATACCCATGGTGATTCCTCACAGAAAGGTAGACATTTAAGTTTTGAGAATCCAAGATGGCCGCCATGGCAGCCATATTGAATTTTCAATTAGATTTCACGAAAAAGACTACTCCTCCTAAACGAATGCAGATATCATTCTAAAATTTTTAGTATGTTTTACCCATGGTGATTCCTCACAGAAAGGTAGACGTTTCAGTTTTGAGAATCCAAGATGGCCGCTAAGGCAGCCATATTGAATTTTCAATTAGATTTCAGGAAAAAGACTACTCCCCCTTAACGAATGCAGATATTATTCTGAAATTGTAGTATGTTATACCCATTGTGATTCCTCACAGAAAGGTAGACGTTTCAATTTTGAGAATCCAAGATGGTCGCCATGGCAGCCATATTGAATTTTCAATTAGATTTCACGAAAAAGACTACTCCTCCTAAATGAATGCAGATATCATTCTGAAATTGTAGTATGTTATAGCCATGGTGATTCCCCTCGGAACGGTAGACGTTTCAGTTTTTGAGAATCCAAGATGGCTGCTATGGCAGACATATTGAATTTTCAATTAGATTTCATGAAAAGACTACTCTTTCTACACCAATCTAGATATCATTCTGAAATTGGAGTATGTTATAACTATGGTGATTCCGCACAGAAAGCCAGACGTTTCAGTTTTGAGAATCCAAGATGGCCGCGATAGCAGCCATATTGAATTTTCAATGAGATTTCATGAAAATGACTCCTTCTCCTAAACCAATCTAGATATCATTTTCATATTGTAGTATGTTATACCTATAGTGATTCCTCCCACAAAGGTAGACGTTTCAGTTTTGAGAATCCAAGATGGCCGCGATAGCATCCATATTGACTTTTCAGCTGCAGATGACACATCATTATTACTAAATTTTAAGCTTTCATCAAGTGATCACTCCCACTATATAAATTCTCTAATTTGAACTTACTAATCATAATTTTATCTTGAATATAGAATATTTAAGATTGTCATGCAAGTTGTTCTATATTTTAAGTGTTTCTAAAACATTAAGATGAAAGACAAACATAATTAATTAATTTGTTTAAAATATTTATGGCAATTAGCTGCAAAAACCCAATGACATTAAACATCATGTTAGATTTTGAACAATGGTATCTCCCTTATATTCCTTTAAATACCACACATAAGGGGTCAACCAGAGTTCAGATATTCCACTATTCTGTCTAATACACATCCCAATACAGGCTGCTAGCATCATAGTGTCAGCTGCTAGTCTGTTGCATAATCAACCTGACCCAATTGATATTGTAGAGCATTATGCTATATGGCCATGTGTATGCAATAAGAGTTATGGAAATTGGACTTGTATTCTCATGACAGCGATATGTTCTTTCTAAGAATAACAACTTACACAAAACTTGTCACTTGTTTTGTGTTTAGCAATCTACATGATAAGTTGATGTGGAAAGAGTTATTTTGGATCAGGTTCCAGTTCCTGTGTTTTACTCATATTTGTACCATTTCTATATCTAACAGCAGTTCTTCTTGACACAAAATCAATTTAGGACATAAGCTAGCTATATTTTGTGAAATTATATATATTTTTCACAACAATTCATGTTCTCTCCCGTCAAGTCTATTAATACCACACATAAGGGCTTAGCCAGAGTTCAGGTTTACATGCTCAGCACACTAGGATGCTTCTCCAAATATACGTACACAAAGCCAAATACACAAATTGCTACACTCTCCTTAAGGATCTGGGGCTAGCAGCCCTGCCTGCTTGTATATTGCATAGTAATCCTGACCTAATTGATCAATAGAACATAATGGACTTTATGGAAATTATATAAATTGTCTTTATGAAAAGTATACTTGTATTCTATTAATAGTAATACTTTTTACAAATAACAATTTAAACAAGTCAAGAATCAGCTTTTGTGTACAACAATCTGCACGATGAGTTAATATTAACAAGTCAAGAATCTGCTTTTATGTTCAGTAATCTACATGATGAGTTAATAATAGAGGTATTTTGTATCAGGTTCCAGTTCCAATACCATTTGTTTATAAATACCTGTAAAACTAAATGATAATTGTATCATGCTGAAGGGGTTCTGGGAACAACATGTCATCATAGAAGTCATTATTTTTCAATTAGATTTCAGGCCAGGTACTACTACTACTAAATCAATTAAGATATCATTCTGAAAAGTGAGTATTTTTTTATATAGTGATTCCTGACAAAGACGCATTTATTTTATTATCAAGAATCCAAGATGGTCAATATGTCAATTATATTGAATTTTCAATTAGATTTCATGAAATTCATTGAAAAGAATACATTTCCTGATCAACCATATCAATGTCATTATATTTGTATTGATATGCTTGTTGTAATATTTATCAACACTATAAATACAGTTACAAAAAACTGTATGAATCATCTTTATCTGCGAACAGCCTGAAGCATGACTGTTTTAATAAATCCTTTCTGTTTTACATAATTCCTGACACTTCATATATATGGCAAATAACATAGCCAGTGAGGGATAAATATACATTTTATAATCATCTATATCTGATTACGGTCTGAAAAATGATTATCTAGATAATTATAATGATCATTCAATTCAAACAAATCCTTTTCAAAAGCATTTAAAATGATTAAATTTGTTCACTCCCAACACTAACTGTTAGGTTTTTTAGTCCATTGTTCCCATGCAATTAATTTATTCCAAATTGAAAATTTTGGTTAATGAATAACAAATTATCTTTTATTTTGTTTGTCATGCTAAAAAAAGATATCATTTAATATTCATCTTCAAAACTAATTGAACAGCTGTCTGAACAATTCTTTTTTTACAAAGTCTTTCTCACCAATTCTCTCTGTTTGTTAAGATACTCCAATAAACATATTACTGAGTTGACCTCCAGATTATTTCCATTGCAAACCTCTCTTCTACCCCCACCCCTTCTATCCCCTCCCTTTCCCTCCTCCCCTTTTTTCTCCTGTCCTTCCATTGCAAACCTATCCCACATTCCTTCTATCCCCCCCCCCCCCCCCCCCCCCCCCTTTCCCCATCTATCCTTCCAGCCCCTCTCCTGCAATGAGGGGAGGACACTCACTATATGGAATAACAGTAACTTACATAAGAGGATAAGTTACATAAGCTGCATGCAGGTGCAAGAGGTCATCATAGGTCATCATATCTAGTAATAAGCATAAACCCCCATGTTGCTAGCCTATTCTGACCAATCAGATTGCACTATCATATGTCAAGATTTAAGATATTCAGAAATCTTCAGTTAGAATAACATGAGACATTGACCTGGACAGTTTACTTTGGCAATTGGACCTATCACTAGCTGAATTTGTGATTTGTGTCAGAGGGATATATTCCAAATGTTTATGTGCATCATCTTTTTAGTTCTTTGGAAGTTCAGAGTGTGACTAAATGAATACTCCTAAACCAATCAAGATATCATAATGAAATTAATACAGATGCCCACATAAAAGTAGCATTTTGAAGATTAAAAAAGTCCAAGATGGTCACCAATTTAGCCATAGATATACAAAAATGTTATACAAAAATCTACTGCTTGTTAACAAATCATGATTATATCATTCTTGTATTAATGTTTGTTCAAACTCTAGTGGTTTCCAACAGAAGAATAGCATTTTAAAAGATAAAAAAATCATGATGACAGCCATAATCAATTATCATATAAAAGATGGTTACACAATTAAACCATATTACCACATCATTCATTTTAAGGTGAGCTTCTGTACCCTCGGTACTTTTATTAAGAGTTGATAAGATATATCTGACATACGATCAGAAATTAATGTTGCCAGCTATGATCAAAACAAATAACCTTGCACTACCGGGGGAAACAATGCACAGATTACATTTCAATTATCAACAATTAACGTGACCCTAACTCTCATCTTCGCAATTTTGTAAAATAAGACAAATCGACCTTTAACCTGTGACATGTCGCTGAATAAATTACAGCTGACATTTGATTGGATAACAATGAGATTGTATCAACAAGGCGTGAAACAATGTTGAGTTATGTGATTCTTGTTTGTCTATTTTGATAGAATAATCAACATTTCTTATGTAAATATCATGATGAATCAGAATGCAGATTTTGTGGAATTTTGAACATTGATGTCAAATGTCAAGCGATGAAATAGGAGTGTGAAACTCAGAAAATGATAAATGAGTTCAATGCCACTTGGTCACATGGTCGACTGTGAACACACGACAGGTTGGATAAAAATGTACAGGGGTTTTCAGTTATATGCATTATGCAGACAATTATAACATGTTTATTGTGTTTGTAATTTGATATTATTTTTTAGGGAAAGCTGATAATAAACATTGCATTATTGACCTGTCACTCATAAAAGCAAGTTACAGTAGAACATGGATATAGCAAACTCGGATATAGCGAACAATCGGATATAGTGAACAAATTTTCAAGTCCCATCCTTAAAAGAGTTTGTTTTATTATATGATTGAGGGTGAAATACTCTGTTCTCTCAGTGAAATAAACCCTCTATCTGGCTACAGTGGCGATAACCTTTATCGTCACTCTACTGAGTGGTGATAAACTTTATCACCACTCGAGTGACGTAAAGTTCAAAAGTTTGACGTCATGTAACAATGGTCTGACGTCATGAATTCTCATATGACGTCACACTGTTACCGGGTGACAGGCTCTTCCAAGCGGTCGCTCATCATGAAATTGGAGTTTTTTTACGTAATTAGATGGAATTCGTCATATAATAAATAGAATATCAGTCAATTCTTGTCAAATACCATATTTATCTCATCTCGTGAGGTAGAAAAGTTAAACATTTTCACTCGTGGCTGCGACACTCATGAAAATATAAACTTCCTACCTCACTCGATGAGATAAACATGGTATTAGTCAAGAAAAGACAGATATCCTCTATTTATTATATGATTGGCAGTGAAATACCGAGATCTATCAATGAAAATAAACCGTGTTATCAGTCACTAGTGACAATAACAATGGAACGTGTTATTAGTCACTAGTGACTGATAACAACAATGACGGTGACGTCATCGAACAATGCTCCGACGCAATGACACCCTCATGACGTCATGTGGTTGCTTTGGCAACGGGCTCTCTTTGGAGTCGACTCAACGTAAATGCCCTTCAATTTTGTTAGAAATACAACGATTAAGTCATAGAATAAATATAAAATTTGTGTTTTCTTGACAAATACCATGTTTATTGATCTCGTGAGGCAGAAAAGTTATATATTTTCACTTGTGGCTGTGCCACTCTTGAAAATATAAACTTTCTTCCTCACTCGATGAGATAAACATAGTATTTGTCTAAATATCTGTGTTCTACAGTACTTTCAAGTGAATCAAAATGTTTGAAACTATGTATGTTTTATTTTGAGGGTGTTATTTGATGTGAATTATCTGCTAGAAATATGTGAAATCTGATAAAGATGGTGAAATATATAATTATATATTGTTAGTATACTATAACAGGGAGTAAATACTCAATAGGTTCCAAAATTATCCGGACAATTGCGACAATTTTAGCTTCGACTGCGCTAGCACAAATCGCTGCGTATAGTATGCAAGCTATTGGATTCTTTTGGGTTCTCCATGCTTTTAAACTAATTGGATTTAAAGGGTTTTATTGCGTAAAACACATAGATATGCAGCTTATCTGGAGCACTGTACTCCTTGTTTAGGGTTTGTCCAAGCATGGCATTTAACATTCAAATTTGGTGTCGGCCAACGTTAAGAGGTAAAGCAATTGCTTTTTGTGAAATTTGAAGGTCAGCATAGCACAATTTTCTTTTGAACTGTTGCCTTCAGAGTCAAATTTGTTTACAGTCTACATTGGCAGATAACTCAAACAACAGTTGACTATGATGACCATCACTGAACCACTTTTCAATCTCATCATAATTATTACCAAATATCTCATAATTGCGGGGGGCATTGTCATGTTAGTGGGAAAAACATGTTGGCTTTGTACACAGTATTGCAGTCAGAGGTTAAGATGTTTTCAGATTAATTTAAAAATATAAGTTTTTAATCAATACTGTATTAAAAATATGTCTTTTAACATCAGAATTTATGATCCAAAACCTTTAGATATTTCAAGTTGTAATGTGTGTTTGTGGTAAGTATTGCAGACATGCCTACCCTTACGATTTTGGCGTAATGCTTACTATTTTTGGTGTCAAATTACGATATTGCGATTGGGGTAATAAAAATCAAAATTTACGTATTTCTATGTTTTTTTCATGTACTTTCTGTATTTGCACATAAAATCTGAAATATTGGTGTTGCAACATACCTGAGTTTGTCGTTTATTGAGTGTTTTGATTGAAAATAAATCTCGTAGTAATAATTGTTAACAAAGATCGCTAAACCAGGAAGTAAGTGAACCAGTTGTAGGCAGTGCGCATGACTGTTTAATTCAATTATCCAGCCAAAGTCAGACTGTAGCACTGAGTTTTTCTCGGAACTTTTATTGTCTTTAGAAGTATTACAAATACCTTACTATAAATTTGCTCAAATTACTATTTTTTAAAGGCAGTACTACTATTTGTTCCAAAAAGGGGTAGGCATGTCTGGTTTTGTTGTTGAATTATTGTTTAGTGTTAGTATTTGTTTATTTCAGCTTGGCCGACAGTGTCTTGATTTCAGTTCCAATGCTCGCTATCTTGTGACAGGAGGTACAGACTCTGTTGTTCATGTCTGGGACCTTAAAGGGAGAAAAGTGAAAACGTCTTTCAAGGTATGACTGTATGACAATTCTTTATTTGCCGTCATTACAAATGTTGCACTCCACGGGTTCATTAAAGCTGATCCATTCGGAGAAGTCTGTAACAATAAATGACAATAAAATCTTTTGTCTTCAATTGAATAATTGTATTCATCAAAATGGCGAGGCTCATGAAGTGGGACGTGTAAACCCTGTAGCTACCGACGATAATTTTTACGCATAGTTATCCCCCTTTGAGTGATTTTATGGACCCCCCTTTTAAAAGAACAGATTAAGATTTTAGCTTCATTTCTCATATATGACACAAAGTTAATTGGAAATTCTGTGTGTTTCCATGGCATCGGCACACAATGCAATGCCAGGTCAGCAATTATCTTCTCTTAACATGCTGAACGTTGAGCAAGGTAGCAAAATCACCCATCCTTAAACGTCATTTTTGGTATGTTTGTGGGGACGCTAAGCTGGTGTTTCTCTCACATCTCTCAAACTGTTGCAGAACTTCTTGACAGGCTCTGCGATTTAATTTAAAAGTGTTGTGAGTCCCGTTCTTGGTGGCTGTGCTAAATGACTATCCCAACAAAAAACAACAATATTATTTGTCAAACCTTCACCTATGTTCATACTTCTTTGAGTCTTGCACTGAAGAGTATTGTTGTTAAAGAATTTTGTTTATCTCACTTGACAGCTCTGTATGTAAACATTAACTAGTTACTTACTCTAAAGTCAGATAAGATCCTAAACCTGCAAATTGACTTGCTAGCTGGTATCTGTGTCACAAACAAATATTTATCATGTTTTGTGTTGATTCCAGGAACACAAGGGGCCTGTTACATGCACCCAGTTCAACTGGAACGACTCGTACATTGCGTCCGGGTCAGAGACAGGGGAGATAATTCTTCACAATTTTGTTACCGGCCAGAGTAGCAGCCCTCTTGTTGCTCCAAAAGTAGAGGTGAGAAACTTCTTTGAGTTGAAATTTGTTGTTGAGCATTCAATCTCTATTGACATGTTTCGGAATAAAGAATTATCCATAAAATTTGTTCTTGATTTTGGTATCTACGAGTCATTATGTCTCCCATGAAGGGTCGGGAGACATACTGGTTTTGGCTGAGTTCCCGTCCGCGTCCGCTTTGGCCTTCCCATTTGTTTCTGGAGCATAACTCTGCAACTACGTGATCAATCTTCACCAAATTTGGTATACATATTCTTCATATCATGCAGATGTGCCTTTTGGGGGTTTCAAATTCTTGCAAAAAATGTTTTTCATTTTGAAGGGAAGGGTTAGTTTCATAAATAGAACCAAAACTTAGTTGTTTTATAGAAAGTATATGGTTTTTTTATTTTAGTTAAAAAAACCTATAAGTAATTTTTAAAAAGGAAATTCAGCTGAGATGGGGTATGGGGGAGACATCTGTTTTTACGAGTAAAAACACTTTCTATTTAGTACTGAATTATAATGTAATATTTTATCTGCTAGAAGGTTGTGTAACATGTTCAAAGACAATTTTAACTGATTGATATATTACTTCAGAAATTGAGTAGCCCTAACCATCATGTGTTTTGCAAATAAAGTATAGTTGTGCCTTGAACTATTATAGTTAATGCACGAAGCCAAAGGCTGAGTGGTTTGACGTTATTCAGGGCAAAACTAAACTTTATTAAAAGACACATGATGGCTATGGCTAGTCTATTTCTTTTAAAGTATGTCAATATCAACTTGATTGTTATTCTACCTTACTTCTTATTATGATAATGACATATTCATACTAAATTGAGAGATAAGAAAATTGAGGGCAAAGAAAATCACTAAACTTTCCTTTTGCGTTAGCTAAGAGAACTAGGAACAACTCTTCAGTATTATTTGCCCAAATTCACCTATACTCAATAATGTATGACATGATTGATTGAAATATTTAATGTCTTCACTCAAGTAGCATTGATTTGTTTCTATTACCAGGCTATTCGTCAGCTACTGTACAACTACTACAAGAAATCCTTACTCGGGGCAGCATCTGATGATGGTTCTATTAACTTATGGGATACAAACTCACGGCGCTTGATTCACTCGTTCAACAAAGTCCACATGGCGCCGGCAACGGGTCTGGCGTTTTCCCCTCTGAATGAAATGTTGATGATCAGTGTTGGCCTTGACCAGAAACTTATTTGTTATGATCTACAGGGTAAAAAGTGAGTATAATTCAGGTAGGATTGAGGTGACGGAGAGACGCATTGAAACTGCTGACTTTTGTTACACAGCCTAACTAAAGCTATGACGTGCAGTTGTTCAACTTAACTTTGATTGTGATTTGCAGAATGTGAAGTTCAAACTTGCTGTTTGATTTACCATCCTGATTTTGAGGAAAAAAACAAATCCTACCAAATGCGATGAAGAGAATTTTAAACACTTGCTTTTAATTCAGATAATAATAAGCACTCTTGGTCGCTAATATATTTGTCTTTGTTCTTTGTACAGGGACAAATGCATTAAAATCCAGGTTGAAAATGTTCTTTTTTGCTCAAAAAATATTTATGTATCCAGAACACTGAAGTCAATCACCGCTGAATCACCGTTAACATCAGTGGACATAATGAACAACGGATGTACTGTTGCTGTTGGATCCATGAGGGGCAAGCTCTTCATTTATGATTTACGCCAGGGCGCCACCCCAGTCAAAATATTTTCTGCCCACAAGTCATCCGTGCCTTGTCTGAAGTTCCCTCCAAGCTTTGATTTCAAAAAGGTAAAGTGATTGTAGAGGATCAACTGTCTAGATTGTCTTGATGCTGTGTCATAGAGAAATCGTCAGGGTTCGTAGAAGCCATGTAAATTGAGTTATTATCTTGAATTCTTTACACCATCCTGTCTCCGGGTACGAACGTTACACTAACTCCACTAATCTGTACCCTGGGTTCAGAAGCTAGATTCGTTGGCTCGGCCCGACTTGGGATATCAAATCATCTTCTCGTTCAAATTTTATCGAGAAGGTGGCGAGAAAATGATTTGATTGTCTATGATTGGCGAGTGAATCTAGCTTCTAAGCTCAGGGTACAGATTAGTGGAGTTAGCGTAGCGTTCGAACCCGGAGACAGGATGTCTTTACACAAGGTCTTTTGCTTTGTGTGTTTCCTAGGATATGAATATGTGAATCAAGCTTGATTTCACTTGCTTTAAAAGTTGGCCTTAATTTTGCCCCAAAAAGTCTTAACAATAAAGCCTTAAATTTGGGTCTTGAAAAATCGTATGGACCCTGACTGTTAACAACTCTTGCAGGTCAATACAACACTGAATGTTGGTGTTAAAATACCTTGTTCAGCTAATGGATGCTTTTCTATAACAGCTTTGTCTTATTATTTCTCACTATTAATAATAAGAAAATATGGTATGTATGTAACACTTCAAGGGTGAAGATCATAAGAAAACAAACTAGTTAACTTTGGATATTTGTAGGTGATTGACATTGCCAAAGCATGATTTTATGTGATATCTAAGCCAATTAGTTTTGTTTCATGTTATGAAACTTTTATCATAGTTTCTAGTATTTATTTATTGGTTAAGGCAGCTAACTATTTGCCTAAGATAAGGCATTGTGAAAAGGTAATTAGAGTCATGTATTATTGCTTTGAACAGACAGAGGGACAGAGTTCAGGATCTCAAGTTGGGAGCAGACGCCAACTTCCATCAGCTCCCCAGAAACAAGCAGAAGTGACCGCCACTCAAGGTGAGTTTACTTTGAAAAATAGAGGATATTTGTATTCCTTGTTGACATTTCTCATCAAATACCATGATTATCTCATCTATGGAAGCAGAAATTATATTTTCCTGAGTGAATACTGATGCAGGCCTGATTGTTAATATGTAATTTTACTGCACTGATGAGATAGACATGTTCAATGAGAAATGTCAGATGTTCTATTTAGACTTCTTTTCGCTTCACTTTATAATGACACTCATTTCGTGACTAGATCTCTTTATCCTACTTGATTGCATCCGATAAAGGCTTGGATAAGCAAGTAATAGTAACTGGCGCAATTTGTGCCTTGAGTCAGATGATACTGTTCTTGCCTTCATAAGTTCAAACTCTCATAGTGACAGCAAAGTTAGAGTAAGTTGATCATGATAAGGGATTTCTTCTTGGCAAGATTTTTTGTATATGGCTAAGAAGTTTTGATTTGATAGCTACTTTGAAATAATGTGGTGAAATTGATCTGTTAATGGTTTTCTATATCTCTTTCATTGTTAATTAAGGAGATACCAAGCATGTTGTTATAAATCAAGTTCAATTAGCAATGATCTAACCCATTTCTGTTTTTACTCAGTTCATTCCAATGGTCATGAATCCCAGAGACTTTCAGCTGGCATTGCTTCAGCTGCCATTATCGATGTTGTGTCGCCACTTAAAGAAGGTATGGGTAATTGACTCTAATCTGATACACAAACCCAGCTTCCTTCACTGGGATTATCATTGCCACTTTTTGCAAAGATTGGATGCTTTATTTAAGAGAGTAGCCCTAACCATCATGTGTTTTGCAATAAAGTATAATTTTGCCCTGAACTATTATAGTTAAAGCACGAGGCTGAAGGCCCAGTGGTTTGACTGTACAATAGTTCAGGACAAAACTATACTATGTTTCAGAATAGATGATGGTAAGGGCTACTCTATTACTTTTCTTGTTAATTTTAACTCTGAAGTTATTTCTACTCCTAAATAAACATATGTTTGTGCATATCACATTTGATCACAAATTGAAAATCCTCAATCATGGCCGTAGCTAGTGACGTCATAGCCGATTATTTTTGACGTCATGGGCAATTTTTTGTGACGTCACTCAAAAACTACAATTCATTGCGGAAAAAGGACGCTTTTGATTTTAATGGGAACAATACTAGAATACCTATTTGGCCATTATATAGGAGTTGATATTTTTATCCCACCGGTATGTAATACTGTGGGATATAGTCATCGCCCTGTCCGTCTGTATGTCCGTCCGTCCGTCTGTCCGTAATCATTTCGTTTCCGGAGCAGAACTCAAAAACCGGTCCACATATCTTTCTGAAACTTTACATGTGTATTGCCCACCTACTGAAGTGGTGCCTTTTGATATTTTCATATTTCTAAAAAAATTATTTTTTATTATTTCCATGGAAACGGCTCTTATGTGGACTCTGTTCATGAAAGGTTTCGTTTCCGGAGCAGAACTAAAAAAACGGTCCACATATCTTCCTGAAACTTTACATGTGTATTGCCCACCTACTGAAGTGGTGCCTTTTGATATTTTCACATTTCGGAAAATTTTATTTTTTATTATTTCCATGGAAACGGCTCTTATTTGGACTCTGTTCATGAAAGGTTTCGTTTCATATATATAAAACCGGTCCACATATCTTTCTGAAACTTTACATGTGTATTGCCCACCTACTGAAGTGGTGCCTTTTGATATTTTCACATTTCTGAAAATTTTATATTTTTATTTCCATGGAAACGGCTCTTATTTGGACTCTGTTCATGAAAGGTTTCGTTTATATTAGCTTATACTATTATGAACCTTGCTTGAAAAATTTACAATTATCTTTCAAAGGTTTACATCTTACGATCATGTGGAACCGGTGGGATATGTCATCTTCTGATGACTCTTGTACAAATGATGCCGTTGGACAAAGTATCAGTTTGTCATTGTTAAGCAATGTTGGATGTGACAATTTACCTGTAACAAATGTTCTTCTTTAAAATTAATTTTGAATAGTTTAATTAAGTATGAGTTTGTGATTGCAGGTGATTTGCTGACGGACAGTCGAGGTGATGAAAATAGGTCTGGTCAATTGCTGGTTAACTCTGGACCTCAGAATGATTCTGGTCAAGGTAGGTATATCTTAAAGGGAAGGGCCTGTTGGCTTTGGATCTGCCATCTTGTATTTATGGTATTTCATGAATACCAAACTAATGTACTTATGAAATAAATTAGATATGACTATGGAATAATTGTTAGAACATATTTCTCAAAAATCAATTATCAGATATGCTGCAATAGTGTTCATCCTGTACTGAATGAAGGAGGGCGGGGGGGCAACTTTTTATTTAGGTTAATGGGGGAAGGAGGTGAAGGGGATGTCATTCTGCATTAAAGTGGGGGGTTGGAGGTGTGATGGGCCGCACAGATTGCATATTCGTAAGCTCAATGGGGATGTTGGGGATTGGGGATGCTTTTTTCGGTTATTGTGCTCATCTTCACTAACTATTCTTTAGTCTGGTGAGCAACAAAAAAAATCAACTTGTATGTTGGGAATATAAAATCTGTGGTCATGAAATTACTGGGGGGGGGAATATAAAATCTGTGGTCATGAAATTACTGGGGGGGGGGGGGGGAGGAGCTACAGGCCTGGTAATGTTTATATTGCAATAGTAAACTAGTTTACAATGCAGGTATGACGTCACAGAAGGGTGTTGGTGTGTCATCACAATGTAAGCACAGAGTTACAAGCTCTTCAAAATCGGGGAATTGTTACATTTAGCAAATTGTTGGCCAGTTTGCTTGATTTTTTGTGCAAGAAATAAGCAGAATGTTAAACTTCTTTTCATTTAATACAATTTTATCAAACTTTTGAATCATTTGATATAACACTCCGCTTGTTTTTTACAAAATCATAAACTCGTTTAATAAAAATTATATTAAATGGCAGGACGTTTAGTATCCTCTATCTATTCCAAAACCATACCTGGTTACTATCTCAGCAGTATCTCTTCATTCATAGGGATTAAAACTCATCCATGATTAAAGTTTTGTTCTTTGAACCGAGTATTACCAAGATGCTTGTACAAACTAAAGTCACCACTATGTTTTGCAACTATCTTTCACAGGTATGTTTTCGCCGTTATCAAACAGTCTGGGATTGAGTGCAAGTGACACGTCTTTACCTCGCCGCCACCAGTTCAGCGAGAGAGGATTGAGTCCTCTGGTTCACAGCCCTTCACTGCCAAATCAGGTAGAAAATTTAACAACTTTCAGGAGAAGCATTTATATAGGCATTTGATGCCTATTTGCTTATCCTTTTTCCATTGTGTATATATATATTCTGAATGTTGTGTATTCTGAATGTTGTGTATAACATGTTTTATGGAAATAAAATACTGTAAAAACAGAAGTTAACAAACATGATAAGCAAATCTTTGATTTTATAGTAAATGATTGACAAATGAAACCATCACCAGCCTTGCTTTCAGTAACACGTTGTTCATGGCAAGTATCTTTCTTTTAACATTGATCGTTTGCAAGTGCACGCAAACATTTAACATCCTGAGAAATTTTGGGTTACTGAACTCCCGGCAGATTTTCTTGTTGTTGGAGATGTGCTTTTACCAAGATTTGGAGGAAGATTGATACAAGATTTCAAATGTTTTTACAGAATGAATTTCTCAATGTCATAGCAAAATGTCAGGTTTGGATGTTATGTGGAGTAGATTTAGCAAGTAGAAATCAAACTTGAATATGAAGCCTGATGAGCTTAAAAGCCAATGGCTCTCTTTTTCTCAGTAAATGTCAAATTTACTGAGGCTTTGTAGAGGTGGAACAGGGAACGGCGAACCCTCACTTATGGGGCTGCGCTGCTGTGGTGCCCCGTAAATGCTAATCTAATTTTACAATGTTCATTACATAGGTACAC
This sequence comes from Steromphala cineraria, assembly GCA_916613615.1. Taxonomy (NCBI): domain Eukaryota; kingdom Metazoa; phylum Mollusca; class Gastropoda; order Trochida; family Trochidae; genus Steromphala; species Steromphala cineraria. Next base: position 41,263,510 of record OU744726.1, read on the forward strand.
TCGATGTCTGCAGATGGAACCCCCTTGAACCAGCGGTATCAATCTAACATGGCACTGGACAATGGTCAACAATCATTGACCAACGGTCACACAGGTATGCAGTAGGGATGTAACATTACATCAAACTATGACCGTGGTTGAAACAGTGCCTTCCCATTGCTGGTTACTTGAAAGGGGCAGTAGCACATTTTTAGGGGGAATATAAGGTGATGTCAGGAAAATGAAAATTAATGCTTCCAATTGAAAGACAATGTCATTAAAATCAGTCTAAGTAAACCTAGCCTCAATATTATCCGTTTCACTTCTATACTGAGTCTAGATAGGCTTGGTTGAGAGTCGTGTCAGCCCACGTGACCAAGTTGACCAATAAGAACTGAGCTTACCAAGCCACAATAGTCTGCCTTCGCACGTATAACGTTGGAAGGTCATAGGTCGCAGAAAGGTCGGCTGACGCGACCCTCTATTAGACCTTTTTAGACTCAGTATAGAAGTGAAACGGATAATATTGAGGCTAGGTTTACTTAGACTGCATTAAAATAAATGGAGCAGTAATAATTAACATTAATAATGTAAAGTTTAGCCATGCGATTCCTTTTTCTTACACAAAATGAATTAGAGGTGTTCACAAAAAATGGCCGACAAATGGATTTTATGTGAATCTTCATACTTTGTCATCTGACTATGGCTGATTGGTTTGTGTAATGAGATTTATGACACTATCAAAATAATACATTTAGCATTACTTACAATTATCAGTGAAACATTTAAAATATAAAATTATCAAAAAACATGCTACTACCCTTTAAGATTTGGCTTGTTTGAGAAGATGTAGCAAGCCGGCTGGCTTGTGTGAATCTGTGATTTTAGAGACACTTAGTGTCTTCACATAGCGATGCTTGTCAAATGTTTAGGAGGGCTTGTTGATATTTCAGACAGCAAACCCTGCTTGCTTGTAGTCACTAACACATTTTGAAAACTTTTGATGGATCCCACTAGTTATCTCCGTTATAATTTACTATCCATAAGGAACGCGAATATTGAAAATCGTTGGTTTTATGGTCTTGACTTTTGATAGTTTAGTATTTAGTTATTCATCCAAGTTTCAAAATTACTTTTGTTGAGAAGATTCATTTAGCGTGGAGCTCATTGGTTAATAGGGTACAAAATGTGAATTTTTAGCTCATCAGGATTGAAAGTCCAGATGGGCTTATGGCATGGCCCGTCGTCCGGCGTCCGTCCGTCCGTCGTCCGGCCGTAAACTTTTGACACTTTCGACTTCTCCTCATGAACCATACATATTAGAGAGCTGAAATTGTGTACAGGTACCTTAGCATATGGAGATTCTAATTTGTAACTTTGGTGACCCTGTGACCCCAAATAGGGTCACAGGGGTCACAACTTTAAAAACCTATTTTCATCTTCTTCTCCAGTTCCAAAAGGAGTAGAGAGTTAAAAATGATATGTGCAGACTCCTTGGCCAATGGGGATTCTAATTTGTAACTTTGGTGACCTGCTGACCCCAAATAGGGTCACAGGGGTCACAACCTTAAAAACCTATTTCATCTTCTTCACCAGTTCCAAAAGCAGTAGAGAGTTAAAAATGATATGTGCAGACTCCTTGGACAATGGGGATTCTAATTTGTAACTTTGGTGACCCTCTGACCCCAAATAGGGTCACAGGGGTCACAACCTTAAAAACCTATTTTTCATCTTCTTCACCAGTTCCAAAAGCAGTAGAGAGTTAAAAATGATATGTGCAGACTCCTTGGACAATGGGGATTCTAATTTGTAACTTTAGTGACCCTCTGACCCCAAATAGGGTCACAGGGGTCACAACCTTAAAAACCTATTTTCATCTTCTTCTCCAGTTCCAAAAGCAGTTGAGAGTTAAAAATGATATGTGCAGACTCCTTGGACAATGGGGATTCTAATTTGTAACTTTGGTGACCCTGTGACCTCAAATAAGGTCACAGGGGTCACAACCTTAAAAAACTATTTTCATCTTCTTCTCAAGTTCCAAAAGGTCTAGAGAGCTGAAATTATATGTGCAGACTCCTTGGCCAATGGGAATTCTAAATTGTAGATTTCGTGACCCCATGACCCCAAATAGGGTCACAGGGGTCACAACCTTAAAAACTTATTTTCATCATCATCTTAAGTTCCTTAAGGTCTATTGAGCTGAAAGGCTGCATGTAGATTCCTTGGCCAATTGGGATTCTAAACTGTAGGTTTCGTGACCCCATGACCCCAAATAGGGTCACAGGGGTCACAATCTTAAAAACATATATTTCTCCATTAGATGAAAGTCTATGGCATATTCATTTCTCCTTGGATATTTTAGTGTGGACTTCTTTCACTGTCTGATATTGGCGATCTAGAAAGTGTTGAATAATAATATATCATTTGGGTAAGGAAATTTATTCCGAAATCGTTACATTTGTTTTGTAATTTGTTTATAGGTTTTCTTGAAATAGGTAACATCAGTTTCATTTTTAGCTCATCTGGCCTGTATAAAGCAAACTTGATATGATGCCTGATGAGCTACAGAGCTTACACTTACATAATTCTTTTAAAACCTTTACAAGTCAAACCCTACAATCTTTTTTGCTTGAATTGAAAACTATCCCATTTGCTGTGTATGAAATAAGCTTAAAAAGCAGTCAACCCAAAAATTGTGTGTTGTAGATTTTAAAGATAAATTGAAGAAAAACCTCCAAAAGTTGCCAGACCGGACCAAAATTACCAGGGTCTGGGCTACCAATATGGTGCAATATTCTGTTTCATCACAATAGTTGGTTGCAATAGTTCTTTAAGGGTCACAAGTCTACACCCCTATCCTAAATAAAAATCTCAACTCAAAAATAATTTTAAGACAAGTTTGCACCCTTTACTGAATACCAATCAAACGATCTTTTTTAATAATTCTGATTTAGAATTTGAATCTCCATCCCGCCGAAAACGATCACCAAAAGGAATCTGTGCCTCCCCAAGTCTTCCCTCAGTGACAGTGTCATCAAGCGCGGAGGGTGCAGAAGGGGTAGTGACCGATATCAGGGGACACTACTCTGGACAGGGGGAGAGTCCTCGAAGTGGTCATACAAGCAGCCGGGTGGACCCCCATCTGACTTCCCCTCCTCACGGGGCGACGGGCAGCGCCACCTCACAGCACCTTCGTCTGCTAGTTCGAGATGCGGTCAAAGACTACTCGGAGCAGATGCAGGGCGAACTGAAGGCAATGTTCCGCAAGGCGACCGAGGTAATTGTCAGCTGTATTAAAGACGAGCAATTGATTGGTTATTTTGTAATATGGTAAAGGGGAGAAGCAGGCATCGTTTTCAAGTTTTGAAATCTTATTAGCCCCCCTCTTCTTAATTAATGTTGTCAAAACTACTCGGGGTGAACTGAAGGCAATGTTCCGCAAGGCGACCGAGGTAAGTATCAGCTGTATTAAAGACGAGCCTTGATTGGTTATTTTGTAATATGGTAAAGGGGGAGAAGCAGGCAGCATTTTCAAGTTTTGAAATCTTATTAGCCCCCCTCTTCTTAATTAATGTTGTCAAAACTACTCGGGGTGAACTGAAGGCCATGTACTGCAAGGCAAATGGGTTGACATAAGAGGTATGAAACGTGACACATCAGTTGATAACTATAGTCTATCTTAGCACATGAAAATCATTGCCTCCTCCTCCCCCTTTACAATATTACCAACTTTTCCTGAGTAGATGCAGGGACAAACTGAAGGTTATGTATTGCAAGGCAACTGAGGTAGGTTTAGCTGTATGAAGGCGACCCATCAGTTTATAACTTGATAATTGGTAAAGGGGAGGAGCGGGCAGCTAACTCTGTGTTGAAAACTGATTTGTTAATCTCTTCTTAATTACTACTATAAAGACAACACTGTGCAAGTGAAGGGCAAACTGAAGGCTATGTTCAGCAAGGCAACTGAGGTAGGTTTGACCTTGGTATTATTGTGAAACCGTCATTAAAACATGGAGCTAACTGAAGGAAGATGACCAATTCTTTCCCCTCTGCATAACTGCTGTCAAGGAGAAGTCTGACAAGATTGAGGGCAAACCTGAAAGCTGTGTTTCGCGAAGGCAACTGAGCTAGAAATTAGCTGTATGAAAAGAGACCCATCAGTTTGTAACTTGGTAATGTGAGAGGGGGATGAAAATTTAATGTCAACACATGAACAAATGTAGTTCACCACCCTTTTCATGGTTCGCACGGGCCTGGCAAAGTTCTTGATTTTTTTATACTGGAAAAGTACTTGAATTTACAATGCTTACTAAATGTCATGAAAAAGTACTGGAATTGCTTGGTAATGTCCTTGAAATTTTCAAAAATGTACTGGAATTTACCTGACATCGATCATAATCTAAGACGCTGAATTATTGTCCTTCTGTTAACTGCTCAAATTGATAGCAAACGGAATTATTCAAACAAAATGGGTGTAACTTCCACTTCTCTCGATCGATTACATTCAGGAAATTCTGATGTTGCAATGCTGTCCTTTGGAAAATGGCGGCATCGAAACCAAAAGTTTTGCAAATATATGTACTTGAAAAATGGTAAAATGTCCTTGAAAAGTACTGGAATTCTATTCTGTTTTGGCTGTATGAACCATGCTTTACGCCCCTGCTCAGTATTAGCTGTATGACAACAGTCATCACTAGTAACCTCCTGTGACAGTTCTTGGTAGAATTTTCTTTAACTTTAGTTTTATCTCTAGGAGAAGTTTTAGCAATCTGGATTCCCTACCATCGTAGGCACTGAAATACTCCAAGATCTGTATTTTTGGGGTTAAGATTGAACTTTTGAACAACAGTGAACTTTTGTTGTAAATCTTTTTTTCTAGCAATGATTTATTCACTGGTGACAGTCCTAAACTGTTAAAGACTCATTGATCCCTAGTAGGTGTATTTCTGCTAAAAACAAATTAAGGAATATCTTCTTGTGAGGGCAGTCATGTTTCTATTTTCATGAAATAATTCAGCTAGTTGTGGAAATGTTTTATCAGATAAGGCTTATAATGCAATCACTAAGGATGCGCGGTATTTTTGATATATCGGTGTATTGCAATACAGGAACAACGTGATATGAATCGGTACACACAAATATTCAATATATCGAACGTTTAAAAACGAGATATTTCCATCTAAGATTTAAAAAAACACAACCAAATGAAACAAGATTGACCGAAAGTTCTTTCAAAAGTTTGAACTTGTGTTGAGAAAAAAACTTTAATATGTATACAGACTAGAAACTGATTGAAAAAATATTCCTATCCAAAACAGCTCATAGCAGTGCATTGGTGATTGTTCTTAACGCTCATATTTAGACAAGATAGCATGCACATTCTTGAATTAAAGAAGTACCAATATATTGCAATACGCTTTTCTGTATCGCAATATATTTCAATACAGAAATGAGGAACGATACCCATCCTTAGCAACCACATTTAAAATCACTCCTTGAAATGGCCTTGTTTTGCAAATAAGGTTATCATCAGGTCTAGTGTCAATTCATATGAAAATATTGTTATTTATTCTAAACATGTATGCCACTAATGGCTGAAATATTGCTCAAGCTCCAATTAACTCAAAGTCACTTAATCACTCTTGTTAAAGTTTTGTATCAATTGTCTCTTTGCAGAGTGAGAAAACAGGGACAGGATCAGCTTCAATGGAAACAAGTATGTTCCAGACGGAGTTTATCAGGAACCTGATCCGAGAGTCTCTGGAGGATTTCCGGGAGGACATGCATAGAGATCTACAGAGTGTTCATCTCGAAATGCTGCGGCAGTTTCAGTATCAACAAGTGAGTTGTCCCCCTTTGCCATAACCATACACTAAGCTCCTAAAATAACACATTTTGAAGGCCCCAAATTTTTTGTTTTTATGTTTTCGAAAACATGCATTCAAAGATATCTACATGATTAAAGACCTCCAACCTGGGTTTTGAATCCCGCCAGCAGCTCGGCAACTTTTTCTGCAGTGGAGAAGTGTTTGGTTTGCTTTGGGCTACTGAATTTCGGTGCAGTACGACCACTGGTTCAATAGTTATATCGGATTGTTGCAGGTTTGAATAGCAACAAAAGTATTGCAGGCCTTCTACCTGAAATAATACTAGCATCTGTGATATAAGTGCAATGCTCTCGACAGCTTTGTGAAACTCAATATCATCTCACCTTAGCTCAAGTAAAGCCTATCCTAAGGATGTATCTTAAGATTGTTCTCATTTATTTAGATCTTATATCTCTCCTGCCAAACTTGTGTTGAAAATTTTTAAAGATGCCTGCACATCATCCAAATGTTGATGAATTTCAGATCAGTTCAAAAGGAGCCAAACAAGGCTTCTGTGATTTTTGAATATAATTTTCTCTTTGTTATATTTGCCAAATAATATTCTCTCATTTATATACGCCAGGCTGAGCTGATATCTGTGCTACAGCAGTACTCAGTCAATCAGGATCTTGTCGCAGAGGTGGAGAGGCTTCGAGAAGAAAATCGACGGCTGAAGAAAAACTTTTGACATAAAGTTTAACACTCTGAAAACTCTGTGCTTCCACAAGCGGCTAAATGTCATTAATCTGACATCTAGAGATCGCAACATGAGGACATCAAACATGAACAGTTTGGATTACAGGCTTGAAAGTAACTTGAACGAGTTTGCAAAATGTGCAAGGAGTGAAAAAGATACATCCACTCAACTATTGGATTCACCTCCTCTAAACAATGTTGAATGTACAAAGGGTAATGAAATTTTAGGGAAAGGCAATATTTCTTGAAATTACCTTGAAACAAACCTTGAATGAATTCATCTCAAATATTTGATATTATAATATTAATATATGTACAACCACTTGACTGTGTGAGTCACTTTTTGATCAACGTTGAGTCTGAGAAGAATGTTGTTGAAACTTCAAAGGCAACCTTGTTTATAATTTAAACCTTTATGCTATGTATATAACCTTTGGTTCATACATTTGGTGCTATTATTATCCTTCGAATGGACCTAAAGTTGCATGATCTGTAAAACTGTTCAGCCCTTGAGCTAAATATTATATGTGACCCTCAAAATGTAAAGCATTTAATCTTCAGTCATATTATCAGGACATATAAGCAATGATATTTATTGTTCATCTTGAAATAGCTTTGCAGATCTGATATCGGTATCGGGGACGGGATAGCATGTTCGGCTTCGGATCAGGATGTCCGTGGTTCGATTCCCGCCAGAGGCTCGGCAACTTGTCTGCATTAGAGAACTGTTCTACACGCATTAAGGTATGGGTGCAATGCTACACTGAATTTCAGGGCAGTACCACCAATAGACCAGTCGATGCACGCAGGTTTCACTGCAATGCATAGCCACAATGGTGTAGCAGCCGCAATATAAGTGAAATAATCTTGAAAGCGGCGTTAAACTCCACCTCACCTCACCTGAAATTGGTATCATCTTAAATTGAATTTCTATTAGAAAAACTGCAATCAAGCTGTTAATAAGCTTAGGGTTTATACTAACATGGAATGCCTATAAGATTACTGTTCTTTAGCCTTGTACGTCAGGGTTAATACCAGTCACGAAAACATGGAAGTTCATGAAAGATTTGTTATGGACATGCTTTTATAAAATAATGGAAGAGTCACTGACTTTGTGTTTCTCGTTAAATATCCACTCATTTACCTTGATCTTTTTAAACGTTTGCTTCAATTTTCAAAATTTTCTGGCATTAAAATCTATGATTACATACTTGTTGATTTTTTATGGGAAAACTGTTGTAGCACATTTGAAACCATAGGAAAGTCATTTCATTACAAAGGTTAGCGCTTCCTTAAAGTGAATTAACTCTAGCATGTGTTCTTGCATTTCATTAAATTATTGATGAACAAAGAATCTTTTTAAAGAATTGTTACAGAAATTTCAAGCATCCAAACTATGTAAAAGGTTTACGGATTGTGTTCAATTGATTTTGTCATAACTACTTTACTATTGGGGGTGAAACTCTATATTGTATCAGTCAAATAAACCTGTTATCAGTTCCAAAAAATGAGAACATTATATTTTCATAGAGAAAAATAGGTAACCTCAAGTCAAGGTTAAAATATTTTAGTTTGATGTAATGAATTAATCATCTGATGTGACATTTGTGAAGAAAAATTTAATAATTTTAGGCATTTATACTAGGTTTTATCATATAAGAAATAGGTAATGTTTTAATTCATGACAAATACCATGTTTATCTCATCTTGTGACATATAAAATTTAAAAATATCTATCTCTTTTGAGATAGAAAGGGTATCCATGAAGAAAAGAAGATTCTTTTAATTCCTGGAATAATTGCCGGACGACTATTAATCTCAACCAACGGTTTAACCCGACGATATTTCAAAGCAAGCAATTATTCTTCTCAAGCTCGTCATGTGTACATTTCAATATGATTGAAACAAGACCATTGTCATCATAAATTTATTTTTTGTGAACATTGAATTAGTCTCGTCCAAAGGTAATGTATATCATGAATATGCATGTATGGCAGAAGTACTTAGAAAAATGTGACATTCAAAAGTTTGTTCACATCACAGAGAATTCAATTCAAGGACGTCTTAGACACACTTTCAAGCCAGGCAAATTATTCAAGGATAACATGAACAAACAGGAATGTCCCTTGAAACAATTCTTGGCTAGAACAGTCTCTTCCTCTTGTGATATGCTATCTATAGGCCGATGTCATTTATTCAGAGCTTCTTCTGTTGCTAACTAAGTTAATTGGATAATATCTTTATGTCACTTTTAACACTTTAAAAGGACACAAAGGAGCTAGTGAAACCTTTAATTTCTCAATGATATAATTGTATATATATATATATATGTACTACAAAATGAACATTTATTATCTGTTGCACATTTCATCAAAAATAAAATAACATTTAAAATTACCTGATTTTTTGTGTGTTTTTTTAAATTCACTTTTTAGCTCATCTGGCCTGTAAGGCTCGATGTGCTTACGGCAGGGCATGGTGTCCGTCCGTCCGTCCGTCTGTAAACTTTGTGGAATTCTGACTCCTTCTCCAGAACCACGAGGCCTAGAAAACTGAAACTTGGTTTGATTAATGAGGATTAATGCTTGTAGATTTTGTGACCCTTTGGCCCCTAATAAGGGGAGGTTATTGACTTGAATCAAAACTGATTTTCAGAAGAAGGGTCCGAACCCCCTGAACCTAGGAAAAAAGGTACTGAGAAAAAAAGTCCTATAACTATAAAAACGATAAACATAAAAGCTATTGTAAAGAAAACATAAATTGTTTGTACTTGAGGGATAAAGAAAAGCAAAAACAAAAGAAAAGAAAAAAGTGCATTAAAAGTAAAACAAGTGATTTGGCTATCAGGCAAAGAGATCTCAAAGATATGTAATCATTGCTCAGAAACAAAGATAGTCTTTATATAAATATGCATTTTTTTTACATGAATATGGATTGGCACAACAAGTTTTCAGCTAAGGTAAGTGCCATTAGATAAATAAAAACAATGGATGATCGACATCATAGTTTACAAAGGAATTAGATTAGTAGTAGACCGTGATAAACTGTCAAAAATCAACAATGATAAATTGAATATAGGAGTTTTATGATAACCAGACAGACACACAGATTGTTTATGAAAGTCTCACCTCAACATAAACAATTGTTGTATCTTAATGGTGTCTTATTTGTGTCTTTTGGGAATTCTTTCTTTTTATCTGGGCTGTTCCATCTTTTGAGACCATACTTTTATGAGCAAAGGATTACAAACGCAATAATGCATTCGGTGCCATGGATTCCTGGAAATAATCAACCAACACGGGGATTATCTTAACGAATCCACGACACCGAATGCATACTCCATCTACCGTAAATCCGTGTATGACTTCACGAAACTAAAAACAGTCAAATCTTAAAGTGACAGAGTATATTTCTTCAATTTTTGGTTTTGATAAGCTACCAAATATCTAATATGCTGATTGTAGTTTATATCTCATCACTGGACTTGCAAATTTATCCATTTATGCATGATATCTCTAAAATGCTTGATTCTATGGAAAAATCAAGAAAACATATCAAATTCGTTTAATATTCAAAATTATGCATCCATTTAATCTACCTATTAATTACAATACCTAATAAACACTATCGAATTGAATATATCTTCCTGTCAGCTTATGATAAGGTTTCAAAATTACGTTAGGCGAATTTGCGCGCGCCACAGCCACATTGTTTCGATCAAAATCCCGACGTTGAATGACCGTATTTTCGCTCTAATGTACTGATTGACCTTTAACTTGTTATTTTCAGTAACAGTAAGTGGTTCCCGATGTAATAACATCGATTTCAAAATTTGACATGTGATCCTCTCAACATACTCTGTGTCTCTTTAATGGGGCAGTAGCACGTTTTTTGATAATTTTATATTTTAAAAATGTCACTGATAATTGTAAGTTAATGCCATATGAATCATCTTGACAGTGTTAAACATCTCATTACACTTAAGAATTGAATGTCAGTTTGTGTGTTTGCACTGGAAAATGAACGATGTCAAAGCTACATTCAAACTCGTGTGAACCCAGCGAGCTTGCGAGCGGGTTCACATGAGAGTTTGAATGTAGCTTTGACATCGTTCATTTTCCACTGCAAACACACAAACTGACATTCAATTCTTATAATTTCGCACCATATATGGAATGGAACGGCGGATTGATATAAACCTTTTTTGTCCTTTGAACACTGCGACATACGACAAAAATAATCCCAATTTGGAAACAATCTGAATGTTATCGGAATTTGTCAATGTTCTGTATAATTAGAGAACACGCTATACTACGATATGCTAAATGAAGCGCACACTATGATAAAATCTCTTCGCGCAAGGACGGGAGATCAGAGTTATCTGCCTTATGCATAACGTCGCTTCACTGTCATGCTGGCCGCCATTTGCAGGGGTATCTTCGTCAAAATATGTAAAGAAAAGTGGTATTTTTTATTATAATAACTGCTCTATCAGCACTCTTTTGTCTTTGGTGTATACATTGTGAGTATATGGTTGTCTTAGTTACGGCGTACAGAACCCTATATTGATCGTAATGTCAAATAATAAAGCATCAGTGGATGCATCTCGTTCCGTTCTCGATCAGATCAGGGACACTTACACGTAAATGCCTCTGATCAGATTTATTCTTCATCAATTGTTTAGCTTATTATTAAAAGCAAATGATACGATGAATGTTTTTACATCAAAAAATCAAAATACATTAGATTTCCACTTAGCAAAAATTGATATGATTAAAATCATTATAGTTTAATTGGTAAAAATATTGATAACATTTGATTTGGTGTTGGGCGAAGAATTAAAGTAGTTCCGGTGAACGTTCACACAAGTATAATTACAAAATGGATTTGTTACACTAATTTCCGGGATTCTGATTGGACGAGAGCGCTCAAAAACCTGCTGCCATTTCTTGATAAATGCAGAAAAACTTGCAACCATACCATGTGCATTCATTCCTTGTGACGTCACAATCACTTGACGCAATAGTTCGGTTTTGACAGTTGCGAGTTACGTTCTGTTGCAAAGACAGATATAACATATCTTATCACTTCCCACCTGCGTTTGTAACAAGTAAATACATTCTTCTCCCTAACATAATCCATACATTCACCGGAAAGACTGCATTTAAATAACTACGAGTCATCAAGCTTGTTCGCTCGGCAAACGGCGGACATTTTGAACGTCGTGTGATATGCTAATTAGGGTTATTCCGAAAATGCGGATTCCGGTTAAAACGAATTGTGATTGCATGGGTGTCAATGGTTGCGAAAACGAAATTAAATCTTCGGCCGTTTTAGTTTATGGAGTTCTCAATTTTGATTCAACTTTGTATTGTTTCGTGTAACAAACCACAATTTCACGACATTGATGACAGATTTTTTGAAAATAATTAGGAAAAACTTTGTTAAAATGTTGATTTTGTAATTATAAGGATTGTTTTACATGTTTTGTGCCTCTATCGATGTATAACATCAACAAATTTTGTATAAAATCGCTACGCTACGCTACGCGATTTTATACAATTTGTTGCTGTTATACATCGATAGAGGCACAAAACATGTAAAACAATCCTTAAATGAACACTTTTTTTGTGAGTTCATGGGAAATGAATCGACGAAACTTAGATCACATGACCATGCCCTAGACCAATCAACGTTCGGGAATATGTGTAAACTTCAGAGTGTGAAATTATAAGCCAATCATCCATAGTCAGAGGACAAAGTATGGAGATTCACATAAGATCCATTGGAGCAGTAGCACGTTTTTAGGGGGAACATAAGGTGATGTCATGAAAATTTTAATGGTTCCAATCTAAAGACAATGTATTTAATCTAAATGAAGCAGTAATAAATCAAATATATAATGTAAGGTTAAGCCATGCGATTCCTTTTCTTACACGAAATGAATTAAAGGTGTTCACACAAAAATGGCTGCCAATGGATTTTATGTGAATCTTTATAATTTGTTCTCTGACTATGGCTGATTGGTTTGTGTTATGACATATTTGACACTATCAAAGTAATACATTTAGCATTAACGTACAATTATCAGTGAAAAATTGAAATTATAAAATTGTCAAAAAAACGTGCTACTGCCCCTTTAAGACTGATCGATTTCATTGAAATGATTACGCACTCTAATTTAGTAGACGACTTGATATAAGTCTAATACTAAGTGAAGTTTATGATGTTTTGTCTTTAACGTACCCTCATGTAAAGCAAGCTTCCATCTGAAAATCTGAAGTAAACAACTGAAATAGCGATTTCATTAATATTCCATTTTTCAAAATGTTTTAGACACGTGCTATTGGGTAAATCGACATCTAGTATTTATAAAGCAATGTTTTGTCAACTATTTTGAAAATATTACATTATTTATGGTTTTAAATTATTTTGAATGTTTAAATGATATCACCCACATTGACATTCGAGTTCGTTTAGACTTCTGATATCTTTGTAGAAATATACCTTTATTCTGAAATTTTAAGAGAAATTGAGCAAGTCTATATCCAGGTTTCCTTGGCGATACAAACAGATTGGCGACCTTTCGCCTGTAACCTAGAAATGTCGGCGTCTCATCAGGTAAGTTTACGTTGTTAGTTGTTCTTCTTAAATCTCTTCATTAAGCATCTATTGGTTTATCAAATTGTTTCTACAAAGTTGTAACATCTCATGTTATTAAATATTTATTATGAGAGATAGATATCCTTCTGTTGACTAAACCTGACTGAGATCGATAATAACCTGATTACAATTACTCACAGATATATAGCGACCTGTTACACTAGATCTTACAAATGGTCTTTGTGTTAAGATATAGACTGTAATAGACCCCTGGAAAATTATGATGAATTTTATGTTCCTTTATTATCTACGTTATCAAATATTAGTAATAAACGTCTCTTTATCACTCATTTTTTATTGATCAATCTTAAAAGCATTGTTCGGGGCCTCTTTTCTTTTTATTCAATGTTTTTTTTTTATCATTCTTATTCGTAAAGATTCATTAAAAAAAAAAAGAGTTTTGGTCTAATTAATCTGAAATAAAAATTGAAACAAAAGACATTCCGCAAGTCTACATTGCAGTTTCCAAGGCGATCATAACAGGGCCTCCTTTCACAAAGCACTAAGGTGGTCAATGTTTAAGAATGGTAGTTAAGGCCAACCTTAGTTACGGTTGTTTTGTGAAAGGAAGCCCAGTGTTTGCCTACCTACGGCCTACAAGTGTCGGCGTCGCGTCATGGTAAGTTCATGTGTTAGTTTTACATCTCGCTTTATAAATCTTTTTATCAATTATTTGTGACGGATAGATGTTTGCCTTATGATCAATATCCACTATATATAATTTATTTACCAAGGGTATTAAACTGACCTAGTTACACCAAAGCGTTATTGTGGGCGTCACCCGTCCTGAAGTGTAGGTCTTTTTGTAGGAAGATTTGAGGTACTTTCGTAGAAGTAGAACATTTCAATGAAATATTTCTGTCGTATAAACGTAAAATATAGTCGGTTATGATAAAACTCAGCTAAAGTGATATCAAAATAAACTTACCCAGCTTTCTCTGACATGAGGGGTTGCGTTCAGTGAAGCGTGAAGTGATTATGATTACTGTATAGCGTGTTGTTTACAGGTCTATGCCAACTAGCATGATCAAGATATCAACTGGACCCACATATTAACTGAAAGATATTTATTTTAGCTTCACAATGATATAGTTTTCATAAATATCAAATAATATTTTGTTTGTCAAATCTCAGTTTTAAAAACATCTGTTCGTGACTAGCCCTGCCCGTTATGTCACTCATGAGTTCGCTATTTCAGCAATCTAAATAAATTTAGATCAACAGGTTTTATATTTGGTCATACCTCGCTGGAAGTTGAAAAACTCAGCAGCGCATCTTGTGAAATGGATGATGTTCGGAGCTTTGTCATTCGGAGCGGACTGCTTGGATGTATTAATAGATTAGATTTTTAGCTCATCAGGACTGAAAGTCCAGATGGGCTTATGGCATGGCCCGTCGTCCGGCGTCCGTCCGTCCGTCGTCCGTCCGTAAACTTTTGACACTTTCGACTTCTTCTCATAAACCATACACATTAGAGAGCTGAAATTTTGTGTACAAGTACCTTAGCATATGGAGATTCTAATTTGTAACTTTGGTGACCCTGTGACCCCAAATAGGGTCACAGGGGTCACAACTTTAAAAACCTATTTTCATCTTCTTCTCCAGTTCCAGAAGGACTAGAGAGTTAAAAATGATATGTGCATACTCCTTGGCCAATGGGGATTCTAATTTGTAACTTTGGTGACCCTGTGACCCCAAATAGGGTCACAGGGGTCACAACCTTAAAAACCTATGTTCATCTTCTTCTCCAGTTCTAAAAGGACTAGAGAGTTGAAAGTGATATGTGCAGACTCCTTGGGCAATGGGGATTCTAATTTGTAACTTTGGTGAACCTGTGACCCCAAATAGGGTCACAGGGGTCACAACCTTAAAAACCTATTTTCATCTTCTTCTCCAGTTCTAAAAGGACTAGAGAGTTGAAAGTGATATGTGCAGATTCCTTGGGCAATGGGGATTCTAATTTGTAACTTTGGTGAACCTGTGACCCCAAATAGGGTCACAGGGGTCACAACCTTAAAAACCTATTTTCATCTTCTTCTCCAGTACTAAAAGGACTAGAGAGTTGAAAATGATATGTGCAGACTCCTTGGCCAATCGGGATTCTTAATTGTAGATTTCGTGACCCCATGACCCCAAATAGGGTCACAGGGGTCACAACCTTAAAAACCAATTCTCATCTTCTTCTCCAGTTCCAAAAGGTCTAGAGAGTTAATATTGATATGTGCAGACTCCTTGGACAATGGGGATTCTAATTTGTAACTTTGGTGACCCTGTGACCCCAAATAGGGTCACAGGGGTCACAACCTTAAAAAACTATTTTCATCTTCTTCTCAAGTTCCAAAAGGTCTAGAGAGCTGAAATTATATGTGCAGACTCCTTGGCCAATGGGGATTCTAAATTGTAGATTTCGTGACCCCATGACCCCAAATAGGGTCACAGGGGTCACAACCTTAAAAACTTATTTTCATCATCATCTTTAGCTCCTAATGGTCTATTGAGCTGAAAGACTGCATGTAGACTCCTTGGCCAATTGGGACTAAACTGTAGGTTTTGTGACCCCATGACCCCAAATAGGGTCACAGGGGTCACAATCTTAAAAACCTATTTTTCTCCATTAGATGACAGTCTATGGCAAATTTATTTCTCCTTGGATATTTTAGTATGGACTTCTTTCACTGTCTGATATTGGCGATCTAGAAAGTGTTGAATAATAATACATTTGTTTTGTAATTTTTTTATAGGTTTTCTTGCAATAGGTAACATCAGTTTCATTTTTAGCTCATCTTGCCTGTATAAAGCAAACTTGATATGATGCCTGATGAGCTACAGAGCCAATGGCTCTATTTTTTCATTTTGAAATGATTTAGTGTATTTGCTAGTTGTCGATGACAAATGATAATTGCACGTCGTACAGATACTAACGTGGCGAATAATAATCACAAAGTTAGAGCTTGATAAATGCCAATATCTGCGAAAATCCATATGCAAGGGGAGGTAACTGCTTTTTTATCAAACTCGTTTATACTAATTTATTTCATTGTCATCCAAATAATGTTTAAAATAGTGATTTTTGTCAATCATAAAACTAAAAATATTTCATACAACCAAAATAAAATCAAACTATTGATATTTTTCTTATCAGTATCGAAAACAAGATTTATTTTTCACAATGCACACTCTTATTGAGAACAGGCCATAAGCCATCATATATTTCTTCCGTTCATTCTTTGAAATAGCGACTATGAACTGTTTGTAACGTCGAATTTGATTGATCAAATCGCGAATTCCTTATTTGCATACGAAACGTCACCGGGACGACCTCTCACACTGGTCAATGTTAGATCAACAGTATGACAAAATAAAAAAACTGTTGATCTAAATTTGTTTAGATTGCTATTTCAGTCAATGTTCATACATTTTGAGGTCTTATATATTTGTTCACCTTGTAAAGAATCCTTGGACCCACATCTGAATTCTAAGTAGATATAATTTCCTAGCAGTGTGTTGAAGATTATACCTCTGTAGATTTCGGAAGTTTGTCAAAAACCACTTTGAAATTACTAAAATTTACTAGAAACTGCAAGAAATAGTTTCTAACAGAGTTATCGCCCTTAGACCAGCAAATCTTTTCAGGGATTGTAAACGATTCACATGTGGTGTACATACATAAGTCCCGGTAGTTGGTAACTTGGGTTGGCAAAGTGTAGCGTGTGGCATGGTTTACTGAACAGTAAATACTTTCCATGTGGATAAATTAACAACAGAGACAAGAAAGTTATATATACATTAATGCATCCTGTCACAGGGAACGAACGTTACGCTAACTCCACTAATCTGTACACTGGGCTCAGAAGCTAGATTCGCTGGCGCGGCCCAACTTGAGATGTAGCCAATCAAATCATTTTCTCGCCACCTTCTCGATAAAATTTGAACGGGAAAATGATTTGATTGGCTATATCCCAAGTCAGGCCGCGCAAGCGAATCTAGCTTCTTAGCCCAGGGTACAGATTAGTGGAGTAAGCGTAACGTTCGTGCCCGGAGACAGGATGACATTAATGTACAAAGCTTATCATTTGTCACAAATCTGGTTTCTTACAAATATTCTCTGGCCAGGGCCAGAAGATGGCTGAGTTTTGTGGACCGAGTGGTCACACCTTGTTGGTTTAAACGATCTCTCAGCTCGGAGATGGTCAGATGTTCAAAGCCAGTGTCAGTGTTTGAGTCGGCGTTCTGCTCCGGGGTGGCAGGCGTCCTCCTCTGTCTTCTGGATTCTGTTATACTGGCGTCCCAGTATTAGAGCTTTCTCTTAACGTAGGTCTCGTTGTCTGTGCAAAGTCAGCGTTAGCCTCTATCCGCTTTCTGACCTTGAGAGCTTCTTTTTTTTAATCCCACTTTTGGCATTTCTTCTGATGTATGTGCTTTACATCGTCGTTCAGCTTTTCGAGTGTTTGTCCACCATGGCCGGAATGTGGTACACCATACAGTGCATATAAGGGGTTACATTGTGTTCTTGGTACCACTTCCTTTTGTCACCCAGGGACAGGAACAGTGACAGCCAGGCCTTAGCCTCGACAAAAAGCTCTTGACCAGTGACATCAGGGCCGCTTGTAAATTTCTCGTAAAGAGAAAAGAAATCTCTCCACAGCTTGATGACATCAGTGTCAGTGGAGAGCTTTCCTGTGAGGAGAGTTGGAAGTTTCTGCAGGACCTTTTTCTTCTCCAAGCCTGATAAACTTGTCCATTTTGTTATTTTGGAGTCTCGATCTTCCCAAACAGAAAGTGCTACCCCACAGTCTTTAAAACACTGGATGAGATCTTGTAGATGATGTGGTCTGGCTTTCAGTTGTGCATCACTTTCCAAGGCTTCCTTGATGAGACCTCTCTCTAGCACATCTGTTACTCGCATCAACAGGTGAAGCTCATCAATGAGGTAATTGGCGATGCTTATGTTGAGGAGAGGCACATGTTGAACGCCGAACTGAAGCTTATCAGCATGAGATATCATATCTGGTTTGGATTGGGCGAGGTCTCCATGGTAGTGTAGCCAGTCATCCATGATGATGTGACGGTCTTTCTTATGTACAACACACCATGGGCAAGCATAATTGCCTGTTGAGCCCCCTAACCCTAGAAATGTCTGAAGCATCTTCATATCCGAACTAAAGAGAATTTCAACAGCAATTCTCTGTCCAAGCACCTCTATGTGTTCATCTTTGACAACGTCATTGACTTCCTGGAAGAGATCTTTGAGACTTGATTTCAAGTTATGGTAATCCTCTTTACAGCTGATTATTGCCACTGTGAATTGTTCAAGAGAGGATAGTTTGACGTTCTCATCAACAATATGAAATGAAAAAACAACAAAAATTGAAATCCTGCTGACCTTTGTGCCATCACCTCCAAACTTAATAGTGACCTTTGATTTATTTGGATTCTCCTCAATGTAGGAGGTTATCTTTTTAATTAGTTCCCCCCGAAAACTGATAATGGCTCCAGGTATTTCCCCACTTAAAATTTGGATCTCAAATTCTGCTGTTTGATCTCGTCTATGTCCAGCAATAGTACTTTTTCGTGGAAGGTCAGATGTCAGCTGGGAGAGTTCATGGTAGGCAGCGTCACTGACGCCAAACTTGTCCAGGACAAACGACAGAGACTTGACAAGCTCGCTATTTGCCTTGTCTTCAGGTTCTGACAACTGAAGGCGAAAAGATTTGCAACTACTTGATACAAGGTCAAACGATCGTATATTTAGACCTAAACTTTCCACGAAAGTTAATGCCCTCGTCACATTGTCTTTAACTCCAGTAAGAGCTCGAAGTCTCTGTCGGGAACCCATCTCGTTTTGAGGTTTTGAAATGATGTGGTGTGTGCGGAGATTGATCGCTAGCATTGTCCAAAGAGTTCAAGTCCTTCAACTCGTTATCAAGAATAGATACGTTGATAATCTTCGAATCAAAGAAACGCTTTTTGTTTTTCCCCTTCAACTTCCTATGATTGTCAAAGGCTCTCCAACACACACGTTTCAACCTTTGTTCCAACCGATCTGAGTACATCTGTTGGGCTTCACTTGAATAACTTGCATGTTGCACCAAGCGGATATGTGTAAGCCCGGTACTAAGCCGATTTAAATAGACTCTTAGATTGTGCAATAATTGAGCGACTCATATCTTCAGAAACACCACAAATATAGTGATATTAAATTAAATTGATTAATAAGTGAACTTAATTCATATGAAATATGACTCATGTCAGGAATTTAATGAATTCAAAAATATATTCAAATTATAAATATTTTAGATTTATGTAGATTTTAAATGTGAATGTTCATAATGCCTAAAATTACATTCCTCGTAGTGAATAAACCACTATTGAACTTATTTTTCCATAATCACTAAAAATACTCATAGAAGATACAATACCATAAATCCGAGGCAATATGTTTTAGAAAGCAGAATGATAATAATGAACCTTGAACTGCGCATTTTATATTCTGGTACATAATTGATCCATTATGCCAAACAACATTTTCTTGGACTTCCAACTAATTTATAGGACTACTAATGAAATTGTACCCCACTTCCGGTCTCGTTGCTATGGTTTCCTTTGTTCTAACTGTAGGTGTATTGACCGATACACCTCTTCTTTCTCTGTTGTAACGGTAGGTTATCCACTGATACACCTCTACTTTTTCTAATATCCTACTCTTTTTTTGTTAATCTACACTTAGTCAGGAGAAGACATCTTCAACGTTGGCAAATAAACGGACTTGTAAAATTTTGAATTATAAGTTTTTGAGAATTATAATCAAAGATGGTGGGAATCGAACCAGGGACCTTTATGTTGTTGAGCAGCGTCTATATCGACTGCGCTAATGCGGGTTGATACAAGCAGAGGTATTTTCTGTTGTTTTATGTATATACATTTTCTACAAGCCTATGTATATATATATAAGCCTATGAATATAAGTACTGTCTGTACCAATTTAATGTAATGAGGTTAGTTTATGGTTTTAAACCGCAATGAGTATTGTTAACATTCTATTGATTTAGTTTGGTCAAGAGCTGTATATTCAAAGAATGATGGAATGCTCTTTTTCGTCAAATATGACTCGACCGGAGTGGGGTATAAGTCAGATATACCCACACTCCCCTCGGTGTATCGGTCAATAACCTCCTGTTTGAATCGTGGTTCCTCGGCTCCGCTACGCTACGCCTCGGAGACCCACGATTCAAACAGGAGGTTATTGACCGATACACCTCGGGAAGTGTGGGTATATCTTTAACATACACTTTATGCATGATATGGTATATACACATATACTTTATACCTATATTGTATGATAACATCTAGTGTGAGAATTTAAATCATATTTCATAAATATTTTAAACATTATTTGTGATACGGGAAGTGTCCTCTTTCAAAACTATCTATCTCTTAACTCGGTAACATTTCTGACTTTTCTTTTTATATTGATATCATTATAAACAAAACATTTTATGCAACTTCTTTGAATATTGGGAAAATACGTTAGCATACAAAAGTTGCGTCCCTTGAAAAAACGAGGGATTTTATGTACGCTTCTATTTTTAGCTCAATGTCTTCCAAATATTTTCCTTAAAGTAAGCTGTCAAGTTAACTGAATCAGAATACATTTCCTTTGAACTCAGTAAGCATTGAAGGTTAACGTTGAGTTCAGTATGAAATTATATCTTCGATGCGAACAGTCTGTTATCATCTAAAATTGCGAGATATAGAGGATACTAAACGACCTTCCATTTAATACTATTTTTATTAAACGAGCTAATGATTTTGTATAAAACGAGCGAAAGCGAGTTTGATACCAAATCATTCACGAGTTTAATAAAATAGTATCAAATGGAAGGGAGTGTAGTATTCTGTTTATTACTTACCCTCAAAATCAAGCAAAACCGACGACAGTTTGCTGAAACCAACTTTTCCGCAACTCGGCAGCCATTGTGACAGCGCGCTTCCACAATGACGTCACACCCACACACTACTGTGACGTCATACTTCAATTGTGTTATTTCACTAGTATAATATTGCCATATAAATATTACACTGCGATATCTTACACAGGCGAGTAATAAAATAATGTAATCAACTGTGCAGATGTGCCAATAATAACAACGAAGACGATGATGATGATAGTTTTATGCAAATTTTGTATATTGTGGATTTCATGCAATTAATTACATCCCGTCTTTTTAAATAAAATTCATGAGCTGAATACGTACACTTTTCCCAACAAATTGTACGTTAATGCTTTATGTATTATTTTGAAAGTGTCAAAAATCACAAATCATACACAAACGAATCATCCATAGTCAGAGAGCAAATTATAAAGATTCACATTGGCAGCCATTTTTGTGTGAACCCCTTTAATTCATTTTGTGTAAGAAAGGGGGATAATATAGCTGAACTTTATATGATATATTTAACTTATTACTGCTGCATTTTGTTTAAATACGATATGTTTCATTTGGAACCATTTTTTCATTTTCCTGGTATCACCTTATATTGCCAAAAAAAGGGTGATACTGCACCTTTGAAAGACCTACATGTACCTTCAAGCTTTCGTCCGCCATTTTCGCAATTCGAAAAATAACTAATTGATAGATAGAATATGAGCATATTTACAAATTATTCATGATAAAAGTTATCAGTTATGACATTGTTAAGAAAAGGTTATGCAGTCTACGCTTGGCTTCTATGTTTGGCTGAAACATTAACATCAATATTTTTTTAAATTCATTGTGAAATAATCATGTAATATCTAGCATCAAAACAGTTAAGATACCTTTAATTTTCTCTTTCAGAACTGTTGTATCTGTAGGTGACCTATAATACGCAGATTCCATACATATTGATTGTCAAACTTTCTATAATTCGGGTCAGCACTTGGCGATGAATGAGGTACGATTCTATATGGTTTGTATCTAAAGAACAATATTTGGACCTGAGGTAGGATTTGATATTGTTTGTGTCTAAAGAACAATGTTTGGACCTGAGGTAGGATTTGATAGTGTTTGTGTCTAAAGAACAATGTTTGGACCTGAGGTAGGATTTGATATTGTTATTGTCTAAAGAACAATGTTTGGACCTGAGGTAGGATTTGATATTGTTTGTGTCTAAAGAACAATGTTTGGACCTGAGGTAGGATTTGATAGTGTTTGTATCTAAAGAACAATATTTGGACCTGAGGTACGATTTGATATTGTTATTGTCTAAAGAACAATGTTTGGACCTGAGGTAGGATTTGATATTGTTTGTATCTAAAGAACAATGTTTGGACCTGAGGTACGATCTGATATTGTTTGTGTCTAAAGAACAATGTTTGGACCTGAGGTACGATTTGATAGTGTTTGTGTTTAAAGAACGATGTTTGGACCTGAGGTACGATTTGATATTGTTTGTGTCTAAAGAACAATGTTTGGACCTGGGGTAGGAATTGATATTGTTATTGTCTAAAGAACAATGTTTGGACCTGAGGTACGATCTGATATTGTTTGTGTCTAAAGAACAATGTTTGGACCTGAGGTACGATTTGATAGTGTTTGTGTTTAAAGAACAATGTTTGGACCTGAGGTACGATCTGATATTGTTTGTGTCTAAAGAACAATGTTTGGACCTGAGGTACGATCTGATATTGTTTGTGTCTAAAGAACAATGTTTGGACCTGAGGTACGATTTGATATTGTTATTGTCTAAAGAACAATGTTTGGACCTGGGGTAGGATTTGATATTGTTATTGTCTAAAGAACAATGTTTGGACCTGAGGTACGATTTGATAGTGTTTGTGTTTAAAGAACAATGTTTGGACCTGAGGTACGATTTGATATTGTTTGTGTCTAAAGAACAATGTTTGGACCTGAGGTAGGATTTGATATTGTTTGTGTTTAAAGAACAATGTTTGGACCTGAGGTACGATTTGATATTGTTTGCGTCTGAAGAACAATGTTTGGACCTGAGGTAAGATTTGATATTGTTTGCGTCTGAAGAACAATGTTTGGACCTGAGGTACGATTTGATAGTGTTTGTGTTTAAAGAACAATGTTTGGACCTGAGGTACGATTTGATATTGTTTGCGTCTGAAGAACAATGTTTGGACCTGAGGTAAGATTTGATATTGTTTGCGTCTGAAGAACAATGTTTGGACCTGAGGTACGATTTGATAGTGTTTGTGTTTAAAGAACAATGTTTGGACCTGGGGTAGGATTTGATATTGTTTGTGTCTAAAGAACAATGTTTGGACCTGAGGTAGGATTTGATAGTGTTTGTGTTTAAAGAACAATGTTTGGACCTGGGGTAGGATTTGATATTGTTTGTATCTAAAGAACAATGTTTGGACCTGAGGTACGATTTGATATTGTTTGTGTCTAAAGAACGATGTTTGGACCTGAGATACGATTTGATAGTGTTTGTGTTTAAAGAACAATGTTTGGACCTGAGGTACGATTTGATAGTGTTTGTGTCTAAAGAACAATGTTTGGACCTGGGGTAGGATTTGATATTGTTTGTGTCTAAAGAACAATGTTTGGACCTGAGGTACGATTTGATATTGTTTGTATCTAAAGAACAATGTTTGGACCTGAGGTACGATTTGATAGTGTTTGTGTTTAAAGAACGATGTTTGGACCTGAGGTACGATTTGATATTGTTATTGTCTAAAGAACAATGTTTGGACATGAGGTAGGATTTGATATTGTTATTGTCTAAAGAACAATATTTGAATGGTAGGATCTGATATTGTTTGTGTCTAAAGAACAATGTTTGGACCTGAGGTAGGATTTGATAGTGTTTGTGTTTAAAGAACAATGTTTGGACCTGGGGTAGGATTTGATATTGTTTGCGTCTGAAGAACAATGTTTGGACCTGAGGTACGATTTGATATTGTTTGCGTCTGAAGAACAATGTTTGGACCTGAGGTACGATTTGATAGTGTTTGTGTTTAAAGAACAATGTTTGGACCTGAGGTACGATTTGATATTGTTTGTGTCTAAAGAACAATGTTTGGACCTGAGGTAGGATTTGATATTGTTATTGTCTAAAGAACAATGTTTGGACCTGAGGTAGGATTTGATATTGTTTGTGTCTAAAGAACAATGTTTGGACCTGAGGTAAGATTTGATATTGTTTGTGTCTAAAGAACAATGTTTGGACCTGAGGTAAGATTTGATATTGTTTGCGTCTGAAGAACAATGTTTGGACCTGAGGTACGATTTGATAGTGTTTGTGTTTAAAGAACAATGTTTGGACCTGAGGTACGATTTGATATTGTTTGCGTCTGAAGAACAATGTTTGGACCTGAGGTACGATTTGATATTGTTTGCGTCTGAAGAACAATATTTGGACCTGAGATACGATTTGATAGTGTTTGTGTTTAAAGAACAATGTTTGGACCTGAGGTACGATTTGATATTGTTATTGTCTAAAGAACAATGTTTGGACCTGAGGTACGATTTGATATTGTTATTGTCTAAAGAACAATGTTTGGACCTGAGGTACGATTTGATAGTGTTTGTGTTTAAAGAACAGTGTTTGGACCTGAGGTACGATTTGATATTGTTTGTGTCTAAAGAACAATGTTTGGACCTGAGGTACGATTTGATATTGTTATTGTCTAAAGAACAATGTTTGGACCTGGGGTAGGATTTGATAGTGTTTGTGTTTAAAGAACAATGTTTGGACCTGAGGTACGATTTGATATTGTTTGTGTCTAAAGAACAATGTTTGGACCTGAGGTACGATTTGATAGTGTTTGTGTTTAAAGAACAATGTTTGGACCTGAGGTACGATTTGATATTGTTATTGTCTAAAGAACAATGTTTGGACCTGAGGTAGGATTTGATATTGTTTGTGTCTAAAGAACAATGTTTGGACCTGAGGTACGATTTGATAGTGTTTGTGTTTAAAGAACAATGTTTGGACCTGGGGTAGGATTTGATAGTGTTTGTGTTTAAAGAACAATGTTTGGACCTGAGGTACGATTTGATATTGTTATTGTCTAAAGAACAATGTTTGGACCTGGGGTAGGATTTGATATTGTTATTGTCTAAAGAACAATGTTTGGACCTGAGGTACGATTTGATAGTGTTTGTGTTTAAAGAACAGTGTTTGGACCTGAGGTAGGATTTGATATTGTTTGTGTCTAAAGAACAATGTTTGGACCTGAGGTACGATTTGATAGTGTTCGAAACATCACCATATGGAAATAGCAAGCATGTTTAGTATGGAAGTCCGATTACAGCTGCTGAAAGAGCCATTCCGTAATTTCACTAACATATATTGTAAAAAATTTAAATGACATAATTGATTTTATAAATTCAGATATTTCACATATTTACCGAAATAGAAATTTATTACAGTCATAAATATTCACGAAATCCGAAACCACATGTCCAATTTACATGAATACTAGTTATATAACCTATTACACATTATGAACTCTTTGCGATCATCCTGAATGCTTAAAGCGCAACTCCCGGGTGATTTTGCTCCAACTTCGTTCATATATCTTCACAATGCTTAGCATGTACATTTCGAAGACGTAAAAATCGCATTGATAAGTTATAAGCGATCAATTCAATACACCTCTTTGCCATCACAATCAAGTATATTTCATGAAAATCGTAAAAGAAGCCGAAAAACTGTACTGTTTACGTCGCTTTTTGACGTGTCGGCCATTTTGTTTTACGGAAAAGACCGGAAAAATCTCGATTGTTGCCGATGGAATGTGTGACGTCAACTGTGGAAAACACGGCCCGCAAAATGGCGTCTGTCGTATTATTAGCACTGACAGACAAATAAACACCGAGGGTTGTAGCGGCCATACCACTCAACAAATCCATGTAAAAACTTGCAAAATGTCTGTAAATAACTCTCTGAAGCAACAGTTGAAAGGAGTAACCCCAACATTGACCATAAAATTTGATAACTATCTATTAACCAACCCGGAAATGAATCCCTTCAATGGAATCGTACAGCGAAACAATGCGATTTTCAGTTCAAATACATCTAGGAAAACATCGGGTTTTTTTTACATAAACAATTTCTAATGTATGTGGGTTT
This sequence comes from Steromphala cineraria, assembly GCA_916613615.1. Taxonomy (NCBI): domain Eukaryota; kingdom Metazoa; phylum Mollusca; class Gastropoda; order Trochida; family Trochidae; genus Steromphala; species Steromphala cineraria. The sequence continues at coordinate 41,289,804 of OU744726.1, forward strand.
GTTTATCAGTGACATTGTGTCTTTTGTTTCTGTCTTTTTGTAGTTTGATTTTGCAAAATACAGCACGATACCAAAGTCCGGGTTAGAAGGACTACTTCCACAGAACACCGACAGGAAATACCAAATTATAAGAAATGTTTAGGGTTTTTTTTACATTATACGTATAAATAAAGAAAAGTTATCAAAACAATATGTTATGAATTGCATTGCAATGTCGTAACAGGTGGACGTGAAATCGTCCAGAATATCCTTCAATAATTTTACAATTTCACTAAATATCTATAAATATCATATTACTTACCGATCATGTTACGATATATGCGAAGTATTTATCTAATATATTATCAAAATAAAATTTAGATTGATTTTATCTGCATTTTATAAGGGTTTTTATCAATAATTGATATTAAATATCAACGATTTCAGTCAATAATACTGTAGTTCAGAGTTTTGAAATTAAAAATAGTTCTGAAATTTTTCTCTATGTTAATAAGATGCTACTCTGCTGTAAGCTGGGAAATATGAAACAAAAAATATTCAGATTTGTTTATTAAATGAATTTCATATTTAATATTATTATAGAATTATTACAATATTAGAATTATATATTAATATCAACATTTTGCAAAAAATAAATTCGAAATTCTTCCGCAGAAAGTTTTGATTATGAATATTTTTCCTCAAGTCCCCTCCATGACACAAAATGTTTTTGCATGGAGGTAAATAATGAACAATAACTATTTTATTTATTATAAAATATTAAATTTAAATATGTTGGCGCCTTCTTATAGCTAAACTTCTGGGGATATGCACATAGCATTCACATTTTTTTAAAATTTCCATTTGATTTCATTGCTGTTTTTCTAATTGTGGATTCTATTGAGCATTGCCTTTAAAAATAATATTAAAAATCGTTCTGGATTCTGAATTAATACATGCACATACACTAGATATTAATAGAATAAAATTATTCCTTATATTCTGTAATTCAATTAATATTTTGATCATTGTTTCAGACCTCTTGGTAAAAACATATATATATATTTGTTAATAAATTAAATGTTTTTGAATTTCACATAAACAAGAAAATTGATTGATGAAATGAAGATATTTTGTATATCAAATTAATACTTTTAATGATAATTTTTGGGGGGATATCAGAGTACAGAAATAAATAAATAAATGTTTTCCAGAAAAGCCACTCCAAATTTTTATACCTGTCATTATTACTTTGAGTGATTGCTCAAGAAAATATGACATATGTTAGTTTGAAATAAAGAAAATAAATGTGCTGTTCATTCAAATAACAAACAATGTTTAATATGGAACATGAAATATTTTTTTATGTTATATGAATTTTTAAAAGAAAATAGTTGAGTAAAAACACCACATGCATTGATTTTTTTTAGTTTCAATTATATTTAACAAATGCCTCATATTTGTTAATCATGGAAAATTCATATAGTCTAAACATAACTAAAACATATACATCATCATTGTCCCAGAAATCACTGGATAAATATAAATTTTGTTCAGTCACATTTATTTCCAAATGAATATTTCCATTTTATGTTTCACATTCTTCCAATAAACAATAATATATGTATTTATGAAAATTGAAACGAAGACAATATTACTTCATTCATTGTTTGCATGGGCTTCAAAGTAAGTAAATAGTAAAATTTATTTTTAGTGAGTGATGCCAGATCACGATTTTGAAATTGGACAACAAAATTTAAATTCGATAAATCATATTTACAACGTATATTGTCGTACACTGATGTAAATGGGACGTCTATATGCCCGCGGCGTTTATCAAGAAATGCATGCGGCGAAAACAAACCAAAGGCGACATACTGCAAATACGGAGAGCCACGGGCAGGTGATGTTTTTTTTTTCAAGGCTAAATATTGAAACATTTTCACACATGCAAAAGGAAGTTTTATACGAAGAAGGAAAATGAAAGATTCCATACACAAACAGATGATAACATATAAGGAAAAACGACACAACGACTAACTTACCAGAGTCAAACAGTGAAGACCGCAGCACTGCCAGCAGATTTTCCGAGTATGACATTGTCAATATTTCGGATAATAGTTTCCATAAAATTTGCCAAAATAATCATATAGCTTTTCCTCCACTTAGGATATCCTTTCATACAGCAGACATTAAAATGTAATCACTAAAACTTTGTTTGATGGGCCAATAACGACAAGAACGTGATCACTGAAATAAAACGTGGTGTGTTTACGTTAGTAATGGCGGCCACGTCACTCTTGTTTTCCACAGTTGACGTAACTTCCGGTAAAATCTACGGAACAACACGATCGAAGCAGGAAGCTTATAATTATTTTTGAAATCGCAATTAATCACTCTTTTGATTAGTTTAAAATTCCAATGACCTCACGTAAATTCATAATATGAACTATATATTATGAAAACATGATTATAAACGTACAGTTTGGCTTGGATAAATTAGTCTAAATTATCCGGGAGCTACGTTTCAAGGTAAGTTTCCAAAATTACGTTTTAATGATTGACGCCCGTTATTGTCCGGTGTTCGATCACAATCGCGACTTTCAAACTATGAAATCTTCCTGTTGTCACTTTGCGAGGCAGTAGGCTTTCAAATAAGAATTCTTGCAATAGTCGATCTGTTGTCTGAAATAAGGTCAGCTCTAAACTTTTCAAGTGATCTCAATTCCTCAATTAAAGATAGTGATGCAGTATATTTCTCTATTATATCAGAATTTATATTTTTATATTTTATTTTTGTAAGTTATTGGTAAAGTTTTAAAAATATATATAAATACCTCTGGAAATAAAAATGGAAATTCACTGCCAAGATTTGATATATTAAAAAACTTCATACGAAAGGTTTGCTAACTACCGTTTAATTCATATTCTCAGGTTTGTTTTCCTACTGCAATATATATATATAAAATTCTGTTAATTTTCTATGAAAAACAAAAGTGGGCTTTGATGAGAAAACCTACATTGGAATGAGCAATGATTTCATTATAGCACTTGTCCATTATAATTCCTACCTTAACTCTGTTTAATGGATTATATTTTCAAAATTGATTTAGGTTATCAGGAGATAAAAAGCTCCAAAAATACATAATTATAATTCCTAGAAAGTTTAATGAATATGTGAAGTAGTTGTCTTGTTAGCTTCTGAGTAAATACACGTATTTTGAAGGAATTCTAGCGTGTTCTTTGAAGAAGACAAACATGATCCAACGAAAAGAATAAAAACTTACAAAATTTGAAGGTAATCTTCTTATATAGAAAAATGTTCATAGACAAATATACCAATTTAAGTTTGGATAATCCTTTTTCATAATTAAATGAATAAAAGATGTTCACACAAAAATGTTCGCATACATTTTTCCAATATCCATATCTATGGATAATTGATTCGAGTTATGAAATATTTGTCTCCTTTGTCATAACCTACATTGCAGAAACATCTATTTATTTGGTAAAAATCTAAGATATTCAACAACAAATGTTACAGTGCTTTTAATATTTCACAGATAAATTATTGTATCTTCATAAATGCTTTGTTCACAATTTGAACAAATTTAGATCGACAGTAATTCTCTTCCCACAGAGGCAGATCAAGTCATGTTGATACAGCTTCTGTTCTAATACGCCTAGATCCTTGGGTTCCGGTAGTTCCCTTTGAATTTCTTTATCAAATGACAAAGCTTCCCGCATGGAAAGGGTGGTTCATATCACAATGCTTTTGCCATGATTCAGTAGCCAAAATGATGATTTTAGAACAGCATCGCTGTTTGCACAACTAAATTTGATTGCCTCCAATCAGGCATCTCCCATTCTATCAAACAAAGTGGGCGTAATAGAACAGAGGCTGTATCAACATTTCATGACTTGATCTGCCTCTTTGGGGAGAGAATGATCAACAGTTAGGTGTTTTCAATCATTAATACTTTCAAGAATGACCTTATTTAAGCAAACTGTCGGTCTAAATTTATTTAGATTGGCTTTTTAGCTCACCTTTACAAAGTAAATGTGAGCTTATGTCATGGCGCTTCGTCCGTCGTCCGTCTGTCTGTCCGTCTGTCCGTCCGTCCGTCTGTCCGTCCGTAAACTTTCACGAAAAAGACTACTCCTCCTAAACGAATTCAGATATCATTCTGAAATTGTAGTATGTTATACCCATGGTGATTCCTCACAGAAAGGTAGATGTTTCAGTTTTGAGAATCCAAGATGGCCGCCATGACAGCCATATTGAATTTTCAATTAGATTTCATGAAAAAGACTACTCCTTCTAAACGAATACAGATATCATTTTGAAATTGTATTATGTTATACCCATCGTGATTCCCCACAGAAAGGTAGACATTTCAGTTTTGAGAATCCAAGATGGCCGCCTTGACAGCCATATTGAATTTTCAATTAGATTTCATGAAAAAGACTACTCCTTCTAAACGAATCCAGATATCATTCTGAAATTGTAGTATGTTATACCTATGGTGATTCCGCACAGAAAGGTAGATGTTTAAGTTTTGAGAATCCAATATGGCCGCCATGGCAGCCATATTGAATTTTCAATTAGATTTCATGACAAAGACTATTTCTTCTAAACCAATCTAGATATCATTTTTATATTGTAGTATGTTATACCTATAGTGATTCCTCACAGAAAGGTAGACGTTTCAGTTTTGAGAATCCAAGATGGCCGCAATAGCAGCCATATTGACTTTTCAGCTGCAGATGACACATCATTATTATTAAATTTTAAGCTTTCATCAAGTGATCACTGGCACCATTTGAATTCTCTAATTTGAACTTACTAATCATAATATTATCTTAAATATGGAATATTTAAGATTGTCGTGCAAGTTGTTCTATATTTTTAAGTGTTTCTAAAAAAAATTAAGATGAAAGACAAACATAATTGATTAATTTGTTTAAAATCTTTATGGCAACTAGCTGCAAAAACCAAATCACATTAAACTTGTTAAATTTTAAACAATGGTATCTCCCTTATATTCCTTTAAATACCACACATAAGGGGTCAACCAGAGTTCAGATATTCCACTATCCACTAATACACATCCCAAGGCAGGCTGCTAGCATCACAGTGTCAGCTGCTAGTCTGTTGCATAATCAACTTGACCCAATTGATATTGCAGAGCATTATGCTATATGGCCATGGCCCATGTGTATGCAATAAAAGTTATGGACTTGTATTCTCATGACAGTGATATGTTCTTTCTAAGAATAACAACTTACACAAAACTTGTCTACAATAAGCCTTGTGTTTAGCAATCTACATGATAAGTTGATGTGGAATAAATATGAAAAAAATCGAAAAGGGTTTAGTAAGAAAAGTAAGGAAATTTGATTTGTCATATCTCTCTGTTGATTTGACAATGCAAAAATGTTTACCATTATAGTACTGTATGAGTGTTAAATAAATTGATACTTTAATGAAAGACATCTCATGGTCACTTGACATGTTAATATTATGTGAACAAAATATACGTGTCTTATGCATTGCTGTGTTTATGACTTTCCTCTCAATCAGTCATTCATTTTCCTTGAAAAATCTGTACTTTTGGGATTCTCAATATCCCATGCAGCATAACCATCAGTGAAATAATCTTGAAATCATATTAATGATTCACTACAAAACAAATGTAAGTGGCCACCATCCTGTAAGTAATGAATGACATTTAAATGGATACACCTAAACCAATCAAGATATCATAATGAAATTAATACGGATGCCCACATAAAAGTAGCATTTTGAAGATTAAAAAGTACAAGATGGTCACCAATTCAGCCATAGATATACAAAAAAGTTATACAAAAACCTACTGCTTGTTAACTTATCATGATTATATCATTCGTGTATTAATGTTTGTTCAAGCTCTAGTCGTTTCCAAAAGAAGACTAGTATTTTAAAAGATAAAAAAATCATGATGGCAGCCATAATCAATTATATAAAAGATGGTTACATGTATAATTAAATAATTTTACCACATCATTCATTTTAAGGTGAGCTTCTGTACCCTCGGTACTTTTATTATAATAGTCACAGTCGTTTATATGGGTAAGTATAAAACAAAAATCATGGTTTCAGGAAGAGAGAAAGACGATCGACAAACAAATGACTTCAAGTTCAGACTCAGAATCAGGTGACATTTGAAATCTATTTGATATTTTTACAAAATAAGGGGAATTTGAATTGATTTGAAAAGAATCTCGAATGTTAGCCAGAACCTTTACACATGATTTTGTAAATAACCCATGACATTTAAAGTCAAATAGTTGGAAACGTCGACTTTTTTCTTTTAAGTTTATAAACAATACAGTTGTGACAAAACAATTTTCGATTTCGAGGTGTGTTAAAAGCTTTTTCAAAACTCACACTTCACAATCATATATTTGATTTTCCCATTGCAGTATATATAATCAGTCCCTTGCGATATGGAGTAAGGCTTTCAAGATAGATATTAACAATAATAGTTAAAATAAATGGCATTTATGTTTCAAAACGAATAAAACAGTGTGAGGAGTATGTTAACCTAAAATCTTCCTCTATCATCACAGATGACGAAGACAATACTGATTTGAATATGCAGGTAAGTTTCACATCGAATTGTACTGTTTTTTATTTATTTACCATTTTTAGCTCATCAGGTCTTAAAGACCGGATGGGCTTATGGCATGGCATGGCGTCCGGCGTCCGTCCATCCGTCCATCCGTAAACTTTTCACATTTTCATCTTCCTCTCCGAAACCAATGACTCTAGAGAGCTGAAATTTGATGTGCAGACTACTTGGCCAATGGGGATTCTAAATTTTAGATTTTGTGACCCCATGACCCCAAATGGGGTCACAGGGGTCAAAACCTTAAAAACCTATTTTTATCTTCTCCTCCAGTTCCAAAAGGTCGAGAGAGCTGTAAAGTTGTGTGTAGACTCCTTGGACAATAACAATTCTAAATATTAGTTTTGGTGACCCCTTGACTCCAAATGGGGTCACAGGGGTCAAAATCTTAAAAGCCTATTTCCATTTTCTTCTCCAGTTCCAAAATGTCTAGAGAGCTGAAAAGTTGTGTGTAGACTCCTTGGCAAACGGGGATTCTGAATTGTAGATTTTGTGACCCCATGACCCCAAATGGGGTCACAGGGGTCAAAACATATTTTAATCAAAAGTTTGATGAGCTACAGAGCCCATGGCTCTATTTTTCCAAATACTAATCAATAATCTTGGCAAGGATAATAGAGAACATTTTGATTAAATTAGAATACTTGTCGATTATTACAAGCAATCTCAAATCTTGAGGTCTTTTCCTGCAAATATTATATTTCAAGTTGATTAAAAGTCAAGTGCAAGTTGAATCGACAATTAAAACAATATATTTAGTATTTGTGATTTTCAAATAATAAAAAGTTGTATAGAGCTATATAGCTGTATAGAAAATCCATATGGCTAAGTGAATAATTTTTGCGTTTTTATGCTCCTAATTTATAATTGTTTAGTAATGTATGGTTTACAAATAGTCATCGATGATGATATCATGTATAGCCTTCGTAAGCAAGGTACATTTTCTGAGGGTAAGAACGGCCGAGAACAAATAAAAAAACATTATAATTCACTTTAGGATCCCAGGAACACAACTTCATGCAAGTTCTCAGGTCCATGCAAAAATCAGATGATGGAGGATACGACCAATCAGGTGGGTGCCTTATAATTCAGCAATTTAGGTGATGTTTGTTTCAGAAACTCAAATGGGTGTGAATGAATGTAAAGTGTTTTCTATGGTTGTAGATGAAAAAACTTACTTTCATATGAAACTTTGTAAAATGTCGTAAAAGTTAAAAAAGAAGTTATTTGGCAATATTTGCATAAACATTGTATATTGTCATAATGTAAAGAAAAATTGAGACAATGACGTTAAGATTTGATTTTTGAAAAAACAAAATCAGATGCTTAAGTTTGGCAATTCGATGAAAATATTTTATGTTTCAAATTATAAAGAAAATATTAATATCTTATTGGAACTACTGCTCCATTTAGTTACAATACATAGTCTTTCAATTGGAATCATTAATTTTCATTTTCCGGACATCACCTTATACCCCCCCCCCCCCCCCAAAAAAACGTGCTACTGCCCCTTTAAAACTTACTTGTCGGGCCAAGTGTACGTGAAGAAAGACGGTAATATGATTGTTTGTCTTCATTGCTTTATCGAAATTATCTTGTTTCAATTACTATCATATCAACAGATGTTGTTTTTATCTTTTTTACAAAAAGGATCCTTCTCGCGAAAACCTTGCCAAAGAGGCAAAAAAGAAGCACTTGAAAATACACGACACTGATAAGGACGGCAATTGTCTTTTTCATGCATTCTGTGATCAACTGAAATTAAAGAAAATAGATCCAGAAGTTAACCATCATCAGCTCCGAACCCAACTTGTCAAGCACATCAAGGTATTTATTAGTTACAGTATGCAATGCTTCAAGGGAAACTTTAATAGCCAACGCTTTGAGTGTAACATGACTAGCCAAAACTTGAGGGAACATTAATAGCCAAAGCTTTGAGGGTAATGTCAATAGCAAAAGCTTTGAGGGTAATGTCAATAGCTAACCCTTTGAGTGTAACATGACTAGCCAAAACTTGAGGGAACATTAATAGCCAAAGCTTTGAGGGTAATGTCAATAGCCAAAGCTTTGAGGGTAATGTCAATAGCCAACCCTTTGAGTGTAACATGACTAGCCAAAACTTGAGGGAACATTAATAGCCAAAGCTTTGAGGGTAATGTCAATAACCAACGCTGAGGGTAACGTAAATAACCAACGCGCTGAGGGGAACATTAATAACAAACGCTGAGAGTAAAGTTAATAACAAACGCGCTGAGGGTAACGTTAATGACCAACGCGCTGAGGGTACCAGTAAAAACAAATGCGCTGAGGGTAAAGTTAATAACCAACCCTGAGGGTAACGGTAATAACCAACTCCCTGAGGGTAACAGTAAAAACAAATGCGCTGAGGGTAACATAAATAACCAACGCGCTGAGGGAAACAGTAAAAACAAATGCGCTGAGGGTAACGTTACTAACCAACGCTGAGGGTAACTGTAATAACCAACGGGCTGAGGGTAACAGTAAAAACAAATGCGCTGAGGGTAATGTTAATAGCCAACACCGCGAGAGAAACGTAATTAGCCAACCCTTGAGGGTATAACGTTAAAGCCACTATTACAACTGTCCTTCAAAAGACGGAGTCCAACTTATTGCTTGCATTTAGTGAAACATATCATTAAAATGCAACAGTACATGTGTTTTCAGTAGAGTCAAACATTTTTGGTAACATGACGTACATAACATACTCAGAATACCATATCCCAAATCGAATTAAGACTAGGCATTTTGACGTGTTTGTACGAAAGCCTACAGGGCTCAGAATGGATTTTTAGCTCATCAGGACTGAAAGTCCAGATGGGCTTATAGCATGGCCCGTCGTCCGGCGTCCGTCCGTCCGTCGTCCGTCCGTCGTCCGTCTGTAAACTTTTGACACTTTCGACTTCTCCTCATGAACCATACACATTAGAGAGCTGAAATTTTGTGTACAAGTACCTTAGCATATGGAGATTCTAATTTGTAACTTTGGTGACCCTGTGACCCCAAATAGGGTCACAGGGGTCACAACCTTAAAAACCTATTTTCATCTTCTTCTCCAGTTCTAAAAGGACTAGAGAGTTGAAAGTGATATGTGCAGACTCCTTGGACAATGGGGATTCTAAATTGTAGATTTTGTGACCCCATGACCCCAAATAGGGTCACAGGGGTCACAACCTTAAAAATCTATTTTTATCTTCTTCTCCAGTTCTAAAAGGACAAGAGAGTTGAAAGTGATATGTGCAGACTCCTTGGACAATCAGGATTCTTAATTGTTGATTTTGTGACCCCATGACCCCAAATAGGGTCACAGGGGTCACAACCTTAAAAACCAATTCTCATCTTCTTCTCCAGTTCCAAAAGGTCTAGAGAGTTAATATTGATATGTGCAGACTCCTTGGACAATGGGGATTCTAATTTGTAAATTTGTTGACCCTGTGACCCCAAATAGGGTCACAGGGGTCACAACCTTAAAAAACTATTTTCATCTACTTCTCAAGTTCCAAAAGGTCTAGAGTGCTGAAATTATATGTGCAGACTCCTTGGAACATGGGGATTCTAAATTGTAGATTTTGTGACCCCATGACCCCAAATAGGGTCACATGGGTCACAACCTTAAAAACCTATTTTCATCTTCTTCTCCAGTTCTGAAAGGACTAGAGAGTTGAAACTGATATGTGCAGACTCCTTGGCCAATGGGGATTCTAAATTGTAGATTTCGTGACCCCATGACCCCAAATAGGGTCACAGAGGTCACAACCTTAAAAACCTATTTTCATCTTCTTCTCCAGTTCCAAAAGGAGTAGAGAGTTAAAAATTATATGTGCAGACTCCTTGGACAATGGAGATTCTAATTTGTAACTTTGGTGACCCTGTGACCCCAAATAGGGTCACAGGGGTCACAACCTTAAAAACCTATTTTCATCTTCTTCCCCAGTTCTAAAAGGACTAGAGAGTTAAAAACGATATGTGCAGACTCCTTGGCCAATGGGGATTCTAAATTGTAGATTACGTGACCCCATGACCCCAAATAGGGTCACAGGGGTCACAACCTTAAAAACCTATTTTCATCTTCTTCTCCGGTTCTAAAAGGACTAGAGAGTTGAAAGTGATATGTGCAGACTCCTTGGACAATGGGGATTCTAATTTGTAACTTTGGTGACCCTGTGACCCCAAATAGGGTCACAGGGGTCACAACTTTAAAAACCTATTTTCATCTTCTTCTCCAGTTCCAGAAGGACTAGAGAGTTAAAAATGATATGTGCAGACTCCTTGGCCAATGGGGATTCTAAATTGTAGATTTCGTGACCCCATGACCCCAAATAGGGTCACAGGGGTCACAACCTTAAAAACTTATTTTCATCATCATCTTTAGCTCCTAAAGGTCTATTGAGCTGAAAGACTGCATGTAGACTCCTTGGCCAATTGGGATTCTAAACTGTAGGTTTTGTGACCCCATGACCCCAAATAGGGTCACAGGGGTCACAATTTTAAAAACCTATTTTTCTCCATTAGATGACAGTCTATGGCAAATTTATTTCTCCTTGGATATTTTAGTGTGGACTTCTTTCACTGTCTGATATTGGCGATCTAGAAAGTGTTGAATAATAATACATTTGTTTTGTAATTTTTTTATAGGTTTTCTTGCAATAGGTAACATCAGTTTCATTTTTAGCTCATCTTGCCTGTATAAAGCAAACTTGATATGATGCCTGATGAGCTACAGAGCCAATGGCTCTATTTTGTACATATGTAGTACTTGATTAAAAAACATTTTCATTTAATCCTTTTTTTGAAAACGATTTTCATAATTATTGCGTAAACATTACAATTAAATTAAGTTTTTTTTATATTATTCTCGACGACAGGAGAGATCGTACAGATTATATTCTGTGTATTCGTTTGGATTCGTTGATTTCTTGGATTCAGGAATTTTACACCCGCAGTCCTGTGCTGGGTGAGATCGTTTTCATTCTTGTTGTTTACATTCCAAATTCAAGATGGCTTCTCCGCAACAATGTAAATGTGTTTACCTGCCAACAATTCTTATCTATTGGATATCCTCATTCTAACTGTTTGGGCTGTGATAATCCAAAATTGCCTTGTACTCTTTTATTATTCGTTGCCTCATGTGTCTTTCCGATGAAGACTGGATAAACCCTTACTACAATGCGAAGGATGGAATATTCCGGGTCGGCGATAGCATTACCTGTTAACCCTCCAGGTGAACCCCGGATAGAGGAAACTAACTTTCCTGATAATACTATAATTGACTGCAAGCATTCTAGGCGAATCGCTGAATTTTCTGCACCAAGACTTTTCTCAGTTTGAGGCTCGTAATTATTTTCCGCGCCTCGCTAAAACGCCATTCTTTTTATGAAAAGTGGTCTAAATGGTGGATCAAACGGTGTACGAAGTTTCACAACATTATGTCACCTGTAACACAATGAAATACACTCGTGAAAACGCCTAATTTTTCTCGGTCTCTCCCGAGAGCAAGAATCACGATGCGTCACTAATTGCCCACTGGCGCATGCATCACCCGGGGCAGGGGATTACATTGTTTGCACAAATTAGAGAAGCACACCTTATCTCTCACATGCTGTGGCAAACTAACCCTTGAGCGGGTTCAATAAAAAAGGCATTGTTGAAAAGGGCATTGAATTGTCGGCATTTTGATGTGTAATATTTACATGCGCTATAAGAAATAATGAAACTACAAGCAGTGAAAAAACAATGATTTTCACTTTTTCATGTATTTTCAGCTATGTACCACTTTTCACACTAAGTTATTTCATGAAATACGTAGCATATTTTTACAATTTATATGTCAGAAGGAGGAGAGAAAAATGCCCTTTTATTCAATGTAAAATTCGCGCTTGATATTTTAATAACCAAGTGGCGCGCTCTAACACATGATATATCGATGGAAAGTGAATAAAATTGCCTTCAATTTGGCATATCATTTGTATATGCAGCATTATGCGCACACGCAAACATATATAGTAGAAAGGCTGCAAATATATATACTTTTGCGCTTGATATTTCACTAACCAAGTGGCACGCTATAAAGCAAGATACATTGATGGAAAGAGAATAAAATTGCCTTCAATTTGGTATAGCATTTGTATATGCTCACAGAGAAATAAAGATGCAAGAAGCCCCGCAAAATGTTTTGATGTCTTTTTGACATCGGCAATTTTTTTTCGGGTTTCGCCAGCACATAATGGGAAAGTTGTCCCATAACAAAACTTACATGATCGGGTTATGATGAAGTACAAGGTTTTTTACCACTTCCGGATATCGCCTTGATGTATGTTTTTTTCCCATAAAAAATCGGGCGTGATCGGATTTTGTTTTGAGAATTTTGAATATTTTTATTGCGGGCCTCGCCATGAGATATAGGCTGAATTAACCCTTATCCCCCAAACTTCAATATTCAATATCAGGTTTACTGAAATTCAAAAATAATGTTCGGTGATTTTCCAAGGTGTGAAAGATTTAGCATATATGTCGGGCAAGGTGTTTCTTTCGAGAACACCCTATATCATGGCTTACATTGCCCAGTACCTGGGACGTCCCAGCGGGTAGGTCCGTGGAACCTGTCAAAAGTGGCAAAACTTTTGTAATCCACAAATGACAATCAGAACTTCCCTGACGTAGATGGTAGTTGCGTCCGCGACTCACCACCTCGTCACCTATGAAGTCAGAAAACGCATCAAGGTGAAACAAAATTGGGAAAAATTTCGTGGCTTGCGGTGCCGTTGGCAATGGTGGCATGTCAGGTGAAAAGATGTGTTAGAATATGTCTGGGATTTTCAACTTCGGGGGAGTCGTATGAAAAAAACAGGTTTAGCCGGGACAAACGTCCAAATGAGTGAAATTTACATGGCCTTTGGTGCCGTCGGTGCCGATGGTAAAATTGTTTCAAATGCTTTTGAATGACGGCCAATAAATGTCCATGAAGCTCACATTGGATTTCTCTGTAAAATGCTCTTGAGTTGTCGTTCTTTCTTCCAATCAATTACAGATGATTTAGAGGATGCCAAGACTAAAACCTAGAAGGCCGAGGACTCGGGAGTTTTCCTCCAGCGACGACGAGTTTATTGCTGAAGTCCATGCTGACGAACCTTCTGATATGGAGACTACAGATGAGTGATAGTGATAGTAAGAGTGATAGTGACGGATTGGTATTGGACATGGACGGTGATCAAGATATAAGAAACATTGCAAGAAATATACTAGCTGCTACGGGCGGAGCTGCTAGGGCTGGTGGTATCCACAGAAGATGAGTTCAGTGACTTTGATGAGCAATACAATGACATGGACACACATTAATTTATACTGAAGAGGGTGATTTCATGTCAAAATGGAATGAAGGGCCGAAGCCACGTGGACGTATTGATTTGCCTTTCAGTAGCAAGACTGGTTTTGGACAGTTCAGAGAAATGCCAGAGCAACCACAACCTATTGACTATGTCGACCTGTTCATAAATGAAGAGGACTACGGAATGATGTCAACAGAAACCAATTGATATTTTCACCAAGAATGTGACGGCAAGGTTCTTCCCCCCTGTTCGAGGTTGCACCAGTGGAAGGATACGAAAGCTGAGGAGATGAAAGTATTCATAGCAATGACTATCGCCATGTCCTTAGTTGTACAGAGAAACTTTTCAGAGTATTTGACTACTAGTGACGTTGACGCCTTTCTTCCCAAAGTGTATGCCCAAGGACAGGTTTTAGTTCTTGCTCACGTACCATCACCTATCTGATAACAGTACAATGCCGGGACGAAACACACCTCGGTTTTCCCTAATAAATATACTTGGCTTATTGTATAACTGCATCATACATCGGTTATTCAGAGTTTAAATACCGCATCAACATATCTCTATTGATGAGAGATTGGTGCCTTGGAAAGGCAACCTCAGCTTCTAGGTTTACAACCCTGACAAACCAAAGAAGTATGGAATAAAAGCTTACATGTTGTGCGACTCGCACAATGGATATGTTTATTTATTCAAACTCTAGACTGGAAGAACCAACGAAGCTGTTTCTTTAGGTGGGAAAACATATGATTTGGTCAAAACCACATACAAAACCTCATATTGTGCATGAGTACAATAAATACATGGGTGGTGTCGATTGTGTTGATCAAATGTTGTTTTACACTCCGTTCAAACTGAAAACTCTAAAGTGGTGGAAGCGTGTTTGGTATCATATCCTCAACGTTGCTCTTTATAATGTCTACATTCTGTACAAAGAACTTTCAAAAGATAAAACTTTGAAAACAAGCCGTCAATTCAGGAAAGAAATAGTTCAACACATTATAACCTTTGCGGACACAGACCAGGTTGTATGTCTGCGAGCGACGATAGTATTATACGACTTCATGGTCGTCACTTTCCGTCAAAGATTGAGCCTGTCGGAAGGAAGAAGAATTTATCACGTGCCTGTGTTGTATGTGCCAAAACCAGATGTGAACTTCAGCGATGTGCAGCGCAAGCTACCAACCAGCCAGTTCGAAAGAAGAAAAGAATAGGAAAAGAATCTTCATTCGAATGTGTAGAATGCAATGTCTGTCTGTGTGTAACACCATGTTTCCGACTCTACCATACGTCACAAGATTACTGTAAAGCTTACATCAGTCTCACAGAGAAGGATGATGATAATGGACAGGAAGAAGATAATTGAAGAAAGAAGAAAGAGGTGGAAGTGTGGACAGTGTACTCTCGACCTTGTTAGGTCCCAAAAGATTGTTCTTCGCATTATTCAGTGATTATTGTTATATGCTGTTGTTGGATATCTTGTAAAACTATTTCTAAAAATAAAATATTCTTTTTTATTTCGTAAAAGAGACAGAGAAAGTCAATGTGAGCTGTCCGTGGAAGTTCAACTAGAGCCGCATCATGAATCCCCACCCTTATTTGGCACTATAATCTTTTGAACTGGGTAGCGGAATTTCAAATCATTTATATCATTGTAAAGGGCGAAGGACGAGTTTCAATCCAATGTGTCATTTGTACATGCGCAAACTGCAAGTGCCGTGACATCTGTCGCAAATCAAACTTTTTCTCCAAAATGATTGAGGGTACCCACCTAGCGGCTTTCATATCTCGCGAACCATTAGAGATATTTTTATTTTGTTTTCACTGTCGAGTAGAGGAGAGACTTGTCTTTATTTACATGTATCATTTGTATGTGCGCGCACAAAAAAATAAAGAAGCGACAAGCGTTGCGAGGAATAAAAGATATTGCTCACATGCGCTAGATGCGCGATCACCCCAGCCATCGCTACCCGTAATTGAACTTGCATGTTTCTCGCGCACTAGCAGCCCCGGGCATAATGGTACTGAGGTGCCTGTCGGTTTCACTGTGCATGTGGGGGCATATGCTACCCCTAAAAAACTGTTGCATTCGGGAGTTTTCGTGTAAACTTATGGAGTTTTCATCTTTTGTATCTCATGCGCCGTTACGAGTTTTATCATGATTTTTTGCAACTAAATCCTCTACAGTTCCATATAAAAATCTTGTATGTGCTTTGAGTATTCTGTATTTATCAACAGGAAATAAAGATTTTCTTTTGATGACTGTGGAAAACTAACTATGAGGCGCATCGTATTATTTTTTATATATCTATAAAGAGGAATAGTGTATCTAGAAGTCCATGTAAAAAGAATTATTGCGCTTCCTAAATAAACATTTTACAAGGCTCTAAATAAAGACAATATTTAGATTGTTATAAAAATTGTTCTAGACACGGTAAAACTTTCATTCAAAGTCGCAGTTATGTGTCAACTATTCGACTACGTGACCCGCTAGGTATTTTTGTTAGAAGCATGATATTACGACCGGGATTCGCGAAATAGATGCACTAGTTGGCGCCTCCCTACAGAAAATAATACAGCCAGCGGGGCTAATTAGCAGATAACAGTGGCTGGCACTGTACAAGAATATTCAGCCACGGTGGCTTGTAAGCATATATAAAGTAATCAGCGTCATGAGGGTTAGAACCTATTTTCATATAAGGCCTAGAAAGCTGAAACCTTGTATACATACTCCTTGACTATTGAGGATTATAATTTATAGCTTTGGTGACCTTGTGGCCCTTTAAACCTTTTGTCACTGCATGGTGTATGGCGTCCGTCCAAACTTTGTGTATTTTTGACATAAGGCCTAGAAAGCTAAAACTTTGTTTACAGACTCCTTGACTAGTGAGGATTTGGTGGCCCTATTGCCCCGTAAAAGGGCCACAGAGGCCATGCCCTTAAAACCATTTTCATCTTCTTCTCAAGAAGCATAAGGCCTAGAAAGCTGAAACCTTTTAGCTTTGGTTGCCCTGTTGTCCATATTAACCCCCACGACGCTGAATACTTTATATTTTCTACAAGGTACTGTGGCTGAATTTTCTTGTACGGTGCCAGCCACTGTTATATGCTGGTTAGCTCTACTGGCTGAATTATTTTCTGTGGCGAATCGCGTTCATTTTTACAAGACATGGCATATTTACATCTCGAAGGGGGGATAAAAAAATTCATCACTTACAATTCTAAGTCGCCAATCCTGTAAAGAAATGGCCAATACGTATCCCAAATTTTCAATGGAATTTCTATCACACGCGGAACGGTTTCGATATCGAAAGTAAAGTTGTCTTCATTTCGACCGCTATTATTCAATAAATTGTCACCACGCATACGCCATATTACTACAGTAGGAATCACTGTATGTACTGCTTCACAACCACATACAAATTATTTGGAGGAATTCTTTAAAACGATTATTACAACTATTTGAAAATTGTCATTATTTCAAGTGTAATAAAATCATATAAATACTGAACGCACATATGCAAATAATATACGTATAAAGAGATAATCGGTCATTATGGTGATATCTTTTCATTTAAATACACTGTCCTGAACAAAAGAAACGTTGCCAAAGTAAGTGAGTGATTTTGCGTGAAAACGTTCCGCCTTGTAAAGAGTTATAAGTGAAAGAATCCCCCTGGGGCACTCACGTGGCCCGAGCACGTGCAGGCAAAAGTGTTAGACTCGCTGTAATATTAACTGTCGCGTATACAAAAATTGTCTTTATTTCGAGCTTGATAAATAGCTTACTATTATGGGTACAAATATAAATTGGGAATATGGGATCGTATAGCATGGTTTAGAAGAAATGAAATAAGAGTGTAGGGTACCATCAGCTATTCAAAACAGGCTTTGATAATCAAAAAGCTATACGGTTTTTTTTAATTGCGAATATGCAAACTTTACACCAGATTTGAGATAATACTTTTGTCTTTACGATGATATAAATATTATAAAAAATACATTGATTGGTTCAGAATACAAAAATTATGAAAGCAGCTTACCCTCAGTTACTAGAGAACAAATCTGATAATTGCGACAGCTTGTTGCATCGTTTACCATTCCTTTAATTTAGCGTTATTTTTTATGGAAACAACAACAATTCTTTTGTCCTCATTGTGATATAAAAATTATAAAAAGCGCTGAAACAAATATCGAGCAAGAAAGGAAGGGATGTAATAAAATTGCTATGTGAAAAGTTTTCTTTGCATGTGCACGAACTTTACATAAAATAAAACATCGTTCTTTACTCTTTATTCTGATATATTTGTTAAAATGAGCTAAGTATTTCATGAGTTATAACAGGAAAAAATTAATAACACTTCTTTTTGAGATACTTACAGTTTTATTAGTTCTTTTGGCGCAATGACATGTTATATATCAAAATAACGACAATGTTTGTCTCTTTTCAATGATATGTATATATGGGCTGTAACAATTAGTTATTTAGATATCAAGTCTCAAAGTTGCTCTGTCAAACGGGCCACATATCTACGGATATAACAAGTCAGAAGTTGACTTTTTCGCGGAGCTTTCTGTATCTTTATTCATTATTGCGCTTGTACAAATTACATATGGAATTGTAGACAATTCTTCAATCTTTATTTTGATACAAAAGAATTCAAAATGTGCCGAATAGTTTTTGTAATATTAAGTGCAATATAATGGTATGTAGCTGAAAATACCTGAAAATCAATGTTTTTTCACTGCTTGTAGTTTCATTATTTCTTATAGCCCATGTAAATGTCATACATCAAAATGACAACAATTTAATGCCATTTTCAACAATGTATTTTTCTTGAAAATCTGCACAAGGGTTAGTTTGCCACGAGGTGTGAAAAATAAGGTGTGCTTCTCTAATCTGTGCAAACAATGTAATCCCGTGCCAGTGTTTCCGCTGACTTTTTAAACTGCCGGTACTGTGTACCGACAGGGGTAATTTTTTTTACAGGTACAAAAACAAAATCGCCGGTACCATGTCATCCTGCTACATCAGCGTAGATGTTTGCGCTAATGCTACAACCTATCCCCTGCAGTGTTGTTCCTAGAGGGGATCCTGGGGACATTTGCCTACCATTTTTGCTTGGTGTCCCTTAAAATTTGGAGAAGTAAGATAATTTTACCATTGTAAGGGGTCCCATCCACTCAGAAAAGGCCAAAATGACCCCCTTAACTGACCACCTAGGAACAACACTGTCCTCTGATATCCAATAGTCTTCTGTCGTATCGCTGACGGGTGGTTGCTTAGCGCTATTTATAGTCTATCTGTTTTCAGACAAACTATTTCGAACTCCATACACTGTTGTCTAGTGATGTAGCACGTGGAAATCTAAGAGCGCTTGATTTGGAGCTTAGCGGGAGACTGCAATGAGAATCAGATTTATTATCTATTATTTAAATAGCACTCCTATTGGTTAATTTGAAACGATTCACCTAGACAACTTCGATTCGATTTTTAGCTCATCTGGCCTGTAAAGCCCGATGGGCTTATGGCATGGCATGTTGTCCGGCGTCCGTCCGTCCGTCCGTCCGTCCATCCGTCCGTCCGTAAACTTTGTGGAATTTCGACTTCTTCTCCAGAACCATAAGGCCTAGAAAGCTGAAACTTTGTGTACAGACTCCTTGGCTAGTGAGGATTATAAATTGTAGCTTTGGTGGCACTGTGACCCCTAATAAGGGCCACAGGGGCCACACCCTAAAAACCTATTTTCATCTTCTTCTCCAGAACCATGAGGCCTAGAAAGCTGAAACTTTGTGTACAGACTCCTTGAATAGTGAGGATAAAAAATTGTAGCTTTGGTGGCCCTGTGACCCCTAATAAGGGCCACAGGGGCCACACCCTAAAAACCTATTTTCATCTTCTTCTCCAGAACCATGAGGCCTAGAAAGCTGAAACTTTGTGTACAGACTCCTTGAATAGTGAGGATTAAAAATTGTAGCTTTGGTGGCACTGTGACCCTTGATAAGGGCCACAGGGGCCACGCCCTAAATACCTATTTTCATCTTCTTCTCCAGAACCATGAGGCCTAGAAAGCTAAAACTTTGTGTACAGACTCCTTGACTAGTGAGAATTATAAAGTGTAGCTTTGGTGGCCCTGTGACCACAGGAACCCGATATTGTAAATAAAATGTAGGTAAAACGTGGGTAAGAAAGACCCGTCCCCTCTATAAATAGAGTAAAGGAATAAAGGCATCCATGTTGCCGATCTCGACTCGCTTCCGAGTTAAGTCAAAATTATCCCTTCAAATTGGTGACATCTCATACACATACACAAAAACTTCTCAGTTATACATTTCTCCGCAAAACTTGGCTTATTTCCAACACATGTCACCCTTCAAATAACTTTTATATCTATTTAAATTCGCAAAACGACCGCAGAAACCTCTGGGGTGAACGTTACTCCGCACCAAATGCCTCTCGAGCGATCTGATAGGTCCGTTAAACGTAAGGGCGATTTTCTCTAGATAATTTCTAAAAGTCGCGCAAAATTTAAAAGGCGATGTTTATTGATGTTCCACCATTTTCAAGCCAGGTTGTGACAATGGAGTCATATTTTGGTATGTAGAATCATTTGTTGCACTAGGGGATTGTGACGGCCCAGTCGCTTGTCTTCACACACTGAAGAATTAAAAAATGGAAATTTCCATTTCATTATTTAAAAAAGAGAAGTTCAAGATTTGTTTATCTCATGTGTATAATTACAAGAAAATAATAAATATTTAAATGATTCATAATAGGCCTATATAGTTTACATATCAGTTATTACCAATATATCAGTGAATTATTTCAAGTGAATTAACATTATTAACACAATCTGTGGAATGATTAGTCTATATTTTTTCTCTGAAATTGTGATTTGATGGTTCTTACCAATTACGTTATGTAAAACATTATTTCATAATTATCAGCCTATTGATAAAAGTATTGACAAAAGGTTTTGATAACTGAGGATGTTGTTGTACATGACACAGAAACCCGAAAAACACAAATATCAGAATAAAACATCAGAAATTAATAATTATAGATATTTGACATTGATATTTAGATAAGTAACTGTGGAAAATCACTCTAATGTTTCTTCTCATCACTGGACAGAAAGTTTGGCAATTCAACTTTGTTGAAACGTACATCACTGAGCCAAGCTCAGTCGTGAAGAGTTTTAACATGTTCATTGACACTTTCTTTCAATTTTACGTAAACAATCAAGACAGTATTACAGGTGCCAAGGATAACAACAGAATGTCCATTTTCTAATAAAATCACAGCACTCTTCTGATCAGAAATTGATAGCGAAATCATTCCCGAAACATTGCACTGTCCAAACCACGCCGTTTTGTTTGTTATGCGATGCTTAAGATGTATTCGCCTAACGGACCAATCAGATCGCCCTAGAGGCATTTGGTGCGGAGTAACGTTCACTCCAGAGGTTTCTGCGGTCGTTTTGCGAATTAAAATAGATATAAAAGTTATTTGAATGGTGACATGTGTTGGAAATAAGCCAAGTTTTGGGGGGAAATGTATAACTGAGAGGTTCTTGTGTATGTGTATGAGATGTCACCATTTTGAAGCGATAATTTTGACGTAAATCGGAAGCGAATCGAGATCGGCAACATGGATGCCTTTATTCCTTTACTCTATTTATAGAGGGGACGGGTCTTTCTTACCCACGTTTTACCTACATTTTATTTACAATATCGGGTTCCTGTGCCTGTGACCCCTAATAAGGGCCAAAGGGGCCACACCCTAAAAACCTATTTTCATCTTCTTCTCCAGAACCATGAGGCCTAGAAAGCTGAAACTTTGTGTACAGACTCCTTGGCTAGTGAGGATAAAAAATTGTAGCTTTGGTGGCACTGTGACCCCTAATAAGGGCCACAGGGGCCACACCCTAAAAACCTATTTTCATCTTCTTCTCCAGAACCATAAGGCCTAGAAAACTGAAACTTGTCGCCTATATACTTAATTTTATGATTGGTGACCCTGTGGCCTTTACAAAGGGGGAATCACAGTGGCCACACTCTACAGCATAATTGATAATGAAGCCTGATGAGCTACGGAGCCAATGGCTCTATTTTTTCTGGTAATTACCATTTTTTGGGGAAAATGGTTTTTTGAATTTTTTTCTTTTATAATTCACATGACCTTGTTAGATCCAATCAGAAGGGGACATATTGCTTGAATTTCATAGTCTGTATTTATTCAAATAATAATTTCGAAAGTGGTAGTTACGAGAAAAAGTGATTATTTCAATTTTTTACAGGAGACAATTCAGATACAACTTTTATTAAAAAGTAGTTATTACCAGTTTTAGAAGTGGTAATTACGAGAGAAAAAATGGTATTTACCAATTATAAAATAAAAGAATTCAAACAAAAAAATTTCCCAAAAAGTGGTTATTACCAGAAAAAAGTGGTTATTACCATTTTAAAAGTGATAATTACCACTTTTCAAAGAGAAATTTCAAAAATCCATTCTGAGCCCTGTAGGCTTTTGTATGTTTGTATCGATATTTGGTTTAGTTTTTGAGGAAATTGGAGTACAGACGTTTGATAAGAAGAAGAAACTATTACAATTCGAATTTACGAGATAATTTTAACCCTAAGAACTCGAACTATTCAAGCCCTAAGGTTAGGCCTTATCTAAGGCTTCATTATCATCAGGTCTTCTGATGATGAAAGGGGAAGAATAGTCGAGAGTTGGTAGATATAAAATAACTGATGGTGCGAGGTTTTCCTTTTTTCCACCATCGAAAATGTCTAGCACAACTCCACCAAAGGGTTTTGTTTGTGATGTCTTTTCTCTGACATAAAAACACCAAGTTTATGAAGAGCATAGGGAATAAAAAGAGTCAACAATCGAATTGATATGTTATTAGAAATGCAGCCACCTGTTAATAAAAAGAAACATCCTAAACTAGATATACATTTTGAGCAATTTAAAAACCACAGTTTTTCAATAAAAACTGAAAAATTATATTATCTAATTCACTTTTCTAAACATTTTTCTTTTAGTTTGAAACATTATAACAATAATATTTCAGGAACATGGTGATCGCTTCAAAGGATTTTTGGTTAGCGAATCCCAAAATGAGGAACTGCAGGACTATTGTCAGAAGATGGCAAAAGATGGAGAATGGGGGGATCACCTTATCATACAAGCATTCGCTGACATGAACAAAATCCGAGTCGATATTACATCAACGAGGTCGGATTCGAATAGGACCATCCAGCCCTATGGGGACACTGTTGAAGAAGGCATAACAATAGGCCATATCCCAGATCTTCATTTCGTTTCTCTTCATCCGATCGAACCAGGTGTGTACAACAGACGTTATTGACGATAACATTTAAATAAGAATCGACCTGCAGTTTGCAGTAAAGAATAATCCTAATTTTGATATGTATTGAAAAAAGTAACAAGTATAAGTTTATATATTTAAAGAATAAAAAAAATACACCAAACCGACAAAAATGAAACACGTTTCAATTGTAATATTTGGGAAGTATATAACTATGTTTCACTGTATGATTAATTTAATTGTAAAATGTTGATTACTTTCATGATTTCTAAATATTCGGTTCAATGAATGCTTCAGTTAACAGGCTGAAGTCGTTTCGACTTTCAAGTTCTCTAATTTATTGACTACACTTTTATAACCTGTTCATACAGCGAGCATTTGCATATGAGTAAATCGTACCATATATGGAAATTTGCAAATACAAGCAAATTTTGCCTATCATCCCATTTGCATGTATGCATTTTTTTATACGATTAGCAGAATTTTCACTCCCCTTAGAAAATGTTCAACTCGTCAAAGGCAGGTACAAAGGTTTACTATCGTGAGTTATTACATAAACATAGTGACAAATACATAGTACACATAGTGACATAGTACATAGTGATATATATAGTGACACAGGTTGAGAAATATATTAGAGAAGAACTTTAGCACCTGTTTATTTTAATCGCTATATAGGATGGTATTATATTACCCATAAGGGAGGACGGAGACAGGGTAGTATTTTTCCTGTAAGTCCCTAGGGAGTTACACCTTTTCCTGTCTCGTGATTGGTTGTTGTGAACCAATCAAATTAAACGTTGTGCCGGGACTATTTCATTCATCTTTTAAACTTATATTCGACTGACAAGTTGTTTTCCCTGATTCTAAATCTAAACATGTTCAATTTAGTCCATGTTGTTACTATCTGCCAATTTTCACATGTGGCGATGCAAATGATGTTGGATGAGTCAGTAAAATTGTCCAAAAGTAAAGAATTATCGATCAACAAATAACTTTGTCGTCGCGTAAAGCTTTCGGCCGTGGAGATTGCGACGGGTTTCGTTCGATTGTAATGACGTCATAGTCACGAGCGGCTATGACGTCACAGTGCTTACAGTGACGTCATAGGAATTTCAGTTTGCGCCGATTTGTACTTTGTTACCGTAGGACATCGTCGGTCACTTCAAATCAATAATTAACTTGAAAAGACGGCTAGATAATAAGGAAAAACGAAACTTTAAACACCAACTAGATTTAAGTTTAATTTTATTTAACATTTTGCAAGGGATAATTAACCGTGCGTAGGCATATCAGGAGTAAAGCAACGGCAAACGCGTATGAATTTGGAGATTGAATCCTTGTGAAATCCTTTATAGATGACAAAACTTTTTTCAAGAATCTTAGTTTTTACTTATAAAACTATATGGGTAATATAAACAATAACCAACTCGTGACGGTGAATGACAGATTATCTTTCCCTCGTTATATTAATTGTGTAATTCTCTCGCCAAGGCTCGAGAATTACGAAATTAATATAACTCGGGAAAGAAAATCTGTCATTCCCCGTCACTCGTAAGTTATTGTCTAATTCTTTGCAGCTGAATCCATCTGACAAGTCCGATTTTCATTAGAACTCGGACAATGTAGTCCATAATTATTGCGTAAACATTCCCTCTGGATTGTGGGAGCCTAATTAGTCTGTTAGCAGACACGTTTTACAGAGAGAGAATAATTAAATTTAATTAAATTAAATTAATAATAAATTTTAACCTCTGAAAGATACCTTTAGCGATATTCTTTCGTCATGGATTATCCCCCTTCCCATGGCTCTTCAGTCGATAAGGTACGATCGGCCTCACTTCCTGTCAGCCATATTGGTCTCATAATTTTTCTGTAACATGCAGAGATAACACGTGTCTGCAGTGAGAGGAAAATTCTACTTCGTTTTGGGACCGTAACTGGTTGCAGTAACGAACTTTGGAGTGTGTGGTTAGTGTTTATCGACATTAGGTTGCTTAACCATCGCATTTTTTTTTGTGTTTTTTGTGTGAATTGTGAACTTGTGACTTGTGTTTTTTCATCGTATTTTTTTTTGGAACATCGTTGGAAAAATGTCGTCTCGTAAATGTGTGACGTGTCAAAAATTTATGCCAGAGATAGATCCTCATTCACTTTGTATTGCTTGTTGCCCATCTTATTTTTGTGAGATTGACAATCGATGTTTGCTTTGCCGTGATCTCTCTGACGAAGTTTGGACGAAAATGAACATTACTCGTACCAAACCTAGGAAACGTAAGCATTCTACTTCTTCTGATTCGGTCTTGTGTAAGAAATCTACAAACACCCAAGATAATTCTCCTCAATTTGATATGAACTTTTTTTCATCTATGTTGAAAGAACTTAAAGAAGATCTCAATACTTCCTTTTCAAAAGCAATTAAGGATTCTGAGGAGAGGAATTTGATCAAAATTAAAGAAGTCAAGAAATCTATTTCTTCACGATCTCGTGAGTCAATCAAACGGGCATCCAACTCCGCTTCCCACAGTGGGAATGAGGCTGGTAACCGGGTTCCTAAGTCCGCTAATCGTACACAGACGGTTATGACTGAAGGCCAATTGCAAAGCATTGATACAGTTAAGTCGCTTCCGCTCAGTTTAGACGGAACCAGTGGTTCGGGCCAAGGGACTTCCAAGCAGTCCAAGGCTTCGAAGGTTAAGCAAACCGTCCAGCAGCCGGCTGCTACTGTTTCTGTATCGGATCCAGTGGACGAGATCCATGTTCCTGATCCAGGGGTCCAATCCCAGGGGAAGGATAAGCCGGTAGAGTCAAGTTTGTCGAATGGGCAAGCTGACCCTCCTGGTAAGGAAATCTCCAGTGGTACTTTGCTTGAGGCCGGGAATTCTATGGTTACCACTAGCGGGGACAAGGTGTCTAACGTTCAGGTTATCGATTCCCAGCAGGATACATACATGGATGTGAGCAATCCCCCTATAATTCCCTTAACATCAGACATTGATTTAGGAAATAATTCTGTGTATCCCATAACAGATGCTAAATTTGTGGTAAAAGAGGGACTTTTGACCATTTCTTCCACCAATGTTGATGCTCCAGATTTGATCCCAGGCTGGACTTTTCCGGAAAAAATTGAGTTTATCCATAGATTGAAACCGGCAACTCAACCACCATCAGTTATTGAAGAAGGAATTGTCATTCCAGACGAGTTGGGTGCTTCGGGTTCTCTCCCCCCTACTAGATTGCCCAAACGTTCACTACCACATTCAACGGTCATCAAGAATGCCTTAGACGCACATAAGGATATGATAGCCAAGAACAAGGATGCTTCTGTCTTCAAACTCCCGGCTAGGCAAGCGTATGTTATTCATGATCGTCTTTTTCCCGCTTCCTCGCCTAAGCTAGACAAAGATTTTGTTAATTTGGATGCCAGAGTTAACAAGTCTGCTTCGTCCAAAGTTCTCTTCGCGCACAAGGATGTCAAGGACATTGATTTGGCAGCCAGGTACACAATGGATGTAATCTCTTACGTTAACTGGTTTGCGGCAGCTGTTCGTCAGTTACTTCCTCCTATGTTTGAAGACTACAAGGAGGTAAAGGAGGATACAATGGTTGCCATGCAAGCTCATGAAGTGGCCTTGGCTCATTCACTCTTGGACTCAGTCTATCAAGGGGCAGCAGATATCGCCCAAGCTCAAGTAAATATCCTCGGGAAACTCACAAGCATGGAACGTTCTCATCTTTTAGCAGGAGTCAAAAATCTCACAGCTTCCTCCAAGGACGAGCTTTTACATCAACCCCTGGAGTCCGAAACCTTGTTTAATGGTCAGCGCCAACAAGCCATTGTTTCCCAGGATGCCCAAAATTCAAGACGTCTAAATCAGCAACTTGCAGCGGCCCTCATCAATTAGAACCGTAACAGGAATACGTCCTTTCAAAGGAGAGGAGCTCCTCCTACCCGCCCCCCTCCTCAATCTTTCCAACGTTCAGCCTTGGACAGAGCTTCCTCTTCGTTTGCTAACAGGAACAATAACAGACCTCAACAAACCTCAGGTAACAGCCAGGGCCCCAGAGGAAGGGGAGCCAATTCCTTTCGTTTCTCAAGACCTCCCAACAGGAGGCGTTGACTCCTCAAGGGTGTCAGACAATCAAAATCCTTTCGACTTGGAAACGTCCACGGACCTGAGTTTGGAATTCGCTTTTATTCGTCCAGTCGTTCCCTCCCAGGTGGGGGGTCGTCTGAAGAGATTCATAGACAATTGGCGTCAGATCACAGAGGACCAATGGATCTTGTCAGTAATTGCTCAGGGGTATCACCTTCAGTTCCAACAAATTCCTCCTTTAACGGTACATCCAGTAGGCAAGAGGTTTTCGTTGTCAGGGACAAGGTTAGAAGCAGCAGCGACAGCCATAGATCAGTTGCTATTGAAGGAAGCGATCATAGAAATTCCTCAGCACGATTGTTCTCTAGGATTCTACTCCCCTGTGTTTCTAGTGCCAAAAAAGGACACAGGGGAGATGAGGATGATAATAGACTTAAAAATTATCAACAAACAGTTCCTTCAAAGGCCTCCAAAATTCAAGATGGAATCGCTGGCAAATGTTCGGAAGTTGATCCAACCGGGAACCAATTTCATAAGTATGGATCTCAAGGATGCATATTTGCATGTTCCCATTCATCGAGCCTCTCAAAAGTTCCTACGGTTTGCAGTGAACGGACGCAGGTATCAATTTTAAGTCCTCCCCTTTGGGGTATCAATTGCCCCCTGGCTTTTCACAGTAGTGCTCAACCCAGTCCTTCATTTCTTACATCTGAGGGGTCTAGCAGTGCACGGCTATCTCGACGATTTTCTGGGAAGACACCAGTCATTACACATTCTGAACAAGCAGACCAAGTTCATGATTCATGTTTTCACACATCTGGGATTTATCATACACCCAGACAAGTCAGAATTGAGCCCAGTTCCAAGAATCAAATTCCTAGGAGCAATGTTGAACGGTACGTCCTGCATAATACAACCCACCTTGGACCGATGGCAGAAAGCCAGATCAGGAATCCTTCACATCCTTCACACTCCTTCAGCGTCTCGCAGGACTTGGCTCTCTCTTCTCGGCACACTGACCTCTCTCCAGGCCTTCACTGTTCGCGGTCGTCTGAACTTGCGCACCACACAGATTTGGCTCAACCAATCAAGGAGGGACGATCTAACAGTCCAATTGATATTTCCTCAACAAGTAAAGAAGGAACTTCTCTGGTGGACAAAGGAGTCCAATGTTCTGCCAGGTGCTCCTTTCAGGGATCCAGTCCCAAATCTAACTCTCTACACAGATGCGTCAACCTCGGGCTGGGGGGCACATCTAGGGTCTCATCAAACTCAGGGATTATGGTCAGCACAAGAGGCAAGCTTTCACATCAACGTGCTGGAAATGTTAGCGATTGTTCGAGCTGTGAATCGCTGGTGGTTCCTCATATACAACAAGAGTGTGATGGTGGCGACGGACAACACAACAGTAGTTGCCTACATCAACAAACAGGGAGGAACACGATCATTAACTCTCCTGCAAACCACGCGCCTACTCTTTGCCTTAACGGAGCAGTACAAATGTGTGTTAAGAGCAAGACACATTCCAGGAAGGATAAATCTTCTGGCAGACTCTCTCTCGCGTCAGAATCAAGCCTTGGCGACAGAGTGGACCTTACATCAGGAAGCATCAGGAAGGGCAGTGGATGCCCTATCGATTCCCTGGGACGGAATGATCGCCTATGCCTTCCCTCCATTCAAAGTGATCCCAGATGTGATCAACAAGATTCATCAACACGATTGCGTGATCTATCTAGTGGCTCCAGCTTGGCCCACAAGAACTTGGTTCCCTTCATTGCTAGAACTTCTGATAGATTACCCACTGCAACTACCGTCTTGGCCAAATCTCCTGAGTCAGCCAGGATCACGTCTGTTCCACAAGAACATAGCAGTTCTCAAGCTTCACGTTTGGAAATTATCTCGGAATCATTGGAGAAACAAGGCTTTGCCAGGGACACCACTCACGCGATTTCCCAATCTATTCGACCATCTACAGCTCAACTCTATGACAGCAAATGGAACAAGTTCATGCTCTGGAGACGAGAGCACCAGCGAGATAGAGTTCCTATAACAATTCCAATGATTGCAGATTTTCTGTTATTTTTGAGGGAAAACAGGAAACTAAAGCACGGGACAATTGAGGGATATCGGTCGGCCATAGCCTCAGTGTGCGATATCCAAGGCCTTAACGTTGGTTCAGATTCTTCTTTACATAAACTTATAAGGTCTTTTCAAATCAAGGATATGACTACGCCTTCAATCTTTCCAAAATGGGACTTACAGCTTTTTCTTCAGTCCTTATCAAAAGCACCTTATGAGCCCATCAGCGCAGCTCCATTAAAATTCATGGCTTACAAGACAGCTTTTCTCATGGCCTTTGCCACCGCCGCTAGGGTATCTGAATTGCACGCAATTGATATTAATTCTCTCAAGTTTTCTGAGGATTTCAAGGAGGTTACTTGTAGAGCGTTACCAGAATTTATTGCCAAGAATCAAAGATCAGCTTCAGGTCCTTTAGGGGCAAGGATTTATAAGATCCCAGCGCTCCCAGCTACTGAGAATAGAGCGGACAAGTCTTGTTTGTTGTGTCCAGTGAGAGCCTTACGCTGGTACTTGGACAGGACTTCAACTTTCAGAAGGAATAGACGTAGACTTTTCTTGTCATGTAAAACTTCTGTGGATTCAGAAATATCAAAGAATACGATCTCGTCGTGGCTACGGAAGACCATTACACAGGCTTATGTTGCATACGACCAAGAAACAGTTAATCTCAGATTCTCTCCACATGAAATAAGAGCCCTGGCCACATCACTGTCAGCGTGGAAGTCTATCTCATTGGATCAGCTGGTGGCGGCATGTCAGTGGAAGGGCACCAATACCTTTATCCGAAGTTATCTAAGGGACCTAGCTCCATCGTTGGATGGTCTGTATGAGTTAGGCCCATTGGTAGCTGCACAGCACGTCTCCTCTGCCTAAGCCCCTGTGAGCGAGGGGAAAAGAGGGGGGGGCGGGGTCGACATGTGTCAACATATGAGCTTGCGACGGGAACTCACGGCACTATACAGGATGAGATTCCCATGCGTTAACCACGGTGGCGGAAGGAATGTCAGCTACTACCATGTTTGAAATATTCACATTCAGATTGCAAGTCAGGTATGCTTGCCACAGTTTGAGCACAGTATCTAATGTCAAGGAATGTCAAATTCATCGGATTTAACCGGAAGTGACGTCATATGACCGGAAGTGACGTCATCAATGAGAATGACGTCATAGAGGTCCATTGAAATTGACATTTTCCTTTTGTGAACACTCTTGTTTGTTACGTTAATACCTCACTATCTCTGCCCTGGGTTGCATGTGGTGGCATATTTTGATGATGTGTTCAAAGATTTTTGTTAATCCAGGATTTAATGCATTTTATGGAATAAAGCATAAATTCAGCATAAGTGTCAGTATTTTGTCAATGGCTTCCTTTAAGGGTAATCCTTCCTTGTTTAAACCTTTAAGGGAATTGAATGTTTCCATCTAGGGTTCTAGTTAAATCGGAAATTTCAATCATTTTAATGAAATATTTTAATTGAAGCGATATCCTTATGGATTACTTTCTGTCTGGTTCCCACCATCCTCTATGTGGAATTCAGGCTCCCACAATCCAGAGGGAATGTTTACGCAATAATTATGAACAATCACAATTATTGTTTGTAATTATAAGTAAACTTACCTCTGGATTGTGCAATTTATGCCCGCCCTACTAATCCTCCCCACTATATGTTGACAGAAAGACGGGAGGAAAAATTATGGGACCAATATGGCTGACAGGAAGTGAGGCCGATCGTACCTTATCGACTGAAGAGCCATGGGAAGGGGGATAATCCATGACGGAAGAATATCGCTAAAGGTATCTTTCAGAGGTTAAAATTTATTATTAATTTAATTTAATTAAATTTAATTATTCTCTCTCTGTAAAACGTGTCTGCTAACAGACTAATTAGGCTCCCACAATCCAGAGGTAAGTTTACTTATAATTACAAACAATAATTGTGATTGTTCATGTTTATGGATGAAACTTAATGTCATGTATTTGGTTTACATCTATTTACATCAAGAATTTTCATTTTCATGTTTTAAAATCTTAACGTATTCTCTATCTAATACTATATATGAATTTGATTTGTTTAGGCAGAAATGTAAAATGTAGGACCGCCTGGTAAATTTACTTTTACTAACGTGTGTATTTTTACTGATATAAGCAATATCATATGCGTAAATTCCGGTAAAAGAAGAGACGTGACGTCATATCGAATTATTCAAATACTTATATGCATGAATTCGAAAAGTGAGTCTGTATTTAATGTTCTAGAGGGGAGATAAACCATTTGTAAATTATGGTATACAACCAACACTTTGTATTCTGAGATAGGATAAGGTTGGTTAGCTCTGGTCCAATGCAAGAAAAGATCTGAGTTTGAAATTACTAAATTCTAAAATTTTCTTTGAAGGAGATGACAGAATTCGACACAAACCGGTAAGTGTTTCAGTATTGCAATTTTACTAAATATGCGAGTGATTTCAAATGGTTTGGAATTTTTTAAAAGGGAAAAAAAATAATAAACGGTGCTATGGCATGCTTAAACAGAAGGTATTGGTAATAAACATGTTTTTCTTCCTATTCAGTTTATTATCGACACTCATGCTGTCAACTACATGAAAACCAATTATCATACAATACCGATATGCATAATTATCTGAAGTGTGAATAAGTTAATACTCACGATTAGATATTTAAAACATTGGCAGGAATACTTTAGGTTGATATGTACAAAATTGCGACCATTGCAATTTAGTAGTTACAGTTTCCCTTATCATTTGTAATTACAAGAATACATAACATTAATATCATCAAAAGAAAACATAGTCTTGAAATAGACGAAATATCTTTATCAAAATCATTCAATGTTTTCTTCAGGACCATAAGAAGATGAGTGACAAGCATGAGTGTACAACAGTTGAAGATCCCACGATGAGTCCAAAATTGCGGGTTAAATCTGAACCAGATGAAGTGCAGGTCGACGAACCAGGTAAGAAGAATAAAATAATATATTCATTCCAATATGAGAGTTACACAGAAATTTTGGGGGGGGGGGGGGTGGGGGTGCAAAACTTGTAATTTTATAGAGATATGCCGACTGTTGTTGCAAGGTATCATTTTAAAGCGACAGATGATATTGTGACAGGAGGAAGATTTCATATCAGAATTTTGACCGAAAACCAGACAATGACAATGATGCACGAGATTCTTCCTTGATTGATATAACTAAGGTATAAATGAAAAATATATAAATATAATAGATATGAATTTTTCCTCTCAGTTTGAATACTTTAAATATTTATCGTTTACAAATGATCATTGTCTATCACCAATTTAGCTGACATCTATTATTCACTAAGGCAAATGAATACTTTCTAGACTTGAATTACCCATTTTCAACCTTTTCTCGATAACTTAAAGAGACACATAGTATGTTGATAGGATCAAATATGTCAAATTTTGAAATCGATGTTATTACATCGGGAACCACTGTTACTGAAAATATCAAGTTAAAGGTCAATCAGTACATTAGAGCGAAAATACGCCCATTCAAAGTCGAGATTTTGATCGAAAACCGGACCATGTGGCTCGAATGGCGTACGCAAATTCGTCAAATGTAAATTTGAAACCTTGTCATAAGCTGACAGGAAGATATATTCGATTCGATAGTGTTTATTAGGTATTGTAACTAATAGGTAGATTAATTGGATGCATAATTTCGAATATTAGGCGTATTTGAGAGGTTTCTTGATTTTTCCATAACATCAAGCATTTTTGAGATATTATGCATAAATGGATATATTTGCAAGTCCAGTGATGAGATATCTTATACTGACGCAAACTTAATCATATACAGCTTCAGAGGTGTTTCTAACATTTTAATGGTTTTCATCGCCATATGCTGATTTGTCAATGGGGTCCGTTTCAACACGTATCAATGAATATTTTTGTTTACAGATGAGCAGGACGACACAGGTAGGGAGGTAGGTACATGTAACACTGCAGATTCATTCACCATTTATAACAGAATTAATTATTTCTGATTAAAAATGATTTCAATTTATAAGTTTGAGAAGACACCCTTCCATAAGTTGTCAGTGTCACTGAAATGAAACAATGAAACATAATATTATCAAATAGATGTCAATAAAAATCCCTGAAAAGTAAAATTTGGACATGAAGTGTTTCTGAAAGGTTTAGGATAATGCTTATATGGGCTACTATTGAAAAGACAGCATTTGTTTTAAACATGACATTTCATATTTCTTACAATAGTTGATAATAGAGTTATAATTTATTAGTTCACAAATAAAAAACACAACAAGATTGATTTGTCATTCAAAACTGAACAATGTTGGTTTGATAACTTGTTAGATAGAACACAATTTCAATTTCAGAACCAACTTTTCCCAGAAATGAATCTGTCAAAATGGAGAATAGACAACGAAAGACCAGAAAAGGCAATAGAAAATTTAATAGATAGTTTCACAAACAAGGTAAAGACCCGAGCAGGTGAGACGCCAGTGCATGGGAAGAAGTTATCAGACCAAGTCCAAGTCCAAGGGAACGAGAGGACTGCAAAAAATATACCCTCAATCAGAGAGCTTGAACTCAATGACACTACAAAGAGAGAGATCGAGGAGCATCCATCTAAATACCGAGTAAAGTTGTTCGTCAACACCTCAACAAACGATTCTGAGATGTCGTCAGCCGTTAATACCATAATCGATGGCGATCAGAGATTGGATACATTCAATACCACTAAAAGCTTTATGTTTTTCTTCTACAAGGACAAGGATCCAGATATCTTTGTGATGACGTCAGGACAGGCCTATCGGAAAGTGCAGAGTAAAAGCTGTGAACAATTCCCGAAGAAAGTGGCAAAAAGACTACTTGTATTCAAAACAATCATGATCGAAACAAGAAACGTGACGGGGAAACAGAAAAAGACGAGAACAATATTTGCCCCAAATCATCCTGAGATTCCAAACATTTTGGATCTCATTCATGTCATTGTGCATTCATACACAGCTTCTCCAAGGTTGGCGTCTTCGCTTTATGATCTAAAAGATTTTAAAGAAATCAAAGATTGCCAATTCACTATTCGTCCGTTTTTCTTGAAAGCTCACCCAATACTTTCCTTTACTGGAATGCTTTCATTCATTAAACACGTCGCTGACATTGACAAAGGGAAATCAACATATCCCTGTGAACACAGATTGGTTCAGTGTGACAAGGTTGAAAACAAAAAGTATTCACCAATCGAAGATGAACAATTGAAATCCGATCTAGAACAGTGGCTTCTGATGCACTTAAACGAGCTTTGTATAAACAATATAATTGTCAAAAGTGGTCTTACTGGAGAATGCAGTTTGTATGTTAAGGGCAAACACAAACCTTTCAAAACATTTGAGTCTCCTCCAACGTTAATGGACATGTTGAAAGAATTGACGGATGGTTGTGTGACTTTTGACAAGCTCGAAAAGATTCAGCTGAGACGAGAGAAGGATAAGAAGAAAAAAAGAATCTTAATCACACAGTACCTTGACGTCCCTGTTACAATGAACAAAACACAATACCGATTTAGAATGGGTAAGTGGTTGACAAATGAAAGTGAAATAACAGACAAAAAGATTATCTCGAAACTTAAGAAAGAATTCAATGAACAGACCGTCGAGCTACTGTTTCATGGCAGCCAAAATGGAAACAACTTAACAATAACCAACAGGGGTCCAGAAGCATATGAGTTGTTCGAGTACGGGAAGAACAAGCCTTACAAGAAATGGGACACATTACCATCATTTCGTGATATCTGCATTGCATTGGTTGAACAAGCAAGGGGAATCCAATTTAGTTTTTCTTGGTTTATTGAAAAAGTTCAGCTGAAAATAGGGAACAGAAGAGAACATATTGGCAAGTACATTGACGAGAAAATGATTAAATTCGACTATGATGGAAAGAGCTATATCTATTCATTTATTACGAAATCATTCATCAAGGTTGATCAGTCTGAGAAGCTTGAGGAAGAGGATGACAACCAGTTCAATTGTTTCGAATTGATACAGGAGGAGAAAGACGAACAGATGATAGAAGAACTCATGGACAAGTTTGATGAATCTCTGAAGAACCACCCTGATCTCTGCATTCCCCTTTCACTTCCTGATCTCTCGCAATGGCTTGATGTGGGCACTTTCAAACTCTTTCTTCCTCGGAAACAGAAACATGAAAAACAATGGACAGGAATGCCAGCAACTTTGAAGGAGCTACTTGATGCTACAGGCACACGCCAGCCTTCACTGGATTGGCTTCGTAATACTGCAAAGTTTACAATGCAATGCAAAGGTGGAAGTACTCAGAAACGAAGACCAATAACAGAACTGCTTGTCCATAAAATAACCCTGAAAGACAAACTATATTTCTTTTGGCATGGGAAATGGCTCAAGATCAAATCTGAATTTGTCAGTCTTGTTTCTGAGAAATTCAAAAATTATGTGAAAACCTTTACTTTGACTAGAGAGGATTTCCTTCCCCTGCCATGGGTAAAAAAAGGAAAGAATAAGCCAGAAAAAGGAAAGGATGAGGATGAGGATGAGGATGAGGATGAGGATGAGGATGAGGATGATGATGATGATGATGATGATGATGATGATGATGAGGATGAGGAGTCAAAGTCGAGGGTGATAAAAAGCAGACCATTTCGGATGGAAGATCTCATCAAGTTCATGAAGTCTATGTTTCCAGAAATAGATGGCAATACTTGTAGGAATGTTCTTAAAAAGCTTTCAGTCAAAGGAACAAAACCAGTTACTGCCAAAGGAATAAAATACACCGGACATCAATACAAGATAAATGACAAACACCTTGTTATGTTGATGTTTCTCCGTGTTCATTCCAATTTGGTTGAACTCTTATACAACACAAGTTACATCCTGTATGACAAATACCTCAACAAAAGTGGAGAAGGCTACATTGTGGGGGATCAAATATTGACCACAAACAACATCGAAATGTTTGATATTCTCAAATTCGACGAGGAGACAACATACCTCATTCATGTAAAAGATGGATTTGGACAGACAGTCCGTGATGTATGCTCCCAGATTAAGAATTCAGCCAAACTGCTGTTCAACTCAACGAGAAGCATGCTTGAGGAAATGTGGACGACATACACCTCAGATCCAACCGAAGGTGTTCAAAAGTTGTATAGATGTGCAACGGCTAACAAGATGAAGGAACTGGGAAGAGATGGTTTCTTGTCCTTGTTTAATGAGAGACAAGTAGTCTATGTTTTAGCTTTACGTGAGCAGAGGGATGTGAAAGTGAAGGAGAAAATGTCAATGGTAGAGGAGTTGGCACAGCACTATGGTGATGAAAAAACCAAGGATATTTTTGCTGTCCTGAAGAAACAAGGATTTGTAACTGACGAGCTCTTTGGGGAGTACATCCTTACTGACAAGTTCAGGTTGCAACTCAAAAAATTTACCAACACCATGAAGGAAACATGTCAGAAAGATTTAAAGATTAATTGGGGTAAAGTTCTGGATATTCTAAAGACATACCTTCCATGCATACATTCAACCATTGCCCAGCTTGAGATCGTAGAACTGTTTGACAACTTTGATAACCAATTCGGCAAAAAACTAACACTTCAACTTTTCTTCCTTCCGACATCTCCTGAGGATTTGGAAAAGGCAATTGTTCCCATGACGGAGGAAAGAAGATAAAACCATTTCTGTTGGATGACTGTTTACATGTCTCATTAAATGTTAGTACTGAGGTTGCTTAATCTTACTTCAACATTGAAAGATTTAAAGATTAATTGGGGTAAAGTTCTGGATATTCTAAAGACATACCTTCCATGCATACATTCAACCATTGCCCAGCTTGAGATCGTAGAACTGTTTGACAACTTTGATAACCAATTCGGCAAAAAACTAACACTTCAACTTTTCTTCCTTCCGACATCTCCTGAGGATTTGGAAAAGGCAATTGTTCCCATGACGGAGGAAAGAAGATAAAACCATTTCTGTTGGATGACTGTTTACATGTCTCATTAAATGTTAGTACTGAGGTTGCTTAATCTTACTTCAACATTGAAAAATGGAAACATTCGGTACTTTCGGATAGAAGATCTTATGGTTGTCGGTGATTTCCTATCACATTACACTTCATCATTTGTATATATTCAGTTCCGAAAGATGATACCTCAGTGATGAGTCAAGTTGATCTTTTTGAACGCGGCAGAATCGATCTGGGAGTGTTTAATTTTAGTTTTGATTTGTACTCCTTACATTTTTTATCTAAAACTTGAACAATGGACTGGATTTACCGTGGGTATATTTTGCTGATACAACCTTGATGATCAAATTTGACAGGTTCTTGAGGTGCTACATGGATATGTCACAGTAGGCCTTAAAACCTTGAAACCAATTGTACTGTTTGGTGGAAATAGGCACACTCATTGAATCTGTTGCAACATAGGTTTCACTAGGTTTACCTGCTCTTATGTCAATCAATAACTGAACCTTTCAAACTCAGTTTATCATTCTTTGAAGGATACCAACCAGTCGAGCAGATTTCCTTGTTGCTGCTAAAACATGAATATTAGCACAAGGCTATGTGCCACCACGTGAGGTCTGATTCCTTAAATGCAGAAATAAGATTGGAGTTGGTATTTAAGAAACATTTGTTATCTCATATTGGTTCTTTCTTGGTTCCCTAACCTGACTTTTGATTAATCACAATGCAGTGCGAGTGACAAGCTTTGAACACGCTTTGGTTGCTGTAGCATGTACAATGAAAACTATATTTATTGGTTGTTTTTTTTTGTTGAGATGACTTTTGGAGAAATGATAAAACTTATCGTATCAACCAACAGTGGGTTGAATTATCTTTCTATTTGAATGGGAGCGTTTCTTTTGAACATTAATTGACGATGTGTAAGCATGGGTGATGGCTTCTGAACCATAGGTTCTTTTTATAAAGTTATTGCCATGTCAATTTATGCATCATATCAAATTATGTATGAAACAATTGACAAACATCATTTTTGATTATGCATAATTTTATATTTGTATCAAATGTGGCTTGTTTCTTTTAATATCAATATTACCAATGCTTTGTTATATAGCAAATGAAACCCATTTGTGGCTTGTTAATTTTGATAAAAATATAACCAATGCTTGTAATATAGCAAATGAAACCCATTTGTGACTTGTTAGTTTTAACATCAATATTACCAATGCTTTGTAATATAGCAAATGAAAGTCATTTGTGGCTTGTTACTTTGAATATCAATATTACCAATGCTTTGTAATATAGCAAATGAAACCCATTTTTGGCTTGTTACTTTTGATATAAATATTACCAATACTTTGTAATATAGCAAATGAAAGCCATATGTGACTTGTTACTTTTAATATCAATATTACCAATGCTTTGTAATATAGCAAATCAAACCCATGTGTGGCTTGTTACTTTGAATATCAATATTACCAATGCTTTGTAATATAGCAAATGAAAGTCATTTGTGGCTTGTTACTTTTGATATAAATATTACCAATTCTTTGTAATGTAGCAAATTAATCCCATTTGTGAATTGTTACATTGATATCAATATTTCCAATACTTTGGAAAATAGCAAGTTAATGTCCTCTGTGACTTGTTACATTCATTATCAATATTGCTAATACTTTGAAAATAGCATATCAATCCCCTTTGTGGCTTGTTTCATTTATTATCAAATTGTCCACAATTTGTAAAACAGATTATGAGATGTCCTTTTTCTTATGATTTTGATCATAAGTAATTTCAATGATTTGTTATATATATATATATATCAATGCCTTGTTATATAGCGATTGAACACCAGTTACTATTTTCTAGCATCGTTAAAAGTTTATATATATATATAGCAATAAAAACCAGTCTATATTTTGCTACATAGTTAATCAATATTACCTTATTCAAAATAACGCCTTGTCATAGATCAATTAAAAACTATTTAGCTTGATTAATTGTATATCAATAATACCAATGGTTTCTTATTTAGCAATTGAAATTACTTTGAGACTTGTTACATTCAATATCAATACTGTCAATGCCTTGTTATATAGCGATTGAACACCAGTTACTGTTTTCTAGCATCGTTAAATGTGTCAATGCCTATTTATGTATCAATTAAAAACACTGACTTGTTAAGTTGTACATCGATAATCACAGGGGGTACTCGACTGTACAGGTAAAGCGGAAGTTGCACCTCTGCAACGTCCAATTCCTCACTGTACAGTGAAAACAAAACAACCCCGACTCCACGTTCACGGTTAGTACTAGTTAATAAGTTGTTTATAACAGATTTAAACTGTCTTGGTGGACCGGTGAAGCTTTACTGCTTTGTAAACTACTGCATTTATAATGTAACATAACTTCGGTCTCTGTATAATGATGATTTTCATCTGTCCTTGAGATCGCGTTCGAAAGCCTAACGAAAATAGGTCTAAATTTGCCAATCACAGCAATTTAAATGAACGGAGTCATTCAAATTAACCTTTCATATGTTGATAGAATGTGAATATCGTTATATAAATGCCCAATCAAGTATTTCTGACTGTTTCGGCCAAATATTTCGACTGAAATTAAACTGTACGCTGAAGGGACGTTGCGACTGTCTCGGATGCTGACTGTACGGGAAGTTGCGCATTAACAGAGTTAACCGAGAACTGTCATATGTTTATAAAATAAGGATTGCATTTAAATCCACACGCCACTAATGGCTGTAATATTGCTCAAGCGGCACTAAACACTAACGCAATCAATCAATCACTGTTCAGAACTTACATGCATAATAGTTTCGGGCGGATATTGGTGAATGTGTTCATATAAAACTGAAGATACAAACTACTTTTATTCATAAAGTTATGCGACAATAAATGCTATGATGTAAATACATTTTCGGAAGATAAATATTGCTACGTTAAACTGTTATGTGCAATTATATACTTCACGGTAGTTTTAATATCTGTTTTCTTCAGTCTTTATCCCCGTGCAACTTCACTCATGCGTATGAAAGGGCCTCATAAGCTCAGATAATACCCTGACATGAGGGCCCTACTTACGTTTATAAGGCCCTCCATCCCCAGATAATACCCTCCCACCAGGGATATTATCTTGTAATGCTACTCATCTAATATAACCATTAACGCTTGCATGTTTATTTTAATATGAAACTAAGTCAGTTTAATGAGAAACTCTTATGAAAAATAAGTCAAAATTCAACTAGGATTGACGTGTCAATACTTAGGTCTTCAAGATTCCTGTTTGACCTTCACACAGTGTTTGACCTTCACATGACGTTTTGTCTAAGAGGTAAACAGTAACTAATCCATTATCAAAATGACCAAATTTCACTTGATATTCAGTGTTAAAGACTTTTCAGAAAAATTCACCATGTTGGCCAATGTCAGCTATGACATCATTCTTCAGAGAATATTATTCCTAGAAGCAGAAACAAATTTGGTTGAATTATCTTTCACCGTTTGCCAGATACATGTTGACGTTAAAGTTGACTGTTTCAGACCCCTGTATAATGTAATGAAACCTAACACTTTAACTATTGATATTTCACTCATAAGGTATATCAGAAACAATGTTGGTCTTGTTTATCCACATACACAGATGTATGTTTTGTTTTGATAACTTAAATAGTAATGGAGTAATGAACTTTGGAACTTTGTTGAAAACACTGAAATTTGATTAGTTTTAGACCCCTACTTCATGTTGGTCCCTCTAGCTCCTTAATTATCAACATTTTCATGATAAAGTGCAACATAGCAAAGGTTGTGCTTAGAATAGCGCAATCAAAAATGCAATCAATTTTAAAATATCTTACTTAATAAAGAAACTGTGGGATTTTGAAATGTGCCAAAAAATGAGGATTTTCCAAAAATCTCAATATTCAAGGACCGGTCATGGACAGACAAAAAATTATCCTGACTTGTTGATATTTTTTTCTGTCTACTCATTACATCGGCTTCACAAAACATCAACGGTACACTCCATACATGTAGCCTGAAACGTAAAATAAATCCACCTTAATGTATTGGGGACATGTATCATAACGTACCAACTCCCCGTACAGTATAACTGTTATTATATGTATTTCCCCGTACAGTGCCGGTGCAACGTCCATCAGGGCGTACAGTCTATATTTTGTCTTGTTTCTCTTTAAATGTAATGAAATAAGCATTGATACAACACATGGGCCTTTGAATACGCATTATTTTACTGTATAAGTTACAACAATCATCAAATGACCTCTACATAGTCCGCAACATGAGTTAAACAGTCAATTTCGCGATCGCTTCATTAGCTTCGAACGGGCAGTCACTTGAAATGGGCAAGTAT
Source organism: Steromphala cineraria (assembly GCA_916613615.1). NCBI lineage: Eukaryota > Metazoa > Mollusca > Gastropoda > Trochida > Trochidae > Steromphala > Steromphala cineraria. Next base: position 41,331,702 of record OU744726.1, read on the forward strand.
GACAAGAATTGAAACATTATCGTAATTATGCCTTTAGAAATATGTAGAGAAATACTTAAAAGTTTCATATTTTACACGTTTCAACTCTCAGAAGGTGAATATAACTAGAACTAACCGTGAACGTGGAGTCGGGGTTGTTTTGTTTTCACTGTACAGTGAGGAATTGGACGTTGCAGTGGTGCAACTTCCGCTTTACCTGTACAGTCGAGTACCCCCTGTGATAATGCTCATGCCATGTTATTATGTCCCCCGGATCCCTCCGTAAATCCATAGTTCCGTGGTTCCGTAACGCTTTCGTTTTTGAGCCATATCTCCAAAACCGTTCAATATTTTTTTACGAAACTTTGTATGTGGTTAGATCTAGTACTGGAGTGGTGCCTTTTGATATTTTGTTTATTCTGAAATGTTTTTGTTTTTCTGGTTTCCATGGAAACAATTTGAACATAGTGCTTATTGGGGATGCTTTTGTTTCCGGGCCATATATCCAAAACCGTTCAAAATTATTTTACGAACCTTGGTATGTGGTTAGATCTAGTGGTGGAGTGGTGCCTTTTGCTATTTTGCTTATCCTGAATTTTTTAGTTTTTCTGGTTTCCTTGAAAACAATTTGAACTTAGTGCATATTGGGGGATGCTTTCGTTTCCAGGCCATATCTCCAAAACCATTCAATATTCTTTTACGAAACTTTGTATGTAGTTAGATATAGTACTGGAGTGGTGCCTTTTGCTATTTTGTTTATTCTGAATTTTTTTCTGGTTTCCATGGAAACAATTTGAACATAGTGCTTATTGGGGGATGCTTTCGTTTCCGGGCCATATCTCCAAAACCGTTCAATATTTTTTTACGAACCTTGGCATGTGGTTAGATCTAGTGGTGGAGTGGTGCCTTTTGCTATTTTGGTCATTCTGAATTATATAATTTTCCTTCAAACTTAGAACATATGGAAGGAGAACCATTTCGGGGCCATATCTAAAACACTATTCAGTATTATTTCACGAAACTTGGTATGTGGTTAGATCTAGTGGTGGAGTGGTGCGTTTTTCTATTTTAGTTATTCTGAATTGTTTTTCTGGTTTCTATAGGAACAAGTTGAACTAGGTGTTTATGGGGGGTAGGGTCTGTTTCCGTACTTTAGCTAAAAAAAATAACAAAATATTTTTACTAGACTTGAAATGTGGTTATAACTACTGGAGGAGTGGTGCCTTTTGCTACTCTGGTTATTCTGAATTGTTATTTTCTGGTTTCCATGGAAACAATTTTAAATTTGTACATAATGGGGGTAGGGTCACTTTCGGATTAAATGTTAGCGGGGGACATCACAGTGCATCACATGCACATATTTCTAGTTTAGAAATTGAAACCATTTGCTGACATTTTAAATTGTTTTTGAATAATGCCAATGTTTTGCAATTTAGCAATTGAAACCACTGTGTGCTAATTACAATGATTACACATATTGCAGATATTTTCCTTCTAATATGACTATTACATCATGTCATGTTTGTATTTTCCAAATGCATTATCTTTATCTTTTAAATTTTATTTATATTTAATATCTTACTTATAATGCAATTGTGTTGTTGTCAATAACGGACGATGATATTGTATATAGAAATTGATACCAAGCATGTCTTTTACATTGATTATTAATAATGTCCCTATGTAACTCTAAAAATACCCTTTGTATAATCTTGCATTGCAATCAATTTCTTACCTTCATTAACTTAATTACTGCTATAAGTTCTAAATACTAACAAAATAGATAAATTTAGATTTATAGTTACATATTTGTTGATATTGCATTACCCAAAAACTTGCCCTTTTGATCTAAATTTACTTAGATTTCAATACAGGCTACATAAAATATTGCTATTTAGTGTTGAAGGGCACAGTCTCTCTTGCAATTTGAAATCTTCTTAAAATAGTTCTCTTTGGTCACAATTGACTGATAGCAGACACATAAACATGCTGCAAGTATTAAATAATCTGATGAAAGGGATTAGCCCGGTGTCTACCTTGGAGTGGAAGTTGTAATTTCATTAGTGTATCAGGTTGTAAAAATGCAGTCCTTGGAATTGTATCTAATGATGTTACCACCGCGGCACATTTCCTGATATACTAACGAAACATAATTTTAAATATTATTTTTTTACAAAAAGTCAATTTGCATTTGGCATAAACAAAAACAACTTAAAGTCTATTTCAACCGTGTGTTAACTTGTCAGTATTGCTGATTTAACTCGTTTTAAATCTATTTAGAATTTTGCTTTATTTGATTGAGTGTTTGATTGAAATTAATATGATTGTTTGAGATGCTATTAACTTGACAGCTTTGTTTGTACAACCCTCGGTAAAACTTTTCATGAAGGTATGGGTTTTTATTTTGAAATATATATCAGATATAATTGTCATGCACTATACTAAAGCCACATTTGTACAGCCCTTCCCTTTAAAGGAGCAGTAGCACGTTTTTTGAAAATTTTATATTTCAAATTTTTCAATGATAATTGTAAGTGAATGCTAAATGTAATATTTTGACAGTGTCAAAAATCTTATTACACAAGTCAATCATCCATAGTAAGAGAGCAAGGTATGAAGATTCACATAAAATTCATTGGCGGCCATTTTGTGTGAACACTTTTATTCATTTTGTGTAAGAAAAAGGAATCGCATGGCTAAACTTTACGTTATATATTTGAATTATTACTGCTCCATTTAGTTTAAATCAGTGTCTTTCATTTGGATCATTTAATTTTCATTTTCCCGACATCACCTTATATTCCCCCTAAAAATGTACTACTGCCCCTTTAAGTGATAGCAATTTTCAGAAAAAATATACACATAGGATACACTGTTCACTGTTTTCTACATATTCAAATATCATTTAAGAAAATTATCATAATTAAATCGTCATGTATTACAGCATATTTATAAAAGTTTGTTTATTCAATAAGAGTTCCTATTTCCAAACAACAATTTTGAATATTTTGAACTTATCTGTGGGTTTTTAGTCTTTTTTATTTGTCAAACAGTTTGGCACAACTTGTAAATGGATCATTTTAACACTACATACTTCAAGCTTAAGGGACATTTATTCGACTGTAAGTATCATCTTTAAGTATGTAATGAGAAATAAGTTTTCTTCATTTACTCATAACATACGATCGTGATTGCATGAGTCGAAGTTAAGCAACACCATATTGCATATATATTTGAACAAAGTTGTGTTAAGCAGCGCTACAATATCTGCACAATTCTTATAAAAAAATTCAGTGTTTATACAAAATGAATTAAATAAGTTGACATTTTGTGTTAAACAAACAAATGGCTTCATATGTATAAAAAAGAGAAGGTCTTTAATGACTGACTCCGACGTTTTGTAAGGTATGAAACTAGCTTTTGATGCCTTGCTGTTTTAAACAAAAGAAATGTAAAAATGTGAATTTTATATGCATACACTTTGCCTCCATGAATTAAAATCAACCTATTACGTGTACACAGTGCACAATTTCCCAGTTTTTAAATAAAAATCTCATCAATTGAAATCTATTTTACTTCAACAGTAGAAATATGGCGATGTTCATGCTATTTGTAATACATGTGTAGGATTTTATCATTAGAAGCAATTTACGGTGACTTTCAGTTTCGAAATAATAAATTCTTTGATTTCATGTGTTGTGTTTTTGCTGTTTCAATGTTCATGTAGTTATAGATTTACGTTAAAACCAAACATGCAACAAGTAACAAATTTATATTTATAATAGTTGAAATGCTTTTAATGTTTTTGTATACATTATTATTGTGCTAATTGACTTGACCCTCTCCAATCTGTTCTATCTCTTACATTAACAAGAACGCTTCATATATGAATATTGAGGTGAAAGCTAAATTACTAAACAGAAGAAAGTATGATACTAATTTTGAACCGACATAAAATTCCACCGGAAATTCGTACCCACGGAGTACTCGTACGGAACATATAGGAGAAATCGTTCTCATATTCTTTTTATAAGCAAGATTTTTAAAAATGATATTGAATTTGTATGGTATTTGTTGCATTGTTTGGTACCATCCAGCATAACAGAACATAATTTCATAACATTTTTAGCTCACCTTTACGAAGTAAATGTGAGCTTATGTCGTGGCGCTTCGTCCATCGTCCGTCTGTCTGTCCGTCCGTCCGTCCGTAAACTTTCAGGAAAAAGACTACTTCTCCTAAACGAATCCAGATATCATTCTGAAATTGTAGTATGTTATACCCATGTTGATTCCTCACAGAAAGGTAGACGTTTCAATTTTGAGAATCCAAGATGGCCGCCATGGCAGCCATATTGAATTTTCAATTAGATTTTAGGAAAAAGACTACTCCTCCTAAACGAATCCAGATATCATTCTGAAATTGTAGTATGTTATACCCATGGTGATTCCTCACAGAAAGGTAGACGTTTCAGTTTTGAGAATCCAAGATGGCCGCTATGGCAGCTATATTGAATTTTCAATTAGATTTCATGAAAAGACTACTCTTTCTAAACCAATCTAGATATCATTCTGAAATTGTAGTATGTTATAACTATGGTGATTCCGCACAGAAAGGTAGACGTTTCAGTTTTGAGAATCCAATATGGCCGCCATGGCAGCAATATTGAATTTTCAATTACATTTTATGAAAATGACTACTTCTCCTAAACCAATCTAGATATCATTTTCATATTGTAGTATGTTATACCTATAGTGATTCCTCCCACAAAGGTAGACGTTTCAGTTTTGAGAATCCAAGATGGCCGCGATAGCAGCCATATTGACTTTTCAGCTGCAGATGACACATCATTATTACTAAATTTTAAGCTCTCATCAAGTGATCACTCGCACTATATTAATTCTCTAATTTGAACTTACTAATCATAATATTATCTTGAATATGGAATATTTAAGATTGTCATGCAAGTTGTTCTATATTTTTAAGTGTTTCTAAAACATTAAGATGAAAGACAAACATAATTAGCAGCCCCGTCCAAGGACGGGGCTGCTATCAGTTTTTGTGAAGTTTCCATCGCCGCCGCCGCCGCCGCCGCACTCGTACTAATAGCTATAACTTTTTTCCACTAAGCTTTCCAGAACTCTTATTCATACCTTACTACTCATACTTCGGGGGAACGATTTTGACACGTTCACTTTCAAGGTCAAAGGTCAAGGTCACGAGATATGTATTCACTCTAAGAATTCCTTGTAAACGCGATAACTTGAAAAGTTTTTGTGCTATGAAGCTCTAACTTGGTATATATCATCCTTGGAAAAGTAAAAAATTTTGAAAAGGTTTTGGCTACAATCCGTCAAAGGTCAAGGTCACAGCAAGGTCATGACGTAAGCATGTTTTAGCGAAAATGCTTTATTTTAACTATGAACACTTTTAATCAATACATGATTGTTATACGCAATAAAAAGTGTTCAATGATTGTGTGACCTTGAAGGTCAAAGGTCAAGGTCATGAGATATGAGTTATTACAAAATGCACTAAATTTGGGTATAACTTTATCCCATTTAGCTTTTCAGAACTCATGAACATGTCTAAATGTTAATACTTCCAGGGGATCATTATGACATGTTCACTTTCAAGTTCAAAGGTCAAGGTCACGAGTTATAAAATCACCGCAAAATTCTTTGTAAACACGGTAACTTGAAAAGTTTTTGTGCTATGAAGCTCTAACTTAGTATATATCATCCTTGGAAAAGTAAAACATTTTGAAAAGGTTTCGGCACAATCCGTCAAAGGTCAAGGTCACAGCAAGGTCATGACTTAAGCATGGTTTAGCGAAAATGCTTAATTTTAACTATGATCACTTTTAATCAATACATGATTGTTATACTCAATAAAAAGTGTTCAATTATTGTGTGACCTTCAAGGTCAAAGGTCAAGGTCATGAGATATGAGTTATTGCAATTCCTTGTAAACACAATAACTTGAAAAGTTTTTGTGCTATGAAGTTTAGATTTTGTATATATTATCTCTTGAGAAGTACAAAATATTCAAAAAGTTTTGGGTACGAACTGTCGAAGGTCAAGGTCACAGTAAGGTCAACATATATGGAGAAAATGAATTAATTTAGATTTTAACACTGTATTTCATTACAATAATGTTATACTCAATGAAATGTGTTCATTGATTGTGTGACCTTGAGTGTCAAAGGTCAAGGTCACGAGAAAATTCACAATTTGATGAGGCCTGTAAAAGGCGGAACAGGGTAAGGCGAAACCCCAAGTTCAGGGGCTGCTCTGCTTTTGCGGTATCCCGCAAACGCTAATCTAGTTATTAATTTGTTTAAAATATTTATGGCAACTAGCTGCAAAAACCCAATGACATTAAACATCATGTTGAATTTTAAACAATGGTATCTCCCTTATATTCCTTTAAATACCACACAAAAGGGGTCAACCAGAGTTCAGATATTCCTGTTGAGTCCACTATGCTTTTCTAATACACATCCCAATAAGGGCTGCTAGCATCACAGTCTCAGCTGCTAGTCTGTTGCATAATCAACCTGACCCAATTGATATGGTAGAGCATTATGCTATATGGCCATGTGTATGCAATAAGAGTTATGGAAATTAGACTTGTATTCTCATGACAGTGATATGTTCTTTCTAAGAATAACAACTTACACAAAACTTGTCAACAATAAGCTTTGTGTTTAGCAATCTACATGATAAGTTGATGCGGAAAGAGTTATTTTGCATCAGGTTCCAGTTCCTGTGTTTTATTCATATTTGTACCTTTTCTATATCTAACAGAAGTTCTTCTTGACACAAAATCAATTTAGGACATAAGCTAACTATATTTTGTGAAATTATATATATTTTTAAAAACAATGCATGTTCTCTCCCGTCAAATCTTTTAATACCACACATAAAGGCTTAGCCAGAGTTCAGGTTTACATGCTCAGCACACTAGGATGCTTCTTCAAATATACGTACACAAAGCCAAATACACAAATTGCTATACCGGTACTCAGCTTAAGGATCTGGGGCTAGCAGCCCTTCCTGCTTGTCTATTGCATAGTAATCCTGACCTAATTGATACATAGAACATAATGGACTTTATGGAAAGTATATAAATTGTCTTTATGAAAAGTATACTTGTATTCTATTAATAGTAATACTTTTTACAAATAACAATTTAACCAAGTCAAGAATCAGCTTTTGTGTACAACAATCTGCACGATGAGTTAATATTATCAAGTCAAGAATCTGCTTTTATGTACAGTAATCTATATGATAAGTTAATAATAGAGGTATTTTGTATCAGGTTCCAGTTCCAATACCATGTGTTTTATAAATACCTGTAAAACTAAATGATAATTATATCATGCTGAAGGGGTTCTGGGAACAACATGTCATCATAGAAGTCATTATTTTTCAAATAGATTTCAGACCAAGTACTACTCCTACTAAATCAATTAAGATATCATTCTGAAAAGTGAGTATTTTTTTATATAGTGATTCCTGACAAAGACGCATTTATTTTATTAATCAAGAATCCAAGATGGTCAATATGTCAATTATATTGAATTTTCAATTAGATTTAATGAAATTCATTGAAAAGAATACATTTCTTGATCAATCAAATCAATGTCATAATATTTGTATTGTTACGCTTGTTGTAATATTTATCAACACTATAAATACCAGTGATTCTGAAGCCTAGAAATGTGAATAGGACAAATGTCCTAAATGTATGTCTAGTAATAGGCCATTGACCTTAAGCTCTTAGAGCGCTTTAAAACAAGTATTAATAACTTTTGGTATTATTCAACTAAAATTGTTTGTTATATTTCATGGTGCAACTTGAATTCATGGTTTGGTTAACCTTTCCATTTTTAAAGATTAATAACATTTAACAAGTGAACATCAATATTCATTATTCATAAGCCAAAATGTAGAATTAATATTACAATTATTGATCAGCCTCAATGTCCTAAGTCAATAGAAGTTAATAGGTCATTTGAAAATGTAATAGGCCAATGGCCTATGGCCTAGAGCAATCAAAATCCCTGAATACAGTTACAAAACAATGTATGAATCATCTTTATCTGCCTGAAGCATGACTGTTTTAATAAATCCTTTTTAATAAAACATAAAATGATAAAAGTTGTTCACTCCATCAGTGGGTTACATAATTCCTGACACTTCATATATATATGGCAAATAACATAGCCAGTGAGGGATAAATATACATTTTTTAATCATCTATATCTGATTACTGTCTGAACAATGATTATCTAGATAATTATAATGATCATTCAATTCAAACAAATTCTTTTCAAAAGCATTTAAAATGATTAAATTTGTTCACTCCCAACACTAACTGTTAGGTTTTTTACTCCTTTGTTCCCATGAAATTAATTTATTCGTAAATTGAAAATTTTGGTTAATGAATAACAAATTATCTTTTATTTTGTTTGTCATGCTAGTAAAAGATATCATTTAATATTCATCTTCAAAACTAATTGAACAGCTGTCTGAACAATTCTTTTTTTACAAAGTCTTTCTCACCAATTCTCTCTGTTAGTTAAGATACTTCAATAAACATATTACTGAGTTGACCTCCAGATTATTTCCATTGCAAACCTCTCTTCTACCCCCACCCCTTCTATCCCCCCTTTCCCTCCTCCCCTTTTTTCTCCTGTCCTTCCATTGCAAACCTCTCTTCTATCCAACATTCCTTCTATCCACCCCCCCCCCCCCCCCCCCCCCTTTCCCCATCTATCCTTCCAGCCCCTCTCCTGCAACTCTCCTCTAAAGAGTATCTGTATTGCATATTGAAATGAGGGGAGGACACTCACTATATGGAATAACAGTAACTTACATAAGAGGATAAGTTACATAAGCTACATGCAGGTGCAAGAGGTCATCATAGGTCATCATATCTAGTAATTAGCATAAACCCCCATGTTGCTAGCCTATTCTGACCAATCAGATTGCACTAACATATGTCAAGATTTAAGATATTCAGAAATCTTCAGTTAGAATTACATGAGACATTGACCTGGACAGTTTACTTTGGCAATTGGACTTATCACTAGCTGAATTTGTGATTTGTGTCAGAGGGATATATTCCAAAGGTTTATGTGCATCATCTTTTTAGTTCTTTGGAAGTTGAGAGTGTGACTAAATGAATACTCCTAAACCAATCAAGATATCATAATGAAATTAATACAGATGCCCACATAAAAGTAGCATTTTGAAGATTAAAAAGTTCAAGATGGTCACCAATTAAGCCATAGATATACAAAAAAGTTATACAAAAACCTATTGCTTGTTAATAAATCATGATTAAATCATTCTTGTATTAATGTTTGTTCAAGCTCTAGTGGTTTCCAACAGAAGAATAGCATTTTAAAAGATAAAAAAATCATGATGGCAGCCATAATCAATTATCATATAAAAGATGGTTACACAATTAAACCATATTACCACATCATTCATTTTAAGGTGAGCTTGTGTACCCTCGGTACTTTTATTTCATATTTTTTTAAGGCTTTTGAATATGACTATGCCAATAATGAAAATCATAATTCCTTTAAAAAATTTAAATCGTGATGGTTTATTTTTTGGGTCCGAACATTATTCATTATCTGATGTCTAAATATTTAGTCATATGTGACTAACAACTTACCTTGTCTGCTATATAGACCTCTCCACGGCGAATTTCATGGGCGCAGCCATTTTGTGGCAGCCATTAAGCGGCTGCAAAGAAAACTGGTCAGTGTTATTTGCAACGCTGCGGGATTTGCGCATTGACGTTGCATACACGCAAAGACGGTACCCAGTCACCACTTAAGCGGCATAATTATGCTAACGTCACCTTCCTTACCAACTAATAGTTCATTTAAGTATCTCCTTATGTCACATCGGCATCAAACACTTCCGTTAAGATTTTTCAAAGCTTGGCAATGTATGTAAATGACCAGGTAAATACGATTTAATGTTAAAGTCGACGATATTAAAGTGCAGAAATTTAGGGTCTATGAATGACGTTAGATATCTAATTTATTAACTCAGTCGACTATTTCTTTATTTCAACTGCTATTTTATCCTGTCTGATTGTTTTTTGTTTGTTTTTTGTTCAATTATCTAGATTAACGCATATTTTTTTTCAAGGATGATTAATATCACAATATTCTCTCAATATTTACTGTAGGCCTATATATAGCTTTGTAAAGGATAAATTAGCCAATTTACTAGGCGTTGAAAGCCTTTCAGCAAATTAGGATTTCTAAGCTAATGAATTTACCTTAATTTAATAAATTGTCCATGATATTTTTTCCAGTAAAATATGTGTGAAACTTTAATATTTTTAAGGAAGTAAGTGTTTAATTTAAATAAAAGTCATTTAAATTCCAACATTCCAATCATTCCTATCCACCGATAAACTTTCTAATTACCGGTAGCAACCAACAAGGGCAACCTACAAACACAATTTAAAACCTTTAAGGCAACGGCGCAAGCAATATTACTCTAAATAATTTAGATCAACAGGTTTTTATGTTAAGTTATAATATTAGACAATATGGAACCGTCGATGTAACTTTATTTAGATTTCATCAAAAGGAAATGCTATGAGCAACTTCTTTGACAATGGCGACGTTGCGGCAACGGTTCTTTTCCGTTTTTAAAGCATGAAAAGCATGAAAACATTTAAATTTTCGAAACATTGCTATTATGAAATAAAAGAAGTTGTTCATACGTCGAATTTCCTAGTTTTTCTTATACTACCAACTAAAGTGACCCTCAAACAGTTAATTTCATAGTGATTAAGTGTTTACTTTTAAATAAAAGTCATTCAAATTGCCAACATTCCAATCCAAGGCAGGCAATATCACAAGCAATCTAAATGAATTTAGATCAACAGGTTTCTATGTTGAGTTATAATATAAACAATATGGAACTGTCGATATAAAAAATTTCAGATTTCATCACACGGAAATTCTAAGATGAGCAACTTCTCCGACAATGGCGACGTTGCGGCAAAGATTTTTAAAGCATGAAAACATTTAAATTTTCGAAACATTGCTACATGTATACATAAAAAAATGAAAGGGGTTGTTCATACGTAGAATTTCCTTGTTTTCCTTATACTACCAATTTCTAAAGTGCTCCTCAAATAGTTAATATAAAGTGATCATTAAAGTTATTATGTAAACTAGTTTATTGATTTTTGGAGTACGGATAAATTAAAACAAAACACATAAAAAATAGCTTCCTTGGGTCTTCTGATTTACAATATTTCAGTAAGGACTAAAACCTCTGTAGCAAATACCAAAAGATGATATAAAATCATCCTTTATCTATAATTAGCAAATGATAGGCTTATTTGAAACACAGACTCGTCTGCAGTCATCCCAGGATCACCAGCATTCTGTCGTCATAGCATTGTTGTGCCATGAATTGTGTGACATCATTACACTGTGTAACTGTGTTTTCAAATATAAGTAATAAATGATAATTCTTTCTTTTTTTGATAATTTGATTTTGTGATTGATTTACTCATTGAAGATTTAAATTACACGTTAGAGCAAGTTTGGTGTTTTCTTTTAACTCGGAACATGTTGACATGGTATTGGCATTATATTTATCACTGGATAGGAAGTAATGATTTTATTTATACAGTTCCATGTCGGGGATATATTATGTCTTGCAGGGGTTGAATTTGGAACCGATATCGTGGTATCATCGAAGATAGAAAAAAATATTTCATTACATTTTTCTAAATACGTTTTATAATCGCGTGACATTCGTACCGATGACACATTATACATTCATTTCAATTTGTTTTAATCATCATTCTAAATTAAATGAGTCTTGACAAGATGAGTTGTATTACGATATTTTATCTGTTTCGTATTCCAATTGATCGACAAAAAATACTGAAAATATCACATTTACGATATCAGTCATCATAACTTAAGTAGGTATAAAAGTAATAACTAAAGTAATTAAATAGGATAAAAGTATTATAGGCCTAACAATTCCTCTTGTTTCGTGTTTTGAGTGTGTGTGCATTTCCTGAGTATTAACACATAATTTGTAATGACAAAGCTTGGGATATTGAAATCTTGCTTTCTATTTTAATTTTAGGAAGATTTCATAGATCTATGAGAATTAAAACCATCAAATTGTTTACCGTAGGCATATAAGTTGGGTTTTTTAAAATAATAATTTACTTTTTTAACAAACAAGGCACTATGGTGCACACGTTTTTATTATGTTATCGAACTTGTGAACAAGAGTAAGTGTTACGTGTTAAAACATAAAGCTTAGACCTATACTTTCTGTATAATTTTAAGATTATATATCTATTCTTTTTAATTTTGACAATCCATTGTACTAAAACTCACCTCGGTCAAAAACCGCTTCATAATTGGTAAAATTCAGTTTTTAGCTGTGCATGGGGATTCTTTTCACATAATATATGAATTCAAAAAAGGTACTTGATGACACAAACCGTTCATGACCGCTTACGATCATTTTAATTGGTTAGAAGTCATATCAAAAACGTTAACTGTAAGCACGTGGAACGTCGACGTAAGATTGCAGCCGCTTAATGGCGGACGATGCTAGCGCCACCCAAAGGGAGGTAACTGAGAGCGGCATGACGCACTACTCTGTGGAGAGGTAGTGTTATATATACGTCTCTGGATCTACAAACCCTCCTTTGGATTAAAGCATACGCCTGTAAAACAGCTTATATATATACTGCTGACAACACATTGAACCCAACTCTCTCACTCGGCTGTCAAGTGTGCATCATTTATCCACCATTAATGAATTAATCTTAGAATGTTAGTACCAAATACGGTACCTTGTTGCATCAGTTCACAACTGTAACAAGTCCATTGGTCATGAACGTTTATTCAAACCCTAAAACATGGCTCCTTTGTTGTGAACCATGGTCAATTTCACTTATACCACTGACGGAACTACTTTTTATGAGCGAGACTGTTTCGTGATAAAAACAATTTCTATTAGAAACAACAAAACAAAAATATTCATTCCATTACATAAAATTTATTTATAGATTGGGCAGCCTTTCAGGTCATGATTAAGCAGATAATCATGTACAGTTTTATTTAAAATTTGATAAATTACGTTTGTGGCCATTTCAAAACTCTTTAAAAAATGCTCACATACCGAACCCGCATACCGTAGCTCCTTTATCTGAACGCTTTACCGCAGCATTATGGAACCAACGAAGCAGAAAAGCCTAAAAACTATATTTAACCTTACATCTGTATAAGGCTACTGACGAAAACTACTGTGAAACTCGTTTCGCCGCATCAGTACGTGACGTCATTAACCTCGATATAACGTGCTTCCCGACGGGTTCTTTTATAAGACAAAATAGCATGTTTGTCTGGATGTTATGATCTATTTGTAAGGATTTAATAACTTCAGCTTTTGATAATATAAAGAAACCCTTCAACCTCGTATATATATGGTAAGTTTGTAGACCCTGATAGTCAGTAAAATCCATTGGATGCTTCTCAATCTCAGGATCTTACTTCCTATCAGGGTCCGGAAACTTACCATTTCCTCGGTTTCATGGTTTTCCCTTTGATACCCCTTGGACGGTTACATCCCTTCTTTTTTTCAATAGGTTTTAACTTGTAACTAGGTGTTTAGCCTTAATAGCCTTTGGGAAGTTATTGCCTTTATTTAAGTTGAATGTTATATGCCGTGAGCTCAATCCGCGTAGGTCATTTATTTCATAACCACCTTAGTCGGATATAAAATTGTAAACAATACGCAAACAATTAGTCATGTAAAATCTTTAATCAAACAAGAAAGTTGAGATTTATGAACAACGAAAGTGGGATTCGAGCCAGGGACCTTTATGTTGTAAAGCAGCGACTTTACCTGTTAAGGTACCGAGGATCCATGCCAGTTTTGTTATATCATGTTTGGATTTACATTTTTCCTATAAATATATATATATATACAGAACGTCATACGTGTGCATTTGGGTCGTTTGTATTGAACGAGTAGATGTCAGGGACGCGGAGGAACAACGAGTTCGAATAACGAGTTGTTTCTCCGCGTCCATGAAATCTTCGAGTTCAAGACAAACGACCCAAATGCAAACGTATAACGTTTTATATTTGAAGGGGTGCATGCAAGAAGGTCACATGTAACATTTTTTCTAAAATACATGTTTTTATCATTTTATTTAGTACACATAATTCTCTGTCTAGTCCCATTTAGAAAAATATGTTTATCTCTAATGTTTTTGTTATATTGGAGAAAAAACAAGAATTTGTTTCAATAGCAAAAAGGGCACATGTGCTTGTGATTTTGTGTACTCAGATTTTGTGGATGATATTTTCATATATTTCCATCTCAAGTAAATACGTGTATGTATTGTTAAATTATGTGTGTTCTTGGTTTTGAGAAGTTAGTTTCCATCAATTAAATTACTCGCCAAGCGATATTTATAACAAATTTGTCACATGAGTCCTTGTTTCATGGAAGTAGATCACAAGATGTTTTCTTATGACAAAAATTCGTTTAATTTCATCACCAATATATTTGTACCAATTCACAATGGAGTTATAACGATAAAACCATTCATATATCAACGTAATGCTATAAAAGTTCAAAACTTCTCACTATGTATATAAGTGAGTTCAAAAAGGGCACATGTGTTCCTTACACATAGGCCCTTTCCGCAGAGTCATATTTTTATTTTCCTATTTGCTGTGATAATATGCCAATATCACTATAGAAACATTGTCAAAGAAATTAAGTCTTTGAGTAAAATAATGTATTAAAATGGTTAAGGACCTATTAAAATGATAAATTTCAAAAATCACATTTTGTAATGATAACTCAGATGTGTCAAATTGTAATTATATAACATGTGACCCTTTTGCATGCACCCCTTCATTTATTATATACTCTCTTTTTAACCTTTTTAAAAGTAATTTTGAATTTCTTAAATAATCCGAGACGTCGCACTGCGCATTGATACATAATGCGAGCAAGACGATTACCTAAAACACGCTCGACTGATGATTTGGTACCTCCATTATCTTTCTATTTTCTCATTACTTTTCGTAGTTAAACGTAAGAGGCAATTTTTTGTAAAAGTGTGAAAACAAAATAAAGTGATAAAAGTTATTCCTTAGTAATTATTTATAAAGTTCTGAATATGATAAACGTAAGTTCAGGATTCCGAGCGACGGGATTCTTTTAAACGACGTCACCATGGAAATGACGTCATAATCGTTGTAGGCTATGCCGTCATAAGGGCGAAGTGTGGCTGGCGATGTTCTCGGAGTTTTGTTTAGGATTTCCTTTTTTCAAAGAGTTTTTCAGTTTCTTTACCAATGATAACACTAGTTTCTCACTATATTATTCTCTTATATCATGATAAAAAGTAGGTTTATTGCCAATGCATCGAGATACGTCAAATCCAATGTTCCAAATAGGAAAATGTTTGTTACTTACGGAAAGTTGCGAGAATTGCCAAAGCTTGAAAAAAGAAGAACCGGCAATCGTGCAATACGGAATTTGCCGTGCAATACGGAATTTGAAAACGTATTCCGTATTGCACCCGTGTATTACTATCCTAAGATTACATGAGTATATAATAAATATTGATATTAAAATAATTTAGTTTTTAATGTAAGGAATAAAGTTTTTAGTTCTAAAACCATAAGCAGGGGGTATAGTAAGTAGTCTAAATATGTATTCTAATCAAACCCGCAAAATATATCACTAAAACGTTTATAAAGTATTTGTATGTAAACCAATTTTGTTGAAACATCGTATGAAATAGTTTTAATGTAAGAAATCAAGCGTTTAGTTCTGACCCTAAACTTCGGGATTAAAGGTAGTCTAAATAAGTATTAAGACATGTTAACCCCGGGAATGATATCACTATATCACAATGATTTCAAAAACGTTTTAAATAAATTGTATATAAACAAATATAGTTGGAACCATTGGAGGAGTGTTCCGCGGGAGGGTAAGCCAGTAATAACCCGTTTGCCTTTAGTTATGGAACTAACCTCTGCTCGGGCTCGGGCTCGGGCCCTCGCGAGGTATTTGCCATAATCCCTAGGAGCCTGGTTATTTTTGATAATAATAATAGAATAGTTTATTTATGTGTTTTGAGTTTTTACAACCCCGGGCCTAATAGGCCAAAAAGACACCGTTGCATTGTACGATGATAAAAATTAATAAAATAAAACATGATACATAAATTTAGAATTGCATTCATCTGTACATACATACACACATACAAAACATTCAAATCTGCACACCCCATAAATACATTTGTATCTACATTACATACTTACAATACATACATACATGCACGCACCAAAACATTAGTACATTAGTTTGTTAGCACGTGCGTACAGTACATACATACACACACCCACACGTTAGTGCATTAGTACATTAGTACATACATGTATACATTACATACATATACGGACATACCCATACATTAGTATATTAGTGCATTAGTACATGCCTATACTACATATATACACGCACACATATGTTAGTACATTAGTATATTAGTATGTACATACATGTATACACTACACACATATACGCATGCATCCACATGTTAGCACATTATTACTTATAGAAACTAAGACACATACACCCATAAACATGCACACATGCATACATACACACACATGCATTCATACATAGGCATACTCACATGCACACATACATTGTAAATACATACATACTTAACCTACATTACCTACGTGCATACCTACATATATACCCATACACATATACATACACACACCTACTCACACATACATACTTATACATACAAGCCAGTACATGAATATTCCTTGTACAAGTCAAACACACTATTAATTTACATAGATATAGGAGCATATTCTTTCATACACAGTTACTGTTTGTCCAATCAAATAATCACACAGACACCTCGGATTCACTCTCACTAACACACTCACACAGACACCCGATTCACTCTCCCTGATATAACACAGACACCTCGGTTCACACTCCCTGGTATGCTAATACAAACACCCCGGTTCACTCTCCCTTTTACATTCACACAAACAGTCTGGTTGTTCCCTCCCTCTCATACATTAAAAACACAGACATACAAGTTTACTAACCTTCTATCAATACACTTACTCTCTGTCAAAATCATTCAGTCAAGTTTATCCTAATATAGACATTATTCCATACATTCACATATTATGATACATATCTTATAAAATTATAAAAACAGCAGTAAAATGAAATTAATGTACATCTTAAAATTTTATATCGCTTATATTGTAGATAGCGAATTATAAAGCTAGTCGTCGCTTATGGTACATTTGTTGTATGCACCGGGCTCGTCCACACTGTATTTCTTCAGTGTTCATTAGCCAGAATAACTTTCCAGGGTTGTCCAATTTAGAAAAAGAGTCTATCATTTTATCACAGACAGACAGACAGACAGATATTTTTATTTACGTCTCGCCTCAATTTACATATAAAATGATATAAGATAACATAATATAAAATGAGCCACTCCTATTGGAGTTATGAGAGACACTAAAATCAAAACATTAAATAAAACTGAGATGTACATTCTCGAAAGATAAAAAAGGAGCTATACAGTAAATATACAAAGTAAAAATATAAAAATACAAGCAATCACGTGTATAAGATATTGCTACGTAGTTGTAAAATTGCCCTGCAGGTTTTGGCACTAAGCATTACAACACTGGGACTGGCCAGGATAAAACACAATTTAACAATATCACATTCCTCTTTAAAATCACACCACACTTCATTGCACTTGTCTAACAAAACCTGTCGTACATCATTATAAACTGGGCAGTGTAATAAGACATGTACCTCATCTTCCACACAATTATCACAATAAAAACACACTCTCTCGTTGATTGGTAGGTTTGTATATCGTCCAGTTTCGACTCGTATAGGGGCTACTCCACATCGGAAAACTGCTAAAGAGCGTCTGTTTGACTTTGACATAGGGGTCTTGTAAAAATGCTCAACTTCGAAGTTTTTCTTCAGCTGGTTGTATAGGCGAAGCTTGTTTCCTCCTTTACCGGTTCGACTGTTAACGACTATCACATGAAGCAAAAAGCATATTTCTTAAGTCATCATGAAATTAACATACCAGTAAAAATGAATCTCATTTTCTACTTGATTTTTATCACATAATGTGCACACACGTTCCCTCAAGTGAGTAATAGGCTTGGTGTATCTTCCTGTTTCTATATTTAGAGGCAGGTTTCCACACCTGAGTGATGCTAGTAATCTTCTTTGTTGTCTTGACAATAGTATTTTCAGATATTCTGATGTTAGAAGTTCTTGCTTAAACAATCTATAGGTTCTCAACTTGTTGCCATAACCTGAATTAATTTTATGTAAGGAATAAACTCCGAAAACTCGCCAATATTTGCGGGTCAGGTATCGTCGGAGGCCGTTAGGCCGACGATGATACCTGACCCGCAAATATTGGCGAGTATGAGGAGTTTATTCCACTTAAACCTAAATTCGTACATATTGGCGTGCTAGTTTTGTGATTACCGCATTTACCAATACTGGCGTCCTACATCTCATGGCTGCATGATGAAGCGCGTGCATCGTAACAAGTGCACGAGGCCCATGAGCTCAAGGAGTATTAGACAGGTATAAATACTCGAATTATGCTTGCATTTCCTGTCACTCATTGGGCACAGTGTATGACGTATGGAACAACAGATGAAATCTCTCAGGTAAGCTTTATGACATTTCTCGCTTGAATATCATGTTAACATTCTATAAGTCTATAGCTATAGCATTCACTTATTCTTTAATCTATGAAGTTTTGCT
The DNA here is from genome assembly GCA_916613615.1 of Steromphala cineraria. Taxonomy (NCBI): domain Eukaryota; kingdom Metazoa; phylum Mollusca; class Gastropoda; order Trochida; family Trochidae; genus Steromphala; species Steromphala cineraria. The sequence goes on from OU744726.1 coordinate 41,350,587, forward strand.
CGTTTATATTAGTTCATACAAAATGTATAATCTCCAAAGGGTCAACCAGACTCAACCTTCTCATTACTCAATCCGATTATCAGACACTGGAAGACAAAGTTGTAACGTTTTGCGCGAAAACTGCATGGGGCCATTTCAGTACATAAATTGACTTCCTTTGGCAAAGAAAACTATTCAAGTAACTTAACTGAAGATTTTAGCTCATTTTATAAATGCTCTCTGTGATTAAAAAACGTCAATTGCAATATCATGACGTGTAATATTACATTTCGTTCTTTTCTTTTTCGATTACACCCCCTTTTTTCCTACAAACATCTAAAAAGCTGGTTTGAAATACACTGATTAAAAACTAATTCCAGCTTGTTTGAAATATTATTTAACTATGAACCCTTTCGATTCCTTAACACTAAATATCCATCGGATGTTATTTAATGATTGTTAATACCAAGTGTCGCTAGGAAGGCTTCTTACGTTGAATTAACCGTTAAAATAAAATTATAACACAATACTTAAAAAAATAATAAAAATGTATTTTATGAAAGATATTTTGAACCAATTCCCTGCCATCTAATATACTATACCGAATAGCATAAGAAGAGTTTGCAGCAACAGTTCGCACTTACATGCAGTGAAATTAGATAAGAAAAACTGCATTTTTACCGTTGAGCATATGTGATTTGAACAACATACCTATGTCACTTTATTTTAGAAATAATACGGCAAAAGTTAAAGTGACACAGAGTATCTTTCTTAAAATTGTATTTGGTTTTGATAAGCTACAAAATATCTAGTATGATGATTGAAGTTCATATCTCTTCACTGGACATGGAAAAATCAAGAAAACATCTCAAATACGTTTAATATTCGAAATTATGCATCCAATTAATGTACCTTTTAGTGACAATACCTAATAAACACTATCGAATCGAATATATCTTCCTGTCAGCTTATGACAAGGTTTCAAAATTATGTTTTGCGAATTTGCGCGCGCCACTCGAGCCACAATGTCCGGGTTTCGATCAAAATCCCGACTTTGAATAGTCGTATTTTCGCTCTAACTTGCTATTTTCAGTAACAGTTAGTGGTTCCCGATGTAATAACATCGATTTCAAAATGTGACATATGTTATCCTATCAACATACTCTGTGTCTCTTTAAGGAAATGTGTAACTATTTAATTAGCAACCGAAAAAAATGAAGTTATAAAGTGAAACGTTTTTATTTCATTTCAGATTTGAGAGATTCACATCTTTTCATGGATTCTCAAAGAGGACATAATTCACCAGCGCCTACACGTCTCAGAGCTGTTCAACGAACTATCAACATATTGCGAAGTTTACATCAAGAGTATTTCCCATTTTAGGTCCAAAACATTTTTTTTACATAAAAAAATAAAATAAAATCCATTAACATTGTTCTTGTTGTATTCTTTAGTATCACAACATCGCACGTGCAAGTGTGGGGCACGTTTACATGTCGCCATGCACAACTAGGACGCCAATATGCACAACTAGGACGCCAATATGCACAACTAGGACGCCAATATGTACAACTAGGACGCCAATATGTACAACTAGGACGCCACTATTAAAAACTAGGACGCCAATATGTACAACTAGGACGCCAATATGCACAACTAGGACGCCAATATGCACAACTAGGACGCCAATATGTACAACTAGGACGCCAATATGTACAACTAGGACGCCACTATTAAAAACTAGGACGCCAATATGTACAACTAGGACGCCAATATGTACAACTAGGACGCCAATATGTACAACTAGGACGCCAATATGTACAACTAGGACGCCAATATGTACAACTAGGACGCCAATATGTACAACTACGACGCCACTATTAAAAACTAGGACGCCAATATGTACAACTAGGACGCCAATATGTACAACTAGGACGCCAATATGTACAACTAGGACGCCAATATGTACAACTAGGACGCCAATATGTACAACTAGGACGCCAATATGTACAACTAGGACGCCAATATGTACAACTAGGACGCCAATATGTACAACTACGACGCCAATATGTACAACTACGACGCCACTATTAAAAACTAGGACGCCAATATGTACAACTAGGACGCCAATATGTACAACTAGGACGCCAATATGTACAACTAGGACGCCAATATGTACAACTAGGACGCCAATATGTACAACTAGGACGCCAATATGTACAACTACGACGCCACTATTAAAAACTAGGACGCCAATATGTACAACTAGGACGCCAATATGTACAACTAGGACGCCAATATGTACAACTAGGACGCCAATATGTACAACTAGGACGCCAATATGCACAACTAGGACGCCAATATGCACAACTAGGACGCCAATATGTACAACTAGGACGCCAATATGCACAACTAGGACGCCAATATGTACAACTAGGACGCCAATATGTACAACTAGGACGCCAATATGCACAACTAGGACGCCAATATGCACAACTAGGACGCCAATATGTACAACTACGACGCCACTATTATAAACTAGGACGCCAATATGTACAACTAGGACGCCAATATGTACAACTAGGACGCCAATATGTACAACTAGGACGCCAATATGTACAACTAGGACGCCAATATGTACAACTAGGACGCCAATATGCACAACTAGGACGCCAATATGTACAACTAGGACGCCAATATGTACAACTAGGACGCCAATATGTACAACTAGGACGCCAATATGCACAACTAGGACGCCAATATGTACAACTAGGACGCCAATATGTACAACTAGGACGCCAATATGTACAACCACGACGCCAATATGTACAACTAGGACGCCAATATGTACAACTAGGACGCCAATATGTACAACTAGGACGCCAATATGCACAACTAGGACGCCAATATGCACAACTAGGACGCCAATATGCACAACTAGGACGCCAATATGTACAACTAGGACGCCAATATGCACAACTAGGACGCCAATATGTACAACTAGGACGCCAATATGCACAACTACGACGCCACTATTAAAAACTAGGACGCCAATATGCAAGGAAGGTCACCAATAGGGCAGATATATTGGACTGTAATTTTACGATTACATAAGCAAAATACACATAATGGCACATAATTTAGGTTTAACATTGAATAAATTTAAGTTCCAATTCTCTCTATCCCATATGTCTAACACAGCTAAGGCTTGATTGAGGAAAATGGATCTATTTACTACATAATCAGCGTGTCATTGAAAGGTTATAGCATATCCAGTTGCAGCATAAAACACGTGATTTTCATTAGCTAAGAACAGATAGAAAAAAGAGCCAATGGTTATGTAGCCCTTTATACTATCCGTGATTTATCATACCAATGGTCCAGGGTTATCATATAAGGAGGCCTCATGATAAAAAAAACTACTAAATAAGAGCGCACTAGGTCACAAAATCTACAACTTATAACCCCTATCGGCTGAGGTGTCTGCAAAATCAAGTCCTTATTCTATGTTTATACTTAGATCTTATATGTGATTATTTCATACTTATTTTCAGATGCGTCAGTGGGAGTAAAATTAATTGTTATACAGATTAAAAATTCAACAAAGAATGGAATGTATCGCTACGTCCTCTCGAATTTCGTTTACACTGATAGGATTGGATAGGATTTTATATAATGGGCGCCATTTTACTACAAGCACCCGACGTTGGCTTAATCATGGATAATTCGGTTGCAAAGATTATAACAGACTTGGCTGAGTTATGTGAGTCCATACAAAATAACTAATCAAAATAAAACACCTGCTACCGGTATGATCATTTACAATTTTGTAATCACAATTTGTATATTTGAATCCTTATAAGCTCAAATGTTTTTCTTGATCTTGGTCGTACTTCTTTATTTCATTTATTTGCTCAAGGAAGAAGACACATTGACCTCGTTTACAACCAATCAAGTCTTTATATATGTACTTTTCTTTGGTACGTTTAAACATAAACATGACTTTACAATTATGTTTTCTTGGGTCAGCATATCAATTTACATAGCATGGACTTAAAGAGAGGAACGTTCAGGGCTTTAATACGTCAGTTAGAGTGACTTCGGTCAAAACATTCACCAATAGATTGGTGACAAGTAACAACATAATATGAAACAAAAGAGAGAATCTAAGATTTGATTTCAATGAGATTGAACATTTACATGTACGTGATGAATAATTGTTTATTTCAATACAGAAACTCAAGTTTATCAGTATACTAGCAAACGTGCATAGAGTGCATACATTTTTTCGATCTTGGTATCCCTGCAAGGTATATACAATAACTCTTAAACAGGTTTTACATTGAACAGTAATCTTATATTACATCGAGGTCACTGTTACGATTCGAGGGATATCAAAGCACAAAGCAGAAGATGTGAACATTGACGCTATACAATTGTTCGATGTATGTAAGTACGTGAATATTGATTAGAGCGCAAGGGTTCTCGACGGCGTCGACACATCGCTTTTAACAGGGTTGTTTCAAAGTTCAAACAGGAGCTTTCGAGTATGATATATTATGAATAATCTAAATTTCAAATATGTTTCTTTCAAGTAAAGTGTGGCGCGAAAGAAAAATTCGATAACATCGATAATAATAACGACCTAGAAAGGTAGCTATAAAATGACAAAATTATCAATTTTAAAACCCATTATGACACATTAACTTAACCTTGTGATATCATTGAATTAAAGTTCAATCTGTTCTTATAAATATTTCATGTTAGAAACAGATAAAACAAAAAATATCAGTGAAAAGTTCATTAACAATGTGTACCCCGTTAGCATGCACTTTTTACACGAAGGTATAAGTTTTTTTCACCCCTTCAACACAGAGAAAAGTAACCAAGTTACCTTTTCCAAACATCGCCGATTGTGAGTTTTCCTAAAATGCATTTTATTACAATACTAGGATGTTTTCGAACACTTTGTCTATGCATATGTTTGGGCATGTGCTGAGGAATCCTTCCAAGACTATGAGAGTGTATAAACACTCAACAATATCCTTTTTAAAACTTGTCATTTAGAATTGTTTTACACTATACATACACAGTATACAAACAAAGAATACTACGTATTTCTTATTTATTTATTATGGATTGTATTCGCCATAGATTTTTCACAAGAATGTGGATAGTGTGTGAAACCGAGTCGAATGTGTGAAGGTGGAAAGAACACAGACGAAGGTTGATGTTCGATTAGGCCAGCAATAGTTTTATTACCAAAAACTATGAAAACAAAATAAACCACAAATGCACAGACACTGTCTCTGCACCTCCTGATAAAAATCTAAGGAGTGAAATTAAAACCTATAGTTAAACCTTATAAGCAGAAAGACAGAAGCTGAAAAGCATGAAGCTGGAGAAAGCAGAAGGGTCGCGCTTGGGGTGGGCTATTGTTTGATAGTGCACTGGTGATTAAGTGAGTGCGAAATGCTCATGCAAAAGCTGAAGTGAAAATTAGGTTAAGCTTAGTGTGAAGTATAAGGCTAAAAGATATGCTTGACTGAATATTGTATTCAGTAACAATTAAATTAAAAATATAGTAAAATATATATTTACAACATTTGATGCTGTTACATGTGTTATACCGGTAGAAGGACCAGTACATATAATTAAAGGGGCAGTAGCACGCTTTTTAGGGAGAATATAAGGTGATGGCAGGAAAATGAAAATTAAGGGTTCCAATTGAAGGATAATTTATTTAAACTAAATCACGCATTTATAATTCAAATATATAACATAAAGTTTAGCAATGCGATTCCTTTTTCTTGCACAAAATGAATTAAAGGTGTTAACGGCGATTCCTTTTTCTTGCACAAAAAGTATTAAAGGTGTTAACACAAAATGGCCGCCAATTTATTTTATGTGAATCTGAATGAATGTGTGGCATAATTTTTTCGAATGACATTATCTGTTTGGATGAGATTAATCTGCAAACCCTATAAAAGATATGGCTTATAAAAAAATTAAAAAGTGTTTCTGGTCTTTGCGTGCAGACAAAAATGATGCGATGACGCGTTTTTTTTTTATTTCCAATTTTTTTCTATTATTGAACATGAAAACTATTCCACGGAATTTGGAAAAAATAGAATTAGAAAATAATAGAATAGAAAACTTTGAATCACTTTATAACTGTGTCTTTGAAGGCCTTTCATATAGAAACGAGTTATAAAAGTTCAAGTTTCACTGATTTTTATCTGAGCCTTGGCCTTTCCATTTTCCCCTTGACAACATCTGGAAAAAAGGCTTGATGCGGGGGGTTGAAACTGACGCGGGCGGAAACCAGAAACAAGTTACTTCTTTACTAGGCCTAATCGAGAAAAAGTTATTTTAAAAGGGTTAAGATGACCAGGATATAAATTGTGGGCTGCTCAAACTGCGCAAATGTTCTTAAGATTATAAAACAGGTTTTTGAAGTTCCCGATATGCATGATCGAAAGCTTTATCATACTATGGAAATAGCACTCGTTTGATAGGGCGTTTCCAAATCACATGATCGTTTTGAATTAAACATTTCAAAGCATACATCAAGGTGCACACAACTACCTGGTGGAGTCTGCTATGCATAAGGGTAAGTAAACAGAATTGCTTATCAATATTAACGATCTACTACAAAATGAACGAAGTAAAGTAACTGCAACACTGTCTTGGTGTATTGGTGAAAAAGCGATCTCAGCACGAGGCATATAAGTTGTGATATCACCCGCGATCGAGCGGTAGCGACAGTGTTAATTTGTTTACAGCAGGTCATTACCAAATATCACACTCTTTTTCAAAGTTATCACTCCTCGTCATACTAATTGCATGTATACTTCTTTATTTCATACTGTATTTTTGTATACGGAAAACATTAACCTATAAGCAGAATGTTATGATTCGGAAAACATTCGCACAAACGCAAGATCACTATTTATTACATACCACACATTCTTTGACATCTACATGTTGAATGAGGGAGAGGGTGATATGAGGGTTTATGCCGAGTGTTAGGTCGCTTTTTGTTGTACACAACAAAGTCAACAAGTTGAGGCTATGAATTGATTTAATATCGATTGGTTTACATATATATATCTTTTGTATCATATTAACAATTATATTCAGTTTGATAGTAAATTACAGTTTAAAAAAGGTTTTAAGCTACTTATCACTTTTTGTGGTAGGATATTGATACTGTGTGGGAATTACTCTTCCCGACATAAAGCCGAGCATGTTTATCCGAGATGAAACCAAATTAAAACATTTTATATTTAGACATGTTTATCACATAATTATTGAACATTGAACATTCACTCAAACGTTTGATGACATAGGATGATTTTTCCAATACGTGTGTTGAGCAGAGGTAATTTCTAATTGATCTTTGGGGTTAACGATCTCTTTGCTTGTACAAACATACATAAATTAATTATCCTTTTAATCTTAATATTTTTACAAAGGTTTTCATCGAGCCTTTATATATTTGTGATGTTTGCTTTTACCATGGTGTGTGGTAGTGTTTGTTTGCTAATCAACACTGTCATAAAAAAAGACAGCAAAGACAATTGTCAATTGTCACCCGTTCAGTAAAACACCGGCTGATTGCATTCACTTAATGAAATGTATGCAAGTGCCTAAATGAAAGAATGAAACATATACAAATACAATATGGAGGTTACTAAGTATTAACAAAGCAACTTATACAATATTCTGCATGTGTCATTAAGTTCACTTGTGAAAGGCTAAAGGTTTCTATGACTATTTTCAATTATTTAGCATTGTAAGATGTTAGTATTTAATCATTGCAATTAAAGTAGTATATATACATTAAGGAAACATCAATAAATGTACAAACATCTGTTTCAGTTCCAAATCCTATTTTAGATGAATCAAGACACGTGAATTACTTGAAATCATTTTCAAACTGACGTGACAAGTTTAAAAAAAGCATGTTTTAACCAAAAATTGCACAAATGAAACAATTATGTTGTAATATAGTTTAGAATAAGATTTATATGTTTTTCCAACGTTAATTACCCATCATAACGAAAGTTTAAGCAAATGTTCAATATCATCTGAAAATAGTTCAATGAATACCCGTTTAACAATAATTGATCTAATGTCACTGTCGCTGTAGCGCAGTTGACAAGCTGCTCAGCTATGAATTCGAGGTTCGGTGATTCGTTTCCCACCAAGGGCAATAGATTTGTGAAAAATATCTCAGATACTTTACTCGGGATTTGATATCTGATATAGCAGTTTAAGATATCATGTTGATATTGTACCTAGTGATACAGTTGCACTAAATCAAGAACCTCGAAACAACGACACCGTGTATGGTCTGATATTTGGGAGCCAAATGATTATTTCTTACAACATGCTATGGGTAGTCAAGTCCTGATGGCTTCAGTTCTGCCAACTTGGTTTTTGCAACAATTTCCAAACAGCCCGCTGTACTAAAATTTTCAGAGAAATGTGTTGTTTAGGTACGGTGGCATATTTACGGTTGCATATTTGGGCCATCTGTTTTTTTTATTTTTATCTTGAAATTTCAAGATAAAAGTTGAAATGTCAAGTAAAGATCTTGAATTTTCAAGATAATAATGTTGAAATTTCAAGATGTTCTGTTGAAATTTCTAGAAAATCAAGTTGAAATTTCAAGATAGTTGAGTTGAAATTTCAAGAAAATATATAAGATAAAGGAGCGACTTGTGGAAGTCAGCATTACCTCGGAGAAAGTCTCCCAGTTTAGTCGTCCCTACACATAAACAAGAATCCCTGTTAGATACATAGATGATAAATACACAATGACACTTGATAATGATAATAATAAACTTGTCCATATTTATATTATGAATCATTTCAAACATATAAACTTGCATTTCACACACAATTAAAATTGGTTAATAAACATTTTATATGCATGTGAATGTTCCCTTATTCATTCTGTCATTCTAACACACCTATCCTGATTCAAACAAACATAGCCATATTCTTCACTTACATACATACACCATACCATTCATTCATTTTTCATTCATCAATTCATTCCTTCATTCATACTCACATAATAAGATGGTTGGATTTAATAATGAATACATAAATAAACTAAAAAATAGGAAGTTGATGTGCATGAACGTCCATGTGAACATATACTTGCGTTTAAGCAAGTTCAAATGTGTGCATGTTAGTTTTGTGTGAGAATTTAATGTGTAAGTAAAACAAAGAAATGTATGTGGGTAATGTAGGAATGTCTGTCTGTTTCTTGCTAATGTATAATGATGTGTAAGTTTTTGTTGCATGTTAGTATTTATAAATGATATCTTTAGTACATATAGGGTGTTCTAATTCATTTCAGATTAATTCATTAGTCAACACTAAAGTATCATAGGGGATGTATTTGTCATATGTATACCACGAACATTTTCTTGTTGTATAATGTGTATGTTTTCAAAGGTTTGAAAAGGTTTGATGTATTTGTATCTATAGGGGACATTTATTAATTTGAAAACACTTTAAAAAAAATTCTACACTCAACTTTATAAAGAAACAAACATTAATTGATGAAAATAATACAGATAAAATACTTGATGAAATAGAAACACCTAAGATAAATAAATCAGATTATGATAACCTTGAAAAAGACTTGACTATGGAGGAAATAAAAAAAACCGTCTTATCTATGAAAAACAACAAGAACCCGGGAATAGATGGATATCCTTTTGCATTTTTTTAATTCTTTTGGAAGGACTTGGGTCTTTTTATCTTTAGATTTATAAAGGAGTGTTTTGACAATAACTCATTAACATGCACAATGAACAGGGGAATTATCACCTGCCTTCCAAAACCAAATAAAGACAGAAAAATACTAAAAAAATAACGCCCAATCTCATTGCTCAATGTTTTATATAAGATAATAAGTTCATGTATTGCAAATAAGCTGAAGAAAACTTTGAACACAATCATACATGAGAACCAAACAGGATTTATTCCAGGGAGATGTATCAGTGAAAACACTAGGATGCTCTATGATATCACATTTGAAGCTAAAAAACTAAACAAACCTGGACTGCTTCTGCTTATTGACTTTGAAAAGGCCTTCGATACAATATCCAAACCTTTTATATCAAAAGTAATGAAAACATTTGGCTTTGGGCCTAATATAATCAAATGGGTAGAAATATTAACTTCAAATACAACAGCCTCAGTAATTCAAAATGGACATTTGTCTTCCTTTTTTAAACAGGAAAGGGGATGTAGACAAGGGGATCCAATCTCACGTTACTTATTCATCCTTGCAGTTGAAATATTAGGTATAATGGTAAGGAAAAACCCTGACATAAAAGGAATAGAACTTAATGATAGGGAACATAAACTTGGACAGTATGCTTATGATACTCAACTAATTTTAGATGGATCTGAAAAAAGTTTAAATGCAGCATTAGAAACACTTCAGACATTTTACCAAATTTCAGGGCTTAAAATGAACATAGAAAAAACTAAGGCGATTTGGATAGGATCTATGTCTGAAAGTACTATTACTTTAGTCAGTGACCTTAAACTTGACTGGCATAAAGGGAACTTTGACATTCTAGGAATCACATTGAATGCTTCATTAAGTGATCTATGGGTGATAAACACAAGAAAACGATTAGAACATATTAACGATTATTTGCCAATTGGCGCAGAAGAAACTTAACACTTTTTGGAAAAATTACAGTTATTAAAACCTTGGCTATATCAACCTTAGTACATATCTTCACTGCCTTGCCTAATCCACCCAAATTAAACAAGACAATCTACAGATTTTTGTGGAATAACAAAAATGATAAAATCAAGAGATCAACTATAAGTAGAGACCATCAAGACGGAGGTCTAAGAATGATTGATGTTGAATGCTTTATTAATGCTCTTAAACTATCTTCATTGAAAAAATATATATTAGAAAATCAAAATCTTCCAACATTTTTCCCTTTGATAATCTTTCAAACTAGGTTGTAATGCGGTTGATTCTTTATCTGAACATGACAATCCTTTCTGGAAAGATGCTTTATCTGCATGGAGGATTTACTACCAAAAAATAACCTTTAATGAAAATGATATAGACCAAATCCTCACTCAACCACTTTGGTTTAATCATCTTTTTAAATCATCTTATATTATTAAAAACTGGTTTAATCTTGGAATCCAAAATATTATGGATATATGTGATGAAAATGGCTTCCTAGGTTTTGAAAAATTTACAGGAATTTAAAGGAATACAACACCATTATTCAACCTACCTCATGTTACAAATAGATACCAAAAAATGTTTACCATGGCTGAAAACTCCAGGAAATATTATGATGAGTTAATCAAAAATGATACAACACCCAAGTCATAAGAATATTGGAATTTGATATTTTTGTATGAGATTGATTGGAAAGATGTATTTAGCTAAGTTACTACCGTAAATCCACCAAAGATTGCAAGCTGTTAGATTTCCAATACCGATTTATAAACAGAATTTTTTACACAAAGAAAGAATTAATGAAAATGAAATCAGTTGATAATGATACTTGCTCTTTCTGTAAAAATGCTCCAGAAGATATATCACATGTTTATTTTGACTGTCATCTTGTTCAAGACTTTTTCTTGAATGACAATTTTCAAAAGAATCTGAAATTGTCTAAATTCATTTTATATATATATATATCAAGTCTAAAACAACAAGATATATCCTATGCAGCATTTTTGTCGATACTTAAGGATGTACATAATATAGAAAGATTTATTGCAATAAAAAATGACAGATATTATCACTTTTCCAGGAAATGGCAAGGACTGGCCATGATTCTATAATTTGTTCACGAAGCACCCATAAAATCCCTGAAATGCTGTCCATTTTACAGACAAATACTCTCTTAAGCCTTAAAGATTGCATTATGAATACTGTATGAACCCAAATGTATAGTTGTTCTTCTGCAAAATTGTTTATTGCCACAACATAGATGCAACTCTGTAATGTTCATGTAAGAAAAGGAATAAAAAAGAAAATAAAAATTTGATAACACTTGTATGTAAGATAAGAATTAGTTTATATAGGAGAGTATTATATATGCTTTTTGGCTGCTCATATACTGTTTGGAAAGACGCTTGAACTGTTTGACTTCATTCCTGTATTGTCCTGTCTTATCATATTAAAATCTTATATACTACTTTCTTGAAAATTCAACATAATTACTTTGAAATGTCAACATAACATCTTGAAATTGCAACATGATATCTTAAAATTTCAACACAGGTATCTTGAAATTTCAAGAAAGGATCTTGAAATTTCAACTTTTTTCTTGAAATTTCAAGATTTAAAAAAAATCAAATGGCCCTAATATGCCACTGTTAAATTGAAAAGTAAGTTTTGAGATCTACGGTGGCATAGTAGGAGCATCTGTTTGTTTTTTTTTTGTTATTTGAATTTTCAAGATACTTATATTGAAATTTCAAGATACTATGTTGAAATTTCAAGATGTTATGTTGAAATTTCAAGATAATTAAGTTGAAATTTCAAGATAATGTATTATATAAGGTTCAGACTTGTGGAAATAAGCATTAGCTCGGGGAATTATGTTCACATTCTAGGTCAAATGTGAAGATCACAAGTTAAAAAATCGCTACTAAATTCCTTGTTAACATGATAACTTGAAAAGTTTTTGTGCTATGAAGTTTAGATTTTGTATATATTATCTCTTGAAAAGATCAAAATTTTAGAAAAGTTTTGGGTACAAACTTTCGAAGGTCAAGGTCACAGCAAGGTCAACATATATTGAGAAAATGGATTATTTTAACTTTTAACACTTTCATTCATTACATTAGTGCTATACTGAATTTAATGTGTTCATTGATTGTGTTATCTTGAGTGTCAAAGGTAAAGGTCATGAGAAAATGCCCAATTTGGTGAGGCCTGTAAAAGACGGAACAGGGTAGGGCGAAACCCCAAGTTTCGGAACTGCTCTACTTTTGCGGTGTCCCGCAAACGCTAATATAGTATTATTACCTTTGCGGTTTTACGGTTGAAAATAAGCAGTAACATATTTTCAATATGAGCATAAGTGCACATATCACTTTTGCCTAATTTGTTGTAACGCGACTTCCCGTACTTTTTCCCCTGTGACGTCATAACACCATTGTTCGTGACGTCACTATACTCGGCCGTCGCAAGGGAAGCGGCCCATTTTTTATATTTCTAAGATTAAAAATTGAAAAGATTTGGTAATAAAGAAATTATTACCCTTGAAAGTGTGTCACGAAACTCGTGCAAATGTGTGTGCTCTCGCCCGGTTATACAAAAATTCACACTAGTTTCGTAAAAACGATATAACATGGCATCAAAACATTTTCCCACTTTCTCTTCCAGAGCTCCTGTACCCGATGTATAATGGTATAAAATCGCACGATGGACAATGCAAAATTTGAATTTGTGGAAATACCTGGAAAACACAAGGTTATTCGCGGTGAAGGGTATGAGTATGTAATCGATAAGACAGATGGAGTAAAATCTTACTGGAAATGCCAACGGAAGAACTGCAAAGCCAGACTACTTGTCGAAAACAACGATGTCGATAGCATCAAAAGAGGAAAAAACAGTCACAATCACGAGCCTGACATGAAGGTATCAATGATGGTTACAGCTATACTTTGATTATTTAAGAAATAAAGTTTGCTCTACCCCAATGTGTTTTGTAATAAAGTATAGTTTTGCCCTGAACTATTATAGTTAAAGCACGAGGACGGTAGAGCAAACTTTATTTCTTTTCTAAGATACCAAACTTATTTGCAGGGAAGTATAAACATTCTTATAATTTCAAATTAAAATATTGTTAGAATAACTTAGATTATATATCCATGAACAGGGCTAACTGCTGGCTATTCCATGTTTAAAACTCACCCCTAATTCAAAAATATTGTTTATTGGTGAAACAGTTGATTATGTTAATGTAGCACTTTTATTTTCTCATTTATAAAGTTTAAAATTTTATTCTCTTGTTGTTTTTTCATTGTTCAAACAAAACAGAAATATCAGACTTCTCATTCTTAATAAAACGTTACCTGAACAGCCAAGTTGTGCGATCATGCAGTGCGGGCCACACTTCCCATATAAAGGCTTATCACGTGATTGACATTCCACAAATACTTATGGGTATTGTTTGCAAGGAAGCGTGTCAGATGTAGATCTATCATCTTTTACTGTTGTCATAAAAGTTTAAATTGATAGTACCACCGCTAATATTAGCTGACTAGGTCGAGAGGAGCTGTACACCATGAAAAGGAGTATGTACAAACTGTATTGGTTGAGCTATATGGCACGTTGCTTGGCAGAGACGGTTGACGTGTGTCAACGTCACAAATGCTACGGGGCGCCGTGACCTGACGTAGAATGTCAACGTGGTCACTCGACAAGCATGTCGGAGGCAGAGCATTGGTCGCAGCGTTGTTCCCCTATAAGATCGAGTTGTTATGTAGCTTTTCAACGTCTGCTCATTTCTGTGACCAGTGACGGACATGAAAGTTTGGCCATCAGTTGATAGGGATGCGCCATGTTGATTGCTAGAACCGAGATCAAAGGTTACCATGGGCACGCGTGATAACGAGGGGGCAGCGGGGAAGAGCGGATAGCCTCATTCAATTGTTACGTCATGTAAAAACTATACCCTTATTGTCTGATAAAGTACTTTTTTATCGATTGTTCTAACCGCTATAGGCATCTTAGAAATGTATATAATCTGTGCAAGTAAAAACAAAATATCATTTTTAACTTGATATGATAAGCAATTGAAAGAAAAAACACTTTTATTTGGATCGGCCTTTAGCATACCCAAAAGCGCTTTGTAACACACTCGGCTAAATTCTCAATGGTCAGAATGGCTACGTTTTTGAGAAACACTGTTATGTATAATCTAATGAATACACTTCAGTCGTGTAACAATTCTCTTTTGGAAAACCAAGACAACTATTCTCACAATCAAGCAACCTGTATCAGCTTCATTTATTGTTAAGTGTCAGCTGTACAGGTTTACTATCACTACAATCATGTTAACTTTCCTGAGATTAATGTAAGGCAATAATAGAATATAAAGCGTATGAATACTATGATTAATGTATAGATTTATCTACAGGCTCAGACGAAAATTACTGACTTCCTGACGGCGAGGGCAGATAGAGGTGAACGAGGTATTTTTCTTAAATATATTTGCTTTGAATGCTTCTAAAGATTTTCTGTTAGAACGTTTGAAATGCATTCTCGCATCAGAGTTGTTGTTTCTAACACATGAACGCTAATGTTGGTTTAAAATCTATATATACGATCTATACATTGTATTTTGAACGTTGAAGGGGACAATATTTCTTTGTTTGACGTTAATAGAATGAAATTCTATTATCCACCAGGAATCAAGATTGACGGTTTTCTCCAATTTAAATTTCAAATGTCTAATTAAATTATGATATATTTCAGACGGATAATAATCAAGCCTTTAAAACTATTTCCCTTATAAACAATGTATGGTTCCACTAGTAAAAAGAAGTGAAAAAAATTAATCATTATGATAGAAAGTTTGTTAGTTTAATTGATAAATGTTTCTAGCACTTATATGAGTTTTGCAAAATAAATGATAATGGAGAAATTAAGAACTATATTCTCGATTCGGAACTCTAACTCACCATGTTTAGAATCTTATCAGAAAGTTTTACCTACAGTTACGAAACAACGGAAACATCCTTAAATACTTGACAAATGGTTCTACTACAAAAAAATCCTAGCTCTTGCATTAGTGATGAGTAGATTAAATTACTGTAATAATCTCCTCGCCAGTGGTGATATGAATATTATCCCCTGCGCGAGTTTAAAGTAAAGCGGGGGATATAGCACTGGGCAGCGTCCGTACGCCTAATGCCAGTATACATATGAAATCGAGTCACTCAAAACTATTTACTGGATTCATTTTATTTTTAGCAAATGGCTTCATCATCATAAGTGTTAGGTCCCTATAGAGGTTCATGACCTTGACCCTCTTTTCAAGGTCACAACGAGGCCATGACAATTGAAGCATTGAAAGCTGCATTTTAGCTTGTCAGCAGGATATCTCAAGAACCATTCACCGGATTCTTTTAAAACCAATGCAAAGCATTTTGTAGGGCAGACGCCGGGCCCAGTCGATGTTGATGACCTTCACGTTTTCTGCAAGGTCCAAGCAGAACGTTTGAACTTTAAGCATTATAACCTGCATATTAAGCTTGTTAGTGTTATATATCAAGAGTCATTCACTGGATTCTTTTTTAAATATTTTTTAGGAAGACATCAGGCTTATTTGATTTTGGTGACCTTCTCATTATTTTTAAGGCCACAGCGAAGACAACATGTCTTTAAAGCTTATAAGGGTGATATTTTAAGAACTGTTCTTTAGATTCTCTTCATGTTTTTCACAAAGCTTCTTATTTGGAAGACATAGGCACCAGTTAATTTGGGTGGTCTAACTGATATCTAGCATCCTGTCACAGGTAACTCAACTAATCTGTACCCTGGGCTCAGAAGCTAGATTCTCTCGCGTAGCATGACTTGGGATATAGCCAATCAAATCATTTCCCGTTCAAATTTTATCGGAAGCTTGCTGACAGAAAGTTCTAAATGATTTGTCCAAATATTATTGTTGCTTATATGAAAGATTGGCTGATATTCAGAAACAAATATCATTTTCAATGTCTATTAATGTTTTTCTTGTCTACTGTAACGAGTTTCATCCATTTTTCGGAAAGCTTATCTACATTGGTTTGAAACTGATTTGTTTTGCCTCACACACTTACAAGATCTGAATCTATCAAATATTTAGTTTCAGGACAGGTGACCGGTGAACAGACAGAAGCAGCTGGGAGAGCAGTGCAAGAATGTTCAGACTCTGATACGGGTATGGATACACGAGGTAGGGGAAATGATTTTTGAAGGGATAATAGTTCATATTTGATTAAATTTAAATGAATTTAATCATATTAAAATCAATTCAAAATGACACAGTTGTACCCCAAGCATTTACAAAATGAAAATGCAATTTGCTATTCAAAAACACTACATTCAAGAAATATACCAAAAGCGTTGTTTCTAAAATAACAAATGTATTTTGATTTAGGCATCATTAGAAACTCAGATATGAATGAATCCATACAATGTTTTTGAATATAAGATGAAGACCATGAATAGTACTCCCTATGATCTATGAAACATCAATGGAAATATATATAGAGAAGACATCATGGAACAGTTTAAGGAGTGACGTTGTTGCAAACCTAACCATTTCCAGTATTCATTTTCTCAAATTCTGGTAACAACAGAATTCAACGACTTTTGACATTCTTGAAAAATTGCGGGCTTGAACCTTTAAACTGCGTTTATAAATGATTGTCATTGTTATCCATTATCTGTGTAATGTAAAATGGGTCTGTGGCCCCTTTACGAAATAAACTTGATTGAGTATGTAGCTTCATCAGGTAACTTAAACAACTTTTGTTGTTATATCTTGTTCAGAAAATAGCACAGAAGAAGAAGGAGGAGGAGGAGAGGAAGAAGTAGAAGAAGAAGAGGAAGAAGAAGAAGGAGGAGGAGAAGAGGAAGAAGAAGAAGAAGTAGTAGATCTAGAAGACCTAGAGAGAGACAATAATGATTCAGATTCAGGGGTAGGTTATACATCTAAATCACATTTCTCTAGTTTTGATTACAGGTAAGGGAGAAGATACAGTTTCAGATTTAAAGGTACAGTTCTCATTCAAATCCATGTTTTCAACCAGTTAAGGAAATTAAGAATAATTCAGCATTGTTCTAGATAATTCCTATCTTTTGAAACTATATGAAGAATATATGTTTCAAGGTCTTTTGAAAGCACTTTTCGACAAAAACAAGATGGTTTTACAGCAACAAGCGCTGTTTCTGATAAACAGTGCATACTAGATACCAGAATAATTGGTTAGAAATTAACTTTTCAGGATTAATACTTGATCTGTATTGCTAAGAGATACAGAATGACTGGACAATTCCTTTCAGGATCAGAGTGACGTGTCTACAAACGCAGACGTAGAGTCAGATTGCAGACAAACTGATGAATCAGGTAAAAATAATGTTTTTCGAAAAATTCAGCAACTATAAGGGATATTTGTTATTTAAAGAAATCTTAAAGGATATGAATTGAAATGGGATTAAATTTTTCAAAGCTTAACCTATGATTTGGCGTGTAGAAATTACAAATACACCTCCGTGATCTATAATAATAAGAATATGATAAGTGACAAAATGATGCACCTTTTTCATTTAAAAATTTGAAACCTTCAATGTTATAAATACAAACTTTGATTTCTATAGAGGAAATAAGAGATGTTCAACCTTCTTTCCGTAATTATTTATGAGTAAGGTCGCTTGCTAGGACTTAATGACAAGGGGGGGGGGGGGGGGGGTGGATAAGCGTGACCACACAACTGGTTCCGAGAGCAGGGGCATTCTTTGACGGAATGCGAGAGTCTTTCTCTTTCTTATTCGGTACTTGCGGAATTTAGAGTTACCGTTCCTCATTAGAGTTATCCGCCCTTGGGAGCAGGTATGTACGCTCTCGACTCGTTGACGTTATCGTTATGGGCCGCGCAAAAAAAAGAAATAGTCGCTTTGCGTAAATGTGATTATTTGCCGGGTTTTTATCATTGGTGGTCAATGAATGTATTTCATGCTTGAGTATGTAAATCTTCACATGTCTGTAATATAATATATTATTTCAAATGTATTTAATTGAGTTAATTCCTTAAACGGCCCGGTATAGATCTTTTTGATAATTCTGTTAATGATGAGAGCGGTAGATAGGGGTCAATCTCATCCTGCTTTTTTGCAGCAATAGTTGCGGCCAGTTGCAGCCGTGAAATTTATATAAATGCATGACGTCACAGATCAAAGTTTACATAAATGCATGACGTCACAGGTTAAATTTAATATTAGATGTGGTGATCAATTATGGATAATATTCTTATGGATATTACAACAGAAGATGATAAAATTATGTGATATGAAATAATAAAGATAAATCTGAACTGAATGAAACCATTAGATGAATTAAATCTAGTCTTCAACATTAAACTGAAACAATATAAAATAATTAATAGAGGTACATTTTAAAAATGTTTAGATCTGTATGATATAAGTCAAACGAATCTAAAGATGGCTGACATGTCGATCAAGATAATGTACACTCATCCAATCGCCTGACCCCGAGTGTGAAAAACCGTACGTGACTTTGCTAAAGTGTGAGGACAAAACAATGGAATGTGTGACTTGGAAAAGATGACATTGGAAGATACCTCTTTGTGATACCTTAAACTTATTATTAACAATTATCTAAGTATATAAATATGAGTAAATGTCCATTGTTGATCCACCAATCATTTGCTAATGTTTTAAACACATATATCACGCAATAAGAAGCAGTGTATGAAGCCTTCATTTCTACGTCACATTCACAGCTAGGACATCATACGCTTACAAACATGGCCAGCGATAGTATGACCTTCTACACTTGGAAGTACGTACAACCCGAAACGGATCATGTCAGTGAAACGACTGTTGTTGAATCCTCCTGATGGTTTCAACAAAGAGAAAGATGTGCCAAAGACGCCGAGAAGAAGGTGCCCAATGCGGATGATACCCTCAAACGAGTCATCACCAAGAAGACTAAATCAAACTTGGGGGACAATTTAACTGTAAAAGTCACGGAGCATGTGTCATCCTTACTGACTCTGTGTTACTCCCTTGAACTCTGTAGAATGATTAAACATCTAAGTGTCGAGTTGTGCTTCGGGTGCCTTTTCGAACAGGCCGAGGAACAGTATCACACTTGTCAGGACCTATACAAGAGAGAGAAACTTGAGCAATATATGAAGACGGCTTTGGACGAGGTGAATGACGACCACGTGATCGAGCCAGTATCGCTGTAAAGACTTTATAGATAACCACTTTAAAACAGATGATTGGATAAAGATCATTGAAGATCGTGTGTTTAAAATGTTGTATTTAGACAGAACATTTAGCAAGAAATGCATGATTATACTCGCCTTACATTATTTGATTGCAATAAAACATGTTTTATAGTCTACGTTGTCAGTGTTGTTCGTGATATATAAGAGGGCTGTAGAGATAGAGAGCTCTCATAGGGTGGGGTGTAAAGCACAGAAGCATGTCATCTCAGGCTAGCTCCGGGAAAGCACTAGACTAATCTATCTGGTGAAACAGATATTTGTGTGTGTTGAGAACAAGGTTTACAATGTTTAAAATATAAAACTGAACCAAACTCCTCCTTGAATTAGTGACGTATAAGATAGACATATAATCATGAGGTGTACTCTCTTGTACTGTAGTTTAATAAATTGTAGCCAGTGAGCGAATACAAAGTTACTCCCGCTGTATTTATTTAAGGATTTAAATAATTTGTATATTGAAGTAATGTTGACTTTGATACAAAGTAGAACTGGTAATGTGTAAATGTACAGAGTTATAATGGACTTGTCATGAAGTCTATGTTTTTATACTTGTTTACTTTTAAATGTGAACAGGTAATCGTGTGCTGTCAAGATGTGTTCCACTATAAGGTAGTTCGTAATGAAGGAACCAGGCGATTTGGTCTCCACTAGGTAGGGGCTTGTGATGCAGATACCAGCATTATTCTGAAGCGAGTGTCACCGGTAGATGTATATAAACAAGATATAAAGCATTCGATCTTCATTTGCGAGAGAAAACAAGGACAGGTCAGTCAGAGGAATACTAGTGTGAACATCATGCAAAGACGATTATACATTCCAGATACACAAAAATTTATAGACTTTTTTGAATGTCGACGTGAGGAAAACAGAGGAAATCAAAGTCGACCTTATTCATGCATAATCGCTATCCCCAACTAGCCTGAGGAAGCCACGGGAGTGCATAGGTCCAAGGCCTCTCCTAAGCGTACCAAGACTATCCAAGGCGAAACAGAAGAGATTGGAGGAGGATCTCATAACAAGCATACTCCTCCACCCAGAGATTTCTTTGCATAGTAGCACACACTATCAAGAAAACTATTAGAAGAAATCATCTTTTCCCTATCCATTGTGCATGACAATCCATAGCATAAAACATGGTTACTGTAAGGGTTAAGTATTCATTTTCCCTCTTGCCGGTGGAGAGAGAAGACGCATAATCATGAAGAGGCCTTCAGTGAATAGACCTAAAGACATTTTCAGTACCAATGATAAGGTAATAAAGTCCAGGAAATCAAAAACTTCAGCAAAGAAAAAAGTGAAGACGCAGCGACTTACATCTAAAAGGACATTGTGCAAGCAGAAGACCTCACATCCTGTAGTGAAAATTCGGCCAATCACAACCACCCAGGGCGTTGTCAACAGGGCTCAAACTGCCGTGAAGAGACAGAAACTGGAAAAGTATAAAAAATCTGAACTCCCTCTCATCACATCTTTGCATTAGATCAGAATGGAGCAGGTCATCTGTCCGAATTGCGGAAAGAGATTTACACGCACGGACAAGCTACTGAGACATCAGAAACAGAAGCATGGATGGACTCCTCTTCTCAGAAAGCATAGGAGTGGACAGCCTCCTCCTCTGAGTGGACAGCCTCCTCCTCAGAGCGGACAGCCTCCTCCTCTGAATGGACAGCCTCCTCCTCCTCTGAGTAGACAGCCTCCTCCTCCTCAGAGTGGACAGCCTCCTCCTCCTCCTTCTCCTCCTCTGAGTGGACAGCCTTCTCCTCTTCTGAGTGGACAGCCTCCTCCTGAGTGGACAGCCTCCTCCTCCTATTCCTCTGAGAGGACAGCATCCTCCTGTGAGTGGACAGCCTCCTCCTCCTCCTCTGAGTGGGCAGCCTCCGCTCAGAGCGAACAGCCTCCTCCTCCTCCTCCTCTGAGTGGACAGCCTCCTCCTCCTCTGAGTGGACAGCCTCCTCCTTTTCTGAGTGGACAGCCTCTTCCTCCTGTTCCTCTGAGTTACCAGTGGAGAGGTCAGGCTATGCCTTCATCTAGGAGGAGCCAGTCTTCTCCTCAGGAACAGCTATTCAAATTCCTGATTCCCTCTAATGCTACTATCAATGGACTTTCAGTAAATCAGTGTTTGTTTTTAACCTGTTACGACAGGGTTTGATTCAACCTTCACCTGAGCATATCATCTGGTGTTACTCTGTATGGCAACCTCTCTACGAGAGTATTCAACAAGCCTTACCACAAGTACAGTTTGTGAAAGGCCTACCTTACAACCTCGAGGAGGACAATTACTTTGATGACCGCAAACAGAATGTGTTGGTCTTGGACGATTTTCTTGCCGAAGCAAAGAATAATCAGCGGATATCCCGTCTGTTTACCCAAACTTCACACCACACATACAAAATATCTTTCCTCGCGGGACCCAATCTCGCGACCTTGCTCTTAATTCACATTATGTGACCCTTTTCAATTTACCTGAGGACAGACAGCAAGTTAAGGTATTTTCTAGGAGAATATTCCCTAATGATGTCACTAAGTTCATGAGCCTATACGAAAAAGCCATTGAAACGCCTTAACAGTAGACCTTTAACATGGTACAAGCGAGAAGAACAGACTCCATCCCAACATCTTGTCTTCAACTACTACGACCTATAGTCAGCAGGGTGGACGTCTGAAACTACCACAGCTAGAGAGAAAAGACGTCTCTGTCGCCTCAGGCCATCAGTTGACTCAGGACATTGTAGCTGAACACACGTCTGTTGACGAAAACATTGAAACAGCATGCTGTTCCAGTGAGGAGTCTGGTCCTTTCACCATGGCTACAGCTTGTGCTGATTGTGGTGTGTTGATAGACAATATGCATGATCTCCAAAAAAACATCAAATCGTGGTGTCCAGCAAATGACGATGGTTTGAAGACCAAGAAGCGTAAACGAGTCATCTACGACACTGACAGTGAGTATAAGGAGATACAGCAGGCTGTTCAGAAAGGCGGTGGTAGCAAAGATTCAAGAGCACTCTCTCATCACTGGAAGCCCATCAATGACATGACAGCCGAGGAGTGGCAAAACGTTGGTATGTAACAATGTATCTGGAGGCGGGTTTATGATCTTTATCAAAATGAAATGAAACTCACCAGGAAAAAGTACAAGCAGCGTGGCAGAACAGATGAATGGATTGACAGAATCATGAAAAAGCTGTGGGATGCTAAATTGTTGGAAAATCTCAACAGCGTACTGGAGTTTACTCACTATTTTAAAGAGACACCTTTCTTTACACCAATCCTAATGAGTTTGGATGACATAGACCAAGCCTCAGATCAAACCGTGATAAAGGGTAAGATCAGGCGCTTCATTAATCCTAAAATGAAGGACATTTCAACTCGTCTAGATCGACCGGAATTGGAAAGTGACGTGGAATCGGACATGGCTCCTGATGAGATTATTGCTGATGATGAACAGAGTGATCAGGACTGATTTAAAACATCTGTTGTGAGCTAACCCAGCATCAGTTGATTCCCAGCCCTTACTTAGACAGGATGAGTCTACCTAACTTGCTTCACATTGTAAAAACACCACGTCCACTCAAGAGACAGAATGACAAGAAAAAGACTATTTCCCTGTACGTCAAAGGTGTAATAAAACTTGGACCTCCTGGGCGACGAAAATTGAAAAAGACAAATACCAAAAACTCTAAATGGTTATTTGATATATGACTCTGTTGACTTGGTTTTGTATCCCATTTGACAAGCAGATATTGAGAATGAATAAATTTATGAAACTGCTGCCTTGTTTTGTTTTCTTTTGTTTGATACTGTTCATGTGTTAGAATCTGAGAAAAGACAAAAATATCATAAGAAATATATCATAATGCATACTAATGAAGACTTGTATACATCTACTGGCGACAATCGCTTCGGAATAATGCTGGTATCTGCGTCACAAGCAACAAGCATAAAAACATAGACTTCTTGACAAGTCCATTATAACTCTGTACATTT
This sequence comes from Steromphala cineraria, assembly GCA_916613615.1. Lineage (NCBI taxonomy): Eukaryota > Metazoa > Mollusca > Gastropoda > Trochida > Trochidae > Steromphala > Steromphala cineraria. The sequence continues at coordinate 41,374,605 of OU744726.1, forward strand.
ACACATTACCAGTTCTACTTTGTATCAAAGTCAACATTACTTCAATATACAAATTATTTAAATCCTTAATTAAATACAGCGGGAGTAACTTTGTATTCGCTCACTGGCTACAATTTATGTAAACTACAGTACAAGAGAGTACACCTCATGATTATATGTCTATCTTATACGTCACTAATTCAAGGAGGAGTTTGGTTCAGTTTTATATTTTAAACATTGTAAACCTTGTTCTCAACACACACAAATATCTGTTTCACCAGAAAGATTAGTCTAGTGCTTTCCCGGAGCTAGCCTGAGATGACATGCTTCTGTGCTTTACACCCCACCCTATGAGAGCTCTCTATCTCTACAGCCCTCTTATATATCACGAACAACACTGACAAGTGCAACGTAGACTATGAAATATGTTTTTTTGCAATCAAATAATGTAAGGCGAGTATAATCATGCATTTCTTGCTAAATGTTCTGTCTAAATACAACATTTTAAACACACGATCTTCAATGTTCTTTATCCAATCATCTGTTTTAAAGTGGTTATCCATAAAGTCTTTACAGCGATACTGGAACACAGTCAGTGAAGCTAGGTTAGGCAAGTCGGGATCATCACGAATCAGTTGAGCCCATTGGTCGATCAAGTGGTCGTCATTCACCTCGTCCAAAGCCGTCTTCATATATTGCTCAAGTTTCTCTCTCTTGTATAGGTCCTGACAAGTGTGATACTGTTCCTCGGCCTGTTCGAAAAGGCACCCGAAGCACAACTCGACACTCAGATGTTTAATCATTCTACAGAGTTCAAGGGAGTAACACAGAGTCAGTAAGGATGACACATGCTCCGTGACTTTTACAGTTAAATTGTCCCCCAAGTTTGATTTAGTCTTCTTGGTGATGACTCGTTTGAGGGTATCATCCGCATTGGGCACCTTCTTCTCGGCGTCTTTGGCACATCTTTCTCTTTGTTGATACCATCTGGAGGATTCAACAACAGTCGTTTCACTGGCATGTACGGTTTTTCACACTCGGGGTCAGGCGAATGGATGAGTGTACATTATCTTGATCGACATGTCAGCCATCTTTAGATTCGTTTAACTTATATCATACAGATCTAAACATTTTTAAAATGTACCTCTATTTATTATTTTGTATTGTTTCAGTTTAATGTTGAAGGTTTGTTTTAATTCATCCAATGGTTTCATTCAGTTCAGATTTATCTTTATTATTTCATATCACATAATTTTATCATCTTATGTTGTAATATCCATATGAATATTATCCGTAATTGATCACCACATCTAATATTAAATTGAACCTGTGACGTCATGCATTTATGTAAACTTTGATCTGTGACGTCATGCATTTATATAAATTTCACGGCTGCAACTATTGCTGCAACTATGGCTGCAAATAAGCAGGATGAGATTGACCCCTATCTACTACTGATGTGCAAATGTGAAAGTAATAATACGATCTAAAGGCAAACAAATCGGACATAAGTATCTATTTATGGATAAAACATTTTATTCAGTACTTTATTAATAACAGATACTTCACATCTCATTTAAGTGGACAAAATTAGTAGAAATGAACAGTTCTGACGGGTAAAATTACGCACCTCACTTCTGTAAGAGATGAATTATCAGTCATGCCATTAGAGTACAAAATATGATGAAAAAACTCGGTTGGTGTTAAAGTGTAGGGTTTGATTGACAATGCTTTGTAGAAAAAGCTTTTTGAATATTGTTTGTCAAAATAACTTGAAGTTTTCGAATGAGCATCCCCCTTCTTTGGCGGGAAATGTAGGCTAAAGACACGCATTCAGTCGGAGTTTAAGTACACATACTTTTTCATATTATTTTCAAAGATTTTTAAAGTTTTCAGAAGTTAAAGAAGGGAACAATGATTTGTTTTTGATTCCATTGAAAAAGTATTGACACAGATAGATAGTACAAGCTAACCTTCAATATGTAATTCTTCGGTTAAATAACTTTTGTTTGAGTGCGTATCGTAAGGGACAGTCCTCTCGGTGTATTTTCGGAGGAAACAAAATTCTAGAATATTCCCCTGCTATATTATTACATGATTATTTCGCACTTATTGTCGTATATGTTAGTGATGGTAGCATCGATGTTCGTTGTTCTAGATTTAACAATCTGACTTAGATGCATCACTACTTTTTCTTGAATCAGTTCGTTTATACCAAAGTAACCCGACAGGACTGCCTTTCCCCGACACCATATTTCACGCAAACGACGCTATTATTTATAAACTCAAATTATTGAACATTGACCATATTAATTGATGGAATAGTCTTTAGAATACGTTTATGAATGGAAACAAATAAGATCACCTTCATAACAAATACAAAATAATTTTTGCAAATCAATGAACAATTGGCGATAGATGATTTTTTAGCGTACTGCAGATAAAGAATACAACTGAAAACTGTTTTGAATACGTTGCGTCAGCCTGCTACAACACCAAAATTGTCATTTTTATAGGCCTATCGTTTAACTTAATAAGGATTTACAAGCGCTTTGAACCTCTTCTGCTCATTGAAAAGTGAACAAAAAATTATAGTGATTATAATTATAGTTTCTAAAGAGTATTTCACCTGGTTTCGATCAGAACGTCAATGTTTGACTTTGATAACCTTGTGTTTTTGATCGGGCTCCGTGAAGAGATCAACCGCCGGACGCTCAAAAAAGTAAAATTGTATTTTTGTCATGTGAGTTTGTGTTTATCTACATGTATTTACAATTTTACAATAAAACTTTAGAACGGACAGAACTTAACGAACTATCCCATCTCGAGTACCTGCCAGTTTTTGGACGTGTCTATAGGCCCCTCTTACATATTTAAAAGACCTAAAGCGTAGATAACAGTTAACTCGTAGGGTGATTTCGAGGATCTACCAGTTTTTTTTTTACATTTCTATATGTCCCTCTTACATACTTACAGACCTAAAGCGTAGATAATATTTTTACAATTTACTGGTACTGTAATTTTTACCTTTACTTCAATAACATGTTTGTTTTACATTTCTGATCCTATAAGCGTTCCGATCTCGGCGATATCCTCCGGGTTTTTTTAAAGAACACTTTTGAACATTTTAGACCTCACAAAATATTTTAAGAACTTAATTATTTTCAGTAGTTACAAGAAACGTAGATAATAAACTTAAATAGTAAACCATACGCATGTTGCTCATGGAAACAGAAATAAAATGATGTTAGGAATTTTTTTTTCATTTCTCGATTAATATATGTATTTCCATCAAATGTTAAAGGGGGTCTGCGGCTAGGGCTGTACTCGTGCATAAGACCGCTCGGGTTAGCCTGCCTGCTAACGAGCTTCGCTGCTGAGACGGTGAGCTGAGAAGGGTGTAGGCTTCGCTTCTCAGTGGGGGATTTCCCCCGCGCGAGTCGAGATTGGTTGATAATATGAGAGGGTCGTCATTCTGTAGCAGCAATGTCAACTGACTCCCCAATTGTGGCCCTAAATATGAAAGAATTCATTTGAGTGCATAATGAAAAGGGACTTGTCCTGATGCCAAATTGACAATACAATGCATACATCGCTTTACGACCAAGATCAAAATAAGGCTATTAGCAATTTACTAACATTTCAATATTTGCCATACATCTTCCCGATACTCAAATATTTGAACAATGTAGATGTTTTAACTTAATGATCCAATAATTAAAGATAACAAGGTAATTATGTCATTTGAATACAGGATTCGTTGTTTCATTGATGACCGGTTCGTGTTTTCATTACAATTATGACCGACACAAGCGGGGCATTTGGCCTTTATTGATTGCTTGTCAGTCAACTCAGGCTTGTTTATCTGTTTGTTTAGTAAATCTTTGATTATCTTCAATCGGTCAAATGACTTCTTGAATGTCCGACTGGTCACTTTTCCAATCGGTCAAACTGAATTCCCAATCGGACATGTCCGGCAAATAGACCGATTTCTGCATCCGTGGTTTTAAGTAACTTGTCATTTATTAGCAAAATGATGGAAAAGAAAATTAACAATGGATTCATTTCGAACATAATAAATACTGCAGAGCTCCATATAAGCTGCGTATTTGCGAATTATACGCAAAGGAAAAGTCAAACTACGCAAGAAAAATAATTGTCTGCGTATAGAAAAGCACTAAATATTGCTGTTTACGCTACTCACAAATAACAGTGCATATTTACCCAATACAACACAATCAGTTTGCGTATCCTTCCAATTACACCAATCGAAATGGCTACGAGAAAATCTCAATTTTGAAGACACTGATACAAAATTAAAAACGGAAATTTGCCACTCGTATGAAACACTGACCTATTGGTTGCCAGTTGTGTGGGGAGTTTGAAGGCTACTTGATGATCAAAACTTTACCGTTACCGTTTAGCCTAGGATTTTCGTCTTTGTTTTCAGAATAATGACTCTAGAATCTTTGAAAACTTGCCTCTCTATATTTACAAAGCTTGCTATTAGTAGACAAATGATAATCATAATTTATTAATTTTGCTAACGGTGATTCAAGAACAAAAACAAACTTTCCCATCCTGAACTCCATCAGTCATTTTCGTATGCTTTTTAAGATTAATTTGTATATGTGACAGGGGATCTTAGTGAATAAAACACCCCCTTATTTTTATCGTGTTTGAAACCTCGAATGTTCTGCTGTTTCTTGGTCAATCAGAGCGAAAGTAAAGTTTTTTTCGTCAGCTATTATGTTTAGATAATTGGTGGCCTTGCTATAAAAAAATCACTCAAAATTCGGGTAATATACCCACATAGGCAAAAGCTTATTTTGAGCTTTGAAATACACAATATATTAGGCTATCCGGTGCTGAATTCCTTTATCAGTCTAGAAGTCCTCTCATGCATGCAAAGACCGGCAGTTCTAAATAACATGTGTTATCTAATAGGTTATAATCAATCAGTCAGCCACAATAAAGCACAGCTGTCCTCAGAACAGGAAATGATCGGTCATATCAATTAACATAACGTAACATCAATTATGTTTATAGTACTTACAAGGTCTGGTTCAAACAATCACTGCAATCTCGTTCCACCTCCCTGGCTGCAGTTGACGAGCAGGAATAAACAAAAGATATATGTCGGTGTCATTGACCACCATAATTTTAAACCGTAAATAAATCACTAATTTACTTATCATTTAGTTCCAGGATAAGAGAATATTGTAATTATTCAATGTCATTATCATTTCTTCCAAATATACAGTTATAAATGTGTTTTCAATATGCATACAATATAAAAAAAGAAACATACACAAATTAAATCAATATCATAACCCCCCCCCCCCCCCCCCCCCCCCCCCCCCCCACGCTCGATCGAGTTCCATCAGCGTAAGACATGTGTAAGACTACGTCGGCCAAGCGGTAGAACGGGAGGTAATAAGTTACGAACGTACCGAATGTTTAAGAATGAGTATGGGTGTGAAAGTTATGTGAGTATGAGTATGCCCCGTTCATACCGCTCTGCCTTCTCCAAATTTAGATCAGGTACTGCTCCTCTGCATTTGGAAACCGGCAGATACACAAATAAGAATGTGAATGAGAGAGTGTGTTTTCAATGTAGTGAGAGTGTTGAGGATGAAAGCCATGTTCTTTTACATTGCCCTGTATACCATGATCTGCGTGAGATTTTATATGAAAATGTCTGTTTTAGCTATCCCAACTTCCTAGATTTTAGTGATATTGATAAATTAGTTTTTCTTTTTAAGCACCCTGTATATTTTACCGCCAAAACCTGCTTTTATATCTTACAAAGAAGAAAGCATATTTTATATGGATAGTTTTTCTTATACTATTGTATATTTGTATATTGTTTACATCATATTTTAGTTAATTTAATATATTATAATATAGTCTCTCGTAACCCTTATAGGGTGGCTCACTTTTACGTTCAACTTTATATGTATATACTTTTTAATGTATTTATGTGAGGTGAGACTTTAATAAAACATATGTCTGTCTGTCTGTCTGTGACTGGATTCCAAATCGGTCCAACTTGTGGTCGCCCCAGCATTTGTATTTATAAGATGAAAAGGTAATACTTTCGGAAAACTAGTTGATTATAATACAGAAGAATTAGAAAATAATAGGAGGAAAGAAATGGTTTTTTGTGGGTTTGGTTGTCAACTTACAGCTCAAGATAATATAAACGAGGCGGAATTCCTCCATTTTGGTTACCAACATGATGTAAAGTGTAAATGTTCCATTACATTATTATCTCGGTATTTACTGTAGGGTGTTATATTCAGTTCAGCTCATCACTACATTACTAATGTTTACCCACCTAAAGCCGTGGCCATATATCCAGGTTGCTCACCCCCCCCCCCCCCCCCCCCCCCCCCCGGTTTGTGTGAACACTATCACAGAAGAATAATTGTTACAATAAAATGTTAAAATATGTTATGTGCACCGAATAATGTGTGTACATCCGACGGCAATGTATTTGACTAATATTAAATAAATGCCATTAGATTTACATCATAATGCGCATAAAAATGTAAATTTTATGTATATTTGTTCCCGTTGTTCCCTAGGTAACCAATGAAAATTTAAGTTAAATTATGATATTGTAGCCCAAATTATTCTTCATAAATGCGTTTTATACTAGTTTACGATAGCAATCAAAACTATTTAGACTACACTATAATAACTAATAGTCAAATGAAATATCGTAAAGCGGCGAATTCTTTTTGAATTATGTACTGTACCTGCACTGACACATGCACCTTTGTAACTGTTCATAAATGTTGATTTTGAAGCGTCTCTTCTCGTGACCGTTTCCCGAATACCACGCATTTTTGCCGAGTCTGACCCCCTCCCAATTTCTCAAGAGTTTGGCGAAAATTCAAAAACGGGTTCATAATTATACACCTTTGACGCTTTTAAGTATTTCGAAATAAAACTCATGATCACTGTCAAATTTATTGAGATGACTCAATCTTGATTGAATAATCTCCTGTATACTCATAAAAGATTACACACTGAAGTGTTTAGTTATAAAAGCAACTCATTGTCTAAGAGTTGATTCAATCAATCGACGACAATTAACCCTATCAAGCCCCTTGCGATGACGAGCTCTAAGCTCCTTACCGCGTTGGTTTTCATTAGCGCTGCGCTGAGCTGAGCTAGCCGACTTGCTAACGAGCTAACGAAGCCTCACTCGATAAGTATGAGACACATTTTTATCCTCGACGTAGTCCCGCTTTAAAGAAACTAGGTTTTCCCATCTAGGCCTTGTATATATATATATCACATGTTGCCCAAGGAACTGTACATACGACAGCAAAAACAATGAATTAACTCGTAGAAAAGGTATTTTGTATCACGAATAAAACACACTTGAAGACAATGCGATTATTATCACTTTAAAACTAGTAACGGAATACAGTTGATAAATATTTTACATGAAATGTTACATTTTACGTGGCTGTAATGACATTAGAGCTCATTAACATACTTTCGCTTTCATCAGAAACAGATATTTTTACTAAGTTATTTCCAGGTGTAAAATTGACACGATTTGTTCTCCTGTAAACTCATATTTTAAGGGAATATCAAAATATTGAGCATTCAAATCTAAGTTCTGTATCATGCATGAAGAAATAAGAAATAATCGCCCAAAATATTTTTATTTCTATTTCCATGAGTACTTTTATAATAGGATATTCATTTCGGAAGCACAAGAGTCCATGTTAACAGTGACAATTCCTTGGATTTTCTTTTTCATTAACTTACAAGAAAACTAAATTACCGATGTAACATAACAAGCTAATTTAAATCCGTAACGCAAATTATATGTACATGAAAACAGCGACATGAACCTTTCATTTTTGAAAAAGTTAAGCAAGATATATCACTGAAAAAGCAAAAAACTATTGAGACAATTGTATAAATACGAAACTACTAATTTTCTTATAGGTTTCTTATTAATATATTCAATTTCAATTTTCTAAATATTGTTTTATATTAAAGTGTTACATAACATCGTGTACGAGAAAAAATATTTAACAGGACGGCGTCAGTTTTTGTAAGTTATGTAGGCCTACTGTTTAATTTGAGTGAGTGTATAAATTGTTATAATTACAAAATGGTTTTGTTACGCTAATTTCCACGATTCTGAATGGACGAGGGCGCTCAAAAACCTGCTGTTAATTCTCGATAAATGCAGAAAAAATTGCTACCATACCATGTGCATTCATTCCTTGTGACGTCACAATCACCTGACGCAATAGTCCGGTTTTGACAGTTGCGAGTTACGTTCTGTTGCAAAGACAGATATAACATATCTTATCACTTCCCAGCTGCGTTTGTAACAAATAAACACATTCTTCTCCCTAATACAATATATACATTCACCGGAAAGACTGCATTTTAACAACTACGAGTCCTCAAGCGTGTTCGCTCCGAGCGTCTCGCAAACGGCGGACATTTTGAACGTCGTGAGATATGCTAATTAGGGTTATTCCGAAAATGCGGATTCCGGTTAAAACGAATAGTGATTGCATGCGTGTCAAGGGTTGCGAAAACGAAATTAAATCTTCGGCCGTTTTAGTTTATGGAGTTCTCAATTTTGATTCAACTTTGTATTGTCTCGTGTAACAAACCACAATTTCACGACATTGATGACAGATTTGTTAAAATTAATTAGGAAAATGTTTGTTAAAATGTCCATTTTGTAATTATAAGCATTGTTTTACATGTTTTGTGCCTCTATCGATGTATAACAGCAACACATTTTGTATAAAATCGCTTCGCTACGCTACGCGATTTTATATAATTTGTTGCTATTATACATCGATAGAGGCACAGCATGTAAAACAATCCTAAAATACATGTACATTTAAATGGAAATGAAATTGTAATGTTTTTAAAATTGCACATAAAATGACGCAATAATCACGACCCATGACGGTAACGTCAACGAGTCGAGAGGGCGCATACCTGTTCCCAAGGGCGGATAACTCTAATCAGGAACGATAACTCTAAATTCCGCAAGTCGGGAATATACTGACACATATCACAGAATTTCATATCTACACTGACGGGCATAACATTTTAGATCTAGGTAAATAAAAATCAACAAAATCAATGAGGGTTTTGAAAGTTTCATCACTCAAACAAATCATTTAGGCATTTGTAAGTAATACAAATTGGACAATTTAACAATTGGATTTGACAAACGATTTGGACAAATGACCATGGGGTCAAAATGTCGATTTCATGAAAGTTGTTTCCAAATTGGGGGCTTGATAATGAAACAAATTGAGTCACTAATATCGAGTGTGTCAACCTCTTGCATTGATACAGGCAAACACTCGTCTTCGGGCTGACGTAGTCAAGCGTCTGATGACGTCAGCTGGGATAAGTCTCCATTCATGGATGAGAGCTTGTGCCATCTGCTGTCGGTTGATTGGAGGGTTTTGTCGACTCCGAATACGCCTGTCAAGGTAGTCCCACAAATGTTCAATCGGTGAGAGATCTGGAGATCGAGCTGGCCATGGCACGACGACGACGTTGTTTACGTTGAAAAAGTTGTGCACAATCCTAGCAACATGTGGTGGAGCATTATCTTGTTGGTAGATGACTCCATGTTGTTGTCGTTGCAGAAATGGTAGGGCAACTGGTCTTAGTACCTGGTCGATGTAACGTTGGTCCGTCAGATTACCATTCACAACGACAAGATCAGTCTTTTGGTCGCCACAATTGCCACTCCACACCATTACACTCCCACCACCATAAGGTTCCGACTCCTGGATACAGCAATTGGGCGTTCTTTCACCTGCTCGCCTATAAACCCTTACTCTTCCATCAGCTCTTAATATAGCAAAACGACTTTCATCAGAAAATAGCACTCGACGCCAGTCACGTAACTGCCAACGTCGAACTTGAGTGGCCCAGCGTAGTCTAAGTTGCCGATGTCTGATGGTCAGTACTGTTCCCCGGAATGGTCGGTAGGCTCTGATACCAAAGGCACGAAGTCTTCTTGCAACTGTCCTTCGACTGAGGTGGTGACCCAATGACGTTGCCGCTGATGACGTCACCGTCAGGAAGCGGTTCCTAAGATGCAATGTCGTTAGGTACTGGTCTTCCCGCGCTGTCGTTATCCGGGGTCTGCCTTTCCGTGGTCTGTCTGAGGTCTGCCCCATTTGTTGATAGCGTTGGCGAAGATTCAAGACAGTTACAACCGAGCAGCCGAATGTTCTTGCAACGTGACCAGTTGTAGCGCCGAATTGCAGCATTCCAATAGCCCTTTCTCTCTCTCCTGTCGTTAACCGTGGCATTCTTTTGTGTTTTTCTTGTACTGCATGTGTCCTTCTTGTGTGTGCGACGGTTTTTATACCCTTCCCGCACGTGCATCACCGAAAATGTTAAATCATGAGCTTTTCGCAAAAAAATGCATAGAAGTTGTCAGATATTGCGTTTTGTCGTAATTGTACACCAGATATGAACCCGTACTCTTAATAATCCTAGCCAAATACAATTACCCTAATATTTGCCATTTTAAGTAAGTTAATGAACAAAATATAAGGGAAAGTTTTTTTATGCCCGTCAGTGTATATCGCTCTCCTAGTCCTGTTAAAATGGAAATGAATCACCAATAAAATCACGCTGCAATAATTCAAGTCGTAGTTAAAGAGGACCAAAGAGGCCGTTGTGGCGTTTAAAGATCGTTCTATATGATGTTCCATATATTTTTTTAAAAACATACCGCACTTGTGGTGTCAACCAAGCAAACGTTGTCAACGATATCTAAAAATCATTAAAAAATCCATCTCGGCTGTGGTAGCGCAGATGAGAAGGGTTCTATCAAAACTAAAATGGTTAAAATCAAATTATTCTTCGAAAACAACATCCAGTGAATAGACAACTAATGTATATAAAACAAAATGTCTCGTTTCAATACGAATATTGCAAAAAGGAAATGAAAACAAATCGGTCCTTCTTAAGATGTAAATGTAAGTATAAGGTTTGTGATGCTTTTTGCAAGTACCACTCCTAAACAGTTAAATGTACATTGCACGTGAATCTCGCTTACCTGATTGTTAGCTTGGGTCTCACTACACTCTTGCCACAAATGTGAAATATATAAATACAGATGGTTTCTTAAACAACATTTTTGTATATTGTTGATGAATATAATTTTCAACAATGGTCCGATTTAACATGTCTTTCTATCAACTTTTCTGCTGGTTTAATCTATTAACGATAATTTGCTTTCGTGTTAAACTATTATCCATAGGGGTACATGTGTGAATCATTACGAAACTCTTAAAGATTTCCAGAATTAACCGCAAATATTTCAATAAAATGTGGAATCAGCTAGATCCGATTGTTGCAAAGACCGTGCGTCAAATGTTGTTTAAAACGCGGTCTGTGATTGGCTGAAATTATATCGCGAACCATCGCGATAAAACTATATCATTGGCTGGATCAGAGGTCACAGCGCAGGTTTCAGTCGGGTTTTCAACCAGGGTATAAAAGGGGAGCGTAAGCGTATGTACGTCTTACCCCGAGACAGGATGTAATAAAGGCGGCCATAAAATAGCAAAAAAAAGAAAGAAAAAGAAAACAAAGGCCTTTGTTATCAGAGGAACTAACAAAAGAACTTTGACAGCGTTGTCATAATAGCTCAGTAGTCAGAGCCTTAGGTTTAGCGTTCGGGGGTGTAAACTCTGCGGGCCGTATGATCGTACATGGTTTAGAGGTATTATGAAAGCAGGTTTGCATTTAAACCTAGTTTAAATAGGTGATTTTAGGTCGAAAAATGCAAACCTGCCAGGGGGGTAGTTTAGCGTTGGTTTAAGTCTATCAACTCTTTGGTGCTTACAATGTATTCACTATACTTAATGCTCCTAATGTATATCAAAATATACATTGAAATTTAACACTTTGAGACGATGATAACATGCATATTTGTAACTGGAATAATGTGTGATGAAATGGAATAGATAAAATACCGAGCAAAGGAAAGGATACACCTTAGTTGTATTAATCATATGTAAACTAATGTCCAAAAGAAACGCTACCAAGTTTTCAATGTCGCCCGAAACAAAATGCTATCACCTGACAGAGTCGAATTTAAGTGTGTCTAACAGGCATATGTCTTGTTAAGAAGTATGTCCTTTTTCATTCTTCAGGAAAACATACTTTTGATTTTGTGTCCCTTCAAACGCACATGGGGTGTAAAAATCGAAATTTCAAATTGTTTTATGCACAGAACTTTTGTCATTTCACTTAAAAATTAATAAAGTATTGAATTTAGGTAAGAAAACTATGTTGTCGATATAATGCAATTTATTTGACATAAATTCGTTTACGCGCCATTGCACTAGAACGTTTTAAAACAAGCGAAAGTGTACAATTTCTCCCTGCTATCTCGTCTAGTTAAGGAGATTGCAGATCGATGATTTTTTAAAATGCATGTTTCTCGCAAACATGAAGAGATAAAGTTTCAAAATTTTGCATACAAGTAAGTTGACTACTGAAGAAATGACATAACTATGTTTTAGTCTTATCAATCTGCAGTGGATTGAGTAATTTTGCGAGTTGTATGGTAGCGTTTCTTTTGGACACTAGTATATTATTTTCAAATTTATCGAGGTTTCGACGTCATACTCTAAAGCAGTGCAGGATATAATTAAAAAAAACAGTCAAAGAAACCTTATACATTTTTTTTTGTTAATTTAAAAAATATCAATTATGGAAATTCTTCGAAAATTAATATTGATAAATCACAACTGTTCATCAACATATAACACATATTCAATATTAACAATCAATAATTGCTTGTGCATCATTCCGCACACATTTTAAACACGGTAGGGTAATTTCAATATAAATTCATTTTTTACCCTTTTTTTCTTTTTAAAAATGATATTTTAATTGTAATATTAGTTTATAATTAAGTCGTTCAAACTACTGCCGAAAATGTTATTATATCGTGTCATAATCAAATGCATTTCATTTCTTTAAACTATTGAGGTTAATCAAATACAAATGAGGTGTTTCCTTTCCTTTGTCCGCTAGTTTATGATGAACTCCTTAACCAGCGAACTCTTCACGAACGTAAGATTGGAGCATATGTTTACCGCGGATGTAATATGAGACGTTAAAAAAACTTCAAAATATTTATGACAAGTGCAATAATTATTTTTGACCAATTGCAAAACTTTATTAAGAATTGATTACAAACAATATAAATACAAACGATCACATCAACACATGTGGCGTTTATCAGACCACATTCATGTTCCATTACTCTTTGACAAAAAATTGTTTAATCTTGATCAAGACTTATTGTATACATGTACATATATTCACCCAGAGGGGTCGACTTTCTACAACAAACCAGGCTTATGTTGTAAAAATGGAATTACCCTTTTTCAAGATAGTTTACTAGATCTTTTATCAAACATGTCAGATGTGTATATTTTATGTGGAGGAGATTTTAATGCTCGAACAGGCACTAGGCCCGATTTCATTGAGGATGATATAATCAAACATACAGAGGGACAAGACAATTCAATGTGGGACTTTTTATTAGACTTTTTTAGTTTAAAGCGATTCTCGACTGACAAAATTGTGAATACATTTGGGAAAGGCCTTTTAGATCTATGTTCAGTTCTTAACATCCATATAATGAATGGTAGATGTGGATCGGATTCAGAAATAGGTGACTCTACATTTATTGGCCATAACGGAACAAGTGTAGTAGATTATATTATAAGTTCATCACCAATTTTCGACAAAGTGCTTGATTTTGCAATCCCATCTCGTACAGAATCAGATCATCTTCCTCTTACAGTGAAATTACGTACGCTTCATTCCCATCATGGGACAGCCGGAAAACAGAATGAGTCATATAAATTTGTTTGGGAAAATGATAAACTCGAGCTTTTTAGATCAAATATGCTTCTTGAAAGTTCCCAAGAGTTACTTAACGAGTCAACAGAATTTGTATTTACAAATATTGAAAAAAGTATAGATCTCATTGTACAAGCACTATGTACAGCCGCTTCCGACATGAAAAAAATAACAGGTAGGACAAGAAACAGAGTTCAAATTTGGCATGATAAAGAGTGTGACAAATTGAAAAAAGAAAGATGCAGATATCTCAATAAATTTCGTAAATTAAAAGATATCCAATCATTAAATGATTATCATCAAATTAGAAACAATTATAAGACCATCTGCAAACAAAAACGAAATTCCTACTTGAAATCTAAACAACAAGAGCTAGAAAACTGTGTGAATAATCTCAAAACAATTTGGTCCTCTCTGAAAAATTTGGACGGTAAAGTAAAGAATGGAAATGACATTGACATAAATGAATGGTATTCTTATTTTAAGAATTTGTTTTCTACATCTGAAACTGATGAGGTCATATATCCATGTAATCAAACTGAGAATAGTGCTGAAAATAGGGATGATTTAATGACTACTGACATTCTTGATGCACCAATAACACGAGAAGAAATACTTAATAGTATCAAGCATCTTAAACTGAACAAATCATCTGGAGTAGATAACACTATCCCAGAATTTTTCTTACACTCCTCAGATATTTTACTGCCGCATCTTGAATTGTTATTTAATGTTATTCTTGATAAAGGTGTGTTTCCACATTCATGGTCGGTTGGCATCATTATACCTATCCATAAGCAGGGTGATAAAAATCAAACTGAAAATTATAGAGGCATTACTCTTCTTAGTGTATTCAGTAAAATATTCACTGGAATTATAAATAAACGTTTGGTATTCTGGGCAGAATCCTTTGATAAGATAACAGAATGTCAAGCTGGGTTTAGGAAAGGATACACAACGACTGACAACATATTTATTCTATACTCACTTACTCAGAGATACTTGAATACAAAAGGTTCTAAATTTTATGTTTTGTTTGTAGATTTTGCAAAAGCCTTCGATTCTGTACACAGAGAAAAATTATGGACTCTTCTTGATAATCATTCATTAAGTAGTAAAATGAGTAAACTTTTAAGAAGTATTTACGATAACGTAAAGATGTGCGTGAGAAACAACAATAAAATATCTGAAACTTTTGAAAGCCAGATAGGAGTAAGACAAGGTTGTATATTGAGCCCATTCCTATTTTCTTTTTTCATTAATGAATTAGCAATACAGATTCACGATAACTGCTCTAATGGTATCCAATTACATCCAGATATAGTACAGTTATTTCTCCTAATGTTTGCCGATGACATCATTCTCTTCTCAAGCACGATACGGGGATTACAAGCAGAAATAAATGAGTTGGAAAAATACTGTAAGGATTGGAAACTAACCGTTAATAAAGCTAAAACTAAGATAATTGTGTTCAAAAATGGAGGTAAACTTGCTGCAAACGAAAAGTGGTGTTTTAAAGGCGATACTATTGAAACAACAACATCATATAAATATCTAGGAGTTTATTTCACAAACCACCTTTCATGGTCTTTGCATGCCAGGAACGCATCGACGCAAGCAAAGAAAATATTAATAGGAATAATGAGATATATACATATTTTGGGTGATTTGCCTTATAAAGTTTTCTTTAGGATATTTGATGCTAAGATTAGTCCAATACTCCTTTACGGTGCCGAGGTTTGGGGGCTTAATGCATTTGATATCATAGAAAAAGTACATTTATTTGCAATGAAAACATTCCTGGGTGTGAAATCTACTACTTCTAACATAATGATCTACGGTGATTGTGGCAGATTTCCATTATATGTGGATTCAAAGGTAAAAGTTATAAAATACTGGTTGAAAATATTAGAAATGCCATCTCATAGATTACCCAAAAAATGTTATAATATGATGATGTTGTATGACAAAAATGGAAAAAATAATTGGGTCACAGATGTTAAAGATTTGTTATGTTCGACCGGTTTTGGTAATGTATGGTTTGATCAATGTATACACTCTCACACACAGTTTCTCATATCCTTTAAACAAAGGTTGCAAGCTATTTATCAACAAGATTGGCTTCATAAAGTATCTTTATCAAATAAATGTTTATATTACAGAATGTTCAAACAGTCTATATGCAATGAAATCTATTTATCTACTTTGAATGTTAGGAAATTCAGAATTTCACTTACAAGATTTCGCTGCTCATCACATGAATTGTTAATTGAAACTGGTAGATATGTTGGCTTAGAAAGAGAACACAGATTATGTAAAATGTGTAATTTAAATGTAATTGAAGATGAGTACCATTTTCTTTGTGTCTGTCCAGCCTACCTTGATTTAAGATATAAGTATATTAAAAAATATTACTTTACGAATCATAATATTTATAAATTCATATCTTTAATCAGCTGCTCTAGCAAAAGGCATGTTGAAAACCTGTCAATGTTCTTGTACCATGCCTTTATTCTCAGAAAAAATACACTCTCTTCTGCCTAAAACTGCTTGTATATACATGTATGTACTATAGGCCTGTGGCCTCCTTAAGTGCAAAATAATAAAGATTGACTTGAATGATTAGTTCAACATGAATGAAACCAAAATGCATGAGAAATATTTGAGAATCTGCAACCATGACTTATATATAATATATATTCTCTTGCCATTGTTTCATCTAACCATTCAAAAGGTATGTAATGCACATTGACGTTGAAAGCAAAGTACTGAGCAATAACTGCCTCTCTCTGTCTGACCCCGCGACGGCGGAGAGCAGCAATGTCAACGTTTCCCCTGCATTGTACAAGGTCATCGTCGTGTCCGTCGTCGTTGTCACAATCTTCGTCAAAACTTCTCAAAACTGCAATGTTTTGCAGAACAGCACACGCAATAATGACACAGAAGATTGTATCGAGTTTAACCCTTAAACCAAATGAAAGGCAGGGAAAACGTATTTTCCAAATTCCAAACAGTCTTTCTACAATTCACCTGGTTTTTCTTTGTACCGTATTGTAACGTCTCACAGCTAATTCACTCTCGCTTCCATTGCTTAACTCAATTAACTTCATTATTAGCAAAAATGGCACATAAATTGCTTTAAACTTTGATTTTGCATCCAAAAAGAGTGACTTAAGCCGTTCAGTAAAAGGAATATACGAAAAAAATGTAAATTAATAGGTTCCCAAAGACACGTCTTTGTAATAATTTCATTGCAACACATTTCCGATACTAGATGTTTTGTCTGGATAGATATATATTAATTTACTCATTTCTCATTTTACATGTATAACTATGTTCACATTTACTTGTTTTAAGTAATTTGTAGAAAAAATAAAAAACATTACAAAATATCGTGACCACGGGATATAAATTAATGCTATTAAGCTTCTTTATATTTTATTGTGATTATTATTAAATATTTACGATTATATTATTATTTCTTCAGTGTTTATTGTGATTAATTTTTTTGATACTTTTGAATTATGAATACTCGTATTGATCTTTATTTCAGTTATAAGTAACAATTCCCGATAAAGCGACATGCACTAACGATAAACGAAGTAAAATTTCAATGTTTACAGAATTTCTGTTATAGTTTATAAATAAAACGTTGACAAGCTATACGATGATCGGGTATAGGCAAAACAATTCTAACTATGCTGTTAAGCATTGGTGAGATCGTTGGGACAATTACCGTGTCTCAAGTTTCAATGGACAGAAATCAATATTAAGTCGAAGGGCTCATGCACCACTCACCAGCGTCCTGACACGCTTAACACCGGGGTTTGGCCGGAAGTGGTGTTTTTTTCACACTTTTTGGAACAGTTAAGAAACGAAATGCGATAATTTCTTTAAACCAGGTTCATAAACCCTGTTTACGAAAACTTGCTTTTCATAATACCGTTTAACTTAGATCAAGGGTTCAGGTTTAGTAAAACCTGGTTTGGCCTCAGATATACGATCATACGGCCCTGCGGGTGCATGACACTATGACTGTAACAAAAATCATCAATTCCATTGTTCGAAAATAATTATATGAAGGGGGATATTTCAAAATAATATCCTGCCTAGCAGGGCGATTAAATTGATAATAACCTGCATCCGATGGACATTACTCAAATAATTCCCCTGCCGTTTGAGTCAGGAAGAAATTAAAAGATACCAAGACCTAAAAGAACAATGGAGTGAGGTCACTAAAGGTTGTTAAAAAGTGTGTAAAAACCTTATTTTTGGAATTTGATTTATTTTTTATCTATTTATCTGTTTTCCCTTTTATAATCAAAATATTAACTTTAGTGACGACAGAAAGAGTGGCTTCAACATTTCTTCAGTTTTTATTACAGATAAAGAGGGAGGTTCGGATTCCAAATTGGAGGTAGGTCATTCATAAAATCATTTTATTATATACTAATGTTATTTCATGATAGTAATACAAGGGTGCGATACGGAATACGTCTTCAATTTCCGTATTGCACTCCAGAATCAGTATTGCATGCCTGCCGGTTCTAATTGTTTAAAGCTTCAGCAATCCTCGGAATTTTCCGCAAGTAACAATCATTTTTCTAATTAAAACATAAAAAATTAATGTATCTCAATGCATTGGTAATACCTACTTTTTGATATGACATTGAGGAATAAAATAATGTCAAACAAGAGTTATCATTAGTAAAGAAACTGCAAAACACTTTTGAAACCGGGGGCGTAGCTCAGTGGTAGAGTGTTCGCTCGTCACCCGGATTCCCGGTCGCGTCATATCAGAAGACGTTAAAAGTTGGGAGTTGTTGCTGTCTTGCTTGACACTCAGCATTGTAAAGGCAGAACAACGATTTAACTGGCGCTGCAATGTGGCTGCCGGGTGCTTCGGCACAAACAAAATTTCCAATGTATGTATTTACTGAGGACAATAAAGTGTTATTATTATTATTATTATTATTAAATCCTGAAACAAATTCCGGAATTTTCCACAAGTAACAATCATTTTTCTAATTAAAACATAAAAAATTAATGTATCTCAATGCATTGGTAATACCTACTTTTTGATATGACATTGAGGAATAAAATAATGTCAAACAAGAGTTATCATTAGTAAAGAAACTGCAAAACACTTTTGAAACCGGGGGCGTAGCTCAGTGGTAGAGTGTTCGCTCGTCACCCGGATTCCCGGTCGCGTCATACCAGAAGACGTTAAAAGTTGGGAGTTGTTGCTGTCTTGCTTGACACTCAGCATTGTAAAGGCAGAACAACGATTTAACTGGCGCTGCAATGTGGCTGCCGGGTGCTTCGGCACAAACAAAATTTCCAATGTATGTATTTACTGAGGACAATAAAGTGTTATTATTATTATTATTATTATTAAATCCTGAAACAAATTCCGGAATTTTCCGCAAGTAACAATCATTTTTCTAATTAAAACATAAAAAATTAATGTATCTCAATGCATTGGTAATACCTACTTTTTGATATGACATTGAGGAATAAAATAATGTCAAACAAGAGTTATCATTAGTAAAGAAACTGCAAAACACTTTTGAAACCGGGGGCGTAGCTCAGTGGTAGAGTGTTCGCTCGTCACCCGGATTCCCGGTCGCGTCATACCAGAAGACGTTAAAAGTTGGGAGTTGTTGCTGTCTTGCTTGACACTCAGCATTGTAAAGGCAGAACAACGATTTAACTGGCGCTGCAATGTGGCTGCCGGGTGCTTCGGCACAAACAAAATTTCCAATGTATGTATTTACTGAGGACAATAAAGTGTTATTAAGGATTCAGCCTTTCAGGCTGAATCCTTATTGTTATTGGCGTGTTTTATTATTTTTATTCCACCGATTTTGTGGTCGCGTTTCAGCCAAAACGGCTAATGCTATAACAGTAAAATTTGGTACACTGATAGCCCTCTATGAGAAGAGGCCGTAATAAGCTTTTGGGCGAAATCGGTGGACACATAAAAGGTCAAGGTCGAATCCAAGTTCGAAAAATTAACATGGGTTTTTTTTTCAAAATGCACTTAGCGACCTGAATTTTTGTTAAAAGATGCGCAATAAAAAATAATGCAAAAAACCAAATCATGGCAAATTCGTAGGTCACGTGATTTGGCCGCCATCTTGGTTTTAGTGCATTTTGGGCAATTTCCGACCCCACCCACCTTTGACAATCTTCTCCTCTGAAGATACTTGCACTACAGAGCTCACATTCATACTGAATGTAGCTGAAGTATTGTATATTCGAATTCCTAAAGTTGAAAGACCTAACCTTAATAGTTTTTGTGCTATGACGTTTCAAAGTTGACCAAAATCTAAAAAAACGCAAAATTCAAGGGCAGATAACTCAAAAACCAGACCGTAGAATTTAATGATTTTGGCGTGAGAGTTAGACATTGGCAAGGTCTTTAGGATAAAAGAATAAAATCGCTCGCGAACAGTCATTTCCGGTCGATGGGACGTGTCAAATTACATGATAAGTCAAAATTTTCGGACCCCACCCACCTTTGAGAATCTTCTCCTCTGAAGATACTTGCACTAGAGAGCTGAAATTCATACTCAATGTAGCTGAAGCATTGTAGTTTGTACGTTGATTTCAAGAAAGTCCTAACGTTGATACTTTTGTTGCTGTGATCTTTCAAAGTTGACCAAAATCTAAAAATCGAAAACTTCAAATGCAGATAACTAAAAAACCTAGCCAGGGAATTTGATGATTTTTGCATGAGAGTTAGACATTGGCAAGGTCTTTAAGACAAAAGAATAAAATCGCAAAATTTTTTTCCTCAAAAGTTTTGGCTTGAAAAAAAAGCACTTTTTTCGATTTTATTTGATAAAAATCCTTCCCAAGGGCAGGGCAACACGGCAAATCGCCAATGAAGTCTGGACTTATAAAAAAAAAAAAAAAAAAAGAAAAAGGATTTTCAAGTATATTTCTTCTTCCTCTGTCCTCTGTCCCCTTCTCTCCCTTTATCCCTGCAGTCTGACTACTTGTCTGTCAGCTCTGAGAATTTCAGGCAGTTATCAATTAAAGTTTTCGAGTTATGTGCACTTGAAATGGTAGGTATGGAAAAAATGACCTCAAAACAGCTTTTCCCCCCCTTAAAAAATAAATCATGCCAAAGTTGCTACAAATGGCCTCAAGCACTCATATATTTGGCTGAATCCTGTAATCGTCGCTTTGCGACTATATTTATTATTATTATTATTATTAAATCCTGAAACAAATTCCGGAATTTTCCGCAAGTAACAATCATTTTTCTAATTAAAACATAAAAAATTAATGTATCTCAATGCATTGGTAATACCTACTTTTTGATATGACATTGAGGAATAAAATAATGTCAAACAAGAGTTATCATTAGTAAAGAAACTGCAAAACACTTTTGAAACCGGGGGCGTAGCTCAGTGGTAGAGTGTTCGCTCGTCACCCGGATTCCCGGTCGCGTCATACCAGAAGACGTTAAAAGTTGGGAGTTGTTGCTGTCTTGCTTGACACTCAGCATTGTAAAGGCAGAACAACGATTTAACTGGCGCTGCAATGTGGCTGCCGGGTGCTTCGGCACAAACAAAATTTCCAATGTATGTATTTACTGAGGACAATAAAGTGTTATTATTATTATTATTATTATTAAATCCTGAAACAAATTCCGGAATTTTCCGCAAGTAACAATCATTTTTCTAATTAAAACATAAAAAATTAATGTATCTCAATGCATTGGTAATACCTACTTTTTGATATGACATTGAGGAATAAAATAATGTCAAACAAGAGTTATCATTAGTAAAGAAACTGCAAAACACTTTTGAAACCGGGGGCGTAGCTCAGTGGTAGAGTGTTCGCTCGTCACCCGGATTCCCGGTCGCGTCATACCAGAAGACGTTAAAAGTTGGGAGTTGTTGCTGTCTTGCTTGACACTCAGCATTGTAAAGGCAGAACAACAATTTAACTGGCGCTGCAATGTGGCTGCCGGGTGCTTCGGCACAAACAAAATTTCCAATGTATGTATTTACTGAGGACAATAAAGTGTTATTATTATTATTATTATTATTAAATCCTGAAACAAATTCCGGAATTTTCCGCAAGTAACAATCATTTTTCTAATTAAAACATAAAAAATTAATGTATCTCAATGCATTGGTAATACCTACTTTTTGATATGACATTGAGGAATAAAATAATGTCAAACAAG
Organism: Steromphala cineraria; assembly: GCA_916613615.1. Lineage (NCBI taxonomy): Eukaryota > Metazoa > Mollusca > Gastropoda > Trochida > Trochidae > Steromphala > Steromphala cineraria. The sequence continues at coordinate 41,396,710 of OU744726.1, forward strand.
AGTTATCATTAGTAAAGAAACTGCAAAACACTTTTGAAACCGGGGGCGTAGCTCAGTGGTAGAGTGTTCGCTCGTCACCCGGATTCCCGGTCGCGTCATACCAGAAGACGTTAAAAGTTGGGAGTTGTTGCTGTCTTGCTTGACACTCAGCATTGTAAAGGCAGAACAACGATTTAACTGGCGCTGCAATGTGGCTGCCGGGTGCTTCGGCACAAACAAAATTTCCAATGTATGTATTTACTGAGGACAATAAAGTGTTATTAAGGATTCAGCCTTTCAGGCTGAATCCTTATTGTTATTGGCGTGTTTTATTATTTTTATTCCACCGATTTTGTGGTCGCGTTTCAGCCAAAACGGCTAATGCTATAACAGTAAAATTTGGTACACTGATAGCCCTCTATGAGAAGAGGCCGTAATAAGCTTTTGGGCGAAATCGGTGGACACATAAAAGGTCAAGGTCGAATCCAAGTTCGAAAAATTAACATGGGTTTTTTTTTCAAAATGCACTTAGCGACCTGAATTTTTGTTAAAAGATGCGCAATAAAAAATAATGCAAAAAACCAAATCATGGCAAATTCGTAGGTCACGTGATTTGGCCGCCATCTTGGTTTTAGTGCATTTTGGGCAATTTCCGACCCCACCCACCTTTGACAATCTTCTCCTCTGAAGATACTTGCACTACAGAGCTCACATTCATACTGAATGTAGCTGAAGTATTGTATATTCGAATTCCTAAAGTTGAAAGACCTAACCTTAATAGTTTTTGTGCTATGACGTTTCAAAGTTGACCAAAATCTAAAAAAACGCAAAATTCAAGGGCAGATAACTCAAAAACCAGACCGTAGAATTTAATGATTTTGGCGTGAGAGTTAGACATTGGCAAGGTCTTTAGGATAAAAGAATAAAATCGCTCGCGAACAGTCATTTCCGGTCGATGGGACGTGTCAAATTACATGATAAGTCAAAATTTTCGGACCCCACCCACCTTTGAGAATCTTCTCCTCTGAAGATACTTGCACTAGAGAGCTGAAATTCATACTCAATGTAGCTGAAGCATTGTAGTTTGTACGTTGATTTCAAGAAAGTCCTAACGTTGATACTTTTGTTGCTGTGATCTTTCAAAGTTGACCAAAATCTAAAAATCGAAAACTTCAAATGCAGATAACTAAAAAACCTAGCCAGGGAATTTGATGATTTTTGCATGAGAGTTAGACATTGGCAAGGCCTTTAAGACAAAAGAATAAAATCGCAAAATTTTTTTCCTCAAAAGTTTTGGCTTGAAAAAAAAGCACTTTTTTCGATTTTATTTGATAAAAATCCTTCCCAAGGGCAGGGCAACACGGCAAATCGCCAATGTGAGTTGTTGCTGTCTTGCTTGACACTCAGCATTGTAAAGGCAGAACAACGATTTAACTGGCGCTGCAATAGTACAATGTTTGGACCTGAGGTAGGATTTGATATTGTTTGTGTCTAAAGAACAATGTTTGGACCTGAGGTACGATTTGATATTGTTATTGTCTAAAGAACAATATTTGGACCCGGGGTAGGATTTGATATTGTTTGTGTCTAAAAAACAATGTTTGGACCTGAGATACGATTTGATAGTGTTTGTGTTTAAAGAACAATGTTTGGACCTGAGGTAGGATTTGATATTGTTTGTGTCTAAAGAACAATGTTTGGACCTGAGGTACGATTTGATATTGTTATTGTCTAAAGAACAATATTTGGACCCGGGGTAGGATTTGATATTGTTTGTGTCTAAAAAACAATGTTTGGACCTGAGGTAGGATTTGATATTGTTTGTGTCTAAAGAACAATGTTTGGACCTGAGGTACGATTTGATATTGTTTGTGTCTAAAGAACAATGTTTGGACCTGAGGTAGGATTTGATATTGTTTGTGTCTAAAGAACAATGTTTGGACCTGAGGTACGATTTGATATTGTTATTGTCTAAAAAACAATATTTGGACCTGAGGTACGATTTGATATTGTTTGTGTCTAAAGAACAATGTTTGGACCTGAGGTAGGATTTGATATTGTTATTGTCTAAAGAACAATGTTTGGACCTGAGGTACGATTTGATATTGTTATTGTCTAAAGAACAATGTTTGGACCTGAGGTACGATTTGATATTGTTATTGTCTAAAGAACAATGTTTGGACCTGAGGTACGATTTGATATTGTTATTGTCTAAAGAACAATGTTTGGACCTGAGGTACGATTTGATATTGTTATTGTCTAAAGAACAATGTTTGGACCTGAGGTACGATTTGATATTGTTATTGTCTAAAGAACAATGTTTGGACCTGAGGTAGGATTTGATATTGTTATTGTCTAAAGAACAATGTTTGGACCTGAGGTAGGATTTGATAGTGTTTGTGTTTAAAGAACAATGTTTGGACCTGAGGTACGATTTGATATTGTTTGTGTCTAAAGAACAATGTTTGGACCTGAGGTACGATTTGATATTGTTTGTGTCTAAAGAACAATGTTTGGACCTGAGGTACGATTTGATAGTGTTTGTGTCTAAAGAACAATGTTTGGACCTGAGGTAGGATTTGATATTGTTTGTGTCTAAAGAACAATGTTTGGACCTGAGGTAGGATTTGATATTGTTATTGTCTAAAGAACAATATTTGAATGGTAGGATCTGATATTGTTTGTGTCTAAAGAACAATGTTTGGACCTGAGGTAGGATTTGATATTGTTTGTGTTTAAAGAACAATGTTTGGACCTGAGGTACGATTTGATAGTGTTTGTGTTTAAAGAACAATGTTTGGACCTGAGGTACGATTTGATATTGTTTGCGTCTTAAGAACAATGTTTGGACCTGAGGTACGATTTGATAGTGTTTGTGTTTAAAGAACAATGTTTGGACCTGAGGTACGATTTGATATTGTTATTGTCTAAAGAACAATATTTGGACCTGAGGTACGATTTGATATTGTTATTGTCTAAAGAACAATGTTTGGACCTGAGGTAGGATTTGATATTGTTTGTGTCTAAAGAACAATGTTTGGACCTGAGGTACGATTTGATATTGTTTGTGTCTAAAGAACAATATTTGGACCTGAGGTACGATTTGATATTGTTATTGTCTAAAGAACAATGTTTGGACCTGGGGTAGGATTTGATAGTGTTTGTGTTTAAAGAACGATGTTTGGACCTGAGGTACGATTTGATATTGTTTGTGTCTAAAGAACAATGTTTGGACCTGGGGTAGGATTTGATATTGTTATTGTCTAAAGAACAATGTTTGGACCTGAGGTACGATTTGATATTGTTATTGTCTAAAGAACAATGTTTGGACCTGAGGTAGGATTTGATATTGTTATTGTCTAAAGAACAATGTTTGGACCTGAGGTACGATTTGATATTGTTATTGTCTAAAGAACAATGTTTGGACCTGAGGTAGGATTTGATATTGTTATTGTCTAAAGAACAATGTTTGGACCTGAGGTACGATTTGATATTGTTTGTGTCTAAAGAACAATGTTTGGACCTGAGGTACGATTTGATATTGTTATTGTCTAAAGAACAATGTTTGGACCTGAGGTACGATTTGATATTGTTATTGTCTAAAGAACGATGTTTGGACCTGAGGTAGGATTTGATATTGTTTGTGTCTAAAGAACAATGTTTGGACCTGGGGTAGGATTTGATATTGTTATTGTCTAAAGAACAATGTTTGGACCTGGGGTAGGATTTGATAGTGTTTGTGTCTAAAGAACAATGTTTGGACCTGAGGTACGATTTGATATTGTTATTGTCTAAAGAACAGTGTTTGGACCTGAGGTAGGATCTGATATTGTTTGTGTCTAAAGAACAATGTTTGGACCTGAGGTACGATTTGATATTGTTTGTGTTTAAAGAACAATGTTTGGACCTGAGGTACGATTTGATATTGTTTGTGTTTAAAGAACAATGTTTGGACCTGAGGTACGATTTGATATTGTTTGTGTCTAAAGAACAATGTTTGGACCTGAGGTAGGATTTGATATTGTTATTGTCTAAAGAACAATATTTGAATGGTACGATTTGATATTGTTTGTGTCTAAAGAACAATGTTTGGACCTGAGGTACGATTTGATAGTGTTTGTGTTTAAAGAACAATGTTTGGACCTGAGGTACGATTTGATAGTGTTTGTGTCTAAAGAACAATATTTGGACCTGAGGTACGATTTGATATTGTTTGTGTCTAAAGAACAATGTTTGGACCTGAGGTACGATTTGATAGTGTTTGTGTTTAAAGAACAGTGTTTGGACCTGAGGTAGGATTTGATATTGTTATTGTCTAAAGAACAATGTTTGGACCTGAGGTAGGATTTGATATTGTTTGTGTCTAAAGAACAATGTTTGGACCTGGGGTAGGATTTGATATTGTTATTGTCTAAAGAACAATATTTGGACCTGAGGTACGATTCTATATTGTTTGTATCTAAAGAACAATGTTTGGACCTGAGGTAGGATTTGATATTGTTTGTGTCTAAAGAACAATGTTTGGACCTGAGGTACGATTTGATAGTGTTCGAAACATCACCATATGGAAATAGCAAGCATGTTTAGTATGGAAGTCCGATTACAGCTGCTGAAAGAGCCATTCCGTAATTTCACTAACATATATTGTAAAAAATTTAAATGACATAATTGATTTTATAAATTCAGATATTTCACATATTTACCGAAATAGAAATTTATTACAGTCATAAATATTCACGAAATCCGAAACCACATGTCCAATTTACATGAATACTAGTTATATAACCTATTACACATTATGAACTCTTTGCGATCATCCTGAATGCTTAAAGCGCAACTCCCAGGTGATTTTGCTCCAACTTCGTTCATATATCTTCACAATGCTTAGCATGTACATTTCGAAGACGTAAAAATCGCATTGATAAGTTATAAGCGATCAATTCAATACACCTCTTTGCCATCACAATCAAGTATATTTCATGAAAATCGTAAAAGAAGCCGAAAAACTGTACTGTTTACGTCGCTTTTTGACGTGTCGGCCATTTTGTTTTACGGAAAAGACCGGAAAAATCTCGATTGTTGCCGATGGAATGTGTGACGTCAACTGTGGAAAACACGGCCCGCAAAATGGCGTCTGTCGTATTATTAGCACTGACAGACAAATAAACACCGAGGGTTGTAGCGGCCATACCACTCAACAAATCCATGTAAAAACTTGCAAAATGTCTGTAAATAACTCTCTGAAGCAACAGTTGAAAGGAGTAACCCCAACATTGACCATAAAATTTGATAACTATCTATTAACCAACCCGGAAATGAATCCCTTCAATGGAATCGTACAGCGAAACAATGCGATTTTCAGTTCAAATACATCTAGGAAAACATCGGTTTTTTTTTACATAAACAATTTCTAATGTATGTGGGTTTGTTTATCAGTGACATTGTGTCTTTTGTTTCTGTCTTTTTGTAGTTTGATTTTGCAAAATACAGCACGATACCAAAGTCCGGGTTAGAAGGACTACTTCCACAGAACACCGACAGGAAATACCAAATTATAAGAAATGTTTAGGGTTTTTTTTACATTATACGTATAAATAAAGAAAAGTTATCAAAACAATATGTTATGAATTGCATTGCAATGTCGTAACAGGTGGACGTGAAATCGTCCAGAATATCCTTCAATAATTTTACAATTTCACTAAATATCTATAAATATCATATTACTTACCGATCATGTTACGATATATGCGAAGTATTTATCTAATATATTATCAAAATAAAATTTAGATTGATTTTATCTGCATTTAATAAGGGTTTTTATCAATAATTGATATTAAATATCAACGATTTCAGTCAATAATACTGTAGTTCAGAGTTTTGAAATTAAAAATAGTTCTGAAATTTTTCTCTATGTTAATAAGATGCTACTCTGCTGTAAGCTGGGAAATATGAAACAAAAAATATTCAGATTTGTTTATTAAATGAATTTCATATTTAATATTATTATAGAATTATTACAATATTAGAATTATATATTAATATCAACATTTTGCAAAAAATAAATTCGAAATTCTTCCGCAGAAAGTTTTGATTATGAATATTTTTCCTCAAGTCCCCTCCATGACACAAAATGTTTTTGCATGGAGGTAAATAATGAACAATAACTATTTTATTTATTATAAAATATTAAATTTAAATATGTTGGCGCCTTCTTATAGCTAAACTTCTGGGGATATGCACATAGCATTCACATTTTTTTTAAATTTCCATTTGATTTCATTGCTGTTTTTCTAATTGTGGATTCTATTGAGCATTGCCTTTAAAAATAATATTAAAAATCGTTCTGGATTCTGAATTAATACATGCACATACACTAGATATTAATAGAATAAAATTATTCCTTATATTCTGTAATTCAATTAATATTTTGATCATTGTTTCAGACCTCTTGGTAAAAACATATATATATATTTGTTAATAAATTAAATGTTTTTGAATTTCACATAAACAAGAAAATTGATTGATGAAATGAAGATATTTTGTATATCAAATTAATACTTTTAATGATAATTTTTGGGGGGATATCAGAGTACAGAAATAAATAAATAAATGTTTTCCAGAAAAGCCACTCCAAATTTTTATACCTGTCATTATTACTTTGAGTGATTGCTCAAGAAAATATGACATATGTTAGTTTGAAATAAAGAAAATAAATGTGCTGTTCATTCAAATAACAAACAATGTTTAATATGGAACATGAAATATTTTTTTATGTTATATGAATTTTTAAAAGAAAATAGTTGAGTAAAAACACCACATGCATTGATTTTTTTTAGTTTCAATTATATTTAACAAATGCCTCATATTTGTTAATCATGGAAAATTCATATAGTCTAAACATAACTAAAACATATACATCATCATTGTCCCAGAAATCACTGGATAAATATAAATTTTGTTCAGTCACATTTATTTCCAAATGAATATTTCCATTTTATGTTTCACATTCTTCCAATAAACAATAATATATGTATTTATGAAAATTGAAACGAAGACAATATTACTTCATTCATTGTTTGCATGGGCTTCAAAGTAAGTAAATAGTAAAATTTATTTTTAGTGAGTGATGCCAGATCACGATTTTGAAATTGGACAACAAAATTTAAATTCGATAAATCATATTTACAACGTATATTGTCGTACACTGATGTAAATGGGACGTCTATATGCCCGCGGCGTTTATCAAGAAATGCATGCGGCGAAAACAAACCAAAGGCGACATACTGCAAATACGGAGAGCCACGGGCAGGTGATGTTTTTTTTTTCAAGGCTAAATATTGAAACATTTTCACACACGCAAAAGGAAGTTTTATACGAAGAAGGAAAATGAAAGATTCCATACACAAACAGATGATAACATATAAGGAAAAACGACACAACGACTAACTTACCAGAGTCAAACAGTGAAGACCGCAGCACTGCCAGCAGATTTTCCGAGTATGACATTGTCAATATTTCGGATAATAGTTTCCATAAAATTTGCCAAAATAATCATATAGCTTTTCCTCCACTTAGGATATCCTTTCATACAGCAGACATTAAAATGTAATCACTAAAACTTTGTTTGATGGGCCAATAACGACAAGAACGTGATCACTGAAATAAAACGTGGTGTGTTTACGTTAGTAATGGCGGCCACGTCACTCTTGTTTTCCACAGTTGACGTAACTTCCGGTAAAATCTACGGAACAACACGATCGAAGCAGGAAGCTTATAATTATTTTTGAAATCGCAATTAATCACTCTTTTGATTAGTTTAAAATTCCAATGACCTCACGTAAATTCATAATATGAACTATATATTATGAAAACATGATTATAAACGTACAGTTTGGCTTGGATAAATTAGTCTAAATTATCCGGGAGCTACGTTTCAAGGTAAGTTTCCAAAATTACGTTTTAATGATTGACGCCCGTTATTGTCCGGTGTTCGATCACAATCGCGACTTTCAAACTATGAAATCTTCCTGTTGTCACTTTGCGAGGCAGTAGGCTTTCAAATAAGAATTCTTGCAATAGTCGATCTGTTGTCTGAAATAAGGTCAGCTCTAAACTTTTCAAGTGATCTCAATTCCTCAATTAAAGATAGTGATGCAGTATATTTCTCTATTATATCAGAATTTATATTTTTATATTTTATTTTTGTAAGTTATTGGTAAAGTTTTAAAAATATATATAAATACCTCTGGAAATAAAAATGGAAATTCACTGCCAAGATTTGATATATTAAAAAACTTCATACGAAAGGTTTGCTAACTACCGTTTAATTCATATTCTCAGGTTTGTTTTCCTACTGCAATATATATATATAAAATTCTGTTAATTTTCTATGAAAAACAAAAGTGGGCTTTGATGAGAAAACCTACATTGGAATGAGCAATGATTTCATTATAGCACTTGTCCATTATAATTCCTACCTTAACTCTGTTTAATGGATTATATTTTCAAAATTGATTTAGGTTATCAGGAGATAAAAAGCTCCAAAAATACATAATTATAATTCCTAGAAAGTTTAATGAATATGTGAAGTAGTTGTCTTGTTAGCTTCTGAGTAAATACACGTATTTTGAAGGAATTCTAGCGTGTTCTTTGAAGAAGACAAACATGATCCAACGAAAAGAATAAAAACTTACAAAATTTGAAGGTAATCTTCTTATATAGAAAAATGTTCATAGACAAATATACCAATTTAAGTTTGGATAATCCTTTTTCATAATTAAATGAATAAAAGATGTTCACACAAAAATGTTCGCATACATTTTTCCAATATCCATATCTATGGATAATTGATTCGAGTTATGAAATATTTGTCTCCTTTGTCATAACCTACATTGCAGAAACATCTATTTATTTGGTAAAAATCTAAGATATTCAACAACAAATGTTACAGTGCTTTTAATATTTCACAGATAAATTATTGTATCTTCATAAATGCTTTGTTCACAATTTGAACAAATTTAGATCGACAGTAATTCTCTTCCCACAGAGGCAGATCAAGTCATGTTGATACAGCTTCTGTTCTAATACGCCTAGATCCTTGGGTTCCGGTAGTTCCCTTTGAATTTCTTTATCAAATGACAAAGCTTCCCGCATGGAAAGGGTGGTTCATATCACAATGCTTTTGCCATGATTCAGTAGCCAAAATGATGATTTTAGAACAGCATCGCTGTTTGCACAACTAAATTTGATTGCCTCCAATCAGGCATCTCCCATTCTATCAAACAAAGTGGGCGTAATAGAACAGAGGCTGTATCAACATTTCATGACTTGATCTGCCTCTTTGGGGAGAGAATGATCAACAGTTAGGTGTTTTCAATCATTAATACTTTCAAGAATGACCTTATTTAAGCAAACTGTCGGTCTAAATTTATTTAGATTGGCTTTTTATAATAGTCACAGTCGTTTATATGGGTAAGTATAAAACAAAAATCATGGTTTCAGGAAGAGAGAAAGACGATCGACAAACAAATGACTTCAAGTTCAGACTCAGAATCAGGTGACATTTGAAATCTATTTGATATTTTTACAAAATAAGGGGAATTTGAATTGATTTGAAAAGAATCTCGAATGTTAGCCAGAACCTTTACACATGATTTTGTAAATAACCCATGACATTTAAAGTCAAATAGTTGGAAACGTCGACTTTTTTCTTTTAAGTTTATAAACAATACAGTTGTGACAAAACAATTTTCGATTTCGAGGTGTGTTAAAAGCTTTTTCAAAACTCACACTTCACAATCATATATTTGATTTTCCCATTGCAGTATATATAATCAGTCCCTTGCGATATGGAGTAAGGCTTTCAAGATAGATATTAACAATAATAGTTAAAATAAATGGCATTTATGTTTCAAAACGAATAAAACAGTGTGAGGAGTATGTTAACCTAAAATCTTCCTCTATCATCACAGATGACGAAGACAATACTGATTTGAATATGCAGGTAAGTTTCACATCGAATTGTACTGTTTTTTATTTATTTACCATTTTTAGCTCATCAGGTCTTAAAGACCGGATGGGCTTATGGCATGGCATGGCGTCCGGCGTCCGTCCATCCGTCCATCCGTAAACTTTTCACATTTTCATCTTCCTCTCCGAAACCAATGACTCTAGAGAGCTGAAATTTGATGTGCAGACTACTTGGCCAATGGGGATTCTAAATTTTAGATTTTGTGACCCCATGACCCCAAATGGGGTCACAGGGGTCAAAACCTTAAAAACCTATTTTTATCTTCTCCTCCAGTTCCAAAAGGTCGAGAGAGCTGTAAAGTTGTGTGTAGACTCCTTGGACAATAACAATTCTAAATATTAGTTTTGGTGACCCCTTGACTCCAAATGGGGTCACAGGGGTCAAAATCTTAAAAGCCTATTTCCATTTTCTTCTCCAGTTCCAAAATGTCTAGAGAGCTGAAAAGTTGTGTGTAGACTCCTTGGCAAACGGGGATTCTGAATTGTAGATTTTGTGACCCCATGACCCCAAATGGGGTCACAGGGGTCAAAACATATTTTAATCAAAAGTTTGATGAGCTACAGAGCCCATGGCTCTATTTTTCCAAATACTAATCAATAATCTTGGCAAGGATAATAGAGAACATTTTGATTAAATTAGAATACTTGTCGATTATTACAAGCAATCTCAAATCTTGAGGTCTTTTCCTGCAAATATTATATTTTAAGTTGATTAAAAGTCAAGTGCAAGTTGAATCGACAATTAAAACAATATATTTAGTATTTGTGATTTTCAAATAATAAAAAGTTGTATAGAGCTATATAGCTGTATAGAAAATCCATATGGCTAAGTGAATAATTTTTGCGTTTTTATGCTCCTAATTTATAATTGTTTAGTAATGTATGGTTTACAAATAGTCATCGATGATGATATCATGTATAGCCTTCGTAAGCAAGGTACATTTTCTGAGGGTAAGAACGGCCGAGAACAAATAAAAAAACATTATAATTCACTTTAGGATCCCAGGAACACAACTTCATGCAAGTTCTCAGGTCCATGCAAAAATCAGATGATGGAGGATACGACCAATCAGGTGGGTGCCTTATAATTCAGCAATTTAGGTGATGTTTGTTTCAGAAACTCAAATGGGTGTGAATGAATGTAAAGTGTTTTCTATGGTTGTAGATGAAAAAACTTACTTTCATATGAAACTTTGTAAAATGTCGTAAAAGTTAAAAAAGAAGTTATTTGGCAATATTTGCATAAACATTGTATATTGTCATAAAGGAAAGAAAAATTGAGACAATGACGTTAAGATTTGATTTTTGAAAAAACAAAATCAGATGCTTAAGTTTGGCAATTCGATGAAAATATTTTATGTTTCAAATTATAAAGAAAATATTAATATCTTATTGGAACTACTGCTCCATTTAGTTACAATACATAGTCTTTCAATTGGAATCATTAATTTTCATTTTCCGGACATCACCTTATACCCCCCCCCCCCCCCCCCCCCCCCAAAAAACGTGCTACTGCCCCTTTAAAACTTACTTGTCGGGCCAAGTGTACGTGAAGAAAGACGGTAATATGATTGTTTGTCTTCATTGCTTTATCGAAATTATCTTGTTTCAATTACTATCATATCAACAGATGTTGTTTTTATCTTTTTTACAAAAAGGATCCTTCTCGCGAAAACCTTGCCAAAGAGGCAAAAAAGAAGCACTTGAAAATACACGACACTGATAAGGACGACACTGATAAGGACGGCAATTGTCTTTTTCATGCATTCTGTGATCAACTGAAATTAAAGAAAATAGATCCAGAAGTTAACCATCATCAGCTCCGAACCCAACTTGTCAAGCACATCAAGGTATTTATTACTTACAGTATGCAATGCTTCAAGGGAAACTTTAATAGCCAACGCTTTGAGTGTAACATGACTAGCCAAAACTTGAGGGAACATTAATAGCCAAAGCTTTGAGGGTAATGTCAATAGCAAAAGCTTTGAGGGTAATGTCAATAGCTAACCCTTTGAGTGTAACATGACTAGCCAAAACTTGAGGGAACATTAATAGCCAAAGCTTTGAGGGTAATGTCAATAGCCAAAGCTTTGAGGGTAATGTCAATAGCCAACCCTTTGAGTGTAACATGACTAGCCAAAACTTGAGGGAACATTAATAGCCAAAGCTTTGAGGGTAATGTCAATAACCAACGCTGAGGGTAACGTAAATAACCAACGCGCTGAGGGGAACATTAATAACAAACGCTGAGAGTAAAGTTAATAACAAACGCGCTGAGGGTAACGTTAATGACCAACGCGCTGAGGGTACCAGTAAAAACAAATGCGCTGAGGGTAAAGTTAATAACCAACCCTGAGGGTAACGGTAATAACCAACTCCCTGAGGGTAACAGTAAAAACAAATGCGCTGAGGGTAACATAAATAACCAACGCGCTGAGGGAAACAGTAAAAACAAATGCGCTGAGGGTAACGTTACTAACCAACGCTGAGGGTAACTGTAATAACCAACGGGCTGAGGGTAACAGTAAAAACAAATGCGCTGAGGGTAATGTTAATAGCCAACACCGCGAGAGAAACGTAATTAGCCAACCCTTGAGGGTATAACGTTAAAGCCACTATTACAACTGTCCTTCAAAAGACGGAGTCCAACTTATTGCTTGCATTTAGTGAAACATATCATTAAAATGCAACAGTACATGTGTTTTCAGTAGAGTCAAACATTTTTGGTAACATGACGTACATAACATACTCCGAATACCATATCCCAAATCGAATTAAGACTAGGCATTTTGACGTGTTTGTACGAAAGCCTACAGGGCTCAGAATGGATTTTTAGCTCATCAGGACTGAAAGTCCAGATGGGCTTATAGCATGGCCCGTCGTCCGGCGTCCGTCCGGCGTGCGTCCGTCCGTCCGTCGTCCGTCCGTCGTCCGTCTGTAAACTTTTGACACTTTCGACTTCTCCTCATGAACCATACACATTAGAGAGCTGAAATTTTGTGTACAAGTACCTTAGCATATGGAGATTCTAATTTGTAACTTTGGTGACCCTGTGACCCCAAATAGGGTCACAGGGGTCACAACCTTAAAAACCTATTTTCATCTTCTTCTCCAGTTCTAAAAGGACTAGAGAGTTGAAAGTGATATGTGCAGACTCCTTGGACAATGGGGATTCTAAATTGTAGATTTTGTGACCCCATGACCCCAAATAGGGTCACAGGGGTCACAACCTTAAAAATCTATTTTCATCTTCTTCTCCAGTTCTAAAAGGACAAGAGAGTTGAAAGTGATATGTGCAGACTCCTTGGACAATCAGGATTCTTAATTGTTGATTTTGTGACCCCATGACCCCAAATAGGGTCACAGGGGTCACAACCTTAAAAACCAATTCTCATCTTCTTCTCCAGTTCCAAAAGGTCTAGAGAGTTAATATTGATATGTGCAGACTCCTTGGACAATGGGGATTCTAATTTGTAAATTTGTTGACCCTGTGACCCCAAATAGGGTCACAGGGGTCACAACCTTAAAAAACTATTTTCATCTACTTCTCAAGTTCCAAAAGGTCTAGAGTGCTGAAATTATATGTGCAGACTCCTTGGAACATGGGGATTCTAAATTGTAGATTTTGTGACCCCATGACCCCAAATAGGGTCACATGGGTCACAACCTTAAAAACCTATTTTCATCTTCTTCTCCAGTTCTGAAAGGACTAGAGAGTTGAAACTGATATGTGCAGACTCCTTGGCCAATGGGGATTCTAAATTGTAGATTTCGTGACCCCATGACCCCAAATAGGGTCACAGAGGTCACAACCTTAAAAACCTATTTTCATCTTCTTCTCCAGTTCCAAAAGGAGTAGAGAGTTAAAAATTATATGTGCAGACTCCTTGGACAATGGAGATTCTAATTTGTAACTTTGGTGACCCTGTGACCCCAAATAGGGTCACAGGGGTCACAACCTTAAAAACCTATTTTCATCTTCTTCCCCAGTTCTAAAAGGACTAGAGAGTTAAAAACGATATGTGCAGACTCCTTGGCCAATGGGGATTCTAAATTGTAGATTACGTGACCCCATGACCCCAAATAGGGTCACAGGGGTCACAACCTTAAAAACCTATTTTCATCTTCTTCTCCGGTTCTAAAAGGACTAGAGAGTTGAAAGTGATATGTGCAGACTCCTTGGACAATGGGGATTCTAATTTGTAACTTTGGTGACCCTGTGACCCCAAATAGGGTCACAGGGGTCACAACTTTAAAAACCTATTTTCATCTTCTTCTCCAGTTCCAGAAGGACTAGAGAGTTAAAAATGATATGTGCAGACTCCTTGGCCAATGGGGATTCTAAATTGTAGATTTCGTGACCCCATGACCCCAAATAGGGTCACAGGGGTCACAACCTTAAAAACTTATTTTCATCATCATCTTTAGCTCCTAAAGGTCTATTGAGCTGAAAGACTGCATGTAGACTCCTTGGCCAATTGGGATTCTAAACTGTAGGTTTTGTGACCCCATGACCCCAAATAGGGTCACAGGGGTCACAATTTTAAAAACCTATTTTTCTCCATTAGATGACAGTCTATGGCAAATTTATTTCTCCTTGGATATTTTAGTGTGGACTTCTTTCACTGTCTGATATTGGCGATCTAGAAAGTGTTGAATAATAATACATTTGTTTTGTAATTTTTTTATAGGTTTTCTTGCAATAGGTAACATCAGTTTCATTTTTAGCTCATCTTGCCTGTATAAAGCAAACTTGATATGATGCCTGATGAGCTACAGAGCCAATGGCTCTATTTTGTACATATGTAGTACTTGATTAAAAAACATTTTCATTTAATCCTTTTTTTGAAAACGATTTTCATAATTATTGCGTAAACATTACAATTAAATTAAGTTTTTTTTATATTATTCTCGACGACAGGAGAGATCGTACAGATTATATTCTGTGTATTCGTTTGGATTCGTTGATTTCTTGGATTCAGGAATTTTACACCCGCAGTCCTGTGCTGGGTGAGATCGTTTTCATTCTTGTTGTTTACATTCCAAATTCAAGATGGCTTCTCCGCAACAATGTAAATGTGTTTACCTGCCAACAATTCTTATCTATTGGATATCCTCATTCTAACTGTTTGGGCTGTGATAATCCAAAATTGCCTTGTACTCTTTTATTATTCGTTGCCTCATGTGTCTTTCCGATGAAGACTGGATAAACCCTTACTACAATGCGAAGGATGGAATATTCCGGGTCGGCGATAGCATTACCTGTTAACCCTCCAGGTGAACCCCGGATAGAGGAAACTAACTTTCCTGATAATACTATAATTGACTGCAAGCATTCTAGGCGAATCGCTGAATTTTCTGCACCAAGACTTTTCTCAGTTTGAGGCTCGTAATTATTTTCCGCGCCTCGCTAAAACGCCATTCTTTTTATGAAAAGTGGTCTAAATGGTGGATCAAACGGTGTACGAAGTTTCACAACATTATGTCACCTGTAACACAATGAAATACACTCGTGAAAACGCCTAATTTTTCTCGGTCTCTCCCGAGAGCAAGAATCACGATGCGTCACTAATTGCCCACTGGCGCATGCATCACCCGGGGCAGGGGATTACATTGTTTGCACAAATTAGAGAAGCACACCTTATCTCTCACATGCTGTGGCAAACTAACCCTTGAGCGGGTTCAATAAAAAAGGCATTGTTGAAAAGGGCATTGAATTGTCGGCATTTTGATGTGTAATATTTACATGCGCTATAAGAAATAATGAAACTACAAGCAGTGAAAAAACAATGATTTTCACTTTTTCATGTATTTTCAGCTATGTACCACTTTTCACACTAAGTTATTTCATGAAATACGTAGCATATTTTTACAATTTATATGTCAGAAGGAGGAGAGAAAAATGCCCTTTTATTCAATGTAAAATTCGCGCTTGATATTTTAATAACCAAGTGGCGCGCTCTAACACATGATATATCGATGGAAAGTGAATAAAATTGCCTTCAATTTGGCATATCATTTGTATATGCAGCATTATGCGCACACGCAAACATATATAGTAGAAAGGCTGCAAATATATATACTTTTGCGCTTGATATTTCACTAACCAAGTGGCACGCTATAAAGCAAGATACATTGATGGAAAGAGAATAAAATTGCCTTCAATTTGGTATAGCATTTGTATATGCTCACAGAGAAATAAAGATGCAAGAAGCCCCGCAAAATGTTTTGATGTCTTTTTGACATCGGCAATTTTTTTTCGGGTTTCGCCAGCACATAATGGGAAAGTTGTCCCATAACAAAACTTACATGATCGGGTTATGATGAAGTACAAGGTTTTTTACCACTTCCGGATATCGCCTTGATGTATGTTTTTTTCCCATAAAAAATCGGGCGTGATCGGATTTTGTTTTGAGAATTTTGAATATTTTTATTGCGGGCCTCGCCATGAGATATAGGCTGAATTAACCCTTATCCCCCAAACTTCAATATTCAATATCAGGTTTACTGAAATTCAAAAATAATGTTCGGTGATTTTCCAAGGTGTGAAAGATTTAGCATATATGTCGGGCAAGGTGTTTCTTTCGAGAACACCCTATATCATGGCTTACATTGCCCAGTACCTGGGACGTCCCAGCGGGTAGGTCCGTGGAACCTGTCAAAAGTGGCAAAACTTTTGTAATCCACAAATGACAATCAGAACTTCCCTGACGTAGATGGTAGTTGCGTCCGCGACTCACCACCTCGTCGCCTATGAAGTCAGAAAACGCATCAAGGTGAAACAAAATTGGGAAAAATTTCGTGGCTTGCGGTGCCGTTGGCAATGGTGGCATGTCAGGTGAAAAGATGTGTTAGAATATGTCTGGGATTTTCAACTTCGGGGGAGTCGTATGAAAAAAACAGGTTTAGCCGGGACAAACGTCCAAATGAGTGAAATTTACATGGCCTTTGGTGCCGTCGGTGCCGATGGTAAAATTGTTTCAAATGCTTTTGAATGACGGCCAATAAATGTCCATGAAGCTCACATTGGATTTCTCTGTAAAATGCTCTTGAGTTGTCGTTCTTTCTTCCAATCAATTACAGATGATTTAGAGGATGCCAAGACTAAAACCTAGAAGGCCGAGGACTCGGGAGTTTTCCTCCAGCGACGACGAGTTTATTGCTGAAGTCCATGCTGACGAACCTTCTGATATGGAGACTACAGATGAGTGATAGTGATAGTAAGAGTGATAGTGACGGATTGGTATTGGACATGGACGGTGATCAAGATATAAGAAACATTGCAAGAAATATACTAGCTGCTACGGGCGGAGCTGCTAGGGCTGGTGGTATCCACAGAAGATGAGTTCAGTGACTTTGATGAGCAATACAATGACATGGACACACATTAATTTATACTGAAGAGGGTGATTTCATGTCAAAATGGAATGAAGGGCCGAAGCCACGTGGACGTATTGATTTGCCTTTCAGTAGCAAGACTGGTTTTGGACAGTTCAGAGAAATGCCAGAGCAACCACAACCTATTGACTATGTCGACCTGTTCATAAATGAAGAGGACTACGGAATGATGTCAACAGAAACCAATTGATATTTTCACCAAGAATGTGACGGCAAGGTTCTTCCCCCCTGTTCGAGGTTGCACCAGTGGAAGGATACGAAAGCTGAGGAGATGAAAGTATTCATAGCAATGACTATCGCCATGTCCTTAGTTGTACAGAGAAACTTTTCAGAGTATTTGACTACTAGTGACGTTGACGCCTTTCTTCCCAAAGTGTATGCCCAAGGACAGGTTTTGGTTCTTGCTCACGTACCATCACCTATCTGATAACAGTACAATGCCGGGACGAAACACACCTCGGTTTTCCCTAATAAATATACTTGGCTTATTGTATAACTGCATCATACATCGGTTATTCAGAGTTTAAATACCGCATCAACATATCTCTATTGATGAGAGATTGGTGCCTTGGAAAGGCAACCTCAGCTTCTAGGTTTACAACCCTGACAAACCAAAGAAGTATGGAATAAAAGCTTACATGTTGTGCGACTCGCACAATGGATATGTTTATTTATTCAAACTCTAGACTGGAAGAACCATCGAAGCTGTTTCTTTAGGTGGGAAAACATATGATTTGGTCAAAACCACATACAAAACCTCATATTGTGCATGAGTACAATAAATACATGGGTGGTGTCGATTGTGTTGATCAAATGTTGTTTTACACTCCGTTCAAACTGAAAACTCTAAAGTGGTGGAAGCGTGTTTGGTATCATATCCTCAACGTTGCTCTTTATAATGTCTACATTCTGTACAAAGAACTTTCAAAAGATAAAACTTTGAAAACAAGCCGTCAATTCAGGAAAGAAATAGTTCAACACATTATAACCTTTGCGGACACAGACCAGGTTGTATGTCTGCGAGCGACGATAGTATTATACGACTTCATGGTCGTCACTTTCCGTCAAAGATTGAGCCTGTCGGAAGGAAGAAGAATTTATCACGTGCCTGTGTTGTATGTGCCAAAACCAGATGTGAACTTCAGCGATGTGCAGCGCAAGCTACCAACCAGCCAGTTCGAAAGAAGAAAAGAATAGGAAAAGAATCTTCATTCGAATGTGTAGAATGCAATGTCTGTCTGTGTGTAACACCATGTTTCCGACTCTACCATACGTCACAAGATTACTGTAAAGCTTACATCAGTCTCACAGAGAAGGATGATGATAATGGACAGGAAGAAGATAATTGAAGAAAGAAGAAAGAGGTGGAAGTGTGGACAGTGTACTCTCGACCTTGTTAGGTCCCAAAAGATTGTTCTTCGCATTATTCAGTGATTATTGTTATATGCTGTTGTTGGATATCTTGTAAAACTATTTCTAAAAATAAAATATTCTTTTTTATTTCGTAAAAGAGACAGAGAAAGTCAATGTGAGCTGTCCGTGGAAGTTCAACTAGAGCCGCATCATGAATCCCCACCCTTATTTGGCACTATAATCTTTTGAACTGGGTAGCGGAATTTCAAATCATTTATATCATTGTAAAGGGCGAAGGACGAGTTTCAATCCAATGTGTCATTTGTACATGCGCAAACTGCAAGTGCCGTGACATCTGTCGCAAATCAAACTTTTTCTCCAAAATGATTGAGGGTACCCACCTAGCGGCTTTCATATCTCGCGAACCATTAGAGATATTTTTATTTTGTTTTCACTGTCGAGTAGAGGAGAGACTTGTCTTTATTTACATGTATCATTTGTATGTGCGCGCACAAAAAAATAAAGAAGCGACAAGCGTTGCGAGGAATAAAAGATATTGCTCACATGCGCTAGATGCGCGATCACCCCAGCCATCGCTACCCGTAATTGAACTTGCATGTTTCTCGCGCACTAGCAGCCCCGGGCATAATGGTACTGAGGTGCCTGTCGGTTTCACTGTGCATGTGGGGGCATATGCTACCCCTAAAAAACTGTTGCATTCGGGAGTTTTCGTGTAAACTTATGGAGTTTTCATCTTTTGTATCTCATGCGCCGTTACGAGTTTTATCATGATTTTTTGCAACTAAATCCTCTACAGTTCCATATAAAAATCTTGTATGTGCTTTGAGTATTCTGTATTTATCAACAGGAAATAAAGATTTTCTTTTGATGACTGTGGAAAACTAACTATGAGGCGCATCGTATTATTTTTTATATATCTATAAAGAGGAATAGTGTATCTAGAAGTCCATGTAAAAAGAATTATTGCGCTTCCTAAATAAACATTTTACAAGGCTCTAAATAAAGACAATATTTAGATTGTTATAAAAATTGTTCTAGACACGGTAAAACTTTCATTCAAAGTCGCAGTTATGTGTCAACTATTCGACTACGTGACCCGCTAGGTATTTTTGTTAGAAGCATGATATTACGACCGGGATTCGCGAAATAGATGCACTAGTTGGCGCCTCCCTACAGAAAATAATACAGCCAGCGGGGCTAATTAGCAGATAACAGTGGCTGGCACTGTACAAGAATATTCAGCCACGGTGCCTTGTAAGCATATATAAAGTAATCAGCGTCATGAGGGTTAGAACCTATTTTTGGCTTTGGTGACCTTGTGGCCCTTTAAACCTTTTGTCACTGCATGGTGTATGGCGTCCGTCCAAACTTTGTGTATTTTTGACATAAGGCCTAGAAAGCTAAAACTTTGTTTACAGACTCCTTGACTAGTGAGGATTTGGTGGCCCTATTGCCCCGTAAAAGGGCCACAGAGGCCATGCCCTTAAAACCATTTTCATCTTCTTCTCAAGAAGCATAAGGCCTAGAAAGCTGAAACCTTTTAGCTTTGGTTGCCCTGTTGTCCATATTAACCCCCACGACGCTGAATACTTTATATTTTCTACAAGGTACTGTGGCTGAATTTTCTTGTACGGTGCCAGCCACTGTTATATGCTGGTTAGCTCTACTGGCTGAATTATTTTCTGTGGCGAATCGCGTTCATTTTTACAAGACATGGCATATTTACATCTCGAAGGGGGGATAAAAAAATTCATCACTTACAATTCTAAGTCGCCAATCCTGTAAAGAAATGGCCAATACGTATCCCAAATTTTCAATGGAATTTCTATCACACGCGGAACGGTTTCGATATCGAAAGTAAAGTTGTCTTCATTTCGACCGCTATTATTCAATAAATTGTCACCACGCATACGCCATATTACTACAGTAGGAATCACTGTATGTACTGCTTCACAACCACATACAAATTATTTGGAGGAATTCTTTAAAACGATTATTACAACTATTTGAAAATTGTCATTATTTCAAGTGTAATAAAATCATATAAATACTGAACGCACATATGCAAATAATATACGTATAAAGAGATAATCGGTCATTATGGTGATATCTTTTCATTTAAATACACTGTCCTGAACAAAAGAAACGTTGCCAAAGTAAGTGAGTGATTTTGCGTGAAAACGTTCCGCCTTGTAAAGAGTTATAAGTGAAAGAATCCCCCTGGGGCACTCACGTGGCCCGAGCACGTGCAGGCAAAAGTGTTAGACTCGCTGTAATATTAACTGTCGCGTATACAAAAATTGTCTTTATTTCGAGCTTGATAAATAGCTTACTATTATGGGTACAAATATAAATTGGGAATATGGGATCGTATAGCATGGTTTAGAAGAAATGAAATAAGAGTGTAGGGTACCATCAGCTATTCAAAACAGGCTTTGATAATCAAAAAGCTATACGGTTTTTTTTAATTGCGAATATGCAAACTTTACACCAGATTTGAGATAATACTTTTGTCTTTACGATGATATAAATATTATAAAAAATACATTGATTGGTTTAGAATACAAAAATTATGAAAGCAGCTTACCCTCAGTTACTAGAGAACAAATCTGATAATTGCGACAGCTTGTTGCATCGTTTACCATTCCTTTAATTTAGCGTTATTTTTTATGGAAACAACAACAATTCTTTTGTCCTCATTGTGATATAAAAATTATAAAAAGCGCTGAAACAAATATCGAGCAAGAAAGGAAGGGATGTAATAAAATTGCTATGTGAAAAGTTTTCTTTGCATGTGCACGAACTTTACATAAAATAAAACATCGTTCTTTACTCTTTATTCTGATATATTTGTTAAAATGAGCTAAGTATTTCATGAGTTATAACAGGAAAAAATTAATAACACTTCTTTTTGAGATACTTACAATTTTATTAGTTCTTTTGGCGCAATGACATGTTATATATCAAAATAACGACAATGTTTGTCTCTTTTCAATGATATGTATATATGGGCTGTAACAATTAGTTATTTAGATATCAAGTCTCAAAGTTGCTCTGTCAAACGGGCCACATATCTACGGATATAACAAGTCAGAAGTTGACTTTTTCGCGGAGCTTTCTGTATCTTTATTCATTATTGCGCTTGTACAAATTACATATGGAATTGTAGACAATTCTTCAATCTTTATTTTGATACAAAAGAATTCAAAATGTGCCGAATAGTTTTTGTAATATTAAGTGCAATATAATGGTATGTAGCTGAAAATACCTGAAAATCAATGTTTTTTCACTGCTTGTAGTTTCATTATTTCTTATAGCCCATGTAAATGTCATACATCAAAATGACAACAATTTAATGCCATTTTCAACAATGTATTTTTCTTGAAAATCTGCACAAGGGTTAGTTTGCCACGAGGTGTGAAAAATAAGGTGTGCTTCTCTAATCTGTGCAAACAATGTAATCCCGTGCCAGTGTTTCCGCTGACTTTTTAAACTGCCGGTACTGTGTACCGACAGGGGTAATTTTTTTTACAGGTACAAAAACAAAATCGCCGGTACCATGTCATCCTGCTACATCAGCGTAGATGTTTGCGCTAATGCTACAACCTATCCCCTGCAGTGTTGTTCCTAGAGGGGATCCTGGGGACATTTGCCTACCATTTTTGCTTGGGGTCCCTTAAAATTTGGAGAAGTAAGATAATTTTACCATTGTAAGGGGTCCCATCCACTCAGAAAAGGCCAAAATGACCCCCTTAACTGACCACCTAGGAACAACACTGTCCTCTGATATCCAATAGTCTTCTGTCGTATCGCTGACGGGTGGTTGCTTAGCGCTATTTATAGTCTATCTGTTTTCAGACAAACTATTTCGAACTCCATACACTGTTGTCTAGTGATGTAGCACGTGGAAATCTAAGAGCGCTTGATTTGGAGCTTAGCGGGAGACTGCAATGAGAATCAGATTTATTATCTATTATTTAAATAGCACTCCTATTGGTTAATTTGAATCACGAGGTGAGCACGCGGAACGAAGCCAAGAAAATAGTTTGCAGCTATCGCTGAAAGGGCATCATTTGATTGGCTTGCTATATATAGCGATACGACAGAAGACTATAGAAGGATATCAGGGGATAGGTTGTAGCATTAGCGGACACATATATGCTGATGTAGCAGGTAGGGCTGCAACGATTCACCTAGACAACTTCGATTCGATTTTTAGCTCATCTGGCCTGTAAAGCCCGATGGGCTTATGGCATGGCATGTTGTCCGGCGTCCGTCCGTCCGTCCGTCCGTCCGTCCGTCCGTCCGTCCGTCCGTCCGTCCATCCGTCCGTCCGTAAACTTTGTGGAGTTTCGACTTCTTCTCCAGAACCATAAGGCCTAGAAAGCTGAAACTTTGTGTACAGACTCCTTGGCTAGTGAGGATTATAAATTGTAGCTTTGGTGGCACTGTGACCCCTAATAAGGGCCACAGGGGCCACACCCTAAAAACCTATTTTCATCTTCTTCTCCAGAACCATGAGGCCTAGAAAGCTGAAACTTTGTGTACAGACTCCTTGAATAGTGAGGATAAAAAATTGTAGCTTTGGTGGCCCTGTGACCCCTAATAAGGGCCACAGGGGCCACACCCTAAAAACCTATTTTCATCTTCTTCTCCAGAACCATGAGGCCTAGAAAGCTGAAACTTTGTGTACAGACTCCTTGAATAGTGAGGATTAAAAATTGTAGCTTTGGTGGCACTGTGACCCTTGATAAGGGCCACAGGGGCCACGCCCTAAATACCTATTTTCATCTTCTTCTCCAGAACCATGAGGCCTAGAAAGCTAATACTTTGTGTACAGACTCCTTGACTAGTGAGAATTATAAAGTGTAGCTTTGGTGGCCCTGTGACCACAGGAACCCGATATTGTAAATAAAATGTAGGTAAAACGTGGGTAAGAAAGACCCGTCCCCTCTATAAATAGAGTAAAGGAATAAAGGCATCCATGTTGCCGATCTCGACTCGCTTCCGAGTTAAGTCAAAATTATCCCTTCAAATTGGTGACATCTCATACACATACACAAAAACTTCTCAGTTATACATTTCTCCGCAAAACTTGGCTTATTTCCAACACATGTCACCCTTCAAATAACTTTTATATCTATTTAAATTCGCAAAACGACCGCAGAAACCTCTGGGGTGAACGTTACTCCGCACCAAATGCCTCTCGAGCGATCTGATAGGTCCGTTAAACGTAAGGGCGATTTTCTCTAGATAATTTCTAAAAGTCGCGCAAAATTTAAAAGGCGATGTTTATTGATGTTCCACCATTTTCAAGCCAGGTTGTGACAATGGAGTCATATTTTGGTATGTAGAATCATTTGTTGCACTAGGGGATTGTGACGGCCCAGTCGCTTGTCTTCACACACTGAAGAATTAAAAAATGGAAATTTCCATTTCATTATTTAAAAAAGAGAAGTTCAAGATTTGTTTATCTCATGTGTATAATTACAAGAAAATAATAAATATTTAAATGATTCATAATAGGCCTATATAGTTTACATATCAGTTATTACCAATATATCAGTGAATTATTTCAAGTGAATTAACATTATTAACACAATCTGTGGAATGATTAGTCTATATTTTTTCTCTGAAATTGTGATTTGATGGTTCTTACCAATTACGTTATGTAAAACATTATTTCATAATTATCAGCCTATTGATAAAAGTATTGACAAAAGGTTTTGATAACTGAGGATGTTGTTGTACATGACACAGAAACCCGAAAAACACAAATATCAGAATAAAACATCAGAAATTAATAATTATAGATATTTGACATTGATATTTAGATAAGTAACTGTGGAAAATCACTCTAATGTTTCTTCTCATCACTGGACAGAAAGTTTGGCAATTCAACTTTGTTGAAACGTACATCACTGAGCCAAGCTCAGTCGTGAAGAGTTTTAACATGTTCATTGACACTTTCTTTCAATTTTACGTAAACAATCAAGACAGTATTACAGGTGCCAAGGATAACAACAGAATGTCCATTTTCTAATAAAATCACAGCACTCTTCTGATCAGAAATTGATAGCGAAATCATTCCCGAAACATTGCACTGTCCAAACCACGCCGTTTTGTTTGTTATGCGATGCTTAAGATGTATTCGCCTAACGGACCAATCAGATCGCCCTAGAGGCATTTGGTGCGGAGTAACGTTCACCCCAGAGGTTTCTGCGGTCGTTTTGCGAATTAAAATAGATATAAAAGTTATTTGAATGGTGACATGTGTTGGAAATAAGCCAAGTTTTGGGGGGAAATGTATAACTGAGAGGTTCTTGTGTATGTGTATGAGATGTCACCATTTTGAAGCGATAATTTTGACGTAAATCGGAAGCGAATCGAGATCGGCAACATGGATGCCTTTATTCCTTTACTCTATTTATAGAGGGGACGGGTCTTTCTTACCCATGTTTTACCTACATTTTATTTACAATATCGGGTTCCTGTGCCTGTGACCCCTAATAAGGGCCAAAGGGGCCACACCCTAAAAACCTATTTTCATCTTCTTCTCCAGAACCATGAGGCCTAGAAAGCTGAAACTTTGTGTACAGACTCCTTGGCTAGTGAGGATAAAAAATTGTAGCTTTGGTGGCACTGTGACCCCTAATAAGGGCCACAGGGGCCACACCCTAAAAACCTATTTTCATCTTCTTCTCCAGAACCATAAGGCCTAGAAAACTGAAACTTGTCGCCTATATACTTAATTTTATGATTGGTGACCCTGTGGCCTTTACAAAGGGGGAATCACAGTGGCCACACTCTACAGCATAATTGATAATGAAGCCTGATGAGCTACGGAGCCAATGGCTCTATTTTTTCTGGTAATTACCATTTTTTGGGGAAAATGGTTTTTTGAATTTTTTTCTTTTATAATTCACATGACCTTGTTAGATCCAATCAGAAGGGGACATATTGCTTGAATTTCATAGTCTGTATTTATTCAAATAATAATTTCGAAAGTGGTAATTACGAGAAAAAGTGATTATTTCAATTTTTTACAGGAGACAATTCAGATACAACTTTTATTAAAAAGTAGTTATTACCAGTTTTAGAAGTGGTAATTACGAGAGAAAAAATGGTATTTACCAATTATAAAATAAAAGAATTCAAACAAAAAAATTTCCCAAAAAGTGGTTATTACCAGAAAAAAGTGGTTATTACCATTTTAAAAGTGATAATTACCACTTTTCAAAGAGAAATTTCAAAAATCCATTCTGAGCCCTGTAGGCTTTTGTATGTTTGTATCGATATTTGGTTTAGTTTTTGAGGAAATTGGAGTACAGACGTTTGATAAGAAGAAGAAACTATTACAATTCGAATTTACGAGATAATTTTAACCCTAAGAACTCGAACTATTCAAGCCCTAAGGTTAGGCCTTATCTAAGGCTTCATTATCATCAGGTCTTCTGATGATGAAAGGGGAAGAATAGTCGAGAGTTGGTAGATATAAAATAACTGATGGTGCGAGGTTTTCCTTTTTTCCACCATCGAAAATGTCTAGCACAACTCCACCAAAGGGTTTTGTTTGTGATGTCTTTTCTCTGACATAAAAACACCAAGTTTATGAAGAGCATAGGGAATAAAAAGAGTCAACAATCGAATTGAGATGTTATTAGAAATGCAGCCACCTGTTAATAAAAAGAAACATCCTAAACTAGATATACATTTTGAGCAATTTAAAAACCACAGTTTTTCAATAAAAACTGAAAAATTATATTATCTAATTCACTTTTCTAAACATTTTTCTTTTAGTTTGAAACATTATAACAATAATATTTCAGGAACATGGTGATCACTTCAAAGGATTTTTGGTGAGCGAATCCAAAAATGACAAACTGCAGGACTATTGTCAGAAGATGGCGAAAGATGGTGAATGGGGGGATAACCTTATCATCCAAGCATTGGCTGACATGTACAAAATCCGAGTCGATATTACATCAACGAGGTCGGATTGGAATAGGACCATCCAGCCCAATGGGGACACTGTTGAAGAACGCATAACAATAGGCCATATCCCAGATCTTCATTTCGTTTCTCTTCATCTGATCGAACCAGGTGTGTACAACAGACGTTATTGACGACAACATTTAAATAAGAATCGACCTGCAGTTTGCAGTAAAGAATAATCCTAATTTTGATATGTATTGAAAAAATTAACAGGTATAAGGTTATATATTCATAGGATAAAAAACGACACCAAACCGATTAAAACTTAAACATGTTTCAATTGTAATATCAGGGAAGTATATAAATATGTTTCACTGTATGATTAATTTAAATGTAAAATTTTGATAACTTTCATGGTTTCTAAATATTTACTTCAATGAATGCTTCAGTTAACAGGCGGAAGTCGAATCTACTTTCAAGTTCTCTAATATATTGACTACACTTTCATAACCTGTTCATTCAGCGAGCATTTGCATATGAGTAAATCGTAGCATATATGGACATTTGCAAATACAAGCAAATTTTGTCTATCAGCCCATTTGCATATATGCATTTTTATACGGTTAGCAGAATTTTCACTTCCCTTAACTTAAGTAGCAAATTTGTAACTCGTGAGAGGCAGGTACAAAGGTTTACTACCGTGAGTTATTGCCGTATTTTGACTTTTCACAAGTTCGTCGAGTACATACAACTTGATATCATGTATTTGGTTTACATCTATTTACATCAATAATTTTAGAAGAAGCTTAACATATTCTCTATTCATGAATGAATAAAATTTGATTTCCTTTGGCAGAAATGTAAAAGGTATAGCCGCGTAGTAAATTTACCTTTACTCCTTTTACCTTTACTGACATGTGAAAAGTGAGTCTGTATTTAATTTTCTTGAGGGGAGATAAACCATTTGTAAATTATGGTATACAACCAACACTTTGTATTCTGAGATAGGATAAGGTTGGTTAGCTCTGGTCCAATGCAAGAAAAGATCTGAGTTTGAAATTATTAAATTCTAAAATTTTCTTTGAAGGAGATGACAGAATTCGACACAAACCGGTAAGTGTTTCAGTAGTGCATTTTTAGCTCATCAGGACTGAAAGTCCAGATGGGCTTATGGCATGGCCCGTCGTCCGGCGTCCGTCCGTCGTCCGTCCGTCCGTCCGTCCGTAAACTTTTGACACTTTTGACTTCTCCTCATGAACCATACACATTAGAGAGCTGAAATTTTGTGTACAAGTACCTTAGCATATGGAGATTCTAATTTGTAACTTTGGTAACCCTGTGACCCCAAATAGGGTCACAGGGGTCACAACTTTAAAAACCTATTTTCATCTTCTTCTCCAGTTCCAGAAGGACTAGAGAGTTTAAAATGATATGTGCAGACTCCTTGGACAATGGGGATTCTAATTTGTAACTTTGGTGACCCTGTGATCCCAAATAGGGTCACAGGGGTCACAACCTTAAATACCTATTTTCATCTTCTTCTCCAGTTCTAAAAGGACTAGAGAGTTGAAAGTGATATGTGCAGACTCCTTGGACAATGGGGATTCTAATTTGTAACTTTGGTGAACCTGTGACCCCAAATAGGGTCACAGGGGTCACAACCTTAAAAACCTATTTTCATCTTCTTCTCCAGTACTAAAAGGACTATAGAGTTGAAAATGATATGTGCAGACTCCTTGGCCAATCGGGATTCTTAATTGTAGATTTCGTGACCCCATGACCCCAAATAGGGTCACAGGGGTCACAACCTTAAAAACCAATTCTCATCTTCTTCTCCAGTTCCAAAAGGTCTAGAGAGTTAATATTGATATGTGCAGACTCCTTGGACAATGGGGATTCTAATTTGTAACTTTGTTGACCCTGTGACCCCAAATAGGGTCACAGGGGTCACAACCTTAAACAAATATTTTCATCTTCTTCTCCAGTTCTAAAAGGAATAGAGAGTTGAAAGTGATATGTGCAGACTCCTTGGACAATGGGGATTCTAATTTGTAACTTTGGTGAACCTGTGACCCCAAATAGGGTCACAGGGGTCACAACCTTAAAAACCTATTTTCATCTTCTTCTCCAGTACTAAAAGGACTATAGAGTTAAAAATGATATGTGCAGACTCCTTGGCCAATCGGGATTCTTAATTGTAGATTTCGTGACCCCATGACCCCAAATAGGGTCACAGGGGTCACAACCTTAAAAACCAATTCTCATCTTCTTCTCCAGTTCCAAAAGGTCTAGAGAGTTAATATTGATATGTGCAGACTCCTTGGACAATGGGGATTCTAATTTGTAACTTTGTTGACCCTGTGACCCCAAATAGGGTCACAGGGGTCACAACCTTAAAAAACTATTTTCATCTTCTTCTCAAGTTCCAAAAGGTCTAGAGAGCTGAAATTATATGTGCAGACTCCTTGGCCAATGGGGATTCTAAATTGTAGATTTCGTGACCCCATGACCCCAAATAGGGTCACAGGGGTCACAACCTTAAAAACTTATTTTCATCATCATCTTTAGCTCCTAAAGGTCTATTGAGCTGAAAGACTGCATGTAGACTCCTTGGCCAATTGGGATTCTAAACTGTAGGTTTTGTGACCCCATGACCCCAAATAGGGTCACAGGGGTCACAATCTTAAAAACCTATTTTTCTCCATTAGATGACAGTCTATGGCAAATTTATTTCTCCTTGGATATTTTAGTGTGGACTTCTTTCACTGTCTGATATTGGCGATCTAGAAAGTGTTGAATAATAATACATTTGAATTTTTAGCTCATCTGGCCTGTACGGCCCGATGGGCTTATGGCATGGCATGGTGTCCGGCGTTCATCCGTCCATCCGTCCATCCGTCCGTAAACTTTGTGGAATTTCGACTTCTTCTCCAGAACCATAAGGCCTAGAAATCTAAAACTTTGTGTACAGACTCCTTGACAAGTGAGGATTTAAAATTGTAGCTTTGGTGGCCCTGTGACCCTTAATAAGGGCCACAGGGGCCACGCCCTTAAAACCTATTTTCATCTTCTTCTCCAGAACTATGAGGCCTAGAAACCTAAAACTTTGTGTACAGACTCCTTGACTAGTGAGGATTAAAAATTGTAGCTTTGGTGGCCCTGTGACCCCTAATAAGGGCCACAGGGGCCATGCCCTAAAAACCTATTTTCATCTTCTTCTCCAGAACCATAAGGCCTAGAAATCTAAAACTTTGTGTACAGACTCCTTGACTAGTGAGGATTATA
This sequence comes from Steromphala cineraria, assembly GCA_916613615.1. Taxonomy (NCBI): domain Eukaryota; kingdom Metazoa; phylum Mollusca; class Gastropoda; order Trochida; family Trochidae; genus Steromphala; species Steromphala cineraria. Next base: position 41,426,710 of record OU744726.1, read on the forward strand.
AATTGTAGCTTTGGTGGTCCTGTGACTAAGGACTACAGGGGCCACGCCCTAAAAACCTATTTTCATCTTCTTCTCCAGAACCATGAGGCCTAGAAATCTAACACTTTGTGTACAGACTCCTTGACTAGTGAGGATTATAAATTGTAGCTTTGGTGGCCCTGTGACCCCTAATAAGGGCCACAGGGGCCACTCCCTAAAAACTTATTTTGATCTTCGTCCCCAGAACCATGAGGCCTAGAAAGCTGAAACTTTGTGTACAAACTCCTTGACTAGTGAGGATTATAAATTGTAGCTTTGGTGGCCCTGTGACCCCTAATAAGGACTACAGGGGCCACGCCTTAAACACCTATTTACATCTTCTTCTCCAGAACCATGAGGCCTAGAAAGCTGAAACTTTGTGTACAGACCCCTTGACTGATGAGGATTATGAATTGTAGCTTTGGTGGTCCTGTGACCCCTAATATATATAAAGCATAATTGATAATGAAGCCTGATGAGCTACAGAGCCAATGGCTCTATTTTTACTAAATATGCGAGTGATTTCAAATGGTTTTGAATTTTTTTAAAGGGAAATAGATATTAAACGGTGCTATTGCATGCTTAAACAGAAGGTATTGGTAATAAACATGTTTTTCTTCCTATTCAATTTATTGTCGCAATCATGCTGTCAACTACATGAAAACCTATCATCATACAATACCGATATGCATAATTATCTGAAGTGTGAATAAGTTAATACTCACGATTAGATATTTAAAACATTGGCAGGAATACTTTAGGTTGATATGTACAAAATTGCGACCATTGCAATTTAGTAGTTACAGTTTTCCTTATCATTTGTAATTACAAGAATACATAACATTGATATCATCAAAAGAAAACATAATCTTGAAATAGACGAAATATCTTTATCAAAATCATTCAATGTTCTCTTCTGGATCATAAGAAGATGAGTGATATGCATGAGTCTACAACAGTTGAAGATCCCACGATGAATCCAACAGAGCAGGTTAAATCTAAACCAGATGAAGTGCAGGTAGACGAAGCAGGTGAGAGGAATAATCTATTCATTCCAATGTGAGGGTTGCACAGAAGGGGGGAGGGATGCATCAAATTGTGCCAAACTTGTCATTTTATGGAGATATGCCGACTGTTGTTGAAAGGTATCATTTTAAATCGACGGATGATTTTGTGACAGAAGGAAGATGTCATATCGGAATTTTGACCGAAAACCAGGCAATGACAATGCCCATAAAGCATCTATTTTTTGCTCACAAGATTCTTCTTTTATTGATTAAAACTAAGATATAAATGATACATATTTAAATGTAAATAATAGATATGAATTTTCCTCTTAGTTTGAATACTTTAAATATTTATCGTTAACAAATGATCATTGTCTATCACTAATTCAGCTGATATTTATTGTTCACTAAAGCAAATGAATACTTTTAAGACTTGAATTACCTATTTTCAACCTTTTCTTGATAAATTGATGACATTTTTGTGTGTGCTTAAACTTAGTAAGTAAATGATTTGATGATGGAAAATTATTTATTCTTAATCAATTTGTTTAGAATTTTTCAATATGTTATACTGGCGGAAACTTAATCATATGCAGCTTCTGTGGTGTTTCTAACGTTTTAATGGTTTTCATCACCATATGCTGACTTGCCAATGACGTCCGTTTCAACACTTACCAGTGAATATTTTCGTTTTGTTAACAGATAAGCAGGACGACACAGGTTGGGAGGTAGGTACATGTAACACAGCAGAGTCATTCACCATTTATAATGAATAAAAATAATTTCAATTTTTAAGTTTGAGAAGACACCCTTCCATAAGGTGTCGGTTTCACTGAAATGAAACAATGAAACATAAAATTATCAAACAGATGTCAATACTTATCCCTGAAAAGTAAATTTTTGACATGAGGTGTTTCTGAAAGGTTTAGGATAATTCTTATATGGGCTACTTTTGAAAAGACACCATTTGTTTTGAAACATGACATTTCATATTTATTACAATAGTTGTGCAGAGTTATAATTTATATAAGTTGACAAATAAAAAGCACCACAATATGGATTTGTCATTCAAAACTGAACAATGTTGGTTTGATAACTTGTTAGAAAGAACACAATTTTAATTTCAGGACCAAGTTTTTCCAGAAATGAATCTGTCAAAATTGAGAATAGACAACGAAAAGCCAGAAAAGCCAGAAGAGGCAATAGCAGATTTAATAGATAGTTTCACAAGCAAAGTAAAGACCCGAGCAGGTGAGACGCCAGTGCAGGGGAAGAAGTTGTCAGACGGAGCTAGGGAAGTCAATGTTCGAGCAAGACGAAGTCTGGTTTGGAGCAAAAACAAGGATGACTCGCAAAATCTTGACGAAGTCCAAGGGAACGAGAAGACTGGAAAAAAAACACCCTCAATCAGCGAGCTTGATCTCAAAGGCACTACAAAGAAAGAGATCGAGGAGCATCCATCTAAATACCAAGTAAAGTTGTTCGTAATAACCTCAACAAACGATACTGCGATGTCATCAGCTGTTAATACCATAGTTGATCGCGATCAGAGATTCGATACATCCAATACCACTAAAAGCTTTATGTTTTTCTTCTACAAGGATGAGGATCCAGATATCTTTGTGATGACGTCAGGACAGGCCTATCGGAAAGTGCAGAGTAAAAGCTGTGAACAATTCCCGAAGAAAGTGGCAAGAAGACTACTTGAATTCAAAGTAATCAAGATCGAAACAAGAAATGTCACGGGGAAACAGGAACAGACGAGAAAAATATTTGCCCCAAATCATCCTGAGATTCCAAACATTTTGGATCTCATTCATGTCATTGTCCATTCATACACAGCTTCTCCAAGGTTGGGGTCTTCGCTTTATGATCTAAAAGATTTTGAAAAAATCAAAGAGTGCAGATTCACTATTAATCCGTTTTTCTTGAAAGCTCACGCAACACTTTCCTTTACTGGAATGCTTTCGTTCATTAAACACGTAGCTGACATTGACAATGGGAAATCAACATATCCCTGTAAACACAGATTGGTTCAGTGTGACAAGGTTGAAAACAAAAAGTATTCACCAATCGAAGATGAACAATTGAAATCCGATCTAGAACAGTGGCTTCTGATGCACTTAAACGAGCTTTGTATAAACAATATAAATGTCAAAAGTGATCTTACTGGAGAATGCAGTTTGTATGTTAAGGGCAAACACAAACCTTTCAAAACATTTGAGTCTCCTTCAACGTTAATGGACATGTTGAAAGAATTGACGGATGGCTGTGTGACTGTTGACAAGCTCGCAAAGATTCAGTTGAGACGAGAGAATGATAAAAAAAGAATCTTTATCACTGAGTACCTTGACGTCCCTGTAACGATGAACAATAAACAATACCGATTTAGAAAGGGTAAGTGGTGGACAAATAAAAGTGAAATAACAAACGAAAAAGAAGTCTTGAAACTTAAGAAAGAATTCACTGAACAGACCGTCGAGCCAATGTTTCATGGCAGCCAAATTGAAAACAACTTAACAATAACCAACAGGGGTTCAGAAGCATATGAGTTGTTCGAGGACCAGAAGAAAAAGCCTTACAAGAGATGGGACACATTACCAACATTTCGTGATATCTGCATTGCATTGGTTGAACAAGAAAGGGGAATCAAATTTAGTTTTTCTTGGTTTATTGAAAAAGTTAAGCTGAAAATAGGGAACAGAAGAGAACATATTGGCAAGTACATTGACGAGATAATGATTAAATTCGACTATGATGGAAAGAGCTATATCTATTCATTTATTACGAAATCATTCATCAAGGTTGATCAGTCTGAGAAGCTTGAGGAAGAGGATGACAACCAGTTCAATTGTTTCGAATTGATACAGGAGGAGAAAGACGAACAGATGATAGAAGAACTCATGGACAAGTTTGATGAATCTCTGAAGAACCACCCTGATCTCTGCATTCCCCTTTCACTTCCTGATCTCTCGCAATGGCTTGATGTGGGCACTTTCAAACTCTTTCTTCCTCGGAAACAGAAACATGAAAAACAATGGACAGGAATGCCAGCAACTTTGAAGGAGCTACTTGATGCTACAGGCACATGCCAGACTTCACTGGATTGGCTTCAAAATACCGCAAAGTTTACAATGCAATGCAAAGGTGGAAGTACTCAGGAAAGAAGACCAATAACAGAACTGCTTGTCCATCAAATAACTCTGAGAGACAAACCATATTTCTTTTGGCATGGCAAATGGCTTAAGATCAAATTTGAATTTATCAGTATTGTTGCCGAGAAATTCCGAAATTATTTGAAAGACAATACTTTGACTAGACAGAATTTCCTTCCCCTGCCATGGGTAAATACAGGAAAGCCAGAAAAAGGAAAGGATGAGGAGTCCCTGCCATGGAAGAATACAGGAAAGGACACGTCAAAAACCTCTGACACGATCAAAAGCAGATCATTTCTGATGGAAGATCTCATCAAGTTCATGAAGTCTAGGTTTCTAGACATGGATGACAATACTTGCAGGAATGTTCTCAAACAGATTTCAGCCAAAGGAACAGAACCAGATACTGCCAAAGGAATAAAATACACCAAACATCAATACAAGAAAAATGACCAACAGCTTGTTATGTTGATGTTTCTCCGTGTTCATTCCAATTTGGTTGAACACTTATACAACACATGTTACATCCTGTATGACAAATACCTCAACAAACCTGGAGAAGGCTACATAGTGGGGGATCAAATATTGACCACAAACAACATTGAAATGTTTGATATTCTCAAATTCGACGAGGAGACAACATACCTCATTCATGTAAAAGATGGATTTGGACAGACAGTCCGTGATGTATGCTCCCAGATTAAGAATTCAGCCAAACTGCTGTTCAACTCAATGACCAGCGTCACAACGAGAAGCATGCTTGAGGAAATGTGGAGGACATACACCTCAGATCCAACCGAAGGTGTTCAAAAGTTGTATAGATGTGCAACGCAGGAAAAGATGAAGGAACTGGGAAGAGATTGTTTCTTGTCCTTGTTCAATACCAACAAGAGACGAGTAGTATATGTTTTAGCTTTACGTAAGCAGAAATGGAAGGAGGAAATGTCGATGGTGGAGGCTTTGGCACAGCACTATGGTGACGAAATAACCAAGGATATTGTTGCTGTCCTGGAGAAACAAGGATTTGTGACTGACGAGCTCCTTGGGCAGTACATCCTTACTGACAAGTTCAGGTTACAACTCAAAGAAGAATTTATCAAAACCATGGAGAAAACATGTCAGAAAGATTTAAAGATTATTTGGGGTAATGTTCTGGATATTCTAAAGACAAACCTTCCAGACACAGACTCAACCATTGCCAAGCTGGAGATCGTAGAACTGTTTGACAACTTTGATAACCAATTCGGCAAAGTACTAACACTTAAACTTTTCTTCCTTCCGACATCTCTTGAGGATTTGGAAACGGCAATTGTTCCCATGACGGAGGAATGAAGAAAAAAACATTTCTGTTGGAAGACTGTTTACATGCTAGTACTGAGGTTGCTTAATCTTACTTCAACATTGAAAGATGGAAACATTCAGTACTTTCGGATAGAAAATCATATGTTTGTCGGTGATTTCCTTCCGCATTTCACTACATCATTTGTATATATTCAGTTCCGAAAAATGATACCTCAGTGATGGCAAGTTGTCAAGGTGATCTTTTTTAACGTGGCAGAATCGATCTGGGAGTGTTTAATTTTAGTTTTGGTTGGTACTCCTTACATTTTTCATGTAAAACTTGAACAATGGACTGGATTAACCGTGGGTATAATTTGATGATACAACCTTGATGATCCAGTCTGACAGGCAATTGAGGTGCTATATACTTATGTCACAGTTGGCCTTAAAACCTTGAAACCAATTGTACTCATTGGTCGAAATAGGCACACTCATTGAATCTGTTGCAACATAGGTTCACTAGGTTTACCTGCTCTTATGTCAATCAATAACTGAACCCTTCAAACTCAGTTTATCATTCTTTGAAGAATACCAACCAGTCGAGCAGATTTCCTTGTTGCTGCGAAAACCTTAGTTTTAGCACAAGATGATGTGCCACCACGTGAGGTCTGCTTCCTTAAATGCGGAAATAAATGGTGTTCAGTAATTAAGAAACATTTGTTATCACATCATTGGTTCTTTCTCGGTTCCCTTACCTGACTTTTGATTAATAACATTGCAGTGCAAGTGACAAGTTTTGAACACGCTTCGATTGCTGCAGCATGCACAATGAAAACTATTGTTTTTCTTGTTGAAACTTTGCGAACCGACACTGGTTTTTGTAAAAAAGTGTGGCAGATGTACATTTTATTTCATACACAAATGCTTATAGCCTTGTACAAGTACGAGGAAATAATAATGTGTTAAACTTCAAAACTTTGGAAAGTTTTGTTGTGCATCATCTTTTATGTGTAAAACATTTAATTGTTGTAAATAGAATTTCTTTTTCTTCTAATCAAATGAACACCTTGATTTAGTCATGTCAATGCTATTTTTGCGCTGACCTTGTGATATAGTCTTGCATGATTTGTTACACTGTTTCTGTACTACAAATGATTTTGAGGGAAAGCAAGAACAACACTGTCATTGCAGAGACCCAATGACATCCCCCTTCCAACAAAACAAAAACAATATTCTTCTTTAGAGTTAAAGCTTCACAGTGCTGAAATTGTATGCCAGTCATTTTAAACTGCCTTTGAAAAAATATTTGTTTTGCCTCTCAACAATCATTATTTTTATCAATTTTAAACTAGTGTTCAAAAGAAACATTACCACGATTCAACGTCGTCAAATACGAATGGCTATACCTGATAGAGTTGGTTTTGAGTGTAATTGACAGGCATGTGTCTTGCAAAGAAGCATGCACATTTCATTCTTCATGAACAAATATTTTTGATTTTGTATCTCTTCATGCTTACATGGGGTGCATAAATTTCAAATCGATTTTTGCACAGAATTTTTGACATTTAAGTTTAAAAGTTATAAAGTGAGGAATAACAAGAAAGGTTAGAAAACAATATATTCGATATCTTGCACATCATTTGACATAAAATCAATAACGTGTCCTCTAGAACAGTTTTAAACAAACAAAAGTGTCAAATTTCTCTCTGCTATCTCGCCTAGTTAAGGATATTCCAAATCGTTTCTGAACCATAGGTTCTTTGTTTATTCTTATAAAATGCTTGCTTAGTGCCATGTCAATTTTTACATCTTATTACATATCAAATGAAGTATGGAACAGTTGACAAAAATCATTTTTGATTATGCATAATTTTATATTTGTATCAAATGTGGCTTGTTACTTTTAATATCAATATTACCAACGCTTTGTAATATAGCAAATGAAACCCTATTGTGGCTTGTTACTTTTAATATCAATATTGCCAATGCTTTGTAATATAGCAAATGAAACCAATTTGTGGCTTGTTACTTTTAATATCAATATTACCAATGCTTTGTCATATAGCAAATTAAACCCATTTGTGGCTTGTTACTTTTAATATCAATATTACTAATGCTTTGTAATATAGCAAATGAAACTAATTTGTGGCTTGTTACTTTTAATATCAACATTACCAATGTTTTGTGATATAGCAAATGAAACCCATTTGTGGCTTGTTACTTTTAATATCAATATTGCCAATGCTTTGTAATATAGCAAATGAAACCAATTTGTGGCTTGTTACTTTTAATATCAATATTGCCAATGCTTTGTAATATAGCAAATGAAACCCATTTGTGGCTTGTTACTTTTAATATCAATAATACCAATGCTTTGTAATATAGCAAATGAAACCAATTTGTGGCTTGTTACTTTTAATATCAATATTACAAATGCTTTGTAATATAGCAAATGAAACCAATTTTGGCTTGTTACTTTTAATATCAATATTGCCAATGCTTTGTAATATAGCAAATGAAACCCATTTGTGGCTTGTTACTTTTAATATCAATATTACCAATGCTTTGTAAAATAGCAAATGAAACCCATTTGTGGCTTGTAACTTTTAATATCAATATTGCAAATGCTTTGTAAAATAGCAAATGAAACCCATTTGTGGCTTGTTACATTCAATATCAATATAACCACTGCTATGTCATATAGCAAATGAAACCCATTTGTGGCTTGTTACTTTTAATATCAATATTGCCAATGCTTTGTAATATAGCAAATGAATCCCCTTTGTGACTTGTTACATTGAATATCAATATTGCCAACACTTTGGAAAATAGCAAATGAATCCCCTTTCTGGCTTGTTACATTAAATATCAAGATTCCCAATACATTGTAAAATAGCAAATTAATCCCATTTGTGGCTTGTTACATTAAATATCAAGATTCCCAATACATTGTAAAATAGCAAATGAATCCCCTTTCTGGCTTGTTACATTAAATATCAAGATTCCCAATACATTGTAAAATAGCAAATTAATCCCATTTGTGGCTTGTTACATTGAATATCAATATTGGCAATACTTTGTAAAATAGCAAATTAATCTCCTTTGTGACTTGTTACATTGAATATCAATATTGCCAATACTATGTAAAATAGCAAATTAATCCCCTTTGTGACTTGTTACATTGAATATCAATATTGCCAATACTTTGAAAAATAGCAAATTAATCCTATTTGTGGCTTGTTACATTGAATATCAATATTGCCAATGCTTTGTAAAATAGCAAATTAATCCCATTTGTGGCTTGTTACATTGAATATCAATATTGCCAACGCTTTGGAAAATAGCAAATTAATCCCCTTTGTGACTTGTTACATTGAATATCAATATTGCCAACACTTTGGAAAATAGCAAATGAATCCCCTTTCTGGCTTGTTACATTAAATATCAAGATTCCCAATACATTGTAAAATAGCAAATTAATCCCATTTGTGGCTTGTTACATTGAATATCAATATTGGCAATACTTTGTAAAATAGCAAATTAATCTCCTTTGTGACTTGTTACATTGAATATCAATATTGCCAATACTTTGAAAAATAGCAAATTAATCCTATTTGTGGCTTGTTACATTGAATATCAATATTGCCAATACTTTGTAAAATAGCAAATTAATCCTATTTGTGGCTTGTTACATTGAATATCAATATTGCCAATGCTTTGAAAAATAGCAAATTTATCCTATGTGTGGCTTGTTACATTGAATATCAATATAACCACTGCTATGTAATATAGCAAATGAAACCCATTTGTGGCTTGTTACATTAAATATCAATATTACCAACGCTTTGTAATATAGCAAATGAAACCCTATTGTGGCTTGTTACTTTTAATATCAATATTGCCAATGCTTTGTAATATAGCAAATGAAACCCATTTGTGGCTTGTTACTTTTAATATCAATATTACCAACGCTTTGGAAAATAGCAAATTTATCCCATTTATGGCTTGTTACATTAAATATCAATATTACCAACGCTTTGTAATATAGCAAATGAAACCCTATTGTGGCTTGTTACTTTTAATATCAATATTGCCAATGCTTTGTAATATAGCAAATGAAACCCATTTGTGGCTTGTTACTTTTAATATCAATAATACCAATGCTTTGTAATATAGCAAATGAAACCAATTTGTGGCTTGTTATTTTTAATATCAATATTACAAATGCTTTGTAATATAGCAAATGAAACCAATTTTGGCTTGTTACTTTTAATATCAATATTGCCAATGCTTTGTAATATAGCAAATGAAACCCATTTGTGGCTTGTTACTTTTAATATCAATATTACCAATGCTTTGTAAAATAGCAAATGAAACCCATTTGTGGCTTGTAACTTTTAATATCAATATTGCAAATGCTTTGTAAAATAGCAAATGAAACCCATTTGTGGCTTGTTACATTCAATATCAATATAACCACTGCTATGTCATATAGCAAATGAAACCCATTTGTGGCTTGTTACTTTTAATATCAATATTGCCAATGCTTTGTAATATAGCAAATGAATCCCCTTTGTGACTTGTTACATTGAATATCAATATTGCCAACACTTTGGAAAATAGCAAATGAATCCCCTTTCTGGCTTGTTACATTAAATATCAAGATTCCCAATACATTGTAAAATAGCAAATTAATCCCATTTGTGGCTTGTTACATTAAATATCAAGATTCCCAATACATTGTAAAATAGCAAATGAATCCCCTTTCTGGCTTGTTACATTAAATATCAAGATTCCCAATACATTGTAAAATAGCAAATTAATCCCATTTGTGGCTTGTTACATTGAATATCAATATTGGCAATACTTTGTAAAATAGCAAATTAATCTCCTTTGTGACTTGTTACATTGAATATCAATATTGCCAATACTATGTAAAATAGCAAATTAATCCCCTTTGTGACTTGTTACATTGAATATCAATATTGCCAATACTTTGAAAAATAGCAAATTAATCCTATTTGTGGCTTGTTACATTGAATATCAATATTGCCAATGCTTTGGAAAATAGCAAATTAATCCCATTTGTGGCTTGTTACATTGAATATCAATATTGCCAACGCTTTGGAAAATAGCAAATGAATCCCCTTTGTGACTTGTTACATTGAATATCAATATTGCCAACACTTTGGAAAATAGCAAATGAATCCCCTTTCTGGCTTGTTACATTAAATATCAAGATTCCCAATACATTGTAAAATAGCAAATTAATCCCATTTGTGGCTTGTTACATTGAATATCAATATTGGCAATACTTTGTAAAATAGCAAATTAATCTCCTTTGTGAATTGTTACATTGAATATCAATATTGCCAATACTATGTAAAATAGCAAATTAATCCCCTTTGTGACTTGTTACATTGAATATCAATATTGCCAATACTTTGAAAAATAGCAAATTAATCCTATTTGTGGCTTGTTACATTGAATATCAATATTGCCAATACTTTGTAAAATAGCAAATTAATCCTATTTGTGGCTTGTTACATTGAATATCAATATTGCCAATGCTTTGAAAAATAGCAAATTTATCCTATGTGTGGCTTGTTACATTGAATATCAATATAACCACTGCTATGTAATATAGCAAATGAAACCCATGTGTGGCTTGTTACATTAAATATCAATATTACCAACGCTTTGTAATATAGCAAATGAAACCCTATTGTGGCTTGTTACTTTTAATATCAATATTGCCAATGCTTTGTAATATAGCAAATGAAACCCATTTGTGGCTTGTTACTTTTAATATCAATATTACCAACGCTTTGGAAAATAGCAAATTTATCCCATTTATGGCTTGTTACATTAAATATCAAGATTCCCAATACATTGTAAAATAGCAAATTAATCCCATTTGTGGCTTGTTAATTGAATATCAATATTGCCAACGCTTTGGAAAATAGCAAATGAATCCCCTTTGTGACTTGTTACATTGAATATCAATATTGCCAACGCTTTGGAAAATAGCAAATGAATCCCCTTTGTGACTTGTTACATTGAATATCAAGATTCCCAATACTTTGTAAAATAGCAAATTAATCCTATTTGTGGCTTGTTACATTGAATATCAATATTGCCAATGCTTTGGAAAATAGCAAATTAATCCCATTTGTGGCTTGTTACATTGAATATCAATATTGCCAACGCTTTGGAAAATAGCAAATGAATCCCCTTTGTGACTTGTTACATTGAATATCAATATTGCCAACACTTTGGAAAATAGCAAATGAATCCCCTTTGTGACTGGTTACATTAAATATCAAGATTCCCATTACATTGTAAAATAGTAAATTAGTCTCCTTTGAGGCTTGTTACATTGAATATCAATATTGCCAATGCTTTGGAAAATAACAAATTAATCCCATTTGTGGCTTGTTACATTGAATATCAATATTGCCAATGCTTTGGAAAATAACAAGTTAATCCCATTTGTGGCTTGTTACATTGAATATCAATATTGCCAATGCTTTGAAAAATAACAAATTAATCTCCTTTGTGACTTGTTACATTGAATATCAATATTGCCAATGCTTTGAAAAATAGCAAATTAATCCCCTTTGTGGCTTGTTACATTTATTACAAAATTGTCCATAATTTGTAATACAGACTATGAGATGTCTTTTTTCTTATGATATTGATCATAAGTAATTTCAATAATTTTATATATATTTATATATCAATAAAATCCAGTCTATATTTTGCTACATTGGTAATCAATATTACCAACGCCTTGTTTTATAGCAATTAAAACTATTTAGCTTGATTATTTGTATATCAATAATGCCAATGGTTTCTTATTTAGCAATTGAAATTACTTTGAGACTTGTTACATTTAATATCAATATTTTCAATGCCTTGTTATATAGCGATTGAACACCAGTTACTTCTTTTCTAGCATCGCTTAAAAGTGTCAATGCCTATTTCTGTATCAATTAAAAAACACTGACTTGTTAATTGTATATAGATAATGCTCATGCCTTGTTATTTAGAAATTCAAACCATTTGCTGACATGTTAAATTGTATATAATAATGCCAATGTTTTGCAATTTAGCAATTGAAACCACTGTGTGCTTATTGCAATGATTACAAATAATGGAGATATGTTCCTTCTAATATGACTATTATATCATCTTTGTATTTTCCCAATGCATTATCTTTATCTTTTAAATGTTAATTTATATTTAATATCTTACTTATAATTGTGTTGTTATCAACAACGGACGATGATTTTGTATATAGCAATTGGTACCAAGCATGTCTTTTACATTGATTATTAATAATGTCCCTATGTAACTCTAAAAATACCCTTTGTATAATCTTGCATTGCAATCAATTTCTTACCTTCAATAGTCTAATAACTGCTATAAGTTCTAAATACTACCAAAATAGATAAATTTAGATTTATAGTTACATATTTGTTGATATTGCATTACCCCAAAACATGCCCTTTTGATCTAAATTTACTTAGATTTCAATACATGCTACATAAAATCTTGCTATTTAGTGTTGAAGGGCACAGTCTCTCTTGCAATTTGAAATCTTCTTAAAATATTTCTCTTTGGCCATAATTGACTGATAGAAGACACATAAACATGCTACAAGTATTAAATAATCTGATGAAAGGGATTAGCCCGGTGTCTACCTTGGAGTGGAAGTTGTAATTTCATCAGTGTATCAGGTTGTACAAATGCAGTCCTTGTAATTGTACCTAATGATGTTACCACCGCGGCACATTTCCTGATATACTTACGAAACATAATTTTAAATATTATTTTTGTTACAAAAAGTCAATTTGCATTTGGCATTAACAAAAACAACTTAAAGTCTATTTCAACCGTGTGTTAACTTGTCAAAATTGCTGATTTAACTCGTTTTAAATCTATTTAAAATTTTGCTTTATTTGATTGAGTGTTTGATTGAAATTAATATGATTGTTTGAGATGCTATTAACTTGACAGCTTTGTTTGTACAACCCTCGGTAAAACTTTTCATGAAGGTATGGGTTTTTATTTTGAAATATATATCAGGTATATTTGTCATGCACTATACTAAAGCCACATTTGTACAGCCCTTCCCTTTAAAGGGGCAGTAGCACGTCTTTTGAAAATTTTATATTTCAAATTTTTCAATGATAATTGTAAGTGAATGCTAAATGTATTATTTTGACAGTGTCAAAAATCTTATTACACAAGTCAATCATCCATAATAAGAGGGCAAGGTATGAAGATTCACATAAAATTCATTTGCGGCCATTTTGTGTGAACACTTTTATTCATTTTGTGTAAGAAAAAGGAATCGCATGGCTAAACTTTACGGTTTATATTTGAATTATTACTGCTCCATTTAGTTTAAATCAGTGTCTTTCATTTGGATCATTTAATTTTCATTTTCCTGACATCACCTTATATTCCCCCTAAAAACGTGCTACTGCCCCTTTAAGTGATAGCAATTTTCAGAAAATATATACACATAGGATACACTGTTCACTGTTTTGTACATATTCAAATATCTTTTAAGAAAATTATCATGATTCAATCGTCATGTACTACAGCATATTTATAAAAGTGTGTTTATTCAATACGAGTTCCTATTTCCAAACAACAATTTTGAATATTTTGAACTTATCTGTGGGTTTTTAGTCTTTTTTATTTGTCAAACCGTTTGGCACAACTTGTAAATGGATCATTTTAACACTACATACTTCAAGCTTAATGGGGCATTTTTTCGACTGTAAGTATCATCTTTAAGTATGTAATGACAAATAAGTTTTCTTCATTTACTCAAAACATACGATCGTGATTGCATGAGTCGAAGTTAAGCAACACCATATTGCATATATATTTGAACAAAGTTGTGTTAAGCAGCGGTACAATATCTGCACAATTCTTATAAAAAAATTCAGTGTTTATACAAAATGAATTAAATAAGTTGACATTTTGTGTTAAACAAATGGCTTCATATGTATAAAAAAGAGAAGGTCTTTAATGAATGACTGACGTTTTGTAAGGTATGAAACTAGCTTTTGATGCCTTGCTGTTTTAAACAAAAGAAATGTAAAAAAAACTTTGAATTTTATATGCATACACTTTGCCTCCATGAATTAAAATCAACCTATAACGTGTACACAGTGCACAATTTCTCAGTTTTTAAATAAACATCTCATCAATAAAAATCTATTTTACTTCAACAGTAGAAATATGGCGATGTTCATGCTATTTGTAATACATGTGTAGGATTTTATCATTAGAAGCAATTTACGGTGACTTTCAGTTTCAAAATAATAAATTCTTTGATTTCATGTGTTGTGTTTTTGCTGTTTCAATGTTCATGTAGTTATAGATTTACGTTAAAACCAAACATGCAACAAGTAACAAATTTATATTTATAATAGTTGAAATGCTTTTAATGTTTTTGTATACATTATTATTGTATTAATTGACTTGACCCTCTCCAATCTGTTCTATCTCTTACATTAACAAGAACGCTTCATATATGAATATTGAGGTGAAAGCTAAATTACTAAACAGAAGAAAGTATGATACTAATTTTGACCGGAAATTCGTACCCACGGAGGACTCGTACAGAACATATTGGAGAAATCGTTCTCATATTCTTTTTATCATTCTCTCCCCAAAGAGGCAGATCAAGTCTTGTTGATTTAGCCTCTGTTCTATTACGCCAAAATCCGTGAGTTCCGGCAGTTTTCCCTGGCGGAAAAAACTTTCATCTCAATACATTTAAATTTCTTTATCAAATGACAAGGATTCTCACGTGGTTCAGTAGGAAAATGATGTTTTAAGAACAGCGTCGCTGATTGCACAACTAATTTTGATTGCCTCCAATCAGGCATCTCCCATTCTATCCCACAAACTCGTCGTAATATAACAGAGGCTAAATCAACCTGACTTGATCTGCCTCTGTCGGGAGAGAATGTCTTTTTATAAGCAAGATTTATAAAATTGATATTGAATTTGTATGGTATGTGTTGCATTGTTTTGTACCATCCAGCATAATATCATAACATAATATCATACCATGCAAACATAGTTCCATATTACGGACCAGACACTTTCGTACTCAAAAGGCTTTCGTATTTTATATTCAGTTGTGTTACTTTGGCCATTAGGGAAATTGCAGACGTGTTTATCATTTGACATTTTTTAGTATTTGTTTTTTTGTTATTGATAGACAAATACATTATTCTTGATCAATAATAGCGTACAATAATAATTTTCTTTATAGTGTAAATACGTCTAATACCAAAAATAAAAAGTTGGTACGAGTTCTGCTGATTTTGTGCACGAGCTTTCTGATTTTTGTGGGTGCGAGTTCAGTTTGGGTACGAGTTTTCCTACAGCCGCCAGCACAAGCTACATGTAATGAGAGAGGATTCATAAAGAGTAACATTCAAATATCGTATTCTAACTTTGAAATGACGGTAAAAATCAGAGAAACGCTTAAACTCTTGAAAAGAACTCATATCAGTTTCTCCAGCACAGTGATGTGCGAATAAGCAAATACTTAATCCATGTGTGTCATACACATCGATATGTTGCAAGTGTTTGAATGGGTCGATCGTTTGATTATCGACAACTATCTACACGTTAGTAAGTAAGGAGATGTAACGTCGCTGAAAACTAAAAGGTTCAAGTCAACGATCAGGTGTATGAATTGTAATAAAAACCATAGTCACTTGCGTATTCAATTAGAACTTACTGATACGGAAACCGAAATATTAGAGATTAGGATCAGGGTTGTTGGAGTATTAGTTACCGACCTGATGAAGCCCCGTGCACGTGTATCATGAACGTGTTGATGTGATGTGAATTGAATAGTTAGCTCACCATTTGACTCAATATCGTGTCCCTGTTGGTGGTCTAACATGTTCCTGGTGGTCTATTATGTTCTTGGTGGGATAACATGTACCTGGTGGTCTATTATGTTCTTGGTGGGATAACTTGTACCTGGTGGTCTAACATGTTCCTGGTGGTCTATTATGTTCTTGGTGGTCTAACATGTTCCTGGTGGTCTATTATGTTCTTGGTGGGATAACATGTACCTGGTGGTCAAACATGTTCTTGGTGGGATAACATGTACCTGGTGGTCTAACATGTTCCTGGTGGTCTATTATGTTCTTGGTGGTCTAACATGTTCCTGGTGGTCTATTCAGTTTCTGGTGGTCTAACATGTTCCTGGTGGGATAACCAAGCTTGATAGATCAAGATAAAATCCATATCAAATTTTGATAGTTGTTGTCTAACTGTTACTTTGGCATCCCCCTTTTCCCCTCATCCTTTTCTCTCTGATCTACAAACCCTGCTTTGGATTAAAACATACGCCTGTAAAACAGCTTATATACTGCTGACAACACATGGAACCCAACTCGCTCACTCGACTATCAAGTGTGCATCATCTATCCACCATTAAAGGGGCAGTAGCACGCATTTTGATAAATAGCTCACCTTTACGAAGTAAATGTGAGCTATGTCGTGGCGCTTCGTCCGTCGTCCGTCTGTCTGTCCGTCCGCCCGTAAACGTTCACGAAAAAGACTACTCCTCCTAAATGAATTCAGATATCATTCTGAAATTGTAGTATGTTATACCAATGGTGATTTCTCAGAGAAAGGTAGACGTTTCAGTTTTGAGAATCCAAGATGGCTGCCATGGCAGCCATATTGAATTTTCAATTAGATTTCATGAAAAAGACTACCCCTTCTAAACCAATATAGATATCATTCTGAAATTGTAGTATGTTATACCTATAGTGATTCCGCACAGAAAGGTAGACGTTTCAGTTTTGAGAATCCAAGATGGCCGCGATGGCAGCCATTTTGACTTTTCAGCTGCAGATGGCCTCAGGTCACAGTTATTTTGACCCGGTAGTGAGAGAAGGAAATGATGAAATAGTAGGGTATTGTGGGATATCATTTTCTAGATTTGTTTACATTGGATTTCATGCAGAGGTAAGATATGGCCCTTTCATTAGTAATTTTTCTAAATTTGTTGAAAGAGTATTTTTAAGTAGGGGGGGGTCAGAGAGTTTGCGTACTTTGGGAAGTTTTATGTACTTTCTCTGGCATGTCAGAGTATATTGATTTTTTCATTCATATTTCAAAATCGGCCTGGTCAACACCAAGTTTAGTCTGCGATTTTGTAGTGTCGAGAGGACGTATTTTCATTTCAAACCAAGTCCCCCAGTCCCGCAGTGTCAGGTAGCTTTGTAGCGACCAATATCACTAATGATAAATGTACTGGAAATTAATTGTGGTCTGAGGCCAGATGACTCATCATTATTATTAAATTTGAAGCTCTCATCAAGTGATCACTCGCACCATATACATTCTCTAATTTGAAATACTAATCATAATATTATCTTGAATATGGAATATTTAAGATTGTTATGCAAGTTGTTCTATATTTTTAAGTGTTTCTAAAAACAATTAAGATGAAAGACAAACATTATTGATTAATTTGTTTTAAATCTTTTTGGCAACTAGCTGCAAAAACCCAATCACATTACACATCATGTTAATTTTTAAACAATGGTATCTCCCTTATATTCCTTTAAATACACATAAGGGGTCAACCAATAAAGGCTGCTAGCATCACAGTGTCAGCTGCTAGTCTGTTGCATAATCAACCTGACCCAATTGATATGGTAGAGCATTATGCTATATGGCCATGGCCTATGTGTATGCAATAAGAGTTATGGAAATTAGACTTGTATTCTCATGACAGTGATATGTTCTTTCTAAGAATAACAACTTACACAAAACTTGTCAACAATAAGCTTTGTGTTAGCAATCTTAGTTATCTACATGAAAAGTTGATGTGGAATAATTATGCAGATGACAATCGAAAAGGGTTTAGTAAGAAAAGTAAGAACGTTTGATTTGTCATATCTCTCTGTTTATTGACAATGCAAAAATGTTTACCATCATAGTACTGCATGAGTGTTAAATAAATTGATTCTTTAATGAAAGACATCTCATGGTCACTTGACATGTAAATATTATGTTAACAAAATAAACGTGTCTTATGCTTACGATTGTGATTCCACCGACCTAGGGAGTGATGAGGGATTACGTGAGATGTGCGCATGCGCTGTATCATCAGTCTTTACCGCTGAAAATAGGATTTTTTACAAATCTGTTTAGGGTTGGTAGCGGAGGGCACGTAATCCCTCATCACTCCATAGGTCGGTGAAATCACAATCAAACTTCAACTTACAGGTAAGTCTCGTTTAATTGTTAAATTCCACCTCCCTATTCCGTTACTTCGGAATCCCGTGAGAATTTTAGAGAAAAAAATCCTATTTTTATACAAGATTCAAGAAGTTTATTAACAAAGTGAACTCATATTTTCCTACAAAAGATACACTGAATACCGGTTAGCCAGATGCTAACACTTCATGGCATTGTCCTAATGTGTAATCCGCATGATTACAAACTACGAACTACATGCAAGCACTGCTTCACTGAACTGTCCCTCGGAAGCAACAGGCTTGTTGTAATATTGTCCAAATACACATTCACTGCTCCAACCAGCCGTGTTCAATATGGTCTTTAAAGGCACTTTCTGCATGTGTGCTGCAGTAGCAGCAGCTGACCGGATACTGCGGTTTGAAAATCTGCATGTCAATCCCCCTGCCTTTAATACCGTTTTGACCCATCGGACAATAGTGTCTTTAGAGGCTCGTTTATGAGGCTTCTGGGTCGTGATAAACAGTGCTGTCTCTGTACCCCGCAGGTCTTTAGTTTGTTCTAAATACATCCTCAAGTTAAAAACTACACACAGCTCTGCTTCCGCAAAAGACTTTAATGTTAATATACTCTGATGAAATCCTGGTCTGGTTTGTTTTAACATATTTCCAAATCTAATTTTTACACAGGTGTCTTCAATATCAATATTTCTACAATCAATGAGATGGAGTGACTGAATTCTCTGACCAGAAAGGAGAAGTAACAAAGTACAGAGTTTCATCGACAATTGTTTAAGGTTGTTGCTCACGTCACACTGTCTTAAGTAATTTAGGACAGGTGTTACATTCCAAGTAACATTATATCTAGGCAAGGCAGGTCTCAGGTTAAATATCCCTTTCATAAATCTCACTACCGTGGGATATTGTCCGAATTGTGAGCCTGATATGGTAACAATAGTCGATAAGGCTGACCGAGCTGAATTAATAGCCGATTAGCTCAGTCCCTCTTTGTATAAACTGGTCAGGTAATCTAAACATGGCTTTAACCCTCACGCAGTATCGTTAATGACACCACCTTTGCGGCCATGTGGGCCTCAGAGGCCCAGGAACATGCACATGCAACTCAGGAACGCTGCCAGGGCATATTATTTTTGATTTTATGTATAATATGTCAACTTTGTGTTCCAAACCTCACAAACTGGTCGGTGAAATGTTTATCCGAGATTCATTTGCAGGCTTTTGGTGAAACATTAATTGGAAAAACTGCAATGCAGAATTCATGTAAGAGCAAAACACTAGATCATATGGTACCTTTGACCAACCGAAGGCAATCATTGTTTCAAATTTTGTTATTCAATTCTATATGGAATAATGGTTACCATTTTGCATCGACAGAGTGTCAGAAATTAAAACGCTGTCGAACGTGAAATTGAAACCGAAGTTTCATGATTCACAGTTGTCTGGCATTATAATATTCATTATCGCTATATTGCGCATTATTGGTTCGTTCCTGCAGGCCAATTCTGGCCAAAAGAGCTTAAGATGCATGTGCATATGCTTTAAAGAGTTACCACCAAAACCCAAAATCTCTACATCCGGGTTACAATTGTTTTTCATTCTCTTGCCACAGGAATACATCATTACTGATTTGGGTTAAAAAGTCCACCAAATTTAAACTTTAGGAAAGCGTTTGCATGAATGGGGTATTTGACCATGAAGGCCAGTTATCGCCCCTGTTTTTGGTGGCTTCAAAGAATTCAATCATATGAACTGGCGTTTTACGATCATGGTCTTGAACCTTAAAACTTCAATCAGGACAGTTTGGTTTACCAAAACTCACAAATTCGTCAATAACAAAAAATAACGTTACTTAGGATAGTTTTCAGTTGGAAAATGGAAAATGTTGCCCATAGTTTTTGCCACAAGTCAACAGATTCGGTTGAGAGAGTGTGATTGGGTTGGATACAGTATTTAGCACACAAAGATGTGGTTTATTGGTGATTCTGAAGAAGTTTAGAGGCAAATCACAATTTCGATAACGTCCATGAACGTCATTTGCATCAGATTATTGACCGACAAAGGTAGTGCTTCTATTGATATAACTTGAATTTACTTGCAGAACGTCAGATGGCTCATTAGTCATTACACTGCCTTTTTTAGTAAAGAAGTTGTTAATTCCAAATCCCAAACGCTAGTTCAAAGCCAAACAAAACATCAACGGTATGAATTAAATAAACGTGTATGTCAACGTCACAATACGCCAGAGACACACCAACAATTGGTCATTGCATTGCAGAAAGAGTCGGGGTAGAATTGCATAATGGGGACTCCATCAATTTGTCAATTCATTTCCCAAGGAAAGTGAAGCAAGAATTTTTGCAAATGAAATGAATTCATAAAAAAGACTGAATTTTGCTTTGATATCATTGAAATTATGCAACAATTTCGTTTTCTAGTGCAAAGAAATAGATTCTCTGAAAAATTACGTATGCTATTTCTTCTCTGAAAAATTACGTATGCTATTTCTTCTCTGAAAAATTACGTATGCGTTTCAGTTTGGGAGAATATATTATTTTTGCTGTGTAGCATTTTTTTCAGGTTTTGGTTTATCTACATCAGGAAGTAATCTCAAGGGGTATTATGTTTTTATTATTTTATTGCGATTCTGTATATTTTGTACTGAAACAAGGGTTTACCCTGGGTCTTTAAGGCCCGAGCTTACAGCAAACGTATGTATTTTCTTAAAACGTCAATAAAAAAATGAAATATCTTGTCTACAGTTATGACGTCATACGTCGCCTTAGAAAACATAATAATGGAGGAATACATGAAGTAAGGAGTCGCTTATTTCAAATGTGTTGATTCTGGGTAATGTCAAACATGTAACCGGGCCTCAAAGGCCCCACGATACTGCGCGAGGGTTAAAGATGGTGAAAAGGGATCAATACCCCGTTTACTGCAAAACAACATCTTTTTGTTTTAAATATGTCCCATACTGCTTGTGAGTTGAATTTCGCCATGACTGCAGGATAATGTTTGTAGACGCTGTTGAAACGCCTTCACTTTGTACCGCTTTCCTGATAACCTGGCGGCTACAAGCCTCAGCTTGTGATGAAGCGGGTGTAGCTTGTCGGGCTGATTTACGAGTGACAGCAGCGTTCGAGACATAGGGAGCAGTCTCGGACAGTCTATTAATAAGTGCAGCAGCTGTAGGGTTAAGGTATTTCTAAGTCCTTCGGCCAGCGCCCAACATTGTTTATTCACCATTGTTAGTGTTCTATAAACATACAGTCACATTTCCCTTCACCATCATAGTTTCCTCTATTTAACCTCAGATATTTGTTGTTGGTGATCTCCAAATGTTTATAATATACTGATCCAAACTTAACCCCTGGAGAGCTAGCGCTCAATTGTCCAATCAATGCTGCAAACTATCTATCTTACTATCAATCGTATGACAGTTAATCTTACACAAGAAAAATGTGAAAAAATAAGACAGATATGCGCTGAAGCTCTCAAGAAGAATTCTTTTACAATCAGGGAGTGGACGACCTAGCCCTGGTTTGCAAAGCTGCTGCACTTATTAATAGACTGTCCGAGACTGCTCCCTATGTCTCGAACGCTGCTGTCACTCGTAAATCAACCCGACAAGCTACACCCGCTTCATCACAAGCTGAGGCTTGTAGCCGCCAGGTTATCAGGAAAGCGGTACAAAGTGAAGGCGTTTCAACAGCGTCTACAAACATTATCCTGCAGTCATGGCGAAATTCAACTCACAAGCAGTATGGGACATATTTTTTTTAAAAAGATGTTGTTTTGCAGTAAACGGGGTATTGATCCCTTTTCACCATCTTTTAAGCCATTTTTAGATTACCTGACCAGTTTATACAAAGAGGGACTGAGCTAATCGGCTATTAATTCAGCTCGGTCAGCCTTATCGACTATTGCTACCATATCAGGCTCACAATTCGGACAACATCCCACCATAGTGAGATTTATGAAAGGGATATTTAACCTGAGACCTGCCTTGCCTAGATATAATGTTACTTGGAATGTAACACCTGTCCTAAATTACTTAAGACAGTGTGACGTGAGCAACAATCTTAAACAATTGTCGATGAAACTCTGTACTTTGTTACTTCTCCTTTCTGGTCAGAGAATTCAGTCACTCCATCTCATTGATTGTAGAAATATTGATATTGAAGACACCTTGTAAAAATTAGATTAAAACAAACCAGACCAGGATTTCATCAGAGTATATTAACATTAAAGTCTTTTGCGGAAGCAGAGCTGTGTGTAGTTTTTAACTTGAGGATGTATTTAGAACAAACCAAAGACCTGCGGGGTACAGAGACAGCACTGTTTATCACGACCCAGAAGCCTCATAAACGAGCCTCTAAAGACACTATTGTCCGATGGGTCAAAACGGTATTAAAGGCAGGGGGATTGACATGCAGATTTTCAAACCGCAGTATCCGGTCAGCTGCTGCTACTGCAGCACACATGCAGAAAGTGCCTTTAAAGACCATATTGAACACGGCTGGTTGGAGCAGTGAATGTGTATTTGGACAATATTACAACAAGCCTGTTGCTTCCGAGGGACAGTTCAGTGAAGCAGTGCTTGCATGTAGTTCGTAGTTTGTAATCATGCGGATTACACATTAGGACAATGCCATGAAGTGTTAGCATCTGGCTAACCGGTATTCAGTGTATCTTTTGTAGGAAAATATGAGTTCACTTTGTTAATAAACTTCTTGAATCTTGTATAAAAATAGGATTTTTTCTCTAAAACTCTCACGGGATTCCGAAGTAACGGAATAGGGAGGTGGAATTTAACAATTAAACGAGACTTACCTGTAAGTTGAAGTTTGATTGTGATTCCACCGACCTATGGAGTGATGAGGGATTACGTGCCCTCCGCTCCCAACCCTAAACAGATTTGTAAAAAATCCAATTTGGAGATCTGCTCCGCACAAAGTTTTGGGACAGACGGACGGACGGGAAGAATGAACACTATATACCCCCGCTTACACTTTAAAGCGGGGGTATAAATAGGTTTTTAGGGTGTGGCTCCTGTGGCCCTTATTAGGGGTCAAATGACCACCAAAGCTACAATTTATAATCCTCACTAGTCAAGGAGTCTGTACATAAAGTTTCAGCTTTCTATAGGCCTTATGGTTCTGGAGAAGAAGTTGAAAATAGGTTTTTAGGGCGTGGCCTTTGTGGCCCTTATTAGGGGTCACAGTGCCACCAAAGCTATAATTTATAATCCTCACTAGCCAAGGAGTCTGTACACAAAGTTTCAGCTTTCTAGGCCTTATAGTTCTTGAGAAGAAGTCGAAATTCCACAAAGTTTACGGACGGACGGGCGGGCGGACGCCGGACACCATGCCATGCCATCAGCCCATCGGGCCTTACAGGCCAGATGAGCTAAAAAGCTATTAAAAATATGTACAAATACAAACATGTTTAATTGTAACTTAGGATTTCAGTTATGCTTGTTACATGTCATTTTTTTTAGATAAAAAGTTCATCGAAAATATAACACGATGTCAGAGCATTCAAATAACATTTCAGCTGCGCAAGTTAATGTAAAAATCATGTGATGAGTGATTCTTTTAGACACATTGGAATCGTTGAAAACTTGTTTTCGAAAACAGTATTTATCATTTTTCATAACAAAATCCATCAAAGGTGAACAAAAGTTTCTATATGACTTCGATGTCATTTAGTATATTTTCTCAGAGGGTCGAAATGTATCTTTAATGCAAGTTGCAGTATGAAAATTAGCTCTAATCTCAGTAGGGATAAAAGGAGTTGTTATATTTACAATAATCTATACATCTATCTTATGTCCCTTATTATACATACTTTATATGATATTGAACGTGATTTACTTATGTTTACAGCATGTTATAAACTACTATCCTTACGTTTTCATTCGTGACAAGTGCAAATTTCAGTGACACCATCGTTACAGGTTTTTATCGCACTCATAAAGGTGTTGCAAATATGAACATTTTGTGCATTTTTACTTGTAAAAAGGATATATATATCACCAATGTATTTTCAATGCATTCATAAAGACTTATTGGGGGGAACTAAGTTATGTCAACATTAGTAAGAATTATATTTTCAATCCAGTAATAACTGAGTAAACGCCAAATATCATTACTTTTTATTTCCGTGAGTTAAAATTTGAAATTATGTCTCTTCATCTTGATGACGTAGAACGATAAAAAAAACTCGAAATTAATTGTGTTGCGTGCCCGATGTAAGACAATCTATATCTGTATATAACTAATGAAACTATTCTATGTATCAAAACGCTTTTAACATTAATTTTAAGTGCACTAATTCCAATTTTCCATTTGTTTCATTTGTACCCGTGTCACTAATATGAGAGAACAACAATAATCATGTTTCCATTCTGATATAAAAATGACGTGTGAATGGGGAAATTTGCTTTTAGATGAAATGTTTTAAAACCCAACTGTTACGTAAATTTGAACAGAAATCTCCATTTTACTTTCCTCTGAAAGCTTGTTCTCTCCAAAGGTGTACCCATGGCACGTGCAGCACGCTTTTCAGTGAAAATGACATCTGATCGTGCAACTCAAGATGCTCGTGGGTCTGATGGCTACGACGTAATTGACTATTGACGAGTAACAACCAAATATTGACGTTTTGTTATAGACGATTTTCTCTGAGATATTGAGTTTTTGGAGCATACGACTATTGACGATTAGATACTTAGATACACTAGCAAGTAAACAAACATGGGCGCAGACCAACACATATACTTGGTATTGTAAGAAATGCACAAATCATGAATAACTATGACCATACTACGTCAAGATCCCCACACACAAAAACTATATTGTGAGTTATTTCTAATAGCTGATCGTAGATAATCTCAGATTACAGATAAAAATAGTTCAATCATTGTTTTCGGTAATGAGAATAAGGTATAACTGAAAAGTTGCACACGATCCTAGTTCAAACTGTCTCAGGGTAAGAACGTTACGCTTACTTCACTCTGTAGCCTGGGCTCAGAAGCTAAAACCGCTCGCTCAACCTGACTTGGGATAAAGCCAATCAAATAATTTTATCGCCACCTTCTCGATAAAATTTCAACTAGAAAATGATTTCATTGGTTATATCAAATTCTACCATAAATGTGCAAAATACTCGTTTCTGATTGGCTGCTGTGAAAAATCAGAGGGCGTATAATTTGGTTATACGGTGCTCTGTTTACTTCGTCTAATGCGCAAGAATTCATTTGTTGCCAAGCAACAAGTAGTTCTCAAATATTGCTGTTGTGTCGGAAATTTTCACAAAATATGAAATTATTGTGTTGTATGTACATTATTTATAAAATTTATTCAAACTATCTACAAGCCTAACGCTAGCAGTCTGTCAAACCCGGTAAAATACAAAGGACACTGACAACAGTTCAGATTTCCCGTTCGCATGGTCCGTCATTCTGTACAGTAGCGTTATACCAAAACGGGCCGAGAAAGTTTAAGAGACCAGAATATCATACGAATATGAATCGGAATGCGGCATACACTTACCTTAAATTTATTTACAACACCATTGCACAAGTTTGTGAATATATGGCATGTAGAACTTAACTTATTCAAAACGCTAACAGCCGTCACGAAATTAAAAAAGTCTAGATAATAGAGTGAGCTCCCTTTGCAGCATTCGGATATTTGTCGGCAATCTCCGAGGCCTTCTATATGTAACGTCATTCAAGATAACCAAATGCGTCAACACTGTGTGAATGTCGCTCCGTGGAAATCGTGCACGGGCATCATGACACACCACACCCGAGTTAATGCGTAAGAATATAGTTCAATTTTAAATCGCTATTATGGTAGAATGGAGATAAACATACTGTGTTTGGAAATCAGCGGCATATAACGGAATTATTATAGCTCTAAATTATCCATTTAAAGCCTCACGCTACGCGTTCGACTTTAAATTAAATTTAGAGCTATAATAATTCCGTTATATGCCGCTGATTTCCAAACACAGTATGTTTATCTCCTAATTGGTGCAAATTTTTACCGCTACTGGAAACTGTCGAAACCCACAGATTTGGTCTAACAAGAACAAAGGCTCGATCCAAACTGCATGACTTGATCTGTTTCTTTCGGTAAAGAATGGGTTAATGCGTATTTAAAACCAATAATTACCGTTTTAGAAGAACAAGTTATATGGATACTCAATTTCTTTATTGCATAAAATGCGACGTTTCTGTGTAGATACTAACACCGTTATCAAGCAAATGACCGAAACGTCGCATTTCATGCAATAAAGAAGTTGAGTATCCATATAACTTGTTCTTCTTCATCAACCAACTTCTAAATGCCTCTCAAAGAAGTAATCACCGTTTTGTACAAACACAATCTTAGTGACCTTGGCAGTCTGAACCTTTTCATTATTGATCAAAGGTCAATCAGATGGAATACTATATATTTCATTGAATCTATAGAAACTGATGAAAGTGAAAATGAACGCAATAAGTGTGCTTTAGTATCTTAAAGGTTGGCAGGTGTATGGGCATATTGAAAAAATATCAGTAAGTACATAATTATCTTGAAGAAAAATCTAATACTATTTGGATTTTATTTAAATTTGAATTAATTATTTTGACACTCTAAACAATCGGGTTGTTATAAAGAAGCACAATGTATAAACAAACGATGTTTATGTACAATCTTAGCAAATTCTGAAAAAAGGTATACAAAATGTTTTTTTTATTTTTTTTATTTCTTTTTGAGGAACATATAATTTCTTTTTGGGGTACATATAATTTCTTTTTGATGTACATATAAGTATACAAAATGGTATAACATTCCTTGTATAAGGAAAATGGTTATATACTATGGTCACAAAATGAAACAAGACCGTTAAAGAACAGCAATGTAAGAATTGCATGAGTTCTTTTAGATGCTCAATGTTCCTGTAAAAAAAACAGTCAGTTGAAGGGTCTTGCCAAGGATCAGATCTTCTTGTCCTGTATTTTACAAAAGTTAGTCTATCTCCGGTTTGAAACTAACATCTTATCTCAATAGTCTGTTTACATTAGACCTCGATATGTCCAGGATCTATAGAAGAGTTAACAACTGTTCGAATCTATTACAAAAATAGGATAACGAGTCTAAGATTATTTTACAAGGTTCAACTGTGTTTAATTATATATGACGAACTATAGCTTCAAATACAATTATACACATGCACAAATCCTATACAATGAAAAACATTTAATAGACCAATAATATTCATGTACAATCATAGCAAATTCTGAAAATGATATACAAACTGTATCAATAGTCCTTATAGAAGGAAAATAATAAAATAGCTTCTGTTTGTTGAGCTGAATGAAAAATAGCTTAAAATACAATTACATGTATACACATACAAACATTCTCTAAAATGTACGCAACTCTAACAATAACAACTCTTATGAACATACAAAGGTCACTGCTTAACAAATACTGCTGCTGAACACAAGCTCATTCCATGCATGATTAATGCAAATATAATATAATGAGTTGATCACTTTAAATCGACTTATACATCAACCTTTCTGTCATTATTCAAAAGATTTGAAGAAATAATCAAATCACAAATATGATGAAACTCATATTCGAAGCAGAACACATTTTTCATGACTCAAATAAACACTGGAGACAAGAATGTAATAGTCTGAATATTTATAATATTCAAAATATCATTCGCAAATATCATAATATTTGTCCTAGAATTACTTCTAAGCACTTCATTTTCTCGTAAACATCTTGAAAATATCTTCATTAACACTTTATTGAAAAATTATTAGAATCTTAATTTTTAAATTTTGACCCCAAGCCTCTATCGGGTAAGGTCAGAATCATATCCAACATACTACATATGTACTTTTGTTTATATTACCTTAACATATTAATCCACAAGTTTTATATGTAAAGTTTTCTGTTAAGAAACGGTTCCTATGTTAAAGGGACAGTAGCACGTTTTAGGGGGAATACAAGGTGTTGTCAGGAAAATGAAATGAATTGTGCCAATTGAGAGACAATGTATTTTAACTAAATGGAACAGTAATAATTCAAATATATAACGTAAAGTTTAGCCATGCGATTCCCTTTTTTACACAAAATGAATTAAAGGTGTTCACACAAAATGGCCGCCAATGGATTTTATGTGGATCTCGATACTTTGTCCTCTGACTATGGATGATTGGCTCTTGTATTGTGATTTTTGGCACTGTCAAATTAAAACATTAATAGCATTAACTTACATTTATCAGTGACATATTTGACATATTATAAAAGTATCAAAAAACGTGCTACTGCCCCTTTAAGAATCGGTGCCTATATTAAAAGTTTCCAACAATTATCTGACTTGAGGTATTTTTCCGTTTTGAGAATGATGTTAACGTCAAGACACAACGCTAAGACTACTAAAAACACAATAAATTTGGGGGGGGGGGATCAATATTTAAAAGGAAATACAATATTGTAAACAATACCCTCTTCTTACACAATAGGCTATGGGACACAAAAATATACACATGTCATATGCCGTAACTTACTGCCGTTTCTTTACATGGTTTCATACTAGTAGTATATACCAGTGAAGATTTTTGTTAGAGACCTTTTCAAACTTGCATGCGCTCTGTGATGAAATTTAGCTATTATAATTGAGATACATCACTCGGTAGAAAAATTTTGTAGAAAGTTTGCTATCATATTTACATGTTCTAATCAACAATAAAATACTTAATTCGACATCAAAGTACAGTTCCCCCTGCAAAAGTGGCATCGTTTTTAACGAACCGACTTTTGGTGGCATTATCATTTTGTGTGAAGGTTTTACACTGCGTCTCAGTTACCGTAGTAGCGTCACATTGTTATCAACAACAAAAATCTAGTCATTCGCGACAAAGACGGGGTTTCAAGCGTATATTTAGGAACCGTAAATTGTGAGATGGCAACACTTGATTCGCCTTCATGTCGACTTGTCGGGGCTTACGTTTCGGTCATTTTTGTAAACTGTCTCCAATCTTATGAATTTTGGTCCGCTCGTCTCGAATATTGCTAACAAATACCATGAATACAGTAAAAATATTGCAGTTTGAATGGGTCTTTACTGCATACCATTCTGCCAAAACCGTCGACGATACATTGATTCTACGGCTCTGCTTGATTGGTAACCCGATGTTCTATAAAGCGTATGTCGTAGGAAGTAACGATGATGCGAAGCACTTTATTGATACTCTGCGCTAGCGTGTGCACGTGGGCCGGTTTGAAAAGATGACGTATCCGGCGTATATTGGCGGACAACTATCTTCCGTGTGACATTCCACAACTTATTTTTGTGACATGAATAATTTTGATGAAGAATATCAAAATGATTTATATGAATTAAAAAAACAAACATGAATCATTAAATATAATTCATTTAACGAAAGTGAACTCGTGAGGGGCGTATACGCCTCTTAAACGAATCAAGCAGAGCCCTTATGAACGATCAGTAAAATCGCCAGACAGAAATATAGACGTAACTCAGGAGAAATTTGGAAATTTATCTCTTTGTGGAAGTCGATTGTTGAAATAATGATAATTTTCAAATACACGTGAGTAGATATGTTACCATCGCTAGTTTGTCTTTTAGAAAAATGTATTTCTAAATGTTTAATAAAATAATTCTGAAATTGTTCATGAAATGACGCGATCGAACTTTCTGAATGAATATTTGTCAATTCGAAAAGTAAACCAACACAATCAAGATATTTTGTTAATCATGTCAAAATAAAAAATGCTCCAAAACTTTTCAAACATTATAATTTTAAAATAGTGTCCAAAACAAACGCTACCAATTTTTGAACACAAAAAGAACAAGATTTTATACCAAATAGCGTCGTATCTTAATGTGTTAAGAATTACACGTATATCATGTAAAAGTAGACACAATTTCATTCTACATACAAATATTTGTGTCGTCGACTGTTTATTACACATACACTCAGGGGCAAAAGAAACGACACCAACTTTTCAAGTACAATTTTCAAAAATCAGATCACGATACTTTTAAATGTATGACCGTTCAAATACACTAAAGGTCCTAAACAGCCTTTTCAATGTAAAATGAGGACATAATCTTTGGAATGGAATTTTCAAATTTGTGGAATGTAGATTTTAAAGATGTTAGCAATGTGAATAACCTTGATAGAAATTAAAGGACATCATTAAACAAGAAAATATTGCTGATTCTAAATCGGTTTAAAATGAAAAAGGCTCAATCCAAATTTAAATTTTGAACTCGTTGGCTTATTGGGATGGTATGATGTTCAATTAAGTAACTTCAATTACCTTTGGATTTTGTTGGTAGTCTTTCCTGTGGATTCTACAGCTGCTGAGCCAAAGATTGTTACACTGTTCATCTATTACTACTATGTAACATCAACTACAAAACAACAATAAATTCACACGAGAGAAATAATTCTAACTACTAAATACAAGTATTTCCATCAAGAGAACTGGTTCTAACTACTAAACAACAATAACTTCATACAAGAGAACTAGTTCCAACTACTAAACATCAATAAAGTCATACAAGAGAACTTGTTCCAACTACTAAACAACAATAAAGTCATACAAGAGAACTTGTTCCAACTACTAAACAACAATAAAGTCATACAAGAGAACTTGTTCCAACTACTAAACAACAATAAAGTCATACAAGAGAACTAGTTCCAACTACTAAACAACAATAAAGTCATACAAGAGAACTTGTTCCAACTACTAAACAACAATAAAGTCATACAAGAGAACTTGTTCCAACTACTAAACAACAATAAAGTCATACAAGAGAACTAGTTCCAACTACTAAACAACAATAAAGTCATACAAGAGAACTTGTTGCAACTACTAAACAACAATAAAGTCATACAAGAGAACTTGTTCCAACTACTAAACAACAATAAAGTCATACAAGAGAACTTGTTGCAACACCTAAACAACAATAAAGTCATACAAGAGAACTTGTTCCAACTACTAAACAACAATAAAGTCATACAAGAGAACTTGTTCTAACTATTAACCAACAATAAAGTCATACAAAACAACTGGTTCTAACTACTAAACAACAATAAAGTCATACAAAACAACTGGTTCTAACTACTAAACATCAACAAAATCCAACAAGAGAACCGGTTCTATCAACTAAACAACAACAACTTCCAACAAGAGAACTGGTTCTAACTACTAAGCAACAATAAATTCATACAAGACAACTGGTTCTATCTACTAAACAACACTAAACTCCAACAAGAGAACTGATTCTAACTACTAAACATCAATAAATTCATACGAGAGAAATGGTTCTAACTACTAAACATCAACAAAATAAAACAAGAGAATTGGTTCTAACTACTAAACAACAATAAATGCAAACAAGAGAACTGGTTCTAACTACCAAACAACAACAAATTCCTACACGAAATCTGGTTCTAACTACTAAATAACAATAAAGTCATACACGAGAACTAGTTCCAACTACTAAACAACAATAAAGTCATACAAGAGAACTTGTTCCAACTACTAAACAACAATAAAGTCATACAAGAGAACTTGTTCCAACTACTAAACATCAATAAAGTCATACAAGAGAACTTGTTCTAACTATTAACCAACAATAAAGTCATACAAAACAACTGGTTCTAACTACTAAACAACAATAAAGTCATACAAAACAACTGGTTCTAACTACTAAACATCAACAAAATCCAACAAGAGAACCGGTTCTATCAACTAAACAACAACAACTTCCAACAAGAGAACTGGTTCTAACTACTAAGCAACAATAAATTCATACAAGACAACTGGTTCTATCTACTAACCAACACTAAACTCCAACAAGAGAACTGATTCTAACTACTAAACATCAATAAATTCATACGAGAGAAATGGTTCTAACTACTAAACATCAACAAAATAAAACAAGAGAATTGGTTCTAACTACTAAACAACAATAAATGCAAACAAGAGAACTGGTTCTAACTACCAAACAACAACAAATTCATACACGAAATCTGGTTCTAACTACTAAAAGACAATAAAGTCATACACGAGAACTGGTTCTAACCACTAAACATCAACAAAAACAAACACAAAGAGAACTGGTTCTTTCTACTAAACAATTTACCAGTAAGAGAATTGGTTCTAACTACTAAACAACAACAAAAAACAACAACAAGAGAATTGGTTCTAACAACTAAACATCAACAGAATCCAACTAGAGAACTAGTTCTATCTACTAAACAACAATAAATTCATACAAGAAAACTGTTTCTTACTTCTAAACAACAATAAATCCATACAAGAGAACTAGTTCTATCTACTAAACATCAAAAAATGCATACAAGACAACTGGTTCTAACTACTAAACAACAACAACAAAAAACAACAACAAGAGAAGTGGTTCTAACTACTAAACATCAACAGAATCCAACTAGAGAACTAGTTCTATCTACTAAACAACAATAACTTCATACAAGACAACTGGTTCTAACTAGAAAACAACAATAAATTCATACAAGAAAACTGTTTCTTACTTCTAAACAACAATAAATTCATACGAGAGAAATGGTTCTAACTACTAAACATCAATAAATTCATACAAGAGAACTGTTTCTAACTACTAAACATCAACAGATTCATGCAAGAAAACTAGTTCTATCTACTAAACATCAATAAATTCATATAAGAAAACCAGTTCTAACCAGTAGACATCTATAAATGTATACAAGAACTGGTTCTAACTGCATGTATTAAACATCAATCCAAAACATCAATAAATGCACACAAGAACTGGTTCTAATTTCCAAACATCAATACTAAACATCAATAAATTCATACGAAAACAATGTTTTAAAAGAAAATGTGCGCAAGTACAATGGACAGTTCAAATAGACCAACGATGTCCTTTTCCAAATGGTCACGGTTGAACATGATTATTATATAACACAGATAAGTGCCATATCATAATTGTTGAGCAGCCATTGATATTGTACAGTTTACATAGACACACATCTTTTAGCCCCATGCTTCAAATTAAAGCAGAGATGTCACCTATAAACCATAAATGTATGGCATATGAACTACATGCATCAGTATAGTAGATTGTCTGTTTTCAGTCATATCTACACGAGCCCTCAAAACTGAAGTTTTATAATCATGCTTTTAGATCAAGAAATGATTTCAAATCTTTTACAAGATTTGCATTTGTATCAGGGATGAAACAAATTTTCAATTGAAATTTCCGATTGCCTATTTGGAATCTTCTGAAGTAACTGAACAGTTCGAGCAATTGCATTCGTAGAACAGTTGACCTTGTTTGTGGAATCTGCCTTTTAAGCGCCTTAAACACTCTCTTCCAATCTTCTTTGCTCAGTGTCTGTCCCTTCGTTCCTGTTGAAGACATTTCATCTGCAAACTTCTGTTCATTTGCGTTCATTCCAAATTTGTCACTTACAATAAAACTACTGGTTTTGATGACATATTTCTTTTTTCGGAGTTTCTCGAGAACAAAGTTATCGCGATCACCCACGGCTTTCCTAATGCATTTTTCCAAGCTAGCAAGAGGACCTTCATCTGAACGAAGTATTGAATTCTTTCCCCTTGTATCCAAGACAGCAAGAACGTAGGTTAATCTTCTATCCTCTTTGAACAGATCTTGAAAGCCTTTCTTTCCCAAATGAGCACAGGCTTCCTGAACCGCTATTTTGTATTGGGCTTTGCTTTCATGCATTTCAATTTGTCCTTGAATTTCATCCCACCATTGATCAAGAATTTTTTTTGACTTGCTTGCAATCAAATCGTTGTAAAGCTGATCCGCCGAATCGCGTACCTGTGCACAAAGCTCTCGCATATTCTTGTCAAAACCTGCCTTCACGTGGACTAGATATGTATCTTTGTCGTTGTAAGCCAAAACATCAAAAAGCTCTACATTGTGAGCTAATAATCTATCACCAACAATAAACCCTTTTGTACGACTCTGTTGACCTAAAAGTTTATCCAACAACAGGTAGGTTTTGTTGAATGTGAATTCAGTTATTTTGGCATGAAGACGAAGAAATATTTTTGCAAACAAAACTACATCTTTGTCATAGCTCTCATTGGAATCGGTATCATCTGTTCCAGATCCATCCTCTCCCGAATCTTCAATCCCCCTGGTATCGCTTTCATCTGTCCCTGATCCATCCTTGTCTGAACGTCCATTGTTCAATGTTGCTCCATAATCATCTAGTTTGTATTTCCAAATATCTCTTGATTTGTCATACTCTAGATCTGCCAATTTTGAAAGCAATTCTTTTGCCTTAACATCAGTCCATTTAGAAGAGTCAGTGACATTCAGATATGACACAAATTCTTCTAATTTGAACTCGGATTTGTCTTCATGATCATTTTTAGATGTCTTCTGTTTCCATGACAGTGGGAACACGGTCTCAGCTTTGATTGTATTTTCATCAAGAATAGAGAAATAGTTTTTGTTGATCAGGTCTTGATATTCCATGCATAACTGCAACCATTCTCCATGCCACATAAAGAACGGCTGAGTAGAAGAGCAAATAAAACCTTGAACACACTTTGACACTGCATACCTTTTCCCCATAATTGAGATCTTCACATTTTGATCGAGCCATTTCATTGTCATTTTGCTTCTATGGCATTTCTTGTGCCTTTCAACTATTTTTAGAACTTCACTTAGTTTTGGTGGCATACCGTCCCATGTGTAAACGGGTTTCTTTCCCTTTGTTAAAAATAAATCATATTTATTGGCAAACACAAATTTTCGCATGTCTGGCAATGACAATGTCAAGTCTTCCGTTTCATCAGTGTCTTTCATTAACCGTTGAATTCGCTTATCCAGGTTTTGGTTGAGGGTTTTTATGGCGTTGGAGTTGTTGACTTTCCTAATGTACTTCATCTGATCAAATTGTGGATCGTCTTTCTCCATTTCTTCACTTTCTCCTCTCTTCTGTAGAGAGGTTGATTTGCCCTGGTCGATAAGTGCAAAGTGATGAACAATATCAAGCAAGTCTTCAATTGAAGTACTTTGGTTAACCTGGATGGATTTTTCATTTTTTAAGGAGAGTGATATTTTCTTCTGTTGTCCTTTCGTATTTTTGAAGCAATCCAGATTGTATATTGAAGAATTTTCCTTTGGAAAAGCTGTGTATCTGTTGACAATTACTGTCACTAGATCCCAGATGTTAAGCGTCCCCTCAGAACTAGGCAAATACAGTTTTGATGTCTGACTCGTATCTCCTGTAACGTTTCTGGTAACAATCTCAATTGATCTAAATGAGAGCAATCTTTTGGCTATCTTGAATGGAAATTTTGTGCATGCTCTCTTTTCAACTAATCTGTAGCCTTGGCCTGATGTCGTCACATATATATCTCGACCGTCATCATTGTAGAAAAAACAAATATAACTGAGGTTTGTATTTCTGCTGTCATGGGTCGGTGCTTCAACAATATCGTTGACAGCCATGACCATCTGAGATGAACTTGTGGTAGTTAATTCAAATAATTTGATTTTGAAATTTGATTCATGGTTTGAAATTTGTCTGCTCGTATCACTGTTGAAATCTAACAGTCGTGGATTAATCATACTAGCTTCTGCATGTCCTGTCTCTCTATCTTCATTATGCGAAAGACTGCTATCGTCATCACTTTCTTTGTCTTCTTCCTCTTCGTCGTTACTGTGTGTATCACCTGAATCCTGTTGTTCATCTTCCCTACTTCTTATCCCTGCTGTCTCATCAACTTCCTCTCCTTCATTTTCACCGATTCTCCTTCGTTTTTTCTTGCTATGTCTTGATTTAACACTATCTCCTGTTGCCTTTCGTTTCCTATCATAACGCTTCCTGGTTCTGTCCATGAATTTTGAGATGATCTCTAGAGGAGAGTTTGCAGATTCATTTGAGTAAGTCTTTAATTTATAGAGATTCATTGACACAAATTTATAATTTTTCTTTTGAGACGCAGTTGCACTGGGATTTTCGTCAGAAGACACTTCACTCTCAGTTCCAGATGTATCTACTAATTCGGATTCCTGGCTCTCTGTAGGGATCTTAGAACCTTGTGACTGAAAATGAAAACAGAGGGAACCTTAATACCAAACTCAGTTATAGATCGTTGATATTATAACTTTGAGATCTTTTCCTGTGGAATGGAAACCTGGGCTCTCCAGTAGAATTGATTTTTTTCACCCCGAACCACGGACTTTAATTTGTCATTGTCAGGTTTAAAAAAGAGGTAATAGATATGAAAAAGGTATTGTAATCGAATTATAAAGAGCCCTTTGATTTACCATTATGAAAAAGCATTGTCAAACTGCATGCGTTATTTCTTTCACTTTAAATATCCTTTCATTTCTGAATTTCGATGGATTTCATCACGAATATTATAAGGTTTATCCTGTCTTATTACCTCTTACCTATCTAAAAAAATCGTTCGTATCAGTTTCTTTTTTTTATATCTTGATATTTTGTCTCTTTATATGTTACAAACATTAATTCTTTTATTTGCTGGGAAGCTCAATAAACAGGTTCATGACAGAACTTGGTGAAGTGTTACTTTCTAAGTTAAACTTCCATGACACTTCAGGGCATGTAGGAACGACAGAATATCATATACTGTATTCATTATATAGGAGAAATTATATGTAATATACCTCTTATCAATATCTTTACTTTGAAGTTAATTGGAGGTAAATAACAAGATTATAGTAATATATCTAAATGACTTTGGTTCATACAGTTGTGACAATTGTTCTGACACTTAACTTTCTAATATAAGGACATTTAATGTTTTCGAATTGTCCATTAATCCACAAGAAACGTAGAGAAACATAAAACTCAAACATATGACAAAACAATTAACTTTGAAATTTTGAAAATACAATATTGCGAATTCTGACAACATCAAATTCTTACGACATGCCGAAATTACAGATAATTTTTGTCGGAAAGCATGCTGTGTGTATAACTTACAAAATGCATAATGCTTGCATATGATATTGTTGTATTGTACATAGACGTGGTTTAGGTATTTTAGGAACCATTTTGAGTACCATATTAACACTCGTAATGTAAGTCGAGACATTGGGACGTACTATCCGAACAAGTAAAAACCGGTTTTGTCAATCAACAAACAATTCTTTTTAAAGGATTTTAAAAACCCATTTCGAAATATTTGATGTGAAAAGGATATTGTTTTGATAAAACAACTCATCATGCAACATCGCCCCGCTAACAAGTTTGGCCCTCTCGTCAAACTGCTGCATCACTTTTTCCGAGTGAGAGCCGGAAAATCCCAAACTTTAATGAGCACAAGAACCAGTGACGTAATAGTAGCCTGACGAATCCGGAGGCGTGCAGTTGTTTACATACAAAGCGAAGGGAAACTTATTCGACATAAGTTTACAAAGACGCCATTGATGAGAAAAATGTATCATCACAGACCTATTTACAAATAGGTTAGGGACACATTCGATTACAGGTTATATTTTATTAGATATTTGATAATCTACATATCTGTATATTAGCTAAAATGTTATGCATGTCTACCAATATATATTTGTCATGTTGTGAGAACTCCACACTGTTGAAAAGATTCTGAAGTGTCGTCTGAAGTATTTTATTCATCATATCTACATTTACTTCATGAGACTTCTTCACCTTTTTACCTATATATATATATATATATATGTGTATTGTCCAGTTCACAGTATGAGAGAGCTCAATACATAGAATGTAGAGCATGGATATAAATGGAGTTACACGTTTATCTTCTCATTTGCAACTTTAAGTTTCACGCACACAGTGTGGCGATCATCAGGCATATGAGAGGTCCCTTGAATACAAAGTCTACTTTTTTCTAACATAGCTTGGGTTGTTCCCATGGCGACAGCTTGATAGTAGTTCGCTTCTTTTGTTCAGAATGTTCTCTCTCAAGCTGAGTATGGTAAGCTTCTCTTCCATGCACAGATTGCAGTTACCTGAGTCCCTCTTGTTTGTATTAGACTCTCTGACAACCTCCCATTTGATTTTAAATTCTGTGTTTTTTCTTTTGAGTTTCCAGATATATTTTGAGAGTTCTGTTTCTTTTTCGTATCTTTCGAGACGAAATGACTTGGTGTGGTTATTGTATCGCGTCTTGAAAGGACCACTCACAAGACCTATGTATGAAGCAGTTTTTATGTCTGTTTCTACTGTAGCCTTGTAGATGACGTCACTCGTCAAGCATTTCCCGTTGAGGGGACAGTTGTTTTTCTGTCTACAGTTACATAGTTTGGCTTTTTGATTGGAGTGGTTTGCTTTGATTATTTTGAAGAACATTCAGCAAACCATAAAAGGCCACAACAGCAAAATAATCAAAGCAAACCACTCCAATCAAAAAGCCAAACTATGTAACTGTAGACAGAAAAACAACTGTCCCCTCAACGGGAAATGCTTGACGAGTGACGTCATCTACAAGGCTACAGTAGAAACAGACATAAAAACTGCTTCATACATAGGTCTTGTGAGTGGTCCTTTCAAGACGCGATACAATAACCACACCAAGTCATTTCGTCTCGAAAGATACGAAAAAGAAACAGAACTCTCAAAATATATCTGGAAACTCAAAAGAAAAAACACAGAATTTAAAATCAAATGGGAGGTTGTCAGAGAGTCTAATACAAACAAGAGGGACTCAGGTAACTGCAATCTGTGCATGGAAGAGAAGCTTACCATACTCAGCTTGAGAGAGAACACTCTGAACAAAAGAAGCGAACTACTATCAAGCTGTCGCCATGGGAACAACCCAAGCTATGTTAGAAAAAAGTAGACTTTGTATTCAAGGGACCTCTCATATGCCTGATGATCGCCACACTGTGTGCGTGAAACTTAAAGTTGCAAATGAGAAGATAAACGTGTAACTCCATTTATATATATATATATATATATATTTATCATCCAAAACTGTGTTTCACAGGAGATATCGCTTGTGGAAGATCAAGCGATATCTCCTAGGAGAAATACATGACATCACAAACGTTTTACACTCGTTGATAAAAGTAAAATATCCTCGGCAAGCCTCGGATATTTGTTACTTTTACACAATGATTTGTTTTTAGTTGGTATTCGGTATTGATGTCACTTATCAATGGACATGGCATAAGAATAAAGATACTTAGGACTACAATGCATCACAACACACGATGATAGTAAAACTCAATGAGCTTGGCTTTATGATATTGGAGTCGGGAACAAAATACAGCCACAACCTGTATGGAAACCGTTAGATCGTTTAGAAGAATAAACATACAAAGCATTGAAAGCACCCAGTGAAAGATTTCAAATTGATGAAAAAAGTGATACATACGATGCCTACAACTACATAATCTCACGAAAGGAAATAAAATGATGGTGTTATTTTTGAATATCTGACGTCAAGGTAATAACCATTATTGAACGCTGTATCTTTTTCTTGGTAAACTATTACTTGCTGCTGAATTTATCAATAAATGTTTTTAAATGTTTGGCATGAATAAACTGTTCAACTGCAAAACAATCTGTACTGTTTCCATTTACCTCAGCAAGGCGGAACAACCTTTGTTTAGCAGAAAACTTTGTCAAAAGTGGAACATATATACAGAATGTCATACGAGTGCATTTGGGTCGTTTGTATTGAATGAGTAGATGTCATGGACGCAAAGGAACAACGAGTTCGAAGAAGACGTACTGCGCATTTATACATAACGCAAACAAGGCGATGACCCAGATCACGCTCGACTGATGATTTGATACCTCAATTATCTTTATATTTTCTCATTACTCAGCATAGCTAAATGAAAAAGATATTTTTTTTCAAGTGTGAAAACAAAATAACGTGATATAAGTAACCCATAGCCATTATTTATATAGTCCTTTATATGGAAAACGTAAAGTTCAGGGTATCGATCGACGGTTTCATTCAAACGACGTCACCATGGAAATGACGTAATAATCGTTGTCAGCTGTGACGTCATAATGACGCTAGCGATGCATTCGGAATTTGGTTCAGGATTTCAAAAGTGTTTTGCAGTTTCTTTACTAATGATAACTCTTGTTTGACATTATTTTATTCCTCAATGTCATATCAAAAAGTAGGTATTACCAATGCATTGAGATACATTAATTTTTTATGTTTTAATTAGAAAAATGATTGTTACTTGCGGAAAATTCCGAGGATTGCTGAAGCTTTAAACAATTAGAACCGGCAGGCACGCAATACTGATTCTGGAGTGCAATACGGAAATTGAAGACGTATTCCGTATCGCACCCTTGTATTACTATCATGAAATAACATTAGTATATAATAAAATGATTTTATGAATGACCTACCTCCAATTTGGAATCCGAACCTCCCTCTTTATCTGTAATAAAAACTGAAGAAATGTTGAAGCCACTCTTTCTGTCGTCACTAAAGTTAATATTTTGATTGTAAAAGGGAAAACAGATAAATAGATAAAAAATAAATCAAATTCCAAAAATAAGGTTTTTACAC
This sequence comes from Steromphala cineraria, assembly GCA_916613615.1. NCBI lineage: Eukaryota > Metazoa > Mollusca > Gastropoda > Trochida > Trochidae > Steromphala > Steromphala cineraria. The sequence continues at coordinate 41,468,046 of OU744726.1, forward strand.
ACTTTTTAACAACCTTTAGTGACCTCACTCCATTGTTCTTTTAGGTCTTGGTATCTTTTAATTTCTTCCTGACTCAAACGGCAGGGGAATTATTTGAGTAATGTCCATCGGATGCAGGTTATTATCAATTTAATCGCCCTGCTAGGCAGGATGTTATTTTGAAATATCCCCCTTCATATAATTATACAAAGTCTTGCACCCGCAGGGCCGTATGATCGTACCATCTAAGGCCAAACCAGGTTTTACTAAACCTGAACTCTTGATCTAAGTTAAACGGTATTATGAAAAGCAAGTTTTCGTAAACAGGGTTTATGAACCTGGTTTAAAGATATTATCGCATTTCGTTTCTTAACTGTTCCAAAAAGTGTGAAAAACACACCACTTCCGGCCAAACCCCGGGCTGCGTTCGTTTTGACTCACTCGAGTGTAATCTTGCGCATGCTCGGATGACACTAAGAGCGAACGACTTAAATGCTCTACTGAGTGTCGCACTTGGTTGCCTCGCTGAAAACAATATGGCCAAAAAATTGAATTGATCGCAAACATTTAATCAGTTAAATTCTAACAACAGATAGTCTTCAAAATCAACGATATGATATTGTTTTCCTTTAACCAAATCTATACCTAACATCGGTTTGTTGCGATTGTGTTAAATAGACTTGTATTGAAGTAAGCCAGTCTTTGGTATGTTATAAACACCGTGTCAATTGACGTACTTCCGTTACTCTCACGACCTCCCTCCCCGATTTAGCAGGAGGGACTTTGAGTGACTCTGGGGTGCACACGAGAGTGACACTATGGTCGTTCGATTAGGAATTTCATCGCTCGTGCGACACACTCTGTGCAAAACGAACGCAGCCCTGGTGTTAAGGGTGTCAGGACGCTGGTGAGTGGTGCATGAGCCCTTCGACTTAATATTGATTTCTGTCCATTGAAACTTGAGACACGGTAATTGTCCCAACGATCTCACCAATGCTTAACAGCATAGTTAGAATTGTTTTGCCTATACCCGATCATCGTATAGCTTGTCAACGTTTTATTTATAAACTATAACAGAAATTCTGTAAACATTGAAATTTTACTTCGTTTATCGTTAGTGCATGTCGCTTTATCGGGAATTGTTACTTATAACTGAAATAACAATATGAGTATTCATAATTCAAAAGTATTAAAAAGATTAATCACAATAAACACTGAAGAAATAATAATATAATCGTAAATATTTAATAATAATCACAATAAGAGATAAAGAAGCTTAATAGCATTAATTTATATCCCGTGGTCACGATATTTTGTAATGTTTTTTTATTTTTTCTACAAATTACTTAAAACAAGTAAATGTGAACATAGTTATACATGTAAAATGAGAAATGAGTAAATTAATATATATCTATCCAGACAAAACATCTAGTATCGGAAATGTGTTGCAATGAAATTATTACAAAGACGTGTCTTTGGGAACCTATTAATGTACATTTTTTTCGTATATTCCTTTTACTGAACGGCTTAAGTCACTCTTTTTGGATGCAAAATCAAAGTTTAAAGCAATTTATGTGCCATTTTTTTGATAATAATGAAGTTAATTGAGTTAAGCAATGGAAGCGAGAGTGAATTAGCTGTGAGACGTTACAATACGGTACAAAGAAAAACCAGGTGAATTGTAGAAAGAATTGGAAAATACGTTTTCCCTGCCTTTCATTTCGTTTAAGGGTTAAACTCGATACAATCTTCTGTGTCATTATTGCGTGTGCTGTTCTGCAAAACATTGCAGTTTTGAGAAGTTTTAACGAAGATTATGACAACGACGACGGACACGACGATGACGATGACAATGACCTTGTACAATGCAGGGGAAACGTTGACATTGCTGCTCTCCGCCGTCGCGGGGTCAGACAGAGAGAGGCAGTTATTGCTCAGTACTTTGCTTTCAACGTCAATGTGCATTACATACCTTTTGAATGGTTAGATGAAACAATGGCAAGAGAATATATATTATATATAAGTCATGGTTGCAGATTCTCAAATATTTCTCATGCATTTTGGTTTCATTCATGTTGAACTAATCATTCAAGTCAGTAATGGAACATGAATGTGGTCTGATAAACGCCACATGTGATCGTTTGTATTTATATTGTTTGTAATCAATTCTTAATAAAGTTTTGCAATTGGTCAAAAATAATTATTGCACTTGTCATAAATATTTTGAAGTTTTTTGAACGTCTCATATTACATCCGCGGTAAACATATGCTCCAATCTTACGTTCGTGAAGAGTTCGCTGGTTAAGGAATTCATCATAAACTAGCGGACAAAGGAAAGGAAACACCTCATTTGTATTTGATTAACCTCAATAGTTTAAAGAAATGAAATGCATTTGATTATGACACGATATAATAACATTTTCGGCAGTAGTTTGAACGACTTAATTATAAACTTATATTACAATTAAAAAATCATTTTCAAAGAAGACAAGGGTAAAAAATGAATTTATATTGAAATTACCCTACCGTGTTTAAAATGTGTGCGGAATGATGCACAAGCAATTATGGATTTTTAATATTGAATATGTGTTATATGTTGATGAACAGTTGTGATTTATCAATATTAATTTTCGAAGAATTTCCATAATTGATATTTTTTAAATTAACAAAAAAAAAAAATGTATAAGGTTTCTTTGACTGTTTTTTTTAATTATATCCTGCACTGCTTTAGAGTATGACGTCGAAACCTCGATAAATTTGAAAATAATATACTAGTGTCCAAAAGAAACGCTACCATACAACTCGCAAAATAACTCAATCCACTGCAGATTGATAAGACTAAAACATAGTTATGTCATTTCTTCAGTAGTCAACTTACTTGTATGCAAAATTTTGAAACTTTATCTCTTCATGTTTGCGAGAAACATGCATTTAAAAAAATCATCGATCTGCAATCTCCTTAACTAGACGAGATAGCAGGGAGAAATTGTACACTTTCGCTTGTTTTAAAACGTTCTAGTGCAATGGCGCGTAAACGAATTTATGTCAAATAAATTGCATTATATCGACAACATAGTTTTCTTACCTAAATTCAATACTTTATTAATTTTTAAGTGAAATGACAAAAGTTCTGTGCATAAAACAATTTGAAATTTCGATTTTTACACCCCATGTGCGTTTGAAGGGACACAAAATCAAAAGTATGTTTTCCTGAAGAATGAAAAAGGACATACTTCTTAACAAGACATATGCCTGTTAGACACACTTAAATTCGACTCTGTCAGGTGATAGCATTTTGTTTCGGGCGACATTGAAAACTTGGTAGCGTTTCTTTTGGACATTAGTTTACATATGATTAATACAACTAAGGTGTATCCTTTCCTTTGCTCGGTATTTTATCTATTCCATTTCATCACACATTATTCCAGTTACAAATATGCATGTTATCATCGTCTCAAAGTGTTAAATTTCAATGTATATTTTGATATACATTAGGAGCATTAAGTATAGTGAATACATTGTAAGCACCAAAGAGTTGATAGACTTAAACCAACGCTAAACAACCCCCCGGCAGGTTTGCATTTTTCGACCTAAAATCACCTATTTAAACTAGGTTTAAATGCAAACCTGCTTTCATAATACATGTACCTCTAAACCATGTACGATCATACGGCCCGCAGAGTTTACACCCCCGAACGCTAAACCTAAGGCTCTGACTACTGAGCTATTATGACAACGCTGTCAAAGTTCTTTTGTTAGTTCCTCTGATAACAAAGGCCTTTGTTTTCTTTTTCTTTCTTTTGTTTTGCTATTTTATGGCGTCCTTTATTACATCCTGTCTCGGGGTAAGACGTACATACGATTACGCTCCCCTTTCATACCCTGGTTGAAAACCCGACTGAAACCTGCGCTGTGACCTCTGATCCAGCCAATGATATAGTTTTATCGCGATGGTTCGCGATATAATTTCAGCCAATCACAGACCGCGTTTTAAACAACATTTGACGCACGGTCTTTGCAACAATCGGATCTAGCTGATTCACATTTTATTGAAATATTTGCGGTTAATTCTGGAAATCTTTAAGAGTTTCGTAATGATTCACACATGTACCCCTATGGATAATAGTTTAACACGAAAGTAAATTATCGTAAATAGATTAAAACAGCAGAAAAGTTGATAGAAAGACATGTTAAATCGGACCATTGTTGAAAATTATATTCATCAACAATATACAAAAATGTTGTTTAAGAAACCATCTGTATTTATATATTTCACATTTGTGGCAAGGTTGTAGTGAGACCCAAGCTAACAATCAGGTAAGCGAGATTCACGTGCAATGTACATTTAACTGTTTAGGAGTGGTACTTGCAAAAAGCATCACAAACCTTATACTTACATTTACATCTTAAGAAGGACCGATTTGTTTTCATTTCCTTTTTGCAATATTCGTATTGAAACGAGACATTTTGTTTTATATACATTAGTTGTCTATTCACTGGATGTTGTTTTCGAAGAATAATTTGATTTTAACCATTTTAGTTTTGATAGAACCCTTCTCATCTGCGCTACCACAGCCGAGATGGATTTTTTAATGATTTTTAAATATCGTTGACAACGTTTGCTTGGTTGACACCACAAGTGCGGTATGTTTTCAAAAAAAATATATGGAACATCATATAGAACGATCTTTAAACGCCACAACGGCCTCTTTGGTCCTCTTATACTACGGCTTGAATTATTGCAGCGTGATTTTATTGGTGATTCATTTCCATTTTAACAGGACTAGGAGAGCGATATACACTGACGGGCATAAAAAAACTTTCCCTTATATTTTTTTCATTAACTTACTTAAAATGGCAAATATTAGGGTAATTGTATTTGGCTAGGATTATTAAGAGTACGGGTTCATATCTGGTGTACAATTACGACAAAACGCAATATCTGACAACTTCTGTGCATTTTTTTGCGAAAAGCTCATGATTTAACATTTCGGTGATGCACGTGCGGGAAGGGTATAAAAACCGTCGCACACACAAGAAGGACACATGCAGTACAAGAAAAACACAAAATAATGCCACGGTTAACGACAGGAGAGAGAGAAAGGGCTATTGGAATGCTGCAATTCGGCGCTACAACTGGTCACGATGCAAGAACATTCGGCTGCTCGGTTGTAACTGTCTTGAATCTTCGCCAACGCTATCAACAAATGGGGCAGACCTCAGACAGACCACGGACAGGCAGACCCCGGATAACGACAGCGCGGGAAGACCAGTACCTAAGGACATTGCATCTTAGGAACCGCTTCCTGACGGTGACGTCATCAGCGGCAACGTCATTGGGTCACCCCCTCAGTCGAAGGACAGTTGCAAGAAGACTTCGTGCCTTTGGTATCAGAGCCTACCGACCATTCCGGGGAACAGTACTGACCATCAGACATCGGCAACTTAGACTACGCTGGGCCACTCAAGTTCGACGTTGGCAGTTACGTGACTGGCGTCGAGTGCTATTTTCTGATGAAAGTCGTTTTGCTATATCAAGAGCTGATGGAAGATGGAAGAGTAAGGGTTTATAGGCGAGCAGGTGAAAGAACGCCCAATTGCTGTATCCAGGAGTCGGAACCTTATGGTGGTGGGAGTGTAATGGTGTGGGGTGGCAATTGTGGCGACCAAAAGACTGATCTTGTCGTTGTGAATGGTAATCTGACGGACCAACGTTACATCGACCAGGTACTAAGACCAGTTGCCCTACCATTTCTGCAACGACAACAACATGGAGTCATCTACCAACAAGATAATGCTCCACCACATGTTGCTAGGATTGTGCACAACTTTTTCAACGTAAACAACGTCGTCGTCGTGTCATGGCCAGCTCGATCTCCAGATCTCTCACCGATTGAACATTTGTGGGACTACCTTGACAGGCGTATTCGGAGTCGACAAAACCCTCCAATCAACCGACAGCAGATGGCACAAGCTCTCATCGATGAATGGAGACTTATCCCAGCTGACGTCATCAGACGCTTGACTACGTCAGCCCGAAGACGAGTGTTTGCCTGTATCAATGCAAGAGGTGGACACACTCGATATTAGTGACTCAATTTGTTTCATTGTCAAGCCCCCAATTTGGAAACAACTTTCATGAAATCGACATTTTGACCCCATGGTCATTTGTCCAAATCGTATGTCAAATCCAATTGTTAACTTTTCCAATTTGTATTACTTACAAATGCCTAAATGATTTGTTTGAGTGATGAAATTTCAAAACCCTCATTGATTTTGTTGATTTTTATTTACCTAGATCTAAAGCAAGGGAAAATGTTATGCCCGTCAGTGTAGATATGAAATTCTGTGATATGTGTCAGTATATTCCCGACTTGCGGAATTTAGAGTTATCGTTCCTGATTAGAGTTATCCGCCCTTGGGAACAGGTATGCGCCCTCTCGACTCGTTGACGTTACCGTCATGGGTCGTGATTATTGCGTCATTAAACTAAGAAATACTGCAGTAATTCAGATTCCTTGAGATCTTTATACACTTTTGACCTATCAGTTGACCGTATTACCAAAGTAACCCATTTATGGTCGCAAAATCATTTCAGTATCAAATATTTACCGGGGTTAGGCCTATTATATATATTTCTCTTTATGGGGAAACGAATGTACATGTATATACATAAGATAGTTAATTACTTTCTTTAGATATTTTGTATATTTTATGTGCAATTTTAAAAACATTACAATTTCATTTCCATTTAAATGTACATGTATTTAAGGATTGTTTTACATGTTTGTGCCTCTATCGATGTATAACAGCAACAAATTGTATAAAATCGCGTAGCGTAGCGAAGCGATTTTATACAAAATTTGTTGCTGTTATACATCGATAGAGGCACAAAACATGTAAAACAATTCACAGCTTTCACAATAATTTTTTTACCGATTGGCGCATGCGCAGACACCCACAGGAGGAGTTCCGGTCTGTCGCTAGTGAGAGAACACAGTAGTGTCGTGTTGAATCAACAGACTATTAGAACCATCGCAGAGTCGATAATTTCAGCCTAAACTTAGTCAAAATCATTTTGTAAACGACTGACAACATTACTTTCCCAAGATAAGCTACATGAAGGCATCTGATAACAACGAATAATTTGTTTTGTGCAGCATCCAAAGCGGCACTGTTTTGACAGATTCGGCAGGAGTGGCGAATTGTTTAATCTCATGAAATAAAACTTGTATCTTACTTATTTTAATATCTCTTGTATTGTTTTATCAACACAAATATAGAAGAGAATTTAAAGTATGTTAGTGTCACTTTTCTATTTGTTAAAAAAAAGGGTTGTGTGAGGAAATACACTTACATCTGACATAAAATTTCACTTATATAAGATCTATGTCATGCATATAAATCAACTTGTTGAATAACCCTAATAAGGTTTGTAAAACATCCTTGAGTTTGTAATTACAATAATTCACATAATTCAAATTAGAAGATAATTATTTAAACAATATTGATTAAGAGCCAAGCAAAAAGCAATGCTCTAAGTTTCTTATGCAAATATATATTATATACACTCAAAATTGTAGAAATATTTCAGTATTACAAAACAGTTTGTATTTGGTGTCAAATTTGCTCATTCAGATAAAAATCGAGGTGAACAATTGATATACTTTGATAGTCAAATTGCAAAGATTAAACATTATGGTCTTTTGGTCAAATTGTAGATATCTATTATATTATTTATATTAATATATAATGAATGCCTAATCAAAGTTTCAAAAGTTGCAAAGAAAAATAGTGTTTTCACATAAACATAACATAATAGAATGATACATAACCAATGATATTCTGAATACTAATAAATTATTGTACAATATTAAATATGTAGAATAAAGTTGATTTTCATACCTAGTGTTTGTAATATGAAACTATCATAAGGAGATTCTTACACAGAGGAAAATATTAATCTCCATGATGTGAGCATTTTCAGATTAAAAACATTCAAATATGCATACATTTCATCACTTCCTATACTGTTTAAATACTAATGATAAAAAATATTGTACCTTATGTTATGTATATGCCATAAGATTCAATGAGTGTGTACAATGTTTTATTTCTTGATGTGAGATGATTGTAGTTGTACTGAACAAAATGAAGAAAACAGATTTAGCAAATTTATATTTTTCAATGTTATAATTGTACTACTGGGTATATACCTTTGAGAGAGTACTCAAAATTTCAATCTATAAAATTTAAGAATTTGAGAAGGTTATGAGACAATAAAAACAGCTTTTTAAATATACCTTCATATCGTTTATAATGAAAATAGCTCCTGCTGGATTTATTATTCCTTTCAGAAAATAAGCTGCTATTATATTCCAAATTATTTGCATTGTTTGCATTTCATTTGTTTTCATTTTGAAAGGTTGGTGTTGGAGGCATTTTTTTAAAGATTCTCTCCTCACTGTATAGTAAGTTATCAGCTTATAGAAGGAAAGCTACTGGTCTTTTCAGTTAGTTTGATTGCAATATATGTACTAGGCAGGGTTGTGTCCTTAGTCCCCAGTTGTTTATTGTTTTTATGTATAAATTAATGCAAAGGATGGAACAGTTCGGGGGCCTTTGTATATTCATTTCTCCTGATGTTGATAATTTATTTGCTCTCATGTTTGTGGATGATGTGTCTTCAGTTGCAGATAGTGCTTTTCAGTTACAGAAGAAAATTAGTGGTCTTGAAATTTTTTGTCAACTAACTGGTATAGAAGTAAACATTAATAACACTAAGGTTACTTCAAGGAATAGTTGTTCAATTTGACAATGTGAAAAGTGGTTTCTTAATGGACAAAAGCTAGAGATTGTAACATGCTATAGGTATTTGAGGATATGGTTCACTTCCCATATTAAAATGTTTTAAGATTGTCATAGACTGGTAGATATAATAAATAATACTATCCCATATGATTTAAGATTTTAAGATATGAGGAATAAATACTTGATTAATATTTAAATTAACCATTGTCACAATATGCTTTTGCAAATCCTATGTCCTCAACAAATAAAGAAATTATCAAAATGTTTGTCTAATTTTACAAGTGGCCAACTCACCTTTTATTGAATAAAATGTCTGTGTCTGTTAACAAATTGACACTATAATTAATATCATTGTATGTTTTCATAAGTGATGCTCTTTGTTGAATTCATTTTAAGAAAACAATATATCTTTTACTTGTTACAAAACAATCAAAAGGAAATTGATTCAGGTTTGTCACATATGAAAAAGAACAAGACACACACATTTCTTTTTGCATATGATTTAAACAGATTTTTATTCAGTACCAAAATAAAAATACTACAGTCACTACATTTCAGTCGGTTTAATGAAAACAAATTTCAAATAATGTTTTTTTATGACGTGACAGAAATTTCTGTTTATTAGATTTTTTAACAGAGAAATTCAATTTTATTTTTATCAATGCAAGAATCAAGTAAAATCAACAAGGTCGACATTTATATTTATTTTCATGTTATAATAAATCAAAGATATCACTTATAAGGTACATTTTCATAAAAAATATATGTTAAATAGAATAAATATTTCTAACAAAATAATGATATTAACTGAAACATTTATTTCGTGTGTAATCTCAACAAATCTTGAAAAAATTTTAGATTTTTTTTCTTAAAATGAGATTCAGAAAGTTTTCTTCGTTTCATGAAGATAATGCCAAGATTCACAAAAGTTTATTCAGATTATTCAACGCGTCAATCAAACATTATGAGATTTTAGAAAAATACTATTTTTAGAAACTCGTGTGTCTGTGTATTTAGAAAAGTTGCTTTTTGATCTGACGACTGCTTCGGTAGGAAGTTTTGTTAGACTACTTGGTCTAATCTGTCGTTATTCTGCTTAAAACTAAAAGGTATGTATTCAGAAAGGTATTGTATAACCGCTCTAGACACATAAATAACTTGGTCGAGTTAATTGTTTGTTACAAGAGGAAAGCGCTTGTTGAGTCTATCTAGCTCCTACGAAAGCCGCAGTGATCGACAGACCGGAACTCCTCCTGTGGATGTCTGCGCATGCGCCAATCGGTAAAAAATTTATTGTGAAAGCTGTGAATGCTTACAATTACAAAATGGACATTTTAACAAACATTTTCCTAATTAATTTTAACAAATCTGTCATCAATGTCGTGAAATTGTGGTTTGTTACACGAGACAATACAAAGTTGAATCAAAATTGAGAACTCCATAAACTAAAACGGCCGAAGATTTAATTTCGTTTTCGCAACCATTGACACGCATGCAATCACTATTCGTTTTAACCGGAATCCGCATTTTCGGAATAAACCTAATTAGCATATCTCACGACGTCCAAATGTCCGCCGTTTGCGAGACGCTCGGAGCGAACACGCTTGAGGACTCGTAGTTGTTAAAATGCAGTCTTTCCGGTGAATGTATATATTGTATTAGGGAGAAGAATGTGTTTATTTGTTACAAACGCAGCTGGGAAGTGATAAGATATGTTATATCTGTCTTTGCAACAGAACGTAACTCGCAACTGTCAAAACCGGACTATTGCGTCAGGTGATTGTGACGTCACAAGGAATGAATGCACATGGTATGGTAGCAATTTTTTCTGCATTTATCGAGAAATAACAGCAGGTTTTTGAGCGCTCTCGTCCATTCAGAATCGCGGAAATTAGCGTAACAAAACCATTTTGTAATTATAACAATTTATACACTCACTCAAATTAAACAGTAGGCCTACATAACTTACAAAAACTGACGCCGTCCTGTTAAATATTTTTTCTCGTACACGATGTTATGTAACACTTTGATATAAAACAATATTTAGAAAATTGAAATTGAATATATTAATAACAAACCTATAAGAAAATTAGTAGTTTCGTATTTATACAATTGTCTCAATAGTTTATTGCTTTTTCAGTGATATATCTTGCTTAACTTTTTCAAAAATGAAAGGTTCATGTCGCTGTTTTCATGTACATATAATTTGCGTTACGGATTTAAATTAGCTTGTTATGTAACATCGGTAATTTAGTTTTCTTGTAAGTCTTGTAAGAAAATCCAAGGAATTGTCAATGTTAACATGGACTCTTGTGCTTCCGAAATAAATATCCTATTATAAAAGTACTCATGGAAATAGAAATAAAAATATTTTGGGCGATTATTTCTTATTTCTTCATGCATGATACAGAACTTAGATTTGAATGCTCAATATGTTTATATTCCCTTAAAATATGAGTTTACAGGAGAACAAATCGTGTCAATTTTACACCTGGAAATAACTTAGTAAAAATATCTGTTTCTGATGAAAGCGAAAGTATGTTAATGAGCTCTAATGTCATTACAGCCACGTAAAATGTAACATTTCATGTAAAATATTTATCAACTGTATTCCGTTACTAGTTTTAAGGTGATAATAATCGCATTGTCTTCAAGTGTGTTTTATTCGTGATACAAAATACCTTTTCTACGAGTTAATTCATTGTTTTTGCTGTCGTATGTACAGTTCCTTGGGCATCATGTGATATATATATATACAAGGCCTAGATGGGAAAACCTAGTTTCTTTAACATTTGATGGAAATACATATATTAATCGAGAAATGAAAAAAAAAATGCCTAACATCATTTTATTTCTGTTTCCATGAGCAACAGGCGTATGGTTTACTATTTAAGTTTATTATCTACGTTTCTTGTAACTACTGAAAATAATTAAGTTCTTAAAATATTTTGTGAGGTCTAAAATGTTCAAAAGTGTTCTTTAAAAAAAACCGGAGGATATCGCCGAGATCGGAACGCTTATAGGATCAGAAATGTAAAACAAACATGTTATTGAAGTAAAGGTAAAAATTACAGTACCAGTAAATTGTAAAAATATTATCTACGCTTTAGGTCTGTAAGTATGTAAGAGGGACATTAGAAATGTAAAAAAAAAACCTGGTAGATCCTCGAAATCACCCTACGAGTTAACTTTTATCTACGCTTTAGGTCTTTTAAATATGTAAGAGGGGCCTATAGAAACGTCCAAAACCTGGCAGGTACTCGAGATGGGATAGTTCGTTAAGTTCTGTCCGTTCTAAAGTTTTATTGTAAAATTGTAAATACATGTAGATAAACACAAACTCACATGACAAAAATACAATTTTACTTTTTTGAGCGTCCGGCGGTTGATCTCTTCACGGAGCCCGATCAAAAACACAAGGTTATCAAAGTCAAACATTGACGTTCTGATCGAAACCAAGTGAAATACTCTTTAGAAACTATAATTATAATCACTATAATTTTTTGTTCACTTTTCAATGAGCAGAAGAGGTTCAAAGCGCTTGTAAATCCTTATTAAGTTAAACGATAGGCCTATAAAAATGACAATTTTGGTGTTGTAGCAGGCTGACGCAACGTATTCAAAACAGTTTTCAGTTGTATTCTTTATCTGCAGTACGCTAAAAAATCATCTATCGCCAATTGTTCATTGATTTGCAAAAATTATTTTGTATTTGTTATGAAGGTGATCTTATTTGTTTCCATTCATAAACGTATTCTAAAGACTATTCCATCAATTAATATGGTCAATGTTCAATAATTTGAGTTTATAAATAATAGCGTCGTTTGCTTGAAATATGGTGTCGGGGAAAGGCAGTCCTGTCGGGTTACTTTGGTATAAACGAACTGATTCAAGAAAAAGTAGTGATGCATCTAAGTCAGATTGTTAAATCTAGAACAACGAACATCGATGCTACCATCACTAACATATACGACAATAAGTGCGAAATAATCATGTAATAATATAGCAGGGGAATATTCTAGAATTTTGTTTCCTCCGAAAATACACCGAGAGGACTGTCCCTTACGATACGCACTCAAACAAAAGTTATTTAACCGAAGAATTACATATTGAAGGTTAGCTTGTACTATCTATCTGTGTCAATACTTTTTCAATGGAATCAAAAACAAATCATTGTTCCCTTCTTTAACTTCTGAAAACTTTAAAAATCTTTGAAAAAAATATGAAAAAAGTATGTGTACTTAAACTCCGACTGAATGCGTGTCTTTAGCCTACATTTCCCGCCAAAGAAGGGGGATGCTCATTCGAAAACTTCAAGTTCTTTTGACAAACAATATTCAAAAAGCTTTTTCTACAAAGCATTGTCAATCAAACCCTACACTTTAACACCAACAGAGTTTTTTCATCATATTTTGTACTCTAATGGCATGACTGATAATTCATCTCTTACAGAAGTGAGGTGCGTAATTTTACCCGTCAGAACTGTTCATTTCTACTAATTTTGTCCACTTAAATGAGATGTGAAGTATCTGTTATTAATAAAGTACTGAATAAAATGTTTTATCCATAAATAGATACTTATGTCCGATTTGTTTGCCTTTAGATCGTATTATTACTTTCACATTTGCACATCAGTAGTAGATAGGGGTCAATCTCATCCTGCTTATTTGCAGCCATAGTTGCAGCCAGTTGCAGCCGTGAAATTTATATAAATGCATGACGTCACAGATCAAAGTTTACATAAATGCATGACGTCACAGGTTCAATTTAATATTAGATGTGGTGATCAATTACGGATAATATTCATATGGATATTACAACAGAAGATGATAAAATTATGTGATATGAAATAATAAAGATAAATCTGAACTGAATGAAACCATTAGATGAATTAAATCAAACCTTCAACATTAAACTGAAACAATACAAAATAATAAATAGAGGTACATTTTAAAAATGTTTAGATCTGTATGATATAAGTCAAACGAATCTTAAGATGGCTGACATGTCGATCAAGATAATGTACACTCATCCATTCGCCTGACCCCGAGTGTGAAAAACCGTACATGCCAGTGAAACGACTGTTGTTGAATCCTCCAGATGGTATCAACAAAGAGATAAGCGTACTGGAGTTTACTCACTATTTTAAAGAGACACCTTTCTTTACACCAATCCTAATGAGTTTGGATGACATAGACCAAGCCTCAGATCAAACCGTGATAAAGGGTAAGATCAGGCGCTTCATTAATCCTAAAATGAAGGACATTTCAACTCGTCTAGATCGACCGGAATTGGAAAGTGACGTGGAATCGGACATGGCTCCTGATGAGATTATTGCTGATGATGAACAGAGTGATCAGGACTGATTTAAAACATCTGTTATGAGCTAACCCAGCATCAGTTGATTCCCAGCCCTTACTTAGACAGGATGAGTCTACCTAACTTGCTTCACATTGTAAAAACACCACGTTCACTCAAGAGACAGAATGACAAGAAAAAGACTATTTCCCTGTACGTCAAAGGTGTAATAAAACTTGGACCTCCTGGGCGACGAAAATTGAAAAAGACAAATACCAAAAACTCTAAATGGTTATTTGATATATGACTCTGTTGACTTGGTTTTGTATCCCATTTGACAAGCAGATATTGAGAATGAATAAATTTATGAAACTGCTGCCTTGTTTTTTTTTTCTTTTGTTTGATACTGTTCATGTGTTAGAATCTGAGAAAAGACAAAAGTATCATAAGAAATGTATCATAATGCATACTAATGAAGACTTGTATACATCTACTGGCGACAATCGCTTCGGAATAATGCTGGTATCTGCGTCACAAGCAACAAGCATAAAAACATAGACTTCATGACAAGTCCATTATAACTCTGTACATTTACACATTACCAGTTCTACTTTGTATCAAAGTCAACATTACTTCAATATACAAATTATTTAAATCCTTAAATAAATACAGCGGGAGTAACTTTGTATTCGCTCACTGGCTACAATTTATTAAACTACAGTACAAGAGAGTACACCTCATGATTATATGTCTATCTTATACGTCACTAATTCAAGGAGGAGTTTGGTTCAGTTTTATATTTTAAACATTGTAAACCTTGTTCTCAACACACACAAATATCTGTTTCACCAGATAGATTAGTCTAGTGCTTTCCCGGAGCTAGCCTGAGATGACATGCTTCTGTGCTTTACACCCCACCCTATGAGAGCTCTCTATCTCTACAGCCCTCTTATATATCACGAACAACACTGACAACGTAGACTATAAAACATGTTTTATTGCAATCAAATAATGTAAGGCGAGTATAATCATGCATTTCTTGCTAAATGTTCTGTCTAAATACAACATTTTAAACACACGATCTTCAATGATCTTTATCCAATCATCTGTTTTAAAGTGGTTATCTATAAAGTCTTTACAGCGATACTGGCTCGATCACGTGGTCGTCATTCACCTCGTCCAAAGCCGTCTTCATATATTGCTCAAGTTTCTCTCTCTTGTATAGGTCCTGACAAGTGTGATACTGTTCCTCGGCCTGTTCGAAAAGGCACCCGAAGCACAATTCGACACTTAGATGTTTAATCATTCTACAGAGTTCAAGGGAGTAACACAGAGTCAGTAAGGATGACACATGCTCCGTGACTTTTACAGTTAAATTGTCCCCCAAGTTTGATTTAGTCTTCTTGGTGATGACTCGTTTGAGGGTATCATCCGCATTGGGCACCTTCTTCTCGGCGTCTTTGGCACATCTTTCTCTTTGTTGAAACCATCAGGAGGATTCAACAACAGTCGTTTCACTGAATATGATCCGTTTCGGGTTGTACGTACTTCCAAGTGTAGAAGGTCATACTATCGCTGGCCATGTTTGTAAGCGTATGATGTCCTAGCTGTGAATGTGACGTAGAAATGAAGGCTTCATACACTGCTTCTTATTGCGTGATATATGTGTTTAAAACATTAGCAAATGATTGGTGGATCAACAATGGACATTTACTCATATTTATATACTTAGATAATTGTTAATAATAAGTTTAAGGTATCACAAAGAGGTATCTTCCAATGTCATCTTTTCCAAGTCACACATTCCATTGTTTTGTCCTCACACTTTAGCAAAGTCACGTACGGTTTTTCACACTCGGGGTCAGGCGATTGGATGAGTGTACATTATCTTGATCGACATGTCAGCCATCTTTAGATTCGTTTGACTTATATCATACAGATCTAAACATTTTTAAAATGTACCTCTATTAATTATTTTATATTGTTTCAGTTTAATGTTGAAGACTAGATTTAATTCATCTAATGGTTTCATTCAGTTCAGATTTATCTTTATTATTTGATATCACATAATTTTATCATCTTCTGTTGTAATATCCATAAGAATATTATCCATAATTGATCACCACATCTAATATTAAATTTAACCTGTGACGTCATGCATTTATGTAAACTTTGATCTGTGACGTCATGCATTTATATAAATTTCACGGCTGCAACTGGCCGCAACTATTGCTGCAAAAAAGCAGGATGAGATTGACCCCTATCTACCGCTCTCATCATAAACAGAATTATCAAAAAGATCTATACCGGGCCCGTTTAAGGAATTAACTCAATTAAATACATTTGAAATAATATATTATATTACAGACATGTGATGATTTACATACTCAAGCATGAAATACATTCATTGACCACCAATGATAAAAACCCGGCAAATAATCACATTTACGCAAAGCGACTATTTCTTTTTTTTGCGCGGCCCATAACGATAACGTCAACGAGTCGAGAGCGTACATACCTGCTCCCAAGGGCGGATAACTCTAATGAGGAACGGTAACTCTAAATTCCGCAAGTACCGAATAAGAAAGAGAAAGACTCTCGCATTCCATCAAAGAATGCCCCTGCTCTCGGAACCAGTTGTGTGGTCAAGCTTATCCACACCCCCCCCCCCCCCCCCCCCCCCCCCCTTGCCATTAAGTCCTAGCAAGCGACCTTTCTCTCTTACTCATAAATAATTCCGGAAAGAAGGTTGAACATCTCTTATTTCCTCTATAGAAATCAAAGTTTGTATTTATAACATTGAAGGTTTCAAATTTTTAAATGAAAAAGGTGCATCATTTTGTCACTTATCATATTCTTATTATTATAGATCACGGAGGTGTATTTGTAATTTGTACACGCCAAATCATAGGTTAAGCTTTGAAAAATTTAATCCCATTTCAATTCATATCCTTTAAGATTTCTTTAAATAACAAATATCCCTTATAGTTGCTGAATTTTTCGAAAAACATTATTTTTACCTGATTCATCAGTTTGTCTGCAATCTGACTCTACGTCTGCGTTTGTAGACACGTCACTCTGATCCTGAAAGGAATTGTCCAGTCATTCTGTATCTCTTAGCAATACAGATCAAGTATTAATCCTGAAAAGTTAATTTCTAACCAATTCTTCTGGTATCTTGTATGCACTGTTTATCAGAAACAGCGCTTGTTGCTGTAAAACCATCTTGTTTTTGTCGAAAAGTGCTTTCAAAAGACCTTGAAACATATATTCTTCAAATAGTTTCAAAAGATAGGAATTATCTAGAACAATGCTGAATTGTTCTTAATTTCCTTAACTGGTTGAAAACATGGATTTGAATGAGAACTGTACCTTTAAATCTGAAACTGTATCTTCTCCATTACCTGTAATCAAAACTAGAGAAATGTGATTTAGATGTATAACCTACCCCTGAATCTGAATCATAATTGTCTCTCTCTAGGTCTTCTACTACTTCTTCTTCTTCTTCCTCTTCTCCTCCTCCTTCTTCTTCTTCCTCTTCTTCTTCTACTTCTTCCTCTTCTCCTCCTCCTTCTTCTTCTTCCTCTTCTTCTTCTACTTCTTCCTCTTCTTCTTCTACTTCTTCCTCTTCTTCTTCTACTTCTTCTTCTCCTCCTCCTCCTTCTTCTTCTGTGCTATTTTCTGAACAAGATATAACAACAAAAGTTGTTTAAGTTACCTGATGAAGCTACATACTCAATCAAGTTTATTTCGTAAAGGGGCCACAGACCCATTTTACATTACACAGATAATGGATAACAATGACAATCATTTATAAACGCAGTTTAAAGGTTCAAGCCCGCATTTTTTCAAGAATGTCAAAAGTCGTTGAATTCTGTTGTTACCAGAATTTGAGAAAATGAATACTGGAAATGGTTAGGTTTGCAACAACGTCACTCCTTAAACTGTTCCATGATGTCTTCTCTATATATATTTCCATTGATGTTTCATAGATCATAGGGAGTACTATTCATGGTCTTCATCTTATATTCAAAAACATTGTATGGATTCATTCATATCTGAGTTTCTAATGATGCCTAAATCAAAATACATTTGTTATTTTAGAAACAACGCTTTTGGTATATTTCTTGAATGTAGTGTTTTTGAATAGCAAATTGCATTTTCATTTTGTAAATGCTTGGGGTACAACTATGTCATTTTGAATTGATTTTAATATGATTACATTCATTTAAATTTAATCAAATATGAACTATTATCCCTTCAAAAATCATTTCCCCTACCTCGTGTATCCATACCCGTATCAGAGTCTGAACATTCTTGCACTGCTCTCCCAGCTGCTTCTGTCTGTTCACCGGTCACCTGTCCTGAAACTAAATATTTGATAGATTCAGATCTTGTAAGTGTGTGAGGCAAAACAAATCAGTTTCAAACCAATGTAGATAAGCTTTCCGAAAAATGGATGAAACTCGTTACAGTAGACAAGAAAAACATTAATAGACATTGAAAATGATATTTGTTTCTGAATATCAGCCAATCTTTCATATAAGCAACAATAATATTTGGACAAATCATTTAGAACTTTCTGTCAGCAAGCTTCCGATAAAATTTGAACGGGAAATGATTTGATTGGCTATATCCCAAGTCATGCTACGCGAGAGAATCTAGCTTCTGAGCCCAGGGTACAGATTAGTTGAGTTACCTGTGATAGGATGCTAGATATCAGTTAGACCACCCAAATTAACTGGTGCCTATGTCTTCCAAATAAGAAGCTTTGTGCAAAACATGAAGAGAATCTAAAGAACAGTTCTTAAAATATCACCCTTATAAGCTTTAAAGACATGTTGTCTTCGCTGTGGCCTTAAAAATAATGAGAAGGTCACCAAAATCAAATAGGCCTGATGTCTTCCTAAAAAATATTTAAAAAAGAATCCAGTGAATGACTCTTGATATATAACACTAACAAGCTTGATATGCAGGTTATAATGCTTAAAGTTCAAACGTTCTGCTGTGACCTTGCAGAAAACGTGAAGGTCATCAACATCGACTGGGCCCGGCGTCTGCCCTACAAAATGCTTTGCATTGGTTTTGAGAGAATCCGGTGAATGGTTCTTGAGATATCCTGCTGACAAGCTAAAATGCAGCTTTCAATGCTTCAATTGTCATGGCCTCGTTGTGACCTTGAAAAGAGGGTCAAGGTCATGAACCTCTATAGGGACCTAACACTTATGATGATGAAGCCATTTGCTAAAAATAAAATGAATCCAGTAAATAGTTTTGAGTGACTCGATTTCATATGTATACTGACATTCGGCGTACGGACGCTGCCCAGTGCTATATCCCCCGCTTTACTTTAAACTCGCGCAGGGGATAATATTCATATCACCACTGGCGAGGAGATTATTACAGTAATTTAATCTACTCATCACTAATGCAAGAGCTAGGATTTTTTTGTAGTAGAACCATTTGTCAAGTATTTAAGGATGTTTCCGTTGTTTCGTAACTGTAGGTAAAACTTTCTGATAAGATTCGAAACATGGTGAGTTAGAGTTCCGAATCGAGAATATAGTTCTTAATTTCTCCATAATCATTTATTTTGCAAAACTCATATAAGTGCTAGAAACATTTATAAATTAAACTAACAAACTTTCTATCATAATGATTAATTTTTTTCACTTCTTTTTACTAGTGGAACCATACATTGTTTATAAGGGAAATAGTTTTCAAGGCTTGATTATTATCCGTCTGAAATATATCATAATTTAATTAGACATTTGAAATTTGAATTGGAGAAAACCGTCAATCTTGATTCCTGGTGGATAATAGAATTTCATTCTATTAACGCCAAACAAAGAAATATTGTCCCCTTCAATGTTCAAAATACAATGTATAGATCGTATATATAGATTTTAAACCAACATTAGCGTTCATGTGTTAGAAACAACAACTCTGATGCGAGAATGCATTTCAAACGTTCTAACAGAAAATCTTTAGAAGCATTCAAAGCAAATATATTTAAGAAAAATACCTCGTTCACCTCTACCTGCCCTCGCCGTCAGGAAGTCAGTAATTTTCGTCTGAGCCTGTAGATAAATATATACATTAATCATAGTATTCATACGCTTTATATTCTATTATTGCCTTACATTAATCTCAGGAAAGTTAACATGATTGTAGTGATAGTAAACCTGTACAGCTGACACTTAACAATAAATGAAGCTGATACAGGTTGCTTAATTGTGAGAATAGTTGTCTGGGTGTTCCAAAAGAGAATTGTTACACGACTGAAGTGTATTCATTAGATTATACATAACAGTGTTTCTCAAAAACGTAGCCATTCTGACCATTGAGAATTTAGCCGAGTGTGTTACAAAGCGCTTTTGGGTATGCTAAAGGCCGATCCAAATAAAAGTGTTTTTTATTTCAATTGCTTATCATATCAAGTTAAAAATTATATTTTGTTTTTACTTGCACAGATTATATACATTTCTAAGATGCCTAGCGGTTAGAACAATCGATAAAAAAGTACTTTATCAGACAATAAAGGTATAGTTTTTACATGACGTAACAATTGAATGACGCTATCCGCTCTTCCCCGCTGCCCCCTCGTTATCACGCGTGCCCATGGTAACCTTTGATCTCGGTTCTAGCAATCAACATGGCGCATCCCTATCAACTGATGGCCAAACTTTCATGTCCGTCACTGGTCACAGAAATGAGCAGTCGTTGAAAAGCTACATAATAACTCGATCTTACAGGGGAACAACGCTGCGACCAATGCTCTGCCTCCGACATGCTTGTCGAGTGACCACGTTGACATTCTACGTCAGGTCACGGCGCCCCGTAGACCGAAACTTCTGTCGCCGAATGCTGTATCCTCGCATATCGAGCCGCATACTAACGACAGAAGCAGGCTATGGTTAAAACTGGGTGGAAATCTGATTTTTTATTTTGAAGTTGCAGTCAACTTAAACTGTTGCAAATCATTACCTGTTCATATAATTAACGTTTTTGTGACTTCAAAAATCTCTATCGGCGCTGTTATTTATTGTAAATCAAACTTTACATTTCATTCATCGGCAATCAACGAAACGGCATCGGGCGCTGCCATCTTGGAAGCGCCAGCCAATCAGAAACGACCTTGACCACTAGCGAGGTCACCATGAATACAATTAGCGTCAGTGCCGACAGCAGTGTTTCGTTTGTAGGAATATGGCAGCGCTGTCGTGCCATTGTTATTGTAAAAAGTATTAGATCGTTCTGAATTAAACAATATTTATTTAGCTTACCTTATTTATCTTGCATTACGAAAAATTGCATGGCTGAATTATTCCCGAAATGCATGGTCTGTCATCTTACCGGAGATAAGACAGGCAAGTTACAAAATATCTAGAAGATCATGCTCGCCTCGGTACGAGCTCCCCTACGCTCCGCAGTTACCGAGGCGAGACGAGGAGCCTCGTCGTGGGAACGGAGGTTTATCCGAGATTGTCACGGCGAGCATACATCGTTTACAAAATATCGTGCTCCGTTGCATTTTTTGCTGTGTTTGTTGTACATTAATTTCAATGGAAGTGATTTCAATAATACTTCATTAAGTTTATATCATCAACGTCATTGCACAATATTATCGAATATATACATGTCTAATTGTCTATATTGGCGTAACTATAGTTATCGCTTATCGCAATACAAATGATAAAAATAACGTGCTTTTTACGTTCATGGTTAAACTGAATAATTATTCCTTTATGATACTGCTTGCAGAGTAATAATAGAGATTTGAAAGACCATGTCTAAAGTCTCTGGCCCGTAAGTTCGAAGCTAGTTTTTTCTAGGCCAGGTTTAGTGCTAGTCGTGGTTTAGTTAAACCAATACCATTGGTCTTACTTAAACCGTAATTTTGAAAGGTAGTTTAGTTAAACTAGCATTCAGACCAGGTTTAAATGTATCACATTATGACAATGGAAATGACAATGACTGTGACAATGAGAGGCCTGGAATTAAATTTCCGTTGCAGACGAAGAAGAACGTGAGACTAAGGCTTCGTCAATACTTAAAATTTACATTTACATTACCCAAAACATAGCTTAAAGTAAAACAAATTCTTGAGAGGCATATAGAAGTTGGTAGTTCATATGACAGAGTAGGATGGATTACAACTTCTTTATTGTATTTGCATACGACGGTTCAAGGCAACTCCCTCCCTCCATCAAGCCAACTCCGTGCCCCTTCATCAAGGCAATTCCGTGTCCCTTCATCGGGTAAGTATGAAGGGGCACGGAGTTGCCTTGAAACGTCGTATGCAAATACAATAAAGTCGTTGTAATCCATCCTACTCTTTGTCATATTAAAGTAAAACGCTAGTTCATGGATAGAGATTATGAGAGCGTAACTTGAACTCATATATCACATTCTTGTTCTTCAAGGATGTAACGTTGCGCGGATGAGCGGAGCTGAATAGCAGATACAAAAACTCCAAAGAAATTATTCTGAACAAGTCATACGTTATTGAAAGCTTGAACAATGCATTGGTTCCTCGGGAATACAACTTGAATCTTCAGAAATGAATCGGCTATTTCCGAGAAGTAACCACCAATTGGGTAACGTTTACACCGCGTGATTTAATCTTCCGATTTTGTGTCATGTATCACTTTGAAATATTAATGTACCCGTCAAGAAAACGTTTTCATAAATGAATAAAGAATGACTTTGTACTTTTATATAGATATTATTTTTGCAATAAATTAACAAATACATGTTCTCATTCGAACGTATGAATGTTTTTGATTGTACATTACGAAACCATACTTTTTTTCTGATTGATTTGGTACTATGAAAGTGCAACCTGCAAATTCATTCCGGAATAGTATTTTATACTGACATGATTGGGCATTATTCTAACCAGACCAACTTGCCACGTTGAAGTAGCAAAGCGTTCACGAGATATTTCTTTTTACAAATTTCATGTTAAGTTTGTTTCAAATATCTAATACATATCCTGATAAATAATTACGATTTCTCACCAAAACTAATACTGCAGCATCATGCTTGTGAGGGTTGAATAACAGGTAATTTATCTATGCTGAATAGGTCCAATGATCTCCCTGCGTATTCTCGAGGAGGCGGCGGATTTCAGGAATACACAAATCCCCACAAAATACATATATCAGGAACTACGTATGTAGATCAAGTCTTACCAGGTAACAATCGCCATATAAGGGAATTGTGAGGAGTGGTTGATTTGCTAATGTGCAAACCACGTGAGGGCATTAATCTTTTGCTACTTTATAACTTGTGATATGTTCTAGACGTCACCGCATATAGATGCAGTATACTGATCTCTCTTCCAGGTATTCAAGGTGAGATTTAGATATTTTTTTTACAAATTTCTGTGTTCTGTACTTAGACTTTTTCCAATATCAGAATTTGTCTGACCAATTGCAGAAAAACTATTCATCTAATTCATTTCGAATTTTATCTTCTAACATAGTAGGGGGGCAGTGCCAATTTACAAGTGATTCTGTTTATTTATTTTTATTTTTTTAGAATTTTTATTTGTATGTACATTTTCACTTTTCACTGTTTCACTGTTTCACTGTTCAGTCTGATGAAAATCGTCCGTCGGACGGTGTTCCGTGAAAAATCTTTCTAAATATGTACCGGGATACTGATAAAATTCAATGAGATACTAGTATTATAACAACGATTTTGATCAAAATTTAACTTGTCACACATTTCTTGACAATGATATTTTTTTTTTAAACCGTCTCGAAAAACCAAGTCGGCATATTTACAGAGTTCAGAAACTGGAGACGCGATTTCTTATCTTGCTGTTAAAATTAGATTGAATTTACGAAATGTACAGTGACTGGCAAATATTCATGAGAAAAATAAATGAACAATGGTCAATAAAGTTTACTTTTAATTTCTTTCATCCGTCTCAATTGTTTCATAAGAAGCAATCATGTTAGATGTCGCGCAGGCTTTTTTGTTCGTCGCGTCGTCTTTGAACGTCAGTACGCAAGGTCACTATGCATAAATTAGCGCCACGCTGTATCTATTTTTAGATCATTTGACGCAATTTGATTGGTCGACGAGTACACCCGCTACTTACAAGATGGCGGCGTTTGTTGATGTTTCAGTCGGCCGGACGCTTGCAGATTTCGCGGGCGGATAAAGAAAAAGAGCAATTGTTATCGAGATTGAAAATAGGTGAAAACAATTCTTGCAATGGATTCCAATCGATCAAGCATACTTAGAACATTTTTGCCATATGGGAAAGTAACGCAACATAGCAAAAACAGCGCATACAGTACTGTATGCGCTTTGCCACCCTGTTTTAACCATAGCCGCTCTCTACCTGCTATCCAGTGGGGTTTCAGGTAGAGCCTCTCGACCTAGGCGCCCCGTAGCATTTGTGACGTTGACACACGTCAACCGTCTCTGCCAAGCAACGTGCCATATAGCTCAACCAATACAGTTTGTACATACTCCTTTTCATGGTGTACAGCTCCTCTCGACCTAGTCAGCTAATATTAGCGGTGGTACTATCAATTTCAACTTTTATGACAACAGTAAAAGATGATAGATCTACATCTGACACGCTTCCTTGCAAACAATACCCATAATTATTTGTGGAATGTCAATCACGTGATAAGCCTTTATATGGGAAGTGTGGCCCGCACTGCATGATCGCACAACTTGGCTGTTCAGGTAACGTTTTATTAAGAATGAGAAGTCTGATATTTCTGTTTTGTTTGAACAATGAAAAAACAACAAGAGAATAAAATTTTAAACTTTATAAATGAGAAAATAAAAGTGCTTCATTAACATAATCAACTGTTTCACCAATAAACAATATTTTTGAATTAGGGGGTGAGTTTTAAACATGGAATAGCCAGCAGTTAGCCCTGTTCATGGATATATAATCTAAGTTATTCTAACAATATTTTAATTTGAAATTATAAGAATGTTTATACTTCCCTGCAAATAAGTTTGGTATCTTAGAAAAGAAATAAAGTTTGCTCTACCGTCCTCGTGCTTTAACTATAATAGTTCAGGGCAAAACTATACTTTATTACAAAACACATTGGGGTAGAGCAAACTTTATTTCTTAAATAATCAAAGTATAGCTGTAACCATC
Source organism: Steromphala cineraria (assembly GCA_916613615.1). Classification (NCBI taxonomy): domain Eukaryota; kingdom Metazoa; phylum Mollusca; class Gastropoda; order Trochida; family Trochidae; genus Steromphala; species Steromphala cineraria. The sequence goes on from OU744726.1 coordinate 41,493,277, forward strand.
ATTGATACCTTCATGTCAGGCTCGTGATTGTGACTGTTTTTTCCTCTTTGGATGCTATCGACATCGTTGTTTTCGACAAGTAGTCTGGCTTTGCAGTTCTTCCGTTGGCATTTCCAGTAAGATTTTACTCCATCTGTCTTATCGATTACATACTCATACCCTTCACCGCGAATAACCTTGTGTTTTCCAGGTATTTCCACAAATTCAAATTTTGCATTGTCCATCGTGCGATTTTATACCATTATACATCGGGTACAGGAGAAAGTGGGAAAATGTTTTGATGCCATGTCATATCGTTTTTACGAAACTAGTGTGAATTTTTGTATAACCGGGCGAGAGCACACACATTTGCACGAGTTTCGTGACACACTTTCAAGGGTAATAATTTCTTTATTACCAAATCTTTTCAATTTTTAATCTGGGCCGCTTCCCTTGCGACGGCCGAGTATAGTGACGTCACGAACAATGGTGTTATGACGTCACAGGGGAAAAAGTACGGGAAGTCGCGTTACAACAAATTAGGCAAAAGTGATATGTGCACTTATGCTCATATTGAAAATATGTTACTGCTTATTTTCAACCGTAAAACCGCAAAGGTAATAATACTATATTAGCGTTTGCGGGACACCGCAAAAGTAGAGCAGTCCCGAAACTTGGGGTTTCGCCCTACCCTGTTCCGTCTTTTACAGGCCTCACCAAATTGGGCATTTTCTCATGACCTTTACCTTTGACACTCAAGATAACACAGTCAATGAACACATTAAATTCAGTATAGCACTAATATAATGAATGAAAGTGTTAAAAGTTAAAATAATCCATTTTCTCAATATATGTTGACCTTGCTGTGACCTTGACCTTCGACAGTTTGTACCCAAAACTTTTCTAAAATTTTGATCTTTTCAAGAGATAATATATACAAAATCTAAACTTCATAGCACAAAAACTTTTCAAGTTATCATGTTAACAAGGAATTTAGTAGCGATTTTTTAACTTGTGACCTTCACATTTGACCTAGAATGTGAACATAATTCCCCGAGCTAATGCTTACTTCCACAAGTCTGAACCTTATATAATACATTATCTTGAAACTTCAACTTAATTATCTTGAAATTTCAACATAACACCTTGAAATTTCAACATAGTAACTTGAAATTTCAATATAAGTATCTTGAAAATTCAAATAACAAAAAAAACCAGATGCTCCTAATATGCCACCGTAGATCTCAATACTTACTTTTCAATTTAACGGTGGCATATTAGGGCCATCTGATTTTTTTTTGTAATCTTGAAATGTCAAGAAAAAAGTTGAAATTTCAAGATCCCTGTGTTGAAAGTTTAAGATATTATGTTGCAATTTCAAGATGTTTTGTTGACATTTCAAGATAATTATGTTGAATTTTCAAGAAAAGTAGTACATAAGATTTTAATATGATTAGACAGGACAATACAAGAATGAAGTCAAACAGTTCAAGCGTCTTTCCAAACAGTATATGAGCAGCCAAAAAGCATATATAATACTCTCCTATATAAACTAATTCTTATCTTACATACAAGTGTTATCAAATTTTTATTTTCTTTTTTTATTCCTTTTCTTACATGAACATTACAGAGTTGCATCTATGTTGTGGCAATAAACAATTTTGCAGAAGAACAACTATACATTTTCGTTCATACAGTAGTCATAATGCAATCTTTAAGGCTTAAGAGAGTATTTGTCTGTAAAATGGACAGCATTTCAGGGATTATATGGGTGCTTCGTGAACAAATTATAGAATCATGGCCAGTCCTTGCCATTTCCTGGAAAAGTGATAATATCTGTCATTTTTTATTGCAATAAATCTTTCTATATTATGTACATCCTTAAGTATCGACAAAAATGCTGCATAGGATATATCTTGTTGTTTTAGACTTGATATATATATATATAAAATGAATTTAGACAATTTCAGATTCTTTTGAAAATTGTCATTCAAGAAAAAGTCTTGAACAAGATGACAGTCAAAATAAACATGTGATATATCTTCTGGAGCATTTTTACAGAAAGAGCAAGTATCATTATCAACTGATTTCATTTTCATTAATTCTTTCTTTGTGTAAAAAATTCTGTTTATAAATCGGTATTGGAAATCTAACAGCTTGCAATCTTTGGTGGATTTACGGTAGTAACTAAATACATCTTTCCAATCAATCTCATACAAAAATATCAAATTCCAATATTCTTATGACTTGGGTGTTGTATCATTTTTGATTAACTCATCATAATATTTCCTGGAGTTTTCAGCCATGGTAAACATTTTTTGGTATCTATTTGTAACATGAGGTAGGTTGAATAATGGTGTTGTATTCCTTTAAATTCCTGTAAATTTTTCAAAACCTAGGAAGCCATTTTCATCACATATATCCATAATATTTTGGATTCCAAGATTAAACCAGTTTTTAATAATATAAGATGATTTAAAAAGATGATTAAACCAAAGTGGTTGAGTGAGGATTTGGTCTATATCATTTTCATTAAAGGTTATTTTTTGGTAGTAAATCCTCCATGCAGATAAAGCATCTTTCCAGAAAGGATTGTCATGTTCAGATAAAGAATCAACCGCATTACAACCTAGTTTGAAAGATTATCTAAGGGAAAAATGTTGGAAGATTTTGATTTTCTAATATATATTTTTTCAATGAAGATAGTTTAAGAGCATTAATAAAGCATTCAACATCAATCATTCTTAGACCTCCGTCTTGATGGTCTCTACTTATAGTTGATCTCTTGATTTTATCATTTTTGTTATTCCACAAAAATCTGTAGATTGTCTTGTTTAATTTGGGTGGATTAGGCAAGGCAGTGAAGATATGTACTAAGGTTGATATAGCCAAGGTTTTAATAACTGTAATTTTTCCAAAAAGTGTTAAGTTTCTTCTGCGCCAATTGGCAAATAATCGTTAATATGTTCTAATCGTTTTCTTGTGTTTATCACCCATAGATCACTTAATGAAGCATTCAATGTGATTCCTAGAATGTCAAAGTTCCCTTTATGCCAGTCAAGTTTAAGGTCACTGACTAAAGTAATAGTACTTTCAGACATAGATCCTATCCAAATCGCCTTAGTTTTTTCTATGTTCATTTTAAGCCCTGAAATTTGGTAAAATGTCTGAAGTGTTTCTAATGCTGCATTTAAACTTTTTTCAGATCCATCTAAAATTAGTTGAGTATCATAAGCATACTGTCCAAGTTTATGTTCCCTATCATTAAGTTCTATTCCTTTTATGTCAGGGTTTTTCCTTACCATTATACCTAATATTTCAACTGCAAGGATGAATAAGTAAGGTGAGATTGGATCCCCTTGTCTACATCCCCTTTCCTGTTTAAAAAAGGAAGACAAATGTCCATTTTGAATTACTGAGGCTGTTGTATTTGAAGTAAATATTTCTACCCATTTGATTATATTAGGCCCAAAGCCAAATGTTTTCATTACTTTTGATATAAAAGGTTTGGATATTGTATCGAAGGCCTTTTCAAAGTCAATAAGCAGAAGCAGTCCAGGTTTGTTTAGTTTTTTAGCTTCAAATGTGATATCATAGAGCATCCTAGTGTTTTCACTGATACATCTCCCTGGAATAAATCCTGTTTGGTTCTCATGTATGATTGTGTTCAAAGTTTTCTTCAGCTTATTTGCAATACATGAACTTATTATCTTATATAAAACATTGAGCAATGAGATTGGGCGCCATTTTTTTAGTATTTTTCTGTCTTTATTTGGTTTTGGAAGGCAGGTGATAATTCCCCTGTTCATTGTGCATGTTAATGAGTTATTGTCAAAACACTCCTTTATAAATCTAAAGATAAAAAGACCTAAGTCCTTCCAAAAGAATTAAAAAAATGCAAAAGGATATCCATCTATTCCCGGGTTCTTGTTGTTTTTCATAGATAAGACGGTTTTTTTTATTTCCTCCATAGTCAAGTCTTTTTCAAGGTTATCATAATCTGATTTATTTATCTTAGGTGTTTCTATTTCATCAAGTATTTTATCTGTATTATTTTCATCAATGTTTGTTTCTTTATAAAGTTGAGTGTAGAATTTTTTTAAAAGTGTTTTCAAATTAATAAATGTCCCCTATAGATACAAATACATCAAACCTTTTCAAACCTTTGAAAACATACACATTATACAAGAAAGGTTCGTGGTATACATATGACAAATACATTCCCTATGATACTTTAGTGTTGACATAATGAATTAATCTGAAATGAATTAGAACACCCTATATGTACTAAAGATATCATTTATAAATACTAACATGCAACAAAAACTTACACATCATTATACACTAGCAAGAAACAGACAGACATTCCTACATTACCCACATACATTTCTTTGTTTTACTTACACATTAAATTCTCACACAAAACTAACATGCACACATTTGAACTTGCTTAAACGCAAGTATATGTTCACATGGACGTTCATGCACATCAACTTCCTATTTTTTAGTTTATTTATGTATTCATTATTAAATCCAACCATCTTATTATGTGAGTATGAATGAAGGAATGAATTGATGAATGAAAAATGAATGAATGGTATGGTGTATGTATGTAAGTGAAGAATATGGCTATGTTTGTTTGAATCAGGATAGGTGTGTTAGAATGACAGAATGAATAAGGGAACATTCACATGCATATAAAATGTTTATTAACCAATTTTAATTGTGTGTGAAATGCAAGTTTATATGTTTGAAATGATTCATAATATAAATATGGACAAGTTTATTATTATCATTATCAAGTGTCATTGTGTATTTATCATCTATGTATCTAACAGGGATTCTTGTTTATGTGTAGGGACGACTAAACTGGGAGACTTTCTCCGAGGTAATGCTGACTTCCACAAGTCGCTCCTTTATCTTATATATTTTCTTGAAATTTCAACTCAACTATCTTGAAATTTCAACTTGATTTTCTAGAAATTTCAACAGAACATCTTGAAATTTCAACATTATTATCTTGAAAATTCAAGATCTTTACTTGACATTTCAACTTTTATCTTGAAATTTCAAGATAAAAATAAAAAAAACAGATGGCCCAAATATGCAACCGTAAATATGCCACCGTACCTAAACAACACATTTCTCTGAAAATTTTAGTACAGCGGGCTGTTTGGAAATTGTTGCAAAAACCAAGTTGGCAGAACTGAAGCCATCAGGACTTGACTACCCATAGCATGTTGTAAGAAATAATCATTTGGCTCCCAAATATCAGACCATACACGGTGTCGTTGTTTCGAGGTTCTTGATTTAGTGCAACTGTATCACTAGGTACAATATCAACATGATATCTTAAACTGCTATATCAGATATCAAATCCCGAGTAAAGTATCTGAGATATTTTTCACAAATCTATTGCCCTTGGTGGGAAACGAATCACCGAACCTCGAATTCATAGCTGAGCAGCTTGTCAACTGCGCTACAGCGACAGTGACATTAGATCAATTATTGTTAAACGGGTATTCATTGAACTATTTTCAGATGATATTGAACATTTGCTTAAACTTTCGTTATGATGGGTAATTAACGTTGGAAAAACATATAAATCTTATTCTAAACTATATTACAACATAATTGTTTCATTTGTGCAATTTTTGGTTAAAACATGCTTTTTTTAAACTTGTCACGTCAGTTTGAAAATGATTTCAAGTAATTCACGTGTCTTGATTCATCTAAAATAGGATTTGGAACTGAAACAGATGTTTGTACATTTATTGATGTTTCCTTAATGTATATATACTACTTTAATTGCAATGATTAAATACTAACATCTTACAATGCTAAATAATTGAAAATAGTCATAGAAACCTTTAGCCTTTCACAAGTGAACTTAATGACACATGCAGAATATTGTATAAGTTGCTTTGTTAATACTTAGTAACCTCCATATTGTATTTGTATATGTTTCATTCTTTCATTTAGGCACTTGCATACATTTCATTAAGTGAATGCAATCAGCCGGTGTTTTACTGAACGGGTGACAATTGACAATTGTCTTTGCTGTCTTTTTTTATGACAGTGTTGATTAGCAAACAAAGTCAAAACACTACCACACACCATGGTAAAAGCAAACATCACAAATATATAAAGGCTCGATGAAAACCTTTGTAAAACTGTTAAGATTAAAAGGATAATTAATTTATGTTTGTTTAAATACAAGCAAAGAGATCGTTAACCCCTAAGATCAATTAAAAATTACCTCTGCTCAACATATTGGAAAAATCATCCTATGTCATCAAACGTTTGAGTGAATGTTCAATGTTCAATAATTATGTGATAAACATGTCTAAATATAAAATGTTTTAATTTGGTTTCATCTCGGATAAACATGCTCGGCTTTATCTCGGGAAGAGTAATTCCCACACAGTATCAATATCCTACCACAAAAAGTGATAAGTAGCTTAAAACCTTTTTTAAACTGTAATTTACTATCAAACTGAATATAATTGTTAATATGATACAAAAGATATATATATGTAAACCAATCGATATTAAATCAATTCATAGCCTCAACTTGTTGACTTTGTTGTGTACAACAAAAAGCGACCTAACACTCGGCATAAACCCTCATATCACCCTCTCCCTCATTCAACATGTAGATGTCAAAGAATGTGTGGTATGTAATAAATAGTGATCTTGCGTTTGTGCGAATGTTTTCCGAATCATAACATTCTGCGTATAGGTTAATGTTTTCCGTATACAAAAATACAGTATGAAATAAAGAAGTATACATGCAATTAGTATGACGAGGAGTGATAACTTTGAAAAAGAGTGTGATATTTGGTAATGACCTGCTGTAAACAAATTAACACTGTCGCTACCGCTCGATCGCGGGTGATATCACAACTTATATGCCTCGTGCTGAGATCGCCTTTTCACCAATACACCAAGACAGTGTTGCAGTTACTTTACTTCGTTCATTTTGTAGTAGATCGTTAATATTGATAAGCAATTCTGTTTACTTACCCTTATGCATAGCAGACTCCACCAGGTAGTTGTGTGCACCTTGATGTATGCTTTGAAATGTTTAATTCAAAACGATCATGTGATTTGGAAACGCCCTATCAAACGAGTGCTATTTCCATAGTATGATAAAGCTTTCGATCATGCATATCGGGAACTTCAAAAACCTGTTTTATAATCTTAAGAACATTTGCGCAGTTTGCGCAGCCCACAATTTATATCCTGGTCATCTTAACCCTTTTAAAATAACTTTTTCTCGATTAGGCCTAGTAAAGAAGTAACTTGTTTCTGGTTTCCGCCCGCGTCAGTTTCAACCCCCCGCATCAAGCCTTTTTTCCAGATGTTGTCAAGGGGAAAATGGAAAGGCCAAGGCTCAGATAAAAATCAGTGAAAGTTGAACTTTTATAACTCGTTTCTATATGGAAGGCCTTCAAAGACACAGTTATAAAGTGATTCAAAGTTTTCTATTCTATTATTTTCTAATTCTATTTTTTCCAAATTCCGTGGAATAGTTTTCATGTTCAATAATAGAAAAAAATTGGAAATAAAAAAAAACGCGTCATCGCATCATTTTTGTCTGCACGCAAAGACCAGAAACACTTTTTAATTTTTTTATAAGCCATATCTTTGATAGGGTTTGCAGATTAATCTCATCCAAACAGATAATGTCATTCGAAAAAATTATGCCACACATTCATTCAGATTCACATAAAATAAATTGGCGGCCATTTTGTGTTAACACCTTTAATACTTTTTGTGCAAGAAAAAGGAATCGCCGTTAACACCTTTAATTCATTTTGTGCAAGAAAAAGGAATCGCATTGCTAAACTTTATGTTATATATTTGAATTATAAATGCGTGATTTAGTTTAAATAAATTATCCTTCAATTGGAACCCTTAATTTTCATTTTCCTGCCATCACCTTATATTCTCCCTAAAAAACGTGCTACTGCCCCTTTAATTATATGTACTGGTACCGGTATAACACATGTAACAGCATCAAATGTTTTAAATATATATTTTACTATATTTTTAATTTAATTGTTACTGAATACAATATTCAGTCAAGCATATCTTTTAGCCTTATACTTCACACTAAGCTTAACCTAATTTTCACTTCAGCTTTTGCATGAGCATTTCGCACTCACTTAATCACCAGTGCACTATCAAACAATAGCCCACCCCAAGCGCGACCCTTCTGCTTTCTCCAGCTTCATGCTTTTCAGCTTCTGTCTTTCTGCTTATAAGGTTTAACTATAGGTTTTAATTTCACTCCTTAGATTTTTATCAGGAGGTGCAGAGACAGTGTCTGTGCATTTGTGGTTTATTTTGAATTTATGTGATACTCATTTAAATCTTTGGATTTGGATTTATAATTTCAAGATGTTGATCATGATGACGATGACGTAATTATGACGTGAACGTCTGGTGTTTGGACAAACCCAAGTCCACACACTTGGGTTTTTATTGTTTTCATAGTTTTTGGTAATAAAACTATTGCTGGCCTAATCGAACATCAACCTTCGTCTGTGTTCTTTCCACCTTCACACATTCGACTCGGTTTCACACACTATCCACATTCTTGTGAAAAATCTATGGCGAATACAATCCATAATAAATAAATAAGAAATACGTAGTATTCTTTGTTTGTATACTGTGTATGTATAGTGTAAAACAATTCTAAATGACAAGTTTTAAAAAGGATATTGTTGAGTGTTTATACACTCTCATAGTCTTGGAAGGATTCCTCAGCACATGCCCAAACATATGCATAGACAAAGTGTTCGAAAACATCCTAGTATTGTAATAAAATGCATTTGAGTAAACCTCACAATCGGCGATGTTTGGAAAAGGTAACTTGGTTACTTTTCTCTGTGTTGAAGGGGTGAAAAAAACTTATACCTTCGTGTAAAAAGTGCATGCTAACGGGGTACACATTGTTAATTAACTTTTCACTGATATTTCTTGTTTTATCTGTTTCTAACATGAAATATTTATAAGAACAGATTGAACTTTAATTCAATGATATCACAAGGTTAAGTTAATGTGTCATAATGGGTTTTAAAATTGATAATTTTGTCATTTTATAGCTACCTTTCTAGGTCGTTATTATTATCGATGTTATCGAATTTTTCTTTCGCGCCACACTTTACTTGAAAGAAACATATTTGAAATTTAGATTATTCATAATATATCATACTCGAAAGCTCCTGTTTGAACTTTGAAACAACCCTGTTAAAAGCGATGTGTCGACGCCGTCGAGAACCCTTGCGCTCTAATCGATATTCACGTACTTACATACATCGAACAATTGTATAGCGTCAATGTTCACATCTTCTGCTCAAAAGTGCTTTGATATCCCTCGAATCGTAACAGTGACCTCGATGTAATATAAGATTACTGTTCAATGTAAAACCTGTTTAAGAGTTATTGTATATACCTTGCAGGGATACCAAGATCGAAAAAATTTATGCACTCTATGCACGTTTGCTAGTATACTGATAAACTTGAGTTTCTGTATTGAAATAAACAATTATTCATCACGTAAATGTTCAATCTCATTGAAATCAAATCTTAGATTCTCTCTTTTGTTTCATATTATGTTGTTACTTGTCACCAATCTATTGGTGAATGTTTTGACCGAAGTCACTCTAACTGACGTATTAAAGCCCTGAACGTTCCTCTCTTTAAGTCCATGCTATGTAAATTGATATGCTGACCCAAGAAAACATAATTGTAAAGTCATGTTTATGTTTAAACGTACCAAAGAAAAGTACATATATAAAGACTTGATTGGTTGTAAACGAGGTCAATGTGTCTTCTTCCTTGAGCAAATAAATGAAATAAAGAAGTACGACCAAGATCAAGAAAAACATTTGGGCTTATAAGGATTCAAATATACAAATTGTGATTACAAAATTGTAAATGATCATACCGGTAGCAGGTGTTTTATTTTGATTAGTTATTTTGTATGGACTCACATAACTCAGCCAAGTCTGTTATAATCTTTGCAACCGAATTATCCATGATTAAGCAAACGTCGGGTGCTTGTAGTAAAATGGCGCCCATTATATAAAATCCTATCCAATCCTATCAGTGTAAACGAAATTCGAGAGGACGTAGCGATACATTCCATTCTTTGTTGAATTGTTTAATCTGTATAACAATTAATTTTACTCCCACTGACGCATCTGAAAATAAGTATGAAATAATCACATATAAGATCTAAGTATAAACATAGAATAAGGACTTGATTTTGCAGACACCTCAGCGGATAGGGGTCATAAGTTGTAGATTTTGTGACCTAGTGCGCTCTTATTTAGTAGTTTTTTTTATCATGAGGCTTCCTTATATGATAACCCTGGACCATTGGTATGATAAATCACGGATAGTATAAAGGGCTACATAACCATTGGCTCTTTGTTCTATCTTTTCTTAGCTAATGAAAATCACGTGTTTTATGCTGCAACTGGATATGCTATAACCTTTCAATGACACGCTGATTATGTAGTAAATAGATCCATTTTCCTCAATCAAGCCTTAGCTGTGTTAGACATATGGGATAGAGAGAATTGGAACTTAAATTTATTCAATGATAAAATTAATTCAGGTTATGGCAACAAGTTGAGAACCTATAGATTGTTTAAGCAAGAACTTCTAACATCAGAATATCTGAAAATACCATTGTCAAGACAACAAAGAAGATTACTAGCATCACTCAGGTGTGGAAACCTGCCTCACAATATAGAAACAGGAAGATACACCAAGCCTATTACTCACTTGAGGGAACGTGTGTGCACATTATGTGATAAAAATCAAGTAGAAAATGAGATTCATTTTTACTGGTATGTTAATTTCATGATGACGTAAGAAATATGCTTTTTGCTTCATGTCATAGTCGTTAACAGTCGAACCGGTAAAGGAGGAAAAAAAAAAAAATTAAGCTTCGCCTATACAACCAGCTGAAGAAAAACTTCGAAGTTGAGCATTTTAACAAGACCCCTATGTCAAAGTCAAACAGACGCTCTTTAGCAGTTTTCCGATGTGGAGTAGCCCCTATACGAGTCGAAACTGGACGATATACAAACCTACCAATCAACGAGAGAGTGTGTTTTTATTGTGATAATTGTGTGGAAGATGAGGTACATGTCTTATTACACTGCCCAGTTTATAATGATGTACGACAGGTTTTGTTAGACAAGTGCAATGAAGTGTGGTGTGATTTTAAAGAGGAATGTGATATTGTTAAATTGTGTTTTATCCTGGCCAGTCCCAGTGTTGTAATGCTTAGTGCCAAAACCCGCAGGGCAATTTTACAACTACGTAGCAATATCTTATACACGTGATTGCTTGTATTTTTATATTTTACTTTGTATATTTACTGTATAGCTCCTTTTTTATCTTTCGAGAATGTACATCTCAGTTTTATTTAATGTTTTGATTTTAGTGTCTCTCATAACTCCAATAGGAGTGGCTCATTTTATATTATGTTATCTTATATCATTTTATATGCAAATTGAGGCGAGACGTAAATAAAAATATCTGTCTGTCTGTCTGTGATAAAATGATAGACTCTTTTTCTAAATTGGACAACCCTGGAAAGTTATTCTGGCTAATGAACACTGAAGAAATACAGTGTGGACTAGCCCGGTGCATACAACAAATGTACCATAAGCGACGACTAGCTTTATAATTCGCTATCTACAATATAAGCAATATAAAATTTTAAAATGTACATTAATTTCATTTTACTGCTGTTTTTATAATTTTATAAGATATGTATCATAATATGTGAATGTATGGAATAATGTCTATTTTAGGATAAACTTGACTGAATGATTTTGATAGAAGGTTAGTAAACTTGTATGTCTGTGTTAATGTATGAGAGGGAGGGAACAACCAGACTGTTTGTGTGAATGTAAAAGGGAAAGTGAACCGGGGTGTTTGTATTAGCATACCAGGGAGTGTGAACCGAGGTGTCTGTGTTATGTCAGGGAGAGTGAATCGGGTGTCTGTGTGCGTGTGTTAGTGAGAGTGAATCCGAGGTGTCTGTGTGATTATTTGATTGGACAAACAGTAACTGTGTATGAAAGAATATGCTCCTATATCTATGTAAATTAATAGTGTGTTTGACTTGTACAAGGAATATTCATGTACTGGCTTGTATGTATAAGTATGTATGTGTGAGTAGGTGTGTGTATGTATATGTGTATGGGTATATATGTAGGTATGCACGTAGGTAATGTAGGTTAAGTATGTATGTATTTACAATGTATGTGTGCATGTGAGTGTGCCTATGTATGAATGCATGTGTGTGTATGTATGCATGTGTGCATGTTTATGGGTGTATGTGTCTTAGTTTCTATGTAAGTAATAATGTGCTAACGTGTGGATGCATGCGTATATGTGTGTAGTGTATACATGTATGTACATACTAATATACTAATGTACTAACATATGTGTGCGTGTATATATGTAGTATAGACATGTACTAATGCACTAATATACTAATGTATGGGTACGTCCGTATATGTATGTAATGTTTACATTTTTGTACTAATGTACTAATGCACTAACGTGTGGGTGTGTGTATGTATGTACTGTACGCACGTGCTAACAAACTAATGTACTAATGTTTTAGTGCGTGCATGTATGTATGTATTGTAAGTATGTAATGTAGATACAAATGTATTTATGGGGTGTGCAGATTTGAATGTTTTGTATGTGTGTATGTATGTACAGATGAATGCAATTCTAAATTTATGTATCATGTTTTATTTTATTAATTTTTATCATCGTACAATGCAACGGTGTCTTTTTGGCCTATAAATATTAGGCCCGGGGTTGTAAAAACTCAAAACACATAAATAAACTATTCTATTATTATTATCATAAATAACCAGGCTCCTAGGGATTATGGCAAATACCTCGCGAGGGCCCGAGCCCGAGCCCGAGCAGAGGTTAGTTCCATAACTAAAGGCAAAAGGGTTATTACTGGCTTACCCTCCCGCGAAACACTCCTCCAATGGTTCCAAATATATTTGTTTATATACAATTTATTTAAAACGTTTTTGAAATCATTGTGATATAGTGATATCATTCCCGGGGTTAACTACCTTTAATCCCGAAGTTTAGGGTCAGAACTAAACGCTTGATTTCTTACATTAAAACTATTTCATACGATGTTTCAACAAAATTGGTTTACATACAAATACTTTATAAACGTTTTAGTGATATATTTTGCGGGTTTGATTAGAATACATATTTAGACTACTTACTATACCCCCTGCTTATGGTTTTAGAACTAAAAACTTGATTCCTTACATTAAAAACTAAATTATTTTAATATCAATATTTATTATATACTCATGTAATCTTAGGATAGTAATACACGGGTGCAATACGGAATACGTTTTCAAATTCCGTATTGCACGGCAAATTCCGTATTGCACGATTGCAGGTTCTTCTTTTTTCAAGCTTCGGCAATTCTCGCAACTTTCCGTAAGTAACAAACATTTTCCTATTTGGAACATTGGATTTGACGTATCTCGATGCATTGGCAATAAACCTACTTTTTATCATGATATAAGAGAATAATATAGTGAGAAACTAGTGTTATCATTGGTAAAGAAACTGAAAAACTCTTTGAAAAAAGGAAATCCTAAACAAAACTCAGAGAACATCGCCAGCCACACTTCGCCCTTATGACGGCATAGCCTAAACGATTATGACGTCATTTCCATGGTGACGTCGTTTAAAAGAATCCCGTCGCGCGGAATCCTTAACTTACGTTTATCATATTCAGAACTTTATAAATAATTACTAAGGAATAACTTTTATCACTGGGTCATTCCAGGTCAATTCGACCAAAGCCTCCCAGTTGATGACACCGATTTCTTTCATTTTCACACCAATCAGAGTACATATATAGGTCATTACAAAAACAAAATATTTTTTTCATATTCGTATTGGTTTTGCCGTAAGGCTTGTTTAATTGTGGCACCTATCGTAATTCTATCAAATATGCCACTTGCAGGAAACTGTTCGCTAAAATATAAATTCTGCCTGCTCATTGTTATTTTTTTGTATATATGTTGTTGATATAATTCTGAAGCAGCATGCGTTTACAGTTTGCAGATTTTTAGGAAATACCCTGAGTTACGCTAATTTCAAATTCGGTCATATTTTAAGCGATTTATCGGTATAGTCCATTTTTTAAAAGCAGTATCAAAGAGATGTGATGACTTGAGCGATAATAATTTGTTTAAAGAATGAAAGTATCAATCGGACAGTCCAAAACCTAAATAATACATACTTTCACCGATCCGTTTTGAGTTTGGGTAAACTTAAATACACCTACCCTCGGCAAAAAACGGAAATTTGGCCATTTTCTAATGTCTCTGTACAAAAAGGCGCACCTCACACAGTCATGAAATTTTTACAGCTTATTGTCCATTATATGAACTCTAACATATGAAAAAATCCCGAGGGTAAAATTTCTAGTTTTCAAGAAATAAAGGTTTTTAGAATTAGCATATTAAACCCTAAGTAGAAATTTTAAGGACGCTTCATTTCGAAAGCGTCTGTAAAATATAACGTTTTTACGTAATGAAAGGATGCAAAAATAGTTATGTGACAGAATGTTTGACTCCTAAGTTCTTAAAGGAGACGATGGGTGAACAATTTCCGCGAAGCAGTTAACATCGGGCGAATGTATCTGTCACCTACATATCTCCATAAATAATGCCCCTGCTGTTTTAAACGTTCATCACTTTCCCGACTTCTAATTAGAAAATTGATTCTAGTCCAAGATCATATTTTGGTCATCACTTCACTTCATCAAGATATTATATTAAGAGTTCGACAATATTTTGAACATGACAACATTTCTAAGCTGTGTCCAGCCATAAAGGAGTATTCGCATTGATGGCCAAAGAGAAATGTATGTTTCCAAGACAAATGCATGTTTCTTTCAAAGCAGAAACAAGCAACCTCTTCAAAATTTCAATTTTAAAGTTTTGTGAATTGTGACTTATATGGTGTATATCTTCTCTCGGTATATTTTCAGAGTGTGCATGTTTGTCAGACACATTAAAATGTCAAACTGATGCTCGTTGAAATCGAATATTCGGAGACTTCTGCAGAGGGTTGTATGCACAAGAATCCTATCTCGAGGATGAAGGTCTATATACAGAGAATGAAATCTCATATAAAACTGGGGTAGATACAGATCAAACAAACCTTATCCTTAAGATTTTGTTGATGTTCTCTTGCACAAGATTGACGATTTGACAGTTCACCATTTGACTGTTAAAGCTCAGTCTGTCTTCTTTTGCGAGGCTCAAAGATCAATTGAACGATGAGACTGCAATAATTCTTCTTTATTTTGTGGAGAATTATTGTTTTGAAGTACATGACACAGTCCACGGTTTCGACTGGAAAAATTCGCAAGCAACTGTTCACCAATTAGTGGTTTCCCCCGAACAATGAAAAGAAGTGAAGACTTTGTCAATCTCTGTTTTCATGAATAAGACTTTTAACAAAAAGCAAATTCATGACCAAAACAATTGTTACGGGATAGGGGGCAGTTAAAGATTTCCTTCCAAAATAATCCGTAATTAATCAGTGAAAAAATGAAAATAAAAGAATTTTTTTAAATCGACTGTCTTCTGATCATGTAATCTCCAAAGATAATGTTGACATCAGACTGAGATAGATTTCTCTCGAAAACTACAGATTTATTTTCCAACAGTTTAAAGAGTAATAAAATTGATACAGACTATCCAAAAGGTAAGATGGTCCCTAATGAATTTTATATAAGTGAATTATCATGAATTCACTATTTAACAACCTCCAGAATTAATCTCAAGTATGGAAATGTCAATCACCGTGAAGCGTCTGTAAAATCATTTAGGGTTTCTTTACTAAATCACTTATAGTAGGTAAATGGGAAATTTTACCCCCGCCAAATTTTGATATGTTGCAGTCCTGACCATGAGCTACAAGTGTATAAAATTTGAAGTCTCTAGGAGGTGCGCCTTTTTCTACAGACAGCTTTAAACAGGGGGCTTTTTTGACATTTTTCCGAACAGTAGGTAGATATAAGCAGCTATTGTAACATGAGTACGAAATATATTGTAACGAATTCCTAACTTCCAACTCTTGATACCCTAAGGAGACGAATCAAAGCATGTTTGGTGCACCACATCCCTTCAACTTCACAAAATAGGGATAACAAAAGGGCCAAAAAACGTAAAAACTGAATTTTGCAATAAAAATTATCCATTTGTATCTAACCAATTAAACCACATAAATACAATTTATTTGAAATGTTTAATATATTTTTGGAAACATCATTTAATATTCTACTTAATGTAGAAATTGCAAACCTTTATGTCTAGAGATGTCAATGTAAGAGACGTATAAACATATCAAGGGTTTTTCTCAATAACGTCACATTTGGAAGACCCCTGTGTCCTAAAACACTATGGCAAAGACAACATATTTGGAGTATGAACAAAATTTGTGTATTTCCCTTCTCTGAAGATACAGTAGCATCTATAAAAATTGAACATTCCAAAATCCATGACATCAACTGGGGCGATCCCCAGATTTTTTTTTCACACTTTTACAAAAAATTGCCTCTTACGTTTAACTGCGCAAAGTAATGAGAAAATAGAAGGATAATGGAGGTACCAAATCATCAGTCGAGCGTGGTTTAGGTAATCGTCTTGCTCGCATTATGTATCAATGCGCAGTGCGACGTCTCGGATTATTTAAGAAATTCAAAATTACTTTTAAAAAGGTTAAAAAGAGAGTATATAATAAATATAAAACGTGTTACGTTTGCATTTGGGTCGTTTGTCTTGAACTCGAAGATGTCATGGACGCGGAGAAACAACTCGTTATTCGAACTCGTTGTTACTGACTCGTGTCCCTGACATCTACTCGTTCAATACAAACGACCCAAATGCACACGTATGACGTTCTGTATATATATATATATTTATAGGAAAAATGTAAATCCAAACATGATATAACAAAACTGGCATGGATCCTCGGTACCTTAACAGGTAAAGTCGCTGCTTTACAACATAAAGGTCCCAGGTTCGAATACCACTTTCGTTGTTAATAAATCTCAACTTTCTTGTTTGATTTAAGATTTTACATGACTAATTGTTTGCGTATTGTTTACAATTTTATATCCGACCAAGGTGGTTATGAGATAAATGACCTACGCGGATTGAGCTCACGGCATAAAACATTCAACTTGAATAAAGGCAATAACTTCCCAAAGGCTATTAAGGCTAAACACCTAGTTACGAGTTAAAACCTATTGAAAAAAAGAAGGGATATAACCGTCCAAGGGGTATCAAAGGGAAAACCATGAAACCGAGGAAATGGTAAGTTTCCGGACCCTGATAGGAAGTAAGATCCTGAGATTGAGAAGCATCCAATGGATTTTACTGACTATCAGGGTCTACAAACTTACCATATATATACGAGGTTGAAGGGTTTCTTTATATTATCAAAAGCTGAAGTTATTAAATCCTTACAAATTAATAGATCATAACATCCAGACAAACATGCTATTTTGTCTTATAAAAGAACCCGTCGGGAAGCATGTTATATCGAGGTTAATGACGTCACGTACTGATGCGGCGAAACGAGTTTCACAGTAGTTTTCGTCAGTAGCCTTATACAGATGTAAGGTTAAATAGAGTTTTTAGGCTTTTCTGCTTCGTTGGTTCCATAATGCTGCGGTAAAGCGTTCAGATAAAGGAGCTACGGTATGCGGGTTCGGTATGTGAGCATTTTTTAAAGAGTTTTGAAATGACCACAAACGTAATTTATCAAATTTTAAATAAAACTGTACATGATTTTCTGCTTAATCATGACCTGAAAGGCTGCCCAATCTATAAATAAATTTTATGTAATGGAATGAATATTTTTGTTTTGTTGTTTCTAATTGAAATTGTTTTTATCACGAAACAGTCTCGCTCATAAAAAGTAGTTCCGTCAGTGGTATAAGTGACATTGACCATGGTTCACAACAAAGGAGCCATGTTTTAGGGTTTGAATAAACGTTCATGACCAATGGACTTGTTACAGTTGTGTTAAGGCTATTGAACTGATGCAACAAGGGTACCGTATTTGGTACTAACATTCTAAGATTAATTCATTAATGGTGGATAGATGATGCACACTTGACAGCCGAGTGAGAGAGTTGGGTTCAATGTGTTGTCAGCAGTATAAATAAATGTCATTTGCTATCCGTGTATCTGATTCGCTGAACACTGTAACAGAAATTCAGTTCATACCTGCATAAACTTAATTTCGTGACGTCACATCACATTTAGCCACGCCCATTCACACTTAGCCACGCCCCAAATGACGGAACTATCCGTAAACAAGTAATGTTTTTTTATGCTGTACCAGTTCGCGAGAGTTCGGTAAAAAGACACAAATTACAAATAGCTAATATCAAATAAATATTTTATAATTTTTTGGATAAATGGCACGGCTTCATAACAATACACCCGGTCGTTTTCCCTCTCCCGCAGTCGCGACTGTTGCAAGGGGATCGGCCATTGAAACGCCGCAGTTTCTAGCTTTGTTTCTCAACAAGATTAGAGAACTGTGCCGTTTAACATAAACTTAATTCGATTTGATCTGATTCCTTGTCGTCAAGCTTTTAAGCCACATGTATGGCACCTCTAATCGGCTATTTTCATCCCGAAGCAACAGTCGCGAGTTTCTGTTTATGTACAACGGTTGACACTAGGAATGTCAAGGCCACGTGACAAGACGTTGTGTGATTCCGTTGTGAATTTTCATTGGCTGCTGAACAAGTCGTAGGCGGAGCTAAAATGATAATGACGTTTTGATTGACATTTTATCTCGCTCGTTTTGTTGAGAGTTGAATTCGTTCGCGTAAATAGTGCAGTCCTATTTATTGCATTGTGTTTATTTGGAGCAAACAAACGTATTAAAACATCGAATTAGTGTATATTTATTTATAAGAATTGACTTCAAAATTTATTAAGTTCATGGAGGTATAAACTTAAAAACCGCTGTGCAAACTTCGCGTAAATCCGCTACGCGGATTTACACAGTTTGCACAGCGGTTTTTAAGTTTATACCTCCATGAACTTAATAAATTTTGAAGTCAATTCTTAAATATATATAAGCTGTTTTACAGGCGTATGCTTTAATCCAAAGGAGGGTTTGTAGATCCAGAGACGTATATAACACTACAGCTTATATAGCAGACAAGGTAAGTTGTTAGTCACATATGACTAAATATTTAGACATCAGAAAATGAATAATGTTCGGACCCAAAAAATAAACCATCATGATTTAATTTTTTTAAAGGAATTATGATTTTCATTATTGGCATAGTCATATTCAAAAGCCTTAAAAAAATATGAAATAAAAGTACCGAGGGTACACAAGCTCACCTTAAAATGAATGATGTGGTAATATGGTTTAATTGTGTAACCATCTTTTATATGATAATTGATTATGGCTGCCATCATGATTTTTTTATCTTTTAAAATGCTATTCTTCTGTTGGAAACCACTAGAGCTTGAACAAACATTAATACAAGAATGATTTAATCATGATTTGTTAACAAGCAGTAGGTTTTTGTATAACTTTTTAGTATATCTATGGCTTAATTGGTGACCATCTTGGACTTTTTAATCTTCAAAATGCTACTTTTATGTGGGCATCTGTATTAATTTCATTATGATATCTTGATTGGTTTAGGAGTATTCATTTAGTCACACTCTCAACTTCCAAAGAACTAAAAAGATGATGCACATAAACATTTGGAATATATCCCTCTGACACAAATCACAAATTCAGCTAGTGATAAGTCCAATTGCCAAAGTAAACTGTCCAGGTCAATGTCTCATGTAATTCTAACTGAAGATTTCTGAATATCTTAAATCTTGACATATGTTAGTGCAATCTGATTGGTCAGAATAGGCTAGCAACATGGGGGTTTATGCTAATTACTAGATATGATGACCTATGATGACCTCTTGCACCTGCATGTAGCTTATGTAACTTATCCTCTTATGTAAGTTACTGTTATTCCATATAGTGAGTGTCCTCCCCTCATTTCAATATGCAATACAGATACTCTTTAGAGGAGAGTTGCAGGAGAGGGGCTGGAAGGATAGATGGGGAAAGGGTGGGGGGGGTGATAGAAGGAATGTGGGATAGAAGAGAGGTTTGCAATGGAAGGACAGGAGAAAAAAGGGGAGGAGGGAAAGGGGGGATAGAAGGGGTGGGGGTAGAAGAGAGGTTTGCAATGGAAATAATCTGGAGGTCAACTCAGTAATATGTTTATTGAAGTATCTTAACTAACAGAGAGAATTGGTGAGAAAGACTTTGTAAAAAAAGAATTGTTCAGACAGCTGTTCAATTAGTTTTGAAGATGAATATTAAATGATATCTTTTATTAGCATGGCAAACAAAATAAAAGATAATTGGTTATTCAGTAACCAAAATTTTCAAGTTACGAATAAATTAATTTCATGGGAACAAAGGAGTAAAAAACCTAATTTGTTTGAATTGAATGATCATTATAATTATCTAGATAATCATTGTTCAGACAGTAATCAGATATAGATGATTAAAAAATGTATATTTATCCCTCACTGGCTATGTTATTTGCCATATATGAAGTGTCAGGAATTATGTAACCCACTGATGGAGTGAACAACTTTTATCATTTTATGTTTTATTTAAAAGGGTTTATTAAAACAGTCATGCTTCAGGCAGATAAAGATGATTCATACATTTTTTTGTAACTGTATTTATAGTGTTGATAAATATTAAAACAAGCGTAACAATACAAATATTATGACATTGATTTGATTGATCAAGAAATGTATTCTTTTCAATGAATTTCATTAAATCTAATTGAAAATTCAATATAATTGACATATTGACCATCTTGGATTCTTGATTAATAAAATAAATGCGTCTTTGTCAGGAATCACTATATAAAAAAATACTCACTTTTCAGAATGATATCTTAATTGATTTAGTAGGAGTAGTACTTGGTCTGAAATCTATTTGAAAAATAATGACTTCTATGATGACATGTTGTTCCCAGAACCCCTTCAGCATGATATAATTATCATTTAGTTTTACAGGTATTTATAAAACACATGGTATTGGAACTGGAACCTGATATAAAATACCTCTATTAACTTATCATATAGATTACTGTACATAAAAGCAGATTCTTGACTTGTTAATATTAACTCATCGTGCAGATTGTTGTACACAAAAGCTGATTCTTGACTTGGTTAAATTGTTATTTGTAAATAGTATTACTATTAATAGAATACAAGTATACTTTTCATAAAGACAATTTATATACTTTCCATAAAGTCCATTATGTTCTATGTATCAATTAGGTCAGGATTACTATGCAATATACAAGCAGGCAGGGCTGCTAGCCCCAGATCCTTAAGCTGAGTATAGCAATTTGTGTATTTGGCTTTGTGTACGTATATTTGAAGAAGCATCCTAGTGTGCTGAGCATGTAAACCTGAACTCTGGCTAAGCCTTTATGTGTGGTATTAAAAGATTTGACGGGAGAGAACATGCATTGTTTTTAAAAATATATATAATTTCACAAAATATAGTTAGCTTATGTCCTAAATTGATTTTGTGTCAAGAAGAACTTCTGTTAGATATAGAAAAGGTACAAATATGAGTAAAACACAGGAACTGGAACCTGATGCAAAATAACTCTTTCCGCATCCACTTATCATGTAGATTGCTAAACACAAAGCTTATTGTTGACAAGTTTTGTGTAAGTTGTTATTCTTAGAAAGAACATATCACTGTCATGAGAATACAAGTCTAATTTCCATAACTCTTATTGCATACACATGGCCATATAGCATAATGCTCTACCATATCAATTGGGTCAGGTTGATTATGCAACAGACTAGCAGCTGAGACTGTGATGCTAGCAGCCTGTATTGGGATGTGTATTAGAAAAGCATAGTGGACTCAACAGGAATATCTGAACTCTGGTTGACCCCTTTTGTGTGGTATTTAAAGGAATATAAGGGAGATACCATTGTTTAAAATTCAACATGATGTTTAATGTCATTGGGTTTTTGCAGCTAGTTGCCATACATATTTTAAACAAATTAATAATTATGTTTGTCTTTCATCTTAATGTTTTAGAAACACTTAAAAATATAGAACAACTTGCATGGCAATCTTAAATATTCCATATTCAAGATAATATTATGATTAGTAAGTTCAAATTAGAGAATTTATATAGTGCGAGTGATCACTTGATGAAAGCTTGAAATTTAGTAATAATGATGTGTCATCTGCAGCTGAAAAGTCAATATGGCTGCTATCGCGGCCATCTTGGATTCTCAAAACTGAAACGTCTACCTTTGTGGGAGGAATCACTATAGGTATAACATACTACAATATGAAAATGATATCTAGATTGGTTTAGGAGAAGTAGTCATTTTCATAAAATGTAATTGAAAATTCAATATGGCTGCCATGGCGGCCATATTGGATTCTCAAAACTGAAACGTCTACCTTTCTGTGCGGAATCACCATAGTTATAACATTCTACAATTTCAGAATGATATCTAGATTGGTTTAGAAAGAGTAGTCTTTTCATGAAATCTAATTGAAAATTCAATATAGCTGCCATAGCGGCCATCTTGGATTCTCAAAACTGAAACGTCTACCTTTCTGTGAGGAATCACCATGGGTATAACATACTACAATTTGAGAATGATATCTGGATTCGTTTAGGAGGAGTAGTCTTTTTCCTGAAATCTAATTGAAAATTCAATATGGCTGCCATGGCGGCCATCTTGGATTCTCAAAACTGAAACGTCTACCTTTCTGTGAGGAATCACCATGGGTATAACATACTACAATTTCAGAATGATATCTGGATTCGTTTAGGAGGAGTAGTCTTTTTCCTAAAATCTAATTGAAAATTCAATATGGCTGCCATGGCGGCCATCTTGGATTCTCAAAATTGAAACGTCTACCTTTCTGTGAGGAATCAACATGGGTATAACATACTACAATTTCAGAATGATATCTGGATTCGTTTAGGAGAAGTAGTCTTTTTCCTGAAAGTTTACGGACGGACGGACGGACAGACAGACGGACGATGGACGAAGCGCCACGACATAAGCTCACATTTACTTCGTAAAGGTGAGCTAAAAATGTTATGAAATTATGTTCTGTTATGCTGGATGGTACCAAACAATGCAACAAATACCATACAAATTCAATATCATTTTTAAAAATCTTGCTTATAAAAAGAATATGAGAACGATTTCTCCTATATGTTCCGTACGAGTACTCCGTGGGTACGAATTTCCGGTGGAATTTTATGTCGGTTCAAAATTAGTATCATACTTTCTTCTGTTTAGTAATTTAGCTTTCACCTCAATATTCATATATGAAGCGTTCTTGTTAATGTAAGAGATAGAACAGATTGGAGAGGGTCAAGTCAATTAGTACAATAATAATGTATACAAAAACATTAAAAGCATTTCAACTATTATAAATATAAATTTGTTACTTGTTGCATGTTTGGTTTTAACGTAAATCTATAACTACATGAACATTGAAACAGCAAAAACACAACACATGAAATCAAAGAATTTATTATTTTGAAACTGAAAGTCACCGTAAATTGCTTCTAATGATAAAATCCTACACATGTATTACAAATAGCATGAACATCGCCATATTTCTACTGTTGAAGTAAAATAGATTTTTATTGATGAGATGTTTATTTAAAAACTGAGAAATTGTGCACTGTGTACACGTTATAGGTTGATTTTAATTCATGGAGGCAAAGTGTATGCATATAAAATTCAAAGTTTTTTTTACATTTCCTTGTTTAAAACAGCAAGGCATCCAAAGCTAGTTTCATACCTTACAAAACGTCGGAGTCATTCATTAAAAACCTACTCTTTTTTATATATATGAAGCCATTTGTTTGTTTAACACATAATGTCAACTTATTTAATTCATGTTGTATAAACACTGCCTTTTTATAAGAATTGTGCAGATATTGTACCGCTGCTTAACACAACTTTGTTCAAATATATATGCAATATGGTGTTGCTTAACTTCGACTCATGCAATCGATCGTACCAAAACATATGTTTTGAGTAAATGAAGAAAACTTATTTCTCATTACATACTTAAAGATGATACTTACAGTCGAATAAATGCCCCATTAAGCTTGAAGTATGTAGTGTTAAAATTATCCATTTACAAGTTGTGCCAAACGGTTTGACAAATAAAAAAGACTAAAAACCCACAGATAAGTTCAAAATATTCAAAATTGTTGTTTGGAAATAGGAACTCTTATTGAATAAACAAACTTTTATAAATATGCTGTAGTACATGACGATTTAATCATGATAATTTTCTTAAATGATATTTGAATATGTAGAAAACAGTGAACAGTGTATCCTATGTGTATATTTTTTCTGAAAATTGCTATCACTTAAAGGGGCAGTAGTACGTTTTTAGGGGGAATATAAGGTGATGTCAGGAAAATGAAAATTAAATTATCCAAATGAAAGACACTGATTTAAACTAAATGGAACAGTAATAATTCAAATATATAACGTAAAGTTTAACCATGCGATTCCTTTTTCTTACACAAAATGAATAAAAGTGTTCACACAAAATGGCCGCCAATGAATTTTATGTGAATCTTCATACCTTGCCCTCTTATTATGGATGATTGACTTGTGTAATAAGAATTTTGACACTGTCAAAATATTACATTTAGCATTCACTTACAATTATCATTGAAAAATTTGAAATATAAAATTTTCAAAAAACGTGCTACTGCCCCTTTAAAGGGAAGGGCTGTACAAATGTGGCTTTAGTATAGTGCATGACAATTATATCTGATATATATTTCAAAATAAAAACCCATACCTTCATGAAAAGTTTTACCGAGGGTTGTACAAACAAAGCTGTCAAGTTAATAGCATCTCAAACAATCATATTAATTTCAATCAAACACTCAATCAAATAAAGCAAAATTCTAAATAGATTTAAAACGAGTTAAATCAGCAATACTGACAAGTTAACACACGGTTGAAATAGACTTTTAAGTTGTTTTTGTTAATGCCAAATGCAAATTGACTTTTTGTAACAAAAATAATATTTAAAATTATTTTTCGTAAGTATATCAGGAAATGTGGCGCGGTGGTAACATCATTAGGTACAATTACAAGGACTGCATTTTTACAACCTGATACACTGATGAAATTACAACTTCCACTCCAAGGTAGACACCGGGCTAATCCCTTTCATCAGATTATTTAATACTTGTAGCATGTTTATGTGTCTGCTATCAGTCAATTGTGACCAAAGAGAAATATTTTAAGAAGATTTCAAATTGCAAGAGAGACTGTGCCCTTCAACACTAAATAGCAAGATTTTATGTAGCAAGTATTGAAATCTTAGCAAATTTAGATCAAAATGGCATGTTTTGGGGTTATGCAATATCAACAAATAGGTAACTATCAATCTAGATTTATCTATTTTGTTAGTATTTGAAACTTAAAGCAGTAATTAAGTTAATGAAGGTAAGAAATTGATCGCAATGCAAGATTATACAAAGGGTATTTTTAGAGTTACATAGGGACATTATTAATAATCAATGTAAAAGACATGCTTGGTATGAATTGCTATATACAAAATCATCGTCCGTTGTTGATAACAACACAATTATAAGTAAGATATTAAATATAAATTAACATTTAAAAGATAAAGATAATGCATTGGGAAAATACAAATATGATATAATAGTCATATTAGAAGGAACATATCTGCATTATTTGTAATCATTGCAATAAGCACACAGTGGTTTCAATTGCTAAATTGCTAAACATAAGCATTATTATATACAATTTAACATGTCAGCAAATGGTTTGAATTTCTAAATAACAAGGCATGAGCATTATCTATATACAATTAACAAGTCAGTGTTTTTTAATTGATACAGAAATAGGCATTGACACTTTTAAGCGATGCTAGAAAACAGTAACTGGTGTTCAATCGCTATATAACAAGACTTTAACAATATTGATATTAAATGTAACAAGTCTCAAAGTATTTCAATTGCCAAATAAGAAACCATTGGCATTATTGATATATAGATAATCAAGCTAAATAGTTTTAATTCTATAAAACAAGGCGTTGGTAATATTGATTACCAATTAGCAAAATATAGACTGGATTTTATTGCTATATAAATATATATAAAATTATTAAAATTATTTATGATCAATATCATAAGAAAAAAGACATCTCATAGTCTGTATTACAAATTGCTATAATTGCATGTAACAAGCCACAAAGGGGATTAATTTGCTATTTTTCAAAGCATTGGCAATATTGATATTCAATGTAACAAGTCACAAAGGAGATTAATTTGTTATTTTTCAAAGCATTGGCAATATTGATATTCAATGTAACAAGCCACAAATGGGATTAATTTGTTATTTTCCAAAGCATTGGCAATATTGATATTCAATGTAACAAGCCACAAATGGGATTAATTTGTTATTTTCCAAAGCATTGGCAATATTGATATTCAATGTAACAAGCCTCAAAGGAGACTAATTTACTATTTTACAATGTAATGGGAATCTTGATATTTAATGTAACCAGTCACAAAGGGGATTCATTTGCTATTTTCCAAAGTGTTGGCAATATTGATATTCAATGTAACAAGTCACAAAGGGGATTCATTTGCTATTTTCCAAAGCGTTGGCAATATTGATATTCAATGTAACAAGCCACAAATGGGATTAATTTGCTATTTTCCAAAGCATTGGCAATATTGATATTCAATGTAACAAGCCACAAATAGGATTAATTTGCTATTTTACAAAGTATTGGGAATCTTGATATTCAATGTAACAAGTCACAAAGGGGATTCATTTGCCATTTTCCAAAGCGTTGGCAATATTGATATTCAATGTAACAAGTCACAAAGGGGATTCATTTGCTATTTTCCAAAGCGTTGGCAATATTGATATTCAATTAACAAGCCACAAATGGGATTAATTTGCTATTTTACAATGTATTGGGAATCTTGATATTTAATGTAACAAGCCATAAATGGGATTAATTTGCTATTTTCCAAAGCGTTGACAATATTGATATTCAATGTAACAAGCCATAAATGGGATTAGTTTGCTATATTACAAAGTATTGGCAATATTGATATTGAATGTAACAAGCCACAAATGGGTTTCATTTGCTATATTACATAGCAGTGGTTATATTGATATTTAATGTAACAAGCCACAAATGGGTTTCATTTGCTATATTACATAGCAGTGGTTATATTGATATTTAATGTAACAAGCCACACATAGGATAAATTTGCTATTTTTCAAAGCATTGGGAATCTTGATATTCAATGTAACAAGTCACAAAGGGGATTCATTTGCTATTTTCCAAAGCGTTGGCAATATTGATATTCAATGTAACAAGTCACAAAGGGGATTCATTTGCTATTTTCCAAAGCGTTGGCAATATTGATATTCAATTAACAAGCCACAAATGGGATTAATTTGCTATTTTACAATGTATTGGGAATCTTGATATTTAATGTAACAAGCCAGAAAGGGGATTCATTTGCTATTTTCCAAAGCGTTGGCAATATTGATATTCAATTAACAAGCCACAAATGGGATTAATTTGCTATTTTACAATGTATTGGGAATCTTGATATTTAATGTAACAAGCCATAAATGGGATTAATTTGCTATTTTCCAAAGCGTTGGCAATATTGATATTCAATGTAACAAGCCATAAATGGGATTAGTTTGCTATATTACAAAGTATCGGCAATATTGATATTGAATGTAACAAGCCACAACTGGGTTTCATTTGCTATATTACATAGCAGTGGTTATATTGATATTTAATGTAACAAGCCACAAATGGGTTTCATTTGCTATATTACATAGCAGTGGTTATATTGATATTTAATGTAACAAGCCACACATAGGATAAATTTGCTATTTTTCAAAGTATTGGCAATATTGATATTCAATGTAACAAGTCACAAAGGGGATTAATTTGCTATTTTACATAGTATTGGCAATATTGATATTCAATGTAACAAGTCACAAAGGAGATTAATTTGTTATTTTACAAAGTATTGGGAATCTTGATATTTAATGTAACAAGTCAAAAATAGAGCCATTGGCTCTGTAGCTCATCAGGCATCATATCAAGTTTGCTTTATACAGGCAAGATGTGCTAAAAATGAAACTGATGTTACCTATTGCAAGAAAACCTTTAAAAAATTTACAAAACAAATGTATTATTATTCAACACTTTCTAGATCGCCAATATCAGACAGTGAAAGAAGTCCACACTAAAATATCCAAGGAGAAATAAATTAGCCATAGACTGTCATCTAATGGAGAAAAATAGGTTTTTAAGGTTGTGACCCCTGTGACCCTATTTGGGGTCATGGGGTCACAAAACCTACAGTTTAGAATCCCAATTGGCCAAGGAGTCTACATGCAGTCTTTCAGCTCAATAGACCTTAAGGAGCTAAAGATGATGATAAAAATAAGTTTTTAAGGTTGTGACCCCTGTGACCCTATTTGGGGTCATGGGGTCACGAAATCTACAATTTAGAATCCCCATTTGCCAAGGAGTCTGCACATATAATTTCAGCTCTCTAGACCTTTTGGAACTTGAGAAGAAGATGAAAATAGTTTTTTAAGGTTGTGACCCCTGTGACCCTATTTGGGGTCACAGGGTCACCAAAGTTACAAATTAGAATCCCCATTGTCCAAGGAGTCTGAACATATCAATATTAACTCTCTAGACCTTTTGGAACTGGAGAAGAAGATGAGAATTGGTTTTTAAGGTTGTGACCCCTGTGACCCTATTTGGGGTCATGGGGTCACGAAATCTACAATTAAGAATCCCGATTGGCCAAGGAGTCTGCACATATCATTTTCAACTCTGTAGTCCTTTTAGTACTAGAATAGAAGAAGAAAATAGGTATTTAAGATTGTGACCCCTGTGACCCTATTTGGGGTCACAGGGTCACCAAAGTTACAAATTAGAATCCCCATTGTCCAAGGAGTCTGCACATATCACTTTCAACTTTCTAGTCCTTTTAGAACTGGAGAAGAAGATAAAAATAGGTTTTTAAGGTTGTGACCCCTGTGACCCTATTTGGGGTCACAGGTTCACCAAAGTTACAAACTAGAATCCCCATTGTCCAAGGAGTCTGCACATATCACTTTCAACTCTCTAGTCCTTTTAGAACGGGAGAAGAAGATGAAAATAGGTTTTTAAGGTGGTGACCCCTGTGACCCTATTTGTGGTCATGGGGTCACGAAATTTCAATTTAGGATCCCCATTGGCCAAGGAGTCTGCACATATCGTTTTTAACTCTCTAGTCCTTTTAGAACTGGAGAAGAAGATGAAAATAGGTTTTTAAGGTTGTGACCCCTGTGACCCTATTTGGGGTCACAGGGTCACCAAAGTTACAAATTAGCATCTCCATTGTCCAAGGAGTCTGTACATATAATTTTTAACTCTCTACTCCTTTTGGAACTGGAGAAGAAGATGAAAATAGCTCTTTAAGGCGCTTAAACAGCAGATTCCACGGACAAAGTCAACAGTTCCACGAATGCAATTCCTCGAACTGTTCAGTTACTTCAGAAGATTTCAAATTGGCAGTCGGAAATTTCAATTGAAAATTTGTTTCATCCCTGATTCAAATGAAAATCTTGGAAAAGATTTGAAATCATTTCTTGATTTAAAGGCATGATTATAAAACTTCACGTTTTGAGGGCTGGTGTAGATATGACTGAAAACAGACAATCTACCATACTTGATGCATGTAGTTCATATGTCATACATTTATGGCTTACAAGTGACATCTCTGCTTTAATTTGAAAGATGGGGCTAAAAGATGTGTGTCTATGTAAACTTTACAATATCAATGTCTGCTCAACAATTATAATATGGCACTTTATCTGTGTTATATAATAATTATGTTCAACCTTGACCATTTGGAAAAGGACATCGTTGGTCTATTTGAACTGTCTATAGTACTTGCGCACATTTTCTGTTAAAACATTGTTTTGTATGAATTTATTGATGTTTAGAAGTTAGAACCAGTTCTTGTGTGCATTATTGATGTTTTGGAATGATGTTTTATACATTTAGTTAGAACCAGTTGTCTTGTATGAATTTATTGTTGTTTAGAAGTTAGAACCAGTTCTCTTGTACGAGTCTATCGATGTTTAAGTAGTTAGAACTAGGTCTTTTGTACGAGTCTATCGATGTTAAGTAGTTAGAACTAGGTCTCTTGTACGAGTCTATCGATGTTAAGTAGTTAGAACTAGTTCTCTTGTACGAGTCTATCGATGTTAAGTAGTTAGAACTAGGTCTCTTGTACGAGTCTATCGATGTTAAGTAGTTAGAACTAGGTCTCTTGTACGAGTCTATCGATGTTAAGTAGTTAGAACTAGGTCTCTTGTACGAGTCTATCGATGTTAAGTAGTTAGAACTAGGTCTCTTGTACGAGTCTATCGATGTTAAGTAGTTAGAACTAGTTCTCTTGTACGAGTCTATCGATGTTAAGTAGTTAGAACTAGTTCTCTTGTACGAGTCTATCGATGTTAAGTAGTTAGAACTAGGTCTCTTGTACGAGTCTATCGATGTTAAGTAGTTAGAACTAGGTCTCTTGTACGAGTCTATCGATGTTAAGTAGTTAGAACTAGGTCTCTTGTACGAGTCTATCGATGTTAAGTAGTTAGAACCAGTTCTCTTGTACGAGTCTATCGATGTTAAGTAGTTAGAACTAGGTCTCTTGTACGAGTCTATCGATGTTAAGTAGTTAGAACTAGTTCTCTTGTACGAGTCTATCGATGTTAAGTAGTTAGAACTAGGTCTCTTGTACGAGTCTATCGATGTTAAGTAGTTAGAACTAGGTCTCTTGTACGAGTCTATCGATGTTAAGTAGTTAGAACTAGTTCTCTTGTACGAGTCTATCGATGTTAAGTAGTTAGAACTAGGTCTCTTGTACGAGTCTATCGATGTTAAGTAGTTAGAACTAGTTCTCTTGTACGAGTCTATCGATGTTAAGTAGTTAGAACTAGGTCTCTTGTACGAGTCTATCGATGTTAAGTAGTTAGAACTAGGTCTCTTGTACGAGTCTATCGATGTTAAGTAGTTAGAACTAGGTCTCTTGTACGAGTCTATCGATGTTAAGTAGTTAGAACTAGGTCTCTTGTACGAGTCTATCGATGTTAAGTAGTTAGAACTAGGTCTCTTGTACGAGTCTATCGATGTTAAGTAGTTAGAACTAGTTCTCTTGTACGAGTCTATCGATGTTAAGTAGTTAGAACCAGTTCTCTTGTACGAGTCTATCGATGTTAAGTAGTTAGAACTAGGTCTCTTGTACGAGTCTATCGATGTTAAGTAGTTAGAACTAGTTCTCTTGTACGAGTCTATCGATGTTAAGTAGTTAGAACTAGGTCTCTTGTACGAGTCTATCGATGTTAAGTAGTTAGAACTAGGTCTCTTGTACGAGTCTCTCGATGTTAAGTAGTTAGAACTAGTTCTCTTGTACGAGTCTATCGATGTTAAGTAGTTGGAACTAGGTCTCTTGTACGAGTCTATCGATGTTAAGTAGTTAGAACTAGTTCTCTTGTACGAGTCTATCGATGTTAAGTAGTTAGAACTAGGTCTCTTGTACGAGTCTATCGATGTTAAGTAGTTAGAACTAGGTCTCTTGTACGAGTCTATCGATGTTAAGTAGTTAGAACTAGTTCTCTTGTACGAGTCTATCGATGTTAAGTAGTTAGAACTAGTTCTCTTGTACGAGTCTATCGATGTTAAGTAGTTAGAACTAGGTCTCTTGTACGAGTCTATCGATGTTAAGTAGTTAGAACTAGTTCTCTTGTACGAGTCTATCGATGTTAAGTAGTTAGAACTAGTTCTCTTGTACGAGTCTATCGATGTTAAGTAGTTAGAACTAGGTCTCTTGTACGAGTCTATCGATGTTAAGTAGTTAGAACTAGGTCTCTTGTACGAGTCTATCGATGTTAAGTAGTTAGAACTAGGTCTCTTGTACGAGTCTATCGATGTTAAGTAGTTAGAACTAGTTCTCTTGTACGAGTCTATCGATGTTAAGTAGTTAGAACTAGTTCTCTTGTACGAGTCTATCGATGTTAAGTAGTTAGAACTAGGTCTCTTGTACGAGTCTATCGATGTTAAGTAGTTAGAACTAGGTCTCTTGTACGAGTCTATCGATGTTAAGTAGTTAGAACTAGGTCTCTTGTACGAGTCTATCGATGTTAAGTAGTTAGAACTAGTTCTCTTGTACGAGTCTATCGATGTTAAGTAGTTAGAACTAGGTCTCTTGTACGAGTCTATCGATGTTAAGTAGTTAGAACTAGGTCTCTTGTACGAGTCTATCGATGTTAAGTAGTTAGAACTAGTTCTCTTGTATGAATTTATTGTAGTTTAGTAGTTAGAACCAGTTGTTTTGTATGAATTTATTTTTGTTTAGAAGTAAGGACAAATCTGCAAACGCTTTAAGTCCCATTCCAGCAGTTCTTAAAAGTATTCTGTTCCAACACTTGTAAATACAACGGGAACTAACTTTTAGGGCATATGTAAACATATGGTTCTTTTCATGAAACCGGATTCCTTCTTTTTATTATCACAGATTAATGTCAATCAAGTGTGGGAATCTCACAATTTCCGGTTCCTAAATCTACGCTTGAAACCCGTCTTTTTTGTTGTTGATTACCATGTCACGCTATTACGGTAACTGAGACGCAGTGTAAAACCTTCACTCAAAATTATAATGCCACCGAAAGTGGGTTCGTTTAAAACTATGCCACTTTTGCAGTGGGAACTGTACTTTTGATGTCAATTAAGTATTTTATTGTTGATTAAAACATGTAAATATGATAACAAACTTTCTAAAAAAAATATCTATCGAGTGATGTTTTTCTTTTTTAAATAGCTAAATTTCATCACAGAACGCATGCAAGTTTGACAATAGGTCTTTAAAAAAAATATTCACCGGTATACGACTAGTATGAAACCACGTAAGAACTGTTAAATGTAAGTTAATGTTAAATGTATTTGACAGTGTCAAAAATCACATTACAAGAGCCAAACATCCATAGTCAGAGGACAAAGTATGGAGATTCACCTAAAATCCATTATTTTGGCCGCCATTTTGTGTGAACACCTTTAATTCATTTTGTGTAAAACAAAGGGAATCGCATGGCTTAACTTTACGTTATATATTTGAATTATTACTGCTCTATTAAGTTTAAATACATTGTCTCTCAAATTCATTTTCATTTTCCTGACATCACCTTATATTCCCCCTAAAACGTGGTACTGCCCCTTCAACATATGCTCCGTTTCTTAACAGAAACTTTTACATATAAAACTCGTGGATTAATATGTTTAGGGTATATTAACAAAAGTACATATGTAGCATGCTGGATGTAATTCTGACATTACCAGATAGAGGCTTGGGGTCAAAATTTAAAAATTAAGATTTTCATAATTTTTCAATAAAGTGTTAATGAAAACATTTTCAAGACCTTACGAGAAAAGGAAGTGCTTAGGAGTAATTCTAGGACAAATATTAAGATATTTGAATCTTATAAATATTTAGATTATTACATTCTTGACTCCAGTGTTTCATTGAATCATGAAAAATGTGTTCTGCTTCGAATAAGAGTTTCATCAGATTTGTAATTTGATTATTTCTTCGAATCTCCTTAGTAATGGCAGCAAGGTTGATTTATAAGTCGATTTAAAGTGAACAACAATATTATAGGTGCACTAATGCATAGAATGAACTTGTTCTCCACAGCAGTATTTGTTTAGCAGTGACCTTTGTCTGTTCTTAAAAGTTGTTATTGTTAGAGTTGTGTACATTTTAGAGAATGTTTGTATGTGTATAATTGTATTTTAAGCTATTTTTCATTAAGCTCAACAAATAAAAGCTATTTAATCATGTTCCTTAAATAAGAACTACTGATGCAGTTTGTATACCATTTTAAGAATTTGCTATGATTGCACATGAATATTATTGATCTATTTTATGTTTTACATTGTAGAGGATTTGTGTATGTGTATAATTGTATTTGAAGCTATTTTTCGTCATATATGATAATAAGAATAGTAGTAAAAATAGTATATAAAAAATTGAATCTTGTAAAATAATCTCATACTCGTTATCCCATTTTTGTAATAGATTCGAACAGCTGTTAGCTCTCTTATAGATGAATATGTCGAGGTCCAATGTAAACAAAATATTGAGATTAGATGTTAGTTTCAAACCGAAGATATACTAACTTTAAAAGACAGGACAAGAAGATATGATCCTTGGCAAAGACTGTTTTTACAGGAACATTGAGCATCTAAACGAACTCATGTAATTCTTACATTGCTGTAGTTTAACGGTCTTGTTTCATGTTGTGACCATAGTATAAAACCATTTTCCTTATACAAGGACTGTTATAACGTTTTGCTTACCTTTTTCAGAATTTGCTAATATTGTACATAAACATTGTGCTTCTTCTTACCAACCTGATTGCTTAGAGTGTCAAAATGATTAATTCAAAGTTAAATAACATCTAAATAGTATTAGATTTTTCTTCAAGATTTGTACTTACTGACATTTTTTTCAATATGCCTATGTACCTGTCAACCTCTAAGAAACTAAAGCACACTTATTGCGTTCGTTTTCAGTTTCTTAAGTTTCTATAGATTCAATGAAATATATATATAATTCCATCCTATTGACCTTTGATCAATAATGCAAAAGTTCAGACTGCCAAAGTCACTTAGATTGTGTTTGTACAAAATTATTGATTTTAAATATGCCTTAACTCATTCTTTACCGAAAGAAAAAGATCAAGTCATGCAGTTTGGATCGAGCCTCTGTTCTTGTTAGACCTAATATGTGGGTTTTGACAGTTTCCACTAGCGGTAAAACTTTGAACCACTTGGGATGTAACCAATGAAATCATTTTCTAGCTGAAATTTTATCGAGAAGGTGAAGAGAAAATGATTTGATTGGCTTTATCCCAAGTCAGGCTGCGCGAGCGATTCTAGCGTCTGAGCCCAGGTTACCGATTAGTGGAGTAAGCGTAACGTTTGAACCCTGGGACAGTATGAACTAGAATTGTGTGCAACTTTTCAATTATACCTTATTCTCATGACCGAAAACAATGATTGAAATATTTTAATCTGTGATCTGAGATAATCTACGGACAGCTATTAGAAATAACTCACAATATAGTTTTTGTGTGTGGGGATCTTTCGAAGTATGATCATAGTTATTCATAATTTGTGCATTACTTATAATACCAAATATATGTGTTGGTCTGCGCCCATGTTTGTTTACTTGGTTTATCAAAGTTCAAATACATAGTAATCTGGTTTAACTGTTAACAAAGGGCCAACAATCGTCCGCATGTAAAATAATTTTGTTTAGTCTTCTATTGTAATTTTGAATTTCAATTTTCCTAGAATTACGATTAAGATATTCAAAAAGACTCTATGAGAAAATATACTCAAATGACATCGAAGTCATATATAAACTTGTGTTCACCTTTGATGGATTTTGTTATGAAAATAATAAATGTTGTTTTCGAAAACAAGTTTTCTACGATTCCAAAGTGTCTAAAAGAATCACTCATTACATGATTTTTACATTAGCACAGCTGTTAATAGTTATTTGAATGTTCTGACAGCGTGTAATATTTTCGATGAACTTTTTATCTAAAAAAATGACATGTAACTAGCATAACTGAAATCCTAAGTTACCATTAATTATGTTTGTATTTGTACATATTTTTTATAGCTTTTGTATTTTGTATTTAAGTCGGTTGTATTCTTATACTGTATCAATCTATATCCATAATTAGGTTTAAAGGTTTGTTAAGCATTTTAACATATTCCGTAACGCATTTATGTCAATCAGTGTTGTTAGCAGTTTTATTTGAATTTATGTTTCATGATATACACTTGAAATACTTGCTTAACCATACAGCTGCGTATCCTAAATTTGTTCACTTACCTTCCTATTCTAGTACAAATACCATGTAATTTGTAACGTTTTTGAGATATCTTAGCATTGAGAAAACGAAACCAATAATGATGAAATTTCACTAAATAAATTAATATTAAGTTTGCGTTGACATATTCGTATGACATACCTAGCAGACAGCTGTAACAAATTTGGCAGGTCAGTGAAGTGACCAGGGGTCAAAATTTCGAAAACATTGATTTCTATTTTGTTCCACAAAATCCTTCATAAACGACCAACAGCTTTAGATCTTATTCATATTTGTTCCTTGGCGCTAAGGCAACGTAAATGTGCTAATTGTTTTCCTACAAAGTTTACATGGATCATTTTAATCGA
Organism: Steromphala cineraria; assembly: GCA_916613615.1. NCBI lineage: Eukaryota > Metazoa > Mollusca > Gastropoda > Trochida > Trochidae > Steromphala > Steromphala cineraria. The sequence goes on from OU744726.1 coordinate 41,529,794, forward strand.
AATTTAAGAAATTCCGAATTTCACAAATATGACCCTATCTGTTTATTTAACCATACCAAATATCGACATTAAGCATCAGTGACAAGACGATCCCGAAATGGGGTTTAGGAATGGGTATTTAACACCTGGGCAATCGATGATCTTTTTTAAATGGTCCTGGAGTTATTTTATGATAACAAGACAAGGACAAAACGAACTCCAAATTACATGATATTTGCACTAAGATCACTAGCAGGTGAACAAATTTTAAGTACGCAGCTGTAGTCCATACAGATGCCAACCATGATCCCAGGAGTGAGTGAGTGTCTATCTGTTACCTGTCTTGCATAATCCTTCGACAGTTATTATGTACACTTGCTGTGAATACAAATTAATGATTCAATATATTTTTTGAGATATGATCTAATGAATATGTTAGTGTCACTGCCCTTGACTAAGAGCATTTTGCTATAAATGTTGAAAATGCTAGTTTGTCTTGCGAAATACAATTATTCCATTATCATCAGTGTTTCCGAAACATTGAATATGCGTTGCCTTTGTACATCAGTAAGGCATACTCAACATGGTTTTGAGGTTGAATCTCATGGCTTAAAGATTACTCTAAACTGGAAGTGTAGAGCTCTAACTTTTGTGCTTAATTTTTACGTGAACACCCTTTGATTCTTGATTGATTTGTATCCTGTACCATTCTATATTTAGGTGGTATTTTTGCATAAGTATAATTCTGACACTTTAACCTAAGAAATCAGCTTAAAATGTTTCGTGATTTACGCTTGATTCATATAGTATGTGTCCCTTGTTAATGCCGAGATTAGGTCCTACATTTGAGAATTATTCATAGACCTCTGATGTATGTATCCCTTTTAACAAACCAATACAAATTTAACCTTGTGAATTTTATTATTGATGAAGGCCTTATAAAAAACCCATTTGCCTTAAAATATTGATGGTCAGTAAATTGCGGTTGTTACTTGTTATATGTATGTTTTGTCACCTAGACGAAGTGTGTTTTATAAATACAACAAAGATCTTTCTAACATATATGTAGATATAGTTATAGGTAGACGTGATCAATGGTACAATTCCCTTATCTGATTAGTTACAGGAACATTTTGCATGTAGCGGGCACACAGTCAGTGATATAGCTGTTTGCAGGGTTTTGATATTTAGTTTCTTTTTTAAATACCTATTATTCCTGTAAATATTTAAGAATATTTTAGTATTGTAATAATCAACTACTATATAAATACTTATTATTGTATGGTATATTCGGTAGGAACAGAATTAAACTGTGTCAATTTGAAAATTAAAGATTGATTGTAGAATTTTGCATTGTTCTGTATATGTATATTTCAACCTTCTTTCTGAAAATTCATACATTCTTTGGATAAATAACAGTTATGCGAATAAAAGTATATTTTTAAAAAAATTATTATTATTATTATTGCCGTTGACTTACAGGCTTCAACGTCAGAATAGCCGCGCATTTTGTTGCGAAATGAACTCCTCCAACAGTTATTGATCAACGTCCTGAAATTTCACATTTGCTTTGAATATACTTCAATGATGCCCTACTCCTCATTTTGATACATGCAATTATCATTATCTTTACAAAGAGCGATCTACTTTTGAATGTCAACATGACAGTGCCGGTCTTAAGATAAACTCATTCCCCTGTTTTCGTATCAACCTTTCTTGGAAAATGAAATGACTTTACCTTAGTGACATACATGTCAAAATTTAAGGCAGTTCATAATGGAAGTTTAGGACGAGCTTATGAATCCATATTTTTGGTAATCGTCATACGTGGTGATGGAACTTGTTCTGACATGAATTCATAAAATTTATCATATTTTAAAAAAAACTTGACATGGTTGTTCATGTGAGTTTCAAGTTCAAGCACGAGCAGAATGTAGAGTTTCGAAATGTTCGACATGTATTTGAAAATTCTAGAATAAAATCAATAGCCAGTATGTTTAAAATCGTTCTAGTTCCGAGAAATAACATTTTCAACATATTAACTCGACGGAGAATTGAAATCCTCTACACTAGGTCTGACCGCAACCCTGTACCTCGCATGTTTTTTACCAGTTCAGTGCAGCCAAAAGCCAGTCGTTAGTGGACCAAACTTATCATCTTGCTTATAAGACTGCTAGCAGTGATCATGTTTAAAGCATGGTTATCAGAAGTTACTGACCCTAGTTGAAACCAAAGACTTCTGCCGGCGGCTTCTGAATGGTTGACTTTAGGACATGCGACCTACGGGGCAGCGGTCGGGCCTAGTGTAGAGGAAACCTTTCAAAATAACATGGTCGATTCTCGATAAAGTTGATATTTAATTCCTCGGAACTAGGTCTATTTTACTCAGACTGAGTAAACAGTGAGAGATTTTATGCGTTCCAATATTGATCGTTAGACTTATCAGATATGTCATCATAATGTCAAGGAAAATATCGACCGTTTCTGCAAAACAATTACAACCTGAATACTTCTTTCCAAAATGTCATTGTTGGAAACGCAAAAAAGTGTACCTTTAACTGTGCATTATTAAGAGGATGCCGACATTTCCGCAATACCATCATCAAGATACTTATGTTAGCATATACTTCATTTTGCAACAGTTGAATGGCAAAAGTAAAACATTGCCATAATAAGGATTGATCAACGGTAAAAGAAGTCTCCATTCCAGTAATAAAGGTCACCTTTTCATGCCAAGAAACAGCACTTAAATGGGCGAGAGGACATTTTGTGTCAGCACAATCACTGTGGGGTTCGCTTCCAGAAGATCTTAAAAACACGGAATTAAAAGACTCATTTCTCAAAAATCTTAAAACATTCCTTTTCTCTAAGTACTTTAATTCCTAAGCTTCTATCCTGAAATTTCTTTTCTTAAATGGCCATTGAGCAATTTTTAACTGGAATGTAGGCGCTATAAAAATATATCATTAATGAATGAAGTTTTGTTCAAGTGTTTAACTCCGACTCACTCACTCAGATTGATACTGAAGAGTCACCATCAGCAGATCCTGACATGCGATTGATATAAAGAAGACCAAAAACGAAGGTTTTGGTTCAGTTCAAGAAGACCGATTCTGCCTGAGATGACCTTGACCTCAAATACCTCTGGACATGATATTCAGGAATCGTTGGAAGTGGATATTTGATACCACCCCTTTTTGAGAACCTTAAAGATGCTGTATCATACTTGCAAGCGGTTCGGGATGAAACTTAGCTATTGAGAAATGAAATACATCACTTTGTAGAAAAATCTTTCGTCGAAATTTTGATATCATATTTAGATTGTTTAATCTACAATAACATACTTATTTCGACGCTTCAAGAACAGTACCCCTCCTGGCAAGGGCATGTCATTTTGCGAACCCGCTTTCGGTGACGTAATCATTATGCTTGTAGGATGTACACCGTGTCTCAACTACCGTAATTGCGTTCGATGGGTATCAACTTTGTCAACAACGAATACCTAATTTGGAGAAAAAGAATATAAAATCTAGTAGAGCGCGACAAAGACGGTTTTCAAGCGTACATTTAGAAACAGGAAGTTGTGAAATGGCCACACTTGATTCGCCCTTCTGTCGACTGCCGTTTCGGTATTTTTTGGTTAATTATCTCCTATTTGATGAATTTTGGTCCGATTTCCTCAAGGTTGGTCGCTAAATCTTTCTAAAAATACAACGTATACATTAAAAATACTTTAAAAAACATTGCAAGTATGATATAGCATCTTTAAATCTTTGTATACAGTGGCGGTCTTAAATTAAGATATTGAATCTAAGACATGCGAAAAGTGTATTTTGGTGATGAATTTTGATTTGATCTGCAACGGTGAGATACAAAATAAGTGTCAAAAACTGATGGTTTGAAAATACACATTTTGCCCTTTTTAATTCTAACAGATTAGATTGAGGCGATATGAATTGCAATATCAATCTCAGGATTAATCGGGACATGAACAACATAACATTCCTTTAATTATAGACCTACATTGAGAGAGCTTTACAGTATTAACTATTTATACGTCAATATGTAATTATTTAGCATTATCGTCAAAATCTTGCAATGTCATTCGAAATACCAGATACAAAATAGAAAGATCAACTATGAATTAATCTCCACCAACATTCACGTCAACGTCCCGCATGTCTAGGCTTCCGTTTGAAAACAAGAAGTTTTCTAAATTTGTTAATAGTAAAACGATTGTTTTTGGAAACATGGTGGTTTGCACGGAATCAATATTAAACCCTTACTTCTTAGAAGAAATTATGCAACAATGATAATTTCATCATAACATCATAACACATCGATTACCTATAAAAGCTAATCACAACTATACATAACCTTACTTTCAAACTCCGGGCTTTGGCCTCACCCTTATATGTGTTCAAAACACGTGTAAGCTTATTGGCTAAATACTTTCAGACTCCGTGCTTTGGCCTCACCCTTAGAGATCCATCAGTATCAGTTCGGGATAATTTGAATGTGTGAATAGTTTACAGACAATGTCCTCTAAGCTACAACCAACAGCTGGATCAATGCCAGACAACAAAAAATATGACTAATGTCAATTTGATTTGATAGGCACAAGTAGCGAAAAATTGCATAACATAAAACATAAAAGTATTACAACTAAATAGTACTATTTATAAGCGTTTGAAACACATCTTAGTGATCAAAAAGTTTAATTTCTAAGTGTTGCTATAAGTATAGAAACAAATTTTTGTCAACCTGCTTCTTGCAGTTTGATTCTCTTTGCATAAACCTTGGTTTTTTTCACTATAAGTTGAAAACCCTCTTGATTGAAAACCACCAAGTTGAGGGAGAGTTTCTACAAAAAGAACACTTTAAATTTTTTTTTTGTAATCAATTCTTCCAAATTGTTGAAATCATATTGTCGCCTGCTGTAACTAATATGACAAATGCATGTAACCTTATGTCCCACAAAAAGTAATAAAAAAGGAAAAAGAAAATTTGAAAAGAGACCCATAGCCCTAAAAGGCATCTACATTTTATTGATAGACAGTATACAAAATCTGATGGTAATGGGTTAAACAATTTCAGAATATAATGTTTGAGGATTGAACACTGCCCTTCCGAAAGACAATATCCAAACTGTGTCCATGGAAACATAAAGAAAATGAAATTAAAATAAACGTCTAATCACTAAAAGACACACATACTCAATACGGAGATGCGGCATACCAAATAGCAAAAGGTACCACTCAAAAATTAGATCTAACCAAATACCAAGTTTCGTAAAAAAGATATTGGATAGTTTTTTAGATATTACCCGAAAACGGACTCTTTCCCCCATATACACGAAGTACACACTTTTTCCATGGGAACCAGAAAAAAATGAATATTCAGAATAACCAAAATAGCAAAAGGCACCACCAAACCACTAGATCTAACCACATACCAAGTTTCATAAAGATAGAGTCATGGGCTCTGTAGTTCGTCAGACTTTTGATGGAAATAGGTTTTTAAGCTTTTGACACGTGTGACCTCATTTAGAATCTGAGTCTACACACAACGTTTCAGCTCTGTAGACCTTTTGAACTGGAGGAGAAGATGAAAATAGAATTTAAAGGCTTTGACCCCTGTGACCCCCATGTTTATTGCAAGTTTATTGTATTGTGGAGAGTTATACCTAATTTGTTTTGGTCATTTCCTAACACAAAAAACATTATTAAATCAAAGAGTCCAAATTCATGATGTTTTGTAGATATAAATTGAGGGAGGGTCCTGAAACAAAAAAGTACATTGACGTGGGAAGGGTCATAGTATTGTCTACAAAACCAAATGAACTTAAACCCTCTTTTATAAATAACATATCCCTAATGCAACAAGTTTGTTATCAATCTAATAATCTATGTATGATTCAATTTTCTCTGAGAGTCACTTGAGTCTTGGATTTTGAGACTTTGTATAAAATTGCCATAATTCAAGCATTGTGTTACAAAACTATTAACTAGATACACATTTAAGACACATTTTGGTTGCTATTTCTTAAATGATGATTGAACATGTCTTTTACAATTTACAAAGCTTTCATCATTTTGTTGCTTTTTAGTATTTTTCTTGATGATTTTTACCACCTTTGATGTTTGCGACACAGGCAGGCAGCATTCAACTGTAAAATAGTTGACGGTGAGAGATCTTCCAATTTCCAAAAAATCCAAAGCTTTGAGCTCCAATTAAAACATGTGAGGAAAGCTCGGCTCACAGCAATCAACAAGTGCGACAAGATCGAAATGACCCAATCTCTGGGAGATATTTTCAAAAATGAAGATGATTAGGGGCAACACAACACAAATTAAGACGGCCCATAAAGCATGACATTTTGTTTTTAAAAGTTATCGTATTTTGTTTCTTACATGATCTATGCATTTTCTTCGTTTGTATCATAAACCAATACCCTTTGTTTTGCACTGGTTAAAGTGACAATTTCGTTTATAATATTTATATGTTTATATTCTTCTTACCTAGATCTTATCAATCAAGGAACAACATACGTTTATTCACAATCAAGTTATTTAATTTGTAATCATGTGATATATGACACAAATATTAACTCTATGTCATTTAATGGGAATTTAATATATATTTTCCCCATCATACCGAGATGACATCAAGATTTAATCCTTGAAGATTACAAAGCATAAAACTTGAAAAAAAACAAGAAGAGATCTCCCTCATGAAATGATGTTTCATGAAATCGACTATAACAAGTACTTTTAGAAGAACTTCCAATCAATCTAAATATGTGTTCGGTTGAGAAATCAATTCAAAGTAAACCATGGCATGCTATTGCTATCATACTTGTATGCAAAACTTCAGAGGAATTGCTAGAAACAGAAATCATACCATATGGTGCATTTGGACTCCAAATACATTATATAGATCACCAATATGCGATGTCAGTTCAAAAAGACAATGCTCTCATTGGCCACGATTCCCTTCGGGTTTAAACGTTACTTTGATGACCCAATTAAAACTTTTCAATGCTTCTGTAAAGAACGGCATTACATTTCAAGACCAAATCATCTATATGAAACCACAAAACCAAGGTGTCACAGTTGATTGTGGACCATTTGCAATTGCAAATGCATTCTGCGTTATATCCAACGATGATCCAACAACAATAAGGTTTAATCAGCTTCAATTAAGACGACATATCTATTAGTGTCTTCAAAATCAACACTTTTCTGATTTTCCAAGAATGCCTTTCTATGAACAGTACTTAAATAAACATTTCCATGCAAGGTCCTACCAGGCTGAAAGAGAAAGAATATTTCAAGATCAAAGAAGCTACCAACAAAAGGATGCAGCCCATTCAGCCGATAGACTTAGAAATCAGAAAGCAAGAATCATGAGAACGGAAGAGCAAAAAACTGTGGATAGACAGAAAGATAAATTACGGAAACAGGCAGCCATAGACAAGGGAAAACCTCAGAAATATTGGAAGGAATAAAACAAAACCTTGTGGACAAGCCAATAACCATTTTGATAATCCAGAGTTTACGGTCCGATAATATCTCCTCTAACCTCTGGAATCAATATGGGCTCAATGCGATTTATAAATTACCTCCCCTTAGTGGCATACCGTCCAATGAGGTATCTACACTGCCTCCAGCAGCGTGCCAATAGCGTGTCTTCTTTCATGACACTCATCACCCCCCCCCCCCCCCCCCCCCCGTGATAAACAGAAATGACATCCAAAGAGATAGATTTCGAGACTGTGTTATTGTGTTTTCGTCTTTCAAAAACGGGTGGGGTTATTCGCTTCTTACCTAGCATTCCCAGTTCTCGTTAAAAGAATACCTCTGGACTGTAATTTTTTTATCGCATGGCCTTTCATTTATTCATGAAAGAGTGAGTTAGTGAGTTGGGGTTTAACATGCCGTTAGCTATATTCCAGCTATAAAACACGTGGATGCCATCTAAATTAAAGAGAGTTGACAGAGAAAAAACTGTGTATGGAACTTACAATACAATTTTTGCATAAATAACCGATGGTAGGTATAGTTAGTAACTTCATGTATTAAGGAATGTTTTTGACTTGATAATGTGTCATCCAACTTGACTCAAACTCTTATTGTCGTGTGGTGTCTTGTGTGTTTCACGACCCCCTCGGGTCACCCAAGTTTTAATGGTCAATTTGAAGAAACCATACAAAATTTGTGTCGTTTTAAACCTGCTTTCTATCCCTCTTTTTTGTCTGTTCATTCATCCTGTCGAACTTCTTTCTCTTCGGTCTTCTCTCTTTTGGATGGCAACATCCAGACATTTAATAGCTGAAAACAATTGCTAATTGTACATTAAACCCTAACTCACTCACTGTTTATCTGCCTTTATGATTTCTTTCCTATATCTGACTCTGACTAGAGGCCTATCTGATTGGCTAATGAAAGACGGTAATGCAACTAAGGGGAGGTAATTTTTGAATCGCATTGAGCCCATGTTGGTTCCAGAGGTTAGTGGAGATATTATCGGAACGTTAACTCTGGATAATCGAGAATGGCCAATAAGAGGATAAACATTCTACAAGATTTAAGGACAAGGGATCTCAAGACAAATCATTTGCCGGAATGCAAATATTACAAGAACAAACCCTTATTGAATCATCAACTGCTAAACAAAGAAATGATTCGGCAAAGAGAAGAGGGTATAGACTAAGAAAGATTAACTGACAAACATAGAAAAATATCTATCAGGTCAAAAGGAACAGAAAGCAAATAAGATTGAATGACAAAGAGAGACAAAATATCGCCAGGGAAAAAAGATCAGAAAAACAGATATAACAAGACTTAATGACAAACGACAAACCTCTAACAGAGTATAAAAAAAGAAAAAAGAACGTGCCGTAAAAAGAGTATTCAACTGAAAAACGAGGAAAAACATCTTTAAAAGCACAAAGAACACAAGAACAAATTGAAAAAGAGAAAACAGCTGACAAATGAAGTAAAACATTTGCCGGAGCACAAAGTTCACAAGTTCAAATTGAAACAGAAAGATCAACACTCAAAAAAACTGCCAAAGCACAAAGAACCAAAGAACAAAAGAGAAGTACACAGATGAAAGATAGAGTCCATAAAGAAGGACAGAGAGGGTCAAGTACTTTAGCAGAAAGATTGAATGCCTTCAAGAAAGAAATCTTAAAAGAACAAGAATTTGAATGTTAAGGTATTTGCAGGAGGATCGATCAGTATCAGAACATTTCAGTATGCATTGCATGACGTTACCTATGACACAATTTCAGCCTTTCTTAAAGTGGCAGTAGCACGTTTTTTGATAATTTTATATTTTAAAGTTTTCAATGATAATTGTAAGTTAATGCTAAATGTATTATTTTGACAGTGTCAAAAAACTTATTACACACGCCAATCATCCATAGTCAGAGGTCAAAGTATGAAGATTCTCATAAAGTCCATTGGCGGCCATTTTATGTGAACACCTTTAATTCATTTTGTGTAAAAAAAAGGAATCGCATGGCTAAAGTTTACGTTATATATTTGAATTATTACTAATCCATTTACTTTAAATACATTGTTTTTCAATTGGAATCATTGATTTTCATTTTCCTGACATCATCTAATATTCCCCCTAAAAACGTGCTACTGCCCCTTTAATGAGGTTAGCAATAAGCATATATGTAGAACGTGTGATGTGTTTCAAACAAACTACAATTAGATGATCTTCCAGAAGTGTCTTACTGTTTTGGAGGTAACCCTCATTTCACAAAGGATTCCCTCTTTGAAAGTGATGAATTTACCAAAAAGAAAACAAAGAGCAATTCTAGGAAGTGTGGTAAATGTACCAGTTGAAGTCTCTAAAACCTATACATCTTTCCCTTGTTACTGATCAGTTCCTCAGAATTTATACCTCTAAAGCAAAAGCGGAACAAGCATACACCGTTTATGGCATGTACCAACTCCACTGAAAGTCAACATGCAGTTATCTCTTGATTCATGCCTACAACTCTTTGACATGGTACCTGGGGGCAATGAGGTTTTCAGCATAGCTCAAGGAGAAGGAAGACAACCTGTTCCAATACTTAAAGATTCTGGAAATGAGGTTCTTACTTTCCCCGATCTTCAGGCAAATTTAGATTTGATGAAAAGAGAACTGTCAAGTTAACACTCCGAAAATATTTCTAAATTAGACTATTGAATTCTGATGCCAGATTTTCTTCCAATACGGAGTACATCTTCTATGCTCAGTACTAAACCGAATTCAATCGAGTTCACGATTCTATCAATGTAGCACTAAGAAAAGTTAAACATGGTAACAAGTCATTATCAGCAAGATTCCTAAAAGACAAACAAACACTCGGAGAACTTTTTTCCATAATCAAGGCTACCATTTTCTAAACAAATAAGAGGATTCCCAGCATATTGTAAGAAAACAATGTATGAACTTCTTGCTATGATACACATGGTTTCTAACATTATCTGCAGCTGATTGTCAGTGGTCAGACACTATCATCGTGATTGCATCTCAGCACAATGTTTCACTTTTGTCTGATGAGGTAGCAGCAATGTCATGGGAAGACAAAGGTAATTTGACCAAGAGAAATCCTGTAACAGCAGGTCGTCAGTTTGACCAAAGAGTCAAGCTTTTCATCAAACATCTCATTAAGAAAGGAGTGGTCGGTCCAGTTACAGATTTTTTAATTCATGTCGAGTTGCAGCAACGAGGATCTCCGCACATACATATGGCACTTTGGGCCCAAGGTGCACCATATTTTGACACATCATGGGACAAAGTCATATCTGACTTCATTGACAAGTATATATCCTGTTCCTTACCAAAAGATAATCCTGAACTCCTTAAGATGGCATACACATTTCAAAGACACTCCCATTCTCTTACTTGCAAGACATTTGGCACAAAAAAAGGCACTAAATACCCCTCTACAGACAACGGATGTTCTCAAATCAGTTGTTAACAGACTTGTATATCTTATGAAGATACAAATCAAATGACAAATGACTATACTAGAGACCACAGGTGTTGATATGGGTGCCTATCCTGAAGCTCTGCGTTCAAGTAAAAAGACTAACTCAATCATTTATGAAAGAAATCCATGTGATGTATTATGTATCAACAATTACAATAAAGACATTCTTAAAGTATGGCAAGCAAACATGGACATTCAGTACGTCTCGGATCCATCATCTTCCTACGCAAAACCTAAAACGCCAGTTTCCAAACTGTCAGTTTTATGCCTTGCTGCATAACCTTGAGTTTTCTGTGCTTGCTCTCTAGCCTGTAGGGGCACTATAGCAGCACAGAAAAGTAAAGTCTCTGCAGCAAGGCATAAAATGACAGTTCGGAAACTGGCATTTTAGGCTCTGCGTAGGAAGATGAGGATCCATATGCCTGTGTGATGTTTTCCCTCGTACATGACCAAGGCAGAGCATGAGATGGGGGAGCTGCTGAAATAGTGAGTAAATAGGCTGCTTACAGGGACTTGAATAATCAGCTGAGAAAAGTTTGAGGCAAAGATAGTTTCAGCTCAGGAGGCAGTTTATCAGATTTTATCTCTTCCTTTAACAAAATCTACCAGAGAGGTAATATACATTCCAACTGATCTTGAGGAAGATAGAATGCACTTGCTGAAACCCTTAACCGCTATTGAAGCCATGGATGATGGCGATAACGATGTGTATCAACAGGGTCTTGTAGATAGATACCAGCTTCGACCAAACAGCCTTGAATCCATGTGTCTTGCATATTTGGCACTGGATACAAAGTGTGTGTTCAAATAGTCAATCATCTTCCCACAGCAAGGTGAAAACGTGTCGAGCAACTCTCCTCGCTTTAGACCTTGCCTTCACAAGATAGAAAACCGGTGATCCGGAGTAGCGACACCTATTGTGATTACGAGTTACGCCCCTTACTACCTCTTTCAACTATAGCCAATGAAATCGCCGTTAACATCCAGAACAAATTCAAATTACTAACAGACGATCTTTTTGAAAACTCTCCGCGTGAAATTTGATATCAAACTTCAGTCCCTATGTTTTTTTCATGTTTTCTATGAGCATCGAGAATGCAGAGAAAATAAACATTAATGTATCACTCAAATAAAGTGTTTCTCTCCCTTGTCAAATCCATACAAAAGTATTTTTTTCAAAACGGCCTGTTTTAAGAATAGCTTATTTTTACTCTACTAAATTGCTGTAATTCTTTCTAAGTAATTCTAAATTTTTTCAAATTTTCAGTTATTTCAATTTGAATTGAATAGAAAACATATTTGCCTATTAATCGGATTATTTGATAAATAATCACGTCTAAGCCATTTATTTTTCACATAAAATCCAAAATGGATTTATGTACAAGAAAGAACTTGTATATGATGTGTACGAATAAGAATTCCTTACAACGCGATAAAAAAAAAATATATAACATTCATTTAAAAGATAAAAAAAAATCAGGTTAATTATTCATAGCAATCAATGTTTTTACTATATACGCATTTTTTTCCTTGTTCACGATATTTTTTAAAACATGTAACAATCCTTATCAAATAAACACTAAAGTTTAAATACTTTCAATGCAAGAAAGTTGAAACCTAAGGTCTGTGCATGCATATATATTTACGCTGGAAACTCGATTGATCACACACTGCACTATAAGCTTTATTTGAAATACGTTCCTGCATGAAATTTTAAGAAAAAGATAGGCTGTCATTCTGATGTGTATTGTGATTTAATACACTTATCCAATACTTGAAACAATGTATTTAAAAACCATGTCCTCGTTTAGTCATTGGGAATGTATCGCTGCAAGATTAACCGCCAGCTGAAGTTCATTTAACAAGCTGTCTTCTGATTAGACTATGCTACTTCCGTGCAGCGGGTTGAAATGCTAGCACAGAAATTACGGCCAATAATGTCAAGGGAGGAACGGGAAAGGTTTAGAAACGTTTTCGTTTCGCCCGTGACGTTGTCAAGATGATAGTCAATCAACTAGCAGCTCTTCTGAAAAGCTTCCTACTCTTGACAATTCATATTTCATGATAAAAAGACAAAAACCTGCGATATGTCGTACTTAAAAGTATTCTTTAAAGAAAGAAGTAGAAAAACACTACCATAGTTTGCTAATGTACTATCCATGGAGAACACAGGTTGATCTTCTTGGACCAGACAAATTATTCTTTACAAAATATGAAGAAGTAAAGCAGCTCATTCTTAAAAAAGAGAAAAAAATTTGAACACAGTGAGAGTGCAATGGAAAATCTTATTGACAGCGGCCCACCTGAAGATTCAAGGTACAACTGCTTTTTGAATCTCAACATCAACATCATTCTGAGAGAATTGAAGGCATAAGAGATGCGGAAGAGTTTTCAATACTCAATCCCTCCAATTACACTTCTGGAAATCCGAATAAACACAATGTTTTCTCACTATGTCTTTCAAAAGCTCAATCATACGTCATGACAGACAATCAATACCTTACTCATTTTCGATCACTTAATTGACATATATTGGATGCTTTTGTAAAATGGTGCTTTGACATAAGGACAAGTGTAAAAAATTACGAACTTCCTAACCCAATTCGTCTATTTGTGAACGGAACAGTTGGAACTGAAAAGAGTCATGCAATTATGGCTTTCTACCAAACAAACAATCGAATGTTGAGAAATGAATGTGTAAATCCTGAAGTTGTTGTTTTTCTTCTAACTGCACCAACTGGAACTGCTGCTAACAACATTAATGGACAGACAGTGCACCATGCACTTAAACTTGGAATTTTAGCATGAAGTGGTCTCATCAAACTTTGGCATCCTCGAGAGACAAGTCTGGTAATCTGAAGTCAATGATTGTTGATGAGATTTCATTGATTGGTGCAAATGACCTTCTCCGCATCAACAACAGACTAGCTGATATCCGAGGCACTGACGATCTTTTTGGAGGAAGTTCATTTATATGCTTTGGAGACCTTCAACAAATTTCACCAATTGCACAGCCTCCAGTATTTGGTGTGTGTTCATCTCCACTTGCCAGACTCTTTGGATCTATCTGGAACAAGATCTCAATTCTTGAACTTAATCAGATCATGCAGCAAAAGGATGACCAGGAATTTGCTAAGCTGTTAAAGAGAAAAAAGAAACTTTGATCAATTGGAACAAAAACAAAAAGCATCACACTTGAAACTCTGAAGATAATAGTGAATGATGGAACAAATACCATTCATTCAAAAGATGATCTGCATGTTTATGCAACAAATGCAGATGTGGATAGACACAACAGAATGCATCTGAACTCTCTAGGATAGCAAATTTTCTCAATAAGAGCAGAGGATTCGAGAAAAGACCAACAAACTGGGCCATCTACATATTCACCACTATAATTCTTGTCAAGTTGGATGACTCTGAAGCTGGAAGGCACGGAAGACAGATTCACAGGGGAATCGTACTACTAGGTTCAAATGTTACTGTTATCAGAAAGGAAGAGGTCAAATTTCGCATTGGCAAGTACCAAGTTGCAGAAGCAACTAGACTTCAGTTTCTCATTTCCTTATTTTGAGCTTGTACATTACACAAGGTGCAAGGAATGACTTTGGACAAATGTGTTGTTTCATGCAGAGGCAGGTTTAATCCAGGACAATTTTATGTGGCAGTCAGTTGAGTACTACGAAGCTCCAGAAGGGACATGGTAAAACAATTTTTTTATTACGTACGTACTTATTACTAACACGTACGTACGTGTTATTATTACGTACGTACGCAGTAAATTAATACGTACGTACGTGTTATTATTGCGTACGTACGTGATAAATTATTACGTACGTACGTGATAAATTATTACGTACGTACGTACGTAATAACTAATTTCGATTGTTTTAGCCTTTGGCGAGAAATTTTTGACAAAGCATTGCAACAATGAATAGTTTTTTTATTAAAAGAATATTGCTAATATGTCCACGGTTGCAAAAGACAAATAAAGTAAGCACATATTTCATATTTCTTTGAGCTAAACACGGTTTGTATACGATAAACGGTTGCTTATGGTTAAAAGACTGGTCTATTGGACTGGTCTAATATTTTACTCACAACCTTTATACAAAGATGACGCTCATGTAGATTGTTCTTTTCTTTGCTAGTTTATTTGGGGTCAGTATGTAATAAATATCAAAAATAGATTTTTGAATATTTGAAAATTAAAAAAGATATAAAATAATATAACACAAAATAATATATTTATATATCAGATATATCTTAAAAGTTATTTTTTCTAGATATTAATAAGTAAGATTGAAAGTATATAACTCTTATTTGTCTTTTTTGGGGAGGAAATTGTGCTACTTAGTTGCTTATTAAAAAAACGCAACAGATTTGCTGTAGCCTATTCCATACAGTGGCTTATGAGTCTTTTTAGATAAAAACATTCATAACAGGTGGGGGTTGATCCAAAACTACAGTCATGCCTTATGAGTGCACCTCCCTCTCCTCCCCCTCCCCTCTCTCTCTCACTGAGAGCTAAGATTTAATGCATAAATAAATATTTTGTCTTTTCTTTCCTCTTGATCTTCCCTCACTTATAGGATGGTGATATATTCTATATCGACAATAAATACGGCGTTTTGCGAAAACAAGCCCTCCCTTTTTGAAGACCATAGGCTACTTTTTTTAAGTGTATCAGATGAAAGTATCCTCCCCTTTCTAAAATATACTATAAGCAAATCTTTATCGCCAGTATTTCTTCAATATTTGACATGACATGTATTATCTGTTCGCGCTGTGAAAAAAATCATTTGCTTCTTCAAAGATTATGGAACATTTTGGACACCCAAAGAGAATGGAATTCTGCGAATAATGTATAAGATTCCATATTCTTCCAATACTGATATATTACCGTGCATCGAAGTTTATGGTGTATAAAAAGTTATAAAACTGCTCATCCGTCCGTTTTCTAAGGTGATACAATTTTCCCTATCTACTCCTATACGAGACTTAGTGTCTTATGATTACGATTTAAAAAAGACTCTCACTTAAAACACCACCCATTGTACGCTAGTTCCAGCTAAGCATAGCCACAATGGTGTTGCGGGCTTTCTCCCTGCAATAATACATACTAGCAGCCGCGATAAGAGTGAAATAATCTTGAAAGCGGCGATAAACCCTACATCACCTCACCACCTCACCGAATATGAACACGAGCTTCTAATATCAATTTTGTTGAAGGTCACTAATCCAAACTCCCTATTTTCCGTATAGCAGGCTGGTATCAGTATCATATATACGACATACGTTAGATTTTATTGAATCATCATTTCACCACGATCAATATCTTGCCTATTTTTGTCACCTCGCCAAACGTGACTCAAAGGCAGTGAACAAAGAATGTAATAAGTAATGTTATCACATCAAGATTTCCAAGAAGCAATACTACGCCATTTTCCATCAATAATCTTTTTAAAAATCACTATATATGATATTTATTTATTTTATTTTTTTTGGTAAATATTAACACATTTAATTGTATGAACGGTCTTAAAATAAGCCCTTTGGAGCTTGTTGGTCAATTCTTTTATTTACTATTTCATGAATAAATATGTATAAATCATATGATAGTCACATGGAACAGCACATTTCTTATGAATCATCTCAGACGTTCATTCATCATTATCGCATAAATGTACATTGTATTGTAAAGGCATTACAATGTACCAGACCAGTTACTTGTAGTAGGTGGGATAGATAGATTTAGCCGTATCCACTTAAGTTATTTACCAGTTTGCAATAGAGTTTCGATGATGGACAATAACGATATTAAGCAAATGGCAAACTTCTGTCAACACTTCTTGCTATACAAAATATAACATTTTCTCTATCGGATCCTGATATATTCATTTAGAACGGAACAAAGTTAAAAAATAATGTGTCTCTTAACTTAAAACGTCTTTATTAAGACGATTCTTTTATCATTATGTACATAGGCTAAATGTATTCATATTTAGTTATGATACGTACGTACGTAATAATTTATCACGTACGTACGCATTAATAACACGTACGTACGTAATAATTTTTCACGTACGTACGCAATAATAACACGTACGTACGTGATAGTAATACGTACGTACGTAATAAAAATATGTTTTTACCATGTCCCTTCTGGAGCTTCGTAGAGTACGATGTCTAAGGGATTTATTCTTCCCTGACTTCAATGAAAAGAAAATCATCAATAACAAGGCAGCAGCTGATGCAGAACTTCTATTGAAATTGTCTCGTTCATTGTTTTCAACTGAAAGTGGTATAATCATGGAAGTGATGTTGCATGTTTATATGGGTAAATTATATGTTCAATAAATATATTAAATATATATTGAATATTGATTTTTTTACAAAGGCCAAGTGTTGAAATACCAACTATCTTTTAGATATATTTGATTTTTTTTAAATTGTTGGTACAATGGCCCAAAATTGGTTAAAGAAATTTTCAAAGAAGGCCAAAAATTCAATACAATATATGTATACTTTTACATGAGACAGGTTATCAAGAGGCACAACTAAACCAGATTCTAGAAGGCATTCGTTTATATTAATGTAAATTACTGATCAGTTTTGTATGCAAATCAAATAACTTTGTCAAAAACATCAATTAAACCAGTGGCAAAATTCTAGTGCTTAAATTAAAGAGTGCTCGTACGGACACCCCTGGACGGACACCCCCGGACGGACAGACAGGCGGAGCGCTAAATACCCCCACTACTACGTGATGGGGTTATAACTAGAGATCATTTATTTATAGAGATTGTCTACCTATTATGTTACCGTATCATTAATATAATAAAATAAGAATACAATTTGTATTATGCGAGCCTTTGCAATTGGCGAGCATGATACATGTATTTTATTCCTATTTGGATATTTATGTTACGGAAACACACGAGGTTAACAATTTCTTTATCATATAATGTCATTTTAGGTTAAAGGGTTTGAACGAAAATATGATTCCTTCTAAAAATATGTTTGACCTAGATTTCGCGGAGTAATTTCTTTCACGATACACGAAGGTGAAGACCATAATGTCGGCGATATACGGTTGTAAACAGTTTAGAAATAATCCTTCATGAAATGAATTTTCACAGTAATAGAAACGTCTCCAACAATGTATAAACATTTTATGTCGGATTTCCAGTGCACGAGCAAAACTTTCTCTTTCTTAAAACACACAATGTGTATGAACCACTTGCCAACGTCGCTACAACAGGGGAAGTAACTCTAACTGCAACTTTGAAAAGCTGCATTGTCATGTTTGTTACGCCAGTATCCTTAGATTAGTCGAAGATTATTTGCGAAGGTTGAGTTGTTACGTTTGTTACTACGATACTTGATAATGTGTACCATCACTAAAATATGATTTGTTTTTGCTGACAAGTGGGTCACTGACACACTGTGTGTCAAAGCGATCTATGACATCATTCACGAAAATTGAAGCACATGTTATCAATGGCTGGTAACCGGTTACGAACTCGCATGACATGGAGTTTTGAGAAAATATATATATACTGAACGGCATTAAAAACGCAATTAGTAATTAATGTCACAGAACTTATCATGTTCACTTGATGATATTTATAGAAACAGGAATAAGGACCTATGGTTCAAAGAATGTCAGAATGATTCATTTAGAGTTCGGATCCAAGACCATTTTTAACAGACAAACACATGGTGATGAAAACAGTGCATTGAGCATGACGTGCAAACACAACCTTGTACATTGATCGTAAAGTGCATGTTCATTCACTCCATTCAAGTCCTTTACAAGCACAGACAATTTTGAAGGTCAGTCAAATTTCGGACACGCTGTGCTTGATAAACTGAAAAGAAGAATAAGGTCAATGGAATGGAACCCTAGGGCTGTTGGGATTTTGCGAGTTTCAGACACATGTGAATCTGTCCTCTGATTCTTGACTAAAAATCGATGCCGGTCAGCTGGAACATTCAAAGATCGTCCTCGACTTGGTACACCACCTGTGACATCGTTTTGCAGACCATTTTCCGCTTTTCACATCTGGAAAAAATACAGATTCCGAACGGCATATGACACTGATAAGAGAACGATTGGGACAAACAGACGTCAAATCAATGATCAAATCATATGCAGATGTCTTGTTGCTTACAATATCCGCTGCTGATATCCTTTCAACGACAAGGCCTTCACTGACTTGACAGACAGCAATGGACAATTACAGGACCAATATTGTTACCAGACAGTGGCATAATGTCATAGACGCTGTTGGTCAAGGTTCAAACTCCCCTTTGCTGATGGGCTGGAGGACATTTGACTCCTCTGAGGTGAAAATTCGCTGTATACGAGTCCCATCGAACATTTGTGGGACGGAATCTTCAACAACATTTGGGGACCATCCCACAACATGTTTGGCCATGCCAGAGTCTTTCAAAGCTCATGCGATTGCAGACATGTCTGAGCAAACAAGGGGGACACGCAATATACTGACTTGAAACCACCCCTGCTGTGTTTTCCCTTGTTGTGACGTTACATGTGATGATGTTAGTCGAACATTTTCTTTTGGGGATATGCGCTGATGTCTAAATAATAATATTGTTTTGGTTTATTTAGCCTGAGGTGTTAATTAAGTTTTATAACAATGATTTGATTTCAAATTGCGTTTCTATTGCCGTTGAGTGTACTTCGTCTTTGACCTAATTTGCCTCTTTTTCAGATTTGGACACTAAGTTTATCAGATAGCATCGATTATATCCTCCATTATATGATAATTATATTATAATATATATGTATTATGTTATGTTATGGTGTGGTAACCAGTGTAGGCCTACTTTTATCAGTTTAACACTCACGGACCCGACTCAATTCTAGATGTCCAAAAATATGAAACTTGAAATCTTACACATATCATGTCTAACTAAGACATATATACATTGATTTTACGGTTACGCTAACGATAGAGAAGAGTTATTCAAACTCACAAAGGAAAAATGCTTGTCACAATCGAGAGTTGAAGCCTGACAATAACCGCATAGAACATGTTTTAGACATTTATGAAAGACAAACGAAATCGACGTTTGCACTGGATGAACTGAAACGGTTTTTACTGAAGGACATCACAACATCACATAAGGAACAGTTTATAGGCTCATCCGCTCAATACGAGTGCTAATGCAAGCTTGCATTAGGTGTCCTCCCATTCATCCTACAGTCCTATTCTGCCCACAGGTAAATCCAACATGTTAAGGTTCAGTGATTAGAAAGTAAGGTTCACGTGGTCAACCAAGTGTTCAAGTGGACTCAACCATGTTGTTGAGCATGAGATGTCTTTATTCATGCAATAGACAGCATTTGCGAAAGCTTTCGATTCAGTGGAAATAAATAAATTATGGAATATCCTGAACATGCATGGCCTTAGTCCAAAAATGAGTAACCTTTTAAAGCAAATATATGAAAATGTAAAAGCGTGTGTCAGAAATAAGAATACTCTATCAGAAACCTTTGAGATACAAATAGGTGTCAGACAAGGTTGTGTATTGAGTCCTTTCTTATTCTCATTTTTTATAAACGAATTAGCCACTCAGATTGAGAATAACTGCGTACACGGCATACAGTTAAATCCAGATATCTTCCAACTGTTTCTTTTACTTTTTGCTGATGATATTGTCCTGATATCAAGTACTGTTATCGGTCTACAAAATCAGATATATGAACTCGAAAACTTTTGTATGCAATCAAAATTAACTGTGAATCTAGATAAAAAAAAAGTTGTGGTTTTCCAAAAATGGTGGGAAACTAGCAAAAAAATGAAAAATGGTACTATAATAATTCCAAACTTGAAACTACAAATTCTTATAAGTACCTAGGTGTTTATTTCACAAGTCAACTTTCATGGTCATTACACGCAAATTATGCAGCTGTTCAAGCTAAAAAAGTACTCAGTACTAGGTATCCTAAGACGAATACATATCCTAGGTGATCTCAACATGAACTCGTTTTTCAAATTATTTGATGTAAAGATAAGTGCAATCCTTTTGTATGGGGCCGATATTTGGGGATTGAATACATTTGTTAACTTAGAAATGGTACACCTATATGCATGTAAAAAAATCTTGGGTGTTAAACAGAACACTCCAAGCGTCATGATATATGGAGAATGTGGCAGGTTTCCCTTAAATATCCATTCTTATTGTAAAGTTATTCGGTACTGGATAAAATTATCATATATGCCCTCATATCGTTTACCTAAGAAATGCTATAATATGATGATTTTGTTTGATAGAAATGGACATGAAAACTGGGTGTCAGATGTAAAACAATTATTGTTTCAAACCGGTTTTGGTAATATTTGGCACAGTCAGGAATTTGGAATATACCCAGAATTCATAAAATCATAGACTCAAAGATATATATTTCCAAAATTAGCAGGAAAAGTATCCCTTACGAGTAAATGTGACACTTATCAAATGTTTAAATGTAATATCCAAACCGAATACTATCTATCTGTTTAAACGTTAAGAAATATAGAGTTAGTCTAGCACGTTTTAGGTGCTCGTTTCATGAACTATTTATCGAGAGAGGAAGATATCAAAATATACCTAGAGAACACAGAATCTGTCAGTCATGCCATTCAAATGTAATTGAAGACGAATACCATTTCTTACTTTTCTGTCCTACCTTTAATAACATCTGAAAGAAATATATCAAAGAAAACTGTTATCTATACCCAAATATGCTTACATTTAACAACCTGCTAAACAGTTTGAATAATAAAGAAATTGAAAACCTGTCCATGTATATATTTTACGCATCTGTATATAAATACCACATTGTGTCATTAATGTTATGAAATGTTTAAACAAATGAATATTTAATGTACTATAGGCCTGAGGCCTTTTGAGTACCGAAATAAAGATTGATTGAATATACAGCATGAAGTTTGGGGGATAATCATGATAACGATAATTCAACAATTGTGAGCATTGAAATAAATCTAAATATTTTGATTGCGACATAAGTGTTGACGATTCCAATTCTAAATTATCAGGGAGCTAAATTAACCGAGTTGATAGTATGGTCTCAATAACTTTCTCTAAATAGATCTGACTTCCTAAGTAAATCCTTATCCAATATGAAAATGTGTCACACACACAAAACATATTAACTGCTCATGTTTTATAAAATCAGCTTGTAACTTGTGAGTAGATGCAAGTAATAGGTTAATCCTACGCCCAACATAATGATGGCAACACAAAGAAAACATTGAAACGTTGAAATATCTATAAGACAAAGATAGAAGCCGAAAAATCATTTCCCAATCTGATTACAATATTTTTTTGGGCAGAATGAGATATAGGAAAATTGGGACTGTAGGCTGAATGGGATGTAACCTGTATTTAAGCAAATATACTGAACATTCACGTTGTAAATGTGTCGTTAGGAAGCGCTTGTAAAATTTCCCTAGTACCTTCAAGAGAACATAAAATATAACCTTTACCGTTAATATTTAAACAAACTGTTTTTAGGAGTATTTTCACTATGACTGTGTTATTCGTACCGTTTTTAAATATTGTTTGTTTAATTACTTTAATGAAGTATACAATACGTCTAACTATATAGATGGCATCATAGAATACACTTCAATTACTATAAAATACACCTTAAAGGGGCAGTAGCACGTTTTTAAGGGGAATATAAGGTGATGTCAGGAAAATGAAAATTTATGGTTGCAATTGAAAGACAATGTATTTAAACTAATTGGAGCATAATAATAATTCATATATATTATATTATAAAATCTAGCCATGCGATTCCTTTTTCTTACACAAAATGAATTAAAGGTGTTCACACAAAATGGCCGCACATGGATTTTATGTGAATCTTCATACTTTGTCCTCTGACTATGGATGACTGATTTGTGTTATGAGATTTTTGACACTGTCAATATAATTAACGTACAATTGTCAGTGAAAAACATAAAATATAAAATTATCAAAAAACGGGCTACTGCCCCTTTAAAGTAGCCGGAACGTTACACTAAGACTATTTATGACACAAGTCGATTTACGTTGACAGTTATGGCTTATCTTTATTCGAATACTGTTTGCATATATTCAACACACATTAACAGAATTGGTTGTTGACACCAATGCTACTTTTCGTAAATTTTTATTAACATGCCTTTGGTTTCTAATTCTCTATGTATAAATATCTAACACAATAATATGTTGACAAAAGCAAAAGATCTGTTCATTCAATTATTTTTCAAATGGTGAAGAAATTAAGATCAGTTCATCCATGATGAACTAAGACTTTAGCTAATATAAATAACCATGGCCATTTCCATTTCTTTCAATTTCAACACTTTCCATTTCTAAAATATAGTCGATTGCGTGGTTCACGTCTGGGACGAACTTGGATGGTTCAGTGAGATGCGGCTCGTGATCAATGTCCCGATGTCCGTGATACGTCTTCTCGTTGTCGTCTGCTGTCTCCGTCTGGCTCTCTTCCGGTCTGTGCTGGTACACGCCGGTTCCAACCAGTAAGCTGTGACACTGCTCCACGGTTTGCTCGTGCAAGTCGTCCATGTTTGGGATGTGCCGTGAGGATGGCACACCATGCGTACCATTCCAGTCGGTGTTGTTATTGTTCCGAATCTTTTGAAGGTATCGGTCGTACAAATTGGCGCCGTAGATGTCGACATCAGGATTGTCACTGTGAAAATCAAATATACACAAATTGAACGTGTAACCATGAAGGATGCAGGTGTAATATCGGGGCAACGTTGGATCATAATTTACCTATGTGCCCCCTTTGTATCTTAAAGATGCTATATCATACTTGCAATATTTAAAAAAATATTTTTAATGTATACGTTGTATATTTAGAAAAAATTAGCGACCAACCTTGAGAAAATCGGACCAAAATTCATCAAATAGGAGATAATTTACCAAAAAATTCCGAAACGGCAGTCGACATAAGGGCGAATCAAGTGTGGCCATTTCACAACTTCCGGTTTCTAAATGTACGCTTGAAAACCGTCTTTGTCGCGCTCAACTAATTTTTTTTTCTTTTTCTCCGAATTAGGTATTCGTTGCTGTCAATGTTGATACCCATCGAACGCAATTACGGAGGTTGAGACAGGGTGTAAATCCTACAAGCATAATGATTACGTCACCGAAATCGGGTTCGTTAAATGACATGCCCTTTCTACGAGTTACTGTGCTTGAAGCGTCGAAATAAGTATGTTATTGTTGATTAAACAATCTAAATATGATATCAAAATTTCGACGAAAGATTTTTCTACAAAGTGATGTATTTCATTTCTCAATAGCTAAGTTTCATCCTGAACCGCTTGCAAGTATGATACAGCATCTTTAAAATCAACATCATCATTTACTCAGTTGATTAAAGGTAGGCTCTCATAATACCTTCAGCTAGTTAAACATCATTGTATTCAAAAGTGCTAAAACCATAAACAATCGAATTTATCTTTTGATCAAATCGATTTACTCATATACACATATAAATAAATTTTATCAACGAAGCTCTTCCAATACCTTGAAATATTTTAATAAAAAATTACCCTTTGTTTATAACAAGGCAGTGACATGACTTTTTTTTATATGTTATTTCAGAGTATTTGCACCAAAAAAACCTTATGTCAGAGTACACTGCACATCAAACGGAGAACTAAACATTTGTATTTTCGGAGGTGTGAAAATAGGTTATTAGATAGTTGTAACTCACCCAATGAAATACAGGCGTTTGATTGGCTTCTTGATCCCCATGCCTTTGGCTATCTTGCTGATTGTGTGCTCGGCGAATCTGTAGGTTATTTCACACGGTTTGCCAACAAGGCTCGAATACTGGAGGTCTTTATCTGTGATTTTCTG
This sequence comes from Steromphala cineraria, assembly GCA_916613615.1. Taxonomy (NCBI): domain Eukaryota; kingdom Metazoa; phylum Mollusca; class Gastropoda; order Trochida; family Trochidae; genus Steromphala; species Steromphala cineraria. Next base: position 41,554,692 of record OU744726.1, read on the forward strand.
AATAGAAAATGAATATCAACCTTTTTAAGTAAAAAAAATCTCCTACGCTAATTTGTGTTTGAAGACGAGTTTTGTCTACGTGAGACAGGAAATCAACCATTGAAATTTTGATGCGGATCAATCTTGCGGCTTACAGTGCCCATAGTTGCTGAATTTGATATATTGCCATCAACATGAAAGAAAATCACTAGTAGAAACTTATAAACTAGTACTCAAAACAAAGTATACACTCAAAAAGGTTGCTTAAAAATATGAATGAGGCAAAAAACCATAATGAGCAATGTTACACAAGTAAATACAAATATTTCTGTCAGTTAAAGTTGACTTAACATAGTTGAGTTAACGTAAAATCAGAAATTCCCCTATTCCAATGTAACAAAAGTGTCGATGCATTCGGAGGGTATAAGCTAGAAAACGTGACATCTTAGTAGCACAGCAGGAGAAAACCCACAAGAAAAGGTTTTACTACGATTCAAAGACAGCTGTCAAAAAGGCAAAAAATTAGATTACAATACCCTTATTGGTAAAATATGTGACTACGACAAAGAAACTTGTATTCAACTGCTGTAAGGACATTCTAAGTAAACCTAGACTCAATATTATCCGTTTCACTCCTATACTGAGTCTAAAAAGGCCTAGTAGAGGGTCGCGTCAGCCCACGTATCAAATTGACCAATCGAAACTCAGCTTACCAAGCCACAATAGTCTGCCTTCGCACGTATAACGTTGGAGGGTCATAGGTCGCAGAAAGGTCGGCTGACGCGACTCTCTACGCCCTCTGATGGAAGCCACTTCCGGTAATGCACCTTTGATAACGTTTTGTGACGGCAAAGTTAGCAGCATGTCCGACACAAGATCATCTCATACATCGACACACTGTGTACCAACAACTAAGACAAAGTACATGTAGGATTCCAGCACATTGATTCTACTATAAAGTTTGTCTGATTCTTCAAACAATGACGTCCATTGACATGTACCAGACGAGCTAGACGTTGCCACATGGGCGATTGTCAATGTTGAATGTCACAGATGAGTGTAGGTTTTGTCTGTATATAAGTAACGGCCGAACATGTGTTTACAGATGTGTCAGTCGACAATTTGCACTACAATATAAGTTATACCATTCAGAGGCGGGGTACACGGGGAGATATCCGCCTCAAGCTTGGTGTTATGCGACGAGCCGAACTTGCGAGAGGCGGATATCTCCCCGTGTACCCCGCCTCTGATTGGTATAACGAATTTATCTTACCGAATGTTTAAACAAAACGCATATAATTTTAAGATAAAGAGTAGGAACTTCTTAAGTCCTTTTACTATACATGTAGTTTGTTCAAAGCTACATATCGGTTGATCAAAAGTAACCAGCTTGATCATGTGTCAATCTTATTAAAATACGATCTATTTGCTACACTACGCTACGCATGTAGATCTTACCAGGCTCAGTTATAACAGCCGTCAGAGTATCCTTTGACTCAGCCAATCAGCGACTTTGCCCCGTAACTCGGGTTGCTGGTGACGGGTATTCATATCTAATCTTCAAAACTCGAAAAACGAACATTTCCGATTATTTCTAAATGTCGACAACAAATATATCCTGTCATGTCCGAATGAATAACTCAAACTGTGCTTTATATCGCTCCTATCAATTTGTTGGTCCAAAATCGTCCAGGTAAATACTTAAATGTTATCATTATCGAAGAAATCACCGTAAACGGGGCAAATTCAAACAGCAAGCTGTAGATGCTATTTTTGGAACAGTTACGTTATATAAACGTTTCCCTTTAAATCTTATATGAAACGATTCATGTTCATTAAATTCGGTGTATTTTGTATCCATAAATATACTGACACAAATGAGAAGACCAGAACTGACATAAAAACATTAGATCAAGTCTTGTTGATTTGATATCACACATATTCGATGTACATATGCAAATTAGAAAGAATCTAGTTCTGTCAAATAGTCAAACATTACAAATGAATTTACGACCTTTGCAAATTACCTAACACTGCTTTTGGGAAATTCGAAAGGTCATAAGTTATCATTTTATCATTTGGGATGTGCCGATTTACGGTTTAATCTCTTGAATTGTCCTTTAAGAGACGTACGATTTGATTGGTGGATGAAATCTTCCTCACATCAAGCGTTCAAAGGTTACCCTGACGGCTGGACTTACGGGGCCTTGTGAGATCTTTAATCTGCGTAACGTAGTGAAGCAATTAAGATATCATTTTAATGAGATTGGATCATGTGTTTGAGGTAACATACATTGTTCATTTCAAGACGCTCAATCTGCATGCTTTTTAGCTCATCAGGTCTGAAAGACCCGATGGGCTTATGGCATGGCAAGGCGTCCGGCGTCCGTCCGTCCGTCCGTATACATCCGTAAACTTTTCACATTTTCGACTTCTGCTCCAGAACCAATGACTCTAGAGAGCTGAAATTTGATGTGCAGACTCCTTGGCCAATGGTAATTCTAAATTGTAGATTTCGTGACCCCATCACCCTAAATGGGGTCACAGGGTTCAAAACCTTAAAAACCTATTTTCATCTTCTTCTCCAGTTCCAAAAGGTCTAGAGAGCTGAAAAGTTGTGAGTAGACTCCTTGGCCAATGGGGATTCTAAATTGTAGATTTCGTGACCCCATGAGCCCAAATAGGGTCACAGGGGTCAAAACCTTAAAAACATATTTTCATCTCCTTCTCCAGTTCCAAAAGGTCTAGAGAGCTGAAAAGTTGTGTGTAGACTCCTTGGCTAATAGGCATTCTAAATTGTAGATTTCGTGACCCCATGACGCCAAATGGGATCACAGGGGTCAAAACCTTAAAAACATATTTTCATCTCCTTCTCCAGTTCCAAAAGGTCTAGAGAGCTGAAAAGTTGTGTGTAGACTCCTTGGCTAATAGGCATTCTAAATTGTAGATTTCGTGACCCCATGAGCCCAAATGGGGTCACAGGGGTCAAAACTTTAAAATCCTATGTTCATCTTCTTCTCCAGTTCCAAAAGGTCTAGAGAGCTGAAAAGTTGTGAGTAGACTCCTTGGCCAATGGGGATTCTAAATTGTAGATTTCGTGACCCAATGAGCCCAAATGGGGTCACAGGGGTCAAAACCTTAAAAACCTATTTTCATCTCCTTTTCCAGTTCCGAAAGGTCTAGAGAGCTGAAAAGTTGTGTGTAGACTCCTTGGCTAATAGGCATTCTAACTTGTAGATTTCGTGACCCCATGACCCCAAATGGGGTCACAGGGGTCAAAACCTTAAAAACCTATTTTCATCCTTCTCCAGTTCCAAAAGGTCTAGAGAGCTGAAAAGTTGTGTGTAGACTCCTTGGCTAATAGGCATTCTAAATTGTAGATTTCGTGACCCCATGACCCCAAATGGGGTCACAGGGGTCAAAACTTTAAAAACCTATTTTCATCCTTCTCCAGTTCCAAAAGGTCTAGAGAGCTGAAAAGTTGTGAGTAGACTCCTTGGCCAATGGGGATTCTAAATTGTAGATTTCGTGACCCAATGAGCCCAAATGGGGCCACAGGGGTCAAAACCTTAAAAACCTATTTTCATCTCCTTCTCCAGTTCCAAAAGGTCTAGAGAGCTGAAAAGTTGTGTGTAGACTCTTTGGCCAATTAAGATTCTAAATTTTACATTTAATTACCCCTTGACCCCAATTGGGGTCACAGGGGTCAAAACCTTAAAAAACTATTTTCATCAAAAGTCTGATGAGCTACAGAGCCCATGGCTCTATTTTTTCATGTTTTTTATGTGCCGGTGTATAAATAATTTATTACCCCACTCAAGAGGGTGATATCAGTATTTATTCAGGGTCACGTGGACCAATCAGAGATCGAGATTCTTACATGAGGTAGGATAATGCGTCTTGTACTGTTGGTGTCATCTTAAGATCTTAAGATCTTAAGGGTTGATATAAAACAGTGATCAGAAAACGAGACTTGTGGTGACAACAATGTCAAAATTACAGGGATTATGTTTTTCAACCCCCTGTCGTTTCCTTTATCCTACAAGATCCTCGTTGCATTGTCTAGTCAATCCAGTCTGACAAACTCCCCTTTGCACACGACTCACGTCGTTGTTTTACTGTAGCTAACACATACATGTCCTCCGAACAGGAATCCTATATATCTCTTATGGGACTACCTTAATCGACACATATAAGAAGACTACCAGTGTCACCTATCAAAACTCAAGGACTGTCACACTGTCTGCTTAAATAATGACAACAGACACATCAAACGTCACACATTGGCTAACGTTGGCAATGCGTCATCTCGGCTTGATGTTTACTGACGCCTAAGATTCTCAGATTTTTTGATTTTTTTTCAAATTCAAATTTTTATTTATTCTCAGAATTATGATAACTTTCACATTTATAAACGTTCTGCAATATGCGAAAACTTGTTTGTGTGAAATTTCAGATTATGATATCACATGTCTTTGTGTCACTCAAACAATACTCTCAACTTGGTATTCAATCCTGTTGTGGCCATTGAGTGCCCTCTTGATATCTATACAGGCTGAACTTTGTTCTCAATGTTTGGTCACAGTGTAAAATTTCTGTTAAGCACTAATTCTTTAACCAAACGCATTGCACTCTATGAATAGTTTATTTTATAAGATGGTGAAAAGGTCCTACCTTATAAAGTGCCTCCAAACACACAAGAAAGGCCCCATGTCCGAACCTATAAATGCATATAAACTGGATTTTTACAGTGATGTGTATAAGTATCTTAGTGCTGGGTGCCAACAATACTTTGACTTAATTCCCTCATGTATCAAATTTGGTTTTTGTATTACAACTTCTCATACAATTGAATGTACATGTACAGATAACAGGTAATAAATGTCTTGTGTACGTATGCTATTTACAATGGCAAGTACGTAGTTTATGTAGTCTAGTCCACTTATGAAAAACAGAGCCAGTGGCTCTGTAGCTCATCACGCTTCATATAAATTTTGCTCTAGAGTGGCAAATGCGGTTCCCCCTTACTTGGAGCCACAGGGTCACCAAATGTACAATTTGGAATCCTCCTTATCTAACTTAGGAGTCTGTGGACAAGGCTTCCGCTTTCTAGGCCTTATGCTTCTGGAGAAGAAGATACGAATTGTGAAATAAATATTTAATATGACAGAATCAAAACACAGTAAAAGACACCAAGCATCGCTGAAAGATCGATCCATTTCACCAAAAATAATTATAAGAACATTTGTAAATTGTCCTTCAGATAATCATGTGAATGTTTAAAATATGCATGAAAGGAACTTTCTTACTGACATATTTGAGTCTTTATACTGAGCTAATGGTGCCAGATAACTCAGGTTCAAAACGACGCGGGTGAGTTAATTGCTTTGAAAGTCAAATTCCTTAAACCCCACTCACTCGCACACACTTGACGAAAGAATAATAAACATAATTGCTTCAAAACATTGCTACCCTTTCGCTCCCTCAATTAATATAAGAGACATTTTTTACACAAAGGAATAACAAAATATTTTGACCAAGCGGGGATTCGAACCCTGGTCAACTCACCTGGGCATGCACGCTAGACCCATAAAGCGGAGGTCCATATTGCAGGCTATAACCGGAAGTTGAGGAACCTTCTTAGGATCAGAGGGAGCCTTGGTTGGTTTGCCTTCAGACAGCAAGAGGTCGATCAGAAGTTGCAGGTTGGACTCCCAGTGGGTGGGTTCCGATAACAGCAAGATGGCTGGAAGCGTACAGGAGAAAGTTGTAGATCAGTCTGATTCAAACGGCCTAGTTCCGAGGAATAGAATATTCAAAATTTTAACTCTTCGGAGATACACTAGGTCTGACCACACCCCGTACTTCGCATGTTTTTGCCAGTTTAGTGCAGTGGGGACCAATTGGTAAGCGGACCAGTCACATAGTTTCGCTTATAGGACTGCTGGCGGTAATCATGTAAAAAGCATGATTAACAAGAGTTACTTACCCCTAGCTACAGACACCGAAGGCTCTTTCAGGCGGCTTGTAATTGGTTAGGTGACTTAATGCAAGAACATGCGACCTACGGAGCTGCGGTTGGACTCATTGGAGAGGAAACTTATTGAAATAACAAGTTCGATTCCCAATAGAGTTAATATTTTTTACTTTATTCCTCGGTACTAGGCCGATCTTAATCAGATCAATGAATTATTGTTTAGCATACTCAGTATAATGTCCTTATACATATATTATCTCCATTCCTGTGATAAGAACAGTTTAAGTATCAATTTAAGTTTAGAATGTCAGTTTAAAGTTACTCATACTCTACGGAAGATAAATATTCGATTTTTTTTAGATTTATGGTTTAAACAAGGTTTTAATGACATTGAAGATATACAGTGATCCTAGTTTTCTTGGTATTATGCTTTTTTGCATTCAAACCGAAATGTCAATGTCAACACGTCTACAGGAATCACGTTTCGTTTTATCTAAAAGGTAAAACAATTCTAGTATTTCCCTAAACACGTTATATAATAATAGTTAAACCTTCACCTTCAATTCGCGGAAAGTCGTTATTCTCTGTATATCCATGTTTGGCTACATGTTTCCTGTGTGCGCGGTCAATCCAGTCTAGGACCGGATATGCTTTTTTGACGTCATCAAGGGTACAGACTTTGGTGAAACCGAGGCTTGTAAAGTTAAGGGAATAGAACTTACACCGCAAAGGTTCTTCAATGGAAAGAGCACATGTGTATGACAGTTAAGATCATAATTTTCATGGAGCAATAATTCAATTGATAGAAGATATTTGTATACCAAGGTATATATATATACCATATATATAGTAGTTCAACTACAAAATTCTACAATATGTTCACTCCTTACACCATAGATATTGAAGGAGGTAATTAGTATACATTATAAAATTGTATGTCAAAGTTAAAAATAAACTATATCACATATATTATATATTTGAAGCAGGTCATGTGTATGCAAGTTAAGAATAAACTCCCTACACCACAAATATTTATAGGATATCTAACTCGTTCCCCTTTCATATCAAGTTTATGTCCCTAGTGAAATAATTTTGCTTTGTCGCCAGCCTTGGCGAGTGACAAAACAAAAATATTTCACGAGGGACATAAACTTGATATGAAAGGGGAACGAGTTATGTATTCTATTTATTACCAAGTTACACCACATATATTATATATTCGAAGCAGGTCATGTGTATGGAAGTTAAGAATAAACTCCCTACATCACATATATTATATATTTGAAGCAGGTCATGTGTATGGAAGTTAAGAATAAACTCCCTACATCACATATATTATATATTTGAAGCAAGTCGTGTGTATGCAAGTTAAGAATAAACTCCCTACATCACATATATTATATATTTGAAGCAGGTCGTGTGTATGCAAGTTAAGAATAAACTCCCTACATCACATATATTATATATTTGAAGCAGGTCATGTGTATGCAAGTTAAGAATAAACTCCCTACATCACATATATTATATATTTGAAGCAGGTCATGTGTATGCAAGTTAAGAATAAACTCCCTACATCACATATATTATATATTTGAAGCAGGTCATGTGTATGCAAGTTAAGAATAAACTCCCTACATCACATATATTATATATTTGAAGCAGGTCATGTGTATGCAAGTTAAGGATAAACTCCCTACATCACATATATTATATATTTTAAGCAGGTCGTGTGTATGCAAGTTAAGTATAAACTCCCTACATCACATATATTATATATTTTAAGCAGGTCGTGTGTATGCAAATGCAGGAGGTCATATCAGGAGGTCATCTGTAAACAACGTTGAGTATAAACTGCTCACCCCATTTCATCATCATAATTAGAGGTCATATGTCATATCTTTTAGATTAACTTTTTATCGTATTAATATATCATAAGAGTAGGAGGTCATTTTTATTCAAAGTTCAGTTTATATTCCTGTCATTATAAGCATTAGTCATCTGTATTCCAAGGTAAAGTATAAACTTCTTAAAAATTATTCTACAATGGATTGCTATCATCTGTAAGGATGATATAAGAAAAGGTTAATTGCACGAAATAACCTCTTAAAGGGGCAGTAGCACGTTTTTAGGGGGAATATAAGGTGATGTCAGGAAAATGAAAATAAATAGTTCCAATTGAAAGACAATGTATTCAAACTAAATGAAGCAGTAATAATTTAAATATATAATGTAAAGTTCAGCCATGAAATTCATTTTTCTTACAAAAATGAATTAAAGGTGTTCACAAAAAAATGGCCGCCAATGGATTTTATGTGAAGCCTCATACTTTGTCCTCTTACTATTGGTGATTGGCTTGTGTTATGAGATTGTTGACACTGTCAATATGATACATTTAGCATTTACTTACAATTATAAGTGAAATATTTAAAATGTAAAATTATCAAAAAACGTGCTACTGCCCCTTTAAGTGGTCATTAAAATGAAAGGACTTGGACGTTCCTGGGCGTTAATAATCGAAGGATACTCTTGTGAAATGTCCTCTATGAAATCTTGTCCAATAACCAATACTTGTTTGTCATGGAATTCCTTTAACAGCTTGACAGGAGTCTGTGATTGGATGACCTGATCGGCTGTCACCTGAAGCAGACGACTTTGAATAAATCAGACGACAATTTCATAAAATACGAGTAGATATTGTACACTATATATATATTTATCTTAGCAGTCTGCTTCTGAAGAAGAAAATGAAAATATATTCAGGATGTGGCCCCTGGGGCCCTTATAAGTGGTCACAGGGTTGACAGATCTATAAAATATACTCCCCATCTGCTAAGGAGTATGTACAAGGTATCAGCGTTATTGGCCTTTGCTTCTGGAGAAGATGAAAATATGTTTCACAAGCTGTGTTTGTGAAACACTGATGTCCTCGACGCCAAGGTCAAGGTCACGAGGTCAAAGGTTATGACCTAATCTGAAAGGTCTTATCATGATAGATGCACATATGAAATATCAATGGTCGATCTCATTCCAATCGCAAGTTATGGCAAAGGTTAAAGTTTTCGAAAATTGCTTGCTGCGTGAAGGTGAGGGTCACGAGGTCACCAGGTCAAATATAATGACCTCATCTGAAAGGTCTTATCATGATAGAAGCCCATGTGACATATCAAAGAACTACCCCGAAGCAATTAAACGTTATAAGCAAGATTAAAGTTTAGTGTCCCTTAATAGGGCCTTTGCTTGAAAGTTTTATTTTGAATAAATCGAAGGGACAGTTCCAAATTATAACTTTCAGTGATGAAAATGACAAACTAAACTTCATGGCTTTGGTGATTCAGCTTCTTGAATGACTATGAATGATGAATGAATGTCATCAATCTTTACCTTTATGTCAAACCAGGAACTAAGTTGTTGAGCTTTGTCCTGGGGGCGGTTACACGAGTTTGTAACGAAGGCACACGGCACCGTCAAATTACCCACCGCGTCCTTGACCTTTCTCATACCTTCGATGGCGGGCTTCAAGGGGTTACTTCCCCTTACCAAAACCCCGTCGATATCAAACAATATCCCATAGTCAGCCTGTAATAAATATTAAACTTTTCATAGTTGCATAGACTTAAGAAATAAATTAATATTACATTTTATAGGAGTGTGTAGAATTTTATGTCACAAATATTTCGGTTCGATGATGCTAAAACGTTAATGTTTCAGTTCATACCTCATAAAGATTAAGAATAGGAGGTCATGTATGTGCCTAATTGAGGTAAACGATACAAATTGGAGATCATTTGTATGTAAAAGCTAAGGATAAACTCCTTACACCATGGATATCTAATGGGAAGAAAATCATCTGTATGCTTAAACTATCGACAAACTCGAGATTAATATGTATGCAAAAGACGAGGATTCAAGTAAAAAACATTATTTATATGCAACAGGCCTTATTTTCAATTTTCCTTTATTTTAAAAACACGAAGAAGAATTTCAATGTCTTTCGTATGAAAAGGGTACATATTTATTGTAATATATATTTGACGATTGGTTTACAAGAATTCATTAAAAGCGTAATCTGTGGTTTTGGTTGACGCTACATAATCAATGACCTTTAACATTTGCATATCACGTGACCAGCTGTTGCACATTTCTCTCGTCTAGACACGGATCGAAACGTTCAAACAACCACTTTAATGGTATGTGAACCATAAGAAAGTGGTAAGTGAACAATTATTGCATATGAAACATAATACAAATGGTTTGTGAAACATCAGAATAAAATTAATACTACAACTTATGTCAATTTCGCTTCAAGTCGTACAGCAACGTTGTCAGTCATATGCCATGTTGTTATTGACAAGTTACCTTGCCCCAAGCCGACGTGATGTTGTCTCAATCAACAGTATCAATTGAAAACGACAATGAAATTAACACTGAGTTAGCATTGTGTAATAAGGTGATTAGCGAAATAAATTTTCAAGTTATGAAATTGCTTCCACGTGTTAAAATCTGACACCAACCTCCCTTCGAATCTCGCCTGACATGCTTCTCGGAGTTCTCCTGCGAATCTTTCGATTGTATAAATAAACAGCTGTTCGCGGCAAATGCTCGTGTGATTGTCGCTGAATTGAGAGGCGATTTTAATGAGGAATTTTTCGAGAGGCAATTTTGAATGATTTAAATAAATCACAATCGAATAACAATATAAAATGAACTTACAATTATGTGATATATACGTACCTTTGTGTTTGCAACTGCAGGTTAACGATCAGTGACGTCATAGGTAGGCCTAATTAATAATCATTGAAGATGAAAATAAGTTTTAAGGGTGTGGCCCCTGTGGCCCTAAATAAAGTTACAAATCAGAATCCCCACATGCCAAGGTACCTGTACACACAATTTCAGCTCTCTAGTGTATATGGTTTATGAGGAGAAGTCGAAAGTGTCAAAAGTTTACGGAACACGGACGACGGGCCATGCCATAAGCCCATCTGGCCCTTCAGGCCTGATGAGCTAACCATGGTATAGCCTACGTCACTCTCAGCAATACGTGTGACAATAAAAATGCAACACTCTTTTCACTTGAATTTGCAGTTGCACGTGCGTTGCCACATCAACTCTGTAATTGACAACAAAAGTTGTAAGAAACTCGTAAGAATAGAAGTTTGTAACACGCGTTTATGTATGTAAACATAAAGGAAACCACGTACTTTTTCCCATTATTTCATTAATTTCAAAACCATATAAGTTATGAATAGTAGAGTAGACAGCTCATTTACATACTAAAGCTTGCATCAGAAACATACATTTCGACTTTGAAATAATTTCGAGGCGTGGAAATGAGACGTTTTTCTTTCATGTAAACTCATATTTTAAGGGGAATTTTACAAAGACTGTCTGAAATAAAAGTTGGGAATATCATTGTGAATGAATTTTTAGAACTCAAATTTCAAGTTTGTTCCAAATAAAGAAATAATCGACAAAAAGCATTTTATTTATATTTCCGCGAGTACTATAGTAAATTGTTTAAGTGTACAATTCAGACCATTGATGGTATAAAAAGTTTTATTGAAAATCAGAGACATGTTAAACTAGACTGATAGCGAGTAAATTTTAGATTGAAACCGAACGCATGAACACACGAAATCAAATCATGTTGATTAACTTTTAAAATAAAGATATTAATCTCAGTAAACAGCAGAATACCAGCTCTGAATTGCCAGTTGGTGAATCGATGCGCAGTGAAACGGCCTCAAAATCAGAGGACGTTCAATCAAAATTGATAACGTTTGATTTTACTGGATAACCAATCAGAATCGAGTATCCTGCACTTCCATGGTTGAATATATATATATGTTGGGGTTTTTTTTGGGTTTTTTTTTAGTCCATTTCAATTGATACATATTACATATACGTACAACTTTCACATCACCATAATATTTACTAGTTACAACATAGAGAGAGACTGGTATATAAATATATAAGTATTACATGCAGGGTTACGTTGGGCAAGATTGGTACATGGGCAATGAGGTTAAAGTAGTTTATGGATGCTTCAATAAAGAACATCAGGTAACTGTTTCCATTTTTTAAAGAAAGTTTCTAACCTGTTATTTTTTTTGGCTATAAATTTTTCAATTGTGCAAGTAATCTTGAGACAATTAACAAATCCCTCAAAAGAAAGAGCATGTTGTTTTATACTTGAAACATAGATGAATCGCTTGGCCAAAAGAAAGATATGATTAGTTAATTTATCATTTGAACAGAGTCCCAAAAATTAGTATATTTTGTAAGTGCCATATCTGAATGAAGATAGGCATTTAGAAAAAACTCCAAATCATACCAAAATTTCTTTACAAGTTCACAATCAAAATATACATGTGAAATATCTTCTGAGGTATTTTTACAAAATGTGCACGCATCATTGTCAACAAGATTCATCTTCATTATTCTTTTTTGGTATAAATTATTCTATAGATAAATTTGTATTGAAAATCTTTAGTTTACAGCCATTTGTGCATTTCTTATAGAATCTAAACACATCATTCCAAATTATATCATGTTGAAAGACATTATTCCAATGCTCACGTACTTTTGGAACAGTGTTGTTCGCAATCAATTTGTCGTAGAATATCCTTGAACCTTTTCCATTAGAGATCATATCAAGATGGACAATATTAGTGGTTTCATTGTTCAAGCATATATTTCTTTCACCCAAAAGTTGTCTCCAACAATTTGGAATATTATTTAACAAACGCTGATAGTCTAACAATGTTCCTCTTATTTTGTATCTCTGTTTTAGAATATCTGATGATGATTTTAAAGCATTGATAAAGGAATTTATATCAATCATTCTAAGACCTCCATCTTCATGAGTCCTACTGATATAAGTTCTTTTGATTTTATTATTTTTATTATTCCAAAGGAATTTGTAAAATATTTTGTTTAGCTCATCAATGACTGTTTTAGGGGGGTTAGGGAGAGCAGAGAAGATATGTACCAGGGTAGAGACTGCTAGAGTTTTAATAACAGTGATTTTCCCAATAAGAGTCAAATTTCTTCTTCGCCAGCTGGCCAGTCATTCTCTCCCCACAGAGGCAACTCAGTCATACCTGAATTAGCCTCTGTTCTATTACGGCTAACATACGGGATAGAAAGGTAGAAATCTGATTGGAGGCAATCGAAGTTAGTTGTGCAATCAGCGACGCCGTTTCAAAAGTGGTCATTCGCAAAAGTTCGGCTATTCCCGTGTGGATCCGCATCAAAGGGAGATAACTCTTTCTTCTACAAAACAATCGCTTTTTACCTTCGCATTGGTTTTTATTTGGTGAATTATTAAAATAAAATTAATCATAAAACGAAGAACAATTTACACAATTATAAAACAATATGTTTCTAATGAAAAACCCTATACATATCTGATTTTGAAATAGTTTCCCACTCTGAGACTCACACTGTTAATGAAAAAGAAACCTAAAGGCATGATTCTTTTAAAAGTCACTGAGCGACCGTTGAGTATTCCCGAAGTCGTGGACATCCAAAAGGTGTTTTCATTGGCTGCAAATAAGGGATATATCTCAAGTTACAACTTTTTGCCGCTAGGGCGATCTGCCGGAACCCCAGGATTTTGGCGTAATGGAACAGAGGCTAACTGGGGTATGACTGAGTTGCCTCTGTGGGGAGAGAATGCTGGCCAGTATATAAAATATTTGAAGGCTAGTTCTAAAATATTTATTCTTTATTACTGTTTAGAATATTGTGAAGATACAACCTTTGGTTTTCAATTTTAGATTTAATGAAAAGGTCTTTTGTGAAAAAAAATAATGTTCAAGTTAACCTTAAATCTACATAGAAAGGGGGGATGTAGGGTTAGGTGCTTTACCATCAAACTACTCATAGCGATAATGAAGAGGTAACCAGAGTTATCTCCCTTGTCTTATGCTAGGTCGGTGTCCGTGTGCTGACTCTACATTGTACATACATGTCCTCAAATTTGACTTAACCTCTTATCCCTACAGAAGAGATAACTCCACACTATTCAGAAGGAATTGGTAGCTGTTCTGAGAAAGCTTTAAAGGGGCAGTGGCACGTTGTTTGAAAACCTATATTTTTAAATTTTCACTGATAATTGTACCTCAATGTTAAATTATTATTTTGATGCTGTCAAAAATGTCATTACACAAACCAATCATCCATAGTCAGAGAATAGATTATAAAGATTTACACAAAGTACATTTAATTTGGTTGCCACCTTTAATTCATCTTGTGTAAGAAAATGGAATCGCATGGCTGAATTTTACATTATATATTTGATTTATTACTGCTTCATTTAGTTTAAATAGATTTAGATTGTCTTTCAATTGGAACCATTTATTTTCAATTTCCTGACATCAACTTCTATTCCCCCTAAAAACGTGCAACTGTTCCTTTAAGGTAGGGAGGAATTATATATGATCATACTTCTTCTCAATAACCACTTGCTCGTGACCTGATGACCCGGATAATCAGTTTCAGGTTATGTTTTGCAATATGGGTACTTCTAAAGTTTAACGAATTTGCTTGATTTTTCACATTTATTTTAAATTAGTTGATTCATTTTATGTATCTAAATTTATACATATTCGATGAAATATATTTTATATTTTTTTAAATCTTTTTTAAAATATCTTATTGTATCATATAATATTTATTTTGTGATGATCGGGAAACTGGTCTTTTGTTTAAAATATTCATTAAATTCAGTGATTTTTGGAACACACCTGTAGTTAATTTTGTGTATGAACTATTATGAAGATGCTTTGTCGTTATGTTAACAATTTGTACAAGACTACAACCCAGACCATTGATGGTATAAAAACTTGAATTGTTCAGGCTTGAAGATTTATAAGGATATTACGATCTATTTTGTTATGGTAAAGTCTTTGTCAAATATTTGAAGGATAGTTCTCAAAGATTTAATTATTTATACCGGTTTAAAATATTGTGAATCTTTGGATTTCAGTGAAAGATTTAAATCAACGACACATGGTTTATTTTGTGATGTAAATAGCATGAATGAACTTAGAATGATGTGCAGATGTCAATATGTCGATAACTTTCATTTTACTAATTTCTTTACTTATCATCAAAGTAGCATCAGCACCTTCAACAGTTACTCATCATTATAATTCATATTGACTTCATCTTCTTCTTCTTCATCATCATCATCATCATCATCATCATCATCAACAACAACAACAAAATACCATTAGTTAACATTTAACCACAATCAATATTTTGTCATCACGGTCATCGTCATCATCATCATCATCATCATCATCATCATCATCATTCCTGCCTTTGTCACTCTATCATGTTACACAAAATTTTACATTTTCATATCCATGCAATACAACAACAAAAATTTATATTTCAATGTATTTATTTTGATAATCATAAATAAGTATAAAATATCCAAGGATTGTCATATCAATATGCCCTAGAGTGGGTAACAAACCACATACCCTTTTATAATTCAGTGAAAACGTCAGGATACAACACATACGCTAACAAGTCAACTCTTAAGCATAATCATCATTTCTCCATATCCATAGTATAGTCGGACTCATCTGAAAATATTCACATAAATAAACACAATATTTTAACACATTCATACATGAACATTTACAAAATGATGAAACCATTCAACGCAAGAAAGGTACATGATTATCTCGATTATCTCGTTGAAGTACACTTCCTTCGAACAAACAGTGGAAAGCATGTCCTATATATCGAAATGTTGATGAACACTTAAGGTTTAATAATTTATCATGAAGGGGCTCAAGAATTAAGCACTTGAAATGGTTACAGTAGCATTATTTACAATTTGCATGTCAAATGATGAAATAGAGGTGAAGAGTTCCATAATCTTGCGTAATAATTGAGAGTCGGTCTGGTGTCAACCTATTCGAATCGAATTCGTCAATTGAATTGGTCTATGCCCCGCACAAATGTCATGCCATAAAGACAGCTACTTTAGTAAGAGTTCCTCAGACTTCGTACATTGGACAACTAATGTTAGTGCATACATCAGCACCAGAGCGTTATCACAGTAAGTTCAGACAGACGATGCCTTAATGCCCATTCACAAAGACCATTGCATCAGAACAAATGATGAAAAATCACGTGGTATATGACGTCACATCATATGACTTTATCGTGGAATGATTCCTGAAATGTCAGCGTGATTTGGAATCTTCGAGCGAGATTTAGGATCTTCAAGCGAGATTTGAAATCTTCGTTGTCAGAATCTGTCTTCCGCGCATAATGTCAGTTATAAATGTCTCTTTAAAATCATGCTGTCACACAATGTTCCATCTCCAGTATGTGTTGGATACCGTGGTTCACGTCTGGGACGAACTTGGATGGTTCAGTGAGATGCGGCTCGTGATCAATGTCCCGATGTCCGTGATACGTCTTCTCGTTGTCGTCTGCCGACTCCGTCTGGCTCTCTTCCGGTCTGTGCTGGTACACGCCGGTTCCAACCAGTAAGCTGTGACACCGCTCCACGGTTTGCTCGTGCAAGTCGTCGATGTTTGGGATGTGCCGTGAGGATGGCAGACCATGCGTGTCGGTTTTGGTTTCGTTTCCATTTCTCCTGTTGCTCCACATTTTCTGAAGGTATCGGTCGTACAAATTGGCACCGTAGATGTCGACGTTAGGGTTGTCGCTGAAAGATTGAAAATAATAACATTTATAATTTAATCCAAATGTTTGCAACATTTAAATTTGTATATCCTATCCATACACCTTAGAATTATATCATTATATACGAACAAAGGAGTGTCAGTCAGGTCATCAAGTTTCTAAAAAGTTACTTACACATACAGTGGCGTATACGAAGTGAATACTATGCAAAATGTAGAAAGATGAAAATGAGTGAAGCTCACATAAAAGCTCTGACATTTGCACACTTGACAATCAAAGAGATTGAACCTATCGAGAAATTTTAAGTTGATAAACAGTGGTAACTCACCCAATGAAATACAGGCGTTTGATTGGTTTCTTAATTCCCATGCTTTTTGCGATCTTGCTGATCGTGTGCTCGGCGAATCTGTAGGTTATTTCACACGGTTTGCCAACAAGGGTCGAATACTGAAGGTCTTTCCCTGTGATTTTCTGTTGGGAGAGAACAAGTCAATTACTTAAAACATGAAATTGATTCAATCAAACAAGTCCTCCTTTGCACATTTTCCTAGTTTAAATCAAAGTTAAGGATGAAGTTTTCTCCTATCAGTGTTAAAGAGAAGCTATACACTTTCACTTATCTAACACCTAGACTGTAGTTCATAATATTTTGTCCTGAACATTAGTCATAATCATTCGCAGAGGGTTTTTTTCTGTCTTGAATGAAATAATAGTTTATAGTATTACTTTCAGAGATTTAGTATTTGTCAAAACTTAATTCAATATTTCCTGTTAACGGGCATAGTTACAATTTCCGACACATATATCTCTTGAACTATCTCAAGTCAATACGGGCTGTTGTGTCATTTGACGATAGGACTATTATTGAATTATTTCAAGAATGGTGATGGAAACAGAGACGATGTATATCAACTCACCCTATAGAGTGCTTCCAAACAAACAAGGAAAGCGCCATGGCCAAATCTGTCAAAAATAAGATCATGACTTTGAGGGAAAAGCAATATATATATATATATATACATGAACCTTACTCTACCAAATTTCACATTTTTTAATTCGTTTAAAATTAGATTCTTAATATTTCATTATGTAAATCCTTAAGATTTCTGAAAGACTTACATTTTAACCATAAACTTTTAAAATAAGATTAAAAATCATTTACAATATGACTTAAGTTGATTCAGCTCGATGCTAGAGCCCTTAGCAGCATTTATGATCAACCTCATGAAAGGTTCATGTTTGCAATAGGATTTAGATCCACAGGAGCGGATTCAATTGGAAACTCTATACCAATATACAAACAATGATATCACAAAGGCACCGTCGCTTGGCCAATATGTCAAGCTCTCTTATAAGTAAGGCTATCATAAGTTACTTTACGGTAGTTACACGTTACGACCATTTCAGTGCTATGAAGGCTTCGAAAATCCAGGCCCTGATCCTTACCTCGGCATGCACGCCTCGGCCATAAACTGGAGGTCCATATTGCAGGCTATAACCGGAAGTTGAGGAACCTTCTTAGGATCAGAGGGAGCCTTGGTGGGTTTGCCTTCAGACAGCAAGAGGTCGACCAGAAGTTGCAGGTTGGACTCCCAGTGGGTTGGTTCAGCTAGTAGAAGGACAGCTGTGGATTTAAAAAATTAAATGGTCAGAAAAGCGGAGATTTTTTTATTTCAGGATCACCTATCATTATAATATAGGATACTTCTAATGAAACTTTCTTTCGGAGACATTTTAGAAGCTGGTTTTTATGCAATACAAAAGTTGATTATCCACAAGAACTTGTTCTACAAATAAGAATGGGACCAAATGTTCTTGAATAACAGTTCTACTTCGTGAATTCTTTTTTTCGAAACCCCATAAACTTACCATGACTGATTTGTAAAGTGACTCTTTTATTTTAGCTATTTGTAAGCCCGTGTCTATGTTATAAATTTAAAATATGGTGTTATGCAGTATGTGTGCCCAATGGGTGCCCAAGGGGAACACCGCCAGATTCTATTTAATGAGGTAATCATGTTATAATACGTACCTTCAATTGTTGGGAAGTCGTTGTTTTCCTTGTAACCCCTAGCAACGACATTTCTGTTCTCATGGTCGACCATGTCGAGAAGTGGGTAAGCGTCTTTGACGTCATCAAGAGTGCACAAGTTTGAAAAGCCAAGACTGATTCTGTCAAGGTACGTAGCTTTAAGTATGAGTGATCTTACTATGAATCTTGTTATGAACTCTCATTTTCATATAAGATTTATCATGGATGCTGATCGTGTTGTTTTACAAGAGAAATAAGTTTACTATCATGGTATCAATGTTCTGAATTCTAATTTTCAAACACGGTATGTAAGGATTTTCACAAGGGAACTTTTAACGTTCTGATTCTGAATTCTCACTTTCAGAGAAGATATGTTATGATTGTTGCTGATATGGACAATGTTCTCAAAAAAGAAGCAAATTACTTAAACAAAATTAAAAGGCCAAATAAAACATTAAATTTCCTTTGAAACTAAGAAATCTCAAAGCATGTAAAATTATCTGATATCGGGCTCGACGATGTAACAACGTAGCTCACAACATTCCAGCACTTTGTTTTCAAAAGGATACTCTTTGGCAATCTCCACCCTGTGTTCCTGACCGATAACAAGAACATGTTTGTCGTGGAACTGACGGAGCAGTTTGACCGGAGTTGGGGCGTGTATCACCTGGTCGCCGGAAATCTGAAGCAGACGATAGGTTTTGTCAGCAGACGATAAAAAACGTTTGGTAACAATTTAAGCAAAAGACTGGAAAATACTCGTAATGTGATTGTTTCCTGAATAGACGGTTTGTATGTGAAATGAGAAAGCTTACAGAAGCATACGACAATCACGCACAGGTAGACAAACTGAGACACATTTGTAATATACAATTGAAAAGCAGCGTGCTGCAGAAATGTTTTTTGACAATCCCGAATCTACACTTTTGTTCTTGGTATCTTAAGGCAGACCACTAAATGTCAATGAATTCTATATAGTCCAATATGCTTAACTTCTGCAGTCGGAGTCGTCAGACTTTTGACAATGTTGAAAACGAAAATTGCCTCTGGTGTAACAAATCATTATGAACGCCGTTCAAAGTACTTCAAGGTACCAGTAAGCCTATCTTGAAGTCAAACCATCTAACCTTCTTAACGCAGCCGACGTTTTACAACCGTCTATATATATCCCTTAGGACCAACAAATCATATAAATGGCGCAAAAACACTTAAAGGTCCAGGAAACTTACTTTCAGGATGTTAAACCATCTAACCTACCTAACGCAGCAGACTTTTGACAATGTCAACAAGTTATTTCTAAAGATCAAGAATTCATATAAATGGCGCAAAAACAGGTCCAGTGAGCCTACCTTGATGTCAAACCACTTGCTGATTTGGTTAGCCTTGTCATGGGTTCTATTACAGGCGTTTGTGACGAAAGCACAAGGCACTCGGAGTCGTCCATCGGAGTCTGTCAATTTCTTAACGGCTTCCACTGCAGGTGTCAGTGGGTTACTTCCCCTTGCTAACACTCCGTCAACATCAAACAGGATCCCGAAGTCAGGCTGTTATAAATGAAAAATGACATTTCAGTTGTTTTTTTAGTGTTTGGAGAAGACTGAACTTGGCGTTATAAGTCCTCTTATTCAAGCTATCAACATAGTTTCATCTGAGCTTTCATTTGAAGTCCAATGAATATATGAAATATCATCGCTAAGAGCATTTTGAAGTCAAAATGACGCTTATATATATATCCTTACACCATCATCAGATTGATTAATAAAAATTCTTTCTTTTCTTGAATTGATGTAAATCATACGAACTAAAGATATAAATGCATGTATTATCATTTACCCTCAATAGCTTAAGAATCAAGAAAATATGTTTACATGTGTACAAAGCAAGTAGGAAATTAAATATGTTTCATGGTGAGTCTCAAAAACACGCGCTCATCTCCTTAAAGTCAAGGTCGGATGTTACAAGGTTAAACGGGGTCATAGACAGAGTAAGATAGAAAGTTAAACTCAGATTATGAAAATGGATATACACTCGTCTGTTCTATCAACAATAATATAACCAAACATTAAATCGTATATACATCATTATAAGATGTTAGTGTTGACAACAATTAACATACCAAAAATCTTTAACTCTAGAATTTACTAATACCAAAATGTTTCAACTTTAAATTTCAAATATCGCTGAGCAGAGGTTTCGTAAATATAGAATGGACTATACTATACCACACTACACTAACAGAAACAGACTATAAACACTGCAGATTCTTGCCTCGATGTTAATCCATCGTGAAAACGGACGACAGAAGAAACGAGAGCGTAATACAGCAGAGAAACTTTGAAACTGAAGAGGGGGCATGTAAAAAATTGCAAACTTGCATGGAATTAAGCGGTAAACAAATAGTTCTCTCTCTCTCCGTCCTCCGAAATCAACTTCCGCTTCGGCGTGGGAAAATCTAGTCTTCGACCTTGCAAATTTGCATGTCACGTGACAACGTGTTTACTATAATGACCGAAAGCATGGTGACATAACGATATGTACTAAAAACTGACTGAAATAACCAGGCCAACGCAGTCATATGTCTACACGATGCAAGTACACTTAACATAGCAAAATATAAGTACAGTAGGCATTGCGAAATAAAATAAAGTTTAATGTAGACTGTACGTCATGAATGGAAGTAAGAATTAAGAACAATTGTAAGACCTACCTCGCCGATCAAAACATCGGAATCCCCGGAAGAAGCATCAGAGTTATCTGCAAATGAAAATTACAAACTCAAATGCAAATCATCAAAAAAAATAAAAACCTGTAAAAATGTAAATATATTGTAATAAACATTTGAAAAAATAAAATATTCTAAACCTACCAGTCGCGTAACCATCATCACGAGCTGGACTGTTAAAGTCTCTCATGTTTGCAATGTCAATCTTCGATAATAATCAATGTAGTATAAGGCGTTGTATGAAAACTGCAGCGCGTGTGCTTATATTTATACAAAGCCATGCCGCCTTGTTTACAATCAACACATTTGCATACTGAAATCTGATTGGCTGACATGTGGGTGAGGTCAAGAGGTTAACACGTGGGGCTATTTACGACGCATGGACCAATGTCGGTAACACTATTATCTCGGTTAAGGGTCGGTGTGATAATGCATCAGGTTGTGTACGCATGGCATCTAGATTCATCTAAAATGACATATATTTCAAAACAGTTTCTTTACCCCAGATTTGAAACTTGTTTATTTTAACGTGTTGTGGAATGAATACCATTCACAGCAGTGAACAAATATTCGTGTACACACATTGCCTAGATTACGTCATTAAAAGATGTGATTAAGTTCAGTAAAGTTATTCTTTATACGATATCCATTTCTTATTTCAGTATCGATAGATATATTACCATGTCTTACAATACGTTATCCTTATTTTTAACGTCTTTATTCTACGAAACTTATGAATACTCTTTTAAGTAAACTCTTTAAATGAAATTTCATTCTCAGCACTTCAAAAGGCCTAGGTTTTAGCTTCATTCCACTCTGGCACCAAAAACAACAATAAAATCATGATAGGTTTATAAACTGTGGAAGGGAGGAATAACTTTCTCAACAAAATCTAATTCCTAACGTTGCAAAAAAAAAGCAGTGCAAGTTATACATATAAACACAATTCTTTTCAATATAACACATATTTATAGATAATTATTTACTAAATGCTGAAATGCAATGTTTCAATTTATAATCTAACCCAATTGTCGTGTCAGTTATAAACATTTTATATTTTGTCGTCATATAAAAATTAATAGAAGAGAGAATAAAAAAGTTAGGTATCACAAAGTGCATATACAAGGTAGGTTCATACAAGTGACACAATTACATTACAGTGATACACATATTGCCAGCTCAGCATAAAATAATGAGATAACGTTCTGCACCTTTCGTGGTACAGGTGATTCTAAAATCATAAATATTTTTCTTAATCTCATGCGCATATGTACGTTCTCAGATCTATTTAGGTAAATGGATCATATTTTGTAAACCATATATCGTGCTTATGACTTATATTCGCCACAGGAGTAAGTCGACGTTCTTCTCATCTGAGTGAAATTTTAACAAGATATTTTTAAACAAATATCTAAGGAAAATGCTCCTTGTCGTTTAAGTAGACGTTGTTATTCGCCTGTTATTAGTAAGACAGTAAATGTGACCTTAGACAATAGTTTAGTTCATAATGGCAACCAAGATTTTTTATTAAATTGCGAAAATAAAATCATATCTAAACATGTAAATAAATACATTCTAGTGACAAAAGGTGCATTTTAACTACGATTCTTTTACCCTTCTCCTCTTTTCTCTGTATCGTTCGTCTGGTAAATATACATGTGTTTGTATCTTTCGTCTTAAATGATTTCATTCTGCCTGCATACATAATGTGAATGTGAACTGTAAATACTATGGCGAGGGCTTAATAAGTTGGAACAACGTGTGTCCAATCTGTTTTACTTCTGCTAACACAATACATTTAAATCAATAATAAGGGGCATAATAAGAATGCTATGATAATGGTTTGAAAGTTCTTCGTGATAATCGGAATGTGTTTCTTTCCATTTTAGAAGTAATATGTAAAATGTTAGTAAACAAAAATACGTAAGTGTTTCGTTATTGTATGTATCATATTTCCTTGGTTAAGACCCCATTTAACTGGTACAAGCTAGTGTGTTCAAGACGTCAGATTTCAGTTGTGAACCAATTGACCTGAATCCCTGAATCACAGTACGCCTACAATTACTGACATGGAACCTATTATGCCGTTATGTGCCTGTGGTACCTATCAATAATCACGGACATGTTTCATGCATTTATATACATATTTTAAAAAAAACATCATGAGAAAATGGAGCTATTGGTTCTGCAACTCATCATGCATCAAATATCATATCAAATGAAATTATAAGGCACTGCCAATATTGTCGTGATCTACAGGTTGGAATATTCAGCACAATTCAAGCTTTTCATAAAAAGATGTCTTCACAAAATGCATAAATGTAGACTTTGTAATCAGAGAAGAAGTAAAAGGCTTAGGCTGTGAACTCTTTTAACTCTATTATATAATTCAGGTCAAAAAGGTCTTAAGATATGTTTTCCACAGAGGTTATGGCTCAAGTTAAAAGTTGATTTTTTTAAACTAATTGCATTCAATTCGGCAGTGCTATGGGTAACAATATGTTTTTACTTATATTACATAGACCTGTTTTGTAGAAGAGTTTTTTAAATAATCCATAATGACCTTAGTACCAATGAAGAAGACTATATGAACGTGACTTTCTGTGACCCCATTAGGCACTGTCCCGGAATTAGGCTATCTAATGTTAGCGTACACGTGTTTCAGTCCCTGAATTTAACGTTTAATGAATATGTGTTGTCGGTTAGACAGACTATTTTGTCAAGCGTTCGGACGTACTTTCTTCAAACTTTCAATTTCATTTTAATGAGTCCTGTGATACAAAGAATATCTAAACTAGAACTATAACTAGTAACTATAAATGTAAAATATTTATATATATATTATTATATATAGATATATTACATATTCTTACATTCTTATTAATTAATTTTAGATCAAAAGTGTTCTTAAACTTTTAATTACATTGCAATGCATACTGTAAAATTTAAGGTCAAATTTGTTCAAAATAAAGGCAGCTAAAATCAAAACGAAATTCGAAATACAAAGTAGTCACTTTCACAACAACCAAGTCAGATTACGGTATTTATTTTCGTTCACGAAAACATTAACATACATGCATCTTGTTGAGTTCTGATAACTTTTTAAATCTGACAGTGTACGATAACACGAAGATACGTATGTAGTTTTGCACTCAAACTGTAGTTAATAACATTTTGACATTAACAAACCTCTTGAAAATCAAGTCTTAAAATAGCCAAGGTTTCCTTCTTATATTTAATAGATAATCGTTTATGAGAATAATTATTTTTCAAAAACTGATTATAAGTCTCGTACATATGTTACCCTCCAAGTTGTTATCAGTGATAGTATGATACTTCAGATCTCTTCAGTTCTGCTGAGGTCAGGGGTCAAGGGGAGACGAGTCATTACGTACATTTATAGTACACACGGTTCACCCATCCTCGATAATCCAGGGTATTGCTTGTTTGATTTTAAAACATTGCCTCCATTAACCCTTTCGAGGCCGTTCATTTATGATTTTTATGGAAAATATAACGTAAATGGACGAACATGTCTGACAGGCCACAGTGAAAAACGATTTCAATGTCAATAATTCGTATATAGGTTTAAATAAAATTCCTTTATATATAAACTGCTGTAAAAATGTACATAAATGATACCATGAATGATACCATAATTGATACCATGAATGATACCATGACTGATACCATAAACGATACCATAAATGATAACATGAATGATACCATAAATGATACCATAAACGATACCACAAATGATACCATGAATGATATCATGAATGATACCATAAATGATACCATAAACGATATCACAAATGATACCATAAACGATATCACAAATGATACCATGAATGATACCATGCATAATACCATAAATGAACCAAATATGTATAATGGCAACCAACAGGGCTACGTCGGCGAGACCAATCATCCATAGCCAGAAAGCAAAGTATAAAGATTCACATAAAGTCCATTGGTGGCCATTTTTGTGTTAACACCTTTAATTCATTATGTTTAAAAAATTTCGCATGGCTGAACTTTACATTGTATATTTGAATTTTTAAAACTAAAATTGCTTATGTTTAATAAAAATAAACACATATTATACACAAATAACACAAAACATTAACAAATATTTATGTATGTTTGATGAACATATTACCCATATGCCATGAGTTTTATCTAAGATACAGTATTCGTTTATAACTATGACAAATACGTTTACAAGTTTACAAGCTGGAGAGTGATGGATCTTTAAAGGGGCAGTTGCACGGTTTTTGATAATTTTATATTTTAATTTTTTTTAACTGATATTTGTACGTTAATGCTTAATATAAACTGACGTCCAAAAGAAACTTTACACTTTTAAAATTTGAAAATATCGAAATCTAAACTACCAGTTGCAACCGAAGAAATATGGAATATATCGCCCAAACCAAACATTTCTGTGTGTTGAACATGACCTTTGTACCCCTCGTGGTTTTTGGTAAAAATGCAAAAAATTGAAAAGCATGTGCATGACGTGCAGCCATAACCGCACGTGCAGTAAAGGTATACAAGAAATACCAATAGCATGCCTGCCTGGTGTCCACAATGTAAAAAAACCACCAAAGATATGCCACGACTGAGAACAGAAGACCGTGAGCGAGCCCTACGTATGATGCAAATTGGTGCCAACCATACCAATATTGCAAGAACGTTTGGCTGTTCTCGTGTAGCTGTCTATAACTTGGTTCAACGTTACAGACAGACAGAGCAGACATCTGACAGGCCAAGAACGGGACGACCGAGGGTGACAACCCCCCATGAAAACTGGCACCTGCGTACTTTACATCTCCGAAACCGCTTTCTTACAGTGACGTCATCTGCGTGGAATGCTCTTGGTCACGTGGTCAGCCGACATACCGTTGCTAGAAGACTCAGGGCTCATGGAATCAGAGGACACAGGCCGTACAGAGGACAGCGGTTGACTGCTGAACATCGTCGTCGAAGATTGAGATGGGCCAGAACCGTACGGCGTTGGCAGCGACGTGACTGGCAGAGGGTCGTCTTTTCAGACGAAAGTCGGTTCAATATGTTCAGGGTTGATGGACAGCAACGCGTGTACCGTAGAAGAGGGGAACGAACAGCAGCTTGCTGTGTTCAGGAGGTTGTTCCGTACGGGGGAGGTGGTGTGATGGTTTGGGGAGGGATTTGTGGTCAGGAGAGGACGCCATTGGTCATCGTTAATGTCAATTTGACTGCTCAGCGCTATATTGACCACATCCTTCGTCCGACTGTCCTCCAATTTCTTCATCAACAACCTAATGGCGTCTGTTCCAGCAAGACAACGCCAGGCCCCACACAGCCCACATCGTCCAAAACTTCCTCACAGCCAACAACGTGATGGTATTGCCGTGGCCTGCATGTTCCCCAGACATGTCGCCTATTGAGCACCTTTGGGACGTCATGGATAGTCGTATTCGACGGAGACCACATCCACCAGCTAACCGGCAAGAACTGATCCTGGCACTTCAAGAGGAATTGCAGCGTATGCCACGTGACGTCATCAGACGACTGACGTTTTCTGTCCGTCGAAGGGTCTATGCATGTATTGAGGCACGAGGTGGTCACACACGGTATTAATGCACCACGTTATTGAACTTGAAGGATTTTCTTAGTGTACTGCCTCTTTCACATGATGTTGAAAATGCAGTTTTGTGACCTCACCTCCACATAAGCAGCTGTGACGTCATGACCAGACGCTTTGTGACGACCATCTTTTGAGGTTATTATGGTGACATGTTGATCGTTTTAACCCTTACGATGCGGGGCGCGTGATATTTACGGGCCAAATATAAAATGGCACGTTAGCCCTCTTGGCGAAATCCGTAACTTTCAGGATAAGGCTATATATTGACTGCAAGCAGTCTTGGCTGTTCCCGGATATAAAATATCAAACCTTTTCTCAAAAATGATTGAGGGTACCCACCTTGCGGCATTTATATCTCACAAACCAATAGTGATAATTCTATAATTTTTACATCATCGTGTAGAAGAGAGAATTGTCTTTTTTTCCATGTATCATATGTATATCCGCGCACAAAAATAAAGAAGCGGTTAATCAGGATATAACGGTGGCTGGCACCGGACAAAACAATTCCGCCACGTGGGCTTGTAGAGCAAAAATATATAGTTGTTGTTTTTTATCTAGAGCTTATCAAAAAGGATGTAAAGTTTCTTTTGGACGTCAGTTTATTATTTTGACAATGTCAAAAATCTCATTATACACACCAATCATCCATAGTCAGAGGACAAAGTATGAAGATCCACATAAAAACCATTGGCGGCCATTTTTTGTGAACACCTTTAATTCATTTTGTGTAAGAAAAAGTAATGGCCTGGCTAAACTTTACGTTATATTGGAATTATTACTGCTCCATTTAGTTTAAATACATTGCCTTTCAATTGGAACCATTAATTTTAACTTTCCTGACATCACCTTATATTCCCCCTAGAAACGTGCTACTGCCCCTTTAAAACATTGAATACACCGATTCGTAAAAAAAGATAATTCACTGATAACGTTTATAAATTTTGGTATTAGAAACAAACTTTACTCAAGTAAGCTACCATGTAAAATATTTGAAAGTATTAACGTTTTAAGGTTAAACAATTGAGTCTAAAATACCGATTAATTCTAAAATACCGATTTACAGTTAAACTTAATTATATAATCCGGAGAACAACTTCATGAAACGCTGTATACAACATGAAAACCATAAACGGAAGCTTCTAAGAGTATCGTAACAGCAGTGCTGATAATGTCTAAAAGAAATCGATATACAGATTTACATTATAAATAAATATCGTTTCCTTCGTTCTTAGTACGAGATTACTGTATCACAGTCTAGCGGAGTTCAACAACAAAGTTTTCATTTTGTTCACAAGCATTTCTTACGACTCTTGGTGATCGTGTTCATTTTAAGTGTTTTAAAAGATTGCATGTACATTTTAAAGGATAAAAATAGAGCCATTGGCTCTGTAGCTCATCAGGCTTCATCATCAATTATGCTCTAGAGTGTGGTCAATGTGATTCCCCCTTTGTAGAGGCCACAGGGTCACCATTCATAAAATTCAGTATATAGGCGACAAGTTTCAGTTTTCTAGGCCTTTACTTCTGATGAAGAAGATGAAAATAGATTTGAAGGACGTTCCTGTTGCGTTTATTAGGGGCAACAGGGTCACCAAAGCTACAATTCATAATCATCACTAGTCAAGGAGTCTGTACACAAAGTTTCAGCTTTCTAGGCCTTATACTTCTGGAGAAGAAGATGAAAATAGGTTTTTAGGGCGTGGCCCGTGGCCCTTATTAGGGGTCACAGGGCCACCAAAGCTACAATTTATAATCCTCACTAGTCAAGGAGTCAGTACACAAAGTTTAAGCTTTCTAGGCCTTATGCTTCTGGAGAAGAAGATGAAAATAGGTTTTTAGGGCGTGACCCCTGTGGCCCTTATTAGGGGCAACAGGGCCACTAAAGCTACAATTTATAATCCTCACTAGCCAAGGAGTCTGTACACAAAGTTTCAGCTTTCTAGGCCTTATGGTTCTGGAGAAGAAGATGAAAATAGCTTTTAAGGGCTTGGCCCCTGTGGCCCTTATAAGGGGTCACAGGGCCACCAAAGCTACAATTTATAATCCTCACTAGTCAAGGAGTCTGTACACAAGGTTTCAGCTTTCTAGGCTTATGCTTCCGGAGAAGAAGATGAAAATAGGTTTTTAGGGCGTGGCCCCTGTGGCCCTTATAAGGGGTCACAGGGCCACCAAAGCTACAATTTATAATCCTCACTAGTCAAGGAGTCTGTACACAAGGTTTCAGCTTTCTAGGCCTTATGCTTCCGGAGAAGAAGATGAAAATAGGTTTTTAGGGCGTGGCCCCTGTGGCCCTTATAAGGGGCCACAGGGCCACCAAAGCTACAATTTTTAATCCTCACTAGTAAAGGAGTCTGTACACCAAGTTTAAGCTTTCTAGGCCTTATGGTTCTGGAGAAGAAGTCGAAATTCCACAAAGTTTACGGACGGACGGACGGACGGACGGACGGACGCCGGACACCATGCCATGCCATAAGCCCATCGGGCCTTACAGGCCAGATGAGCTAAAAAGTGAATGATGGCATCGATAGAAAACTTTAGTTTTTACGTAGTGCTCGAATTGTAATAATTGCTCCAATTGTATTAAGTGCTCCAAATTGTAATAATTGCTTCAAATTGTAATACCCGCTCCGAATTGTAATACCCGCTCCAAATTGTAATGATTGCTCCAACTTGTAATACCCGGTCCAAATTGTAATACCCGCTCCAAATTGTAATACCTGCTCCAAATTGTAATACCTGTTCCAAATTGTATAACCTGTTCAAAATACACATAACCACATCAGTGTGAACATGCGTGTACTAGTGTCTATAATGAGGTTTATGCTAATCATAACAATTATTTTGACTTCATAAGCACGCATAAGTAATTTGATAAATATATTGACCTCAAGTATCGTTACAATGACCCGATGTATTTGGCCATGACCTGAAGATCACACTAGGTCACCAGTACGAGCTTGTAAACAACTTTGATATCAAGGTCTTTGTAGATGTTCGTCGGTTGCGTTTGAGCGACACTTCTCAAAATATCGCTGTATTCCCAGTAAGCAATTCGTTAAAACTCGTAAGAGTAGCACGCCGAACACTCGGTCGTCACGTCGAAATGGCATGGAACACGTTAACGACCTTCACCTTTCAACAGCCAATCAGATTTATCACGTGACGTCCCAAATGCATACCAACACATGACATTCTAATGTGTGGTATACAAAGGGCGTCATTTTGTAATTAAGATTGTTTATGTTATTCGAGGACACTTAGTCAAATTTAACTTGTCAAATTTAACTTTCACTTATGTACACAGACATTTAATCATGTATGGTGATGTTTATTCTGCCTTACAAAGATAAGATAAACATCTGAATTAATAGAAAACATGAACGAAAAACATATTGCAAGATATTTGGTTAGTAATATAAAGGCTATATATATATATACTTACTTGATTCCAAGTTTCTTATTCGAGGATACGAAACGCCTTAACGAGTTAATGACTTTGTATAAAACGAGCGAAATAGTAATAATAACTATTCATTTTTATCCATGGAGACAAGTGAATATAGAATATTCAGTAAAATGACACCGAACAGTATGAGAATAACCAATAAAAAAGTTTAACTTTTGGAATACCATTGTTTGTAAGTAATGACAGAGAACTTTACGAAATTTTATCTCACTCCTAACTTTGCGCGTAATTCCTCCTTTTAGCCGTGCCCGCCTAGTGAATAACTAATGGAAGCCTTGAAGCACTTTCACAACTTTCTGTGCCCGCTTGGAGGGCTACTGCGACGAAGTTAGATAGTCTGGATCAAAATCTTTTGAAGATTGAAGCAATTCGCTCTGCAATCAATCAACGACTAGAGGCGCTCTACTGCAAGGTTTAGATAAACCATCTAAACACCGACGATGCTGATAAAACCGCATACCGTTAATCCTTTAATGATAATTATTTTCGAAAACCGATTATTCAAGTCACGCTATTATTCGAGACAGGCAATCTTTCTTTTCGGAGCCATATGATGCATTTTTAAAAAGATAGAGCCATTGGCTTTGTAGCTCATCGGGCTTCATACCTGATGTTGCTATACGGTGTCGTTAATGTGTTTCCCTTTAAATAGGAGCCCTTGGTCAAAAGATTTATATGTTGGAAACCAAGGATTGTGTTAAAAACATTTCAGCTTTCTAGGCCTAATGCTTCTTGAGAAGTTTTAAGCGTGTTGTCCCTGTGGCCCTTATGAGGGGCCATCAAAGCTATAAATTATATTCATCACCAGTCAATGAGTCTGTACACAAAGTTTCAGCTTTCTAAGCCTTATGGTTCTGGAGATGAAGATGAATATAGGTCTAAAGGATGTGACCCCTGTGGCTTTAGTTGAGAGCCAAGGGGCAACCGAAGCTATACCTTACAATCCTCACTGGGCAAGGAGGCTGTACACAAATATTCAGCTTTCTAGGTCTTATGATTCTGGAAAAAAGACGAAAACAGGTTTTTAGGACTGGCCCCTGTGGCCCTTATTAGGGACCACAGGGCCACCAAAACTATTAATTATAATCCTCACTGGTCAAGGAGTCTGTACACAAATTTTCAGCTTTCTAGGCCTTATGGTTCTGTTAGGTCGAAATTTCACAAAGTTTACGGACGGACGCCGGACACCATGCCATGCCATAAGCCATCGGGCCTTACAGGCCAGATGAGCTAAAAACAAATTGAATGTATGGTCCATTCTTCGCGTTAAAACGTTTAAAATATCAGCGTTATAACGTTGAAGGCAAATTGCGAAAAGGTATAATAATCAGTTTGTTCATTACTTGTCTCATAATAACCTTGGGGCAAACGTATATTTTCGTAAATGTATTATTATTTAGAAACTCTTTAATTAACATCCGTTGATTGGTTTTTATGTCTTGTATATTTCACTAATGTTTCCGTTATGTGACTCTTTGGCTATTATTTTAAGAAAAGTAATTTATGCGTTACATGTGAGATGATAATCTCCAAGAAAATGTTTAATTACATGTTTATTTTCATAATAAATTAGGAATTTCAGAGACAAAGGGTAGGTTTAACGTCACGTACTCTTTCATTTTATCAATAATTACTTCCTCACACTTAGTGAAGTGAAAACAAAAGCTGACCTACGCTACCGGCGACAACGACCGATTTCCCTACCACGTGATCAGAGTTCAAAGTTCACTATTGATCAACACGCTGAGAGCCACTGGCACGGCTTGCACGTGCTCTTCATGCAGTGATGTCGTGAACATCACTCACAGAGCATTCGTGCCATGCTCACAACTCGTGTTTAACTGTTAATTATTTCCATATCAGATATCTTGGATTGTTGTTGCTGTGTTTATGTTACTTCAGTCAAATAACTACATTTATATATACAATGCGTTACTTACATCAGCTGTTGTTGCTGATGTAAGTTATGTTAACTATTTATAGATTCGTCATTGATTTTGGAACAAAACGAAAGTTACACATATTATCTGCGGAATTTACAGGTAAATATCATTTATTAAATGTCGCAGTTTAAAATGATCTGAAGATGGTAATATGTTGAAAATGTAGGATGATTTGGAATCTTGTGTTTGATACAGACAACTTTCAAAATCATTAAATTTAAATTAACCCTATTTGCATCTCGAAAATAGGGAAAAACGGTTACACGTGAAACAGTTGAATATGCATAAGATATTTCAATCATAGTTTATTTTACTTACACTTATAAGCACTAATTGTCAGGTTTGCAAATCGGAAATATGCCAAGTATATGATATCTAAATAAAGTAAGTTCAAAGTCCATAAGGAGGTTTCATATACAGGCCACGACCTCTTTGTTACATGGAGTTATAGTACACAGTTAAGACAATTATGCAGGCTTTGTTGAAACAGATATTTTGAAAAAATAAAAGGTAATGCGCTCAATTTTTTTAAATGCCGTAAACTTGATTCAAATCATTCTTTTAAAAATAAAATAAATAACATTTTTTAAATTTTAACGTTTAATAAATTTTGATCACGGATATTAGAACTGCAAAGTGTCTTTTTATGTTGAACATCACAAACGCTCTTTGAACTAAAAACGAAATTCTTTTACTTTTCAAATAGCTTATCGCTGTCAATTCATGTATAGAATAATTTCCAATTCAAAAATTGATTCATGAAATTAACCTACCTGATACATCGTCATAAATGCGATCCGTATCAAAACAAAAGAGCTCCGCCATAGTTCAGGTAGAAATTAATATGACCCTTTGACAGACAATATTTTCGTCCAAACTCGAAGCTTAAGGCGAGATAGCTTTGCAGTTGACTTTATAACCCTGACGACTCTTATCGTTGATTGGCCGAGAACGATGCCACTAATATCTTTGATCTGGCATTGGTCAATCACGGAGGCCACGAGCAAAGCACGCGCACCGTGACGTCATCTAAAGCTCAGCAACGAAAATTCTCATGAGTAAATAAACTGAATGTGGTTGAATTGTTAATCGCACATTTGTAACTAAGACATATAAAGCATAGATGGGTCACTCATAACGCAGTTGATTTGTACCTATATATAGGTATATTTGACTGCAACTCTTGATAGATAATTATTTACCTTACAATACAGAGATATAGTTTTATTCCTCTCAGACATGTATCTTAATTACATAAAATGACGTGCATAAATAAGTAAGATATTCCCCGATGCTATTCAATCTCACATTCTTATAGGTTTTAATATTATAATAATAATAAGGGTATTTATATAGCGCACATATCCACACCGAATGCATGCTCAAGGCGCTCCCTGAATTATTACCCTGGTCTAACCCATGCTGCCGATTAAGCGCTTGATGGGTCCCCTCCAACACTACTTTCACCAGGTACCCATTTCCTGCTGGGTGAACAGAGGCACATTTTGAATAAAGTCTCTTGCCTAAGGCGACACCACAAGTTATTCAACTCGTGTCTCAGTGTGGGGCAGGGAATTACCCTTCAAACTCTCAGTTCATTCAGCAATGACTCGGGTAACCCACCCATCCGGCGAGCCACGCCAAATGTTGCTGAACTACACTGATAGCGGTCAACTGAGCTTCGCACAGGACCACGTGCCACCATATTCCAATTATTTGACACATTTCATTAAAATTTATATGATTTAATATTAACGAATTTATAAACCCATTAATAAATGATACAACATTGGTGTATATATACATTTATATGGGTAAAAAATAGAGCCATTGGCTCTGTAGCTCATCAGGCATCATATCAAGTTTGCTTTATACAGGCCAGATGAGCTAAACATGAAACTGATGTTACCTATTGCAAGAAAACCTATAAAAAAATTACAAAACAAATGTAACGATTTCGGAATAAATTTCCTTACCCAAATGATTTATTATTATTCAACACTTTCTAGATCGCCAATATCAGACAGTGAAAGAAGTCCACACTAAAATATCCAAGGAGAAATAAATTTGCCATAGACTGTCATCTAATGGAGAAAAAAAGGTTTTTAAGATTTTGACCCCTGTGACCCTATTTGGGGTCATGGGGTCACGAAACCTACAGTTTAGAATCCCAATTGGCCAAGGAGTCTACATGCAGTCTTTCAGCTCAATAGACCTTTATAATAATAATAATAACACTTTATTGTCCTCAGTAAATACATACATTGGAAATTTTGTTTGTGCCGAAGCACCCGGCAGCCACAGTGCAGCGCCAGTTAAATCGTTGTTCTGCCTTTACAATGCTGAGTGTCAAGCAAGACAGCAACAACTCCCAACTTTTAACGTCTTCTGGTATGACGCGACCGGGAATCGAACCCCGGTCTTCCGGGTGACGAGCGGACACTCTACCACTGAGCTACGCCCCCGGAGCTAAAGATGATGATGAAAATAAGTTTTTAAGGTTGTGACCCCTGTGACCCTATTTGGGGTCATGGGGTCACGAAATCTATAATTAAGAATCCCCATTGGCCAAGGAGTCTGCACATATCACTTTCAACTCTCTAGTCCTTTTAGAACTGAAGAAGAAGATGAAAATAGGTTTTTAAGGTTGTGACCCCTGTGACCCTATTTGGGGTCATGGGGTCACGAAATCTACAATTTAGAATCCCCATTGGCCAAGGAGTCTGCACATACCTTTTTTTACTCTCTAGTCCTTTTAGAACTGGAGAAGAAGATGAAAATAGGTTTTTAGGTTGTGACCCCTGTGACCCTATTTGGGGTCATGGGGTCACCAAAGTTACAAATAAGAATCCCCATTGTCCAAGGAGTCTGCACATATCATTTTTAACTCTCTACTCCTTTTGGAACTGGAGAAGAAGATGAACATAGTTTTTTAAGGTTGTGACCCCTGTGACCCTATTTGGGGTCACAGGGTCATCAAAGTTACAAATTAGAATCCCCATTGGCCAAGGAGTTTGCACATATCATTTTTAACTCTCTAGTCCTTCTGGAACTGGAGAAGAAGATGAAAATAGGTTTTTAAAGTTGTGACCCCTGTGACCCTATTTGGGGTCACAGGGTCACCAAAGTTACAAATTAGAATCTCCATATGGTAAGGTACCTGTACAAAAAAATTCAGCTCTCTAATGTGTATGGTTCATGAGGAGAAGTCGAAAGTGTCAAAAGTTTACGGACGGACGGACGGACGGACGATGGACGGACGACGGACGAGGGTCCACAACCTCACCATATACTCGGTCTTATGGTTTCTCCTTATAGTGTAACTCTCTGTTGTTTCTCATTATTCAGCTGTCAATTCCTTAAATTGACCTGACCTGAAGGGTGACCAGTGGTCATCGCTATACAGAACAGAACAGAACAGAACTAACTACCGGGCAGAGCCGTGCTAGTCGCTTTACGGAATGACAGATAAAGTAAACTACCGGGCAGAGCAGTACTCGTCGCTTTACGGAATAATAGATAAACTAAACTACCGGGCAGAGCAGTGCTCGTCGCTTTACGGAATAATAGATAAACTAACTACCGGGCAGAGCAGTGTTCGTCGCTTTACGGAATAATAGATAAACTAACTACCGGGCAGAGCAGTGCTCGTCGCTTTACGGAATAATAGTACGTTTTTGAGTAAACGTCATTATTTGTACTTACCGTCGACGACTCACCGTAGCCCATTGATTGCCTATCAATTATCTCTCGACCAATAACACAGAGAAAACAATACGGGAGTTACCTGCTCATCCCCGCCGCGCCACCTATGGTCACATGACCAAAACCTCATCCAACTACCTGGAGCCAGTGAACGCTAGAGCGAACCTACTCGCAGGAGGGGAGGCAAGGGTGGGCAATAAAGATTGGTGAGTCGTCGACGGTAAGTACAAATAATGACGTTTACTCAAAAACGTACTATTATTTAACGTACTCTACCGTCTCCGACTCACCGTAGCCCCGACTACCACAGAGGGTGGAGGGCTGCGAGAGCAAGGAGGCGGAAGAGCAAGTACTCCCCCCACTATCGTCTACCTAGGGGTGGGTGCACCGGAACCCTGCTAAGGAGGGAACCCGCCCCGACCCGAAAGGAAAACAAACGAGACACGGAGGTGCGAAGTGAAGTTGATTACATAAAACAACAGAGCGCGAAAGAACCTATCGGTGAACTGCAACCCCTCTAGGGGGAGCAGAACCCCCAGTGCGGTGCTGAGCGAACACTTGTGGCCCCAGTCTGGCCACACCCGCAAGGTCCTCCGTGGACAAGTCTCGGAGGTAGTGATTAGCGAATACCATGCCGGACTTCCAGAAACAGCCGGCCATGATATCCGCTACGGCGATGTTACTGTGGAACGCCATAGAGGCCGAGATCGCTCTGATCTCGTGCGGGTTAGCACGAGCTGGCGGTGCTAACTCCTTGGCTTTATAGGCCTCAAGGATAGCTGACCGCAGATAGACGCCCAGGAGACGTTTGTCTATCTCCTTCGTGCTCACCTGGGAGTGAGGTAGAAATAATCTCCTCCTCCCCTGGCGGAGAGAACGCGTGCGTTCTGCATAAACCCGGAGCGCTCGGACTGGACAGAGGAGTCTGCTCTCCTCGTCCGTGGGGGAGGCTGAGTCTGAGAGGGCGGGAATGTGGAACACCCTGCCCCGTTCGTCCGACCCCTGGTTCTTGCATACGAAATCCGGTGCAAGACCCAGCGAGGCCTTACCCCCGTCCCTCGCTTCGAACCGAAGCAAATCAGCCTGAAGAGCGTGGAGCTCCGAAATCCTGGCGGCCGAAGCCATCGCCACCAGGAAGGCAGTTTTGACCGTCAGACGGAGAGTGATGGTTCCCGATAGAGGCTCATAGAAGTCTGAGCACAAGTGCTCGAGGACAACCGCTAGATCCCACTCGGGGGGTCTCGGTTTGAGCCTCCCGTCCACCTGACGGTAGGTCTTAATCACCTCCTTAAGAACAGAGGTGTCCACGGAGGAGTCACGCTTGCGTAGGACCGACATGATGGCCGCTAGATGCGTGTTGATCGAGGAGGCTTTAAGTCCCCTCTCCTCCCTGAGGTACACTAGGTATTCCGCCGCCTGGGGGACTGTAGCTACCTGCACGTCCCAACCCTTGTCAGAGCAGAAGGTGACAAATGACCTCCACTGCACGTCGTACAGTTGGCGGGTGGAGGCACGCTGGGCGGAGGAGACCGCAGCTGCGACTCTCTTAGAGTAGCCCGCCCGTTCCAGCCCCTTTTGGAGACAAGCCAAGCGTGAAGATTCAGCGCTTGCGGGTTCTCGTGTACCCGCCCGCTTGGCTCGCTCACTAGGAGATTCCATCTGAGTGGAATGGGAATTGGTTCCCCCTGGGACAACCTCCGAAGGGGTACGAACCACGGCCTCGCTGGCCATAGGGGCGCTATCAGGATGAGCCTGATCACCCGGGTCGCCTGCAGTTTTGCCACCACTTGATTCAGAATGCTCGGGGGAGGAAAAGCGTAGGCATCCATCCCCTCCCATTCGAACGACAGAGCGTCTAAGCCCCATGCCCCGGGATCGGGGACGGGAGACACATAGACCGGCAACTGGTGGTTCAGCCGTGTCGCAAAAAGATCTATGTGCGGTCTCCCGAAGAGCTGGCAGACTTGTTGAAAGACCCTGGGGAGGAGTTTCCACTCCGTGGACGGGGGTTTGTCCGGCCTGGAGAGGGCGTCCGCTAGGACGTTCCTCACCCCCGGAATGTGCACCGCGCGGATTGACATGCACAGTCTGTCCGTCAGCCGAAAAAGATCTAGCGCTAACTGGAGGATGGCGAGTGCCCTGGTCGAACCTTGCTTGTTTATTCCCCAAGCCGCTGTGGAGCTGTCCGTGTGCACTAGTAACACTTGGCCCCACAGCAGAGCGGACCAGTGGCAGATTGCCAACCTGACAGCCTCCATCTCCAACTCGTTGATGTGGCGCTTGCGCTGAGCCGACGACCAGAGCCCCGCCGTCTGATCCGTCCCCAGGTGGGCCCCCCAGCCCTGAGTGGACGCATCCACGAATAGGTGAGCTGTCGCAACGGGGGGTCTGAGAGGGACGCCTGAGAACACGTTCTCCTGCACCCTCCACCAGGCTAAGTGAGGGACGAGCCGCTTGGGAAGCGGGAAGGCGTGACTGCACATTTCCTCCCTGACGTGAGGATTGAGAAAGACTTGTAGGGGCCTCAACTCCAGCCGACCCCTCGCGGTGAGGTCCTGGGCAGAGGTAAGTAGCCCTAGTATCCGCTGCCACTGCCGGAGCAGGAGCGGACCCTTGAGTCCCCGTTCTAGGAGACCGTCTATCCTGCCCATCCGTTCCTGGGGAACGAAGGCCCTGTACTGAACAGTGTCCAGCCTGGCGCCCAGGAAGGTGAGTGAGGTTGTGGGTTGTAGGTCCGACTTGGACAGGTTTACCAACCACCCCAGTCTCCTGAACAGCGCGATCACAAAATCCCGCTGTTCCCGGAGGACTGCGGCCGAGCGGTGGTGACTGAACCCGTCGTCCAGGTACATAGCGAACTGTACGTTGTGATGGTGAATTAGTTGGACGACTGGCTGAGTCACTCTGGTGAAGAGCCACGGAGCGGATGATATCCCGAACGGGAGCACGTTCCACTGAAAGTGGCGCCCCCCCAGGACGAAGCGGAGGTACTTGCGGTGTTCCCGAAAGATGGGGATGTGCAAGTACGCGTCCTGAAGATCCAGGGATATCATCCAGTCCGATCGCTCCAGAAATAGCATCACTGACGACACAGTCAAGAGACGAAAATATGGCGGCCGTACGAGGTAGGAGCGGTTGAACACTGACATGTCGTGAATGAGCCGCCATTTTCCCGAGTCTCTCTTGGGTCGAACAAAAACGGGTGAGTAAAACCCCGGAGTTAGATCCTGGAGGGGGACTTCCTCCACCGCCTCCTTGGCGATGAGAATGTCCACCTGTTCCAACGTGAGAGCGAGCCTGTCGGCTGACAGCGGTCGTTCTGTTGGGTTGCAGGTGAGTGGAGGGGGAGACAAGACTGGAATCTGAAACCCCCGCTCCAGGATCCGACACACAAAGGGATCTAAACCTAACTGTTCCCAGTTTGCCACGAACTGCCCCAGACGCCCTCCGACAGGGCCATCCGAGGGAATAATCAAAGGTGGAGGAAGCAGTGGAGCGTGCCACGAGTCACTGCTTCTTTGGGGTGAAGGGACCCTTCCCCCGCTTGGGCCACTTCCCTTGAAAGGAGTGTTTGCCTGGAGACGGGCCGGAGACGTTGCCTGAGTCTCTCCCCCCCCGGCCCCCGAACCGAAACGACACACCCCCCGTCTTGGGAGTGTGAGTCTGGGGCGTCTGTTTCCCCTTCTTGGGTGTAGTGAGCCCTTGCCTCCGTTCACCCGCCAGCCTGTTCGTCAGATCCTGTTGTTGGACCTCGTGACGCTGTCTGAGGGCTTCAGGAATGGCACCAGCGAAAAGCGTGTTAGCTGACCCAGGGACTCCTCGAAGGTTACTACGGATCCCGACGGGGAGGTTGGTTCGACCAAGGAACCCGTCCCTGCGTAGGTTAGTGATCCCCGCCGAGATACGCCCCGCGCTGAGCATGACTTGCGCCAGGCCTCCTGCCACGGACCCGAACGCGCGGTAAAGGGCCGAGGCTGCCTTCTCCATTTCCGCCTCCCTGGCGAATGCCGTCATCGCCTTACAGGCGTGAGCGACGGAGTTAACCGTCCCCAAGATGGACCTGGCCTCCTTGTCCAGGTGGACTAAGTGGGCGTCCAAGACGTGGTGAGGGGTCGAGGGTGCAGCCACCCGTCTTATGTCCTCGTCCAAGACTGGAGGATTAAGCGGGATGGGGGGGTCTGCCACCGGGAGGGAAGACCGCTGGCGGTCCGTCAACACCAGAGGGGGAATGAGCCTGCCCGGCGCTGCAGCCGCAACCGCCGAACTAAAGTCCTTCCCCGCCGTGTCAAACAAGCGATGGGGGGGAAAGGCCTGTCTCGTGCACCGTGGAGCCTCCTCCTCACAGAAGGACTCCAACCGGGCCCGCTTGGTGGAAGAGGGCGATTCATCCACCTCCTGAAGATAAAGCCCCGCCCATTCCGCCACTGCGTCCATTTTGTCGGTCGCGTCCGACCCCGACGCACTCCCACTCCCTCCCTCGGAAATAGGAATGAGAGGAGGGTTCGTAGTATCTACAAACTCCGGGTCTGAGCGGATGGGGGACCCACCGGGGGTGGGCAAGTCGTTGGGGGAAACCTCCGGGGAACCGAGAGTGACCCTTCGCCCTGACCGAGGGGGAAGGGGAGGCGACACGGGGGTGGACCCCTCCACCGAGGGGGGAGTCTTCTCCCGTCGTACAGAAGCGGGGGGGGGAACGTCACCCCTGGCTTCAAACATCCCCGTCACCATGTCCTTGACGGACGCAAGTAATTGAGCGGAGAAGGCCGCCTCATCAAAGGGAAGTCGGTCCCCCGACTTCTTCTTCCTCTTCTTTGACTTCTTCCGCACGCGGAGGGGAGAAGTGTGAGAAGGGACGGAAGACACCGAAGGGGAGCGACGGCGAACGGGAAGGAGGGGGGGAGGGGGGGAGGGCAACCCTCCGATAGCGTCCCTGTCCGAATCGGACCCCCTGACCTCCGCCTCAAACTCCCTAGTGTCTTCCGATATCACGAGTCCCTCCGAGGGGGAGGTGACGGTAGACGAAGGCGGGTGGCTTCCCGAGGAGCGAACCCTACGCTTCGCGCAGATAGCGTCCCTCTCACTCTTCCGAAGCGCCTGAAGGTAAAGTTGAACCCCTCTGGAGTGAGGGACTCGCACTCTTCACACCTATCCTGTAAGGTGCAGGCGGACGTGCAGACACGACAGAGGGAGTGGGGGTCATGGGTCCCCGACTTCCTAAGTCCGCATCGCCCGCAGAAACCAGGGTACATCGCTGACGATACCCTGGTCCGACGACACTTACCTGTGAACGTAAGGTAGGTCCGTCCCTCCAGACGGACCGGGACGGAGCGGAGCGGAGCGGAGCGGAGCGGAGCAACCACGTACAAGTCCGAGGACGGACCAGTCCACCGCGTCCGTCAATCACTAGACGGACCAAGAGTGAGTGAGGTGAACTAGCGTACCGAGCGGAGGGCGGACCAACCACTCACGTCCGTGTTCACTCACGCACCACTCACCACGCGGACGCGTGTGAGTACCGCTCACCCCAAGCGGGCGGGCAAGGCGAGACACAAGGTACGTCGCTGACGCTACCTGCACTCGTCCCACGCACCAGCCGAGGGGTCAAAGGGCAGCCACCCGTAGAGTGCTGCCTGCGACCTGAGAAGCACGAGCGCGCACGTGCAACCCAAGCGACACGACCCAAGCCCGGGTCGCGCGACACTAAGGCCTGCCTGTACAACCAAGCAGAATAAACAACAAATCTACTCCCAATTAACAATTGGAAGTAGACAGAGAGTAAGAGAACCCCGCTCTTACACCCAAGGAGTATGGTCAAGAGAAAACCTCCAAAAAACAGAGCAAAAAGGCAAATTCACTTCGAGAGAGCTCAGAGATACGTCCGATCACTGAGCGACAGGAAGTTGGAATGGGGTTTTGGTCATGTGACCATAGGTGGCGCGGCGGGGATGAGCAGGTAACTCCCGTATTGTTTTCTCTGTGTTATTGGTCGAGAGATAATTGATAGGCAATCAATGGGCTACGGTGAGTCGGAGACGGTAGAGTACGTTAAATAATAGATAAACTAACTACCGGGCAGAGCAGTGCTCGTCGGTTTACGGAATAATAGATAAACTAAACTACCGGGCAGAGCAGTGTTCGTCGCTTTACGGAATGATAGATAAACTAACTATCGGGCAGAGCCGTGCTTCCCACTTATCAAGGAGTCTGTACACAAAGTTTCAACTTTTTAGGCTTTATGGTTCTTGAGAAGATGATGAAAAAAGGTTTTAAGGGGGTGGCCCATGTGACCTTTATTAGGGGCCACAGGGTAACCAACGTTACAATTTATAATCCCAAATAGTCAAGGAGTCTTTATACAAGATTTTAGCTTACCACACCTTTTGGTTCTGGAGAAGAAGTCGAATATATGTACAAAGTTTACGGACGGACGGACGGACAGACGGACGCCGGATACCATGCCATGCCTTTCAGGCCAGGTGAGCTAGAATGGCACATTCCATATGAAATAGGTTTTCATGTCGATGAACAGCTGCGTTATATCAAAATTTTGGAATTTATTAACATGAAATTGAACAAATTTACAGAAAATTATAAACCACCTAAGATAATTGGTTTTATGATACTTTAATGCATGTACTTTTAAGTTTTAAAATACTAAATATAAAACGTACAAAAGATGAACCTGAATCTTTTCTTATTTCAACTAAACTTAAAAGAAAAGCCCCCCAAAAAAACAGATTAAGGAAAAGGAGTATAACAATCATATAGGAAACCAAATGGAAAAGATCAAAGCATGATTTAAAAATATATTATCGTCTTTCATCAAAGGGAAGCTTTTATTTAACGGGTTGAAAAAACAGGACCATTTCAAATCCAGTCATAACATCTTTAAAATGTCTACCAGATAAAATCTGTAAAGAATCTGTCACATAATCTACGTTTTACATGACGAGAAATATTGAATCAGTTAAATCATCCTCCATTGTACTATTTTTGTTAAAAAATATTTTCTGCAAATAACACACTGCAGCTGCCTTCGGAGAAGCGAATTGAAGTAAATGGGAACTATGAACCGAAAAATCATTTTTAAATAAATCAAAACCCTCAAATACAACCTACACGTCTACAGGTCTCTTTCCCGACATAACTGCTGTAATGTACATTTTAATGAATCATCCCAAACACCCTTGAACTCTATAACGGAAAGGCTGAGTTTATACAATATTCATTAAGTACGTTCAGTATTTGTAAAATGTATGATAATTGAAAACTGTATCTGAATACTATCACAAAAATATGATACTTTTAATGCATAACATTTTGCATCAACCATCAATATCGATATGTTTACGTATCACATTAATATACGTTCACATTATTTGAACAGCATTTGATACAGCAATCAGTCTAGGTCAGAGAAAATTTATCAATGTCATTTGCCCATGTAAATCAATCAAAGTAGAACCCGTAAGGTCTAAATGCAAAATTGAAGGTTCCAATTTATGACTTCATGCAATATGAAGATATTACAAGACAAAAGTAGAATATGTATCCTAAAGCACAATACGGTGAAGATTAAGACCCATTATCTGAGTTAAAGAATGATCCAAGATGTGAGTTAAAGGGGCAGTAGCACGTTTTTTGATAATTTTATATTTTTAAATTTTCACTCATAATTGTAAGTTAATATTAAATTATTATTTTGACAGTGTCAAAAATGTCATTACACAAGCCAATCATCCATAGTCAAAGGACAAAGTATGAAGATTCACACAAAATTCATTGGCGGCCATTTTTTTGTGAACACCTTTAATTCATTTTGTGTAAGAAAAGGAATTGCATGGCGAACCTTTACGTTATATATTTGAATTATTACTACTCCATTTAGTTTGAATACATTGTTTTTCAATTGGAACCATTAATTTTCATTTTCCCACCATCACCTTATATTCCCCCTAAAACGTGCTACTGCCCCTTTAAAGGACATGAAAATCAGCTCACCAACAACCAGCTAAGTCCAAGGACATACCAAAAGATAACCAATCAATCTTAGAATATATCATGAGATGACAGGAACATAAGATGAACAACGGTTTGAGTTTTAAGCTTAAGACATGTGATTTGATGATCAAAAGTATACGTTTGAGGACGTTAATTTCTTTCAGATGACCGCTATTAGCAGATTATGACCGTTCACTGTTTAGAATAACCCACATTTACAGAACAAGATCACATATTGCTTAAAGAAAAATGGCCGTTCATTGCTTGAGGACGACTCATATTCTCAGATAGGGGACGGATATTTTGAAAAAGGACCCATATCTTATAATTAAAGTCACTCATTTGTTTGAAGTGGACCCACATTCTAAGGTACAGGAAGGATATTTCTACGAAGACACATATTCTCAAATTATTGACGTTTATTGTTTGAAGATTACCCATATTATCAGACAGAGGACGGTTATTTTGAAGATGACCCA
The DNA here is from genome assembly GCA_916613615.1 of Steromphala cineraria. Lineage (NCBI taxonomy): Eukaryota > Metazoa > Mollusca > Gastropoda > Trochida > Trochidae > Steromphala > Steromphala cineraria. The sequence continues at coordinate 41,599,308 of OU744726.1, forward strand.
GTTTCATAGATACAGGATGGATATATTTCGAAGATGACCCATATTCTCAGTTTATGGCCGTTTTTTCTTGCATATGGTCAACATTTTACATTATGCCCGCTCCTTACTTGATAAGGACCCATATTTCAGATCACTAGGACTCTTTTGAAGATGACCCACACTGTTAGTTCACGGCCGTGTAATGCTTACTTGAGGCCAACATTCTCATATTATGGCCCTTCATTGCTAAAGGATAAACAATATTCTTAGGACCGATTGTGCTCCAATGTGAGTCATATTATCAGTATATGCTGCCGTTCATTGCTTGATGAGAACCCTAAGACAGAGATTGACCAATATTCTGAGTATCAGTTTGTTTAAAACTATGTCTGAGTCTTTTTTAACCTTTTTTATCGTTTGAAACACCGACAGTCTAAATTGTTTAAGGAAGGATATTACTTGAAAAAGACCCAACATATTTGTTTGAGGATCATGAAAATGATCCATACCATGATTTCAACCATCTGACTGTGCGAAGTTAAGCCCTAAATTGGGGATGGGGTGTGTCAGTCAAAACACCTACAGTTTGAACAGAGAAAAATAGAGGTTTATCGGTCAATACATCTCAAGAAAGAATAGAGAAAAGTAGGGGTGTATCGGTAAATACACCTACAGAATGAACATAGAAAAGTAGAGTGTATCAGTCAACAAATACACCTACAGTTATAACATAGAAAAGTAGAGGTGTATCAGTCAACAAATACACCTACAGTTATAACCTAAAAAAGTAGACGTGTAACGGTTAATACACCTACAGTAACAACAAAGGAAACCGTAGCAACGAGACCGGAAGTGGGATGTAAAGAGATTCTCTAGACCTTCAGTTATGTATATTCATATTTACATGAATTAAAAGAGGAGGTAAGTTGAGTGGTCTAATAAAACAAATAATAATTGCAAGTCAAGGTTTTTTAAAGTAGTCATTCCCAGAGTTTATGATAAAAAGGCGTTAACACAAAAATGACAAAAAGTAGTTTTCGCTTGATATTTGTTAATTTCTTCTACGACCTCAGAAAATCGTTCTAAGTAATGTGATGATTGACCCTCTAAAGATGTTACATTTGACATAAACTATACTTTATTGTGGGAAATTTGAAGAAAAAAATTCCCTAAAGGGCGTATTATTTCCCCTTTCAAATACCTGACAAGAAAGGATAAAAAGATTATTATTTTCTTAGCAATTCTTCTCAATAAATAAACAATCTTGAATGTTTGCAGAGATGCAAGAAATACATTGCCAATCTATTTCGATTTCAACCACATACATGTAAAATGTTGGATATATATTTACAGCTAAATGTCCAAATTCAAGGTCTAGGTGTAAAGATAGAAGCAGAAGGTCTATATAAGTACATTACCTTTCCGTTCACGTTTAACACACGTGCCCAGTGTTTCTTAAAGGGGCAGTGGCACGTTTTTATGGGGAATATAACGTGATGTCAGGAAAATTAATGGTTCTAATTGAAAGAAAATGTATTTAAACTAAATGAAGCATAATATAAGACTTAATATCTTTAAAAAATTCTAAATACCAAACTATCAAATTAAAGAGTCATTCCGTACTTATTATCATATATTACTTTAATTTTAAACAAACGTATATAGCATAATGTATTTTATAAATTTTAGAAAATCTCACATTTACATTCCAAGGGGGCAATTAAATGATCAACACTTGTTTAAAACGTAAACTTAAGACAGCCATTTATATTGATGGAAGCCAAATTCACACGTTCAATTTCGAAAATTACATTTGACTGATTGACGCGCGTCATTGTTCTTGTTCTTAAAAGATGTCGTAAAGTATTTTTTGACGGCAGTTTTTGTATAACTGTTGACAACGCTATATCGGGTCAAAGTTGAAACCGAAAAACGAGATGGTAGTCATGTTGTACCGATTCTAATTAAGAGGGTTTTTTTTAGTTAATAATATTAGACCGAGATCGTTCTCAAAGTTGGACAAGCATTTTGGATAAAAGTCAATACTCTCCATGAGTGCCTTATGATATCAAGCTTACAAGCTTATTTCAATAATGATATACAAACATATCAGTAGATAAAACTCTACTCATAAGGCTAGGTATCCCTGCGTTCCAGGGAACGCAACGGCATACGCAATTGTGACGTCATATGGGATGATGTCACGTTACATGACAAAGTGATGTTTCGTAAAAGGGCTAAACAACATTTAAATCCATCCCAATTGAGAGATGTAAACATTGAGACATATCAAGTGGAAGACGTATGAATACCGTGATTATCCCATTCGATTGACAAAAAAACGTTACCAAACTATTGACAAAACTGAATATACAAATTGAAACAAAGAACCTGGATATGAAGGTATGCGTATTTCACAGTGGTGTTGTCAATAACAGTTTGACATGAGTGTTAGTTTCATCCTTGACGAGGGCCGGGTCTATGTCCATTGCAGTAAGTTGGTTATCTGATCGGCCTTGTTCTATAAACAGAGACTTTCGAATTCGTCGTGACACTGACCGAATTACCACTGTAAGTTCAGCAATCCTTTATACGTTATATTAGATGTGGTCAGGGAGTCCGAAAAAAAGGAAACTTATTTAAGGGCCAATACGATTTCCAACAAATAAATATTCTATATTTAATGTAATGATCTACTGGAGGCATATACATATATATTTTGCGTTAGCCCTTAAAGGGGCAGTAGCACGTTTTTTGATAATTTTATATTTTAAAATTTTCAGTGATAATTGTAAGTTAATGTTAAATGTATTATTTTGACAGTGTCAAAAATGTCATTACACAAGTCAATCATCCATAGACGGAGGACAAAGTATGAAGATTCACATAAAATACATAGGCGCCATTTTTGTGTGAACACCTTTAATTCATTTTCTGTAAGAAAAAGGAATCGCATGGCTAAACTTTACGTTAAATATTTGAATTATTACTGCTCCATTTGGTTTAAATACATTGTCTTTCAATTGGAACCATTAATGTTCATTTTCCTGACATCACCTTATATTCCCCCTAAAAACGTGCTACTGCCCCTTTAAATATTATGTTTAAGTTAAGTTATTTTACAAAACTATGTATCTGGAGACTCTTAGGCATTAGTTTTAGAATACCCTGTGTTCTCTAAAAACAAGTTTCGAAATTTTGAATACATGATAGACTTGGTAAGGCTTTGGTTCATATTCAGGATCGTGATGACAGATTTCTAGAGGTTCCTCCAGAAAACTAAAAGAAACAACCATTGGCTCTGTAGTTCGCCATATATTCCATGGCTATTGTCTCAAAACGCATCAAACAATAAAGCAGTGTCAATGCTGTTGTGGTTAAGAATGTCGTCAACTTTACAAATTAAAATTTTAATTCGTATATTGATATACACATATGTGTTAAAGATGTAAGCTCTAAAGAAAAAGTCCCTACTTTAAAGGGTGTTGCTTTCTTTGCTTTTGTAACAGTCTTAACAGAACTCCAGGAACCACCTATCCCCAAAAACACTGAAGTAAATGAAAGCAGATTAAAACGTGAAATAAGCATCCTAAACGTATCCTACAAAAAATATTTTCAAAAATGTAGATTCCGAACATTTATGGTTTTGGAGATAAGATATAAAACATTTGAGAGAGGACACCTGTCATGCACATATTTCCATGGTCAACAACCTGGTTCCCGGGCACTGTTCCGCTTGCGCCTACTGTAGCGCACGCGGAACAGGGCCCGGGATCCAGGTTGGTCAATCTAAACATCCAATTTCCATGTAACAAACAAAGGATAATATTCTGAAATAGGGCTTTTCTGAGCCAACTAGTTTCTCGCCTTATAGACTCCAACAGAGTCAAAGATAGTATGGTTTAATACATGCTACTGGTATAAAGTTCAAATCGACCTTCAACCGTATGATTAATCTCATTGAGAAATAACTAGTCATAGTTTTACACATTACAAGTATGACTTCAACTCGACCTTAACCCCTTGACTCATCTCATTGAGGAATACATGTTCATGGTTTTTAACATTACAGGTAAAACTTTATCTCCACCCCTTTAACTCCTTGACTCATCTCATAGAGAAATAAAACGTGATACATGTAGTTTTACACATTTCAAATAAAACTTTATCTCAACTTCAACCCCTGTACACATCTCGTAGAGAAATAAAAAGTGATAGTAAAAAAACATCCACCTTCAAAACCTTTACTCATCTCATAGAGAAATAAAAAGTGATAGTAAAAAAACATCGACCTTCAACCACTTTACTCATCTCATAGAGAAATAAAAAGTGATAGTAAAAAAGATCGACCTTCAACCCCTTTACTCATCTCGTAGAGAAATAAAAGTTAATGGTTTTAAACATAACAGGTCAAACTTCAGATCGACCTTCAACCCCTTTACTCATCTCGTAGAGAAATAAAAAGTGATAGTGAAAAAAGATCGACATTCAACACCTTGACTTATCTCATACAGAAATGAAAATTAATTGTTTTACACATTACAGGCAAAACTTCAGATCAACCTCTTCGTGAATCATTTCATAGAGAAATAAAAGTTCATGGTTTCACACCTTACAGGTAAAACTTCAGCTCGACCTCTTCAACATCTTGACTCATCTAAAAGATAAATAAAAGTTCATGATTGTAATTATTACAAGTAAAACTAAACTCGATCACTTCTTTGAGGGGAATTTAGAACTTGAGGAAGAATTCTATGGATTTTTCAACTTCTTTATTACAAGCTTAAGAGTGCGACGTCGGTGTTAGGATCTACACCGAAACGTCGCACTCTTGATATACAGAAGTTGAAAAATCCATAGAACTCTCCTTCATTCATTTAAACTCGAACTATTGTTGTTGGTTTACACAGTATTGGTACGAGTATCGACTTCAACTCGACCCCTAGTGCACTTAGGTAGTTCAACTCAGGGACTCTCCTAGAGAATTGACCCTAATAGATAGCATTGTCGAATTGTTAGGACAAACATCCACACATACACAACAACGTGTTACTCAAACGGTGTCATAATCAACCTTACTGGGACGTCGACCCAGAAACAATTAGTAGATAGTAGCCACGTGGACTTGTGTTTACCACGCTGTAAAACATGAAGATGTTGTTTTTATAAGTGAAGAAGAAGAAGAAGAAGAATATTTTATGTATGTGTCACATGCTGTACATATATATATATCACAGTATAAAAAGCTGTTAAAAATCAGCACCCAGCCATAAGGCTTACGAGACACAAACATACAATTACAATTACAAATTCATAACAAATATAAGTGACATTGTATTTTTTCATAAATTAATTTTGCTTTCAAATGTGAAATGATATGATATAAAAAGTCAACTCACTTAACTTGCAGGTCAACCCCAAAATGTTACAAATAGATTGAAGTTAAGAAAGTTTGATTTTCATGTGAATCGCCAGGCTATACAACTACAATTTTAATTAAATGCTGATAAATCTTACTGGGAAAACATAAAAAACATGAATGTTTTGAATGTGAAAGGACAGTGCTTGAGTTGACAAACATTTAGAAAAGAATTAAATGATCCTTGATAAGCACATGAGAAGTATATTGCATTTACATGTTCCTAATGGTAAATGATCACACGACCCCAACAAAGTCTAGAAGAAGTATCAACCATACCAACATGCCAAACAATTGTAACTTTAGAATGACGCAACTTTATTTTAATATATTCGGATTTGGTCAAAATTCGCTGTTTAAGTGAAGCTCCTCAATATGTAGTAACTAAGCAACATAAAAAGATAATAAAGAATATTTTAATATACATTACGCAAAAGAGCTAACACAGAAGAGGTTGAAGAAAAGCCAGGGATTGAGGTTGCCAAGAGCTATGAATAGGGATTATTACTCGTGGAAGTGTGTCGTACTACTTTTAAGAAACAAATGATAATGGTATTATCTGAGCAAGAGCGAATATTATAAAAAAAATTAACAAGAGTTCCGTTAAAGGCATATGACAAACTTCCGAGTGTTATCATTTCTTAATTACCTATTTTATTCCATTTGAATCGCAGTGATCCACACACAGAAAGATCGCCTATCATGAACAATCACAAACAATTGGTAAACATACACAGAAAGATCGGCTATCACGAACAATCACAAACAGTTGGTAAACATACACAGAAAGATCGCCTATCACGAACAATCACAAACAATTGGTAAACATACACAGAAAGATCGCCTATCACGAACAATCACAAACAATTGGTAAACATATACACAGAAAGATCGCCTATCATGAACAATGAGAAACAAATGGTAAACATATACACAGAAAGATCGCCTATCATGAACAATCACAAACAAATCGTAAACATATACACAGAAAGATCGCCTATCATGAACAATCACAAACAAATGGTAAACATATACACAGAAAGATCGCCTATCATGAACAATCACAAACAAATGGTAAACATACACAGAAAGATCGCCTATCATGAACAATCACAAACAAATGGTAAACATATACACAGAAAGATCGCCTATCATGAACAATCACAAACAAATGGTAAACATACACAGAAAGATCGCCTATCACGAACAATCACAAACAATTGGTAGTACTAAACATACCCAAAAAGATCGCCTATCAAGAACATTCACAAACAATTGGTAAACATACACAGAAAGATCGCCTATCACGAACAATCACAAACAATTGGTAAACATACACAGAAAGATCGCCTATCATGAACAATCACAAACAATTGGTAAACATACACAGAAAGATCGCCTATCATGAACAATCACAAACAATTGGTAAACATACACAGAAAGATCGCCTATCACGAACAATCACAAACAATTGGTAAACATACACAGAAAGATCGCCTTTCACGAACAATCACAAACAATTGGTAAACATACACAGAAAGATCGCCTATCACGAACAATCACAAACAATTGGTAAACATACACAGAAAGATCGCCTATCATGAACAATCACAAACAATTGGTAAAAGTCACGACGAGAAACTATGGGGACCACAATCGTTGCTATACAAAAGTGATATGTGCATATGTGTTTATGTGCATAAAGAGATTATTACCTAAGAAAGTGCTGCATATTATTTCTATGAGAACAGCCGAGCGAGAGCGAGGGTTATACATAATTTGCAAGACTTTCGTAAAAGTATTAAGAGGCACTTCATCGAATAAGAGAGTAAGAATCACTTAATTACTTTATTCCATACCAAATTTGTTCTCTATCCATACCTAGATCCGCTCCGCTTTGGAGACTTCAGCGACGTCATGAACAGTGTTTTAATGACATCGACAGAATCCGCGCTTAGCTAGGCAAAAGTGTGCTCATGTTGGAAATATGCCACTGCTTATTTCAACCATATGAGTAATAATTTGAAAACGCTCACTTCTTATGTTTCTACCTATAGTTAATAATTTAGTTTATTGAGACCCGAGTTCACTCGCACTGACCACAAGCCTAGATGACCGTGTGTTGACCTTCCTTGACCTTCCTTATCTGCTATTATATATGCATGTTTGCAGTCACGTTTGTTTGTATTTCTCAGGAATCAGATTTTATTTGAATATGAATTTGATCGAACTTTCTTAAATGTCAGCCGTCGTCTAATCAAATCGTTTAACTGGAATTGTGATACAAAGTACTTTATTTCAAACTTTTAAAATACTTTAGTATAGTTTTCTGAGTTATTTATGAATTCGACTGTGTTATGTCAAGCATGTATATCAAATTCGTTTGATACCGCCATTATTGTAAGTTTAGTTAATTTCTGCTCTAAAAGACATTCAAATAAACAAGAGACAGCTTTTTAAAAAATCATTCATGACTGCATCATTAACAGTAAGTAAGTAACTTATACTCATAAAATTATTTCATATATTTATCAAACAATTCTATGATTTTAGTGCTTAGGAACTTAGAAGCCAGATAAGATTCACCGAAAAATTTCAGTCAAGGGGACGTGTTAACACTGATTTCATTTCTGGACGCGTCGAGGGTGTTATTTTGTCACTTATACCTACTTAAGGACGGACATTGGGCTATAATCGCTTAAACAGCTGTCTGGTGACATGCTTTATCTTCGTGATTTTGGCAAGCATGATTCATTGTGAAATGAATTCTTAACGATTTTGCTTATGATCAAGTCTTTTTAGAAAAAAATTAAAGCTATTATGACAGCAGTTAGAATTAAATATTAGGAGTCTGCTACAAACGTTATATTTTGTAAATTATAATCGTATGACTAAAAGTTCTATAACTTAAAACAATGTGTGATGAATTGAGATCACCTTTAACGAGCTACCGATGCTTATGGGTTGATATCATGCTTTAGTATGACGTCATTTGTGTTGAATTTATATTGATTTTTTTCTTATAACCTCATGACATAAGTTATTTTTTATTATATTAAAAATCAATTATGTATTTGTCACTAAACGAACATTGATAATTGAAATCATAGCACTCGTCAACCTAACCACACGTAGACTAATATTCTGTTTCTGAAATGATAATTATAATTATATAAATCGATTAGTATATTTAAATTAGAAAATGAGCCTCTGAGAAATTGCTATAGTAGTTAATTATAGATCTAGATTTCCTCTTTGAGAGTTTATGTTTGGGATAAAATATCATAAACTACAGTCTTGGACTATGCCAAAGATGACATCTACAACCATTTTCCTACGCATAGCCTAAAACGCCAGTTTCCGAACTCTCATTTTATGCCTTGCTGCAGATCCTTTACTTGTATGTGCTGCTATAGTGCCCCTGGAGGCTAGAGAGCTAGTACAGAACTCAAGGGTCAACAGCAAGGCATAAAACTGACAGTTCGTAAACTGGCGTTTCAGGCTTTGCGTAGGAAGATGATCTACAACAAGAAAAACTTACAAGTTAATGAGAACTAACTAGGAAGAGCAAGGCTAAATACAACACTGTAGGAACCTTCCAAATAACGCCGAAATCACCAAAATATACGCTACAGTACCAGTTGAAAAAATGTCATTATTTTACTTAACCTTTGAAATATTGAATTCCAGAAGCGACAAGATAAATCCACACCAATAAAATGAAATGATATAATGTTATTTTAGTTGTGTTTACGATATCTTTTCAACGGTAAATAATTGTTGCTTATTTACATCTAACAATCATGCCGGATTTGACATTATCAAATAATGAGTTCACAACAACAAATTATCCAGATTGCCTCGGTAATACGAGTTATTTGTCCTCGGACTTTATGGGTCAAGTGTTCTTAATGTACCGGGCAGGAAATCAATGTATACATGGCTTTAACATTTTTGCACTCTCGTTTTGAAAATTCATGGATAACACTTTTGAACGGTTAAACGTAAATGAAAGTATTAGTGATAGTAGTAGTAGTAGTAGTAGTAGTAATAGTAGTAGTAGTAGTAGTAGTAATTAATAGTAATAGTGGTAGTAGTAGTAGTAATAGTAGTAGTAGAAGTAGTAGTAGTAGTAGTAGAAGTAGTAGTAGTAGTATTAGTAGTAGTACTAATAGTTAGGAGAAGTAGTAATAGTAGTGGTAGTAGAAGTAGTAGTAGTAGTAGTAGTAGTAATTAATAGTAGTAGTAGAAGTAGTAGTAGTAGTAGTAGCAGCAGTAGTAGTAGAAGTAGTAGTAGTAAATAATAGTACTAATAGTAGTAAAAGTAGTAGTAGTAGTAATTAATAGTAGTAGTAGTAGTAGTAGTAGTAGTAGAAGAAACAGAAGTTTTTGTAGAAACAAGCAGTTAAAGTTCGTTTTGAAAATTCATGGATAACACTTTTGAACGGTTAAACGTAAATGAAAGTATTAGTGATAGTAGTAGTAGTAGTAGTAGTAGTAATAGTAGTAGTAGTAGTAGTAGTAGTAATTAATAGTAATAGTGGTAGTAGTAGTAGTAATAGTAGTAGTAGAAGTAGTAGTAGAAGTAGTAGTAGTAGTATTAGTAGTAGTACTAATAGTTAGGAGAAGTAGTAATAGTAGTGGTAGTAGAAGTAGTAGTAGTAGTAGTAGTAGTAATTAATAGTAGTAGTAGAAGTAGTAGTAGTAGTAGTAGCAGCAGTAGTAGTAGAAGTAGTAGTAGTAAATAATAGTACTAATAGTAGTAAAAGTAGTAGTAGTAGTAATTAATAGTAGTAGTAGTAGTAGTAGTAGTAGTAGAAGAAACAGAAGTTTTTGTAGAAACAAGCAGTTAAAGTTCGTATAGTTGTAGTTCTAAAGTATTAACACTAATAGAGGTAGCAACAGAAGAAATAGTGGCAGCTGTAGTATTAGTATTAGTAGTAGTAGTAGTAGTAGTACTTAAAAGTAGTAGTAGAAGTAGTAGTAGGAGTAATAAATAGTAGTAGTAGTAGAAGTAGTAGTAGTAGTAGGAGCAGCAGCAGTAGTATTAGTAGTAGTAGAAGTAGTAGAAGTAGGAGTAGTACTAGTAGTAGAAATAGTAGTAGTATAGTTATAGTTCTAAAAGTATTAACACTAGTAGAGGTAGCAACAGAAGTAATAGTGGCAGCAGTAGTAGTAGTAGTAGTAGTAGTAGTAGTAGTAGGAGTAGTAGTAGTAGTAGTAGTAGTAGTAGTAGTAGTAGTAGTAGTTGTTGTTAAAGGAGTAATAACTACTTCATAATGTGTATGTTATGAAAATCACTTGAATATAACGTTACATGCAATCGTTTATATTATATTAATATACTGCCAAGTCCTGATGTTGCACGAGTAGCTTGCATGAACATTTTCAAGGTACAGCATTAACTGCCGCATGTGTTTGTAAACAAACCCAAGTCACGGAGGCTTCGCGTGATGCAACGAGAACTGGGTGACTGGTTTACTGGGACAGTTCACGCATGCGTTTTTAGGTAACTAGGTCACTCCCGTTGCCTTGGTTTGTCTGGAAAAACTAGACTTCAGCGAAAATTTAGTAAATCAACCAAATTCCGTAGGGGCGGCGTGACCCCAAACACATTTCCGTCAACAAATAGAATATGTGTAGTTTTTCAAACAGAGAAATCGAGTACACAGAAGTGAAGACGAATTATTGATAGTTTGCCTTATTGTTTTAAATTGGTTTGGTGTGCAGCATCGTACATATTTAAATGTTTTGCATGGAAAGAAAGTAATAAGATATAATTATGGCTGTTCCTTTTGGTGACATCTTTTTTTTGTATAACAAATAAAGCCGAGGCAATTAAATTGGGCATATGCTAGCAACTGATTAGCATAAACATTGTCAAGGCAAAGCAAAATATCATTGTTAATTCATTCGATGAAGTATTGAAGCAGTAGCACGAAACTGAGTAGAATACATATATCAACCAACTGGTCAACTGGCTGAGTGTAGTTACTACAAATATTTCTCGAGATGAATATATATTTTGTACAGCACTACTAATTAACATTATGAAGTCCTAATTAATTAACAACATCATTGTAGCCAATTCAAAAGGTTATTGTTAATGGGACAGTATATTACCTTTTAGGGGGAATATAAGGTGATGTCCGGAAAATGAAACTTAATGTTTGCTCGAAATCTAATTACAATTTACGTAACTCTGTAAACATATCTGTTCCTATATCTAGACTTAAACATTCACGCGATTCTTTCTTTCCATCAACAATACGTTCTTGGAATGATTTACCAGCAAAGTATCGACAAGTTAAATCACTTTCAAATTTTAAATCATGTTTAGCCAAGCAGTATGATTACGCACCAAGCTACTTTTCATGCGGTAAACGAACATTTAATATTATTCATACTAAATTAAGATATTCTGTCAGTTCCCTAAATTACGATTTGTATACGGTTGGGATTAAAACAAATACTAAATGTGCTTGTGGTTTCCATGTTGAGAACGCTTATTATTACATGTTTCAACGTACATTGTATAACAGACAGAGAGAAAAGTTAATGTCATCATTTCATCATATTGCAATGCCGGCTGGTATTTCAATTGATCTTAAACTTCTGCTTGAAGGAAGTGCAGACCTCAAAATAAAACTATTTTTTTGTTAGTACAATCTTTTATCAGCGAAACTAAGTGATTTAATTAGCATATTAATGTTTTCTCCCTTTTCTATCTCTTCATACTTTGATAATGTTCGCCATCTGTCATTTTGCTGTACATATAATTGTAAATTGATTATGTACATTCTAAGGAGAGGGTATTTTAAGTTGGATAACTTGTTCCCAATCCTTTTCCAAGTGAATAAAATATGTTTAAACCAATGAAACTTAATGGTACCGATTGATAGACAATGTATTTCAATCAAATAAAGCAGTAATAACTCAAATATATAATGTAAACTTCAGCCATGCGATTAATTTTTCTTACACAAGATGAATTAAAGGTGTTAACACAAAAATGGCGGCCATTGGATTTTTTTGCGAATCTTTAAACTTTGTTCTGTGACTATGGATGATTGGTTTTTGTAATGAGATTTTTGTCACAAAATAGTACTTTTAACAGTAACTTACAATTAACAGTGAAAATTTTAAAATATAAATTTAAAAAAAGGTGCTACAGCCCCTTTAAACTATCAGAATCAAACTATTCTTCCTATGATAATGGGTCTTGCCAAATCATTGGTGTTGGCATGTTCGTTTTACGATGAACACATGCTATCAGAAACATCTACAGTAAAATAACGGAGCAAGTTTTACAAGCTTGGTGTGAAACTTTGAGTCACAATTGAACACTAGCAATTACAGCATTGTTTGTAATTTGAGACCATGGTTCTTTATACGGTAAGGTTAACCAAAAGTTACCATTTCAATTATTTCACAGACAACATATTGACATATTCGTGTGATATTACGTAAGTGCTATTATGTAAATATTGATATTTTCAGCCTAAACGATAGGAAGTAAGTCACCGCAAAATTATATATTAAATTAACAATGAAAATGAATGTGGATAATGTATTAAAAAAATATCAGGAGCAAATCCACGCATTTGGGTTGCAGTTCGTCATTTAGAATGTGACGTCATTGACGCCCATCATTGCTCTTGACGTCACAATGACATTATGCTATTTTGTTTTTAAAGTCATTTGTTTGTTTTGTCCACATCTATCAACCAATTCAACTGGCAGAAATGGAGTTAAAACAAATAACAGTCTAAGTTAACCTAGCCTCAATAATACTCATTACACTCCCGATATTGAGTCTAGCGAAATGTAGTAACGGCTCGCATCAGCCGACTTATCGAATTGGCCAATAAGGGCTCGGCTTACCAAGCAGCAATAGTCTGACTTCGCACGTATAATGTTGGAGGGTCATAGGTCGCCTAAAGGTCGGCTGACGCGACCGCTTACTGTATCTCGCTAGACTCAATATCGTGAGCGCAACGAGTATTATTGAGGCTAGGTTTAGTTAGACTGAACAAATAATTCTCGAGATTAATATAGAGGTTATTACCCTAAGAAGTGTGTCAAATGACTTATCCGAAACACAATTTATACACAAATTAGCAAGAATTTCGTAAAAGTCATATGACACACTTCCGAGCAAGAGTTTCGTAAAAGTCATACGACACACTTCCGAGGGTAGTAATTTCTTTATTGCGGATTCTATTCCATTTTACTCTCTTAGAAATATAAAAAAACGGGCCGCTGAATTCACTTGCGACGGTTGGCTACAGTGACGTCACAAACTATGGTTTCATGACGTCGCAGGCGAAATAAATACGGAAACTCACGCTACATAAATCGTTGCTAGGAAAAATTTATATGTGCATATTGAAAATATGTCACTAATCATTTTCAACTATTTAGGTAATAAACCGTTTTATGACGCTACTAACATGGTGAAGTCCTAATTAACCACAAATCAGTGTAGCCAATACAAAACGTTATTGTTAAAGGGGCAGTAGCACGTTTTTTGATTGTTTTAAATTTAAAAATTTTCACTGATAATTATAAGTTAATGCTAAATGTATTATTTTGACAGTATCAAAAATCTCATTACACAAACCAATCATCCAGAGTCAGAGGACAAAGTATGAAGATTCCCATATAATCCATTGGCGGCCATTTTGTGTGAACACCTTTAATTCATTTTCTGTAAGAAAAAAGAATCGCATGGCTAAACTTTACGTTATATATTTGAATTATTACTGCTCCATTTAGTTTAGATAGATTGTCTTTCAATTGAAACCATTAATTTTCATTTTCCTGACATCACCCTATATACCCCGTAAAAACGTGCTACTGCCCCTTTAAACTATCACTACCAAACTAGTCTTCCTATGATGGTAGGTAAAGCTTGAGGATTGGTGTTGGTATAATGTAGTGAAAATTTGCAAATGCTAATTACACAGTAAAAGATTTTTTTCTTCTGGTTTAAACATATCTTTTTCCCAAAAATGAGGAAAAGGATTGGTAAACAAGCAAATGCTTATATCAATACCGTGTCGGATACAGAAATACAATGTAATGTCATGATGAATTTAGTTTTCTTCTAACGACCATTCTGATCAAACTAATATTTCTTTTTTTTAACATTCTAAGAGATGTTTGGAGGTTTAATGAGAATATCCCGGCTCTTGTTTACTGACACCACTAATGACTTTGATCATATACATTAAATACTAAACATGATTTTGAAAAATTGAAATATACAGAGTCCACAAATAAACAAGTAAATAAATTAGAAAACAATCCGGACGTTATAGATACAGTAAAAGCAACGACCGTTTTTTAAAAGACACTACAAAAGAAAGCAAAACTTGAAAACGTGAATTTACCGTAGACATATATTGTATATATATTGTACAACTACAAGATATACAACAACATGTCACAAAAGACCGCTCATTATGAGGCGTTGATTAAGGGAACCTACGGTCATAATATTTCTATTTTCACAGACAGACAAAAGTGATATGATATTTTGTACTACATATTTTTTTGTAAATTCACATAAAATTTACCGCAGATAACTTTAACAGTGCAAGAATCATCTTTACAGGCTTTCATAAACAGAAAGATGTGTACTTCAAAGTCCTTATGTCAACGTATTTCAAGGCTACAGGAATAAACTTCCATCATTTTCCTCTGTCAACGCTTGATATAAAAAGGCTTTTGCGCGGGTTATATACTGTCGCGAGTGGAAACCAGAAACAAATTACTTTTTTTCTGAACCTTAGCCTGCACAAAGAAATAACTTTCAATACGTATACGTTGAAACGACAAGATAATCACCGAGAACATTCCCAGTAGATTTCAATGATTTTATTCATGCATGTTAAGATATCATCAAAGAATTGAGAAAGTATAAAAATAGACCAGTATAATCGTAAAAAATTAAAACTAAACGTATTGTTTACTATTTCATTGATTCTCTTTTAAAATAACACATAGTTCATTAATATCACATAAAGTGAAAATGAAACGTCACAAACTTTCGCGGGCGAAGCTAACGAAATAGGCATCAACATAAATATTAAAACATTAAATAGTTCTTACCATGTACTTGTCCAGAGGCCCCTGCACAATGAAGACCTATTGTTTTATCCATATTGTTAACCCCCTTGTGCCTCTAGTACCAAATCTGGAGTTGATTGTCACCTAATCAAGTTTTCAAGTGTTCTGCTTATAGTCTATTTGTAACAGTTTGAAACCTTAATCAGCTGACGCTTGTTTATACGTATATAAGTATATATAAACCTTTATCTTTTACTTTTATCTAGCTTTCCTAACAATGTCATATTCTATGCCTTTGCTGTTACACAATCGTTACTCGCATCGTTGAAAACTGGTTAATTATGCTTACATTATCATAAATGTCTTGACAATCAAAATCGCTTTTCAATTTTTCACAAAAACATCTCTTTAAAGGGGCAATTAATAGCACGCTTTTATATATTTTTTATTCTAAATCTTTCACTGATAATTGTACGTTAATGCTAAATGTATTATTTTGAAAGTGTTAAAATATCTCATTACACTTACCAATCATTCAAAGTCAGAGAACAAATTATAAATGTTCACATACATTCCTTTGTTGTGTGAACAACTTTAATTCATTTCTGTAAGAAAAGGAAATCGCATGGCTGAACTAAACAATATATATTTGATTCATTATAGCTTGATTTAGTTGAAATACGTTGTCAATTGATACCAATTACTTTCCTTTCCCTGTTATCACCTTATATTCCCCTTAAAACGTGCTACTGCCCCTTTAAGAGGATGTTAGTGATATAAGTGATCTGAATCTCAAACGTTTAAATCGTGCCTCGGTGTATTTGCTACAACACATGTTATGTGTGTGTTTTCGAACTCCGAAACATAAATAAGGAACAGACATCGATGTTCATTTTGGGTTTTCAAGTTGGCTTCTAAATGCTACCTTAAAGGGGCAGTAGCACGTTTTTTGATAATTTTATATTTTAAAATTTTCACTGATATTTGTATGTAAGTGCTGAATGTATTATTTTGATAGTGTCAAAAATCTCATTACACAAACCAATTAGCCATAGTCAGAGGACAAAGTATGAAGATTCACATACATTCCATTGGCGGCCATTTTTGTGTGAACACCTTTAATTCACTTTCTGTAAGAAAAAGAAATCGCATGGCTAAACTTTACGATATATTTTTGAATTATTACTGCTCCATTTAGTTTAAAAACATTGTCTTTCAATTGGAACCGTTTATTTTCATTTTCCTGACATCACCTTATATACCCCATAAAAACGTGCTACTGCCCCTTTAAAGGGCTGTCCGGGACACATCTATCAAGCGCTTAAGAACATAGAACACTCGTATCTTACGTGTGGAGAAAGGTAGAAGAAATATATAAAAAATAAAGAATATTCATATTGTAGCAGTTGTTACCCTACAAGAATATTCATATTGTAGTAGTTGTCACCCTTCAAGAATATTCATATGGTACAAGTTGTTACCCTACAAGAATATTCATATGGTACCAGTTGTCACCCTTCAAGAATATTCATATTGTACCAGTTGTCACCCTTCAAGAATATTCATATGGTACAAGTTGTTACCCTACAAGAATATTCATATGGTACCAGTTGTCACCCAATAAGAATATTCATATTGTAGCAGTTGTTACCCTTCAAGATTATTCATATTGTACCAGTTGTCCCCCTGCAGGAATATTCATATTGTAGCAGTTGTTACACTACAGGAATATTCATATTGTAGCAGTTGTTACCTTACAAGAATATTCATATGGTACCAGTTGTCACCTTACAAGAATATTCATATGGTACCAGTTGTTACCCTACAAGAATATTAATATGGTACTAGTTGTTGCCCTACAAGGATATTAATATGGTACCAGTTGTCCCCCATACAGGAATATTCATATTGTAGCAGTTGTTACCTTACAAGAATATTCATATGGTACCAGTTGTTACCTTACAAGAATATTCATATCGTACCAGTTGTTACCCTACAAGAATATTCATATGGTACCAGTTGTTACACTACAAGAATATTCATATGGTACCAGTTTTCATCCTACAAGAATATTCATATGGTACAAGTTGTTACCCTCTAGGAAGGAATTATTTTGATAGTGTCAGAAACCTCATTACACAAACCAATCACCCAATCAGAGAGCAAATAATAAAGATTAACATGAAGTCCATTGGTGACCATTTATATGTGAGACCTTTAAATCATATTGTGTAAGAAAAAGGAATCGCATGGCTGAACTTTGCAATATATGTTTCATATGCTTCATAGTTTAAAAACATTGTCTTTCAAACCAATTATTTGTGTTTTTTCTGATATCACCTTATATTCCCGCTAAACGTGCTACTGCCTCTTTAATATTTTCTGTTAAAATACAAGTTATTTGTTACGATAAATCATCTTTATGAAAATAATTAAACCATTTTGAACTTGTTTACAAATGAGTAAATTACTTGAACACCTGCGTTCATTAACTTCCAACCTGAGCATGCATTCGCAATAAAACGGCGATCAACTTGGAAACAGATCTCCGGAGAACAATAGAGTTGAATGGTACTATTGTACTAATTGTATCGTTTATATACCCTTCAAAAAAAGAAACGCATAGTATATTTTGAAATTTTTAGACTTCTGTAAAAATGAATATAACACTAAAACTGTCAGATTTCTTCTCTGAACGTAATCCTTACATGATTGTTTACCACTTTTGTGCAAAAACGAAGACATTTTAGCGATTTCGTGCTTTAAAGAAGCAATTGAAAACTTTTTTTGTAAACCTCTGCTTAGGAAAATTTGTAAAGCAAAAACGCCATGTAGAAAGCATAAAAGCATGTTGAACTAATAACTAACACAAGGTAAATATGGTTTCAATGTATTTATTCTTTTAATATAAAAATTAGGATAAGCTTAGACAATGTCAAAGTGGTGAAAATAGGAAACATTGCTGTACGTCAAATTAAAACTTCAATTTCAAAATCTGCTCTCATTTTAAATCAGAATGATCATTAAGGCACAATATTTAGTCATATTGAGTCGTTTCCCCCAGGCCCATTTTCGACAAAATGAAGCCAATTTTTGTGAGACAAAGAGTGCTATCAATGCCAAAATTATCTACATCCGGGTCAAGCACTTGCGTCATCGTCTTCCCTCAGCAATACAGATTACATAACAGATACATGTTTTGTGAAAAAAAAGTCGACAAAACTTTTGAGAGCAGTTTCTTTGACGTGGGTATTCAACAAAGAGAGCTAGTTATCGGCCCTGTTTTGAGAAACTTCAAAATGTTCAATCGCCGTCGAAGGTGTTTTAAAACCCGGAGGATTAATCTTTTAAACTTTAGTAAAGTCTGGTTTGGTGATCAACCTCACTATCATCCAAAATTGTGAAATGAAAAACAGCGTTTCTCAGTATTGTTTACTTTCTGAAAATTAAAATTTGGCCTATACTTTTATTTGAAAGGTCAACAGAGTTGGCTGAGAGGATGTTATAAAGCAACTGCTATAATAAGCACACAAGATCGTTGTTTTAAGAAATTTTGACTGAAAGTTTGAACATCAACAACATTAACGAACGTCAAATGCAATAGGTTTTTAGTCTGATAGGGGGAGTTTTCAAGCATGATAGCGTTCAAAAACATACAGAACTCTTCTTGGTCTACGTCTATGTCAAGATCAAGGTCAAAATCCTGCACTTACTCCCTCAAACACAAGATCCAAACCCCTTTAGAACGTAAATGTTATGAACTTTATAAACGTGCACATCAACGTTATGTTACGTTTTGGACACTTCACCATCGGCCAATCACAATACGGGAAGGGCGAAGAAGAACTTTGTAAAGGAGACATTTTTACCTTTTGCATTCATTGCCAGAAATATGTCAATCAAGAATTGCTCTATATTATAACAAAACAATCAACTAACTATAGGGCCAAATTTTGGGTAAATAACACACAAGAACACACCAAAAACTGATGTCAAGGTGTTTGCCCACACTTTGTCTACAGCCTTGTTAAAATTCACTTTCTTACCATTGAAATCATGTGATATTTTTGCTCTCAACTAAATGTTAATATATTCTAAGAAAAATGATTCATGCGTTTCTTTTTTTGAAGAGTATATATCTATATCATCATCTATAGACTAAATTTTAGTCTCTGAAGTGATAAAATCTAAAATGCATCTTTTAGCTATTAAAATTGAAACGAGACCACTGAAGTTGCTAATTTTCAGAAAATGAAACTGCGGTGATCTAGACTTGCATTGGACTATAAAAATATTTTGTTTCAGGGGCTGTAAGACTATATATCATGTATACACAAAGTTATATAACCTACAATATGAAGAGTAAGTGTTTTTACACGCAATTTAAAACAAAGTATATACTCCTAATTTTAAAACATGAACACATTTACGTGAAAATAGCAATGTGAACATGAGGTATATAACTTCAATAAGCATTGTGAATGTTGTCTCTTGGTAAGGGCGGCAACTAACCTAATTCCCACACACAATCAATTTGTCATTTTCAACGTCCGAGTAATTCAAAACATATTATGTTTAACGTAAACACACAACACGGGACTAAACTACCCCAGCCGTTGGTTCACCGAGTTATTATGGTTTTGGGATCCATTTTTAAAAGTGGAATTTTATGGTGCAATTCGGTGAAGTGACATCATAGGCCGAGACAACAACAAAAAGTCGATAGGTCGCTTATACCTAACAAGCACATTGTTTAGTGTTTATGAATGTCGGTCGGGAATGTACTTTAATCGTGTACCGAAACTGGGTCAAAACCGTTCATGTGTTGTTTTGGATTGTCGCTTTTTCTGAATTTGTAAATGTGAATACGCTTCACATATGCATTTGGACGGATCAAATTCAAACTACCAGTAAATATGAAATAATATTATTAATATTTGTTAGAATCGTGGCATGAAACGAGGATTCATAATAAGTGTACTCTATTGATAATGGGTAATATAGGTTTAAGGTTTTCATGTCAAGCCTAGTTGTGAACTTTAGTTTGTATTGATATTTGGTTCGTCTCATTAATTTGATTTTGTTCCGTTTTTCCGATGATAGAAGAACTACGTAGATGTTAAATTGCCTAGTTGTTTTCGAACAGAAAAACTCAAAGAAAGTTATATATTTTTTAACATTTGAAGCATTTAATAATTTACACGATATTAAAGTTTTGAACAGAGATATTAATGTATTTTTGCCTACTCAAAGATGTGTTTTGATCTAATTTGTGATTGAATGACTATCAAACACGCTCTCGGTTGCTAGATACTAAACATTAACCTGCAACTAATTATTTGGGTCATCAGGTCACTGAAAGACACGTGGTTATTGAGAAGAAGTTGAAATAACTAAAATCATCATGAACGGATAGAATGACAGACGTATCATCATAAATCTATGCCAAATTCAAATGTACATCTATACCTTTATAAAATGTTGATAAGACTGTTTGATATAGGCCTACAACCTTATATATAAATATTTCAACATTCTTCACTAATTACTGGTAAACAACAAACATGTATAGTGTAAGAAGTCTGGTTTGTTACACAAACCTTATTATGATATGTTAAAGTTATCGGAAGTTTTTTGGTAACACACACTGTATTTGTTTTTATTACCTCACTTGTGTGCATTTGCATGCATGTTTGCTCTCGAACATTCTGTTTTGGTATGCTTGAAACGTACACAAGTGAAATGGATACCTTGCCTCTACTGTGCCCGTCACTTTAGACGATGAACCACTTGTGGGTTCATTGAGGTCCAACATCAAGGACTTGCGTACTCATGAAATATGTGATATTGCACGAGATGCACGAAATATACGAGCTGAAGACTACTGCCTTGTCAAACGATTAAACCTCAATGAAAAAGTTCAATTAATCTTAAGATAGAAAGAAAAAAAATTGAAAGGAAATTTGGTTTTCTTCATTGTCAGAATCAAGCGTTCAAGTCTTCTTGAAAAGACTTTTATCGTCTATATATAGGGTCTGACTAATTACTGCCTTTTAGAACTTTTACAAGAAATGATGGCATTGCACAAGATTCACGAGTATACGAGATACACGAGATTCACGAGATACACACGAGATTCACGAGATACACGAGATTCACGAGATACACACGAGATACACACGAGATACACGAGATTCACGAGATACACGAGATTCACGATTCACGAGATTCACGAGATACACAAGATTCACGAGATTCACGAGATACACAAGATTCACGAGATACACAAGATACACGAGATACACGAGATTCACACGAGATACACGAGTTTTGGAGTACCGCTGTGCTATACCTTTACGCAGGATAGTCGTCAAGATAAATTACTTTATATACAATATTCAGAGATTCGGAAGACAAGACAGCTCCTCTAATGCTCTATAAAGCTGCACGAGATATAATAGATGCACGTAATCCACCAACTCAATACAAAAATTCGCACTTCTATACGACTGCAGGAATTTGACAAAGGGAATCAACATGTGAAAAGCATGGATTTGTCTAAAAAAGGAAAGAAACGATATCAATTTATAGATCTATTGAACAACTCTGAACACGTGTAAACATCAACATGTAATGCACGTGCACTTAAAAACACATTTCATTCTCATGTCATGGAATATCCATAAATTTGACAACCGCTACCTACACACATATGATAACACGAATTACACAGTTATTCATTCGTCAAAGTAAATGCATGAAATCCAAGTCGCTCTGTGTCGATGAATGACCCTCGAGTATTCTATAAAATGTATATATATATGATTGTATACTATGTGACATGTGAGGGATTATATGTCAGTTGTTTTCCGTGTTTAAAGTAAACAAAACGTGACCACCATTCATTGGAAGCACAGATACCTCTACAATGAGTCTGGTCAACAACCTGTTTGTAAAGCTCTGAATGACACGGTAAGCAGTCAACCATGACAGAAGTTATTTGGAAAATTCACATCCAGGGTAACAGAAAATGCATCTGCGATAAATTTAATAAAGTATATTTGATGTATGAATAACACCAAAACTAATGTGCCACAATTCTAATTAAATGCAGGTTTTATAAATATATTTTAAGCAACAGAGTTAAGTCAAACAACTAGCCTGTCTTTTTTTCTATTCTAAACTGGACAGAAATAATTGATATATATATATATATATGTTTTTTAGTTTATCGCTAAAATGTATTTTGAGCATTTATTCCTTTTATTCGTCCCTTCGTCTCATTCACCAGTGGATTGTAGTTTCATTCGTTCATTCACAGTTTATCATCCACTCACACATTCATCCATCTAAAAAAAGAGCCATTGGCTCTGTAGCTCATCAGGCTTCATATTCCTTTTGCCTTAGGGTGTGGCAAGTGTGGTAACCCCCCCCCCCCCCCCCCCCCCCATTTCATCCATTCATGAATAATTCATTTCATCCATTCATGAATAATTCATTTCATCCATTCATCAAAAATCCGTTCATTCATTCATCCACTTATCTATTCATCCACTCATTCATTTATCAATTTATCCATTCATTCATCCATTCATGAATAATTCATATTATCCATTCATCAAAAATCTGGTTATTCATTCATCCATTTATCTATTTATCTATCCATCAATCCATCCATTCACTCGTCCGTTCATCCATTCTTATTTATTAAATTTTCAATTTACTGATGTTTTCAACTGGCTTCAACCTTAAAATCACCAAAGTCAGGGACATTTTAGATTTCAGTATTTAAAATTCTATTCTTGTTTTCTTGTTTCAGAATATATCATAAGCAACAGTCTTTTTTCTATTAATACATTCTAAACTGGACAGAAATAATGGATATATATATATATATGTTTTTTTAAATTTGATTATTATTTCCCACCTTCATTGACCACGTAAGGAGATATTAATCATGGAAATTACCATATTTCTAACTTACTTTGTCCAGCATATTTACCCTCTTCTCCATTGACGGTAAAGCTGAAGCACGTGAATGGCTTGTGTACTACGGAGAGTGGCCTGGCTTTTGACCAGTGTCCAGTGCATGGACTGACCTCACCGACTTCTCCTGACCAAGGTTACTACGCAGGTCACCTCGAACCCGCGTAGAAGTGATTGTAGACTGCCTTTACATGTAGGTCCCCTTACATTGATTTTGTGTATTGCTAATAGAGTGTTTCATTTTGTGCTGTGGACCTTTAATTGCTGATTGAAAATGTTCTCTTGCAAACATGAAACAACGACTTTCATTACTCTCTCGTTGAAAATATCGCTGTTTCATAAATCTACCATGTTATTACATATATGTGTCATAACATCGCGCGCTGACCGAATACGTAATACTGACGTCATAATCGTTAAGTATGACGTCACAATGTCAGCGGGCCGGCTGCGATTGTCATGTCGGCGAATTCTTTATGTTTTGGACGATAATTTAAGCCAGTAATAAATAAAATACTAAACTCTGTCCCGTTTAATAACACGTTTATGCAACTCGTGAATGGTAAAGGAATTTAACTCGCTTTTCGTTAAATACCCACCATTCACTCGTTTCATAAAAATGTTATTAAACGGGACGTCGTTTGGTATTCTCTATTTATATTATTACCATGTATACGATAACAAATCTCTAATCAAGAAGTGAATATCATTGTATGGGTACTATTTGACATAAAGTTAAAATAATAGGTTTGCAAAACTTATCACTGATTTTCTACAACAGAAAGTAGCATTACCACAAAATCAGCTATAATGTTATTATAAGTTACCATGTGTTCGCGAGTTTGATATGGAGATTTATCATGTGTCCGAGTTAAATATCAAACGAGAACGAAGTTCGAGTTTGATATTTAACTCGGACACATGATAAATCTCCATATCAAACTCGCGGACACATGGTAACGAATTTATCTCGACGAGCACCTTTTCTAAATGCTTTAAATCTGGCTTGAAAGATGAGATTGGCCAAAATGGCGTCTGATCAGATCAGTGTTACTCTTTTATTTAGGTATTTACAAATATAATTTATACACCATCGCGTTAATGACCAAAAGTATGGTCTAGTACCGGAGCGAAGCGCACGGTACTAGACGGAAATTTAGGAGTATACGAAAAAAAATATCAAAATACCGAGCAATGCGGTCATTTCTAAAGTTTGATTGTTTGGTCACGTGACCTCGTGCATTCGCACCACATTCGATTTGAAGCGGCCGTAGAAGTCCCTGTCATGGCGGACTGTCGAGTAGGACCAAGCGAGATTACATTTGATAGTGTCGGAGTTATAGATGAGACAGACATCATAGCAGAATGTACAGGTTGGTTTGAGAGTACAATAAACAAAAAGCGGTTACTTTTAACTTAACTATTATTCATAGGTCGGCTTTCTGTTTGCATTATTTGAATCTTGAGCTCGCTGATGGACAACCTTGCTGCGAGTGAGCGGGTCAACATGTCGTTGAGATGCCGTATGACTTGCTAATGTATTTTAGCGGTACCAATCCTATTTGAAAAACATTTCACTTATACCAGTAATGTTTTTTGTTTAAAGCTGACTTTAGCATGTGCAGGGCAATTCACCGAGCATACATGACGTTACAACAATCGAGCGTAGTGTGGCCTTGTTTACCGAACAAAGGGCAAGGGAGATAACTCTTGACACTCCGTCGCTGCTTGTTACTAGGGGGGCGCGTGGCCCAGTTTAACATAGCTAAATATACCTACGGCACGTGACCGGTTTTGACCAATGGTAAACCGACATTGCTGTGCAAGTCGAGATAAATGTTCTTCCACAAGCCCACTAGTATTTGTACATTCAGGACTTCTTAACCATCACTTAACTTACAACGATTTGACTGTTTAAAGTGACACAGAGTATCTTTCTTAAAATTTTATTTGGTTTTGATAAGCTACAAAATTTGATATGCTGATTGAAGTTTATATCTTATCACTGGTCTTGCAAATATATCCATTTATGCATAATATCTCTAAAATGCTTGATTTTATGAAAAACATCTCAAATACTCGAGCTACATTGTCCGGTTTTCGATCAAATCCCGACTTTGAATGGCCGTATTTTCGCTCTAATGTACTGATTGACCTTTAACTTGTTATTTTCAGTAACAGTTAGTGGTTCCCGATGTAATAACCTCGATCAAAATTTGACACGTGTGATCCTATCAACATACTCTGCGTCTCTTTAATGGAAAAGGAGCCCTTGGGGAATTTTAATGGTTCAAAAATAAATGTAGACTTGTTATCAAGAGATCAATATGTTTTGGGCTCTGGCGAATTTCACATATATTCTAGATATTTCCGAAAAATATTTTATTGAAGATTAAAATTTTAACCTAAAAGAAATTCTCGTGAGGATATATACTGTTAATATCACGTATAAAGAAATTCGTTGAATGTGTAAGTCCACCATTACAAAAATGACAGTTCTATTGGGGTATTTTAGTGTGGAAACTAAGGACGGGTATCGTTCCTCGCTTCTGTATTACAATATATTGCGATACAGAAAAGCGTATAGCAATACGTATTGCAATATTTTGATACTTCTTTAATTCAAGAATGTGCATGCTATCTTGTCTTAGAAGAAGAACGATCATCATCGCTCAGCCATGTGCCGTTTTGGGAGGGATATTTTTTCAATCTTGATCTGTATACATATTTTAGCTATTTCTCAACACAATTTCAAACTTTCCGTCAATCATGTTTTATTTGGTTGTATTTTTAGCAATCTTAGATGGAAATAGCTCGTTTTTAAACGTTCGATATATTGAATATTTTCAGAAGTGTGTACCGATTCGTATCACGATGTTCCTGTATTGTAATATACCGATATATCGATAATACCGCGCATCCTTAGTGGAGACGAAATTCGCATGTGTGCTCTTCTTTATCAAGTTGTCAGTTAGAAATACACATATATGTTATACCAGAGGCAACATGTTTAGTCCTGTTTGTATAATAATCTTGTACTTAAAGCATTATATGCATAAACTGAAATGTCCCCTTGAATCTGGTTTTTACAATGAAAATCCCGATAGGACTGTCCATAGATGAAAATTCCAAACTATTCGAATAAATTTGTTTGAATGATAATTGATTTGTATAGAGCCTTGTATCCAGGCAAAACCTGCTCAGTGACGCTTTACAGTAGAAAGAAATACATACACCAGCTAGCGACAGTGGTTGAGTTAAAAAAAATTCAGGATCAATCTAATATAATATAAGTTACGTAAGAATAATATTTGTAACAAAAAAAATATTTATCTAAAATAATTTTTTCCTGAAATGTTTCACGAAACTTGTTGAATATAACCATTAGAAGAAAACCCCTTAATCGACATTTCTAAACCAAATCAAGGACATCCTATAAATAACGGTACGTGAGAAGGAATTTGTATAAACATGATTACACCACTTAAATGTTCATAAACAGACCTTATAGCCTCGCTGGCCAAGAGTGGCCTTGAAAAGGCCAGGTCATCCACTGGACAGAGTTCATATCTTGAAATAACCTGCCCCTGATATAAGACGGTTACTGCCCGAGAAAGGAACATATTGAAACCGGTGTATACATGATGTTTACTGTTTATGGTAGATACCTGATTGTAACCTGCGTTAATCATAAACAGTGCTATTTCGAAATGAAAGTCCTCTCTTCTTTATTAACTATGCCACAAACGTCATGAAAAACGAAAGTATGCATGTGATCATCTATTTCATATTTAGCAAAATATCATTATCTATAATGTCTTAAAGGGGCATTTTTTTAAATTTTATTTTTTAAATTTTTACTGATAATTGTATGTTAATGCTAAACGTATCATTTGTATAGTTATAAAAAAATTAGTACACCAGCAAATCATCCATAGTCAGAGAACAAATAATAAAGATTCACATAAAGTCGATTGGCGACCATTTTTGTGTGAACACCTTTTATTCATTTTGTGTAAGAAAGAGAAATCGCATGCCTGAACTTTACATTATGTATTTGATTTATCACTGCTTATTTAGTTTAAATACATTGTCTTTCAATTGGAACCATTTATCGCCATTTTCCTGACATCATCCTATATTCCCCCTAAAACGTGCTACTGCCCCTTTACATCTTGCATGTCAGTTATCAAGTGTTTAAGCTCTGATAAAAGATTTCAATACTTTATGTTATTTGATATCCACATATGAAATTAGAAACAAATCCAATAGAATGGTGCACAAACACACGGGACATAATGAAGGAAATGTTTATATCTAATGTTATCAGGTGTTCACTCAAGTTCAACTTATACATTTACTTTTATGTTTAAACTTGAAGCAGTTAAAGAAAAATCATATTCCTGTCACTTACTTGAATATGAAACCCATATCCATATTTTAACACAGTTGATATTGATTTGTAAAACACCGGGGTCAAAAAAGCAACATCAAAAATATTCTAAGATTTAAGATATTTTTTTTAGGTTATCTTAAGCAGTCGGAATAATAGATGTGAGTTTTACTGTTAATATATATATGACTCTCTAAGGACATTCACTGAAAACAAGTTATCATACATAATTGTCATTTGGGAATGCATAAGTATGATAATTACAATTAGTATCATGAATTATGCTATTTACGTTCTTCTCAAAGCAAAACAGTATGTAATGAAAATCACGGAGTGTCCCTTTAAATGGGTGTTTGCACTGGGTATTTGTGTACTTGTATGTGACGATCACGCCTTCACAGAAATTAAAATAAACGTCCAGGTATTTTCTAGATCTCAGTTATCTACTGCGCCCGAGTAACTTCGGCCTGGAGATAGCAGTGAATGTCAACTGTTATCTACCGGCCTTTGAAACAGCTGATCGCCAGCTGATCGGTCCTAATGCGTTTTGGCGACTTGTTCCTCATCCATTTTCCCGACAAGGAGACAATTTGTTTTGATCAAAAGTATTCTCCAATATTCAAAAAATATTTATACTTTAAACTTACATAATCCCATTACATGAACTATTTTGTATCAGGGTTTCTAAAATATACAAAATATACCAAAATGTATTTGAAAATTACATTACCTGATCACAATCACATAATTACATTTGTTTTGGTATCCTAAAAGATTACTAAAATCAACGATATACATAAGGCCTCTTTTAGTTTGCAGATTAAAAAATAGTCTTCAAGTTGATTTTCTACTAGATCAGGGTTAAAGGTAATAATTTGAATTTAAAAAGAGGAAATGGCTCTGCAGTTTATCTGGCTGTAATCACAAAATTTCTGTAAACGGATTGACAAACATCTCACTCTAGGACTGTCAGTTCGAATAAGTAAGGATAGGTTCGATGGTGACCTGGGTATTGCTAAAATCTTTTCATGAAAGAGACAAAAGAAGTAGCCAAAGAAGAGGACCTTGACACTTGACCAAACCCTAACGGCTGCCAAATTTGCATTCTTCAACGAGTCTAGGTCTGTTCTGCTATAAAGTGTTTTGACTTAATGGCATCAGCAGTCAATAGGGACTTTCCAACGTTGTATCAAATCTTAAGATTAAGCATATGGCCTGAAAAGCAAAAAAGGCAGCCGTTATGATCTATGCAACAACGGTACATTTATCATTGTATAGATGTAAGTGAAGTTAAAAGTAGTTCTTAAACATAATATTAGCACCTTTTTTAAATTTAGAGACTAGGTTATATTCCCAAAACATAAAATTTGAACCTTTTTTTCTCAATTTTGACATACGGGTATATTACATAAATGTTTGAACCTTTATTATATGATTGGCGGCGAAATACCGAGATCTATCAATAAAAATAAACCGTGTTATCAGTCAATAATGACTGATGATTAAATCAGAAAATAAATAGAAAATTTGTGTTTTCTTGACAAATACCATGTTTACCTTATCTCGTGAGACAGAAAAGTTATATATTTTCACTCGTGGCTGCGCCTCACTCGATGAGATAAACATGGTATTCGTCAAGAAAACCCAAATATCCTCTAATTATTTTCTCAATTTAGAGATTAGGGTATATTCCCTAAACATGATATTTGAATGTTTTTTCTTCATTTTGAGATTAAGGTATATTTAAAGGTTTCACTCATTTCTAGTTCAGCCGTTTTCAACTCCCCATATTTCCGTTTTCATAAGCCTAATCTGGCGCCTTTTGACATCCCTTCGGTTCACCCTGTCTCAGGGTACGAACGTTACGATAATGGAGTTAGCGTAACGTTCGTACACTGAGACAGGATGCCCTTCGGTTGTCCTAAATTTATAATTGATTGCAGGTAAACAAAAACATGTATTTCATTGCTCCAATACAACGTTAAGGAAAGTGCAAATGTCCATATACGACCTGAACGCGAAAGCGCAAGTGTTTATACAGTCGGATGCAGTGGCCGTTACAAGAGCCCACAGAACCATACATAGAGAATACTAAACGACGTCCTGTTATATAACATTTTTTTTAAAACGAGTGATGGTTTGGTATTTTACGAGCGATAATGAAAGTACTCGACGAATTTTGTGATAAAATTGGAATAAAAGTACAACGGATACAGGAAGACATACATGGCCACTGAGATTAGGAATGCACACTTCAGCTGCGTACCTTAAGTTTGTTCACTTACTCGTGCATCTTGGTGCAAATCTCATGTACTTTGAAATTCCTATTTTCTTAAAGGGGGTCTGCAACCCGAATTTTTAACTTCCAGAGTTTTAATGGCAGGGCCCAGAAAGAGACGAAATGCTCGGTAGGGACAAAACTGTTTGGTTACGAACCGCTTAGAGCTGACCACCAGTACCAATTTGTGTCACGTGAAAATGGTGAGGATAAGTAAAATCTATCTTAATCTTTATGCTATCCTTCTTGTTTGACTATATTTCATAATTTAAAGTGTAAGTGTATAAGTTGTGTATCCTTATTCACTTCATTGCCCTCAAAAATGATTAATCACCGCCGATAACGCCATTGCAAAGAGTTGAAAAGAGCAACAGTCCTAAACATTGAGAATTAAAACACTGACATCGTGTTGTGTGATTTATACTGTTATTTTTCTGATCACGGAGTGTTCACGTTGATACCTCGTAAGAATTTTCTTGAACATTTCCATTTTGATATGTTCCACTATCATATATGCACAGCGTTTTTAAGCCAAACGGACATGATTTTAATTTCTATCAAAGATAAAAAAGCAATGAGTTCTATAAACAATTATTCCAAGCAGAGAAATGGCTGATATCGTATATTTTATGAGCGCTTCAGTAGGGTTGAAAAGTATGTGTCTTAATTCGAATTTAACAGTCATTTCTATGCAACAAAAAAATAGATTATCTACAGTGTTTGAAATAAACGTATGCCCGTAGACCCCGGGGCATGTTCGTCTTTTCGCTGTAATTTTTTGTTCGGGGCCATTTTAACTTAAATTGGTAATTCCTAAAAGACAGAATGACCTTACTCCCACACTTACTTTAAAATGGTGACCCTCACAACATGTTCTTTACAAACTGTGGACGAAAACCCGTTTTTCATCTAGTTGAGTAAAATATTCGACTTCAGTTCACTATTTTTTTGACAAATGTTGACTGTGTTTAGGAATATGTTCTCAAGTAAGCATAAACCAACATGCCGAGACTTATTGATTTAACGAACAAGTTCTTTTAGCACGAGGGCTGTGTATTTTCGTAGTGCGGGGCACATTTGGCCGTGAGGACGAGTTACAAAAATTTTAAGGTCCTACTCGAAACCATTTTTCTGAAGGTTATCCTCCTCAAAAGGACCCTCTTGTAGGTCCTTGAATAGTAGGCTCCTCTTCTCCTCTTCTTACGAATTCTTTTCGTAATAGAAAGTTAACTGAGTCAACATCATTATAGAATATGTTTTTATTAAAGTATTGTAGTATTTTTTCTGTCCTAAATATTGAAAACTATGAGTAGCATCTTATCTCTCTTCAATTGTTGTATGCTGAACATGTTCTGATTGTTCCCAAGGATGGCCGAACCTGCCCCTGAGGGTAACCGAACCTGCCCCGATGCGGGGCATGTTCGGTTTTTCATCCCGTTGTCTTTAAGCATAGTAATTGGCAAACCAGTTACGCAAGGCACTTTCAACAAGTATTTCAATAAAGTTAAGATATGTCTCAATATATGTACAAACGTACACTAGTATATTGCGGAAAAATACTCATTATCTACATTTTAGTGAAAAGGGGACGTAAAATCCATTTTACTTTCTTTATCAAATGACACAGAAAGGGTGGTTCATATCACAATGCGATATTTAGCCTCTGATCTATTACACCGAAATCCGTGGGTTCCGGCAGTTCCCCTGGCGGAAAAAAACTTTCATCTCGATACCTTTGAGTTTCTTAATCAAATGACGAGGCTTCTAGCATGGAAAGGGTGGTTCACATCACAATGCTTTTGTCTTGATTCAGTAGCCAAAATGATGATTTTAGAACAGCGTCGCTGTTTGGACAACTAACTTTGACTGCCTCCAATCAGGCATCTCCCATTCTATCACACAAAGCGGCTTATTAAAACAGAGGCTGTATCAACATTTTGTGGCTTGATCTGTGGGGAGAGAATGACTCACATCATACGATTTTTATTTGACTCCTGCTTTTCGTCTGGCATCAGATCTCAGTACAGAAACTCTATCGTTTTCAGTATTTGATCACAATATCAGAAGATAGTGTGTATTCTTTAAATACATATTAATATAAAATATTATTTGAAGGACAGTTTATCGATGCCCCCCTACTTTTAAGAATAGTTATTAAAAGATAACAAGATTAGTAAGTTGTTCTAATTTAGCAATATAAACAATATGTAGAAAGCAAACCTGACCAGGAAAAAAGCTGTTATGGTTATGGTTATGGTGTTATGGTGTGACGGTAAAACAAACAAAAATGGATTCATTGAATCTGTAATCACCGGTTTTTGCGAAAATCAATTACATGAAAAAATTGAAGAACTACACATAAAATAATGGGTACATACATGTAGCAAACCAAATTAATAACCTTCGCCACTAATATTGATTTCCTCTAAATCCTGTATATCCTGATATATTATGTATGTCTACGATATTTATTGTTGTATGTCAACTATATATATCTATGTATGTTCACGATATATATTGTTGTATGTCAACGATATGTATGTATGTCAACGATATTTATGTATGAATGCATGTCAACGTTATGTATGATTGTATGTCAACGGTATGTATGTATGTATGCATGTATGTATGTATGTATGGTATTGTATTGTTTGTACGTGTTTGTGTATGTATGTATGCATGCATGTATGTATGTATGGTATTATATTGTGTGTACGTGTTTGTGTGTGTATGCATGTGTATCTTTGTAAGTGTATCTAGTGCACGTGCTTGTATGAACATGTAGCTTTTGTATGTCACAATACTGTCTATCCCTATGTATGTTTTCCTAACTTTGTATGTTGTTTTTTTTACTTCTGTTGTAATATGTTATTTTAAGTTTATGTCATATGGTCCCATGGCCGCCTGACTTATGGAATAAACAATAGAATAAACAATACAATACAAACCCTCTAAAGAACTAGTCTAGGCTCCAACGAAATACGTGGCTATGAATAAAAGAACATAAGTTAACCGTAATGATTTCCCTCTTTATAGTTCTACAGGTGTGAATATTCATCAAACAATGTTAAACAACATCCAACCACACCCCATAAATAGTTAAAAACCGAAAATACCACTCCCCCCTCCCTTCTCCCCCAACGTTTATACAAAATGACTTCCAACCACCTCGTATCTATTCCCTAGATTTCACCATATTTCCTTAATTACTTATTTTTGGGGGTTATCAAATCTATGTGATATGATAATAAATTAACAGAATCACTGGAAGTTACAAATATTTTAACCGTTTCCCAACCAACGCAGTCTTCCTGCCTCACCTTATGCCTTCATCCTTTAGGAGCAACTCCGTGATTTTCAACATATATTGTTATACGGAAGTTGATGGCATTATTGATGATTTGAATTAAAAACACCTCACACATTAATTCCCAAATCCACTTACTAGCATTTTAAGGTCCTTAGACTCTGTGTATGTAGATACATAGGGAGGGTCAGGTAGAGCCGACAGACCTCGGGCTATTCTTCCTGCGGTCCACCACTGGACTCATTACCTTATCGTGGTGTGGTGGTTTGTGTGCTTCGACGATCCCGAGAACTATGCCAGCTGAAGCTTGCATGCTCCTGGTAGGGTCACCCAAGCTGGACAGGTTGACGGGTAGAAGCCAGACCAAATTTTAGTCCTTCTAAAACCTGCTTTCTATCTCTTACTATGCCTTTCTTTCCGTCTTTTCCCTCATCCTTTCGATCCCTTTCTCCCTGATCTGTCTACTCTCTTTTGGATGGCAACATCCACGTGTTTAATAACTGAAATATTGTTCAAAACACGTTAAACACCATCTCACTCACTCACTCCTGCGGTCTATTGAAATGCACCAAAACCTTGTCTTCGTACTTTAACCTATACTCACGGATGTGTCTATTCAGTATTGATGGTTTACAGAAGTGTTGATAAGCTTAATTGCGATCAGCAAGTACCTACCTTTAGATGAAATAGTTATATTTTTTGAGGAGATAGCTGTGGCGATGATTTACAGAGCCAATGGATATATTCTAGATATAAAGTTTTGAGTTAATGAATGAATGGATTCATGAACAAATTGATCTCTTTATTTCCTCTTAATATCAATCCGAAGATCATTATACATATATCAAATTACATAACATTATTATAACATGTTCACAGCAGCAAAGTCAATAAAAATATCTTATGTACACTTTAGTGAGTGAGTTAGTGTTTAACGTGTTGAACATAATTTCAGTTACTAAACACGTGGATGTTGCCATCCAAAAGAGAGCAGATAGATCAGGGAGAAAGAGTTATGAAAGGATGAGGGAAAAGACGGAATGAAAGGCATAGTAAGAGATAGAAAGCAGGTTTTAGAAGGACTCGCATTTGGTCTGGCTTCTACCCGTCGACCTGTCCAGCTTGGGTGGCCCTACAAGGAGCATGGAAGCTCCAGCTGGCATAGCTCTCGGGGTCGCAAATGCACACAAACCACCACACCACGATAAGGTAATGAGTCCTGTGGTGACCACACTTTAGTGAGGAAAGCAATGAATACAGCTATTTACTGTAAAAGATCATCATAATCTTCGTGGCATCTCATCTAATAGGTTAGTTATCGGCGTTAGACATCTTTTCATCTTCTGTTAGTAATCCAATCTGTTCATACACACCAACATCAAAAAGAAAGTTTGGAAAAGAACTGATTTATGTTGTACATATAATGTTCACTGTGCAGAAAAAGTTGATGTATCATTATCGTTATAGTGTCTGTCACATGGTTCACACTATTTTGAAAACTTTGCCCTTGAGTTGATTTGAAAAAAATAATAAATATCCCTGTATTGTGAATAGACATACAGCTGCATATCAAAAGTTTGTTCACCTGCTTGTGATCTTAGTGCAAATATCATGTAATTTAGGTTTCGTTTTGACGTTCATTAAATAACCCCAGGACCACTTACAGAAGATCATCTATTGTTCATGTGTAAAATAACCATTCCCAAACCATATTTCGGTATCGTTTTGTCATTGGTGCTGAATGTCGATGTTTGGCATTGTTAGATAGACAGATGGGGTCATATTTGTGAAATTCGGATTTTCTTAAATTTTGATTAAAATCATCTATGTTAACTTTGTAGGGAAAAAATCAGCAGTGCTATGTTGCCTTAGGGCAAAGGAACACATATGAATAAGATCTAAAGCTGTTGATGACTTATGAAGGATTTTGTAGAGCAAAATTAAAATCAGTGTTTTCGAAATTTTGACCCCTGGTCACTTCATTGACCTGCCAAATTTTTTACAGCTATCTTCTAGGTATGACATACAAATATGTCATCATAAACTGAATCTTAACTTATGCAGCGAAATTTCATCGTTATCGGTTTCGTTTTCACAATTATATGATGTCTCAAAGACGTTACAAATTACATGATATTTGCACTAGAATACGAAGGTAGGTGAACAAACTTAAGATACGCAGCTGTACATGAAACTATTAAGTCTGTGAATACCAAAGGTAGTGAGGGTGAACATATCATGTCTCACATTGACTTGAGTAGGCCATCTTACTTTTTCACTTTCATTAACACAGTTGATAACAAAATCACAGATGTACATAACAATGTTTCCGTCTCAAGGTAGTCAGAAACATATATCAAAATATGTTGTATTTATGAATATATGATAACAAACGTAACATACCTCTCTCTCCATAAATAGATCATGTCATTAAATGTTGATCTAACTTCTGTTAGAAAAATTGACAAGATCCCTGTA
Organism: Steromphala cineraria; assembly: GCA_916613615.1. Classification (NCBI taxonomy): domain Eukaryota; kingdom Metazoa; phylum Mollusca; class Gastropoda; order Trochida; family Trochidae; genus Steromphala; species Steromphala cineraria. The sequence continues at coordinate 41,635,222 of OU744726.1, forward strand.
GCTGGAACACGCTATAGCTAACCATGGGTGGTTGTCAGGTGATATTCAGTGCCGCATTGCACCCAAACCTACTGCGGTGTAGAACAGTCCTCTACTGCAGATAAAGATACCGAGCCCCTGGTGGGATTCAAACCCTAGACCCCTTTGATCCTAAGCCGAATGCGCTAACCACTGCGCTATCACACCCCAAAGATCAGTTTGAAAGTGATGTCTAATTTGTAATGATTTTGAATGGATATTCATATATCAGTTGGTTCCTTACAAGTTCCATCATGATACCATTCTCCTATATTTGTATACCAATTTCCATAAAGTTTTAGGTTATGCATTTTAACACAGATTTCACAAAATGAATTCTTATAACCTTCGGGTCGTCCGGCATTAATAAATTGATCATTCTGTTGCAGATAATCTGCATATGCTGTTATATTATTTTCTAAAAATGCAAGGTATTTACCCAATTCCTTTGGAGTTTTGAAATGTGCAGTGTTAATGAATGTACCCTTTGGAATCATAGTGTCATAGTCGGCCCCGCCTCGAACAACTGGAATTATATTGATATTGGCAGAAAAGGTTTTGAAAAGCTTCTCAGTAACGTAATCAAAACATAGGCTATTTTCAAATGACAGATAGAACCGGTATTGGCTAAGAAGCGTTGCATCATCTAATTTTGTTCTATTGCCACACTTCCCGAATATGTCTACATTGTAGTATTTTTTCAATTCTTTCACAAATAGCTCACGTTTTCCATGAGTTTTACAGTGACTTACAAGCCAAACAGCTGACTTGGTTTTCTTCTTGGCAATTGCTGTGTAGTTTCTTGACACTGGTCGATGCAGTAAAATGTCATTAGGTTTGGCAATATCTGAATCTAGTCGATAAGTATATGTCCAATTGAACATTTGACGCCAATGCTCGCTTTTGGAGTGCAGAGAGGAAACGTGAACTGGACTTTCGAGAGCAAAGAAGATCCATACCTGAGAGGGTTGTTTCACCATTGGCCTTTTCATTTGGAGTTTCACAGCATCAACAATGACTGCATCAGCCTTCTCTAGATCCGCTACATCTTTGGAACATCTGCATGATTTGATAGGACACGTGTTTAATCCTTCCTTACAAAATGGCATGACATTTTTACGAAAGAAACTTGGTGGGTTGTAGAACAAAATCAGCTTGGATCCATTTATTTTCATGGAGAGATCTGGCAGTGAATCATTCAGCTTCTGGTGGACTCTATGCTTATCACTTGGATGATGTGACTGAGGTAGCCTGTAGAAAAAACGAGAAACCTGAGAACTCTCAAAAGCCATGCTGCTAGCTCCAGGGTGGACGAACAGTGACTTTGGATCATTATTCAGGTGTGTTTTTCTCAACTCAAGAATGGTTTTCTCCGAATCCTCAGCAGTCAAAGATATGGTGTTTGTTGCATGTTGAAATTTTGGAAGAGGTATGTCATTTCTCAAAGACATCAACAGGGTACCATTCCAGACGGTTTTTTGAATACGATAGTTCCTCATTGTTACAACTATTGTACCACACAATAATATTAGAAAAGCGAATAACTTCCTTGATGTTAAAAGCGTCATCTGTAAAAGAGGACACATTTAATCAGAAGAACATCTAAAAGAATTCGCAAAAAATGATGAGAAGAAGAAATAGATTTAAATCATACGAATTGAATTCTGGAAAAGACCGTTTTGACATGACAAAGAAGAATATTTGTTATTTTTTTACGTTCGGATCCTTGTTAACGCGATATCTAAAGAACCGTTGCACCCAAAGTCTTCAAATTTGGTCACAGCCTCACTTGGGGGATTACGCAGACACCAGTCACTTTTGGTGACCTTGACCTTATTTTCAAAGTCACAACAGCACTTTGACCACTTTTGAAACTCTTGTTAACACGATAGCTCATGAACCGTTGCACCCAAGGTCTTCAAATTTGGTCACAGCCTCACTTGGGGGATTACGCAGACACCAGTCACTTTGAGTGACCTTGACCTTATTTTCAAGGTCACAACGGCACTTTGACCACTATTGAAACACAAGTTACCCGATAGCTCATGAACCCTTTCACCAAAGGTCTTCAAATTTGGTCACACCCTACCTTAGGAAATTACGCAGACACCAGTCACTTTCGGTGACCTTAATCTTATTTTCAAGGTCACAACGGCACTTTGTTCACTTTTGAAACACTTGTAAACGCAATAGCTCATGAACTGCTGCACCTAATGTCTTCAAATTTAGTCACAGCCTTCATTGGAGGATTACAAAGACACCAGTCACTTTAGGTGACCTTGACAATGTTTTGTCCACTTTTGAAACTCTTGTTTACACAATATCTCCTGAACCTTTTTACAAAATGTCTTCAAATTGAGTCACAGCCTACATTGTGGGACTAGGCAGATACCAAATACTTTGGATGACCTTGACCTTAATTTTCAAGGTCAACACAGTTCCTTGAACACTTTTGAAACATCTTATGTCTTATGAACCAAGTCATGAAATGTCCTCAAATTTGGTAACAGCCTACATTGAGGGATTACACAGACACAGGTCACTTTGGGTGACCTAGGCCTTAATTTCTAGGTCACCACTTTGGCCACTTTTGAAACTCTTTACTTGATATCTCATAAACCACTGCACCAAATGTCTTCAAGTTTGGTTTGAGACTACATTGAGGATTTACGCAGACACCAGTCACTTTGGGTGACCTTGACCTTATTTTCAAGGTCACAACAGTACTTTGACCACTTTTGAAACGTGACAATTCTATCGCCATATCCAAGCGGCGGGGGACATTGCCACATTAGTGGCAAACACTTGTTATATTTTAAAGAATGTAAGTAAACGAAAGCACCTTCCCAGAAGATTCACAAATTTTAAAGTTTTACCACACTAGAAAAGATTACTTATGATCTTGATCTTAGATAAATGCCAAGTATTCCAAAGTAACCAATCAACAATTTATAGATATAATCTCTCAAAAGAATAATTCTGTTTGTAAAATTTGATTAAAGTGGTAAAGTTAATCCGATCTTGTTACCTTCATGGTCAAACAATCAATGATCATTTGTAAAAATCATTTAACGATTTCAAATCTTGTTAATTCACATGAGGCAATTTCTCAAAATCAAATTAAAAGGACAATCTTTTAATTTTAAGTTGTTGCTATATACAAAGGTACATGTAAGAAACTTTACAAGTTTTATTGTGTACACGGTTTTTATACTGATTTCATGTCACGTTACCAAGATCTTAATAGTAAATGTGAACATGTCAACAACAAAACAAGGCGGAATAATTAACAATAGTCCTTCCCATCTGAGGTAGATTTAGTCATGAAATGTTGATCCAACCCCTATTCAGAAAAGAACATATCACTTTTTCCGGCAGTATACTCAACAGCTATTGAAAAATTTTCAGCCAATCAAAACACTTCTATAACGAAATGATGATTGATTGCATACAACAGGGCTCCTCTTTTCCTTTTCCGAGCCAGTTCTTTTTTCATTGATTGATTTCAGCGTATTTTGAAATTGAAGGGTTAAGTGGAAGAACATGATGTGTTGCATTTTCCTGAAAACTACAAAATGTTGTGTGTAAAAACATGATATATCACTTGATATTTTCATTCAAGTGATATGACCTTTCACTTGACCATTTTGATATTATAGTGCTGCAATATCCTTACTTGTTACAAATTGTGTTATGTCTTTAACTCTAGAACTTGATATGATTGGTAATGGCACTTGTTCAGTTTTAGCAGACAGGAAATAGTTCAATTTACACAACACAACAGACTTCCTGGAACACACATATGCACTTTTTGCACTAAGGAAGTGGTTATTGAGAGAAAACATATTCAGTTCTTGCAGAGAGGAACTGCATGTCTTAATGCAATCTTAGGCTTCATTGTTTCTATCCAATAATGTATCATATCATGAAAGCACCAATTAACCTATCGCCACCTGTCAATCAAATTTACTTTCCGACCAATCATAGAGCGTTATATATTCACTGCGCCATTGGCCGCGTTGCCGACGCCATTTTGTCCGTCAAACAATGAAACGTGTTTTACTTCCTTGTTTGATTTCCTCTGCATCCTAATTCAGGATATGCCTTATGAACTCGAAAAGTGTGCAGCTAGTTCCTTGAGTACCGTCTTGATACGCAGACAAATATTATAACATGTGTCATCTTCGGAAGTGGTTGCGTCACATAGTGCAAATAGACGTTGAAACGGGAAAATTCGAAGCGGTGACGGACCAGGAATTAATTTCCTATTATTATACAACATATACATCTGAATAAAATATGAACAAAATATCGTAAGTATTTATAATTGTTGCTGTTAATTCATTTTGGGGCATTTTGTAGATTTATTTCCCCCTCTCTTATTTCGTGGTTTGAATGCATTGAAGGCATAAAAAACTATAAAAGACACATTACCTAACTGATTTCAAGCAACTTTATTTGGTTATTTACCGTTTGATAACCTTCGTTGATATATTTATCAGACATTTTGAATTATCATATGTTTTAACATTTGCCCCGATACACATGAAAGAATCGCTCAAAAAATAATATAAAATGATTAAATATGTCAATGAAACTTATGAATTATGTCATACACAATGCACATTTACAAATGCTCATTTTTTAAAACTTTTTATCAAGGATTTATATGAAATTTTTCAATAGAAAATTAATCTGAATGCAACAATAAAGAACATTAAGAATAAAAAAATACATTTTGTACTCATCATAATAATATTACTTTCAATAGTTTGATATTTTTTTCCATTTATGTTGTCTGTAACAAATGGACAAACAGTTTGAATATATATAAAAAATCATGTCAACTCTTATGATATTATCAAATTAGAAAGTATCATAGATATTATGCTAATTAATATTTTTGATAATATATCCATATACTATTTATTAATAATTTTACAAAACCTCAATTGTTTGTCAAGTTATTCACTTGAAATATAATAAATGTTTAACCATTATAATGCTTATTATTCAATAAGTGTTCAAATATGTTGAAAGTGTTTTATGTTCCACAACTATTATAAATAAAATTGCCTTGAAACAATATTCAAGTCAATCCTGATGCTGACCATTGACATTTATAACTCTTAGAATTTGCAAACACAGCTAATCCCTCTCATTGACAAGTGTTCATATTTTCTAGGAGAAAAATCAATTATAAATTTGAAATTTCTGGATATTATTGGGGATAGTATTGGCATTCTTACAATTGCTTTGGATAGGTAGAGCCATGGGCCATTTTGTACAATTGATAAAAAAAACTGGACCATTAAAATGTTGAGGCTTACTCTTGTGATATATTGGAAATTGCCAATTTGATATGCAGAAAAATTATTAAAAGCCTGAAAATGGGTCATTGTAAAAGCTGACTTTCCCAATGCCTGATCATTCTTTTAGCAAAATATGAATTAACTCATATCTATTGACAAAGCAGAATCTTTATGATTTATAGCTTACAAAGATATAATATACTCCCTTACCAATTTCCAATAATTTTGACATCTGATCTCAATTCTTGGCATATATCCATGATCTTAAGTGAATAATTGATAAAAAGTCGATATAAAAGTAAATATTTGAGTTTAAAAAATGAAAATAAATTGTAAATAAAATTAAAGTAAGATTCAAAACTGAACATTGTAAGAGGTATTTCCTTTAATTTAAATTCATTTAAGGATAAGAAGAAAGGAAAAGTGTATAAAGTATTTACACTAGTCCATAGCAATGGCAATAATGAAATATGAAAGACAATACTTTTTTTAGTTATCTTGTTACTGAATATCATTATCATGAAAGGTCCCTTCGTGTACCTAAAGTTATTAGCTGTTTGGTCGATATAAACTATTTCTGAATAAATGGTAATTGGCTATAAATTTCTTTTTCAAAACACAAAATGTACTGTTGATATATATTCGAAGCGAAAATTCACAGGAACCCACGATTTGCCTACATTTTATTTACGAAAGGGCAAAGGGGTTACTGTGATCTCTACTGTACTGTTTGTTTTGTTTGTTATTTTTCACGGGAGAAATCGCAGAGACGTGGGACCTATATATTTTAGATTAATTTACGAAAGGGCAAAAGGCTGGTACACCAAAACATATGCGTAATTCTATATTTATATGTTCAGAAATGACCTATTTCCTTATAAATCTGTGCGATTACCTATGTCCGTCATACCACATAATCGGCACTTCCGCATTCGTTTTCTAGTGCACATGAAATAAATATTCGTCAATTGTGTTTGAAATTTGTTGAAATTAGGATAATAAACAGTACAGAAACATTATCAATTGATCGTTTCGTTTAACATTACAAAATAAGGCAGTTATTACACACGGAATATCAATGTCTGTAACGCTCACGTCAATGACAACGTGCGTTTGTTTGTCGGACATAACATGAGTTACCTCCCTTGAATTCAAGGGGCGTGGTTATCTCTCGTCTGGCGATAGGTTAATTGCTTTTAAATATTAACCAATCATATTTTTTCATCTCATTTGCTTCTGATCATTCATAGAATACACAGGTCAGGTCAAAGTTGTGAATCAGTAGCTGGAAAGCAAGTAAAATGTAGTGAAATAAGGAAACCATGCAACTGTAGACGCAAGGGTTTCGACAACATAACAAATGAAGGTTTTTGACTCCTTCTATGGAATTGGAGACCATGGAAGTCAAAACGCTCACCTCTATGGAATGATCTCTAAAGTTAAATTGAAAAGAAGGAGAAACTCCCATGTTGAGTCCAGAAGACAAAATACTTTCCAATATCATGTAAATGGTGGAGGGCAAGATATCCGCGTTTGTAAACAGGCATTTGCAGCAATACATGGATTGAAAACAGGGAGAGTGAATTACATCATTGAGTGTAAAGAGAAACATTCCACCGCAACAGCAGACCAGAGAGGGAAACACAAATATAGGGTCAATGCTACATCTCCAAACAAACTTCAACAAGTCCGTGATCATTTAAAATCATTTCCAGCACCTCAGAGTCACTATTCAAGGAAAAACAACATCTCAAGACAATATCTCAGTGCTGAACTAAACATTTCACGCATGTATGAACTTTTTTTTTTTTAAACAATGTTCTGAGCATAACGAAATTTCTGTTTAACCGAATATTTATCGGAAAGTTTTCAAAACAGAGTTTAACCTTGGTTTTGGTTTACCAAAATCTGATACATTCAAGGTTTGTGATGCCCATCAATCTTCGGTAAATGTAACTACTGAAGACCTGGACGTTGTCAATCTCTACAAGGCAAAAGCTAACAGAGCATATCAAGAATTAAGAGAAGATACTGTAGTGTTTCCAAGTTTCCTTCATCCAAAGAACAACGTGAAAGTTCATGAAATTCGTTTTATATTCCAAATTCGCACATGGTTACAGTTCAGTTCAAATGGTCGCACACATTTCGACAACACGTCGTATCGCACATACATTGTAGAAATACATAGTTCCATCAAAGGTTCTTACAGTTAATCTTCACAATGATTTGTTTACGTAGTTTGTTTACGTGAAACATTATGATGTATCACAAGGAATTCCATAACTTGGAAAGAATCGCAAAAACATTGTCGCACACATGACTCGCACGCACTTTCAACATCGCACATGGTTGACTAAGGGAGATAACTCTAACAAACTAAAATGATTACCGCTAAAGTACATAAATAGCGGACCGCTAAGAAAACTCTACATTACACTCCCCACCAAAATTAGAATTCCTAATTTTCATGACAATTGAAATTAACCTAACAAGAAATGCAATAATCTGAAACAACAAAATACATCATGATATCCTTAAAATTGACAACAATACAAATTCAAATGGAATTGTAAAAAAGAAATGTCTTTATGGTTCTCGTCACTCGTCCACACGGTTCGCATGTCAGCACAGTTCTAGGGAACATCAAGTTCGGACTCGAGGAGCAGTACCAATTTGTGAATTGGTCGCTCGAGATAGGTGAGATTGTTCACGCGTTTTCCATCGGAAGACAGTGATGGGTCCCCAATCACTATCTTAACCTTACGTATAAGGTTATCCCTGCTCTTGAAAACTTCACTGATCCTGCAAAGTCTCCACATGTTGCGAGGAAGATCATCTTCCTTCAGAAGAGCAATATCACCAACATGCGCCACTCTACAAGGGCGCTTCCACTTTTGTCGCACTTGCAACGTTTGCAGATATTCTCGCTTCCACCTCTGCCAAAATTCATTTGACAGGTGCTGAACGCGTCTCCACATCTTCCTGGAATAGGTGTCGGCTTTCTGAAAGTTACCAGGTGGGGGTAGGATTACCTTTGATTTTGAGGTGAGAAGATGGTTTGGAGTGAGCGGCTCCAAAGATGTGGGATCGTTCAAGTTGTCAACAGTCAGAGGCCTGCTGTTCACGATGGCCATCACTTCGCACATGAGAGTCCGTAAACCCTCGTCATCAAGTTGTCCGCTAGCCTGATTCATGAGAGACGAAATAACTGATCTTACAGTCCTGATTTGTCTCTCCCATATTCCTCCCATATGGCTCGCAGAAGGCACATTCATCACAAAGGGGAAATAGTCACAATTTTCTTGACGCAGAAAGTCACTTACAAGTTTGGAGTCCGTTTCATATAGTTCATTCCGTGCTCCCACAAAGTTTGTACCCTGGTCTGATCGCAGTTGTCGTATTGGGCCACGCACAGCGATGAAGCGTCTCAGCGCATTTATGAAAGAGTCTGTTGACATAGAATTAGTAGTTTCTATGTGGATAGCACGACAACCCAAACAAGTGAAGAGAGCACCATACCTCTTTAACTCTTTGCGTCCTTCCTTCACAATAAAGGGTCCAAACATGTCTACCCCACAGTAAGTAAACGGTGGAGCTTCTTGTGTCCTATCCTCAGGTAGATCAGCCATTTTCTGTCCAAGTGTCGAACATCTCAGTTTCCTACATGAGACGCACTTCGATATCAGGTGAGACACTGTTGAGGAACATCCAACAATCCACAGTCCATTAGATCGGATTTCTGCCACGGTCATCCCCCTGCCTTGATGACTAATCTTCTCATGGAAATGTCTAACAATCATATCCGTCACATGGTGCTTTCTTGGGAGAATGATTGGATGTTTGAACTTGAAGGGCAGGTCAGAGTTCTTGATCCTTCCACCAACACGCAACACACCTTCAGTGTCAATGTAGGGATCCAACCGACTGAGATTCGTCGAAACTTTCAAGAACTTCTTACGACTTTGTAACACCCTTTGGTCATCACATTCATCATCCGCACATTTTGCATGATCACCAAGTTCACTACTTGACTGCAGAACAGACAGTTCATTTTCAAATGATTCACACTGTACAAGTTTGATGATTTCAAGTTCTGATCTCTGTAGGTCACTCACATCAATATCGTCCAAGAGACTTCTATCTTCGCACTTGTTCTTGTCGCACTTTGACAGTTTATTCAAGAGTTTAGTCTTAAGCTTCAAACAGATTGCAATAGCTTTCTTTGCCCTATTCCACTTAGAGATATGCTCTAAGCGTCCAAGATCAAACGTCTCTCTTGTCTTGGTTACCACATGTACTTTGACCTTTCGCACTTCAGGATCGTTCACGGAGATCTGTTTGATCTCATCATCTTCGTCTGAAAGATTGCTTTCCTTCCACAGGAAATCTGGTCCTGTCAACCACGTAGACTCTGACAGGTTTGAGGCACTGATTCCACGAGATGCGATATCTGCAGGATTGTTCATACTTTGCACATATCTCCACTGAGATGGTTGAGTGTGTTCACGTATGTACTGCACACGATTGGCTACAAATATGTGAAAGCGTTTGGAGTCATTTGCAATATAACCCAGTACGATTTTACTGTCCGTCCAGAAGAATTCAGTAATATCATCATATCGCAGTTCTCTTCCCAGGAATTCACTAATTCTCACAGATACCACTGCTGCCGTCAACTCGAGTCGCGGAATTGTCACGGATTTTAATGGTGCTATTCTAGCCTTACCCATCACAAAAGAACAGTGTACACGGTTCTCTTCATCGACAAAGCGCAAGTATGACGATTGCCCATATCCAGAGTTGCTTGCGTCTGAAAAATGGTGCAGTTCCACAGATTTCAGATTTGTAAAGTCAGGTGGTTTGAAGCATCTTGAAATCTGTATGTCGTTGAGCTGCCACAACTGTTGTCGCCATTTCTCCCACCTTGCTCGAATTTCATCAGGTAGAGGATCATCCCAGTCTAGCTGATCCTTGCATGTTTCCTGGAGAATCTCTTTCCCTAACAGAAGCACAGGAGCAATAAATCCTAGAGGATCATATATTGAGTTTATAGTAGACAGTATACCTCTTCGCACAAAGGGTTGATCCCTTAGGTTGAGTTTGAAGCCAAAAGTGTCTGACTCGATACACCAGTTGACTCCGAGAGTTCTTTCTACAGGTAGAGAGTCACACATCAGATCAACGTCACTTATCCCCTTCGCACAGTCCTCAGGTGGAATTGACATGAGAACTTCCTTCGAGTTTGATGCAAACTTATGCAGCTTTAGAGCTCCTTCCCTACACAAGTCCTTACTTTTCTGTATAAGGTTGACCGCTTCATCAACAGTTCCAACTGATGTCAACCCATCATCAACATAGAAACTATTACGCACAAAGTCAGCTGCTTCTGATCCATGAACATGTTCAAAGTCTGTTGCTAATTGTCGGAAGGCAAAGTTAGCGCACCCAGGTGAGGAGGTTGCACCAAAGAGATGAACAGTCATTCTGTAATCACTTGGTTCACAATCAGTCTTATCATCGTCCCACCAGAGTAACCGTATGTACTTCCTGTGCTCTTCATTCACATGAAACTGGTGGAACATCCCTTCAACATCACATTGGATTGCGATGTGTTCCTTCCTAAACCTACACAGCACTCCTGTCATGGTATTTGTGAGGTCCGGTCCCTTCAGGAGGTGATCGTTCAGCGAAGCACCTTTAAATTTCGCACTACAGTCAAAGACGACCCGGATCTTTCCAGGTTTCAAGCTGTTGTACACGCCATGATGTGGAATGTACCAACCATCTTTCACATCATAAACAGGGATCTTTTCCATGTGACCCTTGTTAATCATATTTCTCATGAATCCACAATAGTCACTTTCATATCTCGGATTCTTTCCAAAGCGTTGCTTTAATTGCATCAAACGTTTCATAGTTGCAGTTCGATTGTTCGGCAGGTTCGGTTCCTTTTCCTTGAAAGGAAGGGGCATTTCATAGTGTTTATCAGTTCGCTGATGTATTCCAGCTGTCAAGGTTTTCAGGAATCTGTTATCATCATGGGAAATCGGAATGTCGGGTGACTTGTGATCGTTAAAGTCAAGTTCCATCATCACCGCAACATCCTTTGGAGATATCACTTCTTGCACAGAGTTCTTCATGGAAAAGTACACTTCTCCAACATGCGATCCGTCTGCAGAAGATCGCTGAAGTTCTTGTGGTATTTCGCATGTCATTACATGATGACTGAACCCTATCGCATCACAGTTCTGAATAACATCTTGATCAATGATTCCAACTACACCCCATCCAAGATCTGTCAGCTGACCATATGGAGTATTTCCATTCGCGGAGGAAATAACTTGACGTGGTGTCAATGCTTGCGGACAGTTGTATCCTATCAGAAGGCCGACTTCGACATCACACAAAGGAATTAATTCACTTTCAAGTCCTGAGAGATGTGGCCAGTCCTTAACCTTATCAGGTGTTGGGATATGATCTCTGTTCGCAGGCATTATGTCCCTTGAATAGCAAGCAGGAAGCCGAATTTGAGTCGAGAGATTGCATCCACGCACAACCAAACCACTTATCTTATTGCTCTGAATAAGTTCATCTTTCGCAGACATGGTGGACAATTTCAGTTGAACACTGGGACCAGTCACATTTAAAGCATCAATAGTCTGTTTAAGCACAAAGGTTGTATCACTCTGGGTATCAAGAAGAGCATAAACAAGTTTCTCTATCTGTGGATTGTCTCGGTGGGAGAGCCGCACCGGTACTATCATTGAGCACTTATCAGTCGTTCCACTTTGTCCACTTGCGTGCACAATAACTGGTTTCTGTGGAGCGGACCTTCCAGTAGACGTAGACGCAGGTTCTCTAGGAGCTGAATTCCTAGGGATGTAGTCTCCATGGAAAGATGTAGGATGATAACGTGCACATATCTTACATTTGCTTCTCTTCGGACACTCTCGTGATCTATGTCCAACTTTCAAGCAGCCGAAACACATGATACCCTTTTCAAGTGCAATGTTCTTTCGTTCTGAGAGTGTGATTTCCGAGAAGCCTTTACAGTTTTCAATATCATGCTCCTTTGAGCAAAATACACATTTCACGTAACTCGTGGCTCCTGTCGAGAAGTTTGAGCGTTTGAACTGAAATCTATTTCCATCTGGTTTCTCATAGTCTGGTTTCCTTTGAATTCTGGGTTTGCTTGATGTCACCGGATCGCACGCAATATCAGCCTCATCTTCAAGAAACTTCACAAACTCACGGAAGGGGGGAAAGGCTGACTTGGTTCTCCGCCAATGAGCTACAATTCTTCCCCAACGATAAGTGATCCAATCAGGTAGCTTGTTCAGGATTTTCCTGTTTTCACGTTCATCGTTCCACACATTCAAACTGTTTATGCTGTCCATAGCAACAACACACTGTGAAAGAAAGTCTGTTAACTTCTGCAAGGCAAGACCATCCCTACCATCAATTTCGGCCATGCTTCAAGTTTGTTTCGAAAAGCATTTGCAACAACAAATGGGTTTCCAAATCGCTTGTCTAACAATTTCTTAGCTTTCTCAAAGGCGGCGTCAGTGTTCAATAGAATGAAACCTTCAACACAATCTCGAGCGGCTCCAGTTAGGTACCTCTTAAGGTAGTAGATGCGTTCTCCGGGAGGGATACATCTTCGTTCAATTAGAGTCTCAAATGCTCCTTTCCAAGAAGGATATGTTAAGGGGTCTCCACAAAATACACCTGGTTCAGGGGTAGGTAATCGTGAAAGGTTGATTTGATCTGCAAATACTTTTGTAATGTTCGCAAGTTCGGCAGTAGATTCTGTTTGGGTAGTTTGATGAGGCACAAATTCAGGAGCAGAAGCATCAAGTCTAGTAGAATCCTTTGGTCCATAGTCTGAAGTCATTTTCTTCCTATCAGCTACAGGAATAATAGGTGTTTCCATTGGCGTTTTAGTGGGCAACAGTGGGTTCTTATTCACATAATCTTGCACATAATCATGTACATTTTGTTTTTCTGGCACATTGTCTATGATAATGTCCTTTCCATATAATAAAGTATCTCCTTCACCAGCATGTGACAAAATACTCAATCTTGCCTCGGCCATATCCAACTCTTTCTGTACTTCAAGTTTCTCAAGTTCAAGTTTCTTCTTTGTTTCAACCTCAACATACTTCATCTTAACCTTTAGGGCTGCAACTTCAGCTGCTACTGCATCTTTGTTTGGAGTTCCTCCACAACATTTCTGACTTGATCTTGCATTCAAGCTAGATATCACTGATTGTCTATCAGACATATTGAATAGTGTTCACAAATGTCACAAGAAATAAATCCAGGAAGCACAATTTTAAACACAGTCAAAATTCATAAAAATCCATATTTCACAAGGAGCAAATTGACCTCGCACCGGTTCCATATTTCACAGGGAGCAAATTGAGTCCGCACCGGTACCATATTTCACAGGGAACAAATTGACCTAACACCGGTTCGAGTCGATCGGCGCTGTGTCGATAGTCTCATTTTCCACATAAACAGTGGGAACTAATTCATATGACACCGGGAATCGTAACGCTGTATGCGGTAAAATCGTTTCAAAAGTCACAAAAATACCTTCTGTCCTTCGAATAAACACAGAATATCCTATGATAATGTTTCACTGTAGTGTTTCCAAGTTTCCTTCATCCAAAGAACAACGTGAAAGTTCATGAAATTCGTTTTATATTCCAAATTCGCACATGGTTACAGTTCAGTTCAAATGGTCGCACACATTTCGACAACACGTCGTATCGCACATACATTGTAGAAATACATAGTTCCATCAAAGGTTCTTACAGTTAATCTTCACAATGATTTGTTTACGTAGTTTGTTTACGTGAAACATTATGATGTATCACAAGGAATTCCATAACTTGGAAAGAATCGCAAAAACATTGTCGCACACATGACTCGCACGCACTTTCAACATCGCACATGGTTGACTAAGGGAGATAACTCTAACAAACTAAAATGATTACCGCTAAAGTACATAAATAGCGGACCGCTAAGAAAACTCTACATTACAGATACCCTTAAGGCAAACTCTGAATTAAATGAAACTACTGTCATCTGTTTTGACTTACAACAAGCTTTGGAAACACCGAAGCTTTCTACAGGCATCGTCTTCTATCTCAGGCAACTATGGACCTATAACTTCGGAATCCACGATGTTTCGAATGGCGAGGGATATATGCACTTGTGGTCTGAGGATGTGGCTGGGAGGGGTTCAGAGGAGAACATATCTTGTCTCAACAAGTTCCTTGAAAACCATCCAGGAGAAGCATCTTATTTGCTATAGTGACTCGTGTTCTGGGCAAAATAAAAACCAGAATTTGATAAATTTGTTGATGTCTCTCGTGGCCAGTGGAAGATTCAGTAGTGGTGAACATAAATACTTGGTTCCTGGCCACACTTTTCTTCCTTGTGACAAAGATTTTGCCCAAATTGGAAAAAGAAAACGAAAAAAACGAAAACCGTTTTTTTGCAAAGTGATTGGGTGAGAATTATCAAGGATTCAAGGCGGAAGAAACCCTTTCACGTCACAAACATTGAGAGAGATGATTTCAAATCTGTCAAAATCCAAAACTTCATAAACAGAAAGATAAGCGACAATAAGCAAAAAAAAAACTTTAAGGATATTTGCTGGTTTAGGTTTTCAGCAGATGGATTTTCATTCAAATATGGATTTGAGGAAGCAGAATGGGACCATGTTAATCTTGGAAGGAAAGGAAAATAACCAAGACAACCAACATTGGAACTTGTTGAGAAATTCCAGGGTCCAAAAGACATACAGAAAAATAAATATGATGATCTTATGAAACTTCTGCCTTTTATTCCCCCTGACACCAGGCAATTTTATAGATCTCTTGTTTACAAACCGAGGTCGATCCAGATAGGGATTAAATAATACATTGATTTGTCTACCTTCGAGGAAAACTTCTACTGACTGTTTTTGTTTTTTCTGAACTAACTCAGGTGATGTGTCAATGTTTATGTTTGTGATATGATGCAATTATTGAGTTCTGTGAAAGTAGATTTGAGAAAAGTCTATGGTAATGTCTCTGTTCTATTCTACATAATGCATTTGTGTCTCTCGATTTAAGATGAAAGCTAGGGGTGTGAAAATATTTAGGTTTTTACAGGCAAAGAGTATGGATAATGAATGGTGATTGTTTCTTTGTAGATGTTCTATTTTTTAAGAATCTACTCAAATAATGTGTTTATATCTCCAGATTTTGAGACAAAAGGAATGCAAATTAGGTAAAGAAGTATAACCAGGTGCAAAAAGTATGAAGATAAGTCTATTGAATGGTGATGATGTTTATTTTTGTAGATGTTTTTTAAAGAATTTACTCACAGAATACCTATGTTAATGTCTCTAGATTTAGAGACAAAAGGGATGCACATTAGGTTATTTGTATAATAATGTGCAACACGTACAGAAAAAGGTCAACATGAATGGTGATTTTTTTATAAGTAGATATTATACTTTGATACGAATTTACCCAAATTAAGGGTTTTTAAATTAATGTTAGTTATGTATGTTTATTCTTGGTTTATGTCAATAGTTCTTTGAGATAAAAGTTTGGAATTCATTTTTAGAAGTATTTTCCAGTGAAATATGTATTGAGAAAAGACCTATGCATCGTCCTTATTATAATAATATAATAATATTTTATGGATGCTCTACTTTCATGTGTTCAAATAAATGATTATGTCTCTCATGATTTTGAGAATTAACTCATTTTTTAATTATTGTGGAATTTGTTTTTTCTTTCCAGATATTTTGATAAATATTACTTTTGTTCAAACTTTGTTGAAACAATTATTTAAATTTTCAAAAAGAAAAACATTTAGGACAAAATTATTATGCAAAGAAATGCATTAATCTAATTTTTATATAAACAGCAAAGTTAAGAAAAACCGTCAATCTTTCATAGGTGTTTTACGTAAAAAAAAATGTTTTTAAGTATATGAATGTTATGAAGGATAACATAAAGACAGTAACTGTTTAATCTCCGATACCCAACAATTTATCAAACGAAAGAGCCAATCAATTTTAGATATGTATCACTGTTATTGAAAACAAAAAATGTAAATTGATTATTAGTCAAAACATTTCAAATGATTGATTCTGTATGTAAATAAAGATTCCTTTGTCCTTCAATTTATGTTTAAAATGTTTTTATTTCTTAATGCAATAACTTGACTAAATAAAACAATGATCATACAAAAATAATTTCAATTAAAAATTGTATTGAAATAAAAAGTATCTTTTTCTGAAGAATCAAAATGTGCATACTTGTTCACAAGACACATACCTGTCAGATACACTTAAATTCCACGTTGTCATGTTATAGAAGTTATATGACGACATAGGTAGCGTGTCTTTTGGACACAAGTTAAAATATTTGATTGGGCCTAAGCAATGCACCTACAAATGTTGTTGGGTTTTTTTTTTTGGTTTTTTTTTGTTATTCCTGTATTCATGGTACAATTCACAGTAGCATATCAGGATTACAACATCGTACAGGAAATTAACAAGAAAGCTCATTCACTCACCACAGTCATACACTTGCATACCTATTTTGGCTGATTCAGACTTTTTCAGTAATCATATTCTTGTTTATTGCCCATTTCCTTTCAAATTCATCAAGCATAGATCTTTTACAATATCGGAACTTTTCAATAATATGATAATATTTCAATTCTCTTTTAAAGTGAATTAGAATTGGTAATTTCTTTTGTAGCTTGCATCTATAGATGTGGTACTTGGCGAGTAGGATAATTAGATCAAATGTTTGTTCAGTTTTTAAAGAAGATGAACATCCAAAGAGGATCAATTCAACATGTAGATTAAAATCACCTGAGTGTGAGCAATTGAGTTGAAACAACTGTGAGAAATCATGCCAAAAACTTCTGGTTATTCTACAATTCCACCTACACCTACAAATGTGGTAACAGTATATTTGGATGACACTAATTGATTTGGATGATTTTGACCTAATTTCAAGGTCACTACTAGACTTTTACTATTTAATAAATAACATATCCAGTTCTTAATGGGGGGTTCATACCAAACCATCATTTACTTGTTCTTAGTGGCTGTTCTAGCAAAATGCATGTAGAATCAATGTTATGTGCCATGCTTTTAGACGTAGAAAGTATGAAAGTTCACATAACCACAAACATATTTTCTTTGGAAAATAGAAAGTCTGATTACAATATTGTATAGTGCGTTAAAGGTCGCTACTCAAATATGTTTAGTTTGGTAATGAAAGCCGTTTTTGAAAGCCACTTTTGATGGGCCGCTTAGACCTATCTGACAACAAACAAGTGAATGCATGACTGGTCACGCCCCCATTTTGTGACGTCATAAACAGAATCAGCCTCGTTATCTATACATCTATCCAGGGAAGTATACTAACATCCCTGATCTATCGTAACAATAACACAGGAAAAACAACTAAAAATTAACGATTTTCAGAAAATGGTTTCCACTCAGTTAAATAAATCATTTGACGACATATCACTACTCAGCATTTGGCGTAAAAAAGATATCCGCATCAATGGTAATTAAACAATTATTTAGGCGGTATTTCAGTTGAAATAATGATGCGTCACTCCGTCTAGTCTGTTTAATACGTCACACCCGCACGAGTTTTATGGCCCCTAACCCAGGTGAGTTTTTCACAGCCGATAATTACGCTGTCTAAATGAAAGGCTAATAAAAGGTGTTTATTGGACAAATTAACAAAAATTAAGTCCAGCTTTTATATTTTTGAAAACTCTTTGGACGAAAGTCGAGAAGTGGTATGGTCGAGGTTAGTGGATGTTAAACACTCTATTGCCTAATGTTTGTTTATAATATGTACTATGTGTCTGATGCCTCCTTCAGTGCAAATAAAGATTTCTTTATATTATTAATGACATAATATACAGAACATTTTCCTTTCGCGATATATATTCAAGATACTAAAAACTGTTTCAGGATGGGTTTATTTTATAGTGGAGGGGGACATAGTCGCAGTTTCAACAACAACCTTTAATTTTTTTTGTCAATAATAACTCACAGAGTAAATTCGTTGCTGTACCTTTCAGCTATCTATGTCATTGAATATTTAAAAACTAATCCATGCTATAGAGTATGAATGAAGATTATTTTTGCTCTATTGTAATACACTACAGCGCTGTTTCATGCTAACATCTATTTATAGTGCAGTTTTAGGCCACCATTGTCACAGTATAAAGGGGCTGCGGTTCTGTATGATCGGGTTACAGTGCTTGTTTAGCATAATTCTTTACCTTGTGTACAAATCCATGACCGATGTCAATAGACATGTACAGCAGACGGCCATGATGAATAAGATTTAGATTTAGAATGTGATTTGATTGATTACGCCACTCAGTCTGATTGAGGAGAACAATTTTGAAAACATTTCTGTAAACTTTTGCCTTTTTTTGCAAAAAATGAGGACTCTGTTAGAAAGCTGTTACAAGTCCTGTCTGGCTCACAACTTCTTAACTAATCATCACATTTTGATCACATTTAAATATATATATATATATATACATAATCATATGAAGGTGTGTCATGAAGAACAATTTTGAAAATATTTGTGTAAAATTGTTTTGGTTTTTTTTTTTGGGGGGGGGGGGGGGGGTGGGGAATGAGGACTCTGTTAGAAAGCTGTTACAAGTCCTGTCTGGCTCACAACTTCTTAACTAATCATCACATGTTGATTCCATTTGATATATATAAATACATAATTATATAAAGGTGTATCATGAAGTACAATTTTGAAAATATTTTTGTAAAATTGTGACTTTTTTGGCAAAAAGTGAGGACACATTTTGATCAAATTTGATATAAAGATACATAATCATATGAAGGTGTGCCACAGACATTAATGTAAAACATGTATTTTTTAAACTCTTAGTTTTTGGTGAAAAGAAAGCACTCTATTAAAATAAAACTTTTTTTTATCAAATGTGATATTGTGATACAGACTGACATGAAAGTGTGTCATGATTAACAATTTCGAAATTATGTATTTAATATGTGATGTAAATTGATATGTATATATCGTCTCTGGGAAAACTTGTATGAGTCCTGTCTGGTCCAAAACTTCTTAATTATGTCTCAAAGGTTGAACAAACTTGGTATTGAGATTCAAATTGACATAAGGGACAACTTGGACAAATTATGTCTTTTTTGTGTGACAAAAATTAATCAGCAATATGATAAGAAACACCTGCAAATATTGTGGAATATTGTTGGGATATAGCTCCATGATTTTAGCTGCTTGTTAAGCTTTGTTGTGTCAATCGATATTCATATAAGTTTTCGTGAATGAAATATGTTAATTCAGATATATAGAGATTATTAACTGGGTGTGTTTCCGTACCATATGTCAGGAATAAATTTGTTTTATGCAAGCTTTTGGCTTTGACACGTGAGGTTTTTATCTCTTTATCATATAATGTCATGTCTATGGGGGGCAGTGGCACGTTTTAGGCGAAAAGAAGGTGCTGTGAGGAAAATGAAAATAAATCGTTCAAATTGAAACAGAATGTATTTTAACTCGAAATGAGACATATATGATAAATACTGGTTTTCCATCGAAGAACTTAATATGCCAAGAAGCGGCGATCACACATTCATGTTACATGGATACTATATAGTTATGTCACCTTTACAGATTATCATTATCTTTCTGTGCTTCTGCCTAGCTAACATAAGATTACCAGATTATAATTGATGTCTGCTTCTTTCCTATTGTCCATCACAAACTCGTCTATTTAACCTCATTATAACTGTACACAGCGAGGAAGGTGAGAAACCTACAAACTATTTTTGTCATTTAGACAATAGAAACTACACGAACAAACTGATTAACTCTCTTATTACCGACAACGGTAATGAAATAATAGATGGAAACGCAATTATTTGTGAACAGAAAAAATTCTATGAACGTCTTTATAAAGCAAATGACTGCATAGATGATGAAAGTAAGGCTATTTTACAAACGATTACTACTCCCACTTTAAATACGGAGCAGTCGGATGAATTGGAACGAGAGATTACTCTAGAAGAAATTTCACATGCTGTCAAATCAATGAAAAATAATAAAAGTCCAGGTTTAGACAGTTTCCCTATAGAGTTTTTTAAGTTCTTTTGGAAAGATATTAAAATTTGGGTTCACCGATATGTTAAGGAAACGTTTACCCAGAATACTATGACTATGACAATGAATAGAGGAGTGATCACGTGTATTCCTAAACCAGGCAAAGATAGAAGATTTCTAAAGAATTGGAGGCCTATCTCTCTCCTCAATGTATTATATAAGATTATAAGCACATGTATCACTAATAGGCTTAAAGAGACACAGAGTATGTTGATAGGATCACATATGTCAAATTTTGAAATCGATGTTATTACATCGGGAACCACTAACTGTTACTTAAAATAACAAGTTAAAGGTCAATCAGTACATTAGAGCGAAAATACGGCCATTCATAGTCGGGATTTTGATAGAAAACCGGACAATATGGCTCGACTGGCGCGCGCAAATTCGCCAAACGTAATTTTGAAACCTTGTCATAAGCTGACAGGAAGATATATTCGATTCGATAGTGTTTATTAGGTATTGTAACTAATACGTAGATTAATTGGATGCATAATTTCGAATATTAAACGTATTTGAGATGTTTTCTTGATTTTTCCATACAATCAAGCATTTTAGAGATATTATGCATGAATGGATATGTTTGCAAGTCCAGTGATGAAATGTGAACTTCAATCAGCATATTTGATATTTTGTAGCTTATCAAAACCAAATAGAATATTATGAAAGATACTCTGTGTCACTTTAAGACCACTCTGGATATTCTCATTCATGAAAATCAAACGGGTTTCATTCCAGGCAGATGTATTACAGAAAACATCCGACTTCTTTTTGACATTATGTTCGAAACTAAACTACAAAATAAAAAAGGATTATTAATCCTAATCGAAAAAGCCTTTGATACTGTTTCCAAAGATTTCATTACGCCGGTACTGAAAAAGTTTGGGTTTGGAAAAAACATTCTGAAATGGGTTAATATTCTTATATCAAATGCTTCATCGTGCATTATTCAAAATGGGCATTTATCAACATTTTTTGAAAATGAAAGAGGTTGTAGACAGGGTGATCCAATCTCCCCATATTTATTCTTATTTGCTGCAGAAATATTAGGAATAATGATAAGAGAAAACGAAAATATAAAAGGCATTGTTCTAAACGAAATTGAATATATTATCGGCCAATATGCTGACGATACAGAATTATTTTTAGATGGTTCGGAAGCCTCTCTCAATGCAGCTATGCAAACACTTATGTCATTTTATAAGATATCTGGTCTTAAAATAAATACGGATAAAACCAAAGCAGTTTGGCTAGGGGCAATGGCCGGCAGTGACAAAACATTATCCCATAATCTTGACTGGCATAAGGATAACTTCGATGTTCTTGGAATAAAACTGAATGCAGATTTGAAAAATCTCTGGGTGATCAATACCAAAAAGAGACTAGAGAATATAAAAAGAATTCTTTCGAACTGGAAAAAACGAAATTTGACTCTGATAGGAAAGATAACAGTTATCAAGACATTGGCTTTGTCTACTATAGTTCACATTCTTACCTCTCTCCCAAATCCTCCTAATGATTTTATAACAAACTTGAACAGTATGTTTTACAAGTTCATATGGAATGACAAGAGGGACAAAATCAAACGAACATATTTAATTCGAAAATATGAAGATGGCGGTCTTAGGATGGTTGATGTTAAAACATTCATTGATTCATTGAAAATTTCTTGCTTAAAGAGATACATTTCAAAATCAAACTGCTATAGCCTAGCTGGTTTTCCCATAAAACACGTTCCCAAGTTAGGTGCGAATATCAATATTAAATACAAACTTAAGAATCCATTTTGGAAGGATTCTCTGGATGCTTGGCACAGATATATCCAAGGTTATGATACGAACGATAATATTTATGATATACGTATGCAACCGCTCTGGTTAAACCACAAGTTTAATAATCCAAACTTATTAATCAACAACTGGTTCAAGCAAGGAATAACTCACATTAAGGATATTTGCAAAGGTAATGAATTTCTAACGTTTGATGAACTTAGAATAAAATATAATGTTAAAGGCACAATACTGGATCTAAATCATGTAATCCACAGTATCCCCAAAAAATGGAGAGATGTCATTCAAACGGTTGATTCCAAATTAATTAGTAATTCACCAATATATTCTCCTTGGAATGACATCATTAAACCATTTAAAGGATCAAGATTATTCTATGATAATTTAATTGATGCTGCATGTAATTAACCAAAAGTGTGTCTCAAATGGGATAGCGAACTTAATGATAATATCATTTGGAAACCCATGTTTTTGAAATACAGACAATCTACTAAAGACACAAAGCTTTTGGATTTCAAATACAAATTTATCAACAGAGTTATTTACACCTAACGTGAATTGTTTAAAATGAAACCGATTGATAACGATTTATGTCCATTATGTGGTTCAAGCGAGAATATCTACCATGTATATGTTGATTGCCCAACTGTTAAAGTCTTCTGGAAAGAATTTACAGATTTTATCAAACTATTTATTAATGTACCTTGTGAACTTTCAACTCAGGATATTCTATTCTGTGCCACCAATAACCACTTGTTTAATCATATGATACTATTAGCTAAACGCCATATCTATGTTATGAACATTAAAGGTTGTAAACCAAATATCACCGTATATAAACAGGTTTCAAAAGATGTCATTGACATCGAGAGATATATTGCTAAGACGAATATGAATATGAATTACTTTGACAAAAAATGGATTATTCAGAATGTATTTTAGCTGCCACTTCCCTGAATTAAATTATTATACTAATTGGATAAAGTCTGTATGATTTCCATGTAGTGTTTTATTCCCCAATGTCGATTGTAACGAATGCCATATATAATGTATTTACTGTTCTTTTTCATATCTCTTGCGAGATATTGAAATCCTCTGTATCCAACTGAAGTGAATAAAAAAACTTTCCAAAAAAAAAAAACTGTAAACAGCCGACAGCTTAAAATGATACGTCCTATCAACAGCTGTTGCCCAACTACCAAACGACACCATTGATACAATTGGCATTTTTCGTCCTCAACAACCCTCAGAGTGGCATTTTAAAGTAACTGAAACCAAAAACTATTTATATATAATCACGTCTTTACACATAATCCACATCAAAACATACTCACTATCACACAGGTCTTTCTTTTAGGGCCGCCGTGTATGTGATTATTTGACATCCTGTTTTAGCAACTGCACCTATAACACAATGCAATCGAGAAGGCCTACAGTGTCCTTGCAGAATTAACTGGTTGGCTGAACAATGAGTCCAGGCTGAAATTGATACCTAAAACCACACGTAACTGACAGAAAATCTAGAACCTAAAACACAGCATGCCATGGTGAAGTACTTAAACACTTGTGAAGATCAGATGAACTGAAATCACGTTCAAATATGTTCATATTTGTCAACAGCTCGTGTTGTTAATTTAAAGTATTTCATCTTGTAACTGTACTGTTCGGTATGATATAGTTCTGGTGTCTCCTTCATCTCGCACGACATTAAACAATACACCCGAGTAAGAATGTAAGGTTTCATTTTCATGGTGGGAATCGAAACCAAAACATTCATCATAGCTCAGTAGCTGTTACATGCCCAACTGCCACAGTTATATTAATAATATGTTTGTATATGAGTATCTATTGAACCGTTTCACATCTGATGACGATTTGTAAAATATAATTAGGAAGTTATTTATTTATTTCTTTTTAATGGAAATTGACATTGAACACAATAATCGATTTCCATTGCGCAATACGGTTAATACGTGTCATGATAAAGTGTCCTATCTGTTGCAAATGTTTGTAAATGTTTGCAAATGTTTGTAAATGTTTGTATTTCAAGCAACAAGCCTGTCTTGAATTATCTAAAATAAGATGTAGATTGTACGTGGTGGACATTAACCTAGACAACTTCCGGTTGCACATGACACGGGGCTGACGTGTTTTACCTGGGCTCCCTGTTACGACGTAAGATGTAATAAACGCGGTAAGATGTAATAACTGCGGTAAATTGTAATAAAACGCGGTAAAATGTAATAAACACAGGTGCGGTAAATTGTAATAGGGGTGCGGTAAAATGTTCAAACTTAGTGTGCGGTAAATTGTAATGCGATGTGCGGTAAATTGTAATAACATTGGTTCATATAAACCATAGAAAATGATTGTGAGTATGATTCGCCAAACATGTTAGAATCATTATGCTCAGGTCTATATAAAATAATGATGATAATGATAGGCCGCTTATAATGCGTATTTATCATCTGCTTCACAGTTGCCCAAAGCGTTACATATTAATACCCTGACGGCAATTGTACTAGGCGCAAGGAATCAACATACACCTGATATTTCAGGGTTGACTGAGTGCAATGTGGATAAAGTGCCTTGCCAAGGGACACAACACGGAATGGGGTGAGAGGCCAGTACGCTAACCACTTCACTACTGTGCGCCATCCTTTTGTTTGAGTGCCATTCTGTAACCGATATGTTTCCTGTTATCCACACTTATCTTGGTATTGATTATGTGTACTGTTGATTCTCTTCCATTCAATTCTATCCCTCCCTATATTGTATGACGACACAGACTTGACAATACGGAAGGCGCACTAAAACAATCGTTGTTGCATATGTCCCACCATGAAAAAAATGCCTGCTGTAAATGCACAAGAGCCATATGCAGTGAACGTTGCAGCAAAGTCACCATATGTGATGACTGTAAAGATGACTGAATAGAGACATGTACATCTTCATGTTTGTAAGTTTGGGTAGTTGTATATGTTACCATTTTTACCAGCTTTTCTCTTTATATAACATTTGGCTTGTTTCGCAGTAGTGAGTCATTTGAAATGTGTAATAGAATCAAACACATTTTACTTTCTTTCTTTACTTCTTTATTTGAATTAAACTATGGATACTTAAAATAAACATTGGAGTTGAGTTTTATAGTAAGGGCATTTGGAAGTTCTTCTTCTACATCTGCTCTGTGTACAGTATGCAGGAGAGTTCTTCTTCATCATCTCCTGTAGATGAAGCTGCACACCCTGGAACAGATATGGTTAATTAGTTCAGTTACAGAGGCAACAATGCACATTTACAAGTTGTTTACAAGATTCTTTAACAAGAGCATCCATGTCCTTATACTTGTAGAAGTCTTGTATTGCACGACTGTCAGTGAACCTCATTATCAACCTTCTAGTCTCTTACTTTGATGTTTGAAAGGGTCTTCCAAAATGTATCAACTATTTTGAGGGACTTACAAGCTTGTGTTTCCTCATAGGAGGGTTTACAAGAACAAGTGTAAGCCCCGATAAAGAGATTACAATCATTGTAAACCCTAACACAAGTTTTACAATTGAAAACTCTTCAAAGTTTATATTTTCTCGCATACCATACCCATACCCATAGGTACGCGATGTCATGCGCCCTTGATATACTAGAGTTTTTTTTATTTCTCAACTGTGGTACATTAGCAGTAAGATCATCATTATATACATAAAAACATACACCAAGATGGCATTCAAAAGTACACATGTAACGGTGTTCAATACAATATAGGGTTATAAATATGTTATAGTTATATATACATATGTTAAATTAAACTGACTTCCAAAAGAAACTTTGCACCATTTTGTAATGATTCTGATTGAAGAATGAAAAGCGATAGAAATTTAAAACAAAGTACCTCTTATTAATCAATCATTTGTTTAAACCACCAGCGAATCCAAATTAAAGGTAGGAAACCCATTTTTGCACTTATTTGAGCTGAAGTGGGCAGAGGTCAAAATTTTGGTTGTTCAGACGTTCGTTGAAATGATGCTTTCGCAATAATTTCGTTAAAACTCTAAAATGTGCTACTTTAGTACCAGGTTTGAGCAGCCCGAGTGTTATGACTTCCAAATCTGCCATGAGTAACAAAAAAGGTTTAACGTTAACGTCTTCTGTCAGCAGGTTCAACTTCACATTTCGTCTGCATCGAAGCTTTTCCATAAATGGGAATGTGTGGACACAAGTCTTACTTGTCAAATTGACACATCTTTGAGTCGTACAAATGGTAACCAGCCTTAAGAGCTCAACAATCGCAATTAAATCTTGTTATTGCATTCCAATTCTGACGTTATAACTTCGATTGAAATTCCAAAATGTCGATGTTTAGTGACCAACAGCTATCAACTTAGCAGTCGATGAGCTCTGATTAGATCTGTCCAAGTTCATTAAGTGCACGAGAACATAACAACATGCCGACCTTTGATGTTTGCTATCTCTGACGTCACTAAGAGACAACGTTGGCGGTGATCTAACGTCACAGATATCAGCTCTCATGCAGTGACAAAACAACTGTTTTTTGTGTTTCAGGGTTGTCAGCAATCCTCACAACCTCTCGGTATAGCCGGATCAAGTTACCATTAGAAATGAAGGAAACTACTCTTGTAAAAAGGGTTGTTATTGATCAATTTTGTCAATTTTCAGAGGGGATTTGCGATATTTTTGCTATACCGTTTACTGGTTTTAAAGTGTTTTTTTCACTATTGGAGTGACAAACATTCATAATGGACGGTTATCAAACGTTTTCGTCACGTGACTAAGTTCCAGCGGAAACGTCATGTGATTATGACATTTTTGCCATTTCTGCAAAAATGCATGAATATTGATCAATTAAAAGTTTTAAACTTGAAAGTGTTGGTTTCAACTATGTAATTGCCAATTTACATGAAAATGTAAATATGAGATCGTTTTCGAAATTTCCGTTTTAAAAGTGCAAAGTTTCTTTTGGAATTCAGTTTATATACACACATATATGTCACTCAACTTATACAATATTATTTATGTAAACAAGCGTCAATATTTTTGTTAATACAGGATATAAACTTTGACAAGTTATTAATATTTTAGCCACTCTCTGGAAATAACAGTTTCTTAAGTGTATACAAATTAGGCCAGGTGTTGGCATATTGAGGGTTATACAGCTGTCGCTGCTGGTGAAGGGCTTGGCAGTTGGCACCTGAAGAGGTAGTGAAACTCATCACCAACAGCGGGTGAGTACATAAACGTTCAATCCTAGATGTATTTGTCCACCGGCCAGTCTCAACAGGTAGGTAATTATTAATAGTTCTAAATTTAAGGATAGGTTGATATATTGCTCTGGGCATTAAAATATACATTCTCGATAATCCAGCGTTTACGTTCCGATAATATCTCCACTAACCTCTGGAACCAATATAGGCTAAATGCGATTCACAAATTACCTGCCCTTAGTGGCATATTGTCCAATGAGGTATCTACGCTGCCTTCAGCAGCGTACCAATCGCATGGCTTCTTTCATGACACACCCCCGCTTCGTCAATAAACAGAAATGACACCCAAAGAGATGGATTTCAAGACTGTATTTAAGTGTTTTTGTCTATTAAAACGGGTGGGGTATATCAATTGTTACATTACATTTCCAGTTCTCGCCAAGAGAATACGTCTGGCCTCTAATTTTTTTATCTCATGGCCTTTGATTTTATTTATGAAATAGAGAGTGAGTTGGGGTTTAACGTGCTGTCAGCAGTATTCAAGCTATAAAACATGCTGCCATCTAAATTTAAGAGAGTTGACAGATCCGAGAGAAAAAACTGTGTAAGGAAAATTTCAACACAAGTTTTGCATAAACAACTGATGTTAGGTAGATTTAGTAACTTCATGTATTATGGAATGTTTTTGGCTTGATTATATGCCACTCAAAACGTTATTGCGGTGTCGTGGCTTGTGTGCTTTCCCCGACCCTTGAGCTATGCCAAAGGGAGCTGGCATGCTCCTGGTAGGGTCACCCAAGCTTTAAAAGTCAATTGAAGAAATCAGATCAAATTTGTGTCGTTCTAAAACCTGCTTTCCATCCCTCTTTTTCGTTTGTTCTCTCATCCTGTCGAACTTCTTTCTCTCCGATCTTCTCTCTTTTGGATAGCAAATCCACATGTTTAATAGCGGAAAAAAATGCTGATTGTATGTTAAACCCCAACTCACTCATTCGCCGTTTATCTGCCTCTATGATTTCTTTCCTATTTCTGACTCTGACTAAAGGCCTATCTGATTGGCTAAAGAAAGACGGTAATGCAACTAAGGGGAGGTAATTTATGAATCTCATTGAGCCCATATTGGTTCCAGAGGTTAGTGGAGATATAATCTGAACGTAAACTCTGGAAAATCGAGAATGTAAAAGATAGGATTCAAAGGATAAATCTTCTTTATAGTATTTATAGTAACATTCCTTTGAACTTTGCTCAATGGAACTCCTCCAATTTTATAAATTTTGGTCCTTTAATATCTGTTCTACTGTTGAGGCGAGCCATATTGTTGAACAGAGAGCGGGATAATAATATATTTCACTTAAACCACAATCTGATAGGATTTGTTTGACAAAGGAAAACCACTTCAGTTTACCTACCATTTCTGTTGCATTAACATGGATATGATTAAACAATATGCAAGATACTTTCCCAGCACTGGTGTAGGTAGCAATCTTATGCCAAAATCTTATGAATCGTTTATATATTTTGATATAAATAGGTTCTCTACCGAATGCACTGAAGAGAGCAAAGTTTGGCGTGGTGTTTCTCAAAGATGAAATAAGTTTCAAGAATTTCAGATGTAATCTTTCAGCTAATATTAAGTTTTCAAATCCCCAAATTTCAGATCCATATATCATGATTGGAACAATCATAGTGTCTAAAGCTTATGACTCGTTTATATATTTTGATATAAATAGGTTCTCTACCGAAGAGGGATATATCATAATAATATCCTGCCTTGCAGGGCAATTATGTTGATAATAACCTGCATCCAAGGGACAGTACTCGAATAATTCCCTTGCCAAACGAGTCAGAAGGAAATTGAAATATATAAAGACCTCAGAGAACAATGGAGTGACGTCACTAAAGGTTTATAAAAACCAGATAAATACTTTCCAGTTCTTCTTGTATATACAGTTGCGTGAGAAATGTACATTTCAAGTGGTACATAAGGTACACGCAAAGACTGTCGCGTTTCATCATTGCACGAGATACACAAGATTCTTAAGTCAAGACAGCGCTTCTATAAAGAGATACGAGATAAAGTATATATGTGCACCTGATTCAAAAACTCAATACAAAAAAATACATTTAATTAAGAAATGAATTTCATAATTTAGTTGTCCACACGGTT
Source organism: Steromphala cineraria (assembly GCA_916613615.1). Classification (NCBI taxonomy): domain Eukaryota; kingdom Metazoa; phylum Mollusca; class Gastropoda; order Trochida; family Trochidae; genus Steromphala; species Steromphala cineraria. The sequence goes on from OU744726.1 coordinate 41,664,937, forward strand.
ATAACCTTTTTTGAACCTTGTAAGATAAACTTGTTTAACTGGCGAGCTTGCGAAGCCAGTTATGCTAAAATTTATTTTATGTGTTTCAAAGACAAAGACAACTATGTTATGAAATTCATTTCTTATAAATTCCAACGTTATATTAAAAGCGAGAAGTTGTTTTTATATCATTCGAAATGCGACTCTGTAGAAACTTATAGTTGTTTGTCGCACTGACCTAGATATAAGTTTTACTCAGACGGACCTCTGCCGGTTTCAAGCGTATGCAAAAAAAATCCTTTATGTGTATCATAAATAACAATGATAATATTTAGGGGAAAGCAAAACAAATGTAAATTAACAATTTGCACTCGCGTATTGATACTGTCCTGTATCGAGTGTAGAGTATCAGCTGTTTAAGCTAGACGGGTTTTTTGTTTGACAATAAGATAATATACGATAATCTTTATTGTCCCAAAAGGGAAATTTGTTTTGTATAATTACAATTCTCCAGAAATGTGATGACAACTAATTACATTATACTCAAAACAATTCATACCAAAAACAATTAACATAGACTAGAATACATGTAAAACATGATGCAACATTTTACATTTTAACATTTTATATCTAGTATACTGTATCATTTAATATACTCTCCGTGATAGTTAACAATATGCCCAATTTACCTAATCTGTCTAATCCCTACAGTCCTTACACAGAGTAAAGACAGAGTTATCACTCAAGTGAACTGCACTCAGTGCTCGCCACCAGGTGGCCTACCTAATATGGTCATTGCTTTTCTGTCGGCCATCGAATCAAGTTGTGGTTTGATAGCTCTCTCTGGTTTCGATAAAAAACAGGATTATTGTTGGTTTTGCCTATCTTCTGTAGGTAGTTTTTCTGTCTGAGAGTGTGTTGACTGCTTCTCGCGAAGTAGTCTCTCTTCTTTGGGCAGCTTTAGTGACTTTGTTTTGTCAGCAGTTGACGACAGTCAGCTGTTGTCAATTTCGCTCGTGCAGCTCTGCACGTGTAGTCCGTGCAGGTCGGTGAGCTTGGTGCCGCTCGTGCGTGCCGCTTGCCTGTCGCCTGTCGACTGCCGCTTACGCTTGGCGCCTGTTGGATCAGTCAAAGGCATGGTTTCATCCATGTTTGATGCGCGACTGACTGCTCAGTCTAGGGTTGAGGAAGGGACAACCTCGCCCCCGACCTCCCCGCAGTCCACGCCGAAGAGGAGGAGAGTGGTGGTTGTATCGCCGGCCGCTACCTCCTCAGACCAAGACAAGTCCCCCCCTTGGGTGGCTTACCAGGAGGGAGATGTCAACTTCAGGGAGATCCGCTCCCGAGGTGACCAACGTGGTCGACGTCGAGGACGAGCCCTTCTCCACCAAGCTGGCCAGAATGGAAACATTCTGCGCAGAGGAGGAGGCGCCTACCAAACGTCTCATGGCAGTGCCGCCACACAGGCTTTTACAGGTAGCGGGCAGGGATTACGACGCCATTGTCGCCGCGGCGCCAGGCCGTCTCCTACCCCCCCGGTTCTGGGTAAGCAGCGCTCTTCTCTTCTAGTGGCACAGGCTTCCCTCCCCTCTCTCCCCCCGTCCTGGACGATGACATTTGCCGAGTGGCCACCCCCTCTGTACCTCACCAGGTATCAGATTCTCACTTGAGCCATCTTGACAAGAAGGCTAGGAGCATCCTGGGGTTGGCCAACCACGTTGCACATGCAAATGGCGACATTCGCGAAGGATGAGGGGATTGAGGTGGGAGCAAAGGCACTTTGGTTTCGGCTCCGTTGCGGGGAACATTGCTGAGATGATGTTGTGCGCCTCCCGCATCTCTGCATGGGTCACAAATCTCAGGAGAGATGGGTTCCTTGCTCGGACGAACCTTCCGGCGGAGCTCCGGAACCGCTTGCGGGCCTCTCCCGGGTCGCCACTTTCAGTGGAACGTCCTACCGTTCGGGATATCGTCGGCTCCATGGCTATTCACTCGCGTGACCCAACCCATCGTCCAATACCTGCATCGAATGGACGTGCAGTTCGCAATGTATTTGGACGACGGGTTCACTCACAACAGATCCCAATCTGTTCTGGAGGCGCAATGAGACTTTGTGATAACGTTGTTGGTCGCTGGTCTTTCTGGGAGCTCGCCCTGACACTGTGGCCTACAAAGCCTTCGTTACCATGGAACGGATGGGCGTTACAAAGACCTCCTGGAGTTAGCACTTTGGGAGCCGCTGTCGCTCCGTAAGTGGCAGAGGCTGTTGGGGTTCTTGACCTCAACCCAACACTTCACCCGAAGGATAATGTTGCAGCTCAGGCCCCTCCAGATTTTCGTCAACATGCACGTCAGGGAGAAGACTTGCCGTCACGTCTTCCCAATACCAAGTTGAGACACCATCTTTCCTGGTGGCAGCAGGAGTCCAACGTGCTGGTGGGAGTGCCCCTCAGGCAGCCCCCAGCAACGTCTCAGCTGTACGTGGATGCCTCCACCCAGGGGTGGGGAGCCCATCTAGATGCATACCAAACGGAGCGAGGTGCCACATCAACGTCCTCAAACTGGATGCCATAAAGCTGTCGATCAGCCACAAGTCGAGTCGCCTGCGGGGGCAGATTCTGTGTGTCCACACAGACAGCTCAGCGGCGGCCTGGGCCATAAACAAGTAGGGATCAACAAAGGCAGACTCTCTACTTCAACTGGTGGCGGAGCTGTTTCACCTAGTAGACAGTCTCAGACTCTCTCTCAGGGTGGTGCACATCCCGGGGGCCAAGAACGTCCTTGAGGACGCCTTGTCTCACCCAGACAAACCTCCCTCCACAGAGTGGATGTTGCACCTGGGGGTGTTTGAGTCTGTGTTTGAGGTTCGGCAGACCTCTTTGCGACTCTACTCAACCACCAGTTGCCGATGTACGTGTCTCCCGTACTGGATCCGACCACGTGGGCTCTCGATGAGGGGATGGTCGCTTACGTCTAACCTCTTCCCACCATTCTGAATCACATGGTGGCGAAGGTACAGGAGACACAAGTACTTCAACTGCTACTGATAGCGCAGTTGTGGCCAGCCATGGCCTGGTACGTTCCCCTGAGGAGGATGTGCCGCCCAAGACCCTGTCCCTCTCCCTCTGAGGTGGGACCTATTGACGAGCGAACCAAGCGGGCGGGTTCACGAAAAAAAACAGGCTCTCCAGCTTCACGCTTGGTTTGTCTCCAAAGGGGTCTGACGGGGGCGGGTCTTCTCAGAGGCCCTCCACTAGGAATCTCTACGATGCTCAGTGGCGTGCCTTTGCCACCTTCTGCGCAAAGGAGTGGTACGTTATCTAGGCCGTAACAGTCCCACAGGTTGCTGAGTACTTAGTATACTTACAAGAGGTGAGGAAGCTCAAAGCGTCTTCAATTAACACCAAGTCTCCAGGCGGCCCTCTTGCCTTTGGTGTGGGAGACGGTGGGTCGTCAACTCTGGGGTTGGCGCCTGAGTTCATCTCATCTCAACCAAGCGGCAGACGAAAGGGGTAGAACCTTTTTGTTAACGTCCCTTTCCGGTAGCTTAGATCCGACGGACGAGGATCGCCTCCTTTGTCCAGTGAGAGCCCTGCGGATCTATACTGAAAAGACCAAGACACAACGCCAAGGGAGGAGGAGACTCTTCATTCCGCACTACCAAACTAGCGTTCGGGAGATAGACAAACGACAGCTCAGCGTCTATCTCCGCTCGGCGGTGTTGGATGCCTACAAGGCCGCGGGTCTTGACCCGCCAGCGAAGTCCAACCCACACGAGATTAGTAACATGGTAACATGGCAGTGGCGGACATCATGGCCGGCTGCTTCTGGAAGTCAGGCCTGGTGTTCACCAACCACTACCTTCGAGTTGTATCCAACGAGGATATAGAGGGAATTCATCGTTTGGGCGCACAGGTGTAGGCCCAACAACGAGTTCCGTCGGCCTCGTATCGAAGAGGTCAACCCCTCGTTGACTCGGCTGGTTCTTGGGCCAGTTTGGTGCAATAAATCTAAGTCTTGATGATTTTAGTGGAGTGTTTGTTGTCTTTTCGTTAGTTGGTGACCATGCGGTTGCGAGTCCCTTCGCTTAACGAAGTTGGGTTAGATTAACCCCTCCAGTTGACAGATGAACCCCATCAGGATTCATACTGGTTATATCTAATTGGTTCACCAACTTGACTCTTTGTCAAAACAGAGCTATCCCTCTTAGTGGCCTCTCGCTCCCCTCCGCCACTGTGGTATTCGGGCATATTGTTAACTATCACGGAGAGTATTTTAAATAATAGTATGTTTTCATTTAAACATCATTATTTATACTCACCGTTGTTAGTTAACAATCGTAAGTTCCCTCCCAGCCTCCCCTCGCTTGCGTTCCGCTTCATGTCTGTCCGTCAGAAGAAGCAATGACCATGTAAGGTAGGCCACCTGGTGGCGAGCACTGAGTGCAGTTCACTTGAGTGATAACTTTACTCTGTGTAAGGATTGTCGGGATTAGACAGATTAGGATAATTGGGCATATTGTTAACTATCAACAGTGAGAATAAATAATGATGTTTAAACAAAAACATACTATTATATTTAGATTTCCATGAATTTGACCACCGTCGCCTACACATACATAATATGATTCTTTCGTTCAGATAATGACAAGATGGATTCACGGTGATTCATTCGTCCAAATAATGTCACAAGCCAAATACCATTTTTTTCTCGTAATTACCACTTTTGAAACTGGTAATTACCATATTTTTGGTTATTGGTTATTACCACTTTCAACTCGTAAATTCCACTTATAGATAAACTAGTGTCCAAAAGAAACGCTACGGCGTGTTTGCATCGACATAAAATTAAAACAAACCCATATAGAAATATCAATTTCGTTTAACTTTTAAGAGTGTCCTTTTTACACAATATGTATAAAGTTTCATTTTTATCAAGTCAGAATAAACGTTAGGACAAGCCTGTAAAGTTGAGTGGGGTCCAATATTTGAAAAATCAATCAACACTGATCGCGAAAGCGTGGAGAAATGTCACAATACATGTTACAAAGTGATGTTAGTAACGGGTATGTACACCATAAGAGTCTATACAGGCAAGAACACGTCTACGGACTGACGTCGTCAAACGTCTGATGACGTCTGCGGTAATCCGTTGCCATTCGTTGAGGGGGCATTCTTTAACATACTTACAGGCTTGTCCTAACGTTTATTCTGACTTGATTAAAATGAAACTTAATACACATTCTGTAAAACGGACACTCTTAAAAGTTAAACGAAAATGATATTTCTATATGGGTTTGTTTTAATTTTATGTTGATGCAAACACGCGGTAGCGTTAATTTTGGACACTAGTTTATCTATAATTTGAACTTACGAGTTAAAAGTGGTAATAACCAATAACCAAAAATATGGTAATTACCAGTTTCAAAAGTGGTAATTACGAGAAAAAATGGTATTTACCAATTTTAAAAGAAAAAAATCAAAAAAACATTTTTCCTAAAGTGGTTATTATCACTTTTAAAAGAGAAATTTCAAAAACCCATTCTGAGCCCTGTAGGCTTTCGTATTGTAGGCTTTCGTAAGTTACAGGTGTGCTCTTACAACATCGTAATTACGACTTTTCTCTCGTAATAACGAATTTTTAAAGACAAAAAACAAATATCAAATATGCTACCAATGGTCTTCGTAAGAACATTCCTATGTCCTTGATGACGTCACAGTTTCCCCCTCATATTCCTGTTACCTCAATATACCTTTATGGCTTTTCATAAATGCTTTGCAAATTGCTTTTATGAATGGATATGAAGGATTCTTGCAATATGTCACAGAACATAGGTTTGAAAGTAATGTCTAGTTTCAGCACTTTTTAATGACTTTGAGTGGACATTCATAAATCACTTGGTTTCTTACAAGTTCCATCATGATACCATTCTCCAATATTTGTATACCAATTTCCATAAAGTTTTTGGTTATGCATTTTAACACAGATTTCACAAAATGAATTCTTATAACCTTCTGGTCGTCCGACATTAATAAATTGATCATTCTGTTGCAGATAATCTGCATATGCTGTTATATTATTTTCATAAAATGCAAGGTATTTGCCCAATTCCTTTGGAGTTTTGAAATGTGCAGTGTTAATGAATGTACCCTTTGGAATCATAGTGTCATAGTCGGCCCCGCCTCGAACAACTGGGATTATATTGATATTGTCAGAAAAGGTTTTGAAAAGCTTCTCAGTAACGTAATCAAAACATAGGCTATTTTCAAATGACAGATAGAACCGGTATTGGTTAAGGAGCGTTGCATCATCTAATTTTGTTCTATTGCCACACTTCCCGAATATATCTACACTGTAGTATTTTTTCAATTCTTTCACAAATAGCTCACGTTTTCCATGAGTTTTACAGTGACTTACAAGCCAAACAGCTGACTTGGTTTTCTTCTTGGCAATTGCTGTGTAGTTTCTTGACACTGGTCGATGCAGTAAAATGTCATTAGGTTTGGCAATATCTGAATCGAGTCGATAAGTATATGTCCAATTGAACATTTGACGCCAATGCTCGCTTTTGGAGTGCAGAGAGGAAACGTGAACTGGACTTTCGAGAGCAAAGAAGATCCATACCTGAGAGAGTTGTTTCACCATTGGCCTTTTCATTTGGAGTTTCACAGCATCAACAATGACTGCATCAGCCTTCTCTAGATCCGCTACATCTATAGAACATCTGCATGATTTGATAGGACACGTGTTCAATCCCTCTTTACAAAATGGCATGACATTTTTACGAAAGAAACTTGGTGGGTTGTAGAACAAAATCAGCTTGGACTCATTTATTTTCAGGGACAGATCTGGCAGTGAATCATTCAGATTCTGGTGGACTCTATGCTTATCACTTGGATGATGTGACTGAGGTAGCCTGTAGAAATACTGAGACACTGGAGAACTCTCAAAAGCCATGCTGCTAGCTCCAGGGTAGACGAACAATGACGTTGGATCATGATTCAGGTGTGTTTTTTTCAACTCAAGAATGGTTTTCTCCGAATCCTCAGCAGTCAAAGATGTGGTGTTTGTTACATGTTGAAATTTTGGAAGAGGTATGTCATTTCTCAAAGACATCAACAGGGTACCATTCCAGACGTTTTTTTGAATATGATATTTCCTCATTGTTACAACTATTGTACCACACACTAGTATTAGAAAAGCGAATAATTTCTTTGATTTTAAAAGCGTCATCTGTAAAAGAGGACACATTTAATCAGAAAAACATCTAAAAGAATTCACACAAAATGATTTAAGAAGAAGAAATAGAATTAAATCATGCGAATTTAATTCTGGAAAAGAATGTTTTGACATGACAAAGAAGAAAATTTGCTAATTGTTTTTATTTTAGTTTAAAGAATGCAAGTAAACGAAAGCACCTTCCAAGAAGATTCACAAATTTTAAAGATATACCACACGAGAAAAGATTACTAATGATCTTGACAGCATAAATGCCAAGTATTCCAAGGTAGCCAATCAACAAATTCTTGATATGAACTCTCAAAAGAATTATTCTGTTTGTAAAATTTGATTTAAGTGGTAAAGTTAATCTGATCTTGTTACTATAACTATTTACAACTAGATTAGTGTTTGCGGGACACCGCAAAAACAGAGCAGCCCCGAAAATTGGGGTTTAGCCTTACCCTGTTCCGCCTTCTACAAGCCTCAGCATATTGGGCATTTTCTTGTGACCTTGACGTTTGACACTCAAGGTCACGCAATCAAAGAATACATTTCATTGAAAATAACATTAATGTATCGAATTAAAGTGTTTAAAGTTAAAATAATCCATTTTCTCAATATTTGTTGACCTTGCTGTGACCTTGACCTTTGACAGTTCGTACCCAAAACCTTTCCAAAATTTTGTACTTCTCAAGAGATAATATATACAAAATTTAAACTTCATAGCGCAAAAACTTTTCAAGTTAACACGTTTGCAAGGAATTTGTTTGTGATTTTATAGCTCATGACCTTGACCTTTGACCTTGAAAGTGAACATGTCATTTTAAGTCCCCAGAGGTGTAAACAATAATACATGTTTATGAGTTCTGAAAAGCTTAACAGGATTAAGTTATATCCAAATTAGTTGCACATTGTAATAACACAAATCTCATGACCTTGACCTTTGACCTTCAAGGTTACACAATCTATGAACACTTTTCATTGAGTATAACAATCATCTATTGATTAAAAGTGTTCATAGTTAAAATAAAGCATTTTCGCAAAATCATGCTAAAGTCGTGACCTTGCTGTGACCTTGACCTTGAACAGATTGTAGCGAAAACCTTTTCAAAATGTTTTATTCTTCCAAGGATGATACATACCAAGTTAGAGCTTCATAGCACAAAAACTTTTCAAGTTATCGCGTTTACAAGGAATTTTTTAGTGATTTTATAGCTTGTGACCTTGACCTTTGACCTTGAAAGGGAACATGTCAAAATCGTTCCCCCGAGGTATAAGCAGTAAGTTATGAATACAAGTTCTGGAAAGTTTAGTAGAAAAAAGTTATAGCCATTAGTATGTGCGCGGCGGACGCGGCGGCGGACGCGGAAACTGCACAAATCCTGATAGCAGCCCCGTCTAAGCTAACTATTCCAAAAGGATATTATTCATCTATCTCTATAAATTTATGTTTGTAAATTTGTCCCATTCGTAAAATAGCTAATTGAATAGTCTTTTGTCAGGTCAGGTCAGGATGCGAAGACCCACAATGCATTGTTGTTTTCATTGTGCAACTGGTTACACAACACCGCGCATTGACATTTGCGCAAAAACAGAGCCCAGTCTCCATGTGCGTTGGAGCGTGACCAGCCTGGACCAGCTGTGCGCGAGACGAGTTGTCTAAGCCCTGTGTAATAGAAATAGAGTACAATCAGCTGGGAGTGACGATTCCCTGTATTATACTTCCCTGCCGTCATGTAGTAGTTATGTGCAACATCGGTATCACCGTTTCACTTGTTCATTTATTTGGTTTAAACATATTCATTTCATTAAAGATAAATGAATCGGTTTTGCCAACAAGTTCATGAACTTATGCTAAGGCCGTTCCAAGATACATTTGCAAAAATAATAATTGGTGACGTTCACTAAACAGAAAGTTTCATACGCTACATGAAATATATGGCAGAAAATTATAAAGTATACCCTTCAAAAAAAGAAACGCATAGTATATTTTGAATATTTTGAACTTATGTAAAAATGAATATAACGATAAAACTGTCATATTTCCTCTCTGAACGAAATCCTAACATGATTATTTACCACTTTTGTGCAAAAACCGAGACATTTTAGCGATTTCGTTCTTTAAAGAAGCAATTGAAAACAGTTTTTTGAAATCTCTGCTTAGGAAAATCTGTTAATCAATAACAACATGTCGAAAGCATAAAAGCATGTGGAACTAAAAAATAACAAAAGGTAAATATGGTTTCAACTTTTTTATTCTTTGAACATGAAAATTAGGATAAATATAAGCAATCCCAAAGTGGCGAAAATCGGAAAGATCGCCGAACGTCAAATTAAAACTTTAGTTTCAAAATCTGCTGTCGTTTTAAATTAGAATGATAAAAGGAGCACAATATTTAGTCATATTTAGTGAGAGAAAGAGTGCTATCAAAGCCAAAATTATATACATCCGGGTCAAGTACTTGTGTCCTCATCTTCTCACAGCGATACAAATTACATAACAGATACATGTTTTGTGAAAAAAAATCGACAAATCTTTAGGGAGCCGTTTCCCTGAACTGGATATTCGACCAAGAGAGCTAGTCATCGGCCCTGTTTTGAGAAACTTTGAAATGTTCAATCGCCGTCAATGTTGTTTTAAAACCCGGACGGTTAATCTTTAAATCTTTAGTAAAGTCTGGTTTGGTGATCAACCTCACTATTATCCAAGATCGTGAGATGAAAAACAGCGTTTCTCAGTATTTTGTTACTTTCTGAAAATTAAAATTTGGCCTATAATTTTATTTGAAAGGTCAACAGATTTGGTTAAGTGTGTGTTATAATGGAAGTTACTATATCAAGCACACAAGATCTGCTTCATTCGTTGTTTTAAGACATTTTGACTGATAGTCTGAACATCAACAACATTTACGAACGTCAAATGCATTTAGGTTTGTGGTCTGACAGGGGGAGTTTTCAAGCATGATGGTGTTCCATCATATACAAAATTCCGCTTGATCAAAATAAGAAGTTGTTTTGTTGTTTTGTCGTTTTTAGTAAAGCCTTTGATACTGTTTGGCGCTCAGGTCTTTGGAGCAAGATAATTAAATATAATAGTTCAGGTAAATGTTTTCTGGTCATACGCAACATGTACAAATGTATTAAGTCTTGTGTCTCTTACAATGGTAACAATGGTAATGATTATTTTCATTGTTATTCAGGTGTTAGACAAGGGGGAAATCTCTCCCCGTTTCTCTTTGCATTATATCGAAATGATTTAGAAGAATTTTTTATAACAAATAACGTTAATGGCCTTGAATATCTTAATGTTAATATATATATCATCTTGGTAAATATGTAAAGGATATTAACCTGTCCCTCGGGTTTGATTGAAAATGTAAACATGAGGGGTGAGGGGAAACCCGTGGGCCGTAGGCCCTTGGGTTTCCCCGACCCCGAATGTTTACATTTTCAATCAAACCCGAGGGACAGGTTAATATCTGTCATATAAAGCTAAGGAAAGGACAAAAAACTCGGTAAAAATATTGAAATATATAATAACACTGAAAGTATCGCACAAACGCAGCCAATCCTTGCAAGCTGTCTGTTTAACAGCAGCTCTTCGCGAAAGACTTTAAATAAACACTTTGCATACGATTTTAGAATAAAATTTAATATATATTTACATTATGTATATAAAAATTACAGTGTCATTGATGACACAACAAAATGATTATTTGCTCACAAGAAGCCTAGGTAGCTCAGGCGGTAAGAGCGCTGTTACACAACATAGTGGTCCATTTGTTTGTTTCGTAATGTTTACAAGTTATGAGTCTTGTTTAAAATGTAAAATATATAATAAAGTAAAGTAAAAATAAAAATTAATCTAGAGTGTCCCTGGAATATTCTAGATTGTCCCGATGAGAAGCGATGTGACATTGAAAGCAGGTTTACCTGAGAAAAGAATTATTTCCAAAATGACACGATTATGACACCTGAGGTTTATATGTTAAGCTTCTCTATGCTGACGATATAGTTTTATTTGCAAAAATCGCTACCGATCTATGCAAATCTTTAATTCATTTTGATGAGTACTGTAAAAGATGGAAATTAACGGTAAATATTTCGAAAAACAAAGATATATTGATTTTTGGAAAGAGGCCAGATAAAACACATAATGTTTTCACATTACAAAATCAAAAGATTGAACATGTTTCAGAATATTTGTATCTTGGTATTTAATTTACTCTCACTGGTAGATTTTGTAAAGCTCAAAAACGAATTGTTGAGCAAGCCCCAAGAGCAATGTATGCAGTCTTAAGAAAATTACGCTTGTTAGATATTCCAATAGATTATCAACTAAAACTCTTCGACAATCTTGTACAGCCAATTTTGTTGTATGGCTCTGAAGTCTAAGGCTTCGAGAAGAGTATAATTTTAGAAAAGGTTCATTTAAAATTTTGTAAATATATACTTAAAGTTAAACCATCAACACCAGATTTTATGATATATGGTGAATTGGGAAGATACCCTCTTGATGTACTCATTAAGGTTAGAATTATTTCATATTGGTGCAAGCTAATATCATCAAAATGTACATTGTCGAGATTTTTCTATAGATTTATGTTTACATTGAAAAAGTGTGACTCAAATGTATATTTACCTCTTATAGATGTTGTTAAAACTATATTTGAAAATACTGGCTTAAAGTACATTTGGTTATCTCAAAATTGTACCAATACGAATTGGCTTAAAGGTGAAGTTAAATCTATCCAATTTTGTCAACACTGGAACGAATCTAAATCAAAATCTTCTAAAGGATACTACTATAATATGTTTAAGCTGTCACCATACCTCGAATGTTATTTATTACCCTTCCCATTAAATGTGCGCATTTGGCTCACTAAAATCAGAACTTGCAACCATAGACTCCCAATAGAAACAGGTGGATGGTTTAACATTTGAAAAGAAGAGAGATTATGTGTACTCTGCAAAAAATCAATCGGAGATGAGGCCCATATCATTTTGTATTGTCCATTTCTTAACGAAGTACGAGATTCATTATTTCCTGACTATTATTGTAAATATCCATCTTTAGATAAGTTTACATCATTAATGTCATGTGAGCATTTTACTTGTGTGATTTTAGAATATGTATTTAATTTATACTTGGTGTCTTTTAGGCCTCATGAGGCCTGGTTGTTGAACGTGAATTTTACCTATGTGTAAATAATGTATTTACTGTAACAACATGACACAGTAATAAACTATTCTATTATTATTATTATTTATAAAGCTCTTCAATTAAAATTATGTAATTATGTTAAAACCTGTCTACATATGCTCCCATAAACCAACCTGTATATTTGTATTGTTTCTCTATGTCACTTTTTGTGATCTTCATTAGAATAAACCATTCATTCATTCATTCATTCATACGCTCCACTTTCATACCCTGGGTGAAAACCCCAGTCAAACCTGCGTGCAGTGACCTCTGATCCAGCCAATGATATAGTTTTATCGCGACGGTTCTCTTTCTCTTCTCATCTTGGTACAAAACAAATTTGGTTTCAGTACTCAATTATTCACAGAACTCTCCCATTGAACGATCTTCTCTACAAAATGAAACTTAAAGATACAAACAAACAAATGTCACACGGGGTAATCAATCATCCATTTCTGTGAGTAATCAGCCTTTTCTCTTTGCGACAACTGCTTTTCTCTCTCAAAAATCCAATATGGAGGCTAATTCGGAAACAAAATCGGCTGTAAAAATACAGTAAATGATCTTCTATTATCAGCATTTATACTTTATCAAGTAGCGGGAAGGAATATCAATATTTAACCCTCACGCAGTATCGTTAATGACACCACCTTTGCGGCCATGTGGGCCTCAGAGGCCCAGGCACATGCACATGCAACTCAGGAACGCTGCCAGGGCATATTATTTTTGATTTTATGTATAATATGTCAACTTTGTGTTCCAAACCTCACAAACTGATCGGTGATATGTTTATTCGAGACTCATTTGCAGGCTTTTGGTAAAACATTAATTGGAAAAAATGCAAAGCAGAATTCACATAAGAGCAAACACTAGATCATATGGTACCTTTGACCAACCGAAGGCAATCATTGTTTCAAATTTTGTAATTCAATTCTATATGGAATAATGGTAACAATTTTGCATCGACAGAGTGTCAGAAAATAAAACGCTGTCGAACGTGAAATTGAAACCGAAGTTTCATGATTCACAGTTGTCTGGCATTATAATATTCATTATCGCTATATTGCGCATTATTGGTTCGTTCCTACAGGCCAATTCTGGCCAAAAGAGCTTAAGATGCATGTGCATGTGCATTAAAGAGTTGCCACTAAAACCCAAAATCTCTACATCCGGGTTGCAATTGTTTTTCATTCTCTTGCCACAGGAATACATCATTACTGATTTGGATTAAAAAGTCCACCAAATTTAAACTTTACGAAAGCGTTTGCATGAATGGGGTATTTGACCATGAAGGCCAGTTATCGCCCCTGTTTTTGGTGGCTTCAAAGAATTCAATCATATGAACTGGCGTTTTACGATCATGATCTTGAACCTTAAAACTTCCATCAGAAGAGTTTGGTTTACCAAAACTCAAAAATCCGTCAATAACAAAAAATAACGTTACTTTGGATAGTTTTCAGTTGGAAAATAGAAAATGTTGCCCATAGTTTATGCCACAAGTCAACAGATGCGGTTGAGACAGTGTGATTGGGTTGGATACAGTATTTAGTATAGTATAGTATAGTATAGTATAGTATAGTATAGTATAGTATAGTATAGTATAGTATAGTATAGTATAGTATAGTATAGTATAGTATAGTATAGTATAGTATAGTATGATGATTCTGAAGAAGAGAGGCAAATCACAATTATTTCGATAACGTGCATGAACGTCACTTGCATCAGATTATTGACCGGCGAAGGTAGTGCTTCTATTGATATAACTTGAATATACTTGCAGAACGTCAGATGACTCATTAGTCATTACACTGCCTTTTTTAGTTTAGAAGTTGTTAATGCCTTCCCAAACACTAGATTCAAAGCCATACAAAACATCAACGGTATGAATTAAATAAACGTGTACGTCAACGTCACAATACGCCCGAGACACACCACCAATAATTGGTCATTGCATTATAGAAACAGTGGGGTACAATTGCATAATGGGGACTCCATCAATTTGTCAATTCATTTCCCAAGGAAAGTGAAGTAAGAATTTTTGCAAATGAAATGAATTCATAAAAAAAGACAGAATTTCGCTTTGATATCATTGAAATTATGCAACATTTTTGTTTTCTAATGCGAAGAAATAGATTCTTTGAAAAAAATTACGTATGCGTTTCAGTTTTGGGAGAATATATTATTTTTGCTGTGTTACTTTTTTTCAGGTTTTGGTTTATCTACATCAGGAAGTAATCTCAAGGGGTATTATGTATTTATTATTTTATTGCGATTCTGTATATTTTGTACTGAAACAAGGGTTTACCCTGGGCCTTTGAGGCCCGAGCTTACAGCAAACGTATGTATTTTCTTAAAACGTCAATAAAAAATGAAATATATTGTCTACAGTTATGATGTCATACATCGCCTTAGAAAACATACTAATGGAGGAATACATGAAGTAAGGAGTCGCTTATTTCAAATGTGTTGATTCTGGGTAATGTCAAACATGTAACCGGGCCTCAAAGGCCCCACGATACTGCGTGAGGGTTAAGGATAGTTGTAATTTCAATAGGATTCATCTTTCATATTCAAAATCGCTGCTCATGGTAAACAGGCTCCCCGCTTTGTATCCAATTTCACTCAGTTTAAATACTTTAAGCACAGTTTGAGGATGTTAATGCATGTCGATTTTGGTCGCAGCCGATTTTGTGTCCGAATAAGCCTCCATATTGGATTTTTGAGAGAGAAAGCAGTTGTCGCAAAGAGAAAAGGCTGATTACTCACAGAAATAGATGATTGATTACCCAGTGTGAAATGTACTTTTTGCAAACATTCGACAGATTCCTTGTCTGGCATCATTCCGGTGTCATTTATACTCTGATTTCGTTCAGCGAGTGACTCAATTTGCATATAGGAGATGTCATCAACTTTCATGTGTTAGTGACAGAATCATTATTGTGAGTATAAATCTAAATACTAGTTTTAGTAATAAAAGATTTTCTCTGCATTTTACATACCTTACTAATCGTGTTAAGAGACTCCAAATAAACCACCAACCAACGCCCTGTGTATGTGGCGTAGTGCGTACTCGGCTCTCTGACAACTGTGAGATCACTGTGCACATGAAGTAGGGGAGACCAGGGCAAAGCGCGCCCCCTAACATATAAGTGCGTCTAGTGGGCACCCCGACATATACTGAATGCAACTTGCACACTATCTCTAATACTTGTCACATAGACTGTTACATGGCACATGCTTTTTTAATCTACCATTTCGGCATAAGGTTATATTTACGTAAATATATTTTGATTAAGGGGGCGCGCTTTGCCCTGTAGTTTGGGGCAAAGTGCCCAATCCCCTGGGCGCTTTGCCCCATTCGGAAAACAACACAGAATGTAATAGATATTACACAACAATAATCAGCCAATACAAATCAAAAGCTATCATCTTGATAATGCAAGGCAGCTATCGAACCCATATGAAGGATAGAATTAATATTAGCAATATATGCAAGGATGCGCAAAATATTCCATAACATGTCATGGACCTACATGTCCAACATTCTCAATGACCAAATATCGTTATGGTTGGTACATGTACATTTCTTTCAACTACGAAAGTGTTAATAATGTAGGTTATTGAATATCAAAACCAGTAATAATAGAATAAAAGAAGAATTGAATTAATGGTTATAAGGACGAATTAAAGAATTCATATCATCTATTTTGCGTCGAACTTGGCAGAACGGCATAATTTGCTTTTCGTATAGGGTTGAACAGTAATATACAATGAATTATATTTTCATGATTTAAAAAAACAACAGAAAAATATGCTTTTGCAACTGCTACTTGTCGTCATTCTTTAACAAAAAAAAACAACTTTAAGTAAAATGGTATATTTCATTTTTATAAAATACAGCAGAATGCTGATATGAAAATGATAATTCTCCTTTACACTATTTGCTTGAGAAAGGTAAAATAATAACTTTTACACGGAAAAGTTAACCTAAAAGTTAATTTTATAACACACGGGGCAAAGCACTCCCCTCTGCGCGTTTTGCCCCATCAAGGGTAGCATTTTTTAAAGGGGCACAATGCGCTCGCGGGTCAAGGCGAATTGACCACCGTTAATGAGACCGTTACGTAATTGATTTAGCGGGTAGCAAGGTCACGTGGTGAAGACTGGGCACTGGCCCAGCGAGATGCGGTCGTAGTTTTGACAGGGGAATCCCCTTCATGACCGATTTTTTTCAGGGAAAAAAGCTTCGTGGAGGTTTTTAAATTTTCATTTAATATTGTGAATATATATCATATAGTTTGATGTAATATTTACAAAGTATCTACTCAGTTTATTTATACAAGACATAACATCGATCGTATTTATACATTGGATGTACAATGATTCTCCTTTGAATTTGTATACTATCATTTACAATTATAATTTATTGCTTATATGAACTTATTTCACAATTTGTCACTCTATACGAAACACTGTTTTTCATTACGAACCTGTAAAAATCCCATCTACGAACCCGTTTCCTCTACGAATAAACCTACACAAAGGTATGGTTGCTTCTCTTTCATCTTATCATATTTTTTTACGAAATATTGAATGATAAAAACATACCTGCTAGAAGCATCCATGTATATGATCCACTGTATTTGTTAACATCATACATGATCCATCAAGGTTTAACATATAGTGATGAAGGGGAGTCCTATGAAATAAATTTACATTCTTTTTCTGCTTTTCATTGGTCGGATTATATTCTTCAATATCATTGGTTAGCATTTTGTCTGCAGAAAGGTGCCAGGACAATTGGCGGTCCCTGCCATGTACGAATACGTTAGTCACTTGTCTAGACATTCGGTCTGCAGTAAGATACCAAGACAGTCGGCGGTCACTGTTATGTACAAATTCGTTGGTCACTAGGCCAGACAATCTGTCGCCTATTGTGATGACAAGTTAGTTAGTGCCCGGACAGTTATGTCACTGTTTACGTCATACGACTAGACATTTCGCACTTTCATTGCTATAGATACACAACGTATAAAATGACAGGTGTCCGGTCGTCATAAAAGAAAATTACAGAGATAGATAAGGTGGTACTAACGAGATGTATATTTTATCAATGTATTGGGTGTGATTACAGTGATTACAAATATCAGCGATGTATTTTATTATCCTCACAATTAAACAAGTAAAAATAGTCCTGTTTATTTCACTGCCTGAAATCCAAGGAGACATTACTGTTTATGATACCTGTTAAAGAAAGATGATAAATATTTGATCTATTTGAAACATTTAGATAAAGATTAAATCTTAACTCAATTTAACAACAGCAACGCACATTCATAAAAAAAATCTTTATGAAAGGTTATAATCGGTGTTCGGTAAAAAAAGTCCCGGTTAAAAAGTCCCTAATTTTGCCTAGGAAATAAGTTCTCGGAAAAAAGTCCTATTTGTAAAACCCAAAGATTTTGATTAAAAAGTTCATTTACATGCACTTTGTATATGATTCAACATACATTTATGATATCGTGATATTTGTGACATTTCTGAATCACATTAATATTTGGCATGTGATATTGAACTCAAAAATTTGTCTATTACCTCATGATAAACTCACGAAGATATATTAGTGAATGTTTTAAATTTTGGTACGAAATAAGTTTGCAGATGTTACTGGGTATGCCTAGTATTGAAGTTTGATTGGACATAAGGATGATTTTATTCGGCCATATTGTTTGGACTTATAAACAATCTCGTATCCGGTTGAGTACCGCGCGAGTAGGGCGCTGCGCAAAACAAACATCGCTGAGTAGTGGTCACGCTGATTGAGATTTCCGACCTCGTTACGCTTGGCTAATTAAGCTTTTCAAACAAATAATTAATTAACCCGCGAGCGCATTGTGCCCCTTTAAGTACATCACAGAAAGTCATTAAAGCAAGCAATTACAAATTTCATTATTCAATGAATTAATGATACCAATTCATGTTTCATGTGCACGAGAGTTCAATGTTCCGTTTTGTATTTTTATGAAATATTTGAATTTGAGACATATCCGTTCCTTGTAGTAAAATCGCGTTTTTTCGAATATTTGAAATTCTGCGTCCACAACTCAGGCAAATTATTCCAGCGTCGGTCACAACGCTTCATTACGGTTACTTTCATTCGTTGGTTATGATAAATTACTCCATTTGTCGATAGGTTTGAAGAAATAACGCGTGGTCACTTTGCCCCGGGGGCGCGCTTTGCCCTGGTCTCCCCTAACATTCTGCGGTTCAGTGACTACAGCTATGCAACATATCTTATGATACTGGTCTTTTCATTAGCAGTATGGTAAATAACAAAATGTGTCTGTCTGCCTGCCTATACCTGTCAGTTTGTCTGTAACTCTATATATCCGATACAATATTGAAATATAAATATGAAATATACTACATGTACGTGAATTACCCTCATGAGTGCGTTTTATTACAAATTCATAGAAAACTTCTCTTTCATGAGTTGTGAATTATGTAATGGATAACACCCTTATCCAAGGGCGTTCTAGCAAAGAGAGGCCTTTGCCCTAGGGAAGACCCGAGGGCGCGTAGCGCACGAGGGTCTTCCCGTAGGCAAAGGCCTCTCTTTGCTAGAACGCCCGAGGATGAGGGTGTTATCTATCGTATATACCGAAATAATCACATACTTAACTTAAAGGGGCACAATGCGCTCAAGGCGGGTCAAGGCGAATTGACCACCGTTAATGAGACCGTTACGTAATTGATTTAGCGGGTAGCAAGGTCACGTGGTGAAGACTGGGCACTGGCCCAGCGAGATGCGGTCGTAGTTTTGACAGGGGAATCCCCTTCATGACCGATTTTTTTAGGGAAAAAAGCTTCGTGGAGGTTTTTAAATTTTAATTTAATATTGTGAATATATATCATATAGTTTGATGTAATATTTACAAAGTATCTACTCAGTTTATTTATACAAGACTAACATCGATCGTATTTATACATTGGATGTACAATTATTCTCCTTTGAATTTGTATACTATCATTTACAATGATAATTTATTGCTTATATGAACTTATTTCACAATTTGTCACTCAATACGAAACACTGTTTTTCATTACGAACCTGTAAAAATCCCATCTACGAACCCGTTTCCTCTACGAATAAACCTACACAAAGGTATGGTTGCTTCTCTTTCATCTTATCATATTTTTTTACGAAATATTGAATGATGGGGGGGGGGGGGGGGGGGTATTTCCTTAACTCGTATTGAACACGATAAAAACATACCTGCTAGAAGCATCCATGTATATGATCCACTGTATTTGTTAACATCATACATGATCCATCAAGGTTTAACATAAAGTGATGAAGGGGAGTTCTATGAAATAAATTTACATTCTTTTTCTGCTTTTCATTGGTCGGATTATATTCTTCAATATCATTGGTTAACATTTTGTCTGCAGAAAGGTGCCAGGACAATTGGCGGTCCCTGCCATGTACGAATACGTTAGTCACTAGTCTAGACATTCGGTCTGCAGTAAGATACCAAGACAGTCGGCGGTCACTGTTATGTACAAATTCGTTGGTCACTAGGCCAGACAATCTGTCGCCTATTGTGATGACAAGTTAGTTAGTGCCCGGACAGTTATGTCACTGTTTACGTCATACGACTAGACATTTCGCACTTTCATTGCTATAGATACACAACGTATAAAATGACAGGTGTCCGGTCGTCATAAAAGAAAATTACAGAGATAGATAAGGTGGCACTAACGAGATGTATATTTTATCAATGTATTGGGTGTGATTACAGTGATTACAAATATCAGCGATGCATTTTATTATCCTCACAATTAAACAAGTAAAAATAGTCCTGTTTATTTCACTGCCTGAAATCCAAGGAGACATTACTGTTTATGATATGTGTTAAAGAAAGATGATAAATATTTGATCTATTTGAAACATTTAGACAAAGGTTAAATCTTAACTCAATTTAACAACAGCAACGCACATCCATAAAAAAAATCTTTATGAAAGGTTATAATCGGTGTTCGGTAAAAAAAAGTCCCGGTAAAAAGTCCTAATTTTGCCTAGGAAATAAGTTCTCGGAAAAAAGTCCTATTTGTAAAACCCAAAGATTTTGATTAAAAAGTTCATTTACATGTACTTTGTATATGATTCAACATACATTTATGATATCGTGATATTTGTGACATTTCTGAATCACATTAATATTTCAACAAAACATCAACAAATTTATCACTTTTGAACCAATCAATGGTTCGCCAGGCACGGAAAAAAAGTCACAGGAAAAAAGTCACGGAAAAAAAGTCACAAATTTGCATAGGAAAAAAAGTCACAGGAAAAAAAGTCACAAGATTTTATCCTCAACGGACATTTTTCATCGACTTGGCATGTGATATTGAACTCAAAAATTTGTCTATTACCTCATGATAAACTCACGAAGATATATTAGTGAATGTTTTAATTTTTGGTACGTAATAAGTTTGCAGATGTTACTGGGTATGCCTAGTATTGAAGTTTGATTGGACATAAGGATGCTTTTATTCGGCCATATTGTTTGGACTTATAAACAATCTCGTATCCGGTTGAGTACCGCCCGAGTAGGGCGCTGCGCAAAACAAACATCGCTGAGTAGTGGTCACGCTGATTGAGATTTCCGACCTCGATACGCTTGGCTAATTAAGCTTTTCCAACAAATAATTAATTAACCCGCGAGCGCGTTATGCCCCTTTAATTAATAACTTCACGAATACTATACAGGAATCATCGGCTGCATGCGCCTACCCAGAAAGATATTTTAATAGTCTTAGTGCATTTCCTTTTCAAATCATGTTTCATGCAACTCGACACGGAATTGCTGATTAGATTTAGAAAAATTACGAAAGAAACAAGCCGTCATTACGGCAGTTCCGAATCAGTTCCGGGTATTCCGGATCACGTGACTAACGGGGCCGTGATAAGCTGTCGATGCATCTTTTTTAGCAACGAGGTTTTTTTTTCAAATAAAAACGTATCTTATTTATGACAGATGAGCAAAAAATATTATCGATTATGCCTAGTTAAGCAATTATGAACACATCAGTCCATAACAACAAAGATTGAGCTTTTCGATTTATCACTAATGTCTTGAGCGCGAACTGCGCATATATTTTTTACAAATCATGAATCAAGGTACAAACAAGGCTAACATATTTTCTTTGTTAATGCAAAGGTTTTATAAGCTCATTACCTCTATTATGTATGATTACCTAAGAAATTGACACTAATTTAGCAAGTTGGTCGTTTCGAGATTGCCCCCATATTCAGGTGATCCGGAACTACCCGAATGACGTCGACAAGAACATTGCTTATTTCTAAAATAGTAATCTTCATTTTAGAATTCTCTCCCCTGATAATTATAGTTAAAACATGCATGTATGTTGTGGAATATAATTAATTTGCTTCTATTGATATTTGAAACGGTCCGTCCAAAATAACATATGCTTTTCTGAAGCGCCGGTGGAGGTTTATCACAATGATAGGTGTCCTTTTTTTCGGGCGCTCAAGTTCATTTGCAAACAGAAAATATTAAAATAATAATGTTTCATAAGAGAACACTGTCAGAGCTTTAAAACGATACATAAATGAAGTAAATCCATTGAGAACTATGAATTCTAGCTGCAAATGTACGTGCAAGTGATCCGGAATACCCGTGATCCGGAATACCCTTACGCACTGTAAATATAACAAAAATTCTAAATATATAATGTAGTTAGGCTACTGGTTCAAGTTTGAACATTTTACGTAGGACGTGCATAAATTCATAACGTTGATGGCTCATTTAGGCCTAAGCCTAGGCCTACTTGTTTTCATCGAAATTTAAAAGCAACAATCTAACACATAAGCAAAACCAAAATCGCGAAAACATTTACCAGATATAGGCCTTGGCCTACATAATCTATTGACAAAAAGTGGAGAAATAATTTGTGGAAGATACATATATTCATCTATTTATTCGCCACTTGAAAGATTTCAGAAAGTGTCCATCGTCGAAAAAAAAAAAAACGGTAAATTTCGTATTTAACCCTAGTCTGTCATTCAGATGCCTAAAGCAAAAATATTCAATTGATGACCAACCAAGTCTACTAAAGTATAGTAAGTCTTGATCACTTAGCTTTTATTCTGAAGTTAAAGTATCATTTTGTTATAATGCATGAATTGTTTAAAAATATTGTCAACATTGAAAGAAAACCCACCAAAAAACCCTTCTGATTTAAGCCCTGTTCGCATGCACCCTTATACATACTATGTAAAGTTAGACATGTATGCAAACTTTACACACCTACTATCGTATGTAAATCGTGTCATGCGAACGTAATGTTTTCACAAGGAAATTGCACATTTGTTAGATTCTACGTTCTTTAATAAATCAATATTATCTGTGAGATGAGATTTTATGTCATTTTATGCTCAAACATTCTGAAATAAAACATTTATTCCACTAAGAAATGGATTGCCAAGTCCCAAAATCTGACAAACACTTACTACTTACGAATGTTCTTCTAGAGGAATCTATACTGTTTCTCTGTTAACAGAGCTAGTTTCCAAATCTAAACACAGAACATGAATTTGGAACCTTCGTATTTGAAAAAACTAGCGTCCAAAACATCTCCAAAAACAGCATGTGACCGAGGAGAGTTGTTCTTGAAACCGGCAAAAGGATGAGCATATGTCTTGTGAAGAAGAAACACAATTCATTCTTTAGGTACAGATACTTTTGTTACTGTTGAAACACATTGGGTGCCAAAATCGCAATTATAAATGTTTCGGACATATTTTTTTGTACTTACTTTTGAAAATGATAACCGTTGGCAAAGTTATAAAACGATGTAATCGATATAATGCATTTCATTTGATATTTATTTTTGATGCGTCAATGTAATATATATATATATAGAAGGATTTTAAACAAGCTAATTGCCAAATCAAATTGTAAATAAAGGTTTTTTTCCGGGCAAATCATGTAACTATGTTTCAGTCATATCAATCACTAATGGATTGAATTATCTTGCGATTTGGTTCCATTGGACACTATTTTACCTCGTTATATACCCAATGACTCAAACTAATAATAAACTTTTTAAAAATCTGACAAGGATGTTTGAATATTATTGATAATAACTTAATAATGTGTACTCCAAGATACATGATTAAATTGAATTAGCATGTGAATAAGCACTTCTATGAAATCAGGAAGGTCCGTATATAAGAATCTGTAACTATTGTTTAAATTATTGTAATGCTTCATACAATAGTATAGGGACTTTGTCACAAATATAAAATAAATAAAAACATAGTAAACAATATTGTATGTTGCATGGAACATTCTATTATGACAAGACGAGTAGAATATCTGGTGTAGTCAACCTTGAACATTGTTGTTGTAATCCTTCGGCGTTTTGGGGGTTTGTCATAAATGTATTGACTTATGACAAGACATCTATACAGTTTCCATATTTTTATGTATATTATGGGGACCAACTACTATTCCCAAACTTATTTTAATATGGAATATTCATTCAATCTAACTTTTCACAAAACGAGCCTTTACACACCCTTGCTAAAAATTCATGCGAACGCATAGCAACTTTGCTATTACATATACTGCACACATGTGTAAAAGTTGTGCATGCGAACAAAGCATTACTCAATGAACTCTTATTTATAAATACCTAGCGCCCTTTTGGGACTTTGAAACCTGCATTTACTGCCAGCTGGATGTCTTTCACTATGTGCTGATGGATGTTAAATATTTAGTGCAAAAACGGAAACAAGTTTTATAAACCAGATTTATGTCAGTAACTTCTAGCACAACACCACACTGGAAAACGTAGCTCCAACGTTCTGTCTACTTAGAATAATGTTAAAATCGCTAGAAACTGTATTTTGGACCTAAAACAACACATCAAAAGGCTCGAAATGGTCACAGGGGCTCATTAAAGGGGCAGTAGCACGTTTTTAGGGGGAATATAAGGTGATGTCAGGAAAATGAAAATGAATGGTTCCAATTGAAAGACAATGTATTTAAACTAAAAGAGCAGTAATAATCCATATATATAGGCCTAGTGTAAAGTTAAGCAATGCGAATCCTTTTTCTTTAAAAAAAATGAATTAAAGGTGTTCACATAAAATGGCCGCCAATGGATTTTAGGTGAATCTTCATACTTTGTCCTCTGACGATGGATGATTGACTTGTGTAATGAGATTTTTTATACTGTCAAAATAATACATTTATCATTAACGTACAATTATCAGTGAAAAAATAAAATAAAAAATTTATGAAAAAACGTGCTACTGCCCCTTTAATGACTGAACCCTTTTATTGTCGCTCGTCGACTATATTTTTACAAGCTTTCTGTGACATAAAATTACATATTCATTGTTAAATTGAAAAGTAATGGAAATAGATTTGTTAAATAGATCTAAGTTAATTTCCTATTAGAATTAAGTTAACTTATTTACTACATAAGTTTCTGTATTTTAAAACAAGAAAAGGGGAATTTGATAATGAGATAGAGTTTTATATTTCAACAATGATTGATGTTCAGTAAAGAGTCAGGGATTGAGTGGTTTTGCACATTGGATGAACAATATAGTCCATCATTATTTTAAGATTGCTATTGATGTAAGGGAAGTTCAGAAATTACTTAAAAGCAATAAAATAGACTATTGGTGATTGTGACAGGTGTTTTCCCCAATCCCTGCTAACTGTTCAGGATATTCAGTACCCAAACATTTTATCACATGTATACCAACAATTACCAACCCAGGACCTGTCTGACATGGCTCCTGTCAAGTTTCTTTTTGATAAGTTTTCATAACATATCCGAAAAGCATCTTAATATTGCTAACAGAAAGTCCATCACTTCACAGCATCTTTATATCTGGGGTTTTTTACTAGTTAAGCATGCATTAAATTTATTAGTATCATATTTAATTCCACAGTAAACATGTAAATTTTGTGCATTTTTAAAACTATAAATATGATGCTGAAAGAAAATTAATTGGAAACTTCAGAAATGTAAGTATAAGTTGGAAAGGTGTCAGTGACAAGATTTAAATGAAGAATCAATTGCAATATAAAACATCGCTGAAATTTAATTATATGTCTAATCAAGCTAAATAAACATCCAATCAATATTAAGATAGAATTATGTTTTAATGTGATAATGTAAACTTGATGCGATAATGTCAGCTTTTTGTTTGACATCTTGACATAGCCAAGTTTTCAGTCCAGTCGGCAAGCTTTTTAGAATTATTTATTTTTCAAAGACTCCCTTGATCCCTACTTGACTGACTATAGAGTACTTTAGAAACACTAATCTTATCCAATGTGTAATATTATAGGCCTACTGACTATAGAGCTACACTTATGTTCTGAATGTGTAATCTTTCTCCCCTGTCCCAATGCATTATTCGGTATGTATGAAGCATATGTATTCACAGTAGGCCTATTTTACCGGCATTGAAATAAACCATTTCTCTCTAAAACTAAAGTAATAAAGGGATAATGTAGGATTCCAATCATAAGAAAAACATGTGTTCTTCAATCGCAGATGTCGCAGCTGTATTTTCTGATAATATTTCGATTTCTAAAAACCAAATGCAAATTTTATTGCAAGCATACAGCATAGCTCTAGGCTGAGCTAGAGAGCATTCATGAAAGAGAATCGAATCCTTTGAAATCGCGCATGCGTATCTGTAACTTCCGCTCAATGTCGGTCATCGATCAACATGGCGGAGAAGATAACGGACCGAGAACTCGTGGATGAATTAAAACTCTATGGGGAGACAGTCACTTTGCCATTGAAGCTCGGCAAGCGTGGACTGCTAATTAAAAAGCTCAATCATTTTAGATCTAAAGCAAAAGCTGCAAATCGGCCTGCAAGTAAGACAGGAAAGCGTGCACATCTCGATGTACTCAGTTCAGACGACAGCGACTTTGAAAACGCGGGTCAGTCTGACCGAAACCGATCTAAGATTGTAAGTGGAGTATCTAAATCTATCAGACGCCGATCAACTGCAAATGCACCCATTTCACCGGCTAAACCTAAAGCTGAGTCTAAAAGGCTGTCTTTGGGGAGACCAACATTGCGTTCCCGGAAATATGATTCTGCAAGTGCTTCGCCCGGTCGTGTAACGAAATTAGAAGAACGTCGATCGACTTCTCGCTTGTATCCAGATTTGAGGGATTTAGACACTTCTAGTAGTCATGGGAATATGTTTGCACAAAATGATACATTCGAATCTTCGGATTCTGATCTTGATGAGAGTACATACGAAGTGGAAAACAAGTCTGTAAACACAACATTTACAATCGAAAGTAACAACAGTTTCCTTGATAACAAGTCGCCAGGATATCGTTCACGAAAATCCAATTCGAACACTTCATACTCAAATCATGTCACTCCTAACCGAGAGGCCAATTCTACACGATACTCAACAAACCATACACAAACAAAACAAGTGAATGACACAAAGAAACAGTACCGAATGTACCCAGAGCATGTCTCAGGTGGATTGCTTGTGATTGTTGGTGGATTTTTCCTTATTTTGGCTGTCAGTTATTTGTTTGTTCGAAGAGACGTCATTGTATCTTGGTACAACGGCACAGGAGATGACAATAAACCAGGTATTTACAACAGTAATACTTCTATTTGATTGCATACTGATACACACTGAAAAATCACTATATATGTATCAATGCTGTTGTGTGCTGACTTTGCTGAAATCCATTTAGAAGATAAATAGTTGCGTTTGTAAAATTCCGGTATTCATTGTTATTCAACACCCACCAATTTAGTTTAAAACCCCAGGTGCTTATTGGAGGTTTTAAACGCTTAAATTTGCGTGATAAGTAAAGTGTAATATATCTATAAATCATTAAGTTTTATTGTTATTCTCACTGAATAAATTTTGGCAACAATGACAAAATTCTGGTTACTGACACATAAGGGAAGTCGTTATCCAGAAACTCTTGCTGTTTTTTGTTTAATGGATAATAGAGGTGTAACTATACAGGAGGGTTGCGATACGGTACGTATCCTGATATGGGGGTCACGATACGATACGTATACCGAAACATATAATCTCCTGACATAATGATCAATTCACAAACTTTTGGAGTCAGTTAATCTTGAGTAAGAATTTACTTGAAGCTTTTTTTATGTAGCTGTATTGTTATTAAACTTCCAAATATTAGAAGAGGTTATTGTGTGCATAATGATGTATCTTTTTAATGTATATCTCGGTGTTGAGCACCTAATTTATTATTATTTTATGTATCCTGATACGCATCCTACGATACGATACGATATATTGTGGTCCATGTATCACGATACAAAATATATTGCCATATCGTAGGAGGTGGATAACAGTAACTCTTGCCATATTGAAGCAAGATAGCTGAAATGATACCGAATTATCCTAAGCAGTGCTGTCAAATTTTTCACTTGCATCTTATTCTTAACCCTCGAACCTCTTTTTCTTTCAGCACCAAAAACAACTTACCTTATGTGTTCGAGTGAAAACCAACAGGTAAACAGTGTAAAATAATTTAAAAATATTGTTAACTATTATTTCAGATATGAATAATGGTCATTTCTAAATGAGACATTAAATTTTGTCACTGAAGCTGTTAGTTTGTAAACATAGAACAACAATGCACACTGCTTAATGTTTATCAGATGATAAAATTTTCATTTGAATTTCCTAAAATTATGTACAATTAATTTATTTTGTTGTATTTTCAGGGTTGCTATCCTGAAAAAGTGGTTTTGAAAACGATGATTGTAATCCATGATGTTTTTGAAGTGCTTAGTAGTAAAAAAGGTAAGTTACTTTATATTTTCATATTCATTCAAGGATTTGAAGAAAAACAGGTTTGCTTTACACAGTCAAACCTCACTTACTGATACCTCAGAATACCGGAAACCTTGCTATCCAGACAATTTTATAGTGAAACTAATATTTGCCTCAGTAAATGTACTCACTTATTCAGCCTTATCGGGGCACCAATTTTTCAAAGCACGTTTTAATGTTTGTACTGAAATCACATCAAGATAACCGAGTGTTCCTATTTCGCACACCCACTATCAAAACTGCCTTCAAAGGTACTCATCACTAATTGTTAATCCATTCAGCAATACTTTGAAGTTTCATTGATCAATTGGCACAATCAACCCATATCATTTCATTTGAGACTTGTTAATTGGGGATTGACACGGGAATGCATTTCTTGTCAGTTATGAAACTACAGACAACTACTGTGTAACTTCTTTGAAAGGCATTTTAGAAGTTGGAATGACAATAATGCTGAGGAATATACGGATGACAACTTCTTTGTTCATTGTATGCGACGTTTCGACACAGATTCTTGTGTCGTTCTCAAGCAGAGGAAGAGTAATGAAGTAGGGGCATATATATCTGCTTGAGAATGACACTAGGGCTGCAAAGATTCACTACGATGCATCGAAAATCGATTCAGATTTATAATATCGAAAATCGATTCATGATTAAAAATTTCGATTCGATTCACTTTTAATTTTTCTTGCTAAAAATAATCAAAATTTTACCTAAATTAGATCTTGATATATTGCATTAGCGAGTGTTAACAAGTCACGTAAAGTTTTTAAACCGGAAACCAAGTCTACAATATGTCAATATGTCTACAATATGTAACGTAATCAGTGATTGGTTAATATCCTCATCCTCGAGGCTCTCGGCCAATCAGCGTGGTTTATACATTTGCCTTAGCAGCGCTGCATGGCAACGGTCGAGCAATATGGCCGAATCGAATCGAAATAAATCGAATCGAGCTGTAAAAATTAAAAAATCGAATCGAAGTTGTCTAGGTGAATCGTTGCAGCCCTAATATTATGACACAAGAATCTGTGTCGAAACGTCGCATACAATGAACAAAGAAGTTGTCATCCATATATTCCTCAGCATAACTACTGAGTACTGATATTCTACAGAAGAATCTCTTGATTTCAAACGTGTGCGTGTTAGTATGATAGTTTCTCCAATTCACTTGAAAGGTAAGTGTTGGTTCTTTCAAGAATACAGTAGAACACGGATATAGCGAACTTGGATGTAGCGAACAATCAGATATAGTGAACAAATTTTAAGAGCCCTATGTATGACAGCTAAACGCGAGTAGCGAACACCGAATATAGCGAACTAAATTTGTTGGTCCCTTGGAGTTCGCTATATCCGTGTTCTACTGTATCTTTGAAGCAATGAAATCATTTTCATATTGATTTAACTTAAATGAACTGCATCTTATTTATTGTTAATTCTGTGTAACTCATTTTACTACGTACATTACACAGATAAAATATGTTTGTTCCAGGAGCAGTTATATGCGGAGCCGCTGAGGAATGGGAGAAGAGTATGTCGGTGACCCAGTTTGAAAAATATGTGAAAAACAAGAACAAAGATCATGATGGAGTATGTTCAATTAAGGAAGATTTACCATAAATCAATCATTGTAGGGAGTTATCTGCCCTATTTCAAGGACCACTTGGGACAGGGATTATGGGATATTTACCCATTGATGTATCAAGATATCCCATTATCAATACTAATGAGGGGAAAAAGTCTCATTGCACAAATCTAAACTACTAAATAAACATACCATTGCTTTCTCTGAAAATCCCATTATATTAGGCCAAGTGAAGATTTTTCTCCCTTTCATACTATGAACCAGGGTGATCCCTGCTATTTACATTGAGAAGTTCTATCTATCACATGCTTTCATATATTTTGAGTAAGATGTAGAATTGATTTTCATGATTTTTGTAACATAGGTATTGTCTTCATGAATAGTGGATTAAAACTTACTAAATGGATGGGTTTTTTTTATGCCCCCAAATCGGAGATTCCAGGGGTATATTGTTTTTCACCTGTCCGTCTGTCCGTTTGTCCACAAAAACTTTAACCTTGGTCATAACTTTTGATTGGTCAGAGCTAGGTCTTTGATACTTGACATATGGATCCCTTGTGATGAGACCTTTCAGATGACACCATGACATTTGACCTTATGACCTTGACCTTGACACAGCGAGCAGGATGCATCCGGGGGCATTCGTGTTTCACAAACACATCTTGTTTCAACATTAGTATGTCATTCCGTTAACTTGTAATTGAACAAACTGTTACTCTTAACATTTGAAAGTATGAGACATGTAGAATTAATTAATCTTA
Organism: Steromphala cineraria; assembly: GCA_916613615.1. Taxonomy (NCBI): domain Eukaryota; kingdom Metazoa; phylum Mollusca; class Gastropoda; order Trochida; family Trochidae; genus Steromphala; species Steromphala cineraria. The sequence continues at coordinate 41,695,599 of OU744726.1, forward strand.
ACCTCAGTAAATGCCGCAAATGGATTTCTCTTTCTGAACTTAAGTCAGTCAATCCTTTCAATTGTATTTGAACAAAATTTAATCTTAACATTTTCAGGGATTTTAAAAGTTTAAGGTCTTAATTTTATCTTTTGTCCCAAAGTTAACGACTTGTGTCATCTGGAAACAATTTTTTTGAACAAATTACATGATTTCCAGGAACCATTTTATGATTCAGGAAAAAGGCACTCCACTATCAAATGAAATATTTTATAAACTATGATTTTAAACTATGATTATCCTTTCGGATAGTGCAGGTTATAGTTATGACTTTGTAATCATTTCAGAAGATTGAAGATCTTGTGAATTCTTGTCTGGATCACATCTTGAAGAACCCTCAGTGGAATATCAGGTTTGTTAATAATAATAATAAGTCTTCTTATATGGCGCCAATAATCCAATCAACTTGTGGTTGCTCTAGGCGCTACATTAGATAAAAGTCAAACTGTGTGATACTTCCTGAACAGGAATGTCTTTATCTGGGTTTGAAAGGAAGTGAGGGAAGGACAGTTCTTTATGGAGAGAGGCAGTGAATTCCATGATGTGGCGGCAGTGAAAGCAAATCGTCTGTGTCCAAAGGATTTTAGATGGACAGATGGTGGAGTTAACTGGAGGCTGTTCGATGATCGTAGAGACCTGGTTGGCACATATTCCTTGAGACTGGCCAGATATGTCGGAGCAGAACCATGGAGACACTTGTATGTGAGGCATAGGATTTTGTACTCAATTCTTGCTGGCACTGGTAACCAATGGAGGGTAACTAGAACAGGAGAGATGGAAGAGAACTTCTTGGTTTTTGAGATAAGTCTGGCTGCTGCGTTTTGGACTAACTGCAGCTTCTTGATCAAATCAAGACGGATGTTCCCCAACAGACTATTACAGTAGTCAAGACGGACGAGAATCATAGACCTGACCAAGTGATGAGCTGCTTCAGATGTTAACAGATGTCGCACTGTAGCAATACTTCTTAAGTGGAAGTAGCATGTTCTGCAGATGTTGTTCACATGAGTCTCCATTGTCAGCCCTGAATCAAAATGAACGCCGAGGTTCTTTACTGTTCCTGTTACCCCATCCTCGCTTATCCAGCGCTTTAGTTCCGATAAATCTACACTACAAGCCCTGGAAGACTTTACCGAGGTTTATCTCAAACCAAATTACCTCCCTTTACGTATATGTTATCCAATCAGAAACGAAACGCAGACACCAAGTGCGTAAACAACTCGACCGTTCGCAACATCAAGTGAGTGAGTGAGTTGGGGGATTAACGTGTTGTCAGCATTATTTCAACTATTTAATAGGTGGATGTTGCCATCAAAAAAAGAGTAGACAGATCAGAGAGAAAGGAAGAGGGAAAACACGGAAAGAAAGACATAGTGAGAGATAGAAAACTGGTTTTAGAAGTGATCCCATTGTTTGTTAAAAAGCAAGCGTTTAGCTGAGTCATTGCAAAGGGAGGTAATTGGGTTTGAGGTACAACCCCGTCACTTTTTCCAGGGCTTGTAGTGTAGATTTATCGGAACGAAAGCGCTGGGTTATCGAGGATGCTGTTACCCTAATTCAGGCCTTTAAAGGGACCGTCCTATCGGGGTATTTTGTGGAAATGAAATTCAAGAGGATGCAGTGATGCATTCTATTCTTTGTCAAACTGTTAGATCTAGAACAACTAAAATGCTACTTTCACGAACATGAAAATCAGTGTGAAATTACCATGTATTAATCATATTATATTATTATATAAGTATAACCAGGGAAGAACTCTTAAATTTTGTTTCCACAAAAAATACCCCGATAGAACTGTTCCTTTAAATATCTGTCAGTCAATTGTTAGAAAATCAAATAACTACAATAAAAGCTTGTTCTAACTACAAGCTTTTTCATTTCTGAATTGTGATTTTTGTTTATAATATATTGACATTGAAATATTTTTTGGACCATTTAAGATTATTTGCAGTAATTCAATTTATAATCTAATAATAATGTAAAGAATATATAATCCAGGGTTCCAAATTAGCTCTAGCCCGATAGCCTATGGCTAGTGAAAAAGATGCTGGGCTAGTAAAGTGCAATCATTGGTAGTCTGAAGGACTAGTTGAATTTAAAGTAAAAACGATTATATCGGTGTATTTGCCTAGTCAGAATATCTTTGGGCTAGAGCTCGCAGGAATCCAATAGGACTAATTTTGACCCCTGCCTATCTATTCATGATGTTTAATCAATATAAATATCTGTATTTGTCACAAGTGAAATTAAACTTTACAAATCATTTAAATAACAGAGCCCTGAACAGCGGAGGTCATGAAGCAATGGTTAAAGAAGAAATTCAGCATCTTGAATCGTCGGTGGCTTCGATGGGTCTGATGTGTAGACTTCAAAGATCCTTCTTCAAAGTCACAGGCATCATAATGATTCTCATCCTAGGTAAGAGATCGGTAACACACTTAACCCTTTGATTTCTACAAGCCAGTTGTCAGACTTAAAAAAAATAAAATTGAATAATTAGAGGTGAACGAGTTAGCTGTAGTGATTACGGGTGAAACAGTTCACAGTACTACAGTAGTTGAACAGCAGTATTTTACGTTATTCTTATTCAAAAATTCAATGATAACAAAAAATTATTTTTTTATCATGAAACGTCTTTTAGTTTCGAAGTGGTAACAATACCTGATGCCAATTTACTGGAAGTAAGTATTAGGACCGACATCCTGTCTCAGGGTACGTACATTACACTAACTCAACTAATCTGTACCCTGGACTCAGAAGCTAGATTCACTTGCGCGGCCCGACTTGGGATATAGCTAATCAAATCATTTTCTCTCCAATTTCAAGCGCAAGCGAATCTAGCTTCTGAGCCCAGTGTAGAGATTAGTGGTGTTAGCGTTACGTTCGTACCCCGAGACAGGATGTAGGAACGATTTAGTTTGATCATTAACTCTCAACAATAGTGTTTGAATGACGAAGCTCAAGCGTACAGTTTCAGCCCTAGTAGTGATGTTGCTCTTGATTATGCATCTGACCATCGCTCATAAAAAATATTGTCAGCCAGCTGTGTCACTTGATGTTTCTAATTATGTCCCCCGAAATATTTTTCGGGAGACATAATGTTTTCACCTCCGTCCGTCATTCCGTCATTCCGTCATTCCGTCATTCCGAAATGCTTTCTTTTCCGGGCCATATCTCAAAAAACGTTCAATATTTTTTCACGAAACTTGGTATGTGCTTAGACCTAGTGATGGAGTAGTGCCTTTTGCTATTTTGGTTATTCTGAATTTTTTATTTATTCTGGTTTCCATGGAAACAATTTGAACTTAGTGCATATTGGGGGTAGGAACCTTTTCCGGCCTCTATTTCAAAAACCGTTCAATATTTTTTCACGAAACTTGGTATGTGCTTAGATCTAGTGATGGAGTGGTGCCTTTTGCTATTTTGGTTATTCTGAATTTTTTATTTTTTATGGTTTCCATGGAAACAATTTGAACTTAGTGCATATTGGGGGTAGGAACCTTTTCCGGCCTCTATTTCAAAAACCGTTCAATATTTTTTCACGAAACTTGGTATGTGCTTAGACCTAGTGATGGAGTGGTGCCTTTTGCTATTTTGGTTATTCTGAATTTTTTATTTTTTCTGGTTTTCATGGAAACATTTTGAACTTAGTGCATATTGGGGGAGGGTTTCATTTCCGGACCATATCTCCAAAACCGTTCAATATTTTTTCACAAAACTTTGTATGTGGTTAGATCTAGTGCTGGAGTGGTGCCTTTTGCTATTTTGGTTTTTCTAAAAGTTTTATTTTCCTGGTTTCCATGGAAACAGTTTGTACTTAGTGCATATTTGGGTAGGGACTGTTTCCCAGCCATATCTCAAAAGGTATTCAATATCTTTTATATTTTTAACCTACCTAACTTAGTATATGCCACTCACCTTTCTCACGAGAGACAGAGGTTTACCGCGAAATTCATCGTGCTTACCGGATGGGCTGCCCCCAGCCCACTGCGCATGAGCGGGAAACCGGAATCCTGGGTAAAATTCGTATCATACTTTCTTTCTCTCTCTTAGAGAACGCATGTATTTTCATCTCGCTTACTGATTTTCTTCACGGTTGGTTTTTCTGATCTTTTTCCTTCCTTTCCTTCCGTCATTACTCCTTTTGCTGCCCCCATCGTTTCTAATGTATCGACGTTTCCTTCTAACTTCGCTTTCGCGATCTTTTTGCACTTGGTGATTTTGATCATGTACGTGGCACCTCGCCATGTTTACGTCCTTGCATGTTCTATTTCACTTGGAAATACCTTCTGGGGGGTCGATCTGCCTCAAGTGGGCTGGGGGCAGCCCATCCGGTAAGCACGATGAATTTCGCGGTAAACCTCTGTCTCTCGTGAGAAAGGTGAGTGGCATATACTAAGTTAGGTAGGTATTTAAATATCTAAAATATTTAGATTTTAATAAGAAACTTGGTATGTGGTTAGACCTAGTGGTGGAGTGGTGCCTTTTGCTATTTAGGTCATTCTGAATTATATGATTTTTCCTGGTTTCCATGGCAACAGTTTCAACTTAGAACATCTGGTGTGAGGACCATTTCCGGGCCATATCCCAAAAACTATTTAATATGATTTTACGAAACTTGGTATGTGGTTAGACCTAGTGGTGGAGTGGTGCCTTTTTCCGTTTTAGTTATTCTGAATTATTTTCCTGGTTTCTATAGAAACAAGTTGAACTAGGTGTATATGGGGGGTAGGGTCTGTTTCCGTACTTTAGCTTAAAAACTATTCAAAATATTTTTACTAGACTTGATATGTGGTTAGAACTGCTGGGGGAGTGGTGCCTTTTGCTACTTTGGTTATTCTGAATTGTTATTTTGCTGGTTTCCATGGAAATTTGAAATTTGTACATAATGGGGGTAGGGTCACTTTCGGATTAAATGTTAGCGGGGGACATCACAGTGCATCACATGCACATATTTCTAGTTGATTTATGTCCTTTCCAAGTGATTGGACATCTTAATTACTTGAATAAACAATAATAGTTTATCTAAATTTCAAATTTGGTAGTAGGATGCTCTGTTTTAGTAGAGTACAGTACCAATAAGAGTTTGAGATTCGGATTGTGTGTCCAATGTTCCCAAGTTAATCCAAGGAACAAAGCTGATACAGTTTTTTGCTACTGTTTTTCCTTGCAGACATATTTGCATACTTTAAACATTGTGAAATAAAGCCCATCTGACTGGCTGAAACCTTGTTACTTTTGCTTGTCACTTTTGGTGCTTTTTCATATTTTGGCAAAAAATTGACAAAATTTTAACTTTATGCTAGCAGGCTCTATTACTGCTTATTTCACTGCTTTGAATGTTTTCCTCGATCTTGTATATGATGTTTGCTATGAAAAGAAAGATTGAGAGTCTAATCAGACTATTTGTGCAGGGGGCCTGCTGGTGTTCCTTCTGCTGAAGTACTTACAGTGGAGACGGGTGGCGAAGGAGAAGGAGCTGAAACACATCTACGGCATGGTGGATGAAATCATCGGTGAGTCTCCTCATGGGGGTATCAGCAGAGATGCCAACCATCACGATTTTCGCAACATCATTTAAACTTTAAACATAAAATAACGCTTTTACGCTTACAAAATTATTAACTAGAGCTTATAAGACCTGAAATGCCCAATGGGCTTATTGTTCTTTTTTTACCTTTGCCAGAACCAAAAGCTGTAGAAAACTCAAATCTTGTGTACAGACTCCTTGACTAGTGAGGATAATAATTTGAAACTTTGGTGGCCCTGTTACACCTAATAAGGCCACAGAGGCCACTCTCTTAAAACCTATTTTGGTCTTCTATTCCAGAATCAAAAGGTGTAGAAAACTGAAATCTTGTGTACAGACTCCTTGACTAGTGAGGATTATAATTTGTGACTTTGGTGACCCTGTGATCCCTTCTAAGGGCCACAGGGGCCACATCCTTAAAACCTATTTTCATCTTCTTCCTCGGAACCATATTTAAAGATTTATCACTCATGTTTTTGGAACTCTATTAGGAGTTTCAGAGTTGGTGTTGCAGTTAGCTTTATTTCCACAAGGTATATTACTGATTTTAAGGTTTCCACAAATACCAAAGCAATCTCTTTAAAAAGAGTCCTGGTTTGTAGATTTTCAGGCATTAAAAGTATAAAGTGATTTATAATCTTTCTTTTGCCCTTGCAGTTGAGTCAAATTTCATATACAAGGATGACTGAATGTTATGGAAGTACATTTGGAAATAAAATATGGAATTATGTTATAATGTATAATGGCTTTTTTTGCATAGTTCAACAATGAAAGAAAATCAAGCCTAGAACATATGTTCATAATTAGACATATCTGTGTAATTAAAGTGACACAGAGTATCTTTCTTAAAATTTTATTTGGTTTTGATAAGCTACAAAATATCTAATATGCTGATTGAAGTCCATATCTCATCACTGGACTTGCAAATATATCCATTTATGCATAATATCTCTAAAATGCTTGATTTTATGGAAAAATCAAGAAACATCTCAAATACGTTTAATATTCGAAATTATGCATCCACTTAATCTACCTATTAGTTATAATACCTAATAAACACTATCGAATCGAATATATCTTCCTGTCAGCTTATGACAAGGTTTCAAAATTACGTTTGGCGAATTTGCGCGCGCCACTTAGTGGTTCTTGATGTAATAACATCGATTTCAAAATTTGACATATGTGATCCTATCAACATACGCTGTGTCTCTTTAATATGTATGTCAAAATTCTCTGCTTCACACTCCAGATATCTTGAAGCGACACCATGACATCACTCAGGATGAGACGAGCGGACATAATCAGTACCTGGCTGTACAACATGTGCGAGATCAACTCCTGCCACCCTCGAGAAGGTCAGAGGTCAACCTGAATATTTAGAAAATTGAGTAAATCAGGCTGTTATCTCACAGAAAAAATGCAATTGATATACTGCTAAATCAGCATATATGTATCTGTGAATCTCCTTTAATTACCCAGATTGTTAGGAAGATGCTTCATGTTGTTGACAACTGGATGTTGATGGCAATACATAGACAGTGATGCCAACCCTTACGCTTTTGGCGTAATTACTACAATTTTTACCATCAAATTATGCTATTACACTAACTCAGCTGAAAATTACGTTTTTTTGCTAATTTATGTAAATTGTTAAAGTGAATGAAATTTCACAGGGAAGTGTACCAAGAGGCACCGGTACAGAGGTTCAGATATGCCATTACACCGGTAGCATTCGCTAAACTCGTAGCATCGCTCTGATGTCAGGAATTAGACTATTTTATGTCAAAAGAACAAACAATTTTGATGTTAGGAGTTTCATACTGAATGGCCACGTGTTTTTACGTCTGAAATGTTCGTTTGATATTGGGGTCACAGTGGTAATCGGTGAAAAAATTGCGATGTCAAAAAGGACGGTAAAAACTTCGGAAACAATTTCTCAATCAAATTTATTTTAGTTAATGGCCGTGCCTAAAGCAATCTAGATGTGGTGATACTTATGTTTTTTAACTTTTTTTTTTAACTGTGATTTCAAAGTCGCACCTGACAGACATTTTGACTGTAAGTTACACTTTTTGACCTCCATTTCAACCAATATTACACTTTGGGTCAAAATAGGGTTGGCATCTCTGCATAGAGGATGAAATCTTTTCAAGTACCCTGAATCAAGAATAATAAATAAAAGCAAAAATTTAATTTAATCCTTTCAGGAAAGAACTTCAGCCTATATGGGAGAAGGCGGTGCAGTTTATAGAGAAGAATGAGTCTAGGATCCGACTGGAGGAGCAGACCATTGAAGGAGAGGATTTCAGGGTCTGGCGCTGGATTCATGTATGTAATCATTACCTCGTATCACTTCCCATCCCTTTAACCTCTAAGAAACCAGTGAAAATATGTTTTGGGTTTAATTTCCGGCTTGAGGTGAAAGGGTTATGCCTTAAAAAGATTTTCTACAGGATACTCATGTCACCTCATCCTATCCCATCCTATCCCATCTCATCCCATCTCATCTTATCTTATCTCATTCCATCTCATCTCATCTCATCCTATCCCATCCATTTTCATCCTATCCTATCTCATCTCATCTCATCTCATCTCATCTCATCTCATCCTATCCCATCCCATCCCATCCCATCCCATCCCATGCCATCTCATCTCATCTCATCTCATCTCATCTCATCTCATCCCATCCCATCCCATCCCATCCCATCCCATCCCAAATAATGTCACTCATAAAGTTTGATTTTTGCTTCTGTATTTCAGAATTCTCCAAATGGAGGAAAGGTCTGGCAAGGACAGGGTATGTTAGTCTTCTTTAGACATATCTTAGCAAGATTTGTAATAATGAATACAATTATATTCAAGATTTATGATTCATTGATTCAAAATGTATTGTCCTTCAAAAATAAATTGTAACATTTCTGTGTCTTTTTCAAGGTAATTTGTTACCATTTCAGCTTTTGGTGAACACAGTGATGACAACTCAAACACTGTCATGATTTGCCCAACACCCTGTCTCAAGATACGCAACATGTTCGATGCTGATGTGTGAGTTATACATTAAAATTTACTATCAACATTCATTGAGTAATATTTTAATGCTATCCATCAATAAATCACTTGTTATGCCTTCTTTGAAAAATGTCTATCTAATATTCAGTAGGTTCATAGTTCTAGAGGAATTTTTCCTAAATTTTTTTGCAAATGGTGACATTTTTCAATCTTTTAATTTATTGATTTGACCTGGCGCATTTTTATTTTACTCTGTTCAAGCGTGTTGTCAAAGGGGACAACTTTTCTCAGAAACTATTTAAGATAGGTTAACCAAACTTGCTGTGTGTCTTCTTGATGGAGTTCAAAAATGAGATGTATGCAATTACAGAGTTACGGCTCATGTAGAAAAAATATGGAGCTTTAATGAAAACTTATTTTGCAGGGTATCTTGATGACTATGTCTTCTTGTTTCATCCAGTCTAAGTAAACCTAGCCTCAATATTATCTGTTTCACTCCTATACTGAGTCTAGAAAGGCCCAGTAGAGGGTCGCGTCAGCTCACTTATTGAATTGACCAATCAGAGCTCTTCTTACCAAGCCACAATAGTGTGCCTTCGCACGTATAAAATTGGAGGGTCATAGGTCGCAGAAAGGTCGGCTGATGTGACCCTTTACCAGGCCTTTCTTGACTCAGTATAGGAGTGAAGGATAATATTGAGGCTAGGTTTACTTAGACTGCGTTTCATCATGTGTTGTGTTACAGGGAGGGAGAGGAGGGAGACTGGGAGGTGAACATCGAGGACGCCCTTCTGGAGAAGTGCAAGAACATCAAGAGTATCTACCATATCTATGTCGACAAGGACTCAAAAGAGGTCAGTCATCATCATCTTCATCATAAAAATAAGCTTGATTCATAATATACTACGCGACAATGGTTAAGACTCCCCATCAAATGATGCAATGAAATTGTAGTATTGGTGGGGATGATAAAAATTTATTTATGCTTTCTCAAACCTCAAATTACCAAAGTGTCAGGCATTTGTCGTTAATGGATTTTGATTAACACATCTATGATGAAAGTTAACTGACAAATGCTCAGGAGACGTCCATGGACTTTGTTGAAAAGGCATTTTTTTACGTCATTAGGATCTCATTGTAAAAAGGACAGTTTTCATTATTGGGGGTCAAATAAAATTTTCTAGCTTTCTTTAAATCATTGTTACAGTGTTTGTTCCGAGATATGAAGAATAGTCACTAGTTCTTAAGATATTAGCGATAGAAAATAGGACATTACACTTTTCACTGAGTCTAAACTTTTGTCTTGTAGTATACTTACCAATATTTATAGTGATTTGGGTTGTCGTGTATGTAATTGTAATCATTGCATTGTGTGTACAGGGAAATAACTATGTGTCCAAGAACATTAACCTGTGCACACCTAAACCAGTTACATAAACCAGTTACAGGGAGTTTTTTAAGCCAAATCTTTGGCTTGAATGGGTGAAAGGGTTAAGGGAGTTAGTTATCATTAACTTCATAATCTTTAGCTACCTGGTAAATATTACACAATGCTCTCCCTCTTGACGAACCTGATCTTGGCTAAGACAAAATAGGTCTATGTTTGAAGGGGCAGTAGCACGTTTTTAAGGGGGAATATAAGGTGATGTCAGGAAAATGAAAATTAATGGTTCCAGTTGAAAGACAACGCATTTACACTAAATTGAGCAGTAATATTTCAAATATTAAACGTAAAGTTTAGCAATGAGATTCCTTTTTAGCTCATCAGGACTGAAAGTCCAGATGGGCTTATGGCATGGCCCGTCGTCCGTCCGTCCGTAAACTTTTGACACTTTCGACTTCTCCTCATGAACCATACACATTAGAGAGCTGAAATTTTGTGTACAAGTACCTTAGCATATGGAGATTCTAATTTGTAACTTTGGTGACCCTGTGACCCCAAATAGGGTCACAGGGGTCACAACTTTAAAAACCAATTTTCATCTTCTTCTCCAGTTCCAGAAGGACTAGAGAGTTAAAAATGATATGTGCAGACTCCTTGGCCAATGGGGATTCTAATTTGTAACTTTGGTGACCCTGTGATCCCAAATAGGGTCACAGGGGTCACAACCTTAAATACCTATTTTCATCTTCTTCTCCAGTTCCAAAAGGAGTAGAGAGTTAAAAAGTATATGTGCAGACTCCTTGGCCAATGGACATTCTAATTTGTAACTTTGGTGACCCTGTGACCCCAAATAGGGTCACAGGGGTCACAACCTTAAAAACCTATTTTCATCTTCTTCTCCAGTTCTAAAAAGACTAGAGAGTTAAAAATGATATGTGCAGACTCCTTGGCCAATGGGGATTCTAATTTGTAACTTTGGTGACCCTGTGACCCCAAATAGGGTCACAGGGGTCACAACTTTAAAAACCTATTTTCATCTTCTTCTCCAGTTCCAGAAGGACTAGAGAGTTAAAAATGATATGTGCAGACTCCTTGGACAATGGGGATTCTAATTTGTAACTTTGGTGACCCTGTGATCCCAAATAGGGTCACAGGGGTCACAACCTTAAATACCTATTTTCATCTTCTTCTCCAGTTCCAAAAGGAGTAGAGAGTTAAAAATTATATGTGCAGACTCCTTGGACAATTGAGACTCTAATTTGTAACTTTGGTGACCCTGTGACCCCAAATAGGGTCACAGGGGTCACAACCGTAAAAACCTATTTTCATCTTCTTCTCCAGTTCTAAAAAGACTAGAGAGTTAAAAATGATATGTGCAGACTCCTTGGCCAATGGGGATTCTAATTTGTAACTTTGGTGACCCTGTGACCCCAAATAGGGTCACAGGGGTCACAACCTTAAAAACCTATTTTCATCTTCTTCTCCAGTTCTAAAAAGACTAGAGAGTTAAAAATGATATGTGCAGACTCCTTGGCCAATGGGGATTCTAATTTGTAACTTTGGTGACCCTGTGACCCCAAATAGGGTCACAGGGGTCACAACTTTAAAAACCTATTTTCATCTTCTTCTCCAGTTCCAGAAGGACTAGAGAGTTAAAAATGATATGTGCAGACTCCTTGGACAATGGGGATTCTAATTTGTAACTTTGGTGACCCTGTGATCCCAAATAGGGTCACAGGGGTCACAACCTTAAATACCTATTTTCATCTTCTTCTCCAGTTCCAAAAGGAGTAGAGAGTTAAAAATTATATGTGCAGACTCCTTGGACAATTGAGATTCTAATTTGTAACTTTGGTGACCCTGTGACCCCAAATAGGGTCACAGGGGTCACAACCTTAAAAACCTATTTTCATCTTCTTCTCCAGTTCTAAAAGGACTAGAGAGTTGAAAGTGATATGTGCAGACTCCTTGGACAATGGGGATTCTTATTTGTAACTTTGGTGAACCTGTGACCCCAAATAGGGTCACAGGGGTCACAACCTTAAAAACCAATTCTCATCTTCTTCTACAGTGCCAAAAGGAGTAGATAGTTAAAAATGATATGTGCAGATTCCTTGGACAATGGGGATTCTAATTTGTAACTTTAGTGACCCTGTGACCCCAAATAGGGTCACAGGGGTCACAACCTTAAAAAACTATTTTCATCTTCTTCTCAAGTTCCAAAAGGTCTAGAGAGCTGAAATTATATATGCAGACTCCTTGGCCAATGGGGATTCTAAACTGTAGATTTTGTGACCCCATGACCCCAAATAGGGTCACAGGGGTCACAACCTTAAAAACTTATTTTCATCATCATCTTTAGCTCCTTAAGGTCTATTGAGCTGAAAGACTGCATGTAGACTTCTTGGCCAATTGGGATTCTAAACTGTAGGTTTCGTGACCCCATGACCCCAAATAGGGTCACAGGGGTCACAATCTTAAAAACCTATTTTTCTCCATTAGATGACAGTCTATGGCAAATTTATTTCTCCTTGGATATTTTAGTGTGGACTTCTTTCACTGTCTGATATTGGCGATCTAGAAAGTGTTGAATAAAAATAAATCATTTGGGTAAGGAAATTTATTCCAAAATCGTTACATTTGTTTTGTAATTTTTTTATAGGTTTTCTTGCAATAGGTAACATCAGTTTCATTTTTAGCTCATCTGGCCTGTATAAAGCAAACTTGATATGATGCCTGATGAGCTACAGAGCCAATGGCTCTATTTTTCTTACACAAAATGAATTAAAGATGTTCACACAAAATGGCCGCCAGTGGATTTTATGTGATTCTTCATACTTTCTCCTCTGACTATGGATGATTGGCTTGTGTAATGAGAATTTTGACACTGTCAAAATAATACATTTAGCATTAACTTACAAGTATCAGTGAAAGATTTAAAATTTAAAATTATCCAAAAACATGCTACTGCCCCTTTAAAGGTGTCTGATTAAAGGGAGTTTTCTTGTGATAGGGGCGCATTCAGGATCATATGTTGGTTTCTACTTTTGGTCGGCTACCATCTAAGGGTAGTGCAACTCGAGCATGTAAATGAGGTTTTCACTGGTTGCTTTGAAGGTACAAAGAAAATGTCCAATGAATGGAGACACAAGTCCACTAAATGTTAACAACGAAAAAACTGATTCACCATACTTGAAATATGTGTATGGTCCCCCTCTCCATTTTATGTAATTGATATTTCAAAACCAGTTTACTTTTGGTTCAGACATCAGTTCTCTTGACATGTATAACACTCAAAATGGTCATAATTATTGTGGATAAAACATTTCTAAACAGTTTTGAGTGCCCAGATTGTGGATACAAAATTTCTAAACAGTTTTGAGTGCCCAGATTGTGGATAAAATTTTCTAAACAGTTTTGAGTGGCCAGTCTGTGGATCAAATTTTCCAAACAGTTTTGAGTGCCCAGATTGTGGATCAAATTTTCCAATCAGTTTTTAGTGCCCATAACTGTTTGATAAGGAGATTTATCGGAGAGTGCACATAACTGTTTAATAAGGAGATTTATCGGAGAGTGGCCAGGGCCAGATGTAATGAACTAGCAGGTTATGGGTTAACCTTGTTGTTGCAGGGCTGTGTGTATATGAAGTGTTCGAGCTGTGAGGCGGCAGGACGAGCAAGGCAGTCCCTCCATGGATGGTGGTTTGATCGTATGTCTATTTGACTATTTCCTCATATCTCCCAACATTTATTAGTGAAATTTGTCTCTCTCTCTTTCTCATTGTAATTAGATTGTATGTCTATTCGTCATATCTGCCAACTTTTATAAGTAAATTTGTCTCTCTCTCTTTCTCATTGTAATTAGATTGTATGTCTATTCGTCATATCTGCCAACTTTTATCAGTGAAATTTGTCTCTCTCTCTTTCTCATTGTAATTAGATTGTATGTCTATTCGTCATATCTCCCAACCTTTATCAGGAAATTTGTCTCTTAACTTTCTCATTGTAATTTGATCATAGGTCTATTTCCTCGTATCTGCTAATGTTGTCTGTGAAATTTGTGTCTGACTTTCTCATTGAGATTAGATCGTACCACTATTTTCACATAACTCCCCAAAATACCAGTCAGTATCTTTCTACATTCCTCATTTTAATATAAAAAAAACCTATTGCTTTTCCTTTGCTGAACAGTCTCTCCATGGCTATCTCATCACCATCTTGTCTCAGGGTACGAACGTTATGCTAACTCCACTAATCTGTACCCTGGGCTCAGAAATTTTATCGAGAAGGTGGCGAGAAAATAATTTGATTGGCTATATCCCAAGTCGGGCCGCGTGGGCGAATCTAGCTTCTGAGCCCCGGGTACAGATTAGTGGAGTTAGCGTAACGTTCGTGCCCCGAGACAGGATGTCTCCTCGCATCTGCCAACTTTTATCAGTAAATTATTTTCTTGCCAGTGACTATTGAAATCAGTAAACCTATAACTTGTCTATTGATTTTTCTTTTACCAGGAGTACTGCTACATATCTAGCATACTCTAGCTTACGTTTGACTTTTATTATAAACATTTCTATGACCTTAATTCTTATTTGTTTTTTATCTTTTTCACAATTAAGTTATTGTTGGTGTCTTAGACTTGATAAGATAATGATTATTCAAATGGATTATGTGTAATTGTTTACACCTCTGGGGACTTAAAATGACATGTTCACTTTCAAGGTCAAAGGTCAAGGTCATGAGCTATAAAATCACAAAAAAATTCCTTGTAAACGCGATAACTTGAAAATTTTTTGTGCTATGAAGTTTACATTTTGTATATATTATCTCTTGAGAAGTACAAAATTTTGGAAAGGTTTTGGGTACGAACTGTCAAAGGTCAAGGTCACAGCAAGGTCAACAAATATTGAGAAAATGGATTATTTTAACTTTAAACACTTTAATTCGATACATTAATGTTATTTTCAATGAAATGTGTTCATTGATTGTGTGACCTTGAGTGTCAAACGTCAAGGTCACAAGAAAATGCCCAATATGCTGAGGCTTGTAGAAGGCGGAACAGGGTAAGGCGAAACCCCAAGTTTCGGGGCTGCTCTGTTTTTGCGCTATCCCGCAAACACTAATCTAGTTTGTTCTGAACTTTAGTTTCTAATGTTAAGATTTCTGAATTATATTTCTGATGTTGAGATTATTTGCAGGACGAATGATTCCAATGCCGTATCTCAAGCTCAAACGACTGTCAACACTAAAGTTTTGTTTCTAATCTTCTGAATCATATTTGCAGGTCGGCTGGTTACAGTGCGCTATCTCAAGCTCGACTATTACCACAACCGCTTCTCTGAATCTGTCTCACAAAACACCGCCCTCATACCCTCGACCAATCAGATGTCTTCTCTCTCCCAGCCATTCTACAGATCGTCTCTCGAGATGACCTAATGTCCTTGTCTTCTCGCGTGGAAGAAATGAAGTGTGCCTTCTGGGTAGTGGTCATGGTTAGGAAGCTGCGATTGGTCAGTCCGGTTGGTCACATGACCACAGCTGAACCAGTAATATTCACTCCTTGGATTTGACCCTCCTGGGGTCATGTGATTGTTGCTAGGCAACTATGGAAAGTTCTCATCCATGTCCATTGATGAGATTTCCAACTCAAGAGTCACATCCCCTTGAACAGTTGCAATTTTGCAATGTTTTAGTTGCACAAGCAAGAGTGTAGGCTAGAGATAATTAATGGAACAATAGATATCGGATCTTGGGCTTTGAGTGCCTGCGTTTGTTGTCTTGAAATATGTACAGTAGAGAAATGATCAACCTATTGTGCAACAAATTTCTACCTGCTTTTTTTTCAAGTATTTATTGATACTACTCTCCTTTAAAGCCGACAGTTTGATACAGTAGAGATTTTATTTTAGTTCGGTGCTGATTTCAATGAACCTTTTTGATAGGGCTTTTTATCATGACAGTGTCTTTTTTTTAAAACATGGTTTCATATAAAATTGTCTCTATGCTTAACATGTGGCAGTACATAATCTTTACTGCATTAGTCTGAATGTTCTATAGTTTTCATAGTGCCATCAACATACAATATAAGATCACAAAATGTTAATAATTTGTTTAACTGATTTTGTGGTGTAGGGGGCCTAATTTTTTAGAGGCAGTTTAAGGCAATATTTTACATCCATCATTTAACAAAACAGTCACAGGATTACTGGTAGAGAAAGATTTCTTAAATGATTATTATGATAATTTAATTTATTTCATTAAAATATTTTTATTGAACAGGATTATTGTAAAAGGAAATTCTCACCCAATTTGTGTATTTTTTTCTGTAAAGCAAACCAATTTTTTGCCTTAATTATAAATTTGAAAGTTATGTATTGAAATATTTAACAGTCTATGCTAGGTGTTGTAATGTAAATAATTACTCTTTGTTGATTTAAACCAGAACTTCACAGGTGATTGCAATATTGAAATTCTTGCATTCAAATAAGGTTGAGTTAACAAAATTCAAGAAATCTATCAATTTTTGTAAGTTCGATATGTTGAATATTATTTACTGTAACAACTTTAATAATGTGACAGCACTTGTTTGACCTGAATACCTTGTTCTTTAAAATCCTTGATTTCTTATGAAATTCAACATGAATGAGTTTATATTAATTTTGATTTTTTTTTAGATAGAATTTTTTATCATCAAAATTGCAAACTTAGTGAATATCTCATTCCATGTAACAGTTGTTTATCTTCAGTCAATGATATCAAGTTTTGCAAACAGTATACCATTTATGCTTGTCCATGTTTGCAAACCTAAGCAATGTGTCCACAGAGTTGCCCCATAAATGCCTGGAATATTGCCCATAGGCAAAATCTCACTGAAAGAACATTGCTAAGCTCAACCTTAGCCCATTATGTTAAATTGCATACTTATAATCTGAAGAGGTCTGTTGTCATTTTGTAGCTCATCAGGCCTGTAAGGCCCAATGGGCTGATGGCATGGCATGGCATGGTGTCCCTCTGTCCGTCCGTCCGTAAACTTTGTAGAATTTCTTCTCCAGAACTATAACGCCTAGAAAGCTGAAAGTTTGTGTACAGACTCCTTGGCTAGTGAGGATTAAAATTGTAGCTGCCCTGTGGCCCCTAATAAGGGCAATGGGAGCCACACCCATAAAACCTATTTTCATCTTCTCCAGAACCATAAGGTCTAGAAAGCTGAAACTTTGTGTAGAGACTACTTGGCTATTTGGGATTATAAATTGTAGCTTTGGTGGCCCTGTGGCCTCTACTAAGGAGGGAACCACATTTGCCACACCCTAAAGCAAAACCAAATGTAAAGCCTGATGAACTACAGGGCCAATGGCTCTATTTTCTTTATTTGAAACCTATACCTGCTTGTAGGATCAGGAATGATTCCATCTTGGACGTACATCATTCATGCTTCTTTGTTTAAAGTTTATTGTTTACAGGAGATCGAAAGTTATGCCACTGTGATAAACTAATAGGGCAGTTATCAATCACAATGAATCAATCTTGATATAATGATATTGATCATTTTCATTTTTAACGTTTGGATCTGTGAAACCTTAATTCTTGTTGACTTCTATGGAAGGAATCCTAGATAAATAGAACGATTATTCCCTAGAAGAGAATTTTATGCTCAAATCTTAGCAAGTAAAAATGTTATTCTAAAATGTTTGTATTTCTATGTGTAAATGGAAATGCTTTTCAGGATATTAGAGCCTATCTGTTTATAGATTGTATCTCATTTGGAGATGTTCCGGTCTGATTAAAATCTATTGTGCTCTGAGGAATAAAATTGTAAAAATAAGTTTAATATTAGGTCTCGAACGGGGATATCCTCTCTGTCAGTTTGAATCACCAAACCGTATCAAATTTTTCTGAATTAAGCTCATCTAGCCAATTATAAGCTGCCAGCAAACATTTTTGGTATCGGGCAGGTAACTCAAGCGTCACTCTTATACATGATCGCCGCTAAAAGCTATTTAAAAACGACAATGTGATTGGATAGCTGATGACTGGGTTTTGTCTGCTTAACTGGTTACAGCAACATGCAAGTATGTCCATTTTAATCAGACTGGAGATGTTTAATATGATTTTTCTTCGTTAGTATAACAATAAACACTACTGGTGTTCAATTTTAAACATAGTCAATGAAATATAAAGACTCAGATATTTCATCTTACTAATGATATGAAAGTAGGGAGACTAAGTCACTATAGAGTTAACTCAATATGCATATCTCCTTGATATCAATAGATTTGTATTTGCTGATTATCATATAAGGTAAGAGGTCGCACAAGCTTTGCCATTGTATCATATTCGTCACAAATATATTTCTGCTTGGAGACGATTAGAAAAGCACCAAACATACAAACATTCATTTCATAAATATGTGTCCTGCTTGTCTTTCCTCTCAAAATGTTCTTTTAGTAAAATATTGTTCATAATTTCCCCATTACCTCAAGAAGACGTCATTCATCTCATGTTAGGGCAGATTTTAATAAGCTCTTTTGTATCTTAAGATTGTTTTAACAGAATGCTTTATGACATGAGAAAAAGTGAAAAATATGTCTTAAAGTGTGTAAATGAAAATACTATGTGCCATGTTTTCATGTATTTATTAACTTCATTTCATAAGTGTTCCTTTAATTTCGGGAATTGTGTCCAGTCTGATGTATAAACTAAATTTGCAAGTACAGTGAATTGTCCTGTTGCTTTTTAAGCTCATCAGGCCTTTTAGGTCAGATGGGCTGATTTTAACACAACTGTCATCTGCTTTCGATCAACAGGTCCCTGCAGTAGAGTACTCTCCTTCACGCAGTCAGGTTTAGGTGCAATGCTACACTGAATGTCAGCGCAGTACCACCCATGGTTAACTAGTTTATTTCCACTCAATGCTCATAGGTTTCACCGCAACGCCAAAATGGTGTACCGGTGTTGTGGGCTTTCTCCCTGCAATAGTACTTGCAGCCATTTTATAAGTGAAATATTCTTGAAAAACCAAAATCTCCTCACC
This sequence comes from Steromphala cineraria, assembly GCA_916613615.1. NCBI lineage: Eukaryota > Metazoa > Mollusca > Gastropoda > Trochida > Trochidae > Steromphala > Steromphala cineraria. The sequence goes on from OU744726.1 coordinate 41,714,588, forward strand.
TCAGAGGTGTAGTCATGAAGTGTTGATCCAACATGTGTTGTAACATCCTGTCTCAAGGTACGAACATTACGCTAACTCCACTTATCTGTACCCTGGGCTCAGAAGCTAGATTCACTCCACAGCCCGACTTGGGACATAGCCAATCAAATCATTTTCTCGTTGAAATTCTATCGAGAAGGTGGCGAGAAAATGATTTGATTGGCTATATCACTGCGCGAGCAAATCTAGCTTCTGAACCCAGGGTACAGGATGAGATCTTATAGTTTTCCAAGAAATTTATGAGAGAGAAAACAGTTATGTTATTCATAAACCAACAGGAACAACCCCGACTAAACAAATATCTTAAACTCGCCCAGACCATTGTGACGGTGACGCGATCATTATGGCGTCATAACTGTTGGCCTTTGTGACGTCGTTCCATGGGAACGGCATTCGAAAGAAACCGGCCGCATGGCACAAGGCGGCAAATTAGGAGAAATTTAGCCAATTATAAAAGTTTAGTTACATAAAACTAAAGCAAATAGAAATGGATTTTTTACATCTACGGGAATGCGCAAGTTAGAAAATGACAAAAACAACAGTAAAATTTGAATCATTTACGAATATTGGGAGAATCAGAACATCTTAAAGTTGAGGCGGACCAAATAATGTATCCTTTCGCGGTGATTCGCCTCAGCCAATTTGCGGGTGTTCATTGCCATTTAACACTGGGAAATCCTGCAAATCAACCAATCAGAAACGAGTATTTACCGAAGTCATGTTACAATACATAATTTCAAACCACAGTATCCTTAATTACAACTTTCCTTATGTCACTTGGCAAGAGTCTTGTTGAAGTGCACCTCACATCATCCAAAGAACTGGCTATAGACACAATCAAGCGACAAGCAGCGGACAGGCAGTATTCATGTACTGTCAATTCATAGGCTGGTTTTATTCTAACCCTTCTGTTACAACATATTCTTAAAAGATGACAAAACAAATAGTCGTTTGAGATTCCTGTATTTGATACACATTTTCCCTGGCCTGTTGAACAAAACAAAACAGGAAGAGCAGCACAAGTACTATTAAATATATATCGGATAAAGAGATACCGAGTTAAGTCAGTTTCCACACTAATAATACATAAATATAACAAATGTAACAAGTATCAATTAACCACAAGAAAGATTGATATGATAATTAAGGTTTAGTCATTCTGATTACATTTATATTTTTCTGAATAGTATTTAACATTGATAGTCATGGTATGTCATGTTAAATCAGTGTTCGAAACGGCTGCCTGCCCCTGTGCCATTTACTGATTACATTCAGCACGGGCTTGCTGAAAATGTAAGTCAGCCATCTATGATTTGAGAGTTACTATATTCACATTGCAGAGTTTGTCAAATTTTAGGTGTGTTGGTTGATTTTTTAAATCACAAGCCCTACTTGCTTCTAGGGCCAAACTTTTTTCGAACACTGTATTAATTGATAATGATTAACAAAGTCAAAGGAAAGAGTGTTATCCATGACATTGAAAAATAACTTAGTCATGTTTTTTTCCATTTTAGATAAATTTTTTCGAAAATAATTGGATGCTTTGGTAGCATTTCAGTTTGTTCATAGCTTTCCTTCCTGACTAGGCAAAAAGGTCTTTAACCAATTAATGAATAAGTGTTTAAAGCTGTATCTATGTGCTGTAAACTCAAATTACAACTGTAGGCAGTGAAGGGATAAGAAATATCCTTGGATACACAAAATCTCTTAAGGTACTGGTATAACATAAAATGTTTAATTAAAGGAATTGGAATCCAAGCAGGATGCACTTATGACAGCTAAACTGATGTTTTCCAGAACTTCATAAAAATTAACTCCAGTTAGACTACACATTAAAACAGCACGGACATTGTATATAGATCTCAGAAAATCTACACAAAATTGTTTTGGTCATACATGTACTTTCTTTTTTTTTTTACATGCAGAGTATTTTTAAACAAATCTCTTAGAATAGTTTACCTTTGTAATTTCAATCATTTTTTAAAATATTGTAACTGAACTGGTTTTAACTGCTGATTGTAAGTTCAGTTTTTAAATTATGCCAAGCCTGACAAGAATAGGTACCCTTCCCTTTCATTGACACATCGAACACCATGTTTGATATTCACACCTAGAATCCACAAAAATCGTGACAGGAACATATTCTTAGCACTTTGAGCCTAACCTTTGACCCACCGAGTCTATACAAATTAAAAACAGCATCGGTCGGTTTTGATTGTCATCAAGGGATGTTGAGAGACTTTTTGACAGCTTTGACAACATTTGAGATTTGTGGGAAGGCGGCGTCTTCCAAGGTCTTGGCATAAGGAGTTGGAACGTCAGCACCGGTGACTCGTAGGATTGGCGCGTCTAAGTAGTTAAAGGCAGGGCCTGGAATCATAAAATGGGGAGTATGTTAAGTCTTTCACTGACCATCAGGGTTATTTTTTAGAAGAAAGATAAATTTCTTTTAATATTGATTAAGGCTGATCTTCATGCTAAGGTTGATTTCACCTGAAGAAGGGGCAAGAATTGGCCCAGAAACGTCGTGAGAAATCAATAAAGAAGTTGTTATCCATAACTTTTGTCTTGTATTACCACACCAACTTCTAAATGCCTTTGAAGAGCTTAGTGGATTGTCCGAATGGTTGCCAATCTAGTCTAAGTGTGATATTTACTATTATCTTGACTCTAGCAGGGTCCTGTTCTAGAAAACGCTTATCGTATATGACCGGGTATAAGCCGACCCCGCATATAAGCCGGCCCCCTTTCTCAACCCCCCAAATTCCAGTCAAAACCTAGTATCTCATGTATAGGCCGACCCACCTCCTCGCAGCTCTAGGCCTATATTGCTGACAGTAAGTCGATATGATGCCAGTTGCATTGAAACTGTCAAATTCTCAGCTTATACCCAGTCATATACGGTACATATGATCGTCAGTTTACAATCTATTGTAATTAATGTTAAAAGAATGGGCCTTTCTTTAATCCCTCCAGGAAGCATCTAGCAGGAACATTTCACCTGTGGATTTCTTGTTACAAATTTCTAATCATGAAGAATGCAATATCTGAAAGTGTAGAGGGATCATCGAAAGATATTTAAGTTACAGTAAATGAATGTTTTAACCCTCTCAACTCGGTAAGACACAAACATGTATTTGTAACTGGTTTCTTAGGGGTGGAAGGGTTAAGTAGCTTGAATTGAACAATGAAGGTCTTACTCTCGACTAATCGGGCACAGATTTCCGACCCGACCCCACACTGCGGCCATCCCCCCTCCACAGTGACCAGGTGGTTCGTCTTCATCACTGATTGGATGATGGCATCCTCGTCCAGGGGTCGTATTGACCTCAGGTTGATGACCTCACACTCGACCCCTTGACCTACAAGCTCCTCCGCAGCTTGAAGACAGGTTCCCACCATCTTGGAGTGAGCTACCAACGTTATGTGACTTCCTGTCAAACACAACATCATTGATCTTATGATTGAAATAATGGATAATAGTTGTATAGGTGATGAAGAAAAGTGAAGGCAAGTTTATTGACATAAAACTTCTTTATTAGAGAGAATGTTTCAACATAGATATCAATGTCTTTTTTCAAGTAAGTGTACTTGCAACTTTCTTGAATACGAATTTATGCCTTCACCATTTGTCCACTTTGAGATTTTATGACAGCTTTCAAGAGCAACTCTCCTTTCAAAACAGCACCTTGTAAAAATTCAAATCTAGAAGACCATTATGTCTGTACTCTGGTAAATGAATTATGCATGCCTCAGGGTGTAAGGTACTATATTTCCTGGAAGAGAAGCCCCAGTGTTCCTGCTGTGAACTATTTCTGATAAGAGCAAAATCAGTGTTTATTCTATAATAATTACAAAATGGATTTGTTACACTAATTTCCGGGATTCTGATTGGACGAGAGCGCTCAAAACCTGCTGCCATTTCTCGATAAATGCAGAAAAATTTGCAACCATACCATGTGCATTCATTCCTTGTGACGTCACAATCACTTGACGCAATAGTTCGGTTTTGACAGTTGCGAGTTACGTTCTGTTGCAAAGACAGATATAACATATCTTATCACTTCCCACCTGCGTTTGTAACAAGTAAATACATTCTTCTCATTAACACAATCCATACATTCACCGGAAAGACTGCATTTAAATAACTACGAGTCCTCAAGCTTGTTCGCTCCGAGCGTCTCGCAAACGGCGGACATTTTGAACTTCGTGTGATATGCTAATTCGGGTTATTCCGAAAATGCGGATTCCGGTTAAGACGAATTGTGATTGCATGGGTGTCAATGGTTGCGAAGACGAAATTAAATCTTCGGCCGTTTTGGTTTATGGAGTTCTCAATTTTGATTCAACTTTGTATTGTTTCGTGTAACAAACCACAATTTCACGACATTGAAGACAGATTTTTTGAAAATAATTACGAAAAACTTTGTTAAAATGTTGATTTTGTAATTATAAGGATTGTTTTACATGTTTTGTGCCTCTATCGATGTATAACAGCAACAAATTTTGTATAAAATCGCTACGCTACGCTACACGATTTTATACAATTTGTTGCTGTTATACATCGATAGAGGCACAAAACATGTAAAACAATCCTTAATTAGGCCACACAAAATTAATTACTTGATTTACGGATTTCTGGAGGTCAAAATGGCTAAAGGCAGGAGGGAAAATAAAAAAAAAAAAAAAAAGCTTTTTGGTGTAGTGTCGACAAAGATTTGCTTGAAAACTGATTAACACGAGACCGGCGAAAACACTGATATATATCTTAAATTTTTATTAATGTTTTGTTTTTCATTACACAGATTTTGTTTTATTGTATCATGCATGCAGAAGAAAGTACTATCTGTGTAAAAGGATTTTTTTATCAATAGATATATTTAGTATATAAATATATATTTAGTATATAAATATATATTTAGTCTAAAAAAAACTTAATAATGGGACATTTAGAATTATAAGTCTATCATTGAAAATAATATAACTCATTCTGAAAATCTATCATGCAAACAAATTGTTTTTATCTTTTGCCCTGATCAATCTTAATATTATAGTTTTTTTAATCTGATTGCAAAATAAATTTAATTGAATATATAATAAGAAGTATTCTGATAAAATTTATTAAGAAAATCACACTTACAACAAAATCAATAATTCATGAAATAAATAAAGATCGTTTATATTAATCAATCTTGAGATAGACTCATTTCTAATTCTATAAATAAAACCTTGTTTGTGACTATTTCTGCAACAATCAGATAAAAATATTTACCTTATACCACTTGAAAAATAACTAGTCTGTTGACGACTTGCGAACGCCGATTATCAACATTGCTAGCAATTTTCATGCACTTAAATTTTGACGAATTTGTAAATAGTCTTATTAAAACTGTATCATATAATCGAGGAATTATCCGTAGTTTGTGAACTTGTTGTCTAAAAGCGTAAGTTTTTCAAAAGGATGCAAGAAAACAAAACCACGAAGTGCCAAATGGCCATGTTCAGAATAACATGCGGTCGTAACATTTTCATGACAACACATTACCGATAAGATATTAAATGTCTAAATAAAACAAGTTTTTGGATGAAATTTTCTGATGATTTATTTTACAACAAAGATGCAATGAATTCATTTTTCTAATTTACATATTACTTGAAGAAAAAACGATAAAAAATGTTATACTTAGCTCGAAATAATATTTATAACGTCTATATTTCGTCAAGAAAATACGATTGTAATTTCAAACGGTGTTTCCTTTCGTAACTGCTGTCAGATAAAGTTGACAAATTCATTGCATATTCTTTGATCTTTTGCGACATAATTGATATTTTGAATTATGGTAGCCTTTCTTTGGTTCTATTTAAGTCCATCGTATTTGAATATTTATATTTCGTTACGCATATAATTTTATTTAATCAAAATTTACCTTCGTAATTTGGAATGAAAACAAACGAGTAACTAATCTCTGAAACACCGGTTTGGGGAAAACAACGTGCTTTCGAGATTGGACGACGTGTTTAAACTTTGATAAATTACGAAGAAGGGCAGGAAATTTGTAACATTAAACAATGATAATGGGTGACACACTTTCTCGAGCGAGCACTTTGGTAGTCTCCCTTTTACTGTTCGTATTTTCGTAATATTTTAGATTTTTTTTCCAGCGGCAATGCAACATTTTTTATTGAGCGGGGTTCAAATAAACATTTTTTATTTTAGGAATTTGCCAAAATCGTAATCGGCGGATCCGTAAATCAACTAATTAATTTGGTCTCGCCTTACTGATGAATTAAATAACCATCTTATCACAGCGTTAGAAATTAGCACAAGCCCGATAGCCCATCGCTAGTGGAAAAGATGCTGGGCTAGTAAAGTACAAGTACAAGCATTGGTAGTCTGAAGGACTAGTTGAATTTAAAGAAAATATGATTATATCGGTGTATTTGGCTAGTCAGAATATGTTTCCACTAGTGCTCACAGGAATGCACTAGTCCAAATGGCTAGTATCCCAATAGGACTAATTTCGACCCCTGTAAGTGCAATGACTGGTAGTACGAAGGACTACCAATAGTTGAATTTAAAGAAAATATGATTGTATCGGTGTATTTGGCTAGTCAGATTGTCTTTCGGCTAGTGCTCTCAAAAACACACTAGTCCGAATGGCTAGTACCCCAAAAGGACTAATTTGGACCCCTGTTATCACTTGGCAACTGTATCTCATACGAGACCAAACATCTATATTTTGATTAAACAGTCCTGCCCTTGAGCTCAAATCAAAACCTGAGTTCTATTCAAGACCTGACATTAATTTGTGGAAATACAGTTAGTGATAAAACAGACTGACAATGTAATTTTCTGTATTGAAATTTCAGCTATTAAGAGTTAATTAGCTGTCCTTACCTGCTCGTTCTATTTTTGCTTTTCCGATTGGCAAGACAAAGTCAGGTGACAAAGCTTCATCCGACATTTCGAAAGCTGTTCCATACATCAGTTCATTTTCCAGAAACACAACTGTAAAACAAACAGAACTGAAATTTCAAACTTATTTTTGAAACAAGATGTGTTTGTGAAACACGAATGCCCCCGGATGCATCCTGTTCGCTGTGTCAAGGTCAAGGTCACAAGGTCAAATGACATGTTCATCTGAAAGGTCTCATCACAAGGGATCCACATGTCAAGTATCAAAGACCTAGCTCTGACCAATCAAAAGTTATGACCAAGGTTAAAGTTTTTGTGGACAAACGGACAGACGGACGGAAAAGGTCAAATATCATGGTGTCATCTGAAAGGTCTCATCACAAGGGATACACATGTCAAGTATCAAAGACCTAGCACTGACAGTATAGAAACTATAGCCAAGGTTAAAGTTTTCGGAAGAGGCTCGCTGTGTCAAGGTCAAGGTCACAAGGTCAAATGTCATGATGTCATCTGAAAGATCTCATCACAGGGGATCCATTTGTCAAGTATCAAAGAGCTAGCTCTGACCAATCAAAAGTTATGACCAAGGTTAAAGTTTAAAATGCTCGCCGTGTCAAGGTCAGGGTCACAAGGTCAAATATCATGGTGTCATCTGAAAGGTCTCATCACAAGGGATCCATATGTCAAGTATAAAAGAGCTAGCTCTGACCAATCAAAAGTTATGACCAAGGTTAAAGTTTTTGTGGACAAACGGGACAGACGGACGGACGGACGGACGGAAAAGGTCAAATATCATGGTGTCATCTGAAAGGTCTCATCACAAGGGATACACATGTCAAGTATCAAAGACCTAGCACTGACAGTATAGAAACTATAGCCAAGGTTAAAGTTTTCGGAAAAGGCTCGCTGTGTCAAGGTCAAGGTCACAAGGTCAAATGTCATGGTGTCATCTGAAAGGTCTCATCACAAGGGATCCATATGTCAAGTATCAAAGACCTAGCTCTGACCAATCAAAAGTTATGACCAAGGTTAAAGTTTTTGTGGACAAACGGACAGACAGACAGACGGAAAGACAGACAGGCGGACAGACGGACAGGTGAAAAACAATATACCCCCGGAATCTCCGATTCGGGGGCATAAAAACACAAATGGTAAATGGTTCCTCATTTATCTTATATTACATGTGACGAAGAGGGCTAATGAACTCCAAACGGGTAACATGGTGGCTACATCTCCTTTGATTGGCATTCTAGAACTTGAGTTGATGAAGAATGATTAAGGCAAGATTATTATTAAAATCTAATTATTTTAGATATTTAAAAATACTTACCTTGCTCTACATATGCATCTTCAATTACCTTAACGAGAAAGCTGAAAGAACTAGTCTTCGTAAGCGAGAGTTGAAACCTGACTCACAGTCTGTAGCAAACACGAGTAACACCCGGCTTGCACGTGCATCCGGTCCGTGACGTCAGCCGACTATATCCCTCACTTTCAATTTCCAAGAGAAAAAACCAGCTGGCGCCCGGAGCCCAGGGGAAGGCTTGGGTGGGCAAAAAAAAACTTGTAGAGCAAGGTAAGTATTTTTAAATATCTAAAATAATTAGATTTTAATAAATTCTTTAATACTTACCTTGCTCTACATATGCATCCTTATCGGACAGTCCTGGGTCGGTGGGAGCGAAGGGTGTCCAGCCAGTCTGAAGCAAACCCAAAATAAATAATTACAACCAGAGGTAAACCTCAAACTAAGGATACATGGTCATAAGACGTTTAAGACGATTGGCATGCCAGCGCAACCGGACTTAAAGTCTAGTAAACTCAAGGTGAAAAGAATGAGAACATGACAGAACTCACCTAACACCAAGGTTTAGTCAGTCGCTGTGCCACCACTAGAGGACCAAAGGACTGCAGTCCTTCTACGTCCTCGACCGACAAGTCCCTGAGATAATGCGAAGCAAACACCGACGTTGATCGCCAAAAGCATCCCTCCATAATAGAGTTCACCGAACAATTCCGGTGAAGCGCCAAAGTGGAAGCTAAAGCTCTAATTTCATGAGGGTTATGAGCTGCTGGAGGATCCAATCCTTTAGCCTTATAGGCTTCTAAGATAGTAGTCCTCAACCAAAGGGTCAAGGCGTTCCTGTTGACCTCTTTGTCCGAAACCGAAGACAGAGGTATAAAAAGCCGCTTCCTGGACCGACGTTTAGCCTTAGACCTTGCAATGAAGATTCTAAGGGCTCTTACTGGACATAAAAGCAACTCCTCCTCATCTTCTGAGCCCACAATAGAAGACACAGGAGAGATAGTGAACTCCCTGTCAGGCTGACCTGGGAGTTGATTCTTAGCAATAAAATCCCAGGCCAACCCCAGGTGTACTGCTCCATGCCTTCCCTTCTCAAACCGGATTCGTGTGACATCCAAAGCATGGATTTCACTGACTCTGGCTGCAGTGGCCAAAGACAATAAAAACGCTGTCTTCCTGGTCAGAACCTCGAAAGAAGCATTCTGTAAAGGCTCATATGGCTTCTCTCTCAGGTGATCCAGAACAACGTTCAAATCCCAAGCAGGGGGTCTGAACTTCTTCTTTTGATCTTCCAACTTAAAGGCTTTCAACATAGAAAGAAGCTCAGGGGTTCTAGAGATCTTCTTATTTCGTCTGACAGCCAAAACAGAATTTATGGCAGCCAAGTAAGTGGCAATCGTGCCACCCTTGAGATGTCGTACCTCCCTCAAATATATGAAAAATTCTGCTAAAAACTGTGGAGAAGCCTCCAAAGGGTCCTTCTTTTTTCCTTTGCAAAAAGCCTGGAAAGAAGACCATTTGTCATCATAGAGACCTCTAGTTGAAGCTCTATGGGCATTAGCAATAACCCTCGCTGCCTGAGTCGAATAACCCTTGGCTCTCAAAGCTCCCTGCATATGCACCATGCGTGCAGACGAAACTTTAGAGGGTCCGGATGAGGAAGTCTGGTGCTTGGATGTAGAAGAAGATCCTCTCTTCCCGGAAGCGGGATGGGATCTCCCTCTACTAGCTCTCTCAGAGCGGGGAACCATGGACGAGCTGGCCACCAAGGCGCGACCAAAATCAGTCTGAGGGCCCTCGTTGTCTTTATCTTGGCTACTACCCTCGACAACAGAACTGGCGGAGGGAACGCGTATGCCTCGAGACCCTCCCATGATAGCGACAGAGCGTCTACTGCCCAAGCTGCTGGATCTGGCACTGGGGACACAAATACTGGAAGACGTTTGTTCAGTGACGTTGCAAAGAGGTCTAGGCAAGGTCGAAATGTCATCCCGACCAGAGCTTCGAAGACATTTCTGTGAAGCATCCACTCGGTTGGAGCTGGCTTGGACGGTCTGGACAGGGTGTCTGCTAGAACGTTTGTACACCCTGGAATGTGGCGAACAGACACGTCCATCTGCAGATTGTCTATCAGGTTGAAAAACTCGAAGGTCTGACTGAGAAGGAGCTGAGATCCTGTCGACCCCTGGTTCTTGATGAACCACACAACCGTTGCATTGTCTGTCGCCACCAGCACATGCTTTTGACGTAACACTGTGGACCAATGATGGACTGCTAGAATTAGTGCCTGAAACTCTAGGCTGTTGATATGCCACTGACTCTGAGCCTGAGACCAGACTCCCGAGACTGTCTTGCCGTCCATGTAAGCGCCCCAACCTTCTAGTGAGGCATCCACGAACAACTCCAGTTGATGTTCCGGCACGCCGAAAAAGACGCCTCCGCAAACATTCGAGCTCTGAGTCCACCACCTGAGATACTGGTGAAGCGGTTCTGGAAGAGACCATCGAGACACCAAGTCGTCCATCCTGATGAGAGGGTTGACAAACCGTTGGACTGGCCTCAACATTAATCTCCCCCGCCGGGTGAGATCCTGAGCCGACGTTAACAGACCCAACAGGGTCTGCCATTCGCGCAGAGATAGCGGCTTGCTTAGAGCGGATGTTACTGCTTCTAGAATCTTCAACCGTCTCTCCTCGGGCACTATCAGTTTGCCGATGGACGATAGGAAGCGGCCCCCAATGAAGTCCAGATCCTGCGACGGAATAAGGTGGGACTTCTCTAGATTGACCAACCATCCCAACTGCTTCATTAGCCTGAGAGTGAACTGCAGTTGAGTCTCCAACAACCTCCTGTTGGCATTGGGGAGTAAGCAATCGTCTATGTAAGGAAAAAAGCGTACTCCCCGGAGATGGAGAAACCTCACAATTGGTGCCGTAATTCTGGTGAATAACCACGGGGCCCAGGAAATTCCAAATGGGAGGACCGCCCACTGGTAGTGGACCCCATTGAAAACAAAACGGAGGAACTTCCTGTGCCCCGGGGCAATAGGGACGTGCAGGTATGCATCCTGGATGTCCAACGACACCAACCAGTCGTTCCTGGCTACCTCCAGACGTAACTGGGGCAGAGTAACCATTCGGAAGTGAGGGGGTTGAACGAGGAATTGTTGGTTGAAGGCTGCCAGATTGTGGATCATTCTCAACTTGCTTGACCCCTTTTTCTTCACTAGAAATATTGTCGAATAAAAGCCGGGAGAGCCGTCCACTACTCTCTCCACTGCCTTCTTCGCAACAAGAATGTCGATGTTTTCCTGCAGAGGGGCCTGCTGTTCTATTGGGTAAACTTGATCTATTGGGGAGGATGTCAGAGGGGGGGGCTCATCTATCGGAAGAGAAAATCCGTCCTTCAGAATATCTATGATATAAGGATCCTCTAAGAAAGCCCAATTCTCCCAAAAGACCCCCAGTCTCCCGCCTACTGGGATGTCTGTTATCGTCACGACTGGAGGCGGGAGTTCCCAGTCGCTTGTCAAGTGCGCCTCATTGGCGCTTACCTCCTCTTTTGAAACGGGAGGGGACGTCCTTCTTGAACTTGTAAATCCCTCTCCCGAAACCCTTGGAACCCTTGGGACCCTCCTGGCGAAAACGCTGGGAAGTGTAATTGTTCTGTCTCTTCCTCGGAGACTTCTTCGCAGCCAGAGTCCTCAGAAGCCTCAAAGTGACCTCAGACTGCGCCGATTCCGACAACCTCTTATGCAAATCGGGAATGCTGTTGGCAAACAACCACTGCTGATCCACAGGCAGGCGTAAAAGCTTCTTCTTGAAGGATTCCTCCCAAGAAGACAAAGAGAGGAAACCTGACCTTCTCAGTGCCAGAAGACCTGCCCAAGCTCCACGTAAGTGAGAGAGTAGGTCTGAGAAAGATCTTGCTTGCCAAGCCATGAGGGTATGCAACTGCTGAACCATATCCGGATTATCCAAGTCCAGGCTCTGGTCAATAGCGTCTGTAGCGGAAAACAAGACTGACAGGATCTTGAGAGACCTCTTCACCTCTGCCTCAATGTTGGCGATCTTGCTATCAGGTGTCTTGTACGATGTATTGGACGAAGATCCCGTAACCAACTTGATGTCCTCATCCACCTTAGCTGCTGCATCCAAGTAGTCCAGGCTATGCACAGCATAACGTTCCTTCTTGTGGGTTGACACCTTAAAAGATGGATTCAGAGAAAGCTTGGCAAAATCCTCTGATAAAGTCTCGACAACATCCAGAGCTGATGGGTGAGGAGGAAGGAGAAACGGATCAAGCTGTACTGTCTTGATAGGAGGAACCTCAGGACCAGGAGATGGACACAAATCCCCAAGGTTGTCCGCTATCCAGGGAATGACCCCAGCAAACCCCAGAACATTCTCATGGTCCACATCACCCTCATATATGGGTTCAAAGTGAGACTCCGACTCTGGTGAACGCACCGGGGACCTGCTTCTGTTCCTGACAGAAATCCCACGAGACGTAGAAGGTAGAACCTCAATCTGATCAGCAGCCTTAGAGACAGGAGGCCCCTGTGTCACGGGTGCCTCTCTACGTGGCGTCGTAGTGCCAGGAAACGTGACATCCGGTGTGGAAGGTCGTGTTGTAGGAGGCACTGGCGTAGGGGGCTGAGCCCAAGGTGCCACTTGAGGAGACATCATAGCAAACATCTGTTGGAAAGGATTCATCATGGGCTGCCAACCCTGCTGGGGATAGGGCGCCTGCAGCTGATTGGGCCAAGCAGGGGCCAGGGGCCACCCAGGTGACGTCTGCTGGGTAAAGGGCGGCCCCTGTTGAAGAGGGGCCCCAAACCCTGGAGTCTGTAAAGGTACCCCAGGCGTCTGAGAGGGGCCAGGAGCCATCACAGAAGCAACAGAAACCTGAGGCTGCATCAGACTAGCAGACAGTGACGTCTGAGCCGGCAGTGATGGCCCCTGCTGCCCCAAAAGGGGCGCAGAGGACACCACCGACGCCACAGAAAGCGTGACTGAACCACCGGCCGAAACAACCACAGGCTCCGACTGGGACGTCAGTGTAGACACCAGGGACGTCGACGAAACAGGCACAGGGGGAGCAGGCGGGATCTCATCAGCCTCAGTTGTCTGAACTGAAGACATCTTCCTAGCTCTGCGTAACAGTCTCTTGTGTAAAACTTTAATATAAGTTGAGAACTCCAACGACGATAAAGTGACACAAGACGCGCACTTATTGGTCAAAGAGCACGGGGGAATACAGTCTGGACACAAACAGTGTGGGTCCTTCGCCGATTTGCGTCCCTTGCAACTCACACACTGATTATTGTACATAAACAGTAGCGTAGGCCAATCTGTAACAGTACAGAAAAAAATGTCAGAAAAAGTCGCCAAAATTGTAATTTTATATTTTGAGATGGTCCCTCGAAAAAATACAAAAAATTACCTTGAGACGACCCCTCAAAAAATTGACAAAAAATTTTTGAGACGGTCCCTGAAAAAAGGGAAAAGTAAAATTTGAGACGGTCCCCGAACACCACCAAACAAAATGGCGGCGCCGAAGAATTACACACGACGAAAATGCGAGTGAATTTGAGGAAAATGGAGGAAAATTACGAGAGAAAACCATACAAAATGGTGAGAATTTGCAAAAGGAAGCAAAATGGAAGCTACAGAGGCAGGAAAACGAACCTGCCAGGCACGCAGACCGTGAGAAAAACGAAAAATAATACCGACCACGAGTGGGACGATAAAAGCACACGAAGAAAAAAGGTAGGTAGCAATAATACGCACCTATTCATGTACAATACAAACACATACAAAAAGAATCAATAGACAAATAAGGATATAAACTCTCAGTGCCAAAGACACGTCCTCTCAACTCGAACGAGAAATTGAAAGTGAGGGATATAGTCGGCTGACGTCACGGACCGGATGCACGTGCAAGCCGGGTGTTACTCGTGTTTGCTACAGACTGTGAGTCAGGTTTCAACTCTCGCTTACGAAGACTAGTTCTTTCAGCTTTCTCGTTAAGGTAATTGAAGATGCATATGTAGAGCAAGGTAAGTATTAAAGAATTGGATATTTAACTTCTTTATTCAAAGAAGGGACTTGCTTGAAAACAACATAAGTAACTTCTAACTCTTTTGAGCTTGATTTCAGGTTTTTTGGGGTGATAATTATAAGGTTATTCATTTTCTAATGCCTCATTTGGAAACAAATGCACATCCTATTGAATTAAGATCAGATCATTTTCAATCATGTTTCAGCTAGAAGTTTACTCATAACATTCCAGTAGAGGTGGACGACTCCAATTTATAAACATAAAGGGGTCAAGGCCATTTTAGCGGTGATGGCTAATATGTTATCTACAGTCCAAATAAATTAGCATACTTAACTGAATTTTCTTCTGACATGACGGTGGGATAAATGTTTTACGCTTCTCCCTTGGTAATACAATCTGATATTCCAAGTTTGTACCAATATCAGCCCTGGCGTTACGGTTTGGGCAACATTGGTACAAAAATGGTTCATAAGACTGTATTACCAAAGGGAGAAGCATAAAACATCCCACGTTCATGAGAATCAAACAACTTATGTCATCACACTGCTAGAGCATGTCATAAAACCTGCTACATCAGCGTATATGTCTCCGCGTTATGCTCCAACTTTAACTCTGATATCCATCGGGCCAAAACTGTTTTTTACGCGGACGGTAAGTTACTCAACACTTTTTTTCATCGTCTGTCCGTTTTCAGCCAAAATTTTTTTAACTGGATACACACTGTTATCTAGCGATGTCTCTCCTGAAAATCTAAAAGAACGCCACTTACGAGCTCAGCAGGAGCATGAAGTGGGACATATGATATATTTTCTTATAGCATTCTCATTGGTTAATTTGAATCACAACGTGGGTACGAAACCAAGGAACTAGTTTGCTGCTAGCATTGAATGGACATCATTTGATTGGATAGCTATGTAAAGCAAAAGAGGGTTTAGGCTCAATGGATATCAGGGTATAGGTAGAAGGATACTCATACCAGGGTTTGGATCTCTGATTGCAGCCTTGAGCAGCCCTTTAGCGTCTTCAGAGTTGTAAGGGGAGACAACTTTCAGCCCAGGACAGCTACTGTACCAGGCTGCGAAACACTGAGAATGCTGAGCCCCTACACCGGCCGAAGCGCCGTTAGGTCCTCGGAACACTATTGGAACTGTTACCTACACAGGGCAACACACACGTCAAGTTTTTTTTAGGACTTTAGGAGATTTGGTAGATATTTAGAGTGAGTGAGTTGTTGTTTAGCATAGTATTAGCAATATTATAGACTCAAACTCCTGCTTTTGCAGAACATCGTTTGATTCAAAGTTAATAGAAGTTCTGCTGATAAGACTTAAGCATGGAAACATGAAGTTCTGGTATGATTTTCATCATTTGGCTTGAATACAAAAAGATGATTATGTTGACATTTAAGTAACAATAGACCCAAACTACTGTTATTGTAGACTCATTTAAGATTGGAAAATAAATTAAAACTGCCTGTACAGTTTAAATATTGATAATGATCATTCTTCGTATAACCGGTATTCTATATCATGACAATTCACAATCAATTTCTCAGAGAGAAGTAATAAATTAAATTCACTAAATTTAGTCTCATTTGATTTGATTTTCCATGAGTTAATGTCCCTAACGAGAAAACATATGTCTATGACACAATCTGTTAACATGTCCTATTTTCAACTTACTTGTCCTGCAGACATGTAGAAGGTTTTGGCTGCAGAATTTATCACCTGAAACACAATACTTTCACAATAAGAGCTTTTCTTAATTTTGTCTTGTTATAAATGGCAAAATTCATATTTTGAATGCACTGGAAATACATCTTTAAAGTAGAGAGTGAAGGGAGGAAAATCGTCAAAAAACAATAATTTTTCAATCAAAGTTTCTTATGACATGCCAAATATTTTTATCCTCAATTTATTGTTGAAAGGAAATAGATAGTACAATTCGGAATAAATTATAAATATTTTTTACCTGATCAATTGCTTGCATGGAAAAGTTGAAGGTCATAAATTCACAGATAGGTTTCAAACCAGCCTGAAATAGACAAAATTTATTCAATATCACTTTTGAATTTAAACAACAAAATGTGGTTGTTAAACAGCCATACCATTATGATAAAAGCATCTGACTATCTAAATATAAAAGACTCTTTTACAAAGGTCAAAATATGTCTTACCACAATAAAGTACATGACAAGTATAAAAATAGAGCCATTGGCTCTGTAGCTCCTCAGGTTTCATCATCAACTATGATGTAGAGAGTGGCCAATGTGATTCCCCCTTTGTAGAGGCCACAGGATCACCAATTATAAAATTAAGTATATAGCAGTGTATAAAATAGATTGGAAATCTAGCCTGTCCTGAAAATTCATTGGTCAATTCCTCTGGGAAATTTAAGAAAAAAAATAGAGCCATTGGCTCTGTAGCTCATCAGGCATCATATCAAGTTTGCTTTATACAGGCAAGATGAGCTAAAAATTAAACTGATGTTACCTATTGCAAGAAAACGTATAAAAATATTACAAAACAAATGTATTATTATTCAACACTTTTTAGATCGCCAAAATCAGACACTGAAAGAAGTCCACACTAAAATATCCAAGGAGAAATAAATTTGCCATAGACTGTCATCTAATGGAGAAAAATAGGTTTTTAAGATTGTGACCCCTGTGACCCTATTTGGGGTCATGGGGTCACAAAAACCTACAGTTTAGAATCCCAATTGGCCAAGGAGTCTACATGCAGTCTTTCAGCTCAATAGACCTTTAGGAGCTAAAGATGATGAAAATAGGTTTTTAAGGTTGTGACCCCTGTGACCCTATTTGGGGTCATGGGGTCACGAAATCTACAATTTAGAATCCCCATTGGCCAAGGAGTCTGCACATATAATTTCAGCTCTCTAGACCTTTTAGAACTGGAGAAGAAGATGAAAATAGGTTTTTAAGGTTGTGACCCCTGTGACCCTATTTGGGGTCACAGATTCACCAAAGTTACAAATTAGAATCCCCATTGTCCAAGGAGTCTGCACATATCACTATCAACTCTCTAGTCCTTTTAGAACTGGAGAAGAAGATGAAATAGGTTTTTAAGGTTGTGACCCCTGTGACCCTATTTGGGGTCATGGAGTCACGAAATCTACAATTTAGAATCCCCATTGGCCAAGGAGTCTGCACATATCGTTTTTAACTCTCTAGTCCTTTTAGAACTGGAGAAGAAGATGAAAATAGGTTTTTAAGGTTGTGACCCCTGTGAACCTATTTGGGGTCACAGGGTCACCAAAGTTACAAATTAGAATCCCCATTGTCCAAGGAGTCTGCACATATAATTTTTAACTCTCTACTCCTTTTGGAACTGGAGAAGAAGATGAAAATAGGTATTTAAGGTTGTGACCCCTGTGACTCTATTTGGGGTCACAGGGTCACCAAAGTTACAAATTGGAATCCCCATTGGCCAAGGAGTCTGCACATATAATGTTTAACTCTCTAGTCCTTCTGGAACTGGAGAAGAAGATGAAAATAGGTTTTTAAAGTTGTGACCCCTGTGACCCTATTTGGGGTCACAGGGTCACCAAAGTTACAAATTGGAATCCCCATTGGCCAAGGAGTCTGCACATATCATTTTTAACTCTCTAGTCCTTTTGGAACTGGAGAAGAAGATGAAAATAGGTATTTAAGGTTGTGACCCTTGTGACTCTATTTGGGGTCACAGGGTCACCAAAGTTACAAATTGGAATCCCCATTGGTCAAGGAGTCTGCACATATAATTTTTAACTCTCAAGTCCTTCTGGAACTGGAGAAGATGAACATAGTTTTTTAAAGTTGTGACCCATGTGACCCTATTTGGGGTCACAGGGTCACCAAACTTACAAATTAGAATCTCCATTGTCCAAGGAGTCTGCACATATAATTTTTAACTCTCTACTCCTTTTGGAACTGGAGAAGAAGACGAAAATAGGTATTTAAGGTTGTGACCCCTGTGACCCTATTTGGGGTCACAGGGTCACCAAAGTTACAAATTGGAATCCCCATTGGCCAAGGAGTCTGCACATATCATTTTTAACTCTCTAGTCCTTCTGGAACTGGAGAAGAAGATGAAAATAGGTTTTTAAAGTTGTGACCCCTGTGACCCTATTTGGGGTCACAGGGTCACCAAAGTTACAAATTAGAATCTCCATATGCTAAGGTACTTGTACACAAAATTTCAGCTCTCTAATGTGTATGGTTCATGAGGAGAAGTCGAAAGTGTCAAAAGTTTACGGACGGACGGACGACGGACGACGGACGACGGACGGACGCCGGACGACGGGCCATGCCATAAGCCCATCTGGACTTTCAGTCCTGATGAGCTAAAAAATTGAAAAGTTACCAGTCCTGACCAAAAAGTAACCAGTCCTGGCAAAAAGTAGCCAGTTCAAGGACTCGCTGATGGGCAATATTTTAAACACTGTATATAGGCGACAAGTTTCCGTTTTCTAGACCTTATACTTCAAGAGAAGATGAAAATAGATTTGAAGGACGTTCCTGTTGCCTTTATTATTATTATAAAGCTACAATTTATAATCTTCACTAGTCAAGGAGTCTATACACAAAGTTTCAGCTTTCTAGGCCTCATGGTTCTGGAGAAGAAGATGAAAATAGGTTTTTAGGGCGTGGCATATGTGGCCCTTATTAGGGGTCACAGGGCCATCAAAGCTACAATTTATAATCTTCACTAGTCAAGGAGTCTGTACACAAAGTTGTAGCTTTCAAGGCCTCATGGTTCTGGAGAAGAAGATGAAAATAGGTTTTTAGGGCGTGGAATATGTGACCCTATTTGGGGTCACAGGGTCACCAAAGTTACAAATTGGAATCCCCATTGGCCAAGGAGTCTGCACATATCATTTTTAACTCTCTAGTCCTTCTGGAACTGGAGAAGAAGATGAAAATAGGTTTTTAAAGTTGTGACCCCTGTGACCCTATTTGGGGTCACAGGGTCACCAAAGTTACAAATTAGAATCTCCATATGCTAAGGTACTTGTACACAAAATTTCAGCTCTCTAATGTGTATGGTTCATGAGGAGAAGTCGAAAGTGTCAAAAGTTTACGGACGGACGGACGACGGACGACGGACGACGGACGGACGCCGGACGACGGGCCATGCCATAAGCCCATCTGGACTTTCAGTCCTGATGAGCTAAAAAATTGAAAAGTTACCAGTCCTGACCAAAAAGTAACCAGTCCTGGCAAAAAGTAGCCAGTTCAAGGACTCGCTGATGGGCAATATTTTAAACACTGTATATAGGCGACAAGTTTCCGTTTTCTAGACCTTATACTTCAAGAGAAGATGAAAATAGATTTGAAGGACGTTCCTGTTGCCTTTATTATTATTATAAAGCTACAATTTATAATCTTCACTAGTCAAGGAGTCTATACACAAAGTTTCAGCTTTCTAGGCCTCATGGTTCTGGAGAAGAAGATGAAAATAGGTTTTTAGGGCGTGGCATATGTGGCCCTTATTAGGGGTCACAGGGCCATCAAAGCTACAATTTATAATCTTCACTAGTCAAGGAGTCTGTACACAAAGTTGTAGCTTTCAAGGCCTCATGGTTCTGGAGAAGAAGATGAAAATAGGTTTTTAGGGCGTGGAATATGTGGCCCTTATTAGGGGTCACAGGGCCACCAAAGCTACAATTTATAATCCTCAATAGCCAAGGAGTCTGTACACTAACTTTTGGCTTTCTAGGCCTTATGGTTCTGGAGAAGATGAAAATAGGTTTTTAGGACGTGGCATATGTGGCCCTTATTAGAGGTCACAGGGCCACCAAAGCTACAATTTATAATCTTCACTAGTCAAGGAGTCTGTACACAAAGTTTCAGCTTTCTAGGTCTCATGGTTCTGGAGAAGAAGATGAAAATAGGTTTTTGGGGCGTGGCCCCTGTGGTCCTTATTAGGGGTCACAGGGCACCCAAAGCTACAATTTATAATCCTCACTAGCCAAGGAGTCTGTACACAAAATTTCAGCTTTCTAGGCCTCATGGTTCTGGAGAAGAAGATGAAAATAGGTTTTTAGGGCGTGGCCCCTGTGGCCCTTATTAGGGGTCACAGGGCTCCCAAAGCTACAATTCATAATCCTCACTAGCCAAGGAGTCTGTACACAAAGTTGCAGCTTTCTAGGCCTTATGGTTCTGGAGAAGAAGTCGAAATTCCACAAAGTTTACGGACGGACGGATGGACGGATGGATGGACGGACAGACGGACGCCGGACACCATGCCATGCCATAAGCCCATCGGGCCTTACAGGCCAGATGAGCTAAAAAATCTTTCACTGACAGATAATTTTATAATAAAGGGTAAATATATTGCAAAATCCTACATTTAAACGGTCATGGTCACATGATCATGATTGTGCAAGGTCACATGGTCAAAATTGTGCAAGGTCCCACGGTCAAAATTGTGCAAGGTCACACGGTCAAAATTGTGCAAGGTCACACGGTCAAAATTGTGCAAGGTCACACGGTCAAAATTGTGCAAGGTCACAAGGTCAAAATATTGCAAGGTCACATGGTCAAAATTGTGCATGGTCACAAGGTCAAAATTGTCCAAGGTCACACGATCAAAATTGACAAAGGTCATATGGTCAAAATTGTGCAAGGTCAAATTAAAATTATACACAAGTCAAGTATCAAACATCTATGACAAGCTAATCAAACTTAATGGCTGTCTTCTCAGCATAAATATGCTTATGGTTCCTGTAAATAACACACTCGATGAATTGTTAACATTGGGGCTCACAGAACATATTAAACTCACCATTGCGGCTCCCACAGCTATACCAGCAAAGCCCATCTGTAAGAATGCAAATAAATACAATTAAAGTAGGGAAGATACAGACATGATACGATACCATTGTACAACACTTGAACTGTATCTTGTGATTGAAATAGATAGGTACATATAAGATACTAGTTTATGGGTATTTAAAGAAAAAGATTAATTTATGAACTCATCAATAATTACTTTGATTAATCTTATTGTAAAGCCAGTAACTTTGTTATAGCATATATATCATGTTTTTTTGTCTTAAATTCATTTACTTTTACTTTCAATTCTCAATTCTTACCTCAGTAATTGGTGTGTCTATGACTCTCTTATCACCATATTTCTTCCACAAACCACGAGACACCTACAAAGTGAGTTTACCATTGTTAAAGGGGCAGTAGCACGTTTTTAGGGGGAATATGAGGTGATATCGGAAAAATGAAAATAAATGGTTCCAATTGATAGACAACGTATTTAAACTAAATGAAGCAATAATAGTTCAAATATATAACGCAAAGTTTAGTCATGCGATTGCTGTTTCTTACATAAATTGAATTAAAGGTGTTCACACATAATGGCCGCCAATGGATTTTATGTGAATCCTCATACTTTGTCCTCTGACTATGGAGGATTGGTTTGTCTCTTCTCTCTTTCCACTTATATATACTTTTTGCATGAATATTTTAAAATATATATACACTTATTTTATAATATGTTAGTGAGGGTAATATTTATGTTGTTCTAGATTATACTATTTGACAATGAATAGAATGCATCTCAGCGTCTTCTTGAATTTTGTTTCCAAAACAATACCCGATAGGACTTTCCCATAAGTGAGAAAGTGATTGTTTTACACTGCTTTGGCAATACAGTCAGACCTTGATAATCCGTCCACCGATAATCCGAATCCCGCGGTATCCGAACGGTAGCCAGCTGTAACCAAACTCATCTCTATATAAACTCATTAAATGTTGATTCACTAATCTGTTGATTCAGTCTCCAAATCCGAACGCCAATAAGCTGTAACGGATTAGTTAATTATCACAATTTCTGCTTCAATAATCCCGTCGTTCATTAAAAGCGTTCAGGTAAGTGATCAACAGACTGATTGGATCGGCAAACTTCAGTGACAGTGGATTGACTTTTGAGTTAAGCGCGTCAGTATTTTGTGATTGTGTAATAGTTATATATATATATGTATATGAAATAAACTCGTTTGATATACTAAATACGTGCTCGTCTGTCTGTAGATTCAGAGTGGAGAAACTCCAACTCGTTTGGTTCATTTCAGTAGTCCGAACGCTTCACTATCCAAACGTTTTTTATGAAAAACGGAAGCGTTCAGATTATCGAGGCCTGACTGTATTTTAGCAATAAGCAGCGTGGTCCTATATAAAACCAGACCCTGAGGCTAAAGAGTAATCTCTGTACTCAACTAAATTTCATGTTATACTCACTGAGTTTAGACTCAGCTGAGATCAACTCAAAATGTGAGGTTAAAAAACGTCTTGGTTCTCACCGGAGATCAAATCAATCTCAGCTTACAGCGCTAATGAAATATTGATACAATATGTTTTGAGGAAAATATTAAGAAATTTGATTAAAAAAATGTTAACAAATCAAATATACATACTTCATGAATTGGCAACATCTACGCTTATATCAAAATGCATTTGACTTTAAAATTCCTTCCCATGCACATATCGAGTCCAATTTGATAGTCGCTTTCTATTATATATATTAAATATTATTATTTTTTGAGTACGGTGTTAAGTAAGCCTCAAACCTTACTTGAGTTGAGTTCTTTTCAGACTCAAGTTGAGCATGAAATCAAACTCAAGAAAGTTTTACAACCTCAGGCCCTGATTTGTTATGCGGAATACCTTGTAAGCACCATCATACTGTGCAACTTCCTCTCCGAGCAAGAAGACCTTGTCATCTCGAGCAATCTCTTCATCTATTGCACTGTTCAAGGCATCGCGAACTGTCATCTGTTGAAAAGAATTCATTTGGTCATTCAAAAGTATCATCAGAAACTGAACTGTTTAAGACCTTGTAAACTATCATCAGTTAGAACTTGGATATAAATTTTGTGTATATCCAGAAGTTTAATCAACAACTGATTTGAAACTACAGTTTACAATTTACAGTGATTAATCTCATCAGAGCTAGCAAATTAAAGTTAGATCTCAACTACAATTCATATATTATCATTCAACAAAATAAGAATAAAAAGATGTTTTCAGTGACCGAGTTAAAGTGGGATATTCCAAGAGTGACTAAATACCTTTGGACAGTTTGGATCATACACTCTATAACTTTCTATTTATGAGAAATGGGATATGTTACTGTACAGTGGCTGGCGCGTATCTTTACCCCCCATCATGGCTGTAGTGTTGGCGAAAAACACTTATAAACATTATTACAATATAGTTGACAAAGAATGTATTTAAATCTTTGACTTTCATCTAACTCACAAACAGTAACAGTCATATACTTATTCATAGTATGATCTACCCATATCATTTCTGTATAATATTTGGCATATTTGCAGAAAAATAGACTACTCCAAAAAAGGCCAAGGTCAAACTTTCATACCAATCCATGCATGAAATGGTACGGTGTCGATTACTATCTGGTAAGGCTGACGATACTCAGCCAAGTGAAATGTCACGAGAACGCTTACAAACATAAACAAAACCTGGATGAAATTTGACAGCTGACATAAAACAGGTGCTACAGTACCTGTGTCCCTGAGCGTGAAGAACTTAGGCTGAAGTGACGTCGTAGAGCGCACCATGCTGTGTTCTGCGAACATAATTATATGAAAATGAGGGGTAATGATTTGAAAATTAAAAATGATATATCATGATATTTTCAAGTAAGTATTAACTGATCACCGTGTGTCATAACAATAAAATCTTTACCCGGAGCACACTGTTGCCGGTTATAGCTGCCATGGCAAGCGACGTGATGTTCTCAATGAATATTTTAGAAGTTTTTTCTTAGTTATCTGCCCTTGTCTTGCTATTTCGATTAGATAAACTGGTTGTGCTATCACAAACCAACAAAGCAATATTACAGATGTTGATAACGTAGCGTGATGATATGGAAATATAATGAATAAAAATGAATAATGTATGACTTTTAATCAATATTAAATTCAAAATTTAATCATTAATATTATACGGAAAGTGTAACTTAATTGATAAATCTATTTTTCCTTAATTATTCTTCTTTGAGAGGCATTTTAGAAGTTGGAAATACAATAAGGAAGAGGATTATATGGATGACAACTTCTTTATTCATGTTAGGCGACGTTTCGACACAGCTCCTTGTGTCGTTGTCAAATTATTCAATTATCAAATAAGTAATGCAATTTAAAAGTAAGAAAATAAGAAGAAAATAATGGCTTCGTTTTCAGGACATTTACCTTCAATTTCACTATTACCAATTTTAAAAGATAAATAGATTTTTCTTGATTTTGTTTTCATGGTTAACGAATTCAGAAGTACATATAGTGTAAAAAAAGAAATTTAAGGCAAACACTAACTGTAAGAAACGCTGCCTTCACATAGAAACAACACGTGTGCAATTATCTATGGAGGGGTTGAATTAAATGTACCGTATATTCTCCAATGCAATGCGGCATTCTATTTTCTCCAACGCCCCCTTTCCCCTACGTCTTGTATACAAGACGGATAAGGCTTAAAAACAATCTTTGAGCCTTTTGTAGGTTTTGAGGTTTTTAGGCATAGATTGATATTACGGTTACTATGCGACAACAGAGGAGCTACCGTATATAATCCTAGTATATAATCATAGCTTCTATTTTCTCCATATCCTTTACTCTAGGTCGTGTATTCAAGGTCGCGTATCCGGTTAATAAATCGTTTATTATCTACGAGAGCAGTCATATCGGGTTTCATCCCTGGCGCAAATAATCATTTTTTCTTGAGATGTAAATGTTTTGACGTCATGGTTCGCCTATGACTTGTTATTCTTTTAGCGCCGCCGGGAAATAGCAAACCCATATTTGGAAGGAAAGTGAGAATTTCCTTTGATTTAGCGCCTACGATACCAAACAGAATATTATATTCGATCCCATGCATATTTTCTTTACAATACCCGTGCATAAACATAAGAATTAATACCCTCGCTCTCGCCAGGGAAATACTCATATTTAGGCACTTGTGTCGTAAACAGTATATGTCCCCTATGATTTTAGCTTTAAAACACCGTGTAGTTGTTTTAGGTAATACGGTAAACCTTGCAATCGATATCGGGTGACATTAAAGCAGAGACCCTATATGCAGACCCTGTTAAATAACGTCTCTGATTGAAGTAATTGTTAGCTAATATGTACGGTAAGCATAATTAAGCATATCAGTAATCAAGTGGCAGGTAAGTACCGGGCTAATCTTGATAAAGTTTTCTCTGGGTAGATTGCACACTAGAAAGGCAGACTGGTAATACAGGGGGCACAGAGGTTAGGTCTGAATGTTATAGAGGATACTAAACGACCTTCCATTTAATACTATTTTTATTAAACGAGTTAATGATTTTGTATAAAACGAGCGAAAGCGAGTTTGATACCAAATCATTCACAAGTTTAATAAAAATAGTATTAAATGGAAGGGAGTTTAGTATTCTTTTTATTACTTGCCCTAAAAATCAAACTTAATTGCCGATAAGTTGCCGAAACTAACATTTTCGCGACTCGGCAACCATTGTGACGTCGCGCTTACACTGTGACGTCACAACAACACACTTCTATGACGTCATCCTTGCATTGTGTTATTACACTAGTTTAATATTTAAGAATTGACTTCGAACCGGATTTATGCCAAGTTTGCACTGTGGTTTTTAAGTTTATACCTCCATAAACTTTATAAATTTCGAAGTCAATTCTTATAAATAAATCTGCATATACTTATTGTTTTGAAGACATATTGTTTCTCCAAATACACAATTTAACAACAAAAAGAGATGCACTATTTTCGCGAAAAACGGTCCGCCACGGGGGCGTGGCTAGACATGACGTCATATGTATTATGACGTTACGAAATTAAGTTTACACGGGTATGAACAGAATCGCTCTGACGGCCTTCAGCGAATCAGATCCCTGCAAAGCAAATGCTATTTATTTATTGTCGTATAAATATTACACTGCGGTATCTTACACGGGCGAGTAATAACTAATGGTCTCCAACGGGACAACTAGGGTTGAGTATTATTGCAAAGTGAAGGTCATGTAATGCAATAAAATTACTATCTATTGTAATAACTCTACGTCAAACGAAGTTCAATGATATTGCAATGTCTTGAATTATCTAGCTCTACAATCAATGTATGAATGAATGACTCTCATATTTGTCTATAACTGCAAGTAAATTTTGATGGCATTTATGGTGAAAAATGTCTACTTTCGTTTACCGTAATACAGCCAAACACATTGTATTACAAGTTAAGAATGCAACTGTGCCTCATAAGCGAGACGTAAAAATAACTTTGACTTCGATTCAGTAAAAATTATAAATTAAAGCAACAATATTAAAAAAAACAATAATTGTTTTGCACAATTTGAATTGCGATATATTGCTAATACGATATATTGCACTGTCATAGGGACAGTTGTATCGTAGTATCGATAATCGTCATACTTGATTTGACGATATGCACATCACGATACATTGTCTGTGTCATGATACGTATCGCAGATTTTGAAATATCTTTGATTGCTTAAAATCAAGGTGTTTGTTAAAAGAACTGGATTTTTTTTCAACAAATACAGCCTTTAAAATGTTGTATCGCGAAATATATCATATCGAATCGTCTCTATCTTTAATATCGTTATCGTATCGTGACAACTCTCAAGGGGACAGAATCTTATTAAAATATGATCTATTAGCTACACTACGCTACGCTATAATCTGCGTAACGTTGTGAAGAAATTATGATATCATTTTAATGAGATTGAAGGGGGCAGTAGGTCTAATATTGTTTTGTGGAGACTGCAAATAGCCGTGAGTGTCATATATACTTTATCATTCAATCAAAATAAAACCTTTGTTTTATTGTATCGTATATATTCAACCAATTAAAATACCATTTCCAGTTACATTTGCTTTAATGAACAAACGAACGTAACGGTTATAAATTAGTTATGCCCTCAACCAGTATTAATCATCATTATGTCGCACGTGTTAAATTGTTTTCTTAAAACTTTCCTTCCCCAAAAGGAATGAGATTGACCGGAGACTGACAATAAATAATCGTGAAATAAAGTATCAAGTATCGGCAAAACACAGGCGGATATTTGTTAGTGATTTTGGAGATTTTATGAGCGCTTTCATGAGAGCAGAAAACATATTTTAATTCATGAAAAAGATGAATAGGGATTTGCAAACAAGCACAAGCTTACATCAATGTCTCTCCTGAACAACAAAACATATGCAAGAAGTCAATAATAACAAATGAATAGAGAACTCAGTATTGTTGGGGAGCTGATTTCGCACTTGAATCTTCAGACCTTAAAATGTTTTGAAAGGGAATTTTGAAGCCTTTGTCGAAAGATGCAAACTTTTGAAATGTGTGGCCATTTTTGTGTGAACATCAAAACAGCTAGAAACAGCACTTATATAACATGGAGTGTGATAGAGAGTCTCTGATCAAAAAAGGATTCCTTAAACGAACGACTGCGAAATACACAGTTCTTCTTCCCCACCTCGAATTCATGAATAAAAGGTGTTCACACGTAAATGGCCGCATGCAGTTTAGATAAGATAAGATAAGACTTTATTATCCCTGGGAAAATTCTTTTTACATCAAAACGACCTCACATATATAGGGCACACATTGTACAATTATAAACAAAAACATCTCGTAAAGAATATGACACATCAATAGAAGCAACATATATATATATATAATGTTTATATCTACTACTAGAAAGTTAAAAACATTCATCAATTTCAAGAATACTTGCTGGGATGAAGGATTGACGGGCTATGTTCGTTTGAGGTCTATTTATACTTGTAGGTCATTGATAGGTCCATATGTGTTGTTGTTTTCGGGTGCATTTTACAGCTTTCAGAGGTTGGCTATTTGACAGTGTTTTCAGTCTTGATTGCGTACGTTTGCATTGTTTTGTGAAGTGCAATCTAACTATTCTCTCTTGGTTATTTCACAATAAGAGGAAATAATGTTTCGTTTATTATACCCATAATGTTTCATTGTATTTGCTGATACAGAAAATAGACTAAATGGATTTTTGAAGATATAGTCGTCTGTTTAGTAATTTTTCAGGAGTCAAAGTCAAAAAGTGTTTATTGTACTTAAAGGGTCAGTATAGCACGTTTTTTGAAAATTTAAGATTTTTAATTTTTCAATGATGATTGTAAGTTAATGGTAAATATGATATTTGATAGGGTCAAAAATCCCATTACACGAACCAATCATCCATAGAGAACAAATTATAAGGATGTACACATAGTCCATTGGCGGTCATTTTTGTGGAAACACCTTTAATTCATTTTGTGTTATAAACAGGAATCGCATGTCTGAACTTTAAATTAAATATTTGATCTATTACTGTTTCATTTAGTTTAAATACTTTGTCCCTTCAATTTGAAACATTTATTTTCATTTTCCTGATATCACCTTATATTCCCACTAAAACGTGCTCTGGTCCATATAAAATTTTAAGTATATACATGTAAATCTATTAAAAAAACCTATGATATGTATCATAAATGGGAAACAAGTAATCCACAATTTAACATACAGTTCTTAATTTTAAAAATATATAGTATCTTCTTAGTTCTGTCTTAATTCCATACCCTGATTAAAAACAATGACAACTTATATATCACATCGTCTCCCTTGATTTCAAATAGAGATCATGTTGCACTCGTTTTGCGTTCAAAGCGTGCAGTTCTTAGTTAAATATTAAATGGACAATCAAATGTAAAATGTATAATGTCGACTTCTATCAAGTGAGATATATCTTTCAATCTATTTGTCAGAACTGATAGATATTTTCTGGTTCTAATAAACTCTTAAAATTTCTATATAACTCATAACGTGAGCTGCTTTATATACATTGTAATGGATATTGGTAACTTTTCGGTACAGAATCATCCAATCGAGTGACGTCGTAAATATTCCTTTAGTGCATTATGTTCGTTTTTTATTATACGGCGTTCTATATTTCAAACACTGCCCTTTTCATAAGTGTTTATAATAAATCTCAGCGTTTCAACAAATGCGTTTTGTCATATATGTGAACATCAATTATAATTTGGAAACGAAAAATTGAAATATCGGTGAAAAATAATCGTGACGTCATAGTAGCGAACACGTGACTTCCACCCGGTCTCTTACGCCGAGCACGCCATTGTCGGTAGGTATGAAGGGCAAACGTGTCAAAGCACTTTAAGATGACAATACCGTAGTCATTACATCATTGGGAAATAATAACTAAGATAGAAGGGGAAATTGAGCAAGCCAATTTTCTAATTGTGTGTTTATTTTACAGGGAGGATGTTCAAGTCGTTCTTAGCGTCCGCACAAAGCGGTAACTTCGCCAACCCATTTCACGCCAAGTGTGAAGGGTTGAAAATCAACGAAAACCGCACAATTGCTGCACCAAGCGCAGGTAAATGAAGGTTTTCATTAAATATTTCGTTTGAATGTTTGTTGTGATGTCTTGTCTCAAAATACTTTGTTGTGTCATGTTCAAACCTGATAAAAATCTGTCGTGACAGTTCAATGTCAAACTTCCTTCAAATACGATTTTTTGTCAACAAACTTCTTTCTAATGCTGAAGATTTTATATCAAACAACGAAAGTGATTAACCGTATCAAATCAAAAAGGATTATGAATCTTACTCAATTGGTTCAATGTCAAATTTTCTTGAATATAAAGTTTTTGCTAATCACCTTGTACCAAGTTAATGTCAATATCAAAAACTTCATCAAAACCTTTTTTCTTTTTTCAGAGGAGAATAGTTGCGAGTTTGGATCTGGCAAATATTATGCCCTTTGTGGTTTTGGTGGAATTTTGAGCTGTGGTATTACCCATACAGCTGTAGTTCCATTGGACTTGGTAAAATGCAGAATTCAGGTGAACCCTGAAAAGTATGGAAGCATTGTGAAAGGATTTCGTGTCACGCTAGCAGATGAAAGCTTTAGAGCTCTTGGCAAAGGATGGGCTCCAACTTTCATTGGTTATTCAATGCAAGGACTTTGCAAGTTTGGCTTCTACGAAGTTTTCAAAATCTTCTATGCTGGCCTGATGGGAGAGGTATTTATAACCAGAACTTCATTTTGTTAATTCAAGCTTATAAGGATCTTAATTGAAAGGTACTCCACAAATGACCTTTACAGTCCTCTAGGGTAGTCAAGTGTATGTATTGCCATTTAGGATCTTCATAAAAATAAGGAATTCTTTAAAAATAAGGAATTCTACTTGTAAATAAGAATGTCCTTAAATAATCATAAACGTTTTTCACAAGATAAACTAAGACAGTGATGTGAGGACGTTAGATGAAGGTGGTCAGAACTTTTGCACATATGCTCATCTGAAAATTGAACAATTCCTATATCAATTGCTAGGAATTGACAGAGGTATGGTGTTTGTTGAATATTTGTAAATAAAGTACCAAGATTGAACAAGTTGGGATGTAATAATTGAAAAAACTCTAATTCATCCATTTTTCTCCAGGAAAACACATTCTTATGGCGTACCTCCCTGTACTTGGCTGCTAGTGCTTCGGCAGAGTTTTTCGCTGACATTGCCCTATGTCCTATGGAGGCAGTGAAAGTGAGGATTCAAACCCAGCCAGGATGGAGCAGCACTCTGCGGGAGGGATTCCCCCGTATCCTTAGGGAGGAGGGAGCCACTGGGTATGCATACAGCCAAGAGCTGGGTGAAGATATTATCGACAAAAAAGTGTATAATGTTCAAATGTGTAACCTGTTATCTGTACAAGGTTAAAGTGACACAGAGTATCTTTCTTAAAATCTTATTTGGTTTTGAAAAGCTACAAAATATCTAATATGCTGATTGAAGTTCATATCTTATCACTGGACTTGCAAATATATCCATTTATGCTTAATATCTCTAAAATGCTTGATTTTATGGAAAAATCAAGAAAACATCTAAAATATGTCTAATATTCGAAATTATGCATCCAATTAATCACCTGTTATGGTTATATTTCAGGTTTTATAAGGGCCTTGTGCCACTGTGGGCCCGACAGATTCCCTACACAATGATGAAGTTTGCCTGCTTTGAACGTACAGTTGAGGCTCTGTACAAGTATGTTGTACCCAAGCCAAGGTCTGACTGTACCAAATCTGAACAACTGGTTGTAACATTTTCAGCTGGTTACATTGGTAAGGAATAACTTTCATGAAGCTTAAGTTGAAAACAAATTTTGGCCTCGTCGATGGTTTAAGTGCCGAGTAGCAGTTAAGATAAGACCTTGTTCTTCACAAGGGGATTTGGTTTACACTCAAGCGAGTTTGGAACATCAAAATGTATGAATATGGATAAAAAATATGAAATAAGTTCATCAAGGAATGGCCTGAATGTCAAATTCTTAGATATGAAAGCATTATATATCTGATGTAATTTTGTTTACGATGAAAATCTTTCAAGTTTGAGACTTATTTTCTTTCATGAAATTTGTAAATGAAATTTGAATTCCAAAGATGAAACAAAGCTAGACAATGAATGTTCTTTGAAACGATTCTAGACATAGTGTATGTGTTGCAGCCGGTGTTTTCTGTGCCATCGTATCACATCCAGCCGACACCATCGTGTCCAAGCTGAACCAGGACAAGGGAAGCAACTTCGTCGACATCGCAAAGAAGCTCGGATTCATGGGTATTTATGACTAGCACTCTAATCTTCGAAATGAGGATGCTCTCTTCCAACTCTTAGTTCCAAATTTTACCTCATCTGCCTACTGTTTTGGATGACGTAATCGTGTTGACAACATGTTAATCCAAACAGGGATTTGGAATGACATCTTTGACAATAGGCTATAAGCATGTTTTTTTTGTATTTCTTAAATGGGCCATTGTGCTTTTATCAATTAAACTTCAAAATTTAAAGGGGTAATTTTTCATCCATTGTGCAAAATTGCCAATGGCCTCTTTCTTTCCCAATCCCTCTCCCAACTCACCTGAACTCTTAATAGTTATCGGTGTATGAAACACAAACCAGCAAAATCCTGAGTCAAGAAAAGTTCTGACTTGCCAAATATTGTCCTTAATACCTTCAGTTTTCTAAACTAATTGAAGCTAGTTTGTTTACAACTGTCTTGATAAATGCACGCTCCTTAGATCCACTCACGAGGCAGAGCTGTTTTCACAGTGAGACCTAGCAACCTTGTGTTGTACAGTCGTGAGTGCTTGAGTCATTGGTGTGCTACATCAGTATACCTCCACAGAAAGACTTGTGACCTTCACCTTGTCATTGTATGGCCTCGTGTGGTCGGCCAGGCTTTCTGTGGGGACAAGTTTAAATTCTTCATGCGATATTATAAAGTTGCCCATTATAATTCAAGTATTATAAGTTTTGATAACATTGTAAAGAGTTAAGGGATGAAATTATCATGTTTAATGACATAAATCAAATTTGGTTCAGCGGAGTATTGATTTTCTATTATTGATCAAATGACTAGCAATTGGGAAAAAATGGTCAAGTACAGATGTTAATTTCAATCCACCTAGCAATGCCAAACTGATTCTGAGAATAAACGAGCCTGTTTGATGGTTTCAGGAATGTGGAAGGGTCTGTTCCCGAGGATCATCATGATCGGTACCCTGACCGCACTGCAGTGGTTCATCTACGACTCTGTGAAGGTCTACTTCCGTCTGCCGCGACCTCCACCACCAGAGATGCCCGAATCTCTCAAGCGCAAGCTTGGAATCAACCAGTGATGACGGTCATACCTTAGATGAATGAACTTGAGATTTTTAGGAGATCTGTTATATCATAATTCACATTTCAGATACATATTGGTAATGAGACATACTCTCATTGGAAAATTTGTTTGTCATGTTTGATATCATGACTTGAAGTTGTTTTTTTCTTTTGCCGTTTCACAGCTTCTCGAGATTTGTACTGGGAACGCTGGGTCGAAAACATCAGTGCAGATTGTTGTGTACATGTGCCATAACAGAGTTGAAAGGGCGATGAACACATCTATACATATAGTGTGAATATTTATAAGGGATCATCATAGCAACAGGATATGAGTGATTAAAAAAGAACTGTTACAACTTGAAATTCTTGTTTGTCTTTATTATGAAAGCTATAATCAACTTTTATGTCAAGGGTTAAATACTGCCTTTACCACTTGATGACATCTGGGTGTAACATACGGTATAATTTCTTATCTTTTCTGAAACAACTAGATTAGCGTTTGCGGGATACCGCAAAAGCAGAGCAGCCCTGGAACTTGGGGTTTCGCCTTACCCTGTTCGCCTTTTACAGGCCTCACCAAATTGGGAATTTTCTCGTGACCTTGACCTTTGACACTCAAGGTCACACAATCAATGAACACATTTCATTGAGTATAACATCATTGTAATGAAATAAAGTGTTAAAAATTAAATTAATCCATTTTCTCCATATATGTAGACCTTGCTGTGACCGTGACCTTTGACATTTCGTAACAAAAACTTTTTGAAAATGTTGTACTTCTCAAGAGATAATATATACAAAATCTAAACTTCATAGCACAAAAACTTTTCAAGTTATTGTGTTTACAAGGAATTGCAATAACTCATATCTCATGACCTTGACCTTTGACCTTCAAGTCACACAATAATTGAACACTTTTTATGGAGTATAACAATCATGTATTGATTAAAAGTGATCATAGTTAAAATTAAGCATTTTCGCTAAACCATGCTCAAGTCATGACCTTGCTGTGACCTTGACCTTTGACGGATTGTAGCCGAAACATTTTCAAAGTTTTTTAATTTTCCAAGGATGATATATACCAAGTTAGACCTTCATAGTACAAAAACTTTTCAAGTTACCGTGTTTACAAAGAATTTTGCTGTGATTTTATAACTCGTGACCTTGACCTTTGAACTTGAAAGTGAACATGTCATAATGATTCCCTGGAAGTATTAACATTTAGACATGTTCATGAGTTCTGAAAAGCTAAATGGGATAAAGTTATACCCAAATTTAGTGCATTTTGTAATAACTCATATCTCATGACCTTGACCTTTGACCTTCAAGGTCACACAATCATTGAACACTTTTTAGCTCATCAGGTCTGAAAGACCCGATGGGCTCATGGCAAGGCGTCCGGCGTCCGTCCGTCCGTCCATCCGTAAACTTTTCACAATTTCGACTTCTTCTCCAGAACCAATGACTCTAGAGAGCTGAAATTTAATGTGCAGACTCCTTGGCCAATAGGGATTCTAAATTGTAGATTTTGTGACCCCATGACCCCAAATGGGGTCACAGGGGTCAAAACCTTTCAAATCGTATTTTCATCTTCTTCTCCAGTTCCAAAAGATCTAGAGAGCTGAAACGTTGTGTGTAGACTCCTTGGCCAATGGGGATTCTAAATTGTAGATTTTGTGACCCCATGACCCCAAATGGGGTCACAGGGGTCAAAACCTTAAAATCCTATTTTCAACTTCTTCTCCAGTTTCAAAAGGTCTAGAGAGTTGAAAACTTGTGTTGAGACTCCTTGGCCAATAGGGATTCTAAATTGTAGATTTCATGACCCCATGACCCAAAATGGGGTCACAGGGGTCAAAACTTTAAAAACCTATTTTCATCTTCTTCTCCAGTTCCAAAAGGTCTAGAGAGCTGAAAAGTTGTGTGTATACTCTTTGGTCAATTAAGATTCTAAATTTTACATTTGGTTACCCCTTGACCCCAATTGGGGTCACAGGGGTCAAAACCTTAAAGAACTATCCCCATCAAAAGTCTGATGAGCTACAGAGCCCATGGCTCTATTTTTGTTGAGTACCGGGTATAACAATCATGTATTGATTAAAAGTGTTCATAGTTAAAATAAAGCATTTTCGCTAAAACATGCTTACGTCATGACCTTGCTGTGACCTTGACCTTTGACGGATTGTAGCCAAAACCTTTTCAAAATTTTTTACTTTTCCAAGGATGATATATACCAAGTTAGAGCTTCATAGCACAAAAACTTTTCAAGTATTGCGTTTACAAGGAATTCTTAGAGTGAATACATATCTCGTGACCTTGACCTTTGACCTTGAAAGTGAACGTGTCAAAATCATTCCCCCGAGGTATGAGTAGTAAGGTATGAATAAGAGGTCTGGAAAGCATAGTGGAAAAAAGTTATAGCTAGTAGTACGAGTGCGGCGGCGGCGGCGGCGATGGAAACTTCACAAAAACTGATAGCAGCCCCTTCCTTAGACGGGGCTGCTAATTATGCCGTGAGAATGATCAGGAAAGTCGCCACATTTAAAACTCTGCACTAATTATGGAATATAAAAACATGCGACATTTTTACCATTTACACTATTTTGTTGATTATATATTGAATAAAATCATGACCGAGTCTCATGATTTAAGTATTTCATCATAACTAAACTTGACATGAAATGGTGTATAAGTCTTCTATCCTTTTGATATAATGGGGCAGTAGCAGGTTTTTAGGGGGAATAGAAGGTGATGTCAGGAAAATTAAGATACTAGTAAATGGTTCCAATTGAAAGACAAAGTTAAAAATGTTAGGCCAGCCATGTGATTCCTTTTTCTTCACAAAATGAAAGGTTAAATTAATTTTTCAAAACACTTGCTACTGCCCCTTTAAAGAGCTGATGATATATTTTCCAATATATGCTCATGCACACAAAATGGTTGGCATCTGATATCCTTAGGAAAAACCTTCAGTTGTGAAAACACTGTTGTAATTATCACAAATTAAAGAGCAAGAAGGTTAAAAGTACTATTTCCCATGAAATCACCAATGCAAGCTCAAAACAATGGTCCATGGAACTGCATAACACAGGAGTCTAGTCTGTATTGGTATCACAATGAATTTCTATTTTGACCAACATGTTGGCACTCTTTTAACTAAAAGCAGTTTTCCCCATATTTATGGCCTCAACCAATTCTTTGCCAAATTCCTGTGTAGAACCAGCCTGCACACTCATTTTAACCACATCTGGTCTTCGGTTACAGCAACCGTTCTTTTGATTGCAAAAATGGATTCTCAATCTGCTTGTGACTGAGATTACCACTGCAAAATATGTACCTTCTAAAATGACTCGAATGGTGTGTGGAAGGTCTCACTTCAAAGAAATGACAAACACGTCGTGAGAAGTCGAAATGTTTATTGCTTGTGATACAGAAGTAAAGGTATTTGATCTAATGTAGATATCAGGACTAAGGCACTTAATCAATTCTCAAAGGAGAAATTTGATTTATTGATTATGCAAACTAACATCAAAGTCGTTCCTGGAAAGTTTATTTGCAATGATAAATATCTATTAATTACAAAATGAGTTCATCGAAAAATCTGAATTTTTCTGTGACAATTTAAAAAAGAATGAATATGAGTGTAATATGGGTAACAGATCACATGGCATGAGTTTATTTTGTGAAACCAAGAATCAGCATTTTTTTTGTAAATTTTGAACATACAAATCATATGGCACAATTCAAATATCCTGAAATTTTAAACCAAAAGAGAATCTTGACAATCACGTCATACAAAAATCTTGGGTAATATTTTAACAGATCTATTTTCAGATCATTACTGCCCTATAACAGTTGCAATTCAAACAGATTGTTTACATTTAAGTACAGTTGATTATTGCATCATTTACTTACAGAATAAGTACTGGAAGCAGTCTACTGGCCCATTCACACTATACAATTTGTTGTTACAACTTCATGTTTGTCAACTCAGTTGCAGAGTTCTCTATTGTAAATGTAGCTACTGTAAGATGAGTTGTTACTACAAGTTGTATAATGTGAATGGACCAATGAAATAAATATACAAGAGTATTGCTTTACAGCACCATGATACTGAATCAGTTAAGAGTTATTCCCCTTAGTGACCTTGAGATGCCCTGCAATGCTTGACTCAAATGTTCAGATGTCTTGGATTTTATTAAGATATATAAGTTTCTAAAATCACTGAGCAATAGGGTTTTACATATATCCCTGAAAGATCAAGCAACATGTGAGCTTTTTAACATTCAAACTAAGCACATATTTGAGCAATTTGAAAATTTTAGCAGTATGAAATTAAACTTTTCTGCTTTTATATGAAATAATGATCCTTTACATACAGTTGACATTGATAATCCATTTATGCCTTATGTGATGAGATTTAATGCATTTATTACTGATATGTGGATGTTGAAAACGTGAAAACCTGATAGGTATGAAAATAACGACCTTACTTTCTATAATTTTAATTCCTTGTAAAATTGCATCAAAATATACACGTTTCAGATCAGTATAAAAATATCAGTTTATTGATAGAAACATAAAACTAAAAAACCACTAAGTGCCGTTCCTTTTGTTCAATAAAAAGTCACAAAGTTTAAAACTGGAAGACAAGAAGGTATATACAATACAAAAATACATTTTGACGTACAAAGATATAAATGTAGCAAAAATCACATATCAAACATTAAATAAAATACAAAGGCAAGTAGACTCACATGCAATTAAACTAGTCTACTTGAGGTAAGGGGGATAACTACCACTAAAGGATTTACAGGTGGCGCCACTTGATGCTAGCATCTAAGCGTGCACGCTTGTCCACGACGATTTGAAGTTCTCTTCTCGGCAGAATTGGAAAATGGGAACCATCGCTTGGACACTATATGGATTGTGACTGATTATAATAACGTTCATGTAAATTAACAATCTCTATAGCCTTCAGATTTCTTTTTGATATCGTCAAGATATAATGCCATGCGTCTATTCAACTTGTCAATCATGTCTGACAGTTCGTTAAGTGTCTTGTTGTTATCCTCAAAATCTTTTTTCATATCTGGAATGTAAAAGAAACAAAATTGAGTAACACATAATATAAAGGTAAGTTGGACACTTTCAAGCACAAAGTCCTCAACTTTCCCTGCTTTTGAGCGTCAAGATACTATTAGCTGCAGTACTTGGTGTTGTAAAGCAGTGATCTAAGTTTAGACCAGATTACAGAAGTAATGTAGTTGAAAACTGGAGTGATGATGAAAATAAATGATTGCATGTGTATTGTGTTACAAAAACTAAATTAATGTTTACAAATTATCAAGCTCAGAATGTAGTTCTTAAAGGGGCAGTAGCACGTTTTTTGATATTTTATATTTTAAAATTTTCACTGATAATTGTACGTTAATGCTAAATGTATTATTTTTATAGTGTCATAAATCGCATTACACATGCTAATAAGCCATAGTCAGAAGACAAAGTATGAAGATTTACATAAAATCCATTGGCGGCCATTTTTTGTGAACACCTTTAATTCATTTTGTGTAAGAAAAAGTATCGCATGGCTAAACTTTACATTATATATCTGATTTATTACTGCCCCATTTAGTTTAAATACATTGTTTGGAACCATTAATTTTAATTTTCCTGACATCACCTTATATTCCCCCTAAAACGTGCTACTGCCCCTTTAAAATGTTTCTGAACATTACTGAAACAAAATTCATTTACACTGCCAACATCTTCCGAAGCAAACCTAAAACGCTTGTTTAAGAACTGTCAGCCAGTTGTCTGTGCTGATATCAGCGTCCCTACAGGCGATTGTTAGCAACCTCCAGTTTCTTTCTGATTGGACTATAGCTTTGTCTCATAGTAGACTAGAGAGCAAGCACCGAAAATTCAAGGGTCTGCAGCAAGGCATAAAACTAACAGTTTGTAAACAGGCATTTTAGGCTTTGCGTAGGAAGATGCACTGCCAAGAAAAGGTTCTAAGTGGAAGATTAATTTAGAGACAACAAACCTTGTAAGTTTTGATATTTCTCCTGTGTATCAGCAGCCAGTTTATCAGCCCGCTCCTTCAAGGTCTTGGCGCGATCGTGCGCATCCGACGTCAGGTTGTATTTGTTGTTGAGTCGGCCAGCTGCATCCTGGTACTTCCCGTCAAGGTCATTTGCATCCTGAAATCGTAAATAAGAAGTCGCATTTGAATTAACGATACAAAGGTTGAGTAGACTTCTGTACTTGTTTTTTTATCCTGCAAACTTAATACTGCTCTAAAACCTCTGTGTTGCTGATTTAGAAATGTCAGTTGAATCAACTCTAAGGTCAAGCTGGATGTTCAACATTTTATTTGGCAACAGCCTAAAACACACAATTAATTCACTGTTATCAACCTTTTCATTATCAAATTTATATATGGCATATTCTGTGGTAATTAGTAGTATGAAAATGGTGTATTGACACATGTTTATCTCACTTGAACATATTTTGATGAATTCATTTTACATACCTGAATACAAAACATAATTCCCTGCAATTCCCTGTGAATCCTACTATTACACATATGTGATCATTGTCATTATTTGCTCTTTGAGACGATTCGAGAAAAAATTCAATTCACCAACACCTGAGGTCCTCCAATGATAACTTAAAGAGCTATCAAATTGACATCCATACGCTCTCTGCCTTGCTGGCAAGCTCTGTAGCTTCTCAAGCTGCTTGTTTTTTATTTTGTTTTCTGTGTGTGTGTTTTTTATCACTTTAATTCTTTTTATAGGGTACAATACATAGTCTTGCAACAGATATGTTCTACATTAATACAAACAGTTACTAAAGTATCATTGTTGGTTCGCAATAAAAATAAGTCACCATTGGCACAGTTGGTTTACATCGTGTACACTTTCATTTCACATTTAGCAGAACAATAAGAAGTAATTTATGAAAATAGACTGTGGCAATATGACAAATATGACACAAATTCAATGTAGAGTATCTATTTACTTAAGTAATGGTTCTTGAACTGATTTCAAGCTCTATATGCTATATTTTTCGTTTTAGCATTTACAGGTGTGTATGAAATGTTTTGTCCCAATACAAATAGAGCCATTGGCTCTGTAGCTCATCAGGCTTTACATTTGATTTTGCTTTAGGGTGTGGCCACCAAAGCTACAATTTATTATCCTCACTAGTCAAGGAATCTGTACACAAAGTGTCAGCTTTCTAGGCCTTATGGTTCTGGAGAAGAATTTGAAATTCCACAAAGTTTACAGATGGATGGACGGATGCCAGACACCATGCCATGTCAAAAGCCCATTGATGAGCTAAATATCAAATTAAGAACGTCATTAATTTTCTAAAATTATATTGTTAGGTGCTATCATATTGAGGTCCGTACCCTCTCTGCCTGGTTGGCCAGCTCTGTAGCTTCTCTAGCTGCTTGTTCTGCCTTCTCAACATCAAAGTTGTTCTGCGTGTATATTTTACGCAGGTCCCCGAGGCGTGACTTGAGTTTATCCAGGATGACACTGCTCTTGTTGGAGGTGTCAGCTGCGGCTGTTGTTTCGGACTCGATCTGTGAAAAAATTTATTCCGTATTTTGCACTCAAGGATGACAAAGATCACTATTCAACTCACTTCCAACTGAATATTCTTGTCCATACATAAAATTATATGAAATATTTTTTAATTACATTCATCTAGAAACATAGACAATATTCTTAAATAGTTCGATATAAGTAGAGTGAAATCAGTTATTTTATCAATAATTGAGTTAAGTTATATGATGTGAAGGATTTTATGAATGCTTCATCATGTCAGAGGATAAAATGTTTTGAGTTTGCATTGGGAACCTTCAGGAAATGATTAATTAACTTCAAAACTCACCATTGCAAGATCATCCTCTGCGTCCCTGATGTCGTTTTCGGCTGTTTGTATTGCGGTCTCCGCTTCTTCCTGGGCCTTCTTAGCCCCGTCCAGTGCGGTCAAAACGTCCTCTGCTGTCTTCTGGATGGCTGATGCATCAGACCTGTAAATTAACATGTTTTGAGATATATCACAATCTCAACAAATCAAGATCTATATTTCTTTACTAGAATTATAGATCTCACCAGGCTGTGTTAATTAAGCCGTAAGACTGACCTGTGACCTCACTCAAATCGTGAGTTTGAACAGTGAACCATTATAGATTTTTTTAGATTGAGAAATATAATTTCGTAAACGTTGGTCACATAAATTGTCAAGCGTTTTTTTGTCCTCATTCAACAAGAGCTTGAAACCCTAACGACCAAAATAGACAAAAGATAAGAAAAAGTGATTAATTTACCCTTTTATTTCTCTTAAAACATTACAAGATGGTTGGTAGTATTTTAAAGAGAAAATCTGGATGGTTATTTACAATTTCGTGTAACTTGAAACAGAAATAGAGGGTTTGAAGATGTTGTAACACTTGCACATATTTAATTATCTTGCAAAACATTTACTCCAATATTTCACGAGTTTACAGAGGAGGGATCCTTCAACCTCTGTATAATACTACTCTTGTAGTTAGATTTTCTTTCATAACCTCTGAACCCTAAGTTCTATTAATGTTTTAAATCAAACAATGAAATCTGATTTTAAGGCACCATTCATTCTAATGAAAAGACAAATTATCTGCATTTTCAGTGGCTTTGGTGCATCATTAAAAAACTCTTTTCAACACTTACGATGCATCGTCAGCCCTCTGTTTGAGTTTCTTGGCGAGGGTGAGATCGTCCCTTGTGTCCGCCAAGATGGAGTCAATGTTCTGCAGACCCTGGATGGTCCGGTTGATCTTGTCAGCGAGGTCCTCGATCTGTTCAGGGGTCAGAGAGATCCTCATGGCCAGAACCTCTTCAGCTACCTGTAGAAACCAGATAATGACAAGAGTTACTCCCCTTTGTCATTCTTTTGTAAAAGAGTAATAAACAGTCTAGCACTGGTTTTGGCAGACGCCATTTCATCAGTTATCAGTAACAATGTTTGTGAAGATCAAACTATACTCGTCTGAGGGGGGATTGTTGTCGTGCACTTGTGAGGATTAAAGTTAAAGAATTAAATATATGGATGATTGGTCAGGATAGGTGTAAAAGAGGGATTAAAGGGGCAGTAGCAAGTTTTTTTAAATTTTCATATTTAAAAATTTTCACTGATAATTATATGTTGATGCTAAATGTATTATTTTGATAGTGTCAAAAATCTCATTACACAAACCAATCATTCATAGTCAGAGAACAAATAATAAAGATTCACATAAAGTCCATTGGCGGTCATTTTTGTGATAACACCTTTAAATCATTTTGTGTAAGAAAAGGAATAGCATGGCTGAACTTTACATAATATATTAGATTTATTACTGCTTCCTTTAGTTTAAATACATCGTCTTTTAAATTGGAACCATTTATTTTCATTTTCCTGACAACACCTTATATTCCCTCTAAAAATGTGCCACTGCCCCTTTAAAATACTGATGACCCAAAGCCTGCAAACTCAAGTACTTTGAACAACTAGCAGATGATATGAACTTGTAATGTGACCATTACACTGACCATTACACTATTGAGTTATTCTTTATGAATTTATAAAGCTCATTACTATATTGTGACAAAAGCCTAGTGTTCAT
The DNA here is from genome assembly GCA_916613615.1 of Steromphala cineraria. Taxonomy (NCBI): domain Eukaryota; kingdom Metazoa; phylum Mollusca; class Gastropoda; order Trochida; family Trochidae; genus Steromphala; species Steromphala cineraria. The sequence goes on from OU744726.1 coordinate 41,757,314, forward strand.
CATGTTCTTAATGAATCTAAAGCATAATTATTTCTTGATTAATTATAAAGGGAAGGAAAACTTGGTTTAGGATAAACAATGAGTCTATCTACTGAAATTCCTGAAGCAAGGACCATAAAATTGGGTGTAAGATATTAATCTTTCCAATAAACGTAATGTGCCCCTACAGCTTCAATATCCTTTGGTTTAGCCCCCTCCTCGCCGAGATAATCCTTGATCCTGTTGAGTAAATCCTCCAGTCGGTCTCGTACAGCCTCTGATTGGTTCTTAGCATGGAGAGCGGCTTCGTACGCCATCTTGGCGTCTGCCTTTGCTTGTTCCGCGTCCTGCTTGGCCCCTTGAAGCTGAAATAAGGTCAAAGTTTTATGAAAATATGCAAAAGAGTTTGACAAAGCTGCGTTGTGAAACACTAATGCCCCCAATGCCACGGTCAAGGTCATGAGGTCAAAGTTATGATCTATCTATCATGATAGATGCACATGTGAAATTTCAAAGGTTCACTCACAACAATCAAAAGTTATGAGCAAGGTTAAAGTTTTTGGTGACAAACAGACAGAGGGACAGGGCAAAAACAATATACCCCTGGAATCTCTGATTGATATTAATATTTTGTTTTCAAAACAATGTCTTGCAATTGAAAACATTTATTTACATTTGTGAGATGACCCTATTCCGCTAAGAAAAAGCGCTCTATCCCCTTAAAATTGCTTGCTAGCGAGGGATTATATATAATTTGGAAAAATGAAGCTGCCATTTGCCAGCAGTTACTGTAATTATTGTTAGAAAAAAACTTGAATAACTTCATTTTTGCAAATTCCTAGTTCTGCAGGGTACCTACATTAGTAAGCTTGGCGTCGGCATCAGTCTGTTTGGACTCCAAGATCTCGGCTGCCTGTTGGGCCAGAAGAAGAGCGTTGTCAGCCTTCGTGACGGCGCCGTCTCCGCAGCTTCCCCCTCCACAACGACCACATCCTCCCCCACCACACAGAGCGTCACACGGGTCACCTGGCCGGCCACACACCTGTAATGAGAAATCATCATATTCATTATCTATATAATTTGTATCATTTATATGCTATATATATTATTTTAAGCTCCTAGTTCATGATTTGTTTTTTTCTGTATTTCTAAGAACACACTGTAAAGGACCAAAATGAATCTTTGCAATATTGAATTACCTATTTAAGCCTCATTTCAGAAATTTTTATGGTCAAAGATTTGTCATCAGCATCAAGGTTAGGTAACTTCAGTCAATTTTCCAGATCAAAAGTCCCTGGGATTAAATAGTGTAGAATGTCTAATTATTGATTTGAGTATCAATTTTCCTGATATAGGATCTGATCAGGGATGATATAGTAGAGTAGGTAGTACAGTGGTATAGAAGAATGTCTTAATATCAAGCTTAAGATAACCGAGAATGTAGAAACGTTTACTGAAAGGAACCCTCAAAAAAACGATCCTATCACAGAATGAGTGAGCAGGATTAAACATGTCTGCGATTTTTTTAGTATTGAACATGTCCTAACACAGAGAACAATAAAATACTTTAACAGTTATCATTGAATATAAGCATTCAATATTTACTTTGAAAAGAATAGTTCAAAACTCTCATTGACAAAATTTTATCCATGACATACATACCACTAAAAAATAATTTCCTTCTCTCTGAATGATCTCTCCTAATTTCAAGACATGCAAACTCAAGCCTGAGAGAATGATTACCTCAATAAAAGCCTCAATAACTCAAGCTCTAAATGACCTTTGACCCACCTGGTTGTTTAGATCAGGCAGTTCGTCTCCGAGAGAGTTGACCTTGTTCCCGAGTTCCCCGAGAGCTGCCTTGTTCTCCTTGACCCTCGTGTTGAAGTCGTCCTTCCTCTGGTTAATGAGACTATCAACCTGTTGTCTCGTCCTCTCTGACTCCTGCACCGTCCTCTGAGTTCCGTCAACCTTCCGCTGGGCCTCCCTAGATCTCAGCTCTGCCTCTCGTGTGATGTTGAAGGCACCTGGATGAAGTAAAGAATTCTAAAACTAGATCTGTGCAAGTAGGGAAAGGACATATTCTGATACCAATTTAATGAGATGAGACAATAAAAGTTGTAATACAATGCAATACATCCAAAAGCCCACAACACTATTTTTGCTATGCATTAATTGTGAAGATTATAGCTCTTTTTGAAATACACTCATTGATAAGAATATTAATGGAAACTTTCATCACAACTTTTTAGCATTAATTTCCAGTCAAAATTATGATATTTTACATAACATTTCCATCTTTTTATTAAAAGCTCAAAAGATAAGGCAACTTTATACACAAAAAGTTATATAATAATTGTATAGCTTCTGCAATATTTTCAATTTTATTTGTCTGTACCCTTAAGTAACTAATAATGCGCAGGGATTTGTTAACCCTGATTTTTGTGTATTTTGGGCCTAAGGCCTTATACTGAATAAAATCTGTCTGTCTGTCTGTCTATGCATTATGGTGAAACCTGCAAGCATTGTCATGCACTAGTAAACCATAGGGGGAACAGTTCTGTTATTCAGTAAAAGCATTGCACCATAAACATTACTGCATGTAGAACAGTTCTCTACTGCAGACAAAGGTACCAAGCGACTGGCGTGATTTGAACTCTTGACCCCTGAGATCATCTGAGACCATCATGATATACCACAGGTGTCAATGGAGAATCCTCCAGTTGAAGTCCAGATGCTCTACCAACTGAGCTAAGGAGACACGCTAGCAATGACTCGTTAAAATAACTCTACTTCTTGGCACAAACAAACCATAATAATAAGACCCATTACCATAACACAACCGTACCAACAAATAACAAAGTCCAAAATAAGGGAGACAACTCACCCTCGACATCTCTGGCCTGGATGATTGTTGCGTTGTCTCTAAGCTCCTGGGCCAGGTGTTTGAGTTCCTCGACCCGTCGCTGCATGGTAGAGATCTGGTTGTTGCCGTACTGAACACGAGCTGTTGTGTTGCTCAGCTGACGGTCGATGTTGTTCAGCGACTTGTTGCTGTCAGTCAGGTTCTTCCTGTAAGATGAACTCAAAGTCGTAATGGAGGTGAGATGAGGTGATTTGGGGTTAATCACCGCTTTCAAGAGTACAGTAGAACACGGATATAACGAACTCGGATATAGTGAACAATCGGATATAGCAAACAGATTTTCAAGTCCCGTCCTTATATAATATCATTATGATTATATGCGTATAGCGAAAACCGGATATAGCGAACTAAATTCTTTGGTCCCTTGGAGTTCGTTATATCCGAATTCTACTGTATTTCTCTTATAATGATCTTATAATGGCTGCAAGTATTTTTGCAGGGAGAAAGATGACCATCACACAATGAGAGCGTACAGACCTGATGGTGTCGAGCATGTTCTGTATGTCCTGTACGTCCACCTTGGTGATGTTGGCGGAGGACAGGATACGTCTGATCTCGTCGATGTTGCTCTGCATGTGCTTGAACTCATCATCAAACGCCTTGATGGCTCCTGTCACCGATATATTCTCCGCTGTGTCGATCAGACTGCGGGTCTGGTCTGAAATCAGAGATTTACTATTCTTGTAGGAAGTCATTACTAGGATCAAAGTTGGTAAAGATGACCAATTGTTATTTATCATATTTGTGACCATGTTACCATGTCTGACCTCTTTCATCCATCCTGTCTCAGGGTACGAACGTTACGCTAACTCCAAAAATCTGTACCCTAGGCTCAGAAGCTAGATTCGCTCGCGCAGCCCGACATGGGATATAGCCAATCAAATCATTTTCTTGCCACCTTCTCGGTAAAATTTAAACAAGAAATCATCATTACTATTTTTATTATCAGAGAAAGAGAGAGAGTTTCATAATTGTACTGATGAAGATGGCATTAGTACAAGTAACTAAGTTGAACATAGTATTTATGATACTGTAACTAATTAGATAAGTATTCTTTAAATTACTGGCCTACAAAGATCAACAGAAATTGCCTAAAGTGTGTTTGAACCAACCAATTTGTTACAATTTTGAAAGTGGTACTAACATTGTGTGATATGACAGCTAGGCATTATAATGATATCATCAAACAGCATAAAACTTTAATATTCCAATGCAGTATCTTACATGGCTTCGTAATAAAAAACATCTTTCAGAGTAAGAAGCTAAGTTCAAATACATATATCTATTCATTTCTGTAAAGAAACCTGCTTGCATTGAGTCTCATTAAGATATTTCAAAGGGAGACAACTCTAAACAACATCTGCTCACCTCTGAGGTCCCTGATGATCCGGTCCCAGTTGTCGAAGCACTCTCCACAGGGCACACAGTTGGGCAGTTCTCCTGTGGTGCCACGTGCACACCGGTCACACTTGTACCCGGTCACTCCGGCCACACACACGCACTGACCGGTCCGGCGGTCACACTGCATGTTGTTCGAGCCTTGAGGGTTGCAGTCACATGCTGCAAGAGTGCAAAAGAGCTTTGCTTAATCTTCAATCATGAACAATGAATGATTTTATTAATATAATTATAACATTGTTATCAATCAATTTCAAAATGTGTTGCGGCCTTGTACAGTAATAAAGTGTCAGTCTGTCTGAATATGTAAGACACGATGGTATACTTACGGAAGCACTGGTCGAGGGGATCTCCCCAGTAGAAGTCCTCACAGTCGCTACAGGTGCGGCCGCCGCGCCCTGCTACACACTCACACTTCCCGTCAAGCTGTGACACAATAATTGACGTCAGAAATTGATGAGTAACAAAATTGATTTACTCTTTTTACCAAGGAAACTAAACATTTCTGTAAACAGTTTGGTTAAGGTACAAAGGCTAAATGTAAAAACAAACGATCCTACTCATTAAATATTTTTTATCTACAATAAGTATTAGCCTGATGAGCTACAAAAGCCATAGTCGCGTATGCTTTTATCATGTTATCTTTGGTCATAAAAATATCCCCCCCAAACCCCAAACACTGTAAAAGGGTTGACACTAATAAAATCGCCAGGTAAAGGGTTAAACCCACCTGTCCACACTGAAGGTCGAGAGATCCGGTGGGGTCGCAGTTGCAGGCGTCACACCCCAGGCCACTCTGCAGGTTCCAGTGTCCCTCCGCACACCGCTCACATCGCCCTCCCACCACGTTGGGCAGACAGGCGCACTGACCTGTGCGACGGTCACACTGTCCGCCATTGGCGTCCGTACCAAGGTCAAAGCATACGCAGCCTAAAATATATTTAGATTAATAATTACAGATCTAACAAAAGAAGATGAATTACAACACTTTCAAGGCATGTCTAAAGGATGGCAATAAAGATACAAAAATATTGATAATTTCATGCATAAGAGATATTAATATCAGAACATTGATACACATTTCATAAAATTATCCCTTGACATATTCATATAACATATTCACATATTAATATTTTTCTTAATAGCAAATGCCTGTTTTGCCTGTCCAGTTATTTTCTACTCACTCTTGCAGTCTTGGCTTGTGGCATCGCCATAGTAACCGGCTACACAATGTTCACAACTGAATCCTTCTGTGTGGAAGAGACACTTGAGACACTCGCCGGAGTTCCGGTCGCAGCTTCCGGGCATGTTGGGGTCGATGTTATTGTGACACATACACGAGTCACAGATTCCTCCCGGGGTGAGTGGATTGCCAAAGTAGTTCTCGGAACATTTGTCACATGATGGTCCTGGAAATAGGTAGAGGAATGAGTGAGTTATTGTTTGGCACTGCTTGGGCAATATTTCAGCCATTTGCCTTTTGAAGATACTATGCTGTGTTTGTATCTATGTTATTTATTGTTTCCTAAAAATAATTATAGGTTTATAAGTTTGAGAAAACTTTCCCCCTAAGATTCCAGTTACTCGGTTGACCCTCCCTTGAGGTTCACAATCTCACAACATGGGTTTTCCTAAACATATTCCATTATGCAAAGTAGAAAAATAACATTTTCAAAGCAGCCACAAGTATAAATATCATGTAAAAAAGTCAACCTCAGAAAGAAATATTTCTTCATTAAAAGAGGGATTTGAATCATTTGATGAACAAAAGTTTTCTCCCTTACTTTCAAAACCAGGGTAGCAGTCACACGTGACCTGGGATGATCGAGGGTCCAGCACACACGTGTCAGAATGTTGGTTCGCTGAACCAGGGCCACCAGGACACAAACATGGCCGACATTGGATCCTCACACCTATACGTGGGTCACCATGGTAACCGTCCATGCACCTGGGGACAAAGTCAATTGAATTGAAGATAAACCAGTGGCAAATGAGTGAGAGTTGCTTTTTGTGCCGCTTGGACAATATTTCAACCATTAGCATTGTCACATCAAAATTAGAATAGATATCACAAATCATGGAAGAGTTTCTGCAAAGTTGTGTAAACGTTTACGTTAATTCCTACTCCATGCCTCAAATGTTAAGACAATGAAAAGTACATTTTGTTTGCTTGACCAACTTACTTCTGATTTTCGATAACAATCCTGACTAAACTTACCTATTGTCATTATTGAACGTTGTTCAGCTTCAAAAGATATTTTTCAGTCAATTCCTCTCAATCAAATGACACTAAAACATCAGGGTATTATGATGTAGGTATAAGTATAAGTACCTAGAAAGAAGGCCACACAATTACCACCATTCTTTTTGTCTTTGTTTTTTTCTTTGTTTACCATCATTTATTAATATCACCATTCTTATCTTGTTTTAAATTAACTGGTCTTACCTCTCACAGTTCTGCCCGTCGGTGTAATTACGACAGTTGATACAACGCCCATCAAGATTATCGCAGGTGTCTGCGTTGCCGTTACACTGACATGATCGACACTGAGGAAAGCCCCAGAATCCCGTCTGGCAGCTGTCACATGCACGTCCATGTGCGTTAGGGATGCACGTGCACTGGCCTGTTCTCTCGTTGCAGAAGTTGTCACGTGCTCCGATGTTGTGACAGTCGCATGCTGAGATAGATATAGAATTTCATATACGGTATTGTCTTGTGTACATTAACAGAAAAGAAACATATACATTTATATCATGTTGTCAAAACAGACTATTGACAAACTCTCAGATCTTAAATGACATCACTTTTATCATTTCATAATATTGTACTTTGGTCATGCTTTGATTCTGGTCTAAAGACTATATGTAATTATAAAAAGATTTTTACTTAAATCTTACTTTTCATCTCTAAGGCATTCTTTTTCGAATTAAGCCTCTTCTAATGTCAAGTAATTGCATTTTTATCAATCAATTTAATAATTAAGTATCAAACAAGTGAAAACAGCGGTGGTAATGTTGTGATGTCATAACTAAACATTTTGTTCAGGATCCTCAAGTTTCTATGCATGCATTCTGTGTAAAGTCAATCACCATTGAGTTTGAATTTGAGATCCAGTTTATATTAAAGCCCGGGTTGTGTTTGAGGAAATACAGTAATAAAATCAAAAAGAATATCTATCAATGCTTTGCTTCAGGTGTATGGCTACTCACGTGTACATCCGTTAGGTCCGAAGCCGAAGGTGCCCGGTGCACACTGGTCACATCGTCGTCCGACGACGTTGGGTTTGCAGGGGCACTGGCCTCCTTCTGGGTTGCACTCGCGACTGTGAGAACCCGTCGGGTCACATTCACATGCTGAAAGGGAGATAACTCAGTGTAAACTTATGGCAGTTATAATTACATCAAAATATTGGTAATGGATTCTTAACCTAGTACAATCTGAATTCAGATGATTCTCAAAAATCACATCACATGCTATCCTTTCAAATGCAAAGGGACAACATTTTCCTTGTATATGGTGATGTTAAAAGTGCGTTGGTGTTAGAAGAATCATTTCTAAGATCAAGAAATCTCAAATGCATGAGTTTTTTTTACAGATTTATGCTACAAATCAACATATATATGTACTCTTTTACAAAATGTTTTATGGTTAATGACTGAAATTTCATTAATTTAAAAAAAAAATTACTAAGACAAATTGGACATCAAAATGAAAAGGAAACAATATTGCTAAGCATTCTGTTGGGGGGTCCAAATACACAGAAAATTTTTGAGCTCTAATTTTTCAAAACATATTTAAAACTACACCCTTACCAATAGCTCCATTATGCAGCACAGCAGAGATACTGAAGATATGGCCCTTGCACTGGTCAGGCATGTCTGGTTGGATTGAGTTGAACTGGACTTCACGACATCGGTTACGCAGGAAGTCGTTCTTGAGGTATTCTGGGAGTCCAGGGCTCTGGTAGATCGGGATGTAGTCTGTGCTCGGAACCAGCATGATCTATGGGGGCAGAGATAAAACGTGTCTCTATTATCATATTCTTTGATATACAAAGAATCACAGATAAAGGAATAGTGGTAATGAGGAATTATTATTTCCAATAGGTCTCTAGAGTATAATTAATTAGAGGATATTTGTCTTTTCTTGACAAATACCATGTTTTCTCATCGAGTGAGGAAGAAAGTTTATATTTTCACGAGTGGCGCAGTGAGTAATAATATAATACTTTCTGTCTCACGAGATGAGATGAACATGGTTTTTGTCAAGAAAAGATAAATTTTCTATTTATTTTATTATTTAATCGTTGGATTTCTTACAAACTTAAAGCGGATTTACGTTGAGTCGGCCCCAAAGAGAGCCCATAGCCTAAGCAACAACATGACGTCATGAGCGTGTCATTGCGTCAGAGCATTGTTCGATGACGTCAGACCATTGTTGTTATCAGTCACTAGTGACTGATAACACGGTTTATTTTCATTGATAGATCTCGGTATTTCACCGCCAATCATATAATAATTCTCAATATTGGCAATTTAATTTTGTTATGGAATAAATTAAAATTCTTGAGTGAATTCAAAATTTGTTTATTCCACACTCAGAGAGATTTTCCCAGCTAAAGTTGACTTCATACAAAGAAGAGTATATACTCACAGAGTCATCCTTGATTTACATAAGTTTCAAATATTGCCAATTTAATTTCCTTTTGGAATGAATTCAAAATTTGTTTATTCCATTGTGTTGACACTCAAGAGATATTCTCACAGCTAGAGTTGACTTCATACAAAGAAGAGTATACGCACAGAGTCAATGTTATACCTGACCTACATAAGTTTCAAATATTGCCAATTTAATTTCGTTCTTGAGTGAATTCAAAATTTTGAATTGAACTGAGTTGTCACTTAAGATATTTTTCAAGCTAGAGTGGACTTCATAAAGAGAGTATACGCACAGAGTCTATGTTGTGACAAGTTCATGACAAACATAATTTTCAATATTGACAATTCAATTTCCTTCTAATGTAAATTTGAAATTTGTAAATTCCATTGAGTTGTCCTACCAAGACGATTTCCTAAGCTAAATTGACTTCATACAAAAGAAAAGTGTTTCCTGACTTACATTATTTTCAATATTGCCAATTTAATTTCCTTCTGGAGTGAATTCAAAATTTTGAATTCCATTGATATGTCACTCAGACATTTATCATTGCTAGAGTATCATAAAGAGATTATACTCACAGAGTCGATGTACATAGTTGCGTCAGGGTTAGACTGGCCACGCTTGTAGTGGCGAAAGTCGATCCTGATGATGTAGGACTTGCCGCTCTCCAGACAAGAGGACGGACGGACAAGCTGGTAGCGTGCTCCTGCAACATTAAATAGATGGAAGATGATTGATGTTCTGGGGATGTCGTATAGAAACTAGGAATCTTAAATGTTTAGGGATATTGTTGATCCTTGAATAATCTTCTGCCTTGAATTAACCTTTAGTCTAAGTTGCTAAGTCTAAGATTTTCTGTCTAATATTTCCACCCACCTGGTTCGATGGTGACTGACTTGATATCATCCTGTGGTCTGAAGTCGGAGCATAGACCGTTAGGGTCTACCTGGTCTGGTCGTACCACCGTCACTCGGACATCCTCCCACCTCTCTGGCATCTGTAACAGCAGGGGTCATGTCAGGGTATAAAATACAGCAACGTTTCAGTGACAAATTTACCCCTGAGTCCTGCTTCAAATACTCCCAAAACTTTTAAAGGACTCATAGAAGTTTTAGCTGTGAGATATAGACTATGTTTAATGAAGACAATTTCATAGATACACAACTTCTAATGATAACCTTAGGCTTCAGCTCATCGCATAACACCAAGCTAGAGGCTGATATATCCCCACACCCCCTTGTCTGAATGGTATAACTTATATTCCATGAATGAGAAAACAAAGTCCAATAAAAAAGTTGTTTATCCATAAAAAGGAACTTGTACATGTATACATAAAATAAGTCTTTTTTTGTTGCTCGAATTTCAAAAATGGGAATAAAAGATGAAGATGGTTGCTAACTAGGGGTGTAATGATAAGTCGAACTATTGCAATATATATCTCAATACTACTCTACAATAGACTATTGCTATCACAATGTCCCTTGGGGGTCAATAGTCACCCCTTTCCGCTTATTACATATGAAATTATTTTAAAATGTACTTACTCTCGGATCATATCTGATGACGATATCGTAGTTGGTGGGGAAGCTGATATCGTTGACGGTGAACTCGATGCTGTCGCCCTCCATCACACGCATATAGCCGGGGCCTGACCAATAGGAGGGGCCGTCTGGCGAGATTGGCTCTCGGATGTACACTCGAGCATTCTGAAATACAATATAGTATAATTAATCTTTCTACGGTCAGACAAAAGTTTATTAGTTGATTTAAATTTATGGATTTCAGGGGGGGAAGGGTATATAAGGGCATAGGATTATTATGAATTATATCAAGAAATTCCATAAATCGACCAAATCTAATACAATGGTATTGATCCCCAGCACACTCGAAACTCCAATAGCACTGAGACAGGTAAAGAGATTTGTATGTGGAGACGAGGCAATCTTTGGTTCATGATTAGTGATGTTGATAAACGGGTAACAAACAACAGGTGATTGTCTTTTTGCAATATTAAGCATATGGTGGTCATAATAATGTATTTCAAAGAAACGAACCCCAGGGTTCTATTTCATTCAATTTCTTCTTACCCTGGGTTCTATTCAAGGTCTATAATTTTATACCTGAGTTCCTTCTGAACCCTATACCTGAGTTACTTCTGAAACCTATGTTACATTTGTGACCCCAGATGTTTTAAAGAACATACAAAATTTAAAGAAATGTGAATGCTTTTTACCCCGATGCCTGTGCCAAACTCGGCCTCGTAGAGGTAGTAATCAAGACCAGCGTAGAAGTATCCGGGCTCCACCTGCTTGCAGTGTTTGCCGATGATGTGCGGGCGACATGTGCACTGTCCTGTCCGCTGGTCACATGACTCGCTCAGAGCGCCACCTATGTCACAGTTGCAGGCGTCGCAGCCGTATCGGCCATCACTCAAACCGTAGAAGCCCCGCTGAAGAGAAAATGGTAGATTCAAATTTCAAAATCTGATCATTGACATAAATAAATAACATGTGGGAATCAAGTTCTTTGATTTCTGTTTAGTTTGATTTGAACTTATAAAATTATTGCTAAGGTTTCAAATATTGTTCATCTATTTTATTCAAATTCTGACAAATACTCACATGACATGTGTCACAGTTCTGGCCAGTGACGTATCTCTTACAGAGACATAAACCAGTCTGCTGGTCGCACCCAAAATCTCCCTGTGTTCCCAGTGGGTTGCAGGAGCAAGCTGCAGAAATGGATGAATTTTTTAAAAGACTGATTCCTGTTTTAGTTGTCAGGTGGAATTATTTTGTTGATTAATCAAGCAGCGTCAATATTCTCAAAATGAAACTAATAGGGTTGAAAAAGAACTTTTTCAGAACCATAATTCTCCAGATATGGAGGATAATAAAATCTAAATCAAGAATGTTATTCAATTTCTAAAATTGTCAATTGTCAATAACTGTGAAATTGAGTAAAAGTTCAACTGTCTGTCATCAAAGAAGGGGAGGTAACTCTTGAAGGAAAACTTTCATACCACACTACAGATGTCTAAATTATTTTAAAAACATCTCTCTTGTTGTTGGAGTAATTTGCATCACATCTTAGGAGAACATTATCAATATCAATTATCAATATATTTTTTACAAATAACATTAAAAAGACATATCAGAAATTTAATTTTTGACACATACAATCACAACCATAGGGATTGTCTCCCTGTAGGTTCCAATAGTTCTCAACACACTGATCACAGCGAGGTCCTCGTACGTGGCGTTTACAGCGACAACGTCCTGCCTCCAGGCCTCGGATCTCGTCAGTTCGACCTTCGCACTCGCCCTTACGCTCGGAACCGGCTGGGTCACAGTCACAAGCTGTCAACAAAGAAAGATTGGGTCATTCCATTGGATGTTCAAAGAAACGGCTCTATTTATCTACACAGTAATGAAGCTCTTGTATATATAAAGAAATTGAACATCAATAAAATCATGTCTGGATTTTTTTTTCATTTATTCAAGATTTAATTGAATTCTTGTGATTTATGAAAAAAATATTCTTAATTCTATTCAACAACCCTTTCAAGATTTTTGCTGAATTTTTCAGTTAGTGACTGAGTTAATGACTGAGGCCATTAAAGCTCAGGAATTAAAAGGGAGATAACTCATGACACTTTAAAGTAATTTGTCAGTGAAAAGAAAGTTTTGGATAACATTCTTACTAGTATATTGTTTAAAAGCATGAGTCCATACGAAATGTAGCAATTGTCTAGAATAAATTTGATCATCCCAAAATTCCTTGTTTTCCTGATAATTCCACCCTCTAGAATGACTTTAAGACAACTTTGTTTGAAACAGTGTTCGATCATCCATAAAACCTCATGTCTTCCTGTTATGCCTCAAGGTATTCTATCAATACAAACCTTGTATCTTTAACTTTTGAAATGCTAGCAAAAATACAGCATGTTTTCCAATCAAGCCAAGAAAAAACAAAGATGGCCGACATCGCCCATCTATTCAACTTACGCTGACAGATGTCTGGGTCACGGATATCCCTGTTCGGATCCTGGAAGAAGAAGGGTTTGCACTCCTCACAGTTGCGTCCCTGTGTGTTGTGTTGACAGTCGTCACAAACCCCGCCGCTGATACGTCCCGTAGCCTCGAACACAGCCGGGTCAAAGTGACATTTGGTAGCGTGATTGTTGCAGTTGCATTCTGGGAAGAAATATCAAGTGTTTTTCAATGAGTGAGTGAGTTATTGTTTAAAGCCTCTTGGGCAGCATTTCAGCCATTAGTGGTGTTTTTTTCAATGAGGAATAATCTAAATTCTTGCTAACTTATTAAACTTCTTTCTTTAAAATTTGAAGACATTCAAAATAGCTGATTATTGTTTAGGTAAATGACAGAAAAAATTCAATGTAAAAGATTGTTCATACTTTTGCAAGCATTTGGTTGGTTCCTGCGAGCCGGTTGCCATGGCAAATCATTGTAGAATTCCTGACACAACTCACAGTTGAGACCCCTGGTGTTGTGGGCACACTCGCACATTCCGTGAACCTAAGAACAAGCAGATCATTTTTGATTAAATATTGCATATGATAGAACTGCAATGATGTAAGTTGATTTCAGACAAGAGCTGACATTTACAATTTTGATTTGATTGCTATTATCGTATATGAATGGATTTAATGTAACCTCATCAAAAAGCCTACACCCTTTCTCAGTCTTAAAGAATCCAGTAAAAACCTATTATCTCAGGTATGAGCTGATTTTGTTGTCCGAGGTCTATAAAACAGGTATCAACCAAATTCAGCAGTCCATAATCGTTTTATCATGTTTCCGTTAAAAAGCGAAAGGAGAATACAAAATTTACAGACATGAACAGCATTTCAACTCAATCGTGACATAGGTAAATGATGTAATGATAACAATAGCATGACGTCATGAAACAAGTGTTTGTCAGGTCTATTTATAGTAACTCAAGTCAATATCACTTTCGGCCAGACTCAGGCTCAAGTCAATATCGCTTTCAGTTGACTGTCACATGACCCGCTTTCGACCTAAAAGATGGCTGGAAAAATTCGCTCACACAATGAACACCCTAATGTTTTACCATGTTATCGTGAGCCTGATATCCAGGGACTGGCAAACAGCGGGAGGCGTGGCCGTAACACGAGCAGCTTCCACGGACCGTCATATCGTAGAGGGAGTAGTAGTATTTCTCTTTGATCTCAGACCTACTGTCAAGCTGGGTATCACCTGGTCAACAAAATAATACCATGATTTCTCTATTAATTCAACCTTAAAAGGGGCAGTAGCACGTTTTTAGGGAGAATATAAGGTGATGTCAGGAAAATGAAAATTATTGTTCCAATTGAAAGACGATATGTCTTTAAACTAATTGAAGCAGTAATATTTCAAAAATATAACGTAAAGTTTAGCCATGCGATTCCATTTTCTTACACAAAATGAATTAAAGGTGTTAAAAAAAATGGCCGCCAATGGATTTTAATATGTTAATCTTCATACTTTGTCCTCTGACTATGGATGATTGACTTGTGTAATGAGATTTTTGACTCTGTCAAAATAATACATTTAGCATTAACTTACAATTATCAGTGAAATATTTAAAATATAAAATTATCAAAAAATGTGCTACTGCCCCTTTAAGGGGCAGTAGCACGTTTTAGGAAGAATATAAGGTGATGTCAGGAAAATGAAAATTGATGGTTCCAATTGAAAGACACTGTATTTAAAGTAACTGAAGCAGTAATAATTCAAATATATAATGTAAACTTTAGCCATGCGATTCCTTTTTCTAACAAAAACTGAATTATAGGTGTTCACATAAAATGGCCGCCAATGGATTTTATGTGAATCTTCATACTTTGTCCTCTGCCTATGGATGATTGGCTTGTGTAATGAAATTTTTGACACTGTCAAAATAATACATTTAGCATTAATTTACAATTATCAGCGAAAAATTGAAAATATAAAATCATCAAAAAACATGCTACTGCCCCTTTAAAATTTTCAATAGGTTTTTTATATAATGTCTATGGTTGAACTTTTTTACACTATCGATTGCCAATTGGACACTATGGTTGAAATATTAGATAAATATATAAAGAACAAGTGTATAATTCTCATGCACAGTTTGTATAGATGTATCAATGAAATTCAATATCAAAATATTCTAAATTGTTAACTGCAGTTCAGATAAATATGTTTACATATTATCATATTTCAACAATGATTTTAAGAAATGGATGAATCATAGGAGTATCAACTTCAAAATTTTAGCACTTGGTTGGAATTTAAGAAGTGATTTGATGGGCACAAAACAACTTTTATTTGATCCAAAAAAAATTGTTTCAAACATTGTTACAGCCCTTGTCATTTTGTTATTTATTCTAAACTATGAATCATTTCTTTAGACTTTTGCCTACCAAGGGTATGGAGTTCAGTGAAGTTGACTCGTAGATTGGTCAGTTTAAGAAGATCCTGAACCTCTTCGCTATATGGATCCTGGATTGGGATAAAGGGAGGTAGTACACGGAAAATAACCTGCAAACCACAAAAAAAATTTTTAGACAATATATAGCAGTGTGATGAAGTTTTTTTGGGGGTTTATTGTCTTTACAAATTCACCTTAACTATCCATATGAAGTAAACATGAAACACAAAAATAAAAATTCAAAATTATAAATACAGAAAGAGAAACTTGAAAATTAAACCATCCATTGCTGTTTTCGTCAAGAAAAGAAATGTCATAAAACGGATAAAATGGATAAAATTCTTTAAGATTAAAATCACTGACCTCTCCTGCCGTTGATGGGGTCTCCATTGAGTATTTGCGGACACAGATGACGTCAGTCAGAGATCGAACTGGACCCCTCGCTACTCCGGGGAAGGACTTGCGACAATTCTGAGCAAAGTAGCGATAAATTTTCCATGTTTTACCAAAATCATACGACCTCTCGATAAACATGGCTTTCGGCCTGAATGTCTTGAAGGTCATAATTAAATGAGTGAAATGAAACTCAGCTTCCAAATCCAATCGAATTGAAACATTTTCCATGCCATTCTCTGCCTGCCACCACCGATCTTGTCGGTTTTTGAATGACGACACAATGTTTTCGATTCGATGACTGTTTTCATGAACTTGTGTTAGAAAAGGTTGGCGGGAATCACACTGAAAGCACTTTGTCCGCTTTTCTAAATACGACACAACACAGTATCTTTGTGGTCTTTCCAAACCACACGTTGACGTCGCCGTCAGCTGAGGTCCTCGACCAATCAGAAGATCTCCTGTTGCCGGGTAACAACTGCCCTGCTCACAACGAGGCTGGCGACCTCTTTGACCTACAGCACCTGAAAAAGGGAGAGAACTCTCATTAGATGAAATCCAAAATTCATAATCTCAATATTTTTTTTCAAATTAAATAACACACAGTATAATTGGTGATGGGGAGTAAATCATATGCATTTGTAAATATCAGTTGAGATGTTTTGCACTCAATGCAGGTGTTGCTTAACTTATGTGCAGGTGTATATAGCCTTAATGAATCTGTAAATGTCTTTGATTTTGAATGATCATAGTGTAAGGAAATATAAAGGTAATAAATTTGTCTGTTGTATAAGCAAGAAAGCAGTTCCTTTAATCAAATCTTCGAAAATATCCTGAATTCATTGTGTTTTTTATTTTTAACAAAATGGACAGGGGCTGAATCCATTCTCATCTGATTTAGAATTTCTTAAACTCTGTTGTATGTTCAATTGACGATAAACTTGTTTACTCACTCACTTTTATAACAACTTAATAAACTCAAAACCATTGAAAAACAAGAAATACAAGTATTTTCAACAAGTTCAGTAATGTCAAAGATATGAGTAATTCTGTAGTTATGTCAACGACACATAACTTCCACCCCCGACTGCTCTTATGCAAACAATCAACTCACTATAGTCTACATAGACTCTTTAAAGAGTTAACTCTCTCGCTCACAAAGATACTTATGTAAGGACCATTAAAGGTCTAGTGGCATCTAGGGGGTTAAGTGAATCAAGTGAGCTTTTCCTGCTACTGTTTTAAGACCCTTTAACATGACTTTACATTAAGTGTTTGACTTGATCAATCATGTCGGCCAAAAGAGCTAACACCGACTATTTAAACTCTTACAAGATTATTTCAACCCAATTACCACAAGTCATTATGTATGCAAATTTAAAGACATTTTTTTGTACAAATGGATATAAAGGTCACTTTTAACCTTGGTTCAATGTACAATACATTTCTTACCAAGAGGTAGGCCACGGGCCTGTTTATATTTAGCATATACAACATATACAATTTTACATACATACAAAGCATGAAACAAGGGCTTATTTAATATCTTGTAATCAGTCATATCATAATGCATCAATTATTTATATATTTAATCTATATATATATGAATCTAAGATCAAAGTTTAAATAATGAATTAACCCTTTTTGCTGCAGATTTTGTATGCAGTAGAACTATTATATGAATTGTCACCCCTCAACACAAACATTCTTGATATCAAAGTGTGAATAAATTTCAAATCAATTTAAAACTGCAGAATAATGGTTAATGCCAGTACTCAGCAACAACCTCTATTTCATTTATTAAACCTAACCAGGTTGCTGAATCAGCAAAAACACTTATCCCTACAGACAAAATTCACCTGTTCATTGTCTCCTACATACCTATACAGTGTATATATATACCTTTCTCATGTTACCAAATATAGTTCAGCTGATTAAAGGTGAGGTGAGGTGACTTTGGATTTGACACCACAGCTGCTAGTATTATTGCAGGTAGAAAGCCTGAAACACTATTGTGGTTTTGCATTGTAATGAAACCTGCGAGCATCCTACCCAGTGGACCCATAGGTGGTTCCACGAAGGATTTTGATTCAAACCCCAGACCTCTTGATCCAAAAAGAAACTTGCTACCCACTGTGCTATTCTGCCCCTTCAACTGATTATAGCTTTTTCCCATATTTTCTCACAAAAACAGAGTCAGTCATATCATACAATAGAAAAAACAAAACAAATGCAAAACATGATAATGAAATTCAAAATTGTTTAGTTCAAATGTTAATTTTAACCTATGTTTAAAAGCATGAGATCAATCATCCATTTCAGATTGTTTAGAATCAACATCATAATATTTTTCTCAAATATAAGTTTCCAAGTAATAATCTTTTTTAATAATTTATATACAAAAACTAAATATTTTGCACAAAATAAAACAAAAACGTCAAGAACAAATCTATCAAATTAAAAATGCTAAATGTTATATGAAATAATTCTCGGCATAGAATCCAACATCATAAAGAGAGTACTGACATCGACCATCTGTCTATTATTACTTACATACCTACATACACCTGTTCTATGTATTCACGCCTACTATAGTAGTGTTGACATACACACCAGTCTGTTCTGATAGTAGGGTTATATTTAGCTTCCCTTATTAGCATTATTAGTGGGCTACCAAGGCTACATGATTAATATAAGTGATAATCTTTTATAAATTTCTAAAAGGGACTTAAATTATTGTAAATTCCTTAACAAAGATTTTTCAATCCTGTGAATTTAGAGGAGTTGCTAGACTTTGATTACATCATGTAATATATAAAATGTAAAACGATTTGCTTTTTAAAGTCCTATTACCCTCTATTTTAAATTAGCCAACTAATCATTATCTTTTAGAAGTGTATGTATTTAGATCCTTTAAATCATTCTTGACTTTAAGAAAAAAAGATTTGAAGAGCAAATACTTAAACTGCATAATTTGCTTCTTATTTCTCATGTCAAACACATAAGGGGCTTTTAACTCCATTAGTTATGCTGACTTTAACCCTTTGAATTGGGAAATGGTTCATCTCTGGAAAGAACATTTCATGAATAGCTTAATGCATTCCTTTATAATTCCATCTCATTTTTTACCATGAAAACTGTTCAGATAAACAGCTCATTTTTACCATAACTCTGAAGCTAACATTTCAGCAGCTGTTTCACATGTTCCATATCTGATACAAGATGTTGACAATTTACAAGAATGTATGCAGGCATAAATTGTTTAGATTATGGACAGGAAATAAGATGTGTCACAAAATATTCTGAGAATTAATCATACAAAGGTTACTTGAATTTCCTCTCTGTAAATTTATCATTTAGGCAATGTAACATTTGAAACCAAGGGAAATTTTTTTGGGTGAGGTGGGGTTTAACACCGCTTTCAAGAGCATTTCAGAGAGAACGCCTGCAACACTATTGTGGCTATGCATTGTGGTGAAACCTGCGAGCATCGGCTGGAACTAGCAACCATGGGTGGTACTGCACTGAAATTCAGTGTAGCATTGCATCCAAACTTAACTACGTGTAGAACAGTTCTCTACTGCAGATAAAGTTCCTGAGCCCCTGGCGGGATTCAAACCATTTCTGAATTAGAAAGACGAAATTCAGCATTTGATTCTGGATTTGTTCATGATACCAAGAATAAACATCAATTGGTCACGATTCAGTGTCATAGTTATGTCCGCCAGTGAGTGACTGATTCTATACACATACATTCATCCACTGTCTCAAACAGAGCATGTGTTGACTGAGGAAGGAAGGAGGGAAGGAAGTAGTTAGAGAAGAGGAGAGAAACAGGAAAATGTGGTTAGCCACTGTTCTCGATTCTATTTTTGGTTTGATTCATTGAATCCTTGAGGTAAAGGTTCAATGACTCGAAGTGGTGAAGTCAATGAGTAAAATCACATTTTATGCTCCTGAAAGAGAAGTCAAAAAGTCTAAGTCATGGATGAATTTGAATGTTGTTCCGAGAGTTATTGCCGTTTTCAGACTTTGAAACTTATTGAAAAAGATATGATGGTTAGTAGGGGTGACTATTGACCCCAAGGGGCGATTGCGATACAATAGTCTATTGTGAGTAGCTATTGCAAGAATGATAGTCTATTGCGGGGTACTATTGCAATAGCTATTGTAGAGACAGAGTTAGCTGCTTTGTTTGTGATGATTTCAAACTCTGCTGCACTTGTTGAAGTCTTTATCTTAAATTGGCAACAAGAATATTATCTGCTGTATCTGCTGTATATTTTTAGCTCTGTTTAATGTGTTCCAGTATTTTCAAAAACTGAACATAAGTTATTTTATGTGCATTTTACTTTTGAAACTTAACAACTGAACTGAGTTCAATGTCAATACTTTCGATAGTTAGATGTGCTATTGATAATATTTATGGTTTCAAAAATTACTATCAATAAAGTACTATTGGCACAGCAACTATCACAATAAGTCGATAGTTTGATCTATCAATACACCCCTAATGATTAGGGCTACTCTTTTTCATGAATGTACATGTAAGATATATATAATATTTGTAAGTTGGTCTCATAAAGCATATTTGCAAATGTTGCTTAAGGTGAAAGTATTTCTACTACAATTCAAGGCTTTAGAGTTTTGGCACTTGGTTTCCAGCGCTTGACTTGAATATTTCAAAGATAGAGGCTTTCCAGAAATTTGTCAGGACCAGCACCTAGAGGGTTCACATTTTAGTTATTCTTCTAAAAAATCTCACATCCAATGTAGATCTTTCCAAACATATGTTACTGAATTGGGTCAAATGATTCTATTTGTGTCTATTGGTGTCCATATAAGGCCACTGAATAGAGTCGAATTTATATTTTAAAGATTAAGGGTTTCCAGAAATATTTCAGGACCGATAGCTTAAGGGTTAATATAAAACTTATTCTTCATAAAAAACTCATATGCCACGTAGATTTATCCCAGCATATGTACAAAAGGTTACTGAATTGAGTCGATTGAATCTATCTTTGTCTATATAAGGCCACTGAATAGAGTGGAATGATTATTTCAAAGGTAAAGGGTTTCCAGAAATATTTCAGGACCGACAGCTTAAGGGTTAACATAAAAGTTATTCTTCATAAAAATCTCATATGCCACGTAGATTTATCCCAGCATAATTATGCACAAAAGGTTACTGAACTGAGTCGATTGAATCTGTTGGTGTCTATATAAGGCTACTGAATAAAGTCATATGAATATTTCAAAGATAGAGGCTTTCCAGAAATATTTCAGGACCGACAGCTTAAGGGTTGATATAAAAGTTATTCTTCATAAAATCTCATATGCCACGTAGATTTATCCCAGCATATGTACAAAAGGTTACTGAATTGAATTAATGAATCTATCGGTGTCTATGTAAGGCTACTGAATAGAGTCAAATGAAGCAAGCTTTCCAGAAATATTTCAGGACTGACAGCTTAAGGGTCGATATAAAAGTTATTCTTCATAAATATCTCATATGCCACGTAGATTTATCCCAGCATATGCACAAAAGGTTACTGAATTGAGTCGAATGAATCTATCGGTGTCTATATAAGGCTACTGAATAGAGTGGAATGATTATTTCAAAGGTAAAGGGTTTCCAGAAATATTTCAGGACCGACAGCTTAAGGGTTAACATAAAAGTTATTCTTCATAAAAATCTCATATGCCACGTAGATCTATCACAGCATATGTACAAAAGGTTAATGAATTGACTCGAATGAATTTATCGGTGTCTATATAAGGCTACTGAATTGAGTCCAATGTTTTGCAGAAATATTTCAGGACCGACAGCTTAAGCACTGGGTGTAATGTGTACGCGAGGACGTTCGCTGTTACTGATTTGTCACGTGACTTTTAATGCGAGGAGCGAGACATTCAAGCACATATTTTTGTCAATCTTATACGATTACGAGCCTTTTATGAATAAATATGAACTTTTAACTATCGTTTACTTCATGGGTAGATATCTATGCACGAACCTATGAATGCAAATAGAAGATGAATGTCACTGAATTTTTGCAAACTAACATATTAGTAACTGCCTGTCAATAAATGTCTTCGAAATTTCTACGATCTCTGTGCATTTTGCCTACATTAATAGTATTTAAATTCCACTTTATCAAAAATGTGTATGATGTATAATTGCTTTGATAATAACTGCAAGCCATGGCGAAATTTCATGGTATGGCAGGGTGTGAATGTTTAATAATCTGTTGTCAAAATGATATCATGTATTTTCATTGCTCAAGTTTTCCGGTGTACGGGATGTTACCGATCATGTTTTATACGGGATACGGATTGTGCTGATCGAGGATACGGATTGTGCCTGATTGAATTTACTATATTTTCTTAATAATTCTAAACAAATTGGTTTTGAAAAACAAACTTTACTACTAAAATGTCTATTAAGTTATAGTCTATCATTTTAGACACATGCAATCCGTCTAACAGTATCAAAAACACCATGATAACCATGACTTGGGGAATTCTTAACGGTCGTTTGTTGACATGGAAAATATCATGCCTTTATGTTAATTCTTCATTAGCGGTGTGAGAGGGAAAACATTTGAAAAAGCAGATATGGATAGGTTTTTCTTTAAATAGAATTTGCTTTATAATTTTGTAAAGTATCATTTGTTTTATGATATATTTTATTTTACTAATTAACCAAATAAATAAAGATGCGAAGGTAAAAAGCGATGTTTTGTCAAATGAAGAGTAATCTCCCCTGGATGTTAAATTTCAACGATAGCTTTGCCGAAGTGTACGGGAATGGCCGAGGTTTTGCGAATGACCACTTTTGAAACGGCGTCGCTGATTGCACAACTAACTTCGATTGCCTCCAATCAGATTTCTACCTTTCTATCCAGCGCGTATCACGCGTTTTTTTACCCCAGACTAACGCAGAGCGTCAATGCAGCGAAATAATATATGATGAACAAGTGACCAATGAGATCTTGTCTTGAAGACCTATTGTTATTATCCGATTTCTGTCCTTACTATGGAATAGACATGCTAAGCTTTTGGGTAAAATCGACCCGTACATTAAAGGTCCAGTCCAATAAAATTATAATCGTTCTCTGAGCTGCCTCTGTAGAGAGAGAATGGAATTACTCGACTGAGGGTATATATAATGATGACATTATCTTTTGTCTATTGTCTAATATCTTACAGTTTGTAGAGTATTTCAAACACATATCTGAAAATCGAATTCATCAAAATCCTACACCAAAATACCGACCAGGCGAACACGTGTTTACGGTATGGTTTGATGACATTGAATGGAAGTGTGGAAACGGACAACACTCAACTAAAATGGTCAATATATTGGGATATTTGCTTTTTCAGTAACAGTAACTTGCAGAATCACACAATTATGAACCAAAGCTACAATTTATAATCCTCACCAAAGCTACAATTTATAATCCTCACTAGTCAAGTAGTCTTAAAGGTCAGATGAGCTAAAAATTTCTTATTTTGTGCAGGAAGACGTTTGTTTTATTCAGATGTTGAGTTAAAAGAAGTTCCAGTTAACATTGTTAGATAAGCTTTTGAGTTAATAATTTTTATCTAATGCCTTGATCACATTTTACCATTGTTACATTTAATCAATTGACAAGTTGATGACCTTCTGTAATTGGACGTTTGTAGTTAATCGTTTTCGTTATGTGTATTGGAAAATGGATACTTTGAGAACTGAAATGCCATACATACAGGCACTTATTTCGAAATCATCATGAAGTTTGAGGAATGGACAATCTATTACATAGTTAGTATGTGTTTTGGTAGTCTTGAATATAAGAAATGATGTTCTGAATGATATCACATTCTGTACGTGATCTATTTCAAACAATAATTTGACATTTTGGCACAATACTGTCATTTTGTTCAAGAAAGTCAATCACCACAATCCGTACACTAGGTTTGGTGCAATCAGTAACGATCCGTATACCTAGACTGAACAATCCGTACACTACGATTCATTTCAAGATTGCTTATTCACCTCGTCCAAACTTCGTTAATGCAGTTCGCAACCCTATTAAAATTTGCAGTCTGTTTTGGGGTTTATCAAGGGATAAATAGGTATGATTATATTTAAGATTTGTTGATTTAAATAGATGTTAGTAGACGAAAGAGGTCATGAGGTGTGGTCTCCAAACAGCGTAACTGCAGTGATCAAGTTCAAAAAGACAAACATATGTTTGTTTACATGACTTCTCGTTGTGTATTAGTAAACGGTAAAACCTTAGTAATAGATATATACCAATATTAATACAGGATGTGTCAGAATTATGGTGATAATTCATTTTTTATGTAGTAATCAGGGCAATCATAACACGTCTCTCGCTCTAAGAGTCACGTGACTGATCAGTAACAACGAACGTCCTCGCGTACACATTACACCCAGTGTTAAGAGTTAATATAAAAATTGTTCTTCATAAAAATCCCATATGCCACCTAAATCTATCACAGCATATGTACAAAAGGTTACTGAATTGAGTCGAATGAATCTATCGGTGTCTATATAAGGCTATTGTATGCTAGTTCCTCTGAAGTTCATATATTCTTTGTAAGCCTCTGTGTCTGTGTTAGTGTTACTAGTTTATGTATCATGGTGAACTCATGCAAAACAAATTGGACTTTTAACGTTTCGTTGACCCTTAATTCTCTTATGGTTTCGTATCTCTGCTTGACTCACTGTATCTTTTTGTGAAGGTTTCCTGTGGCAGATTTATGAGTTATGAATGTGATCTTTAAGAATTTGATTCACATATGTTTTCGGAAACTTTAATTATAGAGCCAGAAGTATATTGATTTTTTTTCTTTAATTTTATTTTTTGTTTTATTTCTTTATTCATAGCACTTGATGTTTTATTATCAAATAGTCTTGAAACTTCATTACGGCTTTCATTTAAAAACATCATTTTAGTATATTTCAAAGTTCAACCTCATTTTTAATATTTTTAATTTATAGGGGATAAATCCATTCTGTTTTTTATTTTGGGGTTGTATGTCGTGCATTCTTTAGCCCTAAATATAATTTCAAACCGAGCTTGCGAGGCCTAGACAAATATTAGTCTCAAAACAAATCTAATTTTCTTATAACAAAAAGGAGCCCAGAAGATGCTTTACTTCCTTGAGCTGAGAAATCTAGACTTGCAATACTTTTCTAGACTGGGTTGGTCGTCAATTGAATAAATTTGCTCCAGGATCTGGCTGACAGACTAAGAGACCATGAAGAGTCTACAAAAAGTCTAGAAACAGCAACAAGGTCATATCATAATCTTACTTCTGCCTGTCAGCCTAAGAGTACAACCAGTGCAACATTGTGTTTAATTAGCCTACGCTGATGTAGACTTGGTACTAGTCCCTCCTAGACTTAACTCTCAGACTTCAGTTAATATTATGACCTACGGTGATTCGAATAATGCCAGGGGCTCGGCAACTTTGTCTGCAGTAGAGAACTGTGATTCAAGCAATCAGGTTTTGGTGCAATGCTATAATGAATTTCTACGCAGTATCAACAATGGTTTGCTAGTTCCAGCTGCTGCTCGCAGGTTTCACTGTAATGTATAGCCTCATTGGTGTTGCGGTGAGACTTTATGTACCGTATTTCCTCTAATAGGGGCCCGGGCCCTTATTAACATTTAGGGGGTATTACTCCCCGGCCCTTATTAGAGGCCCAGCTCTTATTGGAAGCCCGGCCCTTATTATGATAATAGGTTTTCCAAAGTCAACTTGAGACCTGTATTCTAATTTTTGAAACAAAGGTTACCGGTATACACGACATAGGCTTATTATAGTTATATGTGTGGTATTAAAAAAGTTAAAGGGAGGGAATATTTAAGTCGAATATACAGAAGGGAGTAATTATTGACTAGACCCGGCCCCTATTAGAGGCCCGGCTCTTATTCACGTTTAGGTACCTTTACCCCCCCGGCCGCTATTAGAGGTCCGGCCCCAATTAGAGGAAATACGGTAAGTCTACAATTTCCCCATACTACAACTTAAGATAGACATTCATAATCCCTCTCTAAGACTAGTGTTAATCCAGACCCTGGTTCAAAATATTAAAGGAGCCTTTTTAAGTCTAGAAAACATTGGCAGGTCTAGTTGACTATATCAATCCTACAGGAAAGAAATCAGGCTCAAAAACAGATAAAGCAGAAGTACATCACCAAAATAATCAAGCAACCAATTACAGCATTTATCCAGGAGACTGAAAATAGACTAGATTACACAGATGTGGTGATGGAAATGCCATTGTAACATGGAAATACCATTTCAAAGAGGAAATGCCTTTATGAATGAGGAATACCTTCTGAAAGGAAACAAGTTCCTTTCTGTGTAAACTATCTCATTTAGTCACCATTTTCTTCTGAGTTTCTCTAACTGCAAAAGGATACATGAATGATATGTCATCACATGTAAAAGGAAACTTTTATCAATCTTGAACTTGGACAATCAGATATCAATTCAATGGTACACTTTTCACTTTTTTCATAACCTCTAAAATGTCGAATGTCAAAGAATAAACCTTACAATAAATCTAGAATTTAATCCCATACATTTCTCAAGTTTCAGGCTGTTCCAAACACCTCCCTAAATTCAACAAGGCTGTTCCAAACACCTCCCCAATAGAGACCTAATTTATGAAGGGCTATTCCATGAACACCCCTGTTTGCTCCAGTGGACAATCAGTGAGTTGACCTCTTGGCCACTGTCCATGTGTTTGTCCTCTCCACACTGGTCAAGGGTCTCATTCATAGACATGCCTCAATCTACACAAAGAATGTACTGGACTCAGCCTCGGGTCAAGCCAAACCCTTCAATAGCCACACTGGACATGTGAAAAAGGAACACCTATCAACCACTTGATCTGTACCCTGAAGTGACCATGCACCAAACATGAATTTATTATCTGTAAATTTAAGGAAATGATTGGGGAAAAAATATTTTTGATGAATCAAGAAACAATTTGAAAAAAACTGCTCAACTGAATTTTGTTATTGGCAAACTCCAAACACAATGACATATGAAGCATAATTATGTGCCCCAAGTTGTGAACTTAGGTAATTAATTTAAAAACAGTGTATTTTTTAAATATCTATATAAATCTTTATTGCGTAAATCAGAATCAAGTTCAATTTCCTAAAAATCCCTTCAGGAGTGGTGTAGAATGTAAATATATTTGCTTAAATATGTGAAACCTTGCATGTATGAATTTTAAACACAATAGTGAATATTCTCCTAATATTGTGAATCATACAAGTACAATGGGAAGCTAGGATTCAGTTTCCAATTATGCCAAACAGAAATATGTTAGAAGATGGGAGATCAACAAAATAATGTTAGAAGATGGGAGATCTGCATATAAGATATAACATCACTAGAACTGGCAATTCACTGTGGCTGTCAGATGCAATGGGCAGAAAAAGACTTTCCGTATTGTAGGACAATAAAGAATTATACTAATTGCTTAGTTTCATTAGCCTTGGAAGCTTTCTCCCTGCAATAATACTAGCAGCCATTATGTAAGTGAAATACTTTTGAAAGTGGGATTAAACTCCTTCACCTCACCTGAAACTTGGACCTCAGGTATCAGGGGTCCCCTTTGACCGCCAACATTCTGGTATAAAAAACTCGCCTTATACTCCAAAATAAACAGATTATCATGATCAGATGATAGCTCAATGAGAAATCTTAACGCTGGAAGGTTTCTCTGCATTGTATTTAAGCTCTGCAGTTCTTTCTATATAATAATATTACGGTTAAACCTGTAAGCAGCGGTTAGAACTAGCGAACCATGGGTGATACTGCACTGAAATTCAGTGTAGCATTGCACTCAAAATTTAATGGGTGTAGAACAATTCCCTACCGCAGACAAAGTTGCTGACTCTGGCGGGATTCAAACCACGGACCTTCTGATCAAAAACAGATATATATAATATAAAGTTCAGCCACGCTTTTCCTTTTGCTTACACACAATGAATTAAATGTTATCACACAAAATTGACCGCCAATGTATTTTATGTGAATCTTTATCATTTCTCTGTGGGTGATGGTTTGTGTAATGAGATTTTTTACACTTTCAATATAATACATTTAGCATAAACATACAATTATCAGTAAAAAATCTAAAATATAAACTTTTCAAAAATGTGCTACTGTCCCTTTAAAGTCTACACCTTCACAGATGAGAGAACTCACAAATTGTTTTGCATGCTTATCTAGGCTTGTATAGAAAATTATGTAATTATTTGTGACTCCATTCATAGTAACTCTGTTCAATGAACAGGAAATTGGGCTATTACCTATTATATTGAAACATAAACATTATATTCTAAACATTTTTTTACATTTCCAAACATTTAAACATAAAACATTATTATCATAATGAAGAGTGCATATCTTACATTCCTCTTTCTCCCAAAAAACTCTGTAAGCCAAATTCACAACTAAATCAACTCCATTATGAACAAAACAGCATCTCATGCAGGGTAACTATCCCTTTAAAGATAATTTGTGCTTATCAAATTAACTCTTTGCATAGCTATATATAGTCTGTCTAACAGCCCCTGACACAAAATGTTTTTAAAGAACAATGCAAGTCTATATTATTGTAGCAAGTCTAGATCACAGCTGTTTCTTAAAATCAACAACTTTGAGGGCTTCTTTCTCTTTTAATGATAAAAAGTTTGCATTTTGATTATATTTCATTTCAAGTTTGCAGGTCTACAAAAAATCTACTATACAAGAATACTTGTCTACACATTTGATGGAGGACGAAAACTTATAAAATCAAATAAAATCTTAGCCAAAAGGTAAGGAATGGATCTAATCAAAACCATATCACTGGAAAGATTTTTGCAAATATACAATACATCTATTTTAACAGAAAACTTGTCCCACATTTAAAGAAGGAGTGAGTGAGTGAGTGAGTGAGTGAGTGAGTGAGTGAGTGAGTGAGTGAGTGAGTGAGTGAGTGAGTGAGTGAGTGAGTGAGTGAGTGAGTGAGTGAGTGAGTGAGTGAGTGAGTGAGTGAGTGAGTGAGTGAGTGAGTGAGTGAGTGAGTGAGTGAGTGAGTGAGTGAGTGAGTGAGTGAGTGAGTGAGTGAGTGAGTGAGTGAGTGAGTGAGTGAGTGAGTGAGTGAGTGAGTGAGTGAGTGAGTGAGTGAGTGAGTGAGTGAGTGAGTGAGTGAGTGAGTGAGTGAGTGAGTGAGTGAGTGAGTGAGTGAGTGAGTGAGTGAGTGAGTGAGTGAGTGAGTGAGTGAGTGAGTGAGTGAGTGAGTGAGTGAGTGAGTGAGTGAGTTATTGTTTATCGCGGCTTAGGCAGTATTTCAGTCGTTAACAGCGCATTTTGAAGAAGGAAGAGAATTTATAAAATTAAGTCACAACATAGCTAAAAGGTAACGACATGATCTTATCAAAACTCTATCTTCACTGGAGAGATTTTTGCAGGTCTACATTACACAAACGCTTGACCACACATTGGGTGAAGATCAGACGAAAAAACGTGTGCGGTCAGGTATGAAGATTTGTCAGACAGTTCCAGGTGACGTGGTTTATAAGTCTAGGTAAAATACCTACCATATATATCTAGTGTCATACAGAGTCAGGTGAAGATACGGCCACGGAAAAATGTCAGGATTGTGACAGGGGTATGACTATGAGCAAAATAAGTCCTTATGAAAATAAAGGAGATTTCATTCATGATAATTATCTTTTTTGATGTACTTCTGTATAGTGAAAATTCAAATGAGAAAACTAAAGGATAACCAACGAAGCCTTGCAATTATTATATGCAAATCACTTTATGAGAATTATTATATGCAAATCACTCAATAACTCATAAAACTTTATCAACTCAGAAAATAACAGTAAGAAACAATAAGACTTTCTTATTGTGAAAATAAGATAGAAACTCATAACAAATAAATAATTCATACTCCTTAAATCAACCATACATGTATTTCAGACTTAAAAGTAGATTATGAACATGCCAACTGCAAACGTCATCCATTCAGAAATGTAATACGCTGAGTAAAAAATTCCTCTCAAAGCTTCCCACAAAACTGCTGATCCTACACTAAGCGTATTATACGATGTTTCCATAACCAACCAAGCATGTCAATAAGAAATTACTCGGGACCTCTGTCTGTAAGAGAATGGCTATTTTCGCTTTGAAAATGGCTCCCTGGGAGAGAATACACTTCAGATTTAGTCTAAGAGCTAGGCTCACACAAAGAAATATTGTGGCCTAACATGCAGACATGTAATTGCTCAGTTAAGTTTAAATGAGCAATCTTTATCACATTTGGTGTCTGCGGCCAGACAAGTGGTGACCTTTGACCTGGAAATAAACATGCCGCTGATAATCCTCTCAGGCTAGAGGATATATATATCAGGGAACACCTTGTTGAGTATATAGACGGTAGATATACAGAAACAGGTGGATATAGGTAGATAGGTATAAGGGGTTGTCAATATTACAATAGGAGCGAAACAACATTGAGAAAATTCACTCTATTAGATGAAATTTCAAACTTATGTACTTTTACAAAATCTTTTCTCTCACGTGTTGATAAATAAATCTCATATGATATGAATAATTTAATATAAATATAATATTATAAAACTTAAATATTTCAGAAAGTTATAAATATCAAATTTTTCATTTGAGGTCGTGATTAAACTTTTCTTCTCTTTAAACTCTTTTTCCTCTATTTATCTTTTACGTGACATTCTGAAAATATTTTTTTTTAATTCAAATAAACATTGATATGCAACATCTTGAACATTTTCAAACAGAAGGAAATCCAATAATTGGCCAGGTGTGGAAGTGATTATCTAAAGGCGCTAATTAAAGTGCTAGTGTTAGGGCTCCTGTCAGTGGTTGCATGTGTCGTTATGCAATTGCTCAACACTCTCACTAGACTTGCTGAATGATGACCTAGACTGTATTAAGGAACCTATTCAATAAAGATTCATGAAGCAGTATTCCAATAGGATGTAAACTTTTATGCAAATGGGGTACAATTTAAAGGGGCGGTAGCACGTTTTTGGAAAATTTCATATTTTCAATTTTTTACTGATAATTGTATGTTAATGCTAAATGTATTATTTTGATAGCGTCAAAAATCACATTACTCAAACCAAACATCCATAGTCGGAGAACAAATCATAAAGATTAACATAACATTCATTGGCGGCCACACTTTTAATTCATTTTGTGTCAGAAAATGGAATCTCATGGCTGAACTATAGATTATATATTTGATTCATTACTGCATTTACTTTAAATATATTGTCTTTCAATTTGAACCATTTATTCTAAATTTCTAGTCATCACCTCATATTCCCCCTTAAATTGAAGATCAAGAATCTTCCTTTTGCTGTTGTGGAATGTTCCAGATTTATCTTCTCAATAATACAGAAGAAGAAAGTAGACTCTTGTTTCTTGTCAACAAACATACCTATACCTGGATATTCATTTGTCATCAAATAACACCTCTCTGCTCCGATTACCTTAAGAAAAATACGGGTGTGAAACTATGGCAAACTGATTTGTGTAGGTGAATATTTTAATATTTTTCATAATCAAACTTAATCATATCAAACTATGTGTTGCAATATTTCTGGCAAGAGAAAATAAATTCAAACTTTTGAGATTAATGGAGAAACAATACGTAATCTTTTCACTCAAACTCTTTTCAAGAAATCTTTATTTGCAAACAGCTGCCCAAGACAATATCAAGACCATGTCCAAGACCCAACTCAATCCAAGGAATGGTTGACATGAAATAAATCTACATGTAGTTCAAAGAAAGGTCTGGAGACCATGAGCAAGTCTACACAAGAGTGAGACAGTAGGGGAGCCTCCATCTGGTTTTGGTTAAACAGGAAGTTCTGTCGGCCATGCTTGATCTACAAGGGAACTTCCCAGCAAGCATTGGCAAAAGATGTGATGGCTTTGTGTTGTGGGAACTAACCATCATAAAATTACACTAAGCTCTTTAGGCAAAAAACTTGAGAAATGAGAAACTAAATCTTATGAATTTAACAATTTCTAGAATTTTTTTAAGATAGTTCCTTTGAGGTTTGAGGGATGAAAACTTGATTGAGTTATTTCTCAAATTGAACATATTTTCAAATTAAAAATTTATATGAATAAACAATTTCTGAAATAAAATATATTTTTAAAATATTTTCTTCAGAGAAGTTATCCGTTCTCACAAATGAGAAAACAAAGAGACCAAATGTTCCCAGTTCACGAAATTTTAACAATAAGAGGTATTTTTTCAAGATTTTTTTAGATTTTCTGACCACATTTTCAATTCAGAGTAACTTTAAGACTGACTGATTACTTGCATATGTTTGAATGGGCAGGCAGTTTCAAGAGAAGGGTAGTGGGTTAATGATTGGAGTACTTCTAGTCTTAATGGCCATCAAGGATGTTTTCACAGCAGGGAATCAGCCATTACCATCAGACATGGACAGTTTTAGCTTTACAAGAAATAAAATATTGTAAAATTTAAGGTCAGTAGGTCAGACATGTGACAATAATATATCAATATTGTGAATATCAATAATGCGAGCAAATGAAATTAATTCAAGAGATGTTTGAATGTTATCACACATCAGCATGTAAATGTCATATTTCATCATTTGTTATTTGTGAATTTTAATAATCCCAACCATCTTTTTGACATTTAATAATATTTTCAATACTTTTCTTAACAAAAAGCAGTAAACTTGTAGATACAGTAGGACACGGATATAGTGAACTCGGATATAGGGAACAATCGGATACAGTGAACAATGTTTTAAGTCCTGTCAAAAGCCCTATGCATGGCGGCAAAACGCGAGTAGCGAATACCGGATAAAGTGAACTAAATTCTCTGGTCCCTTGGAGTTATATCCGAGTTCTACTGTAGTTCCTTATCTATTGGCAATATTTGTTCTTCGGAATTGAAGAGCTCAATCACAAAATTCCTAGCAGGACACACAGACATTTCTTCCATTTGGAATCAAGCACCCAGGAAGGTTAATTGGAATTCCAACAGGTGTTTCTTAAATATACAATACAGAACAGGTGCCCACAACTAAAGGTGGAAATTGAGGAACAATTGCTATGCAGAGCGTTCGGATCAACATTCTGAACTTGATTTATTGATTATATATGTGCAATCTGAAGTTGATGGTAAATATTTAGAGGATATTTGTGTTTTCTTGATAAATACCATTTTTATCTCATCGAGTGAGGAAGAAAGCCACGGGTGTAAATATATACCTTTTCTGCCTCACAAGATGAGATAAACATGGAATTGGTCAAGAAAACACAAATATCCTCTAAATAGTTTCTATTTATTTTATGATTTAATCGTTGTAATCTTACAAATTTGAAGTGCATTGATGTCCAAAGAGAGCCCGTCGCTTAAGCAGCGACATGACGTCATGAGCGTGTCATTGCGTCAGAGCATTGTTCTATGACGTCAGGTCATTGTTGTTATCAGATATATTTTCATTGATAGATCTCTGTATTTTGCCAATCATATAATAAACAGTTGAATAAAATTTCACTTAACCATGAAATGATATAATTTACCGATCATAAGTTCCGTTACAAAGGAGTCATTACTCATGCTGTTTTTTTTAATGATTACAAAAATCTAAATACATATGATGAGTTTTTGTTAAGCTCTGCTATGTCAACATTTCAGCCATTTGTGACTTGAAAGGTATGTAAACATGTAATTCTTAACTTCAACTTAAATACAATTAAAAATTGTTCTAATTTTTTAGATAGAAAAAAATCAAGAAATCATCATTAACTGATTGAAGGCATCAGGAAAAAATTAAATCATTCTAGTAAAAACAACCAACTTCGCAAACTAAAGTGATATCTTAATCAATCTCTACATCTTCTATCTATCTTCCTATCTTCAATCAACTCACCTGAAAATAATTACCTGGGAGCGATTTGTTATAATCAGAGGGATTATCATAATGCTTGTGTAATCACTCGAGAAATCTTTCTAATCCCAGTGTTTCATAACAGAGCTATCAAACGATCAGATTTGATAAAGAAAACAAAGAACACCTATGTAGTGGCTACCTTATAATGTAAAGTTACATAACCCTGACGACTTGCATACCTGTATCTTATCATGTTATCAGGTAAACCCCTTTGATCTTACAGGTAAGTGTGGATCAGAGACTGTGGTAGGTAATGTCTATGATACTTTTTGATGGGGAAAGGTTGTGAATGGAATTGAAGGAGTTGAAAATAAGTTTTTAAATGATTATTGTCAGCCTGATATTATTTAATAGATAACTATGATAGGTATTTTCTGTTGATACTTTTTGAGGGGGAGAGGTTGTTCACGAGTAAAATTAAGTAATTCTGTGAGTTTTAGAATGGAATTGAACGAGTTAAAAATAAGTTATTAAATGATTATTGTCAGCCTGATATTATTTAATAGATAACTATGATAGGTATTTTCTGTTGATACTTTTTGAGGGGGAGAGATTGTGAGTAAAATTAAGTAATCTGTGAATTGTACAGATGTTTTTCCATAATCAATGCAAGCCTGAAAGTATTTCATAGACAGCTGTGGCAGGCAATTACTTAGATACTTTTTGATAGGGAAAGGCTGTGAATATTAATAAGTAATAGTGTTTGGAATTCTTTAGTAATCAATGTTATATTAATAATATTTCTCTCACCAATGCTTTTGATAGGACATATAGCTAATAAAGTACCAATTTCTGTTCTTTGTGACATATTGTTTCACTTTGATACACTTTGATTTCAATTTGATGCCAAATTTATAAACTGGCCCCATTGATAAACTTTCGTTTACCTGATTTCATTCTCAAAGAATGTCTCTTTAAAACATTACAGCTTACAAAAGCTGTCATTCCTGAGACTTCAATTTCTCAGAAAAGACATTGCCAAATAAAAGAAATGTATATCAGTATAGGTTCATAAGACACATAAAAGTGGGTTGAAAAAACTTTCTGATAATTTTTAAGAAGAAAATGTTTTTGCTACAAGTATGACACCAAAAATATGAAATTCTGTCAATTATTTAAACACTCAGAGAGATTCTGCTTACTAAGAGATTCCTTACAAGAGAACTTGTAACATGGCAGCTGGGTAAATGTAGGTCAATGTATTCTTATCATCTTTGACAAGAGGAAGCTACGTGTGGGAGGGAGGGAGGGAAGAAATATTTTGTAGAATTGGTAGATCTAGAAATGGCCAAGTGATTCACCAGTGTAGTGAAAAAGTGGTTCAGTGCCATGACAAAATTCTCAAAAGACAGAATACCAATAAGAAAGAAACTATAAGTTACTGATTTCTCACATTCCTGTCACAAAACATACTACCCCAAATTGAAATTAACTACCCCTTATTTAGATTTAACAATTAACAAATCGGCAGGAAAAGCATTTATCGATGCAAAATGTTCCAAAATGTTTTAGGTTCTTAAAATCAAATCAACTGCAAACTGTAAAATAAGACAAGTCACACATAAAGTCTAAAGAAATCACTCTTAACATCAAAAGCAAATATTATAATCATTCAGGATATTCTAATGTGATAAATGTATCTAAGATTTCTTTTAACAAACTTAAACAAGGCTATGAAATCTCTTTAAGAAATTCTAATATGAAATTCTAACCTAGAGAACTTGAGTGAGGCAATCAAGTCTCTTTAAGAAATTGTAACCTAGAGAACTTGAGTGAGGCTATTAAGTCTCTTTAAGAAATTCTAACACAGAGAACTTGAGAGAGGCAATTAAGTCTCTTTAAGAAATTCTAACACAGAGAACTTGAGAGAGGCTATTAAGTCTCTTTAAGAAATTCTAACACAGAGAACTTGAGAGAGGCTATTAAGTCTCTTTAAGAAATTCTAACACAGAGAACTTGAGAGAGGCTATTAAGTCTCTTTAAGAAATTCTAACACAGAGAACTTGAGCGAGGCTATTAAGTCTCTTTAAGAAATTCTAACACAGAGAACTTGAGAGAGGCTATTAAGTCTCTTTAAGAAATTCTAACACAGAGAACTTGAGAGAGGCTATTAAGTCTCTTTAAGAAATTCTAACACAGAGAACTTGAGCGAGGCTATTAAGTCTCTTTAAGAAATTCTAACACAGAGAACTTGAGAGAGGCTATTAAGTCTCTTTAAGAAATTCTAACACAGAGAACTTGAGAGAGGCTATTAAGTCTCTTTAAGAAATTCTAACACAGAGAACTTGAGAGAGGCTATTAAGTCTCTTTAAGAAATTCTAACACAGAGAACTTGAGAGAGGCTATTAAGTCTCTTTAAGAAATTCTAACACAGAGAACTTGAGCGAGGCTATTAAGTCTCTTTAAGAAATTCTAACACAGAGAACTTGAGCGAGGCTATTAAGTCTCTTTAAGAAATTCTAACACAGAGAACTTGAGCGAGGCTATTAAGTCTCTTTAAGAAATTCTAACACAGAGAACTTGAGCGAGGCTATTAAGTCTCTTTAAGAAATTCTAACACAGAGAACTTGAGCGAGGCTATTAAGTCTCTTTAAGAAATTCTAACACAGAGAACTTGAGCGAGGCTATTAAGTCTCTTTAAGAAATTCTAACACAGAGAACTTGAGCGAGGCTATTAAGTCTCTTTAAGAAATTCTAACACAGAGAACTTGAGCGAGGCTATTAAGTCTCTTTAAGAAATTCTAACACAGAGAACTTGAGCGAGGCTATTAAGTCTCTTTAAGAAATTCTAACACAGAGAACTTGAGAGAGGCTATTAAGTCTCTTTAAGAAATTTTAATATAGAAAGAAACTTGAGCAAGTCTAGCCGGTTTCTTTCACAAATTCTCCCACACTGTGATCTAGTTTCAATGTAGGGTGTAGAGGAACAGACCACATGGGACTTGTTGAATGCTCGCTTATTGTTGGAGAAAACAGGCCGATTTGGAGAACTGTTTATCTAATTCATATAAATAAACAATCATATTAAATGTAACATGGTTCAACCAAGTTAGTGCTTAAACCTTTTACCATTGTCAACATAGGTATGGAACATTTGTTGTCAATTTCGTTATTGTAAACAATGTCACTTTTTTATGTAAATATTTTCTTAATTGTATTTGATAATATACATTTGTCTTTAACCCTTTTCTTGATAGATGTACACCATTTAATGAATTTTGAATTGTTTTTTTATTCAAAAATATTCAGAAAAATAAAAACATTAAATTTAGTGACATCATATGAACATAATTACAGATAGTGAAATGTACAAAGAGGAAAGTTGGGAATATCTCACATAATTGCAGTTATTAATACTAAATTCGAGTATTGTTTCTGTGAATATCAAAGAGGCCACCAGTCCATTATTTCGCCATAAAGTATGGTTTTTGAGTGAAGTCACCAAACCATGGTTCATGACGTCAATAACAATTGTACTGTGACATCACTAGCAATGGCCCTGTTTGAGGATTTTCCATTTAAAGCAACATGTTTTTTACGTAGTATGTGGGGTTTTGGGAGTAAAATAACCTAAACAAGTTGATATCAACATACCAGAAAAGAAATAGAGTAGCCCTAAACATCATGTGTTTTGCCCGAACTATTATAGTTAAAGCATGAGGCCGAAGCGATTTGACATCAAAATACTTCAAGGCAAAACTTATTATTTATCAAGACTGTTATCTCTTGAAAAGAATGTGGAATTAACAAAGCATTGATATTT
This sequence comes from Steromphala cineraria, assembly GCA_916613615.1. Taxonomy (NCBI): domain Eukaryota; kingdom Metazoa; phylum Mollusca; class Gastropoda; order Trochida; family Trochidae; genus Steromphala; species Steromphala cineraria. Next base: position 41,794,888 of record OU744726.1, read on the forward strand.
GACACAAATAATCCACATTTCTTAATTTTCATACATAGGCTAATTAACAACTATAAAAGCCATATTTTCTTCTTGCAGTGTAACTAAAACATAGCTTAATACTAATGATACTAATCAAAATCTATTTTAATGAATAAAATATTTCTAACAAATCAAATTAATCTATTTAGGTAAGTCAAATTTTCAAAAGTAACACGGTACACTTGAAAGTGTATCTAATTACAGAAAACAGTTCTTGTATATTTGACATTGTTAATGCAATGGCTTGTCTTTAAAGATGAACCCTAACCTAACACAAACTCCTAATGGCACTCTTTTATATTCCAGTGGTGAGGACAATGGGTTGAAACTCCTTGCATGGTCATGATCCTCTACTTGATACAGACATGTTGAACTTAACTGCTCTCCAAAGTGATGCAAGGAGTTTGTAATTGCTGCGATACCACAATGAGTCATTCATGTTTTTAAAGAGCCTTTACAATTGATACACTTAAAGATGGTCTGTGAAAGATACATTTAACCCTTTCATCCCTAAGAGCTTGTGAACGAATATGGTTTGAGCATGAATTGTGGCTTGCAAGAGTGAAAGGGTTGATATAGTGTATTCTACTGAGGCAGCAAATTTGAGTCATGGCACTTGTAGGGTTAACTCAGAATGATGTTTTTCATTATTGTAACATTAAACTTTCAAAAGGAAACTTGAGTGAACTGACTTTAATACTTTAAATGGATGTTTTATTTATGAAATTGTCATCCTTATTTGAGATTTTTAGAACTAAAATGCATAATGTAGTATAACATTCATACAAGAGACTAACTAATAGTAAACATATTTATTAACAATGTTAAACATTTTAGTAACACTTTTGACATAAGTAACACTTTTGAATAAATCGCTCATATCAACCATCCACTATAATGACATAACAAAAGCAAAGGAATGTGTTATAGCAGTGTATAAAATAGATTGGAAATCTAGCCTGTCCTGAAAATAAGTTGATCAATTCCTTAGGGGAAAATAAAGAAAACTTTTGAAAAGTTACCTGTCCTGACCAAAAAGTAACCAGTCCTGGCAAAAAGTTGCCAGTCTCGGACTATATTTTAAACACTGGTTATAGATATGATGTTCCATATGCAGCTAAATAAATGTTGATTTTGACATGTTTTGACATAAAAGGGCATATTTTTATATATCTCAAATCAATAACTGTCAACAATAGTTGCACTACAAAGACAAAAGACTCACCAAAAAAATTATTGATGGATATTAACGTCCTTTAATGAGAGTTTATTAACCTCTTCAGTATTGTTTCTATTTTTGTGTTTAATTTCTTGTTTTCATGTCACTTTCATGGTACAATCAAGAGTATATTATCAAACATTCATAATTTCAATTGTACATTACATCCTATTGTAAAAGAGGACTTTAACTTTAACCCCATTAGTGCCATAGTGCTCTATCAGGCCACACAACAAAACAACAGTGATGTCAACATGACTATCAAATGATGACAGAGTGATAAAACATTTCATTTATGATTGACAGAAATTGCTTCAGCCTACTATATGATTTCCTTGACAGATGTAAATCAAACGGTATTGAATGTATGAATGAATGACAAGTCATTGATATATCGGTTATTATCTGCTCAGTTGAGTTTTACAGGAATTACACCAACATGCGGCTATAATTATAGATTATGCTGACACAGTCAAAAGAATATTAGATAGAAATTTAACATCTTACATTTTGCTAACACAACAAATATTTTCACTTATGTTCTATGTAAAATTGTCGCAATGATTAAATCAGTGTTTAATTTTAAAAATGTAGAGTTTATCATACATTAAATGAAGTTAATTACTTCTTCTAATGTGAAATAGAATAAATTAGGATAAAATTATACAAAAACCTCATAGTTTTGGAATGATAAGTTCTTCAGAATTAAAGAAATTTCTATCTGTTAAAGTAAAAGCCATGTCAGGAAAAACACAACATACCTCGGTAATCAAATTTAGAAAATGATAATTTTTCCTTTTAGCCATTGTTTTTCAAACTTCAGTAATGTATGAAACAATTTGAGACAAAAAAATGATATTGTAACAAAAAGAAGATATGACAAAACATTGGACTGAACTTTTGAATATTATGTCTAATTTTGCCATTGATAATTGAATTTCAGTTATATTAAGAATTAACTTTGATGACAAAAGAGGATATGACAAAAGATTTGCCCGAGACAACAACTATCAAAGATAACGTCTATTTTCGCCATTGATATTCAAATTTCAATTATATATAAAAAAATAAATTTCATCAGAAAAAAGGATATTGTAACATAAAAGGTGACATAAAAGATTTAACTGAAACAAAAACTTTTGAAGATTCAATAATGTATTAAAAATAAGTTTTATGACAAAAAAGGGATATTGTGACAAAAGAGGATATGACAAAAGAGTGGCCTGAGACATCAGCCGATGTATGACAACAAAGCCAAAACTCGACTAGACAAGCCTGTATTTGTGATCTCCGTCACTGAACATGGGCTGATGCATGCAGCTGTAGTTCAACAGGTGCAAACATGGTCGCCAGATTATCTGCATGTCTTTCCTTAACCCCTAACCTAGGGGTCTTGTAATAATTAGAAAAACCCCAAATAACTGCATGTCAACCTTTAACCCTTAAACTTGGGGTTTCAGAAAGTACTTGTCTTTCATACATGGAGCTGTGGTTCAACAGGGTCACAAATGGTTCCCAAATTCACTGCATGTCTTTCTTTAACCCTTAAATTTGGGGTCTGGTAATAATAATAAGAAAAAGCCAACGTAACATCATGTAAACTTAGTCTCTCACATAGGGTTCTCGGAAATAATCATAATTAGTCAGATTGGCTGCATGTCTCCCTTTAACCCTTATACTAGGGGTCTTAAAATTGAACAGAAATAGCCTATCTTTTACGATTGCATTAAGAAGGATATATACCCGATCATCACATAAGTATGTAAATCTAAAATTATAAAATAATTAAATAAATACAATTAAATAATAAATAAAATCATATATAAATAAGGTAATAACACTAAATTGTCCTAAATACACATTTGGGAAATTCAGATTGTCTCTAACACCCAGCACAACAGGTACAGCTCAAGCCGAAGCGTTGTTCCATACTCATAATTCTAAGTATCAACCCAGGAAGAACATCTCTTGTCTTCTTAATTCTTTTGATATCTTAAAAAAAGTATCTTAAGGTATAACCAGGTATGGAAAGTATTGAAACTTTCAAGCTTATTCACACCTTCCGTTCAGCAGACATTAAAGTTTCACTGCAACATTGTTTTGCCTGCAGCAGCATGAAGGTTAATCTAAATAAATCATCGAGGAGTATTAATTCAAATTAATTTACAAGAGCAGCAACTAAAACTTTCCTTCAAAAAGGAAACGGTTATTTTTTTTATGTTATCCACAGAATCCTTTCTAAGGCATAAAATTTAAAATATCAAAATGAAATGGAAAGAGACAAATTTGGGCTTAACATAAACAGACCAAATTGCATCACAATCTAGTGATATGCAATGAAAAGTTAAAAAATAAAGCAATAATCAGTAGTTTTACAAAAACAGCGCCAAATGAAACACTTTGTACATAGGTTTTTCACAGCAAGCTTCATTCGCCTGCAGCAGGGGGAAAGTTAAGGGACCATGGAGGAGGCTGAAGATGGTGGCAAGAAGCCTGATTCCTGATTAGAGTTGATAAGTGGCAGTGCTGTAAATTAGACCTTGCTAGATAGCACCGGCCTGGCCTACTTGTAAACTTGATAGGAAACAACTGGCCACATTCAAGCACTGGCTCTTGATGTGGTTTACAGGTCAAGGGTCATGTTACATGATGCTGCTCCGGTGGACCATATGTCCGGACACTGATGAAATTGATTTAGCCAAACTAAGGATTTTTATAAATACTCAAGGCAAAGACGTTTATATTTACGGTATTTCTTTAGCCAAACTAAGGATTTTTATAAATTCTTTAGGCAAAGCATTTATATTTACTGAATGTCTTTGGACAAAGAGCTTTCACTTTTCTAGTTCAAAGTTTTCAGTTTAAATTGATTTTGGTCTCATCACAAAATTCTTTGGGCACTGTATAATTGATCTTATTTTACAAAATATATCTTAGAAAATGTATCTGTTGTTTAACATTTGCCTTATCACAATTTTTTGGGTTGACTTTGCCTTACCACAAATTCTCTCGGCACCAACTTATATCAATTATTGTCTTGCCATCAAATTCTCTAGGAATATTAAATAATTTACACAATGTCTCTTACACTGACTAAACTCAAATTCCTCACAGATCAGTGATTAAACTTACCCATCATTATTTACTACAAAACAATTATCCTTTTGAAAATTTGTACATGGCTATCTACCTTCAGCAACAGGTTTGAGAGATTAACATCTAAGCATCTTGTTTCAATTCAATCAAGAAACATCAAATTGAAAATATCATTCAAATCAATGTGATCAACAATTCTTTTAGCTAATTTTTCCTTAAACATTGTGACTTTAATTTCTTATATATCAAATATTCTCCATATATTCTTTTAACCTAGCATCTTATCTTTCATTTAAACCTTATAAAGTTCAAAAGGCTAAATATGTAGCTTAGTATGCTTAATGAACTCTATTACGAATAAATTTATGATGAATAATTCAATTCAAGCCAAAAGTATTATGAAATAGCATGATCATGCTGAAATGTCAAATTTTCTATTGCAATTTGTAAATGTGTAACAGTTAAAGTTAACACCCTCAATGCTGAAGGCAAGCAAGGTCTCCGAACGTAAGACGGTAATCCAGTCAGATTGGGGGTTGAAATGTATACCCATGAGAGTGTGTTTGTCATCTGTGTATGTGTTTTGTATCATAAAGTACAAAATATAACTGTTTAATTGTTCAAGTAAAACAAGATGTGTTTGTGAAACACGAATGCCCCCGGATGCATATGTCAAGTATCAAAGACCTAGCTCCGACCAATCAAAAGTTATGACCAAGGTTAAAGTTTTTGTGGACAAACGGACAGATGGACGGACGGACAGACGGACAGGTGAAAAACAATATACCCCCGGAATCTCCGATTCAGGGGCATAAAAATATGCTGTGCAAGGGAACTTTACCATAAATGTAAATCAACTGTTGTTTAAGATTTGCTTTTAGTGGTTTAAGAAGCTTGCACTTTCATTTTTCTTGTTTAAAGTTTGCAGTTTTCATTATCAACAATAACATATCTTCAGGATGCTGATTCTTAGAATATGACACCATTATTCCAAAATTGCGAAAATGACATAATTAGGTCAGATCTACATACAGAGTTTGTGAATGTGAAAAGAATACTGAAACATAAAGGAACTTACCTTTTATAACTATACAGCACAGGGTGATATACAGCAATGAAAACTCCATGGTGAAACAGTTCTAACTAGTTCACACTAATAACAATCCATCCATAGAATTACACTTTGATCACAATCTTTCCCTCCCTTCCTCTCTATTTTCGGCTTGGGGACTGCTCTAGCATTTTCTCATTCTGAATATCCGATTGGTACACCTGCAAGAAATAATAAAGCGTTTGAGCGTTATGTCTTAATTAACGAGAGCGGTTAACCAAGGCGGTCCCACATGCGATCAAAGACAGAGGTTCGGATACTGTGAGAATTTCCCCAACTAGCAAAGTTGGCAACTTCTGAAGCATAGCATAGAAATGTGTTTCAGCGTACAAAACTGATCTGTTGTTTAGAAAACGGCACTAAAAGGACATTTCAGTTTCGTTATCTATCAATATCGCTCAGAATATACAAATAGCTCTAAACATGAAATGTACAATTCATCGTTATACTCACAGCGCTTGTCAACGTACAGTCCCCCTCGTACCATTCACCGAGGGTGGTAAACGTACGCGCCACCGGAAGTCAAGCAATTTCAGATAGGGAACTTATGTAAGCTGAGACAAAGGCGCGGGGAAATAAAAGCAGTTGATAACGAATGGTAGAGAACAGGCTCTGGTTACGTTTTTCGTTTTGAAAGTAGATACAATAATTTTACTTATAAAAGTGGAAAGTTATTTTAGAGGGAGGACACGCACTTCTTAGAACAGCCAATCAAGAATTCGGATAAAGTTTGGTGCAAATATCATATTTGACAAAGAAAGCCCCCGCTCGTTTATGTATCTTTCTTTGTTCAATACTTTTATGAACTTCTTATGTTTTCGAACTGATTTGAACAAGTTAAAAGTACTTTTAGCGAAGTTCTGGAAGAGTCAAAGGTTAGAGTTCATCGGGGTCAAGCTGATTTATTAGGTCAATGAACTGTCACTGTCACATTTAGGTCCTTCATAAACATTTAATTCACGTTGAGTTCTTAGTAAGCGTATTATTTGAAAGGAATCGAATTTTCCTGGTGTTAGATAATGTTTTAAACTTGCCAAAGTGTCCTTTAGCATACAGCAACACGACAGGTTGTAAATGGTATAAGGGAGATAACTCTTTCAATTTTGTCCCATCAAACTTTTTATCTAAGAATCATAATGAAGTTGAGAACGTTTGATTCAATACCATAAAATCGTTCATTCATTTCTTATCATCATAAACTAATTTTAAATTTCATATTTATTTTTTTTACTGATAATTGTATGTTTATGCTAAATGTATTATATTGGCATTGTCAAAAATCTCATTACACAAAACAATCAACCATAGTCAGAGAACAAATTAAAAAGATTCACATAAAGTCCATTGGATGCGATATTTATGTGAACACCTATGGTGTATTTTGTGTAAGAAAAAGGGATCGCTTGGCTGAACGTAACATTATAAACTAGTGTCCAAAAGAAACGTTACCATACAAATAGCAAGATAACTCAACCCACTGCAGATTGATACGACTAAAACATAGTTTTATCATTTCTTCAGTAGTCAACTCTATGCAAAATTTCAAAACATTATCTTTTCATGTTTGCGAGAAAGACGCATTTAATATAAACATCGATTCGGAATCTCCTTAACTAGGCGAGTGACAGAGAGAAATGGGACACTTTTGCTTGATTTAAAACGTTCTAGGGCAGTGACGCGTCAACGAATTTATGTCAAATAAACTGCATTGTATCAACAAGATTGTATTCTTACCTAAATTCAATACTTTATCAATTTTATAGTGAAATGACAAAAGTTCTGTGCATAAAACAACTTGAAATTTCGATTTATGCACCCCATGTGCGTTTGAGGAGACACAAAATCAAAAGTATCTTTTCCTGAAGAATGAAAATGTGCATAGTTGTTTACAAGACATATGCCTGTTAGGCACACTTAAATTCGACTCTGTCAGGTAATAGAATTTTGTTCCGGAGGACGTTGAAAACTTGGTATCGTTTCTTTTGGACATTAGTTTATATTTGCTTCATTACTTCTTCACTTCGTTTTTAATACATTGTCTTTCAATTTGAACCATTTATTTTCATTTTCCTGACATCACCTTATATTCCCCCTAAAAACGTACTACTGCCCCTTTAAGTTCATCGTTAAGTTGGATTTCTGCTCAAAATAAAATGTTAATTGAACTCTCAGAATTTTCTAGAAACCTCAGAAGGTGGGTTTACGTCTAAATAGACAAGTTACAAGAAAGTAAATGCATATAGAATGCTGGAACCGACATAAAGATTATCTGAGGTAAAATAACATCCTTGAATCGTAAAGTAAGCGACTTTTGCTGTTCACAAACTTAGCGACTTTTGCTGCCCTCAGCATGAGATGAGTTAAATATCAATGCTCATTTTATCAGCACAGTTTTTATATGAAGATTTTATTTACCGTCATATCGATCGTCATTTAGAATAACCATCTTGTGAGGATCGACATGTGTTTTTGATTTTGACAGACTTACCGATGGCCAAATTTCTCTTATAAACTGACCTAATACTAATGCGGTTGATTTTATTAGCACTTCGGGTAGGTCCAAACACGTTTTGTCTATTAAAATATTGGTTCCCACCAAAAGAGACAGAAGTCTGCCTATGTCATTCGGCACCTAATATTTTAGAACATTTATTCTTACACGTACACACGCATGTTTTCAAATGCAGTATCGGCAAACAGAGGCAAGTCATATTTAATCATCAGCAATCCGGACAAAACGAACTCTTCAGGCGAGGTTAGTAGTGATAGCATAACAGTAACTATTTTCTCAAGCCAAATATATATAGGTCATCAATTCTTCTGAAAAAATATATTTATTTTGTAACAATTATGATTTTTCGCAAGTCCATAGTACAGGATACAATGAAGAATGTATAAACACCCGTAAAATGCAAAAACATGTATGACAATCAAATTTGCCGATGATGCAGCATTGGTGGGCCTGATTAGAGAATCTGAACTGTGTTACAGAACTGAAATTTCAAAATTTGTAGATTGGTGTAAATTAAACTTTTTGTTTTTGAATGTGCAGAAAACCAAAGAAATGGTCATGGATTTTTGGAAAAAGAAGTCTACATTATATGCTGTGACTATAGATGATGGTGAAATAGAAAGAGTAACAGAATACAAATATTTGGGTACTGTCTTGGATTCAAAACTTTCTTGGAACGAAAATACTGACAAAATTTATAAGAAAGGACAGCAACGCTTGCATTTTTTGTGGAGATTGAGACATTTTAAAATAGATCAAACTATATTGAGGTTATTTTACAGAACATTTATTCAAAGTATCTTGACCTTTAATTTCTTGAGCTGGTACGGAAATATGTCTGTTCAGAATAAAAACAAACTCTCAAAAATTGTTAAAACAGCTTCAAAAATTATTGGACTTCCAATTGAAAGTATCGGCGATTTTTATGAGCAGCACATTTCCAAGAAAACAAATAAAATTTTAAGTGACCAATCACATATTCTTTTTTCGGAATATTCTTGTCTACCTTCAGGACGCAGACTGCGCATGCCGACTGGGAGAACAAACAGGTTTCGCTACTCTTTTATTCCAAACAGTGTTCGTTCCTACAATGAGCAGTTTATTGATTAATGTCATATTTCTGTTTTAGTCAAGTGAATGTGAGTGTGACTAAATCGGATGTGTTCATGTTTATTTAGACAAATCTTATGCATAATAATATTATCATGTACATTTAGTTTGCTTTGTTTGTAACTGGAGAACTGTATATATGATGTAAAACAAATTTCCCTTGGGACAATAAAGACATTATCTTATCTTATCTTAAGTTGTGAAGTCATATATTTATGTGGCAAGCGGTTTCAATTATGTAATTTTATCAAGAATTAAGTACTGAATGTTGCCTTAAAATTCAATACACAGAAGTAATTAAGGTAAAACACTTGCGCTTATCAATCAATAAATGAATTATGTAGTAAATAGAATGTTAGTTATATGTTACAGGCTATGATGGAAATCTGATTATGGATTCCAAAACTCGTTGTATTGAAATATCTTTTAGCATTAATGGACTTGCTTAATTAGATATCAACATTATATGACTTTTACGGTGTAAATTTTCAGAAAATAATAACAAAACTACATTGGAATATCAGTAGACCTGTCGAACACTATATATAGATGTAATATTCAATATTGAGCTAAAGGTGAAATAACATGAAATCATAAGTGGATCCATATTTCTCCGGTTCTAACAGAGAAATGCTACGTGCAGGAACGCAGCTTGGCTTAAACACATGGTGAAAGGGAGAGAACTCCATTTATGTAAATACACGACCTTTCAACGTGAAATAAACACATTTCTTGGAGATGTACGGCGATTGATGGATACAGACAGGTTCCACACTACCTACCGAAAGATAACTTTGTGAAACTACCAAAATCGTCCACTGTCAAGAAAAGGTAAATTTTGTACGTCAGATGAGTTTGTAGATGAATGTCATCACCGGATCAGCATCCTGAGTGACAGTTAGAAACCAACAACTTGTGAAATGGGTTCCAGCACAAGTCATTGATTGACATTGATGCACGTCTTTCATTCAACCTGTCGTGCATGCAATGGACACCATGATTTAAAGTGTGTTTCATTTGAAGGGGAATTCATTGATTTAGGATTGTATGTTGGGAGATTTATTGATGGTTATAACTATGATGAGTAGGAAATGTAAACTTATTAATAAAAAATTAAAACATAAGTTGATCAATTAAAATGTTCTTTTAAGAACAAATCTGAAACATGAAATATTATCATATGATCACTCTCATATACATGTATAATTAGATGGTACAATTGTAGTTTAGAAATAAATATAATAAACATTTCTAGATTTTTGACTACCTTTGTTTTCTGCTTCATATTAAAGAATGAAGTTTAGTTTCATTTGACAGGTAGGATACTTTATTTTTAAGATTTGTTAATCAATGATTCTAGATAGGAACCACAGAACCTGATGCTTCATCTTGAAAAAAAAAAAAAAAAAAAATATCAAAAAAATTAACACTTTATAATTCTTGTTTGTATTAAAGCTCATTTATCAGAGGGAGAAATCACTTACCATATTCTAAACATTTAAGGTAAAATGGGCCCATGCCCAAAAGTTCTATTTAAAAAGAATGACTTTTAAAATAATATATGATAATAATAATAAAATCCACACCCCTTAAAAGTTTGTGAATTTCACTGTTCCTCATGTTACGTATCAGATAAATAACAAAAGTTGTACTAAGATACAATGTTTTCTTAAGTCTGATGAACTACAGAGCCAATTTGTTTTTGTTTTGTAGATTAAGAAAAACTATGGTTTTTTGTTTTGTTTTTAAATTCAATTAATTTTGTCTGGCAACCTCAACTATATATGTAACAGAATGTTCAATATATCTATTATGATATCTTTGTCAAGAATAGCTACAGTGTTGCATTTATCAACATATAAACATATTTTTTAAATATTGAAAGGGAAAATGAATGTGTACCTGTCTGAACCTTCTTTAAAAAATAATTTGACCAATTTTGTTAGTTGTCACAGATTACATTTATTGTTTTAATTGATGGATATCATTGTCTTGATAATAACAACAAGTAGGGATATGGATATCATTGTCTTGATAATAACAGCAAGTAGGGATATAGATATTATTGTCTTGATAAGAACAACAAGTAGGGATATGGATATCATTGTCTTGATAATAACAGCAAGTAGGGATATGGATATCATTGTCTTGATAAGAACAACAAGTAGGGATATGGATATCATTGTCTTGATAAGAACAACAAGTAGGGATATGGATATCATTGTCGTGATAAGAACAAGTGGGGATATGGATATTATTGTCTTGATAAGAACAATTAGGGATATGGATATCATGTCTTGATAAGAACAATTAGGGATATGGATATCATTGTCTTGATAAGAACAACAAGTAGGGATATGGATATCATTGTCTTGATAATAACAGCAAGTAGGGATATAGATATCATTGTCTTGATAATAACAGCAAGTAGGGATATAGATATCATTGTCTTGATAATAACAGCAAGTAGGGATATAGATATTATTGTCTTGATAAGAACAACAAGTAGGGATATGGATATCATTGTCTTGATAAGAACAACAAGTAGGGATATGGATATCATTGTCTTGATAAGAACAACAAGTAGGGATATGGATATCATTGTCTTGATAAGAACAACAAGTAGGGATATGGATATTATTGTCTTGATAAGAACAATTAGGGATATGGATATCATTGTCTTGATAAGAACAATTAGGGATATGGATATCATTGTCTTGATAAGAACAACAAGTAGGGATATGGATATCATTGTCTTGATAAGAACAACAAATGGGGATATGGATATCATTGTCTTGATAAGAACAACAAGTAGGGATATGGATATCATTGTCTTGATAAAAACAACAAATAGGGATATGGATATCATTGTCTTGATAAGAACAACAAGTAGGGATATGGATTTCATTGTCTTGATGAGAACAACAAGTAGGGATATGGATATCATTGTCTTGATAAGAACAACAAGTAGATATATGGATATCATTGTCTTGATAAGAACAACAAGTAGGAATATGGATATCATTGTCTTGATGAGAACAACAAGTAGGGATATGGATATCATTGTCTTGATAAGAACAACAAATAGGGATATGGATATCATTGTCTTGATAAGAACAACAAGGAGGGATATGGATATCATTGTCTTGATAAGAACAACAAGTAGGGATATGGATATCATTGTCTTTATAAGAACAACAAATAGGGATATGGATATTATTGTCTTGATAAGAACAACAAGGAGGGATATGGATATCATTGTCTTGATAAGAACAACAAGGAGGGATATGGATATCATTGTCGTGATAATAACAACAAGTAGGGATATGGATATTATTGTCTTGATAAGAACAACAAGGAGGGATATGGATATTATTGTCTTTATAAGAACAACAAATAGGGATATGGATATCATTGTCTTGATAAGAACAACAAGGAGGGATATGGATATTATTGTCTTGATAAGAACAACAATTAGGGATATGGATATCATTGTCGTGAAAATAACAACAAGTAGGGATATGGATATCATTGTCTTGATAAGAACAACAAATAGGGATATGGATATTATTGTCTTGATAAGAACAATTAGGGATATGGATATTATTGTCTTGATAAGAACAAGTGGGGATATGGATATTATTGTCTTGATAAGAACAATTAGAGTTGGATATCATTGCCTTGATAAGAACAACAAGTAGGGATATGGATATCATTGTCTTGATAAGAACAACAAGTAGGAATATGGATATCATTGTCTTGATAAGAACAACAAGTAGGGATATGGATATCATTGTCTTGATAAGAACAACAAGTAGGGATATGGATATTATTGTCTTGATAAGAACAATTAGGAATATGGATATCATTGTCTTGATAAGAACAATTAGGGATATGGATATCATTGTCTTGATAAGAACAACAAGTAGGGATATGGATATCATTGTCTTGATAAGAACAACAAGTAGGGATATGGATATCATTGTCTTGATAAGAACAATTAGAGATATGGATATCATTGTCTTGATAAGAACAACAAGTAGGGATATGGATATCATTGTCTTGATAAGAACAAGTAGGGATATGGATATCATTGTCTTGATAAGAACAACAAGTAGGGATATGGATATCATTGTCTTGATAAGAACAACAAGTAGGGATATGGATATCATTGTCTTGATAAGAACAATTAGGGATATGGATATCATTGTCTTGATAAGAACAACAAGTAGGGATATTGATATCATTGTCTTGATAAGAACAACAAGTAGGGATATGGATATCATTGTCTTGATAAGAACAACAAGTAGGGATATGGATATCATTGTCTTGATAAGAACAACAAGTAGGGATATGGATATCATTGTCTTGATAAGAACAACAAATAGGGATATGGATATCATTGTCTTGATAAGAACATCAAGGAGGGATATGGATACCATTGTCTTGATAAGAACAAGAAGTAGGGATATGGATATCATTGTCTTGATAATAACAACAAGTAGGGATATGGATATCATTGTCGTGATAAGAACAAGTGGGGATATGGATATTATTGTCTTGATAAGAACAAGTGGGGATATGGATATTATTGTCTTGATAAGAACAATTAGGGATATGGATATCATTGTCTTGATAAGAACAACAAGTAGGGATATGGATATCATTGTCTTGATAAGAACAACAAGTAGGGATATGGATATCATTGTCTTGATAAGAACAACAAGTAGGGATATGAATATCATTGTCGTTATAAGAACAAGTGGGGATATGGATATTATTGTCTTGATAAGAACAATTAGGGATATGGATATCATTGTCTTGATAAGAACAACAAATGGGGATATGGATATCATTGTCTTGATAAGAACAACAAGTAGGGATATGGATATCATTGTTTTGATAAGAACAACAAATGGGGATATGGATATCATTGTCTTGATAAGAACAAGTGGGGATATGGATATCATTGTCTTGATAAGAACAAGTAGATATATGGATATCATTGTCTTGATAAGAACAACAAGTAGGAATATGGATATCATTGTCTTGATAAGAACAACAAGTAGGGATATGGATATCATTGTCTTGATAAGAACAGCAAGTAGGGATATGGATATTATTGTCTTGATAAGAACAATTAGGGATATGGATATCATTGTCTTGATAAGAACAATTAGGGATATGGATATCATTGTCTTGATAAGAACAACAAGAAGGGATATGAATGTCATTGTCTTGATAAGAACAAGTGGGGATATGGATATCATTGTCTTGATAAGAACAATTAGGGATATGGATATCATTGTCTTGATAAGAACAATTAGGGATATGGATATCATTGTCTTGATAAGAACAACAAGTAGGGATATGGATATCATTGTCTTGATAAGAACAACAAGTAGGGATATGGATATCATTGTCTTGATAAGAACAATTAGGGATATGGATATCATTGTCTTGATAAGAACAACAAGTAGGGATATTGATATCATTGTCTTGATAATAACAACAAGTAGGGATATGGATATCATTGTCTTGATAAGAACAACAAGTAGGGATATGGATATCATTGTCTTGATAAGAACAACAAGTAGGGATATGGATATCATTGTCGTGATAAGAACAATTAGGGATATGGATATCATTGTCTTGATAAGAACAACAAGTAGGGATATTGATATCATTGTCTTGATAAGAACAACAAGTAGGGATATGGATATCATTGTCTTGATAAGAACAACAAGTAGGGATATGGATATCATTGTCTTGATAAGAACAACAAGTAGGGATATGGATATCATTGTCTTGATAAGAACAACAAATAGGGATATGGATATCATTGTCTTGATAAGAACAACAAGGAGGGATATGGATACCATTGTCTTGATAAGAACAAGAAGTAGGGATATGGATATCATTGTCTTGATAATAACAACAAGTAGGGATATGGATATCATTGTCGTGATAAGAACAACAAATAGGGATATGGATATTATTGTCTTGATAAGAACAACAAGTAGGGATATGGATATCATTGTCTTGATAAGAACAACAAGTAGGGATATGGATATCATTGTCTTGATAAGAACAACAAGTAGGGATATGAATATCATTGTCGTTATAAGAACAAGTGGGGATATGGATATTATTGTCTTGATAAGAACAATTAGGGATATGGATATCATTGTCTTGATAAGAACAACAAATGGGGATATGGATATCATTGTCTTGATAAGAACAACAAGTAGGGATATGGATATCATTGTTTTGATAAGAACAACAAATGGGGATATGGATATCATTGTCTTGATAAGAACAAGTGGGGATATGGATATCATTGTCTTGATAAGAACAAGTAGATATATGGATATCATTGTCTTGATAAGAACAACAAGTAGGAATATGGATATCATTGTCTTGATAAGAACAACAAATGGGGATATGGATATCATTGTCTTGATAAGAACAACAAGTAGGGATATGGATATCATTGTCTTGATAAAAACAACAAATAGGGATATGGATATCATTGTCTTGATAAGAACAACAAGTAGGGATATGGATTTCATTGTCTTGATGAGAACAACAAGTAGGGATATGGATATCATTGTCTTGATAAGAACAACAAGTAGATATATGGATATCATTGTCTTGATAAGAACAACAAGTAGGAATATGGATATCATTGTCTTGATGAGAACAACAAGTAGGGATATGGATATCATTGTCTTGATAAGAACAACAAATAGGGATATGGATATCATTGTCTTGATAAGAACAACAAGGAGGGATATGGATATCATTGTCTTGATAAGAACAACAAGTAGGGATATGGATATCATTGTCTTTAAAAGAACAACAAATAGGGATATGGATATTATTGTCTTGATAAGAACAACAAGGAGGGATATGGATATCATTGTCTTGATAAGAACAACAAGGAGGGATATGGATATCATTGTCGTGATAATAACAACAAGTAGGGATATGGATATTATTGTCTTGATAAGAACAACAAGGAGGGATATGGATATTATTGTCTTTATAAGAACAACAAATAGGGATATGGATATTATTGTCTTGATAAGAACAACAAGGAGGGATATGGATATTATTGTCTTGATAAGAACAACAATTAGGGATATGGATATCATTGTCGTGAAAATAACAACAAGTAGGGATATGGATATCATTGTCTTGATAAGAACAACAAATAGGGATATGGATATTATTGTCTTGATAAGAACAATTAGGGATATGGATATTATTGTCTTGATAAGAACAAGTGGGGATATGGATATTATTGTCTTGATAAGAACAATTAGGGATATGGATATCATTGCCTTGATAAGAACAACAAGTAGGGATATGGATATCATTGTCTTGATAAGAACAACAAGTAGGAATATGGATATCATTGTCTTGATAAGAACAACAAGTAGGGATATGGATATCATTGTCTTGATAAGAACAACAAGTAGGGATATGGATATTATTGTCTTGATAAGAACAATTAGGAATATGGATATCATTGTCTTGATAAGAACAATTAGGGATATGGATATCATTGTCTTGATAAGAACAACAAGTAGGGATATGGATATCATTGTCTTGATAAGAACAACAAGTAGGGATATGGATATCATTGTCTTGATAAGAACAATTAGAGATATGGATATCATTGTCTTGATAAGAACAACAAGTAGGGATATGGATATCATTGTCTTGATAAGAACAAGTAGGGATATGGATATCATTGTCTTGATAAGAACAACAAGTAGGGATATGGATATCATTGTCTTGATAAGAACAACAAGTAGGGATATGGATATCATTGTCTTGATAAGAACAATTAGGGATATGGATATCATTGTCTTGATAAGAACAACAAGTAGGGATATTGATATCATTGTCTTGATAAGAACAACAAGTAGGGATATGGATATCATTGTCTTGATAAGAACAACAAGTAGGGATATGGATATCATTGTCTTGATAAGAACAACAAATAGGGATATGGATATCATTGTCTTGATAAGAACATCAAGGAGGGATATGGATACCATTGTCTTGATAAGAACAAGAAGTAGGGATATGGATATCATTGTCTTGATAATAACAACAAGTAGGGATATGGATATCATTGTCGTGATAAGAACAAGTGGGGATATGGATGTTATTGTCTTGATAAGAACAAGTGGGGATATGGATATTATTGTCTTGATAAGAACAATTAGGGATATGGATATCATTGTCTTGATAAGAACAACAAGTAGGGATATGGATATCATTGTCTTGATAAGAACAACAAGTAGGGATATGGATATCATTGTCTTGATAAGAACAACAAGTAGGGATATGAATATCATTGTCGTTATAAGAACAAGTGGGGATATGGATATTATTGTCTTGATAAGAACAATTAGGGATATGGATATCATTGTCTTGATAAGAACAACAAATGGGGATATGGATATCATTGTCTTGATAAGAACAACAAGTAGGGATATGGATATCATTGTTTTGATAAGAACAACAAATGGGGATATGGATATCATTGTCTTGATAAGAACAAGTGGGGATATGGATATCATTGTCTTGATAAGAACAAGTAGATATATGGATATCATTGTCTTGATAAGAACAACAAGTAGGAATATGGATATCATTGTCTTGATAAGAACAACAAGTAGGGATATGGATATCATTGTCTTGATAAGAACAGCAAGTAGGGATATGGATATTATTGTCTTGATAAGAACAATTAGGGATATGGATATCATTGTCTTGATAAGAACAATTAGGGATATGGATATCATTGTCTTGATAAGAACAACAAGAAGGGATATGAATGTCATTGTCTTGATAAGAACAAGTGGGGATATGGATATCATTGTCTTGATAAGAACAATTAGGGATATGGATATCATTGTCTTGATAAGAACAATTAGGGATATGGATATCATTGTCTTGATAAGAACAACAAGTAGGGATATGGATATCATTGTCTTGATAAGAACAACAAGTAGGGATATGGATATCATTGTCTTGATAAGAACAATTAGGGATATGGATATCATTGTCTTGATAAGAACAACAAGTAGGGATATTGATATCATTGTCTTGATAATAACAACAAGTAGGGATATGGATATCATTGTCTTGATAAGAACAACAAGTAGGGATATGGATATCATTGTCTTGATAAGAACAACAAGTAGGGATATGGATATCATTGTCGTGATAAGAACAATTAGGGATATGGATATCATTGTCTTGATAAGAACAACAAGTAGGGATATTGATATCATTGTCTTGATAAGAACAACAAGTAGGGATATGGATATCATTGTCTTGATAAGAACAACAAGTAGGGATATGGATATCATTGTCTTGATAAGAACAACAAGTAGGGATATGGATATCATTGTCTTGATAAGAACAAGAAGTAGGGATATGGATATCATTGTCTTGATAATAACAACAAGTAGGGATATGGATATCATTGTCGTGATAAGAACAACAAATAGGGATATGGATATTATTGTCTTGATAAGAACAACAAGTAGGGATATGGATATCATTGTCTTGATAAGAACAACAAGTAGGGATATGGATATCATTGTCTTGATAAGAACAACAAGTAGGGATATGAATATCATTGTCGTTATAAGAACAAGTGGGGATATGGATATTATTGTCTTGATAAGAACAATTAGGGATATGGATATCATTGTCTTGATAAGAACAACAAATGGGGATATGGATATCATTGTCTTGATAAGAACAACAAGTAGGGATATGGATATCATTGTTTTGATAAGAACAACAAATGGGGATATGGATATCATTGTCTTGATAAGAACAAGTGGGGATATGGATATCATTGTCTTGATAAGAACAGCAAGTAGGGATATGGATATTATTGTCTTGATAAGAACAATTAGGGATATGGATATCATTGTCTTGATAAGAACAACAAGAAGGGATATGAATGTCATTGTCTTGATAAGAACAAGTGGGGATATGGATATCATTGTCGTTTTAAGAACAAGTGGGGATATGGATATTATTGTCTTGATAAGAACAATTAGGGATATGGATATCATTGTCTTGATAAGAACAACAAATGGGGATATGGATATCATTGTCTTGATAAGAACAACAAGTAGGGATATGGATATCATTGTCTTGATAAGAACAACAAGTAGGGATATGGATATCATTGTCTTGATAAGAACAATTAGGGATATGGATATCATTGTCTTGATAAGAACAACAAGTAGGGATATTGATATCATTGTCTTGATAAGAACAACAAGTAGGGATATGGATATCATTGTCTTGATAAGAACAACAAATAGGGATATGGATATCATTGTCTTGATAAGAACAACAAGGAGGGATATGGATACCATTGTCTTGATAAGAACAAGAAGTAGGGATATGGATATCATTGTCTTGATAATAACAAGAAGTAGGGATATGGATTTCATTGTCTTGATAAGAACAACAAGTAGGGATATGGATATCATTGTCTTGATAAGAACAACAAGTAGGGATATGGATATCATTGTCGTTTTAAGAACAAGTGGGGATATGGATATTATTGTCTTGATAAGAACAATTAGGGATATGGATATCATTGTCTTGATAAGAACAACAAATGGGGATATGGATATCATTGTCTTGATAAGAACAACAAGTAGGGATATGGATATCATTGTCTTGATAAGAACAACAAGTAGGGATATGGATATCATTGTCTTGATAAGAACAATTAGGGATATGGATATCATTGTCTTGATAAGAACAACAAGTAGGGATATTGATATCATTGTCTTGATAAGAACAACAAGTAGGGATATGGATATCATTGTCTTGATAAGAACAACAAATAGGGATATGGATATCATTGTCTTGATAAGAACAACAAGGAGGGATATGGATACCATTGTCTTGATAAGAACAAGAAGTAGGGATATGGATATCATTGTCTTGATAATAACAAGAAGTAGGGATATGGATTTCATTGTTTTGATAAGAACAACAAGTAGGGATATGGATATCATTGTCGTGATAAGAACAAGTGGGGATATGGATATTATTGTCTTGATAAGAACAATTAGGGATATGGATATCATTGTCTTGATAAGAACAACAAGTAGGGATATGGATATCATTGTCTTGATAAGAACAACAAGTAGGGATATGGATATCATTGTCGTTATAAGAACAAGTGGGGATATGGATATTATTGTCTTGATAAGAACAATTAGGGATATGGATATCATTGTCTTGATAAGAACAACAAATGGGGATATGGATATCATTGTCTTGATAAGAACAACAAGTAGGGATATGGATATCATTGTTTTGATAAGAACAACAAATGGGGATATGGATATCATTGTCTTGATAAAAACAAGTGGGGATATGGATATCATTGTCTTGATAAGAACAAGTAGATATATGGATATCATTGTCTTGATAAGAACAAGTGGGGATATAGATATCATTGTCTTGATAAGAACAAGTAGGGATATGGATATCATTGTCTTGATAAGAACAAGTAGATATATGGATATCATTGTCTTGATAAGAACAAGTGGGGATATGGATATTATTGTCTTGATAAGAACAATTAGGGATATGGATATCATTGTCTTGATAAGAACAAGTAGGGATATGGATATCATTGTATTGATAAGAACAAGTAGATATATTGATATCATTGTCTTGATAAGAACAAGTGGGGATATGGATATCATTGTCTTGAACAATAAGCACTGTGCCTGAAAATGTCATTCTGTGTAGTGATTCTAATAGACTACATGTTTACCGTCTTTGTCTTAGTTTTGCCATAGCAACGGTGGGTTGTCATAGTAACTTGCTAACCTCAATAAGACTTTCTCATGACCTAATCGATGCTTGTGATTGACTTTGAGGGTAGATGTTGAAGTATTTGTACTAAATATTTATTTGAGTTATGTTGTCATTGCTCATTAGGCTTATCATAAAATAAAGCTCTACCATACTATCAATGATAATTATTACTCTCCCGTTGAAGATATTGCTGTTTAATAAATCTACCATGTAGTTACACTTATGTGTCATAACATCACACGCTAAAAGAATGACGTGACATCATGATGACGTCACAACTGTTAATTATGACGTCATAATACTAACAGGCCGGCCAAGATGGTCATGTCGGCGAATATCTTTATATTTTTGATGAAGTGATTAAGCCAGTAATAAATAAAATACTAAACTAGTTTCATTTAAATGTTATGAAAAGGGACATAGTTTAGGATTCTCTATTAATAATACCGGAAAGGAACTTTATAAGGGCTACCTATATCCTTACCCTAAGGAATTGTACTTTCAAAGCAGCAAACAAGTGCTAAGCGCGACCATGTAGGTCCGTACATCCTGTTTTCAGGTACCCATTTTAACAGCTGGTTGGACTGAGTGCAATGTAGATGAAGTGCCTTGTTTTTGGTGTCTCCACCGGGGGCTGCTTCTATACTTCTACTGCTAGTACTTCTACATATATAGAGAATACTAAACGACGTCCCGTTTCATAACATATTTATGAAACGAGTGAATGGGTTGGTATTTAACGAGCGAAAGCGAGTTAAATACCTATACCATTCGCGAGTTTCATAAAAATGTTATGAAACGGGACCAAGTTTAGTATTTTATTTATTACTTGCTTAATAACATCGTAAAAATACAAGGAAAGTCGCCAACATGACTGTCGCGACCGGCCCGCTGATATTATGACGTCATACTTAACAATTGTGACGTCATCATTACGTCACGTCATTCGGTAAGCGCGCGATGTTATGACACATAGTGTAATAACATGGTTGATTTATTAAACAGCAATATCTTCAACGGGAGAATAATAAAAGATCTTATCAGAGATGAAAATTACAAGGAATTATCAAGAAATAACAATCAGTTCTTCTTTTCTCTTCACAGAACTTGTTGTAAACTGACAGAACTATGATCCTGATCAGACTAAGAACTATCCACATGCATTGCCATACATATTTCCCAATATTCTAGGCGTATATTGATATGTTTTGATATCTCAAAGGGCACTCCAAAAACAAAAAAAACAGAACAATATTTTCACTCTCGTCTCTTTTGTAAAAATGTGCGAGAGAAGCAGTTAACATTTTTTATGCAGCCTGACTTATTTGTTTTATTATGTGGCTTACATATGTGGTATTTCTCCTACTCATGCAAACAGGCAGTCAAGGGCATGGATTCTTGATATATAAAGTGGACAGCTGAACTGGCCCCTGGCAGGGAGAGGGTTAAGAAATTATTAATAGAATAACCAGTATTCAGAATAATAACCCCTGTTTTTCGCCACATGAGGTATACCACAAATAAAAACATTTTCAGAATAGGTTGTGAATTGTGGTTGGTGGGATGGGATCATTTTGTAATATTAGAATTGTAAATTGGAACCAGATGTTTGTCACAATGAATATATTGGGCATTGTCCTAGTTCATTTGAATTGTAGAAAATATTTCTACAAAATTGTAGAAAATATTTCTACAAAATAGAAGATGATTATTGTAATAGATTTATCAAAGTAGTTTTAAACTTATATCATACAAGTAAATGATGGTTATTAATTTAAGCCATTTTTATAAGACAAAGTTATTTGACGAAAGTCTCCAAATTTGAAATATTTAATGTTTTTTCATTATCAACCTGAATTTAATAATTGTTTTTGACAATAAACTTGAAGATAAATTACTTGATCAATATTACTATTCACATGCAAAATTGTTTATTCTGAGTTTGTTAAATAGGATGTGTGGTATTATTATTACGTCAGTATACTACAACACAGGAACAACGTGATACATATCGGTACACGCTTCTGAAAATATCCAAAATATCGAAAGTATTAAAATAGGCAAATTCCATTGAAAATTGCAAAAACCAAAACCAAAGAAAACAGATTTTATGGAAAGTTCTTAACAAGGTGACAAGTTGTGTTGTATAATGTCTCAAACATGTATACAGGTCATACACAGTGATTTATAAATGTCCCAAAACCGCTAGTAGCCGAGCTTTTTATTCTAAACTCTCATATTTAGACAAGATAGCATGCAAATTCTTGAATTTGAAAGTACCCACCAGTATGTATTTTGTTACTTATCACTATAATCTTCGCTGTATCGCAATATCATTATACCCAACTTCTGGTCTCGTTGCTATGGTTTCCTTTGTTCTAACTGTAGGTGTATTGATGGATACACCTCTTTTTCTATGTTATAACTGTAGGTTATCCACTGATACACCTCTACTTTTCTAATACACCGACTCTTTATTGTTAATCTACACTTAGTCAGGAGAAGAGATCTTCAACGTTGGCAAATAAACGGACTTGTAAAATTTAAAATTATACATTTTTGAGAATTATAATCAAAGATGGTGGAAATCGAACCAGGGACCTTCATGTTGTTGAGCAGCGACTCTATCGACTGAGCTAATGAGGATTGATACAAGCAGAGATATTTTATGTTGTTTTATGTATATATTTTTCTATATATATATAAGCCTATGTATATAAGTACTAGTCTGTGCCAATTTTTAATGTAATGAAGTTAGTTTATGGTTTTAAACCGCAATGAGAAGAGTATTGTTAATATTCTATTAATCTAGTTGGGTCAAGAGCTGTATACTTAAAGAATAATGGCATGATCTTTTTCATCCAATATGACTCGACAAGAGTGGGGTATAAGTCAGATATACCATACCCATCCTTAGTTGTTATGAACTAAATTATTCTCATTGATATTTAGATATTTTTCTGTGACTGAGGAATGGTGTGTGTTTTAGTTTATAATAATGGGCCGGTTAGGGGTTACCCATGTTGACTTTAAAATGTTGTGTCATGTCCAATGTTAAAGTAACACTAAAATTGAAGCTGGAATTGATTTTTTTTCTGATCATGAAAATTATGCCATAAATGTGCATTTTAAATAAGTTGTATTCTAAACATCTGTCAGTATTACATATCGTTTCTCTCTTTATATTGAGCTGTTATTGTTTATAAGCTTGCGATCAATAACTAGAAATGAAGTTAAATACATCAGTCATGTTGTTTAACTATACTTACAAGACACTTCCATGGTATTTATGTAGTTTCTATACATATTGAAACAATTAGAAATTAGGAAAGACAAAAAAGGTGTAAAGTTTTGGATATTTTTATCCAAATTATTATCATGAAAATGTAAGCGCTATTTAGGTTTTAGATTTTAATCTACATTTTTTCATCACCATGTTTATTCAACTTTTTACTTTTTTTATTGATTATTATTTGCAATTATTTATTATATAAATTCTTATAAACCCACAATAACAATAACTGATAACATTGTCAGAAGATTAACCACAAATCTGTGTGTACAAATAATATCCTTTTTGGAAATAATTTTCCAAAGGAAAAATCCCTACAAACTCTCATAAAGCTTTTTGTTATAAAGATAGATGGGTGATGACGAAACATTGAAATTGTTTCATTAATTCAGTTAGTCATGGACTGAATGCTAACAGGTTTGAAAGGGAGATAACTGTTCAAGATTCTGTTGTCTCTGCTCCAGATAAGTATATTCCATATTACATAAAAGCCCCACTTTTCTATTGTGTGGAATACTTATTGTGTAAAAAGGTAAAGGGGCAGTAGAAAGTTTTTAGCGGGAATATAAGGTTATGTCAGGAAAATGAAAATAAATGGTTTGTATTGAAAGACAATGTTTTAAAATAAATGAATCAGTAATAAATCAAACATATAGTGTAACTATTGCCATGCGACTCCTTTTTCTTACACAAAATGAATTAAAGGTTATCACACAAAATGGCCGCTAATGGACTATATAAAAAATCTTTATAATTTATTCTCTGACTATGGATGATTGCTTTGTGGAATGAGATTTTTGACACTATCAAAATAATACATTTTGCATTTACATACAATATTCAGTGCAAAATTGAAAATATTAAATTTACAAAAAAAACATGCTACTGCCCCTTTAAACAATAATAATCAAAGCTAAGCCATTGAAGGACATTCACAACTGATGTAGATAAGAACAGGAAGATAATACTATTTTATGTTGAGAAGTTTTTATCCAGAAACTCTTGTTGTTGACTGTAAAAGTTAACAATAAAAGGGTAGACAGAGTGGTGGTTTGGGGCTGAATAAATAAATATGAAGAGAATGACGAATAAAACGTAAGGATTTTATCATATGCTCATTGAAACTTGCTGTATGAAACAATCATGTGTAGTTAATACTAGTTATGCCTTTTTCAGTGTTCAACCCTAAACGCATTTTTGTCTGTTTCCATGGAAACATAACATAAAATTTACTTTCCTGACCAGAAATCAGAAACTATAAGGCCATGCTAGTTGAAGCTTTGTAAACGGAACAATTATCATGTATATTGATGCTTTCTATTGAATTACATTTTGCTGGGCAGTGGAAGTGACGATTATAAATTGTTCTCATATGTAGGTTGAATTCATTATCAATGGTCTGCTTGGGATAGTTTTCAACTATAGAAATTGTCAATGGTAAATTAAAGAATATAGTTATCCCGTGATTCTATTGTTTAAAATGTTTCACACTTTTCACACTTGTTATTGGATATTGCTAACTCTTTCTGCAAGTTTGTCATGAGATATATTGAAAGGATTTGAATTGTTATTTTATTGATGTTTTTTTATCTGAGATAAAATTATCAAAAGAGATCACATTTCCATTTTAAAATTAAATCTTTATAAGTCAGAAGTCAGAATTTAAATGAAATGGCCGTGACAATTCATTTCAATTCAACACAAAACAAGGGGCATGTCAAACAAAACAGGAGGGGGTCCCAATGTAGACTAGTAAACCCTTTGTTAGCAACAATTATGAAGCAATTATGTTTTTTCATAACTAGAAGGAATAATTTTGAATAAAAACAATGTACACATTTAATACCCTTTAGGAAAAGGGCAGAAAGTATATCCTCTAAAAATGGAATTGCCTTCTGGAAATAATTCACCTAAATATTGAGGCATAAAATTATCCTATCTGAAATTTTGCGAGGCTTTTGCATATGTGTACCTAATTACCGGTAGACGTATTTTTACCATATCAATTAATGTATCATATTATCCAATTTTGGGCAAGATAATTCAAAACATTATTTTCAATATACATGTATAAATTTCTATTTAAATCATTGATATAAATGTTGGAAATGAAAATTTGAATTATTTTCTTACTCAAATGTTTTATAAAATCACTTCATCGATTCATTATTTTTTAAATGCAGTTAATAAAATGATGTAGGTTATATAACTATTTTGAAAGTTTTGTCTTTCAAAACAGTTAATGTGCAAATCTATTTATTATTACAGATCATTATTATCACATAACGAAAACTTAAATGCACCAAGCTATATTGAAATTAAAAATGAAGCATACTTAAAAGATACGATTTTGATATGTAGTTTAAGGGGGCAGTAGCACATTTTTAGGGGGAATATAAGGTGATGTCAGGAAAATGAAAACTAATGGTTCCAATTGAAAGACAATGCATTGAAACCAAATGGAGCAGTTATAATTCAAATATATAATGTAAAGTTAAGCCATGCGATTCTTTTTTCTTACCCAAAATGAATAAAACGTATTCACACAAAATGGCCACCCATGCATTTTAGGTGAATCTTCATACTTTGTCCTCTGACTATGAATAATTGGTTTGTGTTATGAGATTTTTGACACTATCAAAATAATACACATAGCATTAACGTACAATTATCAGTGAAAAATATCAAATATTTATAAAATTATCAAAAAACGTGCTACTGCTACAAGACATGTACTGCCCCGTTAAAGCAAGACATGTTTTGATATGTATAGTTTAAAGTAAGAATAAAATTAGCAAGATGGGAAATATGGAACAAATGTCAGCTCTTGACGTGCACTAACTTCCTTGTCAGTTCTAGTTCAGGACTCGTAAAGAGATAATTTCTTTTATTATTTTAATTTAGAAAAATGGTAATTAACTTCTCGTAATTTTCCCACTCTTGAAGAGAAAATCATTTTGAGTGACATGTAGACATTATTCTTTTTAATTACAATCTTTATTATGTCCTGACAATGACATGTCATTTATGAAGAATTTACAAGGTTTTAAAGAATTAAGTATTACATCCGTGTTAAAAGTAAAAGTTATAAAGTTTTATTATGTAGTGCAAAACATTAAACATTATGAAAGGTTATCAGATTGAAATATGGCGTCCTACATGTTATGCAACGATTGTGATGGAGAGGAAACCAATTTTTTTCCGAGACGAGACCGTGTGTTCAGAGACAGAACATCACAGCTTGATAGCCTATGTGACCAGGAACTCATCGCTAGGTACAGAGTGCCGAGGGACGCTATCTTTAGGCTCGTTGAGATGGTGAGAGGTGATGTTGAACACCCCACCCAGCTTTCACACGCTTTGTCACCCGAGACGCAGGTGCTCCTCACCCATCCTTTTTTAAGCAAGGGTGGTTTCCTTCTGGAAATGGGAGACTTGCATGGGGAACTCTGATGATACATGTTCATATTTGGTGCTTTGACTAGTGCGATTATTAGGTCATGTCATTTTTAGCTTATGGGCATTTGAGCCGATGGGCTTATGGCATGGCATGGTGTCCGGCATCCGTCCATCCGTCTGTCCATCCATCTGTAAACTTTGTGCATCTTCGACTTTTCTCCAGAAGCATAAGACTAAGAAAGCGGAAACTTTATGTACAGACTCCTTGACTAGTTAGTATGATAATTTATAGATTTGGTGGCTCTGTGGTCCCTCACAAGGGTCCCAGGGGCAAACCACCATAAGACCTTTTTTCATCTTCTTCTCTAGAAGCATAAGGCCTAGAAAGCTGAAACTTTGTTTACAGACTCAATGACAAGTGAGGATCATTATTCATAACTTTGGTGGCCCTGTGGCCCCTAATAAGTGTCACAGGAGCCACACTATTTTCATCTTCTTCTCCAGGAGCAAAAGACCTAGAAAGCTGTAACTTGTGTAAGGCCTAGACAGCTGAAACTTTGTTTGCAGACTCATTGACAAGTGAGGATCATTATAATTTATTCCTAACTTTGATGGCCCTGTGGCCCCTAATAAGTGTCACAGGGGCCACACCCTAAAAACCTATTTTTCGTCTTCTTCTCCAGAAGCAAACGGCCTAGAAAGCTGTAACTTGTGTACAGACTCATTTACTAGTGAGAATTGTAATTTATAGCTTTGTAGGCCCTGTAGCCCCAAAAATTAGGGTCACAGGGGCCCCATAAACATATTTCTTCTTCTCCCGAAGCATAAGGCCTAGACAGCTGAAGCGTTTTGTACAGACCTCTTGACTAGTGAGGATTATAAATTGTAGCTTTGGTGGCCCTGTGAACCCTATTAAGGGCCAGAGGGCCCACGCCCTCAAAACCTATTTTCATCTTCTTTTACAGAAGCTTAAGGCATAGAAAGCTGAAACCTTGTGTACAGAATCTTTGACACTGAGGATTGTAATTCATAGCTTTTGTGCCCTGAGGCCCCCAACTAAGATGGAAACTACATTAACCACACCCTAAAGCACAATAGAATATGAAACCTGATGAGCTACAGAGCCAATGGCTCTATTTTTGTATTTTCTCCTGGAGTCAAAAACGTCCATTATTTGTGTAATATGATTGACAAATTTAACATTTGTTTGCTTTTTCAAACTGTATGTCTTACACTGCCTCATTCCCATCCCACTGATCAAGTTATAAAATACTGATCCATCCTCTGTTTGAATTAGATCAAATCCCTGGTTTCTGGCAGTTTCCCGAAAAAATTGCACAACAAACAATTTGAAATATTGCAGCAAGTGGACTTTTGCTTTAATCTGGCGCTCATAGATAAAAGACATGTTTTGGAATGGCATTCCAATGATTTTGCTCGCGGTATTGTCAATTTTGAAAACTTTGGGTTTTTTTGCGAGCAGACAAATCTCCATACCAAATTAAGATTTGTATTGAAGTTTGGTAAAAGACTGTGTCAAGATTATGCCAGATTTCAACAATTCTTATACTTTTTAGTGACAGTCTCTATTTTTCCTCCACTTTATAAATCTGCACATCATTTTCAAATTGTTAATTTAAGGTTCTATATTATCATCATAAACAAGGGATTGATCTTGTTTGATATTGGATTCCTTGAACCAATGTTTGCTGTAGAACCAAACTCTGCTTTAACTTGGTGAGGTGGTGAGGTAATATGGGGTTTAACGCAGCTTTCAAGAGTATTTCACTTATATCACGACTGCTAGTATTATTGCAGGGAGAAAGCCCGCAACACCAATGTGGCTATGCTTTATGTGGCTCAAACTCTGCTTTAAAGAGACACAGAGTATGTTGATAGGATCACATATGTCAAATTTTGAAATAAATGTTATTACATCAGGAACCACTAACTGTTACTGAAAATAACAAGTCAAAGGTCATTTAGTACATTAGAGCGAAAATATGGCCATTCAAAGTCGGGATTTTGATCGAAAACCGCACAATGTGGATCGAGTGGTGCGTGCAAATTTGCCAAATGTAATTTTGAAACCTTGTCATAAGCTGACAGGTAGATATATTCGATTCAATAGTGTTTATTAGTTATTGTAACTAATAGGTAGATTAATTGGATGCATAATTTCGAATATTAAATGTATTTGAGATGTTTTCTTGATTTTTCCATAAAATCAAGCATTTTAGAGATATTATGCATAAATGGATATATTTGCAAGTTCAGTGATGAGATATGAACTTCAATCAGCATATTAGATATTTTGTAGCTTATCAAAACCAAATAAAATTTTAAACATCAACTTACCTCGACCTTACCACTTCTCGATTTTTGTTCAAAGATTTTTCAAAAAAATAAAAGCTTGACTTACTTTTTGTTAATTTGTCCAATAAACATCTTTAATTAGCCTTTCATTTAGACAGCGTAATTATCGGCTGTGAAAAACCCAACTGGGTTAGGGGCCATAAAACTCGCGCGGGTGTGACGTAATATACAGACTATACAGAGTAACGCATCATTATTTCAACTGAAATACCCCCTAAATAATTGTTTAATTACCATTGATGTGGATATCTTTTTTACACCAAAAGCTTAGTAGTGTTACGTCGTCAAATGATTTATCTAAATGAGTGGAAAACATTTTCTGGAAATCGTTAAATATTAGTTTTTTTCCCCTGTGTTATCGTTATGATAGATGTATAGATAACGAGGCTGATTCTGTATATGACGTCACAAAATGGGGGCGTGACCAGTCATGCATTCACTTGTTTGTTGTCAGATAGGTCTTAGCGGCCCATCAAAAGTGGCTTCCAAAAACGGCTTTCATTACCAAACTAAACATATTTGAGTAGCGACCTTTAACGCACTATACAATATTGTAATCAGATTTCTATATTCGAAAGAAAATAGTGAAATATGTTTGTGGTTATGTGAACTTTAAGAAAGATACTCTGTGTCACTTTAACTTGGAAAAAGGGGATTGTTTGCATTAAACTTGTGGTGAACTTGTAGGAATTGGAATAAAAATCAAGGTCAAATCAGGTGATGTGAGAGGTCTGAGGTTGCGAGACTTGTTTACGTTAGGATGTGTAACACATACAGTACGGTTGCTTTTGGGTGAAATTGGGCGAAACTGAAATCATAGAAAACAGCACCAAAAGGTATTTATGAAAATGGAGCCAAATTATGAATAAGAAAACATTTATGAAAACTATAAACTCTACTGCTACTAATGTGTGAAAGTCAAATTACCTGGGTATCAGCAAACATATTTTTTATCTGTTGAGGTTGTACCCCCTGCTTAGTTTACCTATGAAACTGTTAACATTCAAATTGTCAAGGACAACTCATGTACCTACATTTTGTATAATTCATATAATAGAACATAATCAATTTATACTCCACAACATGCAACTTTGCTATGTAAACCCAAGATTGATATCACAATCGTTATAGTTGCACTAAAAGTATGTCAAAGTGAATGACAAAAGTGAATGAAAATTTTATGATGAACTTTTGCATTTTATAATATACAGGGTTTTAAATATCAACCAATTACTATCCCATATTAAAGTCAAAATCTTTATCAACCTTTTCATCAAGTAATCAACATAAATATTTTTTATGACTCCTGAAAAAGGAAAAGGACTCCCCAAAAAACGTGCTCCGAGTCCCCAGAACTCACAGTTTTGATTGACTATGTAAAACTCTGAATATATGCTTTGTCTCACTCTGAGACTATATGATGATTAACAACACTGTTATGCTCTAAAGAAAAAAGAATAATAAGCAATATAGATATGAAACTTAAATCAAAGAAATTAATAATTAAGCAGAAAATTGGAATTTTCAGTTAAATTGAATGAAATAATTCCATCATGATATCCACCTATATGCAAAATAAACTAAGATATCACATTCTTGAATATTAAAGGAGATTGTTTAAAATCTACTGTAAAATCATATCATCATATCCCTTTGATTTCCCGCCAGGGGCTCGGCAACTTTGTCTGCAGTAGAGAACTGTTCTACACGCAGTCAGGTTTTGGTGCAATGCTACACTGAATTTCAGTGCAGTAACACCAATGGTTGCTAGTTCCAGCCGATGCTCGCAGGTTTCACCGCAATGCATAGCCACAGTGTTGCGGGCTTTATCCCTGCAATAATACAAGCAGCCGTGATATAAGTGAAATACTCTTGAAAGCGGCGATAAACCCCAGATCACCTCACCTCACCCTTTGGTTTCACAAGTGGAGCCCTTATATTCCAGTGGTCTCATTTGATCCCTTGTTCATCCCTGTTGATCCCTCGTTTATCTCAAAATAACTTCATTCATGTTCATTCATATATCATACATCCTTTATGGACATACACTCAATGGAATATATGTTTTTCTATTTGAATCCCTTACAAGTTGATATCACAATTTATTATATGCTAAGCGGTGAGAGACTGAGTTTTCTCAGTTTTAGGAAAAGTGTTCTCGCCACTGAGTATGAGTGAAAATATGACAGAGGGGATGACGTCACGTCACGTCACTACAATCAACGTAAGGTCATTGCCATTGCTAAGTTACTATACAACAATGGCATGAAACTCTCTGGTCAGGAACTTTTGGATTTAAATCCCCCCATTTTGACCACAGAGGTACATAATAAACAGAATATCTTTTGTTTTCAGTGAGATATCACTTATCTCTCGTCTTGTGACGTCACTCATGAAAATACTGTCTTCATCTCGCACTCAATGAGAGATAAATGATATCACACTGAAAACAAAAGATATCCTCTATAACTTCTTTTATACATAATACTTAATCAAAATCAATTGTATATTTGATTCCATTTGGATATAACGATTCATGAATTTTTAGCTCATCTGGCCTGTAAGGCCCGATGGGCTTATGGCATGGCATGGTGTCCGGCGTCCGTCCGTCCATCCGTCCGTCCGTCCGTCCGTAAACTTTGTGGAATTTTGACTTCTTCTCCAGAACCATAAGGCCTAGAAAGCTGAAACTTTGTGTACAGACTCCTTGGCTAGTGAGGATTATAAATTGTAGCTTTGGTGGCCTCTTGACCCCTAATAAGGGCCACAGGGGCCACACCCTTAAAACGTATTTTCATCTTCTTCTTCAGAACCGTAAGGCCTAGAAAGCTGAAACTTTGTGTACAGACTCCTTGGCTAGTGAGGATTATAAATTGTAGCTTTGGTAGCCCTGTGACCCCTAATAAGGGCCACAGGGGCCACACCCTAAAAACCTATTTACATCTTCTTCTCCAGAACCATAAGGCCTAGAAAGCTGAAACTTTGTGTACAGACTCCTTGGCTAGTTAGGATTATAAATTGTAGCTTTGGTGGCTCTGTGACCCCTTATATGGGCCACAGGGGCCACACCCTAAAAACCTATTTTCATCTTCTTCTCCAGAACCATAAGGCCTAGAAAGCTGAAACTTTGTGTACAGACTCCTTTACTAGTGAGGATTATAAATTGTAGCTTTGGTAGCCCTGTGACCCCTAATAAGGGCCACAGGGGCCACACCCTTAAAACGTATTTTCATCTTCTTCTCCAGAACCATAAGGCCTAGAAAGCTGAAACTTTGTGTACAGACTCCTTTACTAGTGAGGATTATAAATTGTAGCTTTGGTAGCCCTGTGACCCCTAATAAGGGCCACAGGGGCCACACCCTTAAAACGTATTTTCATCTTCTTCTCCAGAACCATAAGGCCTAGAAAGCTGAAACTTTGTGTACAGACTCCTTGGCTAGTGAGGATTATAAATTGTAGCTTTGGTGGCTCTGTGACCCCTAATATGGGCCACAGGGGCCACACCCTAAAAACCTATTTTCATCTTCTTCTCCAGAACCATAAGGCCTAGAAAGCTGAAACTTTGTGTACAGACTCCTTGACCAGTGAAGATTTTAAATTGTAGCTTTGGTGGCCCTGTGACCCCTAATAAAGGCCACAGGGGCCACACCCTAAAAACCTATTTTCATCTTCTTCTCCAGAACCATAAGGCCTAGAAAGCTGAAACTTTGTGTACAGACTCCTTGGCTAGTGAGGATTATAAATTGTAGCTTTGGTAGCCCTGTGACCCCTAATAAGGGCCACAGGGGCCACGCCCTAAAAACCTATTTACATCTTCTTCTCCAGAACCATAAGGCCTAGAAAGCTGAAACTTTGTGTACAGACTCCTTGGCTAGTGAGGATTATAAATTGTAGCTTTGGTGGCTCTGTGACCCCTTATATGGGCCACAGGGGCCACGCCCTAAAAACCTATTTACATCTTCTTCTCCAGAACCATAAGGCCTAGAAAGCTGAAACTTTGTGTACAGACTCCTTGGCTAGTGAGGATTATAAATTGTAGCTTTGGTGGCTCTGTGACCCCTTATATGGGCCACAGGGGCCACACCCTAAAAACCTATTTTCATCTTCTTCTCCAGAACCATAAGGCCTAGAAAGCTGAAACTTTGTGTACAGACTCCTTGACCAGTGAAGATTTTAAATTGTAGCTTTGGTGGCCCTGTGACCCCTAATAAAGGCCACAGGGGCCACACCCTAAAAACCTATTTTCATCTTCTTCTCCAGAAGCATAAGGCCTAGAAAGCTGAATCTTTGTGTACAGACTCCTTTACTAGTGAGGATTATAAATTGTAGCTTTGGTGACCCTGTTGCCCCTAATAAAGGCAACAGGAACTTCCTTCAAATCTATTTTCATCTTCTTCTCCTGAAGTATAAGGTCTAGAAAACTGAAACTTGTCGCCTATAAACTTAATTTTATGATTGGTGACCCTGTGGCCTCTACAAAGGGGGAATCACATTGACCACACTCTACAGCATAATTGATGATGAAGCCTGATGAGCTACAGAGCCAATGGCTCTATTTTTTTTTTTTTATCATTTTATTTCTTTTTGAGGTACATGTACATTTAGGTTCAAACTACAAAGAAAGTGACAATTTACATAGTAGTTAACATTTACATAAAGGCGAATTTTGCATACATACAAATATGCACAGGTTCTATCCAGTTTCCAATTACAATGGTAACAAAGGCATATAAAGAAGAAGTGATTAGTGTTTGAAAAGTAAATGGCAGAATAACCAAAATTTCATGAAAATATGATAGTTACTTACTAGTTGATATCATAATAACATTCCGACAGATTAGGAAAATTATCTTTTCAAGAGATAAGCAAGTTGTGTAAACAATTTTGATTCAACAAGTTAAGAATTAATTTGAACTCATACACTTTTTACTTGTTCACCTCGTGTTTGATAACATTTGAGTTGTTTTGAAATTTATTTTCATTGTTTGAAGAGTTATGACAGTATAGTTGTGTTTGAAGTGTTTTTACTGGCAGTTTGTGTGAGAGGTGAATGTCAAACATACTCTCAAGAACACATGTACTTAACAAATGTTCTACTCCAGAAGCATATGGCCTAGAAAATTTAAACTCTGTGTACAGACTCCTTGACTAGTGAGGATTAAAAATTATAGCTTTGGTGGCCCTGTGGCCCACACCCTTAAAACCTATTTTCATATTCCTCTCCAGAAGCATCAGGCCTAGAAAGCTGAAACTTTGTGTACAGACTCCTTGACTATGAGGATTAAAAATTGTAGCTTTGGTTATTAGGACCTTAAAATCTATTTTTTTATTTTTCTTAAGAAGCATCAGGCCTAGAAAGCTGAATTTTTTGTGCAGACTCCTAAGTTAGATAAGGAGGATTCCAAATTGTACATATGGTGACCCTGTGGCCCCTACTAAGGGGGAACCACATTTGCCACACCCTAGAGCAAAATTGATACGAAGCCTGATGAGCTACAGAGCTAATGGCTCTATTTTCTTATCTTTAAATAAACAGAATCTGCTATTTTGATATGAACTTCTACATAGCTTTAAAGATCTTAAAAGATAACAGCGTATCTTACAATTAATAGTAATGTATATCTGTACATTTCTGTCAGTCCATCAACAATGAATGAATAAATGAATTGAAGATGATTTATACTTGCATATGTTTTATTTCAAACATTAATTCAATGAGTGTGAAAAGCAACTACCTTGCTGACCAGTTGTAAAATTGATTGAAGCACTCATAAAATATTGCTGTAGCAGTTATCTCTGGGAAAACTTTCACATCATGCTTGTATGTTTCAGAATAATTAGATCTTTCTTTTCATTTGATTGTGTTTTTTTTGTAATAATTAATAAAAGCCAATAGATATGACTCTTTAACAAAGAATAAGATACTATACAATGCCTTATGAATATTGAAAATGATAACACCATGGTAAAGATAGACATGGCCAAGGAATCAACATTTTATACAATTTAGAAATGATAAAAGAATAATTATAATCTGTTGACTTCAGGAAGAGTTATCCAGGTCATACTTCTCTTTCGAAAACGAAATCTTTTTATTTGATATGGATTTCTTGTCATGTTTCTAACAAAAATTATTACCAATAGGGCGGAAGATAAGAAGTGACATATTTTCAATATGAGCACATGTGCACATATCACTTTTGCATTGATACGATTGTTGTAGCGTGGCGCGCCGTATGTGTTTGTCTCTGACGTCATTGGTCATGACGTCACTGTCGCCGGCAGTCTCAAGGGAAGCGGCCCATTTTCGGGATATTTCTAAGAGAATAAAATGGAATAGAATTAGTAATAAAGAAATTGTTTTCCTGGGAAGTGTGATATGACTTTCACGAAACACATGCAAATTTGTGTAACTTGCTCTCGCTTGGGTAATACAAGATTTACACTCGTTTCATAAAAGTCATATGACATAAATATATGGTAATAAATAGAGGATATTATATGAGTGTCCATGACATACCACGAGTGGTTAAATATTAGTATTTCCCGAGAGAGAGCGAGGGATATACCGACATTTAGGCACGAGTGTCGTAAATATAGTATGTCATGGGCCGAATTTGATATTCTGTTTATTACCGTAGTCCCAAAATTAAAGAAAATACTCAAAACATACTTCTTAGCATAGGCGGACTAGTATAGATTGTGACGTCATAGG
Source organism: Steromphala cineraria (assembly GCA_916613615.1). Taxonomy (NCBI): domain Eukaryota; kingdom Metazoa; phylum Mollusca; class Gastropoda; order Trochida; family Trochidae; genus Steromphala; species Steromphala cineraria. Next base: position 41,831,628 of record OU744726.1, read on the forward strand.
TGAGCCATGACGTCAAAGCATTATTTATAACGTGACGTCACAATGAAAAAGTGTTATTTCGCCCTAGGGCAACATATGAAAAATATGAACCTCGATAAGTCTGCTGTCATAGGTAATAATCTCTATACAAAATACAAAAATTCACACTCGTTTCGTAAAAGTCATATGACACACTTCCTTGGGTAATATTCTCTCTATATATGATATCTATTACTAAATATAATAAATTGTAGCTAAATATGTTTTCAGCAAGGTTCTGAACAATAGAAACACATCTTAAGGGCTGATACCAATTAACAGGTGTGGGTGGGTAATACAACCATTGAAGCCTAACAGATAAGTCAAGGAAAACAAATCCAAAGTGACGGGCTTACGGTGGTCCAGATAACTTATACGTTGGCTTTATTTCTTTTCTTCAAGCCCTAGTGTCATAAGAAACATTAAATACTTATTTCAACGTCATAAGTGCTGTACCCTCTGCAAAATTGCCCGAATATAATTGAACCTGATGTCATTAATATGTGAATAGCATTTACACCGTCTTTATTTACCATAATTGCGTCTGATTGGTATCAACTTGGGTGGCAACGAGTACCTGATTCCGAGAAGAAGAAAAGAAAATCTATTTGCGCGCGACAAGGATGGCTTTAAAGCATATATTTGTGAAACAATTGTGAGATGGCAACACTTGATTCGTCTTCATGTCGACAATTTGGTAATTCTGGTAAATTGTCTCCTAAATAATGAATTTTGGTCTGATTTTCTCAAGGGTGGCCGCCATATTTTGCAAAAAATACAATGAATACAGTAAAAGTACTTTTTAGAATATTGAAATACACTACATTTTGAATATGGATCTTTAAGCCTAACATGCTATAGTTTTTTCAATAAGAGATATAAGTGTCAACGATCTAGCATCAATTCCTCTTCAGAAATGTAGATGTTGGATATGAGATAAGGTTTTTTATCGCAAATGTTTTCAAGAACTAGTGACTTTTACTATTTTTATCTACATGTTTGATTATAAATCACTCAACCCCTATACTGTAGCACTGTCCCTATTACAAGGGCGTCCTGATGACAATTGCATTTTCAGTGATTTTCATGGTGACTCCTGAGCATTTGTCGGTAAAGTTTCATGATGTTCGTCATCCTGTCTCTGGGTACGAACATTACGCTAACGCCACTAATCTGTAACCTGGGCTCAGAAGCTACAATCGCTTGTGCCGCCCGACTAAGGATATAGCCAATCAAATCATTTCTCTTTGAAATTTTATCGAGAAGGTGACTAGAAAATTATTTGATTGGCTATATCCTAAGTCGGGTTGCGCGAGCGAATCTAGCTTCTTGGCCCAGGGTACAGATTAGTGGAGTTAGCGTAACATTCGTACCCTGTGACAGGATGGAAGTTCGTGTTTATCAAGATCCATAAAAGTCAAATGCACGACAACAGAGTAAAAAGATAGGGCTTTAGCTTCCAAACGTCTGTTTTCAAAGGCTACAATTTTATAGTCTCATTTGATACTCACAATGGGCGTAAACTTTTGCCAAGAAGTATATGATATGAACCTTGTTAGAGACTCTTAATTTCAAATTTTTAAAAAAATCATATTTTAATATCTTTATGAATATATATATATATGAATTTGTTTATTTGTGTACAGATATAATTTATCAAAATCTTTTATAAACATACCCAGCCTGCAATGAATAAAATTACATATATTTATATTTATGCATGAGAAGTTTTCAATTGAGTTACTTTCTTCAAATAACATTACCCGGTATGTCATGGTGACCAATTATCTTTCGACCCTAGTTCCCGGCCACAGAATTTCCAGGTCAAAATTAGGTTGTATTAGTTTATCCCCCCCTTTTGATCCTCAATTTTCGTTGTGAAAAAAATTTGTAAGTTGTCATGCAGAAAAAATGTAAGAAGTACTATATAACAAGTTTGAATGAGCCAGGCCTTATTGTTTCAAAGTTCTGGTCTGTAAAAGAATCCGTACTCACTGACGGACAGACAAATGGACAGATGGAAGGTCATTTCTGACACCCTGTGGAATAAAAACAGGTTTATGTTCCACATTTTTCTCAGTGTTTTTAGATATTTTAGTTTAGATAATCTGATTTATAGGGGACCGTTGAGGTACGTCATTTTCTGATCTGACTCTAGTTTTAATACAAACAGAAGTAATCTTGGTTCAGGTATTCTTTATTGTCGCTATCTGTCATAATAATAATGATAAATAGATAGTATTATATGGGTATTTTCATATCACATTCGGTATCAGCCCGAGACCCCAATATCAGCCCGTGAGCTCTAGCTCGAGGGCTGATATTGGTCGAGGGCTGATACCGAATGTGATATGAAAATACCCATATCATACTATTTTTATCATAATACTTACCAAACAAACTGCAAAAATAATTGTAACATTTTAAAACTTTAATTCCTTACATTAACATGTGGCTGATTTTATCCGTTTGGATAACTAACTCAATACCAATAAACATTCAACCCTCGAGCCTTCGCCTCTTGCGACTTTTGAGTTCATTTAATCTCTGGTTAAATTCCAAACTAGAAAGAAAGGTTGTATCAATAATCAAACTGACAAATCCTATCCGCAAGTAACTGCAGCGTTTTTGCGATGTCGGACACGTTTTAATGTCAGCTGTACAAAGGGAGAGAACTCTAAATTCCTCGCGACTTCAATCTTTATTTTTGCGTTCGTTGCTTAGGGTTTCACGTTCAAGTCCCTTGACGACGGGCTGATACAGGTTTTTGCCCTTGATGACGGGCCGATACAGGTTATCTGCCCTGCGGGCTGATACAGGGTGCTTGACAAAGGGTGTATCGTGCATTCAAAATCTCTGTATTTATAACCAAGTATATGATAATGATAATTATATGTCCATTTATACAGCAACTTATCAATCCACTGAGTGGTTACTCAAGGAGCCATAGGAGTATGAGTACCCTGCTCTAACCAATCTGACATATCTTTCGCTGGAAGGTCACCACCAACACGTCTATTTTACCAGGTACCCATTTCCTGCTGGGTGAACAGAGGCACATTTTAGATAAAGTCTCTTGCCCAAGGTTACACCACAAGTCTCTCAACTTGTGTCTCAGTGTGGGGCAGGGGATGAACCCTCCAAACTCTCAGTTTATTCAGCAATGAGCCTAGCAGAGGTTGTGAAATATATACTGTGAAATTAAAGAGAGGATACATGATTCATATGAGTCTTCAATTAGAACTGAAGGCACTAAATTTCAATAGGTTTTTGTAAAAATGTTGATATCTTTTCATGTTTAAAAGCGATGTCAAAGTTAAAAACTTGATAATTCTTAACAGAAAAGGCTGAACACGGTTAAAATTACAACTCTTCAACCCATCTTATACGAGGAAGCCACTGATTTAACGACAAGCAAAATAATGAAACTTGAAAGAGGATATTTTATTTTATTACTCGCCTGGGTAAGATATCGCAATGTAATATTTATACGCAATATCAAACTAGTGTAATATCACAATGCAAGTAAGACCTCACAGTTGTGTGTGGTCATGACGTCACAGTGTGAGCGTGTCGGCAAAATGGCTGCCGAGTCACCGAAATGTTTATTTCAGCAAATTTGGATTTATTTTTTGGGCAAGTAATAAACAGAATGCTAGCGTAAAGCCCTTTCCATTGAATACTATTTTTATATAACTTTTATTGGTATAAAATTTGCTTTTGCTTGTTTTATACAAAATCATGAACATTTAATAAAAATAGTATCAAATGGAAGGTCGTTTCGTATCCTCTATATTAAAGGGGCAGTAGCACGTTTTTGGGGGGAATAAAAGGTGATGTCAGGAAAATGAAAATACATGGTTCTAATTGAAAGACAATGTATTTAAATTAAATGAAGCAGTAATAAATCAAATATATAATGTAAAGTTCAGCCAAGCCATTCCTTTTTCTTACATAAAATGACACAAAAACGGCTGCCAATGGAATTTATGTGAATCTTTATCATTTGTTCTCTGACTATGGATAATTGGTTTGTGTAATGAGATTTTTGACACTATCAAAGTAATACATTAGGCATTGACAAACAATTATCAGTGAAAAATGTAAAATATGAAATTTAAAAAAAAATTTGCTACTGCCCCTTTAAATTATTTGTCCTTTATTCCTTGTTGCTAATGGTCAATTGGAGACACAAACAACCGCAAGCATCAGCATGTTAAGGGTTAAGATAAACCTGGTTGTTATATTCATGTTTTCTGTAGTTCTTAACCCTTTTCCTCAGATTAATTTAATATTAACTACTCCCTTCTATCAATAATGTAGATTTTTATCAATTTGTCATACAAAATTATCCATATGACACTTAATCAAAGGTATTTATATATTTTATCAATTTTTAGTAATCATTTTTATATATATCTAATGTCATATTTTCTTTTAACAAATCCATGACGTACATCTTATTGTTTTCAAATTATGATTCACTTAATTTGCCAAAAATTATAGTATAGTAATGATAAATTATAAGTGCTTTTCTACCATTTCAAAAAAATAAAATGTCATTTTCTTTAAATATATGAATATTTTTTGAGAAATATTAAAACATTTCTCAAAAGTCACCAACTCCATTTTCAATTTGACATATAACCCACTAACCCTGTTCACCTACCAGAACATGACTGTAAACTCTGTCAATTTCAGTAACATGTTTTGAGAAAAGTTATAAACTAGACCTTAGAAAACCTGTTGTAAGTTATGCTCTCATGCCGGAGGGAAAGGGGTTCAGATATCTAAACCTCCTATAATTTGACCCCGACTGTGACAGTTATAAAACCACCTTATGGACTTAGCTTGCTCAAATATTCTCTACCTCTGCAGTTAGTCATTATACCGTGAAGTGAAAACTTGGAAGGATTTGATTGGCTAAATTAGTTGTGATTGACAGATGGGTAGATATAAAAGTGGGAACAGCTTTCCCTTTCCACTGCCTTCCACTTATTGGCAAGCTGTCACCGAGAGGTAGGTTTTTGATATCTACTTGTATATCATTTATTTATTGATATTTCTTCAAATATTTCTGATATTTTCTGTTAGATTTATCAATATATATTTCAATATCTAAACAGTTACTTTTCAAAACTTTTTTTTATTATCTACTTTTTGTATTTCATTTATGTTTACTCATTTTTCTTGAAAAAATTCTGATATTTTCTGTTAGATTTATCAATTTCTATTTCAATATCTATATAAATATCTAAACAGTTATTTTTCAAAACATCCCCAAAAAGTGTTTTTCAATTTATTTTTAATGTTAGCGTTACATATATACCAAAAATGCTTACCCGGGTATGTATCTTTTTGTGTGCAAAAGTAATCTGATCTGTTGAAGAATTTCTCGATACCTTTATCATTGTGATGGGAAATACTCTCAAAGGTTGAAATGTTTTGCAATTCAGTATTTGAATAAATACAGTATTTAAGGGTTCCCCTGGCTAAAAAAACTATCTGCAATTCATCAAGTCATGATATGCATTTAAACGCCAGTTAGTGGCAGATGAGCCAAATTTATAAAAAAAAAATCTTGTAAAAGAGTAAAGGTATGAAAAACATTCCATTCAACCTTTATAAAATCCAAATATTATCTAGACGTGTTTTATTTCAACGTAACATATGTGACATAATGGAGGACTTGAGGTATGTTAAAAATTATAAAAGGCAACGATAATGTAACCAAATTTATGTAGCTTACGGTCGAACAATCATCATTTTTATTTTACTGCTGAAATTTCCGAAGTTATGAAACAGCCTCTGAGGCTATGAAATACCGCAGCCATTACAGAGAGACATAAAGTAACTGTCATTCATTAATATATGAGACAAAGGTATTTGTTAAACATATCATGCGTGACAGATGTACAAATTGCCTACTTTTTGTTAACATACCTATCATTCTCACATCCTGTCTATATCTTCATTCATAAAAGATTTAATTTTTATCTTTTCTTACCTAATTACCCATATATTGTTTGTTCAGAAAGTAAATTAAAAAAAATATGATTTTATAAATGATTGAAACAACAATTAAATTCAGAGTTTATATATATATTCATTGGAATTTGTTGGGAGGTGTTTTGCGGTTGAGAGCGGAAATAGGGGGAAGAGGGTTGTCAGAGGGGGGGGGGGGGGAGGAAGAGGGTTTGGGAACAGAACAGGTTTACATCCAATAAGCCATGTCATCAATCTCTGAAAATGTGTTTTTTAAATATTCTAAATCAACGCTTGTATTTTGAACTCTTTGACATTAAAACATACATTTTACATAGTCAGTGATGTGGATACAATCTTTCACAACATTCTGGCAGTTAAAGAGAAAGGGAGTGCAAAAATAAAAAACATAGAAAAACAGGAGGTTGAAATTTTCAAGAATTTAATTGTAATGGTTTCAGCCGTTGAGGTTGCCTTCATGATACTTCCTTTTAGTATATGCAAAAGCTGGAAACATGGACAGAGCCAAATATTTTGTTTATCTAGTTGAATAGTCAGTGTAAAACGGTAACAAGCTTAGAAAAGTCAGTAATTATTAGGTTTTTGACTCAGCTGATTCTAATGAACATAATGAAACCCAATAAGTGTATGCAAAAGCTGGAAACATGTTAAGAGCCAATTTTTGCTTGGCAAGATGAATAATCAGAGTTAAAAGGTAACAAGCTTAGAATAGTCACTAGGTATAAGGTTTTTGACTAAGCTGATTGTAATGTACATAACGAAACCCAATAAGTGTATGCAAAAACTGAAAAAATAGACAGAGCCAGGTATTTTGCTTGTCAAGTTGAATATTCATCAAAAAAAAAGGTTACAAGGTTTGCATAGTCACTAGGTATTAGGTTTTTGACTAAGCTGATTGTAATGTACATAACGAAACCGTATAAGTGTATGCAAAAGCTGAAAACATGGAAAGAGTCAAATTTTGCCTGTCTAGTTGAAATTCATTGTAAAAAGGTAACAAGGTTTGCATAGTCACTCGGTATTAGGTTTATCGAAGCCCAATAAGTGTATGTAATAGCTGAAAACATGTACAGAGAAAATTTGTGCTTGTCTAGTTGAATATTCATTGTATAAAGGTAACAAACCTAGAATAGTCACTAGCCGGTAGGTTAAAGGTTGTTTGACTCCAGTAATTCTGTGTGCATAAGAAGGAAGTCCTAAAGCCCATCACTTGAGTGTCTTTTTTCTAGGCTGGTAACCTTGTGAGGTTCATCCATTGAAATTGACAAAATTATAGACACACAGGAAGGCTGCTTTTCAAGGAATTCAATGCATATGTTTACTGACTTGTAAACGTATATATTCATACGTTAGTCTCACACCGTGACAGTTTGTCCTTAAAGGGACAGTAGCACATTTTTAGGGGGAATATAAGGTGATGTTAGGAAAATGAAATTAAATGGTCCCAATGTACTTAAACTAAACGAAGCATTAATAAATCAAATCTATAATGTAAAGTTCAGCCATGTGATTCCCTTTTCTTTCACAGAATGAATTAAAGGTGTTCACACGAAATGGACTTTATGTGAGTCATTTAAATTTTTTCACTGGCTATATGGATTATTGGCTTGTGTAATGAGATTTTTGACACTATCAAAATAACTTTATACAATAAGGATAAACGTACAATTATCAGTGAAATTTTGAAAATATAATTTTTGTTTTAAAAACGTGCTACTGCCCCTTTAACATAGCATTCCAATTCAAGATGAACAGTGAACTCTCAAATAGCCATTTGTCAGAGGCTTTCTTTCTATAAGAAATAAATTAGTCGTTTGTTTAATTTTTTTCAGGGCTGAATATAAGTCCAAATTTCTTATATTCTTATTTCTTATTTCTTATATTTGTTAATATTTATTAAGACTTTTAAGAAAGTTAAATGCGAGGAATGTTAAAGTAAACAAATACATTTGTATGCAAAGGACTTTTAACATATATGTTATCTTTCAAATAAAAAAACTGACTGTTTCTTGAAAAATTCTGAGAATTCTTAAGAATCTGAAAAACTTATAACTAGCCATTGACTAATACATTTTAGTCAGGTTATAGTCATAATTGACAATGAAGGATAAAAATAGCCTCATATTCTTAGAAGGATCTGCTTTTGTGGAATAAGTTATGTTAAGAGTTCTTATTCCTCAAGAATGAATTTATCCGCGACTTTTCCAAATTTCCACTTTCTGTATTACCGTATATGACATGGTATAAGCCAAGAATTTGATAGGGGGTCAAAGAAGGGGGTGGGCTTATATTCGGGGTCTATGTTAACAGTGTATGAAACCTAGCCTGTGCTGAAAAATAATTGGTAAATTTTCCTTGGGGATAATAAAGAAATGTTTTGAAAAGTTACCATCCCTTGCAAAAAGTGGCCAGTTTAAGGACTGGCCGGATGGGTTATATTTTAAACACTGATGATAATGATGAAAAAATCTTGAGGCCAAGTGAGTATCGGTCAGACATTGTTAGGGAGTCGAATGCAAAATGCACAATCATTGATGTAATTTCAATAATGAGTTTTGAAATAAAAATGCCTTTGTGTTGTTGTTTTTAATGAATTTAAAGATAGTGAAGTAGAAAAATATGAAACATTAATATTATTAATATAAAATATCCATGGATCATTCACCTAAATTGGGAAGAGTAATTTCTATAATAAGATCTGAATATGTTATGGATCATCGATTTTCCCCATTGACCTTATTAGATCAGAAAATTATCACACCTGGTTGATTTTTCTTATCGACCTCAAGTGACAGGTTGTCAATACTGTTTTTGTCAATCTTATGTGTGTACGGCAATTATTTAGATGTTTTTGTGCTTAGTTGGCAAAATTATATCAAAACGAGACCCAATTTCAGCTGAATCATTATATGAAAGTATTTTATATAGACTTTTAAGGTCGACGACCTAAGAATTCTCCCTAAGGCTAGAAAAAAAAGTAATTTGTTTCTGGTTTCTACCCAGGTATCAAGCAAACAATAAAACATTAACTTTTAAAATATAAGTCTTTTCTGGTAGTGTTTTAGCAGTGATAAAAAGTTTATTATTATACCTCTATTAAATTTGTAAGAATATCATTGGTCAGTTGACATCACGTGATTGAAAAATATATCTGCACATTGACCCCGGCTATCCGTGAGGAGGTCAGTTTTGTGACAGAAATTTGTGACACTGACCTGAGATATTGACTCGTCACGTGATTTGTCACATGATTGCATCTGTTACGTGCCGCTTTGTTTTGACGTTACACATGAAACACATGCATAACAAATTTGAGGAAAAAGTAATTTCGGTATAATAAAACACTTAGTTACTCATGGTGAGGTCATTATGTGAAATACAAGGACTCTCGAACCTGACTCCCTCGGCGGTCTGACCTGACCTCGGCCTGCGGCCTTGGTCAGGTCAGACCGCCTCGGGAGTCAGGTCTCGAGTCCTTGTATTTCACATAATGACCTCACCATGAGTAATTAAGTGTATATTATTACCCATGTGGTACTTCGTAAAGGGGATTCATAATGATTTGTTATGACACATTTGTGTCATAACACCTCTCAGTGATTTGATTGTCTAGCGATGAACTTTGACATTGTCCGGACTATTTTATTCATTCATAAAACGAACATGATTTCATTAACAAAATTCGAATGACACGGATTCGTTCTTCAAACTCTCATCTTTTCTTTAAATCTTGCTTACTGCACTGATAAGGAATTAATCAAAAGACAAAAGAAATACAAATGAGAAATCTAACTGATATCTCTACTTGTTCAAGATTCATAAAAACAGAGGGTTTTAATCCAGCAGGGGAGGGATAGCGCAGTGGCTAGCGTGTTCGGTTTTGGATCAGGAGGTCGTTGGTTTGAATCCTGCCAGGGGCTCCGAAACTTTGTCTGCAGTAGAGAACTGTTCTACACGCAGTCAGGTTTGGGTGCAATGCTACACTGAATTTCAGTGCAGTACCACTCATGTTTCGCTAGACCCAGCCGATGCTCGCAGGTTTCACCGCAATACATAACCACAATAGTGTTGTGAACTTTCTCTCTGCAATGATACAAGCAGCCGCGATATAAGTGAAATACTCATAAAAGCGGCGATAAAACACATATCACCTCAACTCACCTTAAATCCAGCACAAATATGCTTGTGAATTTGCCACGTGTCGCTGCAAAATGACACGGAATTGCAATGCTTGTTACCTATAAGGTACAAAAACAACTGACTACTCTAAAGGCATCATTTAAGCAAAATGAAGTGTGCTTCAATAGTGATAATTATTTAAAAATTTTAAGATGGTCGTTTCGATATTTTGACGAAAAGAAACTGGCAAATGGCAGCCACCATGATGTGCCTTTGATCAAAGAAGGATAACTCTCAGCTATTCTCGTGTAGATAATTATATTTTCACATGTTTCTCCTTCACCATTAGTTCTCATTACTTACACTATTATACAATTATAGACTGGTGATGAGGTCAATACCTGTTTTTATAGACCCGAGGAAAACAATATTGACCGAGGACGAATTCACCAGTCCATAATTGTGTTATTATGTCTCGGTCCAAAAGACAAAAGAGAATAGAAAACTACAGCAGTGAGCGGTATTTGGGCTCGATTGTTGGCGAGGACAATAGCATGACGTCATGAAACAACGGTTTGACGTCATCGGCTCTATTTTTAGTAACTCAAGTCAATATTACTTTTGGTCGGACTCGGAGTCACGGGGGTCAAGTCAATATCACTTTCTGTCGACTGTCACGTGACCGGTTCTCGACCAATCGGATTGCCGGAAAATTACTCTCACATAATATACCTCACTATTTGAATAAACGTAGGATATAATTTAGAAGTGTGAATATTTAACGTTGTTATCAACATCTCGGTGGCTGTGAAGTGGTTGAACATGCATTCATCCTCTGTCTCCTTATAGGCACCGTTAAAAGTGTTTAAAAGACTTAAAAATCGTATGAAATGTAAGTTGGTAATAAATAGGATACATAACTGATAACTCATTCCCCAAAGTTAAATTATTTCACTTGGGACATAAACTTGATATGAAAGAGGATATCTTATAATTATCTTAAAGTTAATTAATTTGTCTATTTCTGATGAACTTTGTTCACGTCCAATGATAAAGAAAATTTGGAAAAAAACACAAAAGTCATCATCGCAACACTTTTATCTATATGTCTTTTACCCTTGAACACATGGGTGTGATTTGGATATTCCAAGAAGCTTTTTTGATACAGTTTTCGTCAATATCATTATTTCATATCATTTTAGCATTTCTATGTTTTTCTTGAGACATTTTTCAATACAACAAAAATTTTAAATAGCCACTCCCCACAAACTCCCCCCATCCCCCGTCTTTCTGGGATCTTTAATATTTCTATTGAAGTATAACCTCTCATTTCCCTGTTGTTTTGAAATGAAATTGCTATGTGAATGATGTCACCAGGGATGAAGATTCAAAATTTTGCCAATCAGACATTTCACCTTTCACCAAAAAAAGAGAACCAGAGGTATTTTTTTAGTCTTAAATGAGAAATAAGAAGTGTTTGTTGTCCCTTTGTTTCAAAATTTTTAAAAATACCACCGTAGTGACGATTACATGTTTTTAAAGTTTTCATGGTAGAACAAGAACCCTGTGTTTGATTTTTTACTCATAATTTAATGTTTTACTCGTAATTTAATGTTTTAATAATAATTTAGTGTTTAACTTGTAATTTACTGTATTACTCATGATTTAGTGTTTTACTTGTAATTTAGTTTTATACTCAGAAATTTAGTGTTTTACTCTTAATTTAGTGTTTTACTCTTAATTTAGTGTTTTACTCTTAATTAAGCGTAGTCTATGAGTCTGGTATTGAAAGTGATGTTGTTGGCTGATTTTCACCACTTTTGTACTTCTTATTCTGATCATGTTTTTGACTGTTTACCTGTATAAATTAAGGGTGAACTGTTACAGTGGCTCTGAGATAAAAGGGTAAATTGAATCGGTCCTTTTACTTTGTTCATTATGCATTGATGTTCAAAACCTTGGTTCAGTATACTTTTTGTTAAGTGTACATGTCAAAATTAAAGGGCCAGTAGCACGTTTTTTGATAATTTTATATTTTACAAATTTCACTGGTTATTGTACGTTAATGCTAAATGTATTATTTTGATAGTGTCGAAAATCTTATAACACAAACCATTTATCCATAGTCAGAAGAGAAAGTATGAAGAATCACCTAAAATCAATGGGCGGCCATTTTGTGTGAACACTTTTAATTCATTTTATGTAAGAAAAAGGAATCGCATGGCTAAACTGTACATTATGTATCAGAATTATTACTTCTCCATTTAGTTTAAATACATTGTCTTACAATTGGAACCATGAATTTAATTTTTCGAACATCAAATTATATTCCCCCTAAAAACGTGCTACTGCCCGTTAAAGCCACAGCAAAAATACCACATCATATTAATATATATGAATGTCAATTTATGAGAAATAAGATTAACACATAATGAACAGCATAAGATATGGTAGGTTGTATATTATATACAAAAAACACATTTAGATAGATGGTACATCAAACCTCAAAGTTGTTCACCTGATATAGTTGCAAATTAAACTGATACAGTAGAAATGATTGTGCAATTGACATTACAGGTAAATGACATATATGTTACCAATTCATAGTAAGGTCACAGCTTGGGTTTCATCTGGCCCTGATAGTGTATTTTTATATCCTCATTGCTCATACATAGACTATGAACAATTAATGAAAGAGATTTATATCAACGTAAGGTGATCTTTTGATGTTTGTAAACTTTTTGTTGTATATGATGAGAGAGCTGTCATACTATATCAAAATGTAAACAAACTGTTGATTTGACATCGTACTGTAAACAAACTGACTATTGACATTAAAAAAAAGATAACTGCCTTATATGTTTACCTTTCTCGTACTAAAGCAAACCATGACAGGTCATTTATGTACATGTGAGTTTTGGTTAAAGTAGATGACAAATTAAATGTTATGTTTTACGGTTTCTTTATAATTCCTTAAAATTTATATATAAATTTGTCATAAATGCTATTAGATCTTGATTTATGTTGAAAAAAGTAAGTTATTAAGAACATTATTTGTACCTGTTTTGGTTAAAGTAGATGACAAATTAAATGTTTAGTTTTGTGTGTAATGTCTTTATCATAGTTCAAAATCCATATATGAATATATCATAATTGTTATTAGATTTAATCTCTAAGAAATATATTATTAAGAAAATTAAGCGTTGTCCAACTGAACTCTAATAACTTTGTCAATTAATTTCAAATTTGAAAAAATAAATTAATGAAAAGGAGACTGAGATTTCATCATTTACTGAACAAATAGCTCAAAAATCTTCTTATAGAGATCCATAGACTCTAAAGGGTCAGTAGCACGTTTTTAGGGGGAACTTATAATACATTTATAATTAAAAAATAATAATACATTTTGCATTAACTTACGATTATCAGTGAAAATTTTGAAATATGAAATTATCAATAAACATGCTACTGCCTCTTTAAAGGGGCAGTAGCACGTTTTTTGACAATTTTATATTTTCATTTTTTCACTGATAATTGTACGTTAATACTAAATGTATTACGTTGATAGTGTCAAAAATCTCTTTACACTAACCAATCATCCATAGTCAGAGAACAAATTATAAAGATTCACATAAAACTCATTGGCAGCATTTTTGTGTGAACACCTTTAATTCATTTAGTGTAAAAAAAGGAATGGCATGGATTAACTTTGCATTATATATTTGAATTATTACTGCTTCATTTAGTTTAAATACATTGTCTTGAGATTTAAACCATTAATTTTCTTTTTCCTGACATCACCTTATATTCCCCCTAAAAACATGCTACTGCCCCTTTAAACTGACTAACCTAAAGAGAGTTTTATGAGTCAGTCACGATGACACAAGTATGCATCAAGCGGTAGAAATATTTTAAGGGTCTGAAGAAACAGGATACACGTACACAATTTATGCATTCAAATCATTCAGAGTATATAATTAAGAGATAAAGTACCTAGTATAGTTGAACCAATCAGAACATTCCTAATATTTCCTGTTTGTTTACTTACATCAGGCAACTAATAGGATATCTTTATCTCATGATGATGAATGCAGTGACCCATATCCGAATAAACAAGTAGAGTATATTTATAGAATATTTATCAGCCAATCAGAAGCAAACACATAAGAAGAGAATTTGACTTTCTTTTCTTCAGGAAGAAATAACATTAAAGGGGCAGTAGCACGTTTTTAGGGGAAATATAAGGTCAGGAAAATTAAAATTAATGGTTCCAATTGAAAGACAATGCATTTAAACTAAATGAAGCTGTAATAATTCGAATATGTAATGTAAAATTTAGCCATGCGATTCCTTTTTCTTACACAGAATGAATTAAAGGTGTTCACAAAAATGGCCGCCAATGGATCTCAGGTGAATCTTCATACTTTGTTCTCTGACTATGGAAGATTGGCTTGTGTAATGAGATTTTTGACACTATCAAAATAATGCATTCAGCGTTAACCTACAAATATCAGTGAAATATTTAAGATATAAAATTATCAAAAAAACGTGCTACTGCCCCTTTAAAAGTTAACATTCTATTAAGTTATTTGTATGATATGTATTGGACAACCTGTCACACACAAAGCTTGATGAAAATACCATCCTATTCAAACAAAAGGTATCTGATATTTTAGTTTTATCAATGCTTAAATGTTAAAAAATCAAGTTATATATTGCATGCTTTGTATGTGTAAAAATTTGATTTAAAGTCGTGCTTAGTTTAAATGTTTTAAGTGTTAAACTTTACGAGAAACACTATTCATCTTATGATTTTACTGGTTTATTTGTGTCATTAAATGGATCATGTCAAATGTTTCTTTAATTTCTTCATGATAAATGTGACATTTATAACAGAGAAAGCTTAAGTTACTTCACTACTCCAGTTTCCAACCCATATAATGGCAGATAAATATCCATAAGCTGGATTTGTGAGAAATTATGTTGGCATAAATTTAACCACTATAAGTGGTTGACACTAAGTGTTCTTAAAAATTAGGCAGTGATTAAACAAATGACAAGAGGACAAAGAAATTTAGAAAATTTCATTTTTAAAATCTTGAGAATTTTAGTAAGTATATAGATGTTATTCTTATCATATAATTATGTTTTTCAATTGCAAGATATTATGTCTTAGTGAATAAAGCTTGGATTTGATGTGAACGTATTCGTGCTTGGTGCAGGTTGCATGACTTGTAATGTCAGATCCCGTAATTGTGTAACTAATGTATATAGTATGGCGTGAATACCTATTTTGACATTCAAGGCGTAATTAGTATTACACTTTGCATCAAAGTAGTAGTACATGTAGTTGATTCTAATGCAATATTCTTGATTAAATGCAAATATTTGGTCTGCGCATACTTGTATTGCGTATTCTGACGCTCTTGTGAGCATTCCAGCGAATGCATACTAAGAGTTTGGCATCAGATTTCCCCAAACAATTTCCTCCAGGAAAAGGAAATAGGAAATTCAAAAACTGTCAGAAACACTATGTATGTTTCATAATGTCATGAAAATTAAGTTTTTAAAGTTTAATTATTGAATAAAAGTCGGTTATGATTTTCTGTTTTCTCTTTAGATCAATTAATAAAATTTACAGTTTTTCTGAATTTTTAGTTTTATTTGCAATTCTTTATTCTGTACTGACTGAGGTCCCGTACTTCAATATAAACCCAACTGAATCTCTTGTGTACTGTTTCACCCCTTACGTACACAAAAACTATTGTTCTGTATAAGGACATGTGTCCTAGCTTCTAACTGTCACCATTTACCCTTGCTTACAAGTTTGTCACTTAAACAGGCCTACCAAAACAAAAAGTAAAAATGTATCCATACTAACCAATCATGATCATTTGTGTTTTTTTAAATGTAGATAATATATGTTCCAAGACAATGTATCATACCTCAGAAAAGAAATAAAGTGTAAAAAAAAGAAGTCAAAGTCCTACCAAATGCAGCGAAATGTTCCAATAAATAGACAACATTTCATCATAAAATAGCTATACAACTTGCAAAGGAATATTTTATGTTATATTATTATAACACATGACACAGAAATATACTATTATCATTATTATTATTATTCGCATCCAAAAATAACTGAACAGCAACATTCAAGTAACGATTAGCAATTTAAACAAACGACAGAGCAATATTAAACACCTGTGTACAACACTCAGATGAAATACATATGTGGGAAATTGCTACTTATATTGTACCATCAATTACCTATTTACAAATTTCTACTGTTTTGATATAACAGGCAGAACATCTACAACACCATTGGAAAACTCACATGTTCACATATGTTACACCATATTCGAAGTGAAGGAGGATTTTTGTCCTTTTATTGATTGATGGCATCTGATAAAAAAAAAACATTGTGATTTGTATTCTTTTAGTAATAGCCAAAAGTCACATGTGCACACCATGAAAAATATGTAACTTCTGTCCTATAAATTTGGTAATTTATGAATTTTTGGCCCTACTGTTTTTATGCTGAATAGCCTGTTTAATATTTTCCAAGTTCAATTCTGATTCTTTTGAAAAGTCACATGTGCACATATAAAAAATATGCAACTTATATGTTACAAAAAATGGGAAGTTAATGATCATTTGTATGTTCTTATTGATAGCACTAAATAGCCTGTTAAACTTTTTCCAAGTTCAATCCTTATTCTATCAAAAAGTCACATGTGCACATATGAAAAATATGCAACTTCTATGTTACACCAAATGGGAAATAAATAAAAAACAATTTTCTTTAAAAAAAATGTCCACCCTTGTTTTACAGTGCGTCTCCATAACATTTGCCGTCATGAAAATTTGCATAAGGAATTACATGAATCGTTGCCAATTTTTAAAACAATATTTCTAATAAAAAAGATATATTACTTCATTGATAAGACTGAAGAGCCTGTCAAGTATTCTCCTAGTTCAATCGTGTTTCATCATGTGACGTTGAAGTATTTGACCCAGTGCTGGTAGATAATTCTGTTCTATCATTGCGGCACACAAATGGGCTGATGTCGAAATACTACACGTGGGGTGAGTCAATTTATGGCCTGTAAAAAGAGAGTGAAATTTATTTTGAAAACCAGCTCTTCACAGTGAGTTAGCTATTGAATATATTGTTTTGGTTCATAATTTTATTGTTCATAAACTTGTGACATATGGGACTGTGTTTAACTCTTTATCGGCTAGGCAAGAGTTTACCCAGTGCATTATGTCTCAATATTTATATAGTGTATGAGTTAAATCCTGTCCAATTTCAAGAGTAAAAAACCTGGATATATATCGTAGGGCTTGTGACTGTGAGGGATTTTTATTTTACAATTTAGGTTTCCCCTTTTTGCTTTTAAATATTTACTAGCTTTTTGGGGTTTTTGAATGTTTTCATAAGTGTTTTAATTTTATTCTCACAAGTCTACATTTTTAGTATGCACCTTAAATTGTGAATGAAAATATCACTTCATAAATACTCATTATCATCATTAATATTATGATATACTTATACTTATTGAATACATCTATATATATCTACTGCCGTAAATGTCTGAAATCTTGCAAAAGTGACACTAAACAATACCTCACTCTGTCTTTGTTAATGGACTTGACCTTTCAAGTTGAGTACAAATGTTGGGAATGACTCTCTAATAAACTACATATTCGTTTAGGCACGAATGCATTTCACTTGGGTTAATTACCCCATGATTATTCAAAATCGTGATTCTGTCACAAGACATTAATTACCATAAATCGTTTGTCATTTTATTGGATCATGATTACATTTTTAATTACGCCTTATTTTTTTCCCCAGATGAATATGTAATGACTTATTTTCAAAGTAAGAAATGTAGATAAATTTTGAATGATTCAGATTTAAAAAATATTAGTGTAAATTATTATTTTTCTCAAGTATCATTTCATTTGTACAATAATTGTATGTATGTTATATTAGTGAATAACAAAAAGTCAATCAATTAAATTGTTAGCGAGAGATATATCTTAAAGAATAAAATAATTTAAGGAAAAAAAAGATGAATAGAAAAGCTTTTCATGATTTTACTTTGGTGTATCTTTTTTTTATGTCTCAAAAGCTTGAAAATCATTATCATTGCAGTCTCATCTATTTATTCAGATGCAATGTAAAAAAAACTTATCTGTTTCTTAACATTTTGGAAATGAAATCTAACAAGTCAGATGGTAAATGAATTATTTATAGTGATCTGTATATTTTTATCCAAACTCTGAACCTATAAGGCAGTTACAGCAAAATGAAAACGGTAACTTATCTACTTGGTGAAATATAAGCTTAAATTCTCAGAATTACGGCTATAAAGATTTCTTTGTGAAGACGTAAACCAAAATTTGAACTGTGAAGGTATGACTGAAAGAGAATTAAATACTTATTAACTGATTGACATGAATAATAATAGTATCATGAGAGGTATAAAATTTTCATTGATTTAAAGGGGCAGTAGCACGTTTTATGGGGGAATATAAGTTGATGTCAGGAAAATGAAAACTAAAGGTTCCAATTGAAAGACAACGTATTTAAACTAAATGGAGCAGTAATAATTCAAATATATAACGTAAAGTTTAGCCATGCTATTCCTTTTTCTCACACAAAATGAATTAAAGGTGTTCACAAAAAATGGCCGCCAATGGATTTTATGTGAATCTTCGTACTTTGTCCTCTGACTATGGATGATTGGCTTGTGTAATGATATTTCTGACACTGTCAAAATAATAAATTTAGCATTAACTTACAATTATCAGTGAAAAATTTAGAAAATAAAATTATAAAAAACGTGCTACTGCCCCTTTAAAAGTATTCTGAATGAATTTAGGCGTCAATTCCATTAAATTCATGTTAAGATTTCTATTTGTTCAAATTATTTTGATATGCTTGTCTAGGTAAAGTGCTTCATAGATAAGTTTATGCAATTCAAGTCAATAAAATTTTTAATTATCAGTGCATGGCTTTCGAGACACTTTTACAACCCAATGAATACATAAATATGATGATATATTTATTTGATTTCATCATGAAAACTTTGTATGTCTTCTCAGCTGTGATAAGTGATTATATCCTTAAGACTTTCGTAAATTTGTATCTAAAATTTGGATTCATATTTTTCAGAAAATTTCAATTTTATTCTCAAATTACAAAATATAGTATATCTAAAATTTCTATTTATATCTTTCAGAAAATTTTGATTTTATCCTCGATAGCACAGATATAATATCTAAAATTTGGAATCATAATCTTTCAGAAAATTTGATTTATCCTCGATATTACAAAATAAGAATATTTCTTAAAGAATATTCTACTAATTACGATGTAAGCAAAGTAAAATGCTGTCATTCTATCCGTCCTTCCGTCTGTCCAAGTAATAAATTGATTTTGCTCCTACTAGGGATTTCATGATACACAAAAAGTTTGATGTATCATCATTTATCAGTTCACAATAAGAATCACAATACATTTAAATAGATTGCTATAAAAAAAATTGAGTATCATTCCAAATTCTAGTATTAAATATCAAATACAGAAATTCAGGGTTTATGAAAATCCTTGTTAAGTTCGCATTTCTGTTAATGTTCTGAATTCTAAATCTGGAGGTAGATTTTTTTTTTTTAAATTAGATTATATGAAATAGTGAAGTTGGGATGTTTTTGTGTTCTTTACATAGAATAATTTTGGAGAAGGATAAAACCGCCCACATCGTATTGGGTTATCTGCAAAAATACCTAAGTCTATTGACTTTTTCATCAGCACTTTGAATCTTAGTTAAAAAATCTCAGAAATATTGAATACATAGATCAATGAAATTGATTCTTAAATAACAAGTTTGACAGAGCTGTGGCCGTTGAACGCTCATTTGATCTTGGTTGTGTCTTCAACTAGGGGCCATATTTTTCAAATATCTTTACATCAAGCAGATTTCCCATGTGGGTAGTGCTGTTGATATTCCTGACTGAATTCAAATTCAAAAGTTGTTTTCTAATATTGTTCCCGTAAAGATCAAAGGCGCCGCCCATCCTTTATTCCGCAATAAAGTATAGTTTTTGAGTGACGTCACGAAACAATGGCCCATGACGTCAATAACAATTGGCTATGACGTCACTATTTATGGCCCTGATCGAGGATTTTCAATTTGCGGCTTAACGTGATTTACAAAATAGTTTTATATTTGGAGTAGAAATAACTTAAACGAGTAAAAATCGACATACTAGAAAAGTAATAAAGTAGCCCTAACCATCATGTGTTTTGCAATAAAGTATAGTTTTGCCCTGAACTATTATAACGTCAAACCATTCGGCCTTCGGCCTCATGCTTTAACTATAATAGTTCAGGGCAAAACTATACTTTATTGCAAAACACATGATGGTTAGGGCTACTTTATTTCTTAATTGAAAATTATATCTTTCACTGACATAATATGCACTTTGCAGCTAGCAAATTACAGGGGTATGTGAGCCATGCTCACTTTTTATCCCACCGTTATGTAAAAACGTTGGATGATGTCATCGCTTGTTCATCTATCTGTCCATTGAAACTTGGTTTTTGGATCAGTTGGCATGTGAAGATGTTCCTTTTTGGACTTTAACTTCTTCAAATTTTATTTTTGCAGTTTACTGTGAAACGGAACTTTGAATTTTGAAAGACAACTTATTAATCGAAGATATTTATTAGATAGATATTTTGATTTATTACCTACAAGAAGTCATATCGAGGTTCAAATTTTGCATATGTTGCCCTAGGGAAAAAAAAATCACTTTTTCATTGTGACATTACGTTATAAACAATGCTTTGACGTCACAGTTCACCTATGGGTCACAATCTATATGGACCTCCGGTGGCTAGTCCCCCTTTGTTTATAGAAAAAGGTTTTGGTTATTTTTTTTTTTATTTTTTAACTTTGGTGATAACCAGATTTTATGTTCGTGCCAATGACATAATATGTTACCGCAATCATGCCTAAATATCAGTATATCCCTCGCTCTTCCTCGGGAAATACTAATATTTACCCACTCGTGTCATAAGCATAGTATGTCATGGACACTCATATGATATCCTCTATTTATTTGGGACACATTGGTTACCGGTATGTCATCTTCTGATGACTTTTGTTTCTTGTTAGCACTGGGTGTTGTCATTTGTGTAGGTGTTACAATGACAAACCAACCTATATAAGACACATCATGTACTGACCTAATTTGTCTTTCATACTTCCTGAAATGTGATTGATGAATATTTTTATGTATTTGGGAAAAACATTTGAGTTGATTTTGGATTTAAATGAATTTTTATTAATTTTTTAGTATTGATAAATATTACCATTTTCTCAATTTTTACAAAAAAATTCTAGTTTATTATTAAGTTAACTTAGTTTGTATTTTCTGTGAAATCTGAAAATATTGTCAGGGCTGATTTTGCAATTGCATTTTTGTGATACCCTCTCTGCTTATATATTTAACAACAATGGTCTTTGGTCACTCCTTCATTCTCCTGTTCTACCTCATAAAATTACTTGAAAAGACAAATTTTCTATTTTGTTATGTGATAAAATATTTGCATTATTACTATTATCATCATGCATTAAGGTTGAGTGAACCCCAGAATCAGAGCCTGTCATCTTGGCAACGATATGACGTCATAAATGTGTATATTGTTTGATGACGTCAGAACATCCTTTTTATCGGTCACGATTGTTCCATCGTTTTTATATCATATTCTAATTTCATGAATTAACAGATAAGCCTGAGAGATTAAAACTCTTGCGACAAAAGTATATATATATATATACATTAGTAAGCCATAGTAGGTATGTAGGTAAACACTGATAAGAATATATTTTGCTTTCAACAGGTAAATATTTGTGTTTTTGGTTTCAATGACAAAAATGTCATCTTATTTCAAGGTGTTCAAATGTTCTTTTGTATTCTGTGCTTTGAATTTGTATGTAAACATTTTGGGTGATTTTGCCAAAATAAATTAAAGTAAATCAATAATTTTTATTCATGTTGATATTCATTAGATTAATAATTAAATATATAGATTGTCCGAAAGCAGACCAATATTTGCGTCTCATGAACAGTTGCATGAATAGTGTTTATAAATCAACATGTATTTTTTTTCATATTCTGTAGAAAGTTCTGTAACACTAAGTAAGTAAAATATACCACCTGTAAGTCACAGTCATTCATGTGGGTGTTGCAATGACAAACCAACCTATAAGACACTTCATGTACTGACCTAATTTGTCTTTCATACTTTCTGAAATGTGATTGATGAATATTTTATATCCTTTGTAATATTTATGTATTTGAGAAAAACATTTGGGATGATTTGGGATTTAAATTAATTTTTAGTAATATTAGTAAATAGTATATTATTACTATTGATAAGATATCATCATAAATATTACCATTTTCTCGATTTTTACCCCCAAAAAAATCAGTTTATTATTAAGTTAACTTAGTTTGTATTTGCTGTGAAATTTGAAAATATTGTGGCGGCTGATTTGGCAGGTGATCTAAAGTAAAATTTCTATCTGTTTCCCATGGTCTTCCATTTTGTTTTGTTTTTGATTACATAAAATACTAAAACAGGGCTCTTTTTTATATTTTGATGACTTTATATTTTAAATAATCTACAATTATAATTAAACCTCAAACCTGTAAAAATGTCTCTCCATGCCAGAACAAGACTTTCCCAAATTGTAGTGCTAATGACTATATTCAGTTCGGATCATATTCTATTTTTATATTTAATATGTGCTACTTTTTGTCAAATCAAGCAAGTTAAGATAAAATCAATAGTAGTAATTTCAAATAGCTTGAGAAATAATCATAGATTTCAACAGGTTTTGATTTATCGAAAGATGCAAGATCCCAATTTTCCCTTGATTTCTATTTCCGAATCAATATCGTGATAGGACTGTCTTTTTAATTATATACCCCCACTCCTACTAAAGAATAAAGTATATATTTGTGGTAATATCTGTCTGCCTGTGTGTCCATCAGACATAGTGTCTGTCAATACTATTAGCCTATATAGAAACTAATTTGATATATTTGTTTTCCAGGTCGTTTGTAATTTACACCTGTCACTTGTTGTGAGAACTTCCAATATACTCAGTAAGTAACAATTTACTTGAATACGATATCCGATATAAATCTAAAACAAGTTATCAAGATCAATATTAATAAAGTGGTTGCATTGTCAGAACTGATAGGCATCTATATGTTTCTTAAAGTAGTATATATATAAGTATATTTCATGATAATAGATATTAGATGTACATTAAGGCATTGTGAAAAAGGGAGTGGCTGAAATTTGGTAATTAATATATGAAAAGTTGTTTTGATGCCTCTTACGTCATAAGTCTTTTAAATTTGTTATCCATATGTTGATGTTGTAATTGTTTTAATAACATCAAGATAAAGATTTTGAAATTTTTAAATAATAATACACCTTATATTTATTTCTAATTCTAGGAATTGAAATTTGAATTGAAAATTCTTGATATTGTAGGTAATCATGAAACGGCTTGCATGCCAATTTCTGACAAAATATGTTGATATTGTTTTTTTTATCAAAAATGTTTATGAAGATAATGAAATCTATAACTACTAATTGATCTATTATATATTTCTTATTCTAAGAATTGAATTTTAAATGGAAAATTCTTAATATTGTAGGTAATCATGAAACGACTTGCGTGCCCATTTCTGACGAAAATACCGGAGAACAACCTGCGACAGTTCCCCAACCAACTGCTGTCCTTTGCTAAACAATGTCCAGTTATCAACCATGCTGTTCAATACTCGTCTAGCCTCGCTGCCTCTAACAATGGTGAGTTAACACTTCACATGACATGAAAATTTCACATGACAGTTGGTAAAAGTTAACATGAGTTGGTAAGACTATATGTGATAATTTTTAATACTTTACATATGACAGATTACTTCACATGACAGTTGTTATAACTTCTCTTGACAGCTGGTAAATCTTCACATGACAGTTGGTTTGACTAACTTCTCATGACAGTCAGTAAGACTCTACATGTCAATACTTTGGATCATTTACATGACAGTAGAACTTTACGACGGTTACAAGTTGGTGTAACTTCACATGAAGGTTGGTATAACTTCACATGACACTTAGCATTACATCACATGATATTTGGTATAACTTCACCTGACAGTTGGTGTAACTTCACATGACACTTAGCATTACATCACATGATATTTGGTATAACTTCACCTGACAGTTGGTGTAACTTCACATGACACTTAGCATTACATCACATGATAGTCGGTATAACTTCACCTGACAGTTGGTGTAACTTCACATGACACTTAGCATTACATCACATGATATTTGGTATAACTTCACCTGCCACTAAGCATTACATCACATGACAGTTGGTATAACTTCAACATGACACTTAGCATTACATCACATGATATTTGGTATAACTTCACCTGACAGTTGGTGTAACTTCACATGACACTTAGCATTACATCACATGATAGTCGGTATAACTTCAACATGACACTTAGCATTACATCACATGATATTTGGTATAACTTCGCCTGACAGTTGGTGTAACTTATTATGACAGTTGGTATACTTCACATGACATTTGGTGTAGTTTCACATGTCAGTTGGATTAACTACCGGTAATGGGATTCATGTTCTTTATTGATTCCTTTAGTAATTTCCATTAGATGACTGAAATGTTAAAATGTGAATTATGATGTATTTTTGGGAAATATAAACTAGAACAAAAATTATTCCTTAGTTTTATTCCTTGTTGTAATTTTCTTTAATTCATGAACAGCCACGAAGCAAGAGGAGAAGTCGAAGTGTCCCTTCCTGTCCAATGAGATGACAGTCGAGGAGGCAAGTTCCGTCATCCAGGATGACGTCATCGCTGTCAAGAAGCAAGGTGATGAACGATGACATGATTTTCTTGCGAATTGAATTATTATACTAAAAGACTCTTTATGAACATTACCAAACTCATGGAAATTGGTCTAAAAGCATTACTCTTGCTTTGTCAATCCAAAAATACTCACATGTTTTAAGAAATCATATGACACTTTTGCCTGTGTAATAATGAAACAGAAAACTTGTTCAATTTGTAACTTTTGTTTCCTTGATGATTTTACAGAATTCTGAATGAATATGTTTCCTCCACTTAACACAGGACAGGGATTTCCTGATACATCATGTGAACTTCACGAACAATAGTTGTCAATTTCATTAATGTCTCTCTGACATTGGTCATTGAGAAATTTGTCCAACTGATCAAGCTATTTCAGAGAAATCTAATGTTGGCAAATTAGGCACAAAAAAAAAGACAGTTTTGGATATTTTTTTATCTTGAAAAAAAAGTAAAGTTTTATTGTGTCATGGACAGATTGATGAGTTGATGAGAATTCAAATTCACATTAATTAACAATTATATCAACAACTCTTTAAGGAGTCCTTTTATAAGTGACATACCGTTTCCCAAGAAAATCAAGATTTTATCACAATTCCATATTGTAAATGTTTACCATTTTATCTACAATAGAGAAGTTTTTATCTCAACACCTTCCTTTTCTTTGTTGAATAAGTTTACCAAACTCAAATTAATCGGAAACAGTTCAGGTGTATGCTGATCAAGGCCTCATAAGAATAATGTATAAAGAGCAGGCAAAGGGTTAAGAATTTCTTATCCCTCAACTCAAGGTGACCAAACCTTTATCAAACTAAAATGAAATCGAAGTGGTTCAGGTAAATCAAAGCATCAAAAGAATTTAAAGAGAAGGAAAACTCAAACCTTTACCAAACTAAAATGAAATCAGGTAAATAAAAGCCTCAAAAGAATTTAAAAGAGCAGGCAAAGGGTTAAGAATTATATTGATTTGATAATTCTTCAGGTGACCTCATGACGAATGCTAAGGAGTCCGTTGGTCTGAGTGACCGGGTGGCCCAGCACTCCGGGGTGGGGTCTGCACCTGAGGGGGAGACGGTGATGGCTGGGGGTGACGCGGGGCTGGATCAAGGGTACAAGTCCGGGGGGGTCCCTACATGGAGCTTTGGGGAGACACTCAAGATGCTCAGGAAATCTGGCTCCGGGCCTAGTGGGGGTAAGATTTTGATATTAAAATGTTTTTATTGATAATGAAAAATTTATGAAAAATAATAAATATCTTAGTATGATTTTATCTTGAGTAGAACTTTATTTGACCCTGTATATCCAAATAAGAACAAAAAAAAAAATTGTTTTAGGTCCAGTGACCTCATAAATCGATAATTAAATACTTAAACATGTTTAATTTTTCACATATAAGCTTTGTAACGTCTTTTAACTTCTATGATCTCATGCATCCAAATAAAAAAATAATAATGTAATCTCAATTTGATTTTCACAGGCAAACCTCAAGACTTCTTCAACTATGAGAAGTTTTTTGCTAACGAGGTAGACAAGAAGAAGAAAGATCACTCGTACCGGATCTTCAAGAAGGTCATGAGGAATGCGAGCACGTTCCCCTTCGCTCGGGAACACTCTGACGGGGAGATGGATATATCTGTGTGGTGTAGCAACGACTACCTCGGAATGAGCTGGCACCCCGAGGTCTGCAATGCTGTCCGGTATGCAAAAATGGAACTCTTTTGGAACAAAGATAAACAATTTATTTACTGTTTGCCTGGATTATATTTAATCTGGGAGAGCATTCCTTTTGATATTTGTTTATTTCGTATATATGACCGGAAAAATGAAGCAGTGTTTTATAAAGTAAATTGCTCATTAAATATCTATTTACCGAATTCTTGGAATAATTGGGAAAAGCCTTTTTTTTTCCATTTGCCTTCCGCTTATAATATCTGTACGCGTGATTTTAGCAAGTAGCTCATTTCTTTCAAATTAAAAACATTGGACTCGATTTCTTCAATTTTATAATCATACTCAAAAATCTTCTTACTTACTTACTGGTTGGCTTATTTCTTAATTTCATGGGGCGGGATAGCCGAGTGGTCCAAGAGGTCACTGGTTTGAATCCCGCCAGGGGCTTGTCAACTTTGTCTGCAGTAGAGAATTTGTACAGGCAGTATGGTTTGGGTGCAATGCTACACTGAATTTCAGCACATTACCACCAATGTTTTGCTAGTTCCAACCAATGCTTGCAGGTTTCACAGTAATGCATTACCACAGTAGTGTTATTTCTTCCTGCAATAATACTAGCAGCGGTGATATAAATAAAAAACTCTTGAAAGCTACTTTAAAAAACAAGTCTCTTCACCCCTTAATTCAGTGTCATGTCTTTTCTTAAATTCCAGGGAAGCCCTGGACAAGCATGGCGCCGGTGCCGGAGGAACCAGGAACATCTCTGGGAACTCTCCCCTCCACGAAAAGCTGGAGCAGCGACTGGCTCGTCTACACGACAAGGAGGCTGGCCTCATCTTCACCTCCTGTTACGTGGCAAACGACTCAACTCTCTTTACTCTGCTCAAGGCTCTTCCTGGTAGGTGATGGTGGTGATGGTTGTGATGATGGTGGTGGTTGTGATGTGATGATGGTGATGGTGAAGGTGGTGATGGTGAAGGTGGTGATGGTGAAGGTGGTGGTTGGGATGATAGTTGTGATGTGATGATGGTTGTGATGATGATGGTGGTGGTTGTGATGTTGGTTGTGATGTGATGATGGTTGTGATGATAGTGATGTGATGGTGAAGGTGGTGGTGGGGATGGTGGTTGTTATGTGAAGATGGTTGGTTATGATGGTGGTGATGGTGAAGGTGATGGTGGTAATGATGGTTGTGATGATGATGGTGGTGGTTGTGATGTTGGTTGTGATGTGATGATGGTTGTGATGATGGTTGTGATGTGATGATGGTTGTGATGTGATGATGGTTGTTGATAGTGAAGGTGATGGTGGTAATGATGGTTGTGATGTGATGATGGTGATGGTGATGGTGAAGGTGGTGATGGTGGTTATGATGGTTGTGATGTTGGTTGTGATGTGATGATGGTTGTGATGATGATGGTGGTGGTTGTGATGTTGGTTGTGATGTGATGATGGTTGTGATGTGATGATGGTTGTGATGATGGTTGTGATGTTATGATGGTGGCGGTTGTGATGATGGTTGTGATGATGGTAAAGGTGGTGGTTGTGATGATGGCTGTTGATGATGATAGTGGTGATGGTGAAGGTGGTGGTGGTGATGATGGCTGTTGATGATGATAGTGGTGGTTGTGATGATGGTTGTGATGTGAAGATGGTTGTTGATAGTGAAGGTGATGGTGGTAATGATGGTTGTGATGTGATGATGATGGTGTTGTTGATGGTGGTGGTGGTAATGATGGTTGTGATGTGATGATGGTGGTGATGATGGTTGTCGTGGTGATTGTTATGGTTATCATTTTACATTTTTGTGAAGAATATTGTTCAATGTTTCAAATGCAATATATTTTTATCAAACTAAAAAAAAAGGACCAACCCAATTCCAGATTTGATCTATTTTTTAGTTTAAGGATATTTACTCCCCTATTATAACTCTTCAGGCTGCCATATTTTCTCTGATGCTGGGAACCATGCGTCAATGATAGCAGGAATCCGAACCAGCGGTGCACCTAAGCACATCTTCCGTCATAACGACCCTGAGCACCTGGAGGAACTGCTCAAGAGCGTGGACATCAACGTGCCCAAGATCGTGGCCTTCGAGACCGTGCATTCCATGGATGGTAACATTGCTTTCTTTAATACTTACATAAATTATTTTCCTCTTTCATAGAGGAGACATTCAGCCAGTCATTTGTGGCAACCTTTTTTTTCACAAAGATCACAGTTAATTCATTGTCCATTACATCTTCATGTTAGGCTGAAAGAAGAATTTTGAAGTCAATTTTGGTGACCTTGACGTTGTTTTCAATGATGCAAGCGAAATCATAGCCCATATCAACCTGCATACCAAGCTTTTTAGTAGAACAAAATATTCAGTAAAATATCTCACAAAATTTTTGCTGGGGACTCTTTCAGACAAGTAAGGAAGATATGCATGTCAATATAATTTTCGGTGAACTTAGCATTGTTGGTTTTTGCAGCATCTTATGTCAAACTTGTCCTAAAGTGAATTGTAAAATTGATTCTAAAGCCTTTCAAGGGACTTTTAACTCTATAAATGAAAACTGGTCTGTTTGCAGGTTCAATATGTCCTCTGACGGAGATGTGTGACGTTGCCCACAAGTATGGCGCTCTGACATTTGTGGACGAGGTTCATGCAGTTGGTCTCTATGGCGACCATGGCGCCGGAGTTGCTGAGAGGGACGGGTGTCAAGAGAAAGTGGACATGCTCACTGGAACCCTTGGTATGATGATTAGTATTATCATTTGTGGATATTTCATACAGATCTAGGTTAGGTTGCAGATTTGTTAGCTAACGGGGTCCTATAGGGTCCACCAATTCTTTTGTAAATGTTTTTTATTTTTACTTCTTCCATTATTCTATTTTCAATGTGGATTTGAAGCTCTGCCCTGGATTTATCAGTCTTCAAATTAAATTTCCTTTGTCAGAAACATTTAAATGTATTCAAAATTAAGAAATTTACAAAGAGTATTTCAGATATCATTAATCATATTAATCATTATCATTTAGATTAAGATTGAGTTTTACAGATAAAGATGATAGATATAGTTAGATGAATTTGTTTGTAATTGATACAGAGATTTTATGGCTGCTTCACCTTTTCAGGCAAGGCATTCGGCAATATGGGAGGCTACATTGTGGGGAGTTCCAACACCATTGATATGATCAGGAGTTATGCTGCCGGCTTTATATTCACAACAGCTCTTCCCCCAACAACCCTGAGTGGAGCTTTGGCCTCCATTGAGGTATGCATTCATACTTAATGATTAAAATATGAAGGGAATGATTGGGAATATAGACTTCAAAGTAGCTGAATTACTTGAATTATTCTGAATTATCTCGAATTAGTTAGGAAAAGCATAGATATTAAACAGAAAATTAGAAAAATATATAACTCTGAGAAATGTGTCAAAGTAAGACATGGTCAGCCATCTTGAATTCTCAGGTTGAAATAGCATGAACTCATTACTCTGATGCAAGTATAATATGAAGAGTTAATGAAGTTGTCATTAATAGTTTTTCCATATTTGACTTTGCCTTGTGCCAATTCAGTCTGGACCTCAAATGGTAATTTGGGCAATATGGTAATAATTGATTGATAACATCATACATATATGTCAAAGGAATATCAGAAGCTGGCTGTGTACCATCGGCAAGTAGTGTGAAAGATGAGGGTAGTGTGTTGAACAGTTAGACATCATCTGGGAAAGAGTGTGTGGCAAAATTTCAATGAAACAGACATCAGGCTTGGATTTATGGCACAAAATTGGTTGCTCTTGTGAATTGGCCCCTAAGAGTCATTTAGCAGAATCTTAATCGCAAGTTTCAGATAAAAAATAATCTGTTTCCTGCAGGTGTTGGCAAGTGAGGAAGGGAGAGAACTGCGAGCGAAACAACAAAGCAACGTGAAGTACCTGCGAGAAAAATTGACCCACGAAGGGATCCCTGCCATGCATAGCCCTAGCCATATCATCCCTATACATGTTAGTCGCATCTTCTTTTTTTGCTTATATAATTTTTATTTTTGCATAAATCTTCTATTTTCAATTTGGCAAGGATTGAAAAAGAAATTGTGAATCTTAGTTACAGTGAGTGAATGATAGTTTTAAAATGCTAAACCTACCTAAAAAAATATTTAAAATATCTTACCATTATTTTCACAAAATTTGTAAAAAAATTGAAGTCGTATTTCTGCCTGGTTTAATAATATTACCACTACTGAAAAATAATAATTTATGATCATGATGATAAAAATAAAATACTTCATGAAGTTGTTTGTCAAATGAAATCAGAGCCTTATGAACATACTTTCTATAAGCCTTCAATTTTGGTAGATGTTCAAAGTGTATGGATGCATGTTTTTGTAATTTCTAATATGTTACCAATATGATATGTTGATGTTGATGAAGTAAGCCATGTCAACATATTTTGATTGACAGGTGGGCGACGCCCAACTATCGACCAAGGTGTCCAATGAGCTGATACAAAAACACGGCATCTACGTTCAAGCGATCAACTACCCGACTGTCTCGAGGGGTACTGAACGACTTCGAGTGGCCCCAACGCCTCACCATACAAAAGAGATGATGGACGCCTTTGTTGGGAGCGTCGTTGACATCTGGAAGGCAAATGGTATCGACCTCTATAAACCAATGTGCCCAAACACCTGCGAAAGCTGTAACAAGCCGCTCGAGATCAAGGAGTTTTACAAACCTGATCCTGTCTGTTCACGTTCAAATTGCACATATTCCTCACTGCAGGCTGCTCTTGCATAGATTTGATTGGTCAACATCTGTAAGGAAGCCTTTTGATTGGTCTAGAAATTTTGGCTGTTTTGATTGGTCTAAATCGTTTTTGGCCTTTTTTTGATTGGTTCAAATATTTTAGGCTTTGTTTGCACAAATTACTCCTTGCAAGCTGATCTTGCATAGATTTGACTGGTCAAGAGATGTAAAAGGTGCCTTTTGTTTGGTTCAGATGTTTTGGGATGTGTTCTGATTTGTTCAGATTTTTTTGGCTATTTCCTTTTTGGTCAAGATAGGTTATGGTTCTATTTTATTATTTTTCTCTAAAGTGACAAAGTTAATGTGGTAATTTTGAAAATTTGATTTGTTTTATAATATTTGAATCTGAAATCAAATCAAAGTCAAATTGTTTTGTTAGATAAGTATAAAATATTTAACAAATGTGAACATTTTTAGAAAATTACTTAAATTTTGACCAAAAAGATTATTGAAGAAATTTTACATTTTTCCAGCCAGTGTCTTTTTAAAGTCAACCCAACTGTTCTCTCTAAGGGTGCATTTCATTGGTGCATTTGGTTTATGTTACCTGAATTCTGATTGGTGCTGATATTTTAATTGAGAAAGGAAATGATTTTGTCAAAGCAATATTGTGTCAATAATAATGTGATTTAAGGTGATGTGAAACTGAAACATTATGACCATAAAAGTGGATTTTCTTTTTAAAAAACAAGGTTAACCAATACCTTATCTTTTGGGAACATCAAAAATGATTGGTTAAGAGTACTTTTACATGGTTTTAAAACTAGCATTTGACTTCTTTTTCAGGTTAAATTTGGTATATTTTAAAATAACTTACAGTGACATTTGTTGGTCATATTTTTTTTTACCAAATTACAAATTTATTAAACTCAAATTTGCCTTTTTCTTTATTTGAGTTTTAATTGTGGTGTTTGGATGCGGGAATAGGGTTGGAATGAACTGGTAATTACAAGGTTATTGTCATGATGATTAAATACAGGCTCACTAACATCCTACTTAGAGATTAGATGAATATTGGCAATCACATTAACTGCTTCAAAATGCAACTTTAAAGGGGCAGTAGCACGTTTTTAGGGGGAATATAAGGTGATGTCAGGAAAAAGAAAATAAATAGTTCAAAGTGTAAAACAATGTATTTAAACTAATGAAGCAGTAATAAATCAAATATATAATGTAAGGTTGAGCCATGCGATTCTTTTTTCTTACATAAAATGAATTAAAGGTGTTCACACCAAAATGGCTGCCAAAGTATTTTATGTTAATCTTTATAATTTGTTATCTGACTATGGATGATTGGTTTGTGTTATGAGATTTTTTGCACTATTAAAACAATACATTTAGCATTAACCAATAATTACCATTGAAAAATCCTAAATATGAAATTTTCCAAAAATATGTTACTGCCTCTTTAGTACTAAAAACTAATATTTTGAAGTCTGGTATCACAGTTTGTACATTGTCTTCTTTCTGTAACCTTAAATCACATAAAGCCTGATGAGGTACATGTGATTCTCTTTTCTGTTATTTTAGTTTGATTATGATTTACTTTTATTAGTAGATTTTCTGTTACTAATTTTTTCAAGAACAGTAGGCTTTTGCTCAAAAACTCTTTTGAATATCATTACATGTTATTTGTTTTAATCAAGTTCAAAATTGTTTTGGTTCAATATGGATTGATTGGGTATATCTATATATTTAACATTTAAATATATATTTAATTAATATTCATGTACATATTTATCTAATCAGTAGCCTGTTTATTCACCACGCAGTGAGGGTTTGTTGAACGCTATTTTAATATCTTTTTTGTGCGATTTAAAAATAACCTTTTTGATATACAATTATGTACTGGTGATGAGGATATTGTTTTCCTCGGGTCTATAAAAACAGAATAAACCAATACATAATTATTTAATTATGTCTCATTTTCAAAACAAAAATTTTAAAAATATTGCAGTCGTTAACGGCATTTTAGCTCGATTGCTAGCAAGGACAGGTCAGTGATGTAACATGACGTCATCAAACAATGGTTTGACGTCGTTGGGTCTGTTTTAGTAACTCAGTCAATATAGCCATTGGTCAGACTCAAGGTCATGTCGATATCAATTTCTGTCTACTGTTACGTGACCAGTTTTCAACCAATTGGATTGCTCTAAAAATAAGCTTACATAATAAAATGTACTTGTTTATTTTTACAATCTATGTAACCAATCCTAACATTTTGTAAACAAATTGATGAGATACTTTTCTTTCACAACTGTTTTGTCTCATAAAATCAGTTATGAATCATATATCTTTTATGTGTGATAATTAAACCATAAGTGCTTTTGTGCTTTCAAATTCAATAGTGCTATCATCAAAATATTTTTGTATGCATTCTGAAATGTTAATGCAAATGAATTTGAGGCTCATTTGTGTATTTTGTAAATATCTCAATTTCAACTTCAGCGCATTAAATATATATAATATATAAAGTGCTACTTGTCCTTTAAAGCTGTCAGCTTCTGTTATATATTGTGTCACATTTTTTCAACTTTTTTTTAATTTCATTTTATTCAATTATTAGTGATGATAATTGTAATACCCCAAAATTGTACTTATCTTGAACTGTATTACAAGTCAATAATCAGGATTTTTGTTTTATGATATTTGTTTCATATATTTTTTCAATAATTACACCATTATTTTTTCTCGGCAAAATAATCTTTATTCCTACTGACATGAATGCAAAAACTGGTTGATATGAAAAACTTAAACAATTGATACAAACTCTTTAGCTAAGTAACCACTGCAGTGTTTGAAATAAGCATCCAAAAACCTGTTGCCAAGGGAACCAGATAAAAGAAAAACTGTGGGTGCTACTCTGACATATTCTCTCCCCACAGAGGCAGATCAATGTTGATACAGCCTCTGTTCTATTACGCCGAAATCCTTGGGTTCCGGCAGTTTCCCCTAGCGGACAAAATTTGCACCACAATCCATTTCAATTACTTAAGCAAATGACAATGCTTCTCGTATGGAAAGGGTGGTTCATTTCAAAATCCCTTTGCCATCATTTAGTAGCCAAAATGATGATTT
This sequence comes from Steromphala cineraria, assembly GCA_916613615.1. Classification (NCBI taxonomy): domain Eukaryota; kingdom Metazoa; phylum Mollusca; class Gastropoda; order Trochida; family Trochidae; genus Steromphala; species Steromphala cineraria. Next base: position 41,866,328 of record OU744726.1, read on the forward strand.
GAGAACAGCGTCGATGATTGCACAACTAACTTTGATTGCCTTCAATCAGGTGTCTCCCATTCTATTTGAAAGTGTGCACCCTTGTGAATAACTGACAGTGTTTGGTCTATGCGTTGATGCTTATTTCAAACACAAGGTTTTGTTTTTTGTTTTGTTGTTGACAAATTTGTTAAGGTGAAAAATAAAATCTGTTTTATAATTTTGTGATAAATGCAATAACTGGTTAATACTTGTTTTGTTTAAAAATGAATATGAATTATTACTAAGATTTATCTTTGTTTCAGATAGTATCAATGTATTCTATATACTATCATATTTGTTATTTATTAGAGAATTATTTTTATATCGATAGTTTTGAAGCTTAAGCTCTTCATTATAACATACTGTACCAATGTTATATGGTAATTTTGAAGACGTTCTTTTTAGTTCATATTGTCTTAAATAGTTTATATTTACTGGCAAAACAACAATAAATGACTTCATATATACACCATTGTACTTAGTTGTTATTTTAGTATACTTTTATAGAATATGCTTGAATATATGCAGTTTTAGTAAAGCATCATTTATAACATTGCCATCATCATCAAAATCACTATTATTACTCTCATAAGCATGATATCACATAATCATCAACATCACAACCACTCTCATCATCACCATTATCACAAGAATCATCATCATCACCAACACTCACCGTTATCATCATCATCATTATCATCATCACTAACATTCACCATAACCTCCACCAACATTATCATCATCACTAACATTCACCATAACCTCCACCATCATTATCATCATCACTAACATTCACCATAACCTCCACCATCATCATCATCATCACTAACATTCACCATAACCTCCACCATAATTCTCATCATCACTAACATTCACCATAACCTCCACCATCATCATCATCATCACTAACATTCACCATAACCTCCACCATCATCATCATCATCACTAACATTCACCATAACCTCCACCATCATCATCATCATCACTAACATTCACCATAACCTCCACCATAATTCTCATCATCACTAACATTCACCATAACCTCCACCATCATTTTCATCATCACTAACATTCACCATAACCTCCACCATCATTATCATCATCATTATCATAACTAGCACCATCAAAATTATCATCATCATCATCACCAATATCACTATCATCACCACTATTATCACCATAACCATCACTTTCAGCATCATCAACATCACCCACAACATTAACCATAACCACCATCATTATCACCAACACTATCACCATGACTGACATCACCATCATTACATAATCACCTTATTATCACAACCACCACCATCATCATCATCATCATCATCATCATCACCACCACCACCAACACTATCACCATAACTGTCATAATCATCACCAACTTCATAGTTACTACAATCTACAGCAAAGAGGAACAAAACTTTTAAGAATCCAAATAAAGTTGCTTAACCCAGAAGTGAGCCATTCACATGATGGACATCATAGATGATGTTCCTCCATTTGAACATAACAAAGTACATTTCACAGAAGCTTTCTTTATCAAATGGTATAGGAAAACATTACTGGCAAAAAATGAATCAACTTTAAATCAAAATTTTGTAACATGTTTAAAGTGGCTTAGGTTGTAAATATGTATATTAAATGGTTAAATTTGAATGTCCCCTTGAATTTCGTTTCAACAAAACATTTCCCGATAGGATTGTCTCCAATAAGGCCATGTCCGTTAACAGAATCTATGACGCGGCATCTAGACCGTGAAACATTGCCTGTTCGATCCATAATGATCCTACGTGTTGTGCCAATTTGTGGCAAGTCAAAGGGCAGGCAACCGTGTAGATTGTGACGGTCGGAGCATGTCAATTTGTTGTGGAAAATAGAACCAATCTGCACATACTGCACTTTCAAACTGCTTTCCAGTGCATAACATTCAATTTCGTGAAAAAGTTAAAAAGAACAAAACTGATAAGTGCACTTTCAAAGTGCTTTCCAGTACATACCATTTAATTTAGAAGTCATGTTCGTGTTCAACCTCCGTGAACATCTCTATTTATGATAAAGTCATTATCACTTTTACAAAGCAGAATAGATTTCTGTTGAGATGGCAATGTACAGTAATAATATTAAAGAATGATTTTCCGTAGGTCTGAAAAATAGAGCCATTGGCTCTGTAGCTCATCAGGCTTAACATTCGATTTTGCTTTAGGGTGTGGCCAATGTGGTTCCCCCCTTAGTAGGGGCCACAGGGTCACAAAATCTAAACTTATTAATCCTCACAAGTCAAGGAATCTGTACACAAAGTTTCAGCTTTCTGGGCCTTGTGGATCTGGAGAAGAAGATGAAAATAGGTTCCAAGGATGTGGTCCCTGTGGCCCTTATTAATAGCAGCCCCGTCTAAGGACGGGGCTGCTATCAGTTTTTGTGAAGTTTCCATCGCCGCCGCCGCCACCGCCGCCGCACTCGTACTAATAGCTATAACTTTTTTCCACTAATCTTTCCAGAACTCTTATTCATACCTTACTACTCATACCTCGGGGGAACGATTTTGACATGTTCACTTTCAAGGTCAAAGGTCAAGGTCACGAGATATGTATTCACTCTAAGAATTCCTTGTAAACGCGATAACTTGAAAAGTTTTTGTGCTATGAAGCTCTTACTTGGTATATATCATCCTTGGAAAAGTAAAAAAATTTGAAAAGGTTTTGGCTACAATCCGTCAAAGGTCAAGGTCACAGCAAGGTCATGACGTAAGCATGTTTTAGCGAAAATGCTTTATTTTAACTATGAACACTTTTAATCAATACATGATTGTTATACGCAATAAAAAGTGTTAAATGATTGTGTGACCTTGAAGGTCAAAGGTCAAGGTCATGAGATATGAGTTATTACAAAATGCACTAAATTTGGGTATAACTTTATCCCATTTAGCTTTTCAGAACTCATGAACATGTCTAAATGTTAATACTTCCAGGGAATCATTATGACATGTTCACTTTCAAGTTCAAAGGTCAAGGTCACGAGTTATAAAATCACCGCAAAATTCTTTGTAAACACGGTAACTTGAAAAGTTTTTGTGCTATGAAGCTCTGACTTGGTATATATCATCCTTGGAAAAGTAAAACATTTTGAAAAGGTTTCGGCTACCATCAGTCAAAGGTCAAGGTCACAGCAAGGTCATGACTTAAGCATGGTTTAGCGAAAATGCTTAATTTTAACTATGATCACGTTTAAATAATACATGATTGTTATACTCAATAAAAAGTGTTCAATTATTGTGTGACCTTGAAGGTCAAAGGTCAAGGTCATGAGATATGAGTTATTGCAATTCCTTGTAAACACAATAACTTGAAAAGTTTTTGTGCTATGAAGTTTAGATTTTGTATATATTATCTCTTGAGAAGTACAAAATTTTCATAAAGTTTTGGGTACGAACTGTCGAAGGTCAAGGTCACAGCAAGGTCAACATATATGGAGAAAATGAATTAATTTCAATTTTAACACTTTATTTCATTTCAATAATGTTATACTCAATGAAATGTGTTCATTGACCTTGAGTGTCAAAGGTCAAGGTCACGAGAAAATTCCCAATTTGGTGAGGCCTGTAAAAGGCGGAACAGGGTAAGGCGAAACCCCAAGTTCAGGGGCTGCTCTGCTTTTGCGGTATCCCGCAAACGCTAATCTAGTTCAATTTATTAGGCCCCCGGGCGACTGAAGCTACAATTTGTAATCCTCACTAGCCAAGGAGTCTGTACAAAAAGTTTCAGCTTTCTAGGCCTTATGCTTCTGACGAAAAATTTGGAAATAGGCTTTGGCCCTTTTTAGAAATACCCCAATAGCTAACACATGACAGACATTTATGCGACTCCAATATCAGACATTAAAGGGACAGTAGCACGTTTTTTGATAATTTTATATTTAAACATTTTCACTGATAATTGTAAGTTAATGCTAAATGTATTATTTTGACAGTGTCAAAAATCTCATAACACCAGCCAATCATCCATAGTCAGAGGAAAAAGTGTGAAGATTCACTTTAAATCCATTGGCGGCCATTTTGTGTGAACACCTTTAATTCATTTTGTATAAGAAAACGCAATCGCATGGCTAAACGTTACGTTATATATTTGAATTATTGCTGCTCAATTTAGTTTAAATACATTGTCTTTCAATCGGAACCATTAATTTTCATTTTCCTGACATCACCTTTCATTCCCCCTAAAAACGTGCTACTGCCCCTTTAAGGGACAGTCCTATGGGGGTAAATGTTGTTGATTTGGACATCCCAATTTACGTTTATGTTACAAGTACATGATCAACACATAAAACGTGTCCCTGAGGGTAACATTTTAGTTTATTTCTATTTAGCAACTTAAAAAAAGAGCGTAATCTCGGTCAATAAAAACAAAAATGAAAAGTGAAGACATTCATCGGTGGTACGAGTGTGAAAAAACTCGCTACAGCATTTAAATGAATTGTAGATTAGTCTTGTGATTAGTCATATGAAAATGTTCCGATATCAGAACACTACATAATTATAGTTTGTGTTCATGATATTGTAAAATTAGCGGGTTTCTTTCATGATTTTCACAAAGATTCAAATTGGCGGACCGGATTTCATAGGACAGTCCCTTTAAGTAAAACAGTATTCTTACATAAGTAAGCATGATACATCTGAACGTTATTTTTACACCTTTTAACTCAAAGAATCAGAATAGAGAACAAATGTGATAATTATGCAATACTGGCAAATCCCAACATCGGAATGGTGTGGTATTTACAACCAGAAATCAAGCAATGCGAATCGGGTACATTTGTACTAAATGTAGGCCTTCGTGTTATACAATCGGAAATGTTTTAGCACGTTTTTTTATAATTTTATATTTCAAAACTTTTACTGATAATTGTAAGTTAATGCTAAATGTATTATTTTGACAGTGTCAACAATCTCATTACACAAGCCAATCAGCCATAGTAAGAGGACAAAGTATGGAGATTGACATAAAATCCATTGGCGGCCATTTTGTGTGAACACCTTTAATTCATTTTGTTTAAGAAAAATGAATCGCATGGCAAAACTTTACGTTATTTATGTGAATTATTACTGCTTCATTTAGTTTAGATACATTATCTTTCAATTGGAACCATTAATTAAAATTTTCCTGACATCACCTTTTATTCCCTCTAAAAACGTGCTACTGCCCCTTTAAGGGACAGTCCTATGGGGGTAAATGTTGTGGATTTGGACATTCCAATTTACCTTTATGTTACAAGTACACGATCATAACACGAACCTGTTGAAAAGGGTCACTGAGGGTAACATTTTAGTTGATTTGTATTTAGCAACTTTAAAAAGAGCGTACTCTCGGTCAATAAAAACAAAAATGATAAGTGAAGACATTCATCTGTGGTACGAGTGTGAAAAAAACTCGCTACAGCATTTAAATGAATTGTAGATTAGTCTTGTCATCAATCATATGAAAATGTTCCGATATCAGAACACTACATAATTATAGTTTGTTTTCATGATATTGTAAAATTAGCGGGTTTCTTTCATGATTTTCACAAAAATTCAAAATGGCGGACCGGATTTCATAGGACAGTCCCTTTAAGTAATAAAAGTATTCTTACATAAGTAAGCATGATACATCTGAACGTTATTTTTACACCTTTTAACTCAAAGAATCAGAATAGAGAACAAATGTGATAATTATGCAATACTGGCAAATCCCAACATCGGAATGGTGTGGTATTTACAACCAGAAATCAAGCAATGCGAATCGGGTACATTTGTACTAAATGTAGGCCTTCGTGTTATACAATCGGAAATGTTTTATAACATTGAAAAGGTGTCAAGGCCGTTCAAATTATCTGAAAACTTACATAACTTATTATCATAACAAAGAATCACTATATTCAAACAAAGAATCACTGATCGTAAAAATACTCTAGGTTGACTCAAGATTAAATATTTGGTTGAAGAACCAACCGCGTTAGTTTTCGGGTGTATTATATGCCTAACTTTTCCAATAGTATAATCTAATCTCGAGTTATTGTCTGTTGCAGGCAAGTAACGTTTTAAAGAGCCACTCCGTGATTGTGTACACATGTTGTTTTGCTATGAGACGAACGTAGATGGTATGATAAAAATAGACCCTCGGGCTCTGTAGCTCATCAGACTTTCAAGGGAAATAGGTTTTTAAGGTTTTGACCCCATTTGGGGTCATGGGGTAACCAAATCTACAATTTAGAATCTTCATTGGCCAAAGAGTCTACACACAACTTTTTAGCTCTCTAGATCTATTGGAACTGGAGGAGAAGATGAAAATAGGTTTTTAAGGTTTTGACTCCTATGACCCCATTTGGGGCATGGGGTCACGAAATCTACAATTTAGAATCCCCATTTGCCAAGGAGTCTGCACATCAAATTTTAGCTCTCTACAGTCATTGGTTCTGGAGAAGAAGTCGAAAATGTGAAAAGTTTACGGATGGACGGATGGACGGACAGACGGACGCCAGACGCCATGCCATGCCATAAGCCCATCGGGTCTTTCAGACCTGATGAGCTAAAACGTGAATACTGAATTAGAAACCCTCACATATTCATCCCAAAATTGCAATTGTATGATAAATTCTTGTTTTCAATGAAAATATTCTGATGGTCATGTACGTGTTCGTGGAAGGAAAATTCACACGTCTAATTAACATGATTACAAGACATAGTGTTTAAAATAAGCATTCAAAAACTGCTTGTCAAAAAGGACCCGCAGATAGGAAGCACTGTGGGCCCAACTCCGAAACTGTCGGCATTCATTATCAGTACTGATTTGACTTATTCTAAAATAATAATATTCTTAGTTTCAGTATGTTATAAATACACAACACTGTTATCAGTTTAGGATGGTAGTTATGGGGGTTTGGCAGGGAAATATGTCTTACAGTAAGTATTTTTAGAAAGGAACAGTATCATATAAAAGGCCTGTAAGGACCTGCAGATATTGAAAAGTGTGGGCCCTTGTGAATAACTGTCGGTGTCGAGCCCACTGGCATACGCTTATTTCAAACACTGAAGATGTATAAGAGATACGTTTAAAAGATTGACAAATTGATGCGCATCATTTCAGTTTTCGACCATAACCACGACTTCAACTCGTCCTTATATTATTAATTAACGCCGATTTGCTCTAAAATTATATTTTCCAGTTGAAATTTCTCGATCAATTGACACTTTTGATTAAGTTTGGCATATGTGAACCCAACAACTCCCCCACTGGCTTTTTAAAGCTGATCGTGGCCATGAGTGATTGTTTGATTTAACCCAACATGCACACTGACAAAATCCCCTGTGAATCTCTAGTCACTCGGCCGTGGCTAATGGCTGAAATTAATATTGCCCAAGCGGCGTTTACCACCAACTCACTCACTCACTACCCACTCGATATGCCAACTTTTTGGATGGTGTCATTTAATCGAGATGTACCGACTGAAAAAAGTATCATGTAGTTGCTCATAGGTTGGGTAGTGTCACAAAAGAAAGCAGGAAACCGTTAAAGGAGGAAAAATCGCTTCAATTAGTCAAACGTAATTTTGGAAACAAATCCAAAGCAATCAGAAAGGCCGTAAGTAAAGATACATTTTTTATGTTTCTGGAAAGCAGTTATTATTAAATTTTACCAAATTACCGTTTATGTTGTATCAAAACCAAATAGTGTGAAAATCATAGAGTGTCTCTTTAAGGGAAGCTTCTGATATAACGCATACTGACGAAGAGACAACCCAAACTTGTCATACGTTGTCAGCCCCTGAAATGTGTTTTATAAGCGTCCATAGCATACATACAGTATTACATATTCTAAAGTACAAAACGTGTATATGTTGAAAGGGTTATCGCGTCTAAATTTCTTTGTCATTATTCAACAACAGAAATAAAAGAGTCAAGTAATACGTCTTCAGAGTCGTTTTAAAACGCATTAAATGAGTATTTAGGGTATACGCTCGAATGGGGCGCTATATACGCAGGTGTCAGTAAAATCGTCAAACGCTCTTAACAGATAACCGTAACAAATTTGGCTGGACATTGAAGTGACCAGGGGTCAACATTTCAAAAACACTATATTTTGCATTTTTCTCAAAGAAATCCCTAAGTGATCAACATCTTTAAATCAAAGTCATATGTGTTCCTTTGTACTAAGGCAATTAAATTGTGCTGAATTTTGTATTACAAAGTTTATATGTAACATATTCATCGAAATAAGAAATCCTGAATTTTACAAATATGACTGCATGTCTATTTCACCATGCCAAATATCGAAAGTCAGCCGAACCATTGTATGTTTGTTTTGTTTTAAAATCAGATTTTTTTAGATTATTAACTATTAAAGGGGCAGTAGCACGTTTTTTGGGGGTATATAAGGTGATGTCAGGAAAATTAAAATTAATGGTTCCAATTGAAAGACAGTGTATTTAAACTAAATAGAGCAGTAATGATTCAAATATATAACGTAAAGTTTAGCCATGCTATTCCTTTTTCTTACACAAAATGAATTAAAGGTGTTCACACAAAATGGCCGCCAATGGATTTTATGTGAATCTTCATACTTTGTCCTCTGACTATGGATGATTGGCTTGTGTAATGAGATTTTTGACACTGTCAAAATAATACATTTAGCATTAACTTACAATTATCAGTGAAATTTTTACAATACAAAATTATCAAAAAAAGGTGCTACTGTCCCTTTAAGTCGTGGTCACTTTTAAACGGGGTGTTTTTGTGGAAACGGATTAACTAAGTATGCTCTTATAAAGTTGTCAAACATTAATCAATAAAACTGATACCCCCAGTCACATTTTACAAATTGATCGTGTTATAATCAAGTACTTATTAGCATTAAATGCATAAACTGAAATGTCTCCTTGAATTTGTTTCCACAATAAATACCCCGATAGGACTGTTCCTGTTTTATTAAACTTACTTGCATTAAAGTGCTAATTGTAAGACACAGTCATTACCTAAGAATTTATTTCAAAAGTTCATGGAGGTATAAACCTTATTCAAGAAAAATATATAAAGATTAAGTAAAGCCTTATAAAGATTTTTTTTACTTTTCACACTTGGTAGGTATATCAACGGTATCCAGAACAATTTCTAATCTTACACGTGCAGCGTGTAATTTAGGCCTGCTTTATAAGATTATTCAGTTTATCCTTGAGATACAGACATAAAACATATAAATACTTTACCGACAAGGCATTCTTCAGTGGTTAACTCTCCTTGAAGTAATGAAACAATATAAAAATAAAGAAAAAGGTTAAGCACACCGACGTTTTTTCAGCATCAAAAGTTTTCTGATAAGATAGACGACAACGTGGTAGTAGAAATAATCGTACGATATGTTAACTTTTTTAATTTAGGGGGTGCTTAATTGTTTTAGCCATGTATATATGTGACAAAGAGAATATAGGTGTATTTGTTTTACCAAGACTGTCGTTCTTGCCATACTTACCAACATTTATAAAGTTTTGTATATTCGACTCCAACGAAGAAAGGTCCCTTAGAACAGAACTTACATATTTTGCATAACTATGATGTCCTAAAACTGCAAGTTACATAAAGAGCTTTCTAGTGTTTCACGTGACTATTGTTTGATATCTGAAGAGTTTGGGACCCGATATCATGGAAAATTGATTAAACCACATATCACGTAGTCCTAACCTTATTTCGTTGATAACATTAAGTGCCGTAACTGTGTTCTCGTATAAACGTTGTATAACTGAAACTGTTATTTGTGGACCTACATTCCTTGTGGGTTAAATACCACCTTTACGCCAACAATGACAACCCAGTAATATTGCAGTCCATGTTATATAAACTTTAAGCCATTTAAGTAACTGTTTTGAATTGGCGTTACGCAATTTTAAGGTGGTGATCATAAAAAAATATCACATTTTAATTTTAGAATGCAAACCATGTGACACTTTTAATTTTCTATGAAGGCGAAATCGCAAGTACCATTTATATGAACTGAAAGTTATCTCCTTTTGTGCTTTTAAAAAATTACGTTTAAGTAATTGTCTTGAGTTGCTATTCGGCTATCAATTAAAATCAAGAATTCATCCTTCGAATGTAACAATATTAAACCTATCAATATTTGAATGTGTAGCACCATTGATAACATTTGGCATACATATGTAACACCATTTATATCACACGTATTTGGCCTATGTGAAACACCATTGATAACATTTGACATATGTGTAACACCATTGATACCATCAGACATATGTGTAACACCATTGATACCATCGGACATATGTGAAACATCATTGATAACATTTGACATATGTGTAACACCATTGATACCATCGGACATATGTGAAACACCATTGATAACATTTGACATATGTGTAGCACCATTGATAACATTTGACATATGTGTAGCACCATTGATAACATTTTACATATGTGTAACACCATTGATACCATCGGACATATGTGAAACACCATTGATAACATTTGACATAAGTGTAGCACCATTGATAACATTTGACATATGTGTAGCATCATTGATAACATTTGAAATATGTGTAACACCATTGATACCATCGGACATATGTGAAACACCATTGATAACATTTGACATATGTGAAACACCATTGATAACATTTGACATATGTGTAGCACCATTGATAACATTTGACATATGTGTAACACTATTGATACCATCGGACATATGTGTAGCACCATTGATAACATTTGACATATGTGAAACCCCATTGATAACATTTGACATATGTGTATAACAACATTGATACCATCGGACATATGTGTAACGCCATTAATACCATGGGACATATGTGTATAACACCATTGATACCATCGGACATATGTGTAACACCATTGATACCATCGGACATATGTGTATAACACCATTGATACCATCGGACATATGTGTAACACCATTGATACCATTTGGCAAAGGTAAAAACCTTTTAATAAATAATGGTTGATTTGAAACACCAGTGGTAACATTTTGCTGATATGTAACACCATTGACAACATTTGACACATGTGAGATTCTATTACTAACATTTGGCCTATGTGAAACACCATCGATAACATTTGGCATATGTGTAACACCATCGATAATGTTTGGCATTTTTGCACACCATTACTAACATTTGGCATAGGTGAAATGCCATTGATATATTCCGACATAAATACATGTATTATGTGAAACACCATTGATAATATTTTGACATATGTGTAACCCGATTGATAACATTGGTTTCGTGTAACCCAATTGATACCATGTGGCCTAAGTGAAACACCATTGGTAACATTTTGCATATGAGGTACACCTTTGAGAACATTTGGCATAAGTGTAACACTATTGATAGCATTTTACATAATTGAACCCCATTGATTACATATGACTATGAGTAATACCATTGATATCATTTGGCATATGAGTAACACCATGGATATCATTTGGCATACGAGAAACACCGGTACCATTGATAAACTCATTGAGTGTACCTTTTGGTGTTGCATCTCTAATATATGCAAATTGTATAACACGTATGTGGCCTTTTCGCCTGCACTGAAATAATATTTACTCAATAGATTTGTTAATAACCGTGACTCTGCTATTTACAGATAGTTGAATAGTGTTATATAGATTATCATTTATATACAATTCCATTGTGCTTATCAGTCTATCATGTATGTTTTTTCATTACATAAGTTTATTTTCGAATCATTTATATGGTATATTAGGAATAAAATCTGTGTTATTGGAATCGATCTAAATTTATTTAGCTAAACAGTTTTATGTGCTAAGCCATACTGTTTTATGCGAATATTTGCAACTTTTGGAGCGTCCTACCTTTCATTTATATAAACGGACGTGCAAGCGAAATATACCATGATAATTTCATTCTTTTAAGTCTCAAAAGTGATAAATTGATAAGAGAACACCCTGACACTCAGAACAGTAAGAGATTGTCACACTTTTTAAAGGGTAAAAATGTCAAAACACAAGTTTGAGTTATCTTATCGACTTGCTTTGTTTTTATCTTTTTTAGGTCCTTGGTGACAAATCTAAGGGAACCTAGCCTCAATTATACTCGCTTCACTCCCGATATTGACTGCTTGATGGCAGACTAGCATCATATCAAGGCAGCGATTAAAGAACGACTTTCAACACGGCTTTCTTAAAGTGACACAGAGTATCTTTCTTAAAATTTTATTTGGTTTTGATAAGCTACACAATATCTAATATGCTGATTGAAGTTCATATCTCATCACTGGAGTTGCAAATATATCCATTTATGCATAATATCTCTAAAATGCTTGATTTTATTGAAAAATCAAGAATACATCTCAAATACGTTAAATATTCGAAATTATGCATCCAATTAATCTACCTATTAGTTACAATACCTAATAAACACTATCGAATCGAAAATATCTTCCTGTCAGCTTATGACAAGGTTTCAAAATTACGTTTGGCGAATTTGCGCGCGCCTCTCGCGCCACATTGTCCGGTTTTCGATCAAAATCCCGACTTTGAATGGCCGCATTTTCGCTCTAATGTACTGATTGACCTTTAACTTGCTATTTTCAGTAACAGTTAGTCGTTCCCGATATAATAACATCGATTTCAAAATTTGACATATGTGATCCTATCAACATATACTCTGTGTCTCTTTAAGACGGATTGGCATGACTGCAACAAGACAAATTACCAATAACAGATTTCAGAGAAGTCTAAAGTGACCAGGGGTCAAAAGGATGTGTTACTTTAACACAAGATCGATATTATCAACACAGCACCCAGAAAAGGGGTTGTGTACACAAACCATATCAATCGTCGAATCGTCTATCAGTTGTTCAATCGATGAAAGGCCGATCGAGCTTATCGATCATCATACAACTTTACAAATTCTAAAATGTTAACCTCATTTAATGTTATCAGTGGCCATCTTTTGTTTAGTAGACACTCAAACCGTGGAAGATATATTTATGTATCATTCGAAGCGCCACTTAGAGACAGCGTTGTCAGTGCTCTAACATTATGCCTTCAGTTGTGCTTGTAACAAACTATGCGTCCTTTTATTGACTATGCTTTCTATGACTTAATCAATCTCACATGTAAAACGAATTTCAAAAATATATCAAAAATATATTAAATTTTGTTTAAAATACGAGAAATTTCATCTTTATCGTGTTTATGTTTATAATTAGATTCAAATATTAATTTAGAGTAAGTTTTTTGACTGAATGATTTATATTGTGAGCCATTTTTGGTATTCAATAAATGATGCATGTAAATTTTGATAAAGATACACCGCTTCTACTATAAGACCCCTGCATCAAATCATTAACCAACTCACATTCCCCCAGTTCCTCTTGATTCGATCGATCGAGGCAACCAATCAAACGTGATTCTACAGATCGGTACAGTTTGGTTTAAAAATTCGACGGATTAGGCTGTAATCAATTTGATCAACCCGCTTATCGAGAAAAACATATTATTCTGGGGAAACAAATGCCAATACTTGCAGCGACTGTTTTTTTGGGTAAAATAACTAATATCGTAGTCTATTGTGATCAATGACACAGCTATATTGTAAGAGGTATTTGTTATATAATTCAAAAGCAATATTGAATTAGAATAAATTTGATTATGTTTGTATGCGTCCCAATAGAAACAATTCACCTAAGCTCACTTTCCCATATATTTAGACAACTGCTGTTTATGTTGCATGGTCATTACCATAAGAAGTTAGTTACATTCAGTTGGCATTCCGCAAGGATATGTTCCTGGTCCATTTCTATTTACGTTGTACATTCACGTAGGCTCTTTTCCACGAAAGATTTCCTCCTGTGCATTCAACTGCTTGTTTTCGAGAATTATTTACTTCTCGTGAAATCTTTGGTGCCTTCTAAGAATTATTTATTTCCCGTGCATTGATGTTTTCTTTTATACGCACCATTTACTCTTCGTGCACAAATAATCGGAATTAAATGCTTCTCATTAATTCCAACAAAATCCTCCATGTTAAAAGAATTGTCTTACAATCGATTGTAACTTAACAACTGCTTTGTGAACGGCACCCAGGGCTTGGTCCTTAACCACAAGACATTTTCAACTGATCAACTGATGGATTTTAAGATAATGGGCTAAAATCGATCGTTACTTTACAACTGCCTAATGGAACAGTTGAGCACACTTTGGTAAATATTCAAATGAAAAGACAATTAAAATGTTATTTTATGCCAAAATATTTTATGGAAATGTAGATCTAAATATGTTTGTCAACATGAAATAAAGGTAGATTTTTCTTTTTTATAAATCTCCTTATTACGTCCACAGGCAGGAACCGGTGTTGTCGATAATGGTCATGGTAAGAAATTTCGTTTAATCACAACTAGCAAGGTTGTCAGTGAACGAATTTTGGAACTAGGACGTATTGTTGTTATCGACCATACCAGTGCCTGTTTTTTTTTCAATCCAACAGTTTATGAATGCAGGTTGATAACATGCATATCAGGTCATGGATAAACCGTGCTCTTGAAGACTATAATAAACCCACTAAGAAGCGTGAGAACTATTGTACCCATGTTATGCTAATCTGGTTCAGTTTGTTACCCGCGTACCAATCGCAATTACAGCCAATCATATTTCATGTGGGCACATATGCTTACAATTCGTCCAATGACATGTCGTGTTCAATTTGACCGGTTAGCCATTATTATGTCCGGGTCAATTTATCATTTCCGGTTCAACAAACATAACAAGACAATCATATATGGGTGTTTTTGTTGTTGTTGTTGCATGTTTTTTGGAAAAAAAATGCTTTTAATGCTGTATTTTTTTTTATCTTAGAAGGAAGATGTTACTCTCTCTATGTTTATTTGAGGTATTATTTATCAACAAATGGTTAGATGTTTTATTTCAGTGAATATTGCAATTAACATTATAGAAATATCTATCTTGAGACCTTTGTTGTCTTACATACTTTACGAAATGAAAAATGCCACTAACTTTAAAATGATAAACAAGTTAACTTGAGTTAATTTGGAAACATTTTTGGTGTGATTGAAATTATGTACTTAAAAGTAAGATATAAAATAGTTCTTTAAGTCGCTGTACATAAATTATGTTGAAATTCATGTCAAAATGAAAAAAAAATCAAGCTAAAAGGATACTCCGGTTTTGGAAAAATTCAGGTTATATAAGTCATGATTTTTATGAATTTCAGTTTCATTTCAACTATGTCATATATTTTTAAAGATGCTTTGAAGCGTGCATTTCCTTACATAAAATTGTTTGGAGTATAGTAGTGAAAGATAATTTCACAACTTTAAAAATCTATTACAATATAGCACGGTTAAAGATGCTGTTTCATACTTGCATGCGGTTCAGGCTGAAATTTAGCTATTGAGAAAAGAAATACATCACTTTGTAGAAAAATCTTTCGTCGAAGTTTTGATATCATATTCAGATTGTTTAATCAACAATTACATACTTATTTCGACGCCCAAAGCACAGTACCCGTTGTAGAAAGGGCATAGCATTTAACGAACCCGCTTTCGGTGACGTAATCATTACGCGTGTAGGATTTATACCGTGTCACAACTAGCGTATTTGCGTTCGATGGGTATCATCTTTGGCAGCAACGAATACCTTATTCAGAGAAAAAGAAAAGAAAATCTAGTCGTGCGCGACAAAGACGGTTTTCAAGCGTATATTTAGAGACTGGAAGTTGTGAGATGGCCACACTTGATTCGCCTTTATGTTGGCTGCCGTTTCCGCAATTTTGGTAAATTATCTCATATTTAATGAATTTTGGTCCGATTTTCCCTAGGTTGGTCGCTAAATTTTTCTAAAAGTACAACGAAAACATTAAAAATACTTTAAAGAATATTGCAAGTGTGATAAAGCATATGTAGGCCGTTGACAGAACTAGACTAAAGTGCATGAACGAAACTTCTTCAGCTGTGAATAACATAAACTTGTCAACCGGCTCAACTCCCTTTACGACATTAAGATTTAAAATACCTTTTCTGATGAAGGCTTTAGTTTGATTTGTTGATTTAATAAACTGCTTTTAGTCTAACATTCACTAGGTTTCTTTTACTTGTCTACATTCATCTAGATTAATGACACTTGTGAAGTCAGCCTATTGTTCTGTCACTTCATTATTTCTCAGTAATGGAGAGTTGCATTTTAAAGGGGCAGTAGCACGTTTTTAGGGGGAATATAAGGTGATGTCAGGAAAATGAAAACTAACGGTTCCAATTGATAGACAATGTGTTAAAACTAAATGGAGCAGTAATTATTCAAATATACAAGGTAAATTTAAGCAATGCGATTCCTTTTTCTTACACAAAATTAATTAAAGGTGTTCACACAAAATGGCCGCCAATGGATTTTAAGTGAATCTTCATACTTTGTCCTCTGACTATGGATGATTGGCTGGTGTTATGAGATTTTCGACACTGTCAAAATAATACATCTAGCATTAACTTACAGTTATCAGTGAAAAAATTGCCTGTTAAGGAATTTGTGTTACATTTAAGTGAGCATGAAATTTAAATTTATATACACAATATTCTTAATAAATACAAAAACATATATACATATATATACAAATAAAATATACACAAATTTAAATGAACAAATAGTGTGATAGTGAGCAATAAACGATGAATAAGAATTGAAATGTACATGGGCACAAATGACATTTTATAGGGTTTGCTTTTGCACGGCGGCACATTATACCGACGACCAGATGGTAAAATTTGGTCGTCGGTATGATATCTTTTTTACATCAAGATTTTCACTTACATTTTCATAATTTTAAAGATGTTGCTGAACAAGCATATACTTGAGTGTTATTTCAATCTAGATAAATTTAGTCAACAGGTTTTATAATAGGTCATACTGTTATGAAAAAATCAAAAAAATCTGTTGATATAAATTTATTTAGGGTAATATAAGTCGGGTAATATCCTCGTTATTCTCAATTCCTAAAAAATAATGAGCCTCGGGCCCTGGAGCCCTCGGTCATTATTTTCAAGGAATTTACTCGGATATTATTCTTTACATAACCCTTTAGGCAGTTTATATGGTTATTTTAATATGGTAACTATTTGGCTAGTTTCAAGCATTTCAAATGAATGCATCTGCCAATTTCTTGAAAGTGCCCGGACGTTAAACGAGGTTTTTGACGTTGAAGGAGCATTTAAAGGGGCAGTAGCACGTTTTTTGATAATTTTATATCTTAAATATTTCACTTAAATTTGTAAGTTAATGCTAAATGTATTATATTGACAGTGTCAACAATCTCATTACACAAGCCAATCACCCATACTCAGAGGACAAAGTATGAGGAAGTATATAGTTTATTTACCATACATTTGATGTTACAAGACTTTAATCAATGTCTTAAAGGAGCAGTAGCACGTTTTTCGGGGGAATATAAGGTGATGTCAGGAAAATGAAAATAAACGGCTCCAATTGAAAGACAATGTATTGAAACAAAATGGAGCAGTAGTAATTCAAATATATAACATAGAGTTTAGCCATGCGATTCCATTTTCTTATACAAAATGAATTAAAGGTGTTCACAAAAAATGGCCACCAATGGATTTTATGTGAATCTTCATACTTTGCCCTCTGACTATGGATGATTGACTTGTGTAATGAGATTTTGTCACATTAACTTACAATTATCAGTGAAAAATTTAAAATGTAAAATTATCAAAAAACGTGCTACTGCCCCTTTAAAGTGGTTGCCTCAACGCGACCTTTGAAATTTGTTTTGTGTAGAAATAACCTTAATAAGATGTAAACCATGTTCATAAGACCTCTTTTAGAACATGCGTCAAAGTTTGGGATAGTTGTTCTCTTGCAAATAAAAATGTTAGAACAAATACAATTACGAGCAGCGAGAATAATAACTGGTTTACCAAAATTTATATCGCATAGAATACTCTACTATGAAACAGGTTGGGAAACTTTGCAAGATCGTAGGAGGAAACGAAAATTGTGCTTGATGTATAAAATTCTAAATGAGATTGTCCCTTTATACCTGAACGAACTGCTTCTACAAATGTAGGTTCTAAATCAACTTCTGATTTACGTAACTCATAAAATATATCAATTCCTTTATCAAGAAGAGTACAAGACTCTGTACAAGAATCAGGATAATGTGATATAACATTGTTACATTTGTACACTATCTAAATGGCATTTATCTCTAATCCTTTATCAAAGCTGCACTGTACATAATTGCACAAACCTTAATTGTAAAACCTGTGTTAATATATGAAAAATTATTTACAAATCTTAATAACATATGTATATTAATCAATTTTGTATTGGAGAGGGCCCAGTAAGTGTTTTCACTTTTGCCCGATCCATTTGACTTTTTGTCAATAAAATATGTTTAAACCAATCCTTTATCAAGACTTGAGCATTCAAAAGAATCATTTATCCCATCTTCAATAAGTTCTTGGAACAATTTATACCAACAAATGTTCGGAAGTCACTGAATATTGCACCGTTTAAATCATCTATCGCTTATCTCGGTGCTCATGCACCCGTTTTTATTCGAAATTCAAGAAAATCAAGAACAACTAAAATGCTACCCTCACTTACGTATTTGAAATAAGTGAGAGAAAAATCATGTAAAAATCACATATAAGTATATTCAAGGAAGTATTCTTGAATTTTGTTTCCACAAAAATATCCCGATATGACTGTCACTTTAATATGAATGTGAACTAAGATATGAGAGCATGTTTAATGTAATCTCCCCTGTATAATATGACATTAAAATTCTTACAACTTCAACTATGTCTTCGTTTATGTAATATGTTGTATAACCCTGTTAGAAATGTCCAAAAAGCTTTTGAAAATGTTTTATGAAAATATTTACATTAATTTTATGCCTTTCGTTTCTTTACAAAAATATGACCAACCTATATAGGTGAACCATTATGATACAATGAAACACTATGCTACAAAGTCGTTTTTAAAAGATCTCATTATACGTATGTCAACTTCAAGAAAATATGTACTTGTATGCATAAAGTGAAAATTCCATATTTATGTAAGACAAAAACTGGTCACGTAATATATAATTTGGAAAATATCTACAGAATTTATGAATTAGTAAATTGTATAACATTATTAATGTACAATTAGATCTAAACCAACGATGTAACTGTAAGAAAAGATTTAATATCTTCATTGATTTCAATGTTGTTGTTAGCATACATTAGACCTCGAATGCATTGCGAACTTTTATTCCGAAAATTATTACCCGTAGGATTGAAATTAAGTAGTGACATATTTTCAATATGAGCACAAATGCACATATCACTTTTGCCTAGCAACGATTGTTGTAGCGCGCGTTCCCGTATGTTTTCCTGTGACGTCATAACACCATTGATCGTGACGTCACTGTCGCCGGCCTTCGGAAGGGAAGTGGGCTATTTCCTAGATAAATCTAAGATAATATTTTGGATTGAATCGGTAATAAGAAATTATTACCCTCGGAAGTGTGTCATATGAATTTTACGAAACTCGTGCAATTTGTGTATAACCCTCGCTCTTGCTCGGGAAATAAAAAAAATCACACTCGTAAGTAACAAAATTTACGTAACTCACTCATCTCCTAAGAAATGTAGTTTATAAGTAAAGACAATGAGTAAAATGCGTAATCTTGTAAGTGTATTTATGTAAACTTTATTACAAACCTACCGTTGTTTTACCTGCTGATTTTAGTTCAGCAAGAATTCTGTCCCCACAGAGGCAGATCAAGTCATGAAATGTTGATACAGCCTCTGTTCTAATTCGCCGAAATCCGTGGGTTACGACAGTTTCCCCTGCCGGAAAAAAGTTCACCACAATCCATTTGAATTGACAACGCCTCTGGCATGGAAAGGGTGGTTCATATCACAATGCTTTTGCCATGATTCAGTAGCCAAAATGATGATTTAAGAACAGCGTCGCTGATTGCACATCTAACTGGCATCTTCCATTCTAGACCATAAGCTCGGCAAATTAGATTAGAGGCTATATCAACATTTCATGACTTGATCTGCCTCTATGGGGAGAGAATGCTTTGCAAGAGAAATTAGCTGACGCAGGAGGACATTTGTATATCGTCTATATATGATTAACGTTTTAGCAAACGAGATTTAATTTAGACCTACGTAGTTTTAACTTTCAAATTTTTAATGTCTGGTGAAAAAAAAAGAGATTCGTTTGGTCTTTCTCTGGTGATCTGTTTAATGGTTAAACTCTTTCAGGTTATGTTGACATTTTCATTTCAGCGTGCTGCACGTGCTGCACGTGCCGCACGTGCCGCACGAAATACTCAGGCTCCTGTCAACTTCCGCACGCAGACGCAGTTCCACTGGAGCATCTAAACAAAAACACTGACAAAAATGTGTTAATTCAATAAGGGTTCAGTATCTATTCGGATTCATTTGTTGATGTTTGAAATTATTTTCAAATGGTTGAAACCGCTTTTAAATCACGTGGAATACAGTGGTTAGCATGCTTGCCTCTCACGCCAGAGACCCGGTGGAGATACCAAACATTTGTGTCCCTGGGCAAGACACTTCATCCACATTGCACTCAGTTCACCGAGCTGTACAAATGGGTACCTGCACAAGGGGGAAGTACGGACCTATACTGTCGCGCGGAGAGCTGTTTAATCGGCGACACCTATTATACTATCCCTCCAGGGTAATAATACTCATGGCGCTTTGAGCATGCTTTGTCATGGATATATGCACGGTATAAGAAAGCTATTATTATTTTTCGGTGTGCATGAATTGAGCACCTAATCACGTGTGCGATGTTATAAATGTTCAAACGATAATCGTTTGTACACACATTCTTTGGTCCGAAATAATCATTTCCTATAGTCATACTTGTGGCACCGACAGGGTTCACCCCCTTCAAAACGAAAATACCGTTCGCTCTTGCAGATGTTTTTAAACAATGAACTGCGGTTATAGATATGAAGGAAGTTTCCTTTTCTCCTTCTTGACGACTATAAATTCTTTTAGCATTTCTTTAACAGTTCTTACTTCTATTTTTGTTCTCCTTCGTGCGAACTTACAATATGACATGTTTGAATAACTTGAGATAGATTTCCTTTTATTAGAAAATAATCTTAGACAGTACAACGAGTATAACTGGTTAAAGTTCAAACATCGTTAACATGATTTAAACCAAAAAACCACCCGCAAGGGTTTCAACGCTTAGATACAAGATACAAGATACAAAGTTTATTGCATATACATTCCATGAAGAAACAGATGCAAATATTAACACATAGATAACAACAAATGACATGATAAAAATGACACAATTAATAAAGCTACATACTAAATAGCATGATAACACAATAGCTACACATAGATCAAATGAAAACAACTGATTGAAAAATATGGCTATTATCTAAATTGGTAAAGGAAATGACAAATTATATTAATATTATCAGGATCATCATTCCTAAGTATAAAATGGAAAAGTTCATCATCCGTAATTTTCAGGCTTTTCAAACTATCGAGCAATAGCTCTCGCTGATGAAAATGTTTTTTACAATATAATATATAATGTCTTTCATCCTCTAATATTTTACAAGTATCACATACTCTATCATTTACTGGGGTTGGTGGTTTAGTATGTCTGCCGGTTTCAATTCTAAGGTGATGGTTACTCAATCTGAGTTTAGATAAATGGATCCTGTATTTTCTTATTTTACAAACAGTTAAGTATGGCTCTAAGTTTATATTATTCTTAATTAGTCTATATGTTCTAAGCTTACTTTTACCATGTTGATTAATTTTGTCTGCAGTAGATTCATTGAATAGTTTATTAAACTTAACGGTGAGTTTTTGCTTTAATTTATCACTGCTGATGTCAACAGAATCTATGTCATAGTGTTTGAGACACAGATTAAGTTGGTGAAGCCAGCCAATCTTTTTCGAAGCCAGCTGAGAATTTTCGGCAAGAGCATGTTTCAAAATATGGTTGTTAGATGATTTAATATGTTTATAGAAATTGAACATTTTAGTAATAACAGTATATATCATGGGAAATATACCAAGTTCTGCCCTGCTGCCCCAATTTGAAGCTTTCTTTGTCACACCTAGAATTGATTTACAAAATTGTAACTGAACTCTCTCTGGAATAAATGTGTCGACATTTTTAAGAAAGATAGATTCAGCCCCCCAAATTTCACAATTGTATAAAACTATAGGCTCAATAAGAGTTTTAAATAACTTACATGCTAGCGCCACTGGAATATCATATTGAAATAGGTTTGTTCGCAAATTATGAAAAGCACCCATACCTTTTTTAAGGAGATATTTAGCTGAATTTTTAAGTCTACCATTTGAGTGAAACATAATACCCAGATAGTTATATTTATCAGTAACAGATATCACTTGCTTTTGGATGTACCATTTATATTTCTGTTGAGAGTTACAGAATTATCATAGTTGAAAAATGAAGATATATCATTAATAAATACATTAAAAAGCGTTGGTGAAAGAATACAACCTTGTCTTACACCAATATTTGAATGGAAAGATTCAGAGATGCCATCATTTGTCTTAACTTATACAATGCAATGTCCAATAAATACGTGCTTCCCGGACTTATTTATTTGCCTTTCATACAAGGTCGATTTGATGAGATTTTACGGTGCTTCAAACACAATAGCATAAATTCTCATTTTGCTTTGTTGAATAGTTTCCAATTATTCATCACAAAATGTGAAGATATCTTGGCATTCATAAAGGCCCAATCAAATGGAAATGAATAGAATAAACCCTTTGGCATGTTATGAACAAAACGAAAAAATCATCGCCCAACTACCCAATGTTTAAATATGCAACCACTTATATATACATATATCAGTACTGTAGTTAATAACAATTGTACATTAACAAAACCTCTTGTAAAGCAAACTTTAGAGTAAATCATTTGTCTTTTTTGTTCCCATGTATATTATCGAAAAGTTGATAAAACTGTCAATTGAAATGTTTTTGCATTGTTGCTTATGTATTAAACACATTATGATAAGTATATACACAAACACAAAACTTGTTTGAGTTCACACTAAAAACACAAAATACATGAGAACATTTTCATAACTAAATTTCGTTCAGGAATCACCTCGCCATTTTGTACATGATATTCAAGCGTATCTCATGACTTTGAGGTGCTCTTATAATTGCTGGAATTGAGTCGCGTTTACCATCCTTCCAGCAAAGTTTTAGTCTAACAGTCAACCAACGCAAGTCTATATTGTTGTAGCAAGTCTAGATCACTGCAGATTGAGTGGGCTCCTTAATTTCTCTTTTAATAACAAAAAGTTGCATTTTGATTATATTTTCATTTCAGAGACTAAAATTTCGTCTAGCCAAGTTCGAAAAACCACACTAATTAGAGTCACACGCCTAAACTCCTGGGGTGGTATAGACTGTAAGTGATGATTCTCTGCTTGTACTCTCTCTACCGCTCTGAAGGGATGATATAATGTTGAAGAGACCATGACCAGGCTAGCAGGAACCTTCAGCAAAATAGAAGCACTGCCCCTACAGGGAGGTCGGAATTTAACAACGGGGCCAATAAATTCTCCTGTCACTCATTTGGCTTATCCGATGAATCCTTGTAAAGTTGGTGTTGTAATTTCTCTATCAATTCGACATCTCTGATAATTCGACCAAGAAATATAAGCAATTAATATTCTACCAAAATATCTACTGAATGATTGCATTTCAACCTGCGTTGTTTTAGTTTTAAGGGCGTATATTTTTCTATGATCTGAGCTATTAAAAAAGGTAAAATCGTGTAGGTTTTTTTAGAGACTTAACCTTTTAATGATTACTGAATACTTCAAATAAAGAACTACCATAAGTTTGAGAATTGCTTTTATTTGAATAAAATTCATAAATGGTGTTTGGTATCCAACTTTATTTCAGCCATGAGCTCTATTATTACATCAATAATAATTTGATTGATAACATGAAAGGATTTTTTTGTAAATGCATAAATATCAAATGTTATTTCGGGAATACACGATTTGGTGGAACACAAATTAATGTACACTAAGTATAGTGAATCAAGAGTTATCTCCCTTGAATAGAGAAGTGTAATTAACAAAATGTAGATTCACTGAAACGAATTATGGCTGTTATTTGAAGAAAAAAAATATTCGAAACAATGCACATGAAGTGAGTTAAATATTATAGTTAATGTCATAGTAAGTTCATTTTTATACATTGACAAAGATTTCCATTTAAATTATAGAAGAAAGTTCTCATATGAGTTAACAACGTACGAGAAAAATATTATGATGAAAATGGTTTATTTCAACACTTATCAATTTTATCTTTTTAAAAGCAAACTTATTTTCTATTCAAAAATAATGATATGATTAATAAGGTCTAACACGTAGCCCTTAGCACTAGGGCAATCGTGAGTATTTTTGTGTTATTCAAGTATAGGACTGTCAAGGAAGATATATATACTCGATGAATGTAAGTCATAGGATTATGTGAAATTCTGAAATCCCCCAAAATGAAATGTCTCTTCCTTAACCGCATGAGGTGATAACTTTGACAGTATCCCATTTTGGGGTATAAATTTACCTCATATCAACTTCCTCGTAATCCAGGGAATCCTCCTGACGGCGAGAAACACTCTCTTGAGTCGGAAATCTTCTAGTTTTGGTCGTTTTTGTGAAGATGAATCACGTGCCTTATGTTCAGATTCTCTTCTCTTATGATAACATATCTCGTGTTTTATTTACATGATAATTATATATGTCCGTAATTTTTTATGGGTTCATGAGTTCATTTCAGTACATATCAGTTAATGATATCTCAAATAGTCCACTTATAATGGACAAGACGTTGGAATTCGCTAAAATAGTATCATTATCTTACGCAAAAGACAGTTTCAATCTATAAAAAAAACTTAGCACACTACAAAAATACGATATTTTGTATACCGCCACTGGATAAACTCATATATTGGGAACAAAGTTATCTTATGTATCACTGATCTGATATTGATGAACGTCCAAATTGTGATTGGCAAAACACAAAGACTAGATATATCAGATATACGTTCATTCATTAGCTGTTTGAGTAGCATTCGAGAATCTGGTAATCATATAAGGAAGACAAAAGTAATTCTATAGATGAACATCTTCTTCATTTTAGCTACTGTCAAATAAAGAAGTCGTTCATCCATAGAATTACTCTTGTTCATTCATTAGTATTACACTCATGACACTTTGACTTTGAATTGAAATTGTCAGTAAATATGAAATTTGAAAGAAAGAAAAAGAACTTTTTTCCAGTTTCCTAAAATCAAGCTCTCAAATCTTTTGATAGACTTGCTCATGCTTGAATCTTATATTAAGTCTGATTGACTCATCATCCTCGTTCAATGAAATGCAGTTTTCGTGGATTCAATTGTGATTAAATGAGTGAAATCATTTTGTATTTGTTTACTGTGCCAGGTTATTCAAGGTCAACAGAGGAACAGAATAGTTTCATAATATTTTGTAAAAATCAAATTATAGGCTTTCGAAGCTTTGAATAAAATCTTCGAAACGCATGTAGTGCTGCTATATATAAGAATACCTATGTTTTCTTAATAACAACTCCTTTATGCTGATCAAGACTGGTACTCTCCAACTATTGAAGACGTAAGGATATACTCCGAAATGTAGTGATTTATTAAAAGCCACTCAGTGAGCTGTTAGACGTCATAGATGCAAAATGGTGTCATTTAATTGAGAAGTCGAAGTTCGAGGTCGTGATAATGATCGAAAACCGGACAATGACGGGCGTCAATCAGTCAAACGTAATTTTGGAAACTCATCTACAGCAGTCAGAATGACAGTAACGA
This sequence comes from Steromphala cineraria, assembly GCA_916613615.1. Classification (NCBI taxonomy): domain Eukaryota; kingdom Metazoa; phylum Mollusca; class Gastropoda; order Trochida; family Trochidae; genus Steromphala; species Steromphala cineraria. The sequence continues at coordinate 41,892,310 of OU744726.1, forward strand.
GTTGATGCTGTTTGATAGGTTATATTGCTATTATTCATGTAATTTGAACGTCTGAATCTGGCTTACATGAATTTATGTGGCTGTTATATTTTTATTTGAAACAGAATATCATCATATGATATAACTGCCATTTGTAGATGGATATGTGAGATGTTGTGGATTCATATAACTAATTATGCCATTCTCAATCGTTTTAAAGAAAAACAATATATGTTGAAAATCACAGAGTAGTTCTTAACGTAGCGTAAGTTATCTTTGGAAAATGTTAAACATACGATTCCGGCGCATTTCCAACAGAAACAGGGCTAAACACAAATATATATTGACAAAATTGACAATGATCTTGGAGTAAGTTGTTGTATAGGAATTACAATGTTTGCAAATAAAATGTTATACTCAAAATACGAAAAGAAAACTATCGGTGTGAAAGGGTGACTAAAGTTCATATTTATTCTATCATATTATCCTTGAGTTGATAAATTTACACTTTCTAGTCTTACACTCAAACTGAAGAAAATAATATTTTCACATTAAAAGAACGACCTCGTGTATAAAACAAGTCTAGAACTGCAGTGACGCAATATCTGAAAAAGCAAATTGGCTGCGATTCCTTTTTATAATAAAATAGTCGTTTTTGAAAATATTATTTTTAATAAACTGAAAATTAGTCTTTTACATATGCCTAAAGTCATGAATGGTGCAATTTTTTACTTATGTGCTATATGTTGCTGAAAATGATCGTTTCTATGCTTGTAAAAAAGACCCACAGTGTTATAACGATATATATATATATAAATATAAACTTGACAATGTCGAGTGTCAAAAAGTTCATAATATTTAGAAACTTTGTTTAATACAGGTTGGCGATAACATTTAATCAAATAGTTTTGAAAGGTGAATGGTGCGTGTGGTTCGGCATTGTCACACAAATACAAGGTGTGTTCTTAGATTTCATAAATAGAGTTAAATTAAGTTGTCACGTATTCACATTTTGGGGGTGAATATATCAGATGTTTTGCATGAACATATTCACATTGTTGAAGTTTTCACAAGTTTGGAAAAACTAAAACACAATGAAACACAAAATGTCACTCTAAAAGCTGTTAATAGCTCATGTAGCTAAATAATGAGTGGAATTTTGGATTTTAAGCCGAATGAACTGCAAAAAAAGAACTGTTACAATATAACATCGTAATCATGACTGATATTGATAGTTATGCATCAAACGTGTTACTATGTATTACAATTTTGTATGGTCTGTCTGTAAAGACGAAACTGAAACTAGTAGTAATTAACTTATATATTTTCATATTTGATATATTGTAAAATGTAATTTCTCTCCGAAATGAGATAAAAAAAAATCATGTCATGGTAATTGAAAAAGTGCCTTCTTGGGGCGAATATGTCTTGATTGACATATTTAGTTTGGAACGTAGATTGTTCAATCTTCACAATTCACAAGGTTCTTAAATCCCTTAACACTTAACCGTTTTATCTACTTATAATATATACCGTACATGACACAATTCACATTTATTTCAAATAAAATTTACTAAAAGCCAATTCATTAAATCAACGATTTGTATATCTCAAGTGCCATATTAGTCTTCGATTAAAAACAATCACTGAAAATCCATGATATCGATTTATATTTCGTTTCGTTTCTACGCCGACTTTTTATACTACCCGTGTATTGATTCCACACAATGCAAATATCGCGATAGCGTGTACGGTAGCTAAGGTTTCGAAGCTATGGTGGATACTGTCAACTGGTGTAATGTTAGTATGTTGTGTGGAAACTTGCTGTGAACACTTTTCATGGAAAAAGTATGAATGGCGCGCGGAAGCAGCGACCTCTTAACGAAGACTAACAGTAAACTAGAAAGTTTCTTGAAACGCGTGGTTTCGGATGAAAAATACGAACGAATTCGGGCCTACGAATCGTGCATTGTCGTATCGGAGAAGGAAAACAAAGCTTTCAAATATGTCATTCTCGGAGATGAATGGTTATACCTCACAGAAAACCCGCCTAAAGCCATTCAGGAGACGGTGCCATTACGAGACATAGTGTCTGTGGAATTGGTAAGTGTCAGTTCCATTATTTAGGTAGTTCAGGTCACTGGGGTTCATCAATGAAGAAGTTTAGTAAATTATTCAACAGTCTTCACTTTCGTGCAGAGAGAGGTATTTTTTCTGTATTTTTTCAAGAGTTTTAGTTTTTAGCTTTCTTCCTCAATAATATAATGTCATGAGACCAGTATTCGAGTTAATATTTCAATAATGCCCACGTCAGAAAAAAGTACATGAATTTTTCAGTTGTTAATGTTATCTTTTGTCAAACTGTTAATCATAAAGTAATTTTTTAATTCATAACACGTTTCATAATGACATTCACATTATTGAATATGTACAAAATGCAATGTCTTATTTAAATGCATTTATATTAGTAAATGAAAACATATTAACATAAAAAAAGTTTTTTTTCATTTATTACACACATTATATTAGAGATATAGTTGATATCAATTATTAATGCGTGAGAATGGCAACGTTGTATTACAAACTTTTAACCATGTTTTCATTTTAATTTGTCTAAAAATAATCATGCGCTTATCTTTAATTGACCGGACCTGCTTCTGTATGTAAATAAGCCTATTTGGGAATTGGGTAGCAATTGAAAAATCTTGTCTTTATCCAACAAAGTTTTCCCCCAAATTTGAGCTTCTTAGCACATTTCATGTCTGGGAAGAAGTAGAAAGTAATTTTCAGCCTTCTCTGATTCTGTTGAAAGTGATTCTCAGAGTTTCTTTCAAAGAACTCAAAGGTTTTACATCCTAAAATTTTTAAAGAAGGACCTTGACCAATTCAGATTAAGAGTTGTAAGATTTTAATCTGTCTGAGAGCACATGGACACCATTTATTGATTGACATGATTGTCCTTAATCTTAGATATGATTACTAATACAGTAAACAACGAGCTCCGGATAAAGGCTAAAATATTGCTGAAGGGGTTCAAAACAAAAACTTGTTGATTTACTCATCTGATAGGTATTTTTGGTGTGAGATTTCGTTAAAACAAAAAAAAATAGTCACGACTTGTTAAATAAGACATAGTTAAGTAAAAAACTGGATGAATGGATCCTGGATGAAAACATCTCTTTTACAGTCCTGTCACTACTTGTATTTGAAATGATGGATAAACAAAAATATTTGTTAAGTAATAATGTTTTATGGTTCTGTTGAATTTACTCAACGTAATTAGACTGTTTATTATTGTATTGCACAGTCTGTATCAGTATTTGCAAGTATTATTGCACAGACCATTAATTGTGAAATATTAAAAGGGGAGTACTGGAGTTGCATGTTTTAGGGGGAATATAAGGTGATGTCAGGCAAATGAAACTAAATGGTTCCAATTGAAAAACAATGTATCTAAACTAAATGAAGCAGTGATAAATAAAAAAATGAATGAAAAGTTCAGCCATGTTATTCCTTTTTTCTTTCACAAAATGAATTAAAGGTGTTCACACAAAAATGACTGCCAATGGACTTCATGTGAATCTTTATGATTTGTTCTCTGACTATGGATGATTGGTTTGTGTAATGAAATTTTTGACACTATCAAATATATACACTTATCATTGATGGACAATAAACAGTGAAAAATTGAAAATATAAAATTAAAAAACCTGCTATATTGCCCCTTTAATGTATATATATATATATAGAGAATTTGTTTATTTTTATCTTGTACACACATATAGGTTACACACATTTATATACAATGTTAAATGTACAAGCCGCCAAAAAAGCTGCAAGAGTCAATGCAATTCAAAAGACGTAATATGATGCAATATATAAATAAAGATGAATTTAAAAAATATATATATATAATATACAGTAGAACTCGGATATAACGAACTCCAAGGGACCAAAGAATTTAGTTCGCTATATCCGGTGTTCGCTATACGCATATAATTTTAATGATATTATATAGGGACGGGACTTGAAAATTTGTTCGCTATATCCGAGTGTTCGCTATATCCGAGTTCTACTGTATATATATCAGTGACTGTTCTAGGATCACCTGACTTTAATTAAACAGGTGTATATAATATATGTAATGAAGCTTAAAGGTTTTGTTTCAGGTTACTGATTGACTTTGTTTATTTCACTAAGCCAAAGGCAAAGAGTCTGTTAATCTACTTATTATAATCAGATTTAGACTTCTATATAACTCTGTTTGAATCTGCTTATGGTTCCAAAAGTTATGCCTAAGTGTCACCTGTTTTGCATTCACAGTGCTATATTTACCTTCACACCTGTACTCTATACTTTGAATTCTTGTTATTATTCATTTTGTGCAATATCCTTACCATTTCTTGTTGTTTGAATTGGATTTGATGTGCAGGATATTTTGGTAATTTTTTTTTCCGATTCATATTTTTGTATGGCATGGTCTCATGAACTGTAGCTAATTTTATAAATAAAAAAAATATTGATGATTTAACAACAACTTTATACATATACATATACATATACATATACATATACATATACATATACAAACTGTTCATCCTCAAACTGTTGATAGAGAGATTTGTCTTGTGACCACCTTCAACCTGTCACATATCAACCCTCTTCAAATTATCAATAGCCAGCTCCCGATTTTAAAACAAAGTACAAAAATGAAGTCAATTTTACAGAAGACAAGATTCATAAACAGTCGTAAGCAACCACCAAATTTAAGACATATTCTCACAAAGTCAAGATTTGACATTTCAGACCAGGGTGAATCTACAGTTTCAAAATGTGGAGACGGACGATGCTTTACCTGCAGAAATATCATAGAGGGTGCCGAGTTCAGTGTTAAAGATAAACGCTTCTTTGTAAAAGAAAACATGAACTGTCATACCAAAAATGTCGTCTATGTTATAATGTGTGAAGGATGCAAAGAATTGTACATCGGCAAGACAGAAAGACGATTAAGTGAAAGAATGAATCTTCATCGTTCACAAATCACCCGGCCCGAAAAAAGGACTATCCCTTTAAGCAGTCACTTAGAAAAGTGTTCTGGTGGAAAATATAAAGTGTTTCCCTTTTATAAAATGAAATACGATAATCCACGGCTGTTTGGATTGATGGAGAATGGATTTATCAAACAATTTAAACCATTACTTAATGCTAAAATGTAGATTTCCTTGAACTTGTCTCATGACGTGACTGACGTCCCTACCACCATGACGTCATAAGGAGCGTCACGTCATAATCAATGTGACAACTGACACTCAAAACTAACCTGAAGAAGCCAACATGGCTGAAAGTGCTAGTTAGCTAATATGAATGTGTTTTTGTTCCCAATTCCGTAATTTTGTTATATTTCATCTATACATATACATATACATACCGTATACGTATACGGCCTGATGAAGCAGGTACAGGATGTACCTGCTAAAAACGTTTGCCAAACTTAATTCAACTTTATCTTCTTCTTTTTAACATGTACTGCCATAGAGTTTGAACATTCTTTGTGATATTTCTATATACATATACATATGCATACTTCTGTGCAATAAATTGGAGCAAATGTCATGTGACAAAGGGGGAATTGCAATCCCATTTACATTTTATCTACTTCTATGGCCTGGAGAGAATACTTTAGGCTGCCAGTCCAAACCTACTTAAAAAGATCTTTTCTTTTGGGTGGTCTCAGCAATGTCAAGATTTTCTCTGATTCGTGGAATGATCATTAATTGAATTCATATGGACAAAACAGGTCACTGTGAAACAACCAAACAGCCCATTTTTACGCAGTGTGTCCTTATTATCATGCAGTTTTTATCATATATGGCCTATTTAACATTGTCAACGTAAATCTATCTATCTTCTTCTTCTATCTTCCTCTACTTCTTCTTCTTCTTCTTCTTCCCCTTCTTCTTCTTTTCTTCTTCTTCTTCTCCTTCTTCATCATCTTCTTCTTTCTCTTTCTTCTTCTTCCCCTTCTTCTTCTTCTTTTTTCTTCCTCTACCTCTTTTTCTTCTTCTTCTTCTTCTTCTTCTTCCTCTTCTTTCTTTTTCTTCTTCTTTTCTTCCTCTTCTTTCTTCTTCTTTCCCCTTCTCCTCCTCCTCTTCTTCTTTTTCTATGCTGAAAGTGCAAATCTATCTTTTTCAAGAGACAGAATCCCAAGCCCTGTTAAGAAATAAACACATTTACATCAAACAATTTAAGTACCCCACTTGACTTTACTGTAAGTGCAAAATCAATTTCAGTAGTCTATAAGAACTCAGCTGCATGTCAATTGGAAATTAACGAGCATTTACAACATTCCTTCATTTTCTCTGCATGTCAAATCGATGTCAATTTCACATTTTATTTCATCTTCATCCTAATTGCTTACAGACATCTCGACCTTATTGATTACAAAGACAACCTTTATTGGAATCTTATTACCATGGAAACAAATAAACAGGTACAAATATTTACATAACAAGATTGCCAAACCTTCTTACTGTATAGGTTGATATCGATATGAATAGTAGCAGTTTATTAATATCTATCATTAGCAAGTGTGAGGGTCATAGTTAATATTGAATGAATCTATTGACGTCAGTGAAACTAAAGATAGAAGTTATTATTGTACTATCATTAAATTTGAATGACACCTAAAATCAAGGCACAAGAAATTTGAATTTAATGTTTTATGTTATATCTGCTGTATCCGGAGACCAGTTTCATTCAAAGATAGTTGTTGTTTGAAATTAGTTTTCAGATCAGATAACAAATTGTCTAAAGTAGAATGTGAATGGTATACAAATTCTTTATCATATTCTTATCAATTGAAAGTAAGTATACTTTTCCTTTGAATATTTATTCTTGGTCTCAAGACATTATCAACATTTTCATAATCCAAAGTTATCCCAAAACAAAGTATTTCTTATGACTTCAATATGAAAGTATGAATAAATTAGATAAGGTTAGATATGTGATTGACTACTGCTTTAATATTCTCTCCCCACTGAGGTAGATCTAGTCATAGAATGTTGATCCTACCTCTGTTCAAATTAGTTTAAATCCATGATTTTCGGCAGAAAGAATTTGCGCCACAAGCCATTTAGATTTTTTTAGCACTTGGAAAGGGTGGTTCATATCACAATGGCTTTGCCTTGATTTATTAGCTAAAATGAGTTTAAACAGCGTCACTGATTGCACAACTAACTCTGATTGCATCCAATCAGGCGTCTCCCATTCTGGTCCACAAATTGGTCATATTGGAACAGAGGCTCGATCAACATTTCATCACTTTATCTGCCTCTGTGGGTAGAGGATGCTGCTTTAAAGGAAGTATAGAATATATTTGGTGGAAGTAAGTTGTAACAGTATGACTATGGTTGCTTGGAAACATGAAAGACATACTTTGTTTATCAGGGAGATTTTTGAAAAATATATTAGAAGGCCTCCACTTTAGGAAATTTTAGAAAAAAATCGTTTTTATTAAATACTGAAGAATGAAGATTATGCTTGCAATCCAAGTCACTAGGAGAAAACTAATCCAGTTTTATATCTTGATGGAAAGACGTAACATGCTCAATAATTAAGCCTTTGATTAGTTCTGACATAGCAATGAGTACTTATGAAGTAAGTTCATTAGGGGTGTACCTTGTGTCATTTGGTGTAGTCTGGGTTAGTGTAATCTTTGTCCTTTTTCAATTTGTATAAAGATTGATCAAGATAATCACTTAGCAATATATATTGTGAAAATGGTTAGAAAATTAGCATGGCGGTGCAGTGGTTAGCATGCAGACCTGTCACGCCAAAGGTTAAGGTTCAAATCCTGGTGGAGACACCAAAAACTTTTAACCTGGGTTGAACAATGTGTCCTTGGGCAAGGCACTTCATCCACATTTCACTCAGTTCACCCAGCTGTATAAATGGGTACCTGAACATAGGGAGAGTACGGACTGATCGCGTGAGGTGCTTAGAAGCTGACTTGAAAGTACAATTCCTTAATAATATACATTGTATTGCCATGTGTATCGCAGTTGAGCAGTCCTGGACTGGAGACAAGGCCTTAAAATTATTATTAATTAAGATTTTAAAAAAATCACTTCTGCTGAGCCTCTCTCCCCCCCTCAGATGATGTACCTCAAGTCACCTTGATACAACCTCTGTTGGTTATCACCTTGACTTCAGTTGTCTTTGTGCTTAGAATTGTACTTGATTTATGTATATCAATGTATTTGTATCTAGTTCCACTTGTCAACCGGTGTAGTGTATTCTTTATGTCTTTTTTATATTTGTATCTAGTTTGACATGTCAAACGGTGTAGTCTGGGTTAGTGTATTCTTTGTCTTTTTTCAATTTGTATCTAGTTTGATTAAGATAATCACTTAGCAACATCTTCTAAGCCATTCACTCCCAGGAGATCATGTAGCAGATCAGTTATCTTGCTCCAAACTCTGTTTATTTTATGACTTCAGGTAAATTTGTGATTAGAATGTAAGAATTTAACTGAAAGTTAAAAAATTTAATACAATTACAAAACTAAATCTTTTATGACATTTACCGGTACTCTACTTTGATCAAAGATCATTATTTTGGACAGCTAACCTTAGTCTAACTCTTAGACTCTGTGAAATTGTCAATAAAACTAAAATTTGAAAAAAAATGAAAAGGAGCCTCTTGAACTTGAAATTGAACTCTTGAGTCTTCTTGAAGACTTGCTAAAGCTTTAATCTTATTCTAGGGTCTGGCCGACAAACTGAGCTAACCCTCTCCACAGCAATAAGGAAGAAGAAGACGTCAGAAACGTCAATTCAAGATTTATTCTTTCCATTAGTAGACAAGAAGTTGATTTATGTAGGGTGAAAGACTTTAGTGGCTGTCTCCTTCCTTGAAATTGCATATTTCCCAACACATATGTGGCTGTCACAGCTCTTTCTGAAATTACTACGGAAAATGGCTCCCGTGGAGAAGGCTCCAAGGAGCATTACTTCGCTTGTGATGCCCGTTTGATACAACCGGAATAAGATTTTGTAACCAAAAAACTAGTTTTGAATACTTGAAGGCAGCACAACCTGATATTGCTGCTTACCATTTACATAATGATTTATTATTTGATTGAAAATAATGTCCTTTGGATGGCATCAACTTTTATTCAGAATTTATAAATTATTAGTTGATCAAGCAGTGAATATGTGACTATTAATATATTGCATACTCCCAGTATATGAAACAAGGCCCGTTCAGTACCTGGTTACTTTTGGTCCGGACTGGTAACTTCCCTAGATTATCTTAAATTTTACAATTTAAAACATACCGCCACAACATACCGGTACTACTTTTGGGCTGGCTACTTTTCAGGATACCTTAACTCACTTTATCTTGAATCATTACAATATACGACCAAATATTGATAGCTGTCACAAATCATTGAGAACTGTGATAGGCTTGTGGTTGGGTCAAGTTGACAGTGATGGCAACCCTATAATGTTTATTGCATGTTGATATCAGTTGTTAAGTCTCATAATACACTGTCTATCTATGGTTATACACTTTATAGGCATTTGTTTATAGCAATACAGTTTTATGGAGATATTTATAGTCATATGCAATATTTTTTTCAAATTTATTGCATGATTGTAACATGTTTTGTATTTATAGGTGAATAAAGGAACTTAGAAATTAAATATCTCTTTTCTTATTAGAATTTCCTGTTTTAGATGGATTAAGAGTTAACTTGATCAGGTGATGAAACAAAAATAAAAAAAGAAATTTGTGCAAGTATTACTAGAATATCAGTATTCATAGCATATTCTTTACAATGAAGAGTTCTTAAAAAAAACTTAAAAGAGGTATGTTAAGTATTAGTGCTCCATTATAACTTATAAGTCATATGGAATTTGGTTCAAATTTTACAAACAAGTTCTTTCCTTGAAGTGAAATAGAAATTCTTTACATATAAAACTGGACTGGCCAATTCACTGGTTTCAAAGAAAGCAATTGAACGAAAACAATGAAGAATTGGTGGCTGCTTTATATATATGATCATCCATGCCATGAAAAATTTCAAACCCACAGATAAAGGGTTAATCTTCAGTTGACGTTTTTTTAGTCAGTGGTCATTCCAGTATTGCCTTTGTTAATTACAGATGATTAATCACCAATGAGCTAAAGGTTAATCAGGAGATGAGTCAGGTAAAGAGATCCTTCCTGAAGCAGTCATGATGGCACTTTGCTATTAGCAAGGTTAATTGACAATATTGAAATTAGTGAGATCAGTACATTGGATCTGCCACTGGGGACAATATGATCTGTCACATGGACATCAGGATTTAAAGGGACCATTTGAGCGGGGTATTTTTTGTGGAAACAAAATTCAGGAGGATATTCCTGTTTACAATCATATATGATTTTTACATGATAAATGTACACTAATTTCAAATATGTTTGTGAGGTTAGCATTTCAGTTGTTCAAGATGTAACAATGTGACAAAGAATAAAGTGTATCGCTCAAAAAATGAAAACATTGTGAAATGAAGCCAATCATCAAAGCTACGATCGTGGAATGCATTAAAAATAAAATTACTACGACAAAATGCTCTCGTAACTGATAACTTTTATTATTATTTATTGGTAAATATGCTCATCTTCTATCAGTCAAGTAGTTATTTCTTAATGTTGTTAATTAATTAGCATTATACAGCACATTTGCTTTCTCGCAATACTAACGTTTCAAAATGGTGGATGAAACCCAAGCGAGTGGTGCCTTTAATTGACAATATTGAAATTAGCGAGATCAGTACATTAGATCTGCCACTGGTGACAATATGATCTGTCACATGGACATCATGATTTAACAAGAGCTTGCCTGCCTGATTCAAGGAAGGCATTTGCGGCCATGACACTTGAGAGAGTGAAAATGATTGAAATACAGGCAATCTTAATGTCTGCTTGAACACCTAAGAAAAGGATTGATAAATTGATCCCAAGATATTTAATAAAGGTATCGATAAAACTTGTCACCATAAAAAATCTTTGACTTCTAGACAACTTAATTAAAAATATTTTCCTTGAGTTCATTGATTCAAAAATATTTAGTTGGCAGAAAAGGTTTATGTACAGTTTTAAATAATATATGATCTTTCAAGTCAAGGAAACTCTGATGAAATATTGATTGAGAACATTCCATATCCTTTACCTTATGTGTCCAGTATATAAGAAGTTTGATAAATAAAGATAAATTTGAATCACAACTAGACTAAAACTTTCTCCAAAGAATTTATATCTTACATATAGAGATCTTGATTCTTTGAAAACCTACAACATTGATTAAAAAAATTCCATATCCCTTACTTATTTTGCTTAGTTTGATATTTAAATCATTAATTGTCTTAAAATTGGATTTTAACTGATATCCATGACATTTTATTAAAAGGGTAGTAGCATGTTTTCTGAAAATTTTATATTTTAAATTTTTCACTGATAACTGAATGTTAAGGCTAAATGTATTATTTTGATAGTGGCAAAAATCTCATTACACAAGCCAATCAGCCATAGTAAGAGGACAAATTATGAAGCTTCAGATAAAGTCCATTGGCGACGATTTTTGTGTGAACACCTTATATTCATCTTGTGTAAGAAAAAGGAATCGCATGGTTCAACTTAACATTATATATTTGATTTATAGCTGCTTCATTTAGTTAAAATACATTGTGTTTCAATTTGAACGATTTGTTTTAATTTTCCAGACATCACCTTATATTCCCCCTAAAACGTGCTACTGGCCCTTTAAAGGGGCAGTAGCACGTTTTTTGATAATTTTATATTTTAAATCTTTCACTTATAATTGTAAGTAAATGTTAAATGTATTATATTGACAGTGTCAACAATCATATTACACAAGCAAATCACCCATAGTCAAAGGACAAAGTATGAGTATTCACATAAAATCCATTGGCGGCCATTTTTTTTTGAACACCTTTAATTCATTTTTGTAAGAAATAGGAATCACACGGCTGAACTTGAAGTAATATATTTAAATTATTACTGCTTTATGTAGTTTAAATACATTGTCTTTCAATTGGAGCCATTTATTTTCAATTTCCTGACATCACCTTATATTCCCCTTAAAAACGTGCTACTGCCCCTTTAATATACATCTTTATCAAATTTTGATACCAAGTTTATCCAATAGCTTTAATTTATGGCATCGGTAACAGCCTCAATTATATGATAAATTGCACTACGTATCGCACTACGCCTTTAGGTATCGCAGTATATTGCAATATGGAAATGAGGAACGATACCAATCATTAAATTTTATCAACAAACTTGTATCTGCTTCATAACTGGAGAGTGATGTTGTAGACAGTTTACAAGAAGAGATAATGGATTACTCTGGTTATGTGTGAGTCAGCTGTGAGGTTTCCCTCGAGATTTAGTTAACGACAGGTAACTCAGCAGGTAACAATGAGTTTCTCGGGTAACTGTCACCTGTAATGGATCACCTTTGCGTGATGCATTAATGTTCACAATATCTATAGGGCAAGTTATAGATATTGGAAGCTTATGATTTTAGAATGTGTCATTTAGTAATAGTTGCAGGCATCAATGTGTTTTATCCCTCTTTGATGATTATGTCATGCTATGAGATGTTGTTTGTCAGTGTTTGCGATAGTTGCAGGCATCGATGTGTTTTATCTCTTTTGGATGATTATGTCATGCTATGAGATGTTGTTTGTCAGTGTTGGCGATAGTTGCAGGCATCGATGTGTTGTCATTTCTTTTGGATGATTATGTCATGGTATGAGATGTTGTTTGTCAGTGTTGGCGATCGTTGCAGGCATTGATGTGTTGTCATTTCTTTTGGATGATTATGTCATGGTATGTGATGTTGTTTGTCAGTGTTGGCGATCGTTGCAGGCATTGATGTGTTTTACTGCTTTTGAAGTGATGTTGTGATATGTTTTGGGGGTAGTTGTATTAATCAATGTGTTTGTATCCCTCTATGGACGATCATGTCAAACTAAGGAGTAGTGTAGTATGTTTTGGCGATAGCTCCAGGCATGAATGTTTGTTTTTTTTAATTTTTATGGATGATTATGTCATGTTTTGACATTTGATTTGTCTGTTTTGGCAATATATACAGATATTGACATGTTTTAATCTCTTTTGGACTATTATGACAGGTCGTTTGTCTTTTTTTGCAAAAGTTGCAGATATTGACATGTTTAATCTCTGGAAGATTATGTCATTCTATGGGGTATTGGTGTATGCTTCAGCGAAAGTTGCAATCATTGATGTGTTTTAATCTCTTTTGGCAATGATGTCATTCTAAAGAGTATTAATATGTTTTGGCGATAGTTGCAGGCATTGACATGTTTTAATCTCTTCTGGATGATTATGTCATTTGTCTGTTTTGGCAATAGTTGCAGGCATTGATGTGTTTGAATCTCTTTGTTTAGATGAACATGTCATATAAAAGAATGTTGTCAATATCTATGTCATTTGATTTGTTTGAATCTGTTTGGGGGATTTATGTCATTGTATCAGATGTTTTTTGTGTAGGCAACAAATTATTATTGCCGGCTTCCAATTCACCAGGCAATTACTCCAATGAAATATTTTGTCCAATAAAGTAAATGGACCAAGATAGGAAATTTTTTGGAAAGGATGTACAATCGAATAAAAAACAAAATCCTCTTGGATGAAATCATCTAATGGATTGTATTGATTTATCCATGTCACCTGAAGAGAAGATATAGACACTGAAAGCTTTTGTTAATAGCTTTTAGCATCTAGCAGCAGTTGGTAAATAGAAACAAGATATTTTTGATAATAATTCTATACCTAAGGCATCGTGTCAGGCTTTTAGGAACAAGGGTGTGAAATTTAGTATTACCCATGTGAGGTATATGGCAAACTTTCAAATGCAATGATTTATTTCCAACTGTTCTATGATATTCAAATTGCACAGAAATAAAAAAAAGACCAGCTTCCCTTATGATGTCGGGCTACAGTGACACAGCAGTCAACTGTTTTATGATGTCACAGAGGCTTGAAACAGGAATTAGGTTAAAGTGATGTTTACTCATGTGCACATATGAAAAACAAGTCGCTGCATGTGTTTCCCTTTATGGATAATAATATAAATTATTTGTTTCTTGATAATGCAGGAGTCCTGTGCTAGATCACTTTATTATGAGGTAGCCGTAGCCCATTATTTATGGATTTTATGAAACTGAGGTTAATCTTAGTGTTAAGATTGTTTTGTGTAACAACCCCCTGAGAATATTCATATTGTTCCTGTAAATATATTACCGGTATTCAGAATTGGTTTACCATTAAAGGGACAGTCCAGTTATATTTGGTTATATTTGACAACTTGACAACATTGTCGGAAAAAATTACAATGAGAAGTGAAGCTATTTAATTATTATTATGTACCGGTATATCATTGCTTTGCTAGTTTCTACTGCAGTTCAAGCGTACATACAAAAATCAAGATTTCTTGGTACCCAATCCTTTATTTCATGATCAAGACACATAATCCACACTATCTGATAAAGATTTTGGACAAAGGACAAGAAATTATGCCAAGGCTGATCTCATCAACACAACCTTCCTGGTTCATGTTGCATATAATGTTTTTAATGGGTTGTATAACAATATCGCTTCGTTGGAGAAGTGAAATGGTAGAATGATAATCACGCAACAAACAGATCCATTGTCTTACCTACAGCGGGGTAACATATCGCCCCCCCCCCCCCCCCCCCCCCCCCCACATCCCCATGATTAGATATGATAAATTTTGCAATGAAAATATTTGGATATTTATATATCAATACATGTAGTTCATTTTCAATAAAAAGGAACATTGGTAGAAGTTCAGCGTGTTTTTTATGACACTCCTGAACTAAGACCATTGACTGGAAGCCTTTAAAGGGGCAGTAGCACGTTTTTTTTTTTGAAAGTTTAAAATTTAAAATTTATCAGTTATAATTGTACGTCAATGCTAAATGTATTATTTTGAAGGTGTCAAAATCTCATTACATAAACCAATCATCTATAGTCAGAGAACAGATTATAAAGATTTACGTCCATTGGCGACCATTTTTGTGTGATCACCTTAAATTCATTTTGTGTAAGAAAAAGAAATCACATGGTTGAACTTTAGATTATTTATTTTATTTATTACTGCTTCATTTAATTAAAATACATTGTCTTTCAATTGGAACAATTTATTTCATATTCCTGACATCACCTTATTATATTCCCCTAAAATGTTACTGCCTCTTTAAGACAGGGTCTTATATGAGCTATTTGAAGCATTCATTTTATTTGGGGACATTATTATCAATAACTTCAGATAAAAATATGGTGGGAAGTTTTAGGCGGGACCAACAAGTCACGTGACCCACTCAAAGAGTATATAAGGAGAGACAGACCCATTGCTTCTTCAGTCTGACGAGTCCCAACACAGTGGACGAAACTAGTTACTCTAAGCAATAATCCCTTGCCCCTTCGCGGTAGTAAGGCCAACCTTGTCTTACTTATATCAATAACTTCAGTCAAGATATAAGCAGTGATTCAAAGAGATCCATTTCGTTAATGATATTAGCATGCTGTCATCAATCAATTAAAAGAAAGTAAAATCCATTAAAGCAATTTCAGAATGAACATGAGATTCAATTATGATTGTATTTTATTTGAAAAACGCTTTCAGAAAATGCACTTAAGAGGGTATCCTCTTAGATACCTACTATCAATCAAATACGAAAATGCATTCAGTAATCCAAGGTTAAAAGCATGCTAATCACTGATATGTCTGTGAGTAATTTATTAGCGTATCCTAATTTGCTGTGTCAGTTGAAATAAAAGCTTCTCTTTATCATTATCAGCATAGAAATTTATGGACATTGATTTTGTGTACATTACTACGAAGATGATATAGAGCCAATTAATTGATCTTTATATGACCTTGTCAAGAACAGTTAAGTTATTTCTTTATGAGTTATTGATTACGGCCTAATCCGTCGAATTTTCAAAATTGAACTGTACCTATCCGTCGAATAACGCTTGAGTGATTTTGTACCGATCGGTCGAATCTTTGCGAGCATCAGACCCTTGGAGAATCTAAGTTTATTATTGAAGGGGTGTACGGGTTGTTTACAAGCATTACGATTGATCACTTGAAATTAAATAAGTTGCTTACATGATAAAGTCTTATTCCATCGACGGATATATTACAGAGTAAAGGGTTCATACTGTAAAACCCCTTTCTGTTTATCTAAATTTAATACTTTGATGAAGGGTACAAGTTAAATGTTTAATTGATCCTTTGTGTCCCTATTCAAATACATGTATGACATATGAATCACTTTCAAATCATTTTATTCATACTTTGGCATTACTTCCAAGTGTTTACCACTTTCTAACTTCCATTAAATTTGATGATGTCCATGACCTCTTAAAAAATATTATGCCCATACCATTTGGTTATAATTGAGGCATGGCCCCACGTTTTATATTGATAATTAGAGGTTATAACATGTCAGAGGGCTGATATGGGTCGAGGGCTGAAATGAGGTATGATATGAAAAATAACATTTTGTAATCTTTTTATCATATATCAAACGTGTCTCTGGCAAACAAATTATCTTTAAAATAATTATGGATAAAAGGTTTTGAATCAGAAATAAAAGTCATAAAAATAACAGAACGATCATTCATTATAAAGAGTTAAGTTTGAGAAAAATATTGTGAGTAGCTCCACTTATTTACATTACTAGAAAATTTAACCTTTTGGTGTTTGTAAAGAATATCTACAGCTAAAAGCTTCAAAACATCGTTTTTGGTAATGCAAACGCAAAATATACTATCTATGTTGCCAATGACGTTACTCTTCAAATGGAGATAACTCTAACCAAAAGTCCCCCCGGGCTGATGATATGGATTTGCGGACCGGTCTGATATGGCTGATATGGATTTGCGGACTGGGCGGCAATATGGGTGCTGTGTCCTTGCCTCTATCACACATGCAATACAACACATATTATTGATAGATATATGATAATGTTATTTACTCAATCAATCTATCTTTATTTCTTTGTGCACAATGGAGGCCATAGGCCCAGTCTACATTTCAGATTCATAGAGCGATATATGTAGATAATGACAAGATTTTTAATTTACATAAAAAAACAATACTATTGACAAGTGACGTGTGCCATTCTTCTTCATAAATCTGCACACAAAGTCTGACAAGAATTTATAATATTTATTAAAATGTTGCTGTTGTTCCCAAATATAGCTAAATCCAAAAGTGTAGAGAATATTTTATACAATTCTTCATATATCTACTCATTATATACAACATCGCATCATCCTAACTTCAAGTGATCAAAATAATTAACTGAAAGAGAGTCCAAACACCCCCTTTGTCTTATTTTGGAACGTTCCAACGTTATGTAAGCCAATCAACTACTAAAATCACAGTACTGATCCGTCGAATGGATTTTTCTATTCTAAAACTAGAAATTCGACGAATCGGTATGCGACCGAGTTATTGAGCCTGTAATTAGTTATAAGTAGATACAAGATATGGGGATTGATGATTTCTTTAGGATCTATGTTTACTTTAAAGTTATGCTTTAAATTTACCAATAACAATTTACTTCTGACATTTTGGAAAACTGTTTTGGTGACGATTGTTATTGTTGAGGAAAGATGTTGCAAAAAAAAGTAATTTGTATAAAAAATGACAAATTTATTATCATATGCACCTATTTCAAAGTGTGACTAAGTGTAAAATATCCCTATTATCTTATTACCAAAATCTTGTAATGAACCTCAGAAATTAATTTCTCCTTGTTAATCATAACTTGAGATGCTAAGATTCTGTTCATATTGAAGAACTTGCTTTAGTAACAGTTGTGATTTTGTTGCTCTGTGTTGAGCCCTACTTAGGGCAAGGGGTAAAGGGGTTAGAACTACCCCTCCAGGCTTCTAATTTGCAGACGAAGATGGGGGTGGGGTAGGTGGGTGTTGTCACTCCGTAGTAGGTAAAATAATCGTTTGGTTTGTTGCATGATAATCATTCTACCATTTCATTTCTCCCACGAAGTGACATTGTTATTCAACCCATTTTGAACATTGTGCGCAGGAAGGTTGTGTATATTGTGATTGTATTTAATCATGGGGGGGAGGGGGGATATGTCACTCCGCTGTAGATAAGGCCATGGATCAGTTTGTTGCGTGATTATCATTCTATCATTTCGTTTCTCCCATGAGGTGGCATATACAACCTAATAAAAACATCATATCGATATTTTTAGCAGCCCCGTCTAAGGACAGGGCTGCTATCAGTTTTTGTGAAGTTTCCATCGCTGCCGCCGCCGCCGCCGCACTCGTACTACTAGCTATAACTTTTTTCCACTAAGCTTTCCAGAACTCTTATTCATTCCTTACTACTCATACCTCGGGGGAACGATTTTGACACGTTCACTTTCAAGGTCAAAGGTCAAGGTCACGAGATATGTATTCACTCTAAGAATTCCTTGTAAACGCGGTAACTTGAAAAGTTTTTGTGCTATGAAGCTCTAACTTGGTATATATCATCCTTGGAAAAGTAAAAAAATTTGAAAAGGTTTTGGCTACAATCCGTCAAAGGTCAAGGTCACAGCAAGGTCATGACGTAAGCATGTTTTAGCGAAAATGCTTTATTTTAACTATGAACACTTTTAATCAATACATGATTGTTATACTCAATAAAAAGTGTTCAATGATTGTGTGACCTTGAAGGTCAAAGGTCAAGGTCATGAGATATGAGTTATGATCACTTTTAATCAATACATGATTGTTATACTCAATAAAAAGTGTTCAATTATTGTGTGACCTTGAAGGTCAAAGGTCAAGGTCATGAGATGTGAGTTATTGCAATTCCTTGTAAACACAATAACTTGAAAAGTTTTTGTGCTATGAAGTTTAGATTTTATATATATTATCTCTTGAGAAGTACAACATTTTCAAAAAGTTTTGGGTACGAACTGTCGAAGGTCAATGTCACAGCAAGGTCAACATTTATGGAGAAAATGGTTTAATTTAATTATTAATACTTTATTTCATTACAATAATGTTATACTCAATGAAATGTGTTCATTGATTGTGTGACCTTGAGTGTCAAAGGTCAAGGTCATGAGAAAATTCCCAATTTGGTGAGGCCTGTAAAAGGCGGAACAGGGTAAGGCGAAACCCCAAGTTCCGGGGTTGCTCTGCTTTTGCGGTATCCCGCAAACGCTAATCTAGTTTTTAATTTTATTATGTTGATTTCCTTTTATGCATTTTATCACCGTTCCATGCATCAGTGTCTTTTCGGCCTAAATAGGCCCGGGGTGTACAACTCACGACTACTTTTATTATGATTATTAATATGAAACAGGATGGTTGTGTTAATGAGATCAGCCTTGGCATATTTTTTGTCCTTTATAGATAGTGAGGATTGTGTGTTTTGATCATGACAATAAAGGATTTGATTCCCAGAAATCTTGATGTTCGTATGTATTCTATTTCAAAGTGCATTTAAATTTTTTTAAATAATAGGTTATTTTAGAAATGAGTAATCCTGTGATGATATAAAATTGTTTTTCGTTGTTTCTCAAGAGTTGTTCATATTTAGATTGTCTAATTATTGAAATGCAAGATTTTATGGATGTTGAACTTCTGTATTAAAAATGTCCACATTTTGTTATAGATCCTTTACTTCAATCATTTAGATACAAGGAATGATAGACGACTTAAATTCAGTCTCACGAAAAAAAAAGTCTCAAAAAGATTTATTTTATTAAATATAAGAAAGGAGCCTCAGAGAATAGGCTATTTCAGTAAAGTTCACATCAGATCTAGACTTGCTTTTCAAGAGGTTTTGTTAATGTCAAAATGTAATTTACCACAGTTTAAGTGTTAGACTGGATGTATAGCAGAATATATTGATATTCATACAGTCTCAATAAATGAAATAATAATATGCTTTCAAAACAAAATTCTAAAACCACTGTTGAAATATTGTTGCAAATTAATATGTTCAATTCTGAAGTAGAGTTTTAGATCTATTAATTTTTAATGAAGGGATATTGACATTTCCTTGTGTAAGCTCCACAAAGAAAAAACCTAGCTTTGTTCAATAATGGCACACACTGATGGGCAAAGACCATGAAAAAAAAAAACACGGCCACCTCTGTCATTTTATAAATAGAGTTCAATCTAGGAAGACAATGGGTACTTATCACACCTAGTGTGGTTTTATAAACGCAACCTTCCTTGTTTATATTGTATGTTATGTTCTAAATCAGTCCTACGACAATGTTGCTTTGTGGGAGAAGTGAAATGGTCGGGCGACGATCACGCCAGTCAATTGATTGTCTTCTTGCCCAGTCATGAACTTATAGGCTTTGTTTGTTTTGACTACAGGATTACTAAGTGTGATGTATTCGTTTGTGAATGACCAAGGTAGACTGGCTTAAGTCTCCTCAGTTATTGTCTTTTGAAATCTTTATCATTACTTCAGGATTATTACTTGTGCTTATAAGACTATAAATGGGAGTAAGACTCCTATGTGTGCTGTTTATAAGGCTGTAAATGATCAGGAAAGACTGTCTTTAGGCTCCTAAGTGTGCTGTTTATTAGGCTGTAGGTGATCGTGGTAGAGTTTTTTTCAGTCTTCTTAGTCATTGTTTATGTAATATTTATCTTAACTACAAGATTACTTAGTGTGCTGTTTAATATGTTTAAATGATTATGAATGGAGAGTTACGAGGATATTAATCAACTTAAATTACACTCAACTTAATGCTTATTCAAAAACATATCTTAAAATGTTTAAAAATTGATGTAAAATACAAAGCTCCATTACTGAAAAATAATGGAGCGAAAGAACAGTAGGCTGACGTCACAAGTGTAATTTAACAGTGGTGGATGCCTGAAGAGTCTTGTGATTGTGCTGTTTATTAGGCAGTAAATAATAATAATGATAGAACATTTGTAAAGCGCATATATCCATACGAGTATGCTCAAAGCGATATATTACATGGTTCAAAGTTACAACGACATCTCGAAGAGGTGAGTTTTCAATTGTGTTCAAAAGATAGAAAAGTCACTGCAGTGATCTTGGTAGACTGTTATAAGTTTCCTTAGTCAATGTCTTTGAAATCTTTTAGATACAGGATTACTAAGAGTGTCTTTTAGGCTAAGAATAACCAGTGTAGACTGTCTTTAGTCTCCTGGGTTATTGTAATCTTTACCTTTTCTACAGAATTACAACGTTTAATGTAATGATGTAATTCTTGACTTCGCATGGTAAGTTATACATGATGGCTTACATGGTTTATGGTATGACATTGTTTTCAGCGTCTGTCCGTCCTGTCGTTTTTGTAAACTTTCTGGTATTTTAACTTCTATTCTGAAGCAAAAGGCCTCAAAATCTGAAACTTTGTGTACAGAATCTCTAATGGCTGGGCAATATCATTTTTAGATTTGGAGGCCTTGTGACTCTTCACAAAGATCCCAGGAGCTACAGCTTAAAAATCTATTGTAATATTTTGTACTTAAGGTATAGAGCCCGAAAGCTAAAATTTTGTGTACAGACTCAGATGGGGTTAGGATTTAAAGATTGGATGACCAATGATATGGGACCCAGGGGCCAAGCCCTAAAGATATGTTTTTCATCTTCTTCTCTAGAAGCTAAAGTCTTATAACTAAAACATTTTGTACATACTCCTTTGCTTAATATGATTGTAATAAGATTGTTCATTTATGAGTCCTCATTGATGGTCCTCTGACCATTTCATGATTAATCAGATAGCCTGATGAGCAACAAAGCCAATGGCTCTATTTTATTCTGAGTGCTAAAGACGTTAAATATTTATCAATGAAAGTCATGATATTCATAAGGTTGGCAGCTTAGGTCTATTTTGGGGGTAACTGATATGTTGACAGCCACTAAAAGATTATTTGATAATCCCTGCAGGTGATGTTATGATCAATATGCATAGCTAGAAATAATAGCCATTACCATATTCGACCTATTAAGTGCCCCTGGCGGTTAAAAAAATGGAAAAATGAAGCGCTTATCAAAAAGTCTTAATCATTCAGTCGAATGATAAAAATGTTTGTTTATCCTTGAATCCAATGACTATGGTTAAAGAGAAGGACTGAAATCAAGTTTTAAAACATTTTTATGTAAAATTTCATATGTTTGTCATGTATGGAGAGGTGCAGCTTAATGTTTTTTGAGTTGAAAACACAGTTAGGGGGAGCATATAGGGAGAGGGCACTTCTTACATCGAATACAGTATGTGACTTTTTTTCTTAAGTCTATATGAAATGAGATGTTATCTACCAGTGTTATTTGTGGGTGGGGGTGGAGGTAACATATATTTATGATTATGTTTTTGTCTTTTTGGGATATTTATTGACAAATTCTGCTGATACACAATAACAAAATATGAAATTTCTTCACGTTTTGAAGTATGACTAAGTTTATCTGAACCAGAACTTTTTGTCAGGGAAATCTAGCCCAAAAGGTCTTGGTATACTAAGTAAAGACATGAACAGTGAATTCTGTTGACTATTTTAAGTATAGGGACCTTCATCAAGTCTAAATGACATCCTGTGTCACCTATCTGTATAATACCAGTAATTGATATGTTGACAGTCATTTCTTTCAAGGAGATTTATTGATAGCACTGCCAATAAATGGTTGATTCTTTCAGCTGTAGTCATATACAAAGGGCAGTGAATCATCCTTTGTGCATTGTGTATGTCATGTTTATTAACAATTTATGACAAAGAAGACATGTAATAACACGAAGTCCATCATTGAATGAGCAAATTGCAATCAATGGCAAAGGTTTTGCAGACAAGAAGAATATGAGTTTTATGAGGTTTTTAGAACAAGATATCAAAGAAATGTACATAAGTGTTAGTTTATAACCCTGTTGTGATATTTATTTGATGTTATCGATGTAATTCTTAAAATATGGTTTGGATTTAACCTGTGGGTTTAGACATTAAACTCCAGGTTTTACATTTTGAAACAGAAATCTATAATGATATTTTTAATAAATTTTTTGTAACGTTCTACAAAAGGTATATGTCATTTAACATGTTGAAGTTGAAATTCAAATGGATGTTATTTATTTATTTGTATCAATGTACTGTATGTTTATTAGTCTTGGCTTTGTGATGTGTGTTGTGGAGTTTTTGATTTATGTGAAGGTTGTGTCAAATCAAAGATAGGGGCTTCGGATTAAGAGGTCAGGGGTTTGAATCCCACCAGGGGCTCAGCAACTTTGTCTGCAGTAGAGAACTGTTTTACACAGTAAGGTTTGGGTGCAATGCTACATTGAATTTCAGCCAGTACCACCTGCGGTTCGTTAGTTCCAGCCTATGCTTCTAGGTTTCAGTGATCTTATTTGTGTCTCATCACCCGGAATATAAACCAAAGGAATGCTTATAAATCAATTCCGATGTATAGAATATAACCATAAAATTTGATTTGAAACAACACCAATCTGATTTTATTCTAACTGTTGATGATGAAATCATTGACTAATAATGACTAATTATTTCATGTTTGTCAGAAACAGAGCTTATGCTTTCTCTTATATATTCATGTGAATTCGCTGAAATAGATGTAAAAAAGAAAGAATTTAATTTAAAGTATTATTTTAATTCAAATTCAGACCATTTTGGTCATTGTGAAAGGGCCTTAACTGCTTCTATAGAAGTGCTTAAGGATAAGGTGATTGGCTGAGTGACTTGTAGTGAGATAATGCTATCAAACAGTTAGTAAGAAGCTTACGCAGGTTTACTGCCACTTGAGTCTTCGAGTTTAGTTCACCGTTGACGGTGATTCTTGAGTATCGGGCTTCAGTACTTGTGAGGGGCTTTGTGGGCAATCCGGTCTCCTAATTGTTGTGTCATGTTGGTTATATATTGGATAATGAGCTTTATGTGATAGTTGTTTGACAATTGAGGGTTGTTTGATAATGAAGGCTTATGTGTTAATGTGAGTTATTTATGAATTAGTTGAGGCTTCTTTTGGGAGTCCAGTGTTTCATTTCTTGTGTCATGTTGGTTTAATATTGGAAAATGAGCTTTATGTGATAGTTGTTTGACAATTGAGACTCATTCAAAAATAAAGGCTCATGTAAATGACTTTGGATAATGAGGTGTACGGATATGTATTTGACAATTGAGGTTTATTTGATACTGGATATTTATTTGAGTTGCTGGTATAGAAAATGTGTATTTGCAAACCTAATGTAAATGAAATTTGATTTGATAGTTATGAGGTGCAGAAAATGAGGTGTATTGATTGTAAGCATAACAATTATATATCAAAGTCAATATGTATAATGAGGTTTCCAACAATTGAATTTTGAATTAAATTTTTAATTGATAGTTAATATCAACCTGATTTTCTAGTATCATTATACATTATAAGTTGTTTGCTTCTCACGAGGGTAATACGGTCTGATGTACCATCTTTGTAGAAATGTTGCCTGAGCCGCAAGGCGAGGGCTGACATTTCTACAAAGATGGTACATCAGACCGTATTACCCGAGGGAGAAGCATACAACGTATTTATCTTACCGTCATGTCAGAAGAAAAAATATCCATTTAAGTTTGACTGCCGTTAAGGGATGAGCCATCACCGCATGAACGGCCTTGACCCTAAATGTAAACAAAATGGTGTCGCCCAACCCGACTGCAATGTTATGAATCGTGTTACGTAAAACTATTACACTTAACATGCTGAAAAACTATTTGATTTTAATCCTATATCATGTGCAAGTAATGCAATGTAGAATTTGGTTCCAAACAAAACTTAAAACTGAGAAAACAAATGTATAATTAATAATCACGAAAACAGCTGATCGAACGTATGTAACCTCTGGACACCGCGTGCGTCATTTGGTAACGTCATCTTTAATCCTATGCGACACCTCTTCTCGGAGAGGAGTTGTTGCTATGGCAGCGGGGTACATGAAATTTGTACACCGTGAGAGGTGAGACTCGCGGTGTACATAAGATAAAACGAGTCGATCGTCAACCAATCAAAAACGAGTATTTTACTGTAAGATAAGATAATATTTATTATACATAATAATCTCTTGTAAAGGTCAATACTTTATGTTCACTAACTTTTATTGACGTCACTCTGATGTTCGTGGGGGAATCTATTTCTCTGTATCATTCATATAATGTCCCTCTGATGCAGGTTATTTTAATATGGTATTGCACTGTAGGACTTTATGTAGTAATTAGAAACCTATCGGGGATTTCGTCTATTGTTTTGGAGGTCTCTTGTTTTCTCGTAATAACCTCCAAGGAGGTTTTACATTGAGAAGTCAGGGCATTATATTCACATGTAAGACCTACTCGGGGGTTGGAAGGTTTTTATATTCATGTGTAAGACCTACTCGGGGGGTTGGAAGGTTTTTATATTTCAAAGTCAAAGGGTTTTATATTCACATGTATAACCTATCCCCAAAGCCCATACTATCTTGAAAAAATCTACAAAGTTTCAATGCTTCCAAAGTGCGGGATAAGAATCGAACCCTCAACCCTCTGAACCGTAAGCAAGCACTCTAACCACTATACTCCAACGGGCCAGAGAGAAGTGAAGGCTGTGTTAAACAATCTATTGATTGAAGTTCAGATTTCAATAAAAAAAGGTCGGTCCTAAAGCATTATGCTATCCAATTGTACTTTAATTCCAATTTTAAATGCATACAAACATTCAAAATTGATATTAACAGTGTTACACCTTTTAACTTGTGATAAATTTAAAGGATCAAAATACGGTATCAACCAAGTGACTTGTCGATTGTCATTTGTAAAACCTTACACCTCGAAGAATGCTTTCGCTCTTGCATTTGTGCTATGTCAATATAAAATAGCTCAGCTTTTTTTCCTCAGGTTTTTGAAAACCCAAGTATAACCTCGTTCTCGTGTTTTAACCCTAACATAATAACCCGGTACCGAGGGGTAATGGAAAATAACCTCGCGAGGGCGTGGCCCGAGCAGAGGTTATTTCCATAATCCAAGGCAAACAGGTTATTATTTTACTTACACTCCCGCGGAAGACTCCTGCAATGGTGCCAACTTAATGTGTTTATATACAATTAATTTAAAAACGTTTTACTGATATCTTTCGCGGGTTTATCATGTATTGATAAGAAAAAATATTTTAAATACCCTCAGATTAGGGTTTTAGAAATACACGCTTGATTTCTTACAATAAAAACTTCTTACAGTGTTTCATACAAATAAAACAAAACGTTTAAGTGATCCATTTTGTGGGTTTGATATGTCTTGATAAGAATACTATTTTAGACTACTTACATTAGCCCCTGCTTAAGGTTTTAGAACTAAAAACTTGATTCCTTACATTTAAATCTATTTTATTGCAATATTAATATATATTTATAGGGAAAAATAAAAAAACAAACATGACACACAAAAATTTACATTAACTGGCATGGATCCTCGGTATCTCATCAGGTAAGAGCGCTGCTTGACAACATAGAGGTTCCTGGTTCGAATTCCACTTCCGTTGTTCATAAATGTTAACTTTCTTGTTTGATTAAAAATCCAAATTTTACAGTCCAAATGTTTGCGTTTGTTTACAATCTTATAACCGACCAAGGTGGTTATGAGATAACCAACCTACGCGGATGGAGCTCACGGCTTATAATAAAAAAAAGGCAATAACGTCCCAAGGGGTGTACAGGGTAAACACCTATAAGAAGGTAGTTATGAGTTAAAACCAATTGAAAAAAGGAGGGATATATCCGCCCAAGGGGTGTAAGGTAGAATATCTCTCTTCAAATTTCTTTTATGCAAATATAAAATACTTGGCTTGAGGTTATCAATTTTGAAAATTATTTTGAACATATCCCTCGGTACACACCATTACTTACTACATTTTATTTTACAAGATTAAATTTGAGATGACATCGATGATTGTGTAATGGACATCCGGTGTAAACATTGACTCGCTTGACTTGTCGGGTTGGTAGATACCCCTCACTTGGCCTCTAGTTTTTGACCTTGTGTATTGGGCGACCCCCTTCTTTGACCCCCTAATTTCTGGCATAAAAAACTCGCCTTATACATTAAAATATACGGTATCTACCTTTTCATCCTACAATCAAGCTCTAAAACATATTTCTTACTGCAATCAGGGGCAGTGTGGCTGATGTTGCTGTGATAATGTCTGCAAGGAATTTTTTCATCCAATATCCCTTTCAACTTGATTTTGAGAATATCAAAAGCTTGCAAATCTTGATACTTTGCTAAATAAGATAATTTTCTCAACCTCTTTGCCTCTCCTCAGGTCAACGAATACCCAGACTTCCTTCAAGGCACAGAGCGGGAAAACAGTCAACACATCACCATAACCTATCTCACCTCTGACCCACGAAAGAGAAAAAGACGATCAAAGAAATCAGGATCTTTATCAGAACTTAGTCTTGACCGTTCTAATACATCGACACCGCTCGGGTATGCAGAGTCTGTTGAGAGTTTCTCAGAGGATTATGGGTACAGTACACAAAGCACGACAAGTCTTCAAGCGAGTCGACCAAGCAGTCGAGGGTCCGGTCAGGTGTCTGTGAGGAATTCTGGGAACAGCAAGAAGAAAAAGAACAAACTGAATGACAGTTTAGACCATGACAGCATTCTCCGATCTCTGAAAGAAGAACTTGAGGAGGAGGTGGATTCAGAGGAAAGACTCTCAACCATCCATTCTGTGCCTTCGTCCTCTAAAGGCCCCAGATCTCAGAGCAAGAGTCCAAGAAACTCAAAACCTAATTCTGCTTCCAAACGCCCTCTGCCAAGCCCTCGGGGCAGTGTGGCTGATACTGCTGTAAGTACAAAGGAGCCAAAATCTCCCCCTGTAGCTCCAGAATCGGACACATATACAGACCCGGACTCCCCACGATGTGGATGTGCAAGCATCATGTGTCGGGGGAGGAGCAAGAACCAGGTGACCCCCGTGGTGGTGCCCCCCGTGAGGGTGGAGAAGTGGGAGAAGGGGAAGGGGGACAAGGGACGGCTGGTCCCCGAGATCGAGGTGGAGACACTAGCGGCTCGGTCCTCCAGTCCCTCCATACAGCACTTCAACATGAGCGTCAGTCGGCTCTCCATCGATGGAAGTGGGCGGGGGTCAAGGTCAGGGACTCCTGATCTGTCTCGCCATAGAGGGTGAGTTGTCTCATACATTTACTCTGATATTACTCTGTAATTAGCTGGGCCATATGTATTTTAATTGTGTATGTAAATTTTTAAAAATAATTCTTATAGTCTCTCATAACGTTACTGGTGGTTTCTGTACTTTTACAAATGATGAACATGTTTTTATGTTATAATGATAATGTACAGAAAGTGAGGCCCGAATAAACAAAATCTCTCTCTCTCTCTCTCTGTACAGATATCCCTAAGAGTTAGGGGACTGTTTGAATATTGGTAAGGAGCTCAAACTTCTCCTTATTGCGTAGCAGTCTTTGACATCTGAAGTGAAGTCTTGAGGTGTTGAATTATGCAATCAGATTTATAGATTACAGTAGAACCATAAAGCTAGCTCACAGAAAAAGTTCAAAGTTAAATTTATCAATATTGGCTGAAGATTTCACTTCCTTCCAATTGGTCAATCTGATCCTGAATGCTTAGCAAAAACTGACTGTTTATGTTAATATGAATCAAATACATGTTCTACTTTGTCTTTTTGGAATAAATTCAATTTATGATGGCATGCAAAAACTGAATCCAGTGATTTCAATGAACGATTTTTGTCACTTTTACTGTTGAATGAATTGTTTTATAAAAATGACATGTTCTGCCTATCTTCTAGAAAAGTTTATGATCTTTGGTTGACCATTGGCTGAAAATATATCCTTATATATCCCTTGACCAGAAAGGTTTTGTATGATTATTGATATCTATCTAGATCCAGTTTATGATCTTTGATTGACCAAGGGCTGAAAATATATCCTTTGACCAGAAAGGTTTTGTATAATCATTGATATCTATCTAGATCCAGTTTATGATCTTTGATTGACCAAGGGCTGAAAATATATCCTTTGACCAGAAAGGTTTAGTATAATCATTGATATCTATCTAGAACCAGTTTATGATCTTTGATTGACCAAGGGCTGAAAATATATCCTTTGACCAGAAAGGTTTAGTATAATCATTGATATCTATCTAGAACCAGTTTATGATCTTTGATTGACCAAGGGCTGAAAATATATCCTTTGACCAGAAAGGTTTAGTATAATCATTGATATCTATCTAGAACCAGTTTATGATCTTTGATTGACCAAGGGCTGAAAATATATCCTTTGACCAGAAAGGTTTAGTATAATCATTGATATCTATCTAGAACCAGTTTATGATCTTTGATTGACCAAGGGCTGAAAATATATCCTTTGACCAGAAAGGTTTAGTATAATCATCCATATCTATCTAGAACCAGTTTATGATCTTTGATTGACCAAGGGCTGAAAATATATCCTTTGACCAGAAAGGTTTAGTATAATCATCGATATCTATCTAGAACCAGTTTATGATCTTTGATTGACCAAGGGCTGAAAATATATCCTTTGACCAGAAAGGTTTAGTATAATCATTGATATCTATCTAGAACCAGTTTATGATCTTTGATTGACCAAGGGCTGAAAATATATCCTTTGACCAGAAAGGTTTAGTATAATCATTGATATCTATCTAGAACCAGTTTATGATCTTTGATTGACCAAGGGCTCAAAATATATCCTTTGACCAGAAAGGTTTAGTATAATCATCCATATCTATCTAGATCCAGTTTATAATCTTTTATTGGCCAATGGCTGAAAATACATCCTATATATTCCTTGACCATACAGGTTTCATTGATATCTATCTAGATCTAGTTTATAATCTTTGATTATCCTTACATATTCCTTGACCATAAAAGTTTAGTATGATTATCAATATCTATCCAGGTCCAGTTTGCTCGCCTCTACGTCCGACCTTGGCGACTCGATGACGGGTTTGAACATGTTGAACCTGGCAGGAGGCGAGAGTGGGCTAACGGAGAAGAGACGAACCACCCTACACATCTACTTGTTGAATCTCACCTCCCCCATGTTGATGCTCATCAGAAGTGCCTGGAACAACTACCTGATTGTGAGTGTACATCAGTTTCTCTATTAATTCAACACTTAATCTTTCAAAAGATGTTCGGAAAACATCTTTGGTTGAACTTCTTTTACTTTATGGTTGAACTGTATTTTGTGGCCTTAGAAAAATATTAGGTTGTCAAATCATTGGAGATGTCCAATTAATGGAGAATTTAGAAAGTACTGTTTTAATGAAAAGAAATGTAACAAAAATAATTTCTTGGCATTGAGAATTGTTTTTGCTCCTCTGGCCTGAAAGATGTGATAGGTTTGCAAGAAATAAGATCTGACAACCTTTTCTTCAAATAATCTTTTCACCCAACTTTTTTAGGATTAATAGATTTGGTGACCCTGCGACCCCTAATAGTATCCTGAAAAGGACCTGGTTATGTCTTTTTATTCGTAAGCAGAAGTTTTAGAAAAAGGAAACCTTGTGCTGAGACACCTTGGCTGATGGGGATTCTAATTTATAGATTTGTTATTCTGCGTCCTTTAGTCATCTTTTACTTTAAAACCAAAAAAGCTGACACCTTTTCTTATTCGGATTCTAATTAAAAGATTTGGTGACCCTGTGATCCTCGTGTGAGTAGTAATAAGAAAGACTGTCGAGCTACAGAGCCAATGGCTTTATTTTTTAGACTTTTTCAGAGACTGACTGTAAGTCTCCCTCAGGATATTTATACATGAACTATTAACAATTTATTGGTGTTCTAGAGATGTACGTTACTGATAGATCCCGAGATGGAAAAGGTTGCCATGTCAACGGCCATCAGAGGCCCTCAAGGTCAAAGGTAAGAATCTTTTTCATTTTCTTTGCCAAACATTTTCTGAATGAAATTAATTTTCTTATAATGTTCTTGGCCTCCTTTCACAAAGCTTTAAATTGATTGTAAGTCTCTCAAGTAGACTTAGCGTAATGTTACAGAATTGCAGTAAAGTAAACCTTTGTTGTGGTTTCTTTCTTGAAAGAGTGCCAGAAAAATGGTGTATAAA
The DNA here is from genome assembly GCA_916613615.1 of Steromphala cineraria. Classification (NCBI taxonomy): domain Eukaryota; kingdom Metazoa; phylum Mollusca; class Gastropoda; order Trochida; family Trochidae; genus Steromphala; species Steromphala cineraria. Next base: position 41,923,527 of record OU744726.1, read on the forward strand.
TTGCATTTGAATGAACTTTTACTTTTATGAGTTTAAGAGTATACCTTAATTATTTCAAAATAAACTACAGTCAATGTCATCACTATAATCATACATTTAAAAAAAATATAATTTCTATCAAAGAACAGCAAAATTTTCTTGATAACAACTTCTTTACAGTGAAACCAATAATTCTGAAAATATGCATATTTTCTTTAATGAGGTTGCATAACACCTGATGAAGGAGTAAACGTTTATCAAACATCTATTTCACTTTATTCCATATCTATTTTCAACCTCGCTGAGAGATATGAAATTAAGAGGATAAGAAGCATCCCAAAAAATGATATTCTCAATGAAAATTGTTATGTTCTGTATGGAAGGGGATATGTGCCAAAAATGTATTCATGTTGACTCTTAACTCGCAAGATATAACATGTTGTTCTCAACCATGCAATTCTCGAAAAGACAAGTCAAATTATGCAAAACTAGCATATTAATCCTCTAAATATCAACTTGCTGTTCTCAACTTTACAAAATTGAAATTGAATTCTAGAAATGTAAAAGTCGAAACTCTTTTTTTAAAATAAGAGTAATATACACATTTAGCAATGCTACAAGTTATATTTTACAAATGGAAAATGAAGATTTTTAAAATCAGCTTGCAAAACAGACTTTCGCATTTTGAGTTTTAACACGAGTTGCATGCTTGCGATTGCAATGTTACGAATTATATCTGTACACGATTTTGCATTGACCATATTTGGAATATTATGGAAATAAGCGGAAAGGAACGAGAGTACTATTGAGTAATTGCATGATTTAGAACTACATGTTACATCTTGCAAGTAACGAGTCTACATGATTTCATTTTTGTCACATATTCCCTAAATAGTTTGAAGTATGTCACTTCTTAATTATCTTCAAAGAGTAAAATCTTATTATGATTTATATTAGACTTCAGAAATTTTTGAAATTGAACAGCAAATGGTAAGATGAATGTCACAATGTTTCACAATTTGGTATTTGTATGAAAAACCCACGAGTCATCATTTTGAAAATTGTGATACTCTCTAAAACCAATGAACACAATTTCACATCATGTCACATGTTTTGCAGTGTTTCACATTTACGAGTTGAAGTTAATACTGTTATGGCACAGAATTCAAGCACATTATATTGATATTTTAACCTTATCCAATCAAAATCTGATTTTCTATTATGTTGCTACTGTGCTGTCTAAGAAAATAGGGCTGGAAAATTATATGATCCTTTGCATTTTTTCTTCGGAAAGAAAATTTAATTATTATGTCTGGCAAACATTTTTTGCTGAACTAAAGAAACATACCTCTATAAATTTTAAGAGACTTGACATTTATATTATTTATGTAATAATATTCAAATATTTATATTAAGTATTTCAAGGGAAACCACTGAAGAGGTAGGAATGTAGACAAGTGATAAATTATTCAGTTTCTGTATCATTCTGATAAGACTTTTAATCGTGCACAGCAACATGATACTGAATCTGATTTTGGTTTGAATTTAGTTATTTTGATTGTTACCAGCAAATTGAGGCTTTTTTGCATGAAATGTAAAATGATCAAATTTACATGGCCTTTTCAGAAAAATAAGCTTGAATAAGGAAAAAATCATTTAAGTTATGGATTAATCAAAACGTTAAAGTGAATAATGAATAGCAAAAGATGCCACAAATTTTAGATTAGAAAGAAAATGAAAACATGAATGAAAATGAAATTCCTTGAATAAAATATTTGATTGTTATTAAAGACTTAAACCAAGGTTCTACATCTATCACTTGTATTTTTGAGACTTAGTTATATTCAAGGTATTATTTGAAAGTTATCTCCCCTTCCCTCAAGGTTGAATTTGAGGAATTGTGTAATGACAGTACCCAACTGAGCCCAAGTAAAAATAATGCATACTAATAAAAGGCCAGCGTTTACCTTTGCTAGAAAAAGTAGAAATTAATGAAGTGTCAGAGCTGCGGATCAAATGAAGGATACACAACAGTATAAGGAAGATAAGGGGATAAATATGTGGTGGGAGTACCGTCAAAATACAGATGAAACGCAGGAATGAATATACACAATAAAGGGACAGTCCTATCAGGGTATGTTTGTGGAAACAAAATTTGCTTGTGTGCTCTTCTTTATCAAGCTTTCAAATATAAATCACAAAAATATTACCCTCAGTAATATGCTTCAACTTGGTTGTGTTATAATCATGTACTGGGGACGTAGCTCAGGGGTAGACTGTCTGCTCGTCACCCGGAAGACCGTGGTTTGATTCCCGTTCGCGTCATACCAAAAGACGTTAAAAGGTGGGAGTTGTTGCTGTCTTGCTTGACACTCAGCATTGTAAAGGCATAACAACGATTTAACTGGCGCTGCACCGTGGCTACCGGGTGCCTTGGCACAAACAAATTTTCCAACATGTACTTGTTCTGAGGATAATAAAGTGTTTTTATTATTATTATTATTATTTATGCCATTTTATGCATAAACTGAAATGTCCCCTTGAATTTGTCCACAATAAATACCCTGATAGCACTGTCCCTTTAAAGTGTAATGCATCAGGGCTCATTGGACCTCCATCATCAGTTATTGGGAAGATGAAATGGGGTGCAACAACGTTACAATTAAAATCCATTACCAGGTTGTTGGTTTTGAGAGAACTCTTTCACCAAAGATTGATGTACGAGTTGGGGTGAGGGGAAGAAAGAAAGGGGAAGGGATTTTTGGTTAAACCTCCCAAACCCCCTCTTGATCAGCCATTGTGGCTGAAATTAGGCACATTGATATTTATGTGTCACTTTTATTAAATAACGTTAATATTTATCATTGCCATGGTTTCAGGCTTGCAAACAGGTGAGGTTTTTGGGAGAAATATGAGTATGAATATAATAACTCTCTGCTTATGCCAAACCTTTCCTGTCAGCCATTGCTTTAATAATTCATCTTTATATCTTCGTATTATATTTGTACTGGATGTCTATTAATATTATCGATGCCAGTGAGCACATTTAACAAGTTATAAGAATTATACTCACATTTTAAAAAAAAGTATATTTCAGCGTTTTTTGTTTCCAGAAAACTAGAATCAAATGTTTTAGTCTTCCAAATATCATGATTAAGATTTTAGAGATGATTCAATTGGTATCTAATATCTCAATATGAAAATGTGGGAATCAAACATTATGAAAGAGCTAATTATTTATACCTAAGGACAGGGACATGTTTTGTTAAAAACAAATTAGAAACAAGAATGTTAGTTTAATATGCCACGATGCTTGTTTTCAATCATACATGTCCCTGATCACTAAAGTATAGCGTTGAATTAATTAATTACTCTTAATTGCTTGATGTATACTCTCACAATGCTTAAAGTGCACGCTCAGTTTGTAATAACTATTTCACCCAAAACATATATTGTCTATTTCTCTTAGATCTGATCTCCATTAGAAGATTTATCTTTACTTTCATAACTGCATGTACTAACTTTTAACATCTTATGTATGAAGTAAATGAATGAGAAAACCAAATAACAAGAACATTATTCTCTATTTTAACCATGTTAACATTCTCCTTGCTGAAGGCATCATTTGCAGCAAAGAATATATTCAGGGAACAAGAAGACGCTATAAAATTAACTGATGATTTTTCACCCTTAGATACGATCATTGTTAGCATACGCAGCATGAATATCATAATTAACTTATAAGGAATGTAAAAAGGACAAACATTATTTATTCATTTATTTTATATCTAAACTGTTTTGACCACACATTCCAAATGTTAACTTTCTCCCTGCTAGCATTCTCTCCCCACAGAGGCAACTCAGTTATACCTGAATTAGCCTCTGTTCTATTACGGCTAATACACGGGACAGAAAAGTAGAAATCTGATTGGAGGCAATCGAAGTTAGTTGTGCAATCAGCGACGCCGTTTCAAAAGGGGTCATTCGCAAAAGCTCGGCTACTCCCGGCTATTCCCGGTGATTCGGCATTCAGGGGAGATAACTCTTCCTTCTACAAAACATCGCTTTTTTACCTTCTCATTAGTTTTTATTTGGTAAATTATTAAAAGAAAATTTATCATAAAACAAAGAACAATTTACACAATTATAAAACAGTATGTTTCTAATGAAAAACCCTATCCATATCTGATTTTTAAATATTTTCCCTCTCACACTGTTAATGAAAAATAAACCTAAAGGCATGATGCTTTCGAAAGTCACTATGAGACCGTTGAGAATTCCCAAAATCGTTGATATCCAAAAGGTGTTTTCATTGGCTGCAGATAAGGGAGCTAACTCAAGTTACAACTTTTTGCCGCTAGGGCAATCTGCCGGAACCCCAGGATCTTGGCGTAATAGAACAGAGGCTTATTCAGGTATGACTGAGTTGCCTCTGTGGGGAGAGAATGCCCTGCTAGAGGCATCTTAATAGATCTTATGCAGCCTGAAATATATTCAGGGAACTAGGAGACATTATGATATACAGTAGAACTCGGATATAAGGAACTCCAAGGGACCAAAGAATTTAGTTTGTTATATCCGGTGTTTGCTATACACATATAATTTTAATGATGTTATATAAGGACGGGACTTGAAAATTTGTTCGCTATATCCGAGTGTTCGCTATATCCGTGTTTGCTATATCCGTGTTCTACTGTACTTTATAAGGAATGTAGAGAGGACAGATAAAATAGCAACAAACATTATTTATTCATTTATTTTATTTGATTTATTAAAAAGAATTTCTCTATTTCGACCACATATTCCAAATGTGAACTTTCTAACTGAATCTTGTGTAGCCTAAAATATCATATTCAGGGAACAATGCAACACTTTATTTACCTTATGATGTTTAAATCTGTAGATATGATCATTGTTAGCATATGAATCAGAACGAGAATCATGTTTAATTCAGTATTGACCTTCAGTACAAATCAATGGTGTTAGCACTTGAAACTCTGTGCCTTCATGGCTGGGCAAATTGTTGGAAATAAACTAACTGTACAATTATGTTTTTGTACTTTTAATGAAAATAAAATTCAAAATTAGCTCTGTGCCTTCATGACTGGGCAGTTTTTGGAAATAAACTTACCGTACAAGAATGATTTTTTACTTTTAATGAAAATAAAATTCAAAATTAGCTCTGTGCCTTCATGGCTGGGCAAATTGTTTGAAATAAACTTACCGTACAAGAATGTTTTTGTACTTTTAATGAAAATAAAATTAAAAATGAGCTCTGTGCCTTCATGGCTGGGCAGTTTTTGGAAATAAACTTACCGTGCAATTATGTTTTAGTGCTTTTAATGGTAATAAAATTCAAAATTTCTATTTAACTGCATAGCTGTCTTCCCCTGAGTGAAGCTCTCCCTGATTGACTCTTATCTTACATAACATGAACCAGCCTTGTGGAACTTATTTCGATTGCTTTATCAAATGACCTCTATAGTAGCATTATATTATTCTATTTGGTCTAATGTTGACAGTATTTTTAAATGAATTAAATTGTCTCAATCTTCATACAGTAGAACATGGATATAACAAACTCGAATATAGCAAACAATCGGATATAGTGAACAATTTTTAAATTCTTGCCCTATATATAATATCATTAAAATTTTATGCGTATAGCGACCACCGGATTTAGCGAACTAAATTCTTTTGTCCCTTGGAGTATGTTATATACATTTTCTACTGAATTTAAATTTTATTTTTTTTATTCAAATGAAGTAAGAAAAAAAAATTTAATAACTGAAGTCGTCTAATAAAAAGTCTTTTTTACCTTGTTTGTTGACAAAAAACAATTCTATTAAAGATACGATCATCATAACAAAGGAAAATTTGTTCTTGAGCCAAATAATTACCAGACGATGTTTCACAGAAACGGAAATAACAGTGATTACCAGGGATGCAGAAATCGGTCTCCTTGTCGGACATGACTAATTACGAAATAATATTTTGACCTTGCTCTTGGACATCATATTTGTAAACAACAATATTATACGGAAAATGTATTCACAAACATGATTATGAATTCTAGTTAGTTCGTGCCTCGGCATTAATGTTTAATAAAACACTGAACAAAAACATGTTTTGGAATATGTTTTCTAAGCATTAATGTTATTTTTGGGGTTAAATTAAGGATAGCCATATATGAAAATAAAGACATTCAAGATCAAATTATAACTTTGTGTACTTGTAAGGTCAATTTACTTATACTTACAAAAAGTGAGATATGCATTGTATGGAATGAACTAATAAAGTCTCAAACCAAAATGAATAACTCCCTCTGTATGTATTGCAAAACTAATGGAATACTTATAATATTACAAATCCAAAGCAAAAGTAATAAGGTTATTTACAGACTATATAAACATACAATATACACTCATTTCACTCATATTCTTATCATCTTTACAAACAGTTAATACGATCTGTTCTTCTCTTGTATTTGATGCACTTACAAGTACAAGTATCAATTGTTGTCATTAAAAATGTATTACTTGTATATTTTGCAGTTTCAAATAGTTGATTGCACTTTTAATAACATAAATATACAGATTTTGTTGATCACTGAATGCTATATTTCCTAAAGAATTTTAGAATTTTGAATTGACAGGATAGAATGAAATACATCTGTTGTTATAATTATGAAAATGAATTTTATTTATTTGTCATATAATTTGATATTTGAGTATGTTACAACTTATTTAACAAGACAACACTGTATTTGTTTCATTGATAACTTCTACTTCTTATTTGTTCAAGATTCTATTTCAATATAATTGTGATATTATTTCAGATAAAAGCTCTTTTGTTTCACCTTTATCTGCACAATGTTCTTATGTTATCACCTTACTTGAACCAAGTGACGCAAGATAAAAGCTTTAACCTTTCGATGAATGGAATTCATGAAAAAATAAGTTGATAGTAATGTCATCTGAAACTCTAGAATTTGAACTAACTATATGCAGTCACATTAATTATTCATGATACTAAAAATATCCCAAAAGAACTAGTTATTGGAATAACTCATGTATGTATGGTAATATTATGGACTTAAAGGGGCAGTAGCACGTTTTTTGATAATTTTATATTTTAAATATTTCAGTAAGTTAATGCCAAATGAATTATTTCGACAGTGTAGAAAATCTCATTACACAAGCCAATCATCCATAGTCAGGAGACAAAGTATGAAGATTCACATAAAATCCATTGGCGGCCATTTTGTGTGAACACCTTTACCGGAATTCATTTTGTGTAAGAAAAATGAATCACATAGCTAAACTTAATGTTATATATTTGAATTATTATTGCTCCATTTAGTTTAGAAACGTCTTTCAATTGAAACCATTAATTTTCATTTTCTTGACATCACCTTATATTCCTTCTAAAATGTGCTACTGCCCCTTTAAAGGCACTTTGTAAGATGAATAGTTTGGGTCTCCATTTGTAAAAAGATGTCAAGGCAAGATAAAGTTGCAGGAGTGCATTATGTCTTCTTACCAAGAAAATACTAACAAATTCATATCACCAGTCCTTTTAATACCTCTAGACTAACCATGATGACCATTTTGAATGTATACCAGGAATGAATGCATTTTTGCAGTATCTGTGTAAAATGAATCACCCATTGAATAAAAGATTTTGTCCTCATTATTGCCAAGGCAAATCACAATATACAATGTTTATTCCTAATGCAGAATATTTACCATTCAAAAGCTTATAACCCCTATAGATGCACCATTGTCTCATTTCTTTCAGGCAAATACTGAAAACAAATATTTTTAACCCTTATTTATCTTACAACTGATAATCATAAAATTTCAGATATCCCTAACTTATTTGGTCCAGTATATAGAAGTCACTATGTAAGATGTATAGAGAATTGTAAATGAAAGAAGAAGAAAGATGATGGCAATATTATGGACATACAACTTCTTTAATTGTGTTGGCGATGTTTAGATGTACAGTAGAACTCGGATATATTAACAAACTCCAAGGGACCAAAGAATTTATATCCAGTGTTCGCTATACACATATAATTTTAATGATATTATATAGGGACGAGACTTGAAAAATTGTTCGCTATATCCGATTGTTCGCTATATCCGAGTTCGCTATATCCGTGTTTCACTGTATATTCTAATGTCGTTGTTTAACAAAATGTCTAGTATGTATGTCAAAATCTAAGAATAAGGGCTTTGTTTGTCCATGATATTGCCTTTATCTTTCATTATCAACTTCAATTATACTTCAAGAATGCCTACCAAAGAAGTAACTTAACCTATCTTTGATAATATACCAGTAAGCTGAATGATTACTGTGCTATAAGATTGTTTATCCACTGTTTGGTTTGATTGATACATGTATTGCACCATTGCCATGCCGACAGGGAGAAAACAGAAATACTGTTCAACCAACTCAAGAGGGAGCTGTTTAATCCGTCAAACAACATGGAGGAACTCTACGAACTTATGAAGGAATTGAAGACAGCCGCTGAGAGAAACTTTGCTTTGAAAAAACTCTTTTGGAGGGTTAGTGCTTCCATGTTTTTGTGCTAAAAGATATATAAAAGACATTTTTTGGGGGGGAGTGAGGGCAATTGGTGGAAAAGTTAGTGCTTCCATGCTTTTGTGTTAAAAGTAATATTTAGAGGGTATTTGTCTCTTCTTGACAAATACCATGTTTATCTCATCGAGTGAGGAAGAAAGTTTATATGTTCACGGGTGGCGCAGCCACGAGTGACAATATAAAACTTTCTGCCTCAGAGCATTGTTCGATGACGTCAGATCATTGTTGTTATCAGTTCCTAGTGACTGATAACACGTTCCATTGTTATTGTCACTAGTGACTGATAAGACGGTTTATTTTCATTGATAAATCTCGATATTTCACCGCCAATCATATAATAAAAAAGACCATTGTTTCTTGTAGGTTTACTAGGTAAGCTATCTGACCTTTTGAGGATAAGAAGGGAAAACAAGAATGAGATTTATTTTATGTAGAGAATGTTTTACAAAATTTATATTTTGGAAAAAATTCTAAAAACCAACCAATATATGTATTTTTATCTATGTGTATCTCTAATGAAATGGTTGATGGATTGGATTCGTATGTCCTGTTGCCTTAACAGAATAAAGAAGTTGATTATCAATAAAATTATCCTTAATGTGATGAATACAACTTTTGAAAAGCTAGAATGATGAGAAATATTCAAAATACATTATTTTTAGGAGGAGGGGAGGTTCTGAAATGATTAAACTGATTATGATGAAAAATTACAATGAAAATCTGTATTTGTTTCAGAATTGTTTAATCTGATTAGTTTGAGTTACAATTGGGGTGTGGGATAGCGCAGTGATTAGGGCGTTCAGCTTCCGATCAAAAGGTCGATGGTTCAAATCCCGCCAGGGGCTCGGAAACTTTGTCTCCAGTAGAGAACTGTTTAACAAGCAGTATTGTTTGAGTGCAATGCTACATTGAATTTCAGTGCAGTACCACCCATGGTTTGTTAGTTCAAGCCGATGCTCGCAGGTTTCACTGCAATGCATAGCCACAATGGTGTTGTGTGCATTTTCTCTGCAATAATACTAGTAGCTGCGATATTAGTGAAATACTGTTAAAAGCAGCGTAAAATCTGCAAAACACCTCACCTTGTCATAGTTTGAGGAAAATAACAGATATAATAAAGAAAAATTTTAATTTTATAGAATTTTATGTGACTGTGATTCTGAAAATTGTAATGAAAATCTTCATTTTCCATTTAAATTCTGAAAGATAAAAATCATTTTTATGTGACCATGATGCAGGCATATTTATAATGAAAGTCTTTAGTCTGAAAATAAATGAAATGTTGAAAAGATTTTTATTTGATAATGGAGTCATGAAAATATAACATTTGGTCCAGAATTCCGACCTGTTCCTGTTCCTGGTTCGACATCTCCAAAAGTATTTACCCAAGTCTCCTAGCAACCTCGCGTCAGCAGAGGGGCGGTCGGCACGAGCTGACGAGTTCGAGTAAGTAATTAATTCTAGAATTTTAATAAGGCAGTGAATGTTTATTTGAGTGATCTTTAAATAAAAGGGGTGTTTTCAAATACTTGTCATAATATCAAATTCATTTTTTATCAAGGCACATAAACATCTTTCCTAATCAGTGCAATATAACCGGTAAGTTTTCAAATCAAATGTCAAATTGCCCCTTTTTTTTGCAACTGCTTGTATACATTTGAAGAATGTCTTCATCACAACTTAATCGTCAGTAGTCAAATGTTGTATATTTTTGCACTACATGTATTAGCGTGCTGTACCCAGTTAAAAAAGAAATAAAGTGATAAAAAAAAAATTTCAAATCTGGTTGGTTATCATAGTTTTTATAAGATTGAAGTTTAGCAGTACTTTATCAATATGAAATAATTTCACTTTGAATATGTTTCTTTGTCTATGATAACAGATGAGTAAAATGTGTGTTCTTACTGTTGCAGGTTTGTCATCCAGCTGACAGAGATTCTGAGTCTGATGTTCCGAGAGACAGAAATCATCCAGGCCAGAATACAAACTCTCAAGGCTGAAAGGTTTGTAGAGAATTCAGTTAATTTTTAACCTACCTCAACTTAGAAAGTTGCCACTTACCTTTCCTCATGAGAAAGTAGACGTTTTTACCACGAACTCACTGTGTAACCGGAAGGGCTGCTCCCTGCCCGCTGAGCATCGCATCACATCACATCCTTACTTGAAAAATTCATTCTTTCCTAACTCATCACCACGTTCGCACATGTTTTCTCACCTTGTAATCGTTTTTCTTCTACGGTTTGGTTTTAATAAGATCTTTTGTTTGGTATAATAAGAAAATTAATTTCTTTTTATTTCTTTTAGTCAACAGATGTATGACATACAAACTCTTAAGTGTAGAGAATTCAGTTAGATCATTTGTTTGGTATAATAACATACATGGCATCTTTCCGAAATGCCCATGGGGGTTTTTGGGGTCTCAAATGGGGGTTTTTCCCTCCCAAAGGGGGTTTTTAGCGCTCGTAGTTTTCATAACAAAATCATATAAAAAATGAACCTCTTTTTTTACATATTAATCTAAAAAATAAATTTAAAAAGTGCTCAATTAATTATATATATATTAAATTTTGTTATTACTATTTAGTACTAGTTGTTTAAAAGGGTTTTTTTTATCAATGGGTATATTTTGTCCAAAGAAACTTCACAATGTGACATTAAAAATTGAAATTTTTTTTAAGATGTCTTGTAATGTTGTAAGTCTATCATCTGAAATAATAAAGCTGATCTAAATATTACTTGAGTGTTTCATTCTGATAGCATAATAAATTTGATTGAAAATGTAACAAGTATTCTGATAAAATTCATGAAGAAGACCCACTTACAAAAAAAATCAACAATGAAATAAATAAATAAAGATCGTTTTTATTAGTCAATCTAAAGATAAACTCATTTCTAATTCTATAAATAAATCCTTGTTTGTAACTATTTCCGCAACAGTGAGATAAAAATATTTACCTTATACCACTTGAAAAATAACTAGTCTGTTGACGACTTGCGGTTTATCGACATTGCTAGCGAGTTTCACGCACTTAAATTTGGACGAATTTGTAAATAATTTTATCAAAACTGGATAATATAATCATAGAATGTATCTGTAGTTTCTCAACTTGCTCCCCAAAAGCGTAAGTTTAAATTGTTTTTCAAAAGGATGCATGAAGACAGGACCACGAACTGCTGAAGTCAAATGGCAATGTTCAACATAACATGCGGTCGTAACATTTTCATGACAACATATTACCGATAAAATATTGAATGTCTGAATAAAACAAGTTTTTGGTTGAATTTTTTAAATATTTTATTTCATAACAAACATGCCATGAAATCATTTATTTATTTACATATTACTTGAAGAGAAACACACATAATTGTTATACTCAGCTCGAAATAATATTTATAACTTCTATATGTCGTCAAGAAAATACGATTGTAATTTCAAACGGTGTTTCCTTTTCATAATTGCTGTCAGATAAAGTTGACAAATTCATCGCATACTCTTCGATCTATTGCGATATTATTGAATATTTTGAATTATGGTAGCCAGTTTTTGGTTCTATTTGAGTCTACCGTGTTTGTATCCTCGCGGGTATAAGACCAGGGGGCCCGGCAAACAAATATCTTGAAAATAGGGGGGTGGGCTTTAACCCGCGAGAGACCCCAACCAAGAAAATCATTGATGCGAGTTGCATTGAAAATTGACATCGATACTTTTGACTATGTTGGTCAGGTCTTGTTAAACATCAATTGACACTTTTCCAGACGTATATTATTAAAAAGAATCATAAAGAAATTGCAAATGCTAACTTACATTGTTTGTTGTTTGTTTTAATCAGATTACATGATATCATTCTCATGAAAAACGAACGTGAATAATCAGTCGACATCTTTTGCTGCATGTGTGTACGAGTAGAGAGATATTTGTTACAAGCCTTTTCATTGGCCCAGAAAAGTAGGTCAACCAATCAGCAAGTCGATTAGAAAACGATGTGTGAAACTGAAACGTGGTTGTAATAAATTCATGACAACATATTGTCGATACAATATTAAATGTCTAAATATTCAAATATTTGTTAAATATTTTCGATATATTACATTTTCAAAAAAGAAACATGCAGTTAATTGAAATATTTACGTAAATAAATTTCAAAGAAAAATTTGCAAAAATTATGAAAATGAACGTGAAAGAATATTGATAGTTATTTGTCGTCAAGAAATTACGATTGAGATTCCAAGTACTGTAAAACAACGTGCTTTCGCGAAAGTATATTTGACAAAGATTGCTTTGAACTTCGACGATTAAATATGATAAATAAGTTTGGAAATATGTCATATAAAACATTTAGAATGGATAACAAGCCTCATAAAGCTTTAGTTCTTGATAATGTTTTGGGAATCAAATATTTCAATTCCCGATCGCTGATGCAAGTGAAGCCACATACGATACATCGTGATTTCTGCTGAAATTTAACAGTACGTGAATGATGCGTGAACAATATATTGTTATATTTTTATTAATTTACAAATAGTCATTAAAACAACAACAACAGGACAATGTATTTTTATTTTACAAAAAATGACATCGATGTAAACTTGTGCATTTTGCTTCCGGTGTAAACATCGCTATAACTCGATAGTCTGACATCGATCGTGTCACACATTCGAGAATTGGGGGGTGGGCTTTAAACCGAGAATGACCCCAAACTGCTCAACCCTGGGAAAATGGGGGGTGGTCTTTAGCTCGAGGGTGGACTTATACCCGCGAGGATACGGTATTTGTATTTCGTTATGCATGTTAATTTATTTTATCAAGATTTACCTACTTAAGTGGAGTGAAAACGAAGCTGTAACTAATTTCTGAAACACCGGTTTGGGAAAAATAACATGCTTTCGAGATTGTATTTTGACGACCATGTGTTAAAACTTTGATAAAACCAAAGACGTAGAATTATTTAGGAAATTTGCAACATTTAACAATTATAATGGGTAACACACTTTCTCGAACGGGTATTTATGGTCGTTTTCTGAAAATCGGGGTTTTTCAATACCCGATCGGGGACGCGGGTGAAGCCACCTGAAATCGGGTAAACCCGCCGAAATCGGGTAAGATGCCATGTATGTAATAAGAAAATTAATTTCTATTTGTTTCGTTTAGTCAACAGATGTATGACATACAAACTCTAAAATACTTTTGTTTGGTATAATTAGCAGCCCCGTCTAAGGACGGGGCTGCTATCAGTTTTTGTGAAGTTTCCATCGCCGCCGCCGCCGCCGCCGCACTCGTACTACTAGCTATAACTTTTTTCCACTAAGCTTTCCAGAACTCTTATTCATACCTTATTACTCATACCTCGGGGGAACGATTTTGACACGTTCACTTTCAAGGTCAAAGGTCAAGGTCACGAGATATGTATTCACTCTAAGAATTCCTTGGAAACGCGATAACTTGAAAAGTTTTTGTGCTATGAAGCTCTAACTTGGTATATATCATCCTTGGAAAAGTAAAAAGTTTTGAAAAGGTTTTGGCTACAATCCGTCAAAGGTCAAGGTCACAGCAAGGTCATGACGTAAGCATGTTTTAGCAAAAATGCTTAATTTTAACTATGAACACTTTTAATCAATACATGATTGTTATACTCAATAAAAAGTGTTCAATGATTGTGTGACCTTGAAGGTCAAAGGTCAAGGTCATGAGATATGAGTTATTGCAATACCTTGTAAACACAATAACTTGAGAAGTACAACATTTTCAAAAAGTTTTGGGTACGAACTTTCGAAGGTCAAGGTCACAGCAAGGTCAACATATATGGAGAAAATGGATTAATTTAATTTTTAACACTTTATTTCATTACAATAATGTTATACTCAATGAAATGTGTTCATTGATTGTGTGACCTTGAGTGTCAAAGGTCAAGGTCACGAGAAAATTCCCAATTTTGTGAGGCCTGTAAAAGGCGGAACAGGGTAAGGCGAAACCCCAAGTTCAGGGGCTGCTCTGCTTTTGCGGTATCCCGCAAACGCTAATCTAGTTAAATCAATTTCTATGTTTTTCTTTAAAACAACAGATGTATGAGTTTGAATGCCACAAAGGCCAATCATGCCAAATTAGCAGATCATGTTTAAATCTGTTATTTGTAGAAAAGTTCACCGTAAACTGCTTGTCTTCAGGTTAACATAAAGACTATTTGAACCTTTGTATCTTTATCTTTGACTAAATGTATAGGATAAAACACAAGAAAGAGGTTAAACTTGGGAAGTAAAACCTGTTGAATAAAACCAATGAGATTGAAGTAAGTACAAAAGTAGCTTGAGATCTGACTTCTTTATAGTTTCCGTTTGCTGGTTTTACATTCCAAGAGATAATGACAAGTCCTGTTGATTTCAGAGGGAAAGCTGTCCTTGACCTTTTGATGGCCTTGACCTGTGTACCAGAGATGCCGGAGAAACACACGTCACCTAAGAAAGGATTGGCCTCTGATTCTGGTGCTGAGAAAGTGTCTGATGAAGAGGTAGCATAATTATTTCGAATTTGAATTAATAATAATGATAATAATAATACTAATTTTAACGCCTAGTCTCCAGTCCAGGACTGCTCAACGGCGATACAATGGCTGTACAATGTATATTATTACCCTGAAGGAATTGTACTTTTGAGTCAAGCTACTAAGCACCTCGCGCGACCATATAGGTCCGTACTTTCCCTGTGCTCAGGTACCCATTTATACAGCTGGGTGAACTGAGTGCAATGTGGATAAAGTGCCTTGCTCAAGGACACAAAACAGTTTTAAGCCCAGGTTACAAATTTTTGGTGTCTCCACCAGGATTCGAACCCGGGCCTTCGGCGTGACAGGCCAGCACACTAACCACTACACCACCATGCTACCATCAATGTGCATATTACTAATATCTGTTTAAAAAATCAAGAGGGCATATAATTTGGTTATATAATTCTGAGTTTACTTGTCAAAAATTCACTTGTTCCCTAGCAACAATAAATCTCAAAAATTGCTGTGTTGCCAGATATTTTAACTTGATAAGCCTGTATTTTATGCACATATTTATCAAATTTATTCAAACTTTCTATATGCTTACGGACTGAATGCTGTAAAAACTGACAAAATACACGAGACGTGCAACAGTTGATATTTTCTACTTCTTTGACTTTAAATTGAATTAAAGCTTTAATAATTCTATTATTTGCTACTGATTTCTAAATACAGTATGGTTATCTCCTTATTATATATAGTATCATCAATGTCTTTTATGGCATGTTTACAAAAAGATTCAGCCCCCTCTTTGACAGTGTACAAGTTTTGTACATCAAAAACTTGCTAGTAATTCCCCTAGACATGTGATGTCCATTTGAATCCTAACAAAGTTGATTTGTATATGTTTTCTGTTTACCTATGATAAATTTTATAATTGCATTTGTACCTTACAGCTGTCCCAACTGGTTGACGACTTCACAAAGGTAGCCATCAAGGCTGTGTTTGAACTCTTCCTTATGGCTAGACAGGTGAGAATCTTTGATTCAGGTGATATTTGGGACTCTTTATCTAGCTGCTAGGCTTTCTATATTCAAAAATCATTTCTAAAAAACAAATAATTTCCTCAAAAAGTGTGAAAATCATCTACTTTAAAATAGCAATATTTGAGTTTGCTGTCTTCAGTGCCAATTATTATTTGAAAATTCTTGTTTTACAGAATATATGTAAAGAAGCGTCTGTTTTTTAACCAAAATGTTACTAAGACATCCACATTAACATACCTCATTCTCAGGCCTGGGAATCTTAATTCCTAAAGACCCTTTGGTTATATTTGGGTGAGTTGGAGCTTCATGCAGTGTATGAAATAATTTATCAAGATCACTAGCGAACCGGGCTAGAAAGATTTCAAAGTAACTAGCCCAAAAGAAAAATGACTAGCCCAATTTAGTAAAAACTTTACAAATGTTTTCTGAGATTCATTGTTTTAAAATCAAACACATATCTGCTCAAGATATCTTTGGGTGATCGGAAACTGACACAAAATAGTAACTGAATTGATTACAAAATTGAATGAAAAAAAGTCAAGATATTTTTGATATACCAATCCACACTAGCCAACCGGGCTATCTTTACTATTTTTCTACTAGCCCAGGCAAATTTCAACTAGCATCAGGCTACCGGGCTAGTGGTTATTTCGGACAGTGGCTTCATGTCGCTTGGGCAGTACTTGAGCCATTAGCGGCGATGGTAATATTCGAGGCCAAGGTTGTAAATAAGGTAACTGTCTTACTGCTGGTGTGCTGCAGGCCAGTACTTCAGTCATTAGCAGCGATGGGAATATTTGAGGCCAAGGTTGTAAATAAGGTAACTATCTTACTGCTGGTATGTTGCAGGCCAATTGGAACCACAGTGAAGGGAACTTCTTCAACATCAGCTGGATGGTGCGGGTGCTTGAGGAGATCAGAACCACGGTAAGTAGCAGAGATTTCAGGGTTTACATAAATATGTATTTTCAAAATGTGTTTAAGTCCCTACAAGCAGGCAGGGCTTGGTGTTTGAACAATCAACTAACCCTTTCATCGGATTGACAACACTTGGTATATATGTAGGACTCAAATATATGGCAGGCCTCAAATCCGTGGCGGATTTCCAAATCCATGGCGGATTTTCAAATGCATGAAAAATTGCCGTACCTAGCAAAAGCTGTGGCGGGTTTTGTATTGATTGTGTTGAGACATTTTCAGCTGGGTTGAATTGTGTTACCAACATTCAATTTATGTGTTTTCCTACATGTACTTAACTGTATTATAGGCCAAAATCTGCAATTGGCCAATAAGTAATGGAATCGGTACAACAATATGTTCGCCACTAAATTAATATCTTTAGGAAATTAGCCCTTGCTTGGATTCTCGTTAGACTGACTTTTTTAACAGTTAGATATTTGTTGACTTTCTTTTTTTAACCCTTGGATCCGTATCGAAAATGTTTTAGGGTTAGTTTGCCTAGTTTTGCCAAGGGTCGGTAACGTATATTGTAGATAAAGTGGCGAACATATTGTACAGTGAACCTATAACGCTAACCCTAACCCTAACCCTAACCGTTAAGAAATCCTTTAATATGAATCCAAGGGCTAAAGTAGACATTTAGTATGAATCCAAGGGCTAAAGAAGATAGCTTCAGCGAATTTATGACTAAAGAAGACAGTTGCAATGAATTCAAGGTCTACAAAGGAGAGCTGATATTTTTCCAAGGCTGAAATAGACAGTATGAAGAAAAATAAAGAAATTAGTAACATAATGCAATTGGTATTATGCTATCTCGGACGAAAATAGCGGCTGAATTCATTTGTTACTGTTCGAAAATATCTTGCCTTCCCAATGAACAGCGGTTTCGTCTGGCGACGCGAACAGTAAGCGATTGTGACGTCATCCGTCAATGACGTCACTTCACATGACGTCAATAAACAATCAAACAATCAAACTCGCCATAGATTAGGAAATCCGCCATGGATTAGAGACCCGCCACAGATATGAGTCCTACATATATAGACAGTGAGTTTCTCTTAAAGGGACCATTCGAGCGGGGTATTTTTTGTGGAAACGAAATTCAGGAGAACTTTCCTGTTTACAATTATATATGATTTTTAGCTCATCAGGACTGAAAGTCCAGATGGGCTTATGGCATGGCCAGTCGTCCGGCGTCCGTCCGTCCGTCGTCCGTAAACTTTTGACACTTTCGACTTCTCCTCATGAACCATACACATTAGAGAGCTGAAATTTTGTGTACAAGTACCTTAGCATATGGAGATTCTAATTTGTAACTTTGGTGACCCTGTGACCCCAAATAGGGTCACAGGGTTCACAACTTTAAAAACCTATTTTCATCTTCTTCTCCAGTTCCAGAAGGACTAGAGAGTTAAAAATGATATGTGCAGACTCCTTGGCCAATGGGGATTGTAATTTGTAACTTTGGTGACCCTGTGATCCCAAATAGGGTCACAGGGGTCACAACCTTAAAAACCTATTTTCATCTTCTTCTCCAGTTCTAAAAAGACTAGAGAGTTAAAAATGATATGTGCAGACTCCTTGGCCAATGGGGATTGTAATTTGTAACTTTGGTGAACCTGTGACCCCAAATAGGGTCACAGGGGTCACAACCTTAAAAACCAATTCTCATCTTCTTCTCCAGTTCCAAAAGATCTAGAGTGTTAATATTGATATGTGCAGACTCCTTGGACAATGGGGATTCTAATTTGTAACTTTGGTGACCCTGTGACCCCAAATAGGGTCACAGGGGTCACAACCTTAAAAAACTATTTTCATCTTCTTCTCAAGTTCCAAAAAGGCTAGAGAGCTGAAATTATATGTGCAGACTCCTTGGCCAATGGGGATTCTAAATTGTAGATTTCGTGACCCCATGACCCCAAAAAGGGTCACAGGGGTCACAATCTTAAAAACCTATTTTTCTTCATTAGATGACAGTCTATGGCAAATTTATTTCTCCTTGGATATTTTAGTGTGGACTTCTTTCACTGTCTGATATTGGCGATCTAGAAAGTGTTGAATAATAATACATTTGTTTTGTAATTTTTTTATAGGTTTTCTTGCAATAGGTAACATCAGTTTCATTTTTAGCTCATCTGGCCTGTATAAAGCAAACTTGATATGATGCCTGATGAGCTACAGAGCCAATGGCTCTATTTTTACATGATAATTTCACACTTAATTTCAAATATGTTTGTGAGGTTAGCATTTCAGTTGTTCAAGATTTAACAACTTGACAAAGAATAAGTGTATCGCTTAAAAAAACAAAACATTGTGAAATGAAACCAATCATCGAAGCTATGATGGTGGAATGCATTACTACGACAAAAAGCTGTAGTAACTGATAACTTTTATTATGAATTATTTGTAAATATGGTCCTCTTCTATTAAACAAGTAGTTATTTCTTAATTTTGTTAATGAATTAGCTGTAATGTAACAGGGTTATATCAAGGCTAAATTGATATAATTTATGAATGCTTCAATGAGTGTTGTAATACGTGCGTCCATTTAGAATAAGTGATGAACTCACAAGCAGTTTATTTTTATCCCCCGCAACAACGAAGTTGCGGGGGGTATTAAAATGGGTTCCGTCCGTTACACTTTGTGTCCGGCTCATAACTTTCTAACTAATCAACCATTTCAATTCAAATTTGTTATGGACATGAAGAAACATGTAATAATGTGTCATGAGAAACAATTTTCTGAAAATCTACATAAAATATTAGGATTTTGGAGAAAAAGGGGTAAATTTTTTAAGAAATCTGTTACAAGTCCCGTCCGGCTCACAACTTCTAAACTAATCATCTCATATTGATAAAATTTGATATGAAGATACATAATCATATGAAGGTGTGTCATGAATAACAATTTTTAAAATATTTTTATAAAATTTTGCCTTTATTGGCAAAAAATGAGGACTCTGTTGGAAAACTGTTACAAGTCCTGTCCGGCTCATAACTTCTAAACTAATCATCACATATTGATCAAATTTGATATGGAGATACATAATCATATGAAGGTGTGTCATGAAGAACAATTTTGAAAATATTTTTATAAAATTTTGCCTTTTTTGGCAAAAAATGAGGACTCTGTTCGAGAACTGTTACAAGTCCTATCCGGCTCATAACTTCTAAACTAATCATCACATATTGATCAAATTTGATATGAAGATACATAATCATATGAAGGTGTGTCATGCATAACAATTTTTAAAATATTTTTATAAAATTTTGCCTTTTTTGGCAAAAAATGAGGACTCTGTTGGAAAACTGTTACAAGTCCTGTCCGGCTCATAACTTCAATCACATATTGATAAAATTTGATATGAAGATACATAATCATATGAAGGTGTGTCATGAATAACAATTTTTAAAATATTTTTATAAAATTTTGCCTTTATTGGCAAAAAATGAGGACTCTGTTGGAAAACTGTTACAAGTCCTGGCCGGCTCATAACTTCTAAACTAATCATCACATATTGATCAAATTTGATATGGAGATACATAATCATATGAAGGTGTGTCATGAAGAACAATTTTGAAAATATTTTTATAAAATTTTGCCTTTTTTGGCAAAAAATGAGGACTCTGTTCGAGAACTGTTACAAGTCCTATCCGGCTCATAACTTCTAAACTAATCATCACATATTGATCAAATTTGATATGAAGATACATAATCATATGAAGGTGTGTCATGCATAACAATTTTTAAAATATTTTTATAAAATTTTGCCTTTTTTGGCAAAAAATGAGGACTCTGTTGGAAAACTGTTACAAGTCCTGTCCGGCTCATAACTTCAATCAAATATTGATAAAATTGATACGAAGATACATAATCATATGAAGGTGTGTCATGAAGAACAATTTTTAAAATATTTTCATAAAATTTTGCCTTTTTTGGCAAAAAATGAGTACTCTGTTAGAAAACTGTTACAAGTCCTGGCCGGCTCATAACTTCTAAACTAATCATCATATATTGGTAAAATTTGATATGGAGATACATAATCATATGAAGGTGTGTCATGAAGAAAAATTTTGAAAATATTTTCATAAAATTTTGCCTTTTTTGGCAAAAAATGAGGACTCTGTTGGAAATCTGTTACAAGTCCTGTCTATCTCACAACTAAACTAATCATCACATTTTTTATCAAATTTGTTATGGAGATACAAAATCATATGTTGGTGTGTCATGAAGAACAATTTTGAAAATATGTTTGTTTAAATATGATCAAATTGATCTTGGAGATCCAAATACATAATGCATAAATTCATTTGTTTGATTTTAATTTTGTCAGTTAAGTCGAATTATGCCCAACAGTGAACATAAAGTTGGTATGATTTAGTTTTTTTATTACAACAGTTTCTTTCATATCCTGGAAAATTTCTGTTAATTTGTGCGACAAAAATTAATCGGCAATATGATAAGGAAAACCTATACATATTGTGCAATTTGCGGGGGATATAGCTCGACCATGTCAGCTGCTTGTTGTAATTGCTTTCAGCAAACTTTTTGTTAATCATTTACGTAAACATGATAGTGTCTTTGGGAAAGATATATTAAATTTTATTTAATATTGAGCCAGTAGATAACTGCAGTGTAATAATGAAACCGTAATAATTAGTTTTGTCTTGATGTCAGAAAGTTTTTGTGTTACGCAATGATTGATGACGTCACCGATTGTGGCGTGGACAAAATTGGCTACCAAATTAACCAGAAGGAACTCAAGAAGCCTTTTATGTTTTAAAGGGGCAGTAGCACGTTTTTTGACAATTTTATATTTTCAATTTTTCACTGATAATTGTAAGTTAATGCTTGATGTAATACTTTGAAAGTGTCAAAAATATCATTACACAAACCAATCATCCATAAACAGAGAACAAATTATAAAGATTCACATAAAATCCATTGGCAGCCATTTTTGTGTGAACACCTTTAATTCATTTTTTGTAAGAAAAGGAATCGCATGGCTAAACTTTACGTCATGTATCTGAATTATTACTGCTTCATTTAGTTTAAGGACATTGTCTTTCACTTGGAACCATTAATTTTCATTTTCCTGACATCACCTTATATTCCCCCTAAAAACGTGCTACTGCCCCTTTAAATGATTATATAATGGTAGTTCGATCCTGGTACTCAGACAACATGTCCCCAAACAACATCAACACTTCTGTGCTCTCTACATAGCATAATACAGCACATTTGTTTTCTCGCAATGCTAACATTTCAAAATGGCGGATGAAACCCGGTAGAGTGGTGCCTTTAAATCTCGCGTGTTAGGCAGGCATGCTCACCTCAACACTTAGAAGCCCCGTCTGAAAAGAACCAGCAATTGGCAGGCACTATTTTGAACACTGGTTTACATCCAAATTTGGCTTTGATGTCCTTAACAAAGATTCATGAAATAGATTAAAATTATCCTCCTGTTAGCTTAATCTGTATAGCAATGGTAGTGAACAAATTATAAACAGAGATCCTATGGCTCAAGCCTCTTTGTTTTATGGAATGTTGGCCAGATGGCTATTTTATGAGAGCTTCATTTCCAGTTATTTACAGTCATCTTAGATTCTTGTAAGTTTTGAAGTGTTTAATAATCCAGCCATACATCAATCCATTGATCCTTTGTCAACCCATTAGTCATTCCATTTACCTATTCCTCCATCCTTCCATCCATTCCTCTCATCTATTCAATTGATAAGTGTAGAGCATTGGAAGATTCAATCTCAGAAATTGGACTAACCTTTAGTCTCAGAAGTTGTTTTTTTTCAATATTGACAATGATTTTAAAGAAATTCATGTATTATAACAAAATTGAGCCCAGAAGATACTTTCACTTCAGAGCTGAGCAATCTAGACTATACTTTTTCTAGACTGGGTTGGTCATCAATTAAATATTTTTGCTTTGGAGTCTGGATGACAGACTATCCCAGAAGGACAGGTTAACCTAAGATTTCTGAGGATTTTACAAAGGTATGTTTGGTCTTGACAATATCAAATTTTTCTCCTCTCTGTCTACAGGAGAAGTTTGTGGAGCGAGTGACGGCCCAGATGATGGAACTGATCTCGCCGGCCAAATTTGACACGTTGACCCCCGAGGAGAGTGTGACCTTGTACGAGCAGTTCAACGTTCTCCTCACCTTCCTCGAGTATAGTCCTCGCATCACCAAGTTCATCAGACAGAACTACCACGAGGAGTTCAAGTACGTCTACAAACATGCAATTATGTTAATATCGGATAGCAAGATTTTCTAGATAACAACTTCTTTATTGTGAAAATCAGGACATTTCAAGAGTTTATTACTCGCCCTTGTAAGATACCGCAGTGTAATATTTATACAGCAATATTCACCTAGTGTAATACCACAATGCATATATGACGTCAAATTAGTGTTTTGTTGTGATGTCACGATGTGAGTGCGCTTTCACAATGGCTGCCAAGTCATGGAAATATTAGTTTCAGCACTATGTTGACAAGTTGCTGGATTCTTAGGGCAAGTGGTAAACAGAATACTAAACTTCCTTCCATTTAATAATATTTTTGTTAAACTTGTGAATGATTTGGTATCAAACTTGCTTCTTCTCTTTTGTATACAAAATCATAAACTCGTTAAATAGAAATAGTATTAATTGGAAGTTTGTAAGTATCCTCTATGTATACATACTTATCAGGAGAGGTAAGGAGGTGACCAAATGGGATAACTGATTTATAACTTTCCTGATACAACATCTTTAATAAGTGAAAATATCAAAATTATAGCCTGAGGAAGAGTGTCGTATGAGTTGATGAACCATATGCAAATTGAAGTTGAAGTACCGGTATGTCTACAAACATGAAAGTCCAGCATGTGGAATTGAGTGAATCAAAGGCATTGTCATGCGGTTATATGCAAAACTTCTCACCATTTGACATATGAATGAGTATGCAATTTAAGTTTTCTTTAGTGGCTAAAATTTATGACAAGAAAGAAAATAAGTATCTAATGAGAGTAATAATTCGTCTTTTAAATTGCCTTCATCATTTTTCATCTGCTCAACTTTGAGTCTATCAAAGATGTATGATAAGGATATTTTAATTGTCTTTGTTTTGTTATACCACTATGCTTCATTCAAGTGTTAAAGATTGCCTTCATAATTTTCATCAGATCAACTTCAAGACATCCTATCAAGGATGTATTAAAATGATATTGTTATTCTTTTATTCCCAGATACTTCATCCAAGTGCCAAAGATTGCCCGCAAGCTGCCAGCCCACTACCCTGTTTCCTGTTCTACCAGGAACATCATGGACCAGGTCATTGCAAAGGTCCTTAGTCAAGGTCAAGGTCGTTCAACTTCAAGGTCACCAAGATAGTCAACCAATCACAAAAGACTTAGAGCTTCACCTCTTCAGCATTGCCTGAAGTCAAAACAGTGGAACGACTAATGAGAAAAAATGTTTTAAGGTCATTGATGAATTCAATGTCATTCAAACTAAAGGTCATTCTCATAAAAAAAATTGGCATCCAAAAAGACTACAACTAAGGATCTTTCAACACATAGGGCAGTGTATTAAACAAGTCTGAAAAGTAGCCACCCGAAAAATTATGTTTTGTTTATTTTAATAGTGAAATTGATGAAAAGGAGTTACCAACCTCGACCAAAATAAGAACAATTGATGAGACTTATTTCATACACTGCATAGGGCCAACTTAGTCTGCTTTGAACGGTGACAATTGTTAATTAGAGAGTCAACGAATCGCAAAATATTTGGACCATGGCCTGTTTGTTGTCCAAATATCTGCAGAGATATTTTGGGTTTATTTTCCTTTGCTTTGTGCTACTCAACATCCGTAGACTGGAATTCACAACACAGTCCAGGGCCTCCTTTAACAAAGCAACTTGAACTAGGGTTGGCCTTAAAGGGACCATTCGAGCGGGGTATTTTTTGTGGAAACGAAATTCAGGACTTTCCGGTTTACAATTATATATGATTTTAACATAATTTCACACTTAATTTCATATATGTTTGTGAGATAAGCATTTTAGTTATTAAAGATTTGACAATTTGACAAAAAATAAAGTATATCGCTTAAAAAATAAAAACATCGTGAAATGAAGTCAATCATCGAAGCTACGATCGTGGATTGCATTACTACGAAAAAATGCTGTCGCAACTGATAACTTTTATTATGAATTATTTGTAAATATGCTCCTCTTCTATCAATCAAGTAGTTATTACTTAATTTTTTTAACGAATAAGCATATCACAGCACATTTGTTTTCTCGCAATGCTAACCTTTCAAAATGGCTGTCGAAAGCTGCTCGAGTGATGCCTTTAACTCCCACGAAGGCTACCTTAAGGACTTGCAATCACCTGAGGGCTATGTGAACGGAGGCCCTGGGTCAAACCATCTTCCTACGCAGAAACTGTCATTTTATGCCTTGCTGCATAGCCTTGAGTTTTCTGTGCTTGCTCTCTACTCTGTAGGGGCACTATAGCAGCACAGAAAAGTAAAGTCTCTGCAGCAAGGCATAAAATGACAGTTTGGAAACTGGCCTTTTAGGCTCTGCGTAGGAAGATGGGGTCAAACCAGATTACCAGATTTTTTCCTGATTTTGATCGTTTGTCCTAGGACTGAACAGTTGTAGTCTTACTTCAGCTGTCTTTGAGGCAACTGTTAATTTCTGACGAGACATTTATTTCATACAAACTTGCCTTGAAAGGTCAACTTGGTCTCTCTGAAAGGTGCTCATTGAAGTTTTCTCCTTTCTTGCGGACAATTATGTTATTTCAGATTCAGGGGATGATTTTTATGTACTTATAAATCATAAGTTTGTAATTGTGATCAAATGCAAGGGTTGCCTTAACCTTAATGTGGGTGTGTTTCTTTGGTATTTTGTACAATTGTTCAAATTTTATTTTGTATTGACAGAATCAAGTCATGGTTACCTTTTATGTATCATTGAAAAGATTTAAATAAAGTTCTTCTAGAAATCTTTGGTCTACTTTCAGCATCAGAATTTCCTCAATTGTGTTAACTGATATTTCTTGGTTTTCCTTTTCTTTTATGACATTGAAGTTTTTTTGCCTCGTGAGCTTTCTGTGCCATTTTACTTCATCAATATGTGTGATTATCATTGAATCATTTGTTAAAGTCCAATGGAAGCATAATCATTATCTATGTTAAGTAACAATTCCATCCTTCATTTTGCAATATGAAATGCCTAACTACCTCGTTTAAAAAAATGTGCATCTCTTCGCTGGTAGTTTTTAGAATCAAACTTTCTTGTAGGTGTATAATACTGCTGAATGCTATTTAAACACATTTATGGGATTTTTATCTTCATATTTGCAACATTTTGTTTTATTTTTTTGACTGTTTTAAAAAAAATGCAAAACCAATTTCAGAGTAAATAGTTGTTTTAGTGAATTTTTAGGTCCGTAAGTGTTTTGTTAGTTCTGTTCTGGGTGGCCCTGAGAAAGAGATTTAATTCCAATTGTTTCTTTCTTTCCAAAAATGAACCCTTATAGTTTCTGATGTTATTGAATAATGTAGACATTGTGATAAGTGATTTAAATCTTTGGAAATGATTTTTTGAAAATAATGCCATAATATAATTGATTCTTATTGATTGATGCATTTCTGTATCTTGACAGTCAATATTTTATTTAAATTTTATTATGAAACCCATATTGGTTTCTTATCTGTAATTACTTGCTTAAAGGGTAAATCTTTTAATCCTTTTCTTTTTAGCTCATCTGGCCTGTAAGGCCCGATGGGCTTATGACATGGCATGGTGTCCGGCGTCCGTCCGTCCGTCCATCCGTCCGTCCGTCCATCCGTCCGTAAACTTTGTGGAATTTCGACTTCTTCTCCAGAACCATAAGGCCTAAAAAGCTGAAACTTTGTGTACAGACTCCTTAGCTAGTGAGGATTATAAATTGTAGCTTTGGTGGCCCTGTGACCCCTAATAAGGGCCACAGGGGCCACACCCTAAAAACCTATTTTCATCTTCTTCTCCAGAACCATAAGGCCTAGAAAGCTGAAACCTTGTGTACAGACTCCTTGGCTAGTGAGGATTATAAATTGTAGCTTTGGTAGCCCTGTGACCCCTAATAAGGGCCACAGGGGCCACACCCTAAAAACCTATTTTCATCTTCTTCTCCAGAACCATAAGGCCTAGAAAGCTGAAACCTTGTGTACAGACTCCTTGGCTAGTGAGGATTATAAATTGTAGCTTTGGTAGCCCTGTGACCCCTAATAAGGGCCACAGGGGCCACACCCTAAAAACCTATTTTCATCTTCTTCTCCAGAACCATAAGGCCTAAAAAGCTGAAACTTTGTGTACAAACTCCTTAGCTAGTGAGGATTATAAATTGTAGCTTTGGTAGCCCTGTGACCCCTAATAAGGGCCACAGGGGCCACGCCCTAAAAACCTATTTTCATCTTCTTCTCCAGAACCATAAGGCCTAGAAAGCTGAAACTTTGTGTACAGACTCCTTGGCTAGTGAGGATTATGAATTGTATCTTTGGTGGCCCTGTGACCCCTAATAAGGGCCACAGGGGCCACGCCCTAAAAACCTATTTTCATCTTCTTCTCCAGAACCATAAGGCCTAGAAAGCTGAAACTTTGTGTATAGCCTCTTTGAAGAGTGAGGATTATAAATTGTAGCTTTGGTAACCCTGTGACCCCTAATAAGTGCCACAGGGGCCACGCCCTAAAAACCTATTTTCATCTTCTTCTCCAGAACCATAAGGCCTAGAAAGCTGAAACTTTGTGTACAGACTCCTTGGCTAGTGAGGATTATAAATTGTAGCTTTGGTAGCCCTGTGACCCCTAATAAAGGCAACAGGAACGTCCTTCAAATCTATTTTCATCTTCTTCTCCTGAAGTATAAGGCCTAGAAAACTGAAACTTGTCGCCTATATATACTTAATTTTATGATTGGTGCCCCTGTGGCCTCTACAAAGGGGGTATCATTGGCCACACTCTACAGCATAATTGATGATGAAGCCTGATGAGCTACAGAGCCAATGGCTCTATTTTTTGATTTTTATTCAGTTTTAATGTATCAGATAACTGTCTCACTATTTTGTATAGAGTTTATGTTTCACAAATCTACAATTGCTCTTTATGCTCAACTTCAATGTCTCAAATGTAGTGATGAGTCTATGATTTATCAATTTTACATATTAAAGGGGCAGTAGCACGTTTTTAGGGGGAATATAAGGTGATGTCAGGAAAATGAAAATTAATGGTTCCAATTGAAAGACAATGTATTTAAACTAAATAAAGCAGTAAAAATTCAAATATATAACGTAAAATTTAGCCGTGCGATTCCTTTTTCTTGGACGAAATGCATTAAAGGTGTTCACACAAAATGGCCGCCAATGGATTTTATATGAATCTTCATACTTTGTTCTCTGACTATGGATGATTGGCTTGTTTAATGAGATTTTTGACACTGTCAAAATAATACATTTAAAATTACCTTACAATTATCAGTGAAAATTTTAAAATATAAAATTATCAAAAAACGTGCTACTGCCCCTTTACGTCTCATTAAATTTATGGAGAGATTTACTTTTAGAGTTATTTAACTGTCTCATGTCATATGCAATCAGCTCAAAATAAGTCTTATGAAATAAAAGATTTGTCTCATATGTTCTCCTGCATGCCTTAGTTTAAAAAGTACATATAAGTTACCTAAATTTAATGAAACGACAAATATTTTCGTATTTCAGTGACAGTGTTTTTTTACCTCACCCTTGGTTGTCTATGTGTATCATATTTCAATCATTTCATAATCTAAGCAAAACTTTTAACTTTAAAAATGATTTAACATACTGTACATGTGTGAATTTGTCACCTAAGCTTGATTTAAATCATTTATTGTGTACTCTTGAAGCAAATACACATTTTCTGCTGAATTAATTCCTCTTTATAGCAACTCTATGCAAGTTGGGTCTCCTTTCTGTGTTAAAACCTTTTTAGACAGATTCTGTAAGATAAGTGACGGTTCAATTTTTAGCTCATCTGGCCTGTAAGGCCCAATGGGCTTATGGCATGGCATGGTGTCCGGCGTCCGTCCATCTGTCCATCTGTCCATCTGTCCGTAAACTTGTGGAATTTCGGCTTCTTCTGGGGAACCATATTGGCCACACCCTAAAGCAAAATCAAATGTAAAGCCTGATGAGCTACAGAGCCAATGGCTCCCCTTTTGTTTTGTTTTTATGCCCCCGAATCGGAGATTCCGGGGGTATATTGTTTTTCACCTGTCCGTCTGTCCGTCCGTCCGTCCGTCTGTCTGTCTGTCCATTTGTCCACAAAAACTTTAACCTTGGTCATAACTTTTGATTGGTCAGAGCTAGGTCTTTGATACTTGACATATGGATCTCTTGTGATGAGACCTTTCAGATGACACCATGACATTTGACCTTGTGACCTTGACCTTGACACAGCGATCCTTTTCCGAAAACTTTAACCTTGGCTATAGTTTCTATAGTGTCAGTGCTAGGTCTTTGATACTTGACATGTGTATCCCTTGTGATGAGACCTTTCAGATGACACCATGATATTTGACCTTTTCCGTCCGTCCGTCCGTCTGTCCATTTGTCCACAAAAACTTTAACCTTGGTCATAACTTTTGATTGGTCAGAGCTAGCTCTTTGATACTTGACATATGGATCCCTTGTGATGAGACCTTTCAGATGACACCATGACGTTTGACC
The DNA here is from genome assembly GCA_916613615.1 of Steromphala cineraria. Classification (NCBI taxonomy): domain Eukaryota; kingdom Metazoa; phylum Mollusca; class Gastropoda; order Trochida; family Trochidae; genus Steromphala; species Steromphala cineraria. The sequence goes on from OU744726.1 coordinate 41,953,353, forward strand.
TTGTGACCTTGACCGTGACACAGCGAGCATTTTAAACTTTAACCTTGGTCATAACTTTTGATTGGTCAGAGCTAGCTCTTTGATACTTGACATATGTATCCCTTGTGATGAGACCTTTCAGATGACACCATGACATTTGACCTTGTGATCTTGACCTTGACACAGCGAGCCTTTTCCGAAAACTTTAACCTTGGCTTTAGTTTCTATACTGTCAGTGCTAGGTCTTTGATACTTGACATGTGTATCCCTTGTGATGAGACCTTTCAGATGACACCATGATATTTAACCTTTTCCGTCCGTCCGTCTGTCCGTTTGTCCACAAAAACTTTAACCTTGGTCATAACTTTTGATTGGTCAGAGCTAGCTCTTTGATACTTGACATATGGATCCCTTGTGATGAGACCTTTCAGATGACACCATGACATTTGACCTTGTGACCTTGACCTTGACACAGCGAGCAGGATGCATCCGGGGGCATTCGTGTTTCACAAACACATCTTGTTTAAATTTAAGAGGGCATTACTTTTATCATTGCTTGTTTATTTCCAAGTAAAGTTTAACATGTAAATGGAGATTTTTTTTTGCTGTCTGAAAATTTGTCAGGCACGAAGATAAATTCATTCTAAAGGAAAAAACAACCAGAAGTGCTACCATTATTAGCTGTACTAGGATGTTAAACCCTGCAATGTTATGACAAGGCAATTTGATCAGTCTAAGAATTTTGGGTTTGAATCCTGCCAGGGACTCGGCAACTGTGTCTGCAGTAGAGAACTGCATGCATTCATGCAGTCTGGTTTTGATGCAATGGTACACTGAATTTCAGTTCAGTCACCCAAGGTTTCACCGCAATGCATAGGCACAATAGTGTTCTAGCAGTGGTAATATAAGTGAAAGACTTTTGAAAGCGTCAATTAACCCCAATTCACCTCATCTCATCTCTGAGAATTAGTTGATATACTGCTAATAACAGCCCTATCGCTTCAACCCATGTGTGGTGTGCCAGTTCAATAAAAGATTTCTTGATTTGATAGATTTCCAATATCTGTACATATTCTTTGCTTATTACATCAGGCAATAGTGATATGTACTTACAAGTGTATTTTAGTCTGTTTCATTATATTGTCAGTAATGCTTAAATGTCATAATCACTTAAGCAGAAATATATAGAGGATACTTAATGTTGTTTTCCAAATACCAGGTTTTTTTCATCGAGTGTCATGGGTAAAATTGATATTTCACGAGTAGCGCAGCCACAAGTGAAATATCAACTTTACCCATGTCACAAGATGAAATAAACCTGGTATTTGGAAAACTACATTAAATATTTTATTTATTATATGATTTTTTAATGAAATATGATATTAAAACGACTTTAAGACTTAAAAGTTACCCCCTTTTGTTCATATGGCTGAAAGTAGTTCATATAATATATTGTCACTGGTCACAGTGAAAATATAATATATTGTCACTGTTGTCTGATAGACAGTTTATTTCACTGTTAAAACCCAGTATTTCATCGCTTATCATATAATAAGTGTCATTCATCATGCCAACACCATTATAAGATTGAATTTATTTATTGTATAGTACATTAGAACTAGGATATAACGAACTCCAAGGGACCAAAGAATTTAGTTCACTATATCCGGTGTTCGCTATACACATATAATTTAAATGATATTACATAGGGACAAGACTTGAAAATTTGTTCACTATATCCAATTGTTCGCTAAATCCCAGTTCGCTATATCCGTGTTCTACTGTAATGTAATTTCAATTAATCATTTATCATAATTTGATGAAATATATATTGGATTTACATCAACTTAGTTGTCACAATATGTCATGATGATATTGTAATTGTTATGATTACATGAAAAGTATCAATACATATTTTAAACAAATAATATAGCCAATGGATAGATGTTTATCCCCTTACTAAATTGAAACTCCTTTGATGCATTTTTTCCCCCTAATATGACATTCTGGAGTTTAATTCAATATGGATTCACGAAAAGACACATCAAATCACTCAAATGTTTGCAGTGCAACTATTTCAGCGACTTTTGCACTTTGATAATGCTATTTGTTGATACCCATGATATGTTATTAATCATGTTTTTCCGTATTGGTCTAGTTACAGGTCCAAGGTCTGCTGTATTGGCCCCAGGCGAAGCCAAGGGCCAATACAGCGGACCGAGGACCTGTAACTGGGCCAATATGGAAAAACTTGATTAATGACATTTTTATTAATTAACTTCTTTGTGATTTACTTGTACAACATAAGAGAGTTCATTTTCATCGAAATCAAAATTATAAGAGAGATTGGTGAACTGTAATATATGTTGAAAGTTTTGAAGCGATAGCTTCGGACATGCGCCATTTGTGTATATGCGCATGCTCAGAGTCGTATTGGCCCAGTCTGCTCGTATTGGCCCAGTTTGGCCCGTATTGGCCAAGCTTACCTGTATTGGCCCAGTTGCCGAATCGTATAGTGTAGGCTGTTCAGATTGTATTAGTGCCATATCATTGATAGTTAATTAATAATGAAGGATAACAACTACCCCTGCAAAGCACAAGCACAGGCTTAATTAAGTCTTACAGCATAACCCTTATTTTCTGCCAACTCTTCAGCCTACTGATGCTTGACTTGATAACCCTTACAGAAAAGTAATGAAAACTTATCATTAAAGGTGACAGCATTTAAAGCCACATTTTTGAGTTAAGTTATCCTGTAAATTGGAGATATTCCTTGCAAGGGGTATTGAATAAATACATGTACATTGTGTTTGTAACAGCTAAAATTTCAATATTACTAATCACAAAAATAAAACCATTTCTGTGGTCAGTGTAGTTACATAGATGTGAAGATGTTTATATTTTGTACTGTTATTGAGGTGTTTTTGTTCTAAGTGTGACAACCAATGGGATCTCACCAATATTTATTTACAAAATTTTCTTTAAAAAACAATTAATTCTGTGTTTAAGCTTCTATTTTTACACTAACCTCTATCACATATCATTTTCACAAAAACTCATTCATTGTTTAATCATTTATCTAATTTATTAAAATTTTAATATTTTTAGAAAATATCATTTACATAAACTTTCTTCTATCATTATATACCTATCTTTACATACATGTATTGGACGGGAGGGTTTCAAATGGATATTTGAGTTATGTGATCTTTGGCTAATACATTCTTTTTCCTAACATCTTTGCTTCAAATTGTTTTTGTTACATTTAATTTTCATTGGTGAGATCTTGACCAAGGGCAAATGAACAAGAGCTATTTTTACAGAAAATAATTATATGATTGTTCTGTGATAGTCAATGTCAGATTCATCTCAAAATCTAAATAAAGAACTTCATAATCACTTTTGTGTTGATGTTTTAATTATTAATGTCATTTATTACCCATATGGTTGGAAATAAGTGGTGACATAATTTCAATATGAGCACTAGTGCACATATCACTTTTGCCTAGCAACGATTGTTGTAACGCGAGGTCGCCTGTGAGGTCATAACACCATTGTTCGTGACGTCACTGTAGCAGGCTGTCGCAAGGGAAGCGGCCAGTTTCTTTGATATTTCTAAGATGGTAAAATGGAATGAAATCGGTAATAAAGAAATTATTAACCGAGGAAGTGTGTCATATGACTTTTACTAAACTCGTGCAAATGTGTGTATAACACTCGCTCTCACTCGGGTAATACAAAAATTCACACTCGTTTCGTAAAAGTCATATGACACACTTCCTCGGGTAATAATCTCTATGTGTTCAACAGCTGAAATACTGCATGCAATATGAAGAGGTAAATATAAAGCCAGTTGCTATCTAAGTGATTATAAAAATGGCTCACTAATACTCCCGACCGTGCATCCCTTCAAACTGAATAACTGTTTACAACCCATACGTTTGTATTGTAGACGCCCCTTGCACAGCATTTGCCCATCCCCATCCCTCCCCCTAAAAAATAATTGAAGAGAATGAACGAATACATTTTCTGCAAATGGTAAGAGAAAGTCTTATTACTATGTCTCGTAATTAAATTTAGCACTTCATCTATCCAAATAAGGTAAAAGTCATGTGCGTTATTTGAAAAGATGTGGTTGAATAGATTTTTTGCAATCGGTCGGGAAAATTCTGATATTGTAGAACACTGAGTTAAGTACAAAACATAGACATTCGTACAAAATAATAAACAGACAAAATCTATCAAATCCTTAATAAACGATTGGGATTTCTAGAGTTTACCCACAGGAAATTGATAATAATCAAAATTAATATACTATTAAAACAATCAATAATCAAGTCAAAATACGATGCAGATAAAATATAACCGAGTTTTCTTCATTCCCAAACATTCTTTGAAACGTGCTCCAAAATCACAACACATAACCCAATTTCAGAGACAGACAAAACAATGATCCTTGCCTTAGTACATTCTTATAACTCAACAACTTATATAGTCATCTCATTGTATATCGGTTCAAAGTCGAAATGATATACAAAACTAGTAGGGTGTTTCGCTAATCAAATGAATTTCCAAAGCATATAGCCTTAAAGTGGCAGTCCTATCTGGTTATTGTTTTAGGAAACAGATTAAAATGCAGGGATGCATTGTATTCTTTATCAAATTGTTAAATCTGGAACAACTAAAATGTTTCACATCACTAACATATTTGAAAATAAATGTGAAATAAGCATGTAGTTATCATATATAAATTTAAGCAGGGAGTGCTCTTGAATTTTGTTTCCACAAATTAACCTCGATAGGGCTGTCCCTTTAAGACCCTAATATAAGCTATTACGATTAGTACTGCTATATTAACAATGGAAGGACTTTAGGGTATATTTCCTACAACAAACAATTGGAAACTTGGACAAATAGTTCACTATGTGTTATTTTGCACTTGCACAAAAGAGTGTCCCATCCTGAACTTCCCAAATGTCAAAAGCATTCAGGACATCCCTTCCTGATTGCATTTACAAATCTGTGTGTCATTGTCAGTATGAATTAAATATTTAGTCTCATGATGGGCATGTACGTTGGCTACATCAGTGCTTCAAGGGATACTAAAGATCTCTAAAGACTTTGCTGAACATGTAAGAGAACGACACGCGATGCTTGAGCCTTGTTGAGCCCTATAGCACTGATAACATTACATATAGACACAGGAAGAGACATATCCCTTAAAGGCACCACTCGACCGCGTTTCGTCCGCCATTTTGAAACGTTAGCATTCCGAGAAAACAAATGTGCTGTATTATGCTTATTCATTAATAAAATAAAGAAATAATTACTTGACTGATATAAGAGGAGTATATTCACAAATAATTCATAATAAAAGTTACCAGTTACGACAACATTTTGTCGTAATAATGCATTCCACGATCGTAGCTTCGAAAATTGGCTTCATTTCACGATGTTTTTAATTTTCGAGCGATATACTTTATTCTTTGGCAAATTGTTTAATCTTTAACAACTGCAATGCTAACCTTACAAACATAATTGAAATTAAGTGTGAAATTATCATGTAAAAATCATTTATAACTGTAAACAGGAAAGTCCTTCTGAATTTCGTTTCCACAAAAAATACCCCGCTCGAATGGTCCCTTTAAAGACCTTTTATCAAACTGCAATATTTTATTGATCAAGTGTGGCCATCCCACAATTTCTGGTTCCTTTGTCGCGCACAACTATATTTCTTTTTGTTTTCTCCGAGTCAGGCATTAGTTGCCGCCCAAGTTGATACCCATCAGACGCAATTGCGGTAACTGAGGCTCGTTGTAAAATCTACACACATAACGATGCTGTCACCGAAAGCGGGTTCGTTAAAAGCTATGGCAATTTTGCAGAGGGTACTGTACTTTGACGTCGAATTAAGTATTTTATTGTTGATTAAAACATGTAAAACTTTCGACGAAACATTTTTCTACCAAATGATGTAGTCTTTTCTCAATAGACGGCTCCCTGGTCAATTTTGTTGCAAAATTATCTTCATAACCATTCGTGAAAAGTCACAAGGTCTACGGTAACGATTTTAAAGGGCTGTTGTCCCAAATTATGACACACAAGACCCACCTTTAGGAATGACAATGTGGAATCGAGCATTCAGCCATGAGTCCAGATTATGCATAAGTGGATATATTCGCAAATCCAGTGATGAGATATGAACTTCAATCAGCAAATTAGATATTTTGTAGCTTATCAAAACCAAATACAATTTGAAGAAAGATACTCTGTGTCTCTTTAAATAAAGAGAGGAATCACTATTTCAATGCTTATAAGAACATATTTTCAAAATCAGTATATTTTTCATTAACCATATCTTATGATATTCATAGTTCTTGTCATTTATCGTATTTCATACTGGTATATGTGTGTCCGACATTAACCGATTTGGCTGTGCTTTTACTAAACTATTTTCTCATGTTGAATCAAATTGATTAGCTTTCTGCGTGACGAGGGTGACCTGTTAATCTTTCTTTTCCTATGTTATAATTGGTATTAATTATCAGATCAGTAAATTAATCTCAATTTAATCAGAGACACGGTTAAAAATCATGTTTTTTTAAAAATAATAATGTGCGACGTTTGACTTTTTCTCAATAACGATTTAAAAAAATACGTTCCGCTTTAAATTATCCTTGAGTTGAAATCGTTCCATGGTAGGATATAAAATACGAAAATCTGATGAAAAACTGTGTAGATATTTGATAAGCTTTGATATTCCCTCCTTGGTGAATAATTTTCTGCTGTATCACACCGCTGACGACGTCTTAATTCTGATTGGATATCACCCGCGCGTGAATTCTATTTATAGAACAACCTAATTTCGCAAGGGGAATCCCAACAGCAGTGAATCGTTCTAGGTGAGAGGTCCTGTTTGTTTATTCGATGGCCACGTCATCGCGAATATGACCTCTTTGGAATTGATATATGTTTTAAAACACTTACAGGGCGATAATCTGTTAACAAACGTTGTTTTTATTTCTTAAGGTTGCTTCTTCCTTGAAACGTGACAACATAAACAGACGGTCGGTTGAAAAGAAGCAACAAAATGGCGACGATGGGACATTCGAATCCCAAAGAACAGGGAAAGGAATCAATCGTGGATGACTTTATGTACGGCTCCAATGTTGCAAGTGCACATATCTACGTCCGTTTGGGTAAGATATTACCGTTGTGACCTCTAATTATGTTATGAATTTATTATGTTAATTGGAAATTGGCAGAAATATGTGAGCTTGATTTCTATGTCAATGGAATATTATGGAAAAAATGTAAGGCGACATAATCGTATATATATAATAACATAGGCCCAATTGATAAACTATGTTTCATTCACATGATCCGTGATATAGTTGCCAATTTTAAGGATCTCAGAAATTATTCATTAGAAAAAATAAAGAGATATTCTCTGAATTTCATGGTAACTCTTTTGGTCGTGTACAAGAACTGTAGACTAAAACACGGCCATTTGCGTTATGATTCCTTTAAATAATGTCAATTCATCGCAAAATATCACATATATGACAATAAGTTTGGAATTAACTTAAACAACATCCTTATGAATACTAGTTATGAAACCATTCAACGAACACTTTCAGATGAAATTTGAAATAGTTTTAGTTCTATGGACTACCAACTTCTGCAAGGTTGCAACATTTAGGTTAGATGCCAACACCCTTATCATACTGGACATGATAATTAAGTTTGTTCAGAAAAAAGTTTGATGTTAATGTTGATTGGTAGTTGTTACTGTACAAAAGACATGAGAAGCTCGACGATGTATGCTCGCCATGACTTAGATGATGACTATCCACGGTAAACCTCCGTTCCCGGTAACAGTGGAGCGTAGCACGGCATAGGGGAGCTACCGAGGCGAGCATGATTGTCTAATGAGAAGCCGGATGGACAAAGTGATTGGTTGTTGTTACAGCAAAATACATAGATCTACCTCAAATCATTGCAACCTTGCAATAAAGAAGTTTTAAGTTTGTAGAAATTTTGCTCTAATTAGATGCCATCAAAAACTTGAATATATATATAGATCATATATTTTTTTTCAATAACACAGAAGTGACCACGATTTTTCTATAAAAAATCTGCCTGAAAATTTGTTGTCAAAACACCCACAAATTCATCAATGTTGCTGTTTCATAAAATCACATTGAATTTGTAATAGTACTGAATTTTCATAAAAAATAAGTGTGACTGCAGTGCCAAAACTTTGTAATAAACATTGGGTTTAAAATTTAAAGAACAACATTTGTGTTACCATCTTGACCTTCACATCATAACATGAACAATTTTCCTTGTATTGTGTCAGATATCTCAAAATCAAATTTTAATTGAATAGAGGTTAATATTGGACTAGTGATGTATATTATAGTATAGTATATCATATCTATTGTTAACATATCTTTTAAACAAGAAGGTACCTGTCACTTAAAACACTTATGTAAAAGGTTCATTAACACTCGAATTAGCAAACATAAAATATCTGCTATGCAGCCACTAGACAACTTGAAACGTATGGGGATATACAGCATAAACAGTTCCTCCGACCATGTGGTTCCTTTTGGTACCTATTAAAACCAATGTTTTTGGGGAATTTATGGATGAAAATATGGCTATCAGAGATCATTCACGTAAAGAAGAGATGCTTATTTACTGTTATAACACAAAAAGGGTGTATCAAAAACTTATTAATTATTTGCACTAAAATTCTTTAAAAGCCAGCATGTGGTCCCCTTTTCCTGCATCTTCCCACGGCAAGGTGAAAACGTATCGAGCAACTCTCCTCGCTTTATACCTTGCCTTCACAAGGTAGAAAACTGGTGATCCGGAGCAGCGACACCTATCGTGATCATGAGTTACGCTCCTTATCAGCTCTTACAAAATAGCCAATGAAATTTCGCAACAAATTCAAAATACTAACAGACGATCTTTTTGAAAACTATCCGAGTGAAATTTAATTTCAAATTTAAGTCCGCATGGTTGTTTTCACGTTTTTGATGAGCACCGAGAATGCAGAGAAGACAAACATTTATGTATCACTCAAATTAATTGTTTCTCGCCCTTGTAAAACACATGTATACAAAAGTATTTTTTCAAATCGGTTCAGTTAACATGCTGTCTTCTGATTGGACTATTCTACTTCCGTGCAGCGGGTTGAAATGCTAGCACAGAAATTACGGCCAATGATGTCAAGGGAGGAATGGGAAAGTTTAGAAACTTTTTCGTTTCGCCCGTGACGTTGTGAAGATGCTTATCCTGTAGCCTTTTCAACTTCTCTTTGTATATTTTCATTAAAAACAACAACACAACAAAAGTATTTTTATTTTACATGTTCAATATAGAAATGACCTCGATGATTGTGCATGTTGCTTCCTGTGTAAACATCGATTTGCTAACTCACTGGACTGACGATACTCTTTGTCTCTTGATTTTTTTCATCTGCATCATATAACTCAGGTATAGACCGACCCCCCTCTCTGACCCCCTAATTTCTGGTGTCAAATTCTCGGCTTATACCCGGTCATATACGGTAAATTTAAATTTGGACAGGTAAATTTATCACTGTGGGCCCACCTCAAGTTTTGATCACGCACCTGTGACAAGGCACCAAGTTCAAGCTGTTCTGAAAAAATCGCTTCCGCGGCAGATGTACCATCTAACCAATTTTCTTCTCACTCCTTCCGAGTTGAAGCAGTAACTACAGCAGCTATAAATGGCAAACCATCACAATCTAGCAATATGGACGCTGGAAAGCCAGCACCTACCTGTCTTATATCCGAATTCCTAAATTCTTTCATAACCTAAAACTACTATCTTTAATAAGGTATAAATATATGAATTTTAAAGTATTAATAAGACATATTTCCAAACTTATCAATCATGTCTTATCGAAATTCAATCAAATCTTTGTCAAAGCACAATGTTATACATTACTTTGAATTTCAATCGTAATTTCGTGACGACGAATAACATTCCTTTTATAATTTTTTGCTCATCGTTATATTTCTGATCATTATTCTTCGACTTTTATATTCACAAATATTTCAATTAACTGCATGTTAATTTTGAAATAATAAAATATAGAAAACAGTAAGAAAATCTGATATATTTACACATTTAAAGGGAGGCTGATCGGATCTCAGAAAAACCTTAAGATTGAGTAAACGCCAGGACGGGCTCTTTGACTTTGTTATTGTTTTGCAGTTGCATGCTGGGAAAATTTTCGACTGGTTATACGACTACAATGCGCTGAATTAAACGCTCTTCTGCTCAACGTATCATGGAATACTATAGGGAATAAACGCATATTTACAACTATGGGTTTGAAACCAGCGGTAATAAATACCTGTTTCAAGAAAGAAGCTGTATTAATTCACAGTGTAACAAATGATCTGGGTCAGACGAAATCTTATAGGATAATTTTATAACTCATTTTCATAAAGATAAGATAAATTTCTAAACGAAAAGTTTTCGGGGTAGGATTTATTACTCAGAGACAGAGACCATAGCAAAATTAGGAAGAAAGAGTTAAAATTGCTTCAATGAAACAATGGTAAAATAAACATAGTACCAGGTTAATTTACATCGGTACCTGGTACAATATAAAACATGTTCAGTGAAAGAAAACAACGAACCAGCTTAGTTTGAGAGCGAGCGCCTCCAGCAAGGCTAATAAACCTGCTCAGATGATCCATTTAGACAATCTATGTTAATAATGTATAATCTTACAGTTTGGGAGTGTGTCCGGAGGAAAAGCTTTCATTCATTAAAATTTTCATTGGTCATATTTAATGTTCTACAACTTCATTGGTTCATTAAACTAGACATTGTGCCGGAGAAAGAAATAACATTTTCATTGGTCAGATTTAATGTTCTACAACTTCATTGGTTCATTAAACTGGACATTGTGCCCGAGAAAGAAATAACATTTTATGACACAATAATAAGCGGTGATTGTGTATATTTCTTGTCCACTAAGCCAGACATGACGGCGCCATCAAGCAATAGCCCGGCAGTTATATGACCTGTTACGACACATGACTAGACTCACTGGACGTCAATAAACTGACACCTCACACCTGTTATCTGTAACATCCGGCTTTTTGATACACAACTTCAAATGGCAGATTCTTCGTCGTCTTCAAGGCACTTTTTAATGTGTATTAGATGTAACTGCAGATTATTAAATTTAAAACTTCTTTGAGAGGCATTGTAGAAATTGGAATGACAAAGACGTTGTCATCCATATATTCCTCTGCATTATTGTTAAATTTATTATACAAATTTAAAACAATGTTATTTAAGAACGAAAAATGATAGATTAAAATTATTAGATGAGAACATTGCTTTTTTTTTGTAAACCCCATTATCACTGAGTTTCATGATTTCACTGAATAATGAGACAAACATAAGTTTATCTACATTGCATATTTAGGCAATAAGCAAACATCTATATTATACTTCACTCTTTGATTGGATACTTTATCTTCTTAAACTGTGAGAAATATTATGTTCTTTTTAGAAGATTTAGGAAAAAAACTAGTCATATGATTTAATCATATATTTTTCGTGAAAAAAAATAAGCTAATGAATGGATTTATCAAAAATTCAAAACTTATTTCAAAATCGTTCCAGTATAATTATTTTGGAATAAATGTCACAAGAAGGGTGATAGGGGCATATTTTTGTTCATATTTTGTTATATGATTGTTAAATTACAAACCTATTCATACTTAGAATGAAGTTATCATATTTATAAAATGAAGAATAATATCGCGTCTAAATATCTGATTATCCTGCCTCAACGGTGATCAGGGAAAAAGTCACAGTCCTTCATTCACTTCAACTACCTAAAACAATTGACTTAAAAGCTCTGTCATGAAAGCATTTTTGTATTTCTAGATAAACTTCCTTTTCTTGTGAGATCGACATCCATCAACTGTAACATAACTGTTGTATCACGGAGCGCTATCAACATTTAAACCACTAAAAGCTCAGAGAAAATTCATCCTTTCGGACAATGAAATGAAGAAGGGGGACAAATGCTTGGTGGTAATGGTGATACAAAAGTATGGAATTCATTAAATCCTGATATCCAAAATAAAGATACACATCACACAGTTTCAAAAATACAAATTACTGTGATATTCAATATTTATTAAATTATAAAATGATAAATATTTTTAACAAAGACAACATAAGTCAACTTAATTTCAACACACAGAACTTATTTGAAACACCAAACATTTCAATAAGCATTACTATCATAAAATATTGTGATTTTTCCCTAGGCAAATTCGTGACTTTTTTTTTCCGATTACCGTGTCAGATGCGGTCACGGATTTCAAGGCGATGTACACTATTTTCAACAAATCATACAAGATAGAAATCATTCCTCTATTTGAAAGGGTTTGTTAAAAGCACTGTACTTAGAACGAGGATTAAAATGTTGTTCTCATATCATTAAGGCTTAAATTGTATGGAAATGATATGTTTCGAAAAAACAGATTGACAAAATGATAAAAAGTTTAGCCACGCGTTCATGCTTTAGCGAAGTAAACCTACTAACGCTACAATGAAAGTACTATTTCAAAACAAAGACTTTGTATTTATCATATATGGTGAAAAGTAATACATAGACGGAATGTAAATGCAATAACATTTAAAAATAACATACATAAAAAGTTTCATTCTCTACGTTTATCCTCTTTGTAATAAATCATTTTATTAAAATGTAGCCCAACTGGCCATTGAGAATAAAGCTGAGTGTGTTATGACGGGGCTTTGACTATGCTAATGGCTTTATCAAATAATAGTGCTTTCGTTAGAATTCTTATGATATTGGGGTAAAAATCATATTTTTTTATGGGGTGATCACACTTAGGTTACGAAACCCGAGGTAACACCAAGGTAACGAAATCATCTACAGCTGCCGGGCCGTGCCCAGTTCGTGTCACGTGACCGCGTTACGCAACTAAAAAAAGTTCCGCGAACTCTCATTACCTCGGATGATTAGCGTTGTCAGACCTGCGATTAGTCTCCCTTTAATATTGTATCGACAAAATGTTGTCATGAAATTATAAACGACCACGTTTTATGTTTCGTAGATCTTTTTTAAACCGACTTGCTGATTGGTTAACCTACATAATTTAGCCAATGAAAAGGCTTGTAACAAATATCTCATTTCCAGCAATCACTTCATGCACCAAAGGTTGTTGACTGTCGTTCGTTAACAATTTGTCGAGAATAATATGTAATATTAGGGGTGACTATCAACCCTTGAGGGACTATCACGATAGCGATAGTCTATCACAAGCAACTATCACGATGCGATAGTACTATCATGGCATACTATCACGATAACTATCACGATAGTTTTTATTGAATACAGATTCAAGACATAACCCGTGTTCATTGTTTTATTTCCCTATTCAGAAATCATTTTCGCCGAATGTTGGCACAGCCATCTTGGCTGAATGCTTTGCAACAGAGTAGATAACTCTAGATCATAATTACACTATCCTTGACACTGAATAACGAATCAACATCACCTTTATCTTGCCTTCTTCTAATTCTAATCTAAAATAACCATGAATATAAATAGAATTATTATATGAATGATAGGAACGGCTGTACTATCAAAACTATCGATAGTTGGACCTCCTATCGATGCAATGCATCGTTTTTGAAAGGTCCTATCGATAATCAACTATCACAATGAGTACTATCGCGATCCATCGATAGTTCGATCCATCGTTACACCACTATGTAATATGATTAAAACAAAGAACAAACACCGTAAGTGAACACTTTTCTTTTATAGTTTTTAGCTCATCAGGACTGAAAGTCCAGATGGGCTTATGGCATGGCCCGTTGTCCGGCGTCCGTCCGTCCGTAAACTTTTGACACTTTCGACTTCTCCTCATGAACCATACACATTAGAGAGCACAGGTACAGGTACCTTAGCATATGGAGATTCTAATTTGTAACTTTGGTGACCCTGTGACCCCAAATAGGGTCACAGGGGTCACAACTTTAAAAACCTTTTTTCATCTTCTTCTCCAGTTCCAGAAGGACTAGAGAGTTAAAAATGATATGTGCAGACTTCTTGGACAATGGGGATTCTAATTTGTAACTTTGGTGACTCTGTGACCCCAAACAGGGTCACAGGGGTCACAACCTTAAAAACCTATTTTCATCTTCTTCTCCAGTTCCAAAAGGAGTAGAGAGTTAAAAATGATATGTGCAGACTCCTTGGACAATGGGGATTCTAATTTGTAACTTTTAGTGACCCTGTGACCCCAAATAGGGTCACAGGGGTCACAACCTTTAAAACCTATTTTCATCTTCTTCTCCAGTTCTAAAAGGACTAGAAAGATAAATACGATATGTGCAGACTCCTTGGCCAATTGGGATTCTAAATTGTAGATTTCTTTGACCCCATGACCCCAAATAGGGTCACAGGGGTCACAACCTTAAAAACCTATTTTCATCTTCTCCTCCAGTTCTAAAAGGACTAGAGAGTTGAAAGTAATATATGCAGACTCCTTGGCCAATGGGGATTCTTAATTGTAGATTTTGTGACCCCATGACCCCAAATAGGGTCACAGGGGTCACAACCTTAAAAACCAATTCTCATCTTCTTCTCCAGTTCCAAAAGGAGTAGATAGTTAAAAATGATATGTGCAGACTCCTTGGACAATTGGGATTCTAATTTGTAACTTAAGTGACCCTGTGACCCCAAATAGGGTCACAGGGGTCACAACCTTAAAAAACTATTTTCATCTTCTTCTCCAGTTCTAAAAGGACTAGAGAGTTAAAAATGATATGTGCAGACTCCTTGGCCAATGGGGATTCTAAATTGTAGATTTCGTCACCCCATGACCCCAAATAGGGTCACAGGGGTCACAACCTTAAAAACTTATTTTCATCATCATCTTTAGCTCCAGAAGGTCCATTGAGCTGAAAGACTGCATGTAGACTCCTTGGCCAATTGTGATTCTAAACTGTAGGTTTCGTGACCCCATGACCCCAAATAGGGTCACAGGGGTCACAATCTTAAAAACCTATTTTTCTCCATTAGATGACAGTCTATGGCAAATTTATTTCTCCTTGGATATTTTAGTGTGGACTTCTTTCACTGTCTGATATTGGCGATCTAGAAAGTATCATTTGGGTAAGGAAATTTATTCCGAAATCGTTACATTTGATTTGTAATTTTTTAGCTCATCAGGACTGAAAGTCCAGATGGGCTTATGGCATGGCCCTTCGTCCGGCGTCCGTCCGTCCGTCCGTCCGTCCGTCGTCCGTCCGTCCGTCCGTCCGTAAACTTTTGACACTTTCGACTTCTTCTCATGAACCATACACATTAGAGAGCTGAAATTTTGTGTACAAGTACATTAGCATATGGAGATTCTTATTTGTAACTTTAGTGACCCTGTGACCCCAAATAGGGTCACGGGTCACAACTTTAAAAACCTATTTTCATCTTCTTCTCCAGTTCCAGAAGGACTAGAGAGTTAAAAATGATATGTGCAGACTCCTTGGCCAATGGGGATTCTAATTTGTAACTTTAGTGACCCTGTGACCCCAAATAGGGTCACATGGGTCACAACTTTAAAAAGCTATTTTCATCTTCTTCTCCAGTTCCAGAAGGACTAGAGAGTTAAAAATGATATGTGCAGACTCCTTGGCCAATGGGGATTCTAATTTGTAACTTTGGTGACCCTGTGATCCCAAATAGGGTCACAGGGGTCACAACCTTAAATACCTATTTAGCAGCCCCGTCTAAGGACGGGGCTGCTATCAGTTTTTGTGAAGTTTCCATCGCCGCCGCCGCCGCCGCCGCACTCGTACTACTAGCTATAACTTTTTTCCACTAAGCTTTCCAGCTTTTTTTCATTTATTCATACCTTACTACTTATACCTTGGGGGAACGATTTTGACACGTTCACTTTCAAGGTCAAAGGTCAAGGTCACGAGATATGTATTCACTCTAAGAATTCCTTGTAAACGCGATAACTTAAAAAGTTTTTGTGCTATGAAGCTCTAACTTGGTATATATCATCCTTGGAAAAGTAAAAAATTTCGAAAAGGTTTTGGCTACAATCCGTCAAAGGTCAAGGTCACAGCAAGGTCATGACGTAAGCATGTTTTAGCGAAAATGCTTTATTTTAACTATGAACACTTTTAATCAATACATGATTGTTATACTCAACGAAAAGTGTTCAATGATTGTGTGACCTTGAAGGTCAAAGGTCAAGGTCATGAGATATGAGTTATTACAAAATGCACTAAATTTGGGTATAACTTTATCCCATTTAGCTTTTCAGAACTCATGAACATGTCTAAATGTTAATACTTCCAGGGAATCATTATGACATGTTCACTTTCAAGTTCAAAGGTCAAGGTCACGAGTTATAAAATCACCGCAAAATTCTTTGTAAACGCGATAACTTGAAAAGTTTTTGTGCTATGAAGCTCTTACTTGGTATAAATCATCCTTGGAAAAGTAAAATATTTTGAAAAGGTTTCGGCTCCAATCTGTCAAAGGTCAAGGTCACAGCAAGGTCATGACTTAAGCATGGTTTAGCGAAAATGCTTAATTTTAACTACGATCACTTTTAATCAATACATGATTGTTATACTCAATAAAAAGTGTTCAATTATTGTTTGACCTTGAAGGTCAACGGTCAAGGTCATGAGATATGAGTTATTGCAATTCCTTGTAAACACAATAACTTGAAAAGTTTTTGTGCTATGAAGTTTAGATTTTGTATATATTATCTCTTGAGAAGTACAAAATTTTCAATAAGTTTTGGGTACGAACTGTATAGGTCAAGGTCACAGCAAGGTCAACATATATGGAGAAAATGGATTAATTTAATTTTTAACACTTTATTTCATTACAAAAATGTTATACTCAATGAAATGTGTTCATTGATTGTGTGACCTTGAGTGTCAAAGGTCAAGGTCATAAGAAAATTCCCAATTTGGTGAGGCCTGTAAAAGGCGGAACAGGGTAAGGCGAAACCCAAAGTTTCGGGGCTGCTCTGCTTTTGCGGTATCCCGCAAACGCTAATCTAGTTTCATCTTCTTCTCCAGTTCTAAAAGGAGTAGAGAGTTAAAAATGATATGTGCAGACTCCTTGGACAATGGAGATTCTAATTTGTAACTTTGGTGACCCTGTGACCCCAAATAGGGTCACAGGGGTCACAACCTTAAAAACTTATTTTCATCTTCTTCTCCAGTTCTAAAAGGACTAGAGAGTTAAAAACGATAAGTGCAGACTCCTTGGACATTGGGGATTCTTATTTGTATTTTGGTGAACCTGTGACCCCAAATAGGGTCACAGGGGTCACAACCTTAAAAAACTATTTTCATCTTCTTCTCCAGTTCTAAAAGGACTAGAGAGTTGGAAGTGATATGTGCAGACTCCTTGGACAATGGGGATTCTAATTTGTAACTTTAGTGAACCTGTGACCCCAAATAGGGTCACAGGGGTCACAACCTTAAAAAACTATTTTCATCTTCTTCTCAAGTTCCAAAAGGTCTAGAGAGCTGATATTATATGTGCAGACTCCTTGGCCAATGGGGATTCTAAATTGTAGATTTCGTGATCCCATGACCCCAAATAGGGTCACAGGGGTCACAACCTTAAAACTTATTTTCATCATCATCTTTAGCTCCTAAAGGTCTATTGAGCTGAAAGACTGCATGTAGACTCCTTGGCCAATTGGGATTCTAAACCTTAGGTTTTGTGACCCCATGACCCCAAATAGGGTCACAGGGGTCACAATCTTAAAAACCTATTTTTCTCCATTAGATGACAGTCTATGGCAAATTTATTTCTCCTTGGTTATTTTAGTGTGGACTCTATCACTTTCTGATATTGGCGATCTAGAAAGTGTTGAATAATAATACATTAAATTTTCTTTTGTAATTTTCTTATAGTTTTTTTTGCAATAGGTAACATCAGTTTCATTTTTAGCTCATCTTGCCTGTATAAAGCAAACTTGATATGATGCCTTATGAGCTACAGAGCCAATGGTTCTATTTTTTATAGGTTTTCTTGCAATAGGTAACATCAGTTTCATTTTAGCTAATCTGGCCTGTATAAAGCAAACTTGATATGATGCCTGATGAGCTACAGAGCCAATGGCTCTATTTTGTAGTTAAAAAAATCGTTGAAAATCGTTGAATCGTTGATTCTACCGATTCTCATTAAAACATCGAGATAGTATTTTATGCAACATGTTGAGTTATTTCATGTTAAGTCTCTTGCATCAGTCGCTATTGAAGGTGATATTCATTCGGTATTTTGGTATTATTATTTTAGGAAAACGTTATATTCAAATAGCGTTTGGCTTCGGATAAAGAGGTCCATGGTTCTAATCCTGCCTGGGGCTCCGCAATTTTATCTGCAGTAGAGAACAGTTCTACACGCAGTAAGGTTTTGGTAACAGTGCAGTACCACCCATGGCTCGCAATTTCCAGCCAATGCTCGCAGGTTTCACCGCAATGCATAGCCACATGATGTTGCGCGTTACCGCTCCCTGCAAATAATACTAGCAGCCGCGATATAAGTGACATTCTCTTAAAAGCGGCGTTTAACCCCAAATCGACTCACCTATATTCAAATAATGACGATCTAAATATTAAAAATGATCTATTAATTGTTGATTGTAGTGACAAACGGAGAAGTAGTAAATCTTTCAATGTAAGTTAATTTTATCGAGTACATACATGTTATTACACAAATTAATTGATAGTTACAAGCTCTGGAAAGTACTATCTTTGTCCTTTTTCATTATTTGTTTACTTTGTACATTGTTTTGATAATCTATATTCTCTCATAACCTATCCGGTGGTTCCTGTACTTTTACTATTCAATATTTTAAAGGGGCAGTAGCACGTTTTAGTGGGAATATAAGTTGATGTCAGGGAAATGAAAATAAATGGTCCCAATTTAAAGGCCATGTATATAAACTAAATGGAGCAGTAATAAATCAAATATATAGTGTAACGTTTAGCCATGCAATTCCTTTTTCTTACAGATAATGAATAAAAGGTGTTCACAAAAAATGGCCGCCAAATGATTTTATGTGAATCTTCATACTTTGTTCTCTGACTATGACTGATTGGCTTGTGTAATGAGACTTATGACACTATGAAAATAATACATTTAGCATTTACATACAATTATAAGTGAACATTTTAAAATATAAAATTATTTAAAAAACGTGCTACTGCCCCTTTAATATACTATAATTGACCTTGTAAAGAAAGTGATACTCAAATAAACAATATATATCTCTCTCTGCATCAGTGGTTTACATACAGCTTCTTGGAGTGGAATCTAGAGTTGGAAGTTCAATGAGAACGAATGTTAATGGATGACAACTTCTTCTTTCCTCGAGAGAGAGAACGGTGTTTACCTTCAGGTTCTTGTACCATTTCAAGTGTAGTGGTAAAGTCAAACCATGGATTAACAGAACCAATTAACTATCCAGGTAAACAATTACATGAATGAAGCAAATGTAACATGGTGAGTACTTGGATTCTGTATCAATGAAAGCCAGGGGACGCCAGTAGTACAATGATGTTGGACATGAAGGAAAGATTTATGTACCTCATTATCTCAGAATAAAGAATTTGTTTTTCTTTAAATACTTGCCTTCGTATATTTGTTTACATTACAGTCAACATATGTCAGGTTTAGTGCATATGATAAGTCTGACAGGCAGAGGATATATTGTTATTTTCATATCAGACCTAGACCATGGTAGAACACGTGTAGTCCGTGTTGAGGCGTATATGTACATCTTTGTAAACATTATGATCGGTTACGAGGTTCTCGTGCAGGTGAGAAATGTACAGTAATGTAAACAATTGGGTCACGTGCATAGCGACTTCCGAGCTTTGAACTCATGATAGCCACGAGCAGCACGAGATTTTGTGAATGAATTGACCTGTTCCATTGATAGGGACTGCACGGTGAATTTCTATTTCAGATACCTTTGAATTAATAATTGTGATAAAGGTACATGTACTTATAATAAGTTTCTAACACAATTAACGAAAAAAGAACACAATATTACTATTAATATCATAATTCGACCCAAGTATTGAGTAAATGCTATCTGAAAAAGTGTACACGTTTGCAGACTCATTACGATTCGTAAAATGGCTTCTAGCCTGCCTCCGGTTTCTAAACAGTCATGGTTGCGTTAAAAAGTGGACATCGTCAATAATATCGAATGTGGAATTTAATCATTTTAAGGGCTCTTAAACTGATTTGCACTTTATAAAAGGTGAAAGACTTAGAAACTATTGGAATAATTTAGTGCAAGTTGGAGTAATTTGTATAATGTTTCTACGATATCCAAACGATATCGAATTGTATTATAATACTTTAGCCTTCGTAGGTTACATGAGTCTGTCTAATTTGCATATGTATTTTGGGAAAGTTCGATTATAAATCAACAAAAAACCTTTTTTTCATGTTTTATGTCCATATTGGTTCCCCTGTTGTGTCGACATTTTAATGATTATAAGTTTTCATAATCCGTTAATAATCTAAAACTTCAAGTTGTGTAAAAGATGTTGAAAACGACACCAAGATAAGATAACTTTGAACCGGATTGAACTTTCCGCACCGCAATCCTCAAGCAATATTTAGAATCAACCTGGTATCATTAAACCACTAAAATGAAGTAATCACAACGCGCCAGATTGACAGTAAGATTATAATAATAATCATAATCAAAGTATCATTTTAAGTAGTGTATATCCTTAATATTTTGTTAACTGATCTTCTGGCATAGCTTCAGTAGTTTTTAATCGTTTGATATACAAATTGTTACAACTTGCAGAATTCTCTACCAATGGATCGCGTTTGAAATTAACTGCATGGTAAGTCGCTAAATATTTTCGTTAATGTGACAGATATTTGAGTAAGAAGAAACATACGAAGTGATCAAATGCGTAGTGAAGTTGTTTGAAAGTGATGATGAATTTTTACAAGATGTATTAAAACTTAGGGCATTACATTTTCCGCTGACAACAAGTGTGGGCTCTGAACGAGCATGTATGAGCCCTGAACGTTGCATCATCAGAATCCTTTCTATAACGTGAGAGTTGACTGCACAATTTCTAGTTCTACCTTCGTGCGGTCCCTACTATAGTATCTCCAACTTTAACGTTTTTCACGTGCACTCACTCCTTTGGAACATGTTGTTTACCAAAATGTTTTGAACGAATATTTTACAAGTTATCATGACCCTGTAAGACAATTTTATGTCACAATGAAAGAAAAATTACAAGAAGCTTTGTCTGCACGTGCTATGTGTCAGTTTCGTTTCTTTGATATTTTAAATTTCACTCACGAAGAACAATCATCAATAAAAGAAAATTGTTTTTAAATGTAACTTGAATGATGAATACAACAATGTAACGTTATTTCATGTAACTACATATTGTTCAGATATATGATCTGACTCGGTCAAAAACAGTACAAAAACTTGTTCTATTGTAATCAGTGTGATCACATGTATCACAATTTGGTCACTATCTGAACATTAATATTAAACTAGAATATGAAGATGACAACCAGCAAGGGTGGACATTTGTGTTGGTGTTGAGGAATACGTGTTATACATATCATCCGGACAAAATAATCAAAGAATTTAAATTCATAATCCTAGTAATAAAGCATGTCCTCTACTCAGAGTATTGTGAATAAATGGTTCCAGGAATTCAGGAATTGGTCAAGTAGGTTCATGACTGGGTCTTATGACAATGGAATGGTAATTGTGTACCAATATCGGATTTGTAAATGATGAGCTCTTTTCAGTATCATCGACCAAGTCCTGGAATGGTTGCTGCCGTTGCTATTGCTGGCTTGAATTGGTTGTGGATGTAGTCTGGTCTAATCCACTTTGTTGAGGGCTTGGTCGTTTCCCTGGGATGGTCGTGATTTAACTGTTGTTTTTGTTACAAATGGTTCGAGATTGTGCTCAGATAGACATTCAAACACTGAGTATAGTTTTGCTACTGGATAAGGCCATTGCAATAACTCAGAAACGTCCATTATATGATAGCCAAGTGTGTTATGCAGACCAAGCAAAGCAAATTGAAGGGCCCTTCCTAAGTCTAGAAAAGGTTGGCAACTCTAGACTAGGTATTGTTCAGGACTCATTTTTCATTATATTCTAAATCAGAACTCTTTTTTTCAAGAGGCCTAGTGATCTGATAGCTAAGTATGAGAATTGTTTATGTCTTTTGATATTTTGACAGGTTAGTTTGTTCATGTTTCACAGAAAATGGATTCTTTGTCAATGATAATACATTGGCCACTTTCTACAATTTAATAGTACCCACAATTTTCACTAAATTTCCACAGCAAATTGTAGTACTAAACAATTATAGGTTAAACTCTCTCATGCAGGGCTTGATAGAGGTATAAAGTTTCACTTACGATAAATGAAGACAGCTGTGCATGTCAATGAGTAAATGATAATTCATTCTGCTACAGCAACGTATTTGTTTCCTTTCCATTTCTCGGGGTTTTAATATAAACTGTTAAACCTGTTAAAGGGGCAGTAGGGGGGAATATAAAATGATGTCAGGAAATGAAAATTAATGGTTCCAATTGAAAGACAATGTATTCAAACTAAATTGAGCAGTAATAATTTTAAAATTATAACGCAAAGTTTAGCCTTGCGATTCCTTTTTCTTACACAAAATAAATTAAGGGTGTTCACACAAAATGGCCGCCAATGGGCTGGGTAAGGGGAAAGATTCTAGTCAATGATGATACAATATTTTGTATGAATATATAATCAATTAGAAAAAGGTAAATCCTTTCTTTTTAAATTGCTGTGAAAAGAATGAAATGTAACATTTTTCAGTCAGTATGCAGAAGGAACAATTTGATTGATTATTTGGACTTTATCTGACGTCATAACCTACCAGCAAACTGAATCCAGATCGTTTATTATAAAGATAAAATGATCAATCGATAACTTACATTTTTACAACCTACATTTTTACGAGTTTTTATTATCCTACTGGAAAAGGTAAGAACATTAACCTAATCATACTTTTTGGAAAAATAACAAAACGTCGTATGCATACATGTAGTGGATATTTAGCCTTTGATTATCATTCCATGGGATGTTCAAGACCTTAAAATGGTGACTTCATCTTCATTTTCAACAATAGTCTCCCGACTGATCCTTTCAAAATTTCAGAGTTAGACATAGATATCAATCATTTATTAAAGAGATATAAAGATTTTGTACAATTTGTTTTAACTACCATATGTACACATGTATTAAGGTACATCACCTATCACCCTCGAACATACAAAGAAAAAGAAACCAGAAAAATTAAAGGCAAGCCTTTTATATATAATCAATTCTAACCGCCCCTTGAATCTAAGAGACATTGCATATAGGCAACATGTTATGTAAAGTATATGACCTACAGTGTAATTGATATCTCCAAAGCTTGTACCTGAACTGCTGTAGCGTGAAATCAGCCGCAAGGTGTCGCTTCTGAGTGATCCTTTCAAAATTTCAGGATCAGTAATAGAAATCAGTTATTTATTAAAGAAATATACATATTTCGGACAAGATGTTTTACCTACAATATGTATGCATGCATTAAGGTATAAATAAAGAATTGAAATGATAGATATCACCTCTGGACATACAATGAAACCAGAAAAATCAGAGACACGCTTTTTATATAATAAATTCAAACCGTTATATTGTATGTGAAGACATTGCATGACGGCCACATGCTATTTTAAGCAAATGACTTACAGTGTAATTGATATCTCCAAAGCTTGTACCTGAACTGCTGTAGCGTGAAATCAGCCGCAAGGTGTCGCTGCAAGCAGGAGGTTATCAAGGTAGGTTGGATTGTTACACACAGAGTATTTGATTTTTAAAGTATAAAAGATTACATTGATAAATTTTAAATCAAACAATCATCGCAGTACCTCAGGAAACTTGTTTTATTTCAAATTCACTAAGTTTGAATGTAAGAGTTGAGATTTACAAATAAATCATTCCTACTTTCCCTTAAGATAAGGATTAGGCTTAATGATATATCAGCCAATATATCATCATCATAACAACCAAGGGAGTGAACTCTTACTATATCTCTCGTTATTAGTGTTGTTATCTTGAAACTGAAACAGTTATTTTTTCAATTAATTTGTGTTTTCTGATAAATATTTGTTCATCTCCTATAATCTTCTATATTCACTTTACAGTATATTTTCCAAGAGAAGAACATCTACGTTTACCACTTTTCAACTGACAAATTGAAAATTATTTTTGATGCTATTTAGATAAAAAGGGAAATTTTCTACATAGCTTAGACACTTCAATTTAGACCCAAGTGCTATTCAAGATGTAAAAGAGATTATGTACCTACGATGTTGAAAAAAAACTCATTTATTTGTAATAGTTAAAATTCCATTTCTATTATCTTCTAAACCCTATTTATCAAGTTTAGGTCAGTCAGTCAGTCAGTCATTGTAGTCGGAGTCAGTATTTGACTTAAAGAAGTATAATTATAAAGGAGTTGTTGATTACTTATAGATACATTAACTATCACCAGGTAGTGCAAAGGGCTGTTGTCAGTTTAGTTTATAAGGTTTGAATTTTTGTCGTGTACAGTACCGATCAAATATTCTTACTTTCTCTTTAGGTAAGTATAAGCTTAACAATATTGCTCACCTTAATTTGATATTGCAAAGCGAATTAAAAAATAAATAAAAGGGTATTATAAATCACAAGAAGATAACCCATCAGCATGGTATATTATTAGAAACGTTGGTTATTAAAACACTTAGTTCTCATTTCTTAGGGAACGGGCTAAAACGGCGAAGAACCAAAACGGCGAAAGGCGGAAACGGCGAAAGATTGGCGGAAACGGCGAAGGAATATCGGGCGAAAACGGCTATGAATTTTATATAGTGAAATAAAATATAAAAGTATTATTTAGTTTGTTTTTATTTACGTTTTAATCCTTAGATGTGATTTAATGTGACTTTTACAGTATGGTTTAACCGTGTAGTGAAGTTGCCGACAGTGTTATGATTAGAAATCAGCATGCGGTTAGTTGTGATACATGTGAAAATTGGACCCATAGAACATGTGGAACAGATCTTACAGCCGAGAGATACCACATTATTTGTAATAGTGGCGAGGATTCTGCCAAAGTTGTAGGCCTACACCAAACCCCGAACACGAAGACCACGAGGACGAACTTAGAGACTTGCAGTCAGTTTCCCGTCCATGGAAATATCAGCGCTACCAGAACCCGAATCTGAACCCGAACCCGAACCAGAACCCGTACCAGAACCCGAACCCGAACCCGAACCCGAACCCGAACCCGAACCCGAAGAAGAATGGATGGAAGTCAGCCTCCCAGACATCCCAGACATGTCTACGAGATCACTCCCAGAGGACGACTTTCTTCAAGAGAGGTAACTGAATCAAGTTAAACTACAACTTATAAATAAAGTGATAAATTATGAAGTTAACTACAAGTTGAACTAAAAATACTATCCTATTGTGGATTGAGTTCTGTAGACTGTGTTGCCCTGAGATGACTAGCGGCAAGAAAAGACAAAGTGAAATAAGATGAACAGTGCTATAGACCCGTACAAGTGCTAGACGAGTGCTTGGCCATCTGACCTGAAAACAGATAAATAAATGTGTGTAAATAAAATCATGAATGACAACATTGTTTTATGTTATTTATCTATTGAAAAATAGTATAGACGTTTTCGCCAGATAGTTTAGACGTTTTCGCCAATTTTCGCCGTTTTCGCCAGATATTCCTTCGCCGTTTGGGTTCTTCGCCGTTTTAGCCAGCACCCATTTCTTAGATAGACATTATGTTGATACATGTAACTTAGACAACTATTTGATACAAAGGGAGGTAACTCGTTCTTTACCTGATAAATAGGTTAAACCGTGTCACAAACTGGAGCAAAACAGATAAGTTTATTTTATTAAGTATGGTTATGTTAAATTATACTAAAGAGTGAAAAGCTTGGTTCATAATTTCGGAAACTCTACATGCTATGTTATGCTATAAAACGATTGCTGAAAAGAATGTTTTGCATAGAAATATAAATCAAAAACAAAATTATTCACTTTACCCACGTGAACGTTTTGTTTTCAAATGATAGCTGCAAGGAATAAATTGCATACACAGATAAATGAGTGGGTATCACTAAAGGATCCGCAAAGAGTGTGTATTTGAAGGTGGGGGTGGGGGGCGGGATCGGGAGAGGGGGAGGAGGGGTCACACGACCCCATCCAAACAAGATCTCGTAGTGGCCCCTGGGTAACATTGACTTGCATATCTTCTAAATGATAAATTCTACTGTAAAACTAAAAAGGTAAGGTATTTAATACTTTTTTTTAATTTGTTGTCTTCAAAGTGTACATCTTAGCAATAGGAAGTCAAAACACATTTTGTAAATGATAATGATAAGAGGAATCATTATAATAACAATGGTAAATGGGTAGTTTAAATTGTTATTTGACATTGCAGTAATTCGAGCATCATTATCTTCATTGCATTGCTAGAGAATAATTAAAGGATTATCGCACTGTCAAGAGAACTTGAGGAAAGATGTTCTGTTGAACATCACAGTGACGTCATCAGTTTAAGATGTATAAACCAGTAAACCAGATTAAGTGTTGAATGATAAAGGCACATTTTACAAAGGGAGGTAAGTTGCATGATACACGAATCAAAAGCATATGACGTTCTTTCTATTGAATCCACAAAACCTTTTAAAACAGAAACGTATCACAGTGGAAACATAAAACAAAAATTTTAAATACTCAATTGCAAAAAAGTGAATTCCTAAAATAAATTGTTATCTAAAAACAGATGTCACTTTATAAAAGGCAGTAAATGCACTTATTTAAAAAAAAAATCATTGTTTGTCTAGATGAAAGGAGTTATTGTTTAAACTAAATTGAACAACCAGTGAATCTTAGTTAATACTCACACGTTTTAATCAACACTGATTTGTTATTAAAACACCTCGGATATTGTGTTTTCAATTATGGAACCTAAATGAAGCTCTCATAAAATATATATTCACAATTCAAGGACCTTGACAGCATTGCATTTGTAAACAAAGATTGCAATGATTAAAACAATATTACACATTTTCGTGGATGTTTGAAATATGAAGATTGGTTGATTTCTTGACTTTAAAAGGAAGCGTTTAAGAAAAAAAACCCACCATTTTAAGCTATACATGATATATATTGTAAATTAACAATCACTGATTATTTCTGAATTGACTACCATTTGAAATCCATGATACTTTAATTATTGGTAACGATAACAGAGAAAATCAAAAATCAAAATATTTTCAAATAGCAATTTCTCATTTCAAATACACGTATTGAAAATACTTTTAATGCTACATGCACACGTACATGTTAGAATATTCAAAACACTTTTACATGCAAAAGTAGTTAAAGAACATTTATGACTGTAATAATTCAATGGAGCAAAAATAACGCATCATTTTGACCAAGATCCGTTTAAAATATTTATTTAGACAATTTTCATAATGCAAAAAAAACAAAAACAAAATCAAGAAATTGTTTTAAATGAATCAGTGATCGAAATATAAAAGTGAGACAAGCGCTCGTAAAATATCAATTCCAAGTCGCATTGCTTCATGCCCAAAGGAACGGACCATGTATCTCTCACAATAAATATCTTTAAAGATAAAGTTGGAGGACCATGGGACTTGAAGATAACCCCTGAAACTCTACAGTACTGTGCATTCAACTTGTAAACAAACACAAAGAAATTTTTCTATTTTGTTTAGTAATCTAAATGGAGAGGTTATCCACCTCACAGGTTGACTGGTATATAACCTACTACATACTCCTGAGTTTATTGCTGTGAATATTATTTTTGCTACTGATTCCCGTCTGAGTTGAATATAGAGAATACTAAACTCTGTCCCGTTTCATAACATATTTATGAAACGAGTGAATGGGTTGGTATTTAACGAGCGAAAGCGAGTTAAATACCTATACCATTCCCGAGTTTCATAAAAATGTTATGAAACGGGACAGAGTTTAGTATTTTATTTATTACTTGCTTAATAACATCGTAAAAATACAAAGAAAGTCGCCAACATGACTGTCGCGGCCGGCCCGCTGACATTATGACGCCATACTTAACAATTGTGACGTCATCATTACGTCACGTCATTCGGTCAGCGCGCGATGTTATGACACAATGTGTAATAACATTGTAGATTTATTAAACAGCAATATCTTTAACGAGAGAGTAATAAATAGAGAATACTAAACGACGTCCCGTTTCATAACATATTTATGAAACGAGTGAATGGGTTGGTATTTAACGAGCGAAAGCGAGTTAAATACCTATACCATTCACGAGTTTCATAAAAATGTTATGAAACGGGACCGAGTTTAGTATTTTATTTATTACTTGCTTAATAACATCGTAAAAAAATAAAGAAAGTCGCCAACATGACTGTCGCGGCCGGCCCGCTGACATTATGACGTCATACTTAACAATTGTGACGTCATCATTACGTCACGTCATTCGGTCAGCGCGCGATGTTATTACACAATGTGTAATAACATTGTAGATTTATTAAACAGCGATATCTTCAACGGGAGAGTAATAAAGACTTTTACTCGACGACCTTTGTTTACAAACTCACATGTGCTTTCTATTTTTAGCCATAGGTCACTATTTTCTGCTGAACCGGAAGTAAATTAAAAACCGGATGTTTACTACTAATCGTGTGTTTCAGTGCTTTCCACACATGTGTTTTCACTTCATGTTGATCAAAGTAAGGATCGATATATGAAGTAAGTTTTCAGTTATTTATATGAACTCTATTAACACCTTTCCATGATTTTTATGGAACGCAAAGACTCAATCAGAAACAATTGAATAAGGAGACAGTGGCAATATGTCGTTTATTTTGAACATCGGCAATTTGATGCCATCAACAATAATTATCTTTTGTTTATTTATGATGGAGGACAATGTTATTTCATGTTACATAATTATCCTGCTGGGAAGACACAATATCGCAATCCCACCCTTTTCTTTGCTTTTATTCTTCTTTTTTCTTTCTTTTTTCTTTTCTTTATTGACAAAATTATGTTCCCATTTCATCTTTTCAAATGATATACATTTATCTCATATAGCAGTCACAAAACAGACTTCCATGATACTTGCAGAATAGGGGATTCTTAATATTACCTCATGAATATTTATGAGGTACGGAAAAGGGAGTATGCGTAATCGAAAACGAGGCTAAGGCCGCTTCTACACCCGGAAGTAACATTCAATAACATGTCGTTAGCTTTCCCTAAAACGCTTTGTTTTGGAAAATAATGAGATTTTTACAATGCCAAAAGTTCAGGAACGATGCAGTAATTAAATATTTTCAGGTAACACAGCCGATAATAGTATTTTACTCCCTGGGCGAGTTTTCTTGATGGATTCACAGGACTGTTTACACGTTGTCTGCACCGTCAGTCATTTTGATTCCGGTGTTGATAATTATACGCTTTACAAACCAACTGTACTTTACACTTATCCCTCATTTCAAGAATATATCAATTATAATCTATATACATATTTCATTGGGATAAGAAAAACAATAATAAAGTCTCCTCTCGACTTCGATGTCTTCGAGTTACTTTCAGGTCACCGAGTGCAGGCCGGCCTTTTGTAAACAAACTACATCTACTTAATTAATTCTTTGACAATATACTTGTGAGTCATATCAGACTAAAATAATACTTTTGAAAATTTTCATAATTATATCATAACGTTTTCTATGTTTCTGGTAACGCCCACATCAAGAATATTCTTATCTTAAAAATATTATTATTGCAGAGTTAATATTTTACATAAATAATAAGTGATAGAGTCTACTCCTGCATATCTTATTATCTCTACGGTACATAGAATCATTTTTAGAAATATAATGTACATATGGAACTTTTTCTACTCAGTTTCTTCTCTTGAGAAAAATTGAATTTAAAATAATCTCAGTGAGATATTTTTGTAGTTGTAAATTTAAGTTTTTAAAGATTTAAAAAAAATGTTGTTTAATAAATGTTATGTTTATGATATGAGAGCAACAGTAAAATGAGGGAGATCCTTACATATTATTGGGGATAGTATATTGAAAACACACATCAATGCAGCAGCCTTTGAATAAGAAAAAAATATTGATCATAATTCTCATGTCATAAAATTTGTTTTCAGCATTAGAACTGACAAATACATTTGGTGGCCTAGGAACATATTTTAATCAATGCTACAAACAAATCTAAATGGTAAATATAGAACACTGATAATTATAAAATGTTAAATTTGGCCTGTGTTTAAACTATTTGTTTAGTTCTGTTGATACTTTTATTGTAATATTATTTTCTTTTCCTTGACACAGAACTAGCCATATATGTTCAGAGGATTAATCATATATATTTGTTTATAGAGCTTTTTCAAATCAC
This sequence comes from Steromphala cineraria, assembly GCA_916613615.1. NCBI lineage: Eukaryota > Metazoa > Mollusca > Gastropoda > Trochida > Trochidae > Steromphala > Steromphala cineraria. The sequence continues at coordinate 41,983,964 of OU744726.1, forward strand.
TGTTCTGGGGTTGTAGAAATATTCAAAAAAAATCACTAGAATTGATCTAAACCCACTGTGAAATCATGTTACATGAATTATCAAAATTGTTATATATATTAGAAGCAACTGCATGTAATTTATTAGATAAATGAGGGAAATCGTTACAAATTATTTGGAAGAGGGATATTTAAAAAATAAATTTTACAAAAGAACTAATAATCTAGGTTAAACATAAGTCAAATCAATTATTTGTGTGACAAAAATCTTCACCAAAAGAGATTATAGAAACTCTCAATTTAATTTGAAGGTCTATTTACATATTTCAAATTGTTGATTTATACCTAGCTAAAGGGTTATTTTTTATAATGCTGACATTCATGAATAACATTTTTATGTTCAAGCAATTTTGTTGATATTTCGTATTGTTTCAATTATTTATCTTCAGTGCCTAGAATCAATCACACAATTAAAATGAAGCATTAACCAAACAAAGATCTACATTGCCATAAGTCTTACCAGAACCTCCTTTTAAACTAATAAAAAATTCATTGAAGTATTATTAAATATCATATACATTCTTATAAGCCGGTACGTTTACAGTTAAATAATAACATACCCTAAAATAAATTCCCTTCATTTTAATCAAATTGCAATTTTCAAATGCTCCATATGAAAGCAAAATCACATTAATTTAATAATTATAATTTTTTTTATATGATTATTAATACACATGCATTTCCCCCCATCTAGCCAGACCAACTTTGTCTACTGTTTATTTGTTATTTGTGTGGCCTTACATATTGGTAAAACTTGGAATAGAGTATTGCAGCATCTATATGTAATTCAATGTGCCAAATCATGTGCCCACATTAATAATATTAATTGTCTCAAGGCATATCTACATGTTTATGTCCTGATTTGTATTAACATATCAATGAAAGGCTTATTTATTACCATCACAATATCAATAATTCTCCATTTCATATTTGAATCATGTTTATGAAGCTTCTTACTTTTCAATATACAAATGTATGATGTGTCTCTTTGACGGTTTTGCAGCACAGCCAACATTGTAAATCACAATAAACATTTGTAAACATGCCCTAGCTCACATAAGTTAGGCAGTTACCTGCAGTTTGTTAAAAATATTGGCAGTGAAGATCGAGATAATAAACATAAATACATTTAGTCAAATGATAATCATAAATTTGCAATGAGGTATATAGTAATACAAAAACCTATGATCTTGTTTGCAATATTGCAAAACTCCTCGGTCTTTTGAATTTGCCACGAATTTAACTATCCAAAACAAAGGGTTCGTTATGGATTGACATGGAATGATTACCTCCATTGGGGCGATTTTATTGTCATATAACAGGTCTACGTCACGGGTGTGGCTGGAATACGATTCAATCATACAGACACAATCATTTCTAGCCGATAGAAACCAGAGAGTCACACTAACCTGCTAACGACACGTAGCCATTACGCGAACCAGGAAGTGAAGAAGCGGCCTTAGCCTCGTTTTGGATTTGAGAAGGTCATAGGTCGTATGCATGCATAAATATTGAGAATCCCCTATATTGCCTATTACCATATTTTTCTACCTTAGTTATGAATCTACTTAAAACACTATACCTTTATCATTATAGATATGGGTAACATAAAGAAAATTAGAATGATTTCAGCAAACTGTAGGGGATTAGCAGATAAGAATAAAAGAAAAGAAGTAATGAATATTTACAGAAAGAAATCATTTTCCATAATCTGTTTGCAAGATATACATATTGCCAAGGAACATGTAGACATAATGAAGAATGAATGGGGTTTGCAGAGTATAATAATTGCACCTTTTAGATCTAATTGCAGAGGAGTGGCTATACTTTTTAATAATAATTAACATTGATGTTACTATACATAGAACATTGGAAGATGAGAATGGAAATCATATTGTTGCTGACATAACCGTTGAAGAAAAAAGATTTACACTTGCAAATATTTATGGACCAAACAATGATGACCCTAAATTTTATTTAAACCTATTTGAAAATATTTGTGATTTTGAAAATGAATCTATAGCTATTGTTGGAGATTGGAATTTGGTTATTGACCCATCAGTTGATTTGGAGAACTATAAAAACATTAATAATCCTAAAGCCAGAAATATAGTATTAGAGCAGATTGAATCGCTGAAGTTGACCTTGTTGATGTTTGGAGAGACTTAAATCAAGATATAAGAAAATTCACATGGTGGAAACACAAACCAAGACAACAAGCAAGATTAGATTTCTTTTTAATATCTCAGGATTTATTGAATCTTACACTTGGCGCTGATATTTTGCCTGGATATAAAACTGATCATTCAGCTGTTAGTCTTACTTTCTCAAACTCATTAAACCAAGAAAGAGGGCGGGGTTACTGGAAATTCAATACATCATTACTTTTCAATATTGAATATGCGGATCTGGTTAGGACAATTTTAAAGGAAACAATTGAAGAATATTCAAATGACACTTATGAAAAAATTAATGATGATGCTGACGTTAATCTCAAAATTAATGACAGTCTATTTTTGGAACTTTTTTGATGAAAGTAAGAGGTAAATCAATCTCCTATTCATCTTTTCTTAAAAAGATAACAAAAGATAAATCTAAAGAATTAGAAATTAAGATAAAAGATTGTGAGGATACAATAAGAAGAGATTTTCAAAATATTGATGAACCTTTACTTGCAGAACTAACAAAATCAAAATTAGAATTACAGCAGATTAAAGAAGAAGAAATAAGAAGAATTCAGTTGAGAAATAAAATTCTATGGTATGAAGAAGGAGAAAAACCTACAAAATATTTCTTTCATCTAGAAAATAGGAATTATGTAAATTAATCAATAAATAAAATGATCACAGACAAAAATGAGGAAATAACAGATGGTGACTCAATTTTAAATGAGGTTAAGCAATTTTACAAAAAACTTTATTCTTCAGATAGAAATTTCGAAGCTAACTGTAACTTAGACAATATTATAACTCCGGTCTTAAGTGGAGAACTCAAAGAAAAATTGGAAAAGGAAATAGACATAAATGAAGTTGCAATTGCTGTAAAACATATGAAAAATAACAAGAGCCCTGGAATAGATGGTTTTCCCATAGATTTTTAGCTCATCAGGACTGAAAGTCCAGATGGGCTTATGGCATGGCCCGTCGTCAGGCGTCCGTCCGTCGTCCGTCCGTAAACTTTTGACACTTTCGACTTCTCCTCATGAACAATACACATTAGAGAGCGTACAAGTACCTTAGCATATGGAGATTCTAATTTGTAACTTTGGTGACCCTGTGACCCCAAATAGGGTCACAGGGGTCACAACTTTAAAAACCTATTTTCATCTTCTTCTCCAGTTCCAGTAGGACTAGAGAGTTAAAAATGATATGTGCAGACTCCTTGGCCAATGGGGATTCTAATTTGTAACTTTGGTGACCCTGTGACCCCAAATAGGGTCACAGGGGTCACAACCTTAAATACCTATTTTCATCTTCTTCTCCAGTTCCAAAAGGAGTAGAGAGTTAAAAATTATATGTGCAGACTCCTTGGACAATGGAGATTCTAATTTGTAACTTGGGTGACCCTGTGACCCCAAATAGGGTCACAGGGGTCACAACCTTAAAAACCTATTTTCATCTTCTTCTCCAGTTCTAAAAGGACTAGAGAGTTAAAAACGATATGTGCAGACTCCTTGGCCAATGGGGATTCTAAATTGTAGATTTCGTGACCCCATGACCCCAAATAGGGTCACAGGGGTCACAACCTTAAAAACCTATTTTCATTTTCTTCTCCAGTTCTAAAAGGACTAGAGAGTTGAAAGTGATATGTGCAGACTCCTTGGACAATGGGGATTCTAATTTGTAACTTTGGTGAACCTGTGACCCGAAATAGGGTCACAGGGATCACAACCTTAAAAACCTATTTTCATCTTCTTCTCCAGTTCTAAAAGGACTAGAGAGTTGAAAGTGATATGTGCAGACTCCTTGGACAATGGGGATTCTAATTTGTAACTTTGGTGAACCTGTGACCCCAAATAGGGTCACAGGGGTCACAACCTTAAAAACCTATTTTCATCATCTTCTCCAGATCCATAAGGACTAGAGAGTTGAAAGTGATATGTGCAGACTCCTTGGACAATGGGGATTCTAATTTGTAACTTTGGTGAACCTGTGACCCCAAATAGGGTCACAGGGGTCACAACCTTAAAAACCTATTTTCATTTTCTTCTCCAGTTCTAAAAGGACTAGAGAGTTGAAAGTGATATGGTCAGACTCCTTGGACAATGGGGATTCTAAATTGTAACTTTGGTGAACCTGTGACCCCAAATAGGGTCACAGGGGTCACAACCTTAAAAACCAATTCTCATCTTCTTCTCCAGTTCCAAAAGGTCTAGAGAGTTGAAAGTGATATGGTCAGACTCCTTGGACAATGGGGATTCTAAATTGTAACTTTGGTGAACCTGTGACCCCAAATAGGGTCACAGGGGTCACAACCTTAAAAACCAATTCTCATCTTCTTCTCCAGTTCCAAAAGGTCTAGAGAGTTAATATTGATATATGCAGACTCCTTGGACAATGGGGATTCTAATTTGTAACTTTGTTGACCCTGTGACCCCAAATAGGGTCACAGGGGTCACAACCTTAAAAAACTATTTTCATCTTCTTCTCAAGTTCCAAAAGGTCTAGAGAGCTGAAATTATATGTGCAGACTCCTTGGCCAATGGGGATTCTAAATTGTAGATTTCGTGACCCCATGACCCCAAATAGGGTCACAGGGGTCACAACCTTAAAAACTTATTTTCATCATCATCTTTAGCTCCTAAAGGTCTATTGAGCTGAAAGACTGCATGTAGACTCCTTGGCCAATTGGGATTCTTAACTGTAGGTTTTGTGACCCCATGACCCCAAATAGGGTCACAGGGGTCACAATCTTAAAAACCTATTTTTCTCTATTAGATGACAGTCTAAGGCAAATTTATTTCTCCTTGGATATTTTAGTGTGGACTTCTTTCACTGTCTGATATTGGCGATCTAGAAAGTGTTGAATAATAATACATTTGTTTTGTAATTTTTTTTTAGGTTTTCTTGCAATAGGTAACATCAGTTTCATTTTTAGCTCATCTTGCCTGTATAAAGCAAACTTGATATGATGCCTGATGAGCTACAGAGCCAATGGCTCTATTTTTTAAAAATAATATACGTCTTAAAATTAACGTGTCATTTGAGGATTCATGAGCTTTTAGTTTCAATGCAACTGGCATCATATTGACTTACTGTCAGCAAAATAGAGCTGCGAAGAGGGGGGTCGGTCTATACATGAGATACTAGGTTTTCACTGGAATTTGGGGGGTTGAGAATGGGGGTCGGCTTATATCTGGTCATATACGGCATCTGTAGATTGATCACTGGGCCAGCCGGCCGTATGTGCAGGTAAAATCTGAGGACTGCTATGGGGCACAGGATGTTACCTGGTGAAGATGCCATTTGCACCTTGTACCTTGTTTAAGCCTGTCACCTTTGGAGTGAGGGACTCCCGGAGGTAGGTTTGAGCAAATAATCAAATAGGTCAGCTGCAACAGGTTATCGCAGATCCTGTCTGCCTTTTATTAGCTCATCTGGCCTGTAAGGCCCGATGGGCTAATGGCATGGCATATGGTGTCCGGCGTCCGTCCGTCCGTCCGTCCGTCCGTCCGTCCATCCGTCCGTAAACTTTGTGGAATTTCGACTTCTTCTCCAGAACCATAAGGCCTAGAAATCTAAAACTTTGTGTACAGACTCCTTGACTAGTGAGGATTAAAAATTGTAGCTTTGGTGGCCCTGTGACCCCTAATAAGGGCCACAGGGGCCACGCCCTTAAAACCTATTTTCATCTTCTTCTCCAGAACTATGAGGCCTAGAAAGCTGAAACTTTGTGTACAGACTCCTTGACTGATGAGGATTATGAACTGTAGCTTTGGTGGTCCTGTGACCCCTAATATATATAAAGCATAATTGATAATGAAGCCTGATGAGCTACAGAGCCAATGGCTCTATTTTTCAGGGTTGAACAGGTTGGGGTCATTCTCGGTTTATAGCCCACCCCCCAATTCTCGAGAGTGTGACACAATCGATGTCAGACGATCGAGTTAGCGATGTTTACACCGGAAGCAAAATGCATAATTTTACATCGATGTCATTTCTTGAAAAATAAAAATACAATGTCCTGTTGTTGTTTTTAATGACTATATACATTGTCAATTAATAAAAATAAAACAATATATTGTTTTTGAATAGTCATGCATCATTAACGTACTGTTAAAATCCAGCAGATACACGATGTATGTGGCTTCACTTGCATCAGCGATCGGGAATTAAAATATTTGATTCCCGAAATATAATCAAGAACTATCGCTTTATAAGGCTTGTTATCCATTCTAAACATTTAATATGGCACATTTCCAAACTTATTTATCATATTTAATCAAAGTTCAAAGATATCTTTGTCAAATATACTTTCGCGAAAGCACGTTGTTTTACTGTACTTGGAATCTCAATCGTAATTTCTTGACGACAAATAACATTATTAATATTCTTTCGTGCTCATTATCATAATATTTGCAAGTTTTCTTCGAATTTTATATACGTAAATATTTCAATTAACTGCATGTTGTTTTGGAAAATGTAATATATCGAAAATGTTTAACAAATATATGAATGTTTAGACATTTAATATTGTAACGACAATCTGTTGTCATGAATTTATTACAACCACGTTTCAGTTTCATACATCGTTTTTAAATCGACTTGCTGATTGGTTGACCTACATTTCTGGGCCAATGAAAACACTTGTAACAAATATCTCTCTACCCGTAAACACATGCAGCAAAAGCTGTCGACTGATTATTCACGTTCGTTTTTCATGAGAATAATATTTCGAATCTGATTAAAACAAACAAAAAACAACGTAAGTTAGCATTTGCAATTTCTTTTATCATTCTTTTTAGCTCACCTTTACAAAGTAAATGTGAGCTTATGTCATGGCGCTTCGTCCGTCGTCCGTCTGTCTGTCCGTCCGTCCGTCCGTCTGTCTGTCTGTCCGTCCGTCCGTAAACTTTCAGGAAAAAGACTACTCCTCCTAAACGAATCCAGATATCATTCTGAAATTGTAGTATGTTATACCCATGGTGATTCCTCACAGAAAGGTAGACGTTTCAGTTTTGAGAATCCAAGATGGCCGCCATGGCAGCCATATTGAATTTTCAATTAGATTTCAGGAAAAAGACTACTCCTCCCAAACGAATGCAGATATCATTCTGAAATTGTAGTATGTTATACCCATGGTGATTCCTCACAGAAAGGTAGACGTTTCAGTTTTGAGAATCCAAGATGGCCGCCATGGCAGCCATATTGAATTTTCAATTAGATTTCAGGAAAAAGACTACTCCTCCTAAACGAATCCAGATATCATTCTGAAATTGTAGTATGTTATACCCATGGTGATTCCTCACAGAAAGGTAGACGTTTCAGTTTTGAGAATCCAAGATGGCCGCCATGGCAGCCATATTGAATTTTCAATTAGATTTCAGGAAAAAGACTACTCCTCCTAAACGAATCCAGATATCATTCTGAAATTGTAGTATGTTATACCCATGGTGATTCCTCACAGAAAGGTAAACGTTTCAGTTTTGAGAATCCAAGATGGCCACCATGGCAGCCATATTGAATTTTCAATTAGATTTCAGGAAAAAGACTACTCCTCCTAAACGAATCCAGATATCATTCTGAAATCATAGTATGTTATACCCATGGTGATTCCTCACAGAAAGGTAGACGTTTCAGTTTTGAGAATCCAAGATGGCCGCTATGGCAGCCATATTGAATTTTCAATTAGATTTCAGGAAAAAGACTACTCCTCCTAAACGAATACAGATATCATTCTGAAATCATAGTATGTTATACCCATGGTGATTCCTCACAGAAAGGTAGACGTTTCAGTTTTGAGAATCCAAGATGGCCGCTATGGCAGCCATATTGAATTTTCAATTAGATTTAATTAAAATGACTCCTTCTCCTAAACCAATCTAGATATCATTTTCATATTGTAGTATGTAATACCTATAGTTATTCCTCCCACAAAGGTAGACGCTTCAGTTCTGAGAATCCAAGATGGCCGCGATAGCAGCCATATTGACTTTTCAGCTGCAGATGACACATCATTATTACTAAATTTTAAGCTTTCATCAAGTGATCACTCGCACCATAGAAATTCTCTAATTTGAACTTACTAATCATAATATTATCTTGAATATGGAATATTTAAGATTGTCATGCAAGTTGTTCTATATTTTTAAGTGTTTTTAAAACATTAAGATGAAAGACAAACATAATTAATTAATTTGTTTAAAATATTTATGGCACTAGCTGCAAAAACCCAATGACATTAAACATCATGTTGAATTTTAAACAATGGTATCTCCCTTATATTCCTTTAAATACCACACATAAGGGGTCAACCAGAGTTCAGATATTCCTGCTGAGTCCACTATGCATTTCTAATACACATCCCAATACAGGCTGCATCACAGTCTCAGCTGCTAGTCTGTTGCATAATCAACCTGACCCAATTGATATGGTAGAGCATTATGCTATATGGCCATGTGTAAACAATAAGAGTTATGGAAATTAGACTTGTATTCTCATGACAGTGAAATGTTCTTTCTAAGAAAAACAACTTACACAAAATTTGTCAACAATAAGCTTTGTGTTTAGCAATCTACATAAGTTGATGTGGAAAGAGTTATTTTGCATCAGGTTCCAGTTCCTGTGTTTTACTCATATTTGTACCATTTATATCTAACAGAAGTTCTTCTTGACACAAAATCAATTTAGGACATAAGCTAACTATATTTTGTGAAATTATATATATTTTTCACAACAATTCATGTTCTCTCCCGTCAAGTCTTTTAATACCACACATAAGGGCTTCAGGTTTACATGCTCAGCACACTAGGGTGCTTCTCCAAATATACTTACACAAAGCCAAATACACAAATTGCTACACTCTCCTTAAGGATCTGGGGCTAGCAGCCCTGCCTGCTTGTATATTGCATAGTAATCCTGATCTAATTGATAAATAGAACATAATGGACTTTATGGAAAGTATATAAATTGTCTTTATGAAAAGTATACTTGTATTCTAATAATAGTAATACTTTTTACAAATAACAATTTAAACAAGTCAAGAATCAGCTTTTGTGTACAACAATCTGCACGATGAGTTAATATTAACAAGTCAAGAATGTGCTTTTATGTACAGTAATCTACATGATAAGTTAATAATAGAGGTATTTTGTATCAGGTTCCAGTTCCAATACCATGTGTTTTATAAATACCTGTAAAACTAAATGATAATTGTATCATGCTGAAGGGGTTCTGGGAACAACATGTCATCATAGAAGCCATTATTTTTCAATTAGATTTCAGGCCAAGTACTACTCCTACTAAATCAATTAAGATATCATTCTGAAAAGTGAGTATTTTTTTATATATTGATTCCTGACAAAGACGCATTTATTTTATTATCAAGAATCCAAGATGGTCAATATGTCAATTATATTGAATTTTCAATTAGATTTCATGAAATTCATTGAAAAGAGTACATTTCCTGATCAATCAAATCAATGTCATTATATTTGTATTGATACGCTTGTTGTAATATTTATCAACACTATAAATACAGTTACAAAAAAATTTATGAATCATCTTTATCTGCGAACAGCCTGAAGCATGACTGTTTTAATAAATCTTTTTTAATAAAACATAAAATGATAAAAGTTGTTCACTCCATCAGTGGGTTACATAATTCCTGACACTTCATATATGGCAAATAACATAGCCAGTGAGGGATAAATATACATTTTTTAATCATCTATATCTGATTACGGTCTGAACAATGATTATCTAGATAATTATAATGATCATTCAATTCAAACAAATCCTTTTCAAAAGCATTTAAAATGACTAAATTTGTTCACTCCCAACACTAACTGTAAGGTCCTTTGTTCCCATGCAATTAATTTATTCCAAATTGAAAATTTTGGTTAATGAATAACTAATTATCTTTTATTTTGTTTGTCATGCTAATAAAAGATATAATATTCATCTTCAAAACAGCATTCATTGAACAGCTGTCTGAACAATTCTTTTTTTACAAAGTCTTTCTCACCAATTCTCTCTGTTAGTTAAGATACTTCAATAAACATATTACTGAGTTGACCTCCAGATTATTTCCATTGCAAACCTCTCTTTTACCCCCACCCCTTCTACCCCCCCCCCCCCCCCCCCCCCCCCACAACCACACCCTTTCCCCTCCTATCCTCCCAGCCCCTCTCCTGCAACTCTCCTCTAAAGGGTATCTGTATTGCATATTGATTGGGAGGACACTCACTATATGGAATAACAGTAACTTACATAAGAGGATAAGTTACATAAGCTACATGCAGGTGCAAGAGGTCATCATAGGTCATCATTTCTAGTAATTAGCATAAACCCCCATGTTGCTAGCCTATTCTGACCAATCAGATTGCACTAACATATGTCAAGATTTAAGATATTCAGAAATCTTCAGTTAGAATTACATGAGACATTGACCTGGACAGTTTACTTTGGTAATTGGACTTATCACTAGCTGAATTTGTGATTTGTGTCAGAGGAATATATTCCAAATGTTTATGTGCATCATCTTTTTAGTTCTTTGGAAGTTGAGAGTGTGACTAAATGAATACTCCTAAACCAATCAAGATATCATAATGAAATTAATACAGATGCCCACATAAAAGTAGCATTTTGAAGATTAAAAAGTCCAAGATGGTCACCAATTCAGCCATAGATATACAAAAAAGTTATACAAAAACCTACTGCTTGTTAACAAATCATGATTATATCATTCTTGTATTAATGTTTGTTCAAGCTCTAGTGGTTTCCAACAGAAGAATAGCATTTTAAAAGATAAAAAAATCACGATGGCAGCCATAATCAATTATCATATAAAACATGGTTACACAATTAAACCATATTACCACATCATTAATTTTAAGGTGAGCTTCTGTACCCTCGGTACTTTTATTAATAATATACGTCTGGAAAAAGTGTCATTTGATATTTAAGAAGACCTGAACAACAGTCAAAAGTATCGATGTCAATTTTCAATGCAGGTTAATGCGGATTAAAGCCCACCCCCCTATTTTCAAGATATTTGTTTGCCGGGCCCCCTGATCTTATACCCGCGAGGATACGGAAGGTCTATATTGGAGTGGCTTTTTAAAAGAAAATAAGATGATTATCATTAATCATAGTTGTAAAAGATTCCTCATACCTCATTAATTTGTTACCGTAAAACTGCGGGGCGTGTGATAAAACTTTTGGCCACTGACTGTAAAGTCGCAGATCTCAACCGCTCTCCCTTCTCATCTCGGACAGAAAGTAAGACATTTGAGTGTTGCGCCGTAACATTGATTGTCAAAGGTTTAGGTTTTGTTGCAAGTCCTATAATGCGTTTCGTGATCTTGTTGTTTTCTCTGAGAACTTATGTTTGTCCTACTTCGAGGTTCTTTTAAAAAAAAAAAAGTGAAAACAAAGGTATATGCGAAGAGAATTTTATTAGTCATTTAATAAAGAAAACATTAATGATGTTCATGATCTATAGTGTGTTAGGGATATACCACTTTCACTGTTTTGCTGAATTTTAAACCTTTATTTCTGACAGGTTTCCTCAGGAAAGTGTATGGGATCCTTACGGCGCAGATTTTCCTCACTACGATTGTATGTGCCTTGTTTATGGCCAGTGAATCTGCACAGAAGTTTGTACAGACTAAGTAAGTAATAAGTATACTGACTGTGCTGACATGTTTCATATACAGTTGAACCTCTTTTATCCTGACATGATGGTAACACCCGAACAGGGTTATTCCTAGAGGAAATGTTGTTCCTAGGTGATCAGCCGAGGGGGTCATTTTGGCCTATCAAGAGCTATTGAGACTCTTTGCAATGGTCAAGTATCCTACTTCTCAAAATTTTATGGGACACCAAGCCAATAGTGTGAGCAAATTTTCTACATGGCTAGAGGGGGTCCTGTACTTATTTGCCTACCCTTTTGGTGTCCCTTAGAATTATTAGATGTAGAATACTTTAGCTGTTGCAGGGACCCATCTGCTTAAAAATAAACAAAACAACCCCCAGCTGATCACCAAAATCATCCGGATATTTGAATCAAAACAAACTAGCGTTGGATTAGTAGGACTAATATATAAAAAAACTTTTCGAACACTAACAGATATTTTCACCTTCGATATAATTGTATAAATGAAATCAATATTACAAGAATATGTGTTATTTTAATAAAAATAAGAATCATCCATACATGCATGTTTATGTGGGGAAATATTTAACACTATAAAATCATTTGGATTTCAAATAAATATGATGTATATCCAATATAAAGCTACCTTCGTTGTTTATTCTTAAGACAAACAGGCAAGTATCTCCTCACAAATTTAAAATTGGTAACAGACGTTTTATCCCTTCTAAAAAGTCTCAACTTCTAATTCAGTCAAGAAAAGGTTGAAATTTGAAGTTTCTATAAAATTTGCCTATGATTATTATTTTATACATTGTGATTTTTGTTTAGCCAGTGGATGATGACGATCTCTCTCTTCGGCACGCTTGGTCTCATTTTTGCGCTGATGGTGAAGAGACACGAGACTCCGACAAACTACATCCTGCTTGGCCTCTTTGTGAGTAACTCTCTATTTTTAGCTCACCGGGCCTAAAAGGCCGGATGGGCTGAAGGCATGGCATGGTGTCCGGCGTCTGTCTGTCCTTCCGTCTGTACCTGAATCCATCCGTCCCTTTGTAAACTTTGTGCATCTTCATCTTCTTCTCCAGAAGCATAAGCCAAGAAAGATTTAAGTTTGTGTACAGACTTCTTGACTAGTGAGGATTATAATGCAGTGATTGGGAAAGGCAGGGGCCATGGGCCATTTTGCACATTGGATGAGAAAATGGCCCATTAGAAATTTGTAGTTTACTATTGATATTATGGGCAATGGCCCATTTGAAATTCAGAAAATTACAACAAATCCTTAAAATGGCCCATTGTCAAAGATGTCAGAAGTCAGAAAATGTTGATCCAACCTCTGTTCTTATACACTCAGATACCTGTTTTCTGTTTTTCCCTAGCGACAAAAATTAGCATTAGCATTACCATTTGATTTTTGATATATTTGCAAATGCATAAATGAATTGGTATAGAGCAATAGGCCATATATGTTAGCACTTAATCTAGATTGCATTTCATCTTTATTATACCCGGTTTGTTCATTTGTGCAGTAAGATTCTTCATCAGATTAAAATTGACATAAATCCATCTTATATCTTGTTTCAGACTGTTCTTGAAGCCTACACTATAGGAGTTGTTGGTAAGTGTTATCAAAACCTAGTCTAGTACAATTTATTTCAATGTGATGCTTAAAGGGGCAGTAGCAAGTTTTTTGATAATTCATATTTTAAAATTTTCACTGTTAATTGTATGTTAATGATAAATGTATTATTTTGATAGTGTCAAAATGTCATAACACAAACCAATTATCCGTAGTCAGAGGACAAAGTATGAAGATTGACCTAAAATCCGTGGGCGGCCATTTTGTGTGAACACTTTTAATTCATTTTGTGCAATAAAAGGTTGGCATGGCTAAACTCTACATTATATATTTTAATTATTACTGCACCATTAAGTTTAAATGCATTGTCTTTCAATTTGAACCATTAATTTTCATTTTCCTGACATCACCTTATATTCCCCCTAAAAACGTGCTACTGCCCCTTTAAGATATATCTCTGTCTGTTTCCTCAAGCATGAAATTCATATACTCAACAAATTAAGTTAAAGACCAATATCCAGATATTCCATCTACATGTATGTATAAGGACGATGAGATATATTACATTTGGTGGTCTTTTCTGTTTCATAATTTGTAAACATCCTTTCTTTCATCAGTATCTTAGGTTCAGATTGAAGATTAAAAATTTCAACAAATACATTTGAATTGAAGATTTCAATATCGTTGAAAATCCATTTCAGGAATACTCTTCAAAATTCACAAGGCCTTTTGTCGAAAATTAGACTTGAACATCTGAAAATTAAAAATGGTGTTCGAAAAATTCCACAGAGTTTAATCATGTTGGATTGGCATGTTTCATATGTTCAACAAAAAGTGTCTATTAAGACTGAAAAATGTAGTAAATGTAAGATGGAAAGGGAATACTTTCTTTCTACAGTGACATTCTACACCGTGTCTTCTGTGATCGAAGCGTTCGTGTTGACCTTGGGAGTGTTTGTGGCCTTGACCTTGTACACACTCCAGAGCAAACGAGACTACAGTGCGTGGGGTGCAAGGTTGGTTTCTTTCCAAAAAATTAATTTCAAAATGATTGACTTTTAGAAAATGTTAAAAAATTAATATAAATAACATTTACTGTTACATGTCTCAAATTAATGTTGTAAGTTGTGATAAATATTTCGAACATTTTTGTGTCTGAAATTGATGTATGTTAATAGTTAAAATATAAGGTTGAATAGGATGAAAACATATGAGTACCAGTATATGAGAACTAACAGACAGATAATTTATTTTTCTTAAACTTAAAACTTTTATAATTTTCCTATGACACAACTCACTTGATTCAAAGTAATGGTTTACTTGTGACACCCATGCCTAGCCACACTCCTCCAAGACTTAAATACTGTATCTGCTCCTTATCCATAAAACTTGTTTCTCGGTTGATATATTTCACAGACTACCTTTTGCGGTGAGAGAGTGTCAGTCTAAGTAAACCTAGCCTCAATATTAGCCGTTTCACTCTGATATTGAGTCTAGAAAGGTCTAGTAGAGGGTCGAGTCAGTCAAGCTTTCTGCAACCTATGACCCTCCAACGTTGGCTTGGTAAGATGAGTTCTGATTGGTCAATTCGTCATGTGGGCATGCGACCCTCTACTAGGCCATTCTAGACTCAATATTGGAATCGGCTAATATTGAGGCTAGCTTTACTTAGACTGAGAGAGATTTCAAATATAAATATCCTTTTATTCATGTTTCAAAAGTTAATACTTTCCAAAAATCCAAAACATAGTGATGAGATATTACCTTCAAGGTTTCAAGGCAGCTACAATAAACATTTATGAATTGTTATAAAGAGATTAATTTGTTGTGTATTTCATTTCAGTCTTTTCTCGTTCCTATGGATCCTTATTCTGGCAGGGATTATTCAGGTGATTACTCGTTTTATTTTTTGTGATTTCTCCATAAATATTGACCTTTTCCCCACCCTAAATTCCTATAACAACACAGGAATCTGTGATAAAATTTAAACTAAGAATAAATCATCCATAAGATGTTCTTCTATGATATCCAACTTCTAAATGTCACACAAAGATAGAGTTGTGACAATATATTGATACATAGGGAATCATGATACTTAATCTTAGAATCTGTTTATCGTATTACGATGTTTGTATTGTGATAAATATTCTTTGACTTTGGGAGCGTTAGTGTTCTTCAAAGAAAAACTTCATGTACATCCTGTCTCAGGGTACAAACGTTACGCTAACTCTACTACCGGTAATCTGTACCCTGGGCTCAAAAGCTAGATTCGCTCGCGCGATCCGACTTGGGATAAAGCCAATCAAATTATTTTCTCGCCACCTTCTCAATAAAAATTCAATGAGAAAATGATTTGATAGGCAATATCCCAAGTCGGGCCGTGCGAGCGAATCTTGCTTCTGAGCCCAGGGTACAGATTAGTGGAGTTAGCGTAACGTTCATACCCTGAGACAGAATACTTCATGTACTGCTTTTTTGAGAGCGTTAGTTCATGGAAAAACTTCATGTTCAGTTTAGGGATTGTAGCAAACCTTTATACATGAAGCTTTTACTTGAAGAACTCTCGTCTTGTGTTTGCCTTTTTGTGGGTCTCTGACGTCCTCTTAGGCCACTTAAAGAAGAATTGCTTTTTGCAAGGATTTCCTGTGTGAAACATCTGCTATTTTTATTCCAGCTGTTCTTCCCGACCCCAATAATGGACAAGGCTATTGCAGTGGGCGGGGCCGTTCTCTTCAGTCTGTTCATCGTGTTCGACACTCATCTTCTCATGCACAAGCTCTCGCCCGAGGAATACATCGTCGCCGCCATCAACCTCTATCTTGATATTGTCAACCTATTTCTCCATCTTCTCAGGCTTTTTGGGGAAAGGAAATAAATTCTGTTACCTGGCAACATTCGTTTTGGGATCCAAAACATTTTAGAAGTCATTGCTATTTTGGATGTAGAAGAATTTGACTATCAAGTTTGCTGAAATATTTAGAAGTCTTTGAACTTTGGATGTAGAATAATATTACAATAAATTAGCCGAAAAATGTACGTCTATGAATTTTGGATGAAGTACAATTTGACTCTTAGCTGAAAATTTGTAGAAGTCTTTGAATTTCGATTGTAGAATAATTTAACGATAAATTGAAATTTGTTAATAGTCTTTGAATTTGCGATTTAAAATTTGTATAAACTTTAGATTATATTTGTTGACTTGTAACCAGATGACCTGTGATATGTTGGTGGTAAAAAAATGGATAATTGTTGTTTCACCTGTATTTATTGACATTTTCTAGATTTAAATGTATTTTAATAAATTGTTTGTGATAACCATAGGTTATCATAATATTCTGGGGGAAATTAATTAATAAGATTAACTTTGGTCAGACCAAGTTTCTTTTCTTTTTTTGTTTTCAATTATCCTGTTTAACCATCATATTTTTTTTTATTCAGAGCTTTTGTTTAACAATTAAACTGCATATCCTAGTTGATAATAAAAGCAATATTTTATGAAATTTCTGATTTACAAAGAGAAGTCGAAAATCACCTATAATGATGAAATTATAATAGCTTACTAATGTTAATTACAAAATTTCTAACCAAATCATCTTTGGCTATCTATAAATCAAGAATCTGTTCATGTTTATGATTTTGTGCAGGTCACATAATATTAAAATTGTTCAAAATTAATACTTTGCTAATAACCAGTGGTTTAAATCATGTTTGGGTTTTTGATGCCTTTTCCTGAAATGCTTTTACCTGCTGTACTTCGGATATAAATTTTTCACAATATTCCAAAATTATAAGATAAAACTATATTCTTTGAACCCATCAACACAATCATTTGTTAAAATTCAATAATTAATACGTTTGTCATCCATTTGGTTATGGTTTTACTTTCTTTTTTTTTAACATCTTTTGGGCTGTTCACTTTTAAAAAATTGTCACTTTATATCACGTTTTAGGATCTGTAATAGTTGTCTTTCTCGTAAAATCATGGTGGAATAAATTTCAAGTAATGCATTGCTTTTGTATATTGGGGTAACATTTGTATGTGTTTATCCATGTTTGTGTACATACATTTATTGTTGTGTAAAAAGGAGATTATGTCCTTGTTGCAAATAAAACTTGATTCTATCAACTCTCGTTTTGTTAATTTCAAACTCCCTGAGTAGATTTGGTACAATGCCTTTTCACTTGCTTGACAACGACATTAGAATCTATGTCGAAACGTCACTTACACAGAATAAAGAAGTTGTTCATACATAAGAATTGTCCTTATTGTTCATCACACCAACTTCTAGAATGCCAATCAAAGAAATGCCTTTTCATTGTAAAATACTTCATAGTTCTTTTGCATCATCAAGCAGATTGACATCTGGCCCAATGGGCTTATTGCATGGCATTGTGTGGCGTCCTTCTGTAAAGGCCTAGAAATCTGGAACTTTGTGTACAGACTCCATGAGTAGTGATGATTATAAATTGTAGCTGTGGTGACCCTGTGACCCCTAACAGGGGCCACGCCTTTAAACCTATTTTCATCTTCTCCAGAAGCATAAGGCATTGAAAGCTGAAACTTTGTGTACAGAGTTCTTGACTAGTAATGAGTTTTGCACAAAATCTGATATTCCCACTGACAGTGTAGACAGCTGATTGAATGAAAGCCAATTAAAGGGAGGTAATAAAAAATTCTCTTGACCACCTTGTGTCCTGGTTTAATAATGACAAATTTCAGGACGTTGATTCTGGATTATCGAGAATGGGTTTGATATGACATTATGCATTCAACAAGAGTGCAAAACAAGACACATTGGACAAGTTCATATTTATATAATTATGTACATCAAATAAATCTCTTGATTTTCAATCATTGGCAATCTTCAGGTTTGCCATGTCTGGAAAATCATCTGGCTGTGTAGAGTTGAGTGTTGGATTTTGCTTACTTTTGTAACTTTCACTTTTGTCAGATCCATTTTCTTTTGTCACTACATGTTCATATTCTTTGCTTTGCCTTCTTATTTTATCAGTTTGATCTTGATTTTCTGAATATTTATCCACTTCTGGTTTTTTGTTTGAGGTAAACTTTTTCAAAATTTTATCATCCTCTTTAGTAATTTCATCATCACATTTTGTCTTTTTATCAACACTTTCTGTCTTTTTACCAACACTTTCTGTGTTTTCAAGAACACTTTCTGTATTTTCAAGAACACTTTTTGTTTTTTCATCACATTTTGTTTTCTTTTCGTGTTTCTTACTTTCATGTCCTTTGTTTTCATCACCAGCTTTCATGTTCTCAACATCACCTTCCGCATCACTTTTGGTGTTCTCATCATCATTTTTCGTGTTCTCATCATCACTTTCTGTGTATTCGTCACTATCTGAGCTTTCATCATCACTCTCCTCACTCTCTGTACTATCATCATCACTGTCCTGTCCCGCGGTTCTATTCACAGCCAGTTTCTCAAGTTTACCCACAATCCCTCCAGCTTCCTCTTCCTGTACAGCCAACTCAGCTGCTTCCTCTAGCTCCACCAGGGAGAATCCAACGTCAGATTTCTGTATCTCCAGCTGTGAGAAAAAAATGAATAAATTTTTGACAAGAGTCATCTCGGCCTGATTAAAATCGAAACTGTTCTGATGAATTCAAGTTTCAAATAATAAAGATAGGTAGATTAGTTTTATTTTTTAAATATTTTTTTAAAACAAAGTTGTATGAATGATAAGACAGTCGTAAAGAGTGCTAAAGTGCTTGTGTTGATAATTATTTCCTACCTTTTCAATTGCATTTGCCAAGCTCTCCAATTTGCTGTTGCTGAAAAAATAATTCAGAGACAACATACAGATAATCTTTCATAGCAATTAAATATTATTTCATATTATATATATTATCAATAGGTATTAATGCTTGCAAATATTTATAAGAAATCACAAAAAAAATCATCCCGTCTCAGGGTACGAACGTTACGCTAACTCCACTAATCTGTACCCTGGACTCTGAAGCTAGATTTGCTCACATGGCCTGACTTAGGATGTAGCCAATCAAATAATTTTCTCGCCACCTCAATAAAATCTCAACGAGAAAATTATTTGATTGACTATATCCTAAGTCGGGCCGCACAAGCGAATCTAGCTTCTGAGCCAAGATTAGTGGAGTTAGCGTAACATTCGTACCCCGAGACAGGATGCACAAAAATCAAAATGGCACCAACCTATCTCCCTGTATCCACACACAGTAGTCATTGATGTAGAGGTCGTTGAGTACATATCGCTGGTCAGTGTCGGTCAGTACTGTCTGTATGTCCAGCAAACACTTCAACACTTGTTTTCGACCTGGGATACAAAAAAAAAAATTACGGTAACTTATAGTGAATGAAGATCTGTTCACATCGAGGTCGATAGAGTGAGTTAATGTAGAGTGACGCTTGGCCAATATCTCAGCCATGAACTGATTAAACTCTACATCTATGAATGAAATGATATGTAAATTTATGCAGTAATGATTGTTTATAAGCATTTATTGTATAAGGGAGGTATTTCAGTTTGATACCATTATAATAATATTTATAGATGAAAACATAAGCAGATTTCATATCAACACCATTGTGGCTATGCCTTACATTTATACCATAAAGATAAGATACAGTAGAACACGGGTATAGCGAACTCGGATATAGCGAAAACAAAAATTAAGTCCTGTCAAATGCTCTATGCATGGCGGCCAAACGTGACTAGCGAACACCGGATATAGCGAACTAAATTCTTTGGTCCCTTGGAGTTCGTTATATCCGAGTTCTACTGTACCTAAATTTTTAAAAAGAGGGGGATAACCGTCAGCCACCAGAGGAACAGGAGGGTCATAATTTTGCAGTGTCTTGTTCCCCCCCTTAATGTGAGTGAGCATAAGTTACCCAACATGTTTGAAGGGACACATAACAGTGAATCTCCTCATCCCATTAGTTTAGGCCACAACAAGAGACATTGAAATGAAATGAACAAGAACCCCACTAACCGAGAGAGAATATCCTGTGAGTGTCCTTCTTAACCGTGTCCAGCAGAGTCCAGTGTCGATACAGAGGGAAGCACAGACAGCGCCGGTAGCATGTGATGAGAACATCTTTTAGACTCCCGAACACCTGAAATAGTTGCATGGGGCATGAAGTTAAATAAGGCAAGCGGTTTTGTGGTGAGGGTATGTGCGATATGATTAAAATCGACCATGCTCCGAGATATATAATAGAAAATTATTGTCACTATCTGGTTTGAATATCTTCTTTGCAACCGTCTGAATGCACCCATCTTTGTCAGATGTTTCTGGTGTAAGCTCA
The DNA here is from genome assembly GCA_916613615.1 of Steromphala cineraria. Classification (NCBI taxonomy): domain Eukaryota; kingdom Metazoa; phylum Mollusca; class Gastropoda; order Trochida; family Trochidae; genus Steromphala; species Steromphala cineraria. The sequence goes on from OU744726.1 coordinate 42,004,708, forward strand.
TCTAACCAATCACAAGGATGATGGCAAATGCTTTCCATATGATGCTAGGGGCAGCTAACTCCAGTGAACTGATCATAACCGGTTTGCTGCTTAACATTATTTAAAAACGACAATGTGATTGGATAGCTTATAACTGGGGTTTGTCAGCTCTAAACTGGTTACTGCAACATGCAATTGGGCTGGCTGCATTCAGATCGTGGCAGAGAGGGTATCCTGTCTTCAAAGGTTGAATTCAAATAGAGACAATATTTCTCAATTTTATTCCTCAGAGCACGGTTGATTTTAATCAGACTAGGGTGTTGTTAAGTGAGGTTTGATGATGTTTAGTATGATGTGAGTTGGGTATGATGTGTGATTGGGTATGATTGTAACGTTGGGTATGATTGTAACGTTGGGTATGATGACGTGTGGTGTGGTGAGATAAGCTTGGTGAGAGAAGATTAGGGTGAGATGGGTGAGGTGGGCAACGTTTTTTGACAGATTCAGCCCATGTCACTCATGAATGGTTTTAAACCACACACTCAATGAGATTTTAATAACTTAATGATCTTCAAGCAAAATATCAAGATATCAAAGTTCTTATTAATTCTTTTGGGGAAAGTATACAATACTCTATTGTAGCTGTGGATTGCAGTGAAACTTGCATAGACCAAACTAGGAGAACAATAGGAGATGAAAACTATAAAAGCCTGAATAACCATTGATTTTGTTATACAGTCTTTGTAGTAAGGAGAGATTAACTTCAGATAACTGCTTCCAGAAGACTTGTTTATGTTTGTTTACAAAAACGATTTGGATTTGGATTTTACAAAGCATGATGAACTACAGGGCCAATGGCTCTTATATCTGATTGTTTAAGTTTCAAATTAGTTAATATCTTAAGATGGAATGTATGTTTAACACTTGATGTTGTATTTGTTATACATATAGAGAATCTCACCCTCGTGTCTTCTGATATCAAATATATCACCACAAGTTGATAAAAGTAACTAATATCTGAGGCTTGCCGACGACATTTTCCTTTTATTAACGAGTGTTGATATATTTGATATCAGAAGACACGAGGGTGAGATTCTATTTATCATCCAAAATAATTTTCCATCACATTAGCATGAAATATAGTACATCTTTTAACACTGCATAGCCCTAAAACTCATAAACCATTGATGTCATAGTATGCTGATGTCCTCGTGTTAATGATGTCATAGCATTGTGACGCCATTGTGTTTATGACATCATAGCATTGTGACGTTATTACTGATGATTTAAAACGTTTTTGATGTCATGTATTTTCTGGTTACAGGGCATTGTTCAAAATCTACTGCCAAAGCGATATCTCCTAGGAGATATCGCTTGATCTTCCACAAGCGATATCTCCTGTGGAACACATTTTTGATGATAAATATATTTACCTCCAGCCATGAGAGGGTTGCGCTGAGTTTAGTGATGGTCCAGCCAGACTCAACCTGTAGTCAAATATGAAATCTGTTGAATCAATTTTTATTATGCATTGATGGTTTGATATACATAATCAATCAAATATAAAATCTGAATTAAATATATTTTAAGCAGAGGTCTCAAAAAGGAATTGAAAGTGTACAACTTTCTTATACTCAACTTAAATATTCATGTGCCTAATTATCAAGAAGACAAGTAGTTTTATGGATGATCAACTTCATCATTGAAGAAAGTAGCAACATTTTTACAATGAAAAAGTTGATAACCCATATAACTCCTTCATGTTTGTATTTCAAAGTTTTAAAACACCTCTCAAATAACTTACCCAGTCATAGGACTATAAGTCATGATTGATCAAACGTTTATATCAATGTAAATGATTGAAACATTTAATTGAGAGAAATTCAAATTTCAATTTTTGAGACAAACTATAACCCTTTTGAGATTCAATTACCAGTTTTACCGGACGAAATGTAACATCTCAACCAAAGCATAAAATGTTATATCATCAGCAACATTGACATCACGTCGAAGAGCGTTTTCACATCTGTTTATTCCTCAAGGCGAGACCACTGAGATGGGCAAAGCTCTCGTTGCACCATCCTGTCTCAGGGTACGAACGTTACGCTAACTCCACTAATCTGTACCCTGGGCTCAGGAGCTAGATTCGCTCGCGCTGCCCCACTTCAGATAAAGCCAATCGAATCATTTTCTTGCCACCTTCGACAAAATTTCAACAAGAAAATTATTTGATTGGCTATATCCGAAGAGAGCGATTCTAGCTTCTGAGCCCTAGGTACAGATTAGTGGAGTTCGCGTAACATTTGTACCCTGAGACAGGATGGTGTTGCACTTGCATCCCAGATATTGGGATGGTCTCAAAACTTAAAACAAATTACCTCCCTTTCTCAGAATTATCATATACCGGGGAAAGTGAGAAACATCTTGTTATACCCAAATACCGGTAGTCAACTTTTTCTACCTTTAATGAAATAGGAATGTAAAATTCAGACGATATAAAAAATGAAATCAAAATTAACATTTTTATAATAAAATACTCCCACAAAATAATGAAAAAGATACTCACATTATGCTCCCCCTCTGAAGCGCGCAGACTGAACGCATACGCAAATATGATATCAACAAGGTTTAAATAAACACCGGGCAACTGACAGCTGTCAATCAAATCTGCTCTCGTTCAGGAAATCTTTTCATTTAAGTTTTTTCTTACCAATAAATTTTTATGACCGTAAACTGTGTGTATTGAATAAAGGTGGTTTGAGAACTCATGACACAGCCAACAAAAGTTCCTGGGACAGTGTTTTTTTCTTCTAAATATTAACTTTGGTCTTCAAGTAACCTAGAAATAAATTCAAAGTAATACAACGAAGTACCAAAACAAAGTTGTCACAGTAATGTTTGTAACTCATTGAAAAAGATTCTTCAAAGGCATTTAGAAGTTGGTGTGGTAATACACGACAAATGTTATGGATAACTGAGAAATCAATAAAGATGTTGTTATCCATAACATTTGTCTTGCAACATTGAAAAAGAATTTGCTTTAGAAAATTGGTGAAACTGTGTTAGAAATGTTTGAATTTGATAAGAGGAGAGAATGATCCGTTTCTGATAAAGATATGCTAAGGGTGTGCAACCTAAAAAAGGCTCAACTTTCTTGGGAAAATAATAATTTCTTTCTTTGCTAATGGAAAATAAATAATGGAGACCTCTTGAAATGCTTCATTATTGTACTTGATAATGTGAAATTGTTAATAAATTAAACGTCCATTTGAACACAGAACGGAAATTTCAAAACAACACCAAGAGACAAATCGCGTCCAAAAAATACCTAGTTAGAGGCGATATTCTGTTACAACCCAACATCAAGACAACTGGATTTGTCAGAATCTCCAAACTGTGTTATGAGGAAGGATACATTCCTTATTTGGTAACTTCCTCATCTTCTCCTTCTCTTCCTCTGTGAATATCACTGCAAATACAAATAGAGCGTCCAATCAGATCAGCTTTGAGAAAACACGATAATAATAAACTAGATATGAAAACTTTTCAGTGCAACTGAAAATGAAACCTTGAAACCATTGGTTTAACTCTGTCAATGTTGCAATGTTGAGTCCCAATTAGACCATTTAGATATTATAATCTAAATTATTAAAATTTCTTATGATCCAGGATTTTTGATAGGGTGAGTGAGTGTTAATATTGAATCTATTAATTTTGACAAAAAATATCAGTGTTAATTATTTTACTGAATACTAAAAATAGATTTTGATAAGCTCTTATATGCTTCAGCCGTACAAAATAATTTACACTTGTAAATATAATTCATCCAAAAAGAAAATCATTTGCTGAAAACAGCCAATAGACAATGTGTTCAAGGGAGAGAACTCTACCTATCTCCTTGCGCTTGCCTCCCTTGGCTAGCTGATTCCAGGCTTGATACCAGGGTGGTCTGTACTTGATAACTTCCTGCACCATTTCGTCTTGATATAGATCCGCGCTGAAATTAAACATAATAACAGACTTTTTAAAAAATTGTGTCACCATACTCATCTTGTATAATTGGCATTATGTTGCAAAAAGAACTCACTTCTGGAGCTATGCAGTCTGATCAAAATCGAGGAATAAAATTCAAAATACATTTACTCAAATGGGATACAAACTTGTTATATATCAGGGGTTTCTCTCAAAAAGGTGTGTGTTAAGAAAGGAAAGGCCGACTTGGTGAAGTTTGAACCCTACTGGAGTCAATATTTGTACATGAGCACAGTTAACTTCTTTGAGAGGCATTTTAGAAGTTGGAATGACAGTAATGCTGAGGAATATATGGATAACAACTTCTTTGTTCATTGTATACGAATACAATGAACAAAGAAGTTGTCATCCATTTATTCCTCAGCATTAGTGAGCACAGTTGATTTGAATCTTACTGGATGCTATGTAGTGCTAGATTTTAACAAGAGTCATCAGAAGATGACATATCCCACCGGTTCCACATGATCGTAAGATGTAAACCTTTGAAAGATAATGGTAAATTTTTCAAGCAAGGTTCATAATAGCATAAGCTAATATATATATGAAACGAAACCTTTCATGAAGAGAGTCCAAATAAAACCGTTTCCATGGAAATAATAAAAAATAAATTTTTCAGAAATGTGAAAATATCAAAAGGCACCACTTCAGTAGGTGGGCAATACACATGTAAAGTTTCAGAAAGATATGTGGACCAGTTTTTGAGTTCTGCTCCGGAAACGAAATGATTACGGACGGACGGACAGATGGACGGACATACAGACGGACAGGGCGATGACTATGTCCCACGGTATTACATACCGATGGGATAAAAAGAAAGGATTATTAGACGACATAACTTGCATTTTGAATTGAGCCTCAGCAAATACGGATATTTGACAGAGAAGATAATTGAGTAAGATAGTTAAAGCAAAGAGTTCCCATCATGCTCTAGTACTTATTGTCTGACCATTTTCTTTAATGGCCAATACTATAAAATAACCAAGCCATAAAAATCAACAAAATCTCCATCCATCCAAGAGGGGTATACATAAACCTAAAAACCAAACCTCAATTGGAATCTTTGAGATACGAGTAAGCTGAAAGAATTCTGCATCATATTATAGGAAATCTGGTAAATTATTTAGCAGATAAAGTTTTATCACAAACCAAGTCTGATTTCAAATACTCAGCCATTTTAATTTTGAAAAGCCACTGAATAAACCATCCTGCTACATCAGCGTATATGTCTCCGCTAATGCTACAACCTATCCCCTGATATCCTCCTATAGTCTTCTGTCGTATCGCTGACGGGTGGTTGCTTAGCGCTAATTATAGCCTGTCTGTTTTCAATCAAACTATTTCGAACTCCATACACTGTTGTCTAGTGATGTCGCACGTGGAAATCTAAGAGCGCGTGGTTTGGAGCTTAGGGGGAGACTGCAATGAGAATCAGATTTATTATCTAATAGCACTATTATTGGTTAATTTGAATCCTGAGGTGAGCACGCGGAACGAAGCCAAGAAACTAGTTTGCCGCTATCGCTGAAAGGGCATCATTTGATTGGCTTGCTATATATAGCGATAGGACAAAAGACTATAGGAGGATATCTGTGGATAGGTTGTAGCATTAGCGGAGACACAGGGTACGAATTCGTTTTTTTCATGCCCTGCACCAAGTGTAGTCAACTGATTTTACCAGACTGCACTTGTGTCTCTCTGGCTGCACCAAAGATCATCACAATAGGTGACTTAGTTTTACATATTAAAATATCAACAATTTCTCTTTTGTTGTTTGTTTTTATTTATAATTAATGAAATCTAGAGTGCTACACATTATTCAAGCATGCTGAAATGTAAGTCACCTGTTCAAAAGATATCAACCAGTTCCAACTGATACTTTAAGAGATTCGATTGACCAGCATGTTTTGACACCTTGGCCACGTGTGACAGCTGGACGTTATGGTTGCTAAGCGACAATGTTTTTACCGAAGTTAAAAACGAGTTCTCACGGAAATATCCGAAGAGTCAGAATATAACTATTTTTGTAAAAATGCGGAAGTAAATCACTGTTTAGGTGTTGCAAACGTTTTAAAGCTTTTTGCTATCGTTTTCAATTGAATAAACTAATCATGGAAATAAGAAATAAGCTGATCTTTCAAACTGGTTGCAGTCCAGAAACTAATATATAACAGGCCCAGTCAAACGATATTGATATTTTCAATAGCGATGGCAAAATTGTAAAATGCAGAGTAAAATTAAAAAACTTACGATCTTATCATTTATATCAAGCAGTCATAGTACATATAATGTATTTTTAGAGTCAACACAAATTGTTTTGACCCTTGAAATGCCGATGGAACTTTTTGTTTACACTTCGAACGACAGAGCACATGGCATATTTGAGGGGCTATTCCTTTTGCCACCCTCTTTAAACAAACTCATAACACTGTCTACAGCATGACGGAGAATGGGAAATTTACAGAGGGAGTAAATAGTAAGAGCATGAAATATCAACATGGTTGCCTTCATAAAATATTGGAATAATTAAAGCTGTTTGTGAAATTTAAGAAAAACATTCATGATTGAAACAGTTATATGCGAGGCTTTTGCATAGTTTTGAAAATATGCTATTTAAAAATTTAGACTGCACAAGACGATTTTCACCTGCACTGGTGCAGTGTTTAAATGACGATTTCGCACCCTGAGATATATACGCTGATGTAGCAGGTATGCTGAATAAACAAGTATGATAAAGTTCTCACAGATAGTGGTCGTCATTGAAACTGTCGTCCTCATTCTGTCGCCTCTCTGTCGAGCGTTGTTCTGGGGACAGTGAGTCCGGGTCTCGCACCTCCACCACCTCGCATAGCTCACTCTGATGTACATGAATAGCGTAAAATAACTAGTTGAAACAATAGGCATCTAACTCTTCAACAAAGTCACAAATGGATCAGAATGTCACAGTTGTTCTCAGTAAAGCAAAAAATTCCTCTTTAAAACATATCGTCAGATCAAGTCTCATTTCTGAGTTTCATTTCCATGGCAAAAAATCACAAAAAGAGATTTACTTTATCTAACAGTAAACATACAGATAGGTAGTAACTATTTATTTAGAAATCAGGGTATTTAATTACGTTCATTAGATGTATAAATAAAATGTATAATACACTATGTACCTGCAATCTCTTGAAGACTCCAGAACGTTGACATGCAAACCCGTACTTGTAGCCATCGGTGAGAGTTTCTGGTTCAGTAAAAACATTCTGCTCAACCGACCAATCAATTTCCTCCTCCTCTGGTAGGGCATCGCTCGGTAACGTACTCTCCTCAGCTGAACGGACAAATAAACTCATTAAAGGAGTGCAGGTGAAATTCCAGGTAAGAATAGGATCATATGAAATTTCTCCCTTTTTTCCTTTGTCTCTTATCAGCCAATACTAGGGGATCCAGAGTATAGAATGTGTACACTAGATATTTTTCGACGATAAGTGTTGTCAGTCACTGGAATAGTGATCTGATTTATTACCAATATTTGGAATCAGATGTAGTGACATATTTTCAATATGAGCACATGTGCACATCTTACTTTTTCTGAACAATGATTGTTGAAGTGTGAGTTCACATATTTTGGGTTATGGCGGATTAAAACCATTGTTTGTGATGTCGCTGAAAGAGAAGCAGGTTGTTTTCATGATATTTTGTAAAGATTAAAATGGGATAGAATCCGAAATGTTACTAATAAAGTAATTAATCCCTAAGGAAGGGTGCCATATGACATTTACGAAAGTTGTATAAATTTGTTTATGGCTCGGGTAATGTGAAACTTTATACTGGTTTGATATCATGTGACTATGACATATTTTCCCGGGTAAATATCTTAATGTATTGGTTATAGTTATTGTGCCCTAGATATTAACATTTGTCAGCATTCTACAACTACCATACAGTAATTCAAAGTAAAAAAAATAGAGCCATTGGCTCTGTAGCTCATCAGGCATCATATCAAGTTTGCTTTATACAGGCAAGATGAGCTAAAAATGAAACTGATGTTACCTATTGCAAGAAAACCTATAAAAAATAGAGCCATTGGCTCTGTAGCTCATCAGGCTTCATCGTCAATTACAATATATGCTGTAGAGTGTGACCAATGTGATTCCCCCTTTGTAGAGGCCAAAGGGTCACCAATCATAAAATTAAGTATAAAGGCGACAAGTTTCAGTTTTCTTTGCCTTGTACTTCAGGAGAATAAGATGAAAATAGATTTGAAGGACGTTCCTGTTGCCTTTATAGGAGCAACAGGGTCACCAAACCTACATTTCATAATCCTCACTTGTAAAAGAGTCTGTACACAAAGTTTCAGCTTTCTAGGCCTTATGCTTCTGGAGAAGAAGATTAAAATAGGTTTTTAGGGCGTGGCCCCTGTGGCCCTTATTAGGGGTCGTCGGGCCACCAAAGCTACAATTTATAATCCTCACTAGTCAAGGAGTCTGTACACAAAGTTTCAGCTTTCTAGGCCTTATGGTTCTGGAGAAGAAGATTAAAATAGGTTTTTAGGGCGTGGCCCCTGTGGCCCTTATTAGGGGTCACAGGGCGCCCAAAGCTACAATTTATAATCCTCACTAGTCAAGGAGTCTGTACACAAAGTTTCAGCTTTCTGGGCCTTATGCTTCTGGAGAAGAAGATTAAAATAGGTTTTTAGGGCGTGGCCCCTGTGGCCCTTATTAGGGGTCACAGGGCCACCAAAGCTACAATATATAATCCTCACTAGCCAAGGAGTCTGTACACAAAGTTTCAGCTTTCTAGGCCCTATGGTTCTGGAGAAGAAGATGAAAATAGGTTTTAAGGGTGTGGCCCCTATGACCCTTATTAGGGGTCACAGGGCCACCAAAGCTACAATTTCTAATCCTCACTAGTCAAGGAGTCTGTACACAAAGTTTCAGCTTTCTAGGCCTTATGGTTCTGGAGAAGAAGATTAAAATAGGTTTTTAGGGCGTGGCCCCTGTGGCCCTTATTAGGGGTCGTCGGGCCACCAAAGCTACAATTTATAATCCTCACTAGTCAAGGAGTCTGTACACAAAGTTTCAGCTTTCTAGGCCTTATGGTTCTGGAGAAGAAGATTAAAATAGGTTTTTAGGGCGTGGCCCCTGTGGCCCTTATTAGGGGTCACAGGGCGCCCAAAGCTACAATTTATAATCCTCACTAGTCAAGGAGTCTGTACACAAAGTTTCAGCTTTCTGGGCCTTATGCTTCTGGAGAAGAAGATTAAAATAGGTTTTTAGGGCGTGGCCCCTGTGGCCCTTATTAGGGGTCACAGGGCCACCAAAGCTACAATTTATAATCCTCACTAGTCAAGGAGTCTGTACACAAAGTTTCAGCTTTCTAGGCCTTATGGTTCTGGAGAAGAAGATTAAAATAGGTTTTTAGGGCGTGGCCCCTGTGGCCCTTATTAGGGGTCACAGGGCGCCCAAAGCTACAATTTATAATCCTCACTAGCCAAGGAGTCTGTACACAAAGTTTCAGCTTTCTGGGCCTTATGCTTCTGGAGAAGAAGATTAAAATAGGTTTTTAGGGCGTGGCCCCTGTGGCCCTTATTAGGGGTCACAGGGCCACCAAAGCTACAATATATAATCCTCACTAGCCAAGGAGTCTGTACACAAAGTTTCAGCTTTCTAGGCCCTATGGTTCTGGAGAAGAAGATGAAAATAGGTTTTAAGGGTGTGGCCCCTATGACCCTTATTAGGGGTCACAGGGCCACCAAAGCTACAATTTCTAATCCTCACTAGTCAAGGAGTCTGTACACAAAGTTTCAGCTTTCTAGGCCTTATGGTTCTGGAGAAGAAGATTAAAATAGGTTTTTAGGGCGTGGCCCCTGTGGCCCTTATTAGGGGTCACAGGGCGCCCAAAGCTACAATTTATAATCCTCACTAGTCAAGGAGTCTGTACACAAAGTTTCAGCTTTCTAGCCCCTATGGTTCTGGAGAAGAAGTCGAAATTCCACAAAGTTTACGGACGGACGGATGGACGGATGGACGGATGGACGGACGGACGGATGGACGGACGGACGCCGGACACCATGCCATGCCATAAGCCCATCGGGCCTTACAGGCCAGATGAGCTAAAAAATTACAAAACATTTCAACACTTTCTAGATAGTCAATATCAGACAGTGGAAGTCCACACTAAAATATCCAAGGAGAACTAAATTTGCCATAGACTGTCATCTAATGGAGAAAAATAGGTTTTTAAGATTGTGACCCCTGTGACCCTATTTGGGCTCATGGGGTCACAAAACCTACAATTTAGAATCCCAATTGGCCAAGGAGTCTACATGCAGTCTTTCAGCTCAATAGACCTTTAGGAGCTAAAGATGATGATGAAAATGGCCAAGGAGTCTGCACATATAATTTCAGCTCTCTAGACCTTTTGGAACTTGAGAAGAAGATGAAAATAGGTTTTTAAGGTTGTGACCCCTGTGACCCTATTTGGGGTCACAGGTTCACCAAAGTTACAAATTAGAATCCCCATTGTCCAAGGAGTCTGCACATATCACTTTCAACTCTCTAGTCCTTTTAGAACTCGAGAAGAAGATGAAATTAGGTTTTTAAGGTTGTGACCCCTGTGACCCTATTTGGGGTCATGGGGTCACGAAATCTACAAATTAGAATCCCCATTGGCCAAGGAGTCTGCACATATCGTTTTTAACTCTCTAGTCCTTTTAGAACTGGAGAAGAAGATGAAAATAGGTTTTTAAGGTTGTGACCCCTGTGACCCTATTTGGGGTCACAGGGTCACCAAAGTTACAAATTAGCATCTCCATTGTCCAAGGAGTCTGCACATATAATTTTTAACTCTCTACTCCTTCTGGAACTGGAGAAGAAGATGAAAATAGGTTTTTAAAGTTGTGACCCCTGTGACCCTATTTGGGGTCACAGGGTCACCAAAGTTACAAATTAGAATCTCCATATGCTAAGGTACTTGTACACAAAATTTCAGCTCTCTTATGTGTATGGTTCATGAGGAGAAGTCGAAAGTGTCAAAAGTTTACGGACGACGGACGACGGACGGACGCCGGACGACGGGCCATGCCATAAGCCCATCTGGACTTTCAGTCCTGATGAGCTAAAAAGTCATAAAGATCTCACCTAGAACTTCAATGACTGGTTGGCGTGCTGATGTTTGACCTTTAGGGGCCAATAACTTTGTTAGCATATCCAGACCCTCGAATACTTCCCCTTTTGTCTGTTTCGGAACCTTGACTGTGAAGGTTCCTTAAAAATATGAAACATATCATAATTTTATAACATGTTAAACACATAATGAGAGGCAACCATGATCCAAGGATCGGGAACGACATCAATAGTCAACTTCAGAAACTGTTCTGATATTTTCAAAGTAAGCTTTGCATTCAGTGATGTGGTTTCAAAGTGAGCATTTAAACTAAGCCTTTGAGTAGACTAAAGTTCCTTCATGTGTGTGGCACAGTGCTACAATGCATATTGCTGACAAACCAAACTAGAAAGTCTTTTTACCCGTAAAAACAGATGTCTCCCCCTTCCTCAAATGCTCTAAACCTCTAAACAATACTATCATAAAGCACCATTAATGTTCTCTGTATAATTCAACTTGAATAAATAACCTATCAACTCCACAATTGTAGCAAACAAAATATTCAAAATTCTAAATGATTTGATGCTGAAACCCTTGAAAAAGACTAAGTCCAAATTGTTGCCATGGAAATAAAAAAGTAATTAAATTTAAAAAAATTTATAACCTCCAAAAGGCACATCTACATGATATGGAGAGACAGTATACCAAGTTTGGTGATGATCAGTCACATAGTTTTAGAGATATGCTCCGGAAACGAAATGGGAACGCCGACGCCAACGCTAACGGGAACTCAGCTAAAACCAATATGTCTCCCAACCCTTCGGGGGGAGACATAAATAATGACAGGATAAAAATAGGACAGAATCAAGTTGCAAATTTTCACTTCTAGAGGTTTTCAAAATAAAAGATTAGTGAAACATAAGCGACTTATTACAAAATCTACATGGGAAGATATGTGTTGTTTAGCTTCTAAAGAAAGAGAAACAATTCTTCGACTTAAATAATCATTAATAATTTAGTTTGAAATAAAAGCTAACCCTTATCAGCATCATAGTTTGCTTCCTCTCGTCCATCCTCAACAATTTTGCCCGGGAGATTCAACCTGTAAACAAATCATCGTTTTCCTTCAGCAAATGTATGCTTAAGTACACAGCATCCTTATGGGGGGGGGTGAGGTGATCTGGGGTTTAACGCCGCTTTCAAGAGTATTCCACTTATATCGCGGCTGCTAGTATTAATGCAGGGAGAAAGCCCGCAACACCATTGTGGTAATGCATTGTGGTGAAACCTGCGAGCATCGACTGGAACTAGCGAACCATGTGTGGTACTGCGCTGACATTCAGTGCAGCATTACACCCAAACCTGACTGCGTGTAGAACAGTTCTCTACTGCAGACAAAGTTGCCGAGCTCCTGGCGGGATTCGAACCACTGACCTCCTGATCCGAAGCCGAACACGCTAACCACTGCGCTATCCCGCCCCCAGCATCCTTATGGATGGAGCGTTCTTTAACAATTCATAAGTTTGAAAATAAATCTTAGCAGTGTTCAAAATAGTGCCTGCCAGACTGCCAATTACATGTTACTTTCAGATTTGGCTTATTGGAGAAGAGGTCAACAAGCTCGGCTGGCTTGTGAGATTTTAAAGGTACCGTATATTTTAATGTACACGGCGACCTCGTACATAAGGCGACCCCCTTTCTCAGCCCCCCAAATTGCTGCCAAAATCATATATCTCATTTATAAGGCGACCCCCCCTTCTAGCAGGTCGTTGAAACAGTCAACATAACAGACAACTCGTTGACAAGATTGCGTAAGGGTGAATTTAGGTCGGTAATTTTTAAATAAAATGTCATGTGTCATGTGTCAATTTTCATTCATATTTCTCTCTATATTTTCATTTAAAAAGAACAATTAGACAAAGGTATTTTATTTTACAAGATTAGAATTTGAGATGACATCGATGATTGTGTAATGGACATCCGGTGTAAACATTGACTCGCTTGATTTGTTGGGTTGGCAGATACCCCTCACTTGGCCTCTAGTTTTTTATCTTGTATATTCGGCGACCCCCTTCTTTGACCCCCCAATTTCTGGCATAAAAAACTTGCCTTATACATTAAAATAAACGGTACTAATTGTCTTCACATTGCAGAACTTGTCAAGGAGAGCTGGTTGTGAGTTCATACCATTAGCCCAGCTTGCTTGTCGGGACTAGAACATATTCCAAACACTGAATCTTAGGGGGTCGACGATCGCTTGTAAACTTTCAGGCACCCATAGACAGTTTTGTAGACTGGTTTTTGAGAATCTCACTTTTGATTTAAAATTCTATAAATAGGTTGAATAAATTTGGGTTTCATAATTGGATTTACCCCTACAATTCTAAAAACAATTTTCAATAACAAATGGAGCAGTACTTGAGTGTTGAATAAAGATGTTAACAGGTTTGAATTGTCCTCTATCGTCAGTAAAGGTGGAGAAAAGCTTAATGTAGACATAACAGTGAGAATATTATACCTTACCTGAGGAAATATGGCTTGGAATAGAATTTGAAATCACAATCCTCTATGAATATTTCTGTCTCAGATACCTGGAACATGTGAACAATGTAAATTTGCTTAAATTGGTTAAATAGCAGTCTAAGTAAACCTAGCCTCAATATTATCTGTGTCACTTCTAATAAGGCCTAGTAGAGGGTCGCGTCAGCCCACACATCGAATTGACCAATCAGAACTCATCTTACCAAGCCACAATAGTCTGCCTTCGCACGTTGGAGGGTCATAGGTTGCAGAAAGTCGGCTGACGCAACCCTCTACTAGGCCTTGCTAGACTCAGTATAGGAGTGAAATGGATAATCTTGAGGCTAGGTTTACTTAGACTGGTTAAATAGTGACATATGATTTAGTGAGAAACATTATCATAGTCAGATAAAGGAGATTGTCTTATACATATTTGCAGTGTGAGTGTGTTATTTCTTGAACAGTACAGTCTGATTAAAATCTACCATGTTTCGATGGAAACAAAGTAAAAATATGCATCAGGGTTTTCCTCTCCACAACAGTCTGAAAGTACCCAAGCTAGGTGCTTGTTCAACACTAGTTTAGCGACCCAAACCCTAGTCACAAACGGACCAATGACATTGTCCCTTTCAAAAACCAACATGGCGGCTATCATTTAAAAAATGATTGCACAGGAGGTATGTGCCCCTAGCTCTGATATCGAAAGCTTTTGCTGCCGATCTTGCGATTGGCTTGATGAGCTAACGGGTAATGGGGGTGCCTTCAGACTGCATGAGAGGAAAGCCTGGCTGGTTGAGGTTCGAAAACCCACATAACATTTGTACACTTTTCTTCCTCGAAGCACAGTCGATTTTAAACAGACTGGGAACCGTACATTATTTAAATTCATGTGATGACAGAGATACATTATTCTTTGAAACTTTATGTTGAATGTATGAATCAAATCATGCACGACTTCAAGTTCAAATTATATAATTTTCATCACTCATATATATTAGTATCTATTATAGAGTAAACAGATTTGAAATTGTTTGTCAGATAATTATTAATTCAAAAAGACACTTTCATCACGAATTGTTTGGTTATGATAAGAACCTAAATACTATAATGATGAAATTAATTCATATCACCCCGCATATTCATCCAAATATGATATAAGTTCCAAACATTACGTTTGATACATTGATGTTACGTACTGTTTAGTTTTGGATCAAGAACATCTATACTATTGTCAGAATTGAAAAAAATTATGTTTCAAAATGAAATTTTTAGCAACAGCTCGTACTTCTCGATCAAATGACACCATTGATTAAGTTTGGCATATGTAAAATATGTTTTATACACAGTGAATAATTTCAGTAATCCGCAATTCTATACATTTGTATTTGTAAAACGGTATTTTAGATAATTACTTTAGTAAAAGGTGCCTTTATCACAATTGTTAGAAACACTTCATCCTGGAAAAGTTCAAAAGCAGGTGTCAACATCTTAAAAACTTGAATTATACACAACAAAAACAAGCAAGACGATATCACATGTTTACAACATGGGCGCAGACATTTTGTTAGCCTCGGGCTTACTTCGAAAAATTCATTCATTGGTTGAACATGTAACTCCACACACGGAAAATCGAGTAACGCAGTGCTGGGAGCTCAGAAAATTTAGGATACCCTTCTTATTTAATAAAAGGGCAGTTTTATCTCTGTATCTTGAATTTTACATGAATGTTCATGTAAGAGTGTAAATATTTGGACAGTGTTTAGGATTTTGTTGACTATATTTGTCAAATATTTAATCTTTATAGAGACGTCACATAGCGTTTGTTTAAACTCTTATAAGTAACTTAGATTAACGAAGAAGAATAGGAAAGTGAAATGTAGTTTATCAATGTGTCACATGCTGTTTAACATCGCAATGCATTATGTATTAAATGTTTTAAAAAAACATCCGACCGAACGGCCTATGAGACACAAGTTGAAATTATGTAACAATAAAATTTTGAAATATGTTATTTCTAAAAATTACAATTCATAGGTTGCACAAAACCATTCACTCCGGGACTGCTACCGGAAGTCAGCCATTTTAGTGGACAAGCAACCCACTCGACTAAGCAATGATCATATGTAACTGACAATTTAAAACTCAATAAAAGGCCGTATATATGTTATTTCTTTCAGGATGAGGTGCATACAGATGGGAAAACTTACGAGGAGTCTTTTTGTGAGCTGTTCTCACTTCATAATTTACTTTGACTCCATGTTTACACTGTTTGAATCGACTGAATTTTCGGTGACATATTTCCTGAGATAATGACCCCCTTCGTCATATTTTGTTGTTCTAAGACAGCATATTATATTCGAAAGTAGCCTACTTGATTAGTAAGGAGAAAGAAGTTCTAGATATATGTAAGGTGCTAGCTTCTACCGAGACTAAAGTTGGCCTACTGGTGGAATTACGAAGTCAGGTACTCGCTGCATGCTTTTTTAAGACTGATTGACATCTCACCTTATAATGTAAATATACTATATAAATGTGCATCAAATTGCCACCAAACAACTACAATGAATGTTGTTACAACTAAATAATCTTCAATGTAAATTCTTACAGGATGTCATTTACTTGAAATGGAAGCCTCGATCACGAAACTATTAGATTCCACAACATAAAGTTTTTTAGGTAGTAAGAAAACTGTCTGAAGCGTTTTAGGTAATTTCTCATACTGAATTTTATCAATTACGTTTGAAAATTATTATTTTAACATTCGTCGCTTTTAAATGCATTAAAAGAAAATACCATACAAGTGGAACGATAAAACACAACCTAAGCAGTTCAATGTTCACGTGGAAAGCGCATATCATATGGGAATTTATAGATAACAGTTTGAGTATAATCACCTTAATATCTTGATACCAAAGATAAGTGATTTGCACCTCTTGATGCCTAAAATTCTTTCTAAATGACAAATGACACAAGAACAGATGAACAGAGAGAGAGAGAGGAAGAGCGACAAAGAGATTACTTATGTATAATATATACCAAGCAACGGTGACGATATCTTCTTATTTCACTGTAAAACAATCATATTATTTATTATATCGTCGGTGGTCAGTTACTGCTTGAGGGATACTTTGCTACTTTCAAAGGAATTTCAATCACATTGTATAATTATTGATAAATAGAATACTTAACGGAGATTGCTAAATACCGGGGTTTTTTTTCATGTTGATATTTTAACCCTAGACTCTCAATGAAATTAATCTTGTATCTGTCAAACTCCATAACGTGTCCCTTACTTGTCAGCAGTTTAATAAAAAGTTAATATGTCAAATAACTATCTCCAACACGTCATCCCTCGATTAAAGATATATGACCAGCAACAGAAAATAACTGTCACGTAATAACCTCTTAATATACTTAATCCACTTTTAACAATTCACTACAGGTTATTATTATAACCTTTATAATTAGGTTAGTAACAAACACCAACAGACGTAGATGAAACAAATTGTACACTTCAAAAAAAAAAACATCATTTAAATTGAAATTTGTTTTGGGTATGGGTTGTCCGAGATATTGAAATGAAAAATACAGTAGATCTACAATTGTTCCTTTTACAAAAAAACTTGCGTTGTCTTACTATGATTATTTCATTATAATGACTATCATTTGCACCCTTTACATATTAAAAAAAGGTGATTGCTTGTTACTGTTTAATCCTCGTAGTACAGTGACGCATCAAACGTCTATTTATTTGTTATGCAAAAAAATTTATTTTCCAACAGTTTGTTCATGAATATATGTAGATCTAACGAGAGCATATTGAAGTACCAGGTATTGTTGATTGTTGCCAAAATACTATATCTAAACTGACATGCAGTCGTTTTACGTAAGAATATGTTACTGTCAAGTAAATACATCGACAAATCGCTCCATGTACATGCATTCTACACACTTCACGAGGGTTATTCCACACGTTTATGTCAATGCGTCATCATATGTATCGACGTATTATTCAAGCTTTACAAAGACTTCGAAGATATGGAAAAAGGCGTATCAAAATGAAGAGAATATGACGATATGGATTTTAAAGATGTTTTGAACTACATTAAGATAGGTAATGTCTCAAAAGTCCGAAAGTTTGTGATGTTTTCGAACAGCCCCAACCAGGACAGAAGATTTACTTCACTGATGGGGAAATAGCCTTTGCGATGTTGTGCAAATAGGGAAATAAAACCCAATTAAATACAAAATCATGCGAACAATAGCCTGATTTCAATTTTCAAAACCCATCCAACAAAGCATTGACAGGTTATATCGTTCAGTTGCCTTCATATTCCATGTTGTTTTTGAGTAAGTTTGAAGTCTGTTCGGTGGTGTAAGCGAGTTCGTATTGACTGCATTATGTCTTCGTTTCGGTTCAATTTCATACAAATAACCACATAACAAGACATGAAAGTGTCTGTCAATCATTTTACTTCGCAAAAACTTCAAGTTTCACTTCTTTTGAAGCTTGTCCGACCGTAATTTAGCCCGTGAAATCTACGGATATTATAGTGAAAAAGCACTAGCCGCTGTGGCCGGCCTGCGCTGTTTGTCCACACAAATGGCTGCCGTACCACGTGACAATGGCTCGTGACGTCATGTGGGAACTATGAATAAATGGGGTAAAATGTTTCATGGTGGTATGAAATCTCTTCGTCGTTGAGACATTAACTTAATTAATGCAGAGTAGTAACAAACTGGCTATTAGGCTAACTAAATAAGACATGCAGCTGTTATGGTGAACAATTACACAAAGAGGGATCTGCATCACTTATTGTTTTCCATGAATCATATTTTAAATCAGAATAAACTTTCAATATATCAAAAACTAGGAACTAGGCCGATTTAAATCAGACTGTTGTCATATGATTGATATTTTGGGATGAATGTGTGCGATTTGTATTAATTCAAATTATGAGTTATGCCCTTTACGCATCAAAGCAACATATATGATGAAAATCATGGAGTGGGCCTTTAACAAGATTCTCTTCAGCACACATCAGTGCTATATATTTTCAAAGTGATTTCAGTCATCGAATAGGCCACTGCGCGTTTCTGGAACTAAAGTAGATAGGCACTGCTGCCTTCAATAATTAACAATAATTGAGTACATGTAATTCGAATGTTTTACCCTCTGAAGAAAATACATTGTGCGAAATCTAATATCATATGGGTAAAACATATGTTTGTCATTAAATTGACGATAAATTGAAACAAAACTGATTGCACAAATCAGCAACACATTTACGAAAACTATGGAAATACGTTTATTTCTTGATATGGTTAAATTTGAATCCCGAAGACGAAAGAACATGTAAATCTACGTATAAATTTGCAGGGCATAGATTATTCATTCAGGTTTTTGTATACATTTCTAATCAGCCAAAATGAAAGAAAGTGAAAATCAACGTATTAATTTGCAGGGCTACGCATTTATTCAGATTTTGGCTCAAAATGTTTATTCATAGAATTTTTCAAAATGAAAGAAAGTTTAAATGTACGGACTGTGGCCTTTGGAGAACTTGCATACGAAACGTACAGAGAATAGTAATAGTGAACATGATTGTGCGTTCAGTAACGAGATTTATCGTACACGATAGATTATTGATATGGAAACAATGTACCGAACAACGTAATGAGGGAAATATTTTGAGAATTTACATTTGACATTAACCAATGAATGAAATCTTGAATTCATGATTGTAAGTATATGTCATGTAAATCTTGCAAACATATACGTTTTTGAAGCAGTTGGACAATAGTGAAGAATTTATACTTACTTCAATAGTTTTCGAGTTTTATCGGGAATTATGAATATTCGAGGCGGTAGCCGAGGACTTGTCCCCAATGGCAGTTTCCCTTTCCATTTAAATAAGCAAAGGGCTGTCCGAGGGAAATATCTGACAAAAACCTTATTTAATCTTGTCAATTTTATTTCCATAACTTTCTTGGATACTGATGTATGGATGATGTAGACAGTGTTCCGGAATGTTTCGAATGTCATGATACTCTTGAAGGTAAATGCGAAAAACGTACATATCCTGAGCTCGTGCAGTATGTGAAATCCAACCAAATTCACTTTTGTTTCATTTCTAGGTTTTAGCAAGGCAGTGTGTTACTTAGTGCTTAACGCCGCCTGAGCAATAATTTCAGCCATTAGCGGCGGATTTTTGAGTTTTAAAGGGTCAGTAGCACGTTTTTAGAAGGTGATGTCAGGAAAGTGAAAATTAATGGTTCCAATTGAAAGACAGTGTATTTAAACTAAATAAAGCAGTAACAATTCAAATATATAACATAACGTTTAGCCATGCGTATCCCTTTTCTTACACAAATTGAATTAAAAGGTGTTCACACAAAATGGCCGGCAATGGATTTTATGTGAATCTTCATACTTTGTCCTCTGACTATGGATGACTGGCTTGTGTAATGAGATGTTTGACACTGTCAAAATAATACATTTAGCATTAACTTACAATTATCAGTGAAATATTAAAAAAAAAAATTATAAAAAAACGTGCTACTGCCCTTTTAAGGACGAGGACGGCTTATTTGTGTTGCAATATTCAGATGTATTCGAATTTGGTTTCAAAATAGGATATTCTTCAAGTTTATAATGTTTCGCTGAAATGAATATTCCGAAACAATTGGGAAAATTAATCAAACGAACAATTGGTTTAAATTAGTTTCGTTTTTTCCTAAACTAACATTCCTAACATTGCAAAAGCAAAATAGAATGTAAAGTTTCATATGAGCGTCAGTGGATTCATAAGTCTTCGCCAATATCGGCAGCACCCGGATGGCAGGATCGACGAGTTCGAGATATATTTTGCTTTAAGTCCCATGCATAACGGCATTTCATTGGTTAAAAAAGATTCAGTGCCATAAGAATTCCCGAAAGACAGAATTCACAAAAGACAGAATTCCCAAAAGACAGAATCAATCACAACACTAATTAGCTGAGCATTGCTGACCACCCCTAATTAATCAATGAACTGACCAGACTCGCTTTATGTTCTAGTAACAAGTAAGTCAAGGCTATTTGTTTTAAAGGGTAGAGCCCATGTTACACATAATTTTTCAACTACGAAAATGTTTGTTATAAGCTTTCTGTCTTTTCGGAAGATACCCGCAGTGGCACTTTATACAGCATGCATCAACCATGATTAGACAACTATACATTGCATTTTGGTATCGCAGGGCATTGTGTGGCAGATATTAGCAATATTTGGACGAAAGAGTCCGTTATGGTATAAGGATAAGGACACTCATTAACTGTTGCCATGGGGGTGAGGTGAGCAACACATGTAACTGTCCCTAAAGAGAGTTTCGAAAATACAACTTAAAACAAAATTAAACCAAGGTCAAGTTCGATAAGGGTTAGCATACGTGATGTGATGTGAGCTGGGTTTTTTCACCGCTTTCAAGAGTATTTCACTCATATCGCGGCAGCTAGTATTATTGCAGGGAGAAAGCCCGCAACACTAGTGTGGCTATGCATTGGGGTGAAACCTGCGAGCATCGGCTTGAACTAGCGAACCCTGGGTGTTACTGCACTGAAATTCAGTGTAGCATTGAACCCAGACCTGACTGCGTGTAGAACAGTTCTCTACTGCAGACAAAATTGCCGACCCCCTGGCGGGAACTGTTGCTATGTACTTAAGGATCATGAAACATAACAGAGACGTATATTGTGTATTTCACCAAAGCGGCGAACTGTATTACATAATAACACAATGAGCACAGAAAATGCAGTATGATAATTTAACTACTAACAAACATGTAAATATGCACGGACAGAAATAAACTAATACCCGTTATAAGTAATGACTACTTATTCCAACACGTGTATATATATATATAAACATCAATAATGATTCTACCTAAGTATTGTAAAGCACTGGAAATAAATATGTCAACCTTTAAAGAAATAAATACATTTTACAAAAGATTTTTTCGAAAACAAAAATAGCCTACTTCAATTCTGCATCGAACTGTTGTTCAAAGAGACTCGAAATATTATTACATTCTGGGAAAATATCATTACTAAAATTAAATAAGTCATGTCAATTGACAAAAGGCATCCTTGGAAATTGATAACGTAATCAACATCTTCATTTAAGCAGAATCAACCTTCGACGTACATGTGCCATCTGGTCAGAACAAAATCTTAAGATTTTAAAGTGCAAATCGTTTTTACGATCATTTTGATAACCTTATGCATATCTTTAAAATGAAAAGGAATAGCCTTTACCTTATTGAAACAAAGAAGAATATGCATTTCCTGGTCACCTGATTAAGTGGTAATGCTCATTAACGATAACAAATGTCAGAATAAAAAGGTGATTTCCTTGTAAAGGCAAGACGAGTAATGGCATATCAAAACGGTAACACTGTTCTAATACGTTATCCATTGAAGCCAGAATGAGATATCCCCAAGCCTAATGATATGTTGATGAGAATTTTTAATGAGAAATGATTGAAATGAGGAATGGTCTAGATTACGGGCACATAACTAAAATCTATTTTCGTCTATATTAGAACACTTTTCTTTGGTATCGCTGTATGCTTCTTTACCGGTTTAAGGGCAAGATATTCATTCTTTCACCTCTCTCATTCATTCATTCATTCATTTATTCAGTCGTTCTTCTTCCTTCATGCAGTCTTTTCTTCACTATCGACCATCCAATGTCACGATATACAGATATTGTACCAAGTTGTGAGAATCTTTCGAGGTATGTCTTTCCAAGTCCCTGTGCATCTTCCAATGCAAAGAACTAAGTATCATTGGATTTCTACAAGATCTAATACCCGCCATCTGTATGCAGTCTTTCATTGCCAACCAGACACTATCACGATATATAGATAGTGTACCCTGTTTCGATAGAATATCGAGGTATTTCTTTGCAAGTTGCTGTCCATCTTCCAATGCAAGAAATGTAACAGTCGTTGGATTTCAACAAGAGCTAAGATACCCACCTGTTTGCAGTCTTTTCTTCACTACCAACCATACAATGTCACGATATACAGAGAGTGTACCCTGTTTCCATAGAATATCGAGGTATGTATATGCAAGTTGCTGTAACAGTTCAGGGATTTCAACAAGAGCTAAACATCTCCAACAAATGTTATTTGGATTTCAAAATCAGCTATCACATGGGTGCTACTAAAGCTATAACAACTGCTCGTAGTAACAAGGAGGTAACAGTCACTGATGATCCAGGACGATAATACAGTTAACTGCTAGTGTAGATTGTCAAGCTGTAAAGCCACGGTCAAGGACCATCCGACTCATTCTTTCAACACTATGCTCTTCATCTTCTCAACCTGCGTGGTCAGATTCGTCAGCCTCTCTTTCAGTTCCACGTTTTCCCGCCTCAGATCTGTTCTCAGGACGCCATTACCCTCAGCCTTGGGTATAAGCGGCGCCTCGTGCTCCAAGGAGCCCATGTTCTGGGCATACATGTCTTGGCTGCGAGATAACTGAGCGTGGAGGTTTGACGTGTCTATGTGAATATTGCCGCCCATGTCGGACGAGAGGCTGTTTGGAGTTTGCGCCGCTTCCGGTCCGCCATGTTTGTTGGTCATACTGCTCATCATGACTTCCTGTTCAGGACGCTTGGCCCTGGTTGTGAGATCTGCGGGTGCACTGACGCCCTGGAGGTGGTTTGTGGTGAACATGGTCTGCGCCTGAGATGTGTAGGCTGAGTAATAGTCATAGGGATTCCTGGCGTACTGGCTCTCGGGCTGTGGTGTGTATCTTTGGTAGTTGTTGTTGGTCTTGTCGCTGTAGCCGTTGGTCATCCCCGAACATCTCTGGTTGTCATTGTAGGCGTTGTGTTGGAACTGCTGCGTGGGTCCCCAGGCTATGGGCGGGTTGTAGGGTCCATACACGGATGATCCATGCGGGAGATGGATCGATTCTGGTCTGGACCCGTCCTCCGACATGCTCCGGTCATGTTCGTCACTGTCCGAGTGACTGCCGTGCTTCCGGTCGTCGTCGATGGGCGAGCCTGGTACTGACAAAATGGAGACCGGATATATGCCGTTTTCTCCACAAGCGACACGGGCGTTAACTTCCGCTGCCGCCTGCGCAGCCTTTACTTCCTGCATGCACTGAGCTCGTTCTTCCGGTGTTAGAAGGCTTTGGTCGGGCGGGATGCCGAATTTGGCTTTTATCAATGCTATTTCTTTCCTAAGGAGTGCATTGTCTTCTTCGAGGTAGCTCATTTTGTGACGAATGTCTACTTCAAGTTTTCTCTTGTTCTCGCGGGATCTCTTTGCAGCCATGTTATTACGTTTGCGTTTTTCCCAATATTTATCATCTTTCTCTCCATCAGGTATGATACGTTTCGCTCTTCTCTGGACCATCTTGGGCATGAAGTGCGTAGCCTCGTTCTGACCGTCTGTGAGCCAACTGGCGCTGTCAGCTGGGTACTGCTGGTGGTGGGTCATGGTCGGCAGGGGCGACAACTCGTCTTAGGCAAATTCTGGAAAACAGAAATTCAGTTACAAATCCAGAAATCTAATACTATTGAACATTAAAAGCATATTATAATTGATGACGCACATCTTACCATACCTACGTGTAATATTTGAAAAACATCCTTGATATTTCGTATCTCTTCTTATAGTTTACAAGAAAACAAACTTTCATATCAAACGTGTTCGCTAACAATTTGTGATATAAATAGATACAAATCAATACTACCGAGTGCCATTTACATACAATTATTTCCATAGCAATGATTAAACGAACACGGCATTTACTATTTCATTCTATCGGTACTAATTGAACAGTTCGATGACTGTGTAGCAAGTTCAATATTGTTGAAACACAATTGCTAACCCCATTAGGCGAGTATGAAAATGTTGGCTTTTACTTGAGTAACTGGTAATGACGAATCGAAGAAATCTACTACGCACTAAAACTTATATAACATCATTTGGTAACCACATTAGTGTTCATGTAGATCTGAAATCTACATAATTCTCAATTAGTAAGCACAGTTGAGCCGATTATTCCACGACTGTGGGCAATGAGCATTGGTCCGAATTTGGAACGTACATGGGTGGAACTGTTTGACCTCTGTTTGACTTACACTATATATACCACTTACTTCATGATTCAAGAACAATCAACGTATGACTGGATATGAAAATCTTATAAGGTTTTGAAAATATTTTTCAGTTATCTTTATGAAAGAGAAATGATACAACAGATGCCGTTTTCAAAGAATTGATAAAGAGGCTATAACAAAATATTTTTTTGAGAAGTCTTGTAAAACATCTTCCTTTTTTTGTTGTGAACATTCTTTTTAAAGGAAAAGTAAATGATTGAGAATTGATGTGAAAGCAATAATTTACTGCTATTACAAAGTCATACACAGAATAACCACTGGACTGCTTTATCACCGTGAAAACAAGTGCAAACACGATATACCCAGTATATGGAAGTATTTATCATAGCAATCAATGTGAAAGCAAATGAAGTTTAGGCAACTAAACAAATAACAATATAAAACCATCTGCTATGGATATCATCACATCGGAATCAATCGAAAAAGTATCCCTTTTAGGAGTTTTATGATAAAAAAACAAGTCATTCTAAGAAAAGCATTACTTTGAAAGCAACTACTATGGCAAAAGTAAATTCCAGAGAAGCATCATAATGCAATTACCGGTGAAAGAAATATGATAGTTTCTAGAGAAGATCATTATGAAAACATATGCAGTGACAGAAGCCGTTTTCATATAACTATTAATTCTGAAAATAATGGAAATCTTTCCAGAGAAATGTTAATAAATTCGATTGGTACAAAATCCCTTCCGACTTATGGAAGCAATTGCTGTAAATGAATTAATTTTACGATTTTTGCGTTTTTTGGCATTACAAGGGTGACTTATATGGTTCACAATTCTTAGTTAAAGCATCGATTTCAATATATATGTATCTATTCTAAGCGAGTGTAGTGATCAGCAATAAGTTTGATTTAGGTGTTGAAGACCGATTATATAAGTATATACTTAAATGAAAACAATTAGCATTCTTGCTTTAACAACGCCCTTATATGGTATATATTTCAAACCGGTGAAAATTGTTAGAACTATCATAATATCGACAAGAAAGACATGAAATTCAATGTAGTAATGCATCGAAACCATGTAATCTCTGCATGTAAAACACACAATGGTATTCGACCAAGGACTTATGTCTTTATCTGACGAGGTTTCTAAATGACCATTCCAAACCCGATAACGAGAGGACAATAACGCATATAGAGGAAACAAGATAAATTATTGAACCTTTGCCAGAAATGGTAATTAGAAGGTCTTAACGGCGTCAACTTAGGTTACATAAGCCCTGACTACATCAATATATAATTTCGCTCATTGTGGGCGCTATTGTATCGAGTTGTTCGTTTCGGCCTCTAATGACCACACACGTTAAATCGATAAAATTATGTCACAAATATGTCGAGAACAGTCCCCGAACAAAAGTTAATCGTCCTTGTTAGCTGTGACGCCGTTTGACAGGCAATTATGTGCTCTCAGATACTTGTGTAGGAACAGGAGGCAGGACCTGTGTGGACAGGTCTTATTAGCTTATGCAGGATCGGGTAGACAAGAGTCTATTAGCATTTATTATGAATAATTAAGATTTTAAGATAGATGTGAGGATAACGAGGTTACCAAAACTATGGATGAATTTTGGCTTCCTTGGGGCATTTTAGAAGTTGGTTTTATAGGGGATTTCAACAGAGTTTCGAATTTGCTTATGAGGTATGAGTAAATTCCTGCATGTCATTAAATAAATGTGTTCATCCATTGAGATTTGTATGTCTCCAAGTTTAATATCTTCATGTTGGATAAATAGTTCCACCTCGATCACATATATTGCGTTTATTTAAAACATATGACGTAGAACGCTTTGAAATAGGCAAAGGAACATTTATCAATGTTTACCACTAAATCGTATTCTAGTAGTCAACATTTACATTATAACGTTCATGAAATAAATCTACATAAATTTTTTACGAAGAAAGGGCATGGCTACAACACAATCCAAAATAGCATTTATGTTTCTGGCATGTTTTAACAGCTTTAAGCCATCCATAACCAATTCTCACTCAACACAACATCGTAAGACATACATGAAACCCATTACCTAAGGTACATATTTATATTACTGAGTACAAACATACCTACAAACACAAGTTGGTGGATACAACTAAAGCATTTTAAGCCGTGGCGGAGGAAATTAACTCATACGGAACAAAACAGAAACACAAACATGGCCTCAACTCGACCCCGACGACGTCAGCTTTTCATTTACGCTCCAATCCCCTCCGCAAGGCATTAATTAAACGGAGATTAGCGAACACGGGCCCGCTTGTGTTACGACATCGGCTAATTCCACAAACTGAGCTATGGAAATTATAGCCTGGACGACGGAGCTGGTTTCGTGGCGAAGAAATGGAGGGAACGTGGGAGTAATTATCTCCCCTGGTTTAAGTACGTGGGTCGGGGTAAAATCTTTTGCATTGCGAAATAGGAGTAAAGTCCGTAATTAACTGCGGAGCGTTACCAAGGATATGCATTTACTTGTGAAATGTGTATTCTTGATATTCTTCCGCGTTAGCTGTTCTTTCGTTACATTTGAGCTGGTGTAGACGGTCAAGTTACCTTGTGATTAACAGCTCGACGGGTGGTGAAACTGATAGAGGGTAAACTAGTGGTTAGCGTTTAAAAACTCATCGGGCTTGAAGATAACTTCACTTCACCTGCTACTTACATTATGTGAAATGTATATTCTAGAAAATAGTAAGGCATATATATGGGAGAGAGTAAAAATCGATGGTTTTGATTGCCTCTGTCTTCATTAATACCCATTTCGACCAGTGTACACGCCTTTTAAAGTATCTTGAAGACTGTTGTTCAGACCTTGGATGTTAACAGTTGAAAATAAGTGAACTGAAAAGTCTAAACGGTCCACTACAGTGGATAATAATGGTCGATGCTAACTACATACATGTTATATCTTATTCAATACATAAAAGTACATCAAAAGTCTTTTTATTCATTGTTACGCTTTTAAGTCTTATTGATAATACTCAAATAGCTCCAATATCAGCAAGTTACTTTGTTGAAACAGGACATTAATCTTGATTTAGGCTTTTTGTAGCTTAAATGTGAAAGTTGAACGAGAGAAAAGGCACTGGTTGTAATTGTCAAAATTCGTTTACGAAAGAAACATTGGAAACCATAAATTACGAATCAATATAACTCTCACGACTCATAGCAAGTAACATTTTTGCATTTACCACAGCTATAGAATCTATATAAATCTATATACACTCTTTCTTAATTTCAAATTCCATATAACGATTGTTATGGTTTAACAAAATGAACAAAAGTCTACTGAACAAAATTAGCTAAGCATACTATATATCATATAAGCATAAGTAGCCAATCATTTATTAATAATAAGTGCGTATGTCAAACAATACAAAGGGCATTATCAATTATTTTAAATTGTCATAATTTTGTTTATATCAATGACTATCATTTCCAAAAAAAATTAGGGATATTGTTTTTTAAGACTTACATTTCACCATGTGGTCACTGAAATCAAAACTTGGATCTATTTTGTTCAAATTTTCATAGATCCCTAAATATTTTTGTCAAGTATATCATCAGGTTTAAGATTGATGGACCTTCAGTTTCCTCAGCTTGTGACATAAGTATTATATTTCATTAATTCGTGAAAGGTGTTCCTGTGAAGATCTGAATCGAAACTTACTAGTTATCAGAACCCGATGTCAAGCGACGATAAGGTATCTGATTATACAGTTGGTCCTATATCAAAAGGACTGGCATCACTCCGGGGTATATCTGAGGGACTTGACTCTGTATAGAGGGTTTCATCTTACTAAACTTAATTAAGGGTAATTGCTTCTAATTACCTCGTCATGGGGAAGGTGTTACTCATTATCAAGATGTAACTAACAACACTTCAAAGATGGCGTCATTAACACGTGCCCTCAATAGCAGTGGCCCTTTGTATGAAATCTTATGAAATTTGTGAACATGAAATAATGTATTTATCTCCTTTCTCGTTTTATCACATTGCAGCAGTTAATATTGTCTTATTTTTGATTATTTGTCGGACAGAATATGTATTTGTTTTTGGTTTTCCGATGTATATCATCAGCTGTGTATTACTTATTTAGATAAATTTCTTCTTCTTGTATTACATGTGGTTTTGTTGCTCTATATAGCATGCCGTAAATAGATTTTTATATTGTAGGTGTAAATTGTTAGTGATAAGTTAAAGTTAAGCACTGTTTGGGCATTGTTTCATCACTCAGCTGCGTTGAGCTGTTCATAAATAACCAGGGATCACTTTGGACAGGGATTTTGGGATATTTACCTATTGTTGTATCAAGATATCCCATAATCAATACTAATGAGGAATAAAGTATCATTTCCAAAATCAAACTTATTATTTTTCTTCTCGAACATCCAATTGCTTTTCTAAAAATCCCATTATATTAGGACAAGGAAATAGTTTTGCTCTTTCATACTTTGAACCAGGGTGATCCCTGAATAACGCAACAAGAAAGAAAAAACCCAGGCCATTCTTTCTTATTTATTACAACGATACAACAAAGGAACAAAACATCAGGTCGCAACTGTACTTTCATCCATTCACAAAAGTTACAAGAAGTGAGCTGTATACATTGTATTTTTGATATTATGTAGGTATTGGTTTTCGTATTATGCCATTTAGCTCTATTTTACATGTATAACGAAGGAAGAAAAATGTCAATGGTTAAGAGTAACATCTTTAAAGGGGCAGTAGCACGCTTTAAGGGGGAATACAAGTTGATGTCAGGTAAATGACAATTAATATTTCTAATTGAAAGACAATGTATGAAAACTAAATGGAGTTTAGCCATGCGATTCCTTTTTCTTACACAAAGTGAATTAAACGTGTTCACACAAAATGGCCGCCCATGCTTTCAAGTAAATCATTTTACTTTTTCCTCTGACTGTGGATGATTGGTTTGTGTTATAAGATATTTGACACTATCAAAATAATACATTTAGCATTAACTTACAATTAGTAGTGAAATATTTAAAATATGAAATAATAAAAAAACGTGCTACTGTCCCTTTAAATGATAACATTTTAGTTTACGATGAGTATGTGCGAGTTATATAATAGATATGAGAGAATATTTTAAGAAATTAATGTTATTGAAGTAGGTTCAATTATACTGGTAAAACTGATAAATTTTTAAAGAGATATATTTCTTTTTTGTTAGTTGACCACTCTAATATTGATCTTTATACTTCATTATTCTTTACTTATTTTGTTTCAATATGATTAAAATGGATGGCAACTTCTGCCAAATTGTCATTCATAAAAAAATATTTGGATGTAATATAATATCCTCTTGAGGATTTAAAGAATTCTAGAATTAAGTAACCTTTTACATGTGCAAATTCGAATTTTGAGTCTTCAACTAAAAAACGTTAAAGAAGTGAGTAGATCGGAAACTTCAACAGAACTTTCTAAAAGAATATATTTCAATATTCAATCACAAGATTATCATTAAATTTTGATCAAATGATAAAGAGAAGATTGTGTCTGGTGTATATACGGAAAGTTAAGTAAAATGAAACTGTTTTGTTTCAAATGAAATTAGAAATTCTCAATTCAGAAATAATATTGTTTTTTTTTAAACAACTATTTTTCAGTCAAATATGATTAATACAAATAGTGTATATATTATATTTAACTAGAATTGTGAATTTTGACAATATAGCGAGCACGGAGATGCATCGGTTTGAGGTTTAAGGTTTAAAGTAACAATTGTTACCAAAAGCTTACAATTTTATTACAACTGCTCAACAATGTTTTACTAGTATCCACTCCAGAGCTCCACTTGATATTTTCCGTAAATATTTCACATTGATATCATGATGTCTTTATCTTCAACGTATGTAAAAAGTTCTAAATCATTCGTCAAAACATACAAATAAAACATAAAATTAAAAGATACAAGTGAAAACATTCTGAAAACATTTTCTTAAACATAAACTCATGCTAAAAGCGGTGACAAATTAAAAAGTATTTTTTTCATAATTCATGAATTTTTTTATGTACTCGAACATTTATCATGAATTTAACACTAACATACATGTAGAAGGGTTTTTAACGTTGAAATATTTTAATATCTAAAAATGATAAAATTCATTGTTTGAAGATACATGTACTAGATAAAAAGACGGTTCTAATGTGTCTAAAGTGGTATTTCTTCTAAAGGGGGGAGGTAGAAGATGTAGTGAAAGTCTCTTACTTAATAGAGCATATTTTAGTTGATGATGCGATTTCAACTTTTCATGATATGAAATAATTAAGACACTGACCTACGTGTATAAATTGCAAAGTTCAATGTAACAGATACAAAATTCCTATTATGGTTTTATTTTTAAGTTTTATACATTAGAATATACGACAGTCTAGTAATAAAACGAAGTGAATGGTTTTTGATTAAAAAACGTTATAATATGGGTTTACCTGATGTTTTACTTTCTAGTGAATAACATTTGTAAAGTTGTTTGAAAATAAAATAGTAAGATAAAATTTCATTTAACAAATAACCTAAACTCCCCTATTGATTTATAGCATAAATCCTTTTACAGTATGTAGAGTAATATTCTTGGTTAAAAAGGATGATTTAATTACCTTTTTTAAAATTCGAATCTTTATGTGAGATCTCTAAGGTACGATGCATATGAAAAGGAATTTAAAACCTTAAGCAAATGTATGTCGTTAATGTTATGAACATCCTGAGATATTGACATGAGTATTAAATGCCAAAATATTCCTGAGAAGTTGCAGTTAGTTTTTCAGAAATTTTTTTATATAGTCCACAAATATAAGTTCAAAGAAATCAGAAATGAAACCTTTGTCAATCGTTTTTAACTTTTCAAGTCTCTCCATAAGGACGAAGATCAACTATTTGAGCGTTTATAAAACAACACTGTCTCATCTTCAGAGGTATGTTGGTAAGTAGAAAGATGAAGAAAAACTATTGAACTTATTCAAAACTTGGTTTCAACTTCCTAGGTATTTTATCTATCAGTTTAAACGTTGAACAATCAGTTTCAAGTTATGTCTCAACCTAGCTAGAAGAAAACAATTGGAAGATCTTTAAACAACAATAAACAATCCGTTTTCGTTACTGCAAATGGTATGTTAGAACCAAAAAAGATGACAAACTATTGGAACTTCTTTAAAGTAACACAAAAATAACCTGTTTCAACATCAAAGGTATGTTGGATCAAGCAAGATGACGAAACACTATTGGAACGTTTTTTAATATAAACCTTACCGTTTCAGCTTCAATGGTATGAACGAACATAACAAGATAAAGAAAAATTATTGGAACTTATTGAAACCAACACTAGACAATCTGTTGTAACTTCAGATGCGCGTTAGAACCAAGCAGGAAGCAACAACTTTTGGAACATCTTAAAACAACACTAAGAAATAATTTCTACTTTAATGGTATTCTAGAACAAACCAAGAATGAGAAAACTGTTTGCACTTCTTTCAAAAACACTTAACAATTCGTTTTTAATTTGAAGGTATATTAGAACGTATTATAACACAATGAAAGCCCTCTATACGGAACGTCTTAAAAAATCGTTTTCAAATATCAATGGATGTTAGATCATAGCAAGATAAAGCAATTCTATTGGAACTTCTTTAAAACACTGAACATCTATTCCAGAGTGATTTCCCCAATCCTAACCCTCACCGCTCCTTATCAACATACCAAAAGACCCGACCCACCTCTTATTTGTATTAAATCGCCTTAAGGACTTTAATCGGAAGCATGATCGAGATAAAGTAGAATCGGAGTTGCTCTTCCTTTTGCTTTACAAAGGGTCACAAAAAGGCCAGTATTTTTGTCAAGGCCGCCTTGTTAGCAACTTGGAAAACTGAGAACTGTATTGTCAAAACCTGAATCAAAAGAAAAAACTAATATCGGCAATATTGTTAAGGTATTGTGGACACAAAAATTCAACAAGCGTGGCCATATTAAAGAGGGATGGGGTTTACAGTTTGTTTTCGCCTCGGGGCACATAACAAGAGCGATTAGCTTAACTGCATTTAAGCATGTTTTTCACGTCGGATTTTGGGGATTCTCCAAGGGGATTTGCTACTGGATTTCTATGCTGCAAGGTCTTATTAAATCCTTATAACTGTAAAGAGGAGTTTCGTTAAGATTAATCGATATACATTTAAGTTCTATGTTCTATATTGATTAAAATAAAGAAATTATGTTATATACTTTTGTTAACATTTCATTCTTGGTAATATTCCATTCTAAAAATTTAAAGAGAAAATAGTGATTGGGGTATATGAAATATTATTCGAGTTTTGCCTGAAGTATGTATTAACAGTCATAAGGATTGAGTATAAATTGTATAATTTTGTATAACATACATTCCACTTTAAAGCTTAATGGATATTTCCAGAAAATAATCAAAAAAGGAAATTGACGATTTAAGAGAAATGTTAGAAAATAGAAATATAAGCTGTTTATAGAATACAAAAATGATATTAGTTGACATCAGATACTGAAATAATTACCATATATGAAAAGAAAAAAAATCTACAACTGTATACAAGATGATATTTCAACAGACCAGTAACGAATCACCGCAAATATGTTACTCCTCACAAACAATTAAACATTTGATTTGATGAAAACGCATTGGTGATCTTTTCCTTATGCAAAAAAAATCATACTAGAGTAAACAAGAGCACAAAACGACAGTAAACCAGACCATATGAAACTAGAAGGTGAATATTGGACCATGTCACACTGCTTGGTTACATTCTTATCTGTGTAGACGTTTTGTCAAAGAAAACATTTGATGTATGTCCAAGATATTCCAAGAAAGATCTCATCATAATTGCCATTGTAAAACACGGAACTTTCTGACTGATATCTCAAGTTGTGGATCACTTTTGCTTCTGAGGAGTTAGAACAGAACGATATTTTGAAGTAATCCAAAAATAACCAGACATTTGCACCATGGAAGGAATTCAAACCATGAGAGAAGACGTCACTAATCACACAACTGAAGAAAAAGGTTGATGTCCATGTTGGAAACAAAAATGTTGAAATAACTTTGCCTCTTCCCCAACAGTGACATGTCACAAATTGTCCATTCGTATAAACTGATGAAGTTTTCTCAAGATTCCTATGTGTTGATGTCGAATGGCACAAGTGGACACCTTGTGATTCCAAGACGACTTTACATTGAAACTTGACAGAACTAACATTTATACTCATCAAGGCTGCATAACCTTCGCTTATGAAACACGTAAGTATATATGAAGTACAAAATTACCTCTGATATAATGTCCAAGGACGTAATTCAAACAAGCTGTTATCATAATAAATTACTCGAAAATAAAGGAAGCATTTAGAAGGCTAATTGACACGGAAAGGCGGTGACGAAACAAGTTACGTATTTCATACTTACGTAGAAAGGAAAACAATCTCGAATCGGATGACATAACGATGACACAACTATATTTGACGAGGGTGATGTAAAAACAAAACAACTCAATCCTTGGAGCGTTTAACAACCTGAATACATAAGATACCAATCGCTTATGGCGATTACGTAAGGACATACGTAATGACAACGACGTAATAGCAATAACGCCATGTGTAAACTAGTTACATGTCGATTAGATAAAAGCTACGCAACGGGCTAGATTTATCAGTTACGCCAGACATAGATATATATACTCACCAAAGTTTGTGTCCGACACTCTGTTCCATCCGTTGATAGACTGCTCAACAGATACACGCTCTGGTCACTTGGCGTTAGTACAACCAGTTGATTGGTCAGTCAGGCCGACTGGACAACCCCACGCAGCGCAGAAGGCGAGGTTCACGGGTCAAATATCTTGACCGCTTCCTCTCCTCTGAACGCATACATGAAAACTCAACTTCGTCGTCTTGAAAGTACAAGTTGACTTGGTCCACACGGGAGTCACGAAATGCACGAGCTTTCTTTCACGTGCCAGTGCCCTCGTGACGGACATGTTGCCATGCATGAAAAAAGCATGCAGCTCGTGCCGCCGCGAATTACACAATGGACTGATGATGTAATGTGTAAATTACCTATTTGTCCTGTGGCAATTTGACTCCATTGAAACCTGGTCGTATGAAGGGAGGATGTTATATAATGGCCTCATGTAGATTTCACAGGCGAGTGACAAGTTTTCGATTGCATGGACATGTCGCACGGACAAGTGTTGTAAGCTTGTTTGTAAATGTAAACATGTAACAAATGGCTCGAAATCGTGGCAGATGGCTTGTCGACGCTTTGTTGACTATGAAAGGTGTTGATGTTTTAATTATGGCCCCGATTTGTAGTTGATTTCATATTTAGAAAAATAATGAAATGACAGTTGTTATATTTAATCATAATCAGTTCATACGTAACAGAAAAGGATAACGTATTCAAATTCACAAACTCCCATAACTTCCAATTTAAATTTGTCATTTTCATTTGTATTTCAACTAAACTCATAAGGGTTTTGCTAAATTGTTGTATTGATATTTGTTAAGTGCGATTTTCCATATCATTCCCTCAGTAGGGTTATAAAATAAAGCACATATGAAAGTTATAGTTCCTGTAGACAATGTATTAATTATCAGACAGTGGATGTAAATGCACCTTCGTACTTTTAAACTTCAAGATAAGAAATATGATATATTTGAATTTGTCCGCAAAATTGCTTCGATGCTAAGTTCGGATAAACTTCATGTAAGGGTTTGTCGATATAAAACCAATAATCAATATCATAGTGACGTATTAAATGTCTATGTCACAAGAAAATTACCAGGTTTTCCTCTTTCGCCATTAAACATATAAAAATCCAATCACTTGTTTGATTTCGTCAGACAAAAATTTACTATTAAAAAGATGATTAAATTTGCGAACTAAATAACCCAAAGATTTCCTCTTGTAAATGTGAAAATCTTCAGTCCATACCTGTTATTTGATAAATTCATGTTCTCAAATTTCAAACACAAACATTTCACTTACGATTACAAATTCACTACAGCGATCGATGAAAGCATTCAGTGTAGCTATTAAGACTCGCTCACTCGTCTAATTTTCTCAACCAATCATATCGCGGCGCTGATAAGTGGGCGGAGTCACATGCATGACCGTTCTAATTATTCCGAGCCAATAGCTACTCACAGCTCATTTGTGGTGTAAATACGCCGTACAACTGATGTCTATGTTAGAGCAAATCGCCATGGTGTGGGGCTTTCAACCCCAACAATCTGAACCTCCCATCTAATTATACGGCTTGTCAAAACCTCTTTGGCCAATCCACTCGAATACTGATGGAACCCGTATGTACACTTCTGAATACGTACATATGTACATGTATATATCGTTACAATTCAATTTACAAATGCTCAAGTTTCTGCATGGCAAACCAACGAAAGGAGGGGGATAGAACATGACATTTTACTTTAACAAAATAAGTTAGGGATGTTCTTATATTCAAAGGTAATATTTTTTAGGGAAAATGACAAAAGTGCATTTTTATTCATAATTTAATTTGTTTTCATATATCCCTAATTATTATTGTTTGGTGTGTTATACCAATTTATAGGTTAAGTGTAAAATGGTTATTTATATTTGAAAAAAAAAAAGAATTAAATTAGTCCCACCGTTTGAATTGTCTTCAAGTCAAACCAGCAAGAGAATGTGGAAATCGCCAGACTATATCAAATATACTTGAATTTTGGTTTAAAGCTTCTGTCTTAAATTGAAAAATGTGAAACCTAAGAAATAGTGACATTCTAATGCCTTAATTAATTTATCAAATGAAAGAAAAGAAAAATCACTAGAATGAAATTATATGATCACTCCAAAAATTGAAATGTGATTCCTAAGAAAAAACCCCATATATTTAAAAGTTAAGTACAATTAAATCTCAAGGTATATAAAACTCTTCAAATATACCCCATCACACATACGAATTCTGGTAGATAGCTAATAAACACTTGTTTATATACACATCCATTTGATAAGAATGCAGTGGTTTCTTTATTATATAGGTTTAAAAAATTCTTTAACCCTTAATGCAAAAGTATGCTAGTACATACATGGAATGTTAATGTGTACAATTTTATCCCTTCAACAAAAGTCGTTATGGTAACAGTATTAGAATCTATGTCAAAATCCAAATACATGTATCTGAATGACGTTTACGAAGCTCGTGATAATTTTATCATCCTGGTTCCCGGGCCTCGTTTCGCGTACGCTACACAGATATAATTTGCTTTGATAAATCTTTCCTCGCTTTGATGTTTGGCAAGTTATAAGAAACATCTGCACAGCTATTCATTTAGATCATTACTAGAATAGAAATTTAATTAAATTGATTTAAGAAACTTGATCTAAGAAAAGTATTTTCATATATATATAGCATATATTTGATTTGGTGATAAAACAGTCGTATGGAAAAAATATTTAAAATGTTTACATCTGGACATAAATTTAAATCAATATCTTTAATTTAGAGTAGTCAAATATTTCTTTAAAAAACTTTGGAATTGATTGATCCTTACGTATAAGATTTGATTCTAAAAATTAACTATTTAAAAACAAATGTTTTTATTTCTTGAAGCATAGGCAGGATATACATACAATAAAGAGTTTACGTATTACAGAACATTCTGCATAATACATAATGCAATATACAATGTCGAATAAATCTGCAGCTGTTGGTTGAAGAAACATGACAAATTTCTCAAAAGGTATCAGATATGATATGCAGATGTGGTATGGCAATGAGCAACAAAGAATGCTGGAGTAAATAAGAGCTGTAGGTGAAAAAACACAAAACAATTTACAAAATTGATTGTTTTTAACGTGGGTTTATTTCAAAGGACGTGATGCAAGACAATCAAATATCACTCCGTAATATTTTATCTTTATAGTAAATTCAGTCAGAATGGTATAATTTACAGCATATGTACCTCTAAAATAACACTAACCACTCAACATGCCACGACTAACCTATTTTACCTCTCTCCGTGCTTTTATTAGTATAAACCATACTGAAAAGGAAAACCAGATACAATTCAGAATGGAAAACAAGTTGGTATCTTTCTTGTTTTAATGCCTTTAAACATTTAAGCCTCTAATTGAAACTGAGACATTTTAGCTTGTACGATTACAGGTGAGGTGATGTGAGGTTTATCGCCGCTTTCAAGATTATTTCACTTATATCGGCTACTAGTATTATTGCAGAGAGAAAGTCCGCAACACCACTGTGGCTATGTATTGCGAAAAACCTGCAAGCATCGGCTGGAACTAGCGAACCATGGGTGGTACTGCGCTATAATTCAGTGTAGCATTGCACCCAAACCTAACTGCGTGTAGAACAGTTCTCTACTGCAGACAAAGTTGCCGAGCCTCTGGCGGGATTCACCGGAATGTACGAATACATCAACCACGAGTGTATGATGTGTATCTTGAATCTTCATTTTTAAAGAAACTGTATGTGTATCTGTACTCTCAGTTTATTAACTGATTGTTTTTTTGCCACATTCGGAATACAAAGAATACTGCAAATCGTTTATACTCTGTTTTGGTTTAGTATGCTTTATGTACATTAGTGACACTTTACTAGACATTTCTTCTTCTTCTACTTCATAGAGTGACCTTCTTCTTCTTCTCATTTTTTTCTTCTTCTGTATTGTTTAATTGGACAATTTCAATGTTCAAGTTAAGCAACGTTTGGCGTGGCTCCAAAGATGGATGCGTTACCTTGTTCACTGCTGGATAAACAACGACTTCAAAAGGTTTCTTCTTTGTCCCATATAAACAATTTATGCAACTTGTGGTCACCATAAGACAGACATTTCGATCAAAAACGTGCCTCTATTTTAACAGCAGTATAAATGGGAACCTGGTTTGGAAGTGGTAGCAATATGCCAGATAACCATAAAGTGCCGTAACTGGCTGCTGGCTTGCATACGTCTTGGGAGCTGCAGCTGTAAATGAAACTAGGGGTATTATTTGTTCATACGTCAAGGGTTTATGTGTTTATAACGTTTGGAGCACTTGTTCATACGTCAAGGTTTTATACGTTTATAACGTTTGGAGCACTTGTTCACACGTCAAGGTTAATATGTGTGTAGCGTTTGAAGCACTTGTTCATACGTCAAGTTTAATATGTGTGTAGCGTTTGGAGCACTTGTTCATATTTCAGGGTTATATGTGTTTAGCGTTTGGAGCACTCGTTCATACGTCAAGTTTAATATGTGTGTAGCGTTTGGAGCACTTGCTAAAGGAACCGGGTTGGTAAAATGCAAACTTATTGACTACTTCTCCGGGATCAGCTGAAATAACATGCCTTGATGAATGTACAGTGTGAATGATTTGTCTGTAACACTGTAATGAATATTAAAAATTATGTTTGTTTGTTTGTTTTTTACTTTGAAAACATATGCATAAGATGGTGTATAATGGAAAAGGTGAGTAAGGGATATTGGACATCCCGTTTTTCATATTCTATAATCTTGTTAATGATGTGATTTATAAGATTTCATCAAATCAGGAGACGTACATACAGTGTTGTTCCTAGAGGTCGTCCTGGAGAAATTAGCCCTCCCTTTTGGCTTGATGTCCCTTCAATTTATTAGATACTTTATCATTGAAAAGGGGCCCATCTGCTTAAAATTTGACCCCCTCAGCTGATCATCTAGAAACAACACTGAACGTATATCCCAAGTCATGTTTCCCCTTGTATATCATGCACCAATACAATGACCGAGGTACCTTTGACTAATAGAGGTTGGGTTAAATATTTCATAGTAAAGACCTTGAAAGACGGGATGTTTAATTATTCCTGACAGTGTTGGTCTACAAACGTCCAGCATCATTGCAAAGGGGCCCATCTCCTAAAAAATTGCCAAAATGACCCCCTCAGCTGATCATCTAGAAACAATACTGAACGTATATCCCAAGTCATGTTTCCCCTTGTATATCATGCACCAATACAATGACCGAGGTACCTTTGACTAATAGAGGTTGGGTTAAATATTTCATAGTAAAGACCTTGAAAGACGGGATGTTTAATTATTCCTGACAGTGTTGGTCTACAAACGTCCAGCATCATTGCAAAGGGGCCCATCTCCTAAAAAATTGCCAAAATGACCCCCTCAGCTGATCATCTAGAAACAACACTGATATCCCAAATCATGTTTTCCCTGTATATCATGCACCAATACAATGACCGAGGTACCTTTGACTAATAGAGGTTGGTTAAATATTCCATAGTAAAGACATTGAAAGACGGGATGTTCAATTATTCCTGACAGTGTTGGTCTACAAACGTCCAGCATCATTGCAAAGGGGCCCATCTCCTAAAAAATTGCCAAAATGACCCCCTCAGCTGATCATCTAGAAACAACACTGATATCCCAAATCATGTTTTCCCTGTATATCATGCACCAATACAATGACCGAGGTACCTTTGACTAATAGAGGTTGGTTAAATATTCCATAGTAAAGACATTGAAAAACGGGATGTTCAATTATTCCTGACAGTGTTGGTCTACAAACGTCCAGCATCATTGCAAAGGGGCCCATCTGCTAAAAAATTGCCAAAATGACCCCCTCAGCTGATCATCTAGATACAACACTGATATCCCAAATCATGTTTTCCCTGTATATCATGCACCAATACAATGACCGAGGCACCTTATGACGAATAGAGGATTGGTTAAATATTTCATAGTAAAGACATTGAAAGACTGGATGTTTAATTATTCCTGACAGTGTTGGTCTACAAATGTCCAGCATCATTAATAAATATTGCAAAGGGGTCCTTCTGCTAACAATTTGCAAAAATGACCCCCTCAGCTGATCATCTAGAAACAACACTGAACGTATATCCCAAATCATGTTTCCCCTTGTATATCATGCATCAGTACAATGACCAAGGAACATTGACTAATAGAGGATGGGTTAAATATTTCATAGTAACGACCTTGAAAGACGGGATCTTTCTTCCTGACTGTCTGTTGGTCTACAAACGGCCAGCTGATGTCCACCCGAGTGACCAGTGGCTCGTGCTGACCTGTGGGTGGCTGGAGTAACGCTGATGAGGGTGGACACACAATGGGGATTATAACCCTTCAAGAGCTTGGGTCAGTTCGGCGCATTCCTTGTACTTATAGCTCCATGATAGGGGCATGTCTATACATTCTTGTTTAATGAATACCATGCTTAACAGAACTAGAGCATTTAGAGGGATTGGGGTAGGGTTTGTACAGGCTTCTCTGAATGCATGTTTCAAAACATATTTGTGATTTGTTTTGCTATGGTATGACTGGTATGTGATTGCTGTAAACAGGAAAAGTTGTAAGGTATATGGTAGTTTGGAATCTTTGTATCAATATTTGTATACATTTCCCTTGAAGTATTTTTGATCAAATATACCAAAGGTAATTTGGGATATACAATGAAGTTTTGTAAAAACTATAAATTTTAAATCTCCAAATAGGTGATGTCCTGATGTACTCAATACATACAATTTGAGTCAACTTCGAAGATACGGGTATAGGTATAATTACAAACCCTACCATAAGAATATAAAAACTACAATTCAGCAGTTCATGATAATAAACAACCTTCAGGAAAGTGCATAACAATTATTTCTTAAGTTGTGCATTTCATCTATATTGAAAACAATGAAATATTGAAACGTTGAACTAAATCAGCATTAACTACGATATCGGCAAATCTCAATTTTTATAGAGAAAAGGACAAAAGCTTCAGCAATTAATTTTTGTCTTCAGGAAACTTTGGTGGTTACAGATAAACCCAAATAAAAACGTTCTATCCGAGTTGACAGAAAAGATTTTAAGGTATTCTTAAAATCTAGATAGTTTTTGACAGTAACAAATGACCATTTTGAGCATGAAATAAAGATGTGAGACGTTCCCCCGTGACAGTTGTTTCAAAACCTTAAAGGGGCAGTAGCACGTGTTTAGGGGGAATATAAGGTGATTTCTGGAAAAGGAAAATAAATGGTTCCAATCTAAAGACAATGTATTAAAACTAAATGAAGCAGTAATAAATCAAATAAATAATGTAAAGTTAAGCCATGCGATTCCTTTTCTTACACAAAATGAATTAAAGGTGTTCACACAAAAATGGCTGCCAATGGATTTTATGTGAATCTTTATAATTAGTTCTCTGACTATGGGTAATTGGTTTGTAGAATGGGATTTTTGACACTATCAAAGAAATACATTTAGCATTAACTTATAATTATCAGTGAAAAATTGAAAATATAAAATTGTAAAAAACGTGCTACTGCCCCTTTATACTTTTATTATAATAAAATCTTCAATATTTCATTGTTAACTATGCATTGTAAAAAGGAAAATAACTATGTCGGTATAATTATTATGAAAGTGTGTCTTTATGTTCTGTACCAAAATTACCAAATTTTTTTCTGTAATGGTGGTTGTATATGTACATATGTACCTACAAATATATTTTATTGATGTTCTATTAAAAACTACTTCCATTATCGCCTTCGATGACCAATACCAATACTCTTTAGTTCGTAACATATACATCAAATACTCTTACAAACATATTTGATGTATAAGATCGTTAGTTTTATTCACACTCTGAAGAAAATATTTCAACACCTTTTTAGTGATTTTTCGAATTTCTGCAACCTACCTTAACACTAGTCTAACAATTAGACTCCGAAGTGATTTTTTTCAATAAAACTGAAATTTGAAAAAAAAAGGAATAAATATAATGAAAAGGAGACTGAGATATCTTCATTTTCAGCCTAAAAGTGAGCTCTCAAGCCTTATTATAGACTTGCTTAGGCTTTTATTTTATTTTTGGGTCTGGCTGACAGATTACCTGAAAACATAAAGATTTCCTTAGTCTAACACCTTGACTGTAATAAGTGGAAGACGAAAAACACTTTGCCTTTTTCACTCAGATTTACGTTTCAACCTTTTTACGCTTGCTCAGAAACATATAAGCAATTTTAACAATATGGATAGTTCTCTTAAATTCATTGCAATTCTTAAACATGCATCTTTACAGCCCATTTTAGCATCAACTCTTAACCAAATGTATACAAGAAGAATATCTTAACTATGTCATTTTATTTTATTATAATAGTTTATCTTTTTTTATAGACATAATGTTTGTCAAAACGTGTGTTTGCAATAATTCTTATACCATAATCCATTTAATGTTTTAGTAGGTATATATGTGTCTCATAATCCGTTTATTGGCTGAGCCTACAATTCTTAATCTTTAATGTTTTGTGAAATGCATTTACTTGTTGCATTGTGGCGTGACACAATAATAAACATTTCTTCTTCTTCTTCTTCTTCATCAAATACTGAGTTTCTAGCTTTAACAGGTGTGTTCAGAAATCAGCAAGACAGTAGATGTCATCCTTAACTTATCTACACTAACTTATTATATATTTCGTCAATGCGTGCCTGTCCAAAAGAGTTTGTGTCTTTAATATTCAGACATAGTTTATTCTGAAATTAACGCTTCAATAAAAAAAACACTTTTTAATCGAATACCAATAGTTTTTTTTATCACGTCAGTCATTGAAAAAGCAGGTGATACAACACAGTTTCAAGGTGTGGACATTGCGAAATTAAAAGACCACCTGCCAACAAGTACTCGTGTTTTTATACAAAACAATAATTTTCCTTTAGAGCGACATACGCAAAGGTATATCATATATCTATTGGAATCCCCCTTGAGCGACCCGGCCCCAAAATAAAGACCCTTATGTATATAGCGAAGCTGTACGGAATTTTTATGTGCACAATAACTTGATAATCCCCAAGGTTCGGGGTCAGGTACTTATGTTATTACAGTGACCACTCGAGATTACCTGTTTGACCCTGTCCAGTGTGTTATGTAAGAGCTGACCCACCCATTACTCACCCCATGTCCTCCCCCAATGGTTCCTACCCCCTCAAATGACCCCCTTCTCTTTTCTACACCTCCCCTCTTACCACCTCATAAGACGTCGGCTTTGGACAAGTGGCCGATTTTACACGTATTTAAAACTTTCAAGAAAACCCTTAGATTCCAACCTGGTCTTATGGTTTTACCTCTAGGGGCGTTTTAACTTCAGTTTACCATACCTTTATGTTTTACATCTTTAATCTTCAAGAAGACGTTTAGATTATGATAAACCTCTTGTTTGCCAGACGTGTCAACTTCAGTTAAACGGACTTTTAATAACTTATTGATTTG
The DNA here is from genome assembly GCA_916613615.1 of Steromphala cineraria. Lineage (NCBI taxonomy): Eukaryota > Metazoa > Mollusca > Gastropoda > Trochida > Trochidae > Steromphala > Steromphala cineraria. The sequence continues at coordinate 42,048,772 of OU744726.1, forward strand.
TCACTTTCACATTAGAGATTGGTTGGTTACTTACTTTTGCAAGACGTTTCACTTCTGTTTGTATCTTAAGGTATATTTTACATGTAAAATCTTGCAAAGAAATCCTAAAATTGTGTTTTTTTAGTTTACTTTAAACTGTATGTTTCTTAAAAACCTCAAAAATACGTTTAGATTCCAAACTTTATCTTGTAATTGTCTAACGGTTTTACCTTATCAAACGTTTCAACTTCAGTTTCAGTTTATATATTTAAGTTAAACGTTTTAACCCTGCAGTAACCGTTTTGATTCCAATATGTATCTTGTAATAATCCAACTTCAGTTTATAGTTGAATTTTTACATTTACGACCTTCAGGGTACACGCTATGGTTCAAACCTTCACCTTGTTATTATTAAAAATTCCTCTAAGGGTTAAGTACAGTTTTCCTTGAAATTATGTTTAACGTTTTAAATCTTCAAGAACTTGTTTTGTTTCCAACCTGTATCTTGTAATAGTCTAAGATCTTACCTCTGACGGCGTATCCACTTCAGTTTATACCTTGAAATTTACATTTAAATCTTCAAGAACGCGATTAGTTTTGAACCTGGACATTATAATCATCCAATTTGTTTACCTGTGTCAAACGTTCATCTAACGTTTAACTTGAAATTAATTTAAAATATTATGTTTAAACTTTTCGAAACACGATTTTATTCCAAACTAGACCTTGTCACCACAAGTTTCCAACTTCAGATTTCCGTTACAATACCTTTTTACATTTATAATTTACAGAATTCTGAACTTTCCCTATAATAATCTATGTTTACGATTGCCATACCTTTCAACTTCAGTTTGCAAAATACTGCTTTTGTTGATTTAATAAATTGCCACTTTGACAACCACACATTCCTTGGCCTGCCTTAATTAGGCATTTTAAAGTAAATAAAATAACAATTTTATCTTTGCGACATAAAGCCTGCAATTATTTCAATCATATTATTTTTTCGATTACATTTACACTGTTTTGTCAATTGCCTTACTATGGCACATGAAGTTTTGCAAATATCAAAAAGTATTCAAAAACATTATTTTACTCAATTACGTCAAGTAAGACATTTTATGTTTTGTAATTGTAGTTATTACATGTATTTTCACTTTTAATACTTATTACTAAACTTAGTGAAACCTAAGACGCAAGCGAAAATTCCGAATTGTCCATTCATGAGACTATCAATGGCTGATGTCTGAGTGGACAAATGAAAGGGGGGTAAGTGTTACTTAACCTGTGTACTCCTAAAGGCCAATGTAACCCAGTGTCGCCCCACTATCTATATAATACATGTACTCTACATACACCTCGTAATATACAGGTCACCACGACCCAAGATCATATTCCTTAGATAGGTCAAGTTGACATTGGTTTAAATCTCTAAATTTAATTCCTTATAAACGTTTTTAAGATGACTTAGAATATGGTTTTTGGTCTCATGTGTCAAATATTATCAACTTTGGCATAGAAAATAGAAGAACTTACTGATGATGAATACCAATTAGATTGAGACACAAAGAAAAGTGTCGGTGGCGATTTTCATCGAAAACAGGACAATGTACTACGGCTTGCCCACGCGAATTTGTCAAATTAAATTTTTGAACATTAGCAGGAAATGAGACTTAATTGAGATGGTAGCGCGACATTTTTCATAAAACTAGTGAACATCTAAATGGGACGTAATTTGGGCTTTTCTACATGCTTTAGGCCGTTGTTTGATTTAAATTTTACTTGTACTATGTTTAACATTTGGCGATTTCTTTACTGTTTGAACGGGATAATGCCAACTTGTTAAACATTATTTGGCTCGTATTAGTCAAAACAATATATATTGACCAATACTAGTGTCCTTTGGATTATTGATATTTGTATTAAAGAATAGACCCGATAAGATATAAAGATAGACTAACATTTAGTCTCAGAAGTAGTTTTTTAATATGGATTGACAATATATTTAAATGTATTATAACAAAATGGATGCTTTAAATTCAAAGCTGAGTGATCTAGATTTGCTATACTGCAGTAGACTTGGTTGGTCGTTAATTGAATATGTTTGCTTTAAGGTCTGTGTGACAGGTTAGATAAAAACACTAACTTACTTTATAAGTAACCCTTAGGTAAATAACAGATTTGCTATATTTTATGTCATTCTGTGCTGTTCAAAGAACGTTACAAGACTTGACGACCACATGCTTAAATGCTCATGACCAGTGGTCAATATACAGTGTATATATATAAGTAGTTGGGGCACGTGTAGGTCTCTACGCTGGTCACGCTGGACATCCCGCCGAGCGCTGAGTGCAGTCTTCCTGCACGGACAGAGGTCATCGCCTTGACCCGGTCACCTCTTGAAATAAACATCTAGGTATGGACAATTGACCACTAACTACGCATAAGTGTCCTGCACTATTGATAACGAGTGACCTTGCTTTTGTAAATTGCCATGGTTTCTTAATAACGCTTGTTGTCACACCGTTCAACATTGTCGCTATGTCAAGAGCGTTTGTGCCAAATCTGAAAGGACTAATTGTAATAGTTGAGTTTCTGCTGTAAATTCCTCATATTCGTAGTGTCGGGCGCTTTTGTTGCATAACATACGATATACTTCACATGCAAGACAGCACAGCGCTTTGTGTCGTAGTCAGGAATGTATGATCGCCCTTTTCGACCTTGACCGTGGAATAATTTTGATTTACAATTTATGTTTTTGAAACTGTGTTAAAAGCACAGTTTATAGAGGAATTCGTCTTTTTTCATTTACAAATGTTTTACATATTTGACAACTTTGTAGAAAACACTAGCTCCTGATATAATGCTTATACAAGATCTCCATGTTACTTTTTCTATATTGTGTTAGTCCCTCATGCTTGATTGTGAAATATGCCAAATGTATGTACATGTACAACACTTCTTATGTATGTCAAAATCCAAATCAATCCCTACAATTTGTATCCAACTGAAGTGAATAAAAACATTAAAAAAATAAATTTGTAGAAAAATGTAATGAGTCACAAAGAAAATTATAGCAGATAATTTAAATGACCATGAGTATATTGCTATTCCTAAGTGACGCCTAAGATTGATGTGAAGTGATGCCTAAGACTCGGAACGCCGATGAATGGTTCCAACCTTTTTCTAATTAGATGTGCTTAGTTATATGCCAAATTGTCAAATGTTAGTCACAAACTATGAAAATGATCAGTTATATTTCAACTTCACTGCTTTTACCATGAATATTATTGTATGTATACACAAAAATGTAACTTTGAAATTTTCTCAAATACCCCTCAAATCATTCCTTTTGAATATACATGTACTTATTTACTGTTACTTACCACTGAAACTTCCGATTTTTTAATACTTAATAATCATATAATACTTAATACAAATTAATAATGTATACTTATCTCATACTTTACTTTATTCGAAAATAAATGGTATCTTTTCCTCTACGGATGAGATGTTTGATCCTGTGGGAATAACAAAATTGGCATAAGCTTATAATATTTGGAGGAAACCTTTTTCGAAAAAACGTGCAGCTCCTTTGAGTTACTGCCAAGGTTTAAATGTCTTTAAAATTCTTCACGAGCTATTTAAACATTCATGATGGCCCTCTTGACAAAGTGTAATAATTCTTTCTTATAGGTTTAAATTTTGTTTTTTTAGGAAATATATTTCAAAGAGTTTTTTTTTATGTCTAAACCATTTAACTTCTGTTCTGCATACGAAATAATATCGTTTTACTTTTGTTTGAATGTGTTTCATTTATCATATATTAATATTATTTTGCTTCTTTATGTACCATCTCGTGTTTACATGAATATAAATGACAAAAGAATATAGACATAAAGTCATCATGGTACGGAATATTAAGGTTTCATGATAACCATTTTAAACATAGACATATTCATGAAATATTTTTTGAATTTACATGAAATATCAAAAACACTTCAATGGTATGCAGTCTGAAGCTACATCCGGGCAAGCAGTGCCAGTCCACGTGATTGACAGCTGTCACGTGTAGGTTCGTCATCTCTCTGTGCAATCAACACCTTGCGGCCATCTATCGGTGACACGGCACCTGTTATGTCACTCTAGTGATCGGGATATCGAACACTTACCAGATCGATACTAATTAGGAAAGCTTAGGGTCGCACATTATGTAATGGAAATCGAGGAATATGAAAGATATTGACGTATAGACTCATAACGAATTTTGAAAAAGAAATTTGTCAAGTACAGAATCTGTAGTAAATTTATTAGAATAATCGAAAATATACAATCACAATGTGTGTAATGACACTCCATGAGACCATGGTTTTACTTATCGCAATACATTCTGTCTTTACTTAGCTGATCGTGTGTAATGTAATTTTCCATCACATTTCACCGCAGCAAATACGAAATAGGATATTTACCATTCTTTTGCAACAAAATATGCAATGAACAGTTGTTAATTAAATATCATTGACGATGAACAACTACTCAGGAGAGGCAATAAAATAACCTTAGATATGCTTGTTTGCCAATTCTGTCATTTGTGAATAAATATGATCAAACCACTAGTAGGCATGAGATAAACGTTATTGCCAGAAACCATTGTGTGTAAGCCTACACCAAAATTGTAACACAAGGATATTTTTTACATGTGAGTAACAACAAAAACATCCATAGTATTCAATGATATTTCAAAGGATATCTGACATCGACACTGACAGTCATCGATGCAGTCTAAATAAACCTAGCCTCAATATTATCCGTTTCACTCCCATTACAGGAGTGAAACGGATAATATTGAGGTTAGGTTTATTTAGACTGCCATTGACGTTGATGTTTTTGCTTTCCTGGTGTTAATCCCAAGCGATTGATATTACAGATAACACGTTCCTTTTTGCTCTTGATTTTTTTTCATAAAACAATAAGAAAACGTTGTATTTGTGTTACAAAATAGACAATTGATATATCTATGTGTTACCTATGACCCTACAGCCATATTTTTATACATAAATTTCCTTGAAACTTAAAATGGTTCACTCGTGGCATGTCATGAAACAGAACTACCCTCAATGGAGGTAATTGTAACACAGTTTTTCAACAGTTCGTAGAAACAGAAAGGCTGAAACTAAATTAGTTTTTTTTCAGACGGTTTCATCTTTCCTGAAACAAAAATAAATTAGTAAATGGATTTTTACAGAATGATTACTCCCTGACAAGAGTAAATTTTGAGAAAGAAATGCGTCAATTATGTATACTTGTATTTGTTTTAATAACTGACGCTTATAAAAATAATAAATATTGATATATGATTGTGATCAACATGTAAATATTTCAATCAAAAATCTAAAAAAAAAAAAACATATTCAGCAGAATGTGAATTGTTTTACCAAATAAATCGACTCAGATTAATTGTTTGGTGAGAACTTGGAAAACAATATGAAGTTCACCAAAAACTGTAGATTTAAGAACAATTTCATTAATACTAATACTCTTGTTGAAATTGAAAATGACCACAGCTATTTTATTGGTTTATTTGTATTGTTACTTCAGTTGATGAAGATGATAATATTTCACCAGTAAAGGGTGAAATAAATTTTTGAAAATAGTAAAGTTTTTTCCTACGTGTTACAAATGCCCCACCCTAGTGTTACAGTTGACTCAACGCCGTGGTCATTTGTAACATTTTGGGTATCCTCATTCAAATGACCATAACTTGATAACTGCAAATAAGAGACTCCCAAATGACACTTACGTAAAGCGTCGAGATGCCAATCTACATTGTTGTACTGGTTTATTCCTCGCATAAAACACAAGCTGTAAATTTTGACAAATTAATTGTTATAATGGACCCAAATGTACCCTACATATTCCCTCAAACTTTAAATAAGGACCATCATAATGATATTGTCAATAGCACAATCATACATATATTGACAATAGCTGTATATTTAAGAAATAACTTAAATGACTTTAACAAAACACCGCATTGCACTGTAAACCTCTGAGTGTGATTTTATGACCGCTTCTTTTACTTTTATCAGCGTCACTGCACCCATATGCAATAAGCTTACCCACGCGACTCTTGGATGAGTAACCCATATTTACCAAGCTGGATTCGTCATATTGTAAAAACGTAAAAATCAAGTTAAGCTCATTTGCAAATCCTGTGTACAATCCGTATATATTGAAATCGTAATAACGTTTCTGAGATGAAAGGTAGATTTAACAGTGGATCGTTGATTATACAAATGTATGCTGCAAAAACAAGTATAAGATAATAACGATGAATATTACTGTGATTTTAGATTTTATCTTTTTTCCTGATAATGATATTCGACTAGTACACAATTGCTGGGAAAACGTGTGTCCAGTGAAACTCCAATTGATAAATAAATTAAGGGTATTGTGTACTAAAAAACCTCTCAGATTTTTCCCAAATAAATATTAGGTTATGCAAAATTTGTCCAAAAAACGAAGAAGTGACGTGAATTAAGGCAATATTAAAATAATTTCTTTGATGGGCATTCTAGAAGTTATTATATCTGCATTACTTTATCACCTGCATCACTTGCTTCAGAACGACATTAGTATCTATGTCGAAACGTCGCAAACTTGAATAAAGAAGTTGTATATCCATAATAATGCCTTCATCTTCTTAATATCAAAATAGGTAAGTTGATTTTAATGTGCTCCATAATGAATTCATCAATTATATTGTGGTAAAAAGAATCTCTGATGTCAAATATTAAAACATACATAGTCGTTATCTTTAGATTAATACAAATGTATTATTGTACATATTGATTTTCATTCCAGCATAATTCGTGTTTAAATGATATATGCTTACTAAATGATTATTTTATCTTGCATATAACTTGTTTCTTATCTTTTAACATTTCTTGATAACCGTTTTTCTTATTCAAGCACATACACAACTAACAGTGTCATATTCAATGGCCACATGTTTTCAATTTTATTCTATTACGCGATAAGATTTTTAATCCTAAGTTAAGTAAACTTTGATACACGAATTGCATTCGAATGGGAAAACAAACTCCTTGGGATAAATAGAAGTTTACATTGGAGGTGAACATTTAAAAAAATGCACTCACAATATCCACAATGCGCACTCAAGATTAAAATGGATTTCAAGCCAAACAAAGCCTTACAGCAAGTGGCCTCTACTATGAAATCTACAGTACGAGTCAAAAGAAAGTATACCTTAGTAAGTAGGACAAACTAATTCATTATCACACAACACGTGGTTACGGTGAAACTTCATTTTTGTTCGGGTGTTGAAACACAAACGTAACAACTGCTTTATTTTATCAAACGTAACAACTGCTTTATTTAAATAAACGATACAAGTGTTTTATTTCATCAAACGTAACAACTGTTTTATTTCATCAAAAGTTACAACTGTTTTATTTCATCAAAAGTTACAACTGTTTTATTTCATCAAATGTTACAACTGTTTTATTTCATCAAACGTAGCCACGGTACACTGAACTGTTTTATTTCATCAAATGTTACAACTGTTTTATTTCATCAAACGTAGCCACGTTTTATTTCATCAAACGTATTGACTGTTGCAAATGACAAAATTTAATGCCAATTTTGTATAATGACATTAAAACGTCTTGGTTTAACAAATGGAAAAGCGGACAATATAGTTTGCGAATGACTAAATGTTATTTTGAAAATCTATCTAAAACAGAGCAAGTTTGAAGTGTTAAATGGGCAGTATTTATGAAGATATGACTTGTGACGTCGGTTGCTGCAGATATATGCGGTTGCTGTTTTCTATTCATTTTTAGTTTACATGTCGTATATGTGATATTTGTGGATGATTTTGAAGAGTGGGTTAAATATTTCAATGAAGCTCAGCATAAAGAGTGAAACGTGAAAGTCACATGAGAGTGGTCTGATATCAAGACATGTTGATGTAGAGCATGTTGATATCATCATGTTCTAGACGTCATTGTTAAATTAGATATCGTCGATATCTCCTGTTGAACACTGTTTTGGAAAAAAGAGTATTTTGGCAAGTATCAAAGCCTAATACACCGGGTGTCCCTTTGTTTACATCATTTGCTAAGGAGCAATATATATGTCAGAATTCACTTACATTTTTCACTGATAACTGAAGAAAACTACTCAGTATTTTCTAAAAATGATCATATCTAACGCCGACCTTTGGAAAGTATACATCAAAGAAAGTTTACCCTGTTTAGTCAAAAAGTTTGAGTGAGTGAGTTGGGGTTTAACGTGTTGACAGCAATTTTCAGCTATTGAACACGTGGATGTTGCCATCCAAAAAGAGAGAGACAGATCAGAGAGAAAGGGGTCGAAAGGATGAGGGAACATACGGAAGAAAAGGCATAGTGAGATATAGAAAGCAGGTTTTGAAGGACTCGCACATTTGGCCTTGCTTCTACCCGTCGATTTGTCCAAGCTGAGCTTTGGTGACCCTACCAGGACAGTCTGAGGAGCATGAAAGCTCCAGCTGGCATAGCTCTCGCGGTCTCCGAAGCACACAAACCACCACACGTCCATAAGGTAATGAGTCCAGTGGTGGTCAAAATGTTGGAAAAAATCGAATTGTAGATAACAAATGGTCGTTTATATGCTCGTTCCTTTCATCACAGCCTGCTTTACTATTAATCATAATTGTTTGAACAATATCGCTTGTAAGTGACTGCCATTAGAGCATATCTCTTCTGTGAATATAGTCCATTTTCTCAGTGCTGTACACGAATTCCATTTGCATTTTAAATTATAATGTATTATTGCATTTTCAACTGTCGAAACTATGGCAATAATAAGAATTGAAGTTTTTCGGAAACTAATATGGTAGGACATGAAATACATTGTTTCTTTATTTAGAGGATTCTAGAGATATACTTTTGTATCCCAATAGTGATCTTCGTACAACTGAGATGAGGTGATTTTTGTATTTAACGCCGCTTTCACGAGTATTTCACTCACAGTTGGGCTGCTAGTATCATTGCAGGGAGAAAACAAAAATAGTGTCGCTTTGCATTGCGGTGAAACCTGCGAGCATCGGCTGGAATTAGCTTACCATCGGTGATACAGCACTGAAATTCAGTGTAAATTGCACCCAAACCTTACTACATATACGTGTAAAAAGTTACTGTAGAGAGAGTTGCAAACTGACAGGATTCGAACCGAAAACCTCTGATCCGAAGCCGAACGCACCCTTGCAACAGAGATAACTTGAAAAAACCTAGATTTCCCTCTATGGGTAGAGAATGAGTCAATATTCAGTGGGTGATGAATGTGTTAATCCAGAACGACACAATACTATCAATCACTCCTATTCTATATAAGCCACTATCTCACACACAAACAGCCAACCTTTGAAATCAGTGATATGTTAGTTGTCGTTAAGTATATGACATCAAACAAAATCCAGGTACATATCACAAAACGTTTGAAAATAGTGGTTTAATCTCAATTCAGTTTGTTTATTACAGTGACATGAAACATAAAGGTGGAATAAAGAAGATAGAGATCGTTTTTTTATCTTGTTATTGCTTGATTTGTCTTTAAGGACACGTTTATTTCTTACTTTGGGTAAATTTATTGATTTCATTCATTATCTTTTGTGACGGAAGGTATCAATATGATCAAAGGAGGTTTTGTGAAGGTTGAATTGCCATAAACTTTATAGATCACAACGTGTTAATTATCATTCTCGCTGTGTGAGAAAATTAATAGAAATAGAAGTCTTACTTCATTAGAGATGCTACAAAACACTGCTTGTTATATATGTACTCATGTTACAACATTTGAAGCAGTAAATAATGTCCTTGTTTTAATCTGTTATACAATTTTCAATATATTTCATCAGTATGTATATGATCTTAAGTTTGCTTGTTCAAATGATTTGACGATGTTCGCATGAATATGGCCGCAAGCACTTTCAACTTGATACTTTATCATTTCGTGTACGACTGTGTTGACAATCTAAAGAAAATAACATTAGTAAAAACTTATATGATATGTTAAATATGGTTTTTAGAAAACGGGCTTCTGCCACTTTGGTCTTTGTTTTATAAATTATATTTATCAATGTTACATGCAAAAGTTCTAAACGACTATTTGTATCATCCACAACCAGCTATTTTAACATCGATACATTAAAGGGGCAGTAGCACGTTATAATGGGGAATATGAGGTGATGTCAGGAAAACGAAAATAAATGGTTACAATTGAAAGACAATGTATTTAAACTAAATTGAGCAGTAATAATTCAAATATATAACGTAAAGTTTAGCCATGCGATTCCTTTTTCTCTCACAAAATGAATCAAATGGCCGCCAAAGGATTTTATGTGAATCCTCATACTTTGTCTTCTGACTATGGGTGATTGGCTTGTGTAATGAGATTGTTGACACTGCCAATATAATACATTTAGCATTTACTTACAATTATAAGTGAAATATTTAAAATCTAAAATTATCAAAATACGTGCTACTGCCCCTTTAAAGGGTCCCTTTAACAAACTTATCAACTGAACCAGACCTCACAAAGCTCAAGATATCCTTGTTTCATTCCACAAGGATCAGAAGAATTACAGGTTTACAGCCTGATTTACCATTGAGGGTTGTTGAAGCCACAAATGTTACACTGAGTACAGAGATTTATAGACGGATATGTTATCTGATAATAGTTATCTTAGCCTCTTGGTGTATCTCCACTTTACCTATACTAAACACCGTAATTTAGGAGGTACCATTTAAAATTGTATTTTTGTCATCGTTTATAACTTAACATTTTATTTGAAAGACAATCGACAATCGAAAAATTTTCATAAAAATATATGAAATTACTTGTACAAAGTAGTGTAGAAATATTGTTTTTCGATTCCAAATAATTTGCTTTTGACTGAGTTTTTGTACGTGAAGGTTAATTTTCGACAAATGAAATACTATCAATTTACAACAAATATTTTAAGGTTTTGTAGTTAATGATAATATTTGTAGCAAATAGAGCTACAATAACCCATTTAGTAGCATATGTAAGCTTCCATACTATCAAATATGCAGTCTGTACTTTGTGGTTTCCACTCAACTGTGTGGTAGGTGCCCATTTATCAAACCCCTGATTTATCTTATACTGACAGTTCAAATCAATAAGAGATAAAAAAAAGTTGACAAATAGCGTTGAACAAAGTCATGTGTTAGAAGGCCTTTAACGTTGTCCTCGAGTGGATCAAGGAAACGACAGTTGATTTGTCAGTCTCCGTTGGTGAAGATAAGACAAGCTATTGCCCTGTCTCAACTCATAGTGGTGTTTAGCAAGGATGTCTTCTTTGTCCATGTCTATTTTAACAATTTCCTAAATTTCAAGCTTTGTGTTTAAATATATTTGATCCGCTGAAATATTTCATTAATGTGATGTCTGCATAGTACATTTCCTTCGTGTTTCGGGAAGAGTTAAAGGTTTGTTTCAAATATTATCCACCAAAAGAGTGTGTATCACGATCATCATGAGGATTTTACTTATCATCATCATTTCCGTCATCTTCAATTCTATAAACGGTAAGTACCTTTTGTGTTTGAATTCACAAGTGAAAATAATAATGAGTTATAAACCCATAAAATTTTTCAAGAATCTGTTTGACGGTTTGTTTCATTTTTGTTAAAAAGCGTGTTGTTTTAGTGTTTGCATCATACTGGTACGTCAACATACTGCCATGAACACGGTAAAATGGACTTTTTTCATTTTGTAATTTCGATTGATATAATGAATAATGAATAATCTTCTACATATTGAAGCATTGACGTACAGATTTAATAATCTCGTAGCTGTATTGTGTCAACGTTTGACCAAAAATGTCAAAACTATTCTTCGGTAAGGTTTCTAAACATGTTTATCAAAATATTAAACAAAGTCACATATATTTTTTTATTTATTAAGAAAATATTCACCTCATTAAGATTATTCTAATCTCAATTATCTTAATGACTTATGCATGAATTATTTTGAACAGGACAGCTTGCTGTTATCTCTCCAAGTGATAATGGTCTCACCAGTATCACAGTTCGTGAAAACGTTCCAACAACTAAAACTATTTTCTATGTGATGCCCACTAATCCTGACTGGGAGTGTACAGTGTCAACATCAGCGCTATTTAAATTCACTGGATGTAAATTACACACCACAAAAACTCTCGATTACGAGACCGACCCTCATTCCTACACTTTACATATAACGTAAGTATTGTGAATGGTTGTGATATATCAAGGGATTCAGCAATCTCATTAAAACCGATCTAATGTAACACTCGTACCACACAGATCTGAGTACTGAGTATCTGCCAAAGGGAAAAAATGAGGTCGCACATATCTTAGTTTATAAATAAAGATTTTAAATACATGTACACTTACTAAATTAGATCCGAATTTGGTCCAATCTCATTTGTGTTCATTTCCCCAAAAGTTATGGAATGAAACATTTACAATAATTCAATCTCATTAAAATCAAATCTAGGATTCGTTCCATGAGTGACAACTCAAATACGAAAATAAGCTTAGAGAACGAATCCTAGATTTGATTTTAATGAGATTGAGTTATTGTAAATGTACAATAACTTAATATCAAGCATCTTCCTACGCAAGGCCCAAAACGCAAGTTTCCGAACTGTCAGCTTTATGTCTTGCTGCAGACCCTTGAGTTTCCTCTGCTTGCTCTCTGGTTTACTATGAGAGAAGGCAATAGTCAAATCAGAAAGTATCTAGATGTTGCTAACAATCGCCTGAAGGGGCGCTGATATCAGCACAGAAAACTCAAGGGTCGGCAGCTAGGCAAACACTGACAGTTCGGAAACTGGCGTTTTTGGCTTTGCGTAGGAAAATGAAGATCAAGTTGTTTTTTCTTTAAAGTGTCACTGATAAAAAGTCATCCCGTCTAATTGCAACAAGGATTCTGACAGTCAACATCCAAGACGTGCTAGACGCTAGCCCAACCCTCACTGTTACTCCAAATAAGACATCTATTGACGAGGAACTGTCTGCAGGAACCTTTCTCCCAGTGCGAGTGATTGGCAGAGATCCTGAAACCGCTATTGGAGATGTGATCACGTATTTCTTAAATGGTGAGCTCTTTCATAGACAATTAAAAGATTTACTGCCTGATTTTCATCACATAATGTTTGCTCTGATACGATAATATATAAATTCAAAATATCCCAAACATTCGATCCCAAATTTGCAATTATATGATGAATTTCAAAATAAAAATGGCAATTATATGATGAAATTCAAAAACAGTCAAATATGTTCTCAGTAGCCAAATTAACACGTCCAATATATATACTAGTCATACCTAACAACATTGTAAACTCGTTACTGTCTGACTGGTTTCAATAAGTTTCCAACAATGACTGACTGATGCAGATCATTGTCCGGTTTTCGATCATGATCCCGACCCTCTATGGTCTTTGTCAACGTCGATCAGCTTTAAATGGTTAATTTCCTGCACCAGTCGATATTTCTCGATGATACTTTTGACAAAGGTTACATATGTGACCCAAACCACTCACGGAGTGGCTCTTTAAAGGGGCAGTAGCACGTTTTTAGGTGGAATATAAGGTGATGTCAGGAAAATGAAAATTAATGGTTCCCATTGAAAGACAATGTATTCAAACTAAATGGAGCAGTATTAATTCAAATATATAACGTAAAGTTTAGCCATGCGATTCCTTTTTCTTACACAAATTGAATTAAAGGTGTTCACAAAAAATGGCCGCCAATAGATTTTATGTGAATCTTCATACTTTGTCCTCTGACTATGGATGATTGATTATTGTTATGAGATTTTTGACACTGTCACAATATAACATTTAACATTAACTTACAATTATCAGTGAAAAATTTGAAATATAAAATTATCAAAAAACGTGCTACTGCCCCTTTGAGGTTTTTGGTGGAACCACGTCATATAAAACGCACATGTAGGTTCCAGGAACATGTCCGAAAAATCAATTGTGTGTGATAATTTTATAAATTCATAACCCTATTCTTAAATTCTTTAAATTAATTAAGTATAAAATGTTTTATAGCTGTCTTTCGTTCCCGGTGTCAAGATATAGATTCTCAATGTGGAGTATTTGATAATAACTTACTTACTAATGACTATATTTAAGTTATTCGAAAAAAAACCCCAACATAACAATTGGTTTGGGGACCATTGAACGTATAAATCAGTCATTTAGCGGAGTAAATATGCACTATCGTATCAGTATCTTTACCTGTTATTCAAATTGCCTTGCAACAACTTTACGGCTTTAATTCACAAACAACAAATGTAACACATGTTTTTTTCAGTATATATAACGATGTATATAAATATCGTTATCAATGGCTTTTAAATTGAAAAAAACCCCAAATTGTGCTGAAAATGATCATAATAATGCTTATCTTTTAGATAACAATTAAAAGGTAAATTCGTCATGTTTTTGTAAAGAAAATCGCATCGTTCCAAGGTCAAACAAACTGTGATAATTTTAGAATTCTGAAATAGAATAGATTTAACCATACATTTATAGAACTTGGACCATATATGTCATCATCATATGAAAAACAACAAAAACAAATGGCCGTTTCATTTTTAAAAATTAATTTAGAAAGACATTTCTGGAACTTGGACCAATAATTCAACATAATTTGACAACAACAAAACAAATGCCCGTTTCAATTTTTTTTTTATTAAATTCGCAATACATTTCAGGAACCGGAAGTACATATTTCAACATGAATCCAAGCTCCGGGAGTATAGCCGTCGTGAACAGACTTGATTACGAGGCTGGTCTGAGGAGTTTCAACCTAGTGGTCACTGTAATGGACAAACAGGGTCACTCGGCTAACGCCACCTTGACCATCAACATCAATGACGTCAACGACAACACTCCGACGTGTGCGCCGAACATTATTCAAACAAGGGTTGTCGAAAACGCTTCTGGTAACAACTCTTTTTTAAATTGTCATCAACTTAGAGTCAAATGTACCGTAGGAGCTGTATTTTATCATGCTACTGTGTGGTGATTATTTAAAGGGGCAGTAGCATGTTTAAAATATATGTTTAATTTTTCACTGATACATGACGTTAATGCGTAATGTATTATTTTGATAGTGTCATAAATCTCATTTCACAAACCAATCATCCATAGTCAGAGAACAAATTATGAGGTTTCACATAAAGTCAATTGGCTGCCTTTTTTGTGTGAACATATTTAGTTCATTTTGTGTAAGAATAAGGAATGTATATTTGATTTATTACTGCTTCATTTAGTTTTAATACAATGTCTTTGATTTGGAACCATTTATTTTCATTTTCATGACATCACCTTATATTCCCGCTAAAAACGTGCTACTGCCCCTTTAAGGAACAGACATTTAATACACCGATGTTACAACATTACATCACTGAATGGAACATTTTCTCTAACGTCAATATATATATATTACATAAGGACTTTTAATCACTTAGTGATATAAAACAAAACAACTTAAGAAAATTAATTCTAAGGCAATATGTTAATGATGCACACATTCTGAAAAGCGATTAATATTTTGAAATTGCACTTTTTCGAGTCCTTTCATTTCGTGATAAGGTTGAAAATATTAATAATGTAAAAGTGCATTTTTCTTATCTTTCATCAAGATTTACAAATCAAAAATACTTTTATCATATAAACTCACCTCAGTTTACAGTTCTTTTCAGTAACCCATACTATTTTGATGACTAATTTTGTCCTAAATATTGTCGAAACACGATTCAAAGAATGCACAAAACCATTAAACTATTCGGGACAAAATCAATTTGGGATCAGTGAAAACTTAAATAATAATTGAATAATAATAATTTATATCAATTTTATATTTTCAATGACAACAATATTTCACACCTAATCCGATTAATGTCGACCGAACTCCGATGAATACAATTTAAATGATATTGAGTTGAGCAAGATTTCCGGAATATACGGATGACAACTTCTTTATTCAAAGCAATAATAAAGAATAAAGAAGTTATCATCCATATTTTGCTCTTCATAATTGATAACTATGAGTATTTTCTTCTTTCATACAGTAACCCCGACAACTTCTTTATTTAAATAAATAATAAAGAACAAATAAGTTATCATCCATATATTCCTCTTTATAATTAACAACTATGATTTTTTTCTTTACAACAGTAACCCCGACAACTTTGACAAATTTGACATGCAAGGACAAAGACATTTCAACCACACTCCAGTACTCCATCGCAGGGGGAGACGACCCGTCTCTTCCATCCTTCGATATGTTTGGGTCTGCCATCAGAGTCTCCAGAGCCTTAGACTACGAGAGGAAATCTACCTATAGTTTGATCATCCATGTCACCGATAGTCTCCATACTGCAACTGTCACAGTCAACGTCCAGGTAGTGTAACATATAGAAGATACTAAACGAGTCTCCATATTATACTATTTTTATCAAACGAGGTAATGATTATGAATAACCCGAGCGAAAGCAAGTAACATACCAAAGCATTCATGATTTAAATGAAGATAGGGTTAACTGGAGGAAACTTTAGTATTCTTTTTGATACTTGCCCTAAACTCCAAACGAACTTGCCGACAGATTGCTGAAACTAACATTTCCCCGGAAGCCATTGTGACGGCAATCGTAAATTGTGACGTCACAACATCACACTACTGTGACGTTATACTATCATTGTGGTTTTACACAAATTTAATATTATAAGTTATACCATTCAGAGGCGGGGTACATTTGGAGATATCAGCTTGAGCTTGGTGTTATGCGACCCCGCCTCTGAATGGTATAACGAATTTATCTTACCGAATGTTTCGAATGTTTAAACAAAACGCATATATTATGAAAGAAAAACGTTAACTGTGTAAACCCTTTAGTTTGTTCAAAGCTTCATACCGGTTGATAAAAAATAACCAGCTTGATCATGTGTTCGAGGTTACATACATTGTACTTTTCAAGACGCTCAATCTGCACGCTTTTTTCATGCTTTTTATGTGCCGGGGTATAAATAATTTATCACCCCACTTAAGAGGGTGATATCGGTATTTATCCAGGGTCACGTTGACCAATCAGAGATCGACATTCATGAGGTAGGATAATGTCGTATAAATATTACACTGAGGTATCCTTCACGGGTAATGGGTAGAAAATATTACCCGACCAAGCAAGATATTGTAGTTTCATATCTTCACTGCAATATTACACTAGAGTAGTTCCGTTGTACATATAGAAATCAGAGAAGTGTGAAGTCTTGACGTCATAATGACAGTATCGACGTCATAGTTGGATTCGAACACTCACCCTTATCAATTCGCCGATTTCGTCTCCATTTCGTCGAGGTACAACAAATAGTTCAGCTGCTGTTTAATTCGCTACACCTCTGATAAATGTAAATTGGCACAGCTCTCAAGGTTCTTGTCCTTGTACTCTTCAATTTAGAGGAATAAAAGGTGACGATTGACACGGTCATTGCTGGAGGTGTTGCCTGACTCTCTGGTTATAGGTTTGTCTCCAACAAGAGACTCAACCAAATAATTACAATAATTTGTACTATACTTTGTTACCAAATCTAACAATGTTAAGATAAGATAAGATAAGATATAAGATAATTCTTTATGCCCGTTAAGGAATTTGTGTTACATTAAAGTGAGCATAAAGTTCAAAATTATATACATAATATTCTAAATAAATACAAAAACATATATACAATATACAAATGAAATATACAAATATTTACAAATGAACAAACAGTGTGATAGTGAGCAATTAACGATGATTAGGAATTGAATTTACACCTGTAGTTAATGGGGTAACATCAATATTGTTAAGCTTTACCTGTTCCCTCCAGGTGATTGACAAGAACGAAGAACCACCGAAGTGGTCAGTGTCCACTCTCAAACTGGACATCGCGGAGAACCATCCCCTTGGTCAAACCTTCTTCACCTGTGTGGCCATCGATCCGGATGGTCAGCCGAATCAACAACTGACCTACCGTATAGGTGGGTCAACTTGGATCAATAGCCAACTCAAACCATACCTAAAGATATATTTTAACTCAACATAAAATTCAAGGTAAAATGGTTGAGTATAAATCTATTTGTAATAACATTAAGTTGAAAATCGTTTTACATGACCTGTCCTACCGTCAGAAAACGTAATTTTTTACACAGACGAAAAATCACTTATTTCATAACTTGTATCCACTGCGTCAGAAGAGAAGAGTTTTTGTTGAATTGCTCTCCCCTTATGTCCCATTAGTGTCTAAAATGAATTGCATAAATCAATTCAGCATAATGACCGAACAATTAATTTCCAGTTTCAACTCCCCCTGCTACAAGTCCCTTCCATATCAACACCCCGACCGGAGAGTTATCCCTCCTTGCTAACCTTGACTATGAGAGCAAACCGACGTCCTACACGGTTCAAGTTCAAGCGACTGATGGTGGGACTCCGCCCTTGAAATCAACAAGTCTGACCTTGACCTTGAATGTTCTTGACGTCAATGACAACGTCCCAGTTTTCTCTCTAAACCAATACACTTTTAAAGTGAAGGAAAACATGGCAACAGGAACCTTTGTGGGCAGTGTCACAGCTACTGATTCAGATGGACCTCCTGCAAACAACGTAGTCTCTTATAAGCTATCTACAGCAGTTCCTGGTGACCTTCATCATTTCAATGTAGACAGCACAGGACGGATTTCAACCTCTGTTAAATTGGACTGGGAATCTATTCCAGTCTATGTCATCATTGTCAATGCTGTTGACAATGGACTCCCACGTCTAACCGGGACCGCTACGGTAACCGTTAACGTCGATGACGTTAACGATAGTCCACCGGAGTTTGACTCTAGTACATATTACGGATCCGTAAGTGAAAATACTATTGTCAGCAATATTATTTCCATGACTGTCACTGACAAAGACACACTTCCAGGATCAGCAAATGTCTCAATTGACCAGACATCCTCAATTTCAGGATCAAAATTAAGTTCTATTTTCAAAATTACACCGACTGGGAATGTATTTATGATATCATTAAGCCAAAAGGTTGATCGGGAAACGGATCCGAGTTTTGTCTTCAACGTCTTTGCCCACGACCCTGCAACGCCATCTCTGACGTCAACGGCCACTGTAAGCATAAACGTCATTGACATCAACGAACCACCTTCTTGGGTGACGTCATCTCCCGTCGACATCTCTATACCTGAAGATACCCGTCCTGGAACGCTGGTGTACACGGTGTCTGCACGTGATGGGGATCTTGGTCCAGGTGGACAGGTGTGGTACTCTTTGATCTCAGGTAAGAAGATCTTTACAAATAAGTATTCGTATCAGTGGGTTTTTTGGGGTTTTTTTTAAATTTTTTTTATTCCACTTCCAACATGAACATTACAGAGTTGCATCTATGTTGTGGCAATAAACAATTTTGCAGAAGAACAACTATACATTTTGGTTCATACAGTAGTCATAATGCAATCTTTAAGGCTAAAGAGAGTATTTGTCTGTAAAATGGACAGCATTTCAGGGATTTTATGGGTGCTTCGTAAACAAATTATAGAATCATGGCCAGGCCTTGCCATTTCCTGGAAAAGTGATAATATCTGTCATTTTTTATTGCAATAAATCTTTCTATATTATGTACATCCTTAAGTATTGACAAAAATGCTGCATAGGATATATCTTGTTTCGTATCAGTGGTTATTATATGCATTTGAATAGAAATACATGGACTGAATATGATTACACTTTCTGGAGTGTTACCGTATACGTTATCCCCTGAGACAGGATGGTGAGACTAAAGCATTACAGGTTAACTTGCAACTGTTGAAATGCAACGGTTACATATAAAGCTCAATGTTATTCTTTAAATATACAATTGAATATCATTTTTTTTCTCAATGAATTCAAATGGTGCGTATAAAGATGAAGATGAAGATTGCAAGAGAGACTAGGAAACTGTCTATTTTCGTATAAAATTCCGGAGAAAAAATAATAATAAGTTTAACCTACTTTCTCGACAGCCTCGCCATGACAGGGTTGTGTGTTATCTTCAACAATACAAAAAAGTGGGACAAATGAAACAAGTATTAATATCCGCTTGTTCGTGTTGTATTCTTTGCAGGCACTCACTTTCATCTTGATTCTGGTAGTGGTGAAATATCAACGCAAACGAATTTTGATTACGAAAGTGTGATCAAAAGCTTTACCCTGACCATAAGAGCCAGAGACAACGGAAATCCACCACTTGCGACAACTTCAGATATTTCCCTGAAAATCAACATTCTGGACGTCAATGACAATGTTCCAATTTTCACACAAAGCAGCTATACGTTTCATGTTCTTGAAAGCGTAGCCCCATTACAGTCCGTAGGATCCGTCTCAAGTACAGATCAAGACAGTTATCCGTATGATGTGGTAAGGTATGAACTAGATGTGTTCCCACAAGGTAAACCAGTCCCCTTCACAATACGAAAGCTCACCCTCGGAGCTGCTATCTCCACGACGTCAAGGCTTGACAGGGAGATTTGTGACAAGTACACAATGATGATAAAGGTCACGAACACCGACCTCACCCTTCTGACGTCAACGGCAACCGTCACCGTGATTGTAGATGACGTCAATGACAACAGCCCCGAATTTGACATGACGTCATACTCTGGGGAGATTCGGGAGGACAGTCCTGCGGGAACGAGCATCCTGAAACTGACCGTAACGGACAAGGATGCTGGACGTAACGGTCAAGTTAGCCTCTCCGTTACGCCATCCTTGCACGGAACTGCATTCACATTTGTGGTGGATAACACCACTGGCGTGCTGTCCTTGAGAGTTCCCAACGTCCTCGACAGAGAGAAAAGGTCATTGTACACGTTTGAGGTCAAGGCTGTTGATTCTGGAGCCCGTCCTCTGACGTCTTTCGTTACAGTGACTGTGATGGTGACGGACGCCAATGATAATGCGCCTAAGATGGACCAATATTTCTACGATACCCAAGTTGATTATACTGGAGTCTGTGGTAACGACATTGTTACCGTAACAGCTCATGATGACGACATCGGTAACAACAGCCAACTGAGTTACTTTCTCGTCGACGGTACCTTTCATTATCTCTTCAGCATACATCCTGCAACAGGTCGGTGTTCCAATTTTTCGTAGTTACAGTTATTTTGTTCTTTGGTAAAGCCTTGGTGGAATATTTATTGTATGGTATCTTTTTAAAACAGTTTAATAGATTTAATTACCATTGGCTTTATCTTATTAACAGATGTATCCTTTTCATTCAGTTATTTAATCTTAACCAATAGAAATACAGTTAGAAAGGAATATGATGCTCACTTTTAGTTTTTCTTGTTATTACGATAATGTCAAATAGGAAGTTAGCGAGAAGAACAATAAGTAAGATGATCTGTTGATATTTATAGCTTTTGTTGTTGTAGGAATGTGACCTTTAAAAATCTGTATAAAGTAAAACTGGGCATGGCATCGAAAAATTAGTCTTACATTAAAGAAGATTTAAATACATTGAAACCTCATACCAACTACCGATTGCCTCTCAAAAAGAACTAAAAGGATACTTTGTTTCGAGGGCTGAAATTATCTGCCTTCATTGCATTGCTTTTAGTAATAACCTAAAAATATCTTCCAATTCAATTGTATTACAAGTATATCATGATCTACTAATGTAATGATTGTTACAGGTGTGTTCTCGATGAAATCCTATGTAGCGCAGAACTTCCGGTATGCAATCGAGGCTTCCGCTAAAGATAGCGGCGATCCGATCCTCTCAGCCGTAGAACCTTCACTAATACGCGTCGATGCCTTCAACTTAGAGGGAACAGCAATAACGTTTAAACTTGGAGTTGACAAGGAGGCCTTCGAAGCAAACTTACAAAGTTTTATAACAAACGTCGAGGCCATTATCAATGTCAACTATACAGGCGCCATTTTGAAAATTTGCTGCGTTGAACCTAGAAGTGGGTCGGCAGTTATTCCGACGTCTTCCCGGCGGCGCTTGCTGCAGGCTTCAAGGTAAGTGACTTAGGTATAGGTAGGTATATACGTCCTCCGACGTGACTGAGAAGAAAAACTGCATTGTGATGTTTTTGAAATGTGCTTCGAGCATGCGATCGCGTCGAATTAAGCGTATTAAGCACTACAGTAAACATAATATTATGATTCAAATTTTTAAAAATAGTTAAAGGTTGATTTCGGCAATATCACAATGTAAGACGTTCATTTCCCAAATTTATTATCTGTTAATGACGCATGTTAATTTTGAATTGGCGCTCTATGGTTAAAATCCCATCCAAAATATCTGCGTAGTCTCAATGATAGATATCATCGGGACTATAGACTGCGTCTGGAAATATCTCATATGTAACCTGAAGCTATAAGGAAACAAATTCTTAACTCATTTTCGAAATGTCAAGCATGTCTCCATAAAGAAATTCTTCAAGGGCATTTAGAAATTGTAGTAGTTATACAAGGCAATGATATGGATAGCGACTTCCTTATTATCCCCCGCAACAACGAAGTTGTGGGGGGTATTAAAATGGGAACCGTCCGTCCATCCGTCCGTCCGGTACACTTTGTGTCCGGCTCATAACTTTGTAACTAATCAACCATTTCAATTCAAATTCGTCATGGAAATGAAGAAACATGTAATAATGTGTCATGAGTAACAATTTTCTGAAAATCTACATAAAATATTAGGATTTTAGAGAAAAAGTGGTAAATTTGTAAGAAGGCCCGTCCGGCTCACAACTTCTAAACTAATCATCACATATTGATCAACTTTGATATGGATATACATAATCATGTGAAGGTGTGTCATGAAGAACAATTATGAAAATATGTTTGTTTACATATGATCAAATTGATCTTGGAGATCCAACTACTTGAATTTATTTATTTGATTTTATTTTTGTCAGTTTACTCGAATTATGCCTAACAGTGAACATGTTGGTATCATTTAGTTTTTTATTAGAAAAGTTTCCTTCATATCCTGGTAAAATTATGTTATTTTGTGCGACAAAAATTAATCAGCAATATGATTAGGAAAACCAAAACATGATGTGCAATTTGCGGGGGATATAGCTCGCGATCGACCATGTCAGCTGCTTGTTTATTTCACAACGTTTCTTGGCTACTTTTGACCCCTTCTTAGGTGAATCTATATCGTTTAAGAATTATTTTATGAAACAGTTTAATCTATCTTCCTTAGCGTTAAATCCCATTATTTAAGAAAAGGTAACATTTTTAAGCCTCTATTTGAATGACACTATCGGACGTCATACCTTCAGCCCAGTCGACGTACACGCATACGTGCTGTCAAGCAACATGAGCGCTGACCCTGGTAACATCAACACCACCAAGAAGTTTCTGACCAGTGACCAGCTGACCAAGGTGCTGACAACTGACCCGAGGGGGTACCCGGTATCAAAACTCAAAGGTAGGTTCATCTTCCTAAGTATGCAAAGCTTAACACGACAGTAAATTAAAAAGTTCTGAAACTGACGTATTAATCCGGCCCTCCGTAGGGTACAGAGAAGATAATGTCAAACATACATAACTATACTGACTTATACAGTCTAAGTAAACCTAGCCTCAATATATTCCGATTCACTCCTATACTGAGTCTAGCAAGGCCTAGTGGAGGGTGGCGTCCGCGACCCTCTACTAGGCCTTTCTAGACTCAGTATAGGAGTGAAACGGATAATATTGAGGCTAGGTTTACTTAGACTGTGTAACGCTATAAACACAACCTCGGTCGTGAAATTTTGGCGTTCGAAGTTGGCTTGGTATTTATGTTATCATTAATGACCTTTAAATTGACTGGAAAGACATTAAAGTGACACAGAGTATCTTTCTTAAAATTTTACTTGGTTTTGATAAGCTACAAAATATCTTATATGCTGATTGAAGTTTATATCTCATCACTGGACTTGCAAATATATCCATTTATGCATAAGATCTCTAAAATGCTTGATTTTATGGAAAAATCAAGAAAACATCTCAAATACGTTTAATATTCGAAATTATGCATCCAATTAATCTACCTATTAGTTACAATACCTAATAAACACTATCAAATCGAATAAATCTTCCTGTCAGCTTATGACAAGGTTTCAAAATTACGTTTGGCAAATTTGCGCGCGCCACTCGAGCCACATTGTCCGGTTTTCGATCAAAATTCCGACTTTGAATGGCCGTATTTTCGCTCTAATATACTGATTGACCTTTAACTTGTTATTTTCAGTAACAGTTAGTGGTTCCCGATGAAATAATCTCGATTTCAAAATTTGACATATGTGATCCTATCAACATACTCTGTGTCTCTTTAACATGTACGCTGATATTGACACGTTTTTGGTAGATGGGCACATGAGTTATTTCCACGTGGAGAGCGTCACCCCCTACCACTTGACGGTGACCCCCTGGGCTGAGACTGTAGAGGGGATCGTCATCATCACTTTCATCGCCCTCGTCATCGTCGTCTTCATCGTCATCCTCATCGTCGTTATCTGCTACACGCGCAAACGACGCAAAAGGTATGAAATACCAGGTCAATTTCTGTTGATTCGTCAACAGGTAGTATATGAGTTTGTAAGTGAATCTAAGGTTAAGAAAAGTGAATGAAAACCAAAAGTTACATTATATGGTATTCCTATCCTACTAAAACTATTATAAAAAAAACCTTGAAGTTCAATGATAAATAGTTTTCTTTTAGAAACCACTACTATACATTTATACTATACTACTATATATCATAAAAAATTATATTTTTGTAGACCAACCAAGCAAGTTCGACCTTCCTTTACGTACACTCCCAAACCTCCTCGTTCAAAGATGGATGGTAAGTATTCATTATCTATTTATTTTTTAAATAAATCTAAGTAATGATAATTATGTTCATCAATTATGTTTGAGTGAATGCGATTTATGCCGTATAAAAATTGATAGAAGAATAATATTTTGTCGACGTCTTCTTTTCTTAAATCCGACTCAAACCAAACCCTGTCAAGAGGGCGCAAGAGAATTTGTGTTTTTTTCATGAAAAGTACTAGGGATGATAGATGCAGCTGGTCCATTAAAGGCTCTGTTGCACGTTTTCTGAGGGGAAAATGTTGAAAAGTAACACAAATTAAAACAGATTTTAACAATAAAAAGACAATGGTTTAAACGAAAGTTAAACTTAAAAATGAACGAAACTTGTTAGATAAGGTTCGGCAATCCATTTCCTATATCGAATGATTAACTGGTTTCGGAACATGCGACTAGTGTGGATTCATTCAGACCGTAGCGTAGAGGAAACCTCAGCCGGATAGAGTTCGAGTCTCGATTGACTCAACATTTTCCATGCCTCTGCGGTCAATTTAAATCAGACTGCATCAGAAGAACGTATTTGGTCGAACTTTAAAGAAACAGTCCACTGTGTGAGGTTACCTATGACGTTTTTATCTTTCAGTTCCCGATATTGATACAATCAAGAAACACCCGCCACCTGTTGTGACGTCACTTCCGTTTCCTGTAAGAATTTTACAACAAGTTTCAATGTAAACTTAAATATATATAATAATGATATTTCTTACCTTTGAACATTTTCTCCAAAAGAGGCAGATCAAGTAATGGTATGTTGATCGAGCCTCTGTTGTTATTAGCTGAGTTTGTGGGGTAGAATGGGAGACAATCAAAGTTAGTTGTGCAGTCAGCGTCGCTGTTCTAAAATAATAATGTTGCCACCAAATCATGGCAACAGAATTCCGATCTGAAATACCCTTTCCATGGGATTCAAATTGATTGTGGTGCAATTTGAAATATTTGAATAATTAGATATTATACAAACCATCAGTGACAATATTTACAATTTCGGGCATGACACTTTTGTGTTATACAACAAAGATTGTGTCCTATGGATTTAAAAAAACTAAAAGTTCATAACGGAAACAAATCAATGTTTTCAAATGTCACCCTGTATTTTTCCTAAAAAGCCTGTATTTGCTAACATAAATCTTATGATTGTAACCAAGAAAGTTAAATTCTGCAAACGTTTCCTAATTCAAAGCTTTTGGAGCGTTTATGTAATAAAAAATGGTATACGAAGTCCCAAAGTATGACCTCCCTCGAGTGATTCAATGGTATTAAAAATTTCTATCTTTTATGAATGTCTCTAATTCTGGGTTTACGTACGTTCTGAAACAGAGTTTCAGCGTGAAACCATTACCGATGAAGACTGGCGACGATGGCGTGGCTAGCATAGGCCCAGGATTCAGGGACACCCAAAAGGGACCTTTGGTTTACAACAGGAAGTTCGAGGGAACTGCAGTTGATGACGGTAATATGCTTAAACGCTGTTCTTGTGCGATGATTCGTTGGAACTTTACTGTTATACATTCTAGGAAGAATATGTTTTAATACATTGATAAACCAAATTGAAACATGTCACTATTTGCAATTATTTTATGCTTTAGATTTGACCATAAAACAAATAATAGCGAGCCGCGTAGTGTATTGGTATTTTCTTAAAAGTGATGGAGATAGGTCTTAAAGGGGCAGTAGCACGTTTTCAGGGGGAATATAAGGTGATGTCAGGAAAATGAAAATTAATGGTTCCGATTGAAAGACAATGTATTCAAACTAAATGAAGCAGTAATAAATCAAATATAAAATGTAAAGTTTAGCCATGCGATTCCTTTTTCGTACACAAAATGATTTTTAGTGTTCACACAAAATGGCCGCCAATGGATTTTATGTAAATCTTTATACTTTGTCCTCTGACTATGGATGATTGGTTTGTGTAATCAGGGTTTTAACACTATCAAATTAATACATTTAGCTTAAACTTACAAATATCAGTGAAAAAAATGAAAATATAAAATATAAAAAAACGTGCTACTGCCCCTTTAAAACGACATACAAAGATAACTCCGTCACCTGTTCGCATATGTTAACCTAAGTGTGAATCAACAAAACTGAATCCATAACGAAACTAGAAAACTCACTTGATCTTCATTTTTCGAATTGCCTTGAATACATTCTATCTCTGAGACAAATATTATGATATTTCAGATATTGTATATCCTATATTTATGACTTCTACTTCACAGCGACTGGAAGGGTATACCGTTACGACACCCGGACAAACAAGAGAGAATGGGTGGTCACTCCAGAGGGACGCTCCGTGACGGTCACTCACCATTGATGACAACTGTCCATTCTGAAACCATAAATCCACGGACACCTTTCTTTTTGTCCGAATTTAGTGAATATAACATACGATGTATATAGAGTGTTAGCTTACTAGTGATGTCCATTTTCACGAAAAGAGAAGCAGATAAGGTTCGAGCCTCATTGGTTGTCTTTCCTGTTATTTTTACTTGGCCTCATTTTACAAGGAAAATTTACTGATATTGGTCTTAACTCCGAATTTGGTAGGTTATGTTTTAAAGGAGCAGAGAGTATGGTGTTGGTGCCAATTATTTCGTCAAAAAAGCAGTCTAAGTAAACCTAGCCTCAATAATACTCGCTATACTCCCATACTGAGTCTAGCTAGGTCTAGTAACGGCTCGCATCAGCCGACCTATCGAATTGACCAATCAAGGCTCGGCTTACCATGCCGCAATAGTCTGCTTTCGCACATATAACGTTTGACGGAGCTAGGTCGCCGAAAGGTCGGCTGACGCGACCTCTTACTGTATCTCGCTAGACTCAGTATGGAAGTATTGCGAGTATTATTGAGGCTAGGTTTACTTAGACTGCGTCGAAAGTGTCGTTTGTCATCGAGAAGTTCTGCCTATTATCCAAAATCGTTACTATCGACATGTTAAAAGGTTGTTACATGCACAGCTTTGTCAAACGTAATTTTGGAAACTTTCTCAAGTAGATAAAAAGAAATATATTGGTACACAGAGTTGAATAGATTAAATAACGTTTGTATATGTCATTGAGACGAGGAATTTCATCTCTTGAACATTAATTTTGATTTAAACATATTTATTCAAAAGAAAGGTGGGTACAAGTTATCCAACTTAGTGAAACCCTCTCCTAAAGACCATTTGAACATTTAACAAGGCATTCACTAGAAAGTTATCAATGAAAAGACACACAATGTTTTCGACCATTTGGGGTGGACTTAGTGCTTTCGGAATTATGTCCAAGGGGAGGTAAACTGAAATCTGAAATCATTCTATTGAACTTTCTATAATTATTCTATTCACAAGAATCTAAGGAATAGTTGTATATTGTCCGCTATAAACTTCATACAACAGCGCGTTGTTCAAGTTATGTACTATGTTATGAGAACACTATCTTACTGACGTATTGAAATCAAATTCTACGAGTGATGCAGTTTCTTCATTGCGCTTTGATTTAAGAAAGAAGGCAAGGGTAAGAAATGAAAGTCGTATGATGTCAGATTGCTCAGGTTCAAAACATTGCGGTCTTGTCCTTGGTGACTTTATTGCATTATACGTGATATCCTGGTAGTGAAAAACTTGATGAATTTTTTTTCTGAAAAATGTGAATAAAATTCCCCAAATTTCAAAATTAATTTAATTTTCAAAAAAATCATGAAAGTTAAACAAACAGTAGCCCCATGTCGGGTTTACATATGGGTATGACCAAAACTTATCTTTATGCTGCTGACATTGGAAGTTGGTGCAAATGATTTTGCTACTTGTGTGTTCCTTAATTTCTTTTGGGTAGTGTATATAATGACTAACTTTCATGTTGTCGAGCAGATTTTGAAATAAAATATAAATATATGATTTTTTAAAAATAAGATGTTTCCCATTTTATTTGTTTTTGATACACTTATGTACCAGTGTATTAACAGTATATGCCTATGAGCAAAATGCTTTTCATGGTGTTTATTTAGTAAGTAGTTTGTCATATTTTTTGAATATCAATCAATCTTTACATTTTGAATGACATATTTATTTAGTCAAAGCAAAAAGGCAGAAAATCTATCAAATGTAAAAAAGAGCTAAAGTTATTTAATGTACTTTTTACTTTATTAACATTAACATTATTATTACAACATTAACATACCTTGATTTTAATAATTTTTCCCTTTTCAATTAACAGGTCATGAGAAGAACATCGAAAACAAGCTAAAGATTTTCTACATTTCCTAACAAACACATGATAAAGTAATGATATAGTTATGATTATGACTTAAAGGAATGTAATGTAATGTAAGGTAACGATGAAAACATGACGATAAAAAAAATTGATAACAGTATTTGATTAAGGAGAATTATGCTTTTTACAGATGTGTTTCAGCAACTTTACATACTCAAAGTATATGTAAAAACATCATGCTCAAAATATCACAATTAAAAATATTTAGTAAGTTAAAATTTGAAGCTCCTTTTATCTCTTATTTCAGGCAAAAGGGAAAATAGATACTCCGAAGTATTCTCTCAAATAAATATATTGAATGTACTAAAGATGTTACAAGTATGATGTTACATTGATTACATGTGTGCATTTGTGAATATTAAATGTGAATTCCAGAAGCATGAAATTAAAATTAAATCCCCTTATCAATTTATGCTTAAACTCTGGTAAGTTAGTTAATGGATCAAAATCATTAGATCTCATCTCCTAAAAGATTTTATGAGCGCTTACTTTAAAAGGGCAGTAGCACGTTTTTAGGGGGAATATAAGGTGATGTCATGAAAATGAATATTAATGGTTCCAAATGAAAGACAATGTATTTAAACTAAATGGAGCAGTAATAATTCAAATATAAAATGTAAAATTTAGCCATGCGATTCCTTTTTCTTACACAAAATGAATTAAAGGTGTTCACACAAAAATGGCCGCCAATGGATTTTGTGTAAATCTTTATACTTTGTCCTCTGACTATGGGTGATTGACTTGTGTGATGAGAGTTTTTACATTGTCAAAATAATACATTTAACATTAACTTACAATTATCAGTGAAAATTTTAAAATATAAAATTATCAAAAAACGTGCTACTGCCCCTTTAATCAACAGCTATAAAAAGAGAAACATGATTCACTAGTCACAACTCCCAATGGTACCTTGTATCAAGCGGAGTGTCTTGTATTAGGGTCAGTCTATGTAAACCTAGGCTCAATAATACTCGCTATAATACCATATTAAGTCTAGCTAGGTGTAGTAACGGCTCGCGTCAGCCGACCTATCGAATTGACCAATCAGGGTTAGGCTTACCAAGCGGCAATAGTCTGCCATCGCACGTATAACGTTGGAGGGTCATAGGTCGCCGAAAGGTCGGCTGACGCGACCTCTTACTGTATCTCGTTAGACTCAGTATGGGAGTATGGCGAGTATTATTGAGGCTAGGTTTACTTAGACTAGTATTAGGGTTGAAATCTAAGTTGGTTTTGCAGTGAGTTACATTGTTTCAGTCTTGGCATTCAAATGCATTCAAACAGATGGTTTAGACTTTTCCGAAACTGTGTCTAACAACTCTCTCCCTTGATGGAAAGCAAGGGTTTGCAAAGTGCGCACGAATATCTAACAAGACGTCAGAGGATGCATGGAATTGTTTCATTAGAAAGTATCATTAATGAGATTACATTCAAAAGCCGGCTTTTAGGCCTATACATTAAAGGGGCAGTAGCACGTTTTTTGATAATTTTATATTTTAAATATTTCAATTATAATTGTAAGTTAATGCTAAATGTATTATATTGACAGTGTCAAAAATCTCATTACATAAGCCAATCCTCCACAGTCAGAGTACAAAATATGAAGTTTCACATAAAATCCATTGGCGGCCATTTTTGTGTGAACACCTTTAATTCAATTTTGTAAGAAAAGGGAATCGCATGGCTAAACTTTACGCTAAATATTTGAATTATTACTGCTTCATTTAGTTTAAGTACATTGTCTTTCAATGGGAGAAAGTGGGGAGTTACCTCCCTTGAGAGAGCGTGTAGGTGGCGCGTCGAATGTATTGGTCCTCGTTTACTTCCGCATTCAAAGTTTTGCGATGCGAAACTATGAAATTTGACCTCGTAAAAGTAGAAAGCCTATCTGCACTGCGTCACATCATAGAATTTTTATTGGCGACAGTGTTTTAATCAACATTAGGTATAGATTTCTAAAAGATCAACAAACTATGTCGATGGGATTATTTTATGATTACCGAAATGATTAGACTGGATTGGTGTACTGTACATGAAGGTTTTTTTACGATGTTTCAAATATCCTCGATTTTTCGAAGTTCGTGACCCTTACCATCAAAGTTGAATTTCTCTTCAATGATTGAAAGTCAATCAAGTTTGGAGCTTTACAAAAAGATCATAACATGTTTAAATAATTGACAAATTCAAATTGACATTTATGCCTACATACATTTCGATAATATAGATATATAATTGGAGCTGGTATACCTGCCAGGTGATTGATGCTTTATGAATAAATAAAAATACGATTCAGGTAAGTATGAGAATATTTAATGTTTACCATTAATTAGCTGATATTAGCTTATTCGTACATTTTCAGGTCTATTTCGTCTAATTTACTGCCAATTTTTAACATCATATGACACTGTTTGATAACGGACGTCGGTTGATGCAGAACAAATTTCTGGTTAATTTATCATTTCTATTTTAGAGTTTTAAGCTTACGGAGAAAGCGACAATTCAAACTGGTTTGACAGATAATCTTCAAACGATTCAAAATAGACCGTTTTATGCTAATTTGTTGACAAAGTTAAGAAATAAATAGATGGATTGATAGATGGTTGATAGATTAACACATATTAATTAATAATGAAATGAGCATATCAACAAAGTAATCAATTATGACACTTATATGCCGTTGTAGATTTGAAGTTCATGCATTCTCCGTTGATTGGCTTTACTTCACACTGTGAATCATTTTGAGTGATGGGCTCTATTCTTCGTCAAATTGTTAAAACATGAACACGAACATATTGAAATTAAGTGAGAAATAATCCTGTACTTATCACATTCATGTTTATTTGAGAAAGTCTTCTTGAATTTCGCTTCCACAATAAAATATCCAGACAGGATTGACCTTTTTACAGTTGCACAGGATACCATTCTTACCAGAAACACAAAGTAACAGTATATAAAAAATGATAATTAGAAACGTAACATCGAAATAACACAATATAGAGCTCACTTTCAAAAAGAGTCGTATCTTTGCAAATAAGAAACAACTTTTTGTTTATGCAATGATACAAACTCTCCGTTCTGTTTATTTATATTATATATTTTACATTATCTCCGAAAACACCCCGTCTATAAACCCGTTTTGAGCTTTGCCATGGTAAAATGAGTATTTGTAACCGTAAAAAAAAGTTGAAGTAGAAAGTAAGGGAATATTTTTCAGCTCATGATTGTATATAGAAAGTTATCTTAAGTTGTATATGTATATGTATGTAATGAAATTACGATTTTATGTAATACAGTGGTAAATATAAAAGTCATCAACATACATTTTGATTGAAAAGTAAAAACATCTTTTGACACTTAAATTATTTGAATAACATTTTACAGTCATAAATTTAGTTTTTGAGCAAAACGGATGTTTAATTGCAATCTTTCTACTAAAAGAAACCCATTAAAACGGCAACTCTATTATATATTTCGCGGAAGACTAAAAAACAAGTCACGTAGGATTGAAAGATCATTAGATCAACATCCAATTTACTTGTTTGATTTTTTTTTCTCAAAATTTACATTGATTGCATGCATTGAAAAATAACTCAAGGGCCGCTGCAATATTATTGCATGTAATAGTTGTCATACACAAACTGGTTGAGGTATAAGGTCAAAATTTAAGTACAACCAAGAAAAAAAATAAAAAAAAGCTTGAACAAACTCGTATTAGCGATTGAAGAGTTGACCAATGAAAATAACATGTCTATGATATAAGTCAATGATCAGAAATGATTTGAATGAGTTAACTGTGGTTACAAAATAAAATCACTTTCTATACAACTTCTCAATAGAATTTAATTTACTGTCCCTATCAATGTGCAAAATATTTAACATTCTGTCTTTGTTTTGTTGATTAAGTTAAAATGCAGTTTTACAATATCCGTATTAGATATTATATAATTATAAAGTATCATTATCGCAATTCAAAATATTCGTTTCATGCGACAAAACTTTATCCCCAACATTTAAAGAGTAAACATCCTTTGGTCAACGAAAAAGTCATTTTTTTCTCTATTTGATAGAGGTTTGTCAGAAAACCGTGCCTGGTAAAATTCGGGAGGATCGTTTTCATGACTTCCTTCAGTCTCCTCTATATGATAGATTCAGATTGAACCAACACTTTTTTCAAAATAATATTAGTTTGAAAGCTATTCTTAGCGGCGACGAATCTGTGTCATGAATAAAAAAGGAATCCATTGTAAAATCTGTTTATTATTTCATTACCGATACCAGACGTTTTCTTAAGTTATCCGTTTCAGTTTTAGTACCAAAGGCATTTTATTGGCACTTATTTACTGAAGGGGATTTACTGTATTTCCTGACCTCTTATGTATTTACAAACTTGATTTTGGTTTGTTTTGATTCTTTTGAAAGAGAAGCATTGATATAGACCGTTTAGCCTGTTTGCTCATCATTTTCCTGTGTATTTGTAATAAATGTAATTCATGTATTCTGTAATCTTGTCTTGATTATGGAATAAAAATAATAAATATTGTTTTAAAAATCAATAGATTTAAGGCCAAATAAAGTATTGTTGTTGATATTCATCCTTCTATTCAAAAACCGCAAATTAAATTATATTAAAACTGTTGCCATTCATGATTTTGGTAATAAAAAGTGTCTTTCTTTTCGTTTGTTTACAAACACAAACACAAATTATCTGACAGGTTTACCTACTTCTGGTTTATAAGACATAGTCGTTATTTAAGTTTTATAGACGTAAATACTTTTTCGCCAAAATACAATTATATAGTGGTAAAATGACGCTGGATATTTGTTCAATCATATCATTTTCAAATATGTCAACATGAGGTACAAAAACAATACATACAAACACACTACTGTACCGTCTCTACTTTCACTGTTTGCCAGCCACGACTGAATAACTTTCTTAAATATTCTTTATAAAGACACTCACTCACTTTGTCATTCCTCGCGAATGTTCCAATGTAATCGTACAGTACTGTTACATTTTGATCATTGTTTTATTGCGTTTTTCTCTAATTCATATCTACGCGGTAATGCAAGTTGATAACCCGGAAGTAAGAAAAGGACCAATACATTCGACGCGCCCTCTATTTTGGCAGGAGAAGATAACTCGCTACTGTTTCCCATTGGAACCATTTATTTTCATTTTCCTGACATCACCTTATATTCCCCCTAAAAACGTGCTACTGCCCCTTTAAAGGCACACCGTTTAATGATTTATTTTTCTCTAAAAGTTTCATAAGGATGAAAATAATTATCCGTTTTAGTCACAGTAATTGAAGTGCCTGTTTAAAGACGGAGGCTACCTTTGTGTTCTGGTTGGAGTGTGCAGAATGAAACTTGATTGTTAGAATGAGAATGTTTTTATATTTAGCTGCATACTTCATTATTTTTTATATTACGGCATTGTAGATGTTGATGAAAAAAATAACGTATTTTGAGAGAAGGCGACTTTTCTTATTTGAGTTGCCGATACTAGCCTTTTGTAAATATTTATATTCCTACCAAAATCGAATAAATGAAACTGATTGACTTTGTAGGGAAATTGAAACATACAAATAATCATAGATTCAAATTAATGATACGACAGCCTTTGTCATCAATGTTATATAGAAATGAAAGTATGGTTCCCGTGCTTCGTTCCGCGTACGCTCACAGGTTGAAATTAAACGGCCAAGAACTTCAAAGACCAAAAGGCAATAAACAAATTTGGAAAATTTCAATGACCTATATATTC
The DNA here is from genome assembly GCA_916613615.1 of Steromphala cineraria. Taxonomy (NCBI): domain Eukaryota; kingdom Metazoa; phylum Mollusca; class Gastropoda; order Trochida; family Trochidae; genus Steromphala; species Steromphala cineraria. The sequence continues at coordinate 42,083,771 of OU744726.1, forward strand.
ACGGATTGCACGCAGTGCACGCGCTAAGAACAGTAACCTCGTGTCTCTCGTGCAAAACGCCTCATCGCGTGGAAAATCGTACGTACTGTGTGGTTGACACAACGTTTTTGATAAGGAGTTTAAAAAAACATACTGTGTTCGGAAATCAGTGGCGTTATAAGAAATAATTATAGCTCACAATTTAAATGGAATTGGAACGTGTATCGATTAAATTTTAACTATACACAACTCGGAAACTATGGTAGTAACTATAGTACTTAATTTAAATTTGTAAGGGTGTTGGTGATAAAAAGAATTCCAGTTAAAGAGCCACTCCGTGATTTTCAATACGTATATGAGTTTCCAAAATTACGTTTGACTGGTTGAGGCGCGTCATTGTCCGGTTTTCGATCATTATCCCTTCAGCGAACCTTCCCAACGTTACTATACAACATGGATGACTCTTAAGGATACTTTTTTACAGCAGTCGATACTTCTCAATCAACTGACACCATTAATAGAGTTTTGCATCTATGACCCCTAACAACTCACGGAGTGGCTCTTTATGAGGGTATGCATCCTTACATGTTTTATAGAAAGCGAAGAAAAAACCCATTGTTTTATAAATTAAGAAATAACTTTTAATAAAAGTTGAATTTGTACTTTGAAATACCTTGCGAAATAAGAACGCACTACACAATGTCAGACACCATCCACCGACACTGAATATGGTAATAGGTATCAACTCGGCCACAAAGATTTGACATGAAACAAGCTCGAGGAATGTCTGTAAGAGGCATTATTTCAATGAAATGTTTTTCTTAAAAATCCAGCTATCGGCGATTCATATTTAACAAATTGTGCCACTCTCACCCTCGATTGATTTCTTCAGCGCTAAAAATTAAAATTCCCGTCAATAAAAATGTCAATCCACAAACTATTGATCTGAAACCTACAACGCAATTTGAACGGGAAACCCCCTAGTTTCACATTCGTTCTGGGCTTGTTTTGATAATGGCGGCCTCGACATTCTACAACTGATTTATTCAGGTAATTTACGTTTTGTAACATTGAACGTGTACCTTTACTGAATTTTACTTACTTTACTTAAAAATCCGATCCATGTTAGAGTGAATTGTGGGTGAAATTAGCGATATAGGCGTAGAAAACGTTCTCACTTCGTAATGAACTTAAAATGGTTCGGTAGACCTCTGAGTTCTATTTGTGATTAAAAAACCTCGTTTAAAGCTCTCTTTATGATATGTATTCATAAAGGTATTCTCATTTCCTAAAATCATGTCAATAAAAACCCTTTAACTAATTGTTTATTATGTACATTAGGATATATTTTATTTATGAAATTAAAGGCCTTACATAAACTTACAGGCGAAAGAAAGTACACATTTTTGTTGACTTTATCATATGTAAAATTTTCAAAAACAATTATTTCAAGTTTGTGATGAAGTATTCTCAAACTGATATTAACAAAAGTTAAATTGTCTTTCAAAGAATACTTTAAGCGTTTAAAAGAAATCAAATAAAATATATTCAATTTTTATTAATTTTAAAAATTAATTTTATGTAACACAAATGGTCATCAACAGAGAAGACATACTCTATTTGAAAAATCAATAAACGTGCCTATGTTTTAACATTTTGACAACATATATACTAGTATTAAAATGGTAGGGGTCATGATAGTGTTATTTTATTTCTTACCTTACAATATTCAGACACAAAATATTTTATTCAAACTACTGCAGATATGTGTTATTGTTATCATGAAATAAGTGAATTAATCACATGTCTCTATTAAGTAAATTCAAACAAACTGTGATGTGAACTTTCTTTTGACTTGCGGTTTAGACATTTTGTGGTAGTACAATGGATAATGCATTATTTTTATAAATAAAATGTCCATGGCCTATGGTATCCTCAACATTGATTTTCATTCGGGCGTTGAATATGAACATAGCAACATAGCCAACAAAGGGATCTAGTCAAGCGTAGTTTAAGGAATGCAATGGCCGTCTTTGTAGATGTTAACAGTGTGACAATGGAGTTAAAAATGTAAATGTAAAATATATACACGTTGTCTATGTAGGTAATACATGTCGACAAATTATAGATAAATGTCATTGGAAAGCTTAAATAAGCAAATAATGAAATAAGTTAAAGTTTTATCATTATTCCCGCAAGATTACAGGCAGTCTGTCTCGAAAAGGAAAAGTGGGGAACAATAACAGTTAATTATAACATTAAACAATTATTGACTTCAAGTGGACACGTGATAGCCGAGGTGAAAATCAATTGTACAAGGTAGACAAATCATTGGAGCAACCGAATCTGAAGTCTATAATTGTTTTATTATATGAACATGTTCATGTATCACGTTTCTTCTAAATAAGGGACATCACACGAGTGCCTAAAACTATAAGGGACATAACTCTTGGGGGTCATTATACCGGTATGCACTCTTAATCCTTCGGGACTCGTTGATTATTTTCACGAATCCACTCCACCTCATGCATTCTCCATTTCTTTCTGCCTCAGCAAGCCAAATACAGGATCAGAAACTTATTGTTCCCCGCCGCAACGCGGAACGGGGGACAGTGTTTTTAGCGGGGTCCGTCCCTCCGTACGTCCAGATTATTGTTAACGCGATATCTTATGAACCGTTGCACCAAATGTCTTCAAAGTTGGTCACAGCCTACATTGTGGGACTATGCAGACATAAATTTCTTTAAGTGACCTTGACTTTATTTTCATTAACTGAATTATAGAAAATAAGTAAGGCGTTGTTAATCTTATTATCCACCACCCGTCGGCATGGTCATCAGGGAATGATAAATACAAAGGGAGATAACTAAGTGCGAACATGAATTGAATAAACGTTTCCTCTGTAAGTTACTCAACTTTTCGATCTAACTCATACCAAGGATGGGTATCGTTCCTCATTTCTGTATTGCAATATATTCCGAAAAGCGTATAACAATACGTATTGCAATATATTGGTACTTTTAAAATTTAAGAACTTGCATGCCATCTTCTCTAAATATGACCACCCATGGTTGCTAGTTCTAGCCGATACTCGCAGGTTTCACCGCAACACATAGCCACAATAGTGCTGCGGGCTTTCTCCCTGCAAAAATACGATATAAGTGAAATACTCTTGAAAGCGGCGATAAACCCCATCTCACCTCACCTCTTTAAATATGAGCATTAAGAATGATCATCATTGCTCAGCTATGAGCCATGTTGGAAACAATCTAAATAAATTTAGATCACCAAGTTATATATTTGGTCATACTGTTGACCAAATATAAAACCTGTTGATCTAAATTTATTTAGATTGTGTTGGAAAGGGATACTTTCTAATCACTGCTTATAACCTTGATACATACTTGACTTATTTTCACAACACAAATTCACACTTTGTTAAGAACTTTCCGTAAAATCATGTTTTATTTGGTTGTGTTTTTGGGCAATTTTAGATGGAAATTGTTTCTTTTAAAAAATTCGATATATTGGATATTTTCAGAAGTGTGTACCGAATCGTATCACGCTTTTTTGTATTGCAATATACCATTATATCGATAATACCGCGCTTCCTTAACTCGTACCATACAAATTTAACCAAATATCTTTATCCGACAGATCTACCTGAAAAAGATCTTGGTGGTCTATAACGGGTATTTAAAGGGCCTTATCAAAGGTCGATATCAAAGATGGAGGAGGAGGAGGAAGAGAAAGTGGTACACACGGAGCAAGATGCCAGCACAACACAAGCAGAAACAGACTCTACTAAAAGCAGAACAGTAGGTGTAGGAACTGATGAAGACCGACTCTGTGGAGAAAGTAAAACGTGTGTATTTTATTAAAATGTTTGAGATTATGAATAGTTTGTTAAAAGAAGGGAAGACTCCTGAACCTCCTGAATAATAAGTTGCATTTTGTGAAAAGTTTTGATATATATTAACGAGGAAAAATAACTTCAAAATGAGGTCATTGAAACAGTTTATTGTTTGCTTAAGGAAGTATTTAGTTTTCTCATATTTAGCTCATCTGGCATGTAAGGCCCGATTGGCTTATGACATGGTGTCCGGCGTCCGTCCGCCCGTCTGTCCGTCTGTCCGCCCGCTCGTCCGCCCGTTCGCCCGTCCGCCCGTCCGCCCGTCCGCCCGTAAACTTTGTGGAATTTCGACTTTTCGATTTCGACAGAACCATAAGGCCTAGAAAACTGAAACTTTGTGTACAGACTCATTGACTAGTGAGGATTATAAATTGTAACTTTGTCGGCCCCTCGTAAGGGCCACAGGGGCCACGCCCTTAAGCCCTATTTCCATTTTCTTGTTCAGAACCATAAGGCCTAGAAAGCTGAAACTTGGTGTACAGACTCCTTGACTAGTTAGGATTATTAATTGTAGCTTTGGTGGCCCTGTGGCCTCTAATAAGGGCCACAGGAGCCACGCCCTAAAAAACTATTTTAATCTTCTTCTCAGGAACCATAAGGCCTAGAAAGCTGAAACTTTGTGTACAGACTCCTTGACTATTGAGGATTATAAATTGTAGCTTTGGTGGACCTGTGGCCCCTAATAAGGGAGGAACCACATTGGTCACAACCTAGAGCAAAATCGAATGTTAAGCCTGATGAGCTACAGAGTCAATGGCTCTATTTTTATATTAGTTTTTTTTTACATATTATGAGTTTTTGATTTTTAAATTTACGAGGAGTGATTGATGAGTTGCGAGCCTAACACAGAAAGAAACGAGTAATTGAAATAAAAGGAAATCTCTCATTCAACATAGTCATCTTCAAAGTAAACATTTCTGCCATCAGAGCACAAAATTAACAGAGTATTACAGTTCTGTAGAAATTTGTTGTGTGAAAAATGGTTGTTGTGAATCTTAATAATTTGTTCTCTGACTACTGATGATTGGTTTGTGTAACGAGATTTTTGACACTATTAAAATAAAACAATAAGCATTAAAAAACAATCATCACTGAAAAGGTTAAAATACAAAATTTTCAAAAAAATCGCTACTGCCCCTTTAAAGGGCCAGTAGCACGTTTTTTAATAATTTTATATTTTACAATTTTCACTTAAAATTGTAAGTTAATGCTTAATGTATTATTTTACCAGCGTCAAAAATCTCATTACACAAGGCAATCATCCATAGTTAGAGGACAAAGTATGAAGATTCACATAAAATCCATTGGCGGCCATTTTGTGTGAACACCTTTAATTCATTTTTTGTAAGAAAAGGGAAGCGCATGGCTAAACATTACGTTATATATTTGAATTATTACAACTCTATTTAGTTTAAATACATTGTCTTTCAATTGGAACCATTAATTTTCATTTTCCTGACATCACCTTATATTCCCCATAAAACGTGCTACTGCCCCTTTAAAGAGATATGCAAGGGTATCGTAAATTTCCTTCCAATTAAAAATATATAATGTTTTTTCTTTCATCCCAGAAATATATCAATGGTTGTAAACATGACACCAGTGTCAGGTGTTGGGTGTCGGGTGAAAACACTTAATGCTATTGGCATCGCAAATTTCTGGAACACATCAATAAAAGGTATGTACTTTGTTATGAAAATGGAAGTCAGTGTAGAATTTAATTCTAATATTACTATTTTGCTTTTATATGTATACACTTTATCAACAAATGACGAAGCAAAACATGTTTTGTTATGAAAATAGCGCTGTAAACCATGATGGTAGCTTGAAAATCATGATTATTTGTAGATTTTGATAAAGAAATATCACATTCAAAACCCTTCCTAAAAGGTTTAGTTAGCAGCCCTGACTAAGTTTTTGTGCAGTTTCCGCCTCTGCCGCACTCCTATTACTGGCTATAACTATTTCCAACTAAGTTTTCCCGAACTCTTATTCATAACGTACTGCTTATACCTCGAGGGAACGATTTTGATATGTTCCCTTTTAAGGTCAAAGGTCAAGGTCACTAGCTATAAAAACACTAAAACAACTTGAAAAGTTGGTTGTATATATCTTTGGAAAAGTCAATAAAATTGAAAATGTTTTCATTACAATCTATCAAAGGTGAAGGTCACAGCAAGGTCACGATTTTACGCATGGTTTAGCGAAAATGATATATTTTCACTATTAACATTTTTAACTCAATGAAAAGCCGTTATTGCTTGTGTGACCTTGAATGTCAAAGGTCAAGGTTACGAGAAAATGCCAAATTTGCTGAGGCCTGTAGAAGGGGGAACAGGGGAAGGCGAAACCCCAAGTTTCGGGGCTATTCTACTTTTGTGGTGTCCAAATCTAGTTTTTTTGTCTCTTTAAAAACGGTTGACGGGAAAGCAACAGATGCATAATCACATTATCTGCATAAATGTTGACTTTGAATTCTGGACAAATTTGATGTCTATAGAGAATCTCAAATAAGTGTCAATGTATATCCGCGTGTTACAAATATCCATTATTTGACAATGATATCTGATTTTATCAACGAGATTTCACATATTTGATATCAGACGAAACGAGATTGATATTGTATCATCCAAAATAATTTCTCAAAACCTATCAACGAAAACTTTACACCATATATATGAATACGGCATTACCTTTGGACTGCCAATGCAGTGATGTCATAGCATTTTGACCTTCGTGTTCAGGATGATATAGAATTGTGATGTCATTACTCGATGATGTAAAACAACTGTAATATTATTACTTGATGATGTAAAACAATTGTGATGTCATATTCTTGTCGAATGCAGGGAATTGTGTAAGGTCTACTGTTAAAAATGTGATATAAATATCTCTTGGAGTTGTTACTTGATATCAAACAACTGATTTCTTCTATGAAACTGAGTTTTGGAAAAAAAATTCTATAAGACAAATGTAATGTGTAACTTATTTTCACTTACACAGCAAAAACCAAGGAAGAAATAGAAGAAGAGACAGCGAATATGATTCGAGTGTCATTTGTGGATGTTGTGGTTAACAAGCTGAGAAGCGGTCAGCACTGGGTAACAATAACAGGGAATGCTGGTGACGGCAAGACGACACTTGGGAATCTAGTTGTCAAGGAGTTTCTTTATGATCAGGAGGGTGTCAAGGTCTATTTTGTCAAAACACCTGAAGATTATGATAATGCAGGGTTGAAGAAGGAAAAGAAGATAGTAATGTTAGATGACGTATTCGGAGCATTTGGGGCAGATCGACAGCAGATACTAAAATGGATTGGTGTAATCAAGAGTTTCAGGAATCCAATGACCCAAACCTTATTCATCTGTAGGAAAAATGTTATGGAGGAATACAAGGTGGAGTTTGGACATCTAACAGATAAAATATTTAACAAGAAGAGTGTTGTTGACCTCAGTGAAAGCAAACTGCCGGAAGAAAGACTTAAGATCCTAAATTACCATATGGATCAAGGCAAGCTGACAGTTCATCCTGAAATCAAGAAGAGAGTATGCAATAGTGAGGTCAATCAAGGTTTCCCTCATTGCTGCGAGATGTTTTCAAAACTTCAATCAGAGGGAAGTGACGTGTCTATTGAAGAATTCTTTAAATCACCTTTGAAGTTTCTGGACAGCACTACCAAAACTCTTTACCATGACAAATGCAAGAAACTCTTCCAGCTGATGATAAAGAATGATGGTAAGCTTGATGTTGACGATGTGAAGGATGAGGATGAAAGACATGCTCTGCGGAAGGTAGTAAAAGAACAAAAAGGCAGCTACATTATGTATAGAAATGAAACCTGTGTATTTGCTCATCCGTCTGTGTATGAAAGTGTTCTGAATGTCATCAATGATTTTGACCCACAGTACTGTGTGAAGTATGCCACTCTCTCTGTTATACGACAGAAGATAATAATCTCAACATCTGAAGAAGACGAAGAAAAAGAAGGAGACAGCAGATCACCTTGTTACATCATTATAAAGCCAGAGACGGCTGTTTTGAAGGCTTTAGCTGAAAGGTTCCGAGGAGAGATACTCAATGGAGACTACTATGTATTCAAACACAGACTTTGCAATAGTAAGGGATTCTGTGAAGCTCTTGTGTCATTCTGTGTCTCAACTGATGAACAGGAGGTAAGTAGCGTTGTTTACATTATATGCATTTATCTACAGCTCTTATTGTTATTGATTATATAGATATTGACTTTGAATGTTTTGATTTGATGCATATTTTAAAATGTCTAACATTGTCATTAATTTGATTTCAATTTTGATGAACTCGATGCTGAAACTGCTCCTTTAGAATAATCCTAAATTACATGTCTAATACAATGACAAAATGACAAAAATCTGAAGATTGAACAGTTGTTAGCAACAAATTACAACTTTAATATATTGACTATAACTGCTATTACATGAATCAAAATTTTCATTCTGAATGGTCCTTTTTTCGAATTCCCAAAATACGTTTATTTTGGATATATTTCAGAAGGGTTCAAAACAATTCATCAACAAACCAGGAGAGGATGGAGAAAGTATGTTGTGGACAGCTTTGAAGAGCAGAAATATGGTTGCTATGCAGGTTTTAGTGCAGGCTGGAGCTGATGTGAACATACGGGATAGAAGAGGAAGAACACCTCTTCAGTATATCTGTCAGCTCAAAAACTACTCAGCTGATGATGCTGCTGCTGCTACTGACACTGTACGAGTGATCATCACAAAGGGAAGAGGAGATGTTGATATCCGTGATGAGAATGGACAGACACCTCTTCACTATCTTTGTCAACTCAGGAGCTCTACTCCAAATGATGGACATTTTGTTGACATGGAAACAATAACAGTGACCATCACTGAAGGACGAGGAGATGTTTGTGCTTTGGATCATTATGGGCAGACTCCACTTCAATATCTTTTCAAATGCAAAACACTCACCATTGAAGAGCTCCGATCGATTACTACTGCAGTGAAAGGTGATCTGAACCAATGTGAACAGAATAAGAGCACCCCAATGCATTACATCTGTGCTTTCTCAAGCCTTTCCCTGAATACTGTAGATAAACTTATCAAGGGAAGAGGGGACTTCAACAAAGGTGATGAACATGGAGCTACACCTCTTCACTATCTCGCTCAGAATGAAAAGGTCGGATTTGATGTTCTTCTTCAAGTCATCAACACAGCAAAGGGAGACATCAACAAGCATGATGATAATGGAACCACACCACTTCCAATAGAGAATCTTCTAACATTGATCAAACAGGGAGATGCTGACATGTTTGGAAATACACCACTCCACTACATTTGTAGGAGGCACGGAATTGATGCTGATATGTTGCAACAGAAGCTTGAGCAGGTCATTGAAACAGACAAAGAGAAAAGAAACTCACTTGGATACACACCCTTAGACTACCTCAATGATCAAGGTAAAATTCTGCATTTTCATCATGATGATACATCCATTTCATTATGAAAGATTCATATATATTCAGGACATTTATAACATAATGATTTTATCGGCGAAGTCTCTATAAACACTAAACTTTTGAAATATTTCTTATTTACACCAGAATTAAGATTGCAACAGAATCTTAAATAATTTTTAAATAGAATTACAGATTTCCTTTAAAATTGTAAACGCATTCATTTCCATATACAGCAATCACATTTTATGAACAAAAATAAATTAATGTTTGGGCAAAAGGACAGGAAAATATTGACGAAACACATTTTCTTTTCAAAACATTTTTATTACCAATTTTAATGACCTTCCTTTTAACCAGCTGGCAATCTACCCTGGACAGATGGGATGGTTGAGAGATCAGCTGCTGACTTGGTGTTGTGTCGATGGAAACAAGGGGACACTTGGATACATGTTTTAGGTAGGGAAAGTACTTCAGAAACATCATTTTGATAAGCAATATACTAATAACCCAATTATCAATGATATGCAACAGCAAATGCTGCTCATTTTGGAGGTTGCATGATCAGGTGAAAATGAGAGTAGATAGATCTTCAAGTGATGGGAGGAGCTCAAGTGATGTAGCTCCTGAAGTGATTGTAGCTGATGTGTTGATATGTGCTCAAGTTAATATGGCTGATGTAGTCATGGTAGGTGCCTGGGTGATGAAAGTTGCTGGTGAGTGCTATAGTGATGTTGGTCAATTAAAATGACACAAACCAAGTGATGTTGGCTGCTCAGGTGATGATAGCTATTGAATGGTAATTAATGATAGGTGCTCATGTGACGGTAGCTGATGTAGAGATGATAGGTACTAAAGTGATGATAGCTCCACAAATTATGGTAGCTGCTTAAGTTATGATTGTTATAAGATTTTCTATATTACCTGAATACATAAAGAAATAACCCTTTCTTGACTGATGGGATACAGAACAGAATATTTTTCAGGTCACGCAATGACACTCAGTACTCAAAAAGTCAACGAGAAGCTACAGATTGAAAACTTTGACCGGACGCTAACAAACACCGAAAGAAGTGGAAGCAGAAGAAGGCTGAGGCGGTTCTCCTGGTTTCTTGGTACGTGTAGCAGCCGTATCCAACTTCCTCCCTCGCCATCTCCTCTCACAACTCCATTATACTGGGAGACCAGCTCCAAACTGACACCTTCAAAGAAGAATAGTGATATCCTGATAGAGATGGGGGTAGCAGAAGGACAGGAGAATCTGGACGAGGTGGTCTGCGTGTCTGATCTTCCCAGATCCGTCTGTGTGTCTTTGACGGGAACCTGTAAACGTCATCGCTCCATGCTCTGTATCCAGGTATATAGGACAGAAGAAACGAGAAGAGGACAACAGGTTGGTCAGTGTATCACTGTGTCTCGCCCAATGCCTGGTGGAGTCTTACACTTCACCCTTGGTCTGGTACTTGATGTTTCAAGAAGAGTGGCGTTCATAGATGTGGACAGGGAAAGAGTCTTGGGTGAAGTCGATATGGAGTTCACAGAAGAAGCTGTCCCCATGTTTTATGTTTCTCCACGTGGTGATTGCTGTTCTACAAGAATGACATTGGTCAGTGGTCGTGCAATCTTCGTGAATGACAGGAAAAGACAACTCATTCAGCAGGCGTTGTCAAACTAAAGCGAAGACAATGTTGTGTTTGTGTGGTAGGTATCAGGTCAGGGAAATTCCCTTTAGGGATGGATAAGCACTCAAACATAATCAAAGAATGTGCCTTCAATTCCTTTGGTGGTGATCCCTTTTTGAGAACATCTTGCTGGTGAAACTAGATTTATTACTGAAGATCTGTAGACAAAGATTGAAGTAATATTTTGTAATTGTTGACCTGGCTTTCGATTGAAATTACCAATGACTTTGCATATGACTCAGTTTATTCAACGTTTTGAACTGAATTATTTTTAAAGATGACATTCTTAAGAGAAAAACAATTAATCCTATCCTTATCCTATTGTGTATGTGACTAAATACCGAGGAGAGGCGCAGGACCAAATTACTAACCTATTTGTAAATTTTCATATTTCAATTTTAAGCTCATCAGGTCTGAAAGACCCGATGGGCTTATGGCATGGCATGGCGTCCGGCGTCCGTCCATCCGCCCATCCGTCCAACTGTCCATCCGCCCATCTGTCCATCCGTCCATCCGTAAACTTTTCACATTTTCGACTTCTTCTCCAGAACCAATGACTCTAGAGAGCTGAAATTTGATGTGCAGACTCCTTGGTAAATGGGGATTCTAAATTGTAGATTTCGTGTATATCACCATGACCCCAAATGGGGTCACAGGGGTCAAAACCTTAAAACCTATTTTCATCAAAAATCTGATGAGCTGCAGAGCCCATGGCTCTATTTTTGTAATTTGTCACTTTCTAATTCAAATTTTAATATGTCTTAATCCCATTAGGAGAGGCGCACGACCAAATTAAAAGCGATTTCTTGAATTTTTAAATATTTAAATTTTGTTGTACTTTGTCAATTTCTAATCTAAATTTGTGTTAACTCCATTTACATAGGTACATGAATTTATTACTTTTTAAAATGTCTATATTTGTACATATTAATCTTTTTACGGGGTCAGAATTTGTCCGACCGTTTGCAAAAATCAAAGTTTGCAACGTTTATTTTGTCAATTTCTGTACTAGAGACCTGTGCTATGAAATAGTCTTGATGATGGGAGTGTACACATTACTATAGTTGGTTAGGGATGCACGGTCGTGTTTATTTCTAAACCTCTGTAATTTTGTGGCTTGTCATCATTAGTGTAACTGCAGTTTCTTTTGTAGGGCTTGTCATGTACATGTATTTTATTGATTTTATTATGTATCGTTAGAATTTCTTAACATCTATAGAACCGTTTCTGTATCCCTGTATTTTGGGTGAAGAAGCAATTGTCCCTTTCAAATATAGAATTATCCTTTTTATTCGATCCGTAAAAATATCATCTGACTACATCACACAAAAAAATTCCCAATGAAACAAAATGCCTTCCACAGTCAATTCAATTATAAGAATTATGAACTTGCATCAAACGTATACACATAATCACGTTTAAGACTGGTGTCCTTTGACACATAATTTCAATGATTTGCAATATTTCAATGTTTGTCTAGTTTTATTGAAATTATATAGCATACTTCTATATTTGTTTTGGTTTGTAGCATAATTTATTACTATCATTTGCAAATTTTTATATTTGTGTATACTCTAAGCTGCAGTGTTCTCATCTTTACTGTTTTATCATAAAGGTGTACATAATATATATGAAATCGGTTTCGGGAAACCTAGAATAAATAATTATCGCTGCACACCCATGTTGATTCTAGCTAGATGCAGTAACGGGTCGCGTCAGCCGACCATTTGAATTGACCAATCAGGGCTCGTCTTACCAATCCGCAATAGTCTGCATTCGCACACAACGTTCCAATTTCAAACCGACAAATAAATCCATTCGGCCATCTGTAGTTTGTGTGGAGGATCATAGGTCGCCGAAAGGTCGGCTGACGCGACCTGTTGCTATACCCAGCTAGACGAAATATGGGTGTGTAGCGGATTTTATTGAGGCTAGATATACTTAAATATTAGCCACTTAACGGCCCCGAAACTCAGGTTTCTGGGTTTCGGGGCCGTTTAGTGGCTAACTTAAATATATGAGTGTAGCGAGTATAATTGAGGCTAGGTTTAATTAAATATATGAGTGTAGCGAGTGTAATTGAGGCTAGGTTTACTTAAATATATGAGTGTAGCGAGTGTAATTGAGGCTAGGTTTACTTAAATATATGAGTGTAGCGAGTATAATTGAGGCTGGGTTTACTTAGACTGCTATGAAATAGACCGATATTTCAACAAATCCTTGCAGCACTTTACCCAACGCTTCTGAAATTCAGTCGAAATTGTTATTGTGGTCGCCTGTATCAAACAACCACTGTAAATTCTCCACGGTTATATTGTTCTCATGTTCCTTTTAATGTGACGGGCTAGTAAAATAATACAATCAAATAACATGATGTAAAATTTGAACTGTCCAAAACAATCTATTTCAAAACCATCTTAAGATGTATCCATCTTAAGACTTATCTCTTCTCTCTCCAGTTCACCATCACTTGCTTGACAACGACATTAGAATCTATGTCGAAACGTCGCTTACACGGAATAAAGAAGTTGTTCATCCATAAGAATTGTCCTTATTGTTTATTGTTAAGTGTGAAGCAGTCATTGTTTATTATTGAAGATAGGTGTTCTATAAATCTATTAATCAATCGTCATTCATTCATTCATTCATCCATTTATTCATTCACACATTCGTTAATTCTAGTATTCGGTTTGTATTTCCAGAGCTATTGATTACAAACTTTTTAATAAACGAAACTCAAAACTGTAAAATAGTTTATTAAGTTTATTCTGCACAGGCAAAAAGTATGAAATACATGCACAATATCACAGATTGCTTTTAATATCATTTAAAATCGTTTCATTCAATTTATCACAGTTAAAATGAAACTGGCCTTTCAGATAAATTGTATATATCAAAGGAAACAAAATACACATATTAAGAAAGTTCTATTTTACAAATTTACAAATCATTTGACCAGTATATAGCCCACAATATGAATATACTGTTTCGAAAACTTTCTTTAAAAACAGGTAGAGAATAGATATTCGTTGGAATCAATTGTACATATAAATAGAACATCTATACTATGTCAAATAATAAATTAATAATTTAAGGTTTGGTGCAATATGTAAGGATTTCAAAACATTTTGAAAAAAAGTTTCTTCTAATTTGACAAAATACTTACACTTAATAAAAATATAATCAATATAGAAAACGCTATCAAATTCCATAGAATACAAAATCGTAAATAAGGACTCCCTATAATAACAAAAGTGTATCTATTTACACGAAGTGTTCTTAACGCAAGTTTTGAGAGATCAGGGAAAATATATCTTGCAAACATGAATTTTTAAAACATGTTTATGTCGTAGGAAAATATTGTAAAATATACATATACCTGAGGATCAGTAAGTCAATTTTGCGCAAAAATTATAATGTTTCTTTTTTTACGTAAATAGTAAGGAATAAAGAAAATAATTGTCTCTCAGTTGTTTCAAATATATTTTAACTTCGTAGGCTCTGCAAAACGTTTATGAGTAATTTTCTTTTTCAAATTTTCTCAATTAAAATAACTTGTATTTTGAATGTTTATTCATTCTTTAGAGGGTAAAATATCTCATCATTCGTGTAAGGTGTCATACGAAAATATACAACTGAATGCGACCATTTACAATGTACCATTCGACATAAGAAGAGGATTTGTAAAACTTAATTGAACATGCTACGTTCTAAGAAATCCTTGTTTTAATACAAAAACGATTATCAAAATCGATTATCATGCATGTTTGTTTGCCCTTTTTTCGGAAAAATGTATGTGATTTAAGAAAACGTGCTGCAGTTAAAATTACTTCTGTATATCACATTCTAGTTATGTATATCACAATTTAGCTATGTATATCACAATCATCTCAATTTAATCACCGGTTTCTAAAACTGTTGTTAATTGGGATTGAAACTTTAAGATGAGATTTCACATTATAACGTCTTTCAAATAATTTGATTAGTTCATATAAACATACTGTAAGTCATGAGATTGTAAATAAGAACAACTATGGCACAAGAGCTATAAAATACTTGAAACAGGATGATTAAAGACGATTATCCACCTTCTATAATTCAGAGTCCTGTAAAATGCTGCATTTATAAATATAAATCAATAGCCAAAGGGCTTTTTCCTTGAGACAACGTATCCTGAAATGTCACGAGATTTCGCGAGACTAATGGTGGGTGACCTTGACCGATCGACCTTCCGGTGTTCTGACCCACTCGCGGACGTTTGTCTTCGTGTTATATGCGTACACTTTACCGGTTTCTGAAACAAAGAATATTTAACTAAATGACTGGTCAGTGACGAAAATGTCATATAGTAAATATTGACAAAATACTGTATTGATTTCTATGAATATGATTTGTCTTTTTCGTTTGTCTGACTTTGCCTCTAGGCATCATGTTTTAGGACACAAAATGTAAATTTGGATTTGCTCAAATGTCAACGCTGAATATTGTCGTTAAATCTCTAAATAATAATAGCTATATAGAATATACATGTATATGGCTTGTTCGTGATTCGAATAATTTTTTATTTTTTTATTTTCTTTTCAACTGAAAATGTTTTTTTTTACGAGTTGCGAGTTATGCCTTGCAGAGGTTGTTATCCTACTGTAAGTGGACTTTATTGAATACATTCTGAATACATTTTTCTATGTACCTGCGTCCACTGCTCGTCCATTAAACTCCCTGACCCCTGGTAGTACAGTGGTGACCCTGTTACCGCTATAGGACAGGCTGCCCACTCCGTCCTCACCAGATTTCATAGGGAGAGGCTTCTCTGAGTACGCCTAGACATTAAAGATTCAGTTATATGTAAAAAAAGTCTCACAGTCTCATTAAAATCTACATAGTTCCGAGGAATAAAATTCTAAAAATATTACGGTTATTGGAATTGAACATGTTATTTCGATAGGTACCCTCTCCACTGAGTCAGACGGCACCCGGTAACTCGCATGTTCTGGCTAACCAATCACAAGCCGCTGGCAAAAGCCTTCGGTATCAAGCTAGGGGCAAGTAACTCCTGTTAACCATGCTTTGAACCTGATCGCCGCCAACGAGGTTATGGAAGATGATATGATTAGTCTGCTAACGACTGGGTTTCGGCTGCGCTTTGCTGGTATTAAATACGCTGGTACGGGTTGCGGTCAGACCTAGTGTAGAGGATTCCATATCTCAGTGCACTTATTATTTTGAATATTTTATTTCTCGGAACTAGGCCGATTTTACTGCATACTAAAAGGCTGATATGTATGATAATGATAGAATAATAATGATTTTTTTAAAAAGTGGCACAAAATAAATCATTATAAGCTTAACAGACAATTTTATAACATTGGCACTTCCTAGTTTCATTACTAACATTTTAAGAAGTGCCAAAAGATCAAGAATGAAATGAGTTATTATTTTGGCCATTAAATGGTGGAATACAAGAAATTTAATTAAAAAATAAAACATATTGCCATCGAAAATTATTTGAAATTATAATCACACCAATTATGACCCCTATAAGCTGACGTTATGTCATAATTTCATATTTCGTATGTGTACATTTGGAAAAATATAATTTTCCAAATATCAATTGATTATGCTTACCTTGTTTTCAATGCCCTATTGACGCTAATAAAATATGTTCAAGGATTATCACGTATCTATTTAGTCGTTGGTTGTTTTGTCACATGAATTTTGGTTTGAAAATCGTAAAATTTGGTAAACCTATATCCTCGTGAACATAACGACATATTCTAGTGTATAATGAGCTTTTTCATCTTTTCTTCACGTATTGTACACATCGTTAACAAAGTACTTACTCATAAAGTAAATTATAATATACTATACTTACTGGGGGTGCGTCAATTTCTCTGTATCTTCCAATTGAATCTGAAATATTGAGTTAATTCACTAAGGTTTCGCAATAATAAAATATCTATCCTCATAACGAAAACATAGGTGATTTGCTCTCTCATATTTAATTCAATCTCATTATATCAAACGTCGAGTCTTCTGTTAATGTTTTAACGTACATACAAAGAGATAATATCTTGAAGATGACATACTTTTGTCTTCAACGGTTTCGATGGACGCCCTTCTAGCCCACTTGCCCTTTCGGAGCGGAGTGACAGGCCTGCAAAAATATTCAACATTTTATACAAGAATGTTTATAAAGCACAGAATTAAGTAGCATGCACACCGTATAACCGTACACCGGAACTAGCGAGGTGTACGGAGGAGAAATGTTGCTAGCGAGGAGCCGAAATCGAAAGTTAGGTAATATTTTACTTCATTACTTTCAAATAATCAACATCATGTGGTAATTTTAGCACACATACTAAGTAAAATGTATATATGTGCTTGTCAATCTCTATCCAAGGAACAGCAACAATGACAGTTGCGAGTAATGCCGTTGTTAGTAACATATTTGCTATCCCTGACTATGAACAGGATATGACATTACATAGTTATGTCTCGGAAAGCTATTGACATGATAATGACATAGAAAAAGTTGACGAAATGGTGATGATTGCTTTTTAAGTGATCCCGTTTGCAATCACGCTCCTCGCTAGCAATATTTCTCCGCCGTACACCTCGCTAGTTCCGGTGTACGGTTATTCACAGTGATACAGACAGGCGGAGTTATTGTACACGTGTAAAGTATTCCAGAGCCTCTGTAGAAGTGATTTTACGGCTCTTACAAATGTACGTATTGTCAATCCCTCCCAAAAGGTAGATCAAGTAATAAAATGTTGATCAAACCTTTGTTCGCTGTGTTTGTCGGCTTGAAAGGAAGAAGTCTGATTGGATGCAGAGAAAAGAAGTAGCGCAATCAGCTGTTAAAAAGTCATCATTTTGATATCTAAGGGCCTTGTTACGAGAACCACCAAGAAAGGCGTGTTTTCGTTGGATGAATTTTGTGAAATGGCGTGCGGTACAATTTGCAGTCTAAGTCAACCTAGCCTCAATAATACCCGCTGCACTCCGATATTGAGTCTAACAAGATGCAGTAGCATGTCGCGTCAGCCGACCTTTCGCAGACTTGTGACCCTCCAACGTTTTATGTGCGAATGTAGACTATTGCGGCTTGGTAAGGCGACCCCTTATTGGTCAATTCCAAAGATCGGCTGACGCGACCGGTTACTGAACCTTGCTAGATTCATGAGCTTCCTGCAGGCGACTATTGCAGGAATGATCCATTCAAAGTTGATGAAGGAAACAACATATTCTGCCTAAAGTATGACTCAATCAACTACAACCTTCAGGGTGGTCAACCTACCTGGGTTTGCGCATGCGCTTCCTGGAGGCGACTATTGCAGGAATGATCAATTCAAAGCTGATGAAGGAAACGACATATCCTGCATATAAGTATAACTCAATCAACAACAACCTTCAGGGTGGTCAACCTACCTGGGTTTGCGCTTGCGCTTCCTGGAGGCGACTATTGCAGGAATGATCAATTCAAAGCTGATGAAGGAAACGACATATCCTGCATATAAGTATAACTCAATCAACAACAACCTTCAGGGTGGTCAACCTACCTGGGTTTGCGCTTGCGCTTCCTGGAGGCGACTATTGCAGGAATGATCAATTCAAAGCTGATGAAGGAAACGACATATCCTGCATATAAGTATAACTCAATCAACAACAACCTTCAGGGTGGTCAACCTACCTGGGTTTGCGCTTGCGCTTCCTGGAGGCGACGATGGTGACGACGACGGCGGTGATGAGGAGCGCGAGGATGATGAGCGAGACGATAGTGAGGACGGCTATACCCTCGTCAGTCTGATGCCAGGGCGTCACGCTCTCGTAGAACGTGGTCACGCTCGTCACGCCGTATGACGTCAGGTTTCCAGCTGCAAAACATGGACGACATTTGTGACTGATGAGCGATCTGTTTGAAATCAACCTTCTTCCGGGGAAGAAATATTTCGAAATATTACCCCATTACCTTTTAATCTGTTATATTTTATTATGTATGCATGTATTGCTGACTTGTTTACAAACGTGGGAACAAATAAAAAAAAATATATATATATATTTCGAAATATTAAGAGATACGGAATTGTTCGATCTGGAGGTTTCCTCTCCACTGAGTCTGGCCTCAGCCCAGCTGCATGATCGCAACCTAAACTAACCAATCAAAAATTGTGACAAGTCAAGCACAGAGGGTGTTAAAATAACTTGTTCCAAATCCTGTTGTTTTTCTTTTATCATCAAACTAGTAACATACGGTACTATTCGTTGCGACTCTTCAAATCATGATGTTCTGGAGGTGATTGTAAAATTTCAGGATATTCGTGTATTACTAGTATAACGTTTATCAAATCAAATATGTAAACCTATTGTGTGTGTCAGAGTCACACGACATCAACTATTCCAATCTAGTTCCAATATTACACGCCCCGAACGTCCGTTGTTAATTTGGGGCCTAAACATTACAGCTAGTTTCAAGTAGATAACTATAACAGTAAAAAAACGGTATATAACGTACTTGTGACGGCAAACGACGGTGTTCCCTGGGGGTTGATCGCTAACAGAGCCTGAGTTTGGGAGGCAGATACGAAACTCTTGGTCAAGCCGATGTTAGCTGCAGTTTCTGTCGAACTGTCTGCGATGGTGTAGCCGTGGACTTCAACATTGCTGTAGAAAGAGAAGACGGGTAATATTAAACATCAGTGCACGCATGCTTTTCAGAATGGAACGCTTCACGAATGTGCGTGTCATCCTTGTGCGCAGGGGTCATGCTGATCTTCTCTGTGTCGTTCATATTTGAGTAAATATGTTCTGAATTAGCGACACAATACAGTAAACATGCACGCCGCTAATGGCTGAAATATTGCCCAATCGGAGTTAAATATTAACTCGCTCAGTAAACATAGATTATACAAAGAATAAGGAGTGCATTTTTATGAAAATAATTTTTTATTAGTTATAAGTTTCAGATATTTGTTTTTATCATCATTTACTTTAAATGTACTTTCAAAATCTATTTTTTTCTTTTTGTCAAATATATAGAGGGTCTAATTATGCATTTTACAACAACGTATAATTCACACAAAATAATATGTTGATATTAAGAAAGCTTTTCTTAAAAAGTATGAAGAATTTTAAAACCGAAAAATATCATATTAGTTCCAAAATTTACGCTTTTCTTTAATATCAATTATATTGATTGCATTTACACAACTAACTAACACGTAGCCTGACCTTGATTGTAGCAGCCGTCTTCTTCCAAGGGCAGGTAACCCCTGCACCCTTACACACCAAACCCGGAAGAGCGCTGTTGGGTATGTGGCGCGCAGAATGGACTGGACGCTCGCCTGGAACGTAGCCTGGTTTGCGGTGAATGTTGCGAGATCAATGCTAAGCTTGAAGGTAACTACGACGCTGTTGGGGTTGAAGCTATCAATACGGAGGATTGCTGGAGTTGCTGATGTAAGAGCTGGTGAACCGGCGTCTGTAGCCGACACCTGGATTTGGTACTTGAAGCCATTGGCGGCAGTTGATTGCAGGGAGAACTCACCTGCAATTAGAGAGTTGTGGAAAATTTGATTTAATAATGGAAGAGTGAAAATCTGATTCACGAGTTTCTTGCTTTTTATTATGAATTTATAATTTCTTTATGATTGAGTGAGGTTTCTGTTTATTTTTACAATCACTTTTACAATTATTGATACATGAATAAAGAGAGTTTGGGACTCTTTGACGTCACATTCAATTGCTTTTGACTTCAAAGGCAAATTTATATTGTAAAGTGCAGAAAGATATTGTTTGGTAGGCAAATGATATATATGCACATTTGTAGGCTACAAACTGAAATTGCAACATTTGAAACGTTTATTTACAATATGACCCCGTTAAAATAATAGTAAAGAGTGTTTTTATTCCCCTGATGCAGTATTTTCTACCTGAAGTTGAGTCGACGTTGAAGAGGTACGTATAGGTACTGGCCACCAAGTTATAGACAATGAGTCCATTTACACCCGAATCTGCATCGGTCGCTGTTACAGACGTGATGACATTTGTACACAACCCGTTGTAGGCCACTTCTGTGTTATAGAACTGAGGAGCGATCACAGGGGTGTTGTCGTTGACGTCAGTTACCGTCACCGTCGCTGTTGTAGTTGACGTTCGTGGAGTGGCACCTCCGTCCACTGCAAGTATATTGAAGATGAAGCTGACGTCAGTTTCCCTATCAACAGTTGCCAGAAGGGAGAGAATTCCAGTTGCAGAATCGATTGAGAGGAAGGTATTTGCTCTGGTTCCTGCTGCCGAGGTTGTGTCGATGGACAAGGTCACTGCAGCGTTGACGCCAATGTCGGCATCAGTGACTCCGACCGTGAGAATGCTAGTCCCAACGGGATCTCCTTCACTGACAGTTCCGGTGTAAGATGCAGCGCCAAACACGGGGTCGTTATCGTTCAGATCTGTGATCGTGATGGTGACGTTGACAGTTGCAGATCTGATTGGGATCCCGTTATCAGTTGCGTGTAACCAGATGATGTATGTATCTTGCGTTTCACGATCTAAACCTCCGTTGGTAGTTATTGCTCCTGAAGCACCTCCGATGCTGAAGTGAGTCTGGTTCCCCTGCCAAAAGATGGGGAAGGTATACCCTACTGCACCGTTTACACCAGTATCTGCGTCTGTTGCCAGCACCGTCGCTACTGCAGAACCTGCCGGAACGTTTTCCGCGATGCTAAAAGTATAGGGCAGCGCCTGGAAGACGGGATCGTTGTCATTGGTGTCGATGACGGTTAAAGTGACAGTGACGTCAGTAAATCTCCCCGGCGTCGCTCCGTCAGTGACTGTCACGGTTAGCGAATAGCTTGCCGTTGTTTCCCGGTCCAAAGGATTGGCTAGCTGAAGGATTCCAGATGACGGTTCGATTTTGAAGTCCGTGTTAGTGTTTCCAGCGGTGATGGCATAGGAGAGCTGAGCGTTCACTCCTGCATCTGCGTCAGTCGCTGCGATGGTGTAGATGATTTGGTTGACGGGCGTGGCTTCGGATAGCGTCTGTGTGTAGGTGCCTGTGATTAAGGGGCTGTTGTCGTTGAGATCGTTGATGTTGACGGTTACAGTCCCTGTGCCAATGTTTGGTCCTATCCCAAGCTGGTCAGTAGCAGTGATTGTCAGAACGTAGCTGGAAGAAAATAACAAAGTGCTGATTAAGCAACGGGATGTGATGATACGGGGTATCTTTAAAAGAATTATTCTAATATAGTCTTATGATTTCAAAAAAAGAATACAGATTTTTTGGGAGAAATTCCTCAATAAAAAGTTCAAGATAAAGAATTGTCATCCATTCCCAACAAACTTCATGTATACTCTTAAAAAGAGTACCAATTAGGTATGGAAAGAGAATTTGTAACATTGATATATTTATATCATATTTCTTGACTAGAATGTTTTCTGTTCTTAGGTTCTTAGGCTGATCCACCAGGCAGTTGTCATACTTTGAAGATCGCGCCGACCCCATAAGAATTTAACCCAGTAAAATACAAATAATTGTACTCATGCAGATAGGGTTATGTTAAATCTAACAAGCCTTGTTACAAAGGTGATTTCAAAGACAAAAGAATTACCTTGCGGCTGTCTCTCTGTCGATTGTGGCTATCGTGGTTATCTCCCCTGTATTGGCATCGATGGCAAACTCGGTACTGGTGAGAGCGAAAGTAAACAAACCATTACTGTTGGCTACGGAGTCTGCATCGCTAGCTGCCACTGTGGTAACCACGGTTCCTATAGCAACGTTCTCATCAAGGCTGGTTGTGTAGTCCACGGGAGTGAAGATAGGGGTGTTATCATTGAGATCGTTCAGGGTAACCACGATTAACGCCGTGGCACTATTTGACGTCGTACCAGTGTCTCTAGCTTGAAGAACTAAGTTGTAGACTGACTGTGTTTCGAAGTCAAGGACAGCCGTGGTCGTGATGTCCCCGGATGTAAGGTCAACCGCAAATAACCCAATTCCAGTTCCGGAAATGAAAGTGTACTCTACAACACCATTCACCCCCGAGTCTGCATCGGTTGCGATGTATTGCGCCACTGAGGTCGTCGCTGCGAGGTTTTCATCAATGGCGAGATTGAAGATGTTTGCAGCAAACTGAGGGAAGTTGTCGTTGTCGTCTGTAAGATCAATCTGGAGAGTAGTGTCAGTTGTAGTGCCACCTCCATCAGTAGCCTGTAGAGTCAGAGTCCAGGAGATGGGAGGGATGTCGAAGTCCAGAGTGGACCACACGAGGACGTCACCGGAAGTAGAGCCGATAACGAAGCTGTCTGCAGGAACATTTCCACCAGTGATAGCATAGGTAACAGTTCCCACGAGACCGGTGTCAGCATCTGTAGCTGTTGAAGTTATAACAGTGGAGCCAATTGGAGTAGACTCTGGAATGGTAGCCACCGAATTGGGGTTGGTGAAAATTGGTGCGTTTAGATTTGCTGGTTGAACAGATATCAGAACACGTCCGTTATTGACGCTGGACAATGGTATCGCCCCTTGGTCTGTTGCAATGATTGTCAAGTCGAATGACGTTGTTCCGACGAGAGACATCCCTGCTGCGATACGTAGATCTGCACCATTGAACTCAAAGACTCCTGTAGGATCAGTTGTGGGATCAATAGTGTACACGATGTTAGAGTTAGGATCAGCAGGGAGATCATCATCTGTAGCTGTGACGGTCAACAGGACAGACAGCGGGACCGAGCTCTCTATGGGACTTGCAGTATATAGCTGAGGGTTAAACACGGGAGCGTTGTCGTTGAAATCATCCACAGTCACCGTAACCGTCGTCGTAACAACTCTCTGAGTCGCGGCTCCCGGGACGTCATCTGCTGCGGAGACGATGAGTATGTAGGTGGCGACAGACTCTCTGTCCAGCGGATTGGTCAAACTGATCTGACCGGTCGTCTGGTCAATGGAGAACCTGCCATTGGCGTCACCTCCTGTTATGCTGTAGCGTATCGTGCCGTCCAGAGAACCAATGTCGGTATCGGTGGCAGTCACCTGTACAACGTTGACGGGCGGGACGGTATCCTCAGCTATGTTTGCTGTGTAGGTGGCTGGGGCGAAAACAGGGTCCGCCTCGTTCACTGGCGTCACTTGAACCGTCACTATGACGTCCACGTCTAGAGGCGAAGTCCCGTCGTCCATAACGTTGACAGTAAGAGTAAAACTGTTGGTTCCCTCGTAGTTCAAAGCTGAAGAAAAACATAACCAAAAATACATGATTGTATATCAAAATAGTAAGATTGTGACAAGTTTTGATTAATGGGACACAAAATATTCCTATTTTTGTTAACCAAAATACTTAGCCTAGTTTCCTGATACATGTTCCACATGCAAAAAGGGTAAACAATCACATATGATTCTAACAATGAAAACGTTTGATGAACGATACACATTGAAATAAAAGATTTCATTCAGTGTTCATGTATCTAGATGTAGACAAACACATCTTATCTATATTTTAAGTCAATGCATTTTAACTGCAGCCTTTGCACGCAAATATATTGGCATGATATACGTTACCCTGTGCAGTCTCGATAACCCCTGTAGCACCGACGATACTGAAGAAGACCGGGATGTTACCAGTTGTTATACTGTAGGTCAGGATATCTGCTGTGTCTGCGTCTGTACACGTTAATGTCGTTACCTAGGAAGTCAAGCAATATTCATTACAGAAATGTTGTAAGCGCTCGGCTGGCTATCGTTTAGATAAATACGTTAATTGATATACACAGGTTCATCGATTGAGGAAGGGTCAAATGATATATTTTTAATGCAATCGCATGAAGAAGATGTATGGTCGTTTCTGCAGCTAAAATATTTCGCACATGCCTATTGTCACAAATTGTAGTAGTACTACAAGTTGAATTGCAATCGAAGTCACATTACTAGTGGCGGTGGTTGTGCGGTAGTAGTAGTAGTAGTAGTAGTAGTAGTAGTAGTAGTAGTAGTAGTAGTAGTAGTGGTAGTAGTAGTAGTAGTAGTTGTTGTTGTAGTTGTAGTAGTAGTAGCAGTAGTAGTAGAAGTTGTAGTTGTAGTAGTATATATAGTTGCTGTAGTCGTAGCTGTAAGTTGTATACAATTAGGTATAACCATAGAATACTTAGATTAAAAGTACAAGTAGTATATCAGTCGTTGTATTTTAGTTGAACTGGTGTAGTAATTATAATAGCAATTTTCGAAGTAGTATCATCATCAGCATCTGAAATAGAAGTTGTCGCAGTATTGTTGGTAGTAGTAGTAGAACGAGTAGAAGCAGTAGTAGCAGCAATAGTTGTAGTAGTAGTTGTATCAGCAGAAACAACAGCAGCAATAGTTGTAGTAGTAGTAGTAGTAATTGAAGCAACAATAGTTGCTGTAGTAGAAGTAACAGCAACAGTAGCGGCAGAAGAAGTAGTAGCAGAAATAGTGGTAGTAGTAGTAGTAGACGTAGAAGTAGTAGTAGTAGAAGAAGAAGAAGAAGAAGAAGTAGTAGTAGTAGTAGTAGTAGTAGTAGTAGTAGTAGTAGTAGTAGTAGTAGTAGTTAAATGTCAATATGAAGCATAATCCATGATTTCGTGTTAACACGTACCGGTGTAGGCACAACTCCCGTCTCCGGTATGGAGATGATAACGGGCGATGTAGGACACGACGGGGGGTTGTCATTAACGTTTGTGACGGCGATAGTGACGATTGTTGTCTGAGTCAACGCCCCTCCGTCAGTAGCCGTCACTTCCAACAGATAGATCTGAGTTCCAGCCTCATAGTCTAATGCATTCTGGGTAACAATCTTGCCATTGTTGGTGTCGATGACGAAATCTGTGTTGGTGTTTCCGTCTGTTATTAAAAAGACAATTTTACAATAATTACTCATGATCTGCAACACCAGATTATGACATAGTCGTCAATCAATGTCAAACTTTAAAAAATATGCAAACTCTGCAAATTAGATTTAACCTGTTATAAACCTAGGTCTTACTTATTTTCGTTTTAGGTAGTTTCGTATGAAGCTTTGACCTCTTATGCGTTCTTTCGAGAATATGCATACCTTTTAAAGTTTTAGGGATTGAGGTAGACGCAATCTTTATAGCGCTATAAAACATAAACTTGGATATTTAAAGGTAAGAAATCTACTAGTCGTCTTCTTCTCTAATAAAAAACACAAGCTCGAGATAACCACGACCTCGGGATTTTCTTAGAGCAGAGGACCTCGGAGTCTTGCCTTCTCCTTTACAGAGAACCCGGAAACATCAGAAAATATCCAGGATTACTACAAAAGAGAGGTTATTTAAAAACTCGTTCCCCTATTCTCTCACTTGTGATCGTGTACGTCAGATCTCCGAAGGCACCGTAGTCGCCATCTGTTCCAGTTACTGTGGCAACCGTTACCGTTCCAATGGGAGTCGATTCTGGAATCTGATTGATAAACCAGTTTCATTTAGATTCAATCATATACCGTCACAAGCAGACATATTGAAGTTTGTATAGAGATCCGTATTGTAACATTATGTCGTCTAAGAGTTTGAGCTGGTGGTTTATGTTAATAACTATTCATGTAATCGAAATATTGTCAAAAATCATCATTGAAACTTAAATCAAATTTGATAACCATATATATTTACACAAAATTAATGACGAATGAGACTTCCCTAATATATAAGAATATAACATCTTATGCAGCTGTTAATACCTTTTGAAAGATAATGTGCATGAGACAGGTGTTATTCTTCGAACGTTAACATTTTCGTAGGTATGTGATTTATCACTGCGTTATGAAAATTTCAGAATCTTGTTCACGGTTAGAAAATACGGTGACTAGCAAAATAAAGTATACATGAGGTCTTTTGTGTTTATTTATAAAGGCAACAGCTGACGTTGAAACTGAAACAACATCCCTGACATAACACATTTAATACAGCAAGGAAAGCAGACAATTTAGACATGTTGAAAAAAGAACCACTTCAGTATATTTTCTTCTGCTCGTCAGTGTACAAGGAATGTTTATTTACTCACGGAGACGGGGGCTAGAGCTGGAATGACGGGGGTGTGGTCATTGGTAGAAGTGACGGACACGGTCACTATAGTAGTTGCGGTCAGGGGTACAGGGGTACCGCCGTCACTCACGTGCACCGTCAAACTGTAGATTGGGTCATTCAATGGCGCATCAAGGTCAATCACGCTGGCAATGTCAAGTTGACCCGGCGTTCCGGCGTTGAACATGAACTTTGAATTTGGATCGCCACCGATTACCGAATACGTAAACGTGGCCGTCGCATCGGCGTCGGTTGCTGCTATTGTAAGAATCGACGTTCCGATCGGCGAATCTTCTGTGACGGTACCACTGGCGGGTAAAAGCGTCGGTGCGTTGTCGTTCACGTCGGTTACAGTAATGGTCAATACACTGTCCGGTGATGAGTTAGGCGTTGCACCTCCGTCATTTGCTCTTACAGTGACGTCATAGGAAGCGACGTTTTCTCGATTCAACGCTGCCCCCGTACGTAACAGACCGGATATGGCATCTAGCGTAAAGGCACCAGCTGGAGTATCTGAAAGGGGTTGATGTCGTTTTGCAAAGAAGATCCACTCAAACGATAAACCAAACTATTTCACACAGATGAGCTACAGACTAGACACTATATTGAACAAGAATGAACAATGAAGTTACCTAATGACATTAATGTTGATAGTTTTAGGTTTTTAGTTGTTCCTTTTTCCAACGCCAAAGCGCCGCTAGTGGCTGAAATATTGCTGAAGCTGCGTTAAACAATAACTCACTCACTAGCCTACAGTCTGATTAAAATCGGGTTTCATTCCAGGAATATAGGTTTCAAATTAGTACCTCTATCGAGAAACAAACATATCCCATTGAGAGGTTTTCTGTCGAATTGTTCCGACTGCAGGTCCCGGCGCAATATTAACCAATCAAAAGCTGTAGCTTGGGTCAAGTAACTCATGTAAACCATGCTTTCAACGTGGTCACCTAAGCTGTCTTTTAAGTGCGATGATGTGATTGGTCCGCTAACGACTAGGCTTCTCCCGCACTAAAAATAATACGACCTACATGTACGGTTTTGCAATCAGACCTTGAAGAGAGGATCTGGTATTTCGATAAGAGCTAATACTTTAAAAAAATGTTCCTAGCAACTATGTCGATTTTAATCAGACTGTACAAGTCTACATCGTACGGCTACTCACTGGGTACTATAGATACCAGCTGATACGTGACGGTACCATCTGCACCAAGATCTGCGTCAGTCGCCGATATAGTGACGATGTCAGTTGGGACCGTAGCGGCCTCCGACACGCTGTGAGTTATAGCGAATCCACCCCATGCCGGCGATGCGTCGTTTTCGGGTCCAACCTGTGCAAGGTATCAATGATAAATAATAAATACAATATTTCCTTAATTACATGCCGGGCGTCTATTATTTTCAAAAGGTTTACATCATAGGCGTCTATTTGAGGCAGGCTTCTATTCAAGGCAGGCGTCTATTTCGTAAAAAGCGAAGCCGTTTAGACTATTTTGTAAAAAAAATCAGATAATTTAACAAAAAAGAAGCGTTTTTCTTTATTAAACTTGGTTTACGCGGCGTATATATATAATTAATTAAGGCAGGCGTTTATTATTTTCAGAATGTCTTATGCAAGGGCGTCTATTCGAGGCAGGCGTATATTCAAGGCAGGCGTGTAATTAAGGAAATACGGTAATTTATATTGCGCTATATTCTGGTGCTAGTAGCGGTATGTGCATCATTACAAGGTGTTGTGCTATCAAGCTAACCAGTTATGTACATACTGTTTTCAGAGTATATTTGTAGATGCCCTATATGAGGATGAATTTATTACATACGAATAAATCCTTTTCAGGTGGATTTGAACTCTCGTAGAATTTGAACTACACAAAAAAAAATATTTTATTGACGACCAACCCAGTTTACAAAGGTAAAGCAAGTTTAGATCACTCATCTCTAGGAATTTACGAATATCAATTACACAATCATATCTGGATTTTACGAGCGCTTCAGGTATAATTCATCGATCAATTACATTGACAATGACTTTGTACACCTTGAACTCAGTTTGAAGGCAAATCATATCTATCAATCTTTATAATATTGATAAAATACGATCTATATTGCTACACTGAGCTACGTAGTGTAGCCAAATTACTAGCTTTATTTAATGAGATTGCAACTCTTTTACCTGTACTTGGAAGGTGAGAACACCTGTTTTAGGTGTGCCGGTAGCAGGTGTGTCCACTGCATGTATGATCAGATTGTACACCTGTTTCGTCTCGTAGTCAAGGGGGATGGCCGTCGTAGATATCGTCGTGGTGGTCAACTGAAATTTGGGGGGAACGTCGTCGCCACTGACGATGGAATACGTCAAATCGCTGTTTGGTGGAGAATCAAGGTCGGTACAAGTTATGGTGCCCACGAATGTAGCTATGGAAGAGAAATAATTTCGTTAGTTTTCTTGTCGATGTCGAGGTAAAAGGTTAGAAAAAACACCAAAACCAATCTGAAAATCATTCGCTGTTTTACGGAACTGAGATCCGGGGCCCTTTTCACAAAGCAACCTTTGCTAAGGTTAACCTTAACTCCCATTCTTTAACATTGCTCTAAGGTTACCGTAGTGACTTACGATCACCTCAGTGCTTTGTGAAAGGGGGCTCCGCTCTGTATGGGTCGTGTTAGATGACATTTGCATTCCTAATTCCAAGTTAGAGAAAAAAGTTCTCAAAACAATGTGTCTCAAAGATTAGCGATAGAATATTTTAGCATGGATTGTTGTTGAATTTCATAAGAATGTATTCTTGCCTACGAACTGATATTTTGTAGCTACAACAATGTTCTGTGATGACGTTGCCAGAACTCAGATACATCTCTGATGGTATTGCATCTGTTTACCACTGAATGGCGTAAATTAGATCTTGCTTTCTAAGGTTTACACTTGACATCAGAACTGAGCATGAAGTGACATTTAAAAATTATTTCAAGAAAAAACATGAATTTACAACATTTTGACATGACTCGAGCTTTCATTTTATACATGAAATTATTCGAAATTTTGATAATGAGTGTATATTTATTCAGCAAAAATATATATTTTTTTATATAACTTACAAAATTTATACTGAACTTTCATATTCACATTTCTAGAGGTTAATAACATCATTTATATACATTACTCTACCAAATTCATTAGAAACATCTTTGTTTCAGAGTACACCTTAATTCATAGTTGGATTCTCATTTCATTACATAAAAAGAATTCTTTTCTAAAAAGTAAATATTAAAATATTTCCAACCAGCTGGGGAATTTTCAGGGATGGTGGCGTAGTCGGCTGCAGGGCTGCATATCGGGGAGTTGTCGTTGATGTCGTTGATGGTAACAGTAATAGCCTGTGATGCAGCAAGAGCCGCACTGTCAGTTACGTCGACATTAAACACAAGGGAGGTAACTCCTGCATCATAGTCGATAAGTGACCTGATAGTTATCACCCCTGTGGTCGGGTCAATTCTGAAGTAGGTCGATCCTGGCCCTGTACAGAATAGCATAACATTTAATTGGTCACAGTGAATATAATATGTACCTAGCGCTGTGACGGTTGACAGAATTTGCTAAAACACTAGTACCGCATTGTGATATTACGGACGCTTCTATTGAGATTCTGTCTTCCGTGCACTCATTTAATGCATATCTTCCCTATTAATTACATTATAATTATTTTTTTATTTTTTTTATTTTGCCAAATTTAATATGATAAGTTTTAAAAATTCAATCAACGTAACAATATTGTTTACATTAATTAATCTTTAAAGGGACCATTCAAGCGGGGTATTTTTTGTGGAAACGAAATTCAGGAGGACTTTGTTTACAATTATATATGATTTTTACATGATAATTTCATACTTTATTTAAATATGTTTGTGAGGTTAGCATCTCAGTTGTTTAAGATTGAACAATTTGACAAAGAAAAAAATATAAAAATCGTGAAATGAAGCCAATCATCGAAGCTACGATCGTGGAATGCATTACTACGACAAAATGCTGTCGTAACTGATAACTTTTATTATGAATTATTTGTAAGTATGCTCCTCTTCTATCAATGAAGTATTAATTTTTTATTTTGTTAATAACTTAGCATGATTACAGCAAATTTGTTTTCTCGCAATGCTAACGTTTCAAAATGACGGAAGAAACGCGATCGAGTGGTGCCTTTAACCCTTTATTATTTTGGCGTAAATTTATGAATATCATATATGGTGAAATCTGCTGAAATTCATCCTCTTTTGAGAGAAATATTTCAGTCACTTTATAGACCAACTCTTACTGCTACATCGACGTAGTTATCACCGCGTATCTCATACATTAACCTGATATCTATCTACATCTATATATCTAGCGGACCATGGTTAATGATGGCTTCATAAGACTGTGCATATAGTCATCTGTATTTTTCCAACATCTTAATCAAACCAAAGAGTAAATGTCACTGTCCCCCACTGGTTTGCAAGGTAGGGGTAACAGTTTCGGTTTGTTGAACTCGAGGACCGTGAAGGAAAATATCTCGAGCCCCTGCATCACTACATTCAGGTACAACTGTCATTTCAGTTAAAGCAGGCATTCCCTCCGGTAAACATCAGGGTATGATAGAAGCGGATGCGAAGAAACTTTGCCAGCAATATGAGACAAAGCTTGACAAGATAGGTATGATTACCTGAGAGCGCGTAATTGAGAACATCCCCGTCTACAGTCTCAGGGTCGGTCACCGTGTATGCAGTAGGTACAGTCGTACAGCAGTCCCCCTCGTCAATGGTTATAGTGTAAGTCCCCCCAAACACTGGCGGCTGTTCGAACACGTTGGTTATCTGAACAACCAGGTTGCGGCTTATGGTATCAGGGACCCCATCAGTAATACTGAAAACAAGGAGCTAGATTGTTATTTGAGTTTTATCAAGTTCATATATATTTTTGAAAACGAACTGAAAAGGCAAAACTTCATTCGTAACATGTTTCATACAAGGGAAGTATACTGCGTATATATATATATATATACTAATCAATATATATATATTCGAACCATGTTTAAAGGATTTACACATGTCTAAATTTCCGGTTTGTGAAAACACAATCGTGCGCTTTTGGATATCCACGATGACTTTAGCCGTCACATCAATACTGTTACTGATTACTGGTTAATTCGAAGTATCATATGCATCAATTGAAAGTTAAAATAGTGCAAATGTCCACATGTGCCCTTAAAAACCCAATTTGAGTGAAAAATGCGTCCCTTAAAATAGTCGTCACAGAGTGAGGAAACCTACTCACTCAATGGTAAGAGAGTACGAGGTGGTACCCCCCTCAAAGTCAAGGGCACCGCTGACCTCGACCGCCCCTCCCGTGTTGACTGTAAAGGGGGCACCTGCAGGCGCTGTGATTAAGTAAGTCCAGGGTTGACCAGTGGGCAGTACGTTGTAGACGATGGTTCCAGTTCCCGTGTTCTCAGGAACATTAACCGTACTGCTGCCATCAGCCAGAGGAGCGGACACAGCAGGGACACCTTCCAAAGATAAACAGAGATTGGTAACGAAAGGTTTCAGATCGCTTCGAAAACCGTTCTTAGATATCGCAGCGCTAAGATCGTCTTATATTTGAACATAACTTCTTGTGACATGTCTTAGTTACGAGAGTTTCGAAAATCTAGACCCTTACCTCAGACTTTTTACGATATGAGTGTTAAATAATGTATAGCCCGAGCGTTAACGAGGGTTTAACACAAGCTTGCTAGAAACTAGTTTAAGTTGTTTTTCGAGGTTTATAACGTATTCAGTATCGAAGCTATTTTGAAACGCATTCGATTATTCATACTGGACCAAAATATGTTACGGATGTTATATATTATATGATATTGATAATTCATCAGGTGATCAATAAATACTACTTCAATTATTCATACTTTCACACTTCGCAAATATCCCTTTCTTATTTTGTCCAGTATATAAATGACCTGTTCCTTGGTGATGGCCTAATATAAGGAAATATGACGTCACTGACGACTATTATGGGTATGTGCGGTGTAACATTCAAAGGCATATTTGGTGTGTGTATATATACATGTGAAGTTATGGAATAAAATGTCAAACTTGGATATGACTACTTTTAATGTTATGTGTATTTTCCTACACAATCAAATCAATACATTTTGTATGGCTGCATAGTAATTAATTGAATACTCATGAATTTGTATATCACATTTGTCAAGCAAACTCATCAATTTTAAAGCTGAATAAATATATAGAACGTCATTCTAGTGCATTTTTTCGTTTGTATTGAACGAGTAGATGTCACAAAGAGTAAAGAAACAACGAGTTCGCAGAACTTATTTCTTTGACAATATTTATCTATAGGAGTTAAGAAAGTATCCAGAAATATTGATGTCAGAGAGATCAACGTACGTAATATCAGATGACATACCATCTTTCTCGAAAATTATATAAAGGTGAATTTAAACAGTACACTCTCCTCTAACCGACATCCCTGATATCCGACCTGCTCTACAAACCAACACATCAATCATTAGAAGTTCATCTTATCAGGGTTCCCCCTTAACCGACATTTTTTTCTGACAAAAGCCATTTCGGTTGATATGAGGTTACTCTATAATGTATTTGTACGAATAAACAAAGGCATGTTGATGCATACACAGAGAATACAGTGTAATCATTTTATATTGTTGTTTTTATGAGATATTTCATAACATTTATTGGGCATAGCTAAATAATTATTTGTTATAATCTAAAAAGGTTTATGAGAGACTTAAGGGGTAATAAATTTGTCAGCTGATGTTTAAGATTTCTCGTTAAAGTGTACCAAATACATGTGTTTAAATACCCCTCCATTGAAATCAGTAAATCACATACATGTAGAACATGTATTAAATTCATTTCAAGATAAGTCATTAAAATTTTATAACGGGATAATAAATGTTCAACTCATTTCATAATTTATCGTAAAACTTAACCAAACATTCAAAACCGTTATCGATATCTGTCCTTAAAGGGGTAATAACACGTTTTTAGGGATGTATATTAAAGGTTATATCAAGAAAATGAAAATAAATGGCTCCAATTGAAAGACATTGTATTTTAACTAAATGAAACAGCAATACATTTTATATATAATGTCAAGTTCAGGCCTTCGATTGTTTTTTCTTACACAACATGGATTAAAGGTGTTCACACAAAAACTGCCAATGCTCTTCATGTGAATATTTATAATTTGTTCTCTTACTATGAATTATTGATTTGTGTAATGAGATTTTTGACACTACCAAAATAATACATTTAGCATTAACGAACAAATTATCAGTGAAAAATTGAAAATATAAAATCTTCAAAAAACCCGCCGTGATTCTGCCCCTTTATAGCTAGCAAAAACATGTTTCTAAAATTTATTTGAACGTGGACAATTTGTGTACTTTAATCTTGACAACCTGTATAAACATTGTGAGTAAATAAGATATAGCACGACTGTCAACCTACATTGATGACCCGAATATTCAGTTATGAATAACTATATCTCTCTATCCAATGTAGGTAAACATAAGTAAGTGCCGTTCCCTCCCTACGCCCCAACCACTCGACAAGTAATGTAAAGACTATTCTTAATATTTGTAATCCCGTTAGTTCGTATACATGCATTAATTCGTATGAAATGAGGTTTGAGGTTTCAAATTCATGTCGACGAAAGCCCCATTAAATCTTAATAGACCTTTTACGGACCCCGGACTTTTTCATTTCTAAAGGTTTAGAGTTACCCGCTCAAAATAAAGGATAGCTGTTAGTGTTTGGCCTTAAAGGGGCAGTAGCACGTTTTTTGATAATTTTTAATTTTTCACTGATAATTGTAAGTAAATGCTAAATGTATTATTTTGACAGTGTCGAAAATCTCATAACACAAGCCAATCATCCGTAGTCAGAGGACAAAGTATGAAGATTCTCATAAAATCCATTGGCGACCATTTTGTGTGAACACCTTTAATTCATTTTGTGTAAGAAAAATGAACCGCATGGCTAAACTTTATATTATATATCTGAATTAGTACTGCTTCATTTAGTTTAAATACATTGTCTTTGAATTGGAACCATTTATTTTTATTTTCCTGACATCAACTTATATTCTCCCTAAAAACATACTACTGCCCCTTTAACGCATGACTGTCCCTTAGTATACATGGTAGTGATGAATGTTTTCCAAATAAATATCAATGATAAGCATGAACCGTATGACCCTCTCGTTTTATGATTTCTGCAGTTCCCAACTTGACTTTCTGTCTAATAAAGAAAAGAGTCTATACTTTACTTTTCGAAGATGACACTAATTTTTCATTTACAATTAAAAATTTGGTAAATTTATATTTAAAAAATGACTCTGCTCAATGGATTATTCTAAATTATCATATGAAATGTACATTAAACATCATTTTCATTAAAATATACACGATAAAAATATTTTTTAGAATATATATTTACTCCACTGGTAAAACAGAATTTTGTAAATAATTGTGTTCGATAGATATTTCATTACATTAAGAATACATGTCTACATATACAAATGACATATTCACCATTTTGAAATGATTGTGTTCAATGAATGTATTATCTATATATAGAACCTCATAGTCATATTTATTCATTAACAACATTTGAAAACAACAAAACTTTCCTACTGCGACTATAAACGAATGGTCAAATTCAAAGCACTGTTACAAATCATATAAGATACATGTATGATTGATTGAAACTCTTTATAAGACTTTCAATGTATTACTTTATGAAACTTTATTATAAGATACATGACCTGTATGGAAGATTGCAACTCTTTATAAGACCTCAATGTATTACTTTATGGAACTTTATATAAGATAAATGTATGATTGATTGCAACTCTTCATAAGACTTCAATGTATTACGTTATGGAACTTTATATAAGATAAATGTATGATTGATTGCAACTCTTCATTAGACTTCAATGTATTACTTTATGGAACTTTATATAAGATACATATATAATTGATTGCAACTCTTTATAAGACTTCAATGTATTACTTTATGGAACTTTATATGATATAAATGTATGAAAGATTGCAAATCTTTATAAGTCTTCCAATTATATTACTTTATGAAACTTTATATAAGATACATGACTTGTATGAAAGACTGCAACTCTTTATATGACTTTCAATGTATTACTTTATGGAGCAACATCAGTAACCGTTTTTGATGTAGCCAAAAGTCTAATTAGCTAAAATACATATAAGCAAATATTCTTACCAGATACAACAGGAAGGAGCAAACAGACCACAATGGCGTGCAGTAACATCCTCAATAGAGGCCGCATCTGCCTCCGATGTTCTTCGGGGCAATTATATCTGCAAATGATGACATAAGGGGTATTATGTGAGTTTCCATGACATACTATGTTTACGACACGAGTGTCAAATATTAGTAATTCCCGAGCGAAAGCGAGAAATATACAGTCTGATATTTTGGCACGAATGACGGAAGCTTAGTATGTCGTTGACATAGTAAAAGATTCAATATATTACCGCAGTCGCGAAAGAAAACATCTAGGATCTTCTTCCCAGCATACATGTAAGCGGACTAGCCGACGCCGACACTTTTAGAAGGCAACGTCATAGGCGATCCGGGACGTCAAAGCATTGGATATTAAATGACGTCACGATGAAAAGTGATATTTTGCCCTAGGGCATCATATGAAAAATATGAAACTTGATTTGACTGTCCTCCTACATGTTGTATGTGTAGAATAAAACATGGTATCATAACTGCCAATATGTTCCTTTGAACGCTTCTGAATTTAGCTGAGTGTTTTAAAATGTTGTTCGGGATAGGGACTACATCAGGGTTGTAGCTCAGTCGGTAGAGTGCCTGCTCTTCATCCGGAAGACCGGGGTTTGAGAAACGACCGCGTCATACCAAAAGATGGGAGTTGCTTCATTGCTTACCACTCAGCATTATGAGGCCAGAACAACGCATTAACTGACGCTGCAATGTGGCTGTCGGGTTCAAATGCACATCCTTATTTCCGATGTACAGTGTATTGAGGACAATAAAGAATTATTTTTATTAAAGTTTTTTTTACCAACTTTCCTTGCATTGAAGTTAAAGGTATACCAATACAAATAAAGTTATATCAAACCGCCACTGTCAAGAGTCAAGAATTTACAGCCACTTACAGTCAATGTACCTGATCCATTCATCATTTGCTATAAATGGACTAGATTTATATTAGAATTAGTACAAATGGAAATTGTAACTAACAATGTAATGGTCAATAGTGTTTCGGTGTGATCAAATCTATATAATTCTTACATTCATTGAAAAATAACAAATAAATTTAGGAATCTCGCGAAATATTGGGAGACATCTGAAGTATTGGTAACGTGTGATCTCTTGGTAACGTTTGATTCAATCTTGATTCAGGTTGGTAACTTACTTTGTGTAATACTAAGTTACTCCTTGCGTTTGGCAACACTCTCTGCTGTGTCGGTTACAATCTTTGTTCAAAATGATTTAAACTGCCAAGTTATTACAGGATCTATAAACTTTGTAAAGGTTATTCAGGGAGAAAATGAAAAGTCGATACAGAAATAAATTACTTAAGACATGGAGTGATTTTGTCGATTCAGTATGAGGTAATAGCAGTGAAGGAATGTTTTGTGGCTACTTCAGATTCATATAGCTTGATTCAGTTTAAAATGGAGATAATATTTTATTCAGACCGTCGGTTTCAAGAAAGTAAATGGGTGAGTTAGAATATGCAAGTTCTCTGTTTTTAAGTTTGTGTTGAATGTACTTATACTCTTTACAGCAGATAAGGAAATATTAATATTACGAGTCCAACATTTTAATAAGGACAATATTTATGGATGAAAACTTCTTTATTTATAGAGTGCGACGTTTCGGTACAGATATTCTTATCGTTTTCAAGCATATGTTCATATGAAAGCGATACAAGGATCTGCATCGAACTTCGCACTTCATAAATAAAGAAGTTGTCATCCATAAAAATTGTCCTTATTTGATTTTCAACTTCTATAATGCCACTGAAAGAATAAAAAATGTTTACTTCAAGCTTTCTTGATTTCAAAATAATGATATTTTTGTACCTGAAATGTTGCTTTTTCAAGTTAAACGAAATTCATGTCAAAAACTCCACATATTCTAACATAAAATACAAAATTGAATTTATATAGATATTCGATTATATTTTGTAATGATATCTACCCATGCGATATACTGTGTCGTCATTATAGTACCTGATGACGTCATACCTGACCTGGTGTCATTAAACCTTTAGACAAATCATCGTATCATCATTTCCTGTATCAACTTATACGAATTGTAAGAAAAGGAATGAACTTTGAACTTTAAACAGAATTCTGTTAATTTGATACTATATAGGCATTTGAACATTTAATCTGTCAAAGTGAAAAAGTGAAAAGGGTAGTGACTAGCTGCATTTGAAATTTGACAATTTTCTTTTTAATTTGGCCATATGTAACTGACCTTGTTCACTTTATCCAAGGTTGCTCTTTGAATCAACGTACTGATTGTTTTGTACATTGTTTTGTTCAATGTTTAGTATTTATAACAACACAAATTAATGATCAAACGAACTCTTCAAATAGCAAGAGTGACAAATGGTATTTTAATAGGAAGAGAATATGAAAAGTTAAGACAAAAATACAAACCATGGACACATGAAGAATAAACTTTGTTATAACGTCAAATATCGAAGATTACGAAGCAACCTTTCGTGGTCATTCAATGACTTTTCCTGGACGTGTTTATATTCAATTTGACGGTTGGCCAGAATGTTACAAAGCCCCTTTGTGAACTATTGACTGCTCGCTGCAATATTGGACTATAAAGGCAGCAATGACTTAGCGATATTAACTTGTAACCCCACCTCGTATCAATATTGACTTTTGATCATGGTTTCATAAATTCTTTGAGCAGAGAACCATAGAGAAGGAGATTGAGCGAATGAATAGCAGACCAAAGCACATTAAAGGGGCAGGAGCACGTCATTAGGTTTTTGGAGAGATTTTTTTGCAGACAAAAATTAAATTTACCAATTTCAAGAAAATGGTTTTAAATTAAAAGAAGCAGTACTGTGTTGCGAAAAGCTACCGGAATCTATTTCCCTTCCTCAAATAATTAAAAATGGCCGCCACTAGTTGTTGCTTGATATTTGATGATTTCATCTAAGACTACGACTAGTCGGGATTAGTAAGGACTAGTTTGACACTATGAAGATAGTGATCATGAACATTTTGCATTAATCATATTTACTGGGGGAAATGTGCAAAAATATATTGAACAAAACGGTCTAAAAAAATCCTTATAATATTTGTTTAATCTTCTTTGACCACAGTTCATGACTACTGCCTGTATATTCTCTGAATTCTTAAACTGATATATATACATTTCATTTTCATTGAATACTCAGTTATAGTTGACTATAGACTTAATATGTATAATGGGAATTTTGCTTTTTTATAAAGTGATATCGAAAAACGAAATATCTTCAACCAAACAACTATGACACACCGTATCATATGAATCAAGTCAACATTCAACCTAAAGCAATTATATATAGTTTATTATCTGAATGAAAACTTAATTTGCAATTTGATTTTATAAAGACAACATAATTTGAAATGATATGCAAATTAATTATGGATATCGAGTTACCAGAATTATTCACCATTCCGTATTGAGGAAAGACAGGAAGTAGTGAAAAATATGAAGCATACAAAAACAACTATGATAAAATTTTATGAAGATTTGTGATATACGGTATGACTAAACATTCACGAGCCAGTTTACCTTTAATAAACATCATGAAAAATTCCAAAATGTTCTCACTAAATGGTAAAGTACATGTATGACATTGGGACACAACTTGACTGTTACAGTTATGTTGGGTATGTTATCATACAACAATCTAATAAGACAGTATAATGTTTTCGCATGTTTCGGCAGATTTCAGTTTCTTGAGGACGACCATTTTTGTTTACAGAGCACTACAAAGGTCCCTACATGTTCATGTACATTTAACCAAATTACCTATGGTAAGTGGATCCTCTTGTTGTGGTTACTTAATGATATGATTTTGGAGAGAATAGTACATTTTAATGATAAAGTAAGTCTGTAAACATATTTTGTTTGTTTGATCGTACATGTTGGAAAAGATTGCAATACACTTAGGTCTCTTCTGACTTTCAATCAACCAATGAATTTCCTTTCATCGTGACAATATGATAAGGCGTTATAAAGAATGTTCTTTTTTCCTATCCCTTTAGAGGCGCTACTTTAAAACATTTATTCCACGGAACACATTTGAATTTCTTCATACTGAATTACAAATATCATTAAATAGTAAATACACGAATTACCTCAGTTGAAATATTTATTGATATATCCACATCAACTCATTGAATGGTTACATTCCCTAAACAGTAAACACCCAGGTGATCTTACATGAAGTCACTTAGATCACTAAATTATGTTTAAATTGAAAGGTAAAAATGAGAAGAATTCAACTGACTTGTCATGTTAAAGAAATAAAGGTCATGTTGGGTGTATGTAAACCTAACCCCTATTACTAACCCCTGTACTAATGTTCAACTGATTACTTTGATATTTAACCATTACGTTAAATTTGGACACATATGTAGTTGGCTTATATTCACATATGGGGGTAACAATACACCAAGGCCTCATTAACTCGATATCGATAAAAGATGTTAAGAAGTTAAAGAAAGATAGTAAGGTCATTATTATACGATGTTTGTAATCAATGTTTGAATGCTGATTTGATATGGTTAATATTCCTCTCGCATAAACCCCTTAAAGGGGCAGTAGCACGTTTTTAGGGGGAATATAAGGTGATGTCAGGAAAATGAAAATAAATGGTTCCAATTGAAAGACAATGTATTTAAACTAAATGGAGCAGTAATAATTCAAATATATAACGAAAGATTTATCCATGCGATTCCTTTTTCTTACACAAAATGAATTAAAGGTGTTCACATAAAATGGCCGCCAATAGATGTTATGAGAATCTTCATACTTTGTCCTCTGACTATGGATGATTGGCTTGTGTAATGAGATATTGACACTGTCAAAATAATACATTTAGCATAAACTAACAATTATTAGTGAAAATTTTAAAATATAAAATTATCCAAAAACGTGCTACTGCCTCTTTAAGACGTTGAAAAATGGAGGTCATAACATCAAATGATCAATGACATGCTCAATTGTTCCATTGGATTAATTTTTTTAAGAAAACTTGTAATTGTTATATTCTTAAAATAATTTCATGTCGTTTATATCTACTCGTTCATAATACTTTATTTGATAAATGGATGTAATAGTTTAATTTTCTAATTTGTTTTTTCTTCGATCATTTCATTGAATAATATCGCAAAAAAAGAAACATATGAAAAATCTACACAAACATTATACATCTTGCTTATTTATGCATGCAGATTGAAAAAAACATCGTTATATCGTTTAAAAAGTATTAACAATTGTAATTGTAAATTCAAGGTATATTGTCTCCTGTACATTCTATTAAACAGGTTTTTTTTTTAAAAACAGGAGGTTATTCTTTAAAGAAAAAATGTGTTAGAACAGAAAATAATGTTTATGGGGTACTTTTTACCAAAATAAAACAGGTAAAACAAGTATTAATCAACTTAAAAGGTAAAAAACTACCCTACCTCTGTACCAATCCAATCCAATTCAGCGATCCAAATGTGTTCAGCACGCCTGATTAGTTAATCCATGAAGGCAAATTTAAACCAGCAAGCGTTCTAAGTAACCCCTACTTATTTTGTCAACATGTTTACTTACCAAGAAAACTTCACAATAAGAACTTTACTAATCCGACGGCGAGGCTTTCCTTAGCGAGATGAAATCTATCTCGTTGTGAAACTTAAATGATGAATTGACTTCTTAAGGGCCGTTGTACGCAAGGGTACGTGTTTCCCAGCTTTTGTGAGGAGGCGTTTATGTCAGGCTTAAATACACTCTTCCCTGGTCCTTCCCATTGCATGCGGGCGTGAAATTAACTAGCTTATTATGTGAAAGTTAATATCTGATGTATAGGCGCATAATGAAAGTAAATAACCACTTCTTTATGAAATAGGACGCATTGTGGTCATATACTTCTGAGAGCGCGGTAGATTATTAGTGTTGTTTGCTATGACGGCTTCTGTGTTGAATTTTGCTCATGCGTGTAGGTGGTGATTATTGGGTCAATTTTTGCGTTTATGCTAGTTAAAGGGGCAGTAGCACATTTTAAGGGGGAATAAAAGGTGATGTCAGGAAAAGGAAATAAATGGTTCCGATTGAAAGACAATGTATTAAAACTAATAATTAGAGCACTAATAATTCAAACATATAACGTAAAGTTCATGCGATTCCTTTTTCTTACACAAAATGAATTAAAGGTGTTCACACAAAATGGCCGCAAATGGATTTAGGTGAATCTTCATACTTTGTCCTCTGACTATGGATGATTGGCTTGTGTAATGAGATTTTTGACATTGTCAAAATAATACATTTAGCATTAACTTACAATTATCAGTGAACAATTTAAAATAAAAAATTATCAAAAAACCTGCTACTGCCCCTTTAAGGATAAAATATCGGCTACCCCTATTGCGTTGTTGAAAGTTATGGCGTTGCGTTTTCCACATGCAGTTATTTTTAATTACGTAAACATTTTTTAAATGTAAATGTTTATTAACATAGTTGTGATAATCGTAAACTGTGATTGTCAGAAACAATAGTTTTTATTCAGAAGATTTCCATTATGACGTATTTAGATAATAATTTGCACTTTTCCCGGTTAACATTCAAAGTGCAATCATGACATACTAGGAACTAGAGTGATATAAAATACGGATGAAGGAGCAGAAAAAATAATTACAGTACTCAAATTGAGTAGAAATTCAAGTCAAGTAATACTTTTATAAATGTAAAACAGGAAACGTTAAGAAATCGTCGCATTAAAAAATGCGGATAGTGTACTCGAAGGGTAGAATGTATGGGATTTTTATATTTTTGAAAAAAAAAGAGCTTTAGTTACATTGTACTTTAACTTAGTTCAATCCACTTCTGATTCGTTTGGATCCACTATAGTTGTAACAAATAACGTTACACACAGAATAAACCTTTGTTGGTGTCTTATCTACAACTGATTTACAGATGGTCGATTAAAAGTCAGTGTTTTCACGTACTGTGTAACTTAACAACATTCAATTGGCCTCTTAGAGATGATAAATATATTGCTCATTTGGTGATTGTTGTGTATCGAACATGTGTAACCTTAGATAAATAGTAGTAAATCTAAATGCTTTGTGCGTGCATGTCTACAAGTAAACCAAATCAAGTGCATGTTTATTTAAAGCAAAATAAAATAAACATCTTCTGGTACATATACTTGTTATGAACTGTAAAGTACACAAAAGTATTTTTTCAGAAGAAAATCAACACTGGCACACTGCATACATGTATATATAATACCATAATGATTAATTAAAGAAAACTGCATACTTTCACGTAATGTTTATAACCTTATATGACAAGTAAAATGTGCCTTGAAATTGT
Organism: Steromphala cineraria; assembly: GCA_916613615.1. Taxonomy (NCBI): domain Eukaryota; kingdom Metazoa; phylum Mollusca; class Gastropoda; order Trochida; family Trochidae; genus Steromphala; species Steromphala cineraria. The sequence continues at coordinate 42,127,530 of OU744726.1, forward strand.
CTCAAAGTATTATTGCGCATACAGAATCCACATACTCAAGCATATAAAGTTATGGCTAGTCAAACGTTTCAAATTATCAAAACTTCCGGGAAACGAACTTGTTCCGTCATGGAGTTTTGTGTGAGAGGGAACAATATGCTGAAACAAGTTTGTATCCCTGTAAATTTAGTGTTTGAAACTGTTCACCACATCACTGTTATTACTAATATAATCAGAATGTAGAAGCAAAAGATTTAACGTTTATATGTGTAGATGAAATATTCACACCATATAACACAAAAAAGTTAAGCACCCCAAATAAAAGTTGTATTTTCAGTATATGCTGAAAACAAAAATTAACCATTATGGTAAAATCATTATGGCAAATCAAGGAGTGTTCTATTGGTGATAAAATAAGGTTTTACGTTTAGAAAAAAACGTGTCTCACGAACTCAATCATATGCACGTGAATCCCGTCACTCTTGTGTTGCAACAACAATCACAAGTATTGGGTATTTAAGGATCGGTTCCGAATTCATTACCACTTAAACAGAATTTCAAATGCATTGAGATGGCAGATCATTGGGCTTCATCGGGCAGGACTTTCTTACAAGGAAATTGCCAGAAGAACTCACTTCCACTACACCGTCATAAGCAGTCTGGCAAGAAAGCATGCACAAACAAATGATGTAAGGTACTTTCCACGATCAGGAAGACCAAAAGCTACCACGCCCCAGGAGATAGATTGCGTGAGCATAAGTTATGGTGTGTGGACAGGCAGAGGTGGAACCTGAGATCATGGCGGAGAGTACACTGCACCGACGAAAGTCGTTTCTGTAAGCTGTTGATGGCCGAGCCCGCGTATGGAGGACCAGGAATACACGTTGTGACCCAAGCAACAGATTGCCAAGGGTACCATATGGTGGGGGATTCGTGATGGTTTTGGAAGATTTCTCCTACGACTGCAAACTCGATTTGGTGACTATGCAGGGTTCACTCACAGGCATTCGCTACATTCAGGATGTAATTATTGATCATTTCGATGACCACAGCCTTGCCACAAGACCCTTGTTCATTCACGCAAATGCCAAACCCCATCGTTTACTTGCTGTAAACCAACATCTGGAAAATAATGGTTAAACGCGAAATCCATGGCCAGCAATGTCACCTGATTTAAACCCAATCGAGCATGTTTGGGACATTTTGGGTCGTCGTACAAAGAAGTGATCCTTCTGAACAAAACCTGAGGAAACAGGAGGCCGCTCTTCACGATGAGTGGCAGCGGATAGTGATGGAACAATTAAAGAACCAGGTTAGGGTATACCAAAAAGAGTGGCTGCAGTTATTCGCGCACGTGGTGGCACCACACGTTACTGATGTTTGATGATTCTTGAAACACTGTTTCACTTTATTTAAGCTGCTTTGATCGGGTGGAACACACAGAGAGCTTGTAGTGACATCCATGTGTTTTGGATGAAATTCCATGTCCATTCCCTCTTTATTTTCATGCCCTTTTAGTGCCCACGTGATTATAAAACTTCTCGTGCAAAAGAACCAAATGACTGTTCTCTCAATAAAAATTGGTTTTGCTTATCTTCTTTTTTTCAGCCTCAAAGCATACTTCAACGAAGTACAGCCCTCTGTGAAAAATCAAGGGGGCGTTTAACTTTTTTTGGTGTGTATATGTAAGAATTCAGTTGATATGTGTAACATTCATTTACTTCTCGTTTAATCATAAAATAAAGCGCTTAAATGTGCTTTAAGAACATTAAAGCAGATCACGTGATAATGACGTAGACGATGTGGTATGAAATTATATTTGTTGTTTTAAAGGGACATTCCAATTGGGAATCATATTGTGAAAATTCAAAGGATGATTCCAGGTAATGCACACATTCATCAGTGCTTCTTGTCTGACAAGCCTTACTACAGCATTTTAAGGCATTATTGTATTATTATATGTAGATATTCCAAGGGCGGATCCAGGATTTTTAAAAGGGGGGGGGGGGGGTCCCAAAATAACTTTTCTCCACTCAGTGGGGGTGGGGGGTCCAGTTAAAGGGGGCGGGTGTTGAAAAGGGGGGGGGGGGTCAGCACCCCCTGAACCCCCCCATGGATCCGCTAGTGTATTCTATCAATACATACAGGTTATTTTATAAAACGGAAAATTGAGGGAATCCATTTTTTCCCACATTTCTCCAAACCAACAAGATCGTGGACCGAAAGCTAATAGGGTCTTTTAGTTTATATAATGTTGACTTTTATTTGACTAGAATGATGGTAAAAAATGATACAAATAGTGTCGTTCAGTTTTGGCACTAAAAAGCATTTTTTGCATACATATAAAAATAAAGCTTTTCCTCAAAACTTGATAACCCTCCTGGAATATAGTGGAAGATAACTATCAACATATAGTAAAACAGACTAATAAGGTGAATCATCCAAGTTTTCTAGAGAAGAGACCTTTGTTTTGAGCATGAATGTGTGTTTTTCAGAACACTGTCTTACTCGTTGTTTTTGAATATGGAATGTGCATTTCACATAGGGTTTTGTCAGGATATACTGAACCCAAATCAACAAGAATTCTGCTTAGAAATTGGAACTCACCTTTTCCCTGCATAGAAACATGTAATGAAAATATGTGATTTTGAGAAGTATACAATTTTCATACATGATATAGATCATTATGCCAACAACAGAAAATCTTAATTACTTTGTTAAAAAATGCACCTACCTTTGAACAATTGTCTGGAACCTTAAACTCATGATTACCTACATAATCGTCACTTGTCAACATCACATAGTTTTATGCAAAAACTCACTCTGCGTGAAAACTAACTTTTGTTCAATAAAACTGTAAACATGGGCATCCAAATAAAACCTTACCATATGAATCCAAAGATCCTCTCCAGAGTAGAATTCATAAATCTCTGGTACATACATGTATATCTATATTTTTTGTCGACATCACATAGTTTTATGCAAAAACTAATTCTGCGTGAAAACTAAGTTTTGTTCAATAAAACTGTTACGTAGGTAATTTTAACCAATAAAACCTTACCATATGAATCCCAAGATCCTCTCCGGGGTAGAATTCATAAATCTCTGGTTCATATCTCTATATTTTATGTCGACATCACATAGTTTTATGCCAAAATGATCACTGCTTGAAAACTAACTTTTGTTCAATAAAACTGTAAACGTAGGTAACCAATAAAAAAAACCGTATCAATGCCACTGCAAGGTCCTCTCCAGAGTAGAAGTCATAAATCTCTGGTTCATATCTCTATATTTTTCATAAAGCTGAAGTATGCCGTTTCGGTATTTAATACTTCTCTAAGGAGGATATCGTTTTCGTCAATATTTATCCTCCTCTTAAAATCAGTATTCAATATAAGCCGCTATATACGCTTGTACATGTGTCATTTTCTATTTTAGATCTAGATATCTATATGTTAAAACTCGGTGGACTATTTCGCTAAAATATAGTTTTAAAGTTAATTTTATTGTGCTATTTAGATTTTAAATGCAATGCCCTGGACAGCCAATCTTGAAGATATCTACGTAACGAAAGCCACTCATGGCCGCCATTTTATGACCTTCCTTTTTTTTCAGGTTTAATCAATCACAGATTGCAAAAAAAGTTTATCGATAATATGTCAAGATCAGGCTTTTTAAAATCTTAAGTCTTCTGAGCAATGGTCTTTATCATGTTTGTATGGGAATGAAACATATATCACATATTTCATTTCCGTTACTAACGACATTTCTTGAACATTTGTGCAACAAAACTTGATTTAAACATCCATTTACCTCGATTTTATCACTCGATTTTTCGTAAAATTTTTGTTCAAAAAAATAAAATCAGGGCTTGATTTTTGTTAATTTGCCCAATAAACACCTTTAATCAGCCTTTCGTTAAGCAGCGTAGATATCGGCTGGGTTAGGGGCCATATAACTCGCGCGGTTGTGACGTAATAAACAGACTACACAGATTAAAGTATCATTATTTCAACTGAAATATTGCCTAAATAAGTGTTTAATTACCATTGACGTGGATATCTTTTTTGCAGCAAATGCTTAGTAGTGTTAAATCGCCAAATGATGTATATAACTGAGTGGTAAAAATTTTCTGAAAATCCTTAATTATTGGGTATTTTTCTGTGGTATTGTTACGATAGATGTATGGATAACGAGGCTGATTCTGTTTATGACGTCACAAAAAGGGGGTGTGACCAGTGACGGGCAGTCATGCATTCACTGGTTTGTGGCCAGATAGGTCCATCAACAGTGGTATTCAAAAACGGCTTTTATTCCCAAACTGAACATATTAGAGTAGCGACCTTTTACGCACTATACAATATTGTAATAAGACTTTAATATTTTTCAAAGAAAATAGTGAAATATGTTTGTGGTTATGTGAACTTTAAGAAACAATAGTAATGTCGTATTATGAAGGGGTTTAGTCGTTGACAGCTCAAAGTAAAATTAAAACGTTCTTGCAAATACAGGATTTATAAATGATAGTCTCATTCATTATACAATATTTTAACAAGCTATGAAAAATGTTTCACAAAACTCATTTAAATTTATTCAAATACACTATAGACTCGTTTATCCGGATGTTTGGTCAGCCAGTCAAAAAGAAATATGCAATTAAAACATGGTTTCGTTGAGGAGGAATGGACCCTGGAGCACAATTAAACTTTTTGAACATTTTACTAAACAAATGACAATCATAAAAATATTCTTTATTCTATACTTATGACAGAGCATTACAAAAAGACTGCGGTCAATCAACAAACTATTGCAAGATACAATGACCTGTATTTCAAGAAACGTTCGTAAAATTCTGAATTAAAATTATATGTGATTAGGTCTTAAATGGATAAGGGTTGCAAACGCACGGTACATTACGTAAAATATAAAAAAATTGCATTTTAGGAGAAGGAACGCGAAGAAAGAGATTGCATAAATCATAATGATATATCTCATGTTTGTGGGGATGCAATTATTCTTTCATGAAATGCTGATCGATCCTTTGTTCCAATAAGCCGATTTTGTGGGCTAGAATGGGATATGTCTGGTTGTGCAATCAGCGACGCTGTCCTAATATCATCATTTTGGCTACTTTATCATTGCAAAGGCATTATGCTATGAACCACTCTTTCCATGGGAGAAGTGTTTTCATTTGTTGAAAAACAATGCAAACGGATTGTGGTGCAATTTTTTTCCACCGAGGGAAACTGCCGGAAACCACGGATTTGGTCTAATTCGAACAGAAGTAGGATCAACATTTAATGACTCGTTCAACACTGTGGGGAGAAAATTGAATGCAAGGTTCTCTCAAGAGAGTTCCAAATATATATAGAATATGTAAAGTAAATGTTCTGATTTTTTATAAAAGTATATTTACACACATGATTTAACTTATTCCTTCTAAAGTAGTGAAAATCCTGAATGCGCCCTTGCTCAGGGAGGGATTAATGAAAAAACGTTGAACCGCTTCCTCTTTCTCTGTAAGGAAGCGGCATAAAATATCGAAGTTCTCTGGCTTCAACAACAATGAATGCAAAACAAATGAAAACGGTCATCAAATCTAAACTTAACTTCATAAATTTTAGACTATCGTGAAAATCAAACCCGGACTCGGATATCGATGAATTGAAACGGTGTTGAGGTACGGGTGTTACTCATCTGATTTTAATGAGGTTGATCTTTGAGTTAAAGGGAAAGTAAAAGATGCATCATCTGAATATCATACACATTCTAATCAAATATTGTGTATCTAATTATATAGTTCGGTATAGAACAATCATTCTACAAAATTTGACCTAAAAACAAAGTACAAAATATAACTAAACCAAAGTTACCGTAGTAATGCGTTTTAGTTAATATTCTCACTTTCAATACAAATTCATTTGAATAATAAATATCTACATATAAAAAGTATGCTCCCCAACTTTTGATACAGATAAATTTTGTAAAATGCCCTAAGAGCATCTCATTTGATAAGTCATAATATTTAACTGATGAAAAGAGTTATCCCAATACTCATTTTAAAATTTTATGTACAATATTTCATGTCTTGTGTTCTTTACAAGAGAACATTTGATGACATTCAAATACATAAATTGTTTTAAACATATGCGTTGTTTTCAATATGTTTACAGTCTAACTAATTACAGTTTACGAGTTTATGTATGCTGTTTCTTGTCAATTGCATAGTTATAACGGCAACGCACGTGCACCTTATTGCGTTTCGTATTTAATTCATCACTTCCTACCAATAGTGACTAGGTTGCGAAATGATTCTAAATCATTTGCCATTTCCATCTATTGAATTACATATTTGATATACCAATGTAGAGATTTCACAAGGCCAGTTAGACAACGCTTAATAGTTATTTCAACATCTGAAGAAATATAAAGTTTAACATATTTTAGTCGAATAATAAGAAGATAAACGCAAAACTTTAAGTTTTATTTCCGCGATTATTTGAGAAGCGGTTTTCAGTTTCATGACATGTTTTATTTGCGTGTCGTTGAAGTATTTAACATTTGTTTCATTGGCGAAACAAACCTTGCAATTATGACATTCAGACAAGGAACTATTATATATATTACATTGTAATAATGTCTATCGTTTTAAAGCTACATCTTATTACACAAGAAAGAGGATGTGTAATACGTTTACATATATGAGATTGTCTTTATTCTTAATCTTGACAGTAATACATTTTATTTTATTATCTTAAAAGATAACTCTGTTGTGAGAGGTCCCTTTAGGTTAGACTACTACTGTAGAGCTTTTGTATATACTACACTCAGGGGCAAAAGAAACGATACCAACTTTTCAAAAAAGTACAAACAAAATCATGTCGTGAATGAAATGCGACTACGAACCCTTGTTAGAGGTTGTGAAGAATTACTTACATTTTTAACATCAGATTATGTCACTTTTAATTGCATGACTGTTTAAATAGACTAAGGTTCCTAATTAGTTTTTTTACTTATAAACCCCAGTGACGTCACTCTATCGTTCTGCCCTGACTATTTTATGGATTTTCCCTCCGGTTTGATTCAATGTCGCTTCAATAGGCAGTTATCTAAATTACGTCTCTCTGCAGACTGCAGGTGCATCACAAACTAAGGTTGACACGGCTTGTTTCGCGCGATGCGTTTCACAATGCGAAAACACATTGGATATACTCAGGTCACTTTATTACTGTGTCCGCCACCTTATATTTTAGTAAAAAATGTTACCAACTGTTTCTGTCGGTTTATAAGTTAGGTTAAAAAATAACCTGTGGGCATTATTGAAAAGTATGCCCTCCTCCCTCGGTAAATGCCCGTAGGCGTCGGGCATACGTTTCAATTATTCCCGCGGGTCAAGTTTTATCCTTCACGTAATCTTTGTAACTAGAATAGAAAAAATATGAAAAGTACAAATTTAAGATGTTATTTATATACATGACATTGATAGAAATTATTTTTGTTCAGCTTTAAGTCTCTAATTTGGTTAAAAAACTAGCAAAGGGGTCATTTTCACTATCCGATCTCGCTAAGTTAAGGAGATTTTAAAACGACGTTTTTAAAAGGTTTGTTATTCAAAAGCATGATCAGATATTATTTCATTAAAACTATTATTGAACATATAAACTTAGTTCAGTTGTCTCTTGAAGAAACGAAATAACCCTGTTTCAGCCATAACTATCACTCTTAGCGTAATCTATCATGAATTTTATATGGTATCGTGTCTTTTGCCCCTGAGTGTACACTGCCTTTTCGCACTTGTATTCGTCGGGTTTCAGCCAAGAGTAGGTTCCCCGATAGTTCGAGGTTAATCTCTTTGGAATTGCAATTCAAACTAAACCAATGCTGAAATTAGTACATGTTTAACATATAGCAATTCTAATAAGATATTACCTCTCTATCTATCCAAACTATTTAATATAGATCGTCTATAACCATTATGATCTATTCGTTTATTAACATCTTTATTATTCACTCCGACTTTGTAGGTGTCAACTGATTTATACAAGGACTCAATTAAGCCTTTAAAGAGGCCGAACTAACACACTCTAGTAACTTATTTCTTTGCACAATAAGTTAGCTGATAATATACCACCTTGTCGCACGCCAATGAACTCTCTACTATATAAATCATAAAGCGAAATGACCGCCTCAGCACTGAATGATTCCCTCGCGGTTTACGACACCCGAGTCAAACGTCAATTGCTTATGATTTGACTTGACCTCTTTCCATGCTGGGTGTACATATGTGATTAGCCAAGGTTTATAAGTATATGCGACGAACACATTTGGTGAGGACTTTTGAATCGGTACAATAGGCTCAAGAGAAGTAATTATTTCTTTGTGAGTGAAACTCAAAGGAAAGAGGTGTCAGGCAATGAATCGTGCTATGTCCACTCTTTTTCATAATAATCTGAAAATTCTTTTGAATATGCCGACACTTTGGTATACCGTTATTATTTGTGAGATATACATGTCCTTAATTGAGTTTCTTGTAAGATCTATTCCTCTGCTGACGTCATTCCTATTTTCTGTCCACACCTCTTCCATGTTTTGATATAATTAAATGGTTATTGTGAAGGCATTTATTAATTTGAAAGCAAAGATACTCTTCTTCGTTACATTCGTTGGGACTTCATACCCACCTTTTGAATTTGTTCCATAAGTGTTGTGCTAATCGTAAAGATTGACATGTGAAAATACTTAGCTTAATAGCTTTTCCCTATAGTTTGGTAAGTAATTATGTTAAATACTTTTATCAAACTTTTATGCATTTAAGGTTTTCAAAGTTTGGTTTTGAACATAATATTTTTTCAAGATTTCTTAGTTAAGCAACTGTGCGTGATTCTTTATTTTTCAAACGTTTCTGTTGATAAACTATGATTCGCTTTTATTGATGTATTGAACATTTGCGAGAGTTTATAATATTGATGATTTTTTAGAAAAAGATATTTTGGAAGATATGTAATTATTTCATAACATGATAATTATGATAAGGGGATAATCAAAAGTATACATGTAGACTTATGGCAACGTATTTCTCTGTTTGTTAAGAATCCCCTTTTTATTTTGGCAATACATTATCTTTATTTTTTGTAACTTACTGATCATTAGGATTGATATGTGTATAAATTCAAAATTAATCATTTGATGAATTGAACAACAATGCCGTAGAATGTTATTATCGATGAATACCTTTATATCTCAATGTCATACTTGTTTAATAAATGTACGCTTTATTTCCAAATCTAAAACAAACATCACCTATTGATAAAAGATTTCAAATATCTGGTGTTAAAATTTCTCAACAAAATGTCTTCTCAAATCCTGTTTTCTCCCTATATACCACGTCAGAACCGTTCCTTTTGTACTAACTTGAAACCGTGAGAAAACTTTCATCTCATTGTGAAATCCTTATGTCAGAGCACTTTACCCCTTTTAACTTTTGGAAGGTACCTTTTAAATGTCAAAGGTCAAGTAACATGCCGTTTCCATGACCTTTCTTTATCCAGAGAAGAATGGATAATGCGTTTAGCGAATCTGAGTTAAAAGCATATGGTGTGTTTACCGTTGTGAAATATGTATGTCAACGAACGTTAAGTAAGCAAGATCTAGAACTAGTAATCCTGGATTGAATTTCTAAATTTCTCAAAGTTGAAAGGATCCTCATTCTAAGTGAGCTAAGCCTCAATATTACTCGTTTCATTTCGATATTGAGTCTAGAATGGTCTAGTAGAGGATCGCGTCAGCCCACGTATTGAATTGTCCAATCAGAACTCATCTCACCAAGCCACAAAAGTCAGCCTTCGCACGTTTATACCGTTGGAGGGTCACAGGTCGCAGAAAGGTCTGCTGACGAGATCCTAGGCCTCTACCAGACGTTTCTAGACTCAATATCGGAGTGAAACGGGTAATATTGAGGCTAGGTTTACTTATACTGAAAGGATCGTCTTTTTAGTTTGATCTATAGACAAGACGAAGAAAATGTCCTCTTTTACGAAATAACCTACGGAAGATATAGAGAAACCTTAATTTCTGCTTTGATTGGCGGAGAATGCTTTTCATTCAAATACGCTTCCACTTTTAACTACTTTTATATCATTCACAAAAGTAAAAATGTCTCGATGAAGGGCGGGAAAGTTTAGGAGAAGAAAAAGATGTGTACTTATAGGGTGCACCAAGAAACACATCTTGTGTCCTTTATGTTACCTCTGACATCGTTGTGTTTAAGACTTTTCGCGGGTCTAAGATATTTATTTCTATGGAAAGAAAAGAATAGTATCAATAAAAGGGCGGTCTAAACGACTAAATGGTATTGTAAATTGTACTTTTGTAAATCCACTGTCCGCTTTAGTTAGTCGTATCCTCGGTATAAGATGTCAACTCAATCAGAATGATTCATATTTCAGATATTATTTTATATCTTAATCTCTTAATATTTAACTTGTATACACAATGTGTTGTGTCTCATTGGCCATATGGATTGGTGTTTGTATACTATTTTATGTTTTAAACTGTCACTTACTCGATTTGATACGCAACATGTGACACAATAATAAAACATTGTGTCTGTCTCTCTGTCTGTCTGGCTGGTAATGAGGATTGAGTGATGACAGGTTTGCCCATGTGAAGAATAATTCATTGGCCACAAAGGCGCACTCTGGGTGGTGTGCACGAACTTCTCGTGGAAAACATTATGTCAAGCAGGGATGTTGAACCGTATATAGTGCATGCTTGTGTAGATTTCAGCACGATCTCCACGTGGATAAAATAATTTATGTCAATCAAAGTTACCCCGAGTCGTGTTAAACCGAAAGAAAATCATGCAACTGTTCACAACATTTACGCGTGAGTTTGTTTTATATCGAGTGTTTACAAAATATTAACATTATACGCGAAGTAAAGCTAAGAGGTTCCCATGAACTAAATACGTTTAAACTTAATAAGCTGTAAATAAATTAACTACTGGCTTAGATTAAAAATGAAAGTAGAAAGATAAAAACGATATATATCAACATAATGGTAGTATGTTTAATTAAAGGGAATTATACCCTTTCATAAGAGAACATTGAACAACAACCATTTAAAAAATACCAAAATTGAAATAATTGGCAATTACAGAAAAAAAATAAAAATACACTATTATTCCAAGCGACCCAGCAACATAAATCTATACCGAACTAAATCTTATTTTTTTATCGAAGTAAATTAAGTTATGAGTAATTCAACACAAAGAAATCACGTGATCGAAGGCATGAGAAGGCATCCTAAATAATCCTTTGTAATGCTCGAGAAAGATTATTCTAACAACGCCCTCCGACTTCCCAGTGTTGTATTTACAACAGCGACCCTACAACCACTAGCGATGAATGGTAGGAGCATGTAAGGGTAGACGCACAAGCCCGAGCTTAGTCTATGATACCCGTTATGAACTCAAATACCACTGGGTTCTTGTTGCCACAGGAAGACTCGGTAAATATTAGCAAAAAGATAATCCCTGTTTTATTTTTCTCGACGGGACATATACACTGGTAGGTCTATCATTTATTGTAAAGTTATGATTTTACATCAATCGAAAATTTGTGAAAACTTATTTTTTTCGAATGTGTTAATTCATGGATTTTTCGGATGACTTCGTTCATGATATTTTGAATGTCATTGTTAATGATATTTCGAATGTCTTTGTTCATGATATTTCGAATGTCATTGTTAATGATATTTCGAATGTCATTGTTAAAGGTATTGTTCAATAGTATTGACTTTTAGGTTGTCTTCGTTTAAATTCTAAGATAAATGTTCAGATGTCAACGTTGATGATATTTTCAGATGTCAACGTTGATGATATTTTCATATGTCAACGTTTAGGATATTTCAAGATGTCAACGTTGATATTTTCAGATGTGTACGTTATTGATATTTTCAGATGTCAACGTTAATGATGTTTTCAGATGTCAACGTTGATATGTTTAGATGACTTCGTTTATGATTTATAAGGATGTCTTCATTTGTGACATTTTCGGATACCATTGTTGGTTCTGTATTTGTTCATAATGTTTGATATCTTCGTTAATCATAACGGATGTTGTATATTTTTTATTGGATGAGTTTATAAATATTTTCGGATGCCATCTTCCATGACATTTTATAACATTCATTTATGATATGTTGGACATGACATTATGTTTATGACATTTTCGGATATCTTTATAATTTCGCGCGTCATTGATATCCATGGACATCAAATCAATGGATATTTTCTTATTTTATCTTTATGACACCATATATAGATGTGTTGAATTCCGTAATATAGTGAAGCGATGACATTTTCTTCTGTTTTCGATAGTTACCAAACCTAAAGGTAAGCCTCCGATGATTGAGATTAGAGAGATTTATTATCGGTTTCGGATACCCCTCTTATTTATGGTGATTTTGTTCCAGATCTCGAAATAAACAAGGACGCTAGATAATGGAGCCCAAACGGGCCATGGGCCCCCGGATTATATTTTGTGTGATTTTGATGTTTTCTTGGATTTCCGAAAGTTCAGGTACGTAATATGATAGTAAAGAATTGTTTCTTTTATATTGGTTGAAATTATTTTCATATTAAATGTAACCAATACATTACTTCACTGTATGTATTTAATTTGTATACAAGGCAGTTTTTCTACCTTGGGTTAGATAACTTGTACAGGTCTTTGTCGTAAAGATGTGATATTAAGATTTGAATACCTTGATATGCTAATCAAAGCATTTTACGATTACACATCGGATAGCCTTGTATGGCAATACAATGTATATATTGTTCGATGTATAGTGGTTTCAGATATTAAAGGGGCAGTAGCACGTTTTTATGGGAAATATAAGGTGATGTCAGGAAAATGAAAATTAAAGGTTCCACTTGAAAGATGTACCTAAAGTAAATCAAGCAGTACTAATTCAAATATATAACGTAAAGTTTAGCCATGCGATTCCTTTTCTTACACAAAATGAATTAAAGGTGTTCACACAAAATGGTCACCAATGGATTTTATGTGAATCTCTATACATGTACTTTGTCCTCTGACTATGGATGATTGGCTTGTATAAAGTGATTTTTGACACTGTCAAATTAATACATTTATCATTAACTTACAATTATCAGTGAAATATTTAAAACATAAAATTATCAAAACATGTGCTACTGCCCCTTTAACATTGTTAACCTGTTTGTGAATATATGTACATTAAATTTGTTACGCATGAAAGCTTTACCTTGCTTATACACTATCTTATCAATAGTGACTTGGCATAGTCCCTTTTAACAACACTTAATCTACAACATCAGACATTAATTACTACTTTAGTTGTTAAAATAATTAAAGTGTAAAATTTGAGGTTAAAGTCATTTGGTCAAAATTTCATTGAACTTGGTTACAAAGATTGACTGAGGATTAAGCTGATATGTATGATACCATTTGTTCACATTTCTTGTATGATTGTAAAGATAGCATACAAATTATATCATATTATATGACGATGATGATCATAGTATTACATTAGAAAATCAAATTTTGGTGAAAGACATAAATTGTTTCATAGACTGTTACGTAATTGTGTTCATTTTCAATGATACATTTTCAAATCATAATGAGCCTAATATCATCATTTATAAAGAAATATCATTGTCAAACAAAAAATGTTTATAAATTTGGCCGAATCGTTATCGAAGACATTCAGATGTAAGGCATCCGAATGTTTAAAAACAGTGACACAAAGAATTGACGTACATGTATGTTCAAGAAACATTTGAATTAACAAGACTGAAAAATGTGTACTCATCAACGTTTGGTAGGATAATAGTATCATGACAGACAAATTCTCTAATTTCAGTCCTCATTGACAAATATCATTCACCCGATAACATGGTGTCAAATGGGCGATAAGATTATATTTGTGACTATATGGATGACAAGTTCTGTTTATAATCTATTCATTTGATGAATTCTAAGCTGATAAATGATACCTCACGTGCGGTAACTCGTTATATTTAGTTACCGTGGCCTCATAATCATATTCACAACGCAAACTCGTGAACTGTTTTTGTGAAACCTTGTTCTGAAAAATATCACAGGCACCGGAGTGCTACTAGTTTTTGACCGTGGGGTCACCCTCAGAGGTTTTAGTGTTTTGGGGTTTCTTAATATTTGTTGGGTATACGTGTGTGATTGGGTGCGTGCGCGCGCGCGCGTGTGTGTGCGTGTGTGTGTGTGTTTGTGTGGGGGGGGGGGGGGGGGGAGGGGGGGAGTAATGGGTATATGTGTGTAATTGTATCTTGTGTACGTGACTTGTGTGAACACATAAACACATGTTTTGTTTCTTTCTCAATGTAGGAGTGTTGTTTGTGAATAGGCTTGCGTGCGCATTGCGAATGTCAATGAATGCATTGTATTTGAAACTGGGTATCTCTGAAACTGTACATGAACACCCACCATTGTTGTTGTATAATGGTTGTTTTAGTGATTTTCATAGGTGTACAAAAATGTGTATTAAGATTGATTGATTGATTGATTGATTGATTGATTGATTGATTGATTGATTGATTGATTGATTGATTGATTGATTGATTGATTGATTGATTCGGGTGGTTTTGTTTGCAAAACATAACATGCGGTACAATAGTATGAATAATTCTATTCTTTTAGAAAACTAATATTACATTTGTCTATATTCATATTTTTAATATGATATAATGTATTCAGAGAGTCAAAACAGCAAACAGCCTCATAAAAGTGTACGAGAGTAAGTGTTTTATAGCCTATTTTTCACAATCAAGTAGCTCGAATATATAAACTTAAATAACGTCAGAATGAATTTAACTGAACTGTGAATCCCTGTGAAACATAAATCAAAATATAAACTGTTGTCACAGAAAATTATCAAGTTAAAATCAATTTCAGTCAAGTTGAGTTGAACGATTGTCCTCTTATTATAGAAGCAATAAGTTTGTTTCCTTTGGCGTTTTGTCGAACACTTTCTGTATATTTGTTTCCTTGTTTTTCTTGTTGCCTTTACAGTTTGTTTCTTGTGTTTCTGGTTTCCTTTGTTTTGTTGCTTATGTTCCCTGTGATTTTTTCTGTAAAGCTTATTGTTTTGCCTGTCTTTCCCTTCGTTTCTATGTGGTTCTTGTGTGTCCTGTCTCTTTTGAGTTCAATCTACTTCGGTTTTCTATGTTTTCATGTTTCATTTGTTTTCATTCGCATGGTTTCCATGAATATTCTGATCAACAAGGGCGATCGTACTGTTACATTTGAGGGCAAAGTAAAACAAATATTACTAAATGCAAGTCAATCTTTTCAAAACGATAATTAGATCTCTTGAACGAACTTACATAGATCTACGCAATAAATTCAAACGTCATGAAAATGAGTTCCCACTGAAAGAGCCGCCATCAGTTTTCGCTTGATAATCCATTCTTCGACAAAGGTTTAAAAATTCGATGTTTGACAATCTTAAGAAAATGTATTTGGCACAATCATCATTTATTATTGAAAATTTCAAAAGGTAAAATTTCCCAAAACGCTGCCCCTTTAAAATTGAGTTCCCAATAGCTGTTGTGCGTCTAATCTTGAAGCAATACGTTTTCTACCCAAGAGGAGTTCGAAGGCCATATGTACCCAAGAGTGGTCTATGACCCAAGGCGTCACAAGTCAGGACAACGTACCCCTCGTTAATAGGTATATAAGTCACCATGATTTACACCCCAACCCTTGTAAAAATGACACACTGTGTGTGCTCTTATGTTTCACGGCAATCCTGGCAGTGTTTCTGAGGATTAGGTGATAAACAGCTGTAAATACCGTCCTCAATAGCTCCCTGATCACCCTATAAAGGACATTAGGGTTATCTGATTGTTTTGACTGTAACGTGATAAGTAACCGGGAAACCCTTGGGTTTGGGTTTATGGGAATATACCAGTGAAAGGTTCACATTTATAACTTTACGTTAAGCATTGCATTTAAGTAGATTATGTATAAAAACGCTTTTCTGAGGTAAATTTATTTGTAAAGAGGGGGTAAGCCTGCTAGGTTCTATCCCTTTCTTTTTCTTAGAATTACATTCATCAATGTTATCAAAGATCATTTTTTTCATGCATCCGTTTGAGAAATGATTCATGCTATTCTCCCCTTTACTCAGGTCATTTGTTCCCTAGTAGCTTCTGTTACAAGTGGAAAAGTGTCTGGGCTATATGAACAGACAGTGGATTGGTTGCCATCACAATAATTTCAAACTGAGAATTGGTCCGTTCCTGTAACGGTCCAGGAGGCTTGAGGTCTTTCGCTTGTGCGTTGCGCACACAGTTTTGACAGGAGTCAGCTAAATATAAAAGAAGATATAGTGTAGGATAAAATAAACATTTGTCTTCACAATTTGGCATTCTGAAGGCGAGGTGGGATGATATGGTGTTTAACGCCGCCCTCAAGAGTAATTAACTTATAGCCTGACTGCTAGTACGTATTAATGCAGGGAGAAAGCCAACTACATTATTGTGGGTATATATTGCGGGGAAACCTTCCAGCATAGGCCTGATTAGCGAGCCATAAATGGAACCGTGCTGAAATCCAGTGTTGCATTGCACCCAGACCTTACTGCAGACCATGTTCTACTGCAGACAAAGTTGCCGAGCCCCTGGCGATATTCCAACCCCGTAAAGTTTAGCCATGCGATTCCTTTTCTTACACAAAATGAATTAAAGGTGTTCACACAAAATGGCCACCAATGGATTTTATGTGAATCTCTATACTTTGTCCTCTGACTATGGATGATTGGCTTGTGTAATGTGAATTTTGACACTGTCAAATTAATACATTTAGCATTAACTTACAATTATCAGTGACATATTTAAAATATAAAATTATCAAAAAACGTGCTACTGCCCCTTTTACATTGTTAACCTGTTTGTGAATATATGTACATTAAATTTGTTACGCATGAAAGCTTTACCTTGCTTATACACTATCTTATCAATAGTGACTTGGCATAGTCCCTTTTAACAACACTTAATCTACAACATCAGACATTAATTACTACTTTAGTTGTTAAAATAATTAAAGTGTAAAATTTGAGGTTAAAGTCATTTGGTCAAAATTTCATTGAACTCGGTTACAAAAACTGACTGAGGATTAAGCTGATATGTATGATACCATTTGTTCATATTTCTTGTATGATTGTAAAGATAGCATACAAATTATATCATATTATATGATGATGATGATCATAGTATTACATAAGAAAATAAAATTTTGGTGAAAGACATAAATTGTTTCATAGACTTTTACGTAATTGTGTTAATTTTCAATAACACATTTTCAAATCATAATGAACATAATATCATCATTTATAAAGAAATATCATTGTCAAACAAAAAATGTTTATAAATTTGGCCGAAACGTTATCGAAGACATTCAGGTGTAAGGCATCCGAATGTTTTAAAGACAATGACAAAACGAATTGACGTATGTGTATGTTCAAGAATTAACAAGACTGAAAAATGTGTACTCATCAACGTTTGGTAGGATAATAGTATCATGACAGACAAATACTCTTATTTCAGTCCTCATTGACAAATATCATTCACCCGATAACATGGTGTCAAATGGGCGATAAGATTTTATTTGTGACTATATGGATGACAAGTTTTGTCTATAATCTATTCATATGGTGAATTCTAAGCTGATAAATGATACCTCACGTGCGGTAACTCGTTATATTTAGTTACCGTGACCTCATAATCATATTCACAACGCAAACCCGTGAACTGTTTTTGTGAAACCTTGTTCTGAAAAATATCACAGGCACCGGAGTGCTACTAGTTTATGGCCTGTGGGGTCACCCTCAGAGATTTTAGTGTTTTGGGGTTTCTTAATATTTGTTGGGTATACGTGTGTGATTGGGTGCGTGCGCGCGCGCGCGTGTGTGTGCATGTGTGTGTGTGTTTGTGTGTGGGGGGGGGGGGGGGGGGGGAGTAATGGGTATATGTGTGTAATTGTATCTTGTGTACGTGACTTGTGTGAACACATAAACACATGTTTTGTTTCTTTCTCAATGTAGGAGTGTTGTTTGTGAATAGGCTTGCGTGCGCATTGCGAATGTCAATGAATGCATTGTATTTGAAACTGGGTATCTCTGAAACTGTACATGAACACCCACCATTGTTGTTGTATAATGGTTGTTTTAGTGATTTTCATAGGTGTACAAAAATGTGTATTAAGATTGATTGATTGATTGATTGATTGATTGATTGATTGATTGATTGATTGATTGATTGATTGATTGATTGATTGATTGATTGATTGATTGATTGATTGATTGATTGATTGATTGATTGATTGATTGATTGATTGATTGATTGATTGATTGATTGATTGATTGATTGATTGATTCGGGTGGTTTTGTTTGCAAAACATAACATGCGGTACAATAGTATGAATAATTCTATTCTTTTAGAAAACTAATATTACATTTGTCTATATTCATATTTTTAATATGATATAATGTATTCAGAGAGTCAAAACAGCAAACAGCCTCATAAAAGTGTACGAGAGTAAGTGTTTTATAGCCTATTTTTCACATTCAAGTAGCTCGAATATATAAACTTAAATAACGTCAGAATGAATTTAACTGAACTGTGAATCCCTGTGAAACATAAATCAAAATATAAACTGTTGTCACAGAAAATTATCAAGTTAAAATCAATTTCAGTCAAGTTGAGTTGAACGATTGTCCTCTTATTATAGAAGCAATAAGTTTGTTTCCTTTGGCGTTTTGTCGAACACTTTCTGTATATTTGTTTCCTTGTTTTTCTTGTTGCCTTTACAGTTTGTTTCTTGTGTTTCTGGTTTCCTTTGTTTTGTTGCTTATGTTCCCTGTGATTTTTTCTGTAAAGCTTATTGTTTTGCCTGTCTTTCCCTTCGTTTCTATGTGGTTCTTGTGTGTCCTGTCTCTTTTGAGTTCAATCTACTTCGGTTTTCTATGTTTTCATGTTTCATTTGTTTTCATTCGCATGGTTTCCATGAATATTCTGATCAACAAGGGCGATCGTACTGTTACATTTGAGGGCAAAGTAAAACAAATATTACTAAATGCAAGTCAATCTTTTCAAAACGATAATTAGATCTCTTGAACGAACTTACATAGATCTACGCAATAAATTCAAACGTCATGAAAATGAGTTCCCACTGAAAGAGCCGCCATCAGTTTTCGCTTGATAATCCATTCTTCGACAAAGGTTTAAAAATTCGATGTTTGACAATCTTAAGAAAATGTATTTGGCACAATCATCATTTATTATTGAAAATTTCAAAAGGTAAAATTTCCCAAAACGCTGCCCCTTTAAAATTGAGTTCCCAATAGCTGTTGTGCGTCTAATCTTGAAGCAATACGTTTTCTACCCAAGAGGAGTTCGAAGGCCATATGTACCCAAGAGTGGTCTATGACCCAAGGCGTCACAAGTCAGGACAACGTACCCCTCGTTAATAGGTATATAAGTCACCATGATTTACACCCCAACCCTTGTAAAAATGACACACTGTGTGTGCTCTTATGTTTCACGGCAATCCTGGCAGTGTTTCTGAGGATTAGGTGATAAACAGCTGTAAATACCGTCCTCAATAGCTCCCTGATCACCCTATAAAGGACATTAGGGTTATCTGATTGTTTTGACTGTAACGTGATAAGTAACCGGGAAACCCTTGGGTTTGGGTTTATGGGAATATACCAGTGAAAGGTTCACATTTATAACTTTACGTTAAGCATTGCATTTAAGTAGATTATGTATAAAAACGCTTTTCTGAGGTAAATTTATTTGTAAAGAGGGGGTAAGCCTGCTAGGTTCTATCCCTTTCTTTTTCTTAGAATTACATTCATCAATGTTATCAAAGATCATTTTTTTCATGCATCCGTTTGAGAAATGATTCATGCTATTCTCCCCTTTACTCAGGTCATTTGTTCCCTAGTAGCTTCTGTTACAAGTGGAAAAGTGTCTGGGCTATATGAACAGACAGTGGATTGGTTGCCATCACAATAATTTCAAACTGAGAATTGGTCCGTTCCTGTAACGGTCCAGGAGGCTTGAGGTCTTTCGCTTGTGCGTTGCGCACACAGTTTTGACAGGAGTCAGCTAAATATAAAAGAAGATATAGTGTAGGATAAAATAAACATTTGTCTTCACAATTTGGCATTCTGAAGGCGAGGTGGGATGATATGGTGTTTAACGCCGCCCTCAAGAGTAATTAACTTATAGCCTGACTGCTAGTACGTATTAATGCAGGGAGAAAGCCAACTACATTATTGTGGGTATATATTGCGGGGAAACCTTCCAGCATAGGCCTGATTAGCGAGCCATAAATGGAACCGTGCTGAAATCCAGTGTTGCATTGCACCCAGACCTTACTGCAGACCATGTTCTACTGCAGACAAAGTTGCCGAGCCCCTGGCGATATTCCAACCCCGTAAAGTTTAGCCATGCGATTCCTTTTCTTACACAAAATGAATTAAAGGTGTTCACACAAAATGGCCACCAATGGATTTTATGTGAATCTCTATACTTTGTCCTCTGACTATGGATGATTGGCTTGTGTAATGTGAATTTTGACACTGTCAAATTAATACATTTAGCATTAACTTACAATTATCAGTGACATATTTAAAATATAAAATTATCAAAAAACGTGCTACTGCCCCTTTTACATTGTTAACCTGTTTGTGAATATATGTACATTAAATTTGTTACGCATGAAAGCTTTACCTTGCTTATACACTATCTTATCAATAGTGACTTGGCATAGTCCCTTTTAACAACACTTAATCTACAACATCAGACATTAATTACTACTTTAGTTGTTAAAATAATTAAAGTGTAAAATTTGAGGTTAAAGTCATTTGGTCAAAATTTCATTGAACTCGGTTACAAAAACTGACTGAGGATTAAGCTGATATGTATGATACCATTTGTTCATATTTCTTGTATGATTGTAAAGATAGCATACAAATTATATCATATTATATGATGATGATGATCATAGTATTACATAAGAAAATAAAATTTTGGTGAAAGACATAAATTGTTTCATAGACTTTTACGTAATTGTGTTAATTTTCAATAACACATTTTCAAATCATAATGAACATAATATCATCATTTATAAAGAAATATCATTGTCAAACAAAAAATGTTTATAAATTTGGCCGAAACGTTATCGAAGACATTCAGGTGTAAGGCATCCGAATGTTTTAAAGACAATGACAAAACGAATTGACGTATGTGTATGTTCAAGAATTAACAAGACTGAAAAATGTGTACTCATCAACGTTTGGTAGGATAATAGTATCATGACAGACAAATACTCTTATTTCAGTCCTCATTGACAAATATCATTCACCCGATAACATGGTGTCAAATGGGCGATAAGATTTTATTTGTGACTATATGGATGACAAGTTTTGTCTATAATCTATTCATATGGTGAATTCTAAGCTGATAAATGATACCTCACGTGCGGTAACTCGTTATATTTAGTTACCGTGACCTCATAATCATATTCACAACGCAAACCCGTGAACTGTTTTTGTGAAACCTTGTTCTGAAAAATATCACAGGCACCGGAGTGCTACTAGTTTATGGCCTGTGGGATCACCCTCAGAGATTTTAGTGTTTTGGGGTTTCTTAATATTTGTTGGGTATACGTGTGTGATTGGGTGCGTGCGCGCGCGCGCGTGTGTGTGCGTGTGTGTGTGTGTTTGTGTGTGGGGGGGGGGGGAGTAATGGGTATATGTGTGTAATTGTATCTTGTGTACGTGACTTGTGTGAACACATAAACACATGTTTTGTTTCTTTCTCAATGTAGGAGTGTTGTTTGTGAATAGGCTTGCGTGCGCATTGCGATTGTCAATGAATGCATTGTATTTGAAACTGGGTATCTCTGAAACTGTACATGAACACCCACCATTGTTGTTGTATAATGGTTGTTTTAGTGATTTTCATAGGTGTACAAAAATGTGTATTAAGATTGATTGATTGATTGATTGATTGATTGATTGATTGATTGATTGATTGATTGATTGATTGATTAATTAATTAATTGATTGATTGATTGATTGATTGATTGATTGATTGATTGATTGATTGATTGATTGATTGATTGATTGATTGATTGATTGATTGATTGATTGATTGATTGATTGATTGATTCGGGTGGTTTTGTTTGCAAAACATAACATGCGGTACAATAGTATGAATAATTCTATTCTTTTAGAAAACTAATATTACATTTGTCTATATTCATATTTTTAATATGATATAATGTATTCAGAGAGTCAAAACAGCAAACAGCCTCATAAAAGTGTACGAGAGTAAGTGTTTTATAGCCTATTTTTCACATTCAAGTAGCTCGAATATATAAACTTAAATAACGTCAGAATGAATTTAACTGAACTGTGAATCCCTGTGAAACATAAATCAAAATATAAACTGTTGTCACAGAAAATTATCAAGTTAAAATCAATTTCAGTCAAGTTGAGTTGAACGATTGTCCTCTTATTATAGAAGCAATAAGTTTGTTTCCTTTGGCGTTTTGTCGAACACTTTCTGTATATTTGTTTCCTTGTTTTTCTTGTTGCCTTTACAGTTTGTTTCTTGTGTTTCTGGTTTCCTTTGTTTTGTTGCTTATGTTCCCTGTGATTTTTTCTGTAAAGCTTATTGTTTTGCCTGTCTTTCCCTTCGTTTCTATGTGGTTCTTGTGTGTCCTGTCTCTTTTGAGTTCAATCTACTTCGGTTTTCTATGTTTTCATGTTTCATTTGTTTTCATTCGCATGGTTTCCATGAATATTCTGATCAACAAGGGCGATCGTACTGTTACATTTGAGGGCAAAGTAAAACAAATATTACTAAATGCAAGTCAATCTTTTTAAAACGATAATTAGATCTCTTGAACGAACTTACATAGATCTACGCAATAAATTCAAACGTCATGAAAATGAGTTCCCACTGAAAGAGCCGCCATCAGTTTTCGCTTGATAATCCATTCTTCGACAAAGGTTTAAAAATTCGATGTTTGACAATCTTAAGAAAATGTATTTGGCACAATCATCATTTATTATTGAAAATTTCAAAAGGTAAAATTTCCCAAAACGCTGCCCCTTTAAAATTGAGTTCCCAATAGCTGTTGTGCGTCTAATCTTGAAGCAATACGTTTTCTACCCAAGAGGAGTTCGAAGGCCATATGTACCCAAGAGTGGTCTATGACCCAAGGCGTCACAAGTCAGGACAACGTACCCCTCGTTAATAGGTATATAAGTCACCATGATTTACACCCCAACCCTTGTAAAAATGACACACTGTGTGTGCTCTTATGTTTCACGGCAATCCTGGCAGTGTTTCTGAGGATTAGGTGATAAACAGCTGTAAATACCGTCCTCAATAGCTCCCTGATCACCCTATAAAGGACATTAGGGTTATCTGATTGTTTTGACTGTAACGTGATAAGTAACCGGGAAACCCTTGGGTTTGGGTTTATGGGAATATACCAGTGAAAGGTTCACATTTATAACTTTACGTTAAGCATTGCATTTAAGTAGATTATGTATAAAAACGCTTTTCTGAGGTAAATTTATTTGTAAAGAGGGGGTAAGCCTGCTAGGTTCTATCCCTTTCTTTTTCTTAGAATTACATTCATCAATGTTATCAAAGATCATTTTTTTCATGCATCCGTTTGAGAAATGATTCATGCTATTCTCCCCTTTACTCAGGTCATTTGTTCCCTAGTAGCTTCTGTTACAAGTGGAAAAGTGTCTGGGCTATATGAACAGACAGTGGATTGGTTGCCATCACAATAATTTCAAACTGAGAATTGGTCCGTTCCTGTAACGGTCCAGGAGGCTTGAGGTCTTTCGCTTGTGCGTTGCGCACACAGTTTTGACAGGAGTCAGCTAAATATAAAAGAAGATATAGTGTAGGATAAAATAAACATTTGTCTTCACAATTTGGCATTCTGAAGGCGAGGTGGGATGATATGGTGTTTAACGCCGCCCTCAAGAGTAATTAACTTATAGCCTGACTGCTAGTACGTATTAATGCAGGGAGAAAGCCAACTACATTATTGTGGGTATATATTGCGGGGAAACCTTCCAGCATAGGCCTGATTAGCGAGCCATAAATGGAACCGTGCTGAAATCCAGTGTTGCATTGCACCCAGACCTTACTGCAGACCATGTTCTACTGCAGACAAAGTTGCCGAGCCCCTGGCGATATTCCAACCCCGGACCCCTTCATACGAGGTCAAACGCGCTCTCTCACCCCCGGCAATTGATAAAAACTAAATCGAAATGATGTCCCACTTGTTACATGGTGACATGGGAAATGAGTTAAACAATCATGAGAAGATTATACTTCCTGTGATAAGTAAGATTAATTTAGGCTGAAGATGTTCATTATTTGCGTCTCTAGCCTACAGTGAGAACAGGTCATTGATATTGAGTTACTACAGAGATATTTTGTTATGAAGAGCAAACGTTGAGAGCATATATCTAAAAAATTAGATGAAAATAAATTTTAAAATGAATTAATTAAAGTTGTGTTTCATTTGGGTTGACTAAGTGATTTATGAAACTTCTTTTCTCTCTTCAGTTATGTTTTTCTTCAATGTCAAACATTTGCGGCAATATATTCAGGAAACTTGAAGTGAAAGCAGTAATTACGATCTCTTTCAAATGCTATAACAGATAAAAACTACAACACGTTTTAGCTTTTGTTTTTTTATGAACACACATATGCATGAAGATTTTTCGTTCAATTTAAACTCAACTAGCAGCTAATTGAAGTTTGTTTTACTGATTCGTTGTCCTGTTTAAGACAAAATCTAACCTTTTTAAAGAAAAGTAATATTGTTTTTAGCCAAAACGTAAATGTCCTAGTTTTGTTGAACCACATATGTAGTTGCATACAGAGTTCCTACTTCTGTGAAAGATATTTTGATTACAAAATGTTTGTAACAATAAAATCTTTTGATATTGCTGAGGGAATAAATAAATGATAAATATTCTCTAGATAAGATATTGTGGATAAACAAAGAATCAATCAAAATGTCACTGCGTTTGTTATTACGAATAGTATTTACTTACTTTGAAATTTATGACAACTGTCTCTGACACATAGGTTTAAAATATGATTCATCTTTACCTGGCATGTAGAATAGGGAAGTTATTATGCATATAAATATATCTTGCTAGCCTATTGTTCATATAAACATATGTTTATTTGAAAATTAAAGCTAGAGTTAATTGTGTATGATATTGGCACAATGCCAACGTTAAGAAGAATTCATAGCACTGTCTATTTCTTCATTATGAATATTATACATTGTACAAAAAATACTTATATTTATTACTTACGAGGGCCGTCACATGGAGGTTAATATTTTTCATATGTTGCCCTAGGTCAAAATATCATCTTTTCATTGTGACATCATGTTATAAACAGTGCTTTGATATCACGGTTCACCTATGACGTCACAATCTGTACGGTTAAGTATAGTAAGTTTTGGGTATTTTTTAAAATTTTGGGACTACGGTAATAAACAGAATATCATATACGTCAGTGCCCATGCCATACTATGTTTACGACACTCGTGCCTAAATATCAGTATGTCCCTCGCTCTCGCTCGGGAAATACTAATATTAAGCCACTCGTGTCGTAAACACAGTATGTCATGGACATTCATATCATATTCTCTATGTAATTTAAACAGGAAAATAAACCAAAAAGGACGCACCCTAAAACATTTTTCTGCATTCATGTTTCACATATAGCATGATTATATCTATGAATGTAAGATAATAACTAGCTCTAAGATTATGATCAATATCGTAAAGGTCAGTCAGTTTTAAGCATGGTGATGAAGAAATATTTGAAATGTATCCGTTAAAATCTTTTCAATACACAAAACGTCTTAAGATTCAGAGTCACTATAAGTTGATAAATAAAAGTAGAGGGGAACGAAAATTGATCCAGTTGATCTTTGAAATTCGATGATCAATTTACAACATGGCCATTCATGTATTTATAAAAGAATGTCCATTGCATTCAATGTCAACGAAAAAAATGCCCATTTCACACGAAGTTAGTGCTGTTTAACCTTTACCTGAGACGAAGACATTATCCTTGAAATTAACGGTGTTTCTAACCCACGTTCTCTGCCAAATATGTAAAACCCTTATTGTCCCTATACTCTTTCGTGACAATAACATTTTGACAAAAGGCAAACCGGAACAAAAACGAAATCGGCTTATTTGCCACGATAATATTCAAACTCCCGAGTCACGGCAAGACCAAGGTGATTGTTGTGTTAATCCTATATTCTAGTCGTATTTGTTGTGCTTTATAGTTCACTGGCATGACGAAATTACCAATGAAATCTTCCTTTAAAAGTATTTGTTGCTTTAATACTTTCAAAGCATTGTATATATTATGTATTTTAAAGGTTAAGGATATTTTACCTTTTCAAAAAGGAAATTCCGTTTTGTATTTTATTAACAAGTCTATTGCGGTATACAAGGAATTTTTTTTCAATTATTTTCAAAATACATAAATATGATATCTGTCTTTGCTTAGAACTATACTTATGCGATAAACAATTTATTATGAAATATTTATCCGGATTAATAATTGATTCACCATGATTTTATAAGACCTTTTTAAAGTTTCTTAATATTTGACGTCTCATTTTTTTAAAACCAATCTCTAGATTGTGACTAAATATCGCATTTTCAGGTTTTAAAGATATGATTATTATCATGATCATGACAAATAACCGCATTCACTAAAACTAACATGCACTGGTTATATTGGAAACTATACATTAAAGGGGCAGTAGTACGTTTTTTGATAATTTTAAATTATAAATATTTCACTGATAATTGTAAGTTAATTCTAAATGTATTATTTTGCCTTGGTCTCCCCTAAGGTAGGCCTTTATCACACTTATTTCAGAAGGGACCTCTAGCTGTACAAAATGGCTATCTAGAGTCTTTTTATAACAGGGTATTATGGTGTATGTGTAATATACTTTTAAATATAATCTCTCATACTGCATACTGAGAAAAACGTAATGTTGTGTTCATATCAAAATTCATTTCAAACTTCTTTAAAATGAACTCTATGAACACTCTCAGAAAATTAAAAGCACTATCTTCACGAAGTATTATTTTTTAAAACGATTAACACGGGTTCATTACCTTAGAACTTTCTTCAACTACAGGTACTTCGTAAAATGTCAAGATGGAATAGAACTGTATTTGTATTTTTTGTGTGAAGATGTATGTCTGAAAGCAGGTTCATACATAGAGAATCTCACCCAAGTGTCTTCTGGTATCAAATATATAAAAGTAACTAATATCCGAGGCTTGCCGAGGATATTTTACTTTTATCAATGAGTGTTGATATAATTGATATCAGAAGACACGAGGGTGAGATTCTACATGTATTTATCATCCAAAATTATTTTTCATCACATTAGCATGAAGAATGTACATCTTTGAACACTGCATAGCCCTAAAACGTCTAAACCAGTGATGTAATAGAATTGTGACGTCATTGTGTTTATGACGTCATAGCATCATGACGTAATTACTGATGATGTAAAACTTTTGTGATGTCATGCATTTTCTGATTACAGGGCATTGTTCAAAATCTACTGTCAAAGCGATATCTCCTAGGAGATATCACTTGATCTTCCACAAGCGATATCTCCTGTGGAACACAGTTTTGGATGATAGATAGAGATTATTACCCGAGGATGTGTGTCATATGACTTTTACGAAACGAGTGTGAAATTTTGTATTACCCGAGCGAGAGCGAGGGTTATACACAAATATGCACGAGTTTCGTAAAAGTCATATGACACACTTCCGAGGGTAATAATTTCTTTATTACCGATTCTATTCCATTTTACTATCGTAGAAATGTCCAAGAAACGGACCGCTACCCTTGCGACGGCCGGCTACAGTGACGTCACGAACAATGGTGTAATGACGTCACAAGCGAAAAAATATTGGCACTCGCGCTACAACAATCGTTGCTAGGCAAAAGTGATATGTGCACTAGTGCTTATATTGAAAATATGTCACCGCATATTTTCAACCATATGGGTAATAAATGTAGATATCAAAGACTATACTCATATTTAAGAACTTATTTTCATTTTCAGGGGCCGCTCCTACAATCAGTGCGGGCGGACTGTCAATCAACATTGACGAGGAGAAGGCTGTAAGCACCGTCGTGCCCTTCATCTTCACCGCTAATGACGTTGACGGGGACACGCTGACCTACACCTTGTCAGGTTGGTCAAAATTAATCAGATTGACGCACGCACTCTTTAATATTTGGTAATATATAATATTCAGCACTTACATAAAAAGAAAATAAAACTAAACGAGGTTTTGCAAGGAAATTTTAATGAGATGGTTTTATTCCAACTTGTAGTATGTTACTTTCAGTGTATATTCTTGTTTATATGGGGTGCAATAGAATGGACATTTGCTTTTTATATTATTCAAATGAGTTTCTGATTGATTATCACGCTATTTTTGAATAATTCAGTTAAGAACAAACTGGCAATTCAACGTTAAGGTATAATACCATCAGGATGCTATGGTTTTGAAAATTGGAAGATCTCATGTTTTGGATTTATCGTCATCTTTGCATGTGCTGCGTAAGGAAATTTAGCTATTGAGGGAAGATATGCATCACTCGGTAGAAAATCATTCGTCGAAAGTTTGATATAATATTTACATTTTTTAATCAACAATAAAATACTTATTTCGACGTCATAAGTGCAGTATCCTCTGCAAATTTATCGAAAAATTTAACGAACCCGCTTTCGGTGACGTCATCATTATGTGTGTAGGATTTATCCAACGTCTCAGTTACTGAAATTGCGTCCGATGGGTATCAACTTGGACGGCTAAGAATGCCTGATTTAGAGAAAATGAAAAGAAAATCTAGTCGTAGATAAAGACGGTTTCCAAGTGTTGTGAAGGGCAATTTTAAAAATGGAAACACAAAGGAATAAGCAGATGTCATTTCGGTAGTTTGGTAACTCGTCTCCTATTTAGTGAATTTTGGTCCGTTTTTCCCCAGACTGGTTGAAAAATATTGCTTCAAATACAACGTAAACATACAAAACTACAGTAAACACATCTTAATAAATATTGAAATTCACTACATTTTGAATATTGATCTTTAAATGTAACCAACTCAAAAATAATATCGTGTTATTCAATGCAAGAGTTTATTATTTGAAGTACCAAGTTTGGTTAAGATACGAGAATCAATTTCTCCGACTCGATTTAGTAAGAGGTGCTCACGGTAAAATGGCCATTGAAGTTTTCGCTTAGTACATTACACCTAATTCTCTGACTACGGATAATCAGCTTTATAACAGTTTTAACATCTGAAGAAAATATATTTGCTTCGATCAATATGTTTTGGAGAAAACGTTAACAAATACAAATTGCCACACAAAACGACAGTGCCTTTAACGCCAGTAGTGGGATCCAATTATGAATTATGATAATCATCAAATTCTTAATGCTTGAATTTGTAGGTAGCGACGCTATTCACGTCACCATGGAGAATACTGGCGGCACAGTAAAGATAAAACAGCGATGAAGTGGTTAACATGCTGGCCTCTCACACCAGAGACCCGGGTTCGAATCCCAGTTTAGACACAAACAATTAATTTGTTACTTGGTTCTCATCCTGTGTTGTGTCCCTGGGCAAGGCACTTCATCACATTTACGCTCAGTCTATCGAGCTTTTAATATGGGTACCTGACACCTGGATATACTGACCTACGTGGTCGTGATTAGCGCTTAGAAGAAGTGAAAATAAACTACCCCAGGGTAATTATGTAGCGCTTTGAGCATGTCTAAGGATGTGGAAAAGGCGCAAAATAAATTTGCACATCAATATGAGTTATAATAATCATTAAATTGTTAATGCTTTGTAGGTAGTGACGTGGCCAGCTTCACCATGGAGAGTACTGATGGCACAGTAAAGATAGCACAGAGACTTGACCGGGAAGTCCAGACAGAATACAACCAGCTCCTGTTGACGGTTACTGATCCTGGCGGGCTCTTTGTGACGGCGTCCTTGACCGTGTCCCTTGATGACATCAACGACCTTACGCCTGTTTGCAGTCAAACGGCGTATTTCGCAACAATTGACGAAAACTCTGCTGTTGGTACGTCTCTAACTAAATATTTTGGAAACATTTCATAGAGACACAAAAGTTGCTCTTAGCAATGTTTAAAACTGCGTACTTCGCAACAATGGTCGAAAACTGTCGGTACGTCTCAAACTCTATCTTTTGGAAACATTTCATAGAGACACACAAGTGTCTCTTAGCAATGTGTAAAATTGCGTACTTCGGAACAATTGACGAAAACTCTGCTGTTGGTAGGTCTCTAACTACAGGTTTTGGAAACATTTCATAGAGACACAAAAGTGTTTCTTAGCAATGTGTAAAACTGCGTACTTCGGAACAATTGACGAAAACTCTGCTGTTGTGTAGGTCTCTAACTACAGGTTTTGGAAACATTTCATAGAGACACAAAAGTGTCTCTTAGCAATGTGTAAAACTGCGTACTTCGGAACAATTGACGAAAACTGTTAGTACGTCTCAGAACTACAGGTTTTGGAAATATTTTCATAGAGGCACAAAAGGTATCTTCACAATGAGTTACAAAGAGGTACAGCAGTTTTTGTCAATGTTTCGTTTAACAAAATAATTTGTTTATGATTACTTATGATATATACTAACCAACATAAGACGGATAAATCACTCGTGTATGTACACAGTTACTTGTATGTTTATACATTGATTGTAATGAGACAGGTTGTATTTTGGCACATACTAATCACACACAAATTACGTTTGTATTTGTAAGTCAACATATATTTACAAAATATAAATTACACATTTACCTTGGTGTTTTTGTTCATCACAACCGCACTCTATTGATTGAAATGTCATTGACAATATTTCAGCCATGGGAAATATAACAAAATTTGATATGATTCAATATATGACATCAGTTAGCGGGCATTGGTTTTTATTATATGGTCCAATAAAGTATATCGGCGAACAATCTAAATAAATTTAGATCAACAGGTTTTATATTAGGCCATCAGTTGATCTAAATTTATTTAGATTGATCGGCGAATTCTGTCTAGCAACAATTATACATACCCTCTTATGGCATCAAGATGATATTCAGGGCTGTCCTTTTAGCAACTTCCTCAAAATAGAACAGCTTAATTTTCATAATGTAAACGTTGTCGATCTCTGAAAAGAAAATGTTTTGGCAATTGGTCTTAATTTGAATATTTCGAAAGATTAGTCTGATTTAAATCGACCTTGTTCTCTGAACAAAAGATTCGGAATATTCATGTTACCGGTATACGAACTTGTTCAAACAGCGAGTTCCTCCTCCAGAAAAAAAACTTTGGTGTCTGTAGAAGGTAAATCTCGTGTATCATTCTAAATGATCGCCGCCATCCAGCTATTAAAAGCGACGATGTGATTGGTCCGTATAAACTAGGTTTTGTCTGATCAAAATGTAACAGAATATGCGTCTAGCTGGACTACTTTTAGACCGCATGGAGGGGAAACTACTACTAAAACAAGTTCGTAGTCTGACAGCGCCAAATCTTAAAAACTTGTATTCCATGGAACACGGTCGAATGGAACCTATGTGTATTGATCAAAGGACCTGAAAGGAATCTGAACTCTGTTTGAAACTTCAAGTGCTGTTTTGGGTAGATAAATCTTCTTTTTGTGTGTTACAGACACCGCAGTTAAGACAGTATCATGCACAGATCTTGACAGTTCCGCTGCAAACAACGTAGTAACGGTGACAATCACGAGTGGAGATGACGTAGCCACGAAGTTCAAGATAACCGGACAAGATATCGCCACTACCGGGACACCAACTGACTACGAGACCTTATCTACCTATACGCTTATCATCACTGCTACCGACAGTGGCGCCACTCCAAAATTCTCGACAGCAACTGTTATTGTTACTGTAAGCACATGTGTTATTTAGATGGAGAACACGTTTCTCAAAGATCATTTTAACTTGGATAATTCAATGTTCAAATTTAGATTCTAAAAGTATACAATGTTGAAGTACATGTGTGAATTTGAAAATTTGCTTCGAAACACAAAAGGTATTTACATTCAAAACCCATCCTCTCAAATTTTGGCATTTGAGAATAATAATGTGAGTTGTTTTGAATGTATGCCATTATATTTGGTGGAAAAAACACCATGAAAACGCGGCGTGTCGTTTTAATCTTTTCAGTGAAAAATTTACCAAAGACACGAATATGAATGGAAAACTATCACTAACACAGCAGAACATAGCCCTTCATGAAACATGAATATTTTTTGTGACAGATTAACCCAGTAAACGAAGCTGACCCGGCCTGGGGTACCTTTGCTCCCCCCACATCCCCGTACAGTGTCAGTGAGAATGACCCCCTCGGTACTGTGATAGTGACCCTCGCAGCCACTGACGCCGATACAGGCACCGACGGTGCCATCACGTTCTCACTCGTCTCTACATTGGACTGTAAGTTACCAGGGGTACTTTCTTTTTAACGGTACAGTATAATGTTATTTTTTCGTTCAAACACAGATAAACGTCGTTTTCTGAAAAACATCAAATGAGTGAAATGTATGTTTGAATCAGGTCAGCATTAATTCATACACTGTTACAATACACAGACGGAGGTAATATTGCTTTAACACATTGGCACTTTGTGATAATGATATCAGGAAAATAAGTGATGGAATCTTTTGTTAGCAAGCACAAAATTTCCAATATGACATAAAAGTATGCCTTGGCT
This sequence comes from Steromphala cineraria, assembly GCA_916613615.1. Lineage (NCBI taxonomy): Eukaryota > Metazoa > Mollusca > Gastropoda > Trochida > Trochidae > Steromphala > Steromphala cineraria. Next base: position 42,160,489 of record OU744726.1, read on the forward strand.
TCAACAGTCAACAGGCATCGTGTCAAATATGATAAAGTAGATGTTAAATTGTTTAGTTATGATACTTAACATAGAATTACCTTACACATTAGTACACACTAATATGTTACCATTATTCATTTGTACATGGCACACATATGAAAGGTTGTGATATAATTGTTTAATTTGTCACTAAAAAGTTAAGTCCGTTCAATGGTGAACAATATACCAGTAGCACATTTCAACATTTAATATTTGACAGCTACTACAACACCCGTGACGGATAAGTTTGAGGTGGATGCGTCTTCCGGTGCTTTGACCAAGAAGTCTGTCCTGGATCGGGAAACAATGGCGTCCTATAGCGTAACTGTACGTGCTTCGGACGGAGGCACGCCTACAGCAAAATCTGTAGACCAAACCTTCACCATCAACGTTGCGGACTACAATGACGAAGTCCCTGTATTCGGCGCTGTTTCTTATTCCCGAACTCTTCTGGAAACTGCTACCACTGGTGCCGGAATAAGCGTACTCACCGTAGCCGCTACGGATGGCGACGCTACGTCAACGTTGACGTACGAGATCGAGGAAGGTGACACTACAAGATTCCAGTTTTCTGGAGCGGATTTACAGTTGAAGACTGCCATTGATCTGGACGATACTGCAAATGATCCGGACTACTACGCCTTTAAGCTCATCGTGAAGGACGGAGGATCTCCGGAATTGACGGGGACGGTTACTGCATCGGTGTCTATTACAGCTGTCAATGAACATGACCCAGTTATTGATGCCGCCTTTCCAAAAACTGTGTCCGTAAGTAAGAACTTTTAGCACTTGTACCGTAAGGGAAATTACATAAAAGGGTAATGACATAAAACCAAGATATCAACGACAAGACAGTATTTTTCAAATGACAAATGGGTATATCAGCAAATGTCCAAAGTTCAATTTAGCTACCTAAATCCGTATTCGGATGATCAAAAGGTGTTCACACTTAAATGGCCATGTACAGTTTTACTTGAAACCTATCTTTGAATTAAGATAATAGAATGTCAGTAATGAGCTTTTTTGGCCAAGAAAGTGAAAATAACCCGACATTCCATATGAGGAAATAACAATATATAAAAATTCTTACAAAGGTGAGACGGTAACATTGACTCATTTAATTTGTTTCACTTCAAGTTCCATTTTAGTAAGAAAATCTATAAATGTACCGTTTTAGTCAAACTTGTCTTAAACGTATGCTCTGCTCTGTCCTCCCTAAGTTTGATTTAAAATAAAATAAATAAAATTATATACAGTGTACTGAATAATGGGCAAACAGATTATCAAAATAACTGTTTTTCATTTAACGAATGTTTTAACACATTGTGTATGTTAGAAAATTACAGTTAACACAAAACTTGCCATGTCATTTTAAAACGTCAAGAACGTGATATGAATCTACAGTGATACATTGGATCTTGTACTTGTTTGCAGTTTGCTGAAAACACAGCTCTTGGTACCACGATAGAAACGGTTGTTGCAACTGATGCGGACTTTGGTACTGATGGAGATCTCGCTTTCTCCCTTACAGGTCAGTGTACTCTTGGTTGAATGATCTACAGTCACGATCAAAATAAGTATGTCGTTTTACTTTTTAAATGTCTATAAATGTTCCCAACAAGGCGTCATGGTTTGTGTCCCTCCTCATTTAAGAATCTCGTCACAGTGACGTTGGTAATAAAGTGCATGACTCTCTCATATGAATTGTACCTTAAGGTTAAAGTGTTTTCCTGAAACAAATAAAATAGCAATGAAAATAATATGGCAATTTCCAGTTGACCTTTGATACCCTACTTATTAATTGTAGAAACTACTATTACTTCAAGTTAGAAACTTATGAAAAGGGACAATAGCACATTTTTAGGTACTAGAATGGATTTCAAGGGAACAAAAATACTTTTATCACTCAAGACAGTGTTTTTATCAACGTACACTGCACACAAATACAACTGCTACTTAACGAAGTTGTAATGTTCGGTAAAGCTACTTGAATTCATTTCTAAAGTAAAATGATTATAAGGCGTTCACTTGAAAATTGTCTCATAAAGTCTTTGCTTGATTGACTTTTTGAAGACATTTATATAATAATTTTAAGTGAGGACAATTTATAGCAATGAAATTTGCCACAGTGTCGTAAATGACTTCAATTCTTCTTCGACAGGTGGAAATGTTGCTAGTGCTTTTGCAATCGATGCCAATAGCGGCGTGATCACCCTGGAAAAGTCTCTTGATTTCGAGACCACCCCACAATACCTTCTGGAAGTGACCGTTAAAGATGGCGGCGCCACGATCAGATCAGCAACAACGGTTGTCACCGTGACGGTGACCAACATCAACGAAGCGGAACCGACATGCGCTTCATCCATCCATGAAACGATGTCTGAGAGTAGCACTGCCACCTACGTCGTACGTGTTGAAATACTTCACTATCCTTTTGATTATGAATTGAAACGAATGTTGTCAATGATGATGACTATCTATCTAAAAAGCTCCTGTATGTGATTATTGTATTTTGAAAAGTTGTTAGTTTATTTGATAAAAATCATTCTTCTCACTAAGGGTATATGTAATCGCGATGCTCCCTTCACGTATTTCAGTTGTACGTACGCATAGTAGGACGTTAATTATTCAATATTGATAATAATTCTAGCAGTGTTTTGTAAAGATCTTTATCAAGATACAGTTAAATGAAATAACGAAGCAACGGTCCATGACGTCACTAGCAATCAACCAATTCACAATCAATTTGAATTACTTCACATATGCATTTTTAACAATGAAATTCGATAAAACCATAACTATCAAGCTTTTACTATCATACTCCAAAGCAAAACTATGTTGCATAATACATGTTATATGTTGCTACTCTTTACTTATCTCGCTTATGACGCCAATATCTAGCTCAGAGAGCACTGCTGCGTTTGGTGTTTTCCCTTGGCCATCAGATGTCATAATAATAATAATGATAAGTTAACGTCAAGTATCCATCTTTGTAAGCTGCTCACCGACGGCATTATTACCCTGACGGATTGTACTTTTTCAAAGCTGCTTGCCTGCGCTGAGAGTCCATTTCGGACAGTACACCAGTATAACCAGGTACCCATTCTACAGCTGGGTGGACTGAGTGCAATGTGGACGAAGTGTCTTGCCCAAGGACACAACACAGCTTTCGACCCAAGTCACAAATCTTTTGTGTCTCCACTGGGATTCGAACCCGGGTCGTTGGGGTGAGAGGCAGACACGCTAACCACTACACCACCGTACACCACATGTCAGTCTTCAGGACACAACATTTATGCCATCTCAACTCCCTTGGGACAATACGCCCCGTGCAGTCATGTTCACATTCTCTCCCCACAGCGGCAGATCAAGTCATATCCGTGGATTCCGGCAGTTTCCCCGGGCGGAATAAACTTGCACCATAATCCATTTGAATTTTGACAAATGACAACGCTTCTCGCATGGAAAGGGTGGTTCACATCACAATGCTTTAATTTGCCATGATTCAGTAGCCAAAATGAACAGCGTCACTGATTGCACAACTACCTTTGCCTCCAATAAGGCTTCTCCCATTCTATCCCACAAAGTCTGCGTAATAGAACAGAGGCTGTATCAACATTTCATGACTTGATCTGCCTCTGCACTGTCTATAAAACCTTTTCTATTGTCTTCTCTCCACTAGGTTACCACGGTGAGTTGCCCTGACCCGGATACAGACACGGTAACCTACAGCATCGTCACTGGTAACGGTGGTGGAGAATTTGCCATTGACTCTGGAACGGGCGTCATCACCCTGGCAACATGTACGTGTGTTGAAAGTTTTCTTCCAGTCCTTTTAAATTTCTTATTTGTTTGCTGTAGTTCACCAATTTATAACCAAAAGGATTGATAGTCTATGTTTATCCATATGCAAATACAACGTGTATATACACAAAGAACTTAATTAAGCACCCCCCTATTTTGTAAAATGACCTTGGGTGCTCTTTGACTATTTGGATTATTTTGATGTATTGACCACTCCAGATATAACAATTGCTTTGTTATTGACTATTTAATTGTACTAAAAATCGCTTATGTGCAAAAATAGTGAAAATATGAGAAAACCCGTGACACTACTGAAATTTGGCCAAATATAACTATTGTCACAGGTGGAAAACTACACATTAAACTTTGGATGTTATGAATTAAAAATAACATTTCTGATCCCTAGTTGACATTCATACACTAAAACCCTTTTTATCATGCATGATAAGAGGCTAGCAAGACATTGAATTTTCAGTACTTTTTTCATCAAAAATTTATAAAATGCCTACAATCTAAACATCTGTAAGTTAATTTGAGATTCCTTGAGTTGAACTTGTTGATCAAACACTTCTCCTTCCTTTAGATAAGCCATTATCTTTGACACGGACGTCTTTGTGCAGTTTTCTTTAAATTCGATATTTGATGATTTTGTGATTTTGAAGGTTCATACTGCTTTAACGATTAACTTTTGCTATGAGGTTATGTACTAAAAATTCATCAATTCACTCAAGAGAATGATAATAATCACATTACAACAATAAATATTGACTTTCATTTTAAATTTTAAGGTAACTTGGATTTTGACTAAAAAATACCAAGTTTTTGTAAAACAAGTTATTCAGTCACAGTGAATCGTAAACCGTATGATTTTTTTGTTTCCACACTGATAGATGACAATTCTATTAAAACATCCTTATTGTTTGCTTGTACATTTGTTTTGTTTATTATTAGCAGTGTTTTTCTGTTTGAAAAAGTTGGGGTGCTTAATTAAGTTCTTTGTGTATATTAGGTATGTACATAATTTCTTACATTTATGTTTTTAACTTAATCTTGAAAGGTGAGGTGAGAAAGTACCGGAATTTATGATTTTAATAATTCCTACGAGGTGAATGAGAAAATTTTTATGTTAGGAGAATGATAATAGTTGGTAATAAGATTAATTGTCAATTTTCCATTGTTTTGTACATATATGATTCAAGAAAAAAAATGCTTTATTTCCAGTGGTCATTTAAAAACTTGCAGAACTGACATAATACAGATGTGACAAGTTCATATTATATAATTTCCGGGCATTTTACAAATATAATTCCGGCTTTCGTGATCATTTATTAAAAAATAATCATCCCCGGATTCATACTGTATTGTTTGAAAGTAAGTATCACGATAAACGTGGACCACGCGTTCACAAAGATATAAAACATTCTGCAGTAAATGTTGTTGATACCCTTACCATGACATTTGAAATCGTTTTCAAAGTTGTAAGAGTTCAATTATTTCAAGTATTAGTGTAATGTTTGTTTTTACAGCAACTGACTATGAGACGAAGACTTCATACACTCTTGTGATCCATGCTGTCGATTCGGGTTCACCTCAGAAAACTGGCTCAACAAGCGTCTTGATAGCCGTGAGTTCGTTTAGAGAGACTCTGTCAGTAGTTTTGGTCACATGCACAAGAACCTATTAACTGTATCATTTTATCGAATGGTATAGACTTGAGATAAAAAGTGTCAAAAGTGAAAAGTCATTTAAAGGGAAACTCATGTTCGAGTCATATATTTACAAAACTCCATGACTTCATTTTATCGAGATGTACTGACTGATGATGAATAGTATCATATAAGAGCTACAGAGATATCATAAAGTTATTAGTAAATTATTGTTAGTCGAAAAAAGGGACTATGGTGTATGTCATTTCAAACGTAGTTTAGGAAAACCTATCCAAAGCAGAGTAAAGGTCAGCAAGTTGAACTAGTTGGTATGATTGATAGGTAAAATTACCAGTGATTATGTAAAGTTGACTTGTGATTCGTTTTAGCAAATGTATAAGGCTTGTTTTCGCTTTAAATAAGTAATCTTCATAAACTGGTGAGTTGGTTTTGAATATTTGTAATGTTTTGAAGTGTATCAACATGCATGGCATTTAGGTTCATGTCAACTCCAAACAACGTTGCGTCTTCCAAACAGGACGTAAATAATTTGACCACGGGTCTCATAAGGCAGATGGCAATTACTGGGTGTTGAATTCATTTTCAAAGTTATTCGGGCAGGATTCTCTATGGCCATTGGCCAGGTGACTTCTATGGGGAGTTTTTGTGATAAAGCACGGTCGACTGTATTCAAGATCGATATGCTTATTCGAGGAGGAACTTTGGAAAATGACAACAAAATGATGGTCCCGTTAGATTTTACTTAAGGGGTTGAGACTTTGTATGTTTTTCATAATTTTGGTTAAACAAGACATTAATTTGCATTGATTCGAAAATCACATTCAAAATTCATCTGAAAGTGTCCTAAGATCACCATTATCAAGGTCCTTATTCTTGTAATACATAGATTTCTCCTGAGAACGAGGCTGACCCAGTTTGGTCAGCAAATGTCCCCGTAGCTCCAGCAGTAGCAGAGAATGAAGGTCCTGGAACCTCTGTGGTTGCCATAGCAGCAACAGATACAGACGACGGTGCCGATGGAACCATAACGTATTCTCTGGTTTCAACTACCGATGGTGAGTGTGTCTGACAATTAAAGGGGACCTTTGCATTTTGTTTGAGGCAGGTATGTCACATTCAATGGATATTGATAAGGGAGATATGAATAATTCAAATGATAAATATTGACAAATTTCTTACGATCACCTGACGGAATATACATAGACAAAATTGCAAATCCTTAACTTATTATTGCCCAGATTATTATCAACGTTGTCTTATTATCGTGATATGATGACACTATGGATAAGGCATGCTTTGTAGAAAACCTGACAATGTAAACCGTTATGCCGGCCAAAGAGTCAATTCAGAACTTAAAGTCTAAAGGTAATATAGAACATACAGAATCAGAACAAATTGCGTTGAAAGTGTTCCAGAAGTCATATCACTAGATTGCATGTGCAACGGACCTGTGACTCTAGCTATTGTATATATTAGGGCTATGGTTTGTTTTTATTGACAAATGTCATTTGTCAAATATGCTGAATTTGATATGAAACTGAGGGACGATTTGAACGACTTAAAGCACACATTGTATTTTGGAACTTCCCAAAGCCAAATACAATGCTTCTTTAAACTGTCCACTTACTTAAGGTATCCTACATTACATATTTTGTCACTCTTTAAACTGCCTGAAGTTAAAACTTCAAACAATATTTGTCTTTCATTTAACAGCTGGAGCAGCAAGCGTTACAGACATATTCAAACTGGAATCAAACGTCCTTAAAACGTTTGGTGCTATGGACAGGGAATCCAGCAATTCCTATGACGTCATAGTCCGGGCCTCAGATGGCGGCACCCCTCCCCGCACTGTAGATCAAACCATCACAATTACCATCACCGACTACAACGACGAGGATCCAGTATTTACCGGAACCCCGTACTCCAGAACAATAGCAGAAACAGCTACCACTGGTGCCGGAATAAGCGTACTCACCGTAGCCGCTACGGATGCCGACGCTACGTCAACGTTGACGTACGAAATCGAGGTCGGTGACACCGCCAGATTCCAGTTTTCTGGAGCAGAACTCCAGCTGAAGACGGCAATAAATCTGGATCAACCTGATAACGATCCCAGCTACTACCTCCTCCGTGTCATCGCCAAGGATGGCGGGACACCAGAGCGAACCGGAACGACGACTGTGACGGTGTCTGTAACCACTGTCAACGACCATGACCCAGTCATTGGCGCTGGGTTTCCTTCCACGCCATCTGTAAGTTATACTTTCATTCCATGATTTGAATAATTATATAATTTATACAATTTTAAGCAACATATTGTAGATTAAGAAGCCACTTCTGTTCGACCGTCTGTACGTTGTCCTGACATTTATGTCACAGTATCTTCAGCAGTGTATATTCAGCAGTGTTGGACAAACTGCTGTGACTATGTGTCTCAGTTCACCCAGCTGTGAATGGGTACCCTGTGAGGCATAAAATGGTCCCTAACCTGAGCGCCACATATATGGATGCCGGTTGAATACTTTCCAGGGATCCCGGAGTTGAATTGGGAAAATGATCGGACGTTGAAATAATGACATTGACTATGGGAAACAGTGTAAGCGCCTTATATATGAGCGCGCTATATAAATATTCATATAATAATAATATAAATGTGTTGTTTTACACTAAGTCCAATGTTCAATGATGTGCTTTGTGTTAGCATTGCGATTACTAATAAACAGTAACTGTTGCAAAACTGTTAAAAGACGGGATACTGTTTGTTTCTGGCAAATGTTTGTATTCATCCCCAAGTACTGTACTTTAATAATTATTTGCACTTAGTTTTTGACTGAAAAATAATAATTTCCACTTAGCTTTTGACTTAAAAATGATTTTATCCACTTAGCTTTCAGTTAAACATCCTTGTCTTTATCGTAAATTATGTATAACACTAAGAGAATAACACCTAACATTTCATCGCTTGATGCCTGTTTTTTATTTTTATTTCAAAACTGTTGCAGTTTGCAGAGAATATACCCGTAGGAACGCTGATTGAGACTGTTGTTGCAACTGATCTAGACGTGGGGACTGACGGGGACATCACCTTCTCGTTAACAAGTAAGTTAATCGTTGGCAGAGATTAAAAAAATTGTCTTCAATCTCCAAAACAGAATTTAACGTTGCGGATAGAAGAGAAAAGACTGGCAAAAATTTGAAAATAGAGCGTTTGATTATGTAGAAATTTGGGCCCTGGAATAAATTTAAAGGCTATTCTAAAGACAATAACTGATGGTCACAACCCAGTTTACAATGGTCAGGGATGTAGACATTATGCAGTTAAACTAAAGTTTTTAACCTTTATTAAAAAGAATTATATGTAGTCGCAGAATCTAATTCACTCGGAAAGAAGTGTTAACAAGACTTTTTCTTCAGAATACGACAACAAATAAGTTTGCAGTGAAGACTTATTGATGTAATATTGGGTTAAATCTAAAAGTCTTTTATTCAGATTGGTCAAAGCTTATTTCACTTTTTAAACATGGAGGCCTGATAATGGTAAAGTGGATCTTACGTTGTCTCAGTATAAATCAAATTACATCATGGTCATGAAGATATGAACGGGAATGACTCTTTCCTGAATATAATTTTTTTCAAACATCAGATCTTTAGTAGTCATTTTAAGTATATATTGACAATAGTGTTTGGTTGAATAGTTTGGTTGAAGAGGAGAAGCATCCTATAATAATTCTTCTTTTATCACTTTTTTTCAGATGGAAATACAAACACTGATTTCGAGATTGACGCAACCAGTGGAAAAATAACAAACAAGAACGCACTTGATTTTGAAAATGACCCTTCCTACACACTCGAAGTGACTGCAAGTGACGGCGGCTCTCCTCCTAAAGTAATCACAACTACCGTCACCGTCACCGTCACTGACGTCAACGAGGCAAATTTGTACTGTCCAACGTCAGCAGTTTTCGTCGATGTGCCAGAAAATAGCATCGCCACATTTTTGGTTCGTCAGTTTTTGTATACTTATTATTATTATTAGGAATGCCACATTGTTTTTATTAGGAATGCCACATTTTTGGTTCGTTAGCTTTTGTATACTTAATATTATTATTAGGAATGCCACATTTTGGTTCGTTAGCTGTTGTATACTTAATATTATTATTTGGAATGCCACATTTTGGTTCGTTAGCTTTTGTATACTTAATATTATTATTAGAAATCTACATTTTTGGTTTGATAGCTTTTGTATACTTAATATCATTATTAGAAATCTACATTTTTGGTTTGATAGCTTTTGTATACTTAATATCATTATTAGAAATCTACATTTTTGGTTTGATAGCTTTTGTATACTTAATATCAAGATTAGTTGGCCTATAGAGAAAGATCGTATCGTATGGAACCTATTTGAGTTAATCCTTCTTAAAATGGTAAATTCATTTTGTACTATAGTATATTCTATTGTTAACTTAATGATCTATATGATGTCAAAATATTTATTTTAGGTTGTCTTTAAATTTGTGTTAAGAATATTGTTGTCCTTAAAGTTTGATTTTCTATTCAACAATTTCATATCGTGTATCGGAAATATGCAAATAGATTTACTTGTATAACAGATTAACTGATACAACATTCAGCTGTTTGAATGGCATTTGAAGTCGATGGTATAAGGAAGACAATATTATTCTATGGATGAACAACTTTATTTGACAGAAGCGACGTTTCCATATAGATTCTTATAAGTTATCCATAGAATTACTTTTGTCTGCCTACCACATTTATACGTTATCAGTTGCATGATGGGTCCCATCTTTATCTGTCGACGCAGTGCCACTTTTAGTTCAAAGCTGTTTATATACAGGTAACAACTGTATCATGTGTCGACCCTGATGGGGATACTATTACCTATTCCATCTTAACCGGGAACGGAGACGGTAAATTCAGCTTAGACGGTGCAAGTGGAGCTCTTACCCTGGCTGCGAGTGAGTATGGGAATATCTAAGTATACAGCTGCGTATCTTAAGTTTGTTAACTTACCTTCGTATTTTAGTGCAAATATCATTGAAGTGACCAGAGGTCCAAATTTTGAAGACACCGATTTCTATTTTGTTCTCCAAAATCCTTCATTAGTGATCAACAGCTTTGGATCTTATTCATATGTATTCTTTTGCGATAAGGCAACGTAACTGTTCTGATTTTTTTCCTACAAAGTTTACATGGATGATTTAAATCGAAATTTAAGAAAGTCCGACTTTCACAAATATGACCCCGTCTGTCTTTTTAACAATGCAAAAAAACGACATTCATCACTAGTGACATAAGAATCACGAATTGTGGTTTGGGAATGGTTATTTTACACATGGACAATTGATGATCTTCTGTAAGTGGTCCTTGAGTTATTTTATGAACGTCAAAACGAAACCCAAATAACATGATATTTGCACTAATATCACAAGCAGGTTACTAAACTTATGATATGCAGCTATATTTTCTAGCGCATATATCGTAAACATTAAAGATTATTCTTCATGATTTAGGATAAATGCAGTAACCTTGATGTGAGGAAAGTTGACATTATCATTCGACCTCGATAATAAAACACTGGCCCTGATGCGAAGGGGGTCATAATGACGTAAAAATTGCATTTTCAACCAAATCCATGTACATATCCTGAGCATTTGTCAGTTAGGTTTTATGATGCACATCAAGGTCCACTAGTGACAAATGCATGCCACTTTGGTAATAGGTTGAGGTTTGAGCAAGCATAAATCAGTTTTACAATGCCCGCTATATACTACAGTTTTATAGCATCATTTGATGTGAGGTTAAACTATTGTCGCGTAGTATATTTGACTATTGGCATATCAGATTTTGAAATTTTAAACTAATATTTCTTTTGTTATATATGGTTTTATCGCTGATTTACCAACAATTTTATAATATATCCCTTTACCAACATCCTTTAAACCCCATTCCTGTTATTTAGAGCCTTGATTTAAAGGGACACTTTTTTGTACCCTTTTAAGTTCAGATTTTTATCTAAATTTTCTTATCGGACCTAACCTTTTGACTTTATATTTTATAATGATATTTAAGCTAGAAATGTAAGCAAAATAAATATGATATATAAACCTTCACCTTCAGACTAAGCTTTCATACTGACATTTCATGCTTTGGTCTTATCTGATATTTTTGACTTTATCTGTTTGGTTTAAATTTTCATTCTCCATTTATAGGTAGAATAAGCTCTTAGCATATTTGATAAGAAACGTTCACCCTTGATTCACATTCCAGCGACGGATTACGAAACTACGACAAAATACACCCTTGTTATAAAGGCCGTGGACAATGGGAGTCCTGTGAGCTCTTCATCGACAAGTGTGATTGTCTCTGTGAGTTGTACTCATTTTGTCTTCTAGTCCCTTTTTTAGATATGATGACATAGCCTAATAATGTTTTTAGGATGAAAAGATGTATAATTGTGTATATGTATTTACAATGATAAATTATCTATGATATAAAATTTACCTAACTACGTTTGTCTAGTACATAAATGATCATGTCAGAATTAATACATTTATTAATAATATTTTCGTATTTCTCAGATAGAGGTCCGAGGTTTGCAGTACCTCTTAACACTTATGTTGAAATAAAGACAATAAATGGAAGCTTATCTCCAAAATATAACCTACATACGTTTAAAATTGACATAATCAATGAGATGTCATTTTATCTTAGTCGAGCCTTCAGATCAACTAGAACATTTTGTTTCATAAACAAATTATGAAGAATGATTTAGGCAAGTTTATTCTGATACAAATCGAAATCGACATATATACTAATGTCATAAGTGTTTTCAAACAAATGTTTCCATGCTTGAAAACGACATTAGTATTCATGTCGAAACGTCCTGTACCCACAATAAACAAGGTGTACATACATTAACTTGCCTTCACCATTCTTCATCAACACAACCTGTATAATCATCTATTCTTACGTAACGAGAACTATTATTTCTATCTCAGATCACTCCAGTTAACGAGGCAGATCCAGTGTGGTCCCCCAACTCACCTGTAACTCCTGTCATAGCCGAGAATGCTAATGATGGTACAACCGTGGTTACCATAGCAGCCACAGACGTTGATAATGGTGCTGATGGAGATATCCAGTATTCCCTTGTCTCAACTGTTGATTGTAAGTATTTCAAGTATTCACTTGTCTCAACTGTTGATTGTAAGTATTTCAAGTATTCACTTGTCTCAACTGTTGATTGTAAGTATTTCAAGTATTCACTTGTCTCAACTGTTGATTGTAAGTATTTCAAGTATTCACTTGCCTCAACTGTTGATTGTAAGTATTTCCAGTATTCCCAGGTCTCAACTGTTGATTGTAAGTATTTCAAGTATTCCCAGGTCTCAACTGTTGATTGTAAATATTTCAAGTATTCACTGGTCTCAACAGTTGATTGTAAATATTTCAAGTATTCACTGGTCTCAACAGTTGATTGTAAATAGTTCAAGTATTCACTGGTCTCAACTGTTGATTGTAAAAACTGGTCTCAACAGTTGATTGTAAGTAATCCAGTATTCCCTAGTCTCAACTGTTGATTGTAAGTATTTCCAGTATTCACTAGTCTCAACTGTTGATTTTAAGTTTTTCAAATATTTCTTGATCTCAAATATTGATTGTAAGTATTTCCAGAAACCCCTGGTCTCAACTGTTGATTATGTCAAGAACCATAATAACTTAATATATATCATAAGATATGTCTTCTTTGGAGCATTTTATTATTGTCCATTCTTTTCTACTTGTTCCACAGCTACCAGCGCCACTGTGACAGGAATATTCCACCTGGACCCATTATCCGGTGTCTTGTCAAAACTCACAGCTTTGGACAGGGAGACTATGGATTCCTATGACGTCACAGTCAGAGCCACAGATGGGGGCACTCCGCCCCGCAGCGTTGACCAAACCATCACGATCACCATCAGTGACTACAACGACGAAGTTCCGGTCTTTACTGGTGCCCCATATTCCAAGACACTTTCAGAAACCGCTACCACTGGTTCCGGAATAAGCGTACTCACCGTAGCCGCTACGGATGGCGACGCTACGTCTACGTTGACGTACGAGATCGAGGATGGTGATACGACCAGATTCCAGTTTTCTGGAGCGGACCTCCAGCTCAAGACTGCCATCAACCTGGACGACACTGACAATGATCCGAACTTATACCTTCTACGAATCATCGTGAAAGACGGAGGAACGCCGGAACTAACGGGAACAACATCCGTGACGGTTGTCATTACGGCAGCAAACGACCATGATCCGGCTTTCGGTGGCGGGTTTCCATCGTCAGAAACTGTAAGTATATAATAGTTTATATTTGCATTTAAGTGTGCTGTCTCTAAATTAAACATAGTATCCTCTTTTTTCATTTTGAAAATTGGTAACATAATATTTTCAATGAATGTCACCTGTGCTATCTTTGCAATTCATTTTTATTCCAAGAACATGCATATGTAAGCATCATAAAAATAAGTGTTCACGGTGCTAACATCGTATTTTATAGGTAAGTGACCATTATGACATTTTGCATTTCAAGTACTTTGTAAGATTTCATTACCAATATAGAATCTTATAATGAAAAATACCATTTGGATATTTCTGTGAAAGGGACTATGATATATACCAATTATACCAAAGTAAAATACATTTGCACCTGGTATTTCTTATTAAGCACAATATATGAGTTGACAACAATATTTTGTTCAACACCTTCCAGCTTCCAGAGAACACAGGTGTGGGCGCTCTTGTCACCACCGTCCTTGCTACTGATCAGGATTATGGAGTCGACGGAGACATCACCTTCGCCATAACAAGTGAGGATTAATTTTCTAATAGATATCACGATTATCTAGATAACAACGCCATGCGTATTCCATAAAGTTGACTACCTTGGCCGTTAAGGTCTATGTTACAAAGAGTAACATCTCAGAAACCTTACAAATATTGACTTAAAATGTCATTGACATAAGCGAAAGGCCATTGGTACACTTTAACAGTGTTTATACAAAATCCGTACTTACGTACGGAAAGGATATTAAATTTGGTTTCATTAGTGAAAATTGATATTTTCCATCAATTGATAATAGATGTCTTTCATCGAGAGAAAAAAATATTTGATTAAATTTGCTTTACGCCAATGGCATTTAAGAGCTGCGCCAAAAGAATGTCACTTTCTTGTGCATTTCATTTGTTGCCGATGACATTGACATTTTGCAACACTTACATGTACATGTACAAGGGCGGCAAAACAGAACTTTCATTGATGAACTGTCACATTTCTGCATCCTCCCTGGCTGAGTAAATATCCATATAATTCCAGATGGAGATGCTGGTAACGACTTCACCATCGATCCATCCACCGGAAAGATCACACTCCAGAAATCCTTGAACTTCGAGACGACACCGTCGTACGCGCTGGAAGTGACGGTATATGACGGTGGAACCCCACAGCGTTCTACAACAACCACTGTCAACGTCGCCATCACTGACGTCAACGATAACGCGCCATCTTGCCCAGCTTACATTGTGTATGCGACTGTGGCTGAAGATGCCACAGTGACTGACCCGGTTAGTGTATCAATACTATGATGGCCACTAGGGGACATTTGAGTTCGTGGTTATAACGATGGCCCCTCTCGTGCACCATACAAAACGAAAATGCCGACCGTCAATCTCACCAATCTTTTAGTTTTAATTTTTGATGTTATTGATGTCTTATGACGAAGTCCCGTCTTGGACATCATAGAATATGACGATTGACCACTGTCAATCTCATCACTCTTTAGTTGTAATGTTGATGTTATTGATGTATTATGACAATGGACCTTCTCGGCCATCATAGAATACACTGATTGACCACCGTCAATCTGATTATCTTTAGTTATGGCTAATGAGAGTCACAAACTTGGTTGCACCATATCGGAAACACTGTATTACACTAACAGTTTCTATTCAAGAACCCTTCTAAAAAAAGAAATTAAAAAAAACTATCGATTTAAATCAATCAATTTAAAAAAAAATATACCTCTTCCTAGTTTGTCCAATTGAACTTCACTATACAATGATAATGACCTTTGACCTATGGTAGGTAACATCTCTTGGATGTACAGACGGAGACGGGGATACCCTGACTCACACCTTCACCTCGGGGAATACTGATGGCAAGTTTGCTATAGACAGTGCTAGTGGGGCCATCACCTTGGCAGCTCGTAAGTATTAGTTAACTTTAAGGCGCTGTAGCACGTTTTGAAAGATTTATCTAAAAAATACATTTTTATTTGCAAAATAAATTTAGTTTAGATGGTAAAAGATTAACTTACTCAACCTGATATCCGTAGTGGTAGAATATGGTTACTTGAATCAAGTAAAAACATGTATGTGTGAACATTTAGTCATCATTTGAGGTAGGGAAATGGATTTGTCTATGATAACCGAAGTAAGTACTTTTGTTTTTGCTGTAAAAGGGAAAATGTCTTGAAATTGTAACAATTTTTTTACTTACTTTTTAAGTGCCTTTAAATCATTAATTTAGCGAATTTACACATTCTGTTTATTGTTGGTATAGAATAGCTTTATGGTATTCTTTCAGTCATGTTTATCTAATTCCTTCATCATCTATGGTTCCAACATACTTAAACTGTTTATGACAGCATATTTATGCATATTAATTTATTCGTATACTTTAAGTCCTGAAATATATGATATGTATCTCGTATATATCCTTCTTTTACATTTCAGTCGTTGACTACGATTCGGCCACGACGCGATACACTCTAGCCGTCGACGTCACTGACGGCACAAACTCCGTCACTCTACAGGTCACGGTCGACGTCACTGCCGTCAACGAAGCCACGCCGACGTTTGCGACCCCTGACCCTTCAGTGAACGTGCTAGAGACTGACAGTATTGGGACGGTTGTACATACTTACACAGCAGCTGATACCGACTATTCACCTCATGACGTCACTTCCTATGTCATTACTGCAGGTAATATATTAGACATTTGAGCGATATGAGGTTTGGGTTGGTGGGAGGGATGTAATTTTTGAAGTCATTGATATTAGGTATATTAATTGAACGTAAAACGGGTGTTCATCATGGGAATTTCTGAACCCTGTTTGTAGAAAAAGTGTTTGATACCTGAAATGTAGGTTTTATCGCCGTTAAGTATCATTGTATATGTTTTTTGACTTGTAATCTTAAAGAAACTTTTTTTCAGTTTCCTTCGATATAACTTCAACCCTGAATTTGTTGGCGGATTGCGTTTTATTGAAAACTAAATTTAATCTCATACTTTTTCAACTATTTTTATAAAAATATATATGTGATATATAAAAAAGAAATATTTGTAGTGTTATTTTAGGACTCTAAATAATGAGATCCTTGGTATTGTACCGATTTAGCAATTATTAATACAAAACATATAATCAAAAGCCCAAAGTGCTGTTTCAGATTTGATGAAAATAATTTGAAACGGTAAAACACTATTTAAAGACGCATAAAAATCATTTCATCATAGCTCAATTAATCTCATGTTTAACCTCATATTCTTCAACTTAACTCATCTTACCTTGCGGGTATATCTTTCAATGCTGCAGTTACCCAGAGCGGCATGTCCAAGTTCCGTATCGACCCGACCTCGGCGGTTATCTCCCTTGCTGAAACAGTAGACTATGACACGCTTCCTGTAGGCACCAAGTATTACGTCATCACTCTCACTGCCACTGACGGCGGAGGTCAAACGGTGAGGATCTCTTGGTGGTAGTTAAAGGAACAATCCTCTCGGGGTATTTTTTGCGGAGAGTAAATTGAAGAAGACACAGGGATACGTTCTATTCTTTGTCATTTTTTTAGAATCTAGAACACTAAATTATGTCAAAATAAGAGTGAAATAATCATGTAATAATCATATATATAGTATTAACAGGGAAGTACCCTTTAATTTTGGCTCCACAAAATATACCCATATAGGACTGTCCCTTTAAAGATGCTGTATCATACTTGCAATATTTTTAGTATTTTTAATGTATACGTTGTATTTTTAGAAAAATTTAGCGACCAACCTTGAGAAAATCGGACCAAAATTCATCAAATAGGAGATAATTTACCAAATAATACCGAAACGGCAGTCGACATAACGGCGAATCAAGTGTGGCCATTTCACAACTTCCGGTTTCTAAATGTACGCTTTGTCGCGCTCAACTAGATTTTATACTCTTTTTATCCGAAATAGGTATTCATTGCTGTCAAAGTTGATACCCATCGAACGCAATTACGGTAATTGAGACACGGTGTAAATCCTACAAGCATAATGATTACGTCACCGAAAGCGGGTTCGTTAAATGACATGCCCTTTCTACGAGGGGTACTGTGCTTGAAGCGTCGAAATAAGTATTTTATTGTTGATTAAACAATCTAAATATGATATCAAAATTTCGACGAAAGATTTTTCTACAAAGTGATGTATTTCATTTCTCAATAGCTAAGTTTCATCCTGAACCGCTTGCAAGTATGATACAGCATCTTTAAGTTTAAGTCCTGGTTCGTGTTCAGGAAAGCAATCCAGATAATTTAGCTCTAGGCAAAATAAGCGTAACAGTGGTTAACGGTCTATTGGGAGAGAATGCTCCTTGCACATGGAAAAGTTCATTTCATTATCTCATTTCTAACAGGGGACTGGGACGGTGACAGTCAACGTTGATGACGTCAACGACAACGCGCCATCCTGTTCTCCCTCAAGCCATACACAGACAGTTGATGAAGATACAGGTATTGTTTTTTATAAATTTGATATATTAAGATATTTTTTTCAATTTCAAGAGTTAAATAATGTGAATTTTATTCAGATTAATGAATATTTGTAAATTTCTCAGAATTGTTTGAAGAAACTCGTATGGTGTTTTTAAAGTTCCAATCTGAAGGAATGATACGGAACTTGCTTGATATCATTGTAAAGTTTTCACATTATATCCGTCAACTTTCCTCGTAGCTTAGATTAGTTTGGCTTTTATCGCTATTTTCGAAAAAAAATATCCACAACGGTATAAGAGTTGTTAAATCTGTTGATCTCAATGTTTTATTTTTGTTGGTACAATATATACAGGTATGTAATTGATATATGTTCATGAAAATGATTTACTTCTGTGGAAAGTTGAGCAGAGGTGGTCTTGGCGAATCGACGGATAGGTAACCTCCTGAGTGGCCTTCATGGAAATATAAATTGATTTGCTAAAATATATATTATCAGAGAACACTATGTAGAAGTAAGGTGTACGCTTTCATGCAATCTAATGGTTTACATCAACAGGTTTTTGTATTAAGTCATACTATAAACAAATATGAAACTGTCGATCTAATTTATTTAGAAATCTTAACTTGCGTCATATTGTGATTATGATTACATGCTGCACATTAATAAATTGTTCATGTGATGTCACACTGTCGACCGTATCAATACAATGAACAACATGTACAAAAACTGAACCAACATTATTTCATTTCAAGATAAAACTAAATGTTATTATTTAAAAGAAAAATAACGTATATTGACTTGCGTTCAATGAATTTCAAGAAAAATCGGTAATGTATATTTAAAACTTGTAATCAATTAGTCAGGACAAAAGAGAATGACTGGGCATTTGTCTGTCAGTGAATGAATTTTCATTTTCATATTTTCTTTTTAATGTTTTCCTCTTTTTTAGTTTTCTTATAAAATCTTTTAATCCATTATCAGGAATGTAACTTTTTTCTTTTCTATTTTTGATCACATGCAGTTATGTATTTGAGTTGATTGATTTATGTAAAAAAGCATATGTTTGTCATTGGAACAGGCCTTAACATTACTAGCGATTGTTGGCTGAACCCCTTCATCGTTTGACGTCTTGTTTAAAACACATTAAATATTACTCAAAAACAGACTTATAATGCACTATAGGCCTATAAGATAACAGGAATCGATATTTGCTGTCTTAAATCCATCACATTTTATAAACAGCTCAACCAACGGTGATCATCGCGGATCTGACATGTAGTGACACTGAAGACGGGGCTAGCTTGACCTACACTATGACCCAGACCCCGGGAACTCATTTTGACGTCACAGTCGCAGGAGCGGTGAGGCTCACGTGTGAGTAGTCAGGATGTGTAGAGTTATCTCCCTTTTTATCTTTTTCGAAACCTCGGTAGCTTGGCTCTTTCGTAGGCCACGTTGAGCGCAAGCGTAACGAGACCTAAGAACCAGGTCGTTCTCAACTCCAATGTAAATTATGTCCCTTTACCAAACAACCAGATGCTGTGTTACCAAAATGTAATCATGTTACACCCCAGTTTGCAGAATGGAATGTAATACAGTATGTTACATGTCGATAATATTTCTAAACATTTTCCTCTTTTGAATATATATCTTCAAGGGACGAATAAGGCCGATGTTATGTAAAATTACTTGGTTCTTATCAATTAACGTTTCATACATTCATAATCATTTTAATTCAAAAATATTCAGGATTACCTTTTATTGTTTTAGCGGTTATCACCTTAACTGTAATGCTCGACATAATTAGGATGTCGTATAGGGGTTTAGTTCCTCCTCGGAATATAAAGATTTTTTTCCATTTCTAAAATCGACATCGACGAAACCTTCAAACACAAAATCCACTTAACAATACATGTTTCAGCTGCCATTGATTTCGAGGCCGACCCCGCCCACACTTTGACTATAACTGTAGAAGATGGCGGTACGCCGAAGCTATCAACAGTTGTGACGGTCAATGTCAACGTCGGGAACGTCAACGACGGCCCGCCGACGTTTACTGGAGTCTTCGCTGCATCCATCCTTGAAAGTGCAAGTCCTGGAGCGATCGTCATCGACGTTGTTGCTACCGATCCAGATGGAACCAACTCACTTGGTGATCCCGTATATTCAATCATCGGTGGTGACATCAACAACCAGTTCACCATCAACCCGTCGTCGGGAAGAATCACAACCATAGGATTCCTTGACCGTGAAGCTGACTCAACGTTTGAGCTTGTGGTCAAGGCAAAGGAAAGCGGTGACGTTGGAACGGCGACTGTAACAGCAACGATTACCATTGACGACGTTGATGATAACCCTCCGACGTGTGGACAGACAAGTTTCATCAAAACGATCAGCGAGACGGACCTTGCTGCCACACCGGTCCATACCATGACCTGTTCGCTTCTTCCCGACACAACGGGGACCTTGACCTACGCCCTTACATCCGGAGACACCACTAAGTTCGAGGTCAGCGGAAACGTTCTGCAGCTAAAGGCGCCGCTAGATTTTGACGGCGGCGTGACCCAGTATAACGTCATTCTGACGGTGTCTGACGGCACAAACAGCCTCGTTATCACCGGGACGATTCAAGTTAGCAGTGTTAATGAAGCAGCTCCTGTATTCTTTCCAGGTAAGATTAAGGCCTAAAAAAAGTAATTTGTTTCTGGTTTCCGCCCGCGTCAGTTTCAAACCCCCGCATTAAGTCTTTTTTCCCAGATGTTGACAAGGGGGGAAATTAAAATATAGTCCTCGGACTTAGAAAAAATATTAAAACATGAACTTCTAAAAAAAAAACTCGTTTCTTTTTGTGTAGGCCTTTAAAAACGCAGCGATAAAGTGATTACAAGTTTATATTAATTTTTTTCCAATTATGTTGAGTTTGTAACATATTAGATAATGAAAAATAGATTTTGGAAATAGATGAAAAAAAATTGAGTCATCGCACATTTTTTCCTGTATGCAAATACCAAAAACATTTTTAAATTTTTGTTTGGCCTTTTTTTTTTTGGTTTTTTTTTTGGTTTTTTTTTGTTGCATTGATTAATGTAGTAGGAGATAATGTTACCATACAGGGATTCGATAACCTCGCCATTTTCCTTATTTCATGATTAACGTAAGCTTTTTACAAAATTTATATTGATAATGAGTTTCGGTTCTTTTTTTTTAATGATTCGCAAGGAAATTGGTCGCATTCCAATACGTTAAAAATTTTACTTAAAAAATTGGGAATGAATTATGATGAAATTACAATAAGGTATATGATAAATAAATGAATTGATTTTTGAGGGAAAATATCTTAAGCATTCTCTCCTAGCAGAGGTAGCTTTAGTCAGATTTTAGCGTATAGTTCTAAATCTTAATCTAAATCTCTATCAGGAATTATGAAATAGGTTCCACTATGCGTTTTCATCTGACGTTCTAAATATTTACAAAAATGTGTCTAAATACTAAATTTCAGTTATCTACCCAAAGACATTTGCTGAGGACACGGCCCTTGCAACAACTATTGCAACTGTCGTTGCAACCGATGCTGATTCTGCAACTAATGCCGACGGCCAAATTACCTACGCATTCGTTGCTTCCTACCCTTTGTTTACCCTGGATACCACTTCCGGTTTGATCACACTCGCTTCCGCCCTTAATTGGGAGACGTCACCTACACATGATCTACTCGTCACCGCCTCTGACGGCACCAGCACCGTCACTGCCACCGTAAGCGTCACCGTCACCGACGTCAATGAACATGCTCCTGTGTTCGTCTCGCCACCATATAGGTAAATCTTAAATACATTTCGTTACGACACTGATTTAATGTCAATTCCTTTCTTTGTCTTTGAAAAAAACTTAAAAGTATTTTTTCTCAGGCAGATTTATATGCAAGTTAGTAAAATACTTCAATATTTACAGCAATCTTTCCTCTAAAGTTTGCACAGTTTGCAGGATTGTTAGCTGAAATTTCCCTGTTTATTTTTGATATTTCCTTAGATGCTCAATGACGAATATTATGATTATATCTTTAAAGATTTTCAGAATTCTTAGGGACCAAACAACATTTTTTTAAACAATTTTCCTTTTCCATGATCCGAATTTCGAATATTCAGATATCAGTGTGAACGTCACAGGTCGCCTATGACGTTACGTCTTATATGAGCCAACGACGGCTAGTTCGCCTATGTTTTAAAGCAGACTTTGAGTACCTTATTCAGTTCGTGCCCAAGACATACTATGTTTGTAACCTTCGTGCCTATATATCATTATATCTCGCGCTCTCGCTCGAAGAATACTAATACTGTTCACAGTGGCACCGTGTCTGAGGGCGACGCCATTGGTGCCAGTGTTGTTGTCACAGTAGCTGCTACTGATGCTGATGATGCTGCTACTGCTGGCAATGGAGCTGTGACTTATTCAATCATCGGTAATGTTCATCGTGTGACAGTTAGATAGATTTTTTACTATAAATATATTACTCCTATCTATCATTTTTGTGCAATGCCATGTAATTGGCCATGAAATAAATCATCATTTCTGTTTTGAAAACTCAAGAACATTAAAACAAATTGAGCTCAGTAAAAAAAAATCCTTAATCGGAAAACAAAATATATCGGAACTATAAAGTTCATCACAAAGAAATTTGATTTTTTAAATTGTATTCCAATAAGTTATTGTTAAGTTGATCAATATTCCTGAACATATCTTGAAAATTAAAGCTTTATGTTATATCGACCATTATTTACACTTCAACGTGTATGTTCACGTCATTATCCCTTTACGCAACCTCATTTTCTTTCCAGCTGGAGATACAAACAGTGACTTTACCATCGGTGCCAACAACGGCGAACTGACCACAGTTAAAGCTCTGGACTATGAGACGACTACATCCTACACACTGACTGTCCAGGCCATTGATAGAGGGGGAGATGCACAAGCCAAGTCAGCAACATCTGTCATCAACGTTGCAGTTACCCATGTGAACGAGTTCGATCCTGTTCCTACTCCAACAAGTGTTTCCAAGTCAATACCAGAGTCCTTTGCAGTTGGCACGTTGGTTCACACAGTAGTTGCAACAGATGCGGATGATGGTGTCGATGGCTCCTTAACCTTCACAATGCCACTACATGCTAGCTTTTCCTTGTCTTCAACTGGTGATCTTACATCAACAGCAGCCTTTACGGCTCTTGGTGGAAGCTCGTACCCTTTGACAGTTACCGTAACGGATGGTGGAACGCCAGCCAGAAGCGTTGACGTAGTTGTAACCGTTACAATATCTGACGTCAACGACGTAACGCCATCATGTTCAGATACTTCTCCAGTGACTATGAGAGAGGATTCAACAGCAACAGTTACCTCCCTTACCTGCACTGACTCAGACACGGGGGCCAGCGGGACTCTGACCTACTCTATTGTTACGGTCAACGCAGTGGCAGGACCTGGACCGTTTGCTGTCAACCCTTCAACAGGTGTGGTGACAATTGGAACCAATCTCGACTATGAAACTGACACAAATCATATCATCATATTCAGGGTTGAAGATAACGCTGTTCCAGCCTTGACTACAACAACTTCTCTTCAGGTTGTGGTTACTGATGTCAACGAAGCAGCACCGGTTTTCAGTGGAACTCCCTTCAATCTAAATATGGCAGAATCTGAGGTTCCTGGCTTCTTAGTTCTCTCCGTAGCAGCGACGGACACAGATACAGCAGATTCCATCACTTATTCTCTCACTGATGATACCAACGTGCAGATCGGATCTATAAGTGGAGACATCACTCTTAAGATTGCTCAAGACAGAGAAGCATCTACAACATTCACAACAGACGTCTGTGCTACAGACTCTGGAACTGTCGATGCTATCAAATCAATCTGCGAGACCATAACTGTTACTATAACTGACGTCAATGACAACTCACCGGTGTTTAATCCAGGAACGTACACTGCAGACATTGACGAGAATTCGGCTGCTACAACTATTGTTACCACTGTAACTGCCACAGACGGCGATGCAGGTGCTTTCGGAACTGTGACGTACTCCATAACTGCCGGCAACACCGACAACGTGTTCACATTAGACCCAACTGGAGGTGCCGTCAGCGTACAGGCCCCAAACACCTTCCTGGACTATGAAAGAACACCATCGTTCTCTCTCACCGTCACTGCAACAGATGGAGGTGGTTTGACAACTGATACCACTGTGTCCATAACAGTCAACCCAATCAACGAGGACACACCAACCTTCACACCATCCTCAAGTACGGAAACTGTTGCAGAGAATGCCGCAAGTGGGTTCACGGTAATTGACCTCGGGGCTATAGCAGCAGATACTGACACAGGACCCGATGGACAAATGACCTTCAGCATCCTTTCTGGAGCTAATAATAAGTTCAGTATCAACCCGTCCACTGGGATTGTGACTGTCAGTGGTGTTCTTGACATTGAATCTGTAGCATCATACACAATCACAGTCCAGGCGAGTGATAGCGGAACAAACCCATCCGCTCTGGTTGGGACCTATACCCTCACTGTTACCCTAACTGACTACAACGACAAGACGCCATCCTGCACATTGAACTACTACTCGGCCTCTATACCGGAGACAGCGACTCCCAGCACCTCGGTGTTGCAGACGGTTTGCACTGACCTCGATGACTCCTCGCCAAACAAAGATCTCACTTACACAAAGACTGGTGGAGATGCAGGGAACCTGTTTGGTGTAGATGCTTCAGGACTGGTGTCAGCAGCTGCTGGGGCGAGTTTCGATAGGGAGACCACAGACTCATACCTGTTGGACATCAGAGTTGAGGACGGCGGGACTCCTACTCTCTCTGTGGACATTCAAGTATATGTCAGTATATCAGGTATGTTTGACATGGATTTTTTACACTGACCAATTGTATTTGCATGACTGTTTCATATTCCAAAATCATTTCTTCGTTTCAATACCAAACGAATCAACATTGCCTTAATACGTGTTATTTCTTTAATAATCTTTGACTTAGAGTCAGTAATAATTTGTCTTATTCTTTAGAAAGCCATACATATAGCTCTCAATTATATTGAATTAAAACATTATTAATTCAGTTATTAATTATTCAGTTTAGTAGACAAATGCAGTTGTTTGGCCATCTTGTGTTTATTGGTTCATTTAAAGCTATATTGTAAAACGATATATTAATAGTAACATCTGTAGCATACACGAATCTTATATGATTGAATTGTGCTCGTATGTAGATGTGAACGATGTGACCCCGACCTTCACCTCTGACCCCTACCCAGCTACAGTAGCCGAGGGGTCAGCTGCAGGAACAGCTGTTGTTACTGTGGTTGCTACGGATACTGACCTCGGTACCAACGGTGAGTAGTCTGCAAGAGGCACGAATCTGGTATGATGGTGCTTAGATATACCCGATTTCTAAGGAAGATAGAATTGCTTTGCCATATCATGTAGGTCAGTGCAGTTGTGAGTGTGTTTTAAAAAAAATTAAAATGTCTTAAGTTCCGAATCTGCTAAGGATTAAGCGACTTTGACTGTTTGAAGAAGGGAAGAAAGAAAATAGACATGTTTATTCATAAAGTTACAATTCAATACAAAATTTAGTCCTTTATATTTATATGTTGATCTTCAAGATAACTTTATGTTTATTATTTTATATTAACAGAAAGGTGTTAGGGTTAGATAAAATTAAGTTTGATGTGTTTGGCATTTAATGATATTGTTGTAAGGGAACCTATGAATAACGTTTTCAGTCTCGGTGTACTTGTTTGTGAATTTTTTACAAATATTCGCCTTTTCTTCTACATATTTACAAAATTAGGGTCACTTCGTCGTATTCTTCTTTATTTATTATTTAATGTTCCAGGTGAGGTTGTATACAGCATCACAACTGGCAACATTCTTGGACACTTCATCCTGGACGCTGGGACGGGTGTCCTGTCCGTGCAGACCACTCCAGACCGAGAGTCTCTGGACTCCTACACCCTGGAGGTCATGGCCCAGGACAGAGGAGCTCCTAGCTTGAGCAGCACCTCGAAAGTCATCATAACAGTCACTGACATAAACGATAACCCTCCAGTGTGTACCTCCTCAATCTACACAGCAACCATTGCTGAGGACACGGCAACAACTACATCTATCGCTGCTGTTGCCTGTACTGATGCCGACATAGCTCCAAACAACAATGTCCAGTATACAATCACAGCCGGCAATACTGGCACTGTATTTGCAGTTGATCTCACAACAGGCGATGTTACTGTGGCAGCAGCTCTTGATGCAGAAACATTGACATCATATTCACTTACTGTACAGGCGTCTGATGGTACCTTGACAACTGATGTCGTTGTGGCTGTGACTATTACTGATGTTAATGAACATACACCTGCATTCACTCCTGTTGGACCTTACTCAGAAACTTATGCAGAAGATACAGCTTTTGGTACCACCATCAAAGATATCGGAGCAACAGATGCTGACATCTCTGACACGGTTTTGATATACACGATTGCTTCTGGTAATGGTGACGGTAAGTTCTGGATCAACCCTGTGACTGGCGAGGTGGTCCTCCAGGGAACCCTTGATAGAGAAGCAACTCCTACCTACAGCCTGTCTCTAGAAGTCGCTGATGGAACCGGAGCCGGATCTCTCACAGCCACAACACTTCTCACCGTCATCGTGTCTGATATCAACGACAACGACCCTGTGTGTAACCCAGCTCACTACACCAACACCATTGCCGAGGATGATATTGTCAGCACAGTGGTCAGCAGCTTGACATGTACTGATGCTGATGCCATTGCATCACCCACACTTGCATACAGCATAACTGTAGGAAATGGAGAAGGCAAGTTTAACATCGATGCTGCATCAGGGATTATAACTGTAGTCAACACCCTGGACTACGAAACAACTACCTCTTATGCTCTTGGAGTTCTAGTATCTGATCAAGGAACACCTCTCAGAACCATCACTGTAAGCGTCAATGTTGATGTTGGTCCTGTCAATGAAGCTGATCCAGTTTTTGCAGCGGTTACTCCAGTTTCGATTAGTGAGGACAGTAATATTGGCACCGCTGTGTATACAGTTGCTGCCACCGATACAGACACGGGAGGGCTACATGGAACTGTGAGGTATTCTATAGTTTTGGGAGACGCCCAGGGGCAGTTTTACATCAACGAAGGCACTGGTGCAATCACAACAGTAAAACCCCTGGATCGAGAGAGTATTGCCTCGTATACTTTAACTATACGCGCAACAGATGATTTTGCTGGCTCTGGTAACGAAAGAAGTGCTGACACTACCTTAACTGTGACTATTGATGACGTCAATGACAACATCCCGACCTTTTCTCCTATCATTTACACAAGGGATGTTCTTGAAACTGCGCCTAGTGGTTCAACAATTGTCACAGTAACATCTTCAGACTCCGACGATATACCCAATGCGACGCCTGTCTATACAATCACCGGAGGAAATACTGGTACTGTCTTTACATTTGTTGGCGACGAGTTACTCCTTGACCCTGCTAAGACGCTCGACTACGAGACAGTTGCTCTGTACACCCTTGACATCAGTGTGTCAGACAGCGGAACCCCACCCCTGAGTTCCAGCGGTAAAGTAATAGTCACGGTCCTCCCGTCCAACGAGCATCCGCCTGTACCAGCCGTGCCAAATGACAGCATCACCCTCAGTGAACTCACACCCGTAGGAACCAACTTCTACAACGGCAGCGCTACTGATGCAGATTCAGGAACAGACGGTCAATTCACCTGGAGCATCTCCGGCACTAATGTCCCTGGAACCTACTTCTGTACAACGAATGGAGAAATCTACACATCATCGTTCCTCGACTACGACACGCTACCCAATACATACAACATCACAGTACAGGCTGAAGATGCTGGAGGTCTGACAGGCTCCTTCTGGCTAGGAGTCTCCCTGCTGGATGAGAACGATGAGACCCCCACCTTCACTCAGGCAGTCTACAAACCCTTCGTGGATGAGAACGTCGCTACCGGGACAACAGTTGTTCAGGTGTCTGCTGTAGATATTGACTCTGGGGTCAATGGACAGGTGACCTACTCAATCACATCCGGGGATTCAGCCTTCTTCACGATTGACCCAACCACTGGTGAAGTCCTCACGGCAGCAGCTCTTGACTACGAGACGAGGACAACTTACTTCCTGATCCTTCAAGCAGTTGACGGTGGAACTCCTGCTCTGTCCTCTGTGGGCAGTGTCCTCATCACTGTGACTGACCTCAATGATAACCCTCCTGTCTTCACTCCCGACACCTTCTCTGTGAGTCTATCAGAGGATGCCGTACTCAGTGCTAGTGTAACTACTGTCTATGCACAGGATGCGGACTCCGCTGCTAGTAACAACAACAAGTTTACCTACAGTCTTACTGACACCTACTTTGAGGTGAACCCGACCACAGGACTAGTTTCAACTAAAGCAGCTTTGGACAGGGAGACCATTGCAACGTAGGTGTCATTTTACGTTGATTCTTTTTAGTTAGTCTTGATTTTAACTTAAATAATATAAATAAAGATATATATGAAGATGTTTAAATCATAATTAATGCGCGTTTTTAAAATGTAGGTCTTAAAACTCTGATTTTAAAACATAAAATGAAAAAACATGAAACATCGAATAAGGGACAAAATAGCTCACCGGTAAGAAATTTAAATGTTTTAAAAACATGGACAAAATTGACTTTGGTCGTGACAACATTTTTAAAGATTATGTTTTAATTTTGTAAACTGATAAAACAGTTGGTGATCTATAAATCACACCTAAAAATTACATAACCTATGATGAAACAAACATTAATTAAAAATTATCTTAATCTTGCCTAGGGACGTTGCACTAAACGACTTTCCACTAAGGTTAAACTTAGTGGCATCCTTTAACATTGCACTAAAGATACATTAGTGACTTTGGGCCACCTTAGTGCTTTATGCAACGCTACCCTCGGCCTTTATTTTCGAAGATCTCTTAGGACTATGGTAATCGTAAGTACCATAATTAACATCCTACAACTACCTGAGCACTTAGAGAGCTTTGAAAATGTAGGCCCAAGCACAGGGACAAGTATCGCGTAACAGCAGCGTTAGAAAGACATATATAATCATAGACCCTACCCTAATACTCCTTTTATACAGTATAAGGGTAGGGTCTATGAGTATATATGTCTATCTAACACTGTTTTTAAGCGATACATGTCCCTGTGGGCCCAAGTTGTTGCACAGAACAAAAAGATGACCTTAAGTCAAGGTTAGGGTTATGGGTCACATTATCACTTACTTGTTACTTCTACGTTTTCAGACATACCCTGACAATTCGTGCAATTGACCAGGGACCTACTCCTCTCACTGGCACCGCCGTTGTGACCGTCAACCTCGACGACGTGAACGACAACGACCCAGTCATTACTGGAACGTATGACACCAACCTCAGTGAAGATGACAACGTCGGCAAAATCGTCTTCACCATCACAGCCACTGATGCAGATACAGGAGTTAATGCTGAACTTGAATACGTCATAGTCTCTGGCAACACCGACACTGATTTCACGGTAAAACATTTATTTTAAAAGGAATGACAATAATTTGATGAAATTATTCTATGGGAAACTTGATCATGCCAATGTTATGGTACGATTGTGTTGAAAGACTGAATTTTAAAATTGGTTGTAATGCAATATGACATATTTTGGAAGCAAATTTGTTTTTTGAAAAGTCAACGATTGCCGAAAAATTAAGATTTTGTTCTACCAGTGCTTGATTTAAATATCAACGTTATGTGCGTTAGGTAACTACATTCAAAAATTGGTAGACAGATTGCGATTGCATTGATTTTAGTGTTATGATTTAAACCAACGGAGTTATATTGGCCTAAACCATGTTGAATTGTTGTGGATCACATTAAGCACGAAATCATTCTCAAAACACGCTAGTAAGTATTATTTAGTAATTTTTGTTTTAGGAAGCTTGTAGAATCGTGACATTTTGGCAGAAGTTGATATATTGAAAAATACGAACCATCGCTTAACAACTGAGTTCATAACATCATTGTAGCGTTATTAGATAAATATATCGAGAGTTAGTATTGAAAGTTGTCATCGTCCAATCACATAATCACTTATTCATATATTGCAGATCGAAAGTGGCAGTGGAATTATTACCATAAGCAACACCCTTGACAGAGAGCGTACAGCGTTTTATAACCCAGTTATCCAAGTAATTGACAAAGGAGCAATCAGAAGAACGGGATCAGTTACCACGACCATCACTATTGACGACATCAACGACAACGAGCCGATATTTGCCACCGCCCCTTACACCTTCAACATCGCCGAGAATGTTCCAATCGGTTCCACAGTTGGCGTTATTCTGGCAACGGACGCTGACGCTCTCGTAAACGCTGCATTGACCTACGATATTGTTGTATTTTACGTTGGGAATGCCGCGGATTTCTCCCTTCACACCTCTTCTGGAGAAATCCTTACCACCGCAGCCATTGACCGAGAGACTATCTCAACCTACAGCCTTCTATGCCGTGCCAAAGATGGCGGCTCACCTCAATTAAGCGGGGTTGTAAACATCACCATCAACATAGACGATTTGAACGACAACGCCCCGATATTCAGCCCAAACGTTTACAACGGAACAGTTGCTGAGAACTCGGTCGTTGGAACCAGCATTCTGACAGTTGCAGTGACAGACGCAGACGATCACAATGGGGAGATAACTCTATCCATCGATACTTCGACACCAGATGGCGTTCGAGGTGATACGTTCCTAGAGGTGGACTCCGCAACAGGAGTCCTCAGTGTTAAAAGCCTGATTGACAGGGAAACCGATGCCTCCTTCACAATTACGATTATCGCTACAGACAACGGGACTGTTCCGTTCACAGACACTGCTATTGTTTACATCACAGTGACAGATGAGAACGATAATACCCCTGTCTTCAGCCAAACCTTCTACAACACTGAGATCGCCTACACAGGCACTTGTGACTCCACTATACTCACCCTGACCGCCACAGACGCTGACTCCGGGGATAACGGCGCCATTCTCTACTATCTCTCCTCCAACCCCTACGGCTTCAACTTTGCCGTGACTTCAAGCACAGGTAATAACAGCAAAGCATAATTCGCGCCAGTCAAAAGCGCTGGCAATTTCAGTCTTGCTGCATTGCGTCACTTGTGTGGTACAAGCTCTATGTTCTCTAAAACTAACTTTATGGTCGAATCAGAAAATACGTTGAGGCTCAATTTTACACGAAATTACGTGAATAAAGCAAGGTTTGAATTTAGTGATAAAGACTTACGCGAGCTATCACTTGCGGGGGAGGTACTAGCAGTGTACTTGTTTTCTTTGGTACATTGAACTTACTTTTGCATGTTACTTGTCTAACGAAATTTATATCGTTTTCTTATTTTCAACTTGATAATTGCTTTTGGATTTTCTTGTCATAGCATTACTTCATTTTTAAAATGTGCTCCGTTAACATCGACATCATTAAGGAAAAGACAAATACGAGTTATTTTTTCAAAATTATAAATGATACCGTGTCGGTTTACATACAGTTTCTGGCTTATTAAGGAGAAAGCTAGTACTTTTGGCGAAATCAAACGACTGATAACCTCTTCTTTTTGATAAACCTCATCACATGTCACAAATGTTTACGTTGGCGTATACCTTCAAAAATGATAAATATTGTCGCACTTACACTTGAACCACAAAGTTGAAGGTATAATGACTTCCCCTGACTTCAAATATTCTCCCCTCCAGGCGTGATGAGTCTCCAAAGCCCGGTATCCTCAAACACAAAGTACGTCTTGGAGGCATCTGCATCAGATAGCGGAACTCCGCCCCTTGTCTCGGACCCCGTGGCTGCCCTCAGAGTGGACACCTTCAACCCCAGCAACAACGCAGTCAGAGTCCGGCTTCTCATCAGCAAAGCAGACTTCTTGCTCCGGGAGTCTCAGTTCTTATCCCAGTTCCAGACAGTGCTCCGAGGCACCTACCCCAACTGTCTTGTCCGGACGTGGTGTATAAAGGAGAGATCTGGGACCGCAGTCCCCGCCCCTACCCGACGGCGTCTTCTTGCATCGAGGTGAGAATCGGACCAACAAGTTCATGGCGCTTATGGGTTAATAGTACTGTTTAATGCTAAAGACTATAGAGCGAATTTGTGAAAGAGGTTTGAAGAGAGAGTTTCACCATGAGGCAATATAGGCATATGTATGCGTTTATTTTACCATAGCATGAAAATAGAGCCATGTTAAAACCAAAGCCTGTCTGTGTGTCACACGAGAGTATAATTGTGCAATATGGGTCGTTTTCAGCATTCAAATGTTTCAAATATTTGCATAATTGACTTCATTATATCATAAATCATGTATGTATTTTATCACTTGGGCTGTCTATAACATCCATTATCATAAACGTTTAACAAGAAATCTAATCTGTTTTAAATCATAAAGTTTAATTGTAGGGAACGTTGCTGCATGTAGCAAATAGTTTAAGGGCGCTTCATCATATAACACTGTAATACTTGTCTTGACTTAAATGTATACCTGCTGAACTGAATTGAATAAAAAATATTTGAAAAAAAACTTTGCTGCAAAGTATTTCTTTTAACCAAATTTGGACTCTATGTTTTGCAGCCCTGTGGATGTTAACCTCGTAGTCCTGACAGACAACACGACAGAGTCGCAGAGTAACCTGGGTGAAACCAAAGCCTTCCTGACATCCAGTCAGGTTACTGCAGCAACCACATCCAGTGGTACCCCGTCAGGCGCGCTACAGGGTACGTAGTAGAAGTATAGGATAAAACACGTGGTTTTGGTAGAGAGAAAAACTCTTTTAGATTTGGGATGTTACGAGGGCCCATGGTTACTTTTTTACTAAATCTGAGGGAAAGCGTTTATTTTACGTTTAAGAGACCTTTCAAAAGGAAATTAATGAAGTAATGAAGGTCCGTTACAACGATTGTTAAAAACAAGACAAGAAATTATTACTTTTGAGACAAATACACCGAAATTCTTTATACTACGTGATATATGCCCTTATTGTATTTCATGGCCCCGACCGACGGTTACAGGGTTGGGGTGATGATAATATGCATAAAAGTGACTCATTCAGTCAGATATACTAGTATATTTAACACGAAAGGGTACATCATTGCAAAAACACGATATATCCGATAATGAATTTTTGAAACATGTGTAATGGTATCATAACATTCGTGTAAGACCGACGGTGTAAAACTGGAAATGGTCGCTGATATGCCTTGATTACGGGATAAGGCATATTTTTTTCTTTAGATACTTAACAATTTATTTATCCCCAGTTTTTCAAGAAATTGTGAGTCGTGACACTTTTTTAAACCTCGGACAGTATATCCTGTATTATACCTAAACATACCTTATACCTAACCAAATTACTAATAGCCTATTATCATGACCCCAGGTGCCGCGTGGGACTACTACCAGATCCAGACGGTGACCCCCTACTCTGAGACGGTGACCCCCTGGTACGGCACCACGGAAGGGATTATCTTCATTGTCCTTGCCTGTCTCCTCGCCATCGTCCTCGTCACCGTCACCATCCTCGCCATCATCTGCTGTCGTAAGAAGAAAAGGTAGGCGTTTTGTATCTTCCTTATTTATCTAATTTGGGATTTTACGGGCGCTTCTAGCTCAGTTGATTTCTCACTTATCTCTTTTTTGTAAGTAATGCTATTGTTATTACCTTTACAATTGTTTCTCTTTACCAAAGAAAGCCATCAATGTCATAGTATATCGAAGACAACATATTGATAACATAAAATGACATGTGTAAATATGAAATATATAACATGTTTCATTCACTTTAATTTTCATAATTTATTTCCCAAGACCTATTACACCGACCCGAGAGCTGATCGAGGAAAAACGGCCAAATCAGAAGAGGATGTTCGTATCAAGAGGTAAGGGCTTTATAATGACATTTGTTTTTTGTCACAAGCTCATTGATGATCTTCTCAAATCCTTTCAAATAATTATCATTTTTGTTTTCGTAATATTGAAGTTTTGCTCTATTGCATTACCTTAATTACAATGTTAAACACGATTATAAAGGTAAAATAATTCATTATGGTGTCTTGAATATGAAACAGATTGGCTACATAATTTATCATAGCTTTTACTTGATAATGTAAGGTTATTTTCAAAGTTTTGAAACATAATATTAGAAATAAAAAACAACATTTTCAGCGATTCATTTATTACATTCATTTTTAAGCTGCTGTACCCGACTTGGACCTTAAGGACCCCAAGAAACATCCCCCACCGGCGGTCGTCGCTCTACCCATGCCAGCAAAGGTTTTTACTCCTTTTTCGTGACATCTAGAAAAATCACTTTAAAGCTAAGCGATTTTAAAGTTCTAAACGAAATAATAAAAATTAATCTCATTATAAAATCCAATTCGTCAAAGATATTTCAGTTGACAGTTCATCATATAGTTTCTATCATCTGATCTGCTTATATATACGTGAACAATATACATGTACTTTATATTTAAGGAACATATCATTTCATGATTAATTTCCTAAGCTTGAAAATTATTGCCTAAAAATGTCACTATCCAGGCCGGCAAGCCGCGTGTTGTGGATACCGCCAAGGCAGATGACACTTACTGGGGGGCCCCGCCCAACAAAGGTGATCCCCCCGAGCGTCCTATCTACACCCCCAGGACCGCCTCGGCTCCCCGGACCCCCCGCTCGATCCTCCTCACTCAGAAAGAGGACTCGGACTATATGATCAGGAACAGACACTTCGATGGAAGAGCCATTGATCCGGGTATAAAACATTAATGGATCTATTTTTTGCGGTTTCCATGGAAACTTGATAAAACAATGACACAATGAGAAGTTTTTTGTTATAGATATGTCCTGTGTCAAAGATTCATTTGTCATACACAAAGTTCTTTGTCGTGGATAAGTACTGTGTCACAGATACGTCATTTGTCATAGATAGGTGTCACAGATACGTCATTTGTCATAGACGAAGTTCTTTGTCATAGAAGGGTGTCACAGATACGTCATTTGTCATAGACGAATTCCATTTGTCATAGATAAGTCCTTTGAGCAAATCGCATAAACTGGAAATGCTTGCTTCACCAAATTATTTACAATCACGTTTTTAGATGTGCCTTTTGAGGGTAAAATATGCCTGTTGATTTTATTTTTTGGCGGTTACAATAGAAAAAGACGGTTACAAATTGAAGTCCTTTGTCCGGAACATATCTTCTTAACTAGACATCTAGCTACACCAAACTCGCTACACATGAGAGCTTGCATTTTGAGGGTCAACGTGGAATTACATTTTTGTGGATTCCATTAAATTTTTTATTAATACAGTGACTCAGGATTATTCATTTAATTATAGAAGTCGTGGCGTATTGATTCTATTTTGATTCTATTTTGATGTTTTATCAATCACGACTGGATATTTCGGTATCAAGTCATGTCCTTAGCCTTTTGAAAATCTTAACGGGACAGTAACACGTTTTAAGGGGGAATATAAGGTGATGTCAGGAAAATTAAAATAAATGGTTCCAATTGAATGACAATGTATTTAAACTAAATAGAGCAGTAATAAATTAAATATATAATTAAAGTTCAGCTAAGTGGTTCCTTTCCTTACACAAAATGAATAAAAGGTGTTCACACAAAAATTGTCGACAATGGACTTTATGTGAATCTTTATAATCGTTCTCAGATTATGGATGATTGGTTTTTGTAATAAAATTTTTGACACTGTCAAAATAATACATTTAGCATTATTGTACAATTATCAGTAAAAAGAAATGAAAATATAGAATTTAAAAAAAAAAAACTTGCTACTGTCCCTTTAATTGAACTTCACTGTCAAAAATATCATTTCAGTAAGTGGCAGAGTGTACGAATACAGCACCAAGACAAATGAGAGAAAATGGCTCTCGACCGCAGAGGGAAACGCAGTGGTCGGTAGCCTTGACAGTAACGTCTAGATGACCTTGACCCTACAGCGACCTTTACCTCATGATCTCCAATGACGTCACTGAAGAAATCTACCATCAAAACTGTCTACCTCGCTGAAAATCGGGTAGCTTTAGATGACTAACGTGTCATACTTCAAACAACGCTTACATTTTTAAATCAATTGTTTTATTGTAGAATTTTTATGTTGATTATTTGTAAATATGCAATAATTTATTGACGAATTATTGGTCAGTTTCTTATATCTGTGATATTTTTGACGAAAGCTCTTTGCTTGAATTTATCAACGTTGCTAAACAAATATTTCAGGACATAACTTATTTTGATTATTTCAAGTTTAATATTCTCATTCGGTTATTTATGTATGAATATGGAATCGTTTAAGGTATTTTGCCGGTGTTAACATATATCAGTACAAAAAAGTCTTTCATCTTGGATACCATTTATCTCAATGTTTTATGTGATTTGTTTTATAGATGTTTGTGTTATTTGTCTATACATTTTGTTCCGTCTCATCACCTGTCATCTTTTTATGGTTACCATATTCAGAACTGTTATTGTTACTTTTTGATATTTTTACACTTTTTACCTTTTTTCCTGTGATATTCCCTAGTATTTGATTGGTAACTTAACCTGTGATAACTACTGCAATAAATCAGGGTCTTTTCTTGTACATCTTGTACTTTTTTTGTGTTGTCTTTTAAGAATTAATCTTTTAAGAATAAAGAGCCTTTTTATTTTGCAACAATCCGTTCAATTTACTTTTTCACATGTTATTTCAATTTTACAAGTACATTGATATCGAAATCATCTTCGATACACTAAAACACTTTTTTCTAAAAAAAATACAAGTATCTAATCAACAAAATAGTCTTAAAAGGAGCATACCAATTTCGAATTGGCCACGCGAACTCAAATGATTAAGATATGTTCACACACAAATGGTTGATGCAGTTTTCCAAAATGAAAGATTTCCAAAAAGGTGCTTAAGTGCCTTTTAGGGTATGATAAACCAAAAATGTACCCCTTTAATTCATAAAAAGCAACGAGTTTAGGACGTTTTGATGCAACAAATAAGATCATATAATATAATGTTTTCATCTTACTGTATTTTCGTAAATTCTTCGTTGTTCAATACAAATTAAGTTTTCTAAATTCTGAAATTCTTGCTTAAAACGATGTTAGTCTCTCTTTGTTTTCAACATAAGCTTCAAAACATAAATAAAAACAAAAACGTTTATCAAAAGCTTTATTCAGTATACATATGTACAAGAGGTATAAAATATCGTAATCAAAAGCGTCTGTTAAAATGATTAATTAATAAAAACCAAATGCATAATGAAATAATTCCAATGGAAGCTTAAGTATGTACCTGACTGTCAACCATTATGGTTAAAATGTAAACTTTAAAAATGGATTTGAGAAGAGAGAATCAGATCTCGTACAAATCATACAATGTAAGACAACATGATAAGTTGACGTTTTAAAGTGCAAACTGATTTTTGGGGTTCTCAAAAGATAACATTGTTCTCACTTGCAATTTGTAAGCTTAAAATGTGTTTTCAAGTTACTTTGAGTTTTTTAAAGGCATATAATGCATAATTGAAGAAGTGAGTGAGTGATTTGATATATTTCAATATATCAGTCATTAGCAACGGGTTAAAATAATAGAATACTAGCCAGTTCTGATAAATAAAAATGACAGAGGTGGAATCAGAATCAATTATGATAACATGCATCTGTATCTATAGAGTTAAAGGGTGCTTCTCTGCTAGCATTGTTTCAACCGTAAGCTATTAAATAAGCAGATTACGATTCATTGCCAATCGGTAATCATCACCTCTGCGTTAAATTCGTTTGGAATCTCCTATCGTATGTGATGCTTTTTGAAAATGAGGGGAACATTTTCTGAAAAAAATAAAAACCTTATCAATTATGATACGTTATTAGTGATAGATATGAAGGGATCATAGCTTAAGGCTGCTTCAATAACAAGCTAAATATTCGTGGCTGATAAATGATCCAACGATATGAGAAATGTCATTATGATTAAATGATTTGTATGATTCTGATGAAATATGTACAATATGACATTGAAATGAATTGTTTTCAATTACTGGCTAAGTAAACATAAAGTTCAAATCTTATATAATCAATAATCAATAATCATTGTGGAACAGCAAACACTTTCTCCTAATAAAAGGCACTATACAGTATGCAATAAGATACTACAATGACACTAAAAACATAAATTTAATTAATTTTGTTTTTCTTCTGCCAAAATAGTATATTTGTTAAAAGTCTATGTAAAATCATGTTAGAGAGTTAACAATGTGGCAAGTTATGCATCGATGAAGAGAATCTACAATGTCTCTTAATTAGAATTCATGAAATATTCAATCCGGAATGGGGAAATGTAATTTCAAAGATGGCTGACGTCGAAATATGAAAGCTCCTTTCATCGTTACAGGATACACGCTGTGTGCAGAGCTTCTGACATGTACTCTCGTTGGTCTGTTTGCAATCATTGTTTAGTATCTTCTGTCCTTGCCTGGTGGCATATAGGCTGAAAATATAAAAAAAATCATACATAAATAAGAATAAATAGATAAACAAAATTAACCATTATGTCAAACCTTAACGACAGCGGTATTTGTTTTTTGCAATACAGTCAGCAACTCAGGTTACTTTTTTCAAAATCTGAGCTGCAAAGAAAAGCTGTTTAAACATTATATAGTATATAATATGACTACAAAAAGTTTGTATTGAAATAACTCCGAAATAGAATATTTACTCTCCATTATTTTCAAAACCATAAACGTGAAGTTTGTTTATATTTACAACGAGGTTATAACATTTGTTAATATCCATGTCATGCTTCTGTTTATGCCCAGCTCTCATGTTTTATTAAGTTGGTATCACATATATAATTTTTGCCCAATCTGATTAAAATCGACCGTGCTCCGAGGAATATAATTTTTAAAAACATTGAGTATACCGAGATTCAAACTCTGGGCTTTCCCATACGCAACGGTCTGAAAGCACCCAAGCTAGTCGCATGTTCTAACACCATTTTGAAAAACGATCAGCGGCGATCACGGTTCACATGAGTTACTTGCCCCTGGCTATTGATACCAAAGCTTTTGAGTCCTTGCGATTGGCTAGATATGCTTATGTCAGAACATGCAAATAGCTTGGGTGCTTTCAGACCATGGTGTAGAAGAAAGAGTTCGAAACTCGGTAGATTCAACATTTCAGACAAGTTTATTCCTCGGAATATGATCGATCCTGTTTATTCTGATTTTGTGCCTCAAATACCTTCAATATCCTAATATATTTAACATATACATATATGATATATTTTTAAACGCCACAACTTACAAACAACAGGTATGCTTCACAATTTATCACATGAATTGTTAGATGATTATGTTGATATATTTTGATTTCAGCCAACGTAATGTAGAATGCACAATTGATGTAAAGTTATCTTTGATTATCAAGGAATTTTTATAATGTAACAAAAAGGAAAACGAATGTTACAAATTTGCAAATGTGGTAAATCAGTATAAAGGAGTATAGACGAACGTAACAAGTTTAAATTAAGCCAACACGAATTCCTTTCCATAAGTCGAATGATTTGAAAGGTGTTCACACTAAAATGGTCGCAAGAAGTTTATTTATACGAAACACCTACTCTATGACTACCATTAATAAAGTTGAAAATAGAACTTTAAAAATAGTAAAAGGTTGAGTTTGGAAATGTTTTGCCCATTGAAGATAAATGATTTCCAAAACTTCATATTTACTTCTTTAGGGAACTTTTGAATAAATTAAACATAAACAAACGTGCATCAATTCAACTTCCTTTTACAGATTCTCGAATTTGAATCTTTCATTCCATTTCATGAGTATGCATAATTCAAATCAAAATAAGATGAATCAATATCACAGTGATCATATGCATGAAATAATTTTGTCACAGTTATCATATACATGAAAATGATTTTGTCACAGTTATCATATACATGAACATGATTTTGTCACAGTTATCATATACATGAAAATGATTTTGTCATAGTTATCACATACATGAAAATGATTTTGTCACAGTTATCATATACATGAAAATGATTTAGTCACAGTTATCATATACATGAAATGATTTTGTCACAGATATTATATACATGAACATGATTTTGTCACAGTTATCATATACATGAAAATGATTTTGTCACAGTTATCATATACATGAACATGATTTTGTCACAGTTATCATATACATGAAAATGATTTTGTCACAGTTATCATATACATGAAAATGATTTTGTCACAGTTATTATATGCATGAAAACGATTTTGTCACAGTTATCATATACATGCAAATTATTTTGTCACAGTTATCATATACATGTATATGAAAATGATATTGTCACCTAATGTTTATGAAGAATGTTACTGTGCGCAGTTAATTACAATACATCTATAGAACAAACAATATTTCATTAAAACATTTAGATGTAAATGACAATGACGGGACAGTCATCGGCTATATAATGCGCTATATATTACCTTTTTACCTGATAAGGCACTATTTGCGGCGTATCGAAAGTTCAACGAATATTCCTGGGAAAATTGCAATATCATTGTAGGTATGTACTGAGTAACAGTTTATGGCATAGCGAATATCTCATTTCCAGTTATCTCCCTTTCAACGAAATATTTCACTGCACATTAATATTAGCCGTCCCTCTATATTACATCTAATGTCATGGACAATGTTTCATCGACAGGGATCAAATAATGAATTTTGATATAAAATTATGTTTTAGTGTTTAGTAATCCTAATTAAAGTATCGTATTTATATGTAAGGAGATGTTTCAAATTTGAAAAAAAGGCCTATGATTTTTTTTCAGCTTTTATATCAAAAATCTTAAAATAAAATGATACAAAATTAAAATCGAAACTTATTTAATGTATCGTATTAATATGTAAAAAATGTTTCAAATTTGAACAAATTGGGTTTAATAAAAAACATTTGTTTTGAAATCTATTGAGTTTACACAATATCTAAATTGGCCTTGAAGCAGAAAACGTTACTCAAAATGTAAGTTAATATATTCAATATATACACCCCTAAGGGATAAATAGATTCTCCCTTTCGTATTAAAAGACTTACCGGGCTGTGTTATATTGAGTCCAGCATGGGGGTAGCGGGTTCTGAAATACGCCTCTCTCTGTCGCATTCTTCTCTTCCTCAAACACAACACGATGATGACGACGATGACGAGGATAGCAACAGCTGCTAGACACACGCCAACTATCAACCCGGCTCTGTGGAGAATGAATGAATGAATGAATGAATGAATGAATGTGATGACGAGGATGCCAAAAGCTGCTAGCCCGGCTCTGTGGAGAATGAATGAATGAATGAATGAATAAGGAGAATGAACGTGATGACGAGGGTACCAACAGCTGCTAGACACACGCCCACTATCAACAATCAGATTCACTATATAGATTCAACTCTCCATATTACCCCTTTCATTACTGTTCTGGGTTGAGCTTTCAATCATCTATATCACAACAAAACATTACGCGTAAGCCGACAGTGTCAAATTAGTATGATATTTTAAGGCGCTTTTACCAACTGATTCACTAAACGTTTTGATCTCTAGAAACGCCTGCCTCGTTGGTATTAACTCCTTATCACGTTTTTTTATCAAAAGCAGGCAAATGTTATATTGTTTCCGCGTTTATGATAATTTCCTTTTCTCATGAAAAAGTATTCAAGATATGAATTACTGACTAACACTAACACATTTAGGCAATTTTAATAACTTTAGATCAACAGGATATTTATAAGGTCATTAACAAATAATGGAACTATCGATCTGAAGTGCTCTAGATTGACATTTAGGTGTATAATTATAAAATGACCCCCAAGTCGCTAGAACAGGTGTCAACCGTCGATATAGGGACATTATGACGTGTACATGAGACACTGTACAAAACAAAGGTAAAAGAACTGTACGAAAAACATCCTTCTTATGTACATATACTAAATAGTTGTCAATTAATACAAACTTGTCATAATTTGTAGATTCTTACTGCCTCACAGTGCAAATATTTACAGTGTCAACTGCTCTTTTTTGTAAATATCA
The DNA here is from genome assembly GCA_916613615.1 of Steromphala cineraria. NCBI lineage: Eukaryota > Metazoa > Mollusca > Gastropoda > Trochida > Trochidae > Steromphala > Steromphala cineraria. The sequence goes on from OU744726.1 coordinate 42,203,031, forward strand.
CGCATTGAAAAAGGTGTTTGATTGAAAACGACATAACCATCTTCACATTAACTTACTTCCATAACTTAGTAATACTTTCATATGGTATTTCAAATAAAGATTTTTCGTACTTTTAATTTGGACAAATAATACCAAAAACGATTTTAATTGAAATGATGTTTTGTTTGATGAAAATTAAGCTGAACTACGTTTTAATTAAAAGGACCAAAAATCTTTATTTTAAGTGATTTTTCGTAAGTCCAGTCTATGCAAATATTTCCAAAATACGGCGTTATTCGAATGGCAGACCTCAGGGAAACACTCCGAAGTAATATATTTGAAAATCATATCTAAGAGTCGCCAAGTTGCTTTGTTACTGTTACCTCGGATATAAAATTCCTAAATTCATACACGACTAAACCACTGTACGTGTCACCATATTCTATCAAATGTGTCAATCTTAAAATTAAGACGCAACAATTTGAAATTATGACCTTTATATGAAGTTTTATATCATTTTATTTATGCGTTTTGTGCCTTGGATAACAACGTAGTGTCAGATATCTGGCAGGATCAAATAACATTGCGTAATATGTTGCTGAGGTTAACAATTTCTGTAGCCTTCGACGACTCGACAGGTTTTGTTGACGTTCCTATGCTGTGTCTAAAGAGAAGACATGAAAGAAAGAATGAACGAATTTATGAAAAGGGACGAAATAGTTATGGGAGATAGAGTGAAAGAATGAAGAACAAAAACATATATAGTTAAAGCAGAAAAAATGATTAATAGGATTTTGAGATTGAAATTGGAGCAGTCATCTATCGTCCTTATTATGTTCAAAAGTGTTTAAAAGTCACTTACATTGCATCTGAAAATGTAAAAATAACTCAATGGTATTCGAATGGCTAAGATCTAAAGGCGCTTGCATGCATGTGTTATATTTGAAAAAAGTATAGTGATGCATTTTACATACACACGTTGAAAAGATTTTCATTTAAACTATCAACTGCAAGTGACAACCTAAGCAGAACCTATCAAACACGCTACCAAAAAGTTCTTTGTGTTAAAAGGGACCATTCGAGTGGGGTATTTTATGTGGAAACGAAATTCAAGAACTTTCCTGTTTACAGTTACATATGATTTTTACATGATAATTTCACACTTAGTTTCAAATATGTTTGTGAGGTTGACATATCAGTTGTTCAAGTTTTAACAATTTGACAGAGAATAAAGTGTATTGCTCAAAAAATAAAAACATCGTGAAATGAAGCCAATCACCCAGGCTACGATCGTGGAATGCATTACTACGACGAAATACTGTCGTAACAACTTAAATTATTTTTGTAAATATGCTCCTCTTCTATCAATCAAAAGGTTATTTCTAAATTTTGTTAATGAATTAGCATAATACAGCACATGTGTTATCTCGCAATGCTAACAATTCAAAATGGCGGATGAAACCCGATCGAGTGGTGCCTTTAATATAGTTTTTCGTAATATTCAAACAAACACTCACTCGCTACAGCAATGTCTGTTCCAGGCATTCCCACAACAGCCCACAAGACACTCGAGATATTCCGGCTGCTGGTCAAATAGGTTCCGGTATACTGCGCATCGCCAACCGAGCACCTCTGCAATAAGAAAATAACTTACCTATTATTCGGTAAAAGGAGAAAATAATATATGGTGAGATAGAAGCGTTAAAAATCTCATTCAAAACAGATCAAGTCATTTCACTCGTACCCGTCCGGTTTCTGTTCTGAGTAATTCTCCAATGGTCGTATCAGTTCTGTTTCGATTGAGCCAATCAGCTACGTATACGAGGATAGGAAGTATCGTGTATGGTTTCTGATTGGATTAATTTATAGAGATGAAAGATTAAAGACAAAGTCTACCTGATTCCTAACGAAAAAGAAAAATTACGAGATGAAGTTTGTCTGATTTAAATGAAAATGAACGTGTAGCCCTTGTATAACTCCCACGAAGAATTACTTTTGGGAAATGCTTGAAATCTGTCTTTAAAACATAATTATTTTTCAAAGACATGTGTATAAATCGTTCATGTAGTGCCAAATATTCCACTAAGACAATGTCTCATCAATAGAATAAGCCACAAAAAGAAGAATACGTAAATTTTCTTTTACCCCAATTTTCTTAGTAGTTATCGGTGCTTAACAAAGGGCGACCCTAATCATTCTTGTGTTCTATGTAATAGTGTAAATGTGTAGGCCTATATATGCATGGAAACGATTATGTAAACGATTAAGTTTGTTCACTTACATGTACCTGCGTTTATTAGTGCAAATATCACATAATTTGAAATGTCTTTACTGACTTTAGGGCATCCCAGCTTTGCGAAAACGAAACGGATTATGTTGAAATTGAGTACATAAGATAACATGCAATGTAATTATGTTGGTTTCTATCTTATAAAGTTTATATGGAATATCAAAATAGAAATTTAAGAAAATCTGAATTTCACAAATATGACCCCATCTGTTTATTCAATCATGCCAAATATCTAAATTCAGTACCAGTGACAAGACGATCCCGAAATATGGTTTGGGAATGATTATTTTACTAATGAATAATTGGTTGTCGTTTGTAGGTGCTCCTGGAGTTATTTAATGGACGTCAAAATAAAACCCAATTTACATGATAGTCGCACTAAGATACACAAGCAAGTGAACAAACTTTAGATACGCAGCTGTATACAGATACATGTTCAGCTGTACTGAAATAATAATAATAATAGCTTTCTTATACCGCGCATATATCCATGACAAAGCATGCTCAAAGCGTCATGAGTATTATTACCCTGGAGGGATAGTATATTCGGTGCCGCCGATTAACAAGCGCTCCGCGCGACCATATAGGTCCATACCTCCCCCTAGTTCAGGTACCCATTTGTACAGCTGGGTGAACTGAGTGCAATGTGGATGAAGTGTCTTGCCCAGGGACACACACAGGATGAGACCCAAGTCACAAATTTTGGGTGTCTCCACCGGGATTCGAACCCGAGTCTCTGGCGTGAGAGGCAAGCATGCTAACCCCTACACCACAAATGCAATATGAACGTTTGAAAAGGATAAATGGAGATCAACTATGAATTCCTTTAATGAAGGAAAACAGTTTAAAGGTTAACTTAAATTAAAAAGTGATCATTAACCTGCACCCAGAATTAAATTGTGACAATTTTATGTTATACCTAGTCTTTCAATTAAACATATATGTTGACCGTTTCAAACGATGCTAAAACTGGCTAAATCTTCAAAAGACAATCTTTTATAAAACTTTATTATAAATGTCATGTTTTAAATGATCGGCAGAAATTCTGTCAATATAGAAATTAACAGTATCAGTATAAGAGTAAGCGTACAAAAAGAACAATTCATTACCATAATTATGTATGTATCATTTTATGATATTTATACCTTAAAAAAACAATTTTTTAGGTTTCGTCGAATTCTAATAAAGATTTTACTCATATATTTTTTTTCAAATCAGAGTTCAAATCATCAATTCTTGTTGATGTGTCTAAACAAGATAATAAAAGAAAAACATAATGCATGGATTGTGAATTGAAACGTGTTAGTTCAGGTAAACGATGTATAATACATTAAAATACATGAAAAATAAGAAACTTTACACGTTTTTATACATATACACATCCCCTATGTATATTTAGCTAAATCAAATAAAGCAATGTCCATATTTGTCTACCTAAATTAAACCATTTCAGCGTTATCTATCTCACTTGAAAATTTAACACCGGTTATCACTGACATGTACAATACCCTCGTGAGCTTATATCTGAAGGGTAACTCAACCAGTTTGACTGACATCAGTGTTGTAAATTTCAACACTGGACAAGCGAGGATTAGATGAACATACTGTGGCTTAAAAATAAGATGTGTAGTAAGTAAATGCTTGGCGTTTAGATGTATACATACGTCCATAATCGTTCACTGGGATCTATATCCACAGGGACATGTATCGCTTAAATACAGCGTTAGAAAGACATACATACTCATAGACCCTACCCTAATACTATATATAAGGATATATGTCTATATCCACATTCTTCATTTTTATTTTCAATATTCCTTATCTATGTGTTATTTTAAGAAATGAGTCATATTTTCACCTAGGACACATTAATTTCAGTAATTCGTATCTAATTTAGGATACATTTTCCAAAATTGACCAAATATATCGCACAACTACAGTACTAAAAACATCGTTATGAATTTCCCTACCCTAGTGCGAGGGGAATTCATTTCAATCAAACGACATTCCTCAGTGAATGTTATACATATTTGAAAATAAAACGAGGCCACAGGTAAATTGTAAACAATAACAATTACAGTATAGGTATATTCACAGGTATACATCACATTAATCATTCATCAGATAACATATCCGCGAGCAGAGTTTCAAGTCCCAGGAGTTCACGAATTGAACGATAACAAACAATGCATATCGTCCTGAGAATATGTTCGGAAAGGAAGCCGTTAATTTTGAAAAATATCTGCCATTTGTACAGGTATCCCTTTCCAAAGTTATTCACACGAATACTCAGGTGTTTTGTTACCTGGTTACGTAAATAACACCTGGTTGTGATGTAAATATCAAAGGTAAAACTTACCTGTAATCAAGCAAATGAAAACAACAAACGAAACACCGAGCGCCGCCATTGCTGCACGACACACCTGAAGGGATTCTTGTCACAACTAGGTCAGTATTTGACATTCCCCCGCTATACCGCGCTCGCTCTTAAAGCGAGATTCCTGTCTATTGTAAGTCAACGTTACGTCAAAAACTTCAAATAATGGTTTACAAAACAAATTTTACAATTTAAATAAATGATAACTTGTGAGAGCAGTTTGCGTTATAACGAAAGTTTCAAAGATAACCTGAGTCATTTTTCAATGAAGCTCTGCCCTTGCCGGCAAAATGGATACTCCATGGTTTGTTATAGTCACACATACCAAACTTTATCATTGGTGTAATTTTTATTGAAAAATACAGAATGTTGATATAATATCTTACCGTGTTGTTAAACACCGCATCAGCAGAGTATTATAATGATATGAAGTTGTTTATTTTGATTGTTTAAGTTCGATATTTTGCGTTATTCAAGGCTGTTATGTCATCCAGATAAGCATTTAGGTCATGGCACTTATCAACGCTTAAAACAAAGTTGTGTAAACATTAGTTTTTGTGCGTCAGGATATGATTTTATGGCTGTCTCCAATAAGTTATGTATTGTCTGTTTACCCTCCATTAGTTTCTAACTAATGTTCAACCTCCAATAGTACTGTGTGTCGTAGTTGTGAGTTGAAATGCCAAAACGCAACCGTTGTTTAATTTCATTTCAAAAGATTAATTTCATACGATATTCATCTGAGACGAAGAGAAGAACAAAACACAAGTCAAACATTTATTTAGGATGACATTTTCACAATGGTTCCATCAATCGTCCAAATCAAGTTAAATATTCCTTCACATCGTGGAATTGCATGACGACGTCAGAGTAGGTACGTCATCTGTTGTGTTAGTGGGGGGTGTACAGGGGCATCTAGTACTTCGCTGACACGGTCCTCCATCTCTAAAGATTTTTTATACATCCTTCTTTACATACTGAATTGTCACATTTCAGAAACAGGACTGTAAAGAAACGGTATTTTTAAGAATATGACTTTAAAGGAACTATGATTTCCGAAACAAACATATCTTCTTCAACATTTAAAGCGATCAATTCCATATTTAGAGTGGTTACAAAAACAGAAAGCAGATGTAAAGTACAAGATTTTCATGGATATCCAACTTCTTTATTCAATCAAAAACTTCGCAATTATATAAATAGTAATGTATTTGGTCATAGCTAGTAAATACAACAACATGCAAAAGCCCCGATTAACAAATGACCACAGGGTATATTTATGAATGTGTAATCTGCATCCTTTTTTGCAGATTAATTATCAATACAATGAAATGTTTAAGCAAACAACATCTTGCCGTATCATAAAATATATATCATATAAACCAGCAACATGAATCAAGATTGTGGTTGAAAGTTTTTTTCCAGAGGTAGAGCAGGACCTAATAATATAGGACTACGGTAAAACTGAACCATGAAATAAATTTACCCGAGTAACATGACTGTACTTTTCCTTGAGCTGTAGACTCCTCTCTGGTTGTTCTGTTTTCGGATTGTTATTGCCTTCTTTCTGAATTTTCCTCTGTTTCGAATATCATTTGTGTATTTCAGGAATCTAGAATTTAAAGTCAATTCTTTTAGTTCAGTTCAACTAAAAAATAATCAGCTATCGATAGTACAATATCGAGGTGAAAATTGGAGCAATTCAACAATGCGTTAATATGTTATCCAAAGACACATGTAATCGAACTACAAAGGAAAATTCAACTTTATAGCTTTCATTTAAGTCATGGTATAATCATGTTTTTTCATTGATTAATTCTTGGAATTTACCTTTTTCTGATTTATCTAATATAATGTGTCTGATCTTGAATTTTTTAATTGCAAATTATGGCTACAAAATTTAGATGATGAACTTTGGCACAATCAAATCTGGAATGATAATGGTCAGTGTAACGGAAATAAATTAAGAACCTACAGACTCTTTAAAATTGCCCCAAATGTTGAAAAATATGTATCTATCCAAATGGACAGATCACAACGTAGCATTTTGAGTAAATTAGGATGTGGAACTTTATCCCTAGAAATTGAAATTGGAAGATTTTCAAAACCCAAGGTGCCACTAAATCAAAGAATTTGTAAATTTTGTGACAGTCATGATATTGAGGACGAAGTCCATTTTTTGACCACCTGTAGTTTCTATTCTGATTTAAGGTACGATTTTTGGAATTATATAAATAGCAGAGACCCTCAATTTGTCCAGCTTTCGCCAGTTGACCAATTTGTATATTTAATGCTAAATGACAATGTTTTTATATCTCTTTCTGCCATGATAAACAAAATGTTTAATAGACGTAAAAGGTCCAAAATCAACATGTAGTTTTCGCTTGTATTATTAGCACCTATGTGACTGTTTCCACACCATTTTAAAAATGTATATATTTTTTATCTCATGATTTTAAATTGTCACGAATCTCGTGTCTCATAAGCCTTTTAAGGCTGGATGTTGTTTTTTAAATTGATTCTGTGAATGTTCCAAATGTTTTATAACAACATGTGACACGTAAATAAAATATATTCTTCTTCTTCATTTAAGATATGATAACTATTTGTTATTAGTGTAGGATATGGTCCGAAAAGTCTCCATTAGTTTGGCACGAGGGACTTGTCTTAGGCCGTTTGGCCGTGGACGAGTCCCTCGTGCCAAACTAATGGAGACTTTGAGGACCATATCTAACTTAAAGCAAAGTCACTGTCAACTATTGGAGTTCGAGTGTTTAAAGGGTTTGAAAACTGATGTCCCTATCGCTCAAACTCAACTTTTCGTGTTAAACTATTGGAGGGCTATCCTGCTTTATTAGCCTTAACTGCACGTGCATCATCGCATTTCACGATTACACCTGACAGGTAAAAATGGTTAGCGAAGACGATGAACTTTTCAATACACAGAACAGTTTTCAATGTAGTGTATGATATCGGTATCTTATATACACTTTGCTCTGCGAGTTGACGACAAACACCGGAACCTGCGGGTCGACCCCAACTCACACTTTACAATTGTCTTAGAATGAAACATTGAAGGTAATTCATTAAAAATATTTCGTACATAGATTTGATTAATTGAAACAACTTTACAATAATCACCAACGTAAAACTTCATTTAATGTTTAATCAGTTTATCAATCTTACGTGATAAGAGTAGTTTTGACAGAACTTTAGTTGATCAATTTTCAAAGTTAAAACAAAGTTGTGTAAACATTAGTTTTTGTGCGTCAGGATATGATTTTATGGCTGTCTCCAATAAGTTATGTATTGTCTGTTTACCCTCCATTATTTTCTAACTAATGTTCAACCTCCAAAAGTACTGTGTGTCGTAGTTGTGAGTTGAAACGCCAAAACGCAACAGTTGTTGCTAAGTCATACATAAGATATGCAAAATCCTAACAAAATCTACAAACACAAACACGAAATATATTTATCAAAACATACCGATCAATAGATTGGTTATTGAGTTTATGGAGAAACAAATCAAAATCTTTATGACGTCATAACACAATAATGTCCAAATTTTACAAATAACAAATTTAAATCATGATTAAAACACCTGTGTATGTCCTATCATTAAAAAGGTAGGCGACATTTGGTTAATGATGTATATAATGCAGTTTTGTGCAATGAAACCAATACTTGAGGAAACACAAGTTATGTTTAGATCACTTGGTTAAGGCGGCTTAAAGTTTCGTCCTATCGACATCAGTTCCGTCTATGTTAACTTTGGGGAAATAACATGATAGAAATCTAATTATTTTACAATACCATCAAAATAAACATTTTACATTTGATTAATGACAAGATTATCAACCATGCCTTGCAATGCCGTAGCAAAGGATTTTTGACAATTGAAGCGCCCATAAATGACTTCACAAGTGGCTCTTCGAATACATTGGTTAGTGCTAGTTTTTTAAGTGATGCGCTCTGCTCTTTGTCAAATTGTTAAATGGCTGGTCCTATCGGGGTATTTTTGTGGGAAAATAAGTCAAGAGTACTTCACTGTTTATATTTATTTATGATTATGACATGATTTTTTTCACACTTATTTTCATTTATGTTAGTGAGGGTAACAATTCCGTTGTTCTTGGTTTACAATTTAACAAAGATTAGAATGCATCACTGCGTCCTTTTGAATTTCGTTTCCACATAAAAAATACTCTGATAGGACAGTCCCTTTAAATCTTGAACAGCTTATATGTTTATCTCAATAATATATTTGAAACTAGGTATGGAATAATCATACAATAATCTCCTTAATGTAGCAACCGGAAAATCCTCTTAAATTTGTTCTCCAAAAAATTCCGGACTGTCACTGAAAAAAATGATTGTTTATTATCACACATATAACCATGATTGAGTCATGTGTTTAGGCCTATGACCTCACGTATACTTGAAATAAATGCATAATTAAGAATAACAACATTGTGTTACATTGATCATTATATCATCATTAGAATATCTTTATATTGAAAATCGTATCGGTCCTTATCTCATTTCTTAAAGGGGCAGTAGCACGTTTTTTGATAATTTTATATTTTAAAATTTCCACCGATAATTGTACATTAATGCCAAATGAATTATTTTGATAGTGTCAAAAATCTCATTACACAAACCAATCATCCAGAGTCAGAGGACAAAGTATGAAGATTCACATAAAATCCATTGGCGGCCATATTGTGTGAACACATTTAATTCATTTTTATGTAAGAAAAGGGAATCGCATGACTTGACTTTACATTATATATTTGAATTATTACTGCTCCATTTAGTTTAAATACATTGTCTTTCAATTGGAACCATTAATTTTCATTTTCCTGACATGACCTTAAATGACCCCTTAAAACGTGCTACTGCCCCTTTAAGGGGATTTCTCTTATCATATAATTGTTTTTTGAAATGTTACCCAAAGGGGACGCACATTCGTTTAAAGTCATATAACATAAACCAAAGTGCATAATTTCTCGCGGGGCTATTGTATGGACTACACGCAGACAGAACAAAGTTGGTAAAAGCTATCATATCCTATCGCCAAAATGGTCGATGTCATTTAAAAAAAGGGAAATTAACTGAATGGTCAAATATCATTCGGCACGAAATATGCCTAAGTTAAACAACCTGCTTAACAGTAATAATAAAGAATTTGAAAGTACGTATTTTACGCCTCTGCATATAGATACCACATTGTTTTATGAATGTTATGAATATGTATAAACAAATGTATATGTAAGATACTATAGGTATGAGGCCTTTTGAGTACCGAAATAAAGATTGATGTTTATGTATTGGGTCATACTGACAGTATTAAAGGGGCAGCAGCACGTTTTTTGATATTTTGATATTTTTAATATTTTCACTGATAATTGTACGTTAATGATAAATGTATTATTTTGATAGTGTCAAAAATCTCATAACACAAGCCAATCAGCCATAGTCAGAGGACAAAGTATGAAGATTCACCTAAAATCCATGGACGCCCATTTTTGTGTGAATACCTTGGATTTATTTTGTGTAAGAGACAGGAATCGCATGGCTAAACTTTACATTATATGTTTGATTTATAACTGCTTCATTTAATTTAATTTAAATGAATTGGAACCATTAATTTTCGATTTCCTGCCATAACCTTATATTCCCCCTAAATATGTGCTACTGCCTCTTTAACAAATATGGAATTGTTGATCTAAATTTATTTAGATTGTTACAGTTTCTTCTCATTACTTTTCAGAAACAACTAAAAGGTATAAACTGAAGAAAACTGCATTTGATATTTGATTTCACTGATTAATGAGTTTACATTTAATAAAACTGCAATTGAAGAGCGTGTCCCATCGACTTCTGGTCTGCGATCATGTTAATCTTGAAAATGGCATAATTAAACGTTGTTCTTTAATCAATTTTACTTTGACTGAAAAAAATATGTATTGAAAATATATTATATATTGAAAATATATTATATATTGAAAATATATTGATTTATTACTGCTTCATTTAGTGTAAATACATTGCCTTTCAATTGGAACCAATTATTTTCATTTTTCTGACATCACCTTATATTCCGCCTAAAACTTGCTACTGCCCCCACTGACTCGTAGCTCTAATGAAGTGATTCACTTAAAGGGGCAGTAGCACGTTATAGGGGGAATATAAGGTGATATCAGGAAAATGAAAATTAATGGTTCCAGTTGAAAGGCAATGCATTTAAACTAAATGAAGCAGTAATAATTTAAATACATAATGTAAAATTTAGCCATGCAATTTCCTTTTCTTACACAAAATGAATTAAAGGTGTTCACAAAAAATGGCCGCCAATGGATTATAGGTGAATCTTCATACTTTGTTCTCTGACTATGGATGATTGGCTCGTGTAATGAGATTTTTGACACTATCAAAATAATACATTTAGCGTACACGTACAATTATCAGTGAAAATTTTAAAATATAAAATGATAAAAAACGTGCTACTGCCCCTTTAAAGCTTCTCATGCATTGGTTTTGTTTACAGAGTGTGCGTTTTTCTTTATTACTTTGTCAAATATTAACAATACACCCAGTAATATTTTCAACTGGGTTGTGTTATAAGCATGTAGTTATAGCATTATATGTATTACCTTAAATGTGTCTTTATATTTGGTTTCAACAAACACTTACCCGATACGACTGTCCTATTTAACTTTGAAACACAAAACAGTCTAAGTAAACCTAGCCTCAATATTATCCGTTTTACTCCTATACTGAGACTAGCAAGGCCTAGTAGAGGGTCGCGCCAGCCGACCTGTCTGCGACCTATGACCCTCCAACGTTATACGTGCGAAGACAGACTATTGTGGCTTGGTAAGGGGAGTTCTGATTGGTCAATTCAATACTTGGGCTGACGCGACCCTCTACCAGGCCTTTCTAGACTCAGTATAAGAGTGAAACGGATAATATGGAGGCTAAGTTTACTTAGACTGAAACACAAAACGATATGCAGTTTCCGTTGAAACCTGACAATGCCATGAGAAATTTCGATTTCATCAAAGACGTTTTGTATTAACAGAAAGATGATACAATGATTACATTCACAAACGAGTTCTCAACTGACGAAACCGTTATGCAAGTTAAAATTCTTATTTTTGGTTTAGTTGAGTCATTTCTTTTGTGAATGAATCATATTTTCTAAACTTGTTCTCCACTCAAGAAATGAATCATCATCGAGATTAAGTATTATTTTCTAAAATATGTTAAGTTAATATCATAAATTTACATGTTTTTATCCCTTTTTCTGAATATTCTTAAATGTCATATTTATTGTTAAAGATTATCTAAATATATATCTCCCGTTACGTGTTTTATTTGCTTGCCTTTAGCAATTGTTACACTGATCACGGGGACTGTTTCTAATAATAGATGTATCTATGACTTAATCCCGGGAGGCGAAACAATCTCCACTGAACTGAATCGGCCCCAGGTCGTGAAAGTTCTCTGTATCTGATGTGCAAACCGTTAACAAAACCGGTTCCAAAATAAACACATATGATTGGATGAACCAACGTTAGTCCAAAATCTGACCAATCAAAAGGTGGCAATTTCAAACTAAATTTTTAAACCGGTTTAAGAAATATTTCAAACCGGTTTTAGTTTTGATCATTTTTATTGGTTGAGATTGACAAAACCAAATCTCCTCCAATGACCGCGGATTATTTACAAACTGGTTTGAAGGTAGTTTTACGACTGTGTCTTCAGTCAGTGTGTCATAAATGTCACGCATGGGACTGGATATGTTCTTACTGTATACCTATTAAGTTTCACGGAAAAGATGGATAGTATTACACCATTTGTATCTTTATTCACAACTTTGTGTGCCGTTGGTAAGTAATAACTATCAAACTTAAAACTTTTCCACCTTTCATCTAATTATATTAATCTGTGTCCTCGCAAAAATTAATAGCTACTGTCTCAATGCACTTAAAAACAAACATGTCATATTTAATGCGCATTCTTCCCAAGACTTTTTGTTTCGTGTATATAAAACTTTATCTATTCTATATCTAGTATTTTTTATATGTTTAAGATTTACAATGAGATAAATACCAAAGTTTGAAACACGCTTTCCCTTACATTAATTTAAAATCATGTTGATAAAATATTTTAAACAATATTCACTTTTTATGTTTAATAATTGTCCAAAAGTATAATTACTGAAAGATTTAAGACACGTTACTACATTGATAAGTTTTCATTTCGTAAGATTGTTTGAGTGAAAAATGTTAAATAAGCATTTTGTTTATCAATTATCAAGTTATATTCAAGGGACAGAGCACGTCTTAGGGTGCATATAAGGTGATGTCAGGAAATTGAACTAAATGCTTCCAATTGAAAGACACTGTATGTCAACTACATGAAGAAATAATAAATCAAATATATAATGTAAAGTCATGCGATACCCTTTTTTTACACAAAATGAATTAAATGTGTTCACACAAAAATGGTCGCAAATGAACTTCATGTGAATCTTTATCATTTGATCTCTGACTATGGATGATCGGCTTGTGTTATGAATTTTAAACACTATCAAAATAATACATTTAGCATTAACTTACAATAATCAGTGATACATTGAAAATATAAAACTTTCCAAAAAAACGTTCTTCCCTTTAAGAATTTTGATTCAACAAAAATTAATATTTGTATGTAAAAACATCATTTGACAAGATCTATCAATTGTCTTGAAGTTTCAATTACAAAATATATGAAAGAACTACATTTTAAAGATATAAACCCCCAAAAAATTGATAAATACAATTTTATTCGAATTTTGTTACAATTTATAAAGTTCGTCAAAAAATTAAACTTAAGTTTTGCACTCTTCAGAACCATTTGAAAAAAAAATAGTCACGATTCAACGAATCCTAAAGAATGTACACCTATCTTAATACAAGTCTATGTAATTAGAGTTTGTCAATAACCAAAATGATGTAACAATGCGTAAGATGCATTTCCGCATGAACGAGTTTTCACACAGTTGACCTCTAAGATAAGTGGTACATGGAGGTTAAATCACGTTAATGTTAACCTCCCTACGGCCGTGTACTCTTCTTTGGCCCTGGGTTAGATCGTGACTTGACTAGTCTCTCGGAGGCGTAACGCGGAGTGTCTACACATCGGAGTGTTTACTGAATAGATAATGAGAAGGAAATCCGATTAGACAAGTTTTAACCCCCGAATGACAAATTTCATATGTCACGTTATACAGAAAAAATCGCTAAGTGTTACGATCAAACGTATGTTAACACAAATGCTAAATGTCTGTTTATTGTTTAAATAAGTGTTATGTCAGATTGATCTATATATCACCCTAAATTTTATTAATCAGTAGGTATTACAGTCAAACGTAAACGCATATGGTTTATGTCTGTATATTGTTTGATACATGTGTTTGTACACGCGTGCAAGTTTTTCAGCGCAAAATTTAAGATTTCATATATCCTGCTATATTGTAGAAATCTTTAAGTGTGATGATAAAACATTTAACAAACACGTATGTTTTCTGTATGAAATCAGAATACAGGCGATAAAACGTATGTTAACAAATATGCATTTTCTTCTGTATATTGTTTACATATTCAAGTATCTTGTAATCGTTAAAGGGAGAAAAAACAGAGAAAACTGTTTTAAAAGAAAGCATCGAAAGCTGTTTAAAAATTAAACGTTTAAAAAGTATAAAATCGAAAGGACTACATACATAATCACGAAAGCTGAGTAAACGTCGGAAATAGGAAGACTGAAAAATGTCTGTCCTTTAATGGAGAATAAGTGAATTCACATGCAATTGATATGTTTCATTATAGTTAAAGAACTAAGTCCGTCAATATTCAATAACAATTAAACAAAACACCGAAAACGCAGTTGATAAAACAGTGGTAATAAGTTCATAGAACGATAAAAAGCGGATAATATAGATAATCAATTGAATGATTCATAAAATAGCATTTGTAACCTATGAATGTATATATTTATATTTACATATGAAACTGAAAGTTTGTTTATGTAGAAATAATTTTTAAAGAAATATATTTTATGTCGGTCAAACTTTAAACATTCATGAGATAGTACATTTGTATACGAACCTTCACAAGTTATTCGTTAATGAGCGTATTCAAACCACGATCATGATTGTGTCACCTGTTGTTGATTCATGTTTGTCTGTATTTCTTCGTATACTAATGTACTATACACTTCTTGCATCAAATGTTGTCATGGGGATAACGAGGGTATAAGGCAGTTTGAGGAAACCCCTGTTCATGTTTACAAAATGTAACATGGCGTAATTCTTTCCTCACTTGTATGCTTACATGTACATGTATCGGATATGTAACATTACGCTTTCGTTGTACTGTAATCTTGGAACTGTAATATGACGTTGATGTTCAACAATCATCATGTAACTCGTTGTGATACATTTACACACCTACTTTTCACCTTTACCTAACTACTTACAAATGCCTTATGGTTTATTGACTCCGAACAATTTACACGAACACTAAAAGTCATTTGTTTTACTCTTGTGACGTCACCCTATTGGCAGCTAGCTCCGTTGTATTAGTAATGGAATGCGACACAAGACATAAAGTTGTTCACTTTCCTACTTATGACTAAACAGTTTTTAAAAATATTTTGTTAAATAATAAAGACTATTTGTGAGAATTGAATAGGGGATGATCGGTATAAAGTATATAGACAGAAAGTTTGAAGCAAATAATAATAATGCTATAGCTTGATTTTCTTTTTTTACTTTTACAATCAACCCGTAAAGGATATCATTTGATATCAAAATGAAAATTTGCCACAAAATATTCCTGACAGTTTAATGAATGTGTGCCATTTTGTCAGAATAGGTCTCTTCAATAGTCATATTAACAAAAACAAGTTTTGATGACATCATTTGGGCTTGAAAGGTGAAATTCGCTCGCGTTGACGTTATTTATGTAAGTTAATTATGTAAACTATTTCTATTCATGACCAGGTCTGTATATGGATAAAAAAAAATTATTCATTATTCATACATCCTCATTCAAATTCATTATCCGTACACACACTGAAGCGATCAGAAGCTGCTTAAAATGCTAATTGGGGATTAAATTCATTCAATCCCGGTACAAAAATGTATATTCTAAACACAAAGGTCAAAAGGCCACAGAGAACATACCAAAGTATTTCAACGAATACAGATGAATATCTTATGACAGACTCTTGGCGTGATACTATTTCCTGAATATTTGCATTTATCTTCATATAAAAATCGTTTACATTCCATAACCACCAACTCCAGACGTTTCATTCATATATGAAACAGTATAAATTGGTATTTACTCTCCAACCGTGTTTGGAATTTGCAATAGTAAGGGATACTCAGACCTTAAAAGGGGCAGTAGCACGTTTTAATGGGGGATATAAGGTGATGTCATGAAAATGAAAATTAATTATTCCAATTGAAAGACAATGTATTTAAACTAAATGGAGCAGTAATAATTCAAATATATAACGTAAAGTTTAGCCATGCGATTCCTTTTTATCTCACAAAATGAATTAAAGGTGTTCACACAAAATGGCCGCCAATGGATTTTATGGAAATCTTCATACTTTGTCCTCTGACTATGGATTATTGGCTTGTGTAATGACATTTTTGACACTGTCAAAATAATACATTTAGCATTAACTTACAATTATCAGTGAACAATTTAAAATATAACATTATCAAAAAACGTGCTACTGCCCCTTTAAACGTTTCAGTGAAGTATGAGGAAATTAACGAAACAAAACATTTGAATTAACCACAAAACAGTTAGAGGCACACCATGTGTTGACAAAAAGGGCGAAACTTTCTCTGGTCTTTCGGCACATTCATAGAATCGTTTGATGTACATCATTTATTTGAACAAGCTCTCTTTAGAATAGAACTGTCTAACATAGCGTTCTATTTCAAACTCGATTTCAAATGCATAAGGTCAAAACTCACCTTCAAACGTTGCGTTCATCACTATGAATATTCGTTATACTTATCAATTGAATGATGAATTAATACAAACTACATGTTATGACTACATGATGTCCGATTAATATTCCATACCTTTAATATAATTGAGCCGAAGTCAATAAAAGTTCTGATTTCATTTTGTTATCGCATTAAATATGATAATACCATCAAACCTGAAACATATTTCATGAATTATGAATTCTAAATATGTTTTCAATGCCTTCGTGATTAAATTCCTTGCATGTTAACTTTGTGTAGATTTGTGGCTGACATACTTATTTCAGGGTGACGTTAACATTTTGAAAATATAACCAATTGATATTAAAATATAGATGCACATACGTGTAGGGGAGACCAGGGCAAAGCGCGCCCCCGGGGCAAAGTGACCACGCGTAATTTCTCCAAACCTATCGACAAATGAAGTAATTTGTCATAACCAACGAATGAAAGTAACCGTAATGAAGCTTTGTGACCAACGCTGGAATCATTTGCCTGAGTTGTGGACGCAGAATTTCAAATATTCGAAAACACGCGATTTTACTATATCGAACAGATATGTCTCAAATTCAAATATTTAATAAAAATACAAAAACGGAACATTGAACTCTCGTGCATATGTAACATGAATTGGTATCATTAATTTATTGAATAATGAAATTTGTAATTACTTGCTTTAATGACTTTCTGTGATGTTCATAACAAATACAACCCTTGATGGGGCAAAACGTGCCGGGGGGAGCGCTTTGCCCCGTGTGTTATAAAATATATCATTTTGGTTAACATATTGGTGTTAAAGTTATTATTTTGCATTTCTTTAGCAAATAATGTAAAGGTGAACTATCATTTTCATATCAGCATTCTGCTTTTTTTATATTAAAATGAAATATACCATTTGACTTAAAGGGTTTTGTTTTGTTAAAGAATCACGACAAGAAACAGTTACCAAAGCATATTTTTCTGTTGTTTTTTAAATCATGAATATATAATTCATTGTATATTAATGTTCAACCCTAAACGATAAGCAATTTATGCCGTCCTGCCAAGTCCGACACATAATAGTTGTATGAATTCTTTAATTCGTCCATATAACCAATTCAATTCATCTTATATTCTATTATTTTACTGGTTTTGATGTTCAAAAACCTACATTATCAACACATTCGTAGTTGAAAGAAATGTACATGTACCAACCATAACGATATTTGGTCATTGAGAATGTCCATTACATGTTAAGGAATAGTTTGCGCATTCTTGCATATATTGTCAACTTTAATGTTAATTCTATCCTTCATATGGGTTCGATGGTTGGATAGCGTTTGATTTGTATTGGCTGATTATATGTGTGTAATATCTATTACATTCTGTGTTGTTTTTCGAATGGGGCAAAGCGCCCAGGGGATTGGGCACTTTGCCCCAAACTACAGGGCAAAACGCGCCCCCTTAGTCAAACTATATTTATGTAAAAATATCCTTATTCCGAAATGGCAGATTAAAAAAGCATGTGCCATGTTACAGTCTATCTGATAAGTATTAGAGATAGTGTGCAAGTTGCATTCTATACATGTCGGGGTGCCCACTAGACGCACTTTTATGTTAGGGGGCGCGCTTTGCCCTGGTCTCCCCTAATGTACATGGTATATGTACGTGAAGTCAGATTTCAAAGGTAATTCTATTTGATTTCGTGACAGCATGTCACAAAACTGACACCGTTTGTGAATCTCGAAGGGTGTTAATCAATGGGTGTTAATAAATTAGAAGAAAATCCTTTCATTTTCGAGTTTTGGGGTTCGAATGCCGCCTCCTTTATATCGACGAGAACTGGTGTTCATGCAGCTTAAATCATGTCATTTCATTGAAATTCCACCTAACGTTCATACGGCGCTTGAAGATTCTACAACACTACATGACCTTAAGCCAACCGTCTTATACATATGGACATTTTAGGATATTCACTCGATAAAACTTCCTTTAGTGGCAGTTTAGAATTCGAAGTTAGGTTGATGAAGAAATACAAATATATGGATTTACATGTTTTGTCTTATGTATATATTATCAATCTTCAAATGTTTAGCAGCATTTGCTTGAAAACGGTGTTAGTACCTACACCGAAACGTCGCATCTCTTTGCAATACATCCTGCTACATCAGCGTATGTGTCTCCGCTAATGCTACAAACTATCCCCTGATATCCTCCTATAGTCTTCTGTACCGCAGGATGTTTGCAATAAAGAAGTTGTAAATCCATATATTTGTATTTCTTCTACTCGATAAAAACATGTGTATTATGAAGTGTTACTGTCATATGCTCAGGGAAAGTCAATGGACATGGCTGAAAATTACGTCATCGGCGACGGTGTTGCATTATTGGGCTAGAATGTAATGTTCAATGCTCCATCGCGTCATGGTTACTGCATTTATACTGAGCCATGTAGGTAAACGTCGATATTTAATATTTATTTTCGCTAGAGATTGTTGTATTACATCAAGCACTCAGTATATTTTATTTGAGGGATGAACTTTGAATTAGAAATGCAGGTTGGATTCTTATGACTCCCATTATGGATTTTAAGTATGCAATTTATAACCGTTGAGGTCGAGGTTGAAGACGATACCCATGTTACTACATTTCAAAAAAGAGCTGAAATATTATTACACAATAGAAAAGGTTAGATACTGGAATAAGACTAAGTTTATTGAATTCAGGAAAAAATGGGCAATGTATTTAAAACTTTTGGAATGTTAAGTACTTAGGTCTATAGGGAATGCAAATGTGTGGATGTGTGAGAGACTGATATGTCTTGTCTTTTATTTTCTTATTATGTGTAAAAAAAAACTGTGTCTTTTCTATTGTTTACATGTATGTATATAAACTGATTACAGGAATAAAAAAAAAAAAAATAATAAAAAATTATTTAAAATATATATGAATTGTATGTAGTTATTAAGTATTTATAAGTCATTTTGTCTTATTTCAGTATCAGCCGCCTCAGATTTATGCCCATACCAAACTCATGATGGATTCTTCGGACATAACATCAAGTTCAAGTACTGTCGAGGTGGATGCTGTGGGAGATCCATCGATGACGTGTGTTGCAATGGAACGCCGTAAGTAATTATTTCTAATAAAATTTTGTTAATTAATTTTTGATATTTGCAAATGTTTCATAAATTTGCGGTTATATTATATTTTACACTTTTCGCATTAAAAACGAATTAAAAAGTTTTTATGTGTAGAAGAATATTTTAGTAATTTGTACACGATTACCATGTTATGTTTATCGTCCTTTCTTGTGGATTTTCAATGCCCAAATAACATTGACAAAAATACATTGTACAAATAAAGAAGATTTGAATTAAGTGATAACGGGATATTATAAAGAAGTACACAAATTGTATATCATGGTTGGCTTAAAAAATAATCATATTGCATTTTCTACAATATGGTCTTTGACATGCTAATATCACGTTAAACTCTTTGCATGAACACATTCATTACCATTTTTGCAGGATTGGACTCATCATTGGTTGTGTAGCTGGCGCCTCGATGATAATCATCATAGTCATAATACTAACGTGCTGTTTTTGTGCCAAGTCAAGGGTTACATCAAGACACGTCGTCAGAACAACAGTGCTTGTCCCATCAGTCTCTCACGGAGGTATGACGTCACTGCTATTGACTTCCGGTTCGCCATCTTAGGCTGATCAACAATGGCTTACAGAGATTTCTACAATTCTTTAATGACAATGGACATCTTTAAAAATGTATTTTTTTTAAATCGACCTTTAATTTGTCAAATTGTCAAATATGAGGCAACCAATACTATTTCGTACAGAGATTCTTTCATTCAAATTCAAATTCATTCAAATTCTTTCATACATAGAAAATTGAAATAACAATTTTTCCAATGAAAAGTATACCCTCTCCAAAAATGCCTCAATAAAGAAGTTACTCTGAAACATAAACAATGATTAAATCGGTTTACATTTCTGTTGAAGTAATTTATATCTTGACTTATAAGTATTAATTCAGTTCAATAAAAAATATTTCCTTGTGAATAATTTGATACAGGTACACTTGCACTCGCAAGTGACTCATTGTGTTATCTGATTCCAAGGTTTTAAGCATGTCTTGTTACTCCATTGCAACCAATTGAACTACTAGAATTGAATATTTCATGCCTTATCTCTGTCTTTTAGAGCTTTGTTTAGTTTTAGACTTCCAATATCTTTAACGAGAGCATTTAACTAAGTACCTTTCTACTAATTATATACGTTTTATCAATTTCTTTCTTAATTGTTAATTGTTGTTAAATCGTATTTCAAATGGATCTGTGTTTTTCTAAAACAATATACGTAACACTAATTTTTAGAAAATCTTTCATAAACAATGTACAATATAGAATCAAAATTTTATTGCGCATGTTTCATTAAATAACTTGATAATTGTTCTGCATATTTTATCACATCGATATTTTTTATATATCACTATAATTATTAATTTCATAACTGTTTCAGATAACTCGAATCCAGCTCTGTCAGTGGAATCGCCGGACATGTTTCATCCACCGCCTTATGACGTCATAACTTCCGGCTTTGACAAGCCGCCGTCATACGAGGAGGTCATGCAAAGTTCACATGGACATCAAAGTAGTTCAGGGCATGGGAAATGACCATAGGCGGAGTTATAAACTTTGTTGCCAGAAGTCTTATTAACCGATAAATATACAACGACATACACAGAAACATCCATAAATCATCCGATCAAGTGTGACAGGCGTCAGGTGGATTTGCAACATACAATATGTGGATAGCCCGGAACTCATGCATGCTTTTCACGTGCATGTCGGACCTGTGACAGCAATGTACACCAGGACGGGGAAAGTTCGTGCAAACGCTTGGAAAAAACGTGCTTTTCATGCGAATTGCTGCTGCGCTAGATTGAATGGCCAATACTCGTCCATTTCATGCCTTTAGCGAATCGACGTTGAATTAAGATAGATGTTGTACTTGAATATACTGGACGCAATACGTGAGAGATTTGCAAATATTATGATGAGTAATTCATCAGGTGGGCAATAAAGATTTACTTTTTCACATTTGAAAATAATATATTACCTCATATTTTTTAGTATATCTTTGTTTATATCAAAAATATGTATAAGGATAAGAATGATATATTAAGAACTAAAATCAAATGCCCATTTGAGCGTAACGAATATACAATTTATTATGTTAGATACGCTATAAATCATTTAAACGACAGGAACCGGAATATATATACTTGAACATTTGATGTTCTGAAATATACATGAAGTATTGACAAGGTATCTGTCTCAAAACACATATTCTTATGTAAACATGGTAATATTGTGTTATTTGTGTTATCTTGTTTGTTTGTATATAGCATGACACATAAGAATGTAAAACAATTACAATGTAAATAAACTATATTCCTATACATTTAGATGTCTCTTTATTTCTTTCTAAGAATTTCTTTTTTCAATTATTTTTCACATATTTTGACAGATTACAAAGATACGAAATGTACCATTTATTATCGTTCATTGATACAAAAAAACTTCATTATAGCCATTTTTGCAAGTTGTATGTATTGAGTGCTTATATATCATGGATGTTACCATTATACTTATCATTCAGTAAATATCATGGTCTTTTTCATAGAATAGTAGGGTAATTATAAGTCTTACATTTCTCAAATCATTCCATGTTGGGTGTGATATAAATCTAATTTACATCTTATTCCAGATAAACGTTTTTTGTAATGTTAAACACAATAGGTGCACATTGATGAACATATAGTTTTATCTGTATAGACGTCCTTTAAAGGGGCAGTAGCACGTTTTGAAGGCGAACATAAGGTGATTTCAGGGAAATGAAAATTAATGGTTCCCATTGAAAGACAATGTATTTAAACTAAATTGAGCAGTAAAACTTCAAATATATAACATAAAGTTTAGCCATGCGATTCATTTTTCTTACACAAAATAAATTAAAGGTGTTCACCAAAAATGGCCGCCAATGGATTTTATGTGAATCTTCATACTTTGTCTTCTAACTATGGATGATTGGCATGTGTAATGAGACTGTTGACAATTTAAATAAAATACATTTAACAATAACTTACAATTATCAATTATCAATGAAATATTTAAAATATAAAATTATCTAAACACGTGCTACTGCCCCTTTAAAAAGTGGAATCCAAAGCCGTTTTCAAACAAGTAATTACATGAGAATAAACCTTTTAAAACCATTTATTGAAAATATATTTATACAAATTGGACGGTTGTACAATAATGAGTGTTTAAGGTGTTTTATATCTTTCAATATGATATGTATAAAATACATTATCTTTGTCATATTTACAAAAAACATTCATGTTGTGTAACACAACTTGTAAAAATACTATTAAAGCAATTGACATCACAACATTTCAAGAAACTTTATATAAACAAAGTTCATTGTCACTGTCAATAGGTCACCCAACTCAGTTCTTTTCGCGTAACCTCTGTTATAGTTGGGTCATGTTCTCGGTAATGGCTAAGTCTCTTAAAAGCGGTAAATTCGTTCCTTCTTTCTATCCAAATTGTATGTCGACTTCCGCCTAAATTGACAGAAGTATGTGCGTACCGATTATAAAGTCAAGTCAAAGGCCATCGACCAATATAGAAGGTGTTATGAATTTTTAGCATAAATGAACATATAAAGCAGAATTAAATATACAAAATATGTAAAAATATGTTAATATACATAATTTTGAATAACAAATTAACTATTGAGACGGTTTTGCCTTAATTCAAAACTCGTACACAAATATTTACATAAATCTGAAGATGAAGATGGTAACAACTGGTTAAATTCATTGATTGATGGATTTACATAAACAAATGTTGTTGTACAAAACGAATTCTTATATCATAATAACATTCACATATCAATATAAAATGAAACTCATCATCATTGCTCTCCTGCACATAAAACATATACGGTCATAATAATCTCTTCCCAACCACCAGTTAGAGGAACTCAAGTCGACGCATTCGGTAACAATCCAATATGCATCTTCAGTTTGTCCCTGATTGTAAAACTAATTTTGATTGCAACTAATCACATTTTCTACGGCTTGCACAAGCAATGATCCAAATGTAACAGAGTTAACGTGGGAATTTGAACTGCATAACCTCTGTTAGGAGATGCGTGTACTGTGTGAACTGTAAAAATATCAATAAAATAACCATCGTATAATTTTGAAATTTACGTGAATGATTGACAGCCATTACACAAAATATTCTAATAATAAAAACAGACAAAAAATATCAGCCAGCATCGAATATCATAGATTATCTATATTTGTCTCAATATCAGATACATACGATGATGTCCAGAGCCAATTTTGATAACCATAAAGAGTGTGTTTGGATCAGGTGTAATCAAGTGTTCAAAGAAGAATATTTTGCGATGAATTGTTTAAAACGTTATTCACAATATATAATTATTACTAGTATGAGATTGGTTGTGATGGACATGCTTTTGGTAAATCTATGAACAGAATGCGAACATATATTGCAAAAAATGAAAGTGAAAATCACAATTTCAAAAATACTGACAAGTCATTAACATTATGAAGATAATTCTTAAGGCAAGTACCAAACTAATTAAATTTAGATAAACAGATTTTATATCATGTCATACCATATATAAAATTATATTTTGCTCTAAATTTATTTATATTGGGCAAGTACATACCTCAGGCAAATGGTCAAAGAAATTATTATGTCATACCATATTTAATACATTTTGTACCATATATATATATATATTTAGATTGGGCAAGTACATAGCTCAGGCAAATGGTCAAAGAAATTATCATGAGATACAGTCCTAAAGAACAGTGGATTAAGAGAAGATAGGGGAGGGGGTTCTTGAATGGGGGTTTGAAAACACCCATCCCCTGAACAGTTTTAAAAACATAGGCATACAAAGGCGTACCCTCTTTCATCCTTTTCAATAGCAAACACTGAACGTAACATTATTTGAAGACTCCTGTGGTGTGTGAGGGGAAACTAAATGTAGCAATGTCACCTTTGAGAAAAGATAAATAAAACTTTATTAAGCCAGCTGTACAATTGGTGCCTGATTCAGATCGGATGATGATATTGTGTGTAAAGTCAACGGGCAATGTACACGTATTTATTGCATACCCTCCATGCAGTTGATGTAGTTACGCGTATATACATGTATTGCATACCCTCAATGCAGTTAATGTAGGTCATTGTTCGGTGTACAAATTTGATAATTACAATTATTACAATGACGATAATCGGGAAATATGTAAAAATCGTTGAGGTCAAAGTAATAATATTTGTGATATTGATGATGCTTTTCATGGAGTGCCACTATTGTTTGCATTGTGTTACCATTCAACATATGACTGTCCTTAGACTGTTAGTCATTTCATTCTACACAATTTTAAGTCTGTTTGTGAATGAATCTTCTGCCCCATGTTGCGTAGACACGTAGCGTATCCTTAACAGTAAACTTCTTCCCTCAAAGATGTTGCCCGTTCCCTTCATCAACGTCTCACTGTGGATAAAACAATTACATTTTGATCATTTTATAAATAAAAATGTACAAAAATTTGCAGTTGTATACATTATTGAAACGATAACCCTTTGTCCAAATATTAGTGAGATAATGTTCAACGAGGCATTAGCACGTGCTAAGGGGAAATGTCAGGAACATGGATATAAGTGGTTCCAATTGTAAGACAATGTATTAAAACTAAATGAAGCAGTAAAAAATTAAATATAAAATGTAAAATTCACCCACACAAAATGAATAAAAAGTGTTCACACAAAAAATGGCTGCCAATGGACTTCATGTAAATCTTTATAATTTGTTCTCTGACTATGGATGATAGGTTTGTGTAATCATATTTTCGACACTATGAAATACATTTTGCATACAATTATCATTGAACGTTTAAAATATAATTTTTTTTTCTAAAAGGGCTACTGTCCCTTTTAGGAGTGGGAGTCGTGAACCAATGTTTATGTATGATAGTTTGACATTCTAAGAACAGTCTTAGTAAACCTAGCCTAAATAATGCTCAATAAACTCCCATATTGAGCCTAGGAAGATGCAGTAACGTGTCGCGTCAGCTGACCTATCTAATTGACCAACCAGGGCTCGTCTTACCAAGCCGCAATAGTCTGCTGACGCGACCTGTGACTGTATCTAGCTAGACTCAATATTGAAGTTTAGCGAGTATTATTACAGTTTACTTAGACTGCTCTAAGCAGGGACTATTCCATAAGAAATCTCTGTTTGAAGCCCATACTGACAAAACCTTCGCAATCCTAAGAATTCTGAGCATTTAGTCCATGTGCTAAAAATGGGTTAAAGACAACTCAAGGGAACAAATGTTTCGATTGAGCTGGTCAGTTTACCTGAGGCTCTTCTCTGCCAGGATCTGTCAACAGTGTTGATTGGAGATGTCGCACCTGTTTGACAAATTGAAAGGTATTGAAATACGATTATAAAATACTATTGTTAGATCGTTGGTGTCTTCCTGCACTAAAGTAGGGAGCAAAATTATTCATAACTTAACTCAGTTAAACTTTGAAGCAAAAAAATTACTGTTAGTGCTTTTTACGGTTGTGTCAGCCGTCAACATATACATTTTACAAGCCTAAAAAAAATCAAAATCAAATATGTTTCAAATATAATATTTTTTGTCATAATAAATTATTCGGGGGCCTCCCCCAACGAACCATCCCCCCTTACCCACAAACCCCCACCCCGTTCCCCGCTTGCTATGGACCTGTTAATATATGACGAGATTTATAATGAATCAAATATTCAATTTTGAGATTTGTGCTTAAATAGTTTACGGTCATAATATTACACATTTAAAATAACATAATATCATTATAATAAATGACTGCATAAAACGTCACAAGATATCTAAGGATAAGAAAAAATGGGGAAGTAACTATACATACGTGGCGACTGTCGACCTGTTTCTTTGTCGAAGTCATCTGGGTCGTCATTGGGTTCCTCGAGAGGGTTAACTGTTGGGGAGGATTTACTGAAATGATATAAACAAGCTTATCATATATATACATGTACATTTGAAAATTTATAACCTGAAAAATATCAATCATCAAATTACAATATCTCGAACTTATTTATTCAGTATACATTGTATGTCGGTTTCACCAATAATAAAATATAATCTGTAACTGTAAAGATAGGATATCCTTCATTTTTTAGCTTGTTCCGATTCCTTTTACTTCAGAATTTATTTGAACCAAAAACCAAAATCACAATTGCAACATGTTTGGCGGTAACAACTTATATATTGATTTTGAAAGGGAGGGTATCCTTCATTTTATAGCTTGTTCCAAATCCTTTCACTTAAGAATACATTTGAATCAAAAACAAAATTCACAAATGCAAGATTTTGTTGTTGTAACAACTAATATATTGATTTTGGAAGCTAGGGTATCCTCCGTTTGTTCCAATTTTAAATAGTTTCACTTAAGAATATATTTGAACCAAAAACAAAATCCAGAATTGCAAGAGGGGGGTAACAACTCATATATTGATTTTGAAAGTGAGGGTATACTCCGTTTTAGAGCTTGTTCCAAATCGTTTCACTTAAGAATATTTTTTAAACAAAAACAAAATTCACAATTGCAAGATTTTTGTGGGGTAACACATTTTATATTGATTTAATAAATCACAATAAATGCACTTTCATTCATAAGGAAATACCACAAAATTACGAATGCGATATTAATTCCATAATGCAGATGTGCACATATGACTCATTTTTGTTTTACATAAAAAATAGAGTAACACAAAATCATTTGTGCACATGTGTAAACATTATTTTTGCGATGGAGCTATTGACGTTTCTGTAACGGACATCACGTAAAATGTTAGTTATTTACTATAGAATAACTTTATACTGCTTGAATGATGACATAATTATGATTTTGATGTTATTTGCGTTAATTTGTGAAATTGAGCATTTTTTCGGAAAAGTCACATGTACGCCTTCTAAAATAATAACCACTTTTAAAAAGATTATATCTAAGGATATTGCAAGTCGAGGTTAAGTTTTAAATTTGCTGTTGCCTGTTCTCAGTAAAATAAAGATAGTTTTAAAATTTTTATCAGACCACATATTGCTCTTACCATAAATAAATCTAGAGATTGGTAGAATAAGTAGAATACAAATACCTAAAAAATACAACCTTCTTGACAATAAAAATCTAAACATGATTATCAAAAAAAAAATTATCAACAGAAACAAAATATAATCTAAATGAGATAACAAAAAAATGATAGTGCCCCATAAGAGTGTAAGATCATAAGAGTAATAGTAATTCGCACTTACAACACTGTTTTCTTCGAGAGGTAGAATGCTGCTATGCAGATAAGGATGAGACCAAGAATTCCACTCGTTGCTTTAAAGATATAGTCCTCCACCGACTTGTCCTTCACATAGTGTTTGACCTCTGAAAAAAAAAATCCCAGACGAAATGATTATGATTTGTTAATTGTTTGACGCAACAAAACCCCAAAGGAAGCTAGCATTATTATTGCAGGGAGAAAGCCCGCAACACTATCGTGGCTATGCATTGCGGTGAAACCTGCGAGCATCGGCTGGAACTAGCAACCATGGGTGGTACTGCACTGAAATTCAGTGTAGCATTGCACCCAAACCTGACTGCGTGTAGAACAGTTCTCTACTGCAGACAAAGTTGCCGAGCCCCTGGCCGGATTCGAACCACGGACCTCCTGATCCGAATAATAATACTAGCAGCCGCGATATAAGTGAAATACTCTTGAAAGCGGCGATAAACCCCACATCACCTCACCAAAGGAAGTAAGACTGTGCAAAAGATGTCAGAAAAGCAACGTCCGTGTCATCGAAGATGAGTTCCACGTCCTACTTAAATGTCCCTCCTATAGTGAAATACGGAAAATCTACCTTGATCCACTCTATATTAAATATCCAAATATGAACATTTTTAAAGTCTTATTAAAGTCAAATGAAAAACCTATTTTATGCAACTTAAGTAATTATCTTTTAAATATATGCTCCTTATTACAAAAAAATGTAACATAATGCATGCTGTGTATAAACATTCATGTTGAATTATGTATTTCTGGCCAATGGCCTTATACTGAATAAAATCTGTCTGTCTTATTGTTTTTCCTATAAAAATCTATTATTTTCTTATGGATTTGGCGAAATTTGGAATAGACAATCTGTTTCCTGTACTCATTCATTTGTGTCAGCTTTTAGAACAAGATGTATTGATATTGATAACCAGTTTCTCTTTGAATCCCTTACAAAATTATCTTCATTGTATTTTTACAAAACAATTAAGTTAACAAGGGAATACGAACAGTATTTAAATGTTGTTAACACCTCCACATTTAGGAATTCACTTTTACAGTTTCGTACTTCAAGCAGTGATCTCATGATATCGCAAGGTAGAAAATTTGGTCTACCTAAAGGTGAAAGACTTTGTCCACTTTGTATCATTCCAAATGTAGAAACAGAATACCATGTCTGTCTTGTCTGTCCATTCTATGATGACTTAAGGAGAAAACTTTTGCCAAGTTGGTATTACAAATTCCCCTCTGAGTGTAAACTTAGACTTCTGTTTACCACAAAAAAATGCACTTATAATTAATGATCTTGCTAAGTATATATTCTTTGCACTCAAAATGAGAAGCAAACAGTTGTCCATAACCTAACTTGTAACTTTTATCACCATTTGTCTATGGTATCGGATATCACTTAAATTGTGAATGGATTGTTATAATATTATGTGCTTGTGGCGCATGTTTAAAATGTAAAACCATGTATTGTAAAATTGGCCTGTGGCCTGATTTACTGAAATAAACTACTACTACTACTACTACATATTGTTTTTCCTATAGTATTTGATTTAAAAACAAAATGATACACTATTTAATCGTTATTAATTTGTATTTGCTCTCTGGGCAGCCTATTTGGTGACACAAATATAATTTTTAGCTATGTGAGTTGTGTGCAGTTTTCTTTAATGAGTTGTCTAAAACTCAAAAAAGGCATTCGGATAACATCACATATTATTGACACAATGAATGTTACGATAACTACATCGCCAACTAAATATACTTGTAGATTCTAATGAATAAAAATGGTTTCGGATAATTTTCTCTATATTAAGATATGGATTTTAGAATATTTATGTATTTGCATACATATCATAATTATATGTATCATAAAAGGCGAGAAAATCATTGTCATATTCCAATGACAAATACAAAAACTTAAATGTTTAATTCAAGTCTTAAAGGGGCAGTAGCACGTTTTTTGGGGGAATATAAGGTGATGTCAGAATATTGAAAACCAATGGCTCCAATTGAATGACAATGTTGTTTAAGTAAAGGAAGCAGTTATAAGTCATATATATAATATACCTTTTCTGTACACAAAATGAATTAAAGGTGCTCACGCAAAAATGGCCATCAATGTACTTTGTGTGAATCTTTATACTTTGTCTTCTGACTATGGACTATGGAAGATTGGCTTGTGTTATCAGATTTTTGACACTATCAAAATAATACATTTAGCATTAACGTACAATTTTCAGTGAAAAAATATAATGTAAAATTTTCAAAAAGCGTGCTGCTGCCCCTTTAAAAGTTCAATTTTAAATCGAAAGTTAACTTCCCCTACAAGGCATAAATCGCTCATAACGAATTAGCGCCCTTAATCGGATAAACTTTCAAAAGGTTCACGATAAGACAGAACTGGAATACGGAGGTTTGGAAAAGCAGCAAGGCTAAAATTTGCCAATTTACTGTGAATGATGCCTTTCGAGGAGTATTTATCAAGAAAATAACAACTCACCACATCCCGAGGACGGTTTAGGAAGCAGTGACGCCCCTCCCTGTCTCAGACGTTTTCTACGTTGAGCAGCGGGGGAACAGTTCTCGTAATACACCATGACGTAGGTCGTAGCGTTTAGACGGCCGTCATTGACGTCATACGCCGTCACCTCTAACACTTCGTAAGTGTCCCAGCGCTTGAGTGTACCACCTGGCGAAGGTTTTAACACTAACGTCCTGTTATCACCGTCTAACCACGTGTATTTGCTAGAGTTTTCCGCCATTTCTAACGTCAAATCTGACGTTAAATCATAGTCTGTGACGTTAAACGTCAATAATATCACTTCCTCGTCTTTTTTACATCCGCTTAAGGCGTAGTAAAATCCTTCTTCGAATATTGGGGCGTTGTCATCGACATCGTCAATAATTAAACACAACGTAAAATATGAGAATTTTGAAGGAACGTCTTTTGACGTCGCTCTAACTACTACAGTGTAATTGACGCTACCGCCTATCATTGGATCACAATCCAGGAACTTCCTTGCTTGAAATGCTCCTGTTAATTTGTCAATTGTGAACAAATTGGTCACAGATATATTTTCATCTGTAAAAGAAAATAAAAACTTGTATTCAGCAGATCAAAACATGCTCACAAAAAATTAGCGCACATTTTTACGTAAATTGAATGGTAAGCTTCCTTAGAATTGAAGGTCAAGCCGTATGTAAACAAGAAGAAACAGAGTATTGTTTGTTTATATATTTAGTAGTATATCATATAGGTCCACTAAATCAGTTCTATGTGAAGATATATCCGTGTTTCAAATAGTATTGCTGTCTATATCAATAGTTTCAATAATAGGCGAACGTTTATTTCTGGTAAACATAAAAGTACACGATATTAATTACGATAATCATTATAAGAAATGAAACTGGAGGATCCTTCCTAATGAAATTATATTTGTTGTGAATATTGGTATCCATACTACCAAAATGTTACAATCAAAATCTAAACAAAATTTAATACCTTGATTTACTTACCTGAAACAACAGACAAAATAGAATATACGATTTCCCCCGACCAGGTGGCGTTGAAGTGGATTATCGTGACGTTGGGGGGATAATCCTCAGGTACATTTAACTCGTACGCTTCTGTTGAGTTATCTCTTATAGGATACACCCATACCGGTGTCGCGTTACTCACGGCTGTCATCTAAAACACAAAATCAACACTGAATTAAATGATTTACTTTCCTCACTCTGCTACATCAGCGTTTGATATGCACAAAGCTTTTTCTATACCCTGATATATGTCAGGCCAAATTCCCCTTAAAGGGGCAGTAGCAAGTTTTTTGAAATTTTTACATTTTCAATTTTTCCCTGATAATTGTACATTAATGCTTAATGTATTATTTTAATAGAGTCCAAAATCTCATTACACAAACCAATCATCCGTAGCCAGACAACAAATCATAAAAAAAATTCAGATAAAGTTCACTGGCGGTAATTTTTTAAGAACACCTTTAATTCACTTTTTGAAAGAAAAAGGAATCGCATGACTGAACTTTACATTATATATTTGATCTATCACAGCTCTCTGTAATTTGGTTACATTGTCTTTCAATCGGAACCATTTATTTTTATTTTCCTGACATCACCTTATATTCCCTTAACAACATGTAGTGAGTGACTGAAATTACTCGCATCCAATATCACCCGGATAACAGGTCCGTTAGGTTCTGCTTCTATTTGCTTCACGCTTTTTTGCATTTTGACATTTTATTGGTTGAAAAATATACATGCAAAGTACAATCACACAGGAATTTGACATGATATATATCAGGATAGTTTGGAGATCAGCGGATATGAATAAGAGGATGCACTATTCTCTCTAAAAAAAGTTGAAGTTAAGATTGTGGTAAATAAATAACGTCAGGCATTTTCAATAGCTAGGAATTGAATTTAAAAAAAAAGTCAATGAAGTTTTAATTCAGATTTGATATATTGGTCTTATTGGTTTTAAGACACGATCTTTTACGTGATACTTCGTGATACAAGACAATAAGTACAGGTGAAGTCACTGTCACATTATCATGTTATTATAACAGTAATTGAAAATGTTATTGTAAAAAAATGGGTACTGGTGTGACGCGCAAATCATTTTAAATATGTGTTGTCATTACTGCTCATAAGGTTCAACATAATTTCTTAGCAGATAATTATATATCATCTTATGGGTATCCCCTTCCTACAACCTTTGTTATGTGTTTAATTATTCATTCCGGATATGCGATACTAACACGATTTTGATACCAATATATATGGTATTTGGTGTCAGACATCAGACTTAAAAGGCATGCACTTAATTGTAATATGAAGTTTCGAAAATTAAAACATAGAAAATGTTTGTCTTTTTATAAGGAATTTGTTTTAATCATCCGTTAGCTTTTGTAATATATTCCATAAAATATATTATTACTAACAACATCATTACAAACATTTTATGTCTACTTACATCTATATCAACACGTGCCGTTGCAGTGTGCACAATCGCCGTGTTTGAATCAATCGCTTCAAGGGTCAAGGTCATCTTATCATCAAGGTCATCAAAACTGCTATTTCCGGGGTCATAGTTCAGCTCAAAGGTCATAACTTTTCTAGTGATTGTGAACAGTTCGGATAAAGAAGGTTCTTTAATTGCTACGGTTATATTGTCATTGTTTTCCTTGTCTGGATCGTTGCAGTGTATGGTTAAAAGAGGTTTACCTGAAACAGATATGTTTTTATGTAGATATGCTTGTCAATAACTCTTTTAAAAATATATAATTTCGATAATAATTTGAGTGTAGATGAGGTTAAAGGGAATCAACAACCTAGCTCGTGAAACCTATTTGACCATGTTAAATAGAGCGTCCAGACGAGCAAGGGGGTTCTCATGACACAAATTTGGTACCGGCTGTCAACTGTAAGCGGTTTGTAACCAAACGATTTAGTCCCTACCGAGCATTTGCGACTCTATCGAGGCCCTGCTAATAAAACTCTGGAAGTTCGGGTTGCAGACCCCCTTTAATGTACTTCCCCATAAATTCAGGTATTTGTGAACAATGTCTACTTGTGTCTTTGAAAGCCAATTCATAAAACGAAAACATGTTCACTGGGTCATTAAAGGTTACTTAGGCTATGGTCACATAATTATATATTTATATATACATATAAGGTCAAATATATGGACACGGCTGGACAAGGAAATCACGATCAGTATCGTCGTTGTCGTGGTCTACGACTTCATCGTCAATTTGATAAAATTATTTAAAATGCACTTAAATGCACTGAAATGAAAGTTTGATTCCTACCTAAATCTTCTAATTCTTTCACGTTCACCTTGTAAATCGTTTCATCGAATTTAGGAGCGTTGTCGTTGATATTTATCACGTTGATGGACAGATTTGAACGTGATTTGTGTCCAACGACATTTTCTACTTCCAAGGTCAAGAGGTCAAGGACACGAGGGCAGGTCACGTTTTCGTAATCTAATCTGTCGACCATTATAAGATCTCCAGTGAACGTGTTGATACCAACATATTTTTTGTGTTCACCTAGAAAAAAGTAAGACACATAATTAGAGTTGTGGCGATATTTAGATACATAGAGAATAGAAATACTCACCCAGACAATATAGTTTACGTAATACGAATCATTATTGCTTCTTTAAACTAAACTTAAAGGTGTTTGTTAAAGGTATTATTTTTTTCTATAAAATATCCTGAAAATAGTGTCTTACATTTAAGACATTTACTACTGCAATTATTACTACTTTACATTTATAAAAGACCATCACATACATCATTTAACGTTCCATTTGGTAATTAAAGTCAACATGTAACTTGAGTATTTGATTATAACGACATTGCCAAATCTCATTTAAAACGATTCAAATTGTCTGCACTTCGTTTTCAGGTAACAGTTATGCAACAAAATATGACCATATTTTAATGAGATTGATAAACACTGACCTTGTTGTTAAACTCACCAAATAGTCTATAGTTGAGTCCGCCACCTTTTTCCTTTTCAGTGACGGTGAATATTCCCGGAATTATCTCCCCTATAGGAAGTTCCTCCACAACAGTCTGTCTCCGGGAAACGTTGATAACGGGCGGCTCGTCGTGTACGTTCAAAACGTTGACTAAAAGTGTTGCGTTCACTTCAAGAAGCCCAGCTTGAGCTCTGAAAGGAACATAGATTTGACTTTGCTAGGTTGTTGATTCCCTTTAACCTCATCTACACTAAAATTATTATCGACAAAATATATTTTTAAAAGAGTTATTGACAAGCATATCTACAAAGAAACATATCTGTTTCAGGTAAACCTCTTTTAACCATTCACTGCAACGATCCAGACAAGGAAAACAATGACAATATAACCGTAGCAATTAAAGAACATTCTTTTTCCGAACTGTTCACAATCACTAGAAAAGTTATGACCTTTGAGCTAAACTATGACCCCGGAAATAGCAGTTTTGATGACCTTGATGATAAGATGACCTTGACCCTTGACAGTAACTTCAATATTGTTTACGCTACGTAAAGTAGATTATTAAGGAGGGTCCTGTTTGAGTCGGGGCTTGACGGTTGAACATAGAGTAACGTAAGTATTGGTAATTAAAAGTCGTTTATATATCTGTCAAATCCTTCTCACCTGATGACAACACCGTACATCTGACGACTCTCGTAATCAAGAGCCCGTGTCAGCATTATTCCTGTTTTCCTCATCTTGAAAATCTCGGTCTCGTTTCCGATGACGTCATACGTTATTCTGTCATCCGGGTCTCGCGCCTCAACGTGGTATATGATCTTGCCAACTGGCATGTTTTCCGGGACGTCAATCTGCGTTGCACTACTTGGGGGTGGTATAACGAATACTGGTGCAACATCTATTATAATAAATAAAAGGTTTTGATTAGCGATATAAACAGTTTTACTACATTTAATATGACACTGTAATGTTACAATCTTGTCCGGGTCAATCTCATTCAAATCAGATCGAAACTACTACGTCGCTACGTTTCTTTCTCTGACAACTGCTCCATAAGGGCCGCGTCAGACGGCCTTGACACCGACCTTTACCTTCAATTATTTCAGTTGTCAGATCAAGAAACGAAGCGACGTAGGAGTAGTTTCGATCTGATTTGAATGAGATTGTGTTCGGGTACGCCGCTAATGCTTAAAACATTGTCAAACGGCGTAAAACTTGATGCTGAGGAGTATATGGAAGATAACTTCTTTCTTTGTTCATTGTATGCGACGTTTCGACACAGGTTCTTGTGTCGTTCTCAAGCAGAGGAAGAGAATTACATTTAATCTTTTCATTAAGTTGTTGTTACTGTGTACTGTACTCTTTACTTATATATATGCCCCTACATCATTACTCTTCGTCTGCTTGAGAATGACACAAGAATATGTGTCGTAACGTCGCATACAATGAACAAAGAAGTTGTCTTCCATATACTCCTCAGCATTTGTGTTATTCCAACTTCTAAAATGCCTCTCAAAGACGTTAACTCATTCACTCACTCTTTTCCGGGTTGAGTCCAATGCACAGGAACATATGCATGTATCTCTTTAAAACAACGTCAGAAAGTCATACTTACTAATAGACCTTACTCTTCTACTATATATGGGTACATAACGGTATTGTAAGCGATACATATCCCCGTGCCGCCAGCAATAACTGTAACTGTACTTTTATCTGCCCATTTCGCCTGGACGTGGGTTTGAATCCTGCGAAGAACTCAGCCCAAAGGGGTACATTGATTTGTGCTATTGTACATAGTTTGATTGTATATATATTAATGTAAAAATATTTTATGTATAAAGTTTCCGTATTTACATGGTATGAACGCAAATTGGACATAAGAGATTTTGCTCCAAATCTAATCGATGAACAACTTTTAAAAAAAGTACCAACAAAACCTTTACCTTGAGATGAATAACAATTTCATTGAAATTTATAAGCAATACTCTTGTTTGCTGGTTTACATTTGATTATGCAATAACCTTAATTTGTTAATATCTATGTCACAAATTCCTTTAAAAAGCCTTCAATCATAGAGAGCTGTTTCGGGAGATCTCCGATGTAGGCTGTATATCATGTTTATCGATTTGTTCTTGTAAATTAATATCAATAGACAGGCTACAGTATAATGTTTTAACATCTTCTAATCATTGATGATTTCAGAGGCCAATGTGTTTTATCAGAACACATGGTACAACGGTTAACGTGTTTTGTCAGGCGACATCATCAATATGACTATCTGTCATGAACTTTATGAAAACATTGACGAGTACAATTACACTACATATAGAAGGGGCGGACATGTACAATAACAAACAATTCCCCAAAAAGAAGTACTATGAATATCAACTTATTATAGCTGATGCGTCAATCATAAATCTTCATCTATTTAACAAACACAACTGTTGGTACAATATTGAATACAAAAACAAATTACATTATATTTGCATTCAGTTCAAAAGGAATGACACAGTTATGCGGCTGTATCTGGTTTATACATATTTATTTCCTTTCTAGAAGAACTGGATTGGTAAACAAGCTCAAATGCGGCTATATCTCTGTGAAAATGGGTCGATGGTCTTCTTACATGATTATCATCAAACAAAGACATTCATCAACAAAAGACAATGTACATGTGAAATAAAGATTCCGCTTACCATTTACAATCCTCCACACACCCGGGTTGTTCTTGAAGGTAAATATCGCTACAACGATTTGGTCTATTTCCACAGGAACAGGAACAAAGAGCTTCTCGTTCCTACTCAGAAGAAGACCAGTTCCAAGCGACACCCCTGCTTTACCCCAACTCATCCAGAAGGATACGAATTTTTTACAGTTTAGAACGTCAAGTTTTGCAGTGGAAACTTTTGGACTTTTTGATGCCAACATAACGGTACATCTTGCAAAAGAACCTTCTGTTCCTTCCGCAAGTTCCAAGCGAATAGTTGTTTTGTCATGCTTGTTCTTGATAGCAACACAGGCGTTCTTGCAAGCCTTCACTTGGAACAGGAACCTCCTATCACACGACACATCCTTTTCAAATGTAATACGGTCCTTTGGTGTTCCTTTCGTATGATGTACATCCGTTTGACCTGCAACAACAAAAGGCTTTCTTTTCAATGAACTGTATCACTCTTTGCAAATGCTGTTTCTTCAATTAATTTACATTTGAAACATTTAGGCAAAATATATTTTCTAAAGAGGGTCATACATTATATTACTCAACTCGATTACCAGCTGTTGAGGAAAAGGGTGTCACGTTTCAAGCGAAATATTCGTGCGACAATTTTAGCGTGATTACCTTTCATCATTCAAGTTAGGGAAATTGTACATTTTGCGATCGTTTTAAAAGATATCTAGATCTGTATTGATTAAAAAGAACATCTTGCAATAAGTTTCACCGTTTTTCTTCCCTCCAAAATAGACTATCTACAGTGTCTTTCGAGCATATTCAAGGGATTCATGAGCGTGTATATAATGGGCGCGATTTGAATAAATATGAACTATTCTACCATGAAAGTATATTGGAAAAATCTATGTTGATATATTTACCACACTAGTAAAGAAAAAATGCGGTTTAAGTGTTTGCTAGAAATATCATTCAAAAAAAGATATTGTATATAATAGAATGTTAATTTATATTAATATTCATGTATAATTTTTAGTGCTGAATGATACTTTCTCAATTGTTTAACCTAGAATCCAGCGCAAGCACTGCCCAATGGCTGTATATCATAACCCTGTACTTTCAAAGCTACTAAACGCTTGGGGCGACCATATAGGACCGTATACCTCCCGTATCTAGGTAACCAGCTGTTCAGTTGGATAGCCTGATTACAATGTGGATAAAGTGCTTTGCAAAAGCACACAACACAGTGTGAAGCCCAGGTCACAAATCTTTGGAGTCTCCACCTTGATTAGAACCCAATTATGGTATTTTTTATATGAGAATAAGACTAGGGCACAATTACCTGCTTCAGATATCCGGGACTTCATAAGAATAAAGGCTGTTACCATGGCAACAAATTTCATCTTTACACAACAGTTTGTGCATCAGTCCTTTGTGCTAAAGAAGAAAAATACCACAATCAATTGAAGGTAAAGGCGAGTTTTGCATGTTCATTTCCATGCGGATATCATTCACCTCCATGAGAATATTAAAAACACGTACACTACCTACCTACATGCATATGTAAGCTAAACGCGATGTGGTTTTCAGATAACATCAAAGCAACCCTGGTTTCTAAGTGAATCGATCATTTACTATACAATTTAGGGCCTACGTAGTTTCCTTTTAAAAGCGTTCATAAATGATGTAGATTTTCAATTATCAATATGGATAAGTAGAAATGAGTCTTGAAAATACCTAGCTAATATGCTTAAGTTTTGAAATCAATTTCTACATTTACAAATGATCCATCTATATTCTGCTCTAGTTTCTTATTGACACACTAAAACACTATTGAAGTTAACGTATCGTGTTCACGTTTTTTTAGACATATTGTTTGGATCACATGTTAAATGCCCTTTGTGATATACATCAAACTATTTCACATATTTGATTAATTATTCATCCAAAAATAACAAACATATTATAAGTTATTTTTTGAAGATCTAAAAACGGCTTATATAAGTTCAAAACCTATATCACTCTTCTATTCTCCATGTGTAGGAGCTATCATAATAAACTAATAACTGCCCTTCCTAAAGTGAAAGTAGCACGTTTTAGGGGGAATATAAGATGATATCAGGAAAATGAAAAGGTTCCAATTGAATGACGAAGGATTTAAACTAAATGAAGCAATAATAAATTATATATATATAATGTAACGTTCAGCCATGCGATTCCATTTTCTAACACAAAATGAATTAAAGGTGTTTACACAAAAATGGCCGCCAGTGGATTTCATGTGAAACGTTATAATCTGATCTCTGACTATAGATGATTGGTTTGTGTAATGAGAATTTTGGCCCTATCAAAATAATACATTTAGCATTAACGCAGTTCAATATTTGTAAATTTTGCATTTAACTAATTTCTTTTAGTTATGGGAAACTTAACTAACACATTATTTGCCAACTATCGACTATGACCTAGTACAATATGTTAGGTTAAAACTAGTCATATTAATCAGAAAAAGTGATACTAGGTAAATTTAAACAGCACACTTGGCCAAGCCTAAAACAAAGCATATTGATGAGATAACTGTTTTATGAAAGGAATCATAAGTAAACAAGAAATGATTTATTCGGGAAAATAAAGAATTTTAAGATGAAGATTCTTCCAAAGTCATTTTAATTTTAAAGGAAGCATCTTTATTATGGGAATTGTTGAACATGATATTGTTTTTGAATAATTTAGTTATTTTGCGTGTCAGATCTTGGTTGCCAAGACAACGCAGTTTCTGAGATTTAAAAGCAATGGATCAATAAACTTATTCCCAAAATACCCAGCAGACATTATCAGAAAGCAAGAATTGTCTTTTTACAAATAATGTTGCCTTTGAATCTATAAAAAAGATTAAATATTCTAAATCTATTTTGAAAATACTTTTTAAAATATATTGTGCAATAAAATGTTCATATATATTTCATATTTTTAAAACTGATAATTGCTACCAGCTTGTCTTGTTTTGGCCAATTTAATCACATACATGTAAACATGTTATGTGAGACGTTGCATTTAGAAAATGTAAAAAAGTAATTCTTTTTATTCATCATTTGATTGGGTTAAACAATAATCTAAAGGTAATAAATGCCAAATCAAAGCATACCCCCCCCCCCCTATTAAGTATAATTATTTAAACAAAGATGTATAATCATAGTAAGACTCTTTTACTTCATTCTCCGAGTTTTTACAGATTAACAGATGTGTAATTGTATTTTGCGTCTAATTATGATTATAGCTCTTACTATCATATCATATGTACTTTGAACACCGAGAAGTGCATGCAACATATAAAGTATGATAAGGTGATTTATTGCAATTTAAAACATATGAAACAGAAAATGTAAATACCTGAAGAAATCAAACGATGAAAGTTGAATGATAAAAAAATTATACCATAATCTTATTTTTATCTTTAAAAAAAAAATAAATAAATTAAAACAAATAAATAATAATAATAATAATCTTATTTGAATTGTGATTTACACATGCACTTGTTCATATAAAACATTAAATCATTAAATCTTTCTATCAATAATGAAATTATTAATTACATGGAATGTAATTGTCCTCGCTTTAGTTGAATAAAGCATCAGCCATATTTCTATTCTGAATATGACGTTAGTGTTTTCATGAATTCCGTTTAACTAGAACGTATCTAATATCAACATAAAAATTTGATGATAATAACATACCTTTCGGATTTCCAGTAAAACATCTTAAGTCCTTTAATATAAGTTGAATGGATCTCTTAAAGGTGATGTACATTATAGGCTACCTGTGTTATATGCACACCTGTACGCTTCGCTTTCGACTGTTTAAATTTTCATTAATTCCAGGTGAACTATCGCTGATTCAGTGTTAAAGCAGTTACCTCCCTTCAACCATTAAATTGTGGCTGAATATCACGCCTTTTAAGAGAAGCAATTCTGCATAGCGTTACCGGTTTCGTCATGACTGGTAGTTCCTTCAAAACGGAATACATACCATTTATGAGAGGGAGAATTTTTAAACTTATTATTAATTCTTTTGATTGTGGAATTTGAATTGTGATTATATTTTATTATATATCAACATGTATGTTAACGATCTTATTGTCCCCAAATTATGCAATATGTTTATGAATGTTCTATTTAGATCATATATTAAAGGGGCAGTAGCACGTTTTTTGATAATTTTATATTTTAAATATTTCACTGATAATTGTAAGTTAATGCTAAATGTAATATTTTGATATTGTCGAAAATCTCATTACATAAGCTAATTATCCATAATCAGAGGACAAAGTTCAAATTTTAAGGTGAGTTTTGTAACATATTTACATACAATACATATAAAAAATATATCAACAGCTACATGCCCTTGCAAGTTGTTTAATCGTTTTGACGAAGAAACAAAATTATTCAGCTCAAATTATGGAGCGCGGTGGTGTAGTGGTTAGCGTGCTGGCCTATCACGTCAAAGATCCGGGTTCGAATCCAGGTGGAGACACCAAAGATTTGTGACCTGGGCTTTACACCGTGTGGTGTCCTTGGGCAAGGCACTTCATCCACATTGCACTCAGTCTACCCAGCTGTACAATTGGGTACCTGAATACGGGAAGTACGGACCTATGTGGTCGCGCGAAGCGCTTATTAGCGGCTTTGAAAGTACTTCCTTCAGGGAAATAATGTACAGCCAATGAGCAGTGCTTGCACTGGATATTAGGCTTAAAAATGTTCATTATTATGTTTTTATTATTATTCACGAACTGTCTTTGGAGTCATATACAGATAAAACATTCTCAGTTTCACTTAGAATTCGGTTTGGTAAATTTTGTCTGTTTGAACTTATCATAACTTTGCTTTCCAATGCAACAATTTTAAATTTCGAGTGAAACAAAATATGGCACTGTTTTTCCGTGACAGTGTTGTTCCCCATCTAAACGGATTTTACCTCTGTCCTTCATTTTTTATATTAAATTAAGCAGTGATATTTATTCATATAAGGATATTACATTTTTATTCTTTTATAAAACAATTTCCAACCATTGCATTCCTTTAAATCAAATATTTAACGCTGTAAAGCACCCTAAATAATACAAGTAACAGAAAGAGACGAAATAGAAACTTACCCTTTTCTTGTCCTCCAAAATAGCTGTTGACTATTTTAAGCATTGTCCATTATAATGACATACCTACCTTTTGGAAAAAAAGATTACAAAATATTACATTGAGTTCATGATTACAGATTTTATCAATATGAAAGAATGATACACATAAAATACACATATGCAAATTAGCCTCGCATTACTTCCTAAGGCAACGAATACAAAAAACTGTAGACATACCTTCACACTCCTGTTTCCCAAAACACAAACATCCTTGTAATCCTAAACCCTAAACACTTTTTCTCCAAATTGCCATGTGGAAGATGTACATGACAGGGTTGTGTTTTAGTACAAGGCCTCTTTCAGGTGTTCTTTTCGCAGGTAATTGTCTACCTGAAGCGTTCGTCGTCTCACCTGTGATTAACGACGCTGGACAGGGCCTGTGGGCAAGTCACAAGTTCAAGACACAGGCGATTAAGTTTCTCAACAATAGTATAAGCAAACCATGATAAGTCAACACTTTCACGGGGCTTAAGTAAGAGATAGGGTGAGTTGGTGGAATAGTCCTGAAGACACACTTCGTAGGATAGATAAATAGGATCAGGAAACAGATCTTATTGATCTCTGATATGACGGAGAATTGCATTATGTTGAGATAAATAGGATCAGGAAAAGGATATAATTGATCTGCAATTAAAGTATATTATACTATAATAAATTATATTATACGAAGAACTGCATGATATTATGGATACGATAGATACATAGGGTCAGGAAACAGGTCTTATTGATCTGTGCTATGACGAAGAATTGCATTATACCATATGGATAGGATAGATAAATAGGATCAGAAAAGTGATCTATATGATCTGTAATATGACGAAGAATTGTATTATATTCAGATGGATAAGATAGATAAACAGGATCAAGGAAAGGGCTAATTGATCTGTAATATGACGGAAAAGGCATTATATTGAGATGGATAAGAAAGATAAATAGTATCAGGGAACATTTCTAATTAACCTAGGTCTCCTTTGAAAAACCCCTCAGGTGATCGTAAGAACTCAAGGATACCTTAGGGCAATGTTAAAGAATGAGAATTAAGGTCAACCTTAGTAAAGATCGCTAAAGATAGATAGATAGATAGATAGTCTTTATTTCCTCCAAAATTGAAGATATACAGTGAATGATAAGTTAATATTATATTAAACAGCAAACAAACACGAAAAGTACATGCTTTGGAGCATAGGCACTAATAGAGAAAAAATGTACATGAATATTTATAAGCACATGTTGAGAAATCGTTTCCATTCTCGAAGCGCTTTACATGTTAATTTCATACATTTGATCCATACATTGGTATCAAGATTTTTGACAAAGTCATTTGATATACCTCCAAGAAGAAAACTTATTAACACATCATCATCATCATTCCAAACACTGGCAAATGTTTGTACATCCAAAACATCGATGAGACAGTTGAATAACTGCTCTCTATCACATAACGTGTGTGAACAATATAGAAATACATGTTTAACTATGTCATTTGCGTGTGTCCCACACAGACATTATTTAGATTGTATAGCAAAAGTGCTTACACGAATAAGGTACGACATGTCATAGAAGTAATCAGAATCATTAAGAGTTATTAACCAAAGTTTGTTCCCAGTCGGGTTACGCCAGAGGGAGTATCTATGTAGATTTACTCTGTAGTTCAGCTCACTGGTGACACAATTTGCTTAAAAAAATGAAACTTTCTTATTCACAAGTTTGGACCATTCATTTTAGTGGAAAACACAGATGAGTAACGGAACATATCAACATATTCAATGAGATCGTATTTACG
Organism: Steromphala cineraria; assembly: GCA_916613615.1. Classification (NCBI taxonomy): domain Eukaryota; kingdom Metazoa; phylum Mollusca; class Gastropoda; order Trochida; family Trochidae; genus Steromphala; species Steromphala cineraria. The sequence continues at coordinate 42,247,332 of OU744726.1, forward strand.
AGCACGATATGCAAAGTATGCTCTTTTAATATCAATGCTATCGTGTGCGTTAGATGTTGTAAATATTGAAGGCGGTTAGCATTTCGGTACTCAAATATGCAACTCGTTTTATAATCAACAAAAGAAAACTTTCAATTTGCGAAATACCTATACCTTAAAGGGGCAGTAGCACGTTTTTTGATAATTTTATATTTAAATTTGTCACTGATAATTGTAAGTTATTATTAAATGTATTATTTTGACAGTGTCAAAAATCTCAATACGTAAGCCAATCATCCATAGTCAGAGGACAAAGTATGAAGATTCACATAAAATCCATTGCCGGCCATTTTGTGTGAACACCTTTAATTCATTTTATGTACGAAAAAGGAATTGCATGGCTAAAGTTTACGTTATATATTTGAATTTTTTTACTGCTCCTTTTTGTTTAAATACATTGTCTTTCAATTGGAACCATTCATTTTCATTTTCCTAACATCACCTTATATTCCCCCTAAAAACGTGCCACTGCCCCTTTAATGCGCTTGAATTTAGCAATTTATGACTCGAATCTTTCTATCCGAAAACTGAAATTAAGATGTTTCATTGTTACCACTTGTTCTTGGCTATTTATCACAACAAATCTAACAATACTATAGAGATTATTTGGCGAGGCAGAAATTCACACGACGAGGGTGAATTTTATGTTTTGTGAGAGAAAGTAATTCATGTACAAGTATATAAACTTTCTTGATTTTCGCAACCAGTCAGACTACTTATGAACATTTTAAGCTGTGAAATTCAAAATTCTAATATTTATAAATGTATAACTTAAGGGACAGGTTTATGATTCAAATAATTCAAATTCAAACCTAGATTACCTCCTTGGTGATCAAACATGTTTAATTTGCATTCAAAAGATAATCTCCTTTGGAACATACGAGTACTTGGTAATACAGTAACTGCATCAGGTTAGAGACGGGGAGGTATGAGCGCCTTGCTGTAGAAGACCGGATATGCAGTCTATGTACAAATCACGTCGTTGAGGATGAAGCACATGTTATTTTAAACTGTCCCTTGTATGATGATCTTCGTTTTAACTTGTTGATGGAAGCCTCTTTTAATGTTTCGAATTTTAATGCTATGAATGACCAAGAAAAGTGTTCAGTATTCTTCCAAAATTATAACTTGTCTAGTTTATGTGCCAAAACCTGCAGTAGTATTTTAAGAAGACGTAAATGTGTTTTATATCAGTAATAAATTATTTTATTCTAATGTATGAGTGTATATATATGTGTATATTAATGTCAATTTAGTCTCTCATAAGTCCATTAGAAGTGGTTTGTGTATATTTTATGCTATGTTTTATCTGAATGTATATCTGTTTTATGATGTAGTTTATTGTATACACAAAGTGAGACTTTTTTTACACAAAGTGAGACTTCAATAAACTATTCTGTCTGTCTGTCTGTCTGTCTGCATTACGCGAATCACGTATGGAACTGACTTTTGGGATTTACCCGGTTAATAAATAACAAGCCAATTGATAGATAGAGTGACGTCACTAGAAGTTTATAAAATTTCTTATTTTTGACTTAACTACTTTTAATCGGGGGAGATAGCTCTAGGTGAAAAAAAACGGACTTGCGCTCCGTCCGTCCGTCCGTGTCACTGTGTACGTATGTCTGTCCGCCCATCCGTACAAGGGAATTCCTTCTTACTGTTTAACATAGTATATCCAAGAATGATGTGTGCGTTTGTGTATCATTTCCTTGACTGAGTTCAAAAATCAGAAACATAAAATAATATTTACAGGGTTATTGCCCTTGTTCTGTGTTCTTTGGACCCTGAATCTTCTAAGAAGATAACTTTTCAAGAAAAATGTTGTAGAATGGGTGACCCGAGTTAATGTGTAAATTTTGTAAATTGAATTTAAGACGCCTTATTCGTTTCACTAACAAAGTATTAACATTTATTTAACAGTGAAACAAAATCAAGTCTAGAAGGTTATGTATATTATGTATGTATCTTTGTTATATATTTATATCTGTGCCTTATATATACTATTTTTATTCTTATCATAAATGGTCAAAACCATGACTATCTAAAATATTTCTGACCTTCGATAACCTGGCCATAGAGATAGCAAGAAAATGGAGCTGTTTTTCATTATTCTTGTTGTCCACTATTGCTCGTGTAACCTCATTAAAAACACTAACTTCCAAAATACTTCTGACAATATACAGGATTGGACTGGTAATGGCGGTGAACTAATTGTTACATCAGACGACGGCCATCTTGTCATTGAAGCCAATGAAAGGTATTTATATTTTTCAAACTATTAAAATCATGAGGTAACGTTATTTTAACAAACATTATTTTCACGTTTTAATTTTGGCAAACTAATTCGAAAGGTTACATGCAACATTTCAGGTTTGAATGTCAAGGAAATTCAGAACATGACACTCAATTTGTCTGTATCTGTTTCAACGCGTTAACTAATGGCATATCTAACAGATGTACAGTGCTGTTGAAAATTAAGAACACCATGAACGCGAACTACTCGGGAACTTTTCGCGAACATGATGTATTTTGTTTTTTACAGCACTGATCAGATAACGATTTAGTTTTTAATTATCATCATTTAATTTTTTTTCATTTGATGATCCACTATTTATTTTGACTTCAGGCGTCATGTCATGGATGGACCAGGTCAGTTGGTTCCTCTGAAACTAGACAGAGTTTACGGTTTTAAAGTGCGTGTCAGACAGATGAACGATGAGAAAGACAACTCTCAGACATACACGGCGTCAATTAGATATACCTGGGAAAGTGGTGAGTAAAATACTTGAAAAATATCCTCGTTTGTTGTTAGAAATGGTAAAATGACTCCATGCTTGAAATAGGATAATTCATGCAAATAATATTTATGGTGTTGAATCATTAAAATGTAATAACTGCTGTTTCATAAAAAAAGAGAAATAAGGTTGAATTGACATCAGCACAGATTATCATTTCAAAAATCATCACATGATTTTAAATAACTATCAGATTCTTTCCTTAACCTTGTAAATTTAATTTTTTAATTACTTAAAAGCGTTAAATGCTATTTCTATTTAAAATAATTTTGGCATAAAATCGACTTGCCTTGGTTTTTACAACATAAAAAGCTATTTATGAGTAAGAAGTTTTGGAATTATGCATCATATAAAAGAAAAATGTACAAATAATAACATGTAATTAAATATAGGGGTAGAAGAGTATCGAGACATTGCCAGACAACCAGAGATAAATAGTTCCAATGGATGGTTCTCTATAAAGACAGCTTTCGTCACACCAAAGGAGAGTGAGTAATCCCTTTATTATACAGATAAAGAACATGCATTTGCCACTAATGCATCTCACACTTACTTTAATGAACAAGTTTTTGCATTATTATTATTTATCAATTGCCTTGATTTCAAGTAATTAAAAATCTTAAAAGTCATTTGAATGAACATTGCATTTTTTCAGATCGTTACATGGCCGTTTTTCAGATTACTTGAAATAACTGTTATCTTTGAATGACATGTTTTACACATTGTTTTCTTTGCATGGCGTTTTCATATTTCACAAAGTCACTGTTATCATTGTATTAACTCTTTTCAGCTGTTAATCTTTTCTCAATATCACGAAATCACAGTTATCTTCTCAAGGCCTTATCTAGGTTTCATGAAATCTCTATTATCCTTGCAAAACCGTTATCATATTTAACGAGAGCACTTTTTTCCTAACATAGACGTTTTTTTTCAGAATTCACAAAGGCACTGTTATCCTTTCATGGCCGTATTTCATAATTAACGAAAGCATAGTTATCATTTCATGGCCATACTTCAGATTTCAGGAAAGCACTGTTATCTTTGCATGGTCTATTTTCAGATTCACGATACACTCTTATCCTTACAATGCCTTTTTTCATATTTCTCAAAATCACTGTTATCTTTGGATGGCTTTTTCAGATTTCATGAAAGCAGTATTATCTTTGCACGGCCTATTTTCAGATTCACGTAAGCATTCTAATCCTTGCAATGCCTTTTTCAGATTTCTCAAAATCACTGTTTTCGTTTGATGGCTTTTTTCAGATTTCACGAAAGCACTGTTATCCTTGCATGGTCCTCAACCTGGTATAATATTCCATGCTGCAAACTTCAGCCTAGACGAAGATGACGAAATCAGCTACTGGGCTCTAGTTGATGACAAGCGCATCAAGACATTTAGAAAAAATAATGTCCATTTCAGGTAAGCGATTCAATCATTTTTAAATTAAAGTTCTTATTTTGAAGAAATAATTTATCTGAACACTTTTCATGGAATAGAAGCTGTGTACATATTGGTCACTATGAAGTATCTAATTATGTTCAATCTGTTCAAATGACAAAATGCTTGATAAGTAAGCCAGTTGAATTTCATCTAACACGATGTTGAATGTTATATTTTTGGTTACTATGATTACCGTTTGTTTACTTATGCTTGTTATGCTTCTTGTCACTGCTATTTCTTTTCCATCCTCTTGAATTGGCGGTACCGTTATTTTACCCCTGAGTGTATAAGTGTCCATTGATTAAATTTCAGGTTTTTATTAGAATCCGGAATGAACCCAGCAGATGTCACAGTACAGGTAAATACAGGATCAGGTTTTGAACAAATCCCACGACAACTTATGACTAGATAATATACCAAAATCCAAAAGAAACGTCCCCTCTATATTTGATTCTCGATTCTCGATAAAACAGATAATATAACAAAACGATACTTTTTCACCTCAACCACTGCATTTTGTGCGTTAAAGCGATGTGTTTCTTCAGATGGTGCCTTGGCATTTATAAGAATGGTGTTATTTTATAAAATATCTTTCGTGATTTTTTATGTGTGCGAAAAAACAAAAGGGGGCGTTTCTTTTGGATTTAAGTTTAGTTGGAATCAGTTCAGCATACAATTAATCAAAACCGGCATTTAAATACTTCATCACAATTTTGGCAATGGATTGAATTCTGAACATGATGATGACATGACGTTCCGTGAAAGGGGCAGTTGCACGTTTTAGGGGGAATAAAAGGTGATGTCAGGAAAATGAAAATAAATGATTCCAATTGAAAGACAATGTATTTAAACTAAATGATGACGTAGTAAATCAAGCATATAATGTAAAGTTCAGCCATGCAATTCCTCTTTCTTACAAAATTTAATAAAAGGTGTTCACAAAAAATGGCATTTAATGGACTTCATGTAAATCTTGATTATTTGTTCTCAGACTATGGATGATTGGTTTGTGCAATGAGATTTTTGACACTATCAAAACAATACATTAAGTATTAACGTACAATTATCATCGAAATAGTGAAAAAAAAATTCTCAAAAAACGTGCTTCTGCCTTCTTTAATACACATTTGGAAGATTATTTTGTATCAATTTTTGTTAAGTTAAAGTTCAGGGAAATATTCATATCGTTCAAACTCATTTTTGAAAACTTTGGTACAATTATGTTAAGGTGAAGAGGCTTAGAGAAACTTTGATATGTATAAGTACTCAAGATTCAGAATGCTGATAAAAATTAAAGCTTCCCCTCGCAGCAAATGCTAAATAAACGTTGACTTAAATATACTCCTTGTCTTTTAGAATTTACTTGTTGTTGGCTTGTTTACTTAATAACATCAAAATAGTTTCATAATATGTACATCACTTTCATCGAAGTAATATTGGAGTTCAACGATGCTGATGCAATTTGCATGATGCGTTAACAGATTGATCTTCAACGTCATTTGTTTGGGTTCGGAGCATTAGCAGATACTCAGAGACTACAGAAAACAGGCTCACCATACCAGAAGGGATTCTACGCCACCTTCAACTGGGCCACGATTGACGGGTTTGGGTGGCCTACTAAGGTACTATCACCCAAGGAATGGGTATCGTTCCTCATTTCTGTATTGCAATATATTGCGATACAGAAAAGCGCATTGCAATACGTAATGTAATATATTGGCACTTCTTTAATTCAAGAATGTGCATGCTATCTTGTCTTAATGCGAGCGTTAAGAACGATCATCATTGCTCAGCTATGCGCCGTTTAAAAAAGGGACATTTTTCAATCACTGTTTTGGATCTGTATAACTATTTGACCTACATGCATTTTAACAACACAACTTCACGCGTTGAAAAGAATTTTCCGTCAATCATGTTTATTTTGGGGTTTTTTTTGCAATCTTAAATAAAAACAGCTCGTATTAGAACTTTTGATGTATTGGAAGTGTTTTCACCGATTTTTTTCAGAAGTTTGTACCGATTCGTATTGCAATATACCGATATATCGATAATACCGCGCACCCTTAGTCAAACCAATGTTGTTCCCAGAGGGAAATTTGCTCCCTCTTGGTATCCCTTAGAATTACTAGATATATGCTACTTATACAATTGCAAAGGGTCCATCTGTAAATGAATTGCAAAAATTACGCTCTCGTCTGATCACCTAGGAACAACAAATGCAAATATTTCATAGTTTTGATAAAATGTAATTTCAGTTCAATGATGATAAACTCTATTATCAAATCATCATCATTTTTCAAAAAATTGTAGAGTGATTAAGAAGACCGATTTTATATAGGTATTTCAAGTTAATTTTAAATTATATGATTATATGATTATAAGATTGATGCTTATATTTGACCTAACTAGTGTTGGAAAGCATCCAAGCAGTAATTCAAGGATTTTTACAGTTTCCATAGCAGTTTTCTGTAAAAATAGTTCGATTTTCAAATAGAAAAAAACTTGTGATGCACATGTAACGTATTTCGATGATACATATATCAAGACAAATACTAATATGTTTTACGTTGACTCTGTAGGCTAATGACAACACGTTGCAAGATAATGACACCATTCCTTTACTACATCATATGAAGGAAAATGGGTAAGAATTTCTATTATCAAACGAATTTAAAAATCTGTATAAATGTTGACTTTGTATTGTATGATGGCCGAGAGGGGCCATTTTTATTTCGCGTTAAAGATCAACACGAAATCGCGAAATCGCGAAAGCTAAACCTCGATATTGCGAAATGGCGAAACGAACACAAAGTGAAATCACGAAAAAGGTACACGAAATTGCGAAACATCTAAACGAAATCGCAAAATTACGAAAGGTGCGAGAAGCGAAATCGCGAAACATGGTAGAAACGAAAAAACGAAATTGCGAAACGTGAACGAAACGAAAGTGCGAAAGTGCGAAACGTGAACGAAACGAAAGTGCGAAAGTGCGAAAGTGCAATATGGCGAAAGTGCGAAACTGCGAAACTGCGAAATCGCGAAATTGAGAAACCAGTTTAGTGTTTATTGCGCATGTCTATAATGTCTAGAAGTTTGAAAAACTCAGGTCTGTGTACTATTTGCTAAATCTTTTTTCGGGACGTCTAGTGCTGTTGTCACGTAGCGCATGTGCAAGTTAGTTACACCATTTTAAAGACAATTTTAAAACCTTTATATCGATACTTTCAGATATAATATAGCATATCTGTGTAAAAAGTTATGACGCCCGCAAAAAGGATGGTTAAATCGGCGTTAAGTTTGAAAAACTACAAGTCCGTGTACTATTTGCGACATCTTTTGCGGGACGTCTAGAACGTTCACCATGAAACGCATATACGTGTAACTTACATCAATTTAAAGACAATTTCAATGCCGTTATGGCGATATTTTTGTATTTGATATAACTTATCTGTGAAAAAACTATGAGGCCCGTTAAACTCATTTACTTTGATACTACTGTGTCGCTTTGTGTTCGTTTCGCGATTCGCAATTTCGAGGTTTAGCTTTCGCGATTTCGCGATTTCGTGTTGATCTTTAACGCAAAATAAAAATGGCCCCTCTCGGCCATCATAGTATTGGGACATGTTTCATTTCTATTTGCTTATATGAATGGTTTATGTCGAGATAAACGAGAAGAATTTTTTTTATAATTTCATAGAGATATTAATGCCATAAGATGTGCCAAATATTTCGGTTTGATATACATAAAGTATTATAATAAGGTGGAATTACATTTCAGCATAGATATTGGCTCTCAACTAATATAAATCTTTTCATATAAAGGTGTCAATGCATATGAAATTGGACGCACGTTGTATTATTGATACAACAAAGAGATACATTTTCACAATAAAAGGGCATTTTCATTTATCACAATAAAAGGGCATTGTATTTATCACAATAAAAGGGCATTTTTATTTATCACAATAAAAGTGCATTTTTATTTATCACAATAAAAGGGCATTTTTATCTATCACAATAAAAAGGCATTTTTATTTATCACAATAAAAAGGCACACCCGATGCCTAAAACAATATGTTGCTTTATTTGTTTTTCAAAGGTTGAAATTACGTGGACAGTCGTTTTTCCATGGACAGCCGCCTGTTTGGGTGGACGGCCTCTCTCATAATCAACTGATACAAACGATGATAAACAGGATTTACTATGTGGACACTATCACCAAAGGACTGTAAGTTGTCACATTTATGTTATCTCTCTCGTGAAATTCATTTTGAGTATAAGACTTGTTACACAACCCTTTAAAGTTAAAGTTTTAATAATTCAAGTCTTTGAGATGCATTGAAAGTAAAATACTGATATAAATTACACGCATATAGATATAAAATGTAAAATGTACAAGCCGCCAAAAAAGCTATTCATTCATTCATGTACCGAGGCCGCAGTTTTTATTATTTTGACATCACATAAGAGCAAGTCTAGATATGAATACAACTACATAACCATATTTTTTTGTCCTATTTCTTATTTGTGATGAAAAATACAGAAAATAATTTCAAATAAAAACACTGATAAAATATCGTTAACAAATATGACGTTTTCTGTATGTAATGCAGATGATTTTGAGTGGCAAGTTAAATATCCAATAAGGACACTATTTATGAATGAGAATTTTTTCATACACAAACGTTTCGATACTTATTCTTGTATCGTACTGTCAAATAAAAAGGTTATCATTGTAACAAATACCCCTGTCTTTCTTGTATCGTTTTCAAGCATATCAAATACATATTCTGTATCGAAACGCCGCACTCTATTAATAAAGAAGTTGTTATCCTTAAAGGGGCAGTAGCACGTTTAAAGGGGGAATAAAAGATGATGTCAGGAAAATGAAAATTAATGGTTCCAATTGAAAGACAATGCATTTAACCAAATGTAGAAGTAATAATTCAAACGATAACGTAAAGTTCAGCCATGCGATTGATTTTTCTTACCCAAAATGAATTAAAAGTGTTCACACAAAATGGCCGCCAATGGATTTTATGTGAATCTTCATACTTTGTCTCCTGAGTATGGCTGATTGGCTTGTGTAAAGAGATTTTTACACTATCAAAATAATACATTCAGCATTAACGTAAATTATCAGTGAAAATTTAAAATAAAAAATTTAAATTAAAAAACGTGCTACTGCCCCTTTTAATACAATTTTTATCCTTTCGTTTGACAAGATCTTCTTGAATGTTTGAAGCATTGACCAGTGGGAGATATTCGATGACCGCTTTGAAGATACGTTTTACAAAGGAAGGATTCCTGAATACGACATAGATACTGAAATAGTAAAGTTTATGCATACTAGTATTAAGAATCTGAAAGCATCGCTGCGCATAAATGAAATGGATGTCTTAGTCACGGGAAATCACACATGGGTAAATATGATTCTTGATTTACCTCAATATTTATATGCAAGAATAAGTATACATAAATTTAAGTGTTACTAGTGAAAGATATGACTCTTCATTTATGATAAGTATTACTATAGTAACCACGCACGTTTTGATATAACTCTTCATGTATCTCATGAAATGTTTTTTTATAAAAAAAAAATTACTAGTGAATTTTTTAGACCCGGCAAGTCACTCTTGCTTATGTTTTACTCTCAATTTGAGAAGATAAAGAAGGAGATGTTGATTGCATATATGACGCAATAATAATATTATTTTAAGTTACACCCCTTGGGCGGTTATATCCCTTCTTTTTCGTATTGATTTTAACTCATAACTACCTTCTTATAGGTGTTTACCCCTTACATCCCTTGGGAAGTTATTGCCTTTATTTTAGTTGAATGTTATATGCCGTGAGCTCCATCCGCGTAGGTTGGTTATCTCATAACCACCTTGGTCGGTTATAAGATTGTAAACAATTGCAAACAATTGGACTTGTAAAATTTGGATTTTAAATCAAACAAGAAAGTTAAGATATATGAACAACGAAAGTGGGATTCGAACCAGGGACCTCTATGTTGTCAAGCAACGCTCGTTCCTGTTGAGCTACCGTGGATCCATGCCAGTTGATGTAAATTTTTGTGTGTCATGTTTGGTTTTTTATTTTCCCCTATAAATATATATAAATATTGCAATAAAATAGTTTTTAATGTAAGGAATCAAGTTTTTAGTTCTAAAACCCTTAGGAGGGGGTATTGTAAGTAGTCTAAAATAGTATTCTTATCAAGAAATATCAAACCCGCAAAATGGATATAGCTTAAACGTTTTTCAATTATTTGTATGTAAACCAATTTAGTTGAAACACCGTAATAAAATAGTTTTTATTGGAAGACATCAAGCGTTTATTTCTAAAAGCCTAATATGGGGGTAATTTAAATATGTTTCCTTATCAAGAAATGAAAAACCCGCGAATGATATCAGTAAAACGTTTTTAAATTAATTGTTTATAAACAAATTAAGTTGAAACTATTGCAGGAGTCTTCCGCGGGAGTGTAAGTCAAATAATGACCCGTTTGCCTCGGGTTATGGAAATAACCTCTGCTCGGGCTACGCCCTCGCGAGGTTATTTTCCATAACCCCTCGGTACCGGGTCATTATTTACTACATAAATGGTTTAACGCTAAAATGTACCTGGAGATGGTTTCATAGTCATAGAATGTATGAGGTAAAGTATGAAGGGAATAATTGATGCTGTATGATGCCCTTAATTACACATTGGTTATTTGATAACCTGGTTATAGTTTCAAACATACATTGTAAATATGAATTAAGAATTTCTATTTCTTATTTCCCAAATTAAGAATGTAATGAGACAAGATCAAAGTGCGATAGTAAACTTAATCAAAGTGTGTTATTATGCTTAAGACTTCATTGCTTATTTTGATTTGTACCATCTGCAAGATAAAAAATTAAGAAGTATTTCACTATAGAACTTCCTGACATGTAATACTTCATGATTTCCTCTTCAACTCTTAGTGAACTGACTACAAATGTCCATGAATCTGTTAACAGGGGTTGTTGTTGAAATCTTCTTTTATTCCAGGCATATGCAATAATTGCTAGAAAGTACAAAAGTCTTGGACTGGATGGAATCAGTGCCAAAAGTCCTTTCATCAATTCAGAACCTAACCCATGGTTGCTAAGGGTAATATTATATTTTACTATGTGTTTCCTCATCTAAATTAAGTCAGATTAGGTCACAAGATGCTTCAACAAGTTGACCTTTAGCATTTGATTTAGTTGAATTGTGTAAGTGATGTCTTCTGCGCGACATTGGTTTAGGTAAATGTTATCAGAAGCAATGCAACAATTACAACTGGTCTTAATTAGGTTCATGTTTAAAGGGGCAGTGGCATGTTTTTTGAAAATTTCATATTTTAAAATGTTCACTGCTAATTGTTTATTAACGCTAGATGTATTATTTTGATAGTGTCAAAAATCTCATTACTCAAGCCAATCTTCCATTGACAGAGAACAAAGTATGAAAATTCACCTTAAATCCTTTGGCGGCCATTTTTATGTGAACACCTTTGATTGATTTTGTGTAAGAAAAAGGAATCATATGGCTAAATCTTACATTATATATTTGAATTATGACTGCTCCGTTTAGTTTAGATGCATTGTCTTTCAATTGGAACCATTTATTTTCATTTTCCAGACATCTTATATTCCCCCTAAAAACGTGCTACTGACCCTTTAAGATAAATGATTTTGTCCCCATTTTCCTCTAGCGTCGTTTGGATCTTTTGCAAAAGTCTGCTTTACCAGTCTGGATAACAGATCTGGAAGTGAACCATCCAGACGAGAATATCCGGGCAAATCTACTGGAGAAAGCTCTGCGCATCTATTTCGGTCATCCGGATGTTGAGGGTATCACACTGAAGAACTTCTTCACTCCTGTTGGCAAATCCTCGAACTCAACTCTGTTTGAAGAAGTTGAAGTGGACGGAAAGATAAATGTAATTTACTATTTCTATTATGCTTTGATAAATATTGAGAGTTTGCGTATCATTTTAATGATCACTTACCTTTTTTCAGATAATTTTCTTTCGATTTCTTAATTATTATCAACTTCTTTATCTTTTGTTTCTTACGTTTAAAAATCAAAACATTATAGCCAGTGGGCTCTTATGACAATTCATAACGACTTAATTACAAATATGTTTACTTGATGTTTCGATTTTGATTTTAAAAAAATAAAGTTAGTCATTCAATGTTTTGGGATTTTGTTTAAAATCGTTCAAAGTGAAATTAATTTCTATGATTTCTTTATCAGTAATCTCTGATTTCTCATTTCTTAATTTCATCCATTTAAATAACCTAATGAAATAAAATCATCTTCCCTTTTTCACTCCAAATCGTTCATTTCTATAACTTAACCATAATGAATGGTCTAAGGTCTGTCAATCTGCTATTGGAGATATCATATAAAATACCAAGCGATACTATTTTTACGACACCAATTTGTACATGCTGGTAATTGAGGAGCGGCAAAATAGTGAAAATAGGACATTGAAAGTGTATCACCTACCATAAGTAGAAATGTAAGTAGACCTACTAATTGCTTCCAACCCACAATGAGTGGCATTCTTGACATTGGTGGTATTAGGAAGACAAAGGAAATTCTATTGATAAACAGTTTTTTCACAGTAGCGATGTTTCGGTATGGACACTTATACCATTTCAAGCATATTTGAAAATGTGTGCTACAGCAATTTGTGCACTTTGGTATGATAACGAAACAATGATATTAACTTTTGGGTAATATAATAATAATATTAATGGAACAACGGGATTACATAACAATTACATCAAAGAATTACGAAAGCCTAAAAGGGCCAAATTCAATTTTTCAAAAAAAGTTGTATTTACGATAAATTCCATGATATGACAAATACTTTTATGACATTAGAAGACGGTGGCAGGACAACGGTTCCTGGATTTAACCCAAAGGGAATGGTCAACCCATATCACTCGTAACCTTGGCCCGGACACTGCTTTTACCGAATCTTGCTTCCAAGGAAGTTACTATGTTCAAATCTTCTTCAATGGAACTCTTGTAGGTGTGAAGCCGTTCACACTGAACAAGGTGGATACTGTTTTAGAAATACATCTAACTCAAGACATGGGTAAGTTGAAATGTATAAATGGTTGATAACAGCAAGATTTGATTTATCTGAACATCATCAACAAAAATATGGTGTTGATTGCCAATTGTTTATTCAGGATTATGGGGATATTTAGAGTGAGTGAGTGAATGAATGAGTTATTGCTAGTCCTTAGGCAGTATTGCAGCCATTTTGAAATTCCAATTTTCATAAAATTTCGATTACAATATTCCATATTAACTCTCTGAATGATTAATTTCTTTCATATTAAAAAAAGTACTTCATTGAATCATTTCATTCCCACCAGCAATAGCTAAACCAACCGATCAACCAACCATAACCCCACATAGCTCTACTGGTCAACCCCTCGCAACCACAACAACCACTGTGGCCCCATACAACCTCATTGCCTCTGCCCTGTCTCCGGCTTCTCACCTTGACCTTCAGTGTGTCACGCGCTGGTCAAAGATGTCTGACCCTGGCGATGACCAAACAGTGGACATCGGTTGTCAGGGAGACGAAATACTTACCGGATGTTCGAGTTCAAAGGTCAGATCATTTACAAAACATCCATAAAGGACTCTTGTAAATGTAATACTAGCATCTAATTTTTCATCCTAAACAAATGTAGTTGACACAGTCCTAAAGGGACAGAGGCACGTTTTAGGGGGAATATAAAGAGATGTAAAGGATATGAAAATAAATGGCTCCAATTGAAAGACAATGTCTTTAAACTAAATGAAACAGACATTTATCAAGTATAATATGTAAAGTTTAGCCATGCGTTTACTTTTTCTTTTATTACGCAAAATGAATTAAAGGTGTTCACACAACAATGGCTGCCAATTGACTTTACATGTATGGGAATCTTTATAATTTGTTCTTTGACTGTGAATTATTGGTTGATGTAATCAGATTTTTGATGCTAAAAAAATAGTACATTTAGCATTAACAAAGAATTATCAGTGAAAAATTGAAATAATAAAATTTACAAAAAAAACGTGCAACGGCCCATTTAAAGCTTGTAAAAATGTATTACTCTTCTCAAACAATCAACTTCAACAATGATGTAGCAAGTTGGTTTTTTTTAATAATATTATTTATCTAATTTGAAAAGCACAAATCAAATGAAGAACTATTCTTCAACGTATGACAACATAAATGACACAATTAATACCATTTAAGATTTAGAATTAAATTCTCTTACAGATCAAACCTAGCAGCCCAGAGCCCTCAGAATGGTACCATGACGGGGAGTTCATTGTTGGTGTGAATGGGACCAGTGTCTGCAGAGGCTACAATGGCTTCGCATCAAGAAAAGGTTAATTTGTTCTAACTGTTGCGTTGTATTACTTCTTTTTGTCGATATTCGTCTACAAAGAGCACCTTCATTTAAAAGCTTGTATCCATTTTACAATCTACATGTATGAATCCTATTAGTTGAAAATTGCCACATCCCGACATTAATGATATGTACATAAGACCGCATAAGACGTTTCTGGCTTTATATGTCTCATCCATTGTTAACTACATTTACTCCTTTTTAATTATTAGTTATCTACCTTTAGTTTACTGTACTTATATATATGTCACTATCCATCATCTGTTCATCTGCTTGAAAACGACACAAGAAACCGTGTCGAAACGTCGCATATTATTACTAAAGAAGTTGTCATCCATATATGTTTCTTCATTTTTGTTATGTCTATGACTTCTTTATATTTAATATATCTGTTCCCCAGTACAGTACTCAGTGTACGATTGCTTTGGTAACGTACTCTTTTAGTAATCAATGGAAGTTATATTTCAAATCATAAAATCTTACTAAAGTGTACTCAGTGTTAGATTGCTTTGGTAACGTTCTCTTTATATTCGACCCAGGAGTGTACGCCGTTGCTCGATGCTGCAGTGCCAGACATCTGTCTTGTCAGTATCTGAGATCTGAACCATCTCAACCAGGGGTCGGGGCCACAGTAGAGACAACATGTCCTAGGCACCACGTAGCTACAGGTCTGTTTCTGGGTAACATGGGGTACTGCTTACCTACTGCGTACTTATACTTACCTTGACTTATTGGTTGATGCCCAAAGTTGTAGCAAAAAATGCATTACGTCACCATGTGGGTAATACAAAATATTTGGCACATTAAACTGTGAAATATGATTTCACTTTAAAGGTTATATTAAAAGAGTACTAATATTTCATATTCCAGACGCTGATAAATGTTAACAGAGTCAATCAAAAACAACTTCATATGAAGAAGAGTCTACATTTGTTCTAGATAAGAGCATTATTTTGCATTCAATAATCGCAAAATCCACTTTTTTATAACCCACGCGATTTAATTTCGCTAATTTGTCTCGCCTGGAGAATTGAAAGGAATGTTTCTGTACGTACGCTGGTGACATTGAAATAAGACTAATGTTTACTAATAGGTAGAGCATTTATTACCACGTTACAAGTTATATTTAACGATGTCACTAAATGGTTACGTCGAAAACATGTATTTATCACCAGAGCTACTGAAAATGACGCGTGCTTTATTTAGAATATGACATATATCGTTGGTTCCAAACTTAAGCTATCAGGCCTGCTTACTCGTTGGATAACGCTTTCGACTTCGGATCATAAGGACCCAGTGTTGTTAATGTTCATTTATCACCCAAATTGGTCGACTAATCACAACCTTCATCTGTGGCATCAACCATGCCTTTTTTAAAGGCTTTTCTTGTTTAAGTGGCTCTAGAAAATTTGGTATGATGAAGGAGTTCAAGAAGTTGCAAATTGTTCCATATACTAATGATGCCTTCTTACTACTACTTGATTAAACATTTAACTAGTATCAATGTAAATTGGATGTGTGATTTTACTTCCCGCGAACATATACATGTATCACTGATTTTTAGATTTTCATTTCAAACAAAGGTTTATCGTATATACGCCATTTGGAGATGAATGTTCGGGTCTTATTTTAAATCTATGTACTATATTATTCCACGTTCGTATCAAAACAAAACAATGTACACTGGCCCAAAAAAGAAACGCATAACAGAAACATCAGAGTTTATTGTCATGTGTTTACAGCATAATTGCACACTAAATATGGAATGTACAACAACCAAATTTTTCACAGCATTAAATGCATGTCTCCTCCACTAAATGCAGTCATTTAATTTTCCTGTGGACGTCTGTGATTGTGACATCACTGTGACGAAGTCAGTACCGGGTGCTACCACCACGAGCATGGATCACTGCTCTGCATCGCCTGGGCATGGATTGAATGAGTCGTCGAATCTGGCGTTGTGGAATTCTTCCCCACTCATCCAGCAGTGCGTTGGTCAGTTCTTGAAGCGTCTGCGGTGGATGTTGTCGACGTCGTCCAACAAATCCCACAAATGCTCGATTGGGTTCAGGTCTGGAGATTTGGAGGGCCATGGCAGTACATTCACATTGCTGTTGGCAAGATAATCCATGGTAACACGCGCAGTATGCGGTCTGGCATTGTCCTGTTGAAAAATTTCACGTCTGACGTCAATTGCGGGAAGAAGGTGACGTTGCAGGATTTCGTCTCGATAGCGTACAGCAGTTAAATTTCCTTGCACTTGAACCAAATTTGTCCTACCATTAAAGGATATGCTTGCCCACATCATTACACTCCCTCCACCGTATGCATCGATTCACAGATACAGTGTTGAGCGTAACGTTCATTTCTCCGTCTATAGACCCTCATCCTACCATCGTGGCGATAGAGCATGAACCGCGACTCATCGCTGAACCAGATTCTTCTCCAATGCACTAGGGTCCATGGGCGAACGTTTCTGCTCCATCGCAGACGTGCACGACGATGATGGCGTTGCAAAGATTGCGCTGTTTATGGTCGCATAGGACGTATCCCATGTTGACGAAGGCGATTGATGATGGTCTGCGCTGATACTCTACGAAGTCCAGGAATGTTGTTGGCTGTGTAGGTGGCACTGACTGTCCTGTTGCGATGTCCGGATGTATCGGTCCTGCGCCGGAGTTGTCACCCTTGGCCTGCCGGATCTCGGTCGATCTCTCGTGGAGTTGTGGACTGTGTAGCGGTGCCAGAGACGAGATATGGTACTCTGAGTAACGTTGAAGTGCCTGGCTATTGCTGACTGACTTTCGCCAGTTTCTAGACGTCCAATGGCCTGGTTTCTGCACTATTCATTAAGTCTTGGCATCTTTAGTGTCGTGTATACGGAGCATCTGAGAGTGATTCGCAATGGGACTACCCAGGTTTTATACCCATCGGTATCAAGCCTAAGTACCCGTATTTGCACGTGCAACATGCTTTAGGATTTTTCTCCATGCAAATTTTTTCAGGTTGGATTCAAGCTGCTGCGTTTTGGCGGCAATTCACAAATTTTTGTGTCCAAGTGCAAGAAATTGTTGTAAAAACTATAGTCTAACTTTAGCAGTAACTTTTACAAAATTTCAAGCCTTAATTTTAAAAATATCATACTTTGAAAAACACATTTTCGCTATGCGTTTCTTTTTTGGGCCAGTATATAATGAAATCCATTTGTCGCACGGGAACTTATGTGATAAGCTGACTGCCTCCTGTCTCAGTGTACGAACGTTACGCTAACTCCACTAATCTGTACCTGGGATCAGAAGCTAGATTTGGGGTATAGCCAATCAAATCATATTCTCGTTGAAATTTTATCAAGAAGGTGGCGTGAAATGATTTGATTGGCTATATCCCAAGTCGGGCCGCGCGAGCGAATCTAGCTTTTGAGCGCAGGGTACAGATTGGTGGAGTTAGCGTAACGTACCCTGAGACAGAATCAGCTTACTGTTACAACCAATTTTGCGTTTATATCCAGGATGCAGTGGACTCCAGAGAGCGCTAGGGGTGAGAGGTGTGTCTCCTACCAAGGACCTCAGTGGATGTCTCGCGGTAGATGGGGAACCGCATTATGGTGAGAGTTTAAATCATAACTTTAACTGGAATTATAGAACCCCGCCAAATAGTTAGAGTACAACATTGTTAAAAATTGGATTGTCATTTAATGGGAAGATTTCAAATCTGCTAAACAGTAAAAAAAAAGAAAAGATACATGCATCAATTCAATATACTTATAAATACAGAGGTTTTGAATGTTTGATAGGCCCTCCCTCAAGCACCCTGTATCAGCCCGCAGGGCAGATAACCTGTATCATTACCTGTCTAGTAAGTATATATGATATATAAAAATGATATAAATGATATATATATATGATTATATGGGTATTTTCATATAACATTCTGTCTCAGCCCTCGACCAATATCAGCTAAAGTTCTCTCGCTGATATTGGGGCTCAGGCTTATACAGAATGTGATATGAAAATACCCATATAATAATATCTTTGTAGTATTCATAAAGCGATATTAAAATTGAATATCGCTGTACATATGACCACCGCCGTCATAATTGCAACCATCTTCTGGGAAGCTAACTTTTAGAACAATATCGGCAATTTGGACTAACACATAGTCCCTGAAAAAGTCTAGAAAGGTCTAGTAGAGGCTTGCGTCAAGTCACATATCGAATTGACCATCAGAGATCGTCTTACCAAGGCATAATAGTCTGCCTTCGCACGTATAACGTTTGAGGGTCATAGTTTGCAGAAAGGTTGTCTGATGCGACCCTCTACTTGACCTTTCGAGACGCAAAACGGAAAATATTGAGGCTAGGTTTACTTACACTGCAATATTTTACCAATTTTGTAATTTAATCACATTTTCATGATTATGTTCACATAGGTATTACGTTAGCGGCCTCATGTTGCTCTGCCCCTGGTTTGAAATGTGTGAGTGTGATGTCATCGTCAACTCTCGTCATAAACTCTCTAAAGGTCACGTGTGAAGAACATCCGGGCACTGTCATGACAAGCTGTCATGCGCTGTCGTCGGGTAAAATCAAAGGGGTGTATATAACAGGTAACATAACATGTTTTCCCCATTATAACTCCGAAGTAGACAATTTGAACCTTTATTCGAAGATTATCTTGGTTAAAGAAAGCTGGTTGGTGACGATTGAATACATCAAAGGGCAGTAGCACGTTTTTAGGACGAATATAAGGTGATGTCAGGAAAATGAAAATTAATGATTCCAAATGAAAGAAAATGTATTAAAACTAAATGCAGCAGTAATAATTCAAACATATAACATAAAGTTAAGCCATGCGATTCCATTTTCTTACACAAAATGAATTAAAGGTGTTCACACAAAATGGCTACCAATGGATTTAAGGTGAATCTTCATACTTTGTCCTCTGACTATGGATGATTTTCTTGTGAAATGAGATTGACCCTGTCAAAATAAAGCATCAAGCATTAAATTATCGGTAAAAAATAAATAAAAAAACGTGCTACTGCCCCATTTTAAGTTTGAGTATTTTGGTATGTTTACAATTTATTTGTTATAAGTTAAAGGCTGAAATTGAAATGAAAGTCTCCTTTATAAATATTTCTGATGTTATATATACTGATATAATGTAATTACCAGTAACTAAAGTCCAAAATAAAGCTTCGTGGCGACTTTTTTTCGCAATGTTTATTATGTTAGGAATAAAATATTTGTAATTGATTTATCATCAAATTAAAAAGTCCTTTATTCGGAGAATTACATATATATTTGAAGAAGTAATGTCTAAAATTAAATAAAATTGTTTCCATAGCTGGGCATTCTTAAATTGAAGCCATGACAATGTCAGAACTTTAAAAATGTTGCAAATTTTTCAGACTCTCCTATATCAGCATGTAGAGTAAGCAGCGAGGAGCCGGATATTGAAGCTATAGCAGTGTGTTGTCAACTAGATCAGACCATAACACTTGTTGGCTGAGTGATGTTGCCTAACAACAATCTCATTAAAATCAGTGAAAAATATCGTACCTCGTTTCTTTTCTTAATCTGAGAAATACTGCATGAGTGTTTTTTCAGGTGAATTTCTTTCAGCAACAAGGCTTTGGTTTACCAAGGGACATGCCTGTACCAGCATTTAAAGGGACAGTCCTATCAGGGTTTTGTTTTGTGGAAACCATTTTGACGCAGTGTTGCATTCTATTATTTGTCAAATTGTTAAATCTAGAAGAACCTTAGCGTTACCCCCACTTACATATTTAAAAATAAGTGTGAAATAGTTAAGTATTAACCATATATAAGTATAAACAGGGAAGTACTAAAAATAACCCGATATGACTGTCCCCTTAACAGGCGTAATAGGCTCATATGACTCCAGCCAAAATATTAACTTAATTATGACGTCATGCCATTCGGTCTGCGGGCGATGTTATTACACTATGTAGATTTATTAAACACCGATATCTTCTACGGTCAAGTAATCAATATTTTAACAGATATGTGAGCGGTTGGGAAAAATCATAAATCGAACAAACCAGTGTTAGTATATGATTTATTTCTGTTCACGAACGTCTGGGTAACATTTTATTCTATAGAAGTTCTAACAAGACGTATAACGACAGATTGTTATTATATAAGAATCACATAAAATAAATCCGCATGAGGTTACCTATTTAAGTTAAAAGTCACACAAATATTTAACATTGAAGCCGTGAAATGTTCAATCCATTTACCTAAACTTATTTGTAATTATTTTAGCCAATGAAATGTTGTAATTTACGGAGCCTGAAGCCAAATTCCTCAAATTCTGGCAACTTTCATCCGGGTACTGCCGCTTTTGCAAGATACGCGCAATTTCATTGGATGATTTTATTGAGAGCGATAATTTCATTGGCTGATTTTATAGAGAGCGATAATTTCATTGGCTTGTAAAATTGAAAACAATAAGAAAAAGTCATTTGCCATGAAATGTACCAGGTTATGTTCAGGACTGCGTGGATACATATACACTAAGGTAGAGGGATGCTTAAGATCACTAACAGATCTATACTATACTATGAATATTAAAATTCTATGAAGTGCTATACTAGTCTTATGAATATATATATTGATATATTTGATGGTAAAATATGTTCAATATAATGAGGAAAATCATATTGAGCAACAGTTATATGATAAAATACAAACGTTTTATTGACAATAAAGAGATTTCCGTCAATAGACTATGCGAAATTCACAGATATACAATAACCCAAAAAATAATAAAAGGATAAAAAAGAAATGAATATGAAATATCATAAAAATTACATGTCGAAGCCGTTTTTAAATCCAAATTATAATTTGATCAAAAGTTAAAACAAACATATTGAATAAATAAATAATGATTTCAGTGTTAGCCAAGTTGGAATGAGCTGGTTGGTATGGAAGTTTTCTTTCAAACCACCAAATTAGAAATCTATATAAAGGCGTAAATTGCCGTACAACCATACAATACAAACATATACCAGTCAGAACTAAAAGAGTTCGGGGTTAAGATTATGTGTTTACCAATGTAACAAACATATTTTAGAATAATTCAGGTTTAAGTAGAAACAAAGGTTAATATTGATCCTAAGTATGAATGCAATAATGCCCAAATGTAACCATAGTCAACATACTGTAAAATGTAAAATAAACCATTTTGTCGTTCGTCCAAATAAATTTGGCATTAAAATATGAAGATAAAGAGTAAGAACTTTTAGTAAGTCATTTTACTATAGTTTGTTCAAAGCTACATATCGGTTGATCAAAAGTAACCAGCTTGATCATGTGTTCGAGGTAACATACATTGTACATTTCAAGACGCTCAATCTGCATGCTTTTTTCATGCTTTTTATGTGCCGGGGTATAAATAATTTATTACCCCGCTCAAGAGGGTGATAACAGTATTTATTCAGGGTCACGTGGACCAATTAGAGATCGAGATTCTTACATGAGGTAGGATGAAAAGTTTTACACGATCACAACATCATATACAATCAATGTTCAATCAATCTTTAGGGTCATTAACCGTAGTATTGAGATTGCATCTAAAATATATCCTTCTTCTGTTGTTAATGCAAAAGGATTAATGAATGAAACGCAGCTTCCAAAGCTATTGAGATTAAAGTAGAATTAAAATTTTGTAATGTCATGGTTACACATGGTCAAACGAAGAAAAATCTGTTGGCATATATCCTGAACGTAAATACGGCATTTAGGCAAATGCCGTTAAAACTGAAAACAAAACCAATTACGAAACAAGGGCGGTGCCTGTCTGAAGATTAAGTATTGCCCTAGTTCCGTATCTTCTCGTTGGCTCTCGCCACCTGGTAGACGGAGGTTTCATCAAAATGGCGTCCAACAATCATCATCCCCACCGGAAGTCCATCACTAAAACCAGCGTTTATGCTAAGGGCAGGGTGACCTGTGCAGTCAAAGGGTGATGTGTTGCGCAACTTTCAGAAGCTCTGAAATGAAGAAGAGATATCATGTGTTTCATTAACTAGTCTGCCTAGAGATTAGGAAAGGCAGGGACCATGGGCCGTTTTGCAAATCAGATGAAAGTATATAATTGTTTTATCATATGTTTTAAAGGAAATCGTAAACAGAGGCGAACGATGTCTCAAATACAACACTGTCTTATTGAAAGGTCACAAAGACCTCACTTACCTGATGGAATAAGAAGCAGAATGTTTTGATAAAAGATAACACAAAAATGAGAAATTAAAGGTTATCAGTGCTTTCGTCCTGTTTTTGGAATCAATACTGTCCAAAATTTCTTTTTGTTCTTCAACATTTACGTCGGCGAAGCGATTCACCTTCACGGTAAGATACGCCGACATAAAAGGTGTCGTAACGTTCATAAGCAATAATATTGTTGACGTGATGTCACATAGGCATTACGTCAACAAAGGGTTAATATCAAAGTTGATTGACTTTTGCGATTGTTCTCAAGTCAATATCGCTTTCTATGGACTGTCATGTGACATCTTTCAACCAATCAAAATTGATACAAATCTTTGATCATATAATTGTAATAAGTATCATCCATGTTGCCAATAAAAAAAGATAAACACGGTATATAAATAGTTAATTTCTTAATCTTTGTAATGTTTTGTGATGTAAGATCATTTGTCATTCTTAAATAATCTCGATCAACATTATCAGAAACGTATAACTTGAGGTATTATTTTTATTCTTATCGTAAATGGTCAAAACCATGACTATCTAAAATATTTCTGACCTTCGATAATCTGGCCAGCTTGAGATAGCAAGAAAATGGAGCTGTTTTTCATTCTTCTTGTTGTCCACTATTGCTCGTGTAGCCTCATTAAAAACCCTTACTTCCAAAATACTTCTGACAATATACAGGATTGGACTGGTAATGGCGGTGAACTAATTGTTACATCAGACGACGGCCATCTTGTCATTGAAGCCAATGAAAGGTATTTATATTTTTTTAAACTATTAAAATCATGAGGTAACGTTATTTTAACAAACATTATTTTCACGTTTAAATTTAGGCAAAAAATTAAATCGAAATGTTACATGCATCATTTCAGGTTTGAATGTCAAGTAAATTCAGAACATGACGCTCAATTTGCCTGTATCTGTTTCAACGCGTTAACTAATGGCATATCTACCAGATGTACAGTGCTGTTGAAAATTAAGTACACCATGAACGCGAAATACTCGGGAACTTTCGCGAACACGATGTACTTTGTTTTTTACCGTCCTGATCAGGTTTCGTTGATGATCCACTATTTATTTTGACTACAGGCGTCATGTCATGGATGGACCAGGTCAGTTTGTTCCTCTTCAACCGGACAGAGTTTACGGTTTTAAAGTGCGTGTCAGACAGATGAACGATGAGAAAGACAAATCTCAGACATACACAGCGTCAATTAGATATACCTGGGAAAGTGGTGAGTAAAATACTTGAAAAATATCCTCGTTTGTTGTTGTTACGAACGGGATCCTCCTACGAAAAATGCACTGCTACGAACGGGATCCTCCTACGAAAAGACTGTTTCCCGTTGTTAGACAGGGTAAAATGACTCCATACTTGAAATAGGATTATTCATGCACATAATATTTATATTTATTTATAACTGCTGCTTCATAAAAATGACGAGAAATAAGGTTGAATTGATATCAGCACAGTTTATCATTTCAAAAATCATCACATGATTTCAAATAACAATAAATCAGATTCTTTCCTTAACCTTGTAAATTTGATTTTTTATTACTTAAGCGTTAAATGCTATTTCTATTAAAAATAATTTTGCCATAAAATCGACTTTCCTGAAGAGGTTTGACAACATAAAAAGCCACTTTTGAATAAGAAGTTTTGGAATTATGATTCATATAAAAGAAGACTGTACACATAATTATATGTGTTTAAATATAGGGGTAGAAGAGTATCGTGACATTGCCAGACAACCAGAGATAAAAAGTACCAATGGATGGTTTTCGATAAAAACAGCTTTCGTCACACCAAACGAGAGTGAGTAATCCCTTTATTTTACAGATCGAGAACATGCATTTTCACATCTCACAACTACGTTTTTGTAATATTATTATTCATCAAATACCTTGATTTCAAGTAATTAAACATCAAAAGCAACTTTTTGTCTTAAAAGTCAATTAATTGAACATTGCATTTGTTCGGATCGTTACATGACCATTTTTCAGGTTTCCCAAAATAACTGTTATCTTTTTATGACATTTTTTACATTTTTTACCAAATCGCTGGTATCATTTTCATATTTCACAAAATAACTGTATGAACCTTTTTCAGCTGTTATCATGACATTCCCTTTTCAGGTATAACGAGAGCACTTTTATCCTAACATAGACGTTTTTTAGAATTCACGAAAGCACTGTTTTCCTTTCATGGCCGTATTTCAGATTTCAGGAAAGCACTGTACAATACCCTTTTTTCAGATTTCTATAACTCACTGTTATCGTGGTGGCACGTGGTCCTGTGCTATGCTCAGTCGACCGCTATCAAACTAGTTCAGCAACAACGGGCGGATCTCGCTGAATGGGTGGGTAACCCATTGCTGAATAATCAGAGTTTGAAGGGTTGATTCCCTGCCCCACACTGAGACATGAGTTGAAAATTTGTGGTGTCACCCTGGGTAAGTGACTTAGTTCGAAGCGTGCCTCTGTCCACCCAGCAGTAATTGGGTACCTGGTATGAAACAACGGTAGTCTGAATTTGAACCTTGGGCGCCTTACAGACGACTTGTTGTATTCTCCTTAGTTAGTGTTCTGTACTCGTCGACCAGTAATATGTCCCTAAGCGCTTTGAGCATGCATATGGTATGTGCATGGATTTATGTGCTATATAAATGGACTATTATTATATTTGGATGGCTTTTTTTCAGATTTCACGAAAGCACTGTTATCCTTGCATGGTCCTCAACCTGGTATAATATTCCATGCTGCAAACTTCAGCCTAGACGAAGATAACGAAATCAGCGACTGGGCTCTAGTTGATGACAAGCGCATCGAGAAATTTAGAAAAAATAATGTCCATTTCAGGTAAGCGATCCAATCATTATTAAACTAAAGTTCTTATTTTGGAGAAATAATTTATCTGAACACTTCTCATTATGAAATAGAAGCTGCATATTTATTGGTCATTCTGAAGTATGTAATCATGTTCAGTTTATTCAAATGACATAATGCTTGATAAGTAAGCCAGCGTAATTTCGTCTAACACTATGTTAAATATGATATTTTTTGGTCATTATGATAATATCGTTTGTTTACTTTTGCTTGTTATGCTTCTTGTCACTGTTATTTTTTATCCTCTTGAAATGGTGGTACTGTTATTTTACCCCTGAGTGTAGAAGTGTCCATTGATTAAATTTCAGGTTTTTATTAGAATCCGGAATGAACCCAGCAGATGTCACAGTACAGGTAAATACAGGATCAGGTTTTGAACAAATCCCATGACTAGATCTTATCTTATGACTAGATAATAGTTGGAATCAGTTCAGTATATAATTTATCATAACCTGCCATAAAATTACATCATCACATTTTGGGCAATGGATTGAATTCTGAACATGATGATAACATGAACGTGTGTCTTATATGCACTTATTTGAAAGATTCATTTGTTTGTTTGACAGTATAATTCCCATCACAAATTAAATCTAGTATTAACCTTTGTTCACTGAAATGTTCATCTGGTTCAAACTTATTTTTGAAAACTTTGGTACAATAATTTTAAGGTGAAGAGGCTCAGAGAAACTTTAAAACATACATGTATATATAAGTATTTAAGATTCAAAAGTGCAATAGCATATGTTTTCCCGTGAAATACTATTTCCTGGAGACATATGAGGACGTTAACCTTTCTATTAAGCTTTTAAGAACTTTGTAACCTGTATTTAATAATATTACTGTTGGATCGCAAAACATTCAACAAAGGGATTGCAAAAAATATTAAAATGACAAATTGTTAAAAACTGCTTATTGGCGGGAATGGGTGTAGGTTTTTTTAGATAAAAGGTTGGAATGCTCTTTTTAGGTAATATCTCTAATTTGATTAAATTCTTGTACAAAATAAAGCCACTGCCGTTGCATGAAACAAAATGGCCTTCAAGGTATTCTGCAAAAATTCATAGCTTCTCAACATCGCAGCATATACTAAATAAACATTGAAATAAATACTTCTTGTCTTTTAGAATTTACTTGTTGTTAACATATTAACTTGATCACATCAAAAGAGTTTCATAATATGTACATCACTTTCATCGAAGTAATATTGGAGTTCAACGATTCTGATGCAATTTGCATGATGCGTTAACAGATTGATCTACAACGTCATTTGTTTGGGTTCGGAGCATTAGCAGATACTCAGAGACTGCAGAAAACAGGCTCACCATACCAGAAGGGATTCTACGCCACCTTCAACTGGGCAACGATTGACGGGTTTGGGTGGCCTACTAAGGTACTATCACACCAATGTTGTTTCCAGAAGGGATCCTAGGCAAATTTGCTCCCCTTCTGGCTTGGTGTACCTTAGAATTACTAGATATATGATACTTTTACAATTGCAAAGGGTCCATCTGCAAATGAATTGGCAAAATTATGCCCTCATCTGATTAACTAGGAACAATAAATGCAAATATTTTATAGTTTTAATAAAAGGTAATTTCAGTTCAATGATGATCAAATCTCTTATCAAATCATCATCATTTTTCCTTCTTTTTTTTTCGAGTAATTGGGAAGATCGATTCTATATAGGTTTTTCAAGTTAATTTGAAATTATATGATTGCACAATAGTATTGTGTGAAAAGAATGATGATTATAAGATTGATGCTTATATTTGACCTAACTAGTGTTGGAAAGCATCCAAGCAGTAATTCAACGATTTTTCAAATTTACATTTTCCATAGCAGTTTTCTGTAAAATAGTTCGATTTTCAAATAGAAAACCGCTTGTGATGTACATGTAAAAGATTTTGATGATACACATGTCAATACAATTAATAATATGTTTTACGTTGACTCTCTAGGCTGATGACAACACGTTGCAGGATAATGACACCATTCCTTTACTACATCATATGAAGGAGAATGGGTAAGTGTTTCTATTATCAAACGATTTTAAAAATCTTTATAAATGTTGACTTTGTATTGGGACATGTTTCATTTCTATTTTCTTATATGAAAGGTTTATGTCAAGATAAACGAGAAGAATTTGTTTTATAATTTCATCGAGAGATTATAATGCATGAGTGGCCATAAGATGTGCCAACTATTTCGGTTTGATATACATAAAGTATTATAATAAGGTGGAATCATATTTCAGCAAAGATTTTGGCTCTCAACTAACATAAATCTTTTCATATAAAGCTGCCAATGCATATCAAATTTGACACACATGGTATTAATGATGCATCAAAGAGATAAATTATCACAATAAAAAGGCAATTTTTTTATCACAATAAAAAGGCATTCTTATTTATCACAATATAAAGGCATTCTAATTTATCACAATAAAAAGGCATTTTCATTTATCACAGTAAAATGGCATTTTTACTTATCGCGATAAAAGGTCATTTTTTCCACAATAAAAGGGCATTTTTATTTATCACAATAAAAAGGCACACCCGATGCCTTAAACAAACCTCCGCCCTGTCGTGCTTTTGTATAGGTTGCTTTATTTGCTTTTCAAAGGTTGAAATTACGTGGACAGTCGTTTTACCATGGACAGCCGCCTGTTTGGGTGGACGGCCTCTCTCATAATCAGCTGCTACAATCGATGATAAACAGGATTTACTATGTGGACAATATCACTAAAGGACTGTGAGTTGTCACATTAATGTTTGTTCTTGTGAGATTCATTTTGAGTATAAGACTTGTTACATTTCCCTTAAAATAATCCAAGTTTTTGAGATGCATTGAAAGTGAAATACTGATCAACAGCGTGTATAATATACACGTACCGAGGCCGCAGTGTTTATTATTTTGACATATCATAAGAGCAAGTCTAGATATGAATACAACTACATAGCCTTTATTTTTAACCTATTTCTTATTTGTAATGAAAAATATGGAAAATAATTTCAAATAGACGTTTCGATACAGATTCTTGTATCGTACTGTCAAAAAAAAAAAGTTTTCATCCATAGAATTACTTCTGTCTTTCTTGTATCATTATTAAGCACAGCATATACAATAATCTGTATCGAAACGCCGCACTCTATAAATAAAGAGACTGTCATCCTTTAAAGGGACAGTAGCACGTTTTTTTATTATTTCATATTTTAAACTTTTCACTGATAATTGTACATTAATGCTAAATGTATTATTTTGATAGAATCAGAAATCTCATTACACAAGCCAATCTTCCGTAGTCAGAGAACGAAGTATGAAGATTCACATAAAATCCATTGCTGGCCATTTTGTGTGAACACCTTTAATTCATTTTGTGTAAGAAAAGGGAATCGCATGTCTAAACTTTACATTATATATTTGAATTATTAATGCTTCATTAAGTTTAAATACATTGTCTTTCAATTGGAACCATTTTATTTTCATTTTCCTGACACCACCTTATATTTCCCCAAAAACGTGCTACTGCCACTTTCATACCTTCTTATACGATTTTATCCTTTCGTTTGACAAGATCTTCTTGAATGTTTGAAGCATCGACCAGTGGGAGATATTCGATGACCGCTTTGAAGATACGTTTTACAAAGGAAGGCTTCCTGAATACGACATAGATACTGAAATAGTAAAGTTTATGCATACTAGAATTCAGGATCTGAAAGCATCGCTGCGCATAAATGAAATGGATGTCTTAGTCACGGGAAATCACACATGGGTATGATATGACTCTTGATTTACATAGATATTTATATTCAAGAAACTCGGATATAACGAACTCCAAGGGACCATATAATTTAGTTCGCTATATCCGGTGTTAGCTACTCACGTTTGGACGCCATGCATAGGGGTTTTGATGGGACTTACAAATTTGTTCGCTATATCCTATTGTTCGCTATATCCGAGTTCGCTATATCCGTATATGGTTAGTATTACTAGTGAATGTCTTTGTCACGTGAAATCACACATGAGTATGATATAACTCTCCATTTACCTCGATATTTATATTCAAGAATAGGTATATGATTAGTATTACTAGTAAATGTCTTTGTCACGGCAAATCACTCTTGCTTCTGTTTTACACTCAATTTGAGAAAATGACAAAGAAGAACAATATGATGATTGCATATATGACGCAAAAATAATATTATTTTAAGATAAATGGATCGTTTACGCTAAAATGTACCTGGTGATTGTTTCATAATCATAAAATGTATGAGGTAAAGTATGTAGTGAATAATGGATGCTGTATGGTGTCGTAAATTACACATTAGTCATTTGATAACACAGCACTGAGACTGCTCTTATTCGAGTTCAGAATGATCTGCTCCAGGCTGTTGAAAAAGCAGCAGTACTCATACTCCTTGATCTTTCCTCAGCATTAGATACCATCGATCAGAAAGTTCTTCTCCATACCCTGGAGGAGCGATTCGGAGTTACTGGAGATGCGCTACTCTGGCTCTCATCTTATCTATCAAACAGATACCAGGCAGTATGTGTGGATGGTTGCAGCTCCGAAATGACAGAACCTCAAGTATGGTGCGCCTCAAGGCTCTGTCCTTGGACCCATACTTTTCACACTGTACTCTTCTCCACTTGGTGATATAGCTAGAGCACACAATTTCCACTTTCATCTGTACGCTGATGATACGCAGCTGTATCTCTCTTTCAAGCCCAAGGACAGAACCTCAACTCACACCACCTTCTCTAGAATTGCTGAGTGCACATAAGCCATCAAGACTTGGATGACCAGTAACTTCCTAAAGCTAAATGAGGAAAAGACTGAGATGCTGGTCATTACATCAAAAGCAATGAGATCAAAACTGACACTCCCCACTCTGAAGTTGTCATCTTGTCTGATCGAGCCTAGTATAGAGGTTCACAATCTCGGTGTCATGTTTGATTCCACGCTCAGTGCTGAATGCCACGTTAGTGGGGTATGCAAAAAGGCATACATGAATATCCAGAACATCGGTCAGATTCAACAGTTCATAAACTACAAAGCCACAGCTATGCTTATCCAAGCCTGTGTAATCTCACATCTGGATTACTGCAACTCCCTCCTTCTAGGCCTGCCAAAACGACTCATCTTTAAACTTCAGAAAGTTCAAAATTCTGCTGCAAGACTAATCAAGAGAACCAGAAAATTTATGACAGAATCCAGTTTAAGGTCTTGTGTCTGACATTCCGTGCTCTCCACTGCGTTGCGCCAACATACATCTCTAACTTATCCAGGAATAAAAGCCAGAGAGAACTCTACGTTCTAGCGATCAGTGCCTTTTGCAGCTTCCATAAGCTCGTACATCATTTGGCGAGAGTAGTTTCGAGATCTCTGCCCCAAAGTTATGGAACTCTCTCCCAATTGAAATGAGAAGTGTCCAGGATCTTGAAACATTCAAATCAGTTCTCAAGACCCACTTGTTCAAGATCTCCTACTGTTAGAACCATCTATTCCCAGAACAGTTCATTGCCCTTAAGCGCTTTTGAGCAGGTTTTTACTGGAAACAAGCGCTATATAAATTCATATATATTATTTATTAAAGAATTACTATTTCTCATTCCTCAAATTAAGAATATAATGAGGCGAGATCAAAGTGTGTTATTATTCTTAAGACTTCATTGCTCATTTTGATTTGTAGCATCTGCAAGATAAAGATATAAAAACATATTTTACTATAGAACTTCCTGACATGCAATACTTCATGATATCCTCTTCAACTCTGAGTGGAAAACTGACTACACATGTCCAACAGTGGTTGCTCGTGTTGAAATCTTCTTTTATTCCAGGCATATGCAATAATTGCTAGAAAGTACAAAAGTCTTGGACTGGATGGAATCAGTGCCAAAAGTCCTTTCATCAATTCAGAACCTAACCCATGGTTGCTAAGGGTAATATTATATTTTACTATGTGTTTCCTCATCTAAATAAAGTCAGATTAGGTCAAAAGATGCCTCAACAAGTTGACGTTTAGCATTAACCATTTATTTTCAATTTTCCTGCCATCACCTTATATTTCCCCCTAACAACGTGCTACTGCCCCTTTAATACTTCCTTATACGATTTTTATTCTTTCGTTTGACAAGATCTTCTTAAATGTTTGAAGCATCGACCAGTGGGAGATATTCGATGACGGCTTTGAAGATACGTTTTACAAAGGAAGGCTTCCTGAATACGACATAGATACTGAAATAGTAAAGTTAATGCATACTAGTATTCAGGATCCGAAAGCATTGTCTTTCAATTGGTACCATTTATTTTCATTTCCTGACATCACCTTATATTCCCCTTAAACTTGCTACTTCCCCTAAAATAAATGATTTAGTCCCCATTCTTCTCTATAGCGTCGTCTGGATCTTTTGCAAAAGTCTGCTTTACCAGTCTGGATCACAGATCTGGAAGTGAACCATCCAGACGAGAACATCCGGGCAATTCTACTGGAGAAAGCTCTGCGCATCTATTTCGGTCATCCGGATGTTGAGGGTATCACATTGAAGAACTTCTTCACTCCTGTTGGCAAATCCTCGAACTCAACTCTGTTTGAAGAAGTTGAAGTGGACGGAAAGATAAATGTAATTTACTATTTCTATTATGCTTTGATAAATATTGAGAGTTTGCGTATCATTTTAATGATCACTTACCCTTTTTCAGATAATTTTCTTTCGATTTCTTAAATATTATCAACTTCTTTATCTTTTGTTTCTTACGTTTAAAAATCAAAACATTATAGCCAGTGGGCTCTTATGACAATTCATAACGACTTAATTACAAATATGTTTACTTGATGTTTCGATTTTGATTTAAAAAAAATAAAGTTAGTCATTCAATGTTTTGGGATTTTGTTTAAAATCGTTCAAAGTGAAATTAATTTCTATAATCTCTGATTTCTCATTTCTTAATTTCATCCATTTAAATAACCTATTGAAATAAAATCATCTTCCCTTTTTCACTCCAAATCGTTCATTTCTATAACTTAACCATAATGAATGGTCTAAGGTCTGTCAATCTGCTATTGGAGATATCATATAAAATACCAAGCGATACTATTTTGACGACACCAATTTGTACATGCTGGTAATTGAGGAGCGGCAAAATAGTGAAAATAGGACATTGAAAGTGTATCACCTACCATAAGTAGAAATGTAAGTAGACCTACTAATTGCTTCCAACCCACAAAAAAACGATAACGAGTACTTTTTGATCAAAATCAAAAGAAAAATAACGATAAAAAATGATACTTTGTGTTCCAATCTTTATATTACATTTACAAATAGCGTTAAGTGAACATGTTTTGTTATTTGTAATTATAAAAACCATAAATGTATTTGATAAACTACCTGTTTGAGTGGCATTCTTGACATTGGTGGTATTAGGAAGACAAAGGAAATTCTATTGATAAACAGTTTTTTCACAGTAGCGATGTTTCGGTATGGACACCTACACCATTTCAAGCATATTTGAAAATGTGTGCTACAGCAATTTTTACATTTTGGTATGATACAATGATATTAACATTTGGGTAATATAATAATAATATTAATGGAACAACGGGATTACATAACAATTACATCAAAGCATTACGAAAGCCTAAAAGGGCCAAATTCAATTTTTCAAAAAAAGTTGTATTTACGATAAATTCCATGATATGACAAATACTTTTATGACATTAGGACACGTTGGCAGGACAACGGTTCCAGGATTTAACCAAGAAGGAATGGTCAACCCATATCACTCGCAACCTTGGTCCGGACACTGCTTTTACCGAATCTTGCTTCCAAGGAAGTTACTATGTTCGAATCTTTTTCAATGGAACCCTTGTAGGTGTGAAGCCATTCACACTGAACAAGGTGGATACTGTTTTAGAAATACATCTAACTCAAGACATGGGTAAGTTGAAATGTATAAATGGTTGATAACAGCAAGATTTGATTTATCTGAACATCATCAACAAAAATATGGTGTTGATTGCCAATTGTTTATTCAGGATTATGGGGATATTTAGAGTGAGTGAGTGAATGAATGAGTTATTGCTAGTCCTTAGGCAGTATTGCAGCCATTTTGAAATTCCAATTTTCATAAAATTTCGATTACAATATTCCATATTAACTCTCTGAATGATTAATTTCTTTCATATTAAAGAAAGTACTTCATTGAATCATTTCATTCCCACCAGCAATAGCTAAACCAACCGATCAACCAACCATAACCCCACATAGCTCTACTGGTCAACCCCTCTCAACCACAACAACCACTGTGGCCCCATACAACCTCATTGCCTCTGCCCTGTCTCCGGCTTCTCACCTTGACCTTCAGTGTGTCACGCGCTGGTCAAAGATGTCTGACCCTGGCGATGACCAAACAGTGGACATCGGTTGTCAGGGAGACGAAATACTTACCGGATGTTCGAGTTCAAAGGTCAGATCATTTACAAAACATCCATAAAGGACTCTTGTAAATGTAATACTAGCATCTAATTTTTCATCCTAAACAAATGTAGTTGACACAGTCCTAAAGGGACAGAGGCACGTTTTAGGGGGAATATAAGGAGATGTAAAGGATATGAAAATAAATGGCTCCAATTGAAAGACAATGTCTTTAAACTAAATGAAACAGACATTTATCAAGTATACTATGTAAAGTTTAGCCATGCGTTTACTTTTTCTTTTTTTACGCAAAATGAATTAAAGGTGTTCACACAACAATGGCTGCCAATTGACTTTACATGTATGGGAATCTTTATAATTTGTTCTTTGACTGTGAATGATTGGTTGATGTAATCATATTTCTGATGCTAAAAAAAGAGTACATTTAGCATTAACAAAGAATTATCAGTGAAAATTTGAAATAATAAAAATTACAAAAAAACGTGCAACGGCCCATTTAAAGCTTGTAAAAATTTATTACTCTTCTCAAACAATCAACTTCAACAATGATTTAGCAAGTTGGTTTTTTTTTATAATATTATTTATCTAATTTGAAAAGCACAAATCAAATGAAGAACTATTCTTCAACGTATGACAACGTAAATGACACAATTAATACCATTTAAGATTTAGAATTAAATTCTCTTACAGATCAAACCTAGCAGCCCAGAGCCCTCAGAATGGTACCATGACGGGGAGTTCATTGTTGATGTGAATGGGACCAGTGTCTGCAGAGGCTACAATGGCTTCGCATCAAGAAAAGGTTAATTTGTTCTAACTGTTGCGTTGTATTACTTCTTTTTGTCGATATTCGTCTACAAATAGCACCTTCATATAAAAAGCTCGTATCCACTTTACAATCTACATGTATGAAGTCTATTAGTTGAAAATTGCCACAACCCGACATTAATGATATATACATAAAGATCGCATAAAACATCTCTTGCTTTATATGTCTAATCCATTGTTAACTACATTTACTCCTTTTTAATTGTTAGTTATCTACCTATTGCTTACTGTACTTATATAGATGCCACTATCCATCATCTGTTCATCTGCTTGAAAACGACACAAGAAACCGTGTCGAAACGTCACATATTATTACTAAAGAAGTTGTCATCCATATATGTTTCTTCATTTTTGTTATGTCCATGACTTCTTTATTTAATATATATGATCCCCAGTACTGTACTCAGTGTACGATTGGTATGGTAACGTTCTCTATTAGTTATTGATGTTAGTAATTTTCATCCAAATCATCAAATCTTTCTAAAATGTACTCAGTTTACGATTGTTTTTGTAACGTTCTCTAATAGTAATCAATGTAATATCATCAAAATCATCAAATCTTTCTAAAGTGTACTTAGTGTAAGATTGCTTTGGTAATGTTCTCTTTATATTCGACCCAGGAGTGTACGCCGTTGCTCGATGCTGCAGTGCCAGACATCTGTCTTGTCAGTATCTGAGATCAGAACCATCCCAACCAGGGGTCGGGGCCACAGTAGAGACAACTTGTCCTAGGAACCACGTGGCTACAGGTATGGGGTCTACTTAGAATAATACTTACCTTGACTTATTCAAGTGGCATTATAACATTTGGTATGATAAAGAAATTCACGTAGTATCTACACCGCATCCCTTTGCAATAAACAAGTTGCAAATTGTTCCATATACTAACGATACCTTCTTATTACTATTTGATTGAAAATTTAACTAAACTAGTGTCCAAAAGAAACGCTACCAAGTCTTAACGTCGTCAAAAACTACATTCTATGACCTGACAGAGACGGTTTTGGGTCTATTTGACAGGCATATGCCTTGTAAAGAAGTATGAACATTTCCATTCTTCAGGGAAATATACGTTTGATGTTGTGTCCCTTCAAACGCACATGGGGGTACATAAATCGCAATTTCAAATTGTCTTTTGCACAGAATGTTCGATATTTCATTTTAAAATTGATAAAAAATGAAAATTAGGTAAGACTGCACTTTTGACAAAAATTCGTTTACGCGTCATTTCTCTAGAACGTTTCAAAACGAGCAATAGTTTTTAATTTATCTCTGCTATCTCGCCTAATTAAGGAGAATCCAAATCCATGATTTTTAAAAAAGCGTGTTTCTCGCAAACATGAAAAGATAATATTTCAAAATTTTACATGTAAGTAAGTTGACTTGAGAACTGATAAAACAATGCTTTAGTCGTATCAATCACCAGTGGATTGAGATATCTTGCGATTTTTATGGACCAGACCGCGCGAGCGAATCTAGCTTCTGAGCCCAGGGTACAGATTAGTGGAATAAGCGTAACGTTCGTACCCTGAGACAGGATGAGCTAACTGTTACAACCAATGCAATTATGCGTTTATATCCAGGATGCAGTGGACTCCAGAGAGCGCTAGGGGTGAGAGGTGTGTCTCCTACCAAGGACCTCAGTGGATGTCTCGCGGTAGATGGGGAACCGCATTATGGTGAGAGTTTAAATCATAACTTTAATTATTAAAATAGTCAGAGTAAAACATTGTTGAAAACTTGAATTATCGTATCATGGTAGTTCAAATCAGTTAAACAGTACATTAAAACAATTCAAATACAGTGATTCCGGTTCATAAGAGGGATAAATCATGAACCGTGGGTAATATATAGAAGTAAGCCTAAGGATGTTTGCTTTTTTGATTTTCCTGTTTGTTCAATATATGACCGAGGAATCCTAAGTTTCAATTTGAATATCTGTTATGTTGATTTTACCGGTTTGTAATAAAGATAAAACATTGCCGGTGGGTACCATTAAGAAGTAAGATGTTTGCTCTCGGGATCTGATGATTTGATTCTTGCCTGCGTTGTTAAGACTTCAGATTACACATGAATGTCTTGTCCAAGCTCATGATCGGGGAACGTATCCTATTTCATAATGCAATAAAGTTTTGGATTCTTATTATAAGAGATACATCTATTTGGATATGTATCTTAAATATACACATGTCAGCTATGATATCGAATTGACCATCAGGGATATCGATAGTCTGACAAAGGCTCAATAGTCTGCCTTCGCACATATAACGTTGGAAGGTCATATGTTGAAGAAAGGTTGGCTGACGCGACACTCTACTTGATCTTTCTAGACTCAATATCGGAGTGAAACGGATAATATTGAGGCTTGGTTTTCTTACATTGCAATATTTTACCAATTCTTTAATTTAATCACATTTTCATGATTATGTTCACATAGGTATTACATCAGCGGCCTCATGTTGCTCTGCTCCTGGTTTGAAATGTGTGAGTGTGATGTCATCGTCAACTCTCGTCATAAACTCACTAAAGGTCACGTGTGAAGAACATCCGGGCACTGTCATGACAAGCTGTCATGCGCTGTCGTCGGGTAAAATCAAAGGGGTGTATATAACAGGTAACATAACATGTTTTCCTTATAAGTACTATGAAGTTGACAAGTTTAACATTTATTCGGAGAATACATTAAAGGGCCAGTAGCACGTTTTTAGGACGAATGCAAGATGATGTCAGGAAAATGAAATTAATGGTTCCAATTGAAAGACAATGCATTTAAACTAAATAGAGCACTAATAATTCAAATACATAACGTAAAGTTTAGCCATGCGATTCCTTTTTCTTACACAAAATGAATAAAATGTGTTCACACAAAATGACCGCCAATGGATTTAATGTTCATTTTTATACTTTGTACTCCGACTAGGAGTGACTGATTTGTGTTATGAGATTTTTGACACTATCAACATAATACATTTGGCATTAACGTACAATTTTCAGTGAAAGTTTGGAATATAAAATTTTCAAAAAACGTGCTACTGCCCCTTTAAGCTTCTTTGTGTATTTTCGTATGTTAACAATTTACTTGTTATAAGTTAAAGGTTGAAACATAAATGAAAGTCTTATCTTTAAATAATTCTGATTTTATATATGTTGATATGAGATAATTACTACTAACTAAAGTCAAAATAAAGCTTCGTGGCGACTTTTTTTCGCAATGTTTATTATGTTGGGAAAAATTATTTTTCATTGATTTTTTCATTAAGTTAAAAGGTCCTTTTCTGGAGTATTAATATATTCGAAGAAGTAATGTATAAAGTTTAATAAAATTGTTAAGCTCGGCATCGTTGATTAATTGTTAATTTGAAGCCATGTCAATGTCAGAACTTTTAAAAAAGGTTGCACATTTTTCAGGCTCTCCTATATCAGCATGTAGAGTAAGCAGCGAGGAGCCGGATATTGAAGCTATAGCAGTGTGTTGTCAACTAGATCAGACTATAACACTTGTTGGCTGAGTGATGTTGCCTAACAACAATCTCATTAAAATCAGTGACAAATATCATACCTCGTTTCTTTTCTTAATCTGAGAAATACTGCATGAGTGTTTTTTCAAGTGAATTTCTTTCAGCAACAAGGCTTTGGTTTACCAAGAGACATGCCTGTAGCATCATTTAAAGGGACAGTCCTATCGGGGTATGTTTTGTGGAAACCATTTTGACGCAGTGTTGCATTCTATTATTTGTCAAATTGTTAAATCTAGAAGAACCTAAGTGTTACCCCCACTTACATATTTAAAAATAAGTGTGAAATAGTTAAGTATTAACCATATATAAGTATAAACAGGGAAGTACTA
Organism: Steromphala cineraria; assembly: GCA_916613615.1. Classification (NCBI taxonomy): domain Eukaryota; kingdom Metazoa; phylum Mollusca; class Gastropoda; order Trochida; family Trochidae; genus Steromphala; species Steromphala cineraria. The sequence continues at coordinate 42,286,297 of OU744726.1, forward strand.
AAAATAACCCGATATGACTGTCCCCTTAACAGGCGTAAAAGGCTCATATGACTCCAGCCAAAATATTAACTTAATTATGACGTCATGCCATTCGGTCTGCACGCGATGTTATTACACTATGTAGATTTATTAAACACCGATATCTTCTACGGTCGAGTAATCAATATTTTAACAGATATGTGAGCGGTTGGGAAAAATCATAAATCGAACAAACCAGTGTTAGTATATGATTTATTTCTGTTCACGAACGTCTGGGTAACATTTTAATCTATAGAAGTTCTAACAAGACGTATAACGACAGATCGTTATCATATAAGAATCACATAAAATAAATCCGCATGAGGTTACCTATTAAAGTTAAAAGTCACACAAATATTTAACATTGAAGCCGTGAAATGTTCAATCCATTTACCTAAACTTATTTGTAATTATTTTAGCCAATGAAATGTTGTAATTTACGGAGCCTGAAGCCAAATTCCTCAAATTCTGGCAACTTTCATCCGGGTACTGCCGCTTTTGCAAGATACGCGCAATTTCATTGGATGATTTTATAGAGAGCGATAATTTCATTGGCTGATTTTATAGAGAGCGATACTTTCATTGGCTTGTAAAATTGAAAACAATAAGAAAAAGTCATTTGCCATGAAATGTACCAGGTTATGTTCAGGACTGCGTGGATACATATACACTAAGGTAGAGGGATGCTTAAGATCACCAACAGATCTATACCATACTATGAATATTAAAATTCTTGGAAGTGCTATACTAGTCTTACGAATATATATATATAAATATATTTGATGGTAAATATGTTCAATATACTGAGGTAAATCATATTGAGCAACAGTTATATGATATAATACAAACATTTTATTGACAATAAAGAGATTTCCGTCAATAGACTATGCGAAATTCACAGATATACAATAACCCAAAAAAAAATAAAAGGATAAAAAAGAAATGAATATAAAATATCATAAAAATTACATGTTGAAGTCCTTTATTAATTCAAATTATAATTTGATCGAAAGTTAAAACAAACATATTGAATAAATAAATAATGATTTCAGTGTTAGCCAAGTTGGAATGAGCTGGTTGGTATGGGAGATTGTTTTCAAACCACCAAATTAGAAATCTAAATAAAGGCGTTAATTGCCGTACAACCATGCAATACAAACATATACCAGTCAGAACTAAAAGAGATCAGGGTTAAGATTATGTGTTTACCAATGTAATAACACATTTATAACAAACATATTTTAGAATAATTCAGGTTTAAGTAGAAACAAAGGTTAATATTGATCCTAAGTATGAATGCAATAATGCCCAAATGTAACCATAGTCAACATACTGTAAAATGTAAAATAAACCATTTAAATAAATTTGGCATTAAAACATGAAGATAAAGAGTAAGAACTTCGTAAGTCATTTTACTATAGTTTGTTCAAAGCTACATATCGGTTGATCAAAAGTAACCAGCTTGATCATGTGTTCGAGGTAACATACATTGTACATTTCAAGACGCTCAATCTGCATGCTTTTTTCATGCTTTTTATGTGCCGGAGTATAAATAATTTATTACCCCGCTCAAGAGGGTGATAACAGTATTTATTCAGGGTCACGTGGACCAATTAGAGATCAAGATTCTTACATGAGGTAGGATGAAAAGTTTTACACGATCACAACATCATATACAAGCAATGTTCAATCAATCTTTAGGGTCATTAACCGTAGTATTGAGATTGCATCTAAAACATATCCTTCTTCTGTTGTTAATGCAAAAGGATTAATGAATGAAACGCAGCTTCCAAAGCTATTGAGATTAAAGTAGAATTAAAATTTTGGAATGTCATGGTTACACATGGTCAAACGAGGAAAAATCTGTTGGCATATATCCTGAACGTAAATACGGCATTTAGGCAAATACCGTTAAAACTGAAAACAAAACCAATTACGAAACAAGGGCGGTGCCTGTCTGAAGATTAAGTATTGCCATAGTTCCGTATCTTTATCGTTGGCTCTCGCCACCTGGTAGACGGAGGTTTCATCAAAATGGCGTCCAACAATCATCATCCCCACCGGAAGTCCATCACTAAAACCAGCGTTTATGCTAAGGGCAGGGTGACCTGTGCAGTCAAAGGGTGACGTGTTGCGCAACTTTCAGAAGCTCTGAAATGAAGAAGAGATATCATGTGTTGCATTAACTAGTCTGCCATTTTGCAAATCAGATGAAAGTATATAATTGTTTTATCATATGTTTTAAAGGAAATCGTAAACAGAGGCGAACGATGTCTCAAATACAACACTGTCTTATTGGAAGGTCACAAAAACCTCACTTATCTGATGGAATAAGAAGCCGAATGTTTTGATAAAAGATAACACAAAAATGAGAAATTAAAGGTTATCAGTGCTTTCGTCCTGTTTTTGGAATCAATACTGTCCAAAATTTATTTTTGTTCTTCAACATTTACGTCGGCAAAGCGATTCACCTTCACGGTAAGATACGCCGACATAAAAGGTGTCGTAACGTTGGTAAGCAATAATATTGTTGACGTGATGTCACATAGGCATTACGTCAACAAAGGGTTAATATCAAAGTTGATTGACTTTTGCGATTGTTCTCAAGTCAATATCGCTTTCTATGGACTGTCATGTGACATCTTTCAACCAATCAAAATTGATACAAATCTTTGATCATATAATTGTCATAAGTATCATCTATGTTGCCAATAAAAAAAGATAAACACCGTATATAAATAGTTAATTTCTTAATCTTAATGTTTTGTGATGTAAGATCATTTGTCATTCTTAAATAATCTCGATCAACATTATCAGAAACGTATAACTTGAGGTATTATTTTTATTCTTATCGTAAATGGTCAAAACCATGACTATCTAAAATATTTCTGACCTTCGATAATCTGGCCAGCTTGAGATAGCAAGAAAATGGAGCTGTTTTTCATTCTACTTGTTGTCCACTATGGTTCGTGTAGCCTCATTAAAAACCCTAACTTCCAAAATACTTCTGACAATATACAGGATTGGACTGGTAATGGCGGTGAACTAATTGTTACATCAGACGACGGCCATCTTGTCATTGAAGCCAATGAAAGGTATTTATATTTTTAAAACTATTAAAATCATGAGGTAACGTTATTTTAACAAACATTATTTTCACGTTTTAATTTAGGCAAAAAATTAAATCGAAATGTTACATGCATCATTTCAGGTTTGAATGTCAAGTAAATTCAGAACATGACGCTCAATTTGCCTGTATCTGTTTCAACGCGTTAACTAATGGCATATCTACCAGATGTACAGTGCTGTTGAAAATTAAGTACACCATGAATGCGAAATACTCGGGAACTTTCGCAAACACGATGTACTTTGTTTTTTACCGTCCTGATCAGGTTTCGTTTTAAATGTCAATTATTATCATTCTATCATTTTCTCATTGATGATCCACTATTTATTTTGACTATAGGCGTCATGTCATGGATGGACCAGGTCAGTTTGTTCCTCTTCAACCGGACAGAGTTTACGGTTTTAAAGTGCGTGTAAGACAGATGAACGATGAGAAAGACATATCTCAGACATACACGGCGTCAATTAGATATACCTGGGAAAGTGGTGAGTAAAATACTTGAAAAATATCCTCGTTTGTTGTTGTTACGAACGGGATCCTCCTACGAAAAATGCACTGCTACGAACGGGATCCTCCTACGAAAAGACTGTTTCCCGTTGTTAGACAGGGTAAAATGACTCCATACTTGAAATAGGATTATTCATGCAAATAATATTTATGGTGTTGTATCATTAAATGTTATAACTGCTGCTTCATAAAAATGACGAGAAATAAGGTTGAATTGATATCAGCACAGTTTATCATTTCAAAAATCATCACATGATTTCAAATAACAACAAATCAGATTCTTTCCTTAACCTTGTAAATTTGATTTTTTATTACTTAAGCATTAAATGCTATTTCTATTCAAAATAATTTTGCCATAAAATCGACTTTCGTGAAGAGGTTTGACAACATAAAAAGCCACTTTTGAATAAGAAGTTTTGGAATTATGATTCATATAAAATAAGACTGTACACATAATTATATGTGTTTAAATATAGGGGTAGAAGAGTATCGTGACATTGCCAGACAACCAGAGATAAAAAGTACCAATGGATGGTTCTCGATAAAAACAGCTTTCGTCACACCAAACGAGAGTGAGTAATCCCTTTATTTTACAGATCGAGAACATGCATTTTCACATCTCACAATTACGTTTTTGTAATATTATTATTCATCAAATACCTTGATTTCAAGTAATTAAACATCAAAAGCAACTTTTTGTCTTAAAAGTCAATTAATTGAACATTGCATTTGTTCGGATCGTTACATGACCATTTTTCAGGTTTCCCAAAATAACTGTTATCTTTTTATGACATTTTTTACATTTTTTACCAAATCGCTGGTATCATTTTCATATTTCACAAAATAACTGTATGAACCTTTTTCAGCTGTTATCATGACATTCCCTTTTCAGGTATAACGAGAGCACTTTTATCCTAACATAGACGTTTTTTAGAATTCACGAAAGCACTGTTTTCCTTTCATGGCCGTATTTCAGATTTCAGGAAAGCACTGTTATCCTTACAATACCCTTTTTTCAGATTTCTATAACTCACTGTTATCGTGGTGGCACGTGGTCCTGTGCTATGCTCAGTCGACCGCTATCAAACTAGTTCAGCAACAACGGGCGGATCTCGCTAAATGGGTGGGTAACCCATTGCTGAATAATGAGAGTTTGAAGGGTTGATTCCCTGCCCCACACTGAGACATGAGTTGAAAATTTGTGGTGTCACCCTGGGTAAGTGACTTAGTTCGAAGCGTGCCTCTGTCCACCCAGCAGTAATTGGGTACCTGGTATGAAACAACGGTAGTCTGAATTTGAACCTTGGGCGCCTTACAGACGACTTGTTGTATTCTCCTTAGTTAGTGTTCTGTACTCGTCGACCAGTAATATGTCCCTAAGCGCTTTGAGCATGCTTATGGTATGTGCATGGATTTATGTGCTATATAAATGGACTATTATTATATTTGGATGGCTTTTTTTCAGATTTCACGAAAGCACTGTTATCCTTGCATGGTCCTCAACCTGGTATAATATTCCATGCTGCAAACTTCAGCCTAGACGAAGATAACGAAATCAGCGACTGGGCTCTAGTTGATGACAAGCGCATCGAGAAATTTAGAAAAAATAATGTCCATTTCAGGTAAGCGATCCAATCATTATTAAACTAAAGTTCTTATTTTGGAGAAATAATTTATCTGAACACTTCTCATAATGAAATAGAAGTTGCATACTTATTGGTCATTCTGAAGTATGTAATCATGTTCAGTTTATTCAAATGACATAATGCTTGATAAGTAAGCAAGCGTAATTTCGTCTAACACTATGATAAATATAATATTTTTTCGTTATTATGATAATATCGTTTGTTTACTTATGCTTGTTATGCTTCTTGTCATTGTTATTTTTTATCCTCTTGAAATGGTGGTACTGTTATTTTACCCCTGAGTGTATAAGTGTTCGTTGATTCAATTTCAGGTTTTTATTACAATCCGGAATGAACCCAGCAGATGTCATAGTACAGGTAAATACAGATCAGGTTTTGAACAAATCCCACGACTAGATCTTATCTTATGACTAGATAATAGTTGGAATCAGTTCAGTATATAATTCATCATAATTCATCATAACCTCATCACATTTTGGGCAATGGATTGAATTCTGAACACGATGATAACATGAACGTGTGTCTTATATGCACTCATTTGAAAGATTCATTTGTTTGTTTGACAGTATAATTCCCATCACAAAGTAAATCTAGTATTAACCTTTGTTCACTGAAATGTTCATCTGGTTCAAACTTATTTTTGAAAACTTTGGTACAATAATTTTAAGGTGAAGAGGCTCAGAGAAACTTTTAAAACATACATGTATATATAAGTATTTAAGATTCAAAAGTGCTATAGCATATGTTTTCCCGTGAAATACTATTTCCTGGGTACATATGAGGACGTTAACCTTTCTTAACTTTGTAACCTGTATTTAATAATATTACTGTTGAGAGAGCCAACGGATCGCAGACATTCAACAAAGGGATTGCAAAAAAATTGAAAATGACAAATTGTTAAAAACTGCTTATTTGTGGGAATTGGTGTAGTTTTTTTTAGATAAAAGGTTGGAATGCTATTTTTAAGTAATATCTCTAATTTGATTAAATTCTTGTACAAAAACTGCTTAGGCATGAAATAAAAGTGACTTCGGCATTCTGCAAAATTCAAAGCTTCTCGACATCGCAGCATATACTAAATAATCATTGTATTAAATACTTCTTGTCTTTTAGAATGTATTTGTTGTTAACTCATAAACTTGATCACATCAAAAGAGTTTCATAATATGTACATCACTTTCATCGAAGTAATATTGGAGTTCAACGATTCTGATGCAATTTGCATGATGCGTTAACAGATTGATCTACAACGTCATTTGTTTGGGTTCGGAGCATTAGCAGATACTCAGAGACTACAGAAAACAGGCTCACAATATTACCAGAAGGGATTCTACGCCACCTTCAACTGGGCCACGATTGACGGGTTTGGGTGGCCTACTAAGGTACTATCACACCAATGTTGTTTCCAGAAGGGATCCTAGGCAAATTTGCTCCTCTTCTGGCTTGGTGTACCTTAGAATTACTAGATATATGATACTTTTACAATTGCAAAGGGTCCATCTGCAAATGAATTGGCAAAATTATGCCCTCATCTGATCAACTAGGAACAACAAATGCAAATATTTTATAGTTTTAATAAAAGGTAATTTCAGTTCAATGATGATCAAATCTCTTGTCAAATCATCATCATTTTTCATTTTTTTAGAGTAATTGGGAAGAACGATTCTATATAGGTTTTTCAAGTTAATTTGAAATTATATGATTGCACAATAGTAGTGTGTGAAAAGAATGATGATTATAAAATTGATGCTTATATTTGACCTAACTAGTGTTGGAAAGCATCCAAGCAGTAATTCAACGATTTTTCAAATTCACATTTTCCATAGCAGTTTTCTGTAAAATAGTTCGATTTTCAAATAGGAAACTGCTTGTGATGCACATGTAAAAGATTTCGATGATACACATGTCAATACAATTACTAATATGTTTTACGTTGACTCTCTAGGCTAATGACAACACGTTGCAGGATAATGACACCATTCCTTTACTACATCATATGAAGGAAAATGGGTAAGTGTTTCTATTATCAAACGATTTTAAAAATCTTTATAAATGTTGACTTTGTATTGGGACATGTTTCATTTCTATTTTCTTATATGAAAGGTTTATGTCAAGATAAACGAGAAGAATTTGTTTTATAATTTCATCGAGAGATTATAATGCATGAGTGGCCATAAGATGTGCCAACTATTTCGGTTTGATATACATAAAGTATTATAATAAGGTGGGATCATATTTCAGAAAAGATTTTGGCTCTCAACTAACATAAATCTTTTCATATAAAGCTGCGAATGCATATCAAATTTGACACACATGGTATTAATGATGCATCAAAGAGATAAACTATCACAATAAAAAGGCAATTTTTTTATCACAATAAAAAGGCATTTTATTTATCACAATATAAAGGCATTTTCATTTATCACAGTAAAATGGCATTTTTACTTATCGCGATAAAAAGGCATTTTTTCCACAATAAAAGGGCATTTTTATTTATCACAATAAAAAGGCACATCCGATGCCTTAAACAAACCTCCGCCCTGTCGTGCTTTTGTATAGGTTGCTTTATTTGTTTGTCAAAGGTTGAAATTACGTGGACAGTCGTTTTACCATGGACAGCCGCCTGTTTGGGTGGACGGCCTCTCTCATAATCAGCTGCTACAATCGATGATAAACAGGATTTACTATGTGGACAATATCACTAAAGGACTGTGAGTTGTCACATTAATGTTTGTTCTCGTGAGATTCATTTTGAGTATAAGACTTGTTACATTTCCCTTAAAATAATCCAAGTTTTTTAGAGGCATTGAAAGTGAAATACTGACCAACAGCTTGTATAATATACACGTACCGAGGCCGCAGTGTTTATTATTTTGACATATCATAAGAGCAAGTCTAGATATGAATACAACTACATAGCCTTTTTTTTCACCTATTTCTTATTTGTAAAGAAAAATATGGAAAATAATTTCAAATAGACGTTTCGATACAGATTCTTGTATCGTACTGTCAAATAAAAATAATTTTTCATCCATAGAATTACTTCTGTCTTTCTTGTATCATTATTAAGCACAGCATATACAATAATCTGTATCGAAACGCCGCACTCTATAAATAAAGAAACTGTCATCCTTTAAAGGGACAGAAGCACGTTTTTTTATTATTTCATATTTTAAACTTTTCACTGATAATTGTACATTAATGCTAAATGTATTATTTTGATGGAATCAGAAATCTCATTACACAAGCCAATCTTCCGTAGTCAGAGAACGAAGTATGAAGATTCACATAAAATCCATTGCCGGCCATTTTGTGTGAACACCTTTAATTCATTTTGTGTAAGAAAAGGGAATCGCATGTCTAAACTTTACATTATATATTTGAATTATTAATGCTTCATTAAGTTTAAATACATTGTCTTTCAATTGGAACCATTTATTTTCATTTTCCTGACACCACCTTATATTTCCCCAAAAACGTGCTACTGCCACTTTCATACCTTCTTATACGATTTTTATCCTTTCGTTTGACAAGATCTTCTTGAATGTTTGAAGCATCGACCAGTGGGAGATATTCGATGACCGCTTTGAAGATACGTTTTACAAAGGAAGGCTTCCTGAATACGACATAGATACTGAAATAGTAAAGTTTATGCATACTAGAATTCAGGATCTGAAAGCATCGCTGCGCATAAATGAAATGGATGTCTTAGTCACGGGAAATCACACATGGGTATGATATGACTCTTGATTTACCTAGATATTTATATTCAAGAAACTCGGATATAACGAACTCCAAGGGACCATATAATTTAGTTCGCTATATCCGGTGTTAGCTACTCACGTTTGGACGCCATGCATAGGGGTTTTGATGGGACTTACAAATTTGTTCGCTATATCCTATTGTTCGCTATATCCGAGTTCGCTATATCCGTATATGGTTAGTATTACTAGTGAATGTCTTTGTCACGTGAAATCACAGATGAGTATGATATTACTCTCCATTTACCTCGATATTTATATTCAAGAATAGGTATATGATTAGTATTACTAGTAAATGTCTTTGTCACGGCAAATCACTCTTGCTTCTGTTTTACACTCAATTTGAGAAGATGACAAAGAAGAACAATATGATGATTGCATATATGACGCAAAAATAATATTATTTTAAGATAAATGGATCGTTTACGCTAAAATGTACCTGGAGATTGTTTCATAATCATAAAATGAATGAGGTAAAGTATGTAGTGAATAATGGATGCTGTATGGTGTCGTAAATTACACATTAGTCATTTGATAACACAGCACTGAGACTGCTCTTATTCGAGTTCAGAATGATCTTCTCCAGGCTGTTGAAAAAGATGGTGCAGCAGTACTCATACTCCTTGATCTTTCCTCAGCATTCGATACCATCGATCAGAGAGTTCTTCTCCATACCCTGGAGGAGCGATTCGGAGTTACTGGAGATGCGCTACTCTGGATCTCATCTTATCTATCAAACAGATACCAGGCAGTATGTGTGGATGGTTGCAGCTCCGAAATGACAGAACTCAAGTATGGTGCGCCTCAAGGCTCTGTACTTGGACCCATACTTTTCACACTGTACACTTCTCCACTTGGTGATATAGCTAGAGCACACAATTTCCACTTTCATCTGTACGCTGATGATACGCAGCTGTATCTCTCTTTCAAGCTCAAGGACAGAACCTCAACTTACACCGCCTTCTCTAGAATTGCTGAGTGCACAGAAGCCATCAAGACTTGGATGACCAGTAACTTCCTTAAGCTAAATGAGGAAAAGACTGAGATGCTGGTCATTACATCAAAAGCAATGAGATCAAAACTGACACTCCCCACTCTGAAGTTGTCATCTTGTCTGATCGAGCCTAGTAAAGAGGTTCGCAATCTCGGCGTCATGTTTGATTCCACGCTCAGTGCTGAATGCGACGTTAGTCGGGTATGCAAAAAGAAGGCATACATGAATATCCAGAACATCGGTCAGATTCAACAGTTCATAAACTACAAAGCCACAGCTATGCTTATCCAAGCCTGTGTAATCTCACATCTGGATTACTGCAACTCCCTTCTTCTAGGCCTGCCAAAACGACTCATCTTTAAACTTCAGAAAGTTCAAAATTCTGCCGCAAGACTAATCAAGAGAACCAGAAAATTGATGACAGAATCAAGTTTAAGGTCTTGTGTCTGACATTCCGTGCTCTCCACTGCGTTGCGCCAACATACATCTCTGAACTTATCCAGGAATAAAAGCCAGAGAGAACTCTACGTTCTAGCGATCAGTGCCTTTTGCAGCTTCCATCAGCTCGTACATCATTTGGCGAGAGAAGTTTCGAGATCTCTGCCCCAAAGTTACGGAACTCTCTCCCAATTGAAATGAGAAGTGTCCAGGATCTTGAAACATTCAAATCAGTTCTCAAGACCCATTTGTTCAAGATCTCCTACTGTTAGAACCATCTATTCCCAGAACAGTTCATTGCCCTTAAGCGCTTTTGAGCAGGTTTTTACTGGAAACAAGCGCTATATAAATTCATATATATTATTTATTAAAGTTTCAAACATAAATATGAATTAAGAATTACTATTTCTCATTCCTCAAATTAAGAATATAATGAGGCGATATCAAAGTGTGTTATTGTGCTTAAGACTTCATTGCTCATTTTGATTTGTAGCATCTGCAAGATAAAGATATAAAAACATATTTTACTATAGAACTTCCTGACATGCAATACTTCATGATATCCTCTTCAACTCTGAGTGGAAAACTGACTTCACATGTCCAACAGTGGTTGCTCGTGTTGAAATCTTCTTTTATTCCAGGCATATGCAATAATTGCTAGAAAGTACAAAAGTCTTGGACTGGATGGAATCAGTGCCAAAAGTCCTTTCATCAATTCAGAACCTAACCCATGGTTGCTAAGGGTAATATTATATTTTACTATGTGTTTCCTCATCTAAATAAAGTCAGATTAGGTCAAAAGATGCCTCAACAAGTTGACGTTTAGCATTAACCATTTATTTTCAATTTTCCTGCCATCACCTTATATTTCCACCTAACAACGTGCTACTGCCCCTTTAATACTTCCTTATACGATTTTTATTCTTTCGTTTGACAAGATCTTCTTAAATGTTTGAAGCATCGACCAGTGGGAGATATTCGATGACCGCTTTGAAGATACGTTTTACAAAGGAAGGCTTCCTGAATACGACATAGATACTGAAATAGTAAAGTTAATGCATACTAGTATTCAGGATCCGAAAGCATTGTCTTTCAATTGGTACCATTTATTTTCATGTTCCTGACATCACCTTATATTCTCCCTTAACCTTGCTACTTCCCCTAAAATAAATGATTTGGTCCCCATTCTTCTCTATAGCGTCGTCTGGATCTTTTGCAAAAGTCTGCTTTACCAGTCTGGATCACAGATCTGGAAGTGAACCATCCAGACGAGAACATCCGGGCAATTCTACTGGAGAAAGCTCTGCGCATCTATTTCGGTCATCCGGATGTTGAGGGTATCACATTGAAGAACTTCTTCACTCCTGTTGGCAAATCCTCGAACTCAACTCTGTTTGAAGAAGTTGAAGTGGACGGAAAGATAAATGTAATTTACTATTTCTATTATGCTTTGATAAATATTGAGAGTTTGCATATCATTTTAATGATCACTTACCTTTTTTCAGATAATTTTCTTTCGATTTCTTAATTATTATCAACTTCTTTATCTTTTGTTTCTTACGTTTAAAAATCAAAACATTATAGCCAGTGGGCTCTTATGACAATTCATAACGACTTAATTACAAATATGTTTACTTGATGTTTCGATTTTGATTTAAAAAAAATAAAGTTAGTCATTCAATGTTTTGGGATTTTGTTTAAAATCGTTCAAAGTGAAATTAATTTCTATAATTTCTTTATCAGTAATCTCTGATTACTCATTTCTTAATTTCATCCATTTAAATAACCTAATGAAATAAAATCATCTTCCCTTTTTCACTCCAAATCGTTCATTTCTATAACTTAACCATAATGAATGGTCTAAGGTCTGTCAATCTGCTATTGGAGATATCATATAAAATACCAAGCGATACTATTTTTACGACACCAATTTGTACATGCTGGTAATTGAGGAGCGGCAAAATAGTGAAAATAGGACATTGAAAGTGTATCACCTACCATGATTAGAAATGTAAGTAGACCTACTAATTGCTTCCAACCCACAAAAAAACGATAACGAGTACTTTTTGATCAAAATCAAAAGAAAAATAACGATAAAAATGATACTTTGTGTTCCAATCTTTATATTACATTTACAAATAGCGTTATGGATAATGTTATTAAAAAATAAATAACAAAATAATTGTCGGGGATCGTATGGAAAATGTTAAACCTTTGTGGTTATCCACGTAGACCTAATTACAAGAAATTTTAATAAAGTGAACATGTTTTGTTATTTGCAATTATGAATACCATGCATGTATTTGATAAAGTACCTGTTTGAGTGGCATTCTTGGAATTGGTGGTATTAGGAAGACAAGGAAATTCTATTGATAAACAGTTTTTCACAGTAGCGATGTTTCGGTATGGATCCATCTACAATTTCAAGCATATTTGAACATATGTGCTACAGCAATTCATACATTTTAGTATGATACAATTATATTAACATTTGGGTAATATAGTGAGATAATATTAGTGGAACAACGGGATTACATAACAATTGCATCAACGCATTACAAAAGCCTACATGGGCCATATTTACAATTTTTAAAGGTGTAATTACAAATTTTGAATGTTGCTTATTCAGGTTTTAAAGTTGTTATTACAATATTCCCAGGTGAAATAAGTTTTAAAGCTGAATTTTCAAATTTTGAAGTTTAACTTACAACTTTTAAAAGTTGTATATTCAATTTTAAAAGTTGAAATTACATCTTTTATAAAGGGGATTATTCATGTTTGTAAGTTGTATTTACAACTTTAAACAGTGTGCAATCTAGTTTAAAAGTTGTAATTACAAATTAAAAAGGTGTATTTTCAACTTTTGAAAGTTGAATATTCAACTTTGTCAGGTGGCCTTTCAACTTTTTTAGGTGTATTTCAACCTTTGAAAGTTGTACCTTCCAGTTTTAAAGTTGTAATTTCAACGTTGAAAGTTGTATTTTAAAGGTTTTTAAAATATAACTTTTAAAATTTACACCTTAAAAAGTTGGGATTGCAAGTTATAGAAAAAAATGTTGTCATTGAATTTGGCCCCTGTAGGCTTTCAATGATAAATTTTATAATATGACAAATACTGTTTTGGCATTAGGACACGGTGGCAGGACAACGGTTCCTGGATTTAACCCAGAAGGAATGGTCAACTCATATCACTCGTAACCTTGGTCCGGACACTGCTTTTACCGAATCTTGTTTCCAAGGAAGTTACTATGTTCGAATCTTCTTCAATGGAACCCTTGTAGGTGTGAAGCCGTTCACACTGAACAAGGTGGATACTGTTTTAGAAATACATCTAACTCAAGACATGGGTAAGTTGAAATGTATAAATGGTTGATAACAGCAAGATTGGATTTATCTGAACATCATCAACAAAAATATGGTGTTGATTGCCAATTGTTTATTCAGGATATTTAGAGTGAGTGAGTAAATGAATGAGTTATTGTTAGTTTTAAGGCAGTATTGCAGCCATTAACGGCGAGCAGTTTTTTTTAAACGGTATACCTAGGAACAGCAAGGTTTTCACGATGAAGAATTTGTTATCCCGAAAATATCCCTCAATCTAGTTAAAACTAGCTGTAAGTCCTCACGTTACATCTAGCTTCTAACCCAACTAGATTGAATCTCCCTATTCTTATTTTTAAGAGTTCTTTGCGACTTATAAATGATTTTACCATTCGTCTGCATTTGCAGCTGCGTATCTTAAGTTTGTTCACTTGCAAGTGAATGTTAGTGCAAATAGCAGATAATTTGCTCCCCGTTTGGACGTCAGTCAAATACCTCTAGCAGCACTGACAAAAGAACACCAAATGTCCATGTGTTGTATACATTTCAAACTATATTTTGGACCGTCTGGTCGTCAGTGGCGAATACATTCGAAATTTGGCATGGTTTGATAGACAGATTAGGTCATATTTTTGAAATTCCAATTTTCATAAAATTTCGATGACAATATTCCATATTAACTCTCTGAATGATTAATTTCTTTCATATTAAAAAAATACTTCATTGAATCATTTCATTCCCACCAGCAAAAGCTAAACCAACCGATCACCCAACCACAACACCAAATAGCTCTACTGGTCAACCCCTCTCAACCACAACAACCACTACTGTGGCCCTGTATAACCTCATTGCCTCTGCCCTGTCTCCGGCTACTAACCTTGACCTTCAGTGCGTCACGCGTTGGTCAAAGATGTCTGACCCTGGCGATGACCAAACAGTGGACATCGGTTGTCAGGGAGACGAAATACTTACCGGATGTTCGAGTTCAAAGGTCAGATCATTTACAAACCATCCATAAAGGACTCTTGTAAATGTAATACTAGCATCTAATTTTTCATCCTAAACAAATGTAGTTGACACAGTCCTAAAGGGACAGAGGCACGTTTTAGGGGGAATATAAGGTGGTGTAAAGGTGAATGTAATGCTAGCATCTAATTTTTCATCCTTACAAAATTGACAAAATCTTGAAGCTTGTCAAAATTTCTTACTCTACTCAAACAATCAACGTCATTAACCAATGATTTAGCAAGGTTTTTTTTTATAAATACTATTAATCTATTTTGAAAAGTACAAATCAAATGAACAATTATTTTTCAACGTATAATAACGTAAATGACACAATTCTGACCATTTAAGATGAAGAATTTGATTCTCTTAAAGATTAAACCAAGCAGCCAAGAGCCCTCAGAATGGTACCATGACGGGGAGTTCATTGTTGATGTGAATGGGACCAGTGTTTGCAGAGCGTACAATGGCTTCGCATCAAGAAAAGGTTAATTTGTTCCAACTACTGCGTTGTTTTACCTCTTTTTGACGATATTCGTATACAAAGAGCACCTTCATTTAAAAAGCTAGTATCTACAATCTACATGTATGAATCCTATTAGTTGAAAATTGCCACAACCCGACATTAACGATATGTACATAAAGATCGCATAAGACATCTCTGGCTTCAAATGTCTAATCCTTTGTTAACAACATTTACTCCTTTTTAATTGTTACTTATCTACCTGTTTACTGTACTTATATATATCCCACTATCTATCATCTGTTCATCTGCTTGAAAATGACACAAGAATCGAAACTGTGTCGAAACGTGGCATATCATAAATTTTTATATTTCATATAATAATTTTTGTTATGTCTAGTACTTCTTTATATTGTATATATCTGATCCCCAGTACTGTACTCAGTGTCAGATTGTTTTGGTAAAATATATATAAGTAACCAATGTGAGTAATACCATCAAAATCATCAAATCTTTTTAAAGTGTACTCAGTGTAAGATTGCTTTGGTAATGTTCTCTTTATATTCGACCCAGGAGTGTACGCCGTTGCTCGATGCTGCAGCGCTAGACATCTGTCTTGTCAGTATCTGAGATCTGAACCATCACAACCAGGGGTCGGGGCCACAGTAGAGACGACATGTCCTAGGAACCACGTGGCTACAGGTCTGTTTCTGGGTAACATGGGGTCTACTAACAATATACTTACCTTGACTTATCTAAGTGGAACTATATAATTTGGTATGATGAAGATCACTTAGTATCTACGACGCATCCCTTTGCAATAAAGAAGTTGCAAATTGTTCCGTATAAATACGATACCTTCTTACTACTATTTGCTTGAAAATTTAACTTAACTTTTGTCGAAAAAAAGGCTACAAAGTTTTCAACGTCGCCAAAATCAAAATTCGATTGCGATGCGATTGGATGGTAGCGTTTCTTTTGAACACTAGTTTAGTATCAATGTAATTTGGATGAGTGAATTTACACTCCGTGAACATATACATGTATGACTGATTTTAAGATTTTTATTTTAAACAAAAATTAATCGTAAATACGCCATTTGGAGATGAATGTGTGGGCCTTATTGTAAATCTATATACTAATAATATTATTCCACTTTCGTATCAAAACAAAACAATGTATAATGAAAAACATTTGTGGCACAAGCACTTATCTGATAAGCTGACTGCATCCTGTCTCAGGGTACGAACGTTACGCTACGTAATGTTCGTACCCTGAGACAGAATCAGCTTACTGTTACAACCAATTTTGCGTTTATATCCAGGATGCAGTGGACTCCAGAGAGCGCTAGGGGTGAGAGGTGTGTCTCCTACCAAGGACCTCAGTGGATGTCTCGCGGTAGATGGGGAACCGCATTATGGTGAGAGTTTAAATCATAACTTTATTTGGAAGTATAGAACCCCGCTAAATAGTTAGAGTACACCATTGTTAAAAATTGGATTGTCATTTAATGGGAAGAGCTCAAATCTGCTAAACAGTAAAAAAAAAAAGATACATGCATCAATTCAATATACTTATAAATACAGAGGTTTTGAATGTTTGATAGGCCCTCCCTCAAGCACCCTGTATCAGCCCGCAGGGCAGATAACCTGTATCATTACCTGTCTAGTAAGTATATATGATATATAAAAATGATATATATGATATATATATATGATTATATGGGTATTTTCATATAACATTCTGTCTCAGCCCTCGACCAATATCAGCTAAAGCTCTCTCGCTGATATTGGGGCTCAGGCTTATACAGAATGTGATATGAAAATACCCATATAATAATATCTTTGTAGTATTCATAAAGCGATATTAAAATTGAATATCGCTGTACATATGACCACCGCCGTCATAATTGCAACCATCTTCGGGGAAGCTAACTTTTAGAACACTATCGGCAATTTGGACTAACACATAGTCCCTGAAAAAGTCTAGAAAGGTCTAGTAGAGGCTTGCGTCAAGTCACATATCGAATTGACCATCAGAGATCGTCTTACCAAGGCATAATAGTCTGCCTTCGCACGTATAACGTTTGAGGGTCATAGTTTGCAGAAAGGTTGGCTGATGCGACCCTCTACTTGACCTTTCGAGACTCAAAACGGAAAATATTGAGGCTATGTTTACTTACACTGCAATTTTTTACCAATTTTGTAATTTAATCACATTTTCATGATTATGTTCACATAGGTATTACGTCAGCGGCCTCATGTTGCTCTGCCCCTGGTTTGAAATGTGTGAGTGTGATGTCATCGTCAACTCTCGTCATAAACTCTCTAAAGGTCACGTGTGAAGAACATCCGGGCACTGTCATGACAAGCTGTCATGCGCTGTCGTCGGGTAAAATCAAAGGGGTGTATATAACAGGTAACATAACATGTTTTCCCCATTATAACTCCGAAGTAGACAATTTGAACCTTTATTCGAAGATTATCTTGGTTAAAGAAAGCTGGTTGGTGACGATTGAATACATCAAAGGGCAGTAGCACGTTTTTAGGACGAATATAAGGTGATGTCAGGAAAATGAAAATTAATGATTCCAAATGAAAGAAAATGTATTTAAACTAAATGCAGCAGTAATAATTCAAACATATAACGTAAAGTTAAGCCATGCGATTCCTTTTTCTTACACAAAATGAATTAAAGGTGTTCACACAAAATTGCTACCAATGGATTTTAGGTGAATCTTCATACCTCTGACTATGGATGATTGTCTTGTGAAATGAGATTGACACTGTCAAAATAAGCATCAAGCATTAAATTATCGGTAAAAAATAAATAAAAAAACGTGCTACTGCCCCATTTTAAGTTTGAGTATTTTGGTATGTTTATAATTTATTTGTTATAAGTTAATTATAAATATTTCTGATGTTATATATACTGATATAATGTAATTACCAGTAACTAAAGTCCAAAATAAAGCTTCGTGGCGACTTTTTTTCGCAATGTTTATTATGTTAGGAAAAAAATATTTGTAATTGATTTATCATCAAATTAAAAAGTCCTTTATTCGGAGAATTACATATATATTTGAAGAAGTAATGTCTAAAGTTAAATAAAATTGTTTCCATAGCTGGGCATTCTTAAATTGAAGCCATGACAATGTCAGAACTTTAAAAATGTTGCAAATTTTTCAGACTCTCCTATATCAGCATGTAGAGTAAGCAGCGAGGAGCCGGATATTGAAGCTATAGCAGTGTGTTGTCAACTAGATCAGACCATAACACTTGTTGGCTGAGTGATGTCGCCTAACAACAATCTCATTAAAATCAGTGAAAAATATCGTACCTCGTTTCTTTTCTTAATCTGAGAAATACTGCATGAGTGTTTTTTCAGGTGAATTTCTTTCAGCAACAAGGCTTTGGTTTACCAAGGGACATGCCTGTACCAGCATTTAAAGGGACAGTCCTATCAGGGTTTTGTTTTGTAGAAACCATTTTGACGCAGTGTTGCATTCTATTATTTGTCAAATTGTTAAATCTAGAAGAACCTTACCGTTACCCCCACTTACATATTTAAAAATAAGTGTGAAATAGTTAAGTATTAACCATATATAAGTATAAACAGGGAAGTACTAAAAATAACCCGATATGACTCTCCCCTTAACAGGTGTAATAGGCTCATATGACTCGAGCCAAAATATTAACATGCCATTCAGTCTGCGGGCGATGTTATTACACTATGTAGATTTATTAAACACCGATATCTTCTACAGTCGAGTAATCAATATTTTAACAGATATGTGAGCGGTTGGGAAAAATCATAAATCGAACAAACCAGTGTTAGTATATGATTTATTTCTGTTCACGAACGTCTGGGTAACATTTTAATCTATAGAAGTTCTAACAAGACGTATAACGACAGATCGTTATCATATAAGAATCACATAAAATAAATCCGCATGAGGTTACCTATTTAAGTTAAAAGTCACACAAATATTTAACATTAAAGCCGTGAAATGTTCAATCCATTTACCTAAACTTATTTGTAATTATTTTAGCCAATGAAATGTTGTAATTTACGGAGCCTGAAGCCAAATTCCTCAAATTCTGGCAACTTTCATCCGGGTACTGCCGCTTTTGCAAGATACGCGCAATTTCATTGGATGATTTTATTGAGAGCGATAATTTCATTGGCTGATTTTATAGAGAGCGATAATTTCATTGGCTTGTAAAATTGAAAACAATAAGAAAAAGTCATTTGCCATGAAATGTACCAGGTTATGTTCAGGACTGCGTGGATACATATACACTAAGGTAGAGGGATGTTTAAGATCACTAACAGATCTATACTATACTATGAATATCAAAATTCTATGAAGTGCTATACTAGTCTTATGAATATATATATTGATATATTTGATGGTAAAATATGTTCAATATAATGAGGTAAATCATATTGAGCATCAGTTATTTGATATAATACAAACGTTTTATTGACAATAAAGAGATTTCCGTCAATAGACTATGCGAAATTCACAGATATACAATAACCCAAAAAATAATAAAAGGATAAAAAAGAAATGAATATGAAATATCATAAAAATTACATGTCGAAGTCGTTTTTAAATCCAAAATATAATTTGATCAAAAGTTAAAACAAACATATTGAATAAATAAATAATGATTTCAGTGTTAGCCAAGTTGGAATGAGCTGGTTGGTATGGAAGTTTTCTTTCAAACCACCACATTAGAAATCTATATAAAGGCGTAAATTGCCGTACAACCATAAAATACAAACATATACCAGTCAGAACTAAAAGATTATTTGTTTACCAATGTAATAACACATTTATAACAAACATATTTTAAAATAATTCAGGTTTAAGTAGAAACAAAGGTTAATATTTATCATAAGTATGAATGCAATAATGCCCAAATGTAACCATAGTCAACATACTGTAAAATGTAAAATAAACCATTTTGTTGTTCGTCCAAATAAATTTCGTATTGGCATTAAAATATGAAGATAAAGAGTAAGAACTTCGTAAGTCATTTTACTATAGTTTGTTCAAAGCTACATATCGGTTGATCAAAAGTAACCAGCTTGATCATGTGTTCGAGGTAACATACATTGTACATTTCAAGACGCTCAATCTGCATGCTTTTTTCATGCTTTTTATGTGCCGGGGTATAAATAATTTATTACCCCGCTCAAGAGGGTGATAACAGTATTTATTCAGGGTCACGTGGACCAATTAGAGATCGAGATTCTTACATGAGGTAGGATGAAAAGTTTTACACGATCACAACATCATATACAATCAATGTTCAATCAATCTTTAGGGTCATTAACCGTAGTATTGAGATTGCATCTAAAATATATCCTTCTTCTGTTGTTAATGCAAAAGGATTAATGAATGAAACGCAGCTTCCAAAGCTATTGAGATTAAAGTAGAATTAAAATTTTGGAATGTCATGGTTACACATGGTCAAACGAAGAAAAATCTGTTGGCATATATCCTGAACGTAAATACGGCATTTAGGCAAATACCGTTAAAACTGAAAACAAAACCAATTACGAAACAAGGGCGGTGCCTGTCTGAAGATTTAGTATTGCCCTAGTTCCGTATCTTCTCGTTGGCTCTCGCCACCTGGTAGACGGAGGTTTCATCAAAATGGCGTTCAACAATCATCATCCCCACCGGAAGACCATCACTAAAACCAGCGTTTATGCTAAGGGCAGGGTGACCTGTGCAGTCAAAGGGTGACGTTTTGCGCAACTTTCAGAAGCTCTGAAATAAAGAAGAGATATCATGTGTTTCATAAACTAGTTTGCCATTTTGCAAATCAGATGAAAGTATATAATTGTTTTATCATATGTTTTAAAGGAAATCGTAAACAGAGGCGAACGATGTCTCAAATACAACACTATCTTATTGGAAGGTCACAAAAACCTCACTTACCTGATGGAATAAGAAGCCGAATGTTTTGATAAAAGAAAACACAAAAATGAGAAATTTAAGGTTATCAGTGCTTTCGTCCTGTTTTTGGAATCAATACTGTCCAAAATTTCTTTTTGTTCTTCAACATTTACGTCGGCAAAGCGATTCACCTTCACGGTAAGATACGCCGACATAAAAGGTGTCGTAACGTTGGTAAGCAATAATATTGTTGACGTGATGTCACATAGGCATTACGTCAACAAAGGGTTAATATCAAAGTTGATTGACTTTTGCGATTGTTCTCAAGTCAATATCGCTTTCTATGGACTTGAATGTGACATCTTTCAACCAATCAAAATTGATACAAATCTTTGATCATATAATTGTAATAAGTATCATCTATGTTGCCAATAAAAAAAGATAAACACCGTATATAAATAGTTAATTTCTTAATCTTTGTAATGTTTTGTGATGTAAGATCATTTGTCATTCTTAAATAATCTCGATCAACATTATCAGAAACGTATAACTTATTATTTTTATTCTTATCGTAAATGGTCAAAACCATGACTATCTAAAATATTTCTGACCTTCGATAATCTGGCCAGCTTGAGATAGCAAGAAAATGGAGCTGTTTTTCATTCTTCTTGTTGTCCACTATTGCTCGTGTAGCCTCATTAAAAACCCTAACTTCCAAAATACTTCTGACAATATACAGGATTGGACTGGTAATGGCGGTGAACTAATTGTTACGTCAGACGACGGCCATCTTGTCATTGAAGCCAATGAAAGGTATTTATATTTTTTAAACTATTAAAATCATGAGGTAACGTTATTTTAACAAACATTATTTTCACGTTTTAATTTAGGCAAAAAATTAAATCGAAATGTTACATGCATCATTTCAGGTTTGAATGTCAAGTAAATTCAGAACATGACGCTCAATTTGCCTGTATCTGTTTCAACGCGTTAACTAATGGCATATCTACCAGATGTACAGTGCTGTTGAAAATTAAGTACACCATGAACGCGAAATACTCGGGAACTTTCGCGAACACGATGTACTTTGTTTTTTACCGTCCTGTTCAGGTTTCGTTTTAAATGTCAATTATTATCATTCTATCATTTTTTCATTGATGATCCACTATTTATTTTGACTATAGGCGTCATGTCATGGATGGACCAGGTCAGTTTGTTCCTCTTCAACCGGACAGAGTTTACGGTTTTATAGTGCGTGTAAGACAGGTGAACGATGAGAAAGACAAATCTCAGACATACACGGCGTCAATTAGATATACCTGGGAAAGTGGTAAGTAAAATACTTGAAAAATATCCTCGTTTGTTGTTGTTACGAACGGGATCCTCCTACGAAAAATGCACTGCTACGAACGGGATCCTCCTACGAAAAGACTTTTTTTTCCCGTTGTTAGACAGGGTAAAATGACTCCATACTTGAAATAGGATTATTCATGCAAATAATATTTATGGTGTTGTATCATTAAATGTTATAACTGCTGCTTCATAAAAATGACGAGAAATAAGGTTGAATTGATATCAGCACAGTTTATCATTTCAAAAATCATCACATGATTTCAAATAACAACAAATCAGATTCTTTCCTTAACCTTGTAAATTTGATTTTTTATTACTTAAGCGTTAAATGCTATTTCTATTCAAAATAATTTTGCCATAAAATCGACTTTCCTGAAGAGGTTTGACAACATAAAAAGCCACTTTTGAATAAGAAGTTTTGGAATTATGATTCATATAAAAGAAGACTGTACACATAATTATATGTGTTTAAATATAGGGGTAGAAGAGTATCGTGACATTGCCAGACAACCAGAGATAAAAAGTACCAATGGATGGTTCTCGATAAAAACAGCTTTCGTCACACCAAACGAGAGTGAGTAATCCCTTTATTTTACAGATCGAGAACATGCATTTTCACATCTCACAATTACGTTTTTGTAATATTATTATTCATCAAATACCTTGATTTCAAGTTATTAAACATCAAAAGCAACTTTTTGTCTTAAAAGTCAATTAATTGAACATTGCATTTGTTCGGATCGTTACATGACCATTTATCAGGTTTCCCAAAATAACTGTTATCTTTTTATGACATTTTTTACATTTTTTACCAAATCGCTGGTATCATTTTCATATTTCACAAAATAACTGTATGAACCTTTTTCAGCTGTTATCATGACATTCCCTTTTCAGGTATAACGAGAGCACTTTTATCCTAACATAGACGTTTTTTAGAATTCACGAAAGCACTGTTTTCCTTTCATGGCCGTATTTCAGATTTCAGGAAAGCACTGTTATCCTTACAATACCCTTTTTTCAGATTTCTATAACTCACTGTTATCGTGGTGGCACGTGGTCCTGTGCTATGCTCAGTCGACCGCTATCAAACTAGTTCAGCAACAACGGGCGGATCTCGCTGAATGGGTTGGTAACCCATTGCTGAATAATGAGAGTTTGAAGGGTTGATTCCCTGCCCCACACTGAGACATGAGTTGAAAATTTGTGGTGTCACCCTGGGTAAGTGACTTAGTTCGAAGCGTGCCTCTGTCCACCCAGCAGTAATTGGGTACCTGGTATGAAACAACGGTAGTCTGAATTTGAACCTTGGGCGCCTTACAGACGACTTGTTGTATTCTCCTTAGTTAGTGTTCTGTACTCGTCGCCCAGTAATATGTCCCTAAGCGCTTTGAGCATGCATATGGTATGTGCATGGATTTATGTGCTATATAAATGGACTATTATTATATTTGGATGGCTTTTTTTCAGATTTCACGAAAGCACTGTTATCCTTGCATGGTCCTCAACCCGGTATAATATTCCATGCTGCAAACTTCAGCCTAGATGAAGATAACGAAATCAGCGACTGGGCTCTAGTTGATGACAAGCGCATCGAGAAATTTAGAAAAAAATAATGTCCATTTCAGGTAAGCGATCCAATCATTATTAAACTAAAGTTCTTATTTTGGAGAAATAATTTATCTGAACACTTCTCATAATGAAATAGAAGTTGCATACTTATTGGTCATTCTGAAGTATGTAATCATGTTCAGTTTATTCAAATGACATAATGCTTGATAAGTAAGCAAGCGTAATTTCGTCTAACACTATGATAAATATAATATTTTTTTGTTATTATGATAATATCGTTTGTTTACTTATGCTTGTTATGCTTCTTGTCATTGTTATTTTTTATCCTCTTGAAATGGTGGTACTGTTATTTTACCCCTGAGTGTATAAGTGTTCGTTAATTCAATTTCAGGTTTTTATTACAATCCGGAATGAACCCAGCAGATGTCATAGTACAGGTAAATACAGATCAGGTTTTGAACAAATCCTAGGACTAGATCTTATCTTATGACTAGATAATAGTTGGAATCAGTTCAGTATATAATTCATCATAATTCATCATAACCTCATCACATTTTGGGCAATGGATTGAATTCTGAACACGATGATAACATGAACGTGTGTCTTATATGCACTCATTTGAAAGATTCATTTGTTTGTTTGACAGTATAATTCCCATCACAAAGTAAATCTAGTATTAACCTTTGTTCACTGAAATGTTCATCTGGTTCAAACTTATTTTTGAAAACTTTGGTACAATAATTTTAAGGTGAAGAGGCTCAGAGAAACTTTTAAAACATACATGTATATATAAGTATTTAAGATTCAAAAGTGCTATAGCATATGTTTTCCCGTGAAATACTATTTCCTGGGTACATATGAGGACGTTAACCTTTCTTAACTTTGTAACCTGTATTTGATAATATTACTGTTGAGAGAGTCAACGGATCGCAGACATTCAACAAAGGGATTGCAAAAAAATTTAAAATGACAAATTGTTAAAAACTGCTTATTTGTGGGAATGGGTGTAGTTTGTTTTAGATAAAAGGTTGGAATGCTATTTTTAAGTAATATCTCTAATTTGATTAAATTCTTGTACAAAAACTGCTTAGGCATGAAATAAAAGTGCCTTCAAGGCATTCTGCAAAATTCAAAGCTTCTCGACATCGCAGCATATACTAAATAATCATTGAAATAAATACTTCTTGTCTTTTAGAATTTATTTGTTGTTAACTCATTAACTTGATCACATCAAAAGAGTTTCATAATATGTACATCACTTTCATCGAAGTAATATTGGAGTTCAACGATTCTGATGCAATTTGCATGATGCGTTAACAGATTGATCTACAACGTCATTTGTTTGGGTTCGGAGCATTAGCAGATACTCAGAGACTACAGAAAACAGGCTCACAATACCAGAAGGGATTCTACGCCACCTTCAACTGGGCCACGATTGACGGGTTTGGGTGGCCTACTAAGGTACTATCACACCAATGTTGTTTCCAGAAGGGATCCTAGGCAAATTTGCTCCTCTTCTGGCTTGGTGTACCTTAGAATTACTAGATATATGATACTTTTACAATTGCAAAGGGTCCATCTGCAAATGAATTGGCAAAATTATGCCCTCATCTGATCAACTAGGAACAACAAATGCAAATATTTTATAGTTTTAATAAAAGGTAATTTCAGTTCAATGATGATCAAATCTCTTGTCAAATCATCATCATTTTTCATTTTTTTTAGAGTAATTGGGAAGAACGATTCTATATAGGTTTTTCAAGTTAATTTGAAATTATACGATTGCACAATAGTAGTGTGTGAAAAGAATGATGATTATAAAATTGATGCTTATATTTGACCTAACTAGTGTTGGAAAGCATCCAAGCAGTAATTCAACGATTTTTCAAATTCACATTTTCCATAGCAGTTTTCTGTAAAATAGTTCGATTTTCAAATAGGAAACCGCTTGTGATGCACATGTAAAAGATTTCGATGATACACATGTCAATACAATTACTAATATGTTTTACGTTGACTCTCTAGGCTAATGACAACACGTTGCAGGATAATGACACCATTCCTTTACTACATCATATGAAGGAAAATGGGTAAGTGTTTCTATTATCAAACGATTTTAAAAATCTTTATAAATGTTGACTTTGTATTGGGACATGTTTCATTTCTATTTTCTTATATGAAAGGTTAATGTCAAGATAAACGAGAAGAATTTGTTTTATAATTTCATCGAGAGATTATAATGCATGAGTGGCCATAAGATGTGCCAACTATTTCGGTTATATATACATAAAATATTATAATAAGGTGGGATCATATTTCAGAAAAGATTTTGGCTCTCAACTAACATAAATCTTTTCATATAAAGCTGCGAATGCATATCAAATTTGACACACATGGTATTAATGATGCATCAAAGAGATAAATTATCACAATAAAAAGGCAATTTTTTTATCACAATAAAAAGGCATTCTTATTTATCACAATATAAAGGCATTTTCATTTATCACAGTAAAATGGCATTTTTACTTATCGCGATAAAAAGGCATTTTTTCCACAATAAAAGGGCATTTTTATTTATCACAATAAAAAGGCACACCCGATGCCTTAAACAAACCTCCGCCCTGTCGTGCTTTTGTATAGGTTGCTTTATTTGTTTGTCAAAGGTTGAAATTACGTGGACAGTCGTTTTACCATGGACAGCCGCCTGTTTGGGTGGACGGCCTCTCTCATAATCAGCTGCTACAATCGATGATAAACAGGATTTACTATGTGGACAATATCACTAAAGGACTGTGAGTTGTCACATTAATGTTTGTTCTTGTGAGATTCATTTTGAGTATAAGACTTGTTACATGTCCCTTAAAATAATCCAAGTTTTTTAGATGCATTGAAAGTGAAATACTGATCAACAGCTTGAATAATATACACGTACCGAGGCCGCAGTGTTTATTATTTTGACATATCATAAGAGCAAGTCTAGATATGAATACAACTACATAGCCTTTTTGTTAAACCTATTTCTTATTTGTAATGAAAAATATGGAAAATAATTTCAAATAGACGTTTCGATACAGATTCTTGTATCGTACTGTCAAATAAAAAGATTTTTCATCCATAGAATTACTCCTGTCTTTCTTGTATCATTATTAAGCACAGCATATACAATAATCTGTATCGAAACGCCGCACTCTATAAATAGAGAAACTGTCATCCTTTAAAGGGACAATAGCACGTTTTTTATTATTTCATATTTTAGACTTTTCACTGATAATTGTACATTAATGCTAAATGTATTATTTTGATCAGAAATCTCATTACACAAGCCAATCTTACATAGTCAGAGAACGAAGAATGAAGATTCACATAAAAATCCATTGCCGGCCATTTTGTGTGAACACCTTTAATTCATTTTGTGTAAGAAAAGGGAATCGCATGTCCAAACGTTACATTATATATTTGAATTATTAATGCTTCATTAAGTTTAAATACCTTGTCTTTCAATTGGAACCATTTATTTTCATTTTCCTGACACCACCTTATATTTTCCCCCAAAAACGTGCTACTGCCCCTTTAATACCTTCTTATACGATTTTTATCCTTTCGTTTGACAAGATCTTCTTAAATGTTTGAAGCATCGACCAGTGGGAGATATTCGATGACCGCTTTGAAGATACGTTTTACAAAGGAAGGCTTCCAGACTACGACATAGATACTGAAATAGTAAAGTTTATGCATACTAGAATTCAGGATCTGAAAGCATCGCTGCGCATAAATGAAATGGATGTCTTAGTCACGGGAAATCACACATTGGTATGATATGACTCTTGATTTACCTAGATATTTATATTAAAGAAACTCGGATATAACGAACTCCAAGGGACCATATAATTTAGTTCGCTATATCCGGTGTTAGCTACTCACGTTTGGACGCCATGCATAGGGGTTTTGATGGGACTTACAAATTTGTTCGCTATATCCTATTGTTCGCTATATCCGAGTTCGCTATATCCGTATATGGTTAGTATTACTAGTGAATGTCTTTGTCACGTGAAATCACACATGAGTATGATATTACTCTCCATTTACCTCGATATTTATATTCAAGAATAGGTATATGATTAGTATTACTAGTAAATGTCTTTGTCACGGCAAATCACTCTTGCTTCTGTTTTACACTCAATTTGAGAAGATGACAAAGAAGATCAATATGATGATTGCATATATGACGCAAAAATAATATTATTTTAAGATAAATGGATCGTTTACGCTAAATCATAGTCATAAAATGTATGAGGTAAAGTATGTAGTGAATAATGGATGCTGTATGGTGTCATAAATTACACATTAGTCATTTGATAACACAGCACTGAGACTGCTCTTATTCGAGTTCAGAATGATCTGCTCCAGGCTGTTAAAAAAGATGGTGCAGCAGTACTCATACTCCTTGATCTTTCCTCAGCATTCGATACCATCGATCAGAGAGTTCTTCTCAATACCCTGGAGGAGCGATTCGGAGTTACTGGAGATGCGCTATTCTGGCTCTCATCTTATCTATCAAACAGATACCAGGCAGTATGTGTGGATGGTTGCAGCTCCGAAATGACAGAACTCAAGTATGCGCCTCAAGGCTCTGTACTTGGACCCATACTTTTCACACTGTACACTTCTCCACTTGGTGATATAGCTAGAGCACACAATTTCCACTTTCATCTGTACGCTGATGATACGCAGCTGTATCTCTCTTTCAAGCCCAAGGACAGAACCTCAACTCACACTGCCTTCTCTAGAATTGCTGAGTGCACAGAAGCCATCAAGACTTGGATGACCAGTAACTTCCTAAAGCTAAATGAGGAAAAGAATGAGATGCTGGTCATTACATCAAAAGCAATGAGATCAAAACTGACACTCACCACTCTGAAGTTGTCATCTTGTCTGATCGAGCCTAGTAAAGAGGTTCGGAATCTCGGTGTCATGTTTGATTCCACGCTCAGTGCTGAATGCCACGTTAGTCGGGTATGCAAAAAGGCATACATGAATATCCAGAACATCGGTCAGATTCAACAGTTCATAAACTACAAAGCCACAGCTATACTTATCCAAGTCTGTGTAATCTCACATCTGGATTACTGCAACTCCCTCCTTCTAGGCCTGCCAAAACGACTCATCTTTATACTTCAGAAAGTTCAAAATTCTGCCGCAAGACTAATCAAGAGAACCAGAAAATTGATGACAGAATCAAGTTTAAGGTCTTGTGTCTGACATTCCGTGCTCTCCACTGCGTTGCGCCAACATACATCTCTGAACTTATCCAGGCATAAAAGCCAGAGACAACTCTACGTTCTAGTGATCAGTGCCTTTTGCAGCTTCCATCAGCTCGTACATCATTTGGCGAGAGAAGTTTCGAGATCTCTGCCCCAAAGTTACGGAACTCTCTCCCAATTGAAATGAGAAGTGTCCAGGATCTTGAAACATTCAAATCAGTTCTCAAGACTCACTTGTTCAAGATCTCCTACTGTTAGAACCATCTATTCCCAGAACAGTTCATTGCCCTTAAGCGCTTTTGAGCAGGTTTTTACTGGAAACAAGCGCTATATAAATTCATATATATTATTTATTAAAGTTTCAAACATAAATATGAATTAAGAATTACTATTTCTCATTCCTCAAATTAAGAATATAATGAGGCGAGATCAAAGTGTGTTATTATGCTTAAGACTTCATTGCTCATTTTGGTTTGTAGCATCTGCATGATAAAGATATAAAAACATGTTTTACTATAGAACTTCCTGACATGCAATACTTCATGATATCCTCTTCAACTCTGAGTGGAAAACTGACTAC
Organism: Steromphala cineraria; assembly: GCA_916613615.1. NCBI lineage: Eukaryota > Metazoa > Mollusca > Gastropoda > Trochida > Trochidae > Steromphala > Steromphala cineraria. The sequence goes on from OU744726.1 coordinate 42,316,254, forward strand.
ACATGTCCAACAGTGGTTGCTCGTGTTGAAATCTTCTTTTATTCCAGGCATATGCAATAATTGCTAGAAAGTACAAAAGTCTTGGACTGGATGGAATCAGTGCCAAAAGTCCTTTCATCAATTCAGAACCTAACCCATGGTTGCTAAGGGTAATATTATATTTTACTATGTGTTTCCTCATCTAAATAAAGTCAGATTAGGTCAAAAGATGCCTCAACAAGTTGACGTTTAGCATTAACCATTTATTTTCAATTTTCCTGCCATCACCTTATATTTCCCCCTAACAACGTGCTACTGCCCCTTTAATACTTCCTTATACGATTTTATTCTTTCGTTTGACAAGATCTTCTTAAATGTTTGAAGCATCGACCAGTGGGAGATATTCGATGACCGCTTTGAAGATACGTTTTACAAAGGAAGGCTTCCTGAATACGACATAGATTCTGAAATAGTAAAGTTAATGCATACTAGTATTCAGGATCCGAAAGCATTGTCTTTCAATTGGTACCATTTATTTTCATTTCCTGACATCACCTTATATTCCCCTTAAACTTGCTACTTCCCCTAAAATAAATGATTTAGTCCCCATTCTTCTCTATAGCGTCGTCTGGATCTTTTGCAAAAGTCTGCTTTACCAGTCTGGATCACAGATCTGGAAGTTAACCATCCAGACGAGAACATCCGGGCAATTCTACTGGAGAAAGCTCTGCGCATCTATTTCGGTCATCCGGATGTTGAGGGTATCACATTGAAGAACTTCTTCACTCCTGTTGGCAAATCCTCGAACTCAACTCTGTTTGAAGAAGTTGAAGTGGACGGAAAGATAAATGTAATTTATTATTTATATTATGCTTTGATAAATATTGAGAGTTTGCGTATCATTTTAATGATCACTTTCCCTTTTTCAGATAATTTTCTTTCGATTTCTTAATTATTATCAACTTCTTTGTCTTTTGTTTCTTACGTTTAAAAATCAAAACATTATAGCCAGTGGGCTCTTATGACAATTCATAACGACTTAATTACAAATATGTTTACTTGATGTTTCGATTTTGATTTTAAAAAAATAAAGTTAGTCATTCAATGTTTTGGGATTTTGTTTAAAATCGTTCAAAGTGAAATTAATTTCTATAATTTCTTTATCAGTAATCTCTGATTTCTCATTTCTTAATTTCATCCATTTAAATAACCTAATGAAATAAAATCATCTTCCCTTTTTCACTCCAAATCGTTCATTTCTATAACTTAACCATAATGAATGGTCTAAGGTCTGTCAATCTGCTATTGGAGATATCATATAAAATACCAAGCGATACTATTTTTACGACACCAATTTGTACATGCTGGTAATTGAGGAGCGGCAAAATAGTGAAAATAGGACATTGAAAGTGTATCACCTACCATAAGTAGAAATGTAAGTAGACCTACTAATTGCTTCCAACCCACAAAAAAACGATAACGAGTACTTTTTGATCAAAATCAAAAGAAAAATAACGATAGAAAATGATACTTTGTGTTCCAATCTTTACATTACATTTACAAATAGCGTTATGGATAATGTTATTAAAAAATAAATAACAAAATAATTGTCGGGGATCATATGGAAAATGTTAAACCTTTGTGGTTATCCACGAAGACCTAATTACAAGAATCTTTAATAAAGTGAACATGTTTTGTTATTTGCAATTATGAATACCATACATGTATTTGATAAACTACCTGTTTGAGTGGCATTCTTGACATTGGTGGTATTAGGAAGACAAAGGAAATTCTATTGATAAACAGTTTTTTCACAGTAGCGATGTTTCGGTATGGACACTTATACCATTTCAAGCATATTTGAAAATGTGTACTACAGCAATTTTTACATTTTGGTATGATAACGAAACAATGATATTAACTTTTGGGTAATATAATAATAATATTAATGGAACAACGGGATTACATAACAATTACATCAAAGCATTACGAAAGCCTAAAAGGGCCAAATTCAATTTTTCAAAAAAAGTTGTATTTACGATAAATTCCATGATATGACAAATACTTTTATGACATTAGGACACGTTGGCAGGACAACGGTTCCAGGATTTAACCAAGAAGGAATGGTCAACCCATATCACTCGCAACCTTGGTCCGGACACTGCTTTTACCGAATCTTGCTTCCAAGGAAGTTACTATGTTCGAATCTTCTTCAATGGAACCCTTGTAGGTGTGAAGCCGTTCACACTGAACAAGGTGGATACTGTTTTAGAGATACATCTCACTCAAGACATGAGTAAGTTGAAATGTATAAATGGTTGATAACAGCAAGATTTGATTTATCTGAACATCATCAACAAAAATATGGTGTTGATTGCCAATTGTTTATTCAGGATTGTGGGGATATTTAGAGTGAGTGAGTGAATGAATGAGTTATTGTTAGTTCTTAGGCAGTATTGCAACCATTAGCGGCGAGCAGTTTTTTTTTAAACGGTATACCTAGGAACAGCAAGGTTTTCACGATGAAGAATTTGTTATCGCGAAAATATCCCTCAATCTAGTTAAAACTAGGTGTAAGTCCTCACGTTACATCTAGCTTCTAACCCAACTAGATTGAATCTCCCTATTCTTATTTTTAAGATTTCTTTGCGACTTATAAATGATTTTACCATTCGTCTGCATTTGCAGCTGCGTATCTTAAAGTTTGTTCACTTGCAAGTGAATGTTAGTGCAAATATCATGAAATTTGGGCCCGTTTGGACGTCAGCCAAATACCTCCAGCAGCACTGACAAAAGAATACCATTTGTCCATGTGTTGTATAAACTTCAAACCATATTTTGGACCGTCTGGTCGTCAGTGGCGATACATTCGAAATTTGGCATGGTTTGATAGACAGATTAGGTCATATTTTTGAAATTCCAATTTTCATAAAATTTCGATTACAATATTCCATATTAACTCTCTGAATGATTAATTTCTTTCATATTAAAAAAATACTTCATTGAATCATTTAATTCCCACCAGCAAAAGCTAAACCAACCGATCACCCAACCACAACCCCAAATAGCTCTACTGGTCAACCCCTCTCAACCACAACAACCACTACTGTGGCACCATACAACCTCATTGCCTCTGCCCTGTCTCCGGCTACTAACCTTGACCTTCAGTGCGTCACGCGTTGGTCAAAGATGTCTGACCCTGGCGATGACCAAACAGTGGACATCGGTTGTCAGGGAGACGAAATACTTACCGGATGTTCGAGTTCAAAGGTCAGATCATTTACAAACCATCCATAAAGGACTCTTGTAAATGTAATACTAGCATCAAATTTTTCATCCTAAACAAATGTAGTTGACACAGTCCTAAAGGGACAGAGGCACGTTTTAGGGGGAATATGAGGTGGTGTAAAGGTGAATGTAATGCTAGCATCTAATTTTTCATCCTTACAAAATTGACAAAATCTTGAAGCTTGTCAAAATTTCTTACTCTACTCAAACAATCAACTTCATTAACCAATGATTTAGCAATTTTTTTTTTCATAAATACTATTAATCTATTTTGAAAAGTACAAATCAAATGAACAATTATTTTTCAACGTATCATAACGTAAATGACACAATTCTGACCATTTAAGATGAAGAATTTGATTCTCTTAAAGATTAAACCAAGCAGCCAAGAGCCCTCAGAATGGTACCATGACGGGGAGTTCATTGTTGATGTGAATGGGACCAGTGTTTGCAGAGCGTACAATGGCTTCGCATCAAGAAAAGGTTAATTTGTTCCAACTACTGCGTTGTTTACCTCTTTTTGACGATATTCGTATACAAAGAGCACCTTCATTTAAAAACCTTGTATCTACAATCTACATGTATGAATCCTATTAGTTGAAAATTGCCACAACCCGACATAAACGATATGTACATAAAGATCGCATAAGACATCTCTGGCTTCATATGTCTAATCCTTTGTTAACAACATTTACTCCTTTTTAATTGTTACTTATCTACCTGTTTACTGTACTTATATATATGCCACTATCTATCATCTGTTCATCTGCTTGAAAATGACACAAGAATCGAAACTGTGTCGAAACGTGGCATATCATAAATTTTTATATTTCATATAATAAAGTTTCTTTATTTTTGTTATGTCTAGTACTTCTTTATATTGTATATATCTGATCCCCAGTACTGTACTCAGTGTCAGATTGTTTTGGTAAAATTCTTTATAAGTAACCAATGTGAGTAATACCATCAAAATCATCAAATCTTTTTAAAGTGTACTCAGTGTAAGATTGCTTTGGTAACGTTCTCTTTATATTCGACCCAGGAGTGTACGCCGTTGCTCGATGCTGCAGTGCCAAACATCTGTCTTGTCAGTATCTGAGATCTGAACCATCTCAACCAGGGGTCGGGGCCACAGTAGAGACAACATGTCCTAGGCACCACGTGGCTACAGGTCTGTTTCTGGGTAACTTATCTAAGTGGAACTATATAATTTGGTATGATGAAGATCACTTAGTATCTACAATGCCTCTCTTTGCAATAAAGAAGTTGCAAATTGTTCCGTATAAATACGATACCTTCTTACTACTATTTGATTGAAAATTTAACTAAACTTGTGTTGAAAAAAAGGCTACAAAGTTTTCAACGTCGCCAAAATCAAAATTCGATTGCGATGCGATTGGATGGTAGCGTTTCTTTTGAACACTAGTTTAGTATCAATGTAATTTGGATGAGTGAATTTACACTCCGTGAACATATACACGTATGACTGATTTTAAGATTTTTATTTTAAACAAAAATTAATCGTAAATACGCCATTTGGAGATGAATGTGTGGGCCTTATTCTAACTCTATATTATAGATTATTCCACGTTCGTATCAAAACAAAACAATATATAATGAAAACCATTTGTGGCACGAGAACTTATGTGATAAGCTGATTGCATCCTGTCTCAGGGTACGAACGCTACGCTTACTCCACTAGTCTGTACCCTGGGCTCTGAAACTAGATTCGCTCGCGCGGCCCGACTTGAGATATAGCCAATCAAATCATTTTCTCGCCATCTTCTTGATAAAATTTCAACGAGAATGTAATTTGATTGGCTATATTCCGAATCTAGCTTTTGAGCGCAGGGTACAGATTGGTGGAGTTAGCGTAACGTACCCTGAGACAGAATCAGCTTACTGTTACAGCCAATTTTGCGTTTATATCCAGGATGCAGTGGACTCCAGAGAGCGCTAGGGGTGAGGGGTGTGTCTCCCACCAAGGACCTCAGTGGATGTCTCGCGGTAGATGGGGAACCGCATTATGGTGAGAGTTTAAATCATAACTTTATTTGGAAGTATAGAACCCCGCTAAATAGTTAGAGTACAACATTGTTAAAAATTGGATTGTCATTTAATGGGAAGAGTTCAAATCTGCTAAACAGTAAAAAAAAAGAAAAGATACATGCATCAATTCAATATACCTATAAATACAGAGGTTTTGAATGTTTGATAGGCCCTCCCTCAAGCACTCTGTATCAGCCCGCAGGGCAGATAACCTGTATCATTACCTGTCTAGTAAGTATATATGATATATAAAAATGATATATATGATATATATATATGATTATATGGGTATTTTCATATAACATTCTGTCTCAGCCCTCGACCAATATCAGCTAAAGCTCTCTCGCTGATATTGGGGCTCAGGCTTATACAGAATGTGATATGAAAATACCCGTATAATAATATCTTTGTAGTATTCATAAAGCGATATTAAAATTGAATATCGCTGTACATATGACCACCGCCGTCATAATTGCAACCATCTTCGGGGAAGCTAACTTTTAGAACACTATCGGCAATTTGGACTAACACATAGTCCCTGAAAAAGTCTAGAAAGGTCTAGTAGAGGCTTGCGTCAAGTCACATATCGAATTGACCATCAGAGATCGTCTTACCCAGGCATAATAGTCTGCCTTCGCACGTATAACGTTTGAGGGTCATAGTTTGCAGAAAGGTTGGCTGATGCGACCCTCTACTTGACCTTTCGAGACGCAAAACGGAAAATATTGAGGCTAGGTTTACTTACACTGCAATATTTTACCAATTTTGTAATTTAATCACATTTTCATGATTATGTTCACATAGGTATTACGTCAGCGGCCTCATGTTGCTCTGCCCCTGGTTTGAAATGTGTGAGTGTGATGTCATCGTCAACTCTCGTCATAAACTCTCTAAAGGTCACGTGTGAAGAACATCCGGGCACTCTCATGACAAGCTGTCATGCGCTGTCGTCGGGTAAAATCAAAGGGGTGTATATAACAGGTAACATAACATGTTTTCCCCATTATAACTCCGAAGTAGACAATTTGAACCTTTATTCGAAGATTATCTTGGTTAAAAAAAGCTGGTTGGTGACGATTGAATACATCAAAGGGCAGTAGCACGTTTTTAGGACGAATATAAGGTGATGTCAGGAAAATGAAAATTAGTGATTCCAAATGAAAGAAAATGTATTTAAACTAAATGCAGCAGTAATAATTCAAACATATAACGTAAAGTTAAGCCATGCGATTCCTTTTTCTTACACAAAATGAATTAAAGGTGTTCACACAAAATGGCTACCAATGGATTTAAGGTGAATCTTCATACTTTGTCCTCTGACTATGGATGATTGTCTTGTGAAATGAGATTGACACTGTCAAAATAAAGCATCAAGCATTAAATTATCGGTAAAAAATAAATAAAAAAACGTGCTACTGCCCCATTTTAAGTTTGAGTATTTTGGTATGTTTACAATTTATTTGTTATAAGTTAAAGGCTGAAATTGAAATGAAAGTCTCCTTTATAAATATTTCTGATGTTATATATACTGATATAATGTAATTACCAGTAACTAAAGTCCAAAATAAAGCTTCGTGGCGACTTTTTTTCGCAATGTTTATTATGTTAGGAACAAAATATTTGTAATTGATTTATCATCAAATTAAAAAGTCCTTTATTCGGAGAATTCCATATATATTTGAAGAAGTAATGTCTAAAGTTAAATAAAATTGTTTCCATAGCTGGGCATTCTTAAATTGAAGCCATGACAATGTCAGAACTTTAAAAATGTTGCAAATTTTTCAGACTCTCCTATATCAGCATGTAGAGTAAGCAGCGAGGAGCCGGATATTGAAGCTATAGCAGTGTGTTGTCAACTAGATCAGACCATAACACTTGTTGGCTGAGTGATGTTACCTAACAACAATCTCATTAAAATCAGTGAAAAATATCGTACCTCGTTTCTTTTCTTAATCTGAGAAATACTGCATGAGTGTTTTTTCAGGTGAATTTGTTTCAGCAACAAGGCTTTGGTTTACCAAGGGACATGCCTGTACCAGCATTTAAAGGGACAGTCCTATCAGGGTTTTGTTTTGTGGAAACCACTTTGACGCAGTGTTGCATTCTATTATTTGTCAAATTGTTAAATCTAGAAGAACCTTAGCGTTACCCCCACTTACATATTTAAAAATAAGTGTGAAATAGTTAAGTATTAACCATATATAAGTATAAACAGGGAAGTACTAAAAATAACCCGATATGACTGTCCCCTTAACAGGCGTAATAGGCTCATATGACTCCAGCCAAAATATTAACTTAATTATGACGTCATGCCATTCGGTCTGCGGGCGATGTTATTACACTATGTAGATTTATTAAACACCGATATCTTCTACAGTCGAGTAATCAATATTTTAACAGATATGTGAGCGGTTGGGAAAAATCATAAATCGAACAAACCAGTGTTAGTATATGATTTATTTCTGTTCACGAACGTCTGGGTAACATTTTAATCTATAGAAGTTCTAACAAGACGTATAACGACAGATCGTTATCATATAAGAATCACATAAAATAAATCCGCATGAGGTTACCTATTTAAGTTAAAAGTCACACAAATATTTAACACTGAAGCCGTGAAATGTTCAATCCATTTACCTAAACTTATTTGTAATTATTTTAGCCAATGAAATGTTGTAATTTACGGAGCCTGAAGCCAAATTCCTCAAATTCTAGCAACTTTCATCCGGGTACTGCCGCTTTTGCAAGATACGCGCAATTTCATTGGCTGATTTTATTGAGAGCGATAATTTCATTGGCTGATTTTATAGAGAGCGATAATTTCATTGGCTTGTAAAATTGAAAACAATAACAAAAAGTCATTTGCCATGAAATGTACCAGGTTATGTTCAGGACTGCGTGGATACATATACACTAAGGTAGAGGGATGCTTAAGATCACTAACAGATCTATACTATACTGTGAATATTAAAATTCTTGGAAGTGCTATACTAGTCTTACGAATATATATATAGATATATTTGATGGTAAAATATGTTCAATATAATGAGGTAAATCATATTGAGCAACAGTTATATGATATAATACAAACATTTTATTGACAATAAAGAGATTTCCGTCAATAGACTATGCGAAATTCACAGATATACAATAACCCAAAAAAAATAAAAGGATAAAAAAGAAATGAATATAAAATATCATAAAAATTACATGTTGAAATCGTTTTTAAATTCAAATTATAATTTGATCGAAAGTTAAAACAAACATATTGAATAAATAAATAATGATTTCAGTGTTAGCCAAGTTGGAATGAGCTGGTTGGTATGGGAGATTGTTTTCAAACCACCAAATTAGAAATCTATATAAAGGCGTTAATTGTCGTACAACCATGCAATACAAACATATACCAGTCAGAACTAAAAGAGATCAGGGTTAAGATTATGTGTTTACCAATGTAACAAACATATTTTAGAATAATTCAGGGTTAAGTAGAAACAAAGGTTAATATTGATTCTTAGTATGAATGCAATAATGCCCAAATGTAACCATAGTCAACATACTGTAAAATGTAAAATAAACCATTTTGTCGTTCGTCCAAATAAATTTCGTATTGGCATTAAAATATGAAGATAAAGAGTAAGAACTTCGTAAGTCATTTTACTATAGTTTGTTCAAAGCTACATATCGGTTGATCAAAAGTAACCAGCTTGATCATGTGTTCGAGGTAACATACATTGTACATTTCAAGACGCTCAATCTGCATGCTTTTTTCATGCTTTTTATGTGCCGGGGTATAAATAATTTATTACCCCGCTCAAGAGGGTGATAACAGTATTTATTCAGGGTCACGTGGACCAATTAGAGATCGAGATTCTTACATGAGGTAGGATGAAAAGTTTTACACGATCACAACATCATATACAATCAATGTTCAATCAATCTTTAGGGTCATTAACCGTAGTATTGAGATTGCATCTAAAATATATCCTTCTTCTGTTGTTAATGCAAAAGGATTAATGAATGAAACGCAGCTTCTAAAGCTATTGAGATTAAAGTAGAATTAAATTTTTGGAATGACATGGTTACACATGGTCAAACGAAGAAAAATCTGTTGGCATATATCCTGAACGTAAATACGGCATTTAGGCAAATACCGTTAAAACTGAAAACAAAACCAATTACGAAACAAGGGCGGTGCCTGTCTGAAGATTAAGAATTGCCCTAGTTCCGTATCTTCTCGTTGGCTCTCGCCACCTGGTAGACGGAGGTTTCATCAAAATGGCGTCCAACAATCATCATCCCCACCGGAAGTCCATCACTAAAACCAGCGTTTATGCTAAGGGCAGGGTAAACACCGTATATAAATAGTTAATTTCTTAATCTTTGTAATGTTTTGTGATGTAAGATCATTTGTCATTCTTAAATAATCTCGATCAACATTATCAGAAACGTATAACTTGAGGTATTATTTTTATTCTTATCGTAAATGGTCAAAACCATGACTATCTAAAATATTTCTGACCTTCGATAATCTGGCCAGCTTGAGATAGCAAGAAAATGGAGCTGTTTTTCATTCTTCTAGTTGTTCACTTTTGCTCGTGTAGCCTCATTAAAAACCCTAACTTCCAAAATACTTCTGACAATATACAGGATTGGACTGGTAATGGCGGTGAACTAATTGTTACATCAGACGACGGCCATCTTGTCATTGAAGCCAATGAAAGGTATTTATATTTTTTAAACTATTAAAATCATGAGGTAACGTTATTTTAACAAACATTATTTTCACGTTTTAATTTAGGCAAAAAATTTAATCGAAATGTTACATGCATCATTTCAGGTTTGAATGTCAAGTAAATTAAGAACATGACGCTCAATTTGCCTCTATCTGTTTCAACGCGTTAACTAATGGCATATCTACCAGATGTACAGTGCTGTTGAAAATTAAGTACACCATGAACGCGAAATACTCGGGAACTTTCGCGAACACGATGTACTTTGTTTTTTACCGTCCTGATCAGGTTTCGTTTTAAATGTCAATTATTATCATTCTATCATTTTTTCATTGATGATCCACTATTTATTTGACTACAGGCGTCATGTCATGGATGGACCAGGTCAGTTTGTTCCTCTTCAACCGGACAGAGTTTACGGTTTTATAGTGCATGTAAGACAGATGAACGATGAGAAAGACAAATCTCAGACATACACGGCGTCAATTAGATATACCTGGGAAAATGGTGAGTAAAATACTTGAAAAATATCCTCGTTTGTTGTTGTTACGAACGGGATCCTCCTACGAAAAATGCACTGCTACGAACGGGATCCTCCTACGAAAAGACTGTTTCCCGTTGTTAGACAGGGTAAAATGACTCCATACTTGAAATAGGATTATTCATGCAAATAATATTTATGGTGTTGTATCATTAAATGTTATAACTGCTGCTTCATAAAAATTACGAGAAATAAGGTTGAATTGATATCAGCACAGTTTATCATTTCAAAAATCATCACATGATTTCAAATAACAACAAATCAGATTCTTTCCTTAACCTTGTAAATTTGATTTTTTATTACTTAAGCGTTAAATGCTATTTCTATTCAAAATAATTTTGCCATAAAATCGACTTTCCTGAAGAGGTTTGACAACATAAAAAGTCACTTTTGAATAAGAAGTTTTGGAATTATGATTCATATAAAAGAAGACTGTACACATAATTATATGTGTTTAAATATAGGGGTAGAAGAGTATCGTGACATTGCCAGACAACCAGAGATAAAAAGTACCAATGGATGGTTCTCGATAAAAACAGCTTTCGTCACACCAAACGAGAGTGAGTAATCCCTTTATTTTACAGATCGAGAACATGCATTTTCACATCTCACAATTACGTTTTTGTAATATTATTATTCATCAAATACCTTGATTTCAAGTAATTAAACATCAAAAGCAACTTTTTGTCTTAAAAGTCAATTAATTGAACATTGCATTTGTTCGGATCGTTACATGACCATTTTTCAGGTTTCCCAAAATAACTGTTATCTTTTTATGACATTTTTTACATTTTTTACCAAATCGCTGGTATCATTTTCATATTTCACAAAATAACTGTATGAACCTTTTTCAGCTGTTATCATGACATTCCCTTTTCAGGTATAACGAGAGCACTTTTATCCTAACATAGACGTTTTTTAGAATTCACGAAAGCACTGTTTTCCTTTCATGGCCGTATTTCAGATTTCAGGAAAGCACTGTACAATACCCTTATTTCAGATTTCTATAACTCACTGTTATCGTGGTGGCACGTGGTCCTGTGCTATGCTCAGTTGACCGCTATCAAACTAGTTCAGCAACAACGGGCGGATCTCGCTGAATGGGTGGGTAACCCATTGCTGAATAATGAGAGTTTGAAGGGTTGATTCCCTGCCCCACACTGAGACATGAGTTGAAAATTTGTGGTGTCACCCTGGGTAAGTGACTTAGTTCGAAGCGTGCCTCTGTCCACCCAGCAGTAATTGGGTACCTGGTATGAAACAACGGTAGTCTGAATTTGAACCTTGGGCGCCTTACAGACGACTTGTTGTATTCTCCTTAGTTAATGTTCTGTACTCGTCGACCAGTAATATGTCCCTAAGCGCTTTGAGCATGCATATGGTATGTGCATGGATTTATGTGCTATATAAATGGACTATTATTATATTTGGATGGCTTTTTTTCAGATTTCACGAAAGCACTGTTATCCTTGCATGGTCCTCAACCTGGTATAATATTCCATGCTGCAAACTTCAGCCTAGACGAAGATAACGAAATCAGCGACTGGGCTCTAGTTGATGACAAGCGCATCGAGAAATTTAGAAAAAATAATGTCCATTTCAGGTAAGCGATCCAATCATTATTAAACTAAAGTTCTTATTTTGGAGAAATAATTTATCTGAACACTTCTCATAATGAAATAGAAGTTGCATACTTATTGGTCATTCTGAAGTATGTAATCATGTTCAGTTTATTCAAATGACATAATGCTTGATAAGTAAGCAAGCGTAATTTCGTCTAACACTATGTTAAATATAATATTTTTTTGTTATTATGATAATATCGTTTGTTTACTTATGCTTGTTATGCTTCTTGTCATTGTTATTTTTTATCCTCTTGAAATGGTGGTACTGTTATTTTACCCCTGAGTGTATAAGTGTTCGTTGATTCAATTTCAGGTTTTTATTACAATCCGGAATGAACCCAGCAGATGTCATAGTACAGGTAAATACAGATCAGGTTTTGAACAAATCCCACGACTAGATCTTATCTTATGACTAGATAATAGTTGGAATCAGTTCAGTATATAATTCATCATAATTCATCATAACCTCATCACATTTGGGGCAATGGATTGAATTCTGAACACGATGATAACATGAACGTGTGTCTTATATGCACTCATTTGAAAGATTCATTTGTTTGTTTGACAGTATAATTCCCATCACAAAATCTAGTATTAACCTTTGTTCACTGAAATGTTCATCTGGTTCAAACTTATTTTTGAAAACTTTGGTACAATAATTTTAAGGTGAAGAGGCTCAGAGAAACTTTTAAAACATACATGTATATATAAGTATTTAAGATTCAAAAGTGCTATAGCATATGTTTTCCCGTGAAATACTATTTCCTGGGTACATATGAGGACGTTAACCTTTCTTAACTTTGTAACCTGTATTTAATAATATTACTGTTGAGAGAGCCAACGGATCGCAGACATTCAACAAAGGGATTGCAAAAAAATTGAAAATGACAAATTGTTAAAAACTGCTTATTTGTGGGAATGGGTGTAGTTTTTTTTAGATAAAAGGTTGGGATGCTATTTTTAAGTAATAACTCTAATTTGATTAAATTCTTGTACAAAAACTGCTTAGGCATGAAATAAAAGTGCCTTCAAGGCATTCTGCAAAATTCAAAGCTTCTCGACATCGCAGCATATACTAAATAATCATTGAAATAAATACTTCTTGTCTTTTAGAATTTATTTGTTGTTAACTCATTAACTTGATCACATCAAAAGAGTTTCATAATATGTACATCACTTTCATCGAAGTAATATTGAAGTTCAACGATTCTGATGCAATTTGCATGATGCGTTAACAGATTGATCTACAACGTCATTTGTTTGGGTTCGGAGCATTAGCAGATACTCAGAGACTACAGAAAACAGGCTCACAATACCAGAAGGGATTCTACGCCACCTTCAACTGGGCCACGATTGACGGGTTTGGGTGGCCTACTAAGGTACTATCACACCAATGTTGTTTCCAGAAGGGATCCTAGGCAAATTTGCTCCTCTTCTGGCTTGGTGTACCTTAGAATTACTAGATATATGATACTTTTACAATTGCAAAGGGTCCATCTGCAAATGAATTGGCAAAATTATGCCCTCATCTGATCAAGTAGGAATAACAAATGCAAATATTTTATAGTTTTAATAAAAGGTAATTTCAGTTCAATGATGATCAAATCTCTTGTCAAATCATCATCATTTTTCATTTTTTTTAGAGTAATTGGGAAGAACGATTCTATATAGGTTTTTCAAGTTAATTTGAAATTATATGATTGCACAATAGTAGTGTGTGAAAAGAATGATGATTATAAAATTGATGCTTATATTTGACCTAACTAGTGTTGGAAAGCATCCAAGCAGTAATTCAACGATTTTTCAAATTCACATTTTCCAAAATAGTTCGATTTTCAAATAGGAAACCGCTTGTGATGCACATGTAAAAGATTTCGATGATACACATGTCAATACAATTACTAATATGTTTTTCGTTGACTCTCTAGGCTAATGACAACACGTTGCAGGATAATGACACCATTCCTTTACTACATCATATGAAGGAAAATGGGTAAGTGTTTCTATTATCAAACGATTTTAAAAATCTTTATAAATGTTGACTTTGTATTGGGACATGTTTCATTTCTATTTTCTTATATGAAAGGTTTATGTCAAGATAAACGAGAAGAATTTGTTTTATAATTTCATCGAGAGATTATAATGCATGAGTGGCCATAAGATGTGCCAACTATTTCGGTTTGATATACATAAAGTATTATAATAAGGTGGGATCATATTTCAGAAAAGATTTTGGCTCTCAACTAACATAAATCTTTTCATATAAAGCTGCGAATGCATATCAAATTTGACACACATGGTATTAATGATGCATCAAAGAGATAAATTATCACAATAAAAAGGCAATTTTTTTATCACAATAAAAAGGCATTCTTATTTATCACAATATAAAGGCATTTTCATTTATCACAGTAAAATGGCATTTTTACTTATCGCGATAAAAAGGCATTTTTTCCACAATAAAAGGGCATTTTTATTTATCACAATAAAAAGGCACACCCGATGCCTTAAACAAACCTCCGCCCTGTCGTGCTTTTGTATAGGTTGCTTTATTTGTTTGTCAAAGGTTGAAATTACGTGGACAGTCGTTTTACCATGGACAGCCGCCTGTTTGGGTGGACGGCCTCTCTCATAATCAGCTGCTACAATCGATGATAAACAGGATTTACTATGTGGACAATATCACTAAAGGACTGTGAGTTTTCACATTAATGTTTGTTCTTGTGAGATTCATTTTGAGTATAAGACTTGTTACATTTCCCTTAAAATAATCCAAGTTTTTGAGATGCATTGAAAGTGAAATACTGATCAACAGCTTGTATAATATACACGTACCGAGGCCGCAGTGTTTATTATTTTGACATATCATAAGAGCAAGTCTAGATATGAATACAACTACATAGCCTTTTTTTTAACCTATTTCTTATTTGTAATGAAAAATATGGAAAATAATTTCAAATAGACGTTTCGATACAGATTCTTGTATCGTACTGTCAAATAAAAAGATTTTTCATCCATAGAATTACTCCTGTCTTTCTTGTATCATTATTAAGCACAGCATAAACAATAATCTGTATCGAAACGCCGCACTCTATAACTAAAGAAACTGTCATCCTTTAAAGGGACAGTAGCACGTTTTTTTATTATTTCATATTTTAAACTTTTCACTGATAATTGTACATTAATGCTAAATGTATTATTTTGATAGAATCAGAAATCTAATTACACAAGCCAATCTTCCATAGTCAGAGAACGAAGTATGAAGATTCACATAAAATCCATTGCCGGCCATTTTGTGTGAACACCTTTAATTCATTTTGTGTAAGAAAAGGGAATCGCATGTCTAAACTTTACATTATATATTTGAATTATTAATGCTTCATTAAGTTTAAATACATTGTCTTTCAATTGGAACCATTTTTTTTCATTTTCCTGACACCACCTTATATTTCCCCAAAAACGTGCTACTGCCACTTTCATACCTTCTTATACGATTTTTATCCTTTCGTTTGACAAGATCTTCTTGAATGTTTGAAGCATCGACCAGTGGGAGATATTCGATGACCGCTTTGAAGATACGTTTTACAAAGGAAGGCTTCCTGAATACGACATAGATACTGAAATAGTAAAGTTTATGCATACTAGAATTCAGGATCTGAAAGCATCGCTGCGCATAAATGAAATGGATGTCTTAGTCACGGGAAATCACACATGGGTATGATATGACTCTTGATTTAGCTAGATATTTATATTCAAGAAACTCGGATATAACGAACTCCAAGGGACCATATAATTTAGTTCGCTATATCCGGTGTTAGCTACTCACGTTTGGACGCCATGCATAGCGGTTTTGATGGGACTTACAAATTTGTTCTCTATATCCTATTGTTCGCTATACCGAGTTCGCTATATCCGTATATGGTTAGTATTACTAGTGAATGTCTTTGTCACGTGAAATCACACATGAGTATGATATTACTCTCCATTTACCTCGATATTTATATTCAAGAATAGGTATATGATTAGTATTACTAGTAAATGTCTTTGTCACGGCAAATCACTCTTGCTTCTGTTTTACACTCAATTTGAGAAGATGACAAAGAAGAACAATATGATGATTGCATATATGACGCAAAAATAATATTATTTTAAGATAAATGGATCGTTTACGCTAAAATGTACCTGGAGATTGTTTCATAATCATAAAATGTATGAGGTAAAGTATGTAGTGAATAATGGATGCTGTATGGTGTCGTAAACTACACATTAGTCATTTGATAACACAGCACTGAGACTGCTCTTATTCGAGTTCAGAATGATCTTCTCCAGGCTGTTGAAAAAGATGGTGCAGCAGTACTCATACTCCTTGATCTTTCCTCAGCATTCGATACCATCGATCAGAGAGTTCTTCTCCATACCCTGGAGGAGCGATTCGGAGTTACTGGAGATGCGCTACTCTGGATCTCATCTTATCTATCAAACAGATACCAGGCAGTATGTGTGGATGGTTGCAGCTCCGAAATGACAGAACTCAAGTATGGTGCGCCTCAAGGCTCTGTACTTGGACCCATACTTTTCACACTGTACACTTCTCCACTTGGTGATATAGCTAGAGCACACAATTTCCACTTTCATCTGTACGCTGATGATACGCAGCTGTATCTCTCTTTCAAGCCCAAGGACAGAACCTCAACTCAAACCGGCTTCTCTAGAATTGCTGAGTTCACAGAAGCCATCAAGACTTGGATGACCAGTAACTTCCTAAAGCTAAATGAGGAAAAGACTGAGATGCTGGTCATTACATCAAAAGCAATGAGATCAAAACTGACACTCCCCACTCTGAAGTTGTCATCTTGTCTGATCGAGCCTAGTAAAGAGGTTCGCAATCTCGGCGTCATGTTTGATTCCACGCTCAGTGCTGAATGCGACGTTAGTCGGGTATGCAAAAAGGCATACATGAATATCGTGAACATCGGTCAGATTCAACAGTTCATAAACTACAAAGCCACAGCTATGCTTATCCAAGCCTGTGTAATCTCACATCTGGATTACTGCAACTCCCTCCTTCTAGGCCTGCCAAAACGACTCATCTTTAAACTTCAGAAAGTTCAAAATTCTGCCGCAAGACTAATCAAGAGAACCAGAAAATTGATGACAGAATCAAGTTTAAGGTCTTGTGTCTGACATTCCGTACTCTCCACTGCGATGCGCCAACATACATCTCTGAACTTATCCAGGAATAAAAGCCAGAGAGAACTCTACGTTCTAGCGATCAGTGCCTTTTGCAGCTTCCATCAGCTCGTACATCATTTGGCGAGAGAAGTTTCGAGATCTCTGCCCCAAAGTTACGGAACTCTCTCTCAATTGAAATGAGAAGTGTCCAGGATCTTGAAACATTCAAATCAGTTCTCAAGACCCACTTGTTCAAGATCTCCTACTGTTAGAACCATCTATTCCCAGAACAGTTCATTGCCCTTAAGCGCTTTTGAGCAGGTTTTTACTGGAAACAAGCGCTATATAAATTCACATATATTATTTATTAAAGTTTCAAACATAAATATGAATTAAGAATTACTATTTCTCATTCCTCAAATTAAGAATATAATGAGGCGAGATCAAAGTGTGTTATTATGCTTAAGACTTCATTGCTCATTTTGATTTGTAGCATCTGCAAGATAAAGATATAAAAACATATTTTACTATAGAACTTCCTGACATGCAATACTTCATGATATCCTCTTCAACTCTGAGTGGAAAACTGACTACACATGTCCAACAGTGGTTGCTCGTGTTGAAATCTTCTTTTATTCCAGGCATATGCAATAATTGCTAGAAAGTACAAAAGTCTTGGACTGGATGGAATCAGTGCCAAAAGTCCTTTCATCAATTCAGAACCTAACCCATGGTTGCTAAGGGTAATATTATATTTTACTATGTGTTTCCTCATCTAAATAAAGTAAGATTAGGTCAAAAGATGCCTCAACAAGTTGACGTTTAGCATTAACCATTTATTTTCAATGTTCCTGCCATCACCTTATATTTCCACCTAACAACGTGCTACTGCCCCTTTAATACTTCCTTATACGATTTTTATTCTTTCGTTTGACAAGATCTTCTTAAATGTTTGAAGCATCGACCAGTGGGAGATATTCGATGACCGCTTTGAAGATACGTTTTACAAAGGAAGGATTCCTGAATACGACATAGATACTGAAATAGTAAAGTTAATGCATACTAGTATTCAGGATCCGAAAGCATTGTCTTTCAATTGGTACCATTTATTTTCATTTCCTGACATCACCTTATATTCCCCTTAAACTTGCTACTTCCCCTAAAATAAATGATTTAGTCCCCATTCTTCTCTATAGCGTCGTCTGGATCTTTTGCAAAAGTCTGCTTTACCAGTCTGGATCACAGATCTGGAAGTGAACCATCCAGACGAGAACATCCGGGCAATTCTACTGGAGAAAGCTCTGCGCATCTATTTCGGTCATCCGGATGTTGAGGGTATCACATTGAAGAACTTCTTCACTCCTGTTGGCAAATCCTCGAACTCAACTCTGTTTGAAGAAGTTGAAGTGGACGGAAAGATAAATGTAATTTACTATTTCTATTATGCTTTGATAAATATTGAGAGTTTGCGTATCATTTTAATGATCACTTACCTTTTTTCAGATAATTTTCTTTCGATTTCTTAATTATTATCAACTTCTTTATCTTTTGTTTCTTACGTTTAAAAATCAAAACATTATAGCCAGTGGGCTCTTATGACAATTCATAACGACTTAATTACAAATATGTTTACTTGATGTTTCGATTTTGATTTAAAAAATTAAAGTTAGTCATTCAATGTTTTGGGATTTTGTTAAAAAAACGGTCAAAGTGAAATTAATTTCTATAATTTCTTTATCAGTAATCTCTGATTTCTCATTTCTTAATTTCATCCATTTAAATAACCTAATGAAATAAAATCATCTTCCCTTTTTCACTCCAAATCGTTCATTTCTATAACTTAACCATAATGAATGGTCTAAGGTCTGTCAATCTGCTATTGGAGATATCATATAAAATACCAAGCGATACTATTTTTACGACACCAATTTGTACATGCTGGTAATTGAGGAGCGGCAAAATAGTGAAAATAGGACATTGAAAGTGTATCACCTACCATAAGTAGTAAAACGACTAGGCCTACTAATTGCTGCCAACCCACAAAAAACGATAAGAGTACTTTTTAGATCAAAATCAAAAGAAAAATAACGATAAAAAATGATACTTTGTGTTCCAATCTTTATATTACATTTACAAATAGCGTTAAGTGAACATGTTTTGTTATTTGTAATTATAAAAACCATAAATGTATTTGATAAACTACCTGTTTGAGTGGCATTCTTGACATTGGTGGTATTAGGAAGACAAAGGAAATTCTATTGATAAACAGTTTTTTCACAGTAGCGATGTTTCGGTATGAACACTTATACCATTTCAAGCATATTTGAAAATGTGTGCTACAGCAATTTTTACACTTTGGTATGATAACGAAACAATGATATTAACTTTTGGGTAATATAATAATAATACTAGGATTGACGCGTCAATACTTAGGTCTTCAAGATTCCTCTTTGACCTTCACAAATTGTTTGACCTTCGCATTACTTTTTGTCTAAGAGGTAAACAGTAGCTAATACATTATCAAAATGACCAAATTCCACTTGTTATTCAGTGTTAAAGACTTTTCCGAAAAATTCATCATGGTGGCCAATGTCAGCTATGACATCATTCTTCAGAGAATATTATTCCTAGTAGCAGAAAAAAAAATTTGGTTAAATTATCTCCCACCGTTTTCGAGATACATGTGATTTAACGTTGTAATGTAAAGAAAACACTGAAATTTGAAGATTTTTTTACCCCTACTCCATGTTGGTCCTTCTATCTCCTTAACTATCAAAATTTTTATGATAAAGTACAACATAGCAAAAGTAGTGCTTGGAATGGCGTATGAGAAAACACAATCAATTAAAAGATATCTTTATTAATAAAGAAACTGTGGAACCTTGAAATGTGCTAAAAATGAGGATTTTCCCAAAATCGCAATATTCAAGGACTGGTCATGGACAGAATTTTTTTTATCATGACTTGTTGATATTTTTTTCCGTCTACTCATTACATCTGCTTCACAAAACATCAATGATAAAATTTCTATCTGTAACAGTTTTGAAACTAAAATTCTCAAAGTAAAATAACCCTCTAAAGATGTTAAAATCGCCGAAAAATGTAAAAAATCTCTTTATGTCCACATATTTTCTTTAATATCAACTTTTATATGATAATAATCTGTAGTGAATTTGTTCATGTATCATTGTAGAACAGAATAAATCAAACATATTTCATTTTTGACATTTCCTGTCAGAGTTCTGTCCCTCTGAACGTAACACGAAAAATGACACTTCAAAAAAATGTCGAATTCCAAGGACAGATAACTCGAGTAACAGGTCAAAAATTAAAATTTCGCTCTCATAGCGTTTTAACACACTCATTAAGCTTTCTAACGAGCTATGACACTAGTCTGTATGTATTGCAGTTAGTGAGGAGAAGATTTTCAAAGACGCGTACCGTGAGAACCGCGAAATTTCAGAAAATTTTAAGTTTTTCGAAAATAGGAAAAAATCTAATTATACGGCCGAAAACCGCTATGGGCCTAATAGATGGGGAATGTTGTTGCCCACATTTTGGTGAAAGTATTTTGAATTTATCTCCCATAGTTACCGAGAAATCGATGTTTGAAGTTTTTTCGTTTAAGGGGAGATAACTCAAAAACAAATTCGAAATTCAAAAATCGCCCATGTCATTCCATAATTTGGGTCAAAGTCTACAATCCCTGAAAGTTTCATGAAAATCGGCTCGTCAATAAGGTCAGAAATGTTGACAGAAAAGACGTCCAAATAATAATAATAATAACTAGGATTGACGCGTCAATACTTAGGTCTTCAAGATTCCTGTTTGACCTTCACAAAGTGTTTGACCTTCACATGACTTTTTGTCTAAGAGGTAAACAGTAACTAATACATTATCAAAATGACCAAATTCCACTTGATATTCAGTGTTAAAGACTGTTCATAAAAATTAATCATGGTGGCCAATGTCAGCTATGACATCATTCTTCAGAGAATATTATTCCTAGTAGCAGAATTTTTGTTTGTTAAATTATCTCTCACCGTTTTCGAGATACATGTGATTTAACGTTGTAATGTAAAGAAAACACTGAAATTTGAAGATTTGTTTACCCCTACTCAATGTTGGTCCTTCTATCTCCTTAACTATCAACATTTTCATGATAAAGTACAACATAGCAAAAGTTGTGCTTGGAATAGCGCATGTGAAAATACAATCAATTTAAATATATCTTTCTTAATAAAGAAACTGTGTAACTTTGAAATGTGCTAAAAATGAGGATTTTCTAAAAATCGCGATATTCAGGGACCGGTCATGCACAGAAAAAAATTTAACATGACTTGTTGATATTTTTTTCTGTCTACATATTACATCTGCTTCACAAAACATCAATGATTAAATTTCTATCTGTAACAGTTTTGAAACTAAAATTCTCAAAGTAAAATAACCCTCGAAAAATGTTAAAATCACCGAAAAATGTAAAAAATCTCTTTATGTCCACATATTTCCTTTAATATCAACTTTTATATGACAAAGACCTGTTGTAAACTTATTCATCTATCATTGTAGAACAGAATGTATCAAACAGATTTCATTTTTGACATTTCCTTACAGAGTGGTGCCCCTTTGAACGTGACGCATAAAAATCCTTTATTTCAAAAGATCATTTCTGAAACTGCTGTAGCTCAAAAACTAATGAAAATAGATGCCTAAAAGGAAGTATCGATTAAACAGTATTCATTTAGCTTTTAAATGAGCTATAGCATGCGTCTGTATGTATTACCGTTAGTGAGAAGAAGATTTTAAAAGACGCGTACCGTCAGAACCGCGAAATATCGCCAAAATTTCAGTTTTTCGAAAATAGAAAAAAATCTATTTATACGGCCGAAAACCGCTATGGGCATAACCGATGGGGAATGATGTTGCCCACATTTTGGTGAAAGTTTTATGAAATTATCTGCCATAGTAATCGAGAAATTGAGGTTTGAAGTTTTGACTTAAAGGGGAGATAACTCAAAAACAAATTCGAAATTCAAAAATCGCCCACGTCATTCCATAGATTAGGTCATACTCTACAATCCCTGAAAGTTTCATGAAAATCGGCTCGTCAATAAGGTCTGAAATGCTGACAGAAAAAACGTCCAAATAATAATAATAATAACTAGGATTGACGCGTCAATACTTAGGTCTTCAGATTCCTCTTTGACCTTCACATACTGTTTGACCTTCACATGACTTTTTGTCTAAGAGGTAAACAGTAGCTAATACATTATCAAAATGACCAAATTCCACTTGTTATTCAATGTTAAAGACTTTTCAGAAAAATTCATCATGGTGGCCAATGTCAGCTATGACATCATTCTTCAGAGAATATTATTCCTAGTAGCAGAAAAAAATTTGGTTAAATTATCTCCCACCGTTTTCGAGATACATGTGATTTAACGTTGTAATGTAAAGAAAACACTGAAATTTGAAGATTTTTTTACCCCTACTCCATGTTGGTCCTTCTATCTCCTTAACTATCAACATTTTTATGATAAAGTGCAACATCGCAAAAGTTGTGCTTGGAAAATCGCAATATTGAAGGACAGGTCATGGACAGAAAAAAAAATGTATCCAAAAAAAAATGTTAAAATCGCCGAAAAAAAATAAAAAAATATCTTTATGTCCACATATTTCCTTTAATATCAACTTTTATATGATAATGATCTGTAGTGAACTTGTTCATCTATCATTGTAGAACAGAATAAATCAAACAGATTTCATTTTTGACATTTCCTGTCAGAGTTCTGTCCCTCTGAACGTAACAATGTTAAAATCGCCCAAAAAAATTAAAATATCTCTTTATGTCCACATATTTCCTTTAATATCAACTTTTATATGATAATGATCTGTAGTGAACTTGTTCATGTATCATTGTAGAACAGAATAAATCAAACAGATTTCATTTTTGACATTTCCTGTCAGAGTTCTGTCCCTCTGAACGTAACACGAAAAATGACACTTCAAAGAAATGTCGAATTCCAAGGACAGATAACTCGAGTAACAGGTCAAAAATTAAAATTTCGCTCTCATAGCGTTTTAACACACTCATTAAGCTTTCTAACGAGCTATGACACTAGTCTGTATGTATTGCAGTTAGTGAGGAGAAGATTTTCAAAGACGCGTACCGTGAGAACCGCGAAATTTCAGAAAATTTTAAGTTTTTCGAAAATAGGAAAAAATCTAATTATACGGCCGAAAACCGCTATGGGCTTAATCAATGGGGAATGTTGTTGCCCACATTTTGGTGAAAGTATTTTGAATTTATCTCCCATAGTTACCGAGAAATCGATGTTTGACGTTTTTTCGTTTAAGGGGAGATAACTCAAAAACAAATTCGAAATTCAAAAAACGCCCATGTCATTCCATAATTTGGGTCAAACTCTACAATCCCTGAAAGTTTCATGAAAATCGGCTCGTCAATAAGGTCAGAAATGTTGACAGAAAAGACGTCCAAATAATAATAATAATAATCCGGATAATAACAATAGGTCTTTGACTTTCGTCTGAAGACCTAACTAGGATTGACGCGTCAATACTTAGGTCTTCAGATTCCTCTTTGACCTTCACATACTGTTTGACCTTCACATGACTTTTTGTCTAAGAGGTAAACAGTAGCTAATACATTATCAAAATGACCAAATTCAACTTGTTATTCAGTGTTAAAGACTTTTCAGAAAAATTCATCATGGTGGCCAATGTCAGCTATGACATCATTCTTCAGAGAATATTATTCCTAGTAGCAGAAAAAAATTTGGTTAAATTATCTCCCACCGTTTTCGAGATACATGTGATTTAACGTTGTAATGTAAAGAAAACACTGAAATTTGAAGATTTTTTTACCCCTACTCCATGTTGGTCCTTCTATCTCCTTAACTATCAAAATTTTTATGATAAAGTACAACATAGCAAAAGTTGTGCTTGGAATGGCGTATGAGAAAACACAATCAATTAAAAGATATCTTTATTAATAAAGAAACTGTGGAACCTTGAAATGTGCTAAAAATGCGGATTTTCCCAAAATCGCAATATTCAAGGACTGGTCATGGACAGAATTTTTTTTATCATCACTTGTTGATATTTTTTTCTGTCTACTCATTACATCTGCTTCACAAAACATCAATGATAAAATTTCTATCTGTAACAGTTTTGAAACTAAAATTCTAAAAGTAAAATAACCCTCGAAAGATGTTAAAATCGCCGAAAAATGTAAAAAATCTCTTTATGTCCACATATTTCCTTTCATATCAACTTTTATATAATAATGACCTGTAGTGAACTCGTTCACCTATCATTGTAGAACCGAATGCATCAAACAGATTTCATTTTTGACATTTCCTTACAGAGTGGTGCCCCTTTGAACGTAACACGAAAAATGACACTTCAAAAAAATGTCGAACTTCAAGGGCAGATAACTCGAGTAACAGGTCAAAAATTAAAAATTCGCGGTATTCACGTTATTACACACTCATTAAGCTTTCCAACGAGCTATGACACTGGTCTGCATGTATTGCAGTTAGTGAGAAGAAGATTTTGAAAGACGCGTACCGTCAGAAAGGCGAAATTTCAGAAAATGTTCAGTTTTTCGAAAATTGCAAAAAATCTATTTATACGGCCGAAAACCGCTATGGGCTGCATCGATGAGGAATGTTGTTGCCCACATTTTGGTGAAAGTTTTTTGAAATTATCTCCCTTAGTTACCGAGAAATCGAGGTTTGCAGTTTTTTCGTTTAAGGGGAGATAACTCAAAAACAAATTCGAAATTCAAAAATCGCCCATGACATTCACTAATTTGGGTCAAACTCTACAATCCCTGAAAGTTTCATGAAAATCGGCTGGTCAATAAGATCAGAAATCTTGACAGAAAAAACGTCCAAATAATAATAATAATAACTAGGATTGACGCGTCAATACTTAGGTCTTCAGATTCCTCTTTGACCTTCACATACTGTTTGACCTCCACATGACTTTTTGTCTAAGAGGTAAACAGTAGCTAATACATTATCAAAATGACCAAATTCCACTTGATATTCAGTGTTAAAGACTTTTCATAAAAATTCATCATGGTGGCCAATGTCAGCTATGACATCATTCTTCAGAGAATATTATTCCTAGTAGCAGAAAAAAATTTGGTTAAATTATCTCCCACCGTTTTCGAGATACATGTGATTTAACGTTGTAATGTAAAGAAAACACTGAAATTTGAAGATTTTTTTACCCCTACTCCATGTTGGTCCTTCTATCTCCTTAACTATCAAAATTTTTATGATAAAGTACAACATAGCAAAAGTTGTGCTTGGAATGGCGTATGAGAAAACACAATCAATTAAAAGATATCTTTATTAATAAAGAAACTGTGGAACCTTGAAATGTGCTAAAAATGAGGATTTTCCCAAAATCGCAATATTCAAGGACTGGTCATGGACAGAATTTTTTTTATCATCACTTGTTGATATTTTTTTCCGTCTACTCATTACATCGGCTTCACAAAACATCAATGATAAAATTTCTATCTGTAACAGTTTTGAAACTAAAATTCTCAAAGTAAAATAACCCTCGAAAGATGTTAAAATCGCCGAAAAATGTAAAAAATCTCTTTATGTTCACATATTTTCTTTAATATCAACTTTTATATGATAATGATCTGTAGTGAACTTGTTCATGTATCATTGTAGAACAAAATAAATCAAACAGATTTCATTTTTGACATTTCCTGTCAGAGTTCTGTCCCTCTGAACGTAACACGAAAAATGACACTTCAAAAAAATGTCGAATTCCAAGGACAGATAACTCGAGTAACAGGTCAAAAATTAAAATTTCGCTCTCATAGCGTTTTAACACACTCATTAAGCTTTCTAACGAGCTATGACACTAGTCTGTATGTATTGCAGTTAGTGAGGAGAAGATTTTCAAAGACGCGTACCGTGAGAACCGCGAAATTTCAGAAAATTTTAAGTTTTTCGAAAATAGGAAAAAATCTAATTATACGGCCGAAAACCGCTATGGGCTTAATCGATGGGGAATGTTGTTGCCCACATTTTGGTGAAAGTATTTTGAATTTATCTCCCATAGTTACCGAGAAATCGATGTTTGAAGTTTTTTCGTTTAAGGGGAGATAACTCAAAAACAAATTCGAAATTCAAAAATCGCCCATGTCATTCCATAATTTGGGTCAAACTCTACAATCCCTGAAAGTTTCATGAAAATCGGCTCGTCAATAAGGTCAGAAATGTTGACAGAAAAGACGTCCAAATAATAATAATAATAATAATAACTAGGATTGACGCGTCAATACTTAGGTCTTCAAGATTCCTCTTTGACCTTCACACAGTGTTTGACCTTCACATGACTTTTTGTCTAAGAGGTAAACAGTAGCTAATACACTATCAAAATGACCAAATTCCACTTGATATTCAACATTAAAGGCTTTACCGAAAATTCAACATGGCTGCAAACATGAATCATCTCAGGTTCTACAATCTTGTTGCTGCCTGATAATAGATACAACATTTCCTAGTGTTTTATTGCTAATGAACTACAATTTTTCAATCATTCTTATATCAGAATCATTCAAAACAAAAGTAGGATTGACCACATTTAAATACTCCAAAATCAATGTTAATGTTTAATCTAATTTTAATGAGATTTATCAAAGATTGTATGTTCTCTTGGCTTTCATATGATATATAGAACAAGTATTTATCATGTGTCATTAGTTAACAAGGATTTTTCAAACATACCCACCAAAACACCCGTTTTCAAGAATGCAAACTTTGACCCTTCCTCGTGACCAGAAATCACTGTTCGCGATCGATTTTATTCTTTTATCTTGAAGACCTTGCTCATGTCTAACTCTCATGCAAAAATCATTAAATTGTACGGTCTGATTTTTAAGTTATCTGCCCTTGAAGTTGGCGATTTTTCGATTTTGGTCAACTTTGAAAGGTCACAACACAAAAAGTATTGACGTTAGGATTTTACAAAACATAAGTTTTACTCTACAATACTTCAGCTACATTCAGTATGAATTTCAGCTCTCTGGTGCAAGTATCTTCAGAGGAGAAGATTGTCAAAGGCGGGTGGGGTCGGAAACGGTCGAAAATGCACTTAAAGCAAGATGGCGGCCAAACCACGTGACCTACGAATTTGTCCTGATTTACTTTTATTCATTATTTTTGATTGCGCTTCTTTGAAAAAAAAATTCAAGTCTCTAAGTGCATTTTGAAAAAAAAATCAATGTTAAATTTTTGATTTTGGAATCGAACTGGACCTTTAATGTACGAGTCGATTTTGCCCAAAACCTTAGCACGTCGATTCCAGGGTAAGGGGTATCTGCATGCCAAGTTTGGACGAATTTGATCGAGCCGTTTGAGCTGTAGCTCGTTCACAAAAAAAGTACAAATAATAATAATAATAAACTTGAAGAAATCGGATAAAAACAATAGGTCTTCCAGACTTTGTCTTGAAGACCTAATAATAATAATCCGGATAATAACAATAGGTCTTTGACTTTCGTCTGAAGACCTAACTAGGGTTGCCCAGGCAACTCTGACGGTCTTCAGACCGCTGTTTTATTCGTAAGGTGCATTTCAATGTATCACAATGCTGGAATGTCATTATGCATCGTCTGGAGCAATCTGCATGTCTCTGGGAGTCCATTTCCTGTCAAAATGTGCAAGGTTGTACAGTAAATTCTTTTTTGTTTTTGGTCAACTTTGAAAGGTTACAGTTACCTACCCAATAATGCTAGGACTTTCAAATGAGCAAATTAAAAACTACAATGCTTCATCTACATTATGTGTAAATTTCAGCTCTCTAGTGCAAGTATCATCAGAGGAGAAGATTTTCAAAAGTGGTAGGGGTCCGAAATGGTCAAAAATGCACTAAAAGCAAGATGGCGGCCAAGTCACGTGACCAAGCGATTGTTCTAGATTGACTTTTTTCTTCAGCACGTCAAAGCGCATCTTCATGTGAAATTTCAAGTCTCTAAGTGCAATCTACATGTCTCTGGAAGTTCATTTCCGCTCAAGATGAGCAAGGTCGTACAGTAAATTCAAAATGGCGCCTAAACCACGTGACCTACGAAGTCGTCATGATTGACTTTTTTCTTCCTCGGGTCAATGCGCATCTTCATGTGAAATTTCAAGTCTCTAAGTGCATTTTGAAAATTTTGCCCATGTTAAAATTTTCAAAATCCGAAATTTCAATTTTTGAAGCCCTGTAAAAACCGGAAATGACTGTTCGCGACCGATTTTATTCTTGATTCTTGTAGACCTTATGCATGTCTAGCTCTCATGCAAAAATCATGAAATTGCACGGCTAGGTATTTGAGCTATGAGCCCTTGAAGTTTGCGATTTTTCGTTTTCGGTCAACTTTGAAAGGTCACAGTGACCTAACTAAAAACGCTAGGAGTCTGAAATGAGCAAATTGAAAACTACAATGCTTCATCTACATTGTGTGTAAATTTCAGCTCTCTAGTGCAAGTATCTTCAGAGGAGAAGATTTTCAAAGGTGGTAGGGGTCCGAAATGGACAAAAATGCACTAAAAACAAGATGGCGGCCAAGTCACATGACTTAGAGATTTTCCATGATTGACTTTTTTGTTCTGCAGGTCGATGCGCATCTTCATGTAAAATCTTAAGTCTCTAAGTGCATTTTGAAAAAATTTCCCATGTTAAATTTTCGAATTTGTAATGGCTGTAGACCGGAAACGGAAGTAGATAGGTCGGATTTTTTTTCATCTGTATCAATTTCAGGTCAGGAGCTATCAGTGCTGTAAGTTTCATGCGAGTAGCTTCAGTCGTTAATGCGGTAGAGCTTCCACAAAATTATGTAAATAATAATAATAATAAAAAAAAAAATAATCCCGGTAATAACAATAGGTCTTTGACTTTCGTCTGAAGACCTAATAATAATCCGGATAATAACAATAGGTCTTTGACTTTCGTCTGAAGACCTAATAACTAGGATTGACGCGTCAATACTTAGGTCTTCAAGATTCCTCTTTGACCTTCACACAGTGTTTGACCTTCACATGACTTTTTGTGTAAGAGGTAAACAGTAGCTAATACATTATGAAAATGATCAAATTCCACTTGATATTCAGTGTTAAAGACTTTTCAGAAAAATTCATCATGGTGGCCAATGTCAGCTATGACATCATTCTTCAGAGAATATTATTCCTAGAAGCAGAAATTTTTGTTGTTGAATTATCTGTCACCGTTTTCAAGATACATGTGATTTAACGCTGTAAAGTAAAGTTGACTGTTTCAGACCCCTGTATAATGTAATGAAACCTAACACTTTAACTATTGATATTATACTGATAACTCAAAAAGTTTAACTAAAAGATGCAAACATAATACATGCTACAATATACCAGAGTAGGTCAAAAATGCGTAGTCTAGCAATCTAGCAACGGGGAGTTGGAAATGGCCCTTTGTAGCGTCAATCTCTCAAATGAAAGATATGGCCAAGACATATTCCAAGACCAAATTCATGTACATGCACGTACACGTCCATGAAAGGTGTCCAAGTCAGATCAGAAGAGAGGCAGGAGGTCTAGCAATAAAGACCAGACCAGACCGACCCGACCGACCGACTTATTTAATCATAGAGGGTAGAGTCCTGATTTTGACTTATACATGGTAGCAGATTCCACTCAGCTTGGTGTGAACGTATTGATTGAATTAACTCTGTTTTAAAAAGCCCTATCACCTCTGTGGAACTTTAAAATATACCTTTCCCTCCAACTCAATGTTTTTAACTTTGTGAAATTGTTGTTTTCTTGCAAACTATGCGATATGTCATGAAAATTAGACTTTTCTCACCTTTTTTTTTACAAATCCCTTATCTGTCACCGTTTTCGAGAAACATGTGATTTAACGTTTTTGCCGTCTACTCATTACATCTGCTTCACAAAACATCAATGATAAAATTTCTATCTGTAACAGTTTTGAAACTAAAATTCTCAAAGTAAAATAACCCTCGGAAAATGTTAAAATCGCCGAAAAATGTAAAAAATCTCTTTATGTCCACATATTTCCTTTAATATCAACTTTTATATAATAATGACCTGTTGTGAACTTGTTCAACAATCATTGTAGAACAGAATGCATCAAACAGATTTAATTTGTGACATTTACTAACCGAGAAGTGTCCCTTTGAACGTGTCGCATAAAAATTATTTATTTCAAAAGATCATTTTTGAAAGTGCAGTAGTTTAAAAACCGCTACATATTGATACTTGATATGACCTATTTATGTGCAGCAGTATCTCAGCTTTCACATGAGCTATAGCATGCGTCTGTATGTACTTCCGTTACCGAGGAGAAGATTTTCAAAGACGCGTACCGTCAGAACCGCGAAATTTCACCAAAATGTCAGTTTTTCGAAAATAGAAAAAAATCTATTTATACGGCCGAAAACCGCTATGGGCTTAATCGATGGGGAATGTTGTTGCCCACATTTTGGTGAAAGTTTTATGCAATTATCTCCCATAGTTACTGAGAAATCGAGGTTTGAAGTTTTTTCCTTTAAGGGAAGATAACTCAAAAACGAAATTGAAATTCCAAAATCGCCCGCGTTATTCTATAATTTAGGACTATAGGTAAAATCCCTGAAACTTTCATGAAATTCAGACCATTCGTTTGTGCTGTAGCTCTGACAGAAAATCGGTACAAATAATAAGAAGAAATATAGCCGCAAGCGGCGACAACAGGATTCAGCCGCATCAACAGCCTGTTCAGTACAAAGATAATCATATCAGGAGTCATTCCTGAAAGTTTCATCAAGTTCCGTCAACACGTTAAGCTTCAGGAGCCTTTTTAGCATTTCTTTTCCCGACCTTTTTCCTATCGATTTTGATCATAAATTCTGAACTAAATTTACTGTTTGCAATCCATGTTTTGATAGATTCCCATTGTATATATATTTGTCTTACATTCCTGAAAAAATGGCATGATTCTGAGTCCAACTTTTTGAGTTACCGCCCTTTGAAAATGGCACCTTGTACTAAGTCATCCATCTTTGAAAGCTTATAGAGAAAAAACTATTTGAGGTACCGTCTTTGAATTATGCAAGTTTTATGCTCAATGCCTCAGCTACAACAAACAAAAGTTACAGCACTTTGGTGCAAGTATCTTCAGAGGAGAAGATCTTCAAAGGTGCATGGGGTCTGAAAATTCTGAAAAAATCCAATATGGCGGCCAAACCACGCGACCTACAACTTCGTCATGATACTTTTTTTTGCGTAGAATTTCCTTGCGCACCCTCTCATACAAAAATATTTAAATTCTTTGGTCACGTTTTTGATTTATCTGCATTTGAAAATATTATTTTTCTAAGACACAGCAAACTTTGATGGATTTGCTACACATAAAATATGCATTATGCAGTATGCATTGTTCATGGCATAGATAAACATGTCAGGAGTCAGTCCTGAAAATTTCAGCAAGTTCTGCTGACGCGTTAAGCTTCAGGAGCATTTTTATCAATTTTCGACATTTTTTCTCTCGACTTTGATCAAACATTCTGGACGAAAATGATTGTTCGCGATCGATGTTTTGACAGATTCCTGTTGTATATAAACTCGTCTTACATTCCTGAAAAAATTGCATAATTCTGAGTCCAACTTTTTGAGTTATCGCCCTTTGAAAGTTGCACATTGTACTAAGTCACCCGACTTTGAACGCTTCTAGAGAAAAAACTATTTGAGATACAGTCTTCGATGGAACCAAACTTTATTGTCCAATGCCTCAGCTACAACATACAACAAGTTTCAGCTCTCTGTTGCAAGTATCTTCAGAGGAGAAGATTCTCAAAGGTGCATGGGGTCAGGAAAATCTGAAAAGTTGAAAAATCCAATATGGCGGCCAAACCACGTGACCTACGACTTTGTCATGATTTACTTTTTTGCTTAGAATGTCATTATCTATCTCTGTGCAAAATTTCAAGTCTCTAGGTGCATTTTGAAAAAATTTCCCATGTTAATTTTTCGATTTTGGATTCGAACTGGACCTTTTATTTATCGACCGATTTCGCCCAAAAGTTTAGCAGATCCTCTTCTCATAGAGGACTATCAGTGTACAAAATGTCACTGTTATAGCATCAGCCGTTTTTGCTAAATGCTGTCCACAAAATCGGTGGAATAAAATAATAAAACACGCCAATAACAATAAGGATTCAGCCGAAAGGCTGAATCCTTAATAATAATAATCCGGATAATAACAATAGGTCTTCCAGACGTAGTCTTGAAGACCTAACTAGGACTGCCGCGGCAGTACTTAGGTCTTCAAGATTCCTCTTTGACCTTCACATACTGTTTGACCTTCACATGCATGTTTGACCTTCACATGAATGTTTGTTAAAGAGGGTTCAAACATACCCAGCAAAACACCACTTTTTAAAATGCAAAGTTTGACCCTTCCTCCTGACCGGAAATGACTGTTCGCGAGCGATTTTATTCTTTTATCTGAAAGACCTTGCTAATGTGTAAGTCTCATGCAAAAATCATTAAGTTCTATGATCTGGTTTTTGAGTTATGTGCCCTTGAATTTTGCGATTTTGCGATTTTGGTCAACTTTGAAAGGTCACAGTACAAAAAGTATTAAGGTTAGGTCTTACAACTTTACGAATTGAACTCTACGATACTTTAGCTACATTCAGTATGAATTTCAGCTCTCTAGTGCAACTATCTTTAGAGGAGAAGATTGTGAAAGGTGGGTGGGGTCGGAAACGATGAAAATTGCACTAAAAGCAAGATGGCGGCCGAACCACGTGACCTACGAATTTGCCATGATTTCCTTTTTTTCATTATTTTTCATTGCGCTTCTTTTAAAAAAAACATTAAGTCTCTAAGTGCATTTTGAAAAAAAAATCAATGTTAATTTTTCGATTTTGGATTCGAACTGGACCTTTTATGAATGAACCGATTTTGCCCAAAAGCATCGCACGTCGATTCCAGGGTAAGGGCTTTCTGCATGCCAAGTTTTGTCAAATATGAAGCAGCCGTTTGAGCTGTAGCTCTCTCACAAAAAAAGTACAAATAATAATAATAAAAAAAACTTGAAGAATAAGTGTAATAACAATAGGTCTTCCAGACTGTGTCTTGAAGACCTAATAATAATAATCCGGATAATAACAATAGGTCTTTGACTTTCGTCTGAAGACCTAATAATAATAAAACACGCCAATAACAATAAGGATTCAGCCTTAAGGCTGAATCCTTAAAAATTCGGATAAAAACAATAGGTCTTCAGACTATCGTCTTGAAGACCTAATTAATGGAACAACGGGATTACATAACAATTACATCAAAGCATTACGAAAGCCTAAAAGGGCCAAATTCAATTTTTCAAAAAAAGTTGTATTTACGATAAATTCCATGATATGACAAATACTTTTATGACATTAGGACACGTTGGCAGGACAACGGTTCCAGGATTTAACCAAGAAGGAATGGTCAACCCATATCACTCGCAACCTTGGTCCGGACACTGCTTTTACCGAATCTTGCTTCCAAGGAAGTTACTATGTTCGAATCTTTTTCAATGGAACCCTTGTAGGTGTGAAGCCGTTCACACTGAACAAGGTGGATACTGTTTTAGAAATACATCTAACTCAAGACATGGGTAAGTTGAAATGTATAAATGGTTGATAACAGCAAGATTTGATTTATCTGAACATCATCAACAAAAATATGGTGTTGATTGCCAATTGTTTATTCAGGATTATGGGGATATTTAGAGTGAGTGAGTAAATGAATGAGTTATTGCTAGTTCTTAGGCAGTATTGCAGCCATTAGCGGCGATCAGGATTTTTGAACAGCAAGGTTTTCATGGTGAAGAATTTATTATGCAGAAAATCTCCCTAGTCTTATTCTTAAGATTTATCTGCGAATTATAAATGATTTAATCATTTGTCTGCATTTACAGCTGCGTACCTTAAGTTTGTGCACTTGCTAGTGTATCTTGATGCAAAAATCATGAAATTTGCTTCCGTTTGGACGTCAGCAAATACTTCCAGCAGCACTGACAAAAGAATACCATTTGTCCATGTGTTGTATAAACTTCAAAACATATTTTGGACCGTCTGGTCGTCAGTGGCGAATACATTCGAAATTTGGCATGGTTTGATAGACAGATTAGGTCATATTTTTGAAATTCCAATTTTCATAAAATTTCGATTACAATATTCCATATTAACTCTGTTTCATATTAAAAAAATACTTCATTGAATCATTTCATTCCCACCAGCAAAAGCTAAACCAACCGATCACCCAACCACAACCCCAAATAGCTCTACTGGTCAACCCCTCTCAACCACAACAACCACTATTGTGGCACCATACAACCTCATTGCCTCTGCCCTGTCTCCGGCTACTAACCTTGACCTTCAGTGCGTCACGCGTTGGTCAAAGATGTCTGACCCTGGCGATGACCAAACAGTGGACATCGGTTGTCAGGGAGACGAAATACTTACCGGATGTTCGAGTTCAAAGGTCAGATCATTTACAAACCATCCATAAAGGACTCTTGTAAATGTAATACTAGCATCTAATTTTTCATCCTAAACAAATGTAGTTGACACAGTCCTAAAGGGACAGAGGCACGTTTTAGGGGGAATATAAGGTGGTGTAAAGGTGAATGTAATGCTAGCATCTAATTTTTCATCCTTTCAAAATTGACAAAATCTTGAAGCTTGTCAACATTTCTTACTCTACTCAAACAATCAACGTCATTAACCAATGATTTAGCAAGGTTTTTTTTCATAAATACTATTAATCTATTTTGAAAAGTACAAATCAAATGAACAATTATTTTTCAACGTATAATAACGTAAATGACACAATTCTGACCATTTAAGATGAAGAATTTGATTCTCTTAAAGATTAAACCAAGCAGCCAAGAGCCCTCAGAATGGTACCATGACGGGGAGTTCATTGTTGATGTGAATGGGACCAGTGTTTGCAGAGCGTACAATGGCTTCGCATCAAGAAAAGGTTAATTTGTTCCAACTACTGCGTTGTTTTACCTCTTTTTGACGATATTCGTATACAAAGAGCACCTTCATTTAAAAAGCTAGTATCTACAATCTACATGTATGAATCCTATTAGTTGAAAATTGCCACAACCCGACATTAACGATATGTACATAAAGATCGCATAAGACATCTCTGGCTTCAAATGTCTAATCCTTTGTTAACAACATTTACTCTTTTTTAATTGTTACTTATCTACCTGTTTACTGTACTTATATATATGCCACTATCTATCATCTGTTCATCTGCTTGAAAATGACACAAGAATCAAAACTGTGTCCAAACGTGGCATATCATAAATTTTTATATTTCATATAATAAAGTTTCTTTATTTTTGTTATGTCTAGTACTTCTTTATATTGTATATATCTGATCCCAAGTACTGTACTCAGTGTCAGATTGTTTTGGTAAAATATATATAAGTAACCAATGTGAGTAATACCATCAAAATCATCAAATCTTTTTAAAGTATACTCAGTGTAAGATTGCTTTGGTAATGTTCTCTTTATATTCGACCCAGGAGTGTACGCCATTGCTCGATGCTGCAGCGCTAGACATCTGTCTTGTCAGTATCTGAGATCTGAACCATCTCAACCAGGGGTCGGGGCCACAGTAGAGACAACATGTCCTAGGCACCACGTGGCTACAGGTCTGTTTCTGGGTAACTTATCTAAGTGGAACTATATAATTTGGTATGATGAAGATCACTTAGTATCTACAATGCCTCTCTTTGCAATAAAGAAGTTGCAAATTGTTCCGTATAAATACGATACCTTCTTACTACTATTTGATTGAAAATTTAACTAAACTTGTGTCGAAAAAAAGGCTACAAAGTTTTCAACGTCGCCAAAATAAAAATTCGATTACGATGCGATTGGATGGTAGCGTTTCTTTTGAACGCTAGTTTAGTATCAATGTAATTTGGATGAGTGAATTTACACTCCGTGAACAAATACATGTATGACTGATTTTTAGATTTCATTTCAAACATATATTTATTGTATATTAGCCATTTGTAGATGAATGTGTGGGCCTTATTGTAAATCTGTATACTAATAATATTATTCCACTTTCGTATCAAAACAAAACAATGTATAATGAAAAACATTTGTGGCACAAGCACTTATCTGATAAGCTGACTGCATCCTGTCTCAGGGTACGAACGTTACGCTACGTAATGTTCGTACCCTGAGACAGAATCAGCTTACTGTTACAGCCAATTTTGCGTTTATATCCAGGATGCAGTGGACTCCAGAGAGCGCTAGGGGTGAGAGGTGTGTCTCCTACCAAGGACCTCAGTGGATGTCTCGCGGTAGATGGGGAACCGCATTATGGTGAGAGTTTAAATCATAACTTTATTTGGAAGTATAGAACCCCGCTAAATAGTTAGAGTACAACATTGTTAAAAATTGGATTGTCATTTAATGGGAAGAGTTGAAATTTGCTAAACAGTACAGTAAAAAGATAAATCCGCCAATTCAAATAAAGTGATTACGGTTTATAAGAGGGATAAATCATGAGCCGTGGGTAATATATAGAAGCGTAAGAATGTTTTCTCTCTTGATTTTGCTTGCTCTATATATGATCGAGGTGACCTAAGCCTCAATTTGAATTAGGAGATAAACATACTGTGTTTGGAAATCAGCGGCATATAACGGAATTATTATAGCTCTAAATTTAATTTAAAGTCGAACGCGTAGCGTGAGGCTTTAAATGGATAATTTAGAGCTATTATAATTCCGTTATATGCCGCTGATTTCCAAACACAGTATGTTTATCTCCATTCTACCATAATAGCGATTTAAAATTGAACTATATTCTTTCGCATTGACTCAGGTGTGTTGTGTCATGATGCCCGTGCACGATTTCCACGTAGCGACATTCACACAGTGGTGACGGATTTGGTTATCTCGAATGACGTTACAAATAGAAGGCCTCGGAGATTACCGACAAATATCCGAATGCTGCAAAGGGAGCTCACTCTATTCAGTAGACGTTTTATGTTATTTCGTGACGGTTGTTAGCGTTATGTTAAGTTCTGCATATATTTACAAACTTAACGTCGGTATAATTGCATTGGTGTTGTAAATAAATTTAAGGTAAGTGTATGTCGCATTTCGATTCATGTTCGTATGAAATTCTGGCCGGTTAAACTTTGTCGAGCCCGTTTTGGTCTAACGCTACAGAATGGACGGTGCAAACGGGAAATCTGAACTATTGTCAGTGTCGTGTTTTTTACCGGTTTTGACAGACTGCAAGCGTTAGGTTTGTCGAAAGTTTGAATAAACTCTATAAATAATGTACATACAACGCTATAATTGCATATTTTGTGAAAATTTTCGACACAACAGCAATATTTCAGAACTACTTGTTGCTAGGTTACAAATGAATTCTTGCGCATTAGACGAAGTAAACAGAGCACCGTATAACCAAATTATACGCCCTCTGATTTTTCAAAGCAGCCAATCAGAAACGAGTATTTTGCACATTTATGGTAGAATGTATGTTATGTTGATTTTACCGTTTTGTAATAAGGATAAAACATTGCCGAAGGGTACCATTAAGAAGTAAGATGTTTGCTCTCGGGATCTGATTATTTGATTCTTGCCTGAGTTGTTAAGACTTCAGATTACACATGAATGTCCTGTCCAAGCTCATGATCTGGGAACGTATCCAATTTCATAATGCAATAAAGTTTTGGATTCTTATTATAAGAGATACATCTATTTGGATATGTATCTTAAATATACATGTCAGCTATGATATCGAATTGACCATCAGGGATAATCTGACAAAGGCTCAATAGTCTGCCTTCGCACATATAACGTTGGAAGGCCATATGTTGAAAATAGGTTGGCTGACGCGACACTCTACTTGATCTTTCTAGACTCAATATCAGAGTGAAACGGATAATATTGAGGCTTGGTTTTCTTACACTCCAATATTTTACCAATTCTTTAATTTAATCACATTTTCATGATTATGATCACATAGGTATTACATCAGCGGCCTCATGTTGCTCTGCTCCTGGTTTGAAATGTGTGAGTGTGATGTCATCGTCAACTCTCGTCATAAACTCTCTAAAGGTCACGTGTGAAGAACATCCGGGCACTGTCATGACAAGCTGTCATGCGCTGTCGTCGGGTAAAATCAAAGGGGTGTATATAACAGGTAACATAACATGTTTTCCTTATAATTACTATGAAGTAGACAAGTTTAACATTTATTCGGAGAATACATTAAAGGGGCTGTAGCACGTTTTTAGGACGAATGCAAGGTGATGTCAGGAAAATGAAATTAATGGTTCCAATTGAAAGACAATGCATTTAAACTAAATAGAGCAGTAATAATTCAAATATATAACGTAAAGTTTAGCCATGCGATTCCTTTTTCTTACACCAAATGAATAAAATGTGTTCACACAAAATGACCGCCAATGGATTTTATGTTAATTTTTATACTTTGTACTCCGACTAGGAATGACTGATTTGTGTTATGAGATTTTTGACACTATCAACATAATACGTACAATTAACGTACAATTTTCAGTGAAAGTTTGGAATATAAAATTTTCAAAAAACGTGCTACTGCCCCTTTAAGCTTCTTTGTGTATTTTCGTATGTTTACAATTTACTTGTTATAAGTTAAAGGTTGAAACTGAAATGAAGGTCTTATCTTTAAATAATTCTGATGTTATATATGTTGATATGAGATAATTACTACTAACTCAAGTCAAAATAAAGCTTCGTTGCGACTTTTTTTCGCAATGTTTATTATGTTAGGAAAAATTATTTTTTATTGATTTGTCATTAAGTTAAAAAGTCCTTTTTTCGGAGTATTAATATATTTGAAGAAGTAATGTCTAAAGTTTAATAAAATTGTTAAGCTCGGCATCGTTGATTAATTGTTAATTTGAAGCCATGTCAATGTCAGAACTTTTAAAAAAGGTTGCACATTTTTCAGACTCTCCTATATCAGCATGTAGAGTAAGCAGCGAGGAGCCGGATATTGAAGCTATAGCAGTGTGTTGTCAACTTGATCAGACCATAACACTCGTTGGATGAGTGATATTGCCTAACAACAATCTCATTAAAATCAGTGAAAAATATCATACCTCGTTTCTTTTCTTAATCTGAGAAATACTGCATGAGTGTTTTTTCAGGTGAATTTCTTTCAGCAACAAGGCTTTGGTTTACCAAGGGACATGTCTGTACCAGCATTTAAAGGGGCATATTTTGTGGAAACAAAAAGGACGCAGTGTTGCATTCTATTTTTGTCAAATTGTTAAATCTAGAATTACCCCCACTTACATATTTGACAATAAGTGTGAAAGAGTCAAGTATTAACCATATATAAGTATAAGCAGGGAAGTACTAAAAATAACCCGATATGACTGTCCTTTTAACAGGCTCGTATAGCCAAAACACGACTCTTAATATTTAACTTAACATAATTATGACGTCATGCCATTCGGCCAGCGCTATGTGTAATAACATTAATGTGTAGATTTATTAAACAGCGATATCTTCTACGGGCGAGTAATAAATATTTTGAACAGATGTGTGAGGTTTTAGGAATAATCATAAAATCGAACAAAACAGTGTGAGTATAGGATTTAATTCTCTACACGAACGTCTGGGTAACATTTAGTCTATAGAAGTTCTAACAAAACGTATAACGACCAATCGTTATAAATCATATGAGAATCATATAAAATACATCCGCATGAGTTAACCTATTAAAATTAAAAGTCACACAAATATTAAACTTTGAAACCATGAAATCATCAATCGATTTACCTAAACTTAGTTGTAATTATTTAAGCCAATGAAATGTTGTAATTTACGGAGCCTGAAGCCAAATTCCTCAAGTTCTGGGAACTTTCATCCGGGCACTGCCGCTTTAGCAAGATACGCTTAATTTTATTTGCTGATTTCATAGAGAGCGATAATTTCATTGACTGATTTTATAGAGGGCGATAATTTCATTGACTGATTTTATAGAGATCGGGCGATAATTTCAATGGCTGATTTTATAGAGAAGGATAAATTCAATGGCTGATTTTATAGAGAGCGATAGTGTCAATGGCGGACTTTATAGAGAGCGATAATTTCATTGGCTTGTAAAATTGAAAACAATAAGCGAAAGTTATTTGTCCTGAAATACATCAGGGTATGGTCAGAAGTGCGTGGATACATATACACAAAGGTAGAGGGAAGCTTAAGATCACTAACAGATCTATACCATACTGTGAATATTAACATTCTTGGAAGTGCTATACTAGTCATATGAATATATATATTGATATATTTGATGGTAAAATATGTTCAATATAATGAGGTAAATCATATTGAGCAACAGATATATGATATAATACAAACATTTTATTGTCAATAAAGAGATTTCCGTCAATCGACTTTGCGAATTTCACAGATATACAATGACCAATCTGACCTTTTAGAAAACATGTATTATATTTTTGAAATCAGGATTAAAAAGATATGAAGATAAAATATCATAAAAATTAAACGTGGAAGGTGCTTTAAAATCCAAATTATATTTTGATCGAAAGTTAAAACAAACATATTAAATAGATAAATAATGAGTTCAGTGTTAGCCAAGTTGGAATGAGCTGGTTTGTATGTAAGATTTCTTTCAAACCATCAAAAAAGAGATCTTTATTAAGGCGTAAATTGCTTTTAAAAATGGATACAATCATACAATACCAACATATACCAGCCAGAACTAAAAGGGGGTATAAATAATTTATTACCCCGCTCAAGAGGGTGATATCAGTATTTATTCAGGGTCACGTGGACCAATCAGAGATCGAGATTCTTACATGAGGTAGGATAAAAAAAAGTTTTACACGATCACCACATCATATACAATCAATGTTCAATCAACCTATAGGGTTATTAACCGTAGTATTGACATTGCATCTAAAATATATCCTTCTGCTGTTGTTAATGACAAAGAATTGATGAATGAAACGCAGCTTGCAAAGCTATTATGATTAAAATAGAATTAAAATTTTGGAATGTCTTGGTTACAAATGATCAAACGAAGGACAATTTCTTGGCATATATTCTGAACGTAAAGACGGCATTTCCGTGGAAACTGTAAACCAAACCAATTACAAAGGCAAGGGCGCTGCCTGTCTGAAGAGTAAGTATTGTTCTAGTCTCGTATCTTCTCGTAGGCTCTCGCTACTTGGTAGACGGAGGTTTCATCAAAATGGCGTCCAACTATCATCATCCCTACCGGAAGTCCATCACTAAAACCAGCGTTTATGCTAAGGGCAGGGTGACCTGTGCAGTCAAAGGGTGACGTGTTTGGCACCATGTCCAGCGCAACTTTCAGAAGCTCTGAAATTAAGCAGAGATAGAATGTGTTTGATTAACTATGAATGACATCGTAACACCATGTACATGAATGTGTGTCAATCAGTCAGTAAATCGAAACATATACACCTTGAAACCCCGAGGTAATCAGTATTCTCTTAAATTTTTCCACGTTGCCTCTGTTTCATTCAAAACTTTATCACAAAATTTTGAAAAAAAAAAAAAAATCTGTTTTTTAAACAGTCACACAGTAGACTTCCATTCCTAATTCAGCGTCATTAGAAATTTGCAACAGAGGTTGAAAATAACAAGATAAAGATGAGACGGGGTCCCTACTGAAAATCTTCTCTAAAGAGTCGTCGCCGAAAAGCAGCAACATATGTTTATTGTAGCATAAATTACGTTGGGAAATAAACTTTGAATAATCTCATAAAGGAAATACTCGTTAAATGATAAATTGAATCATGTTCCATCAAACATTTGACAAGGTTCTTCAAAACAACGTAATGAGAAAAACCAACGCCATCAAGGTGAAGCTTTACCTGGGGGCTTGGCGTCCTGTTTGGGCAGTTTTGAAGGTTTATAAGGACACGTTGGCATCACGAGAACATCATACTTCTCCAGCGCCTTGTCATACTCGGCAGTGAGGCTCATGTTGAGGTTCTGACCCTTGGCATAGAATTTGTTCTGATAGTTCCTGTTGAAGTACTCCCCAACCAGAGTGACATCCTTCATCACAAGGGACATATCGTACGGACGGGTCTCGTATCCCCGACAGGCTGCCTCCTGCATCGACGAGGCATAGAATCCCTTCCAGAAGTAGCCATTGCCTGCAAATAGATTCGTACATATACATTACACTAGACTATCACCCACGATTTATTACAAGGGACATATCATAATGAGGGTCTCGTATCCCCGACAAGCTGCCTCCTGCATTGATGAGGAATAGAATCCCTTCCAGAAGTAACCATTGCCTAGAGAGATATGGAAGAGATTGTTTAACCTGCATAAGACTACAAATCGCGACCTATTAAAAGGAACATATCGTATGAGGCGCTGCGTTCCTGCATTGACAAGGCATAGATCCCTTCCAGAAGTAGCCATTACCTGCAGATAGATATGGGAGAGTTTGCTTACAATTATTAAACTATCATTCACGACTAATTACAAGGGGCATCAGGTATTGGAGGTTGCCTCTTGCATTGACAGGGCATAGAATCTCTTCCAGAAGTAGTTATTGCCTGGGAAAAGATGTGGAAGGATTCGAACATTACCCGTAACTATCACCCACGACCTTCATGTATGACAAGTGACATTAGATGTGTGAAGCTGCTTCCTTCATGGACGAGGCATAGAAACTCTTCCAGAAGAAACTATTGGAAAGATTTTGGAGAGTTTGCTTACAATTGCATTACGATCTAAATCGCGACTTATTACAATGTTCATCTCTCGTAGCCCCGGCATGTTGCTTCTTGAATTGTCATGGCATAGACAGCCTTCTAGAAGTAGCCATTGCCTTGGAAAATATATTGATAACTTTGTATTAACTAAACTATAAATCGACCAATCAGCGACCTCACAACATTCTTTGGTCATTGATGATCTCAATCTAAAAGACGAACATTTCGGATTTTTTCTTTTCTGTTGAATTCTATTATAATCTGTGTAACGCGCTGCATCAAATTATGAGCTTAATGTACTTATATGTATAATACGAGCACTGGCCATGAGTATACTAGCACATTACCGTTTCCTTTCACCA
Organism: Steromphala cineraria; assembly: GCA_916613615.1. Classification (NCBI taxonomy): domain Eukaryota; kingdom Metazoa; phylum Mollusca; class Gastropoda; order Trochida; family Trochidae; genus Steromphala; species Steromphala cineraria. The sequence goes on from OU744726.1 coordinate 42,359,833, forward strand.
TGCAGTTGTAAGCCCCCTGTAAGCAGATTGCACTCCAAATGGCAGCACCTGAAAAAAATAACAATAATTCCACTTGAATTGATACAAAATACTAAATCTAATACTTTGATTTACTTTAGAAAAAGTTAGTACAAACATCATTACATAACTAAATGTTTGCTTTTTTTGTTTTGTTTTTTAAATTTTGTTTGTTTGGTTTTTCTTTTTTTGTTCAGATTATTGTTCATTTGCCAGTGGATCTTTGTACAAATATCTTCTTTTTTTAAAACGTTTTTTTAATTACTAAATTAACTGAAGTTAGAAGTTCAGTAAGAAGTAAACAAAATGTTTCGTTTACGAAGTCAATGAAGTCAAGTCACCATTGAGTATAATACAAAGCTGACAGAAGAAGGAAACACAACTTAAAGCAGTAATAATGGTCTCACAGGATCATGTGACAGACATGAAGTTACATTATTTAGCATCGCAGCCAAATTGCATAGATATTAAGCATAATCATGATGTAAAATGTTCAAGGGCATAGAAAGGACGAGCAAAATTTCATGGTCAACAATTTTCCTTTTTTAAAACACGACATTTCACAGTAAATGCATACTCCTCCATTCGAACAGGACTAACCAAGTCCTCCGAAGAATCGGATATTTATTTCATCAATAAGTTGTTACCCATAAAATCATGACGCTTTCAATAGCAGCACAACAAATATTCCAAATAACTCAAGCGAAGCCTACCATGTAAATGCATAGGGATGGACACTTCTTCTACTTCCGCTCCTTCCTTCTTCAGTTTCTCCACTTCCTTCTTCACTAACTCTGCCACATCCTTCTCCGTGCACACGTCAAACCCTTCCTTCAGCACTCCTATCCTCTTTCCTTTCACACCAGCATTCACCTGTATAGTCAAAGACAAGATACATGTAAGATGAGTATTACCCATATTGGAAGGTGGAAGGACAATCTCATTCAAATCAGATCGAAACTTTCACTCCTACGTCGCTACGTTTCTTGTAGTGAAAGTTTCGATCTGATTTGAATGAGATTGGACGAAGGGTAATGTTTTCTCTGCGGAATCTCATTTAAATCATATCCAACTTAACATAATACCTAACGCCTACGGGTGCATGTCAACTGACATTTTCTGTGAGAGTTTCAGTATATATTATCATTGATATAATTCTAATATTATACAGTATTTTGTGTAAAGTTTTATAATGTCAAAGTATCTCATAAGTCAAAAATTGCCTTGTTGTTAAGTATATTGTATGCCTTTGATAAATGCTTTTTATGTTGTATTCTTAACTTGTGACACTATATAAACTATATTTGTCCGTCTATAATTTTGGAATTTTCTCAAACGAAACAATACCACATTTGCTCTTGATATTATGAGGAATATGTCTGGGCGATTAAACAAACATCACGTACCAGCTTTGAATATTCCGGAACCTTCAGACCAACGGGTTGTCTAGGATCTCGTCCTGCGTCATATCCAGCCAGAACCTGAGGATTAAATATTTATGAGTACAACAAAAAGAGAAGTCACTTTCAATAATCCATCTGACGCCACAGATTAATTTTCTACAAAAACATGACATTCAAGGAATCATGGTTTATCGTGATTTATTGTTTACATTGATCCGGCTGCCATTTTATTAATTCCGTCAGGCCCTGTACTTCCTTTCCATTCGGAAATGTTCATTCGAAATGTTTATAAACATCCTTAGCGATACAAAATATTAGAAAATCTTACTTTGTTTAGATGCTAATGTTAAATTATGGTCCAATACAAATATTTCTTGACATTTGATTATACAAATAGTCTTAGGGTAGGAAAACTTTTTTTAAAACCTCAACACAAATGTTATTTCCTATTGTACAATGATTAGCTGGCCTCACTGCTTCCGTAACCACAAAATATGATGGCTATGGGCCCTTCAGCCTATTTGTAGATTTTACAATGGCCAATTAAGAATTCCAAAAAATATTTGAAAAACTAAATGACCCATTGCTAAAGGTTCTTTTCGTTATTCCGGGCTTTGACCGGTTAACCACAACAATCTATCGTTTTAGAAAATTCTTATGCAATCAAAATCATGTTCTTAAAATAATTGAAAAAACATATCTCCTCGGAAAGCATCGATTTGACCAACTCAAATTCGGTCCTCCATAAAATCAATCTAAATAAATTTAGATCAACGGGTTTTATATTAGGTCATATTGTATGACAAAATATAAAATCTGTTGACCTAAATTTATTTAGATTGCCATAAAATCATCATGTCCTCACCTCAAGAAACAGAGCGTTGTCCTCCACAGTCCTCGTCATGGGTCCCAGGTGATCAAGGGTGATCTCAATAGGCATAGCACCTGTGTAGGGCACGAGTCCGTGTGTAGGCTTGAGGCCTACGATCCCACAGAAGGTGGAAGGAATCCTGATGGAACCCCCCTGATCTCCCCCCACCGCCATGTCGACCAGACCTTGGGATACCTGGACAATACAGGTAAGTTAATGTGTTACCTGGTGAAGTGAGTGACACAGAATGTGTATAGGACTAAAATGCAATTTTTACTATTAAAGGCATGCTGGTTTACTTGCATTATTTTCCTTCGATGTCTATATCACGTGATTTGTTTTTGTCTGGTTTAAATAAGTTTCAACAATAACGATTGAGTCATTGCCACGCGCCTTTGTCCGACTTTCGATAAGGAACTTTAAGATGCTTATCGTCACTTTTTCTAAATTGATGACCATCAAAATCGGATTTTTCGGAACGACTTTGAACAGTAATAAATAAGACCATTTATAATGTTTTGACATATTTGACAAAACCAACGAACATGCTCTTCATTTCACTTCTATTTAGAACCCTGAGCTAATACCAGAAACAATTTTATTTGAAAACCATTGACCAAAATTTATAGTCAAGATTATGATTAATGCTACCAGTGACACATCCATGCATGTAATCATTCCAGCGTTATAAGAAAAGCAAGAATAAAATTTAATCTATATTTTGAAAATAAAAGAAGTATATGGTAACTCGTTTTTAAACATCGCAAACAACCTCAAGAATTATAAGTTATATGCAGAGTTCCTTGTATACCCCTTGACGGAACACTCACCAGAGCGGCGCTGCCCCCACTAGAACCCCCAGCAGCGCGCGTCTCATCATAGGGGTTCCTGACGGGACCAAAACTGTTGGTATAGCTACTGCCACTCACACACAGCCCTTCCACTGACGTCTTGCCCAGGATTCTTCCACCTGGTAAGGGTTAATCAACGTTATTGCAATCAATATTCTTGTTCAATTATTTTCAAAGCTACCGCATGGTTGCAACGCCTTAACCTTACCATCATAATCCCATCTTCCTACTCAAAGCCGAAAAAGCCAGTTTCAGAACTGTTAGTTATATGCCTTGCTACAGACCCTTGACTTTTCTGTGCTGATTTTACAGTCGATTGTCAGCAACCTGCAGTTACTTTCTGATTGGACTATTGCTTTCTCTCATAATAAGCTAGAGAGCAAGCACATGAAATTAACCTTATGAACACCACTTTCATTGTCAAACCAATGATTCTGTATAAACATGTAGCTTTGACGTAGATAAACATGTATTTACTTAATCATATTTAGTTTATTAAGTATTGAAAAGAGGAAATCATTCTTTTCAACCGCAGTGAAATGTCGTAAATTACGAAGCATGACTTCAACATGTAACTGGGTTCATTTGAAACAAGATTCGTTTTCTTGGATTTTTTTACAACGCAAGTAACAACACGTGATTGGTGGATATTAGTGTAACTTCTGCTGTTCAATGCTGCATGCATTCAGCAGCGTAAATCACGTTTGATTTCAAATGTCATGTGTTATTAAAAAAACTTTATTTTCCCCTAAACTTTTCATTTGAAAGGAAATGACATCTAAATTTATTAGTTATTATCAACAGTTGACATACCTGCATCAAGGACCCTAGTGACGACAGTAGCGTCAAACTCGGGAGTGTACCCTTCTATAATGGTTGAACCGTAGCTCATTGGAACTCCAGATATAGCCACATTGTCTTTGATGCCAATTGTCTTCCCTGCTAGTTTACCTTTGGCGGCACCTTTGATGTCACATCGCCAATACCTGGGGATCATATTCTAAATGTATCATTCAATATTTTACAGATGACAAATATATAAGTAATATACCAATTAGTATCACATAATAACAACAATGTTCTATTTACATATTCCACAGTTTGTCAACTTCCCATTTCAACTAATAGTCGATGGAAGAATGTTCTATTAAGGATATGACGTACCAAGCATTGTATGGGTTGTCGGACGGAGCCGGTCTGTATCCCGGAACTCGGGGGTAGTTGACCGGAAGTGAGGGCTCGGGAATCTGGGATATTTCCGTCAAATGTGCCGCTGTATCCTTAAAGGTATCTGTAGATAAAAACGGGCCATACAAATGGAATAACAGAGAATACGATGAAATGAAAATGAATGTCACAAAGTTTGTACACGTATGTAGCAGGGTGTGTTTAGCTTAAATCTCACCATGTAAGATCCTACAATGTTCCATGGAGTATGAATGTGTCCTCAAAATTCATATTGAACGAAGTTTGTATGTATCTAATAAAGTTGATGTTGAACTGATGCTAAAATATCTTCGGCTTTCAAGAATATCATTATGGACAACATTTATATCAGTTTTGGTTTCTAATAGTTAAACGGATAACCAAATTTATCGTTATTAGTCCTCACAAGAATAGAACCGTGCAAATGGTTCAGTTAATAAAGTATAATGGTTTTTTTTAAAGAAGCCCATCCTTGATATATACCATATTAAACGTTTCGGTAAATTATTCAAATGAGTGGTGAAACTGGGCGTAAACAAATTAAATATAATCCTGAACAGTCAAAACCCTATGAGCCAACAAAAAAACAGAGTCATTGGCTCTGTAGCTCATCAGGCTTCATATTCAATTATGCTGTAGAGTAAGGCCAATGTGCTTTCCCCTTTATAAGGGGCCACAGGGTGACCAAAGCTACAATTTATAATCCTCACTAGGCAAGGAGCCTGTACACAACGTTTCAGCTTAGGCTTTATGGCTCTGGAGAAGAAGTCGAAAATGCACAAAGTTTACGGATGGACTGACGTCGGACAACATACCATGCCATAAGCTCATCGGGCCTTTCAGGCCAGATAAGCTAACATATTTGAATTGCCTCAAGGACAAATTTATGAACCATCGTATTCTTAACCATACAATACAATGCTTTATTTTCAGAAATTCTGAGTTAAGAGTTCAAAATTATATCATCATTTCAAAATAGGAATTCCAAGAAATATCATCAGCACGAACCATGAATAGCCTCTAGTTCTGGCCCAGTACACTTCAGTCGGAGTTCTTCAGACAGCTTGGTTAACTCTTCTATGGTAGGACAACACACCACCGGGGTATGGTAGAGAGCTGGAAATGAGGAATGATTTTGAAATTATTTCCATAAAACTAAATCGTCTTCAGATTTAAACACGTATGATGTTATATAGATACTGTAATATCGTATTAAATATAATTATATCGCAAGATTCCAACCCAACCATCAGAGTTAAAATTCTGCATCGGTTTTAACCCCAAAAGCGCATTGCATCGTACTATTGCATAAAGTTTAACCATAATATAACAATATACCACTTGTTCACTACTCAAATCATGGTCTGCACAGCCATACTAAAACATAAACAGTATCAGTAAGTATAATGAGCACATAACAAAATGTCTGTCGTGAATAACAATAGTTATTAAGAGTAATTTACAAATGACGTTAGACTCAAGTTTCAATTTCATTAATGCCATCTTCGAGTTCCTGGTATTTGTCAATATTTTCATACTATTTCAGCATAGCAAGTTTGATATTATTCAAGCTCGTCGTTTAATTTTGGCCTTTTTATCGCAGATCAAATCATTTCTGGTGCATCTTTTATTCTTATTAAGAACTTGTCAATTGATTACTGTTCGTACTCAGAGGCACCCTCTGTATATTTCAAAAATCAAAATGAGAACAATACAGAGCATGAAAGTGGACAGTTTTTTTCTCTAAATCAATTATTAATGAACATTCATAATGATGTATACTTTGAACGATATTTCCTTTTAAAACCGAAAGCGGAAGTTTTAATTAAATATAAAAGCATATGTTTAAATATAATTAGTGTTATTTTAGTGCACCAACGTGTATGACTGACCCTTTGTGGAATTCTCTCCCCACAGAGGCAGCTGTTAGTTAACTCGGGTATGACTGAGCTACCTCTGTGGGGAAAGAATGCCTTTGCGGTAATTTTCTGTCGTTTTTTGCGTGACCGTATCATGTTGAACTGTACATGTTAGCATTGAAGGTTTGTAGTTTCAGTAGCGTGACTTGTTCAGACGATCAAACCTCATCTTCACCGTAATTATAATGTTTCCTCCAGCAAACATTTACTCTTAAGTAGTTTAGTGGGCGAGTCAGACGGTCACATAGTTTTCTTAAAGAGCAACTCTGTGATTTTCATCATATATTTTTTGTTATGATACGAACAGTAATGGCAGAATTGATTGTATAATTTTTTTAAATCTCACACATTCATCTAAAAATGGCAAATATGCGACAAAAACTTATTTTCAATGAAAATCTAAAAACATTTGTGTTCGCCGAAGGCAAAGTCACGTATCAATCTTACATGGATACTAATTATATAACTTATAGAACAGTATAGAACTTATAGAACTTGTAAATTTCCTTCTGCGTGATATATTTCTTTTGTTGTCGGAAACTGATAATGCACCATGTGACAAATAAAAAATATATTTTTCCTTCTTTCTCCTCATTAAAGTTTTTCATGAAACCCGTTTTCTTAAATACGGAAAACATCTTTACAGAATTGTTTATTTAAGACTTTTGGACCAAAGACTACTTGCCATTTAACTTACACGATATAACATGCTTTGGAAGATGTAAATAGTATCACAATGACAAGACTACAGTTTTGTGAGGGACAGCATACCTGAAACTAGCCCATAGAGGTCAATCGTACAGTATGTGCTTGTCATATATTGTTTATGTCGCTTTATGTTTATTATGTCTGAAAACGAAATTTAGCATTTAATATATTATATTTACCAAAGATTCATTTGCTTCAAAAAGATACAACGTTTCGCATCAGTCTGGGTCACGAGATAGTTCAGTCGGCAAGACCGCCGGTCTCACGTTGCTGAGGTCCGGGGTTCGAATCCCATCCACTCCAAGGTGTTAAAGCCTAGAGTTCACCATTGTTAAAACTCTATAAGTGTCAACCTGGAGCCCTAGTTTGTAGTGCAAAAAAATCTGCACACTTAAAAGATTCATGTCACTGGCTGAATGGTGGATACATGAACACGTGCATACGCAGAGCTGTCGGTTATCAGCGTTCAGCAGTGTTGGACAAACTGCTGTGTCTAAGTGTCTCAGTTCACCCAGCTGGGAATGGGTACCCTTTGAGTCATAGAATGGCCCCTAACGTGAGCGCCACATATGGATGCCGGTTGAATACTCCCCTGGGAGTTGAATTGGAAAAATGATCGAACGGTGAAAGAATGCCATTATCCATATGCAGGGAAACAATGTAAGCGCCTTATAAGTTATACCATTCAGAGGGGCTTGGTGTTAAGCGACGAGCCTTGATGTGTTCTAGGTAACATAGATACATTGTACATTTCAAGACGCTCACTCTGCATGTTTTTTTCATGCTTTTTGGGGCGGGGTATAAATAATGTATCCCCCGCTCAAGAGGGAGATATCAGTATTTAACAAGGGTAATGTTGACCAATCAGAGATCGAGATTCTTACATGAGGTAGGATAACTGAATATAACTGTCACTGAAAGTGAAATCAATACATATAAGTATACAATGCATGTATCAGTTACTTATTCAACATGTATGCATCAGATGTAATTTTACTTAGAGTATGACTGTCTCTTAAAATCAATATATCTGGGCATATTTTGATGGATTATAACTTATTCATATAAGTGGCATGTCAGATATAGCTAATGCTTCATAGTCCTGACTTTTTTTATCAGGAGCTAAATGGTGAAACGCGAGCTGCACTTGACTAATATGATCTATACATGCCATCACTAAAATGATTAACATATGCAAGTCTTAGTAAGACAAATTTATTTAAAATAAACTTGTTAAAGGTTTAAATTATCAAAATCAAATCGAATCCATCCATTTTATCATATGTCAATATACAATAAGTTAACAACAGCAATATTGCGATGTTTTGACTAAATTTAGTCTATGAAATTGTATAAGAAGTATACTGTACCTCTATACATATTATTCCTTAAAGTTGTATGCGTATTCTGTCAATCTAGACTAAATGAATAAAGACCTTGACTTTATCTAAGGTTTTTGTTTCATATACAGTCATGAAGCAGGGCTATGCGATGTCGTGAGTAAATATTTGTATATTTGTCCACCCTATGGATTAAAGGCATACATCCACGGACAAATGAATGACACAGTTGGCCATTTTTTAAGGAAAACAAAAATCATAATCTGTAGGTCATCGGCTTTTGTACAAAAAATACCATATTGGTGATACAGTAGATATACATACATAAATTGTTTAACTGATCGTAAGTTTTAGAACAAACTTACTATATAACCTTTAATGGACGACAAAATATACATATATGTATCTCAAATTGTCATAACGCTGAATCTTATTGTTTCAAACAATAATGATGAATATTTGTAAACATCTATATCCATACACAAGCTGACATGGTGATGCTAAAAAAAACAATGCATCTAAACCACAGTGAAATAATAATGATTTAGGAGACTGAGATTGAGGCTACACAATATGCCAGCGTTCCGCTCTAATGATCGACCTAGTTTGGCCTTTCCTTCACCCTTGGTCTTATTGAAGACATTTTAGAATTACACCTAGTCTGTCTAACAGCCCCTGAAACAAGATATCTTTAAAGACCCACACAAGTCTATATTATTATAGCAAGTCTAGCTCAGTGCAGTTTCTGAAAATGAACAGCTTCAGTGGGCTCCTTTCAATTTTAATAGTAGAAAGCTGCATCTAATATGTATTTTCATTTCAGAGACTCAAATTTAGTCTAAACTACACCAAACTTTAACATGAACTTCTCCTGAGAAGAAAGGTTGCACATTCAGAAAAGATAACCCCACATGTGAAGAAATAATTTTCAAACCGGCGAATCTTTAAAGGAAATAAATAAAAGGATTAAGACTTACTGACAGTCTACAGCACTGTGTATATGCGTTAGCATATATCACTAATAAATATGCAGCTAGGAATGCATATTAGCAATTTATGTAGGTTGTATTTTAACAGATAGAATTAACACCAATTATGCTCATCGTGCATTAAAAGGGTTTAAGACTGAGCGACAGTCTACAATACTGTGTATATAAGCTCAACATATAACACTAAGAGTCGGATAGTTAGAAATGCATGATGATTTACGCCAATTGATTTTGCTACAGATAGAATCTAAATTGATGTTGCTCAACGTGCATTATCTTAACAACACACGGTTTACATAGAAATGACGAGGATGTTTCATGAAAACTAAGCTCACCTTCTTTGTCAGCCATGTTGATGGTATAGGTCAAGGCCGCACGATCAATACTTGCTGGGCAAATATGTAGCCTTTCTCACAGTCGCCTTAATCATTGTGTTCCGTGTTGCAGTGTTACAATGAAGACTTTATAATGTTATATTTTTTTTAACGGTAAAAAAAATGAAAATTATCTCATCTTATCGTCCCTTGAATACATTTACTATTCAGTGCAAATGAGTAGAATATATCAACGCCCCAAAATATTGTTTCCTTTTCAGTTAAATATGTTCCCTTTAAAGGGGCAGTAGCACGTTTTTTGATAATTTTATATTTTAAAATGTTCACTGATAATTGGACGTTAACGCTAAATGTATTATTTTGATAGTGTCATAAATCGCATTACACATGCTAATAAGCCACAGTCAGAGGTCAAAGTATGAAGATTTACATAAAATCCATTGGCGGCCATTTTTTGTGAACACCTTTAATTCATTTTGTGTAAGAAAAAGGAATCGCATGGCTAAACTTTACATTATATATCTGATTTATTACTGCCCCATTTAGTTTAAATACATTGTCTTTCAATTGGAACCATTAATTTTCATTTTCCTGACACCACCTTTTATTCCCCCTAAAAACGTGCTACTGCCCCTTTAATGTCTTTTGTCGTTTAATTACTCACCTCAAAAGCATCAATGTGTGGAAAAAATCAAATTCCTTAAAATGATAATTTTCTTTAAGGAATCATTACAATTTTTTGAAAAATATATTGTATAAACCAAACATGTCGTTTTGATAATATATATACTGAAACTGGCATTAACTTCGATGAAATCACACGCATGAATATGAAAACAGACATGATGTTCCTTGACAACGAAGTCAGCTTTAATATATATATAGTTATTTTTAATATAAACGAATTTTCTAACACAGACTACATTAAATATATCTAAATGATTATATGCAGAATTCCCTTCTATCTATTCCCAGTGATGAGGTATTCATAAAACCGATATTTTGACACAGACATGAGTGATGATATCTTTTTGATTTAGATGAGAGATAAGTATAAGTTGACATAGTTTTCATTTAATATTGATATACATGTATATTAGATAAGAAATGAAATTTCAACGTGCTTTTGTTCCTGTAATCTCTCGTTTCTCCTGATTCGCCAACAGTTTCAAAACATTTTGACGGATTACATTTCTGAAACGTTCATAAGCCAGTTACTGGCTTATGAAACACATAGAACTGAACTGAACAATGAATACATAAGTACGGAACCGTAAATTGGACATTGAACGAGATTTATTTTGAGATTATTAAGCCGTGGCCACGACTTAACATAACCTATCCATAATAGTCTCGGTCCCCTCTACGGCTCCGTACATAAGCTCTCTTCATGTTAGCGTAGTTTGGAGACGAAAAGGGTAAGATGAAAAAATTGTCAAAGACATGTGGAAATGTATGAGTCGTCGATAACTTTTCTATCAGATCCTAAGTATTGATGTCAATATATAAGGAGTAAAATAGTAATTGATTAATGCAAATACTGCAATTATAAACAATGATTTAATAATTCATGGACACATCGATGAAATTTCAATTGAGAGGTATCCATGAACCTTATTGAACTTATTTTGTTAATGTAAAAATACTTACTGCCTATTAAAGGGGCAGTAGCACGTTTGAGGGGGGATATAAGGTGATGTCAAACAATGATTTAAACTAAATGAAGCAGTAGTAAATCAAACATATTCCTTTTTCTAGCACAAAATAAATTAAAGATGTTCGCACAAAAATGGCCACCAATGGACTTTATAAATAATTTCTTAAATAATTGCCAAAAGAACGTTTAACAGAAAGTCACTAACAGAAGCGTTCATAAAATCCCACGATGTCTTTGCAGGAAGCGTAGTCTAACAACTAAAGTTTGAAATAAAAAATTGGTAAATACATCTAAAATTTAAAACAGAATATGAAACAAAAGGAAAAGGAAACTGTCATTTTCCTCCTACGTAATTTTCTTAAATAAAGGTATTCTGTTTAATATTTCATTATCAAGATTTAGTTTTATTTAGGATCTCGCGGACATTCACTGTACAGAAACTAAATAATAAGATCAGGGTATATTTTTAAACAAATAACGGCTGTTGTTTATTTAAATAGTAAATTACTTTGATATGAAACTGTTACCATTGATATGAAACTGTTACCAACTATAAAGGCTTGTTAAAATATTTCATTATTGAACTATATATTACACACTTAAAATTTGTGGGAACAAGACATTTTAAAACTTTACTTAAGAATATCTGACCAGTATGTACATATAAGTCTACATAGACACATATTTAGGGAAATATGTTATAATATTAGTGTAATCGCTAATGTGTAAGTGAGTGACGGATTAAAAGTGAAATAGTCATAGTTAACACTATAAACGAACTTCAATGAGAAGAATGACTACTCGTTGTTGTATAGACAAAACATGACGTCATAAGATATGACGTCACGTCATAGAATTAAAGTGCCATTTTGCCCATCGGATATCAATAGAAAAACGAACCTGTAATAACTGCACTTGAAGTTTAAAAATATAAACCATGATAGTTTTGACCCTTAAATTTTTACAAATCGTTTGAATAAGCATGACAATTATGAATATTACATTATAACGCATACTTACTATAAACAAAATCCGAACCATTTAGTGGTTCAAGTAAAAGAATCGTGGAATCATAACCTTAAAGCTAAACTCACGTTTAAAGTCGATTATTAAAATGTTTGGAAAAATATATTATTTAAACCAAAACTGTCGTTTAGATAATAAATATATACTAAAACTGAAATTAACTTCGATGAAATCACACGAATTAAAATGAAAACAGACATGACGTTCCTTGACAACGAAGTCAGCTTTAAAACTTTAAACGGTGACGTCGTACAAAGACTGCAGTGTAAATATTGATGATTTATTGCCCTGATAAGAACAAGATCAATGATATAAATAGTGTCCCTGTGAAACAGTGTCTACCTTGAAATTATTCAATGTCGGTTGACGTTGTTGAATAAACGCACACATGTAGTCTAACACTTAAAGGGGCAGTAGCACGTTTTAAGGGGGAAAATAAGGTGATGTCTGGAAAATGAAAATTAATGGTCCCAATTGAAAGACAACATATTTAAACTAAATGGAGCAGTAATAATTCAAATATATAACGTAAAGTTTAGCCATGCAATTCTCTTTTATTACACAAAATGAATTAAAGGTGTTCACACAAAATGGCCGCCAATGGATTTTAAGTAAAACTTCAAACTTCGTCCTCTGACTATGGATGATTGGCTTGTGTTATGAGATTTTTGACACTGTCAAAATAATACATATAGCATTAACTTTCAACTATCAGTGAAAATTTGAAAATATAAAATTATCAAAAAACGTGCTACTGCCCCTTTAAACTCTGAAATGGAATGGTTAATTTAACTAAAATTTTAAACAAAAATTGAATAAAATGAGACTGAGTTGTCTTCACTTTCAGACACCTCAATTCCTCTTATAGACTTGCTTAGGCTTTTATATTATTTGATGGTCTGGCTGACAGACATACATTGGTACAGGTGGTAACTTCAAAAAAATCTTCAAATTGACCAACAAAATCTACAAAATACAACTTTTAGAGAGGCCACGTCTCAGGCATGTTCATACTCTGATAAAAGCAAGTGTCTTTGCTCAAAATTGCTCATTTAATGTTGTATTACAAGACAGGTCCTATACGTTTCTATATGTCTACATTATAAAACCAGTCGACAATGTCTTACTTACAACTGAATGAAAATATCAGCTTGATTTAAAGTTGTTACAAAATTATAAATATATAATTTAATAAATCATATCGTTAGATCTTGAATGATCTGATGTCTCATTGATATGCATTGATATAACTTAGTCATTTGCATGAGTTTAATAGTTTGATTCATATAGGTACTGACGTGCTAGTCTAACAATTAGACTCTGAAATGATTTTTTTTCAATAAAACTGAAATTTGAAAACAATAAATAAATATAATGAAAAGGAGACTGAGATTTCCTAAAATTGAGCTCTCAAGCCTTATTATAGACTTGCTTAGGCTTTTGTTTAATTTTAGGGTCTGGCTGACAGACTACTGACATGCATGTAATATATAGTACAAGTAAAAACGTCAATAAATTGCAATATATTATATATGAATGTAATGTACATTTTGACAAGCAATAAGAGCTTGTTGAGTTAATAATGAGCTATATCATATTTACATATTTATGACGTGAATGTACATAGGGATTAAGATTGTAAATGGGTTAAAGATAAACAACCATTTATTGAAAGCAAACTAACCTTGCAGATAAACTATACATATCAAACGAACTCAAACCTATAAAATGTAATTGTTGACAAACTGACGTCCAAATATCTTCCTTGTGGAAAATAATATACTTTTTGACCTGCATTGATATTGTTTTGATTTTTGTAATCTTTGCCAGACATTGGGACAAAGATATTCAATAATAGCTTGTGATTATCTACCCCATATACGGTATATGCGTTGTACCCAAAAGCAAAATACTCGATATCTTAAAGTGTCGCAAGTCGCTGATAACAGCCTAGCAACCGGGCTACGCTATGTTCAGTTTACACGTTGTCAAGGAAGGTGATTAGTTTTAACAGTGCAAAATGGCGGCCCTGCTTTATATCACAACTTTACTTCTATTCTTCTTGCAAGGTGAATATTGTTTTTATGTTATAACATAAAGTATTGTATATGTTTTATTTATAATATTGATATTATATGGAAGTTATTTTTATGGAGGGTTTAAACATCATGGGTTGAAACTTTTGAAACATTTTGAAACTTTTCTTAAATTTACTTCTTTCCTCAACGAGGGTGTCTAAGTTGCTCCACTCTATCAAAGAGTTTGTAGTATCTTTTCATAATTTTTCGTATTAAACTCGATATACATATATGCATGAAATGATGAAAGTTTAAGTCTATTTACATGTATTTCAAATATCATAGTCCATTTTCGTAAAATGATATGTTAAATGTTCAGGGCTGAATGGAGTTCATTAACTTTTGTTTACATTATGAATTATTTTCAGTGATCATATAATGTTAAACGTGTACAGTGATTTATTAAAACTTCAAATACGCATACGACGCCGTATTAAAGGAGCAGTAGCACGTTTTAGGGGGCAAAGGTGATGTCAGTAAATGAAAATTAATTGTTCCAATTGAAAGACAATTGAATATTTTTAAACTAAGTGGAACAGTAATAATTCAAATAGATAACATAACGTTTAGGTATGCGATTCCTTTTTCATACACAAAATGAATTAAAGGTGTTCACACAAAATGGCCGCCAATGAATTTTATGTGAATCTTCATACTTTGTCCTCTCACTATGGATGATTGGTTTTGTGAAATGAGATTTTTGCCACTGTCAAAATAATACATTTTAACATTAACTTATAAGTATCAGTGAAAAATGTGAAATATAAAATTATCAAAAAACGTTCTTCTTCCTCTATAAGTTAACAACTTATGATTTTGCTCTTTTTGCTCTATCATTGTTCTTAACATTTCTTATGAAATAATTCTTTGCAATGACAAATGTACAACTGGTATTAACTTGACGAATACTATTTTTAGTGCTTTATTTACATCACAATAAAGGTTGGACGATATTTTCAGTATAACAAATAGTGGACATTTTACGGTCTGTACACAAACAAAGTAACGTAAAAACCTGATCAATTCAATCAACTACACAATCAGTATATCCGCCTTTCATTCAGTCGATATCAACACATTTCGATTTCTGTTTAAACGAAAACATTGTGAATTTACAATTAATCAAGATGAAGAATTGTATTCGTATGAATTACGTTTTTGTACATTCATGATTTTATTCATCCCTCTTTGATGTTGAAATGATTGTTAAGCTACAATGACATTTCAATCTTCACCAAACTTTATAATAAATACAATGAATAGGTTTTAACAATATATAATTTGGTAATTAAAATAAGTTGATTTTCCTCTAACTTCACGCACTGTGAAGAGAGTCCTTAAAAACTCTAGTGACGTAAAATGTTATTCTTTGAGGTCTTAACATATCCTACACTCCTCGGGCGGTTATACCTCTTCTTATTTTCAATAGATTTTAACTCGAACTATCGTCCTGTAGGTCACTACTCTATATCTATCTCAAAATAATTATTTTCCAACGATATGATTTATGATAGTTTGTTTAAGACAAAGGGTCAACTGACTATCCCCTTTGAAGAATAATACAAACTTAGTTTTTCTATGCAAATGGTATTGGCAATATGCCGTCTCGAATCACAGGAACCCGACATCGTAAATAAAATGTAGGTAAAACGTGGGTAAGAAAGACTCGTCCCCTCTAAATAATAATATCGTAAATAAAATGTAGGTAAAACGTGGGTAAGAACGACTTATTATTTAGAGGGGACGAGCCTTTCTTACCCACGATTTACCTACATTTTATTTACGATATCGGGTTCCTGTGTCTCGAATCCGTATAGTCTACCAACCAGAACGCTGAACCAAACGCTTTGACTACTGAGCCATTGTGACAGAGCTTGTGGAGCCGTTATGTTAGGTTATAACAAAGGCCTGAGTTTGGGGAGTTTGATATTTTACGGTGGCTTCGGTTCTGTCCTATCCTTTCACGTAATCGGACATATCAATGTAATCCAAATTAGTTGGCGGTTTATGAATTAGATAAGGTATGATCCGTGGGCATTATGAAAAATAAAGAATGTTTGCCCACGATATTTTGCCCAAGGATTTCAATGTTTCACTTGGGCAAACATTTTATATTCTGAATCGAGGATCATCTTTTTTGCATTACATACATACAAGCATACACGATGTATACAGTGTGAAAATCAAGTTTACATAATTCGTTTTGTAATTAAGAGATTAAAATTGTAATAAACTGGACCTTTTTAATACTTAGAGTTTTTTAGAACATATCAACATTTTCTGTTTATGACTGTAATGGAAAACATATTTCGGTATGTAAAGTTTTCTCATATTGGCAAAAGCTCAACATTAAAGAGGCAGTAGCACGTTTTTTGATAATTTCATATTTCAAATTTTTCACTGATAATTGTAAGTTAATGCTAAATGTATTATTTTGACAGTGTCAAAAATTTAATTACACAAGTCAATCATCCATAGTCAGAGGACAAAGAATGAGGATTCATATAAAATCCATTGGCGGCCATTTTGTGTGAACACCTTTAATTCATTTTGTGTAAGAAAAAGGAATCGCATGGCTAAACTTTACGTTATATATTTGAATTACTGCTTTAGTTTAAATACATTGTCTTTTGATTGGAACCATTAATTTTCCTGACATCACCTTATATTCCCCCTAAAAACGTGCTACTGCCCCTTTAAAACAGATAACAAATTCATCTGGTACTGTTGATGAGCCACAGAGCAGGCAATTTATACTCTGAATGAAATGGTAAATACAACTAGAATTTGAAAAAAAAATGAATAGAAACAATAATTTTCTTTCAAGCTTTTTGTTATCTCACATACTTTGTTCAGCTTGTATCTTATGTTGAGGTTCGGCCATATTGCTTAGCAAAGCCTAAAACGCCAGTTTCCGTACTGTCAGTTATGTGCCTTGCTGCCGATCCTTGAGTTTCTGTGCTTGCTCTCTTGCCTGTAGGGGCACTATAGCAGCAGAAAGTAAAGGATCTGCAGCAAGGCTTAAAAAGACAGTTCGGAGCTTTGCGTAGGAATATGATGTTTGGCTGACAGGCTTTATTGTTCAACCAAATTCAATGAACTCATTTCTCCTTTTTCTCCAATCTGTTCTCTTCTCTTTTGTCCAGAAACCAATTCAACTCCACAGCATAGTTAAAAATTTCACTTTGCACGTAAATGTTAAACAGTGAGATGTACGTAGCAGTGAGAGAGCAGAAGAGTTAGAGTAAGAAGATTAGTTAGGAGTAGATGTTTTTTTTAAATGTTAACCATGTTAATTGGTTGTAATTAGCTAAAATATTTTCTTCTAGATGTCTGTGGTGAATACTGCAGCCGTGGGTATCATTTTACCGACCTCTACTGTGTTTATGGATGCTGTGGGTCTTACTACAACCAATACTGTTGTTCATACACGTAAGTTATTGTATTACATCATCTTCCTACGCAGAGCCTAAAAGGCCAATCTCCAAACTGTCATTTTATGCCTTGCTGCATAGCCTTGAGTTTTCTGTGCTTGCTCTCTACTCTGTAGGGGCACTATAGCAGCACAGAAAAGTAAAGTCTCTGCAGCAAGGCATAAAATGACAGTTTGGAAACTGGCCTTTTAGGCTCTGCGTAGGAAGATGGTATTACATTAGAAAACTTGAGATCAATGTCTTCAATGATGTGTTAACATTGAAGTAATACAACTGAGATCTGTCTTTCCATATATCATTTCAAAATCCTGTTTTTCAAGAAAATTATATTGATAACTATTTCTATTCGATGCCTACCCTAGAACAAACAGTCATCAAATGAAAACAAAATAACAATACGAGGGTGAGAGTTCTTCAAATAAGTATATCACCGTACATGTTCCCATAAATTTGTAAAGAAAATACCTTAGAGTTGAACTGCTATTAGTTCATAAACATGCCACTCCCTTATACCCTTTATCGCTATGCAGCTAATACATGTACATTATTCGTTGATATTACAGATAAGTGTACACGGCTCTCTCACATTACTGGCCAATATCATAGATAGCTGAATACTTAAACTAAAATAAACTAAACAATTGTTTTCGGCCTCTTGTATGTCAGCCATTAGCTGTATTCTATACATTAAGACACATTTTGTCCAACCTGCTTACTGAAGTTTGTTTGAATCTACACTGATTTTAAAGTCATTTTGGACTTGGGCATTTCCCGCGAGATTTGGTCTTACTTCTTTATATTCCACGCGGTTTATGTTTTATCCTATACTTCTTCCATGCATGTCAACAGCTATTTAAGCATCCCATATAATCTTTCCAGGAACATACCTTTGATTGCCGGATGTACCGTCGCCGGGATCATCGGACTGGTCATGATCATCGTCTGTATCTGCGCATGCATGAAATCTGGCACCAGACCGGGTCGAGTGGTCGGAAACGGTCAAGTGATGACAGTCACGGCCATGTGTACGTATTATATTGCAGGCACTTTGTAGGTCTTGGTACATGGTACTTAATTTATGTTTCAAGGTTTCAAAGCCTCAAAATGTAAAAAATTGTATTTATTTATTTTAAAGACATTTATTTTTTTTTTTATTTTTTTTTTTTTTATTTTTTTTTTTTTTTTTTTTCCCTTTCTATGTTATATGTGAGTGAATGTGTTTGGATATTATGTTTTACATTGTGTATATGTTTTTAATGATTAATAGTGTCTCATAGGCCATGCTTTTTATACATTATTTTAAAACGTGTATTGTTGTATGTTGTGTGACACTTAAATAAACTATTTTTCTTCTTCTTTTCTTCTTCTTCTTAATTTGTGTTTCAAGGTTTCAAAGCCTCACAATGTTTTAATTAGCATAATGCAGAAAATGGTTAGGTTAAGGGAAGTTCATATTTCCATGTCACTCTCAGATTCGTTCAGATAAATCCAAGCCAATGCGTTTAATCTATTCAAGGGTTCCCATTAAAGGAAATTTTCTGCCAGGTAAAAAAATAAATCTTTTGACAAGAACCACTCAGAGTGGTCTTTGAAAAAAATGTGTGTGCTTTCTTTTTTTACTTTTTATGTGTTTTAGCATTAGTTTGAGTGTTATTTTTTGATGTAACGCTGAGGTACTGAATAACTAGTTTTGATGTTGGATGTAATGCATGATGTTTCTGCACAACATTTTTTACTTTTACTTTTTCGAATCTCAATTTCAGCTGTAAACCAAGGCAGGGTGCCGCAGCCCCCACCCTATAGCGCCTACCCCGGGGGTTCTAGTGGCATGGCCTATCCACCCCCAGGCTCTGCAGCCTATCCCCCCACAGGCTACCAACAGAACCCTCAAGGATTCCACCCCCCGCCTGCTGGATTCGCAACTAACCCTCCCCCACCGCCTAATTACAACGATCCTAACAACCAGCAACCATTTACGTATGGTGTTCAGAAGTGAAGATTTACATTTGGTGAAGTGTGAAGTTGTTAAGTTTTTGAAATCTTATATTATTAATAAAACTTCATATGCTTTGATCGCAGATGAAATTTTTTGTATGGATAATTGTGTACGATTGACACTATTTTGAAATTCATGTATAATTTTGTTTGTGTAGTTGTTAAGATTTTGAATTTTTTTATGATTGATAAAAAATATGTTTCGATCGCAGATGTATCTTTTTCTTTTTGGAAATTATGATGTTAAAGATGCTGTATCATACTTGCATGCGGTTCGGGACGAAATTTATCTATTGAGAATATAAATACATCACTCTGTAGAAAAATCTTTTGTCGAAATTTTGATATCACATTTACATTTTTTAATCAACAATAACATACGTATTTCGACGCCAAGAGCACAGTGTCCCTGCAAAAAGGGCATAGCATTTAACGAACCCGCTTTCGGTGACGTAATCATTACGCTTGTAGGATTTACACCGTGTCTCAAGTACCGTAATTGCGTTCGATGGGTATCAACTTTGACAGCAACGAATACCTACAAAGACGGTTTTCAAGCGTATATTTAGAAACCGGAAGTTGTGAAATGACCACACTTGATTCGCCCTTATGTCGACTGCCGTTTCGGTATTTTTTTGTAAATTATCTCCTATTTAATGAACTTTGGTCCGATTTTCCCAAGGTTGGTCGCTAGTCTTTGCAAAAAATACAAGGAAAACAGTAAAATTACTTTTAAAAATATTGAACTCTGATATTGCATCTTTAAGATTAAATTATTTTGTAATACATATACCATTTTGGTTGATGTGTTAAGTAATCAGATTGTTGGCTTTCGGTTTGATTTGATTATATAAGAAGGTTATAACAACATTATTTAATTTTTAATTTTGTTTAAGTCAAACTGTTTCAGATTGTTCTTGTTTTAATTATCGTGTCACAAATTTTGATAATTATAATTATATCATTGTAATGATAAATGTCAATCTTACTTTAACTTACATTTGGGATATCTATAAATATATTAGTTCGAATTTCATTTTCGAATTATGTTTGTTTGTTTTTCCTCATACCATTTGATATGATTTTAAATTTTATTGCATTAGAAAGATTTTTAGCAAAATGAATGTTGCTTCGAATTTCTCAATTTCTCATAGAACAGTGACGTCACTAGATATTGTTCCCTTTGCTTTTTACAAACCTTATATATGCTAAAGGATAAATACAACAACCGTTATCTATGTGTGATTTTAATGATCTACAGTTTTAAAATCATCCTCACAACTGAGTAGCCGCTAATGACTGACGTACTGCTCAAGCGGTGTTAAACTCCAACTCACTCACTCCCTTAAAACTGAGTCTTTATTTTTATGAGTTAAAATACATCAATACATTAGAAACTTTCAGGCCGGGTCACGTATTTCAATCTATAACGAAGTTAAAGGACTATCTGAGTTTATTAATTAAGACGTTTATTCAGAACTACAAATACATTTTGGTTGAGATAGCAGAAAACCTAATGTTTGAGGCCAATCTCTCCTCAAAAAGATAGTTCAAGTCATACCATATTACGCTAATGCTTTTATTAGAGAATTTTAGAGAAGATTGTATGGATTTAAAATTAGTTCAGCAATAGGCAACGTTGTTTCAAAAGTTATCAATGGTAATGACGTAGCTCAGTGGTAGAGTGTCCGCTCGTCACCCGGACGACCGGGTTCGATTCCCGGTCGCGTCATATCAAAAGACGTTAAAAGGTGGGACTTGTTGCTGCCTTGCTTGACACTCAGCATTGTAAAGGCAGAACAACGCATAACCTGGCGCTGCACAGTGTCTGCAGGGTGCAAAATGCACAAAACAAATTTCCAATATGTACATGTACTGAGGACAATAAAGTGTTATTATTATGGCTAAAATTTATTCGGATTTGCGCCTGAGTACATAAGTCTTAGTAAAAAAAGGTCATATAATATGGCGACCGAATCAATCAACAAGTTGCGTCAATATCTATAGCTATGAGGGAGTCGACATGTATTCAACTAAAAACTAAATTATTTACACCCTGAAACATTATCGAAACTCAAGGGTAACCACGTGTTTTCGCTTTGTTTAACGTTTTTGCTTTGCAGTGTTGGATTATAACATCACATGAATAATAATATGATATTATTAAGAAGTTAAATCAAAACAAAACTGAAATCTATCTTGTTTATTGTTGTGTGATATTTTTTGTACATTGATGTCATGCTAATTATTTCTAATTAAGAAACGATAGCAAGTGTACATCGATGAAAACCAATGCCCTTAAAGGTCATGTTGTTTACAACGAGTTTGTATTATTTTAATTGTTTATGATGTAATAAAGTCATTTATGGATTTTTTTTCTGCTGAATAAACAACATTTTGATCCTTTTTATAGTCGATTTTTAACAATATTGATTAATTTTATAGAGATCTAAGTTTTTTTACCCAAACGAATATATTGAAGAACCTTGTACATGTGTTATTCTAAAGTAGTGGTGTTTTAAAGAAACACATGAATGATTAAATGACCAGATCGTTTGATGATCGAGTAAAGACCTTAAAGGGGCAGTAGCACGTTTTAGGGGGATGTAAGGTGATGACAGGAAAATGAATATAAATGGTTTCAATTGATAGAAAATCTATTTAAACTAAATGAAGCCGTAATAAATCAAATATATGA
The DNA here is from genome assembly GCA_916613615.1 of Steromphala cineraria. Taxonomy (NCBI): domain Eukaryota; kingdom Metazoa; phylum Mollusca; class Gastropoda; order Trochida; family Trochidae; genus Steromphala; species Steromphala cineraria. The sequence continues at coordinate 42,382,361 of OU744726.1, forward strand.
TGTAAAGCTCAGCCATGCGATTCCTTTTTCTTACACAAAATGAACTAAAGGTGTTCACAAAAATGACCGCCAAAGGTGAATCTTTGTAATTTGTTCTCTGACTATAGATGATTGGCTTGTGTAATGAGATTTTTGACACCATCAAAATTATACATTTACCATTAACTTACAATTATCAGTGAACAATTTAAAATATAAGATGTCCAAAAAACGTGCTATTGCCCCTTTAAGGGTACGTATGTAGCAGGTGTGCTTTAGCTTAAATGATCAGATTTTTTATGACCAGGATACTGGCAAAGCAGGTTAATTTTAGTAGAAAGGATCCGATCGTGGACGATCGAATGAAGGATATAGAGGATACTTAATGTTGTTTTCCAAATACCAGGTTTATTTCATCGAGTGTCATGGGTAAAGTTGATATTTCACGAGTGGCGCAGCCACGAGTGAAATATCAACTTTACCCATGTCACGAGATGAAATAAACCTGGTATTTGGAAAACTACAGTAAGTATTCTATTTATTATATGATTTTTTAATGAAATATGCAATTAAAATTACTTTAAACCTGGAAAGTTCACATGGCTGAAAGAAGTTCCGGCAGACCATGACCAGTGACCAGTGACGATATCAGATATCGTCACTGGTCACAGAGAAAATATCATATATCGTCACCGTTGCCTGATGGACAGTTTATTTCACTGATAAAACCCAGTATTTCATCGCTGATCATGTAATAAACAGATGTAACACGTTTGTTCAAGCTGATACTATAGATATCTTTAATTAATGATACAGACCTATAGCAAGTTTGTTCGTGTTACGAACATATTTCAAATACTGATTTAGCATGTTCGTTTCAGCTGAAATGTTCAGATGCCAAACATGTTAGGGATATTGATATATTAGGCTTGTTTCTGCTGAAATAATCAGATAAATCGGTAATTACCGAAGTTCATATAAAAGTCAAACAACTTTATGATGAGATGGAGGGTCTTGCAATTGAAATAATATGTTTTCCTTTTTGTGACATCCCTTAATTTATCTCAGAAAACCATCGTATTACAGCACTTTCATTTATTACATATTGCTCCAATTTAAAATAAAACAACAGAAAATCAGATAGGAGTTGATACTTGCATTGTTATAAGTAACATCTATGCAAACAGGGCATATCCTTATCTTGATGTCAATTGTGGGATTTTCATTGACAATATTTAAGTTTCATATATATGGCTTATGAAAATAACGAAACCCATTTCACAAAGATTTCCAATATAGTATGATATATATGAAATCCAATTAAAGACATATCCAACATTTTACTATGAAAAATGCAAATTCAAAAAGTCAGTCATCGGAAATGGAGCACGCTTAAAATGAATTCGTTCACGCACGTGCATTACCATTCCTCCAAGCACCGGCAATGCAATTGAAAGCAAATTTCGCAAAACACGTGCAGAACATGCTACATGCTCTTCCTCCCACTCTACCCATGTCATGAAAAACACGGTTTTTAGCTGACAAACTAACTCTGTACTGGCCTTATTGACAAAGGCGATGAGTAGACAATCGGAAGGTTGCACGTTCAATCAAAGTTGTTTCATTATAAGACATTAACTTTGTAGAATTGGATCTTTTCATATGATTATGTTTAAAAAGCTTTGCATTTTCTTACCAAAAGGTCTATACTATAATTGTAAATGTCTCTATCAATTGTAAAGTGTCATTCTCTCCCAACAGGCAGATCAAGTCATGAAATGTTGATATATCCTCTGTTATATTAAGCAGAGTTTGTGGGGTAGAAAGGGAGATTGGAGGTAATCAAAGTTAGTTGTACAATCAGCGACGCTGCTCTAAAATCATCATTTTGGCTACTGGATAATGCCAAAAGCATTGTGATATGAACCACCCTTTCCATGCGGGAAGCGTTGTCATTTGATAAAGAAATTCAAATGGATTGTGGTGCATTTTTTTTCCGCCAGGGGAAACTTCCAAAACCTACGGATTTCGGCGTTATGGAACAGAAACTGTACTTGTAGGCGGGTTTCTATTTTCAACCAAAACCTGAAAACGTGTTTTGTCCTATACTTCTAATTTTCGCTTAGAATTATGAAAAACGGCATTTACAGGGTAGTAAACATTTGTGTCCAGTCTAAATTTGCTTATGTGCGTGTATACAGAGAGATTTGCTCATATGAGCAAATTTGCATTGATGCAACGACTTCCTTGTATGCAAACGATCGTCGTATGAACGGGGTTCAGCAAAAGATCACAAAATACACGTTTGTTGCTTTTGTACCGTTTTCTACTGAGAGCCTGAGGCAAACCTATATTGACAAAACGTTAGCAAACAAAGCATTATATCCTTGCATTGGGCAAGCAACCATTACACGATGAGCTAGGTATATACGATGAATCATATTTTGAGAGTTTTTATCTGAAGCAATTGTAAATAAGAGAGCAAGGACAAGCACATATTTGCACAACTTCTTATTCATATATGATAAATTCCACTACGAAACACAAGTCATCAATAATATAAAAACCGATAACAACTTGGTAACAGAGACACGTCCTTCGGTGAAGAAGGAAGTAAAGATTAAGACATGTGATTTTAGCGTTTCAAGATGGCTATCGTCGTAGTTATAACTCTGCTTCTGTTCTTCCTTGAAGGTAATGTTCCATACTTCAAAGCTTTCGAATGCAACTCTTTGTTTGCTTTTTTAAAACGTCGCTTCATTTAGTAGATAATCTGGTAACATGCAAATCTTTGATTTTAACTACTAAAAAAATTAATCAAGTACACTGGACAGAAGAAGAACGTAAGAAAATCATTCATTATTTATACATATACTAAATTATATCACAATGTACAATACAAATGTTTAATCTTAGTTTAGTGTTTTAACAAATGCATATTAATACATATATAAATGTCACTAAATTATTAACTTTGAATAAGACGATTGTTTGACCTATTGTCATATATAGATATACATATATTTCCTGGTATGAAATATGTTAATAATATTTTTATCTATGGCTTGGTATTTATTTTTATTTAAATGTAGAAACCTTGTTTCCAAATGCATTAACTTCTCGTAAATCTCATATCTGTTTATTTCTTTCGTGTGCGTGTTTTTCATAACTTGTATGTCTTTTTATTCCAAATACTTAGGAAGCTTCACTTAATAGTCACAATTCCTTTGTTTGATGAGATAGATCATGTAGGGCACCATTTTTTTAAATTAGATATTACACACACACATGGACAATATACAAACATCTATTTCATCATTCTTCTCTCCTTAAAGGGGCAGTAGCACGTTTTTTGACAATTTTATATTTTAAATTTTTCACTGATAATTGTACGTTAATGCTCAATGTATTACGTTGATTACGTGTCAAAAATCTCATTACACAAACCAATCGCCCATAGTCAGAGAACTGATTATTAAGATTCACATAAAATCCATTGGCAGCCATTTTTGTGTGAACACCTTTAATTCATTTTGTGTAAGAAAAGGAATCGCATGACTTAATCTTACATCATTTTTTTTTATTTATTACTGCTTCATTTAGTTTAGATACATTGTCTTTGGATTGGAACCATTTATTTTAATTTTCCTGACATCACCTTATATTCCCTCTAAAAACGTGCTACTGCCCCTTTAAGTACTTTCCACAATGTTTAGTTGTGGCAATGTATTGTTTAAAGGGGAAGTAGCACGTTTTTAAGAGGGATATAAGATGATGTCAGGAAATGAAACTATATGGTTCCATTTCAAAGACAATGGGTTTAAACTAAATGAAGCAGTACTAAATCAAGTATAAAATGTAAAGTTGAGCCATGCGATTCCTATTTCTTACATAGAATGAATTAAGGTGTTCACACAAAAATTGCCGCCCATGTATTGTATGTTAATATTTCTAGTTTGTTAACATATTATGGATGATTGTTTGTGTAATGAGATTTTTGACACAATTAAAACAATACATTTAGCATTCATCTATAATTATCAATTAAAAAATTGAACATAAAACATTTTAGAAAAACCTGCTACTGCCCCTTTGAAGCTATTTTTGAATCTGTTAGAGATATTTTGCAACAACTATGATATGTACGAAAACTGTAAAAGTTTACCAAAATGCTGGAGATCATCTGGGATTCTTGGTATACACGTGAACGATTTTCATTTACATCACAAGAAGAACAACTCTCAGCATTTAATTTTTTATAAATCCAAAGTGATACATCTTAAGTTGTACTTGTGACACCAACAGGGCAAACCTCTTTTAAACAAACATTCTGTTCCAAGATATTTTTCCTACCTGGTGATTTAAGAGTGAATGACTTTATTGATATCATAAAGCAATTTTTAATCTTGAATACATATGATAATCTTACATTAAGCATCAAGTAAAATGAAAATGTTTAAGGCCTTAGTACACACTATAATATTCTTTCTTTAATGAATGGGTAGGAAAAGAATATTCCGTATCCTGCTATTTTTCCTATACCTTGTATTTAAACTTGTTGAGTAAAAGAAAATGATTGTATTCATATCATAAAGCAAATACAGATGATAATCTTACATAAAGAATCAAGTAAAGGGTAATTCTCAAAGCTCGAGGTGTCAATATGATGTTCTTTCTTCAATGAATTGGTACGCAGGTGATTACATTGTACATGTACACATCAAATTAAAGAATTTCAGGTAGTCTTTACATTTATTCTCATTTTATCTTTCAGATGTTTATGGAGATGTTTGTTTCGATTCTGGTGTCATCTGTGATGGGGAATGCTGTGGAGAAGATGACAACACATATTGCTGTGAACCTTCGTACATGTAAATATTTTACCTGATTCTATTTTGATGGGATGTTCAGTCTAATAATCACTATTAATGATAACAGAATAAAAAACAAAGTCTCCGATAACAGAATAAAAAAATATGATAAGGATGACACGTCAGGATTTTCTCACTGAGTCAATAGAAAACACAAAACGTAAACTTATTGTTAATGTTCCAGAGCTCACATGAATTTAAATCAAATTTCCCTTGTGGATAACAAAATCTTATCTTATCTTATCTTAACTAAGCTTTTTTTAGGTTCATCTTTTGCAAGAACCAATGGCAAATCCAAAGTAGGAATTCAGGGAGACATATACCCTGTTGGAGATTTTTGTTCCCAAGGCCAATAAATGAACACCCTCTCACCGGTACCCTTCTATAGATGAACCATCCTTTTAAATTTAATGGATCGGTTACTGATTTGGATCCTTGTCCTCTGTTGTTTCTCATTCAAAATTCTATATTTATAATCCCTCAATTTAAGAGCTACTCAATGAGCTGTTGTATGAGTATTATTCTGAACTTAAGTTGAATTTAAAACCGGAATTGTATTTAACTCATAGTGATTGTTCCCTTTACCGTCGCGAAATGACGAAATTCCGTATCGGTATGGTAAGACTTCAAGTACTTATGCAGAGTATGTAAACTGGATCATATTAATGATGAATTTCATTTTATTATGGTTTGTCCAGCCTTTAACGACTTGAGACTAACATACATGTATGTACTGCCTGTCTGCAGGCCATATGATTTTAAATACAGTTTCATCATTTTAATGTCATCATGTGATACATACGTTATTATTTTAATACAGCTCTTTATTCATCATGCACTCCGTCTGAGGAGCCAATTGTTAAGTTAACATCTCCAACCTGCTCACTGTTACCTTATATGGGTCGGAGGCCACTCATACCGAAATAACTTTGCAGAATTGAGTGAGTGAGTTGTCAGGGGTCATATCTGCCAAACTTTACCAAAAGTGCCATCTGATCGAGAAGTATAAACTGTTGCAGGAAATTGTCATTTTAAAGCTTAACGGCATCATACAGTGACAATAGGAAGGTTTGAAGCGATTATTATCAAAGACCGGACGTTGACAGGCATCAAACGTATTTTTGGTAACTAATATAAAGATCGACTGTTACTAGTTGATTATGTTTGATAGGTTATATAACTATCATTCACGTTGGACGTGTCAATTTGGCTTCCGCGAATATATATTACTGGTAAGATTTTCATTGAAAACTAGTGTTTATCATCTATTTCAAACTTTGGGACCGAATATGTGAACTTATATAATAAATTATGCCATTTACATTAGAATAAAAGCAAAACAATATGTGATGGAAATCAAAACAGAGGGATTGTAAAAGAGTTTAAGCCTCGTGCTTTAGCTATGATAGGATACAACATAGTTACTGTTATATATTTTTTGGAAAACTACACTCACGGTCAAAAGAAAGTATAGGTCCTTCAAAATGATATAAATTAAAAACTTTTGATCATACCAAATGTTAGTTATACTTAACATAATGGCATGCCTTAAAACACATAATAAATATCGCAAAAACGCAACTTGTGTTGCCATATGTTTTAGAAACCGGAAAAATAGTGAATTCCGTTTAAAACCAATTGCTTGAAAATTAAGTGCATAAAATACGTATCAATCGATTTGCTGGATACTGTCATATCATTGCAACTGAAAAAACACAAAAGGAATGGCAAGGTTGACTCAGGAACAACGTGATAGAGCTATTGGAATAGCTGAAATGGGAGCAACACACGGCAATATTGCTCGAACGTTCCATTTCATGCCACTGACAGTGTCCAGGCTTATGTAATGTCATAGACAGACTGGTCGGACCCAGGACAGATCCAAAAGTGGAATATCACGTGTTACAACGCATCAATAAGATCACTACATCCGGATAATTCATCTGAGGAACAGATTTGTAACGGCAACGGAAACAGCGCCAACGGCTCTTGGTCATCGTGTTAGTAGACGTACAGTGTCTAGGAGATTACGTGCAGCAGGGATTCAGGCTTATCGCCCCTTCCAGGGCGCAGCCTTGACCCCTCAACATAAGCGCCATCGACTTCAATGGGCACGATGAGTTTTCAGATGGCAAGCACGGAACTGAAGACGAGTATTATTCACAGACACAGTTGCTTCTGTCTGTGTCACAACGATGGAAGACAGATGGTATACAGGCGTCGGGATGAGCGTTTCGCCCTCAGAAAAGAGTTGCAATGTATACCTGACGCCGTCATCCGACGTGTTGAGGTGAACCGGATTTGGGATTTGGATTTGGATTTAATTTACAACAGACGTTTTACAACGTCGATGAGGAGACGTGGTCGTGCTTGTATTGACGTGGCAGGTCGTCACACATGTTAATGACAACAACAGAGAATGCTTGTGGTCTCACTGTTGATAATAGAGACACTTGAAATCAATGAAATTTGACCCCCTGCTTATTTAAATGAGATTGCAGAAATATACTGGAGTGATCAAATGAAATCTGTTTGTGGGCATTATTGTCATTTGATTGTGCTATAAAATCATCTTTGCGGCATTGAAATATTATCTCTTGTTTTTATGTTGTGAGCATTGCAAGTTAACCTATACTTTCTTTTGCCCGTGAGTGTATAATGGTCAGGATTACTCTATTACAAACATCAGTGAAAAGGATGATGTAATAGTTAGACCATGAGGGCCTGTTGTCTAATCGTTTAAATGGTTAGTTAGAAGAAGAAGAAGAAGAAGAAGAAGAAGAAGAAGAATATTATTTTATATGAGTGTCACACTCATTAAAAATGTCCGGCAAATGTGGCCTATGAGCCACTAAAATCTTCATGATGCAAATTTAAAATATAATATTATAGGCGCGCGAGTGGTCTAACTAAACATTTAAACGATTAGACAACAAGGCCCGAATGGTCTAAGGATCATGGCCACAAACTTGATTTATCAAACGCTATGTCAAACCAAACGTGTATATCAATTTTGTTGTAATGGTTGCGAACTATTTGATGGCGACCGTGTCACACATGTAATTGACATCATAACAAACCATAGAGCTCGTGAATTTGCGTTAAGACGCATCCTCACGAGATGCACGTGCAGCTTCAGTTTCGACATGCGCATACTGTAATTCTGTCATTTGGGCACGGGAAATGGAAAGGATCGGACGTATATTGACAAAGATCTAGCCTACGCATTTGGAGCCTTAGAAAAGAAGTTGTGCTGGTGAATATGGTGAGTATTAAAACGATAAACAGTAATTAACACAAATCGTTCCAAGAAACAATAGTTGATATATTATTTGAAGGCCACATTACGATATTTGTAAGTGGTGACGTGGCGGACCACAAACACTTGTGACCTTGTGTTCCGACATCCAAATTGACCGCTGCTTGGATAATGAACTGTTTCATACTGTTCGCAATGGTAATCTCTCTGTAAACATTGTAAAATCTGCGTTTGAAATGTTGTCATTCTTAAACTGTATCAGAATATGAAAGTCTACAGTCCTGATTTCGGTGTTTATTTTCATTTACAGGTTTGGAGAAAGCACTGTGCAATCATCTCGATGCTATTACACGAATGGCCTAAATACGGATGATATATGCCTAAATTCGAGGGAGGAAATCCACCGGAATTGATTTACAGGGTACCTTTTGAAAGCTGTATATGCTTTTCTGCCAAAGGAAAAGCTGCTCAATTTGTAAATTAAATTTATGTAATAAAATGCATATTTTTGTTATGTTGTTTCTATCACGACATAGCCTTGGTCATTAAAAGTAGTTCCGTCCGTGGTTTAACTGAAATTGGCGTTAGTTATACCATGGTTCACAACAAAGGAGCCATGGTCTAAAATATGATATGATATCAATGTTATTTATAAGGAGATGCATGTTGATTTCTTAAAATATTTATATGGAGTTTCAGTAGTTCTAGTCATATAGTGATAAAGGAGAACTATATAAAGCCAAAAGTCATGTGATTCATGTCAATAAAAAAGTTCATGTTCCAATCTCAAAACTAAATTGTAATAATGTCACCATTTCATTTCTTCTTTTGTGTCATATTTCCAGAAAACTTCCACTGATCATAGGGCTGACCGTTGTTGGGCTGGTTGCGTTGTTTATGAAAGTCCTGTGTATCTGGATGTGCATCAGAAGGGCAGGGGCGAGGCGACGAGTGATAGGCTATGCTCGTATAAGGACAACTACGGCTACAGGTAAATTTCTTATAACGATCTTGTAACACTGTGTATAACCGTACACCGAAACTAGCGAGGTGTACGGCGGAGGTAGTTGCTAGCGAAGAGCGTGATCGCAAACGGGATCACTTAAAAAGCAATCATCGCCGTTTCATCAACTTTTTCTATGTTATTATCATGTCAATAGCTTTCCGAGACATAACTATTTAATGTCATATCCTGTTCATAGTCAGAGATAGCAAATATGTTACTAACAACAGCATTACTCGCAACTGTCATTGTTACTGTCCCTTGGATACAGAATGGCAAGCACATACATTTTACTAAGTATGTGTGCTAAAATTACCACATGATGTTGATTATTTGAAAGTTATGAAGTAAAATATTACCTAACTTTCGATTTCGGCTCCTCGCTAGCAACATTTCTCCGCCGTACACCTCGCTAGTTCCGGTGTACGGTTATACACAGTGTTTGTTGTTTTCCTTAAAATTGATGTAGAAGAGTTTTAACAATCAAAATAGCTTTTTTCACTGTTGTTAGGAAATTTCTGTCAAAAAAATAATGTCTGTTCATTTGTTTCCATCTAATTGCCGATGACTCATGACAAATCTACATGAAGTTTAGATGACTGATATTTTTTTCCAAATTCTTAGTGTTTCTTAGAAAAATTAATTATGACATTAAACTTTCAGCAACACATTTTCTTTCCCCAAAGTAGTAGCTTAACTCTGATCTAACCTCTGTTGTAATACGAGCACTTCTCAGGCATATGGCAGATTCCCCTAGCGGCAAAGAATGCATGATAAATTATCATTTTATCATATATACCCATGTTAACTTAGGATAGTAATACAAGGGTGCAATACAGAATACGTCTTCGAATTCCGTATTGCACAACTGCCGGTTCTACTTTTTTTAAAGCTTCGGCAATTCTCGGAATTTTCCGCAAGTAACAAAAGTTTTCTAATTAAAACATCGAAATTATTGTATCTCAATGCATTGGTAATACACCAGCTTTTTAATATGACATTGAAGAATAATATACATGAAGAGTTATCATTAGTAAAGAAACTACAATTCATTTTGTAAAAGGAAATCCTGAACCAAGTTCCGAGAACATCGCTAGCGATACTCGTCATTATGACGTCATAGCCGACAACGATTGTGACGTCATTTCCATGGTGACGTCGTTTGAAAGAAGCCCGTCGCTCGAAACCTTGAACTCTACGTTTTAATTTTCAGGACTATATAAATAATGACTTTGCAATTAGTTTTATGACGTTATTTTTTACACTTGAGAAAATTCTCTCTTGCCTTCAACTACGCTGAGTAATGTGAATATAAAAAGATAATTGAGGTATCAAATCAAGTCGAACGTATTCTGGATCATCGCCTTGTTCACAGTATGTATAAATGCGCAGTAGGTCTTCTCGGATAATTCAAAGAATTAAAAATTACTTGTAAAAGATTAAAAAGAGAGTATATAATAAATACAAAACGTCATATGTCGAAGATGTCATGGCCGCGGAGAAACAACTCGAACTTCGAGTTCAGTTCAAACGACCCTCATGACGTTCTGTATATGTATATACTTTTCGATAGATAAAGTCATGCTGATGTATTTCATGTGCACTTTATCTGTAAGAAAATCTCATTTTATGAATGTATCCTCAAATGTGAATTAAAAAAATTATCTGAAAGATGTCAGCCAATGAAAACAATTCTTGATGGAAAGAGTTCTTTTTGCCACCGAGGCCTATGGCATAATTCAGTCGCCATATTGCACATAATCTTGATTTCATCAATTCAACATTCAGTTAACGTGCAAGAATTGCTTGTATCATAATAGAGGTTAACATAGGATTTAATTTATTTATCAGTGAAAGAGGATTTTTGCACTAAGCAAAACATGTTGTTGATTCAAAAGTTGGAAGCAAGTTAGCCATCTGATCACTGAAAGCAAGGATATTCTTGGATCATCACCTTAAAGGGGCAGTAGCACGTTTTGTTTTGAAAATGTTATATCTTAGGTTTTTCACTGATAATTGTACGTTAATGCTAAATGTATTATTTTGATAGTGTTAAAAATCTCATTACACAAACCAATCAGAGAACAAATTATAAAGATTCACATAAAGTCCATTGGCAGTCATTGTTGTGTGAACACCTTTAATTCATTTTGTGTGAGAAAAATGAAACGCATGCATGGCTCAACTTTACATTATTAATTTGATTTATTACTGGTTATTTAGTTTAAATATACTGTCTTTCAGTTTGAAAAAAATATTTTTATTTTCCTGACATTACCTTATATTATTATATTCTCCCTAAAAACGTGTGCTACTGTCCCTTTAAGCTCATGCATTAGAAGGTCATTATGTATAGGATAATGTCAAAATAACTCTCCGTTCCTTAAAAATAATGGAGCCGAGGGCCCCAGGCTCATTATTTTCTAGGCATGGAGAGTTACTCAACTTTATTCAAAAACATATCTTAAAATACTTATAAACTTGAAATTTCAAGTGAAAACTTGATGTAAAATACAACGCTCCATTACTGAAAAATAATTGAGCGAGAGAACATTGGCTGACGTGACAAGTGTAATTTAAGGGGCTTGCTACTTGATTGTTACCATTCCCAGAGCGAGACATAACACTGGTTTTTCTCTATTCATTGTCAGATTTATTTCACAATATTTGTTTATGAATCTAATTTTAACAATATATTTCGTCATCTTTTCAATTGTACAACATTTATATCATTAATAAAATGGAAATAGACTATGTGAGTGAGTAGGGTTTAATGTGCTTCGAGTAGAATTCCAGCCGTTTTGCCACCAAAAAGCGTAGATAGATCAGCAAAGAGATGCATAGTGAAAAGAAAAATGAATATCTATAGAGTATAAAGACAGAACAATTGAATATACCATCTCTAACATGATGGCCGCTCTAATCATTGTCAGATATATTTTATTCTAAATATCATTAAACATATTTTATGTCCCCTTATCAAATTGTTGTATGTATACAGTGTGTAACATGATATGATAAAAACAGTTAATCATATCATCATAATCATTTCTGTAATTTAATTCACAAAATCAAATACATATTTCAAACAAAGCAGTTGTAGAATTATTTATGTCTTCCTCATACCATCAACTTCTAGAATGCCACTCAAACAGCATATTTCAATCTGTTTTCCAGCTTCATCAAACCAAGCTGGATCGGGACATGGCGTAGGATCAGCTTCCCAGGGCTACCCACCCCTGCTCTCTGGGCCTGGCACACTGACCTTTATTCACCCTGGTTACCAAGAAATCCGCCCCCTGCCCCAAGAACCAACTAGATTTAATACCAACCCTCCTCCGCCTAGGATGTACAACGCTTTGACCAACCGATAATTAATGATCTGATCAATCTTCCTTCAGTTGCTCAAACATACCCACCACTCTTAAAGTGACACAGAGTATCTTTCTTTAAATTGTATTTGGATTTGATAAGCTACAAAATATCTAATACGCTGATTGAAGTTCATATCTCATCACTTGATTTTCAAATATATCCATTTATGCATAATATCTCTAAAATGTTTGATTATATGGAAAAATCAAGAAAACATCTCAAATACGTTTAATATTCTAAATTATGCATCCAATTAATCTACCTATTAGTTACAATACCTATTAAACACTATGGAATCGAATATATCTTCCTGTCAGCTTATGACAAGGTTTCAAAATTACGAATTTGCGCACGCCCTCGAGCAACATTGTCCGGTTTTCGATCAAAATCCCGACTTTGAATGGTCGTATTTTCGCTCTTATGTACTGATTGACCTTTAACTTGTTATTTTCAGTAACAGTTAGTGGTTCCCGATGTAATAACATCGATTTCAAAATTTGACATATGTGATCCTATCAACATACTCTGTGTCTCTTTAAGTAAGCCTTTCTTTTGATCATACCTTAATCTTTTATTCGTCCCTCCCAACCCCTTCTATCAGGGCCTGTCGTTTTTTATTAGCTATTTCGCAACTGACAATCACCAGAACTCTCCTTCAAGAAGTAAACCTCCTTACCCGGAGCTACAACTCGGATTATCAATGATCGGATCATCCTTCCATCAGTTGCTCAGTCACAACAACCACTCTTATATAAGCTTTCCATTTAATCATCCCTCAACTCTCTCAATCCCTTCTATCAGGGCCTCTAGTTTTGGGGCTATATTCTCCCATCAACAGCCAAAAAGACGTCCAGCCAAAGAGAAATTTACACATTAGGCCTACGAACGTTACGCTAACTCCACTAATCAGTACCCTGGGCTAAGAAGCTAGATTCGCTAGATTTGGATATAGCCAATCCAATCATTTTCTCGTTGAAATTTTATCGAGAAAGGTGGCGAGAAAATGATTTGATTGGCTATATCCAAAGTCGGGCCGCGCGAGCGAATATAGCTTTTGAGCCCAGGGTATAGATTAGTGGAGTTAGCATAACGTTCGTACCCTGAGACAGGATGCATTCTCCCTTAAGCTTCACCCAACGCCCCCCTCATGCAGCCCAGGAGTTCTGACCAGCCAATAACCAGTGATCTGTTATCATCCCTTCATCAGTTGCTCATTCCTCCCAATCTCTGATATCGGGGCCTGTGGTTTTGCAATATTCCCCAACTGCCAGCATACAAAAACTCATCCCAACCCAGGATTTACAACGTTTTGTTAGGTTTGATCTGATGATTTCTGAAGAAGGACTTTTTAAATGAATAAATTGTGAATTTAAACATGGAATCTTTGGAATCTTATCGCACTTGATGCTTTCAGGAGGGGTATTACTTTGTAAAACTACATGACTGGTTATTTAGAATTTAAAGCATGGAAAATGTATCTGCTTATTGATCATGTAAACACTCAAATAATAGAAATAAATGATTTTGCACAAATCAAAATTATATTCTTACATCGATGTACATGTGTTAATCAAATTTCATTACTTTATCTTTTCGTTGAAATATATCTAATTGTGTCCAGAGAGGACTATTTATAATTGAGGAATTGTAAATTTCTTGGATTTTATACTTGGAATCTGATGAATCTGATTTATGTCGTAACGTTTGTAAATAAGACAGCAAATAAAATATATTTTAAGAAGATATTTAATTACGTTAATAAAAGGTATTGTAAAATCAATTTTTCTATTAACATTTCCTGTTTTCAAATATTATAAGATGTAATTCTGCAATGTTGAAAATAATTAACTATGTCAATTTTGATATAAACCTATTTATTTAATCTACATGTATCATTTCGTTTCGTTTATTTTCTCACACTGCATTGTATCATATATGTCTTGAATATGTTTGTGCTGAGACCACAGTATGTGTAACTAGCATTTTTTTTTCTTTAAGATTACTATGAATTTAGGTTTTTCATGGGGATTGAATAATGAAGATTTTAACACTATTTGTATCTGTACTTTGTATGATCCAAATAAATTATTTATTCTGAAAACGAAAACAAAAACTCTGTCCAATTTCAAATACATGTAGTATTTGATTAAAGGGATACTTAGATTTTTAACAATTTGAAAAGCATCCTCTCTTTGTTTCTGCTAGAGTTTTGAGACAAAAAGTGATTCAATAAATGAAGGAAAACTGCATGTATTTTTGTTTCTTTTGCAAAACGGTGTAGCAGAAGATCAGACAATGATCATATTTTAATAAGATAAGATTCAGCTACATAAGCAATTTTTTTAAAACTTGAAACATTTTATTATGAATATACACGGTATATCGGAATAATTCTTATTACTTCATTGGATTACAACAATGGCCCCATTCATACCAAAGTATAAGTGAAGAAAACATGATAGCGAATGTGAGGGAACCTAGCTAAAAAATAATTAATACAATAAGGAAATTCATACAAACACATGCACATCAAAACAACGATCTTGCATGTTAAAGGGGGTCTGCAACCCTGAATTTTTAACTTCCAGAGTTTTATTAGCAGGGCCCCGAAAGAGTCGAAAATGCTCGGTAGGGACCAAATCGAACCACTTACAGCAGAAAGCCAGTACCAAGTTTGTGTCATGTGACCCTTCTTACCCGTCTGGACGCTCTCATTAACGATGGTCAATTAGGTTTCATGAGCTAGGTTGCAGACCCCCTTTAAGCATGTTGCTGTGCCGCAGAAGGAGATATTTGAATTAATTTGACTGAATGTTGCTATATTGCAATTTATAGTATTTTTTCCATAAAAATCAAAGGCGTCGCCTGCCCTTTATTCTGCAATTAAGTATAAGTGACGACACGAAACTCTGGTCTATGACGTCAATAACTATTGTGCTATGACGTTATTAGCAAGGGCCCAAGTTGAGGATTGTCAAATCTCGTGTGTTCTACAAAGTTTATATTTACTTTGGAGTGAAAATATCTGAAATGTGTTACATTCGACAGACTGGAAAAATAATAGAGTAGCCTTTACCATCATAGACTATCATGTGTCTTCGGCCTCTTGCCCTTACTATCATAGTTCAGGGCAGAACTATACTAATTTCAAAACACATAACGGTTTGGGCTACTCTATTTTCTAGATATCGCTCAATAAATAAAATATTGTAATAATTGTATTGCACAATTTGCATTCCAATATAATGGTATTGCAAAAATATTGCATAGCAGTATTTGTTACATATTCATCGAAAACAATAAAGTAGAAATATGCAAGCAACTGTGATATGACATTTCTAAATCGCACAATATGAATTACAGCCACAGACCCAGGGTTATGTACACATTACTTTCTTTACTTTATTGATAACTTTGATTTGTTAACAAATAAACAAAGTACTGATAGCCGCTGTAAACACCAAAGCAACCAGTGCCCTCCGCTATATGAAAAAGTTAAGATTAAGAAATAATGGCGAAATGCGGTTCAAGATGGCGGTTATTCGTGTTTTAACTTTGAAGCTTTCCTCCTTGAAGGTCAATATTGCACTCAATCAGTGACAGTAAATTCCCTTGTCTATACCCATGTTTATTTTTTTTTTAAACAGATGTTTAAGGATACAGGAAGTTTAAATCCAAACTAAGGAATGCTTAATTTGTTTCATTGTTTCAAAAATTACATCATTTATAAGTTTTCTTCGAACAATTTTTACTTTTTTAACTGGCAGGCATAAGAAAGTACACACTTCAGTTGAATTCATCACATGTCAGATTACAGATATTTCAACTTTTTTATGTTGTAATCTCAAACTGATAAGCGCAAAGAATATTTTATGCCAATAAAAATTTCCAAATTATTTTTATTTAACAAAAAATTTTATTAACAAAGAAGACATATTCTACGTGAAAGGCAGTAAACGTGCCTATTTTTCGTATATTAACAACATTTCAAACATAGTAAGGGTAATGATTGTGTAAATTCTATTTCTTACTCCTGCTTACATTAAACAAGAATATTTAAAGACAACTTTAAGAAGACATTTTTTATTCAAACTACTGAGAAGTTATGGATAACACATAGTCCACGGGCATTATCAATAATAAAGGATGTTTGTCCGCGGGATTTGCCCACGGGCAAATCTCGAGGGCAAACGTCCTTTATTATTGATAATGTCCACGGACTATGTGTTATCTATTTCATAAACCTCCAACTAGTTATAATAACATTGACATGACCTGTAACGTGAAAATAACTGAGGCGGCCGTAAAATATCAAAAAACCTAAACTAAGACCTTTTATATAAAAGGACCTAACAAAAGATGTATGTCAGCGCTGTCATGGTAGCTCAGTGGTCAGAGCGTTAGGTTTAGCGTTCGGCAGTGTAAACTCTGCGGATTCGAGACGGCATATCGCCAAAACATTTGCAGTGTCAAAATTAGATTTGTGATATTTTTCAAAAGTGATATAGTCAGTTGATACTTTGACGTTAACTGTGACAAAAAATCATGAATTACATCATTCGAAAATAATTATTTGAATAGGGATACATCATAATAATATCCTGCCTTGCAGGGCGATTATCTTGATAATAACCTGCATCCGAGGGACATTACTCGAATAATTCCCTTGCCGTACGTATACGAGTCGGAAGGAAATTAATATATATATAAAGACCTCAAAGAACAATGGAGTGACGTCACCAAAGGTTTATAATATGGGTTTTAATTCATCACATGTCTCTTACATATTAAGTAAAAAAACCTGTGGTGCTTCCATAAATGTACTTTTGCCCTGCAGTTTATATCAACCGGTCTTATTGGATAAGGTGATCACATTTATATAAACTGAGTCAATGATATAAAAAATTTTGGTAATGTTTTTTTTTTAGTTAAATCGTTGTTCTGCCTTTACAATGCTGAGTGTCAAGCTTGACCTTTTAACGTCTTTTGATATGATGCGACCGGGAATCGAACCCCGGTCTTCCGGGTGACGAGCGGACACTGTACCACTGAGCTACATCCCGTTTACTCCTTTTATTTGATCGATATTGGTTAACAGGGGAGATAATTTGTAATATTCAATGATAGAACCATAATGATATGACCGAGACGTCAAATTTTACCGCAATACACGTAGTACTCGCCGATATAGAAATAAATTATACTTGCCTTTTTTGGCGATTATTCTTTAAATTGAAACACAATTAAAATTATATTTCTCACAACGGTTTTCCCAACTCTTGTTTCAGACAGTTTCTTTTGAATAAGCCCCAAAATATGAATTCAAAGATATAATTCTTCCCACTTTAACAACTTGAAACAACATCAATAGTCAAAATGTATGTTTCTTATGTAATGATAGTACCAATGTTATAATGTTTTATAAATTATGTACAATATCTGTCTATGTTGTCAACTGTACTAGTAATAAAATCTCATTACACAAGCCAATCATGCATAGTCAGAGGTCAAAGTATGAACATTCACCTAAAATCCATTGGCGGCCATTTTGTGTGAACACCTTGACTTCATTTTGTGTAAGAAAAGGCAACCGCATGGCTAAACTTTACGTTATGTTTGAATTATTACTGCTCCATATAGTTTAAGTACATTGCCTTTCAATTGGAACCATTTATTTCAATTTCCTGACATCACCTTATATTCCCCCAAAAACCTGCTACTGCCCCTTTATAGCAATCAATCGGTATTCAGTATGTATAGCCTAGGTTGTTGTGTATATGTAACAGAAATTTGGGAAGAAATAATTCGATTTCACTCTGACTCGAGTGAATGCCATTTGCAATTTACAAGTCTCTATTGGGGTTCATGTCACTTTGTACCTTAACTTTTAAGTAGGAAATACAAAGCACAAGCATCAATGATAATTTAATGGTTCCAAGTCATATTTTCAGAAATGTACCTCTCATGGTTGGATGTACCGTGGCAGCGTTCGCTGTGATCTTTATGCTAGCCTTAGTTATCTGGATATGCCTCAGAAAGGACGGCGTAAGACGACGAGTGGTATGCTATGCTCGATTACACGCAGCAACGATCACAGGTAAATATTATATTACATTCCTCGACGATCACAGGTAAATATTATATTACATTCCTCGACGATCACAGGTAAATATTATATTACATTCCTCGCTGTGTTCAGGCTGATTACCCTTAATTAATTTGTAATGTTATCCTAGCATAACAGTAGTTGATCTTATATCATTTTTCAATGTTTTCAGCTCAACAGCTAAATAAATATAACATCAAAACTATCGGAGATGTGTATAGTCCTAGAAACCAAATGTACTTCGAGCTTCTTCAAACGAAGGGGGATCAATTAGGCAACTGCCGCCATCAATACCCCGGGTCTACCCACCCCTCCTGTCTGGGTCCGTCTTGGCCTACTCCCCCACTGACAGCCAACAGAACTCCCGGCCCTCAAGACTAGAAACCAACCCTCCCCCACCCAGGATTTACAATGCTCTCAACAGCCGATCAGCTTCAATCTGAGGATATTTTCATCAGATTTCATATTCTTGACATCTGACATAATATCTTACATAAAAGGTGTTCCAATCACTGATTTGACATCATAGAAAATTAACAAATTAGAATAAAAAAATTGGCACTTATAAACTTATAAATATATGTTGTGACAAACATATGTTCATAATTTGAACGAAATCGATGGAGAAATGAAAAATATCTAGACCTGTTTTAAAGAATTTATCAGATCAAATCAGGGATTGGAACCCCTCTTTCGTACCCTTTAAATTTTAATTTAACACTTAGTCACGAGTTATCTCCCTTTGCATTTACACACTTGTTGCTCTCCTATTCACCTCCATGCCGTATGGGATATGTCGTCACCACCCCCGTGCATAACCCTACAAGACGTAGTATGAGTTTGAAATTTAAGAGGACTTCAATTAAATTTCTCTTGATCAGCCGACATCGTTGCTTAGTCGTTTGTATATGAGTGTTATCTCATTGATGTTTTCTTTGTTTAAAGCTCGCGTTCTTACTAAAACAATAACATCTGTTACAAGTGAGTCATTTATCGGATTTATCACTGGTTTGAGCGAAAGTTTTGTTTTGCAACTTACCACCTTCAGAGTCTTCTTTGAAATATTCTAACAAACTGAAGTCCGTTCGGCTTTGCATATGTCAGAAGATTTAATTCTTATGAGGCAATAGATAATTTTTCGTATGTCGGTAAATCGTACAGATCATTTTTCATTTTTGTAATCGCATTTTGTTGTGTTAGTTGCTAAGGAGATGACCAACTTTTATTTAGTTAAAATGTATTTTTTTGAAAGTGTAAAAAATCTCATAACACAAGCCAATCTTCCATAGTCAGAGAACAGAGTATGAAGATTCACCGAAAAACCGTTTGTGGCCATTTTGTGTGAACACCTTTGATTCATTTTGTGTAAGAAAAATGAATCGCATGGCTAAACTCTACTTAATATATTTGAATTATTACTGCTCCATTTAGTTTAAATACATTGTCTTTCAATTCAATTCATTGTCCTGACATCACCTTATACTCCCCATAAAAACGTGCTACTAACCCCTTAATTTATCTCAGAAAACGATCGTATTACAGCACTTTCATTTATAATATATCGCTCCAATTTAAAATAAAACAACAGAAGATCAAATAGCAGTTCATAGTTGCATTGCTATTTGTAATAGTTATGCAAACAGGGCAAATTATTACCGTTTCTCCTTCTCTTGATGTCAAATGTGTGATTTTCATTTACAATATTTAAGTTTCATATATATGGCAAATGAAAATGAAAACGTAACACAATTCATAAATATTTCCCATATAGTATGAGATTTATGAAATCCAATTAAAAACATTTCCAACATTTGAAAAATTCAAATTCCGAAAGTCAGTCATCTGAAATGGTACACGCTTAAAATGAATTCGTCCACGCACGTGCATTACCATTCCTCCACGCACCGGCAATGCAATTCTATGCAAATTTCGCAAACAAAAACATGCGCAGAACATGCTACATCCTGTTAGGCCACTCTACCCATGATATGAAGAACACGGTTTGCTGACAAACTAACTCTGTATTGTTTCAAGTTGTTTCATTTTATGACATTAAATTTGTAGCATTGGATCTTTTCATATGATTAAGTTTTGAAAGCTTTGCATTTTCTTACCAAAAGGTCTATAATATTTTGAATGTCTCTATCAATTGTAAAGTGTCATTCTTTCCCAACAGGCAGATCAAGTCATGGAATGTTGATACATCCTCTGTTATATTAAGCAGAGTTTGTGGGATAGAAAGGGAGATTGGAAGTAATCAAAGTTAGTTGTACAATCAGCGACGCTGTTCTAAATCATCCTTTTGGCTACTGAATATTGCCAAAAGCATTGTGATATGAACCACCCTTTCAACGCGGGAAGCGTTGTCACTTGATAAATAAATTCAAATGGATTGTGGTGCATTTATTTCTCCCAGGGTAAACTTCCGGAAAATACTAATTTCGGCGTAATATAACAGAGGCTGTACTTGCAGGCGGATTTCTTTTTTCAACCAAAAGCTGAACACGTGTTTTATCCTTCTAATTTCGCTTAGAAATGTGAAAAACGGCATTAACAGAGTAGTACACATTTGCGTTCAGTCTAAATGAAAATTTGCTTTTGTGCAATTGCGTATATACAGAGAAATTTCCTCATATGAGCAGATTTGCATTTATGCAAAGACTTCCTTGTATGAAAACGATCGTCGTATGAAAGGGGTTTTAGCAAAAAAATTACAAAATACACGTTTGTTGCTTTAATACCGTTATGTACTTAGAGCCTGAGGCACATCTTTATTGACAAAAAGTACAAACAAAGCATTATACCTTTGCATTGGGCAAGCAATAGTTACACGATGAGCTAGGTGTATACGATGAATCATATTTTGAGATTAATCCCAAGCAAGTTTTCATCTCAATCGTAAATAACAGAGCAAGGACAAGCACAAATTTGTACAACTTCTTATTCATATATGATAATTTCCCTTACGAAACACAAGTCATCAATAAAAAGTTACCGATAACAGCTTGGTAACAGAGACACGTCGTTCGGGAAACAAGGAAGTAAAGATTAAGGATGTGATTTTAGCGTTTCAAGATGGCTATCGTCATAGTTTCAGCTTTGCTTCTGTTCTTCCTTGAAGGTAATGTTCCATACTTCAAAGCTTTCGAATGCAACTCTTTGTTTGCTTTTTTAAAACGTCGCTTCATTTAGTAGATAATCTGGTAACATGCAAATCTTTGATTTTAACTACTAAAAAAAATAATCAAGTACACTGGACAGAAGAAGAACGTAGTAAAATCATTTCATTATTTATATATATACTAAATTATATCATAATGTACAATGCAAATGATTAATAGTTTAGCGTTTTAACAAATGCATGTTAATGCATATATAGATGTCAATGAATTATTAACTTTGAATAAGACGATTGTTTGACCTATTGTCATATATAGATATACATATATTTCCTGGTATGAAATATGTTAATAATATTTTTATCTATCGCTTGGTATTTATTTTTATTTAAATGTAGAAACCTTGTTTCCAAATGCATTAACTTCTCGTAAATCTCATATCTGTTTATTTCTTTCTTGTGCGTGTTTTCATAACTTGTATGTCCAAATACAAAGGAAGCTTCAATTAGAAGTCATAATTCCTTTGTTTGATGAAATAGATCATGTAGGGCACCATTTTTTTAATTAGATATTTACACACACACATGGACAATATACAAACATCTATTTCATCATACTTCTCTCCTTAAGTACTTTCAACAATGTTTAGTGGTGTCAATGTATTGTTTAAAGGGGAAGTAGCACGTTTTTTGATAATTTTATATTTTAAATATTTCACTGATAATCGTAAGTTAATGCTAAATGTTTTAATTTGACAGTGTCCAAAATCACATTACACAAGCCAATCATCCATAGTCAGAGGACAAAGTATGGAGATTCACATAAAAGCCATTGGCGGCCATTTTGTGTGAACACCTTTAATTCATTTTGTGTAAGAAAAAGGAATCGCATGGCTAAAGATTACGTTATATATTTGAATTAGTATTGCTTCATTTAGTTTAGATACATTGTCTTTCAATTAAAGTCATTAATTTTCATTTTCCTGACATCACTTATATTCTCCATAAAAACGTGCTACAGCCCCTTTAAAGGGGAAGTAGCACGTTTTTAAGAGGGATATAAGATGATGTCAGGAAATGAAACTATATGGTTCCATTTCAAAGACAATGGGTTTAAACTAAATGAAGCAGTACTAAATCAAGTATAAAATGTAAAGTTGAGCCATGCGATTCCTATTTCTTACATAGAATGAATTAAGGTGTTCACACAAAAATTGCCGCCCATGTATTGTATGTTAATCTTTCTAGTTTGTTAACATATTATGGATGATTGTTTGTGTAATGAGATTTTTGACACAATTAAAACAATACATTTAGCATTCATCTATAATTATCAGTAAAAAAATGAACATATAACATTTTAGAAAAACCTGCTACTGCCCCTTTAAAGCTATTTTTGAATCTGTTAGAGATATTTTGCAACAACTATGATATGTACGAAAACTGTAAAAGTTTACCAAAATGCTGGAGATCATCTGGGATTCTCAGTATACACGTGAACGATTTTCATTTACATCACAAGAAGAACAGCTCTCAGCATTTAATTTTTTATAAATCCAAAGTGATACATCTTAAGTTGTACTTGTGACACCAACAGGGCAAACCTCTTTTAAACAAACATTCTGTATCCAAGCTATTTTTCCTACCTGGTGGTTTAAGAGTGAATGACTTTATTGATATCATAAAGCAATTTTTAATCTTGAATACATATGATAATCTTACATTAAGCATCACGTAAAATGAAAATGCTCAAGGCCTTAGTACACACTATAATATTATTTCTTTAATGAATGAGTAGGAAATGAACATTCCGTATCCTGCTATTTTACCTACCTGGTATTTATACTTGTTGAGTAAAAGAAAATGAGTGCATTCATATCATAAATCAGATGATAATCTTACATAAAGAATCATTTAAAGTGATAATCCTCAAGACTTTAGATAATGATATGATGTTTTTTCTTCAATGAAATGGTACGCAGGTGATTACATTTATCAAATTAAATTAAAGAATTTCAGGTAGTCTTTACATTTATTCTCATTTTATCTTTCAGATGTTTATGGAGATGTTTGTTTCGATTCTGGTGTCATCTGTGATGGGGAATGCTGTGGAGAAGATGACAACACATATTGCTGTGAACCTTCGTACATGTAAATATTTTACCTGATTCTATTTTGATGGGATGTTCAGTCTAATAATCACTATTAATGATAACAGAATAAAAAACAAAGTCTCCGATAACAGAATAAAAAAATATGATAAGGATGACACGTCAGGATTTTCTCACTGAGTCAATAGAAAACACAAAACGTAAACTTATTGTTAATGTTCCAGAGCTCACATGATTTTAAATCAAATTTCCCTTGTGGATAACAAAATCTTATCTTATCTTATCTTAACTAAGCTTTTTTGAGGTTCATCTTCTGCAAGAACCAATGGCAAATCCAAAGTAGGAATTCAGGGAGACATATACGCTGTTGGAGATTTTTATTCCCAAGGCCAATGAACACCCTCTAACCCCTCTATAGATGAACCATCCTTTCAATGTTCATAGATCGGTTACTGATTTGGATCCTTGTCCTCTGTTGTTTCTCATTCAAAATTCTATATTTATAATCCCTCCATTTAAGAGCTACTCAATGAGTTGTTGTATGAGTATTATTCTGAATTTAAGTTGAATTTAAAACCGGAATTGTATTTAACTCATAGTGATTGTTCTTTTACCGTCGCGAAATGACGAAACTTCGTATCGGTATGGTAAGACTTCAAGTTGAACTTGGGCAATATAGTAATGTTATGAGATCACTGCTCTTATGCAGAATATGTAAACTGGATCATATTGAAGATGAATTTCATTTTATTATGGTTTGTCCAGCCTTTAACGACTTGAGATTAACATATGTACTGCCTGTCTGCAGGCCATATGATTTTAAATACAGTTTCATCATTTTAATGTCATCATGTGATACATACGTTATTTATTTACTACAGCTCTTTATTGCTTGGATTATGATTTGATTTTTCTAAAACTTTTCTGAATTCTCTCTATATTACTCTTGATATTTTCAAAGGGAAGCCGCGCCAATCACATGTGTTGTATCCAAATCAAAAGACCTATGAACAGAGCTGTAGCAAAAAATGCATTACGTCACCATGTGGGTAATACAAAATATTTGGCACATTAAACTGTGGAATATGATTTCGCTTTAAATGTAATACATGTATTAAAAGAGAAACAATGGTTTCTATTAAAGATGCTGATGAATGTTAACAGACTCAATAAAAAACATCTTCATTTGAAGAAGAGTCTGCATTTGTTCCAGATAAAGCACTAATTATTTCGCATTCAATAATCGCAGAATCCACTTTTTTATAACCCACGCGATTTAATTTCACGCTGGGCTCGCCTGGGATGTTCAGTCTAATAATCACTATTAATGATAACAGAATAAAAAACAAAGTCTCCGATAACAGAATAAAAAAATATGATAAGGATGACACGTCAGGATTTTCTCACTGAGTCAATAGAAAACACAAAACGTAAACTTATTGTTAATGTTCCAGAGCTCACATGATTTTATATTTGGCACATTAAACTGTGGAATATGATTTCGCTTTAAATGTAATACATGTATTAAAAGAGAAACAATGGTTTCTATTAAAGATGCTGATGAATGTTAACAGACTCAATAAAAAACATCTTCATTTGAAGAAGAGTCTGCATTTGTTCCAGATAAAGCACTAATTATTTCGCATTCAATAATCGCAGAATCCACTTTTTTATAACCCACGCGATTTAATTTCACGCTGGGCTCGCCTCACTATGCAATGACATCACTGTCTTGAAAATCTAGTGTTGTTGTGTTCAGAGATTTACATTTTTTCTCTGAGATGTCAAAAAAAGTTAATTTGGATGATAAATAGATTGTCACCCTCGTGTATTTTGATATGAAATATACCAACAATCGTTGATGAATGTAAAAAATATTCATAACTTTCAGCAATTCGTGTTGATAGAAATTGATTTTGTGAAGTTAACTTTGAGTAATACTTGTGTTAACATTAGTGCTGTTATCCAGTGTTGTATATTTCACTTATCCCCCGAATTGTTCGACAAATCACAATCTCCTTCATCTGCCTATGTGGCACCAAGCATGCCTTTTTAAAGGTTTTTCTTGTTCATCATGCACTCCGTCTGAGGAGCCAATTGTTTTTGTAACATCTCCAACCTGCTCACTGTTACCTGTATATTGGCCGGATGCCACTCATACCGAAATGAATAATTGAGTACAGTGAGTTGTCAGGGGTCATATCTGCAAAACTTTACCAAAAGTGTCATCTGATCGAGAAGTATAAACTGTTGCAGGAAATTGTCAGTTTAAAGCTTATTGACATCGTACAGTGACAACAGACAGTTTTGAAGCGATTATGATCGAGAAGTATAAACTGTTTCAGGAAATTATCATTTTAAAGTTTATCAGCATCGTACAGTGACAATAGGAAGGTTTGAAGCGATTATGATCGAGAAGTAACGACTGTTTCAGGAAATTGTCATTTTAAAGTTTATCGGCATCGTACAATGACAACAGACAGATTTGAAGCGATTATGATTGACAAGTATCGACTGTTTCAGGAAATTGTCATGTTAAAGCTTAACGGCATCGTACAGTGACAACAGGAAGGTTTGAAGCGATTATTATCGAAGACCGGACGTTGGCAAGCATCAAACAATCAAACGTATTTTTGGAAACTGATTTAAACCAGTCAGATCGACTGTTACTAGTTGATTATGTTTGATAGGTTATATAACTATCATTCACGTTGGACGTGTCAATTTGGCTTCCGCGAATATATATAACTGGTAAGATTTTCATTGAAAACTAGTGTTTATCATCTATTTCAAATTTTGGGACCGAATATGTGAACTTATATAATAAATTATGCCATTTACATTAGAATAAAAGCAAAACAATATGTGATGAAAATCAAAACAGAGGTATTGTAAAAGAGTTTAAGCCTATTGCTTTAACTATATATGATAGGATACAACATAGTTACTGTTCTATATTTTTTGTAAAACTATAATGGTCAGGATTACTCTATTACAAACATCAGTGAAAAGGATTATGTAATAGTTAGACCATGAGGGCATGTTGTCTAATCGTTTCAATGGTTAGTTAGAAGAAGAAGAAAAAAAAGAAGAATATTATTTTATATGAGTGTCACACACATTAAAAGTGTCCGGCCAATGTGGCCTATGAGACACTAAAATCTTCATGATGCAAATTTAAAATATATTATAGAAGCGCGAGTGGTCTAACTAACCATTTAAACGATTAGACAACAAGGCCCGAATGGTCTAACTTACTTAGATCATATCATGGCCACAAACTTGATTTATCAAACGCTATGTCAAACCAAACGTTTATATCAATTTTGTTGTAATGATTGCGAATTATTTGATGGCGACCGTGTCACACATGTAATTGACATCATAACAAATCATAGAGCTCGTGAATTTGCGTTAAGACGCATCCTCACGAGATGCACGTGCAGCTTCAGTTTCGACATGCGCATACTGTAATTCTGTCATTTTGGCACGGGAAATGGAAAGGATCGGACGTATATTGACAAAGATCTAGCCTACGCATTTGGAGCCTTAGAAAAGAAGTTGTGCTGGTGAATATGGTGAGTATTAAAACGATAAACAGTAATTAACACAAATCGTTCCAAGAAACAATAGTTGATATATTATTTGAAGGCCACATTACGATATTTGTAAGTGGTGACGTGGCGGACCACAAACACTTGTGACCTTGTGTTCCGACATCCAAATTGACCGCTGCTTGGATAATGAACTGTTTCATACTGTTCGCAATGGTAATCTCTCTGTAAACATTGTAAAATCTGCGTTTGAAATGTTGTCATTCTTTAACTGTATCAGAATATGAAAGTCTACAGTCCTGATTTCGGTGTTTATTTTCATTTACAGGTTTGGAGAAAGCACTGTGCAATCATCTCGATGCTATTGCACGAATGGCCTAAATACGGATGATATATGCCTAAATTCGACGGAGGAAATCCACCGGAATTGATTTAAAGGGTACCTTTTGAAAGCTGTACATGCTTTTCTGCCAAAGGAAAAGCTGCTCAATTTGTAAATTAAATTTATGTAATAAAATGCATATTTTTGTTATGTTGTTTCTAAGGGAAGTTTTTTTTATCACGACATAGCCTTGGTCATAAAAAGTAGTTCCGTCCGTGGTTTAACTGAAATGGGCGTTAGTTATACCATGGTTCACAACAAAGGAGCCATGGTCTAAAATATTATATGATATCAATGTAATTTATAAGGAGATGCATGTGGATTTCTTAAAATATTTATATGGAGTTTCAGTAGTTCTAGTCATATTGTGATAACGGAGAACTATATAAAGCCAAAAGTCATGTGATTCATGTCAATAAAAAAATTCATGTTCCAATCTCAAAACTAAATTGTAATAATGTCACCATTTCATTTCTTCTTTTGTGTCATATTTCCAGAAAACTTCCACTGATCATAGGGCTGACCGTTGTTGGGCTTGTTGTGTTGTTTATGAAAGTCCTGTGTATCTGGATGTGCATCAGAAGGGCAGGGGCGAGGCGACGAGTGATAGGCTATGCTCGTATACCGACAACTACGGCTACAGGTAAATTTAATATGACGATCTTGTAACACTGTGTATAACCGTACACCTGAACTAGCGAGGTGTACCGCGGAGAAATGTTGCTAGCGAGGAGCGTGATCGCAAACGGGATCACTTAAAAAGCAATCATCGCCGTTTCATCAACTTTTTCTATGTTATTATCATGTCAATAGCTTTCCCACTGTGTATAACCGTACACCGGAACTAGCGAGGTGTACGGCGGAGAAATGTTGCTAGCGAAGAGCGTGATCGCAAACGGGATCACTTAAAAAGCAATCATCGCCGTTTCATCAACTTTTTCTATGTTATTATCATGTCAATAGCTTGCCGAGACATAACTATTTAATGTCATATCCTGTTCATAGTCAGAGATAGCAAATATGTTACTAACAACAGCATTACTCGCGTCATTGTTACTGTCCCTTGGATACAGAATGACAAGCACATACATTTTACTAAGTATCTGTGCTAAAATTACCACATGATGTTGATTATTTGAAAGTTATGAAGTAAAATATTACCTAACTTTCGATTTCGGCTCCTCGCTAGCAACATTTCTCCGCCGTACACCTCGCTAGTTCCGGTGTACGGTTATACACAGTGTGTGTTTTTTCCCTTAAAATTGATGTAGAAGAGTTTTAACAATGAAAATAGCTTTTTCCACTGTTGTTAGGAAATTTCTGTCAAAAATATCATGTCTGTTCATTTGTTTTCATCTAATTGCTGATGACTCATGACAAATCTACATGAAGTTCATGAAGTTTAGATGACTGATATTTTGTTCAAAATTCTTAGTGTTTCTTATAAAAATGAATTATGACATTAAACTTTCAGCAACACATATCCTTTCCCCAAAGTAGTAGCTCAAATCTGATCTAACCTCTGTTGTAATACGAGCACTTCTCAGGCATATGGCAGATTCCCCTAGCGGCAAAGAATGCATGATAAATTATCATTTTATCATATATACCCATGTTAACTTAGGATAGTAATACAAGGGTGCAATACAGAATACGTCTTCGAATTCCGTATTGCACAACTGCCGGTTCTACTTTTTTTAAAGCTTCGGCAATTCTCGGAATTTTCCGCAAGTAACAAAAGTTTTCTAATTAAAACATCGAAATTATTGTATCTCAATGCATTGGTAATACACCAGCTTTTTAATATGACATTGAAGAATAATATACATGAAGAGTTATCATTAGTAAAGAAACTACAATTCATTTTGTAAAAGGAAATCCTGAACCAAGTTCCGAGAACATCGCTAGCGATACTCGTCATTATGACGTCATAGCCGACAACGATTGTGACGTCATTTCCATGGTGACGTCGTTTGAAAGAAGCCCGTCGCTCGAAACCTTGAACTCTACGTTTTAATTTTCAGGACTATATAAATAATGACTTTGCAATTAGTTTTATGACGTTATTTTTTACACTTGAGAAAATTCTCTCTTGCCTTCAACTACGCTGAGTAATGTGAATATAAAAAGATAATTGAGGTATCAAATCAAGTCGAACGTATTCTGGATCATCGCCTTGTTCACAGTATGTATAAATGCGCAGTAGGTCTTCTCGGATAATTCAAAGAATTAAAAATTACTTGTAAAAGATTAAAAAGAGAGTATATAATAAATACAAAACGTCATATGTCGAAGATGTCATGGCCGCGGAGAAACAACTCGAACTTCGAGTTCAGTTCAAACGACCCTCATGACGTTCTGTATATGTATATACTTTTCGATAGATAAAGTCATGCTGATGTATTTCATGTGCACTTCATCTGTAAGAAAATCTCATTTTATGAATGTATCCTCAAATGTGAATTAAAAAAATTATCTGAAAGATGTCAGCCAATGAAAACAATTCTTGGTGGAAAGAGTTCTTTTTGCCACCGAGGCCTATGGCATAATTCAGTCGCCATATTGCACATAACTTTGATTTCATCAATTCAACATTCAGTTATGGTGCAAGAATTTCTTGTAACATAACATAGGTTAACATAGGATTCATTTATTTATCAGTGAAAGAGGATTTTTGCACTAGGCAAAACATGTAGTTGATTCAAAAGTTGGAAGCAAGTTGGCCATCTGATCACTGCAAGCAAGGATATTCTTGGATCACCACCTTAAAGGGGCAGTAGCACGTTTTGTTTTGAAAATTTTATATCTTAGGTTTTTCACTGATAATTGTACGTTTATGCTAAATGTATTATTTTGATAGTGTTAAAAATCTCA
The DNA here is from genome assembly GCA_916613615.1 of Steromphala cineraria. Classification (NCBI taxonomy): domain Eukaryota; kingdom Metazoa; phylum Mollusca; class Gastropoda; order Trochida; family Trochidae; genus Steromphala; species Steromphala cineraria. Next base: position 42,412,993 of record OU744726.1, read on the forward strand.
TTACACAAACCAATCAGAGAACAAATTATAAAGATTCACATAAAGTCCATTGGCAGTCATTGTTGTGTGAACACCTTTAATTCATTTTGTGTGAGAAAAATGAAACGCATGGCTCAAATTTACATTATTAATTTGATTTATTACTGGTTATTTAGTTTAAATATACTGTCTTTCAATTTGAAAAAAATATTTGTATTTTCCTGACATTACCTTATATTATTATATTCTCCCTAAACACGTGCTACTGTCCCTTTAAGCTCAGGCATTTGAAGGTCATCATGTATAGGATAATGTCAAAATAACTCTCCGTTCCTAAAAAATAATGGAGCCGAGGGCCCCAGGCTCATTATTTTCTAGGCATGGAGAGTTACTCAACTTTATTCAAAAACATATTCTAAAATACTTATAAACTTGAAATTTCAAGTGAAAACTTGATGTTAAATACAACGCTCCATTACTGAAAAATAATTAAGCGAGAGAACATTGGCTGACGTGACAAGTGTAATTTAAGGGGCTTGCTACTTGATTGTTACCTATCCCAGAGCGAGACATAACACTTGGTTTTCTCTATTCATTGTCAGATATATTTCACAATATTAGTTTCCGAATCTAATTCTAACAATATATTTCGTTTTCTTTTCAAATTGTATGTATAACATGAGTGAGTAGGGTTTAATGTGCTTCGAGTAGAATTCCAGCCGTTTTGCCATCAAAAAGCGTAGATAGATAAATGAATATCTATTGAGTATAAAGACAGAACAATTGAATATATCATTTCTAACATGATGACCTCAAATTAGGTTCGCTCTAATCATTGTCAGATATATTTTATTCTAAATATCATTAAACATATTTTATGTCCCCTTATCAAATTGTTTTATGTATACAGTGTGTCACATGATATGATAAAAACAGTTAATCATATCATAATAATCATTTCTGCAATTTAATTCACAAAATCAAATACATATTTCAAACAAAGCAGTTGTAGAATTATTATTGTCTTCCTCATACCATCAACTTCTAGAATGCCACTCAAACAGCATATTTCAATCTGTTTTCCAGCTCCATCAAACCAAGCTGGATCGGGACATGGCGGAGGCTCAGCTTCCCAGGGCTACCCACCCCTGCTCTCTGGGCCTGGCACACTGACCTTCATTCACCCCGGTTACCAAGAAATCCGCCCCCTGCCCCAAGAACCAACTAGATTTAATACTAACCCTCCTCCACCTAGGATTTACAATGCTTTGACCAACCGATAATTAATGATCTGATCAATCTTCCTTCACTTGCTCAAACATACCCACCACTCTTAAAGTGACACTTAAAATTGTATTTGGTTTTGATAAGCTACAAAATATCTAATATGCTGATTGAAGTTCATATCTCATCACTTGACTTGCAAATATATCCATTTATGCATAATATCTCTAAAATGTTTGATTGAAATCAAGAAAACATCTCAAAAACGTTTAATATTCGAAATTATGCATCCAATTAATCTACCTATTAGTTACAATACCTAATAAACACTATGGAATCGAATATATCTTCCTGTCAGCTTATGACAAGGTTTCAAAATTACGAATTTGCGCACGCCCTCGAGCAACATTGTCCGGTTTTCGATCAAAATCCCGACTTTGAATGGCCGTATTTTCGCTCTAATGTACTGATTGACCTTTAACTTGTTATTTTCAGTAACAGTTAGTGGTTCCCGATAAAATAACATCGATTTCAAAATTTGACATATGTGATCCTATCAACATACTCTGTGTCTCTTTAAGTAAGCCTTTCTTTTGATCATACCTTAATCTGTTATTCGTCCCTCCCAACCCCTTCTATCAGGGCCTGTCGTTTTTTATTAGCTATTTCGCAACTGACAATCACCAGAACTCTCCTTCAAGAAGTAAACCTCCTTACCCAGAGCTACAACTCGGATTATCAATGATCGGATCATCCTTCCATCAGTTGCTCAGTCACAACAACCACTCTTATATAAGCTTTCCATTTAATCATCCCTCAACTCTCTCAATCCCTTCTATCAGGGCCTCTAGTTTTGGGGCTATATTCTCCCATCAACAGCCAAAAAGACGTCCAGCCAAAGAGAAATTTACACATTAGGCCTACGAACGTTACGCTAACTCCACTAATCAGTACCCTGGGCTAAGAAGCTAGATTCGCTCTCGCGGCCCGACTTGGGATATAGCCAATCAAATCATTTTCTCGTTGAAATTTTATCGAGAAAGGTGGCGAGAAAATGATTTGATTGGCTATATCCAAAGTCGGGCCGCGCGAGCGAATATAGCTTTTGAGCCCAGGGTATAGATTAGTGGAGTTAGCATAACGTTCGTACCCTGAGACAGGATGCATTCTCCCTTAAGCTTCACCAAACGCCCCCCTCATGCAGCCCAGGAGTTCTGACCAGCCAATAACCAGTGATCTGTTATCTTCCCTTCATCAATTGCTTATTCCTCCCAATCTCTGATATCTCGGCCTGTGGTTTTGCAATATTCTCCAACTGCCAGCATACAAAAACTCATCCCAACCCAGGATTTACAACGTTCTGATAGTTTGGATCTGATGATGCCTGAAGAAGGACTTTTTAAAATGAATAAATTGTGAATTTAAACATCCTTGGAATCTTATCGCACTTGATGCTTTCATGAGGGATATTACTGTGTAAAATTACATGACTGGTTATTTAGAATTTAAAGCATGGAAATGTATCTGCTTATTGATCATGTAAACACTCAAATAATAGAAATCAATGATTTTTGCACAAATCAAAATTATATTTTTACATCGATGTACATGTGTTAATCAAATTTCATTACTTTATCTTTTCGTTGAAATATATCTAATTGTGTCCAGAGAGGACTATTTATAATTGAGGAATTGTAAATTTCTTGGATTTTATACTTGATATCTGATGAATCTGATTTATGTCGTAACGTTTGTAAATAAGACAGCAAATAAAATATATTTTAAGAAGATATTTAATTACGTTAAATTAAAGGTATTGTAAAATAAATTTTTCTATTAACATTTCCTGTTTTCAAATATTATAAGATGTAATTCTGCAATGTTGAAAATAATTAACTATGTCAATTTTGATATAAACCTATTTATTTAATCTACATGTATCATTTCGTTTCGTTTATTTTCTCACACTGCATTGTATCGTGTATGTCTTGAATATGTTTGTGCTGAGACCACAATATGTGTAACTCTCATTTTTTTTCTTAAAGATTACTATGAATTTAGGTTTTAAATTGAAGATGTTATCACTACTTGTATCTGTACTTTGTATGATCCAAATAAATTATTTATTCTGAAAACGAAAACAAAAACTCTGTCCAATTTCAAATACATGTAGTATTTGATTAAAGAGATACTTAGATTTTTAACAATTTGAAAAGCATCCTTTCTTTGTTTCTGCTAGAGTTTTGAGACGTATCAAAAAGTGAATCAATAAATGAAGGAAAACTGCATGTATTTTTGTTTCTTTTGCAAAACGGTGTAGCAGAAGATCAGACAATGATCATATTTTAATAAGATAAGATTCAGCTACATAAGCAATTTTTTTAAACTTGAAACATTTCATTATGAATATTCACGGTATATCGGAATAATTCTTATTACTTCATTGGATTACAAAAATGGCCCCATTCATACCAAAGTATAAGTGAAGAAAACATGATAGCAAATGTGAGGGAAAATAATTAATACAATAAGGAAATGCATACAAACACATGCACATCAAAATAACGATCTTGCATGTTAAAGTGGGTCTGCAACCCTAAATTTTTAGCTTCCAGAGTTTTATTAGCAGGGCCCCGAAAGAGTCGAAAATACTCGGTAGGGACGAAATCGAACCACTTACAGCAGAAAGCCAGTACCAAATTTGTGTCATGTGACCCTTCTTACCCGTCTGGACGCTCTCATTAACGATGGTCAATTAGGTTTCATGAGCTAGGTTGCAGACCCCCTTTAAGCATGCTGTTGTGCCGCAGAAGGAGATATTTGAATTAATTTGACTGAATGTTGTTATATTGCAATTTATAGTATTGTTTCCATAAAAATCAAAGGCGTCGCCTGCCCTTTATTCTGCAATTAAGTATAAGTGACGACACGAAACTCTGGTCTATGACGTCAATAACTATTGTGCTATGACGTTATTAGCAAGGGCCCTAGTTGAGGATTGTCAAATCTCGTGTGTTCTACAAAGTTATATACTACTCAAAAAAATCTAAGGAACACTTGTATAGTGTCCCATATACACCGAATACTTCAGCTCATGGTTAAAACTATGTTCTTCATGAAATAAACACTATCTTACTGACATGTTGGAATCAAATTCTGAGTTTGACGCAGTTTCTGTTTTGCGCTGTGGTGTAAGAAACAAGGCAGGGGTCGAAAATGTCACAACATGTCAGATAGCTCAGTTTTAAAACATTGTGGTCTTGTCTTGGGAGACTTTATCGCTTTGGAAGGGATATCTCTGTTAGAGAAAGAGTTGATGAAACCATTTTCATGAACAAATGTGATTAAAAATTCAAAATTTCTAAAATTAATCAAAATTTCCAAAACTTCTTTGAAGTTAAAAAAGCTGTCACCTAACGCCAGGTTTGCATGTGGGTATGAATAAAACGTCAAACAAAACCCTTCTCTTTTAGCTGCTCACATTTAAAGTTGGTGCTAGTGATACTACAACTTGAGTGTTCCTTAACTTCTTTTGAGTAGTATATTTACTTTGGAGTGAAAATATCTGAAACGTGTTACATTCGACAGACTGGAAAAATAATAGAGTAGCCTTTACCATCATAGACTATCATGTGTCTTCGGCCTCTTACCCTTACTATCATAGTTCAGGGCAAAACTATACTTATTTCAAAACACATGATGGTTTGGGCTACTCAATTTTCTAGATATTTGCTCAATAAATAAAATATTGTAATAATTGTATTGCACAATTTGCATTCCAATATATTGGTATTGCAAAAATATTGCATAGCAGTATTTGTTACATATTCATCGAAAACAGTAAAGCAGAAATATGCAAGCAACTGTGATATGACATTTCTTAATCGCGCAATATGAATTACAGCCAGAGACCCAGGGTTGTATACACATGGCTTTCTTTACTTTACTGATAACTTTGATTTGTTAACAAATAAACAAAGTACTGATAGCCTCTGTAAACACCAAAGCAACCAGTGCCCTCCGCTATATGAAAAAGTTAAGATTAAGAAATAATGGCGATATGCGGTGCAAGATGGCGGTTATTCGTGTTTTAACTTTGAAGCTTTCCTCCTTGAAGGTCAATATTGCACTCAATCAGTGACAGTAAATTTCCTTGTCTATACCCATGTTTATTTAAAAAAAACAGATGTTTAAGGATACAGGAAGTTAAAATCCAAACTTAGGAATGCTTAATTTGTTTCATTGTTTCAAAAATTACATCATTTATAATTTTTCTTTGAAATTTTTTACTTTATTAACTGGCAGGCATAAGAAAGTACACACTTCAGTTGAATTCATCACATGTCAGATTACAGATATTTCAGCTTTTTGATGTCGTATTCTCAAACTGATAAGCGCAAAGAAAATGTTAAATTATTTTTATATAACACAAATGTTCATTAACAAAGAAGACATATTCTACGTGAAAGGCAGTAAACGTGCCTATTTTTCGTATATTAACAACATTTCAAACATAGTAAGGGTAATGATAGTGTAAATTCTATTTCTTACTCCTGCTTACATTAAACAAGAATATTTAAAGACAACTTTAAGAAGACATTTTTATTCAAACTACTGAGAAGTTATGGATAACACATAGTCCACGGGCATTATCAATAATAAAGGATGTTTGTCCGCGGGATTTGCCCACGGGCAAATCTCGAGGGCAAACGTCCTTTATTATTGATAATGTCCACGGACTATGTGTTATCTATTTCATAAACCGCCAACTAGTTATAATAACATTGACATGACCGGTAACGTGAAAATAACTGAGGCGGCCGTAAAATATCAAAAAACCTAAACTAAGACCTTTTATATAAAAGGACCTAACAAAAGATGTATGTCACCGCTGTCATGGTAGCTCAGTGGTCAGAGCGTTTGGTTTAGCGTTCGGCAGTGTAAACTCTGCGGATTCGAGACGGCATATCGCCAAAACATTTGCAGTGTCAAAATTAGATTTGTGATATTTTTCAAAAGTGATATAGTCAGTTGATACTTTGACGTTAACTGTGACAAAAAATCATGAATTACATCATTCGAAAATAATTATTTGAATAGGGATATATCATAATAATATCCTGCCTTGCAGGGCGATTATCTTGATAATAACCTGCATCCGAGGGACATTACTCGAATAATTCCCTTGCCGTACGAATTGGAAGGAAATTAAAATATATAAAGACCTCAAAGAACAATGGAGTGACGTCACTAAAGGTTTATTATATGGGTTTTAATACATCACATGTCTCTTACATATTAAGTAAACAAACTGTGGTGTTAACATAAATGTACTTATGCCTTGCAGTTTATATCAACCGGTCTTATTGGATAAGTTGATCACATTTATATAAACAGAGTCAATGATACTTAATTTTTTGGTAAAGTTTTTTTTAGTTAAATCGTTGTTCTGCCTTTACAATGCTGAGTGTCAAGCTTGACAGCAACAACTCCCACAACATCCATAGTCAGAGGACAAAATATGAACCATCACCTAAAATCCATTGGCGGCCATTTTGTGTGAACACCTTTTATTCATTTTGTGTAAGAAAAGGCAACCGCATGGCTAAACTTTACGTTATATGTTTGAATTATTACTGCTCCATTTAGTTTAAGTACATTGTCTTTCAATTGGAACCATTTATTTCAATTTCCTGACATCACCTTATATTCCCCCAAAAACCTGCTACTGCCCCTTTATAGCAATCAATCGGTATTCAGTATGTATAGCCTAGGTTGTTGTCTATATGTAACAGAAATTTGGGAAGAAATAATTCGATTTCACTCTGACACGAGTGAATGCCATTTGCAATTTACAAGTCTCTATTGGGGTTCATGTCACTTTGTACCTTAACGTTTAAGTAGGAAATACAAAGCACAAGCATATCTAATGATAATGTAATGGTTCCATGTTATATTTTCAGAAATGTACCTCTCATTGTTGGGTGTACCGTGGCTGCCTTCGCTGTGCTCTTAATGCTAGCCTTAGTTATCTGGATATGCCTCAGAAAGGACGGCGTAAGACGACGAGTGGTAGGCTATGCTCGATTACACGCAGCAACGATCACAGGTAAATATTATATTACATTCCTCGCTGTGTTCAGGCTGATTACCCTTAATTAATTTGTAATGTTATCCTAGCATAACAGTAGTTGATCTTATATCATTTTTCAATGTTTTCAGCTCAACAGCTAAATAAATATAACATCAAAACTATCGGAGATGTGTATAGTCCTAGAAACCAAATGTACTTCCAGCTTCTTCAAACGAAGGGGGATCAATTAGGCAACTGCCGCCATCAGTACCCCGGGTCTACCCAGCCCTCCTGTCTGGGTCCGTCTTGGCCTACTCCCCCACTGACAGCCAACAGAACTCCCGGCCCTCAAGACTAGAAACCAACCCTCCCCCACCCAGGATTTACAATGCTCTCAACAGCCGATCAGCTTCGATCTGAAGTTGTCTGAACTAAGGCTCGTCCAAATGGTTCCTAACTTCATCATTTAAATCGGATATCATTTCATGTCAATTTGTAAATCAAATAGCTCATTGTGCTTAATTTTAAGGTTTGAAGATTAATCTTGTTTTCTTGTCACGCTCTTAAAGTAAAAAAATGAATGATCAAAATCATTCTTATTACCATTGATGTGAGCAATTTACATTTATCATTTTGTTTTGAAAGTTTCCGGTTTTGCATTTGTATGATGTAGTTAAGATGTATGCGACATCCATCTTTACCTTTTTCAAGCTTCAGGATATCTTCATCAGATTTCATATACTTGACATCCGGCATAATATTTTACACAAAAGGTGTTCCAATCACTGATTTGACATCATACAACGTTAAAAAATTAGAATAAAAAAATTGGCACTTATAAACTTATAAATATATGTTGTGACAAACATATGATCATAATTTGAACGAAATCGATGGAGAAATGAAAAATATCTAGACCTGTTTTAAAGAATTTATCGGATCAAATCAGGGATTGGAACCCCTCTTTCGTACCCTTTAAATTTTAATTTAACACTTAGTCACGAGTTTTCTCCCTTTGCATTTACACACTTGTTGCTCCCCTATTCACCTCCATGCCGTATGGGATATGTCGTCACCACCCCCGTGCACAACCCTACAAGAAGTAGTATGAGTTTGAAATATAAGAGTTCAATTAAATTTCTCTTGGTCTTGTCTTGGGAGACTTTATCGCTTTGGAAGGGATATCTCTGTTAGAGAAAGAGTTGATGAAACCATTTTCATGAACAAATGTGATTAAAAATTCAAAATTTCTAAAATTAATCAAAATTTCCAAAACTTCTTTGAAGTTAAAAAAGCTGTCACCTAACGCCAGGTTTGCATGTGGGTATGAATAAAACGTCAAACAAAACCCTTCTCTTTTAGCTGCTCACATTTAAAGTTGGTGCTAGTGATACTACAACTTGAGTGTTCCTTAACTTCTTTTGAGTAGTATATTTACTTTGGAGTGAAAATATCTGAAACGTGTTACATTCGACAGACTGGAAAAATAATAGAGTAGCCTTTACCATCATAGACTATCATGTGTCTTCGGCCTCTTACCCTTACTATCATAGTTCAGGGCAAAACTATACTTATTTCAAAACACATGATGGTTTGGGCTACTCAATTTTCTAGATATTTGCTCAATAAATAAAATATTGTAATAATTGTATTGCACAATTTGCATTCCAATATATTGGTATTGCAAAAATATTGCATAGCAGTATTTGTTACATATTCATCGAAAACAGTAAAGCAGAAATATGCAAGCAACTGTGATATGACATTTCTTAATCGCGCAATATGAATTACAGCCAGAGACCCAGGGTTGTATACACATGGCTTTCTTTACTTTACTGATAACTTTGATTTGTTAACAAATAAACAAAGTACTGATAGCCTCTGTAAACACCAAAGCAACCAGTGCCCTCCGCTATATGAAAAAGTTAAGATTAAGAAATAATGGCGATATGCGGTGCAAGATGGCGGTTATTCGTGTTTTAACTTTGAAGCTTTCCTCCTTGAAGGTCAATATTGCACTCAATCAGTGACAGTAAATTTCCTTGTCTATACCCATGTTTATTTAAAAAAAACAGATGTTTAAGGATACAGGAAGTTAAAATCCAAACTTAGGAATGCTTAATTTGTTTCATTGTTTCAAAAATTACATCATTTATAATTTTTCTTTGAAATTTTTTACTTTATTAACTGGCAGGCATAAGAAAGTACACACTTCAGTTGAATTCATCACATGTCAGATTACAGATATTTCAGCTTTTTGATGTCGTATTCTCAAACTGATAAGCGCAAAGAAAATGTTAAATTATTTTTATATAACACAAATGTTCATTAACAAAGAAGACATATTCTACGTGAAAGGCAGTAAACGTGCCTATTTTTCGTATATTAACAACATTTCAAACATAGTAAGGGTAATGATAGTGTAAATTCTATTTCTTACTCCTGCTTACATTAAACAAGAATATTTAAAGACAACTTTAAGAAGACATTTTTATTCAAACTACTGAGAAGTTATGGATAACACATAGTCCACGGGCATTATCAATAATAAAGGATGTTTGTCCGCGGGATTTGCCCACGGGCAAATCTCGAGGGCAAACGTCCTTTATTATTGATAATGTCCACGGACTATGTGTTATCTATTTCATAAACCGCCAACTAGTTATAATAACATTGACATGACCGGTAACGTGAAAATAACTGAGGCGGCCGTAAAATATCAAAAAACCTAAACTAAGACCTTTTATATAAAAGGACCTAACAAAAGATGTATGTCACCGCTGTCATGGTAGCTCAGTGGTCAGAGCGTTTGGTTTAGCGTTCGGCAGTGTAAACTCTGCGGATTCGAGACGGCATATCGCCAAAACATTTGCAGTGTCAAAATTAGATTTGTGATATTTTTCAAAAGTGATATAGTCAGTTGACACTTTGACGTTAACTGTGACAAAAAATCATGAATTACATCATTCGAAAATAATTATTTGAATAGGGATATATCATAATAATATCCTGCCTTGCAGGGCGATTATCTTGATAATAACCTGCATCCGAGGGACATTACTCGAATAATTCCCTTGCCGTACGAATTGGAAGGAAATTAAAATATATAAAGACCTCAAAGAACAATGGAGTGACGTCACTAAAGGTTTATTATATGGGTTTTAATACATCACATGTCTCTTACATATTAAGTAAACAAACTGTGGTGTTAACATAAATGTACTTATGCCTTGCAGTTTATATCAACCGGTCTTATTGGATAAGTTGATCACATTTATATAAACAGAGTCAATGATACTTAATTTTTTGGTAAAGTTTTTTTTAGTTAAATCGTTGTTCTGCCTTTACAATGCTGAGTGTCAAGCTTGACAGCAACAACTCCCACAACATCCATAGTCAGAGGACAAAATATGAACCATCACCTAAAATCCATTGGCGGCCATTTTGTGTGAACACCTTTTATTCATTTTGTGTAAGAAAAGGCAACCGCATGGCTAAACTTTACGTTATATGTTTGAATTATTACTGCTCCATTTAGTTTAAGTACATTGTCTTTCAATTGGAACCATTTATTTCAATTTCCTGACATCACCTTATATTCCCCCAAAAACCTGCTACTGCCCCTTTATAGCAATCAATCGGTATTCAGTATGTATAGCCTAGGTTGTTGTCTATATGTAACAGAAATTTGGGAAGAAATAATTCGATTTCACTCTGACACGAGTGAATGCCATTTGCAATTTACAAGTCTCTATTGGGGTTCATGTCACTTTGTACCTTAACGTTTAAGTAGGAAATACAAAGCACAAGCATATCTAATGATAATGTAATGGTTCCATGTTATATTTTCAGAAATGTACCTCTCATTGTTGGGTGTACCGTGGCTGCCTTCGCTGTGCTCTTAATGCTAGCCTTAGTTATCTGGATATGCCTCAGAAAGGACGGCGTAAGACGACGAGTGGTAGGCTATGCTCGATTACACGCAGCAACGATCACAGGTAAATATTATATTACATTCCTCGCTGTGTTCAGGCTGATTACCCTTAATTAATTTGTAATGTTATCCTAGCATAACAGTAGTTGATCTTATATCATTTTTCAATGTTTTCAGCTCAACAGCTAAATAAATATAACATCAAAACTATCGGAGATGTGTATAGTCCTAGAAACCAAATGTACTTCCAGCTTCTTCAAACGAAGGGGGATCAATTAGGCAACTGCCGCCATCAGTACCCCGGGTCTACCCAGCCCTCCTGTCTGGGTCCGTCTTGGCCTACTCCCCCACTGACAGCCAACAGAACTCCCGGCCCTCAAGACTAGAAACCAACCCTCCCCCACCCAGGATTTACAATGCTCTCAACAGCCGATCAGCTTCGATCTGAAGTTGTCTGAACTAAGGCTCGTCCAAATGGTTCCTAACTTCATCATTTAAATCGGATATCATTTCATGTCAATTTGTAAATCAAATAGCTCATTGTGCTTAATTTTAAGGTTTGAAGATTAATCTTGTTTTCTTGTCACGCTCTTAAAGTAAAAAAATGAATGATCAAAATCATTCTTATTACCATTGATGTGAGCAATTTACATTTATCATTTTGTTTTGAAAGTTTCCGGTTTTGCATTTGTATGATGTAGTTAAGATGTATGCGACATCCATCTTTACCTTTTTCAAGCTTCAGGATATCTTCATCAGATTTCATATACTTGACATCCGGCATAATATTTTACACAAAAGGTGTTCCAATCACTGATTTGACATCATACAACGTTAAAAAATTAGAATAAAAAAATTGGCACTTATAAACTTATAAATATATGTTGTGACAAACATATGATCATAATTTGAACGAAATCGATGGAGAAATGAAAAATATCTAGACCTGTTTTAAAGAATTTATCGGATCAAATCAGGGATTGGAACCCCTCTTTCGTACCCTTTAAATTTTAATTTAACACTTAGTCACGAGTTTTCTCCCTTTGCATTTACACACTTGTTGCTCCCCTATTCACCTCCATGCCGTATGGGATATGTCGTCACCACCCCCGTGCACAACCCTACAAGAAGTAGTATGAGTTTGAAATATAAGAGTTCAATTAAATTTCTCTTGGTCTTGTCTTGGGAGACTTTATCGCTTTGGACGGGATATCTCTGTTAGAGAAAGAGTTGATGAAACCATTTTCATGAACAAATGTGATTAAAAATTCAAAATTTCTAAAATTAATCAAAATTTCCAAAACTTCTTTGAAGTTAAAAAAGCTGTCACCTAACGCCAGGTTTGCATGTGGGTATGAATAAAACGTCAAACAAAACCCTTCTCTTTTAGCTGCTCACATTTAAAGTTGGTGCTAGTGATACTACAACTTGAGTGTTCCTTAACTTCTTTTGAGTAGTATATTTACTTTGGAGTGAAAATATCTGAAACGTGTTACATTCGACAGACTGGAAAAATAATAGAGTAGCCTTTACCATCATAGACTATCATGTGTCTTCGGCCTCTTACCCTTACTATCATAGTTCAGGGCAAAACTATACTTATTTCAAAACACATGATGGTTTGGGCTACTCAATTTTCTAGATATTTGCTCAATAAATAAAATATTGTAATAATTGTATTGCACAATTTGCATTCCAATATATTGGTATTGCAAAAATATTGCATAGCAGTATTTGTTACATATTCATCGAAAACAGTAAAGCAGAAATATGCAAGCAACTGTGATATGACATTTCTTAATCGCGCAATATGAATTACAGCCAGAGACCCAGGGTTGTATACACATGGCTTTCTTTACTTTACTGATAACTTTGATTTGTTAACAAATAAACAAAGTACTGATAGCCTCTGTAAACACCAAAGCAACCAGTGCCCTCCGCTATATGAAAAAGTTAAGATTAAGAAATAATGGCGATATGCGGTGCAAGATGGCGGTTATTCGTGTTTTAACTTTGAAGCTTTCCTCCTTGAAGGTCAATATTGCACTCAATCAGTGACAGTAAATTTCCTTGTCTATACCCATGTTTATTTAAAAAAAACAGATGTTTAAGGATACAGGAAGTTAAAATCCAAACTTAGGAATGCTTAATTTGTTTCATTGTTTCAAAAATTACATCATTTATAATTTTTCTTTGAAATTTTTTACTTTATTAACTGGCAGGCATAAGAAAGTACACACTTCAGTTGAATTCATCACATGTCAGATTACAGATATTTCAGCTTTTTGATGTCGTATTCTCAAACTGATAAGCGCAAAGAAAATGTTAAATTATTTTTATATAACACAAATGTTCATTAACAAAGAAGACATATTCTACGTGAAAGGCAGTAAACGTGCCTATTTTTCGTATATTAACAACATTTCAAACATAGTAAGGGTAATGATAGTGTAAATTCTATTTCTTACTCCTGCTTACATTAAACAAGAATATTTAAAGACAACTTTAAGAAGACATTTTTATTCAAACTACTGAGAAGTTATGGATAACACATAGTCCACGGGCATTATCAATAATAAAGGATGTTTGTCCGCGGGATTTGCCCACGGGCAAATCTCGAGGGCAAACGTCCTTTATTATTGATAATGTCCACGGACTATGTGTTATCTATTTCATAAACCGCCAACTAGTTATAATAACATTGACATGACCGGTAACGTGAAAATAACTGAGGCGGCCGTAAAATATCAAAAAACCTAAACTAAGACCTTTTATATAAAAGGACCTAACAAAAGATGTATGTCACCGCTGTCATGGTAGCTCAGTGGTCAGAGCGTTTGGTTTAGCGTTCGGCAGTGTAAACTCTGCGGATTCGAGACGGCATATCGCCAAAACATTTGCAGTGTCAAAATTAGATTTGTGATATTTTTCAAAAGTGATATAGTCAGTTGACACTTTGACGTTAACTGTGACAAAAAATCATGAATTACATCATTCGAAAATAATTATTTGAATAGGGATATATCATAATAATATCCTGCCTTGCAGGGCGATTATCTTGATAATAACCTGCATCCGAGGGACATTACTCGAATAATTCCCTTGCCGTACGAATTGGAAGGAAATTAAAATATATAAAGACCTCAAAGAACAATGGAGTGACGTCACTAAAGGTTTATTATATGGGTTTTAATACATCACATGTCTCTTACATATTAAGTAAACAAACTGTGGTGTTAACATAAATGTACTTATGCCTTGCAGTTTATATCAACCGGTCTTATTGGATAAGTTGATCACATTTATATAAACAGAGTCAATGATACTTAATTTTTTGGTAAAGTTTTTTTTAGTTAAATCGTTGTTCTGCCTTTACAATGCTGAGTGTCAAGCTTGACAGCAACAACTCCCACAACATCCATAGTCAGAGGACAAAATATGAACCATCACCTAAAATCCATTGGCGGCCATTTTGTGTGAACACCTTTTATTCATTTTGTGTAAGAAAAGGCAACCGCATGGCTAAACTTTACGTTATATGTTTGAATTATTACTGCTCCATTTAGTTTAAGTACATTGTCTTTCAATTGGAACCATTTATTTCAATTTCCTGACATCACCTTATATTCCCCCAAAAACCTGCTACTGCCCCTTTATAGCAATCAATCGGTATTCAGTATGTATAGCCTAGGTTGTTGTCTATATGTAACAGAAATTTGGGAAGAAATAATTCGATTTCACTCTGACACGAGTGAATGCCATTTGCAATTTACAAGTCTCTATTGGGGTTCATGTCACTTTGTACCTTAACGTTTAAGTAGGAAATACAAAGCACAAGCATATCTAATGATAATGTAATGGTTCCATGTTATATTTTCAGAAATGTACCTCTCATTGTTGGGTGTACCGTGGCTGCCTTCGCTGTGCTCTTAATGCTAGCCTTAGTTATCTGGATATGCCTCAGAAAGGACGGCGTAAGACGACGAGTGGTAGGCTATGCTCGATTACACGCAGCAACGATCACAGGTAAATATTATATTACATTCCTCGCTGTGTTCAGGCTGATTACCCTTAATTAATTTGTAATGTTATCCTAGCATAACAGTAGTTGATCTTATATCATTTTTCAATGTTTTCAGCTCAACAGCTAAATAAATATAACATCAAAACTATCGGAGATGTGTATAGTCCTAGAAACCAAATGTACTTCCAGCTTCTTCAAACGAAGGGGGATCAATTAGGCAACTGCCGCCATCAGTACCCCGGGTCTACCCAGCCCTCCTGTCTGGGTCCGTCTTGGCCTACTCCCCCACTGACAGCCAACAGAACTCCCGGCCCTCAAGACTAGAAACCAACCCTCCCCCACCCAGGATTTACAATGCTCTCAACAGCCGATCAGCTTCGATCTGAAGTTGTCTGAACTAAGGCTCGTCCAAATGGTTCCTAACTTCATCATTTAAATCGGATATCATTTCATGTCAATTTGTAAATCAAATAGCTCATTGTGCTTAATTTTAAGGTTTGAAGATTAATCTTGTTTTCTTGTCACGCTCTTAAAGTAAAAAAATGAATGATCAAAATCATTCTTATTACCATTGATGTGAGCAATTTACATTTATCATTTTGTTTTGAAAGTTTCCGGTTTTGCATTTGTATGATGTAGCTAACCCTTACGATGCGGCTATATATTTTTGCTCAACTAGCCCCCGTGGCGACATTGTTTTGTCCGGTGCCAGCCACCGTTATATCCTGATTGCACCGCCCACTGAATATGTTTATGTAGCGAGTCCCGGGTCTTTTACAACAATTGGTGTATCTATTTCGCGGATCCCGGATTTTTATTTAGAGCCTTGTAAAATGTTTATTTATGCACACAGAATAATTCTTTTTACATGGACTTCTAGATACACTGTGCCTCTTTATAAATATATAAAAAAACATTACGATGCGCCTCATATTTTTTTTCCCACAGTCATCAAAAGAAAGTCTTTAATTCCGCTTGCCGCTTCTTTATTTTTGTGCGTGCATAGACATATGATACATGGAAAAAAAGACAATTCTTTTATCTACAAGTTGATATAAAAATTATAAAAATATCTCTAATGGTTCGTGAGATATGAGTGCCGCAAGATGCGCGAGTTAAATACAAGTTCAATTAGCGAACGCCGGCGCGCAAGTAGCGCGTGTGAACGATCACTTATCTTTCGCTTGCCGCTTCTTTATTCCTGTCCGCGCATAGACATATGATACATGGAAAAAAAGACAATTCTTTTCTCTACAAGTTGATATAAAAATTATAAAAATATCTCTAATGGTTCGTGAGATATGAGTGCCGCAAGGTGCGGGAGTTAAATACAAGTTTAATTAGCGAACGCCGGAGCGCAAGTAGAGCGCGCACCGCTTCTTCATTGCGCGCATAGACATATGATACATGGAAAAAAAGACAATTCTTTTCTCTACAAGTTGATATAAAAATTATAAAAATATCTCTAATGGTTCGTGAGATATGAGTGCCGCAAGGTGCGCGAGTTAACACAAGTTCAATTAGCGAACGCCGGAGCGCAAGTAGCGCGTGTGAACGATCACTTATCTTTCGCTTGCCGCTTCTTTATTTTTGTGCGCGCATAGACATATGATACATGGAAAAAAAGACAATTCTTTTCTCTACAAGTTGATATAAAAATTATAAAAATATCTCTAATGGTTCGTGAGATATGAGTGCCGCAAGGTGCGGGAGTTAAATACAAGTTCAATTAGCGAACGCCGGAGCGGAAGTAGCGCGTGTGAACGATCACTTATCTTTCGCTTGCCGCTTCTTTATTTTTGTGCGCGCATAGACATATGATACATGGAAAAAAAGACAATTCTTTTCTCTACAAGTTGATATAAAAATTATAAAAATATCTCTAATGGTTCGTGAGATATGAGTGCCGCAAGGTGCGGGAGTTAAATACAAGTTCAATTAGCGAACGCCGGAGCGCAAGTAGAGCGCGCACCGCTTCTTCATTGCGCGCATAGACATATGATACATGGAAAAAAAGACAATTCTTTTCTCTACAAGTTGATATAAAAATTATAAAAATATCTCTAATGATTCGTGAGATATGAGTGCCACAAGGTGCGGGAGTTAAATACAAGTTCAATTAGCGAACGCCGGAGCGGAAGTAGCGCGTGTGAACGATCACTTATCTTTCGCTTGCCGCTTCTTTATTTTTGTGCGCGCATAGACATATGATACATGGAAAAAAAAGACAATTCTTTTCTCTACAAGTTGATATAAAAATTATAAAAATATCTCTAATGGTTCGTGAGATATGAGTGCCGCAAGGTGCGGGAGTTAAATACAAGTTCAATTAGCGAACGCCGGAGCGCAAGTAGAGCGCGCACCGCTTCTTCATTGCGCGCATAGACATATGATACATGGAAAAAAAGACAATTCTTTTCTCTACAAGTTGATATAAAAATTATAAAAATATCTCTAATGGTTCGTGAGATATGAGTGCCGCAAGGTGCGCGAGTTAACACAAGTTCAATTAGCGAACGCCGGAGCGCAAGTAGCGCGTGTGAACGATCACTTGTCTTTCGCTTGCCGCTTCTTTATTCCTGTCCGCGCATAGACATATGATACATGGAAATGAAGACAATTCTTTTCTCTACAAGTTGATATAAAAATTATAAAAATATCTCTAATGGTTCGTGAGATATGAGTGCCACAAGGTGCGGGAGTTAAATACAAGTTCAATTAGCGAACGCCGGCGCGCAAGTAGCGCGGGTGGACGATGTCATTTATTCCGTGCATCGCTGCCGCTTCTTTATCATTGTGCGCGCATAGACAAATGATACATTGAAATGAAGACAATTTACTCCTCTACAAAATGGAGAAAAAAATTTGAAATTATCTCAAACGTTCCGTGAGATATGAATGCCGCAAGGTGGGTAACCCCAATCATTTTTGAGAAAAGGTTTGATATTTCCGACAGATAGCTTGCAGTTTCTTTAGTTTTTCGTGCGCATTTACAAATGACACATTGGACTGAAGCTCGTTCTTCGCTCTTTACAATCATGTAAATGATTTGATCCCCACCCCCTTCCAAAATTGTATATAGTGCCAAAGAAGGGGTGGGGGTTCATGATGCGGCTTCAGTTGAACTTCCACGGACAGCTCACATTGACTTTCTCTGTCTCTGTTACGAAATAAAAAAAGAAAAATTTATTTTTATAAATGCTTGTACAATATAATCAACAAATATATAAGTATAACAATAATCACCTTCAAAGGTGCGAATAACAGCTTTATAGAACCTAACAAGGTCTAGAGTTCAGTCCACACTTCTACTTCTTTTTTCTTTCTTCAATTATCTTCATCCCCATCTTCCTCTTCCCTCTCTATCATACTGATATAGGCTTTACAGAAATCTTGTGATGTGTGGTATAGGCGGAAACATGGTTCTACACACAAAGCAACATTGCAGTCTAGACACTCGAAACAAGACTCTCTTCCTACTCTTTTCTTCTTTCTTGCTGGCTGGTTGGCAGCTGCCGCTCCACGCCGCAAGAGTTCACGTCTGGCTTTAGAACATACAACACAGGTGCGTGACAAATTCTTCTTTCTTCCTACAGGCTCGATCTTTGAAGGAAAGTGACGGCCATGCAGGCGTACAATACTGTCGTCGGTCGTACATCGCCGACCCCGGGGACGTCTGCCGAGAGATGCAACCTTATCTCTGTCGGCAAATGTTATGATGTGTTGAACTATTTCTTTTCTAAATTCTCTGTTTGTCTTTAGTGTTTTATCTTTGGAGAGTTCTTTGTACAGAACGTAGGCATTCAAAAGAGCAACGTTGAGGATATGAAACCACACACGCTTCCACCACTTTAGAGTTTTCATCTTGAACGGTGTGTACGACAACATCTGACCGGCCCGGTCGACGCCACCCATGTACTTGTTGTATTCATGAACGATCCGAGGTTTTGTAATTGGTTCTCCAGTCACCCTGTTCTTCCTTCCCGACTCGACATCTTCCGTGTCCTCAACAGTGGACATAAGCAAGACTGACTTTCTGTCCTCATACCTGACGATCAGAAGTTCTTTGTTGTGTTGCTGCAACATAGAACCTTTCTCTGGTTTCTTCGTTTTTCTCTTCAGTTTGACTGGGATTCCGCTCCTATTTCCTCGCAAAGTCCCCGTCGCACCGAAACCACACTTCCACAGATTGATGTACAATGTCACAGATGAATAGAAATTGTCCATGTAAACATGATATCCCTTCCGAGAGTAATCTTTGACCAAATCCATGACCAAATCATACGTTTTCCCTCCAATAGAAACTTCGTTGGTTCTTCCAGTGTAGAGTTTGAATTTACAGACGTATCCATTGTGCGAGTCACACAACATGTAAGCCTTGATGCCATACTTCTTAGGTTTGTCAGGGTTGTAAACCTTGAAGCTGAGGTTGCCTTTCCAAGGCACCAATCCCTCATCAACTGAGATATGTTGATGCGGTATATAAACTCTTGAGAACCGATGTATGATGCGGTTATACAATATTCCAAGTTTATTGAGTGGGGAAAACTGTGGTGTGTTTCGTCCTGGCATTGTACTGTTATCAGATAAGTGAAGAAACGTGAGCAACAACCAAAACCTGTCTCTAGGCATACACTTTGGGAAGAAAGGCGTCGAGGTAACATCACTAGTCGACCAATACTCTGAAAAGTTCCTCTGTACAACTAAGGACATGGCGATAGTCATGGCTACGAATACTTTCATTTCCTCAGCATTCGTATCCTTCCACTGGCGCATTCTTGACTTGGGCGGGAGGACCTCGTCGTCGCATTCTTGGTGAAAGTATCTATTGGTTTCCGTTGCCATTAATCCGTAATCATCTTCTTGTAAGAACATTTCGAAATAGTCAATAGGTTTTGGTTGCTCAGGCAATTCTTTGAACTGTCCCAGCCCAGTCTGTCCCGTAAAAGGCAGATCAACACGTCCACGTGGCCTCGGCCCGTCCTTCCAGTTTGCCGCAAAATCCCCCTCCCCTGTATCAGAGGTGTCACTGTCTTGATCATCCAAGTCAACGAACTCGTCAGTGGAAGAACCAGCAGAAGCTGCGCTCGCCGTAGCAGCTAGTATACGTCTTGCAATGTTCCTTATGTCTGGATCACTGTCCATGTCCGATACCAATCCATCACTATCACTATTCACATCACTATCATCAGTAGTTTCCATATCAGAAGTTTCATCAGCATGGACTTCGGAAGAGAACTCGTCGTCTGAAGCATACGGCCCCCCATAGTTCCGAGTCCTCGGTCTCCTTCCTCTAAATCTTGGCATCTTCTATATCATCTGTAATAGATTGAAACAGATTTAGACATGTGCAAGTAAGAACAACTCAGGAGCATTTTACAGAGAAAATCAGTGTGAGCCTCATGGACATTCATTTGCCGTCATTCCAAAGTATTTGAAACAATCACACCATCGGCGCCGACGGCACCAAAGGCAATGGTAAAATTCACATATTTGGACGTTTCATGACTGTCCCGGCTAACCCCGGTTCTTTTATTCATACGACTCCCCAAAAGTCGAAAACCTGGGCTTTCTTCTGACTTCCTAGGCGACGAGTTGGCGAGTCGCGAACGAAACAACCATCTACGTCAGGGAAGCTCTGATTGTCAGTTGTGGATTACAAAAGTTTTGCAACTTTTGATAGGTTCCACGGACCTAACCGCCGCAGCGTCGCGGCGAAACCCAAACAAAATTGCCGATGTCAAAAAAAGGACATCAACACATTTTGCGGGGCTTCTTGCATCTTTATTTCTCTTTGCGCATATACATATGATATACCAAAATGATGGCACTTTTATTCTCTTTCCAACGATATATCGTGTGTTAGAGCGCGCCGCTTGGTTAGTGAAATATCAAGCGCGAAAGTACATACTTTTGCGGCCTTTATAGTATAATTATTTGCATGGGCGGACATACAAATGATATGCCAAAATGAAGGCAATTTCATCCTCTTTCCAACGATATCTCATGTGTTAGAGCGCGCCGCTTGGTTAGTGAAATATCAAGCGCGAAAGCAATCTCTCGGACTTTGTGTTCTGAAATCCGAGGCACTGGGCAACGTTGCCCATGAAATTGGTTGTTCTCGAATGGAAGGACCTCGCCCGACATATAAGGAAAATGTTTCAGACCTCGGAATAACACCGAAAATAGTTTTTGAATTTCACTAAACATGATATTGATTTTGAAAGTTTGGGTGCTAAGGGTCAATTTTTCCCATGGTTTGCGGCGAGGCCCGCACTAGAAATAGTGAAAATTCTCGAATGAATGTTCCGAGCACCCTCGATTTTTCATGGGAAAAATTCCCACAAACGTTCCGTCCCTCTCGGGAGAAAATTCTCGGTCTCCGAAAAAGTTGAATAAGTCAAAAACCGATTGCTTCGCGTCAACAACATTTATACCGCAGATAGAGCCCCGACTTTTCCACCTCTCCAATAAGTCACTTTTCACAAATAAATTTTTTTTATTTTGTTATTGACGAAAACGGTTTTATGTAAATATTTCAATAATTAGTAACTTCTCCTTTCTTCCAGGGACGTGAAAGGGTAGACATTGACACTCAAAGTTTGGACATGTGCAGTTTCAGCAAATGGCATCACAAACAAAAATGTTCACGCAGTTCTAAAAAACCCGAGTGCAGCCGAAATTTAGTGGGAAATTTTTCTCACAAAAACGACTACAGTCGGAAAAAGCGTCTCGATCATGACAATATTTCTGTTTCCGAGTTATAACTTTTTAGGCAGAACTGGAAGCAAACTTTCGCTTCGACAGTTTTTAGCTTTGGGGGCTAAGGGTAAATTTGTACCATGTCTCGTGGCGAGGCCCGCACTAAAAATATTGAAAATCCTCGAAAGAAAACTCCGAGTACGCTCGATTTTTCATGGGAAAAAAGTCCATACCTCACGGCGAAGCTCGGAAGTGGTCAAAATCTCCGGCCTTCGTCATAACCCGAGAGTGAAAGTGGCCCAAAAAAAGCCCATACCGCCGGGTGGTCTCGGAAAAGTAGAACAAAAGCACGATCGTGCTCAAAACCCGATAGTGTGAATGTGGTCATGGGACAACTTTCCCATTACATCATGGCGAGACCCGGGACAAAATTTCCGATGGCCGGAAGTGGTCAGAACACTCGGACGTCCCTTTCGTCATGGGAAAACGTTCCCATTACCTCATGCCGAGACCCGGAAAAAAATTTCGATGCCCGGAAGTGGTTCGGAACCTCTGACGTCATCGCAACCCGATCATGTAAGTTTGGTAATGGGACAAGTTTCCCATTACGTCATGACTAAAAACCGGAAAAAATGTTTTATGTCAAAAAGACCTACACACATTTTGCGGGGCTTCTTGCATCTTTATTTCTCTTTGCGCATATACATATCATATACCAAAATGATGGCACTTTTATTCTCTTTCCATCGATATATCTTGCTTTATAGCGCGCCACTTGGTTAGTAAAATATCAAGCGCAAAAGCTTTTTTTTTGCGGCCTTCATAGTACAATTATTTGCAACTGCGCATATACAAATTATACACCAAATTGAAGACAATTTTATTCTCTTTCCATCGATATATCATGTTTTATAGCGCGCCAATTTGTTATTGAAATATCATGCACGAAAGTCGAAAACTTTTAAATATTTTTAGTACAATTATTTGCAACTGCGCATATACAAATTATACACCAAATTGAAGACAATTTTATTCTCTTTCCATCGATATATCATGTGGTAGAGCGCGCCACTTGGTTAGTGAAATATCGAGCGCGAAAGAACACATTTTGTTTGCTTTTGCGGCTTTTTGCGGCCTTTATAGTGCAATTATTTGCAACTGCGCATATACAAATTATACACCAAATTGAAGACAATTTTATTCTCTTTCCATCGATATATCATGTGGTAGAGCGCGCCACTTGGTTAGTGAAATATCGAGCGTGAAACAACACATTTTGTCTGCTTTTGCGGCCTTTTGCGGCCTTTTGTGGCCTTTATAGTGCAATTATTTGAAACTGCGCATATGCAAATTATACACCAAATTGAAGACAATTTTATTCTCTTTCCATCGATATATCATGTGGTAGAGCGCGCCACTTGGTTAGTGAAATATCAAGCGCGAAAGAACACATTTTGAAATATTTTTTAGTACAATTATTTGAAAACTGCGCATATACAAATTATACACCAAATTGAAGACAATTTTATTCTCTTTCCATCGATATATCATGTGGTAGAGCGCGCCACTTGGTTAGTGAAATATCAAGCGCGAAAGAACACATTTTGTCTGCTTTTGCGGCCTTTTACGGCCTTTATAGTACAATTATTTGCAACTGCGCATATACAAATTATACACCAAATTGAAGACAATTTTGTTCTCTTTCCATCGATATATCATGTGGTAGAGCGCGCCACTTGGTTAGTGAAATATCAAGCGCGAAAGAACACATTTTGGCTGTTTTTGCGGCCTTTTGCGGCATTTTGCGGCCTTTATAGTGCAATTATTTGAAACTGCGCATATGCAAATTATACACCAAATTGAAGACAATTTTATTCTCTTTCCATCGATATATCATGTGGTAGAGCGCGCCACTTGGTTAGTGAAATATCAAGCGCGAAAGAACACATTTTGAAATATTTTTTAGTACAATTATTTGAAAACTGCGCATATACAAATTATACACCAAATTGAAGACAATTTTATTCTCTTTCCATCGATATATCATGTGGTAGAGCGCGCCACTTGGTTAGTGAAATATCAAGCGCGAAAGAACACATTTTGTCTGCTTTTGCGGCCTTTTACGGCCTTTATAGTACAATTATTTGCAACTGCGCATATACAAATTATACACCAAATTGAAGACAATTTTATTCTCTTTCCATCGATATATCATGTGTTAGAGCGCGCCACTTGGTTAGTGAAATATCAAGCGCGAAAGAACACATTTTGTCTGCTTTTTGTCAACAATTCAACAGAGAAAATACATGTTTTCACGGGGCTCGCTGTCTGCGCCAGTTAAACCAATTTTCATAAAACAACGGCGTTTAGCGAGGCGCGGAAAATAATTACGAGCAATCCGGGAGCCGCCAAAACTGCTTGCAGTAAATTTTTGCCTTCTCGTGAAAGTTAGAGTCCGGACTCCGGATTTCGCCTAGAGGGCTTGCGCGCCAGTTTATATTTGGCACGGAAATATACCGCTCCCCGCATCGTAAGGGTTAAGATGTATGCGACATCCATCTTTACCTTTTTCAAGCTTCAGGATATCTTCATCAGATTTCATATACTTGACATCCGGCATAATATTTTACACAAAAGGTGTTCCAATCACTGATTTGACATCATACAACGTTAAAAAATTAGAATAAAAAAATTGGCACTTATAAACTTATAAATATATGTTGTGACAAACATATGATCATAATTTGAACGAAATCGATGGAGAAATGAAAAATATCTAGACCTGTTTTAAAGAATTTATCGGATCAAATCAGGGATTGGAACCCCTCTTTCGTACCCTTTAAATTTTAATTTAACACTTAGTCACGAGTTTTCTCCCTTTGCATTTACACACTTGTTGCTCCCCTATTCACCTCCATGCCGTATGGGATATGTCGTCACCACCCCCGTGCACAACCCTACAAGAAGTAGTATGAGTTTGAAATATAAGAGTTCAATTAAATTTCTCTTGATCGGCCGACGTGCTTGCTTAGTCGTTTGTTAACAAGTGTTATCACATTGATCTTCTATTTGTTTAAAGCTGGTGTTCTTACTAAAACAATAACCTCTGTTACAAGTGAGTCATCTATCGGAATTATCACTGGTTTGAGCGAAAGTTTTGTTTTGCAACTTACCACCTTCAAAGTCTTCTTTGAAATATTCTAACAAACTGAAGTCCGTTCGGCTTTGCATATGTCAGAAGACTTAATTCTTATGAGGCAGTAGATAATTTTTTGTATGTCGGTAAATCGTACAGATCATTTTTCATTTTTGTAATCGCTTTTTGTTGTGTTTAGTTGCTAAGGAGATGACCAACTTTTATTTAGTTAAAATGTATTATTTTGAAAGTGTAAAAAATCTCATAACACAAGCCAATCTTCCATAGTCAGAGAACAGAGTATGAAGATTCACTGAAAAACCGTTGGCGGCCATTTTGTGTGAACACCTTTGATTCATTTTGTGTAAGAAAAATGAATCGCATGGCTAAACTCTACTTAATATATTTGAATTATTACTGCTCCATTTAGTTTAAATACATTGTCTTTCAATTGGAACCAGTAACTTCATTTTCCTGACATCACATTATACTCCCCATAAAAACGTGCTACTGACCCCTTAATTTATCTCAGAAAACGATCGTATTACAGCACTTTCATTTATTATATATCGCTCCAATTTAAAATAAAACAACAGAAGATCAAATAGCAGTTCATAGTTGCGTTGCTATTTGTAATATTTATGCAAACAGGGCAAATTATTACCGTTTCTCCTTCTCTTAAAGTCAAATGTGTGATTTTCATTTACAATATTTAATTTTCATATATATGGCAAATGAAAATGAAAACGTAACACAATTCATAAATATTTCCCATATAGTATGAGATTTATGAAATCCAATTAAAAACATTTCCAACATTTTACTATGAAAAATGCAAATTCCGAAAGTCAGTCATCTGAAATGGTACACGCTTAAAATGAATTTGTCCACGCACGTGCATTACCATTCCTTCACGCACTGGCAATGCAATTCTATGCAAATTTCGCAAACAAAAACATGCGCAGAACATGCTACATCCTGTTCTGCCACTCTACCCATGATATGAAGAACACGGTTTGCTGACAAACTAACTCTGTATTGTTTCAAGTTGTTTCATTTTATGACATTAAATTTGTAGCATTTGATCTTTTCATATAATTATGTTTTGAAAGCTTTGCATTTTCTTACCAAAAGGTCTATAATATTGTGAATGTCTCTATCAATTGTAAAGTGTCATTCTTTCCCAACAGGCAGATCAAGTCATGAAATGTTGATACATCCTCTGTTATATTAAGCAGAGTTTGTGGGATAGAAAGGGAGATTGGAAGTAATCAAAGTTAGTTGTACAATCAGCGACGCTGTTCTAAATCATCCTTTTGGCTACTGAATATTGCCAAAAGCATTGTGATATGAACCACCCTTTCAACGCGGGAAGCGTTGTCACTTGATAAATAAATTCAAATGGATTGTGGTGCATTTATTTCTCCCAGGGTAAACTTCCGGAAACTACTAATTTCGGCGTAATATAACAGAGGCTGTACTTGCAGGCGGATTTCTTTTTTCAACCAAAAGCTGAAAACGTGTTTTATCCTTCTAATTTCGCTTAGAAATGTGAAAAACGGCATTAACAGAGTAGTACACATTTGCGTTCAGTCTAAATGAAAATTTGCTTTTGTGCAATTGCGTATATACAGAGAAATTTCCTCATATGAGCAGATTTGCATTTATGCAAAGACTTCCTTGTATGAAAACGATCGTTGTATGAAAGGGGTTTTAGCAAAAAATTAAAAAATACACGTTTGTTGCTTTAATACCGTTATGTACTTAGAGACTTAGGCACATCTTTATTGACAAAAAGTACAAACAAAGCATTATACCTTTGCATTGGGCAAGCAATAATTACACGATGAGCTAGGTGTATACGATGAATCATATTTTGAGAGTTTTTATCTGAAGCAATTGTAAATAACAGAGCAAGGACAAGCACATATTTGCACAACTTCTTATTCATAATTGATAAATTCCACTACGAAACACAAGTCATCAATAAAAAGTTTTACAGCTTAGTAACAGAAACACGTCCTTCGGTGAACAGGGAAGTAAAGATTAAGACATGTGATTTTAGCGTTTCAAGATGGCTATCGTCGTAGTTATAACTCTGCTTCTGTTCTTCCTTGAAGGTAATGTTCCATACTTAAATCTTTTAAAATTAACCCTTTGTTTGCTTCTTTTAAAACGTCGCTTGATTTAGTAAATTATCTGGTAACGATAAACATGCAAATCTTTGATTTTAATCGCAACTAAAACACATTAATCAAGTACACTGGAAAGAAGAAGAACATAAGAAAATCATTTCCTTATTTATACATATACTAAATTATATCACAATGTACAATACAAATGTTTAATCTTAGTTTAGTGTTTCAACAACTGCATTAATACATATATAAATGTCACTAAATTATTAACTTTGAATAAGACGATTGTTTGACCTATTGTCATATATAGATATTCATATATTTCCTGGTATGAAATATGTTAATAATATTTTTATCTATCGCTTGGTATTTATTTTTATTTAAATGTAGAAACCTTGTTTCCAAATGCATTAACTTCTCGTAAATCTCATATCTGTTTATTTCTTTCTTGTGCGTGTTTTCATAACTTGTATGTCCAAATACAAAGGAAGCTTCAGTTAGAAGTCATAATTCCTTTGTTTGATGAAATAGATCATGTAGGGCACCATTTTTTTAATTAGATATTTACACACACCACACACATGGACAATATACAAACATCTATTTCATCATTCTTCTCTCCTTAAGTACTTTCCAAAATGTTTAGTGGTGTCAATGTATTGTTTAAAGGGGCAGTAGCACGTTTTTAGGGGGAATATAGGGTGATGTAAGGAAAATGAAAATTAATGATTTCAATTGAAAGACAATGTATTTAAACTAAATGGAGCAGTAATAATTCAAATATATAACGTTAAGTTTAGCTATGCGATTCCTTTTCTTACAAAAAATGAATTAAAGGTGTTCACAAAAAAATGGCCGCCAATGGATTTTATGTGAATCTTCATTCTTTGTCCTCTGACAATGGATGATTGGCTTGTGTAATGAGATTTTTGACACTGTCAAAATAATACATTTAGCATTCACTTACAATTATCAGTGAGAAATTCAAATTATAAAATTATCAAAAAACGTGCTACTGCCCCTTTAAAGGGGAAGTAGCACGTTTTTTTGATAATTTTATATTTTAAATATTTCAAGGGATATAAGATGATGTCAGGAAATGAAACTATATGGTTCCATTTCAAAGACAATGGGTTTAAACTAAATGAAGCAGTACTAAATCAAGTATAAAATGTAAAGTTGAGCCATGCGATTCCTATTTCTTACATAGAATGAATAAAGGTGTTCACACAAACATTGCCGCCCATGTATTGTATGTTAATCTTTCTAGTTTGTTAACATATTATGGATGATTGTTTGTGTAATGAGATTTTTGACACAATTAAAACAATACATTTAGCATTCATCTATAATTATCAATTAAAAAATTGAACATAAAACATTTGAGAAAAACCTGCTACTGCCCCTTTGAAGCTATTTTTGAATCTGTTAGAGATATTTTGCAACAACTATGATATGTACGAAAACTGTAAAAGTTTACCAAAATGCTGGAGATCATCTGGGATTCTTGGTATACACGTGAACGATTTTCATTTACATCACAAGAAGAACAGCTCTCAGCATTTAATTTTTTATAAATCCAAAGTGATACATCTTAAGTTGTACTTGTGACGCCAACAGGGCAAACCTCTTTTAAACAAACATTCTGTATCCAAGCTATTTTTCCTACCTGGTGATTTAAGAGTGAATGACTTTATTGATATCATAAAGCAATTTTTAATCTTGAATACATATGATAATCTTACATTAAGCATCACGTAAAATGAAAATGCTCAAGGCCTTAGTACACACTATAATATTATTTCTTTAATGAATGAGTAGGAAATGAACATTCCGTATCCTGCTATTTTACCTACCTGGTATTTATACTTGTTGAGTAAAAGAAAATGAGTGCATTCATATCATAAATCAGATGATAATCTTACATAAAGAATCATTTAAAGTGATAATCCTCAAGACTTTAGATAATGATATGATGTTTTTTCTTCAATGAAATGGTACGCAGGTGATTACATTTATCAAATTAAATTAAAGAATTTCAGGTAGTCTTTACATTTATTCTCATTTTATCTTTCAGATGTTTATGGAGATGTTTGTTTCGATTCTGGTGTCATCTGTGATGGGGAATGCTGTGGAGAAGATGACAACACATATTGCTGTGAACCTTCGTACATGTAAATATTTTACCTGATTCTATTTTGATGGGATGTTCAGTCTAATAATCACTATTAATGATAACAGAATAAAAAACAAAGTCTCCGATAACAGAATAAAAAAATATGATACGGATGACACGTCAGGATTTTCTCACAGAGTCAATAGAAAACACAAAACGTAAACTTAATGTTAATGTTCCTGAGCTCACATGAATGTAAATCAAATTTCCCTTGTGGATAACAAAATCTTATCTTATCTTATCTTAACTAAGCTTTTTTGAGGTTCATCTTCTGCAAGAACCAATGGCAAATCCAAAGTAGGAATTCAGGGAGACCTATACCCTGTTGGAGATTTTTATTCCCAAGGCCAATGAACACCCTCTAACCCCTCTATAGATGAACCATCCTTTCAATGTTCATAGATCGGTAACTGATTTGGATCCTTGTCCTCTGTTGTTTTTCATTCAAAATTCTATATTTATAATCCCTCAATTTAAGAGCTACTCAATGAGTTGTTGTATGAGTATTATTCTGAACTTAAGTTGAATTTAAAACCGGAATTGTATTTAACTCATAGTGATTGTTCCCTTTACCGTCGCGAAATGACGAAACTTCGTATCGGTATGGTAAGACTTCAAGTTGAACTTGGGCGATATAGTAATGTTATGAGATCACTGCTCTTATGCAGAGTATGTAAACTGGATCATATTGAAGATGAATTTCATTTTATTATGGTTTGTCCAGCCTTTAACGACTTGAGACTAACATACATGTATGTACTGCCTGTCTGCAGGCCATATGATTTAAAATACAGTTTCATCATTTTAATGTCATCATGTGATACATACGTTATTATTTTACTACAGCTCTTTATTCATCATGCACTCCGTCTGAGGAGCCAATTGTTATGTTAACATCTCCAACCTGCCCACTGTTACCTTATATGGGCCGGAGGCCACTCATACCGAAATAACTTTGCAGAATTGAGTGAGTGAGTTGTCAGGGGTCATATCTGCCAAACTTTACCAAAAGTGCCATCTGATCGAGAAGTATAAACTGTTGCAGGAAATTGTCATTTTAAAGCTTAACGGCATCATACAGTGACAATAGGAAGGTTTGAAGCGATTATTATCAAAGACCGGACGTTGACAAGCATCAAACGTATTTTTGGTAACTAATTTAAAGATCGACTGTTACTAGTTGATTATGTTTGATAGGTTATATAACTATCATTCACGTTGGACGTGTCAATTTGGCTTCCGCGAATATATATAACTGGTAAGATTTTCATTGAAAACTAGTGTTTATCATCTATTTCAAATTTTGGGACCGAATATGTGAACTTATATAATAAATTATGCCATTTACATTAGAATAAAAGCAAAACAATATGTGATGGAAATCAAAACAGAGGGATTGTAAAAGAGTTTAAGCCTCGTGCTTTAGCTATGATAGGATACAACATAGTTACTGTTATATATTTTTTGTAAAACTACACTCACGGTCAAAAGAAAGTATAGGTCCTTCAAAATGATATAAATTTAAACTTTTGATCATACCAAATGTTAGTTATACTTAACATAATGGCATGCCTTAAAACACATAATAAATATCGCAAAAACGCAACTTGTGTTGCCATATGTTTTAGAAACCGGAAAAATAGTGAATTCCGTTTAAAACCAATTGCTTGAAAATTAAGTGCATAAAATACGTATCAATCGATTTGCTGGATACTGTCATATCATTGCAACTGAAAAAACACAAAAGGAATGGCAAGGTTGACTCAGGAACAACGTGATAGAGCTATTGGAATAGCTGAAATGGGAGCAACA
The DNA here is from genome assembly GCA_916613615.1 of Steromphala cineraria. Taxonomy (NCBI): domain Eukaryota; kingdom Metazoa; phylum Mollusca; class Gastropoda; order Trochida; family Trochidae; genus Steromphala; species Steromphala cineraria. The sequence goes on from OU744726.1 coordinate 42,444,191, forward strand.
CACGGCAATATTGCTCGAACGTTCCATTTCATGCCACTGACAGTGTCCAGGCTTATGTAATGTCATAGACAGACTGGTCGGACCCAGGACAGATCCAAAAGTGGAAGATCACGTGTTACAACGCATCAATAAGATCACTACATCCGGATAATTCATCTGAGGAACAGATTTGTAACGGCAACGGAAACAGCGCCAACGGCTCTTGGTCATCGTGTTAGTAGACGTACAGTGTCTAGGAGATTACGTGCAGCAGGGATTCAGGCTTATCGCCCCTTCCAGGGCGCAGCCTTGACCCCTCAACATAAGCGCCGTCGACTTCAATGGGCGCGATGAGTTTTCAGATGGCAAGCACGGAACTGAAGACGAGTATTATTCACAGACACAGTTGCTTCTGTCTGTGTCACAACAATGGAAGACAGATGGTATACAGGAGTCGGGATGAGCGTTTCGCCCTCAGAAAAGAGTTGCAATGTATACCTGACGCCGTCATCCGACGTGTTGAGGTGAACCGGATTTGGGATTTGGATTTGGATTTAATTTACAACAGACGTTTTACAACGTCGATGAGGAGACGTGGTCGTGCTTGTATTGACGTGGCAGGTCGTCACACATGTTAATGACAACAACAGAGAATGCTTGTGGTCTCACTGTTGATAATAGAGACACTTGAAATCAATTAAATTTGACCCCCTGCTTATTTAAATGAGATTGCAGAAATATACTGGAGTGATCAAATGAAATCTGTTTGTGGGCATTATTGTCATTTGATTGTGCTATAAAATCATCTTTGCGGCATTGAAATATTATCTCTTGTTTTTATGTTGTGAGCATTGCAAGTTAACCTATACTTTCTTTTGCCCGTGAGTGTATAATGGTCAGGATTACTCTATTACAAACATCAGTGAAAAGGATGATGTAATAGTTAGACCATGAGGGCCTGTTGTCTAATCGTTTAAATGGTTAGTTAGAAGAAGAAGAAGAAGAAGAAGAAGAAGAAGAAGAATATTATTTTATATGAGTGTCACACTCATTAAAAATGTCCGGCAAATGTGGCCTATGAGACACTAAAATCTTCATGATGCAAATTTAAAATATAATATTATAGGCGCGCGAGTGGTCTAACTAACCATTTAAACGATTAGACAACAAGGCCCGAATGGTCTAAGGATCATGGCCACAAACTTGATTTATCAAACGCTATGTTAAACCAAACGTGTATATCAATTTTGTTGTAATGATTGCGAACTATTTGATGGCGACCGTGTCACACATGTAATTGACATCATAACAAACCATAGAGCTCGTGAATTTGCGTTAAGACGCATCCTCACGAGATGCACGTGCAGCTTCAGTTTCGACATGCGCATACTGTAATTCTGTCATTTGGGCACGGGAAATGCAAAGGATCGGACGTATATTGACAAAGATCTAGCCTACGCATTTGGAGCCTTAGAAAAGAAGTTGTGCTGGTGAATATGGTGAGTATTAAAACGATAAACAGTAATTAACACAAATCGTTCCAAGAAACAATAGTTGATATATTATTTGAAGGCCACATTACGATATTTGTAAGTGGTGACGTGGCGGACCACAAACACTTGTGACCTTGTGTTCCGACATCCAAATTGACCGCTGCTTGGATAATGAACTGTTTCATACTGTTCGCAATGGTAATCTCTCTGTAAGCATTGTAAAATCTGCGTTTGAAATGTTGTCATTCTTTAACTGTATCAGAATATGAAAGTCTACAGTCCTGATTTCGGTGTTTATTTTCATTTACAGGTTTGGAGAAAGCACTGTGCAATCATCTCGATGCTATTACACGAATGGCCTAAATACGGATGATATATGCCTAAATTCGACGGAGGAAATCCACCGGAATTGATTTACAGGGTACCTTTTGAAAGCTGTATATGCTTTTCTGCCAAAGGAAAAGCTGCTCAATTTGTAAATTAAATTTATGTAATAAAATGCATATTTTTGTTATGTTGTTTCTATCACGACACAGCCTTGGTCATTAAAAGTAGTTCCGTCCGTGGTTTAACTGAAATTGGCGTTAGTTATACCATGGTTCACAACAAAGGAGCCATGGTCTAAAATATTATATGATATCAATGTTATTTATAAGGAGATGCATGTTGATTTCTTAAAATATTTATATGGAGTTTCAGTAGTTCTAGTCATATAGTGATAAAGGAGAACTATATAAAGCCAAAAGTCATGTGATTCATGTCAATAAAAAAAAAAAATGTTCCAATCTCAAAACTAAATTGTAATAATGTCACCATTTCATTTCTTCTTTTGTGTCATATTTCCAGAAAACTTCCACTGATCATAGGGCTGACCGTTGTTGGGCTTGTTGCGTTGTTTATGAAAGTCCTGTGTATCTGGATGTGCATCAGAAGGGCAGGGGCGAGGCGACGAGTGATAGGCTATGCTCGTATAAGGACAACTACGGCTACAGGTAAATTTCTTATAACGATCTTGTAACACTGTGTATAACCGTACACCGAAACTAGCGAGGTGTACGGCGGAGGTAGTTGCTAGCGAAGAGCGTGATCGCAAACGGGATCACTTAAAAAGCAATCGTCGCCGTTTCATCAACTTTTTCTATGTTATTATCATGTCAATAGCTTTCCCACTGTGTATAACCGTACACCGGAACTAGCGAGGTGTACGGCGGAGAAATGTTGCTAGCGAGGAGCGTGATCACAAACGTGATCACTTAAAAAGCAATCATCGCCGTTTCATCAACTTTTTCTATGTTATTATCATGTCAATAGCTTTCCGAGACATAACTATTTAATGTCATATCCTGTTCATAGTCAGAGATAGCAAATATGTTACTAACAACAGCATTACTCGCAACTGTCATTGTTACTGTCCCTTGGATACAGAATGGCAAGCACATACATTTTACTAAGTATGTGTGCTAAAATTACCACATGATGTTGATTATTTGAAAGTTATGAAGTAAAATATTACCTAACTTTCGATTTCGGCTCCTCGCTAGCAACATTTCTCCGCCGTACACCTCGCTAGTTCCGGTGTACGGTTATACACAGTGTTTGTTCTTTTCCTTAAAATTGATGTAGAAGAGTTTTAACAATCAAAATAGCTTTTTCCACTGTTGTTAGGAAATTTCTGTCAAAAAAATAATGTCTGTTCATTTGTTTCCATCTAATTGCCGATGACTCATGACAAATCTACATGAAGTTTAGATGACTGATATTTTTTTCCAAATTCTTAGTGTTTCTTAGAAAAATTAATTATGACATTAAACTTTCAGCAACACATATTCTTTCCCCAAAGTAGTAGCTTAACTCTGATCTAACCTCTGTTGTAATACGAGCACTTCTCAGGCATATGGCAGATTCCCCTAGCGGCAAAGAATGCATGATAAATTATCATTTTATTATATATACCCATGTTAACTTAGGATAGTAATACAAGGGTGCAATACAGAATACGTCTTCGAATTCCGTATTGCACAACTGCCGGTTCTACTTTTTTTAAAGCTTCGGCAATTCTCGGAATTTTCCGCAAGTAACAAAAGTTTTCTAATTAAAACATCGAAATTATTGTATCTCAATGCATTGGTAATACACCTGCTTTTTAATATGACATTGAAGAATAATATACATGAAGAGTTATCATTAGTAAAGAAACTACAATTCATTTTGTAAAAGGAAATCCTGAACCAAGTTCCGAGAACATCGCTAGCGATACTCGTCATTATGACGTCATAGCTGACAACGATTGTGACGTCATTTCCATGGTGACGTCATTTGAAAGAAGCCCGAAACCTTGAACTCTACGTTTTAATTTTCAGGACTATATAAATAATTACTTTGGAAATAGTTTTATGACGTTATTTTTTTACACTTGAGAAAATTCTCTCTTGCCTTCAACTACGCTGAGTAATGTGAATATGAAAAGATAATTGGTAATCAAATCAAGTCGAGCGTGTTCTGGATCATCGCCTTGTTCACAGTATGTATAAATGCGCAGTACGTCTTCTCGGATAATTCAAAGAATTAAAAATTACTTGTAAAAGATTAAAAAGAGAGTATATAATAAATACAAAACGTCATATGTCGAAGATGTCATTGCCGCGGAGAACAACTCGAACTTCGAGTTCAATACAAACGACCCACATGACGTTCTGTATACACTCACGTGCAAAAGAAAGTATAGGTCCTTCATATTGATATAAATTTAAAACTTTTGATCATACCAAATATTAGTTATACTTAACATTATGGCATGCCTTAAAACACATAATAAATATCGCAAAAACGCAACCTGTGTTGCCATATTTTTTAGAAACCGGAAAAATTGTGAATTCCGTTTTAATCCAATTGCAAGAAAATTAAGTGCTTAAAATATGTATCAATCGATTTTCTGGATACTGTCATATCATTGCAACTGAAAAAACACAAAAGGAATGGCAAGGTTGACTCAGGAACAACGAGAGATAACTATTGGAATGACCGAAATGGGAGCAACACACGGCCATATTGCTTGAACGTTCCATTTCATGCCACTGACAGTGTCCAGGCTTATGCAATGTCACAGACAGACTGGCCGGACCCAGGACAGACACAGAAGTGGAAGACAAACGTCTTACAACGGATAAAGAAGATCACTACATCCGGACATTTCATCTGAGGAACAGATTTGTAATGGCAACGGAAACAGCGCTAATGGCTCTTGGTCATCTTTTTAGTAGACATACAGTGTCCAGGAGATTACGTGGTGCGTTGATTTAGGCTTATCGCCCCTTCCAGAGCGTAGCCTTGACCCCTCATTATCAGCGCCGTCGACTTCAATGGGCCGATGAGTTTTCAGATGGCAAGCACGGAACTGGAGACGAGTCTTGTTTACAGACGAAAATCGTTTCGGTCTGTGTCACAACAATGGAAGACAGAGGGTATACAGGCGTGGGAGTGAGCGTTTCGCCCTTAGAAAAGAGTAGTAACGTATTCCTGACGCCGTCATCTGACGTTTTACAACGTCGATGAGGAGACGTGTTCGTGCCTGTATTGACGTGGCAGGAGGTCACACATGTTAATGGCAACAACAGAGAATGTTTGTGGTCTCACTGTTAATAAAAGAGACACTTGAAATCAATGAAATTTGACCCCATGCTTATTTAAATGAGATTGCAGAAATATACTGCAGTGATCAAATGAAATCTGTTTGTGTGCATTATTGTCATTTGATCATGCTACAAAATCATCTTCGCGGCATTGAAATATTATGTTTTGTTTTTATGTTATGAGCATATGAAGTTTACCTATACTTTCTTTTGCTCGTGAGTGTATGTATATACTTTTCGATAGATAAAGTGATGCTGTTTTAGATGTACTTCATGTGCCCTTTATCTGAAAGAAAATCTCATTTAATGAATGTATCCTCAAAGGTGAATAATACAATTATCTGAAAGATGTCAGCCACTGAAAACAATTCTTGCATGGAAAGAGTTCTTATTGCCACCGAGGCCTATGGCATTATTCAGTCGCCATATTGCACATAACCTTGATTTCATCAATTCAACATTCAGTTATGATGCAAGAATTGCTTGTAAACTCACGGGCAAAAGAAAGGTTTCACCTCACTTGGTTTCGATTTTACAACGATTTGAAATATATATGACGCATTTGATTATGGAATCATCAACATTAATCATATCTACAATATTTAATATGAATTGATCGTTGATTGATTCATTTTTTGTTAAGATATCTTTGTTTAAAGAAGACCGGGGTAAAAAATGAAATTTACACCAACATGACCCCTACCATGTTAAAAAGGGTGTAAATGAGTGGAAAACAAGGTTTGTTTTGTGATTTTTTTAGTAAAATATAGCTTATATATCGATGGCCATTTGTTGTTTATTAAAATTAATTTTCAAAAAAAAAATTTAAAATTTTCAATTTTCAAAAAAAAAAAAAAACACGTCTAGAAGTATTCTTTGATTGATAACTAAAGGCTTGCACTGTTCTGTTTTAGCGTACGACGTCTAAAAATGAAAATATTTGTAATTGAAAATTGTGTATATGATGAAATCAACTAAGGTGAAACCTTTCTTTTGCCCGTGAGTGTATCATAAAAGAGGTTAACATAGGATTTAATTTATTTATCAGGGAAATAGGATTTTTGCACTATGCAAAACATGTAGTTGATTCAAAAGTTGGAAGCAAGTTGGCCATCTGATCACTGAAAGCAAGGATATTCTTGGATCACCACCTTAAAGGGGCAGCAGCACGTTTTGTTTTGAAAATTTTATATCTTAGGTTTTTCACTGATAATTGTACGTTAATGCTAAATGTATTATTTTGATAGTGTTAAAAATCTCATTACACAAACCAATCAGAGAACAAATTATAAAGATTCACATAAAGTCCATAGGCAGTCATTGTTGTGTGAACACCTTTAATTCATTTTGTATGAGAAAAATGAAACGCATGGCTCAACTTTACATTATTAATTTGATTTATTACTGGTTATTTAGTTTAAATATACTGTCTTTCAATTTGAAAAAATTATTTTTATTTTCCTGACATTACCTTATATTATTATATTCTCCCTGAAAACGTGCTACTGTCCCTTTAAGCTCAGGCATTTGAAGGTCATCATGTATAGGATAATGTCAAAATAACTCTCCGTTCCTAAAAAATAATGGAGCCGAGGGCCCCAGGCTCATTATTTTCTAGGCATGGAGAGTTACTCAACTTTATTCAAAAACATATCCTAAAATACTTATAAACTTGAAATTTCAAGTGAAAACTTGATGTTAAATACAACGCTCCATTACTGAAAAATAATTAAGCGAGAGAACATTGGCTGACGTGACAAGTGTAATTTAAGGGGCTTGCTACTTGATTGTTACCAATCCCAGAGCGAGACATAACACTTTGTTTTCTCTATTCATTGTCAGATATATTTCACAATATTAGTTTCCGAATCTAATTCTAACAATATATTTCGTTTTCTTTTCAAATTGTATGTATAACAGGAGTGAGTAGGGTTTAATGTGCTTCGAGTAGAATTCCAGCCGTTTTGCCATCAAAAAGCGTAGATAGATAAATGAATATATATTGAGTATAAAGACAGAACAATTGAATATACCATCTCTGACATGATGACCTCAAATTAGGTTCGCTCTAATCATTGTCAGATATATTTTATTCTAAATATCATTAAACATATTTTATGTCCCCTTATCAAATTGTTTTATGTATACAGTGTGTAACATGATATGATAAAAACAGTTAATCATATCATCATAATAATTTCTGTAATTTAATTCACAAAATCAAATACATATTTCAAACAAAGCAGTTGTAGAATTACTCTTGTCTTCCTCGTACCATCAACTTCTAGAATGCCACTCAAACAGCATATTCAATCTGTTTTCCAGCTCCATCAAACCAAGCTGGATCGGGACATGGCGTAGGATCAGCTTCCCAGGGCTACCCACCCCTGCTCTCTGGGCCTGGCACACTGACCTTTATTCACCCCGGTTACCAAGAAATCCGCCCCCTGCCCCAAGAACCAACTAGATTTAATACTAACCCTCCTCCACCTAGGATTTACAATGCTTTGACCAACCGATAACCAATGATCTGATCAATCTTCCTTCAGTTGCTCAAACATACCAATCACTCTTAAGTTAGACTTATATTTAGTCTCTGATTTTTATGCCCCCGAATCGGAGATTCCGTGGGGTATATTGTTTTTCACCTGTCCGTCTGTCCGTCCGTCTGTCCGTTTGTCCACAAAAACTTTTGATTGGTCAGAGCTAGGTCTTTGATACTTGACATATGGATCCCTTGTGATAAGACCTTTCAGATGACACCATGACATTTGACCTTGTGACCTTGACCTTGACACAGCGAGCAGGATGCATCCGGGGGCATTCGTGTTTCACAAACACATCTTGTTTTTTTAGTAAAAATCGTATTTTATAAAAATTTTAAAAGGAGCCTCAGACAAATGGAGATTTTCAGATTAGATAGAGAGCAGCCCAGATCTAGACTTGCTTCCATGGGGTGAAGTATATGCTCAAGCGTCTGTGTGTAAGACTACTCTTAAGTAAGCCTTTCTTTTGATCATACCTTAATCAGTTATTCGGCCCTCCCAACCCCGACTTGGGATATAGCCTATCCAATCATTTTCTCGTTGAAATTTTATCGAGAAAGGTGGCGAGAAAATGATTTGATTGGCTATATCCAAAGTCGGGCCGCGCGAGCGAATATAGCTGTGGCATGGATAAATGCGCGATATAAATACTCTATTATATTATTTTGAGCCCAGGGTATAGATTAGTGGAGTTGGCATAACGTTCGTACCCTGAGACAGGATGCATTCTCCCTTAAGCTTCACCCAACGCCCCCCTCATGCAGCCCAGGAGTTCTGACCAGCCAATAACCAGTGATCTGTTATCATCCCTTCATCAGTTGCTTATTCCTCCCATTCTCTGATATCTGGGCCTGTGGTTTTGCAATATTCTCCAACTGCCAGCATACAAAAACTCATCCCAACCCAGGATTTACAACGTTCTGATAGTTTGGATCTGATGATGCCTGAAGAAGGACGTTTTAAAATGAATAAATTGTGAATTTAAACATCCTTGGAATCTTATCGCACTTGATGCTTTCATGAGGGATATTACTGTGTAAAATTACATGACTGGTTATTTAGAATTTAAAGCATGGAAAATGTATCTGCTTATTGATCATGTAAACACTCAAATAATAGAAATCAATGATTTTTGCACAAATCAAAATTATATTTTTACATCGATGTACATGTGTTAATCAAATTTCATTACTTTATCTTTTCGTTGAAATATATCTAATTGTGTCCAGAGAGGACTATTTATAATTGAGGAATTGTAAATTTCTTGGATTTTATACTTAAAATCTGATGAATCTGATTTATGTCGTAACGTTTGTAAATAAGACAGCAAATAAAATATATTTTAAGAAGATATTTAATTACGTTTAATAAAAGGTATTGTAAAATCAATTTTTCTATTAACATTTCCTGTTTTCAAATATTATAAGATGTAATTCTGCAATGTTAAAATTAATTAACTATGTCAATTCTGATATAAACCTATTTTTCTTTAATCTACATGTATCATTTCGTTTCGTTTATTTTCTCACACTGCATTGCATCCTATATGTCTTGAATATTTTTGTGCTGTGATCACAATATGTGTAACTCTCATTTTTTTTCTTTAAGATTACTATGAATTTAGGTTTTTCATGGGGATTGAATAATGAAGATTTTAACACTATTTGTATCTGTACTTTGTATGATCCAAATATATTATTTATTCTGAAAACGAAAACAGAAACTCTGTCCAATTTCAAATACATGTAGTATTTGATTAAAGAGATACTTAGATTTTTAACAATTTGAAAAGCATCCTCTCTTTGTTTCTGCTAGAGTTTTGAGACGTATCAAAAAGTGAATCAATAAATGAAGGAAAACTGCATGTATTTTTGTTTCTTTTCCAAAACGGTGTAGCAGAAGATCAGACAATGATCATACTTTAATAAGATAAGATTTAGCTACATTAGCAATTTTTTAAAACTTGAAACATTTTATTATGAATATACACGGTATATCGGAATAATTATTATTACTTCATTGGATTACAAAAATGGCCCCATTCATACCAAAGTATAAGTGAAGAAAACATGATAGCAAATGTGAGGGAACCTAGCTAGAAAATAATTAATACAATAAGGAAATACATACAAACACATGCACATCAAAATAACGATCTTGCATGTTAAAGTGGGTCTGCAACCCTTTTTATTAACTTCCAGAGTTTTATTAGCAGGGCCCCGAAAGAGTCGAAAATGCTCGGTACGGACCAAATCGAACCACTTACAACAGAAAGCCAGTACCAAGTTTGTGTCATGTGACCCTGCTTACCCGTCTGGACGCTCTCATTAACGATGGTCAATTAGGTTTCATGAGCTAGGTTGCAGACCCCCTTTAAGCATGTTGCTGTGCCGCAGAAGGAGATATTTGAATTAATTTGACTGAATGTTGTTATATTGCAAATTATAGTATTGTTTCCATAAAAATCAAAGGCGTCGCCTGCCCTTTATTCTGCAATTAAGTATAAGTGACGACACGAAACTCTGGTCTATGACGTCAATAACTAGTGTGCTATGACGTTATTAGCAAGGGCCCTAGTTGAGGATTTTCAAATCTCGTGTGTTCTACAAAGTTTATATTTACTTTGGAGTGACAATATCTGAAACGTGTTACATTCGACAGACTGGAAAAATAATAGAGTAGCCTTTACCATCATAGACTATCATGTGTCTTCGGCCTCTTGCCCTTACTATCATAGTTCAGGGCAGAACTATACTAATTTCAAAACACATAACGGTTTGGGCTACTCTATTTTCTAGATATCGCTCAATAAATAAAATATTGTAATAATTGTTTTGCACAATTTGCATTCCAATATAATGGTATTGCAAAAATATTGCATAGCAGTTTTTGTTACATATTCATCGAAAACAATAAAGTAGAAATATGCAAGCAACTGTGATATGACATTTCTAAATCGCGCAATATGAATTACAGCCAGAGACCCAGGGTTATGTACACATGACTTTCTTTACTTTATTGATAACTTTGATTTGTTAACAAATAAACAAAGTACTGATAGCCGCTGTAAACACCAAAGCAACCAGTGCCCTCCGCTATATGAAAAAGTTAAGATTAAGAAATAATGGCGATATGCGGTGCAAGATGGCGGTTATTCGTGTTTTAACTTTGAAGCTTTCCTCCTTGAAAGTCAATATTGCACTCAATCAGTGACAGTAAATTTCCTTGTCTATACCCATGTTTATTTTAAAAAAACAGATGTTTAAGGATACAGGAAGTTAAAATCCAAACTTAGGAATGCTTAATTTGTTTCATTGTTTCAAAAATTACATCATTTATAAGTTTTCTTCGAACAATTTTTACTTTATTAACTGGCAGGCATAAGAAAGTACACACTTCAGTTGAATTAATCACATGTCAGATTACAGATATTTCAACTTTTTGATGTCGTATTCTCAAACTGATAAGCGCAAAGAAAATTTTATGCTAATAAAAATTTCCAAATTATTTTTATATAACACAAATTTTCATTAACAAAGAAGACATATTCTACGTGAAAGGCAGTAAACGTGCCCATTTTTCGTATATTAACAACATTTCAAACATAGTAAGGGTAATGATACTGTAAATTCTATTTCTTACCCCTGCTAAAATTAAACAAGAATATTTAAAGACAACTTTAAGAAGACATTTTTTATTCAAACTACTGAGAAGTTATGGATAACACATAGTCCACGGGCATTATCAATGATAAAGGATGTTTGTCCGCGGGATTTGCCCACGGGCAAATCTTGAGGGCAAACGTCCTTTATTATCGATAATGTCCACGGACTATGTGTTATCTATTTTATAAATTAAACCGCCAACTAGTTATAATAACATTGACATGACCGGTAACGTGAAAATAACTGAGGCGGCCGTAAAATATCAAAAAACCTAAACTAAGACCTTTTATATAAAAGGACATAACAAAAGATGTATGTCACCGCTGTCATGGTAGCTCAGTGGTCAGAGCGTTGGGTTTAGCGTTCGGCAGGGTAAACTCTGCCAAAACATTTTCAGTGTCAAAATTAGATTTGTGATATTTTTCAAAAGTGATATAGTCAGTTGACACTTTGACGTTAACTGTGACAAAAAATCATTAATTACATCTTTCGAAAATATTTATTTGAATAGGGATATATCATAATAATATCCTGCCTTGCAGGGCGATTATCTTGATAATAACCTGCATCCGAGAAACATTACTTGAATAAATCCCTTGCCGTACGAATCGGAAGGAAATTAAAATATATAAAGACCTCAAAGAACAATGAAGTGACGTCACTAAAGGTTTATTATATGGGTTTTAATACATCACATGTCTCTTACATATTAATTAAACAAACTGTGGTGTTTACATAAATGTACTTATGCCTTGCAGTTTATATCAACCGGTCTTATTTGGATAAGTTGATCACATTTATATAAACAGAGTCAATGATACTTAATTTTTTGGTAATGTTTTTTTAGTTAAATCGTTGTTCTGCCTTTACAATGCTGAGTGTCAAGCTTGACAGCAACAACTCCCACAACATCCATAGTCAGAGGACAAAATATGAACATTCACCTAAAATCCATTGGCGGCCATTTTGTGTGAACACCTTTTATTCATTTTGTGTAAGAAAAGGCAACCGCATGGCTAAACTTTACGTTATATGTTTGAATTATTACTGCTCCATTTAGTTTAAGTACATTGTCTTTCAATTGGAACCATTTATTTCAATTTCCTGACATCACCTTATATTCCCCCAAAAACCTGCTACTGCCCCTTTATAGCAATCAATCGGTATTCAGTATGCATAGCCTAGGTTGTTGTCTATATGTAAAAGAAATTTGGGAAGAAATAATTCGATTTTACTCTGACACGAGTGAATGCCATTTGCAATTTACAAGTCTCTATTGGGGTTCATGTCACTTTGTACCTTAACGTTTAAGTAGGAAATACAAAGCACAAGCATTTCTAATGATAATTTAATGGTTCCATGTCATATTTTCAGAAATGTACCTCTCATTGTTGGGTGTACCGTGGCTGCCTTCGCTGTGCTCTTAATGCTAGCCTTAGTTATCTGGATATGCCTCAGAAAGGACGGCGTAAGACGACGAGTGGTAGGCTATGCTCGATTACGCTCAGCAACGATCACAGGTAAATATTATATTACATTCCTCGCTGTGTTCAGGCTGATTACCCTGAATTAATTTGTAATGTTATCCTAGCATAACAGTAGTTGATCTTATATCATTTTTCAATGTTTTCAGCTCAACAGCTAAATAAATATAACATCAAAACTATCGGAGATGTGTATAGTCCTAGAAACCAAATGTACTTCCAGCTTCTTCAAACGAAGGGGGGTCAATTAGGCAACTGCGTCATCAGTACCCCGGGTCTACCCACCCCTCCTGTCTGGGTCCGTCTTGGCCTACTCCCCCACTGACAGCCAACAGAACTCCCGGCCCTCCAGACTAGAAACCAACCCTCCCCCACCCAGGATTTACAATGCTCTCAACAGCCGCTAAGCTTCGATCGATCTGAAGTTGTCTGAACTATGGCTCTTCGAAATGGTTCCTAATTTCATCCTTTAAATCGGATATCATTTCATGTCAATTTGTAAATCAAATAGTTCATTGTCCTCAGTTCCAATGTTTGAAGATTTATTTTGTTTTCTTGTCACACTCTAAACGTAAAAGATTTGAATGACCAAAATCATTCTTATAACCATTGGTGTAAGCAATTTCATACATTTATCATTTTTCCGGTTTTGCATTTGTATGACGTAGTTAAGATGTATGGGACATCCATCTTAACCCTTTTCAAGCTTCAGGATATTTTCATCAGATTTCATACACTTGACATCCGGCATAATATCTTACACAAAAGGTGTTCCAATCACTGATTTGACATCATAAAAAATTAACAAATTAGAATTAAAAAAATGGCACTTATAAACTTATAAATATATGTTGTGACAAACATATGATCATAATTTGAACGAAATCGATGGAGAAATGAAAAATATCTAGACCTGTTTTAAAGAATTTATCGGCGGATCAAATCAGGGATTGGAACCCCTCTCTCGTACCCTTTAAAGTTTAATTTTACATGAAGTCACGAGTTATCTCCCTTTGCACTTACACTCTTGTTGCTACTCTTTTCACCTCCATGCCATATGGGATATGTCGTCACCACCCCCGTGCACAACCCTACAAGAAGTAGTATGAGTTTGAAATATAAGAGCTCAATTAAATTTCTCTTGATCGGCCGACGTGCTTTCTTAGTCGTTTGTAAACAAGTGTTATCACATTGATCTTCTATTTGTTTAAAGCTGGTGTTCTTACTAAAACAATAACCTCTGTTACAAGTGAGTCATTTATCGGAAGTATCACTGGGTGGAGCGAAAGTTTTGTTTTGCAACTTACCACCTTCAAAGTCGTCTTTGACATATTCTATCAAACTGAATTCGAAGTCCGTGCGGTTGGAACATATGTCAGAAGATTTAATTCTGTATGAAGCAGTACATCATTTTTCATATGTTTGTAAATCGTACAGTAAAATATTTCAATGTTGTAATCGCTTTTTGTTGTGTTTATTTACTAAGGAAATGACCAACTTTTATTTAGATATTGATAAAGGTTATTTTTTGTCACATGTCAACTTAAGTTAAGTGATTTTGTCATTTCACCAAGGTGCCTGAAAATTGCTCCATTAAACGTTTAAGATAAACGGTCGGGTTTGAACTGTGCAACAAACAACATCTGTTTAGTGTTATGCATCATGTAAATGTAAGATTTCGAAATGTCTTCAGTCTAGAAAAAGTCTAAAAGTCTCAAGTTGACAAAACCAAATTCAAAGATTGTCCATTTCAATTTGGGGTTTGAAGGACTGAACGGCTCATTAGTGTTACACATTGACAGTTGAAGTTCGAAGGTGTCCTGATATCGATAATGACCTGGACACTTATGATGGTTGCCATGGGCAACCATATCTAAGCGGAAGGTGACATTGTATTCAAGAGGAGACATCATCTTCTCAAAGCACTAAACATAACGTCCAAAAACTGTTTAAGTTAAAAAAGCTTTATTCATTTATTGAAATTGTGACATTTAAATTTTCATCAAAGTATTTTGTAATCATTGATGTAAGTGGTCCAATACAGGGACAGGGCAGCAGACACTTCCGTTCACTTCAATGGTAATACGGTTCATCCTGGGATAAAAAAACAGCATTTTTATCATACCATTTTAAACAGGTATTTGCATGATTCACTAAAGTGTTTATATAATAAGAATATAGTTAGTGCAACGTACTATAAATAATCTAAGTTATCACATTATGGTTTTTAAAGTTCATGAGGGCATCGTCATCATAACTGAGAGAAAAAAACTAATGTAAGCCATCACAAAATTTATAAATCAATACCTCTGTGTTGAAAGAAAAGTACACCCAGAAGAAAAAGAAACGATACTTATAAAAAGCCTGATAGGTTAAGCTACGAGTGATGGTTAGGCTGAGTTTTAAACAGGGTTATTCCATGTATTCAAGAGTCAACTCAACTAAGGTTATAATTTCAAAGCTATATCTTTTAACGTTTCTGAAAAACACGCCTTTCAAACGTCGTTCAAAAATCTCCTTTATTAGACGAGATAGTGAAAATGGCCCTTTTCTTGTTTTTAAACCAATTTCCACACAAAATGCATGAACAAATTCATTTCTATAAAGATTTTTATATAGATAACATCATTAATTTATCAAATTTATAAATTTCATATTTTTTTAATTCCAATTCCAAAGATTATAACCAACTTTAAAATTGAAAAGCTGTTTTAGGACCTTCGTGTATTTGAACAGTCATACAATTATTAGTAGCATGCTTCGATGTTTGAAATTGTAAGGACTTTTTCACAACTGATGTGCATATAACACGGATTAGGAGTCGCATTTCATTATAACAGGGTTCTATTTTGTACTCTTTTGAAAAGTTAGTATCGTTTATTTTGCCCCTGAGTGTATACACATCTATGCGGACGGGCATGTAAACACTTAGCCTGTTCTAAAGGATAAAGTAAATATGATACCTTGTCATAGCAATACTTGCAATAACAGCAACAGACAAAGACGACAGCTGCGATCAGTAGAGTTCCTCCGATCAGAGAAACTACCAGGATAACCGTCAAATCTCTGAAGGAGAATTTTTTTTATTAAGATATATTTCAACTTGAAACTAGCAAACATTGATAACACAAGTTGTTTTTGTTTTGTTTTTTTGGGGTTTTTTTTCTTATTAATAGCACAAGTTTGTAATTATCGAAGCTACATGTCTTAAAATCTAAGTTAACAATCGTTGAACTCATTTAATTTTTTTGTTTAAATTATTTAAAATGGTGGAAAAGCCAAATTGAATGTGCTATATTTTTTGTATTCTAGTGTATTACGAATTTATATAATTAATATGATATCCGTTTAAGGATTTATAATAGTGCTCTTTCCAAACTCTACTCGTTTCAAACATAAATGACAATTTTTAATCTGAACAAAATTCCATGCTTGATACAAACAAAATTTATGTTAAATTGTAATTTAGTCGAGATTGTATTCAAATTATGCAACAGTAAACTTACCCGGCGGGACAACAATAACCGTTCTCGCTTGAACCGCAACATCCATAACTGCAGTCAAACAACTCGCCGTTCTTGCGTATACATTCCACTGCACAACCTAGAAAGAAAATATAAAACAAATATACAAAAAAAGAACATTGTACATATACGAAAAGTAACATTAACATTTGCCCTTCGTCGCTAATGGCTGCAATACTGCCCAAGCGGCGTTAAACAATAACTCACTCACAACACGTGCCCTACATCAACCAGGAATCAAGTACTAGACTTTAATAGCAAAAATTGAAACAAACAATTCATTGATGACAATTTCACATATATGACAAACATTATTGTTTGGGGGCGCAGACGCCCAAAATTATGTGATAGGTGATAATGAAAACTAGTAATGATAGAAGTTTATATTATGAATTGTGATAATCTAGTTTATCCCTTAGCTGCTTCAGTGTCGTTTATGTTAAGAGACGGCAGTCATTATAATAATTTATCCCATAGTATCACCCACTTTTTGTAAGATATACATTATGTAAATTAGGGGAGACCAGGGCAAAGCGCGCCGTCGGGGCAAAGTGACCAAGCCTTATTTCTCCTTAACGATCGACAAATGGCGTGGTTTGTCATTATCAACCGATGAAAGCAAACGTTAAGAAACGTCCACGATTGCATCTTTAGCATGAATTGTAGACTTACCATTGCAAAAATTAAAAAAACCGGCATCTTTCTTTAAGGAAAGAATATGACCGAATTCACATATTTCATAGTAACACAAAACGCAACATTGAACTCTAGTGTAACAATTAAACAAAAATATATCACCTATACATTGAATTAGGAGTTTTGTAATTCATTGCTTAAAGTTACATTATCAGAGTTCAATGTTGTTTAAAGTAATTTTACTGTTTTCCTTGTATTTTTGCAAAATTTGGCGACTAACCTTGGGAAAATCGGACCAAAATTTATCAAATAGGAGATAATTTACCAAAAAATACCGAAACGACAGTCGACATAAGGGCGAATCAAGTGTGGCCATTTCTCAACTTCCGGTTTCTAAATGTACGCTTCAAAAAACCGTGTTTGTCGCGCTCAACTAGATTTTATTTTATCATCCTCCGAAATAGGTGTTCGTTGCTGTCAAAGTTGATACCCATCGAACGCAATTACGGTAGTTGAGACACGGTGTCAATCCTACAAGCATAACGATTACGTCACCGAAAGCGGGTTCGTTAAATGTTTTGCCCTTTTTATAGGGGCACTGTGCTCTTGGCGTCGAAATAAGTATGTTATTGTTGATTAAAAAATGTAAATGTGGTATCAAAATTTCGACAAAAGATTTTTCTACAAAGTGGTGTATTTCTTTTCGCAATAGCTAGATTTCATCCTGAACCGCATGCAAGTATGAGACAGCAACTTTAAATTAATTTCTATGATGCACATATCGAATGCTACCCTCAAAGGGGCAAAGTGAGCCGGGGGAGCGCTTTGCCCCGAGTGATCACAAATGGTTTTTTTTATGATCAACACATTAGTGTCGGAGATATTACTTATTTTTCCAAATATCTTAAAATAGAATTCTAATTTTCATTCCATAATTTTTACTGTATTTAAAAAAAGTGATATTATCAATGAAATATCAAAATTATATCAAACGATTTTTATTTCATTTTAAAACACGTCTATTTTATTTGATAATTAAGCATGGGCGCTTAGTGCACCGCCTTTGTCGAAATACATTTTCTTTTATATCTCTTTATGCAGGCGTTTGTCATACAATAGTTTATCTGGCGAGAATTAGAGACATGCTGCAAGTTGCATTCTAATATAAACATGTTGATGTGCCGAGAAAACAAGCTTATATGTTAGGGTGTAGGTTCTATGTTTGTTATTACCTGTCAACATATGTCAGTCTCTCTCTCTCTCTCTCTCTCTCTCTCTCTCTCTCTCTCTCTCTCTCTCTCTCTCTCTCTCTCTCTCTCTCTCTCTCTCTCTGTCTGTCTGTCTGTCTGTCTGTCTGTCTGTCTGTCTGTCTGTCTGTCTGTCTGTCTGTCTGCTCTCTCTCTCTCTCTCTCTCTCTCTCTCTCTCTCTCTCTCTCTCTCTCTCTCTCTCTCTCTCTCTCTCTCTCTCTCTCTCTCTCTCTCTCTCTCTCTCTCTCTCTCTCTCTCTCTCTCTCTCTCTCTCTCTCTCTGTAATATTAGTCGTACCTTTTCAACAACAACTTATATGCATTTACACCCTCCATTTCAAATAGAATTAAGAAATTAAGAAAAGTTTCAGCCAATTGACTGAGCTATAGCACATTGTTACCACGTGACTATGTTGGTAATACGAAACAATTCATATGCTTTAATTTTGAAATTGATAATGTTTTTTTGTTATATTAGTCGTACCTTTTCAACAACAACTTAAAAGCATTTACACCCTCAATTCCAAATTCGTATAAATGACCGAGTTAATTAAGAAATGAATTTCATAATATAGTTGTCCACACGGTTATAACCTGTTTGAAACTTGTGACATAAACTTGTATAATTGGCGAGCTTGCTAACCGTGTGGACAACTATATTATGAAATTCATTTCTTATAAGTTCCCACTTTGTATTTAAAGCCAGAAGTTGCTTTTATATCATTCGAATGTGTAGTAACTAATAGCTGCTTGTCGCACTGACCTAGATATCAGTTAGACCCAGGCGGGTCTCTACCGGGTGCAAACGCATGCAAAAATAGTTCATAACAAAAAAGGAGAAGATACACTTTTTTTATGCTACAAATAATCCTTTTTGAGTATCATGTTAATGACAATAAAATGTTTTGGGAAAATCTAAAAAAAAATATGTAAGGTTTAATTTAAATATTCCATAATTAACAATTTGCACTCGCGCATTGATACTGTCCTTTATTGAGTGTAAAGCAAAGCTCGACGTGCTTGGGTTGTTGTTTTGAAAATGAATGTAAACATAAAGTTATTTGAAATCCCTCAAGACATAATATATGCCAATTGCAGGCCGGCCGATGTTCATTCTCTCCCCACAGAGGCAACTCAGTCATACCTGAATTAGCCTCTGTTCTATTACGGCTAATACACGGGACAGAAAGGTAGAAATTTGATTGGAGGCAATCGAAGTTAGTTGTGCAATCAGCGACGCCGTTTCAAAAGTGGTCATTCGCAAAACCTCGTCCATCTCCGTGTGGTTCGTCAAAGCTTTCGTTGAAATTTCACATCCAGGGGAGGTAATTCTTCCTATTACAAACCATCGCTTTTTGCCTTCTTATTAGTTATTTTTTGGTTGATTAATACAATAAAATCTATCATAAAACAAATAATAATTTACACAATTATAAAACAGTTTCTATCTAATGAAA
This sequence comes from Steromphala cineraria, assembly GCA_916613615.1. Lineage (NCBI taxonomy): Eukaryota > Metazoa > Mollusca > Gastropoda > Trochida > Trochidae > Steromphala > Steromphala cineraria. The sequence continues at coordinate 42,463,851 of OU744726.1, forward strand.
AACCCTATCCATATCAGATTTTCAAATAGCTTCCCTCTCACACTGTTAATGAAAAGTAAATATAAAAACATAATATTTTTCTTTGACACTATACGACCGTTAAGAACTTCCCAAGTCATGGATATCCAAAAGGTGTTTTCATTGGCTGCAAATAGGGGAGATATTTAAAGTTACACCTTTTTGCCGCTAGAGCAATCTGCCGGAACCCCAAGATCTAGGCGCAATAGAACAGAGGCTAACTCGGGCATGACTGAGTTGCCTCTGTGGGGAGAGAATGGCCGATGTTAGACAATGTCATTGTCGAGAACATGTTTTCAAACACGGCAACATCGTTTTGATCATCGGGGGCCTCGAAACTGTCAATGAAGGCAGAGTGCGTGCAATGACACTATTTGGTGAGCATGAAATGGGGTGCCTTGAAACTGTGTTGTCGCCAATCAGGTCATTCAGAATGTAGCTCAACTCATGCTTTTGAAATGATGTACTTTACCTTGTTTTACTTCGCCCGCTATCCTCATATCTGTGACCGGAGATGAACATGTACAACTTTATTTATTTGCAACCTAATGTGCATTCTTCAAACATCAAATACAGATTATTAGGGCGAGTGTTGCTAATAAACAGAAAAATAATATTTGCAAAACGTGAGTCTAAGTGATGACTATCAAGACTGGGGTCAGCCTGAAATTGAGGCTGTAAAGTCAGGAGAATCCCCGAGAAATGTAGTTCCGGCACATCGTATAAACTTCATTTACTGAAAGTTATTGTGTATAACCTGCAATTTAGGGTTCATTGAAATGTATACCGATCACATGACCTTGTTAGATCCAATCAGAATGGAGCATATCGTTTATATTTCAGAGTCTGAATTTATTTTGTAGTAATTCGACTTATTAATTCCATTCTATAATCAGAAACTACATGAATTTTTTGTATGAACAATAAATTCATAAAAGAGTTTAAAGAAAGAGGTTTGTTGACAAGCGATCGCTGAATAGTTCCCCTCACCAATAACTGACAGGGGCCCGTACCTCTCCGTCGAATAACGCTTGCGTGATTTTGTACCACTCGGTCGAATTTTTGCGAGCATGACACACTGGGAGAATCTAAATTAATTAATGAAGGGGTGTACAGGCATGTCAGTTGATGACTTGTTGACTGGGGCATGGGACATGTATCTCTTAAAAACAGCGTTAGAAAGACATAGAAGAAGAAGAAGAAGAAGAAGAAGTTACTTGCGGCTAAGGCATCAATATTTATGCTATCTTGCATAATAGTAATAAAAACATCATGGGAAGATAATAACGACAGTGAATTCTTATAAATATCATCAATAATGTCAGTACGGATAACTGCATAAAGGCTACATTTCATCAGGAAATGAAATTCATCTTCAATCTCACCAAGATCACAACATTTACAAATTATGTTCTCGATAGGAGTTGGAGGTCAGCTAAATCTTCCTAATTCGATTTCCAAAGGGAGAGTTCCAGAGGGACATGTATCGTTTAAAACAGCGTTTGAAAGACATATACACTCATAGACCCTACCCTAGTACAATATAGACAGACAGACAGAAAGAAGATTTTATTAGCGCAAGCCAAAATTGGCCTATGGCCATACATTGTTTATGGTAGATACATATTAAGGTGGTGAGGTAGACAAATCGACAATGATAATTAATTGTTGTTTCTTAATTGGAAATCTTGATATACAATTTACCAAGTGAACGCTGGGTGTTGATATTATCTGATGACAATAACTGTATATATTTATAAACAGAATAATGCTTACAATAATATTTTTTTAGGTGAACAGTTCTCAAGTGGGAGTACAATGGACATTGTAGTAGAAAGTGGAATTCATCCTCTATATCATGCAATTACAGTGTATACATAATCGTTCATCCCTTGGGATTTTACTGCCACTATATTTACCTGTTTCTATTTGTAATGTGTGAGATGAAAGTCTTAATTTACTAAGTGCATATCTATGTTTGAAATTTAAAACATTAACTAAGTAACTTTCAAATCCTTAAATAGTTTATATAATTGATATGTGGTAGATTTTCTCATTTCCTGATACCAATAAGTAATAAATTGATCCTGTAATCGTTGCTTTAATAATGACATGAAAACTGTAACATTTACATCCAAGGGAGATAACCATGCATAGAACAGCCCGTTTACAGTAAGGATATTTTTGACATAAGAAAACCATCTAGACCTTTCATCTAAATTTAAATACACTCCCCTAAGAATACAATTTTCTGATCTTACCACTTTAAACCAAAACTTAATCATTTGCAAATCTCGATGTATAGTAAGAGGAAATCTTCCAAGTTCACCATACACTAACATATTACTTGTACTATTCTTAATATTTTTACAGAATCTACGATGAACTCTCTCAGTACATTCACATTGCTTCCAGCCCCATACTTCACATCCATAATGCAACACTGGTACCACACAATATAGAAGGTAGTATTAGGGTAGGGTCTATGAATATATATGTCTTTCTTACGCTGGTTTTAAGCGAGTCATGTCCCTGTGGCTGGACTTACGTCTTTAAATAACAAAACTAAGGACATGTAACCATAAACCTCCAATCGAAACTGGTAGATGGTTTTCAATTGCTAAGGAACATAGCCTATGTCCATCAAATATAAAACAATACTTGTTAAAACTGCTTTGTATATCAAATGTTGCTTTGTTAACTCTGTATCACGATTTATGACTGACATGTATGGGAATAAATTTGGCTTGACTTGACATGAGAAGGTCATTTTTACCCCCGTGGTCCGCTGCTGTGCAAACACCTGCACCCCTAGACGGGCTACGCCCTCCAGGGTCCTCCGTGGAGACATCGCGCAGGTAGTGGTTGGCGAACATCAAGCCCGACTTCCAGAAGCAGCCGGCCATGATGTCCGCCACTAACAGATTGCTGTGAAGGGCCATAGTCGCCGATATGGCCCTGATCTCGTGTTGGTTGGTCAGCGCCGGCGCCGGCAGCCCGGCCGCCTTGTAGGCGTCCACCACCCCAGACCTGAGGTAGACCCCCAACTGCCTCTTGTCAATCTGCTTTGAGCTCGTCTGGGAGTGGGGCAAAAAGAGCCTGCGCCTCCCCTGTCTCAGTGTCCGCGTCTTCTCCACATAGACGCGTAGAGCGCGCACAGGACAGAGGAGACGTTCCCGCTCGTCCATCGGCTCGATATCCGGGGAGATTGACGGCAGTGTGAAGGTCCTCCCACGTTCGTCAGCGCCTTGGTTCTTGCTGACCCTCCATCTCCCACCTCAAACCTGAGCAAATCAGCTTGCTGAGCATGCAACTCTGATATCCTAGCCGCTGACCCCATTGCCACCAAGAAACACGTCTTAATGGTCAGACGCAGCAGCGTCGTGTCCGTCAGCGGCTCGTAGTGCTCAGATTTTAGGTGATTCAACACTATTGCCAGATCCCATTCTGGCGGTCTCAGTTTGTGGCGGCCATCCACGTTTCTGTATGTCCTAATGAGCTCCTTTAGGACCGAGATATCCAATCCCGCACATCGAACCCCTTCCCTTCGCAAAAGGTCATAAAAGAAGTCCATTGAAAGTCATACAGCTTACGCGTGTATGACCGCTGCGAGGTTGCCATCGCGACACGCCTGCGCTAGGAGTTCCCTGTAGCGCCCCATCCACTCTTCCGTGACAAAGGCCTTGTCCTGAGTCGTGTCCAGTAAGATGCCTAGGAAGACGAGAGACGTCGTCGGTACTAGGTCCGACTTGTCTAGGTTGACAAGCCAACCCAGGCGCCTGAACAGAGCGATCACAAAGTCCCTTTGCCTGGCCAGAGCTGACGGGGAGCATACATCGCGAACTGGATGTCGTGCCTGTGAAGGAACTGGATGATAGGTTGGGTCACCCGAGTGAACAGCCATGGCGCTGTCGAAATCCCGAACGGCAAGAAGTTCCACTGAAAGTGGCGACCCTCCAGGACGAATCGGAGGTACTTGCAATCCGCGGGGCAGATTGGGATGTGCAAGTACGCGTCCTGGAGGTCCAACGACACCATGCGGCTGTATGGTTGTAGTAACCACATGATAGACCGCACGGTCAAGAGCCGAAAATATGGCAGCCGCTCGAGGTAGGAGCGGTTGAACTGTTTCATGTCATGAATCAGCTGCCATTTTTTCGGGTCCTTTTTCGGTCTCACAAACACTGGAGAGTAAAACCCCGGTGTCAGATCCTGGAGCGGGAGCTCGCTCACCGCCTCCTTGGAGATTAGGATCTCCACTTGTTCCAGTGTCAGCGCGAGCCGTTCCGGCTCTAGCGGGCGCTCCACTGGCGAACAAGTTAAAGGGGGGCGGGTGTGCATGGGTATACGAAACCCGCGCTCCAAGATCTGACAGACGTACTCGTCCAAGTCCAACTGTCTCCAGTTGGCGACAAACATTGACAGGCGGCCTCCCACTGGCCCGTCCTTTACCGACACTACCAGTGTTTAAAATAAGCATCCAGAAACTACTTCTTAATAAGGACCCACAGATAGGAAAAACTGTGGGCCAAACTCTGAAACTGTCGGCATTCATTATCAGTACTGAATTGACTTATTCTAAAATAATAACATTCTTTGTATCAATATGTTATAAATATAAACACTGTTATCAGTTTACTGAGTTTAGAGAGATAGTTATGAAGGTTTGGCAAGAGAATATGTCTTACTGCAAGTATTGTTAGAAAGGAACAGCATCATATTAAAAAACTGTAACGACCTGAAGATATTGAAAAATGTGGGCCCTTGTAAATAACTGTCGGCGTTTGGCCTACGGGCCTACGCTTATTTCAAACACTGGACACTACTGCCGGCGGCAGGCGAAGAGGCTCCCAGAAGTCACCGCTTCTTGGGAGTGCCTCCGCGTCCTTTGCCACGCTGTGACTTGTTGGGTGTCCTTTTGGGCGAGGGGCCGGCGTTGAAGTCGCTGCGACTCCTGCCTGGCCGGTCCCCCTCCCGAAAGGAAACCCCCCCGGTCTTAGAGTCCTTGCGCTTCTTCAGCTTTGTTACCGCCGAGGAAACCCTGCCACTTCCCGCTGCCAGGCGGTTGGTCAGCTCCTGTTGCTGGGTCTCCTGGCGGTGTCGCAGAGCTTCTGCCACCTGTCCGTCGAAGAGCGTCGGCGACGCTCCCCGAGCATTCCTGAGACGGGTGCGCATCTCCGCCGGGAGATTGGTGCGCGAGAGGAACCCGTCTCGTCTCAGGTTGGTGACTCCCGCCGCAATATGCGGGAGGCACTCAGCATAATTTGGGCTAGGTTCCCTGCCACTGAACCGAACCCTCTGTACAGTGCCTTCGCACCTTTCTCCATCCCCACCTCCTTGGAGAAGGTGGCCATTGCCTGGCAGGAGTGGGCGACTGAGTTTGCGATGCCCAGGATATTCCTAGCCTCCTTGTCCAGGTGGGACAAGTGGCCGTCGGAGATCGAGTGCCCGACTCCTGGAGCTGCCACGCGCCTGATGTCCTCATCCAAGGCGGGAGGAGAAAGCATAATGGGTGAAGAGGCGACCGGGAGCCCCGTCCTTTGACGATCTGAGATCACCAAAGACGGCCCGGCACGTGAGTGTCAAAATCCTTCCCAGCTGCCAGGAGGAGGTGGTGAGGCGGGAACCGCACGCTGCGGGGGTTCACCACCTCCTCCTCCTGACAAAGGCGAGGCGGAGTATGCTTGGAGTATGAGCACTCCTCATCCACCTCCTGCAAAGTTACCTGGCACCAGTCAGCGATGGCTGCCATCCTCTCCGTCTGATCCGGCGCCTCCTCCTCGTGATTGCCGCCATCAGAGGACAACGGAGGAACACGAGAGGGGGAACCCCCTTCGGTTCTGTCCTCCACCTGGCGCTCTGGCGAGGAAGGCACAGACGTGTCGGGCAGCGAGGAGGGGGGTGACACTAGAGTCACACGACGCCCTTTCCTAGCGGGATGGAAAGGACAGCCTCGCGCCGATCCTGAGGGTCATTGGAGACAAATTCCCTCAACATTGTCCTGACGGACGCAAGGACATCGTCCTTAAACGCATTGTGGTCGAAGGGAGGAGGCGTGGGCGCCTTGGAGCGCTTCTTAGCCTTCTTCACCTTCTTCCGACGCCCCCCGCGCCGTTGGGAGGTATCCGTGAATGAGGTGTGCCCATCGGGAGACGAACCCCGCGGGGGGAAGCGTCGGGCACACGTTCAAGACCCAGAGGGTCACGTAGAGACTGGTCCGAGCGCACGGACCCCACGTTTGACGCCAGGAAGGACGGGAAGTCAAACTCGCCGGCGTCCTCGGTGATGATGAGGTCCGACACTCCCGCGGTGCCTGTGGCGAAAGATGCACCCGGGACAGGGCGTCTGGCCGTCCTGGAGCGCTGTTGCGACTCACTCTTCCGGATGGAAGAGCGGTAACGCTTGTGCTGCTCCCAGGTGAGGTCGGCGCACTCGACACACCGATTATCCTCCGGGCAGGTATTCCTGCACAGGCGACAGACCACTTGAGGATCGTAGCTTGCCTACTTGCGCGCTCCGCATCACCCGCAGAACCCCACGTACGGGGATGCGGTGTCGCAAGGGATTAAATCCATGCCGCTCAAGCCTGCGACACAGGCGAGACAGCAACTAGGGGGGGGGGGGAAAGCGTAAGCGTCCATCCCCTCCCACCCTAACAAGAGAGCGTCTAATCCCCATGCAAGGGGGTCGGGTACTGGCGACACGTATATCGGCAACTGGTGATTGAGCCGTGTCGCAAAGAGGTCGACATGCGGCCTCCCGAACTGGAGACAAGCCGCCTCGAACACTCGAGGGAGCGATGGAGGCTTGTCCGGGCGAGAGAGAACGTCTGCATGTGCACCTCTCTGATTGAGATATTGAGGTTGTCCACCAGGCGAAATAACTATATCACCAGTTGTAACAGCTATCCCGCCTTGGTTGATCCCTGCTTGTTGATCGACCAGGCCGCTGTGGAGCTGTCAGTGTGCACGCACAGCACATGATCCTTCAGCTGGTTCGACCAGTGATCGATCGCCAGACGTATGGCGTCTAACTCCAACAGGTTGACGTGACGTCTCCCCTGTGTCGGAGACCACACGCCCGCCGTTTGGTCTGTCCCCAGATGAGCGCCCCAACCTTGTGTGGAGGCGTCCACGTACAGTTGGCTCCTGGCGGGCGTTTGCCGGAGGGGTGCCCCCGCCAGAACATTGTTTTCGTCCTGCCACCATTCGAGGTGGTGAGTGAAGTCCTGTGGCATCTTGATGAGATGCCCGCAGGACTCCTCTAGAACATGTCTGTTTAGCACGATCTGAAGAGGTCTGAGATGGAGTCTCCCCCTCTTCGTATAGTCTTGAGCTGAGGTCAAGAACCCTAGGAGACGTTGCCACTGTCGGAGTGTGAGAGGCTCGCGACACGCCTGCGCTAGGAGTTCTTTGTAGCGCCCCATCCGCTCTTCCGTGACAAAAGCTTTGTCCTGAGTCATGTCCAGCAAGACGCCTAGGAAGACGAGTGACGTCGTCGGTACTAGGTCCGATTTGTCCAGGTTAACTAGCCAACCCAGGCGTCTGAACAGAGCAATCACGAGCAGTGGCTCCCGAACCCGTCGTCCAGATACATTGTTGAGACGCTGTGATATGATGAGAGAAGACTTCTGTGATTGCCAGGATGGATGTAGAGCGTGTTAGTTTTATTTTATCAAACCCTGTGATATGTCCTTTAGTTGCAAAAACCTGCGCTTCTATTTTACAACAACGGAAATGTTTTCTTTACAATGCTTAAGGTTTTACATAGTGATGTATATATATTTTTATCTTCTCCCTTGTGGTATTTATTTCTATGTTTGCTTTTCAGCAGTTTTACACACGTATTTATATATCTCTATTTATTATTATTTTTTTTTAATTTATGTATAACTTTTATAAGTTCTGTACACTTATCATCTCACTGTCTCTCATAACTCTTTACAGAGTGGCTCATTGCATTTTAAAACATATTGTATGTTTGTATATTTTATCTGCAATTTTTATATTTTAATGTAATGAGGTGAGACTTGAATAAACTATCTGTCTGTCTGTCTGTATGCGACCATGCTGAACCTGGGGGTTCTCGTGCACTCGTTTGGTCTCGCTGGCCACTTCGGCGCAACCAGGAGGAGTTTCAGGACCTTGGTATCGTGGACCTTGGCCACTACCTGTGTCAGGATGGCAGGGGGGGGGGGAGGAAAGCGTAAGCGTCCATCCCCTCCCACCCTAACAAGAGAGCGTCTAATCCCCATGCAAGGGGGTCGGGTACCGGCGACACGTATATCGGCAACTGGTGATTGAGCCGTGTCGCAAAGAGGTCGACATGCGGCCTCCCGAACTGTAGACAAACCGCCTCGAACACTCGAGGGTGCAACATCCACTCCGTGGATGGAGGCTTGTCCATTGTTTCCATCGTTGTTATCTTCGCAATGTGCATTCTTCTTTCTTGAAGGTCGTCTGATCTGGATTGTACCTATGCAAAGTGCAGGGGGTTGTCACACCATACACTTAAGGTACAATCCCTGTCCTCCCCACTGAACCCGGTCAGAACCAGGCAGTGAGGGTTTTTGAGGTTAGGTATTGAGAAAATTACCAGTTATATTTTAGTAAAGCGCCGGAGGTAGCACACTGTGCACTTTTAATAAAGAGTTTTAACCATTTTGCCCTGTGCCCAAGTCCTACCAGTTATCCCAAATATGGGAGTGATAAATATTATTTTAGGTGATATGTGGGAATCTCCCGTTGGGAGCCTACATGCCTGTTTGTATAGGCTTGCGCGAGTGGTCCCGAGATAATATATCTCGTGAACCCATCTCACGAACCAGCAACTCAATGACTCAAGCCAAGCGAAGTTAAGTACAAAAACGTCCATGGATTCGGAGCCGGTAGTTACTGAGAAGAAAAGGATTCTTTGATATATATCAAGGGAGAACTTCATAAAGACAAATAACCCCTCACTAAATAAACAGTTAGATTATTATCCCTATCAGAATGGCACGTATCACTTACTAAAATGCGACCCTTTATAAAATAAAAGGGATTAACATCATGTATTGCTTACCTGATTGATTGATGTGTCAATTCAAACACCAACCAGGAACAATTCTTAAGACACTTGACTTACATCATATACAATCTTCCATGTGTACATTATTCGAACATTTTGTTATAAATATGTTTGTAATGCGATGTCTCGATCATATCGATATATATATAGTGACTTTTTAGACATGCCAACCCCTTTTATATCAAATAAATATTCGGAAAAGGGAAATGCATTTACTTCTGAGGAATATAGAGTAAAATTTTCAAAATGTTTAGTTGAATTTGAAATAAAAGTGTTAAAATGTGGATAAAAAGGGAAAACTGGTTGTTGAAACTACCAACAACTACATCTTTGAATGAACAGAGAGAGAAATTCAAGAGATCATCATACAGGAGACATAAACAACGCCGACAAAACAGGGCCCACAAGGAGGATTCACAGCCGACACAACATCCAGATCAACAATCTGATGGCCCTTTTTTGAAAGAAATGAAAAGTGAATTTGAAGAATTCTCATCATCTGAGGACTTTCATCAATCCAACACAAGTTTGTCAAGTGCGAAGGATAACTCAACAAGTTCACAGTTGGAAGAAAGAAGTGATGACAACACATCACTATCCTCTCAAAACATACCTACAAAAAACTTTTTGAGTAAGTTCAACTTTATTAAAAGACAATCTTCAAAAATAGTATACATATTATATATTATATATTATATTACGTTATTAAAGAGGCTCAGCATAACTGTGGACACGGTCATTTTAATTGCTGTTAATGTCAGAATAAGTTTGGTTTTAAATTTTATTAATAATGTATTGTTAGTACATTTGTTTTGGTTTTGGATATTTTAGATTGTTTACCTAATACAAATTTCAGTCTTAAAGAGGGACTGAAATGCTATATGGCAACTTTCGGGATTCATGAAATAGTGATAACAATTTCACATGGACTCAACTTTAAATTTCTGAAATCGACCTAGAAACGGCTTAATTACGACTGTATAAAGAACACCGCCTAATTAGGCCGGCGAACAGAATAAAACGCACTGAAGCGTGACTGCCTCGTGACGTGTTAGTAGGCGATGCGATACCCTCTTGTGTGCCCTCGTTATGTAAAACAACACAAGCTAACAGTACAGCTCGATGTTTAACCGTTGATTAAACACCCTAAACAACATCCAAACATCTCAAACCTTCAATAAATCGGTAGTTTATTTATTCAACTGGCAATTTGTATTGATGAAAACGTAAGACGCTGATTAAAAACGAAGTTGTGCGCATAATGCTACAGCATGTAGGCCTAGATGGTCTCGCTTTGCGCAATGGATGGATGGAACCCGGATGTATATGTAAACAATTGCTCCCGTGTCAACTGTTTTATCTTCGTACACAGTTGTTGGTTGTTTTTGAATATTACTTTAGTAGCACAGCAGAAAGGATGTTATTATACAATACTATTTTTTTTTACATTTAAACCATTTTTTTAGAATTGCCTTTGACTTCATTTTGTAACAGGATAAAAAAATATATACGTTTTTCTTAGTTATTTCATTTAGTGATGGACAAGTTACAATTCTCAATGAAAGACATGTATTGGATGATCACTGATGTCTTGTTTAAAAAATTATTTTAATAGGGCATTTCACTGAAAATCTTAATGTTTTCACTCTTGTACATAGAGGAGATATTTTCCACAACAATACCCGATACATGGCCAAACAGAATGAAGATTTATGGTTTAAACATATTTTTATTTCCAAAAAGAAACCGGGATTGGCAAACAAGCAAATGATGCTTATATTAATGCCGCTCCCTAACAAAATACAGTTAAATCAAAGTGACGTACACATGGACAGGTCAATACACATACAATATACAGAGACAATATTGAAACAATGATTTTGAAACTATAGCAATCTAAGGCTCAGGCACATATTTTGATAAGATGATATACAAATAAGGATAAGGAAGATTTATTAAATGAACCTTATCCAAAATAATTATCAGATAGAGCAAAAACGGTATTCCTAATTTCAGGTTAATAGGTTATAATTTACCAATCGGAGAAAAAAGGGATGTTAAGGAATACAATTGCTATTTGATGTTACCTAAATAGCTGATGTCATAAAATAGCCAGGTGTTGATGATTGTGCATTATATAACCTACCTGCTATAGTCATCATTTGATATCATCTAATTAGGAAACAGCCAGGAAATACGATAGACAGTATAGTAATTGTGTAATAAGTGAGTATCTGATCTAAAGAAAGTAAGTAACACCTGCAGACCAATGTCATTGTTTATTCAACCTTTTTACACAACGTTCAAATCTAAATGTGAGCATTGTATATTCGGATTATTACCATAAATCAGCCCAAAACTTTGTGCTATGTTTTATATTTTACTAATCTCCCTTTTCTCTGCATGCCAAACTGTTCATTCAGTGAAAATGCGAGCTCGAAGCAGAAAATCGGTGTAGTGATCGGAACACGTGAGTTTGATGTAGAATGTCACATTGCTCTGTTTGACCCAACACAGCGGGTCAATTTGGCGTGAAACCATCAATATGATGGAAATTTGTCTACGGAGACTTCATCAGGAGATATTCTAGGACAGTTGAGAGCAACACAATGATATAACATACTGTTAATCGCTTTGAAAAGGCAGAACTGCGGATTTCGCCTATCATTTTCCATATAAGCAGACGAACGCTTCGCCTACTGCCACGTCACTTCCGGTATCCCCCTGCCCGTGGCCTCTCAGCCTTGTTTTGGTTTGTCGCTGGACGGCGACAAGCAGACGCCTTGTTACGCAATGTTTACTTAGCTGTAGCTTCATTGAGAAACTGTGTATCGTTGCTGTTTTGGCCTAATATTTATGTTATATAGTCATTTGACCAATATCTTTTGAAAAATATATTTTAAAAAAGTTATGCAGCCCTTCTTTAATAATGATTTGCTGTTAATGATCTTACATGTAAGTTCATTTGTTAAATTTGGATTTTTTAAATTATTAATGTTAAAATAAGTTGAATATTGATAATAATGAGTATTTAAATTTTGTTTGAAGTTTTTAATAAATAAATAAAGATTAAGTTCAATTTTGATGACATAGTGTTGCATTTTAACTGCCTGATTACCATGTGTTACATTGTATCAAGAACTGTTTGTACAGAATAAACAATAATCAAATGTAATAACTGTTGGCTTTCATTTGGTTTATATCTTAATCCTTGCTCATTCCCTGTGATTGGGCAAATTGAAATCTGATTTGCCAATTCCCGGGAATTGGGCAGGGGTGGTTTCCCAAACCCAGGGAATGGGCAATTCCGGGAATTGGGCACGACATATATATACACGAAAAATCCACAAGCACAACTCTCAGGTGTATATAGATGAAATATAATAAAATTACGGAATTGGGAACATAAACACATTCATATTAGCTAATACCCCCATTTCACTGAGCTACGGACCCCTACGGTACTCACGGACGTTCGCGGAATCGCCTCTTCGGAAGAGCTTCGGTATTCTACGCGGAAAATAGTACAAAATCCTACGGAAAATGTACATTTCACATTGTTTCGGAATACTTTCGGGACGCTCACAGATCTTACGGAACACATACGGTTAAACTACGACACAACTACGGCTAGGAGGCGGGAAAACTGCGGAACACAAAGGAATGAGTTCGGATAATAACGGTAAACATTCGGATAATTTGCGGAGCACACTCGGAAGCTACGGAAAATGCGCGGAATAACTGCAATAGGTGGCGGCACTAATCCGTTTGGCGAGGAAAAACTTCGGAATAACTGCGAGCCATACGGAATAACTGCTGAATACTTACGTTTTACACGGAAAAACTGCAGATAAAGTGCGGACAACCTTCGGCAACCGCGTTTTGTGACGGATCAATATCGTCATAAGTGCGGCAAAATCGACAAAGATCAAAGCATTTCCCCTTGAATCCGCATATAAAATCACTGTTTTGACTACGGAAGGGTACGGACTTATTTTCCGCAAACGTTCTTTTGAACATGTCCAAAAGAACGTTTGCGGAAGATTTTAGGCTCACGGAAGCCCGCGGAAGCCTGCGGAAGACGAGGAAAGACTACAGATTAACTGCGCTAACTGACGAAAGCATACGGAAATAGAAGGGAGAACTTGCGTGGCTTCACGGCGTAACAACGGAATTGCCTCCGTAAATCTTCCGTGGACTCATTTTGCCCAGTGAAATGGGGGTATAACTAGCGCTCAGTTACAGGCTATACGGGCAATACTTTTAAAACCAAATATATAGTGTAAGAACTCATAATGCATCTGTCGGAATCCCGAAAGTTGCCGTAGACCAATTCAGTCCCCTTTAATTTAAATCCAACTGTTAAAATTATTTTCGCATTCTATGTAATTCTATAGTATATCCAAATGAACATAATGGCGAACAGGAATCGATTGTTCAATTGTTGGTTATTTCAAAACACACTATCATTGAATTGTGTGTCTTGTTAACCAAACATCTGATTATTGTTTTAGACGTTATAAACTAAAGAGAACTGGTTTCATACAATTTAATATCCTGTGAGGCATAGAATGGTCCATAACCTGAGCGCCAAATATGGATGCCGGTTGAATACTCCCCAGGGACTTGAATTGGAAAAAAATGATCGGACGGTGAAAGAATCCCATTGACCAGGGGGGGGGAAATGTAAGCGCCTTGAGCAACCACGAGTGGTTGGATATGCGCGCTATAAATAATAATAATAATAATAATAATAATAATAATAACTAGGACTGCCGCGGCAGTACTTAGGTCTTCAAGATTCCTGTTTGACCTTCACATACTGTTTGACCTTCACATGCATGTTTGACCTTCACATGAATGTTTGTTAAAGAGGGTTCAAACATACTCAGCAAAACACCACTTTTCCATATGCAAAATTTGACCCTTCCTTCTGACCGGAAATGACTGTTCGCGAGCGATTTTATTCTTTGATCTTGAAGACCTTGCTAATGTCTAAGTCTCATGCAAAAATCATTAAGTTCTACGGTCTGGTTTTTGAGTTATCTGCCCTTGAAGTTGGCGATTTTGAGATTTGTGTCAACTTTGAAAGGTCACAGCACAAAAAGTTTTAATGTTAGCACCATAAATCGACATCGCTTTTTTGTACAATACTTCAGCTACATTCTGTATAAATTTCAGCTCTCTAGTGCAAGTATCTTCAGAGGAGTAGGCTTTTAAAGGCGGGTGGGGTCGGAAACGGTCGAAAATGCACTAAAAGCAAGATGGCGGCCAAAGCACGTGACCTACGAATTTGTCCTGATTTCCTTTTTTTCATTATTTTTCATTGCGCTTCTTTTAAAAAAAAATTCAAGTCTCTAAGTGCATTTTGAAAAAAAAATCAATGTTAAATTTTCGACTTTGGATTCGAACTGGACCTTTAATGTACGAGCCGATTATGCCCAAAAGCTTAGTTTATCGATTCCAGGGTTAGGGGTACCTGCATGTCAAATTTGGGCAAATTTGAACAAGCGGTTTGAGCTGTGGATCCGTCACAAAAATTGTACAAATAATAATAATAACTAGGATTGACGCGTCAATACTTAGGTCTTCAGATTCCTCTTTGACCTTCACATACTGTTTGACCTTCACATGACTTTTTGTCTAAGAGGTAAACAGTAGCTAATACATTATCAAAATGACCAAATTCCACTTGTTATTCAGTGTTAAAGACTTTTCAGAAAAATTCATCATGGTGGCCAATGTCAGCTTTGACATCATTCTTCAGAGAATATTATTCCTAGTAGCAGAAAAAAATTTGGTTAAATTATCTCCCACCGTTTTCGAGATACATGTGATTTAACGTTGTAATGTAAAGAAAACACTGAAATTTGAAGATTTTTTTACCCCTACTCCATGTTGGTCCTTCTATCTCCTTAACTATCAACATTTTTATGATAAAGTACAACATAGCTAAAGTTGTGCTTGGAATGGCGCATGTAAAAATACAATCAATTTAATGATAACGTTCTTAATAAAGAAACTGTGGAACTTTGAAATGTGTCAAAAATGAGGATTTTCCAAAAATCGCAATATTCAAGGACCGGTCATGGACCGAAAAAAATTTATCATGACTTGTTGATATTTTTTTTTGTCCTCTCATTACATCTGCTTCACAAAACATCAATGATAAAATTTCTATCTGTAACAGTTTTAAAGTTAAAATTCTCAAAGTAAAATAACCCTCTAAAAATGTTAAAATCGCCGAAAAAATAAAAAAATATCTTTATGTCCACATATTTCCTTTAATATCAACTTTTATATGATAATGATCTGTAGTGAACTTGTTCATCTATCATTGTAGAACAGAATAAATCAAACAGATTTCATTTTTGACATTTCCTGTCAGAGTTCTGTCCCTCTGAACGTAACAATGTTAAAATCGCCCAAAAAAATTAAAATATCTCTTTATGTCCACATATTTCCTTTAATATCAACTTTTATATGATAATGATCTGTAGTGAACTTGTTCATGTATCATTGTAGAACAGAATAAATCAAACAGATTTCATTTTTGACATTTCCTGTCAGAGTTCTGTCCCTCTGAACGTAACACGAAAAATGACACTTCAAAAAAATGTCGAATTCCAAGGACAGATAACTCGAGTAACAGGTCAAAAATTAAAATTTCGCTCTCATAGCGTTTTAACACACTCATTAAGCTTTCTAACGAGCTATGACACTAGTCTGTATGTATTGCAGTTAGTGAGGAGAAGATTTTCAAAGACGCGTACCGTGAGAACCGCGAAATTTCAGAAAATTTTAAGTTTTTCGAAAATAGGAAAAAATCTAATTATACGGCCGAAAACTGCTATGGGCTTAATCGATGGGGAATGTTGTTGCCCACATTTTGGTGAAAGTATTTTGAATTTATCTCCCATAGTTACCGAGAAATCGATGTTTTAAGTTTTTTCGTTTAAGGGGAGATAACTCAAAAACAAATTCGAAATTCAAAAATCGCCCATGTCATTCCATAATTTGGGTCAAACTCTACAATCCCTGAAAGTTTCATGAAAATCGGCTCGTCAATAAGGTCAGAAATGTTGACAGAAAAGACGTCCAAATAATAATAATAATAATCCGGATAATAACAATAGGTCTTTGACTTTCGTCTGAAGACCTAATAAGAAATCGGATAAAAACAATAGGTCTTCACGACTTTGTCTTGAAGACCTAATAAAAAAACTTTTGGGCAAAATATAATAAAAAATTTGTAATTAAATGACTCATAGGGTGAACAATAAGTATTGACATATTTTCAATATGAGCACATGAGCACATTAGCATGCCTGCCTTATCAACAACTTTTGTACTGCGACACCCAGTATGATACCTCTGTGTCGTAATAAAACCGCTGTTCGTGACGTCACTGTAGCCGGTCGTCACAAAGGTAGCGGGTCGTTTCCTGAATATCACTCAGCAAATAAAATGGAAAAGAAGCGGCAATAAAGAAATTATTACCCGAGAAAGATTGCCATATGGCATTTAGGATTTAGGATTTGTGTACAACCGTCGCTCTCGCTCGAGTAATAAAAAAAACTACTTTCGTTAAAAAAATCGACACATTTCCTCGGGTAATAATCTCTATATGGAACTAAAAAGGCCATTATATAAAAGGTGTTTCTTAAGTATATTCTGCAACTAAACTAACGAAATTAAGAACATTAAAAGGATGTGATCTCAACTTACCAATTCCTAACAAGGCACAGATGATCAAATTTTGAAAAAGCTTCATCATTTTAGCGTAACCCGCTCTTTTCGACTTCAAATATCCCAGAAATCTCTTTCATTTATGCACCAATATTTGTATCTGTTTACTGACAATAAACCCTTCTCGTTTGATTGGTTGAAGGTGTATACCGCAAGGCAACGACTATTGTTAGAGAACAGCACCATAGTTGCAGGCCACTAGGTACAGCGGAGTGGGGGGGGGGGGGGGGGGGGAGTGATTGAGCATATCATATCATTACGTATAACGGTGAGTCAAGAGTAATGTACACTTACGTGACGTCAAGAACACGGAGATTTGATTTTGAACAAGCATTCTAATTACTCGCTGTGGGTCTTCTGTGGATTTGAGTACATGATTTTTTTTTTGACTGTTAATATCTTCTATTATACCATATTCTAGCGGGGGGGAATTGCGACTGAAGATATCTCCCTTTTTTGCGGCCATTGAAAACACCTCTTGGGTATCTATGATTGGAGGCATTCTTAACGGTCATATAATGAGTATTTTGAGGATATCAGATCCCTTTATTTTTCTATAGTAGAATGCGCTGGATCGTCGAATGACAAAGCTTCTTACTCTGTTGTTTTTGACATTACATGTCCCTGTGAGCTAAAGATTGTCTAAGTAAATGGTTTTGTCAGCACACAGTTGGGAATATACACATTTTCAGTCATCAGAGCTGTATATTTGTTAAAGGATAGTACATAGTGCAATTACTTCGGTGTCTTCGTATTGAAAGAAAGATAAAACATATACCTTTAATCTTTATGCCCTTAATATTAGGGTTTGTTCTTATGAAAAATAGATGAAGAGTTCAACACATGTAACAAAGAGATATGGAGACACTGAATCACCTTGTCGACAACAGCGTCCTAAATAAAACAAACTAAAATGCGCCCGAGTTGATAACAGAGCTACAACTGTTTTTGGTAAAAGTTTAATCCAATTTCTAAATACGGGGCCGAGTACGCTTCCAAATTTGGTTCAATCAAATCCCACTCAATAGTATCAAAAGCTTTTTCAAAATATATCGAAACTAAGAGGCCAGGTATTTCATTATGTTCACAATAATGTTTTCAATCGTAAAATAGTCTTGTAATCTCCCCTATAAGTCTATTCTTTAGATTAGAAACAGGCCCTATTTCGGTTTCGTATACAGTAGAGAATAGATCGCCAAATCAATCAATCAATCAATCAATCAATCTGTAGAAAGGCATTTGGCCCACGTACAAAATGAACAGTCATATAAAATAAGTAACAGAATTGCATGATGTCAATCACAATTTTTCCGTAAGATTTAAGATTCCGTATAGATCGCCAAAGAATTATACCAATGTCCGGTTTCCAGAAGAATTTATTCTGCAGTTTAACTTTACGAACCTCGGCTTTTTCCCGATGTTACATGCTCTTTGGAGCATGCGCATAGTCATCAATTGTAAGTTCGGTTTCACAGAAATCTCACTTATCGTTTTTGAGTTTGATATCTTCATTCGTAAAAAGATCTACATCGTTTTCCCAATCACTAGCATGTTTACGTTTAATTTTTTCAAGTTACTTCATAAATCGGACGATTCACTCAGTATATTTTCTTTGTAGTAGGTATAACGGTAGGCTTATTAATTCACTCATACTTTTATTTATAACATTTCTTTTTTTTCTAAATTCATTAAATTCGAATCTCCTTCTTCATACCACTTACTTCGAAATATTATTGCCTTTATCTTTGAGATTCTTATTTGTTCAAGTTTGTCTTATTTGAAACATAAGTCTTTTTTTCATCAGGACTTAGAAGAGAAAATTTCGCTTCCATTTCGTATTTCGCATTTCGATTTTTTTATTCTTGTTCTATTCATGTATGGTTTTTTTTCGCTGATTGAAGTCACACATTTTTTTGGTTCTTTTATTCATTGTAAGTATCTCCAGAAATAAGTTGATCATTCACTGATAACTCAAATTCTCTCCGCTATCTATGTCTCCGGCAGTTTTATATTCCGATACAGTACCGAACATTGTTTGTTTGATATTAAAGGAGCAGTAGCACGTTTTTTGATAATTTTATATTTTAGAATTTTCACTGATAATTGTAAGTTCATGCTTAATGTATTATTTTGAAAGTGCCAAAAATCTCATTACACAAACCAATCATCCAAAGTCAGAGGACAAAGTATGACGATTCACATTAAATCAATTGGCGGCCATTTTGTGTCATTTTGGTGTTTTTTTCCTGTCATCACCTTATATTCCCCATTAAATGGTGCTACTTCCCCTTTAACATAGTCAGTATCATACAGTAGGGAAGAATTTAAGTTGGACGATAGTAAATGAACCCTTTTGCATTCTCATTGCTTATAAGATGGATCTTATTTAAATTCGAAAAACGTTAAAAAATTAACTTGGTAAAATTACTTTGATAAATAAAGTGGCCAACATGTACATTTAGATGACTTACTTTGAAGTTAACAGTGAATGTACTGAGAACAGATACAACAGATTTAGCTATGTCTTTTTTTTGAGAAATGAAAATTATCTATGTGGTACTAAAGTAAGACATTTGAATACCTAACGTGACAGACTTTAGTTAGAGCTAAAAGAAACGTATCGAATGACGTTGCTTAATCATCTGAAATCTGAAAGAGACATCTTAATTACACATATATAGATAATTTGAGACTATGAAATTCAAGCTATATGCTCCCATTCTGATTGGATCTTACAAGGTTATGTGACCGGTATACATTTCATTGAATCCAAAAGTGAAGGTTATTCAAAATAATTGTAACATTAAGAAGGTTATACGAATTGTGCCTGGTGTTTGGACGAAACAAGGCCAGGTGAATATTAACCCTATTTTTACAATGTAGCATTACACAGTGATGAAACCACCATAACACACTGTTCACGAATACCTTTTTGAAAGCGCAAGTTTCGATAGTTATACAAGTTTAACGTACAAGTTTCAAACTGTGTGGACAAAAACATAATGAAATTCATTTCTTAAAACTTAACGAAAATTTCTCAGAAATGACTGTTTAATCTCTTAAATGAGGTTTCGATTTGGAGTCATTCATGTTTATATATATAAGTTGAGGTCTGTAAAGTAAGCTTACGATTCTAAATTCTTTTATACAAATTATGAACTTAGCGAACGGTTCCAAAACAATTAGGGGTCATACATTTTGATATATTATACGGGGCCTGGAAAGTTAGCACACCGTTCCCATATTCTTATTCAAATTGTGAAGTAAGCTTACAGTTCCAATGTTCAATGTTTCCATGAAGTTCGATGTAGAGTTCAGAGAACCGTTTATGACAAAATAATAAAAATGGTGTACATATTCAAACCATTTTAGATTTAAGTGTTTGATTTGTTTCTTTAAGATACAAACCATCGACGGTTAAAAACATATTACTATTTTTTTTAAACAGAATTCGGTTTTTCGTAAGAGAAGACAGTGACGCATCCCGGGGGAGATCTCCCCCGACCCAGGGGATTATTTAAAATATCGTCGATAGAAATATTTCATGTCTTGTTTTTATAGATTGGGTATTCATCTTTGATAATTGTTACCATATCACATATTGAATTGGGTATTCATCTTTGATAATTGACACCACATCACACATTGGGTATTCATCTTTGATAATTGACACTACATAACATATTGGGTATTCATCTTTGATAATTGACACCACATCACACATTGGGTATTCATCTTTGATAATTGACACTACATCACATATGGGGTATTCATCTATGATAATTGTCACCACATCACAGATTGGGTATTCATGTATCCCTATTGTCACATTCATAACAAAAATAGAAGAAGGCGAAATTATTTTTTATTTAAGTGTCACAAAGCGAATAGTATACATCGAATAAACAAAGACCAATACATGAAGCCTATGTTGTCCAAAACATGCTGCTTATGAGACACTATACAAAGCGCTTAAACATTAGAATGTGACAAAAATAGGTTAAGCCAAAAAGAGAAAAGACGAATACATTATTTAATGTTCATGTAATTCATGAAAAGGATATACGTCTTAAATACATTTTTTGGAATAATGCGGCTAGTGGATTAATATAAACTTTGTCAAACGATATATCAATTGCCCTACTGGTTAAAATCAGAGAAAAGGTGGATCTGAAACAATTTCGGTGTGCCAGAAATTATTTCTACGGCAGAATATAAATTACAAGAGATTAGAAAATGGACTTCGTCCTAAACACCATTATTTTTGCAAATTTGATAAATTCTTTCCCGTAAATGGACAAAAGTACGAGAAAATATGCCTAATTATATTTGTAAAGGTAAAGTACATACCAAATTATAATTAGGTAATTCATTTATGATGTCACCACATCATAGATTTCGTATTCATCTATACAAATTGTCACCAGATCACAGATTTGGGTATTCATCTGCGGTATAATTGTCACCAGATCACAGATTGGGTATTCATCTATGCTAATTGGCACCACATCACAGATTGGATATTCATCTGCGATATTTGTCACCAGATCACTGCAGCTGATTGGGTATTAATCTGCAATAATTGTCACCCGATCACAGATTGGGTATTCATCTGCGGTAATTGTCACCAGATCACAGATTCGTTAATCGTCTATGATAATTGTCACCAGATCACAGATTGGGTATTCATCTATTCGTCTATAAGCTTGGATATCTACTCCCGTTCAGCTTCATCAGTTAGGAAGCTCTGTGTTGTTCGGAGCAACCTGGGGAAAAGAATTCAAGAAAAAAGTTATGTCAAAATATAGAGTTTGTGAGTAAGATATGTCAAACTAGGAAAAGTCCTGATTTTGCTCTAAAGTGTATCTATTCTGCTAATAGAAAGACGATATTGAGGCAGTTGCGATTCTGATCGAAAACAGGACAATGGCCCTTTTCATTAAGGTGTTTCAGAAACGTATCTGAAACAGATAGAAGATCAAATTTGAGTTGATAGTGTTTCATCCTGCTGCATCAGCGTATATGTCTCCGCTAATGCTACAACATATCCCCTGATATCCTCCTCTGGTCTTCTGTCGTATCGCTGACGGGTGGTTGCTCAGCGCTATTTATAGCCTGTCTGTTTTCAGTCAAACTATTTCGAACTCCATACACTGTTGTCTAGTATGTCGCACGTTGAAATCTAAGAGCGCGTGTTTTCTAATAGCACTCCTATTGGTTAATTTGAATCACGAGGTGAGCACGCGGAACGAAGTCAAGAAACTAGTTTGCCGCTATCGCTGAAAGGGCATTATTTGATTGGTTTGCTATATATAGCGATACGACAGAAGACTATAGGAGGATATCAGGGGATAGGTTGTAGCATTAGTGGAGACATATACGCTGATGTAGCAGGATGATAGTGTTTATGAATAACTTTCATGTAAATGCTGCGTATGGTCTCGGCTTCCTAACAAACAATCGGGTGTATTCGATTTTCATTTAAAACTATTATTTGGCATTTTTTATGGATGTGTTAATTATTTGAAACAAATATGAACATACTTGTTTTTATAAACGCATGAAAGAAAATGAAATACTTCGATCATGGATCGTCTCTATAATATTCAATTGAGGTTAATCATTTTTAAATTATTACAATAAAGCTTTGTTACACTAATTTCCGCGATTCTGGTTAGACGAGAGTGCTCAAAACCCTGCTCTTATTTCTTGATAAATTCAGAAATTTTGTATAAAATCGCGTTGCTGTTATACATCGATAGAGGAAGAAAACATGTAAAACAATCCTTAATCAAAGCAATTTTACACGGCAAGATGTTCTGTTCATTAAACAATTTAATCCACCATATCATCTATTCACATTGAAGCAACTAATGGAAAGAAGTTGTTAACGAACAAATTGATCAAACAATATTATTTTAATAAATAGTTTCATGTTCTTTTGAAAATGAATGTCCGTCGTATTTCCTTCGTTTCCCTGGTCAATTATATATTTGAAAGCAGCGAGACTCACATTTGTAAACGTTGCATCGCTTCCAATGCTCTCAGCTGATTTGACCTAATGCACTTAATCAAAGCCCTGCACTGCTTTGACATCTCCACGACCTTATTTGGATAACCAGAATATGATTTATTCAGCATTACTACAATGTATTTAGTCTTAATCAAACAAAAACTCTTACATTGTAACCATGCAACACTCTATTAATGTGAATCGGACAGTCTTTGGTCTTCCATAACAATTCTGATATTCTCAAAATATGAATTTCCTATGCTAACTGGTATTTGAAAAAGTCGTATTAAGGTTTTAGGGATAACATGGCCATTTTTGAGGCGGCATGTCTAAATTTCATTATCCCTGTCAGAGGTACAAACGTTCCTCCCACCTACAAACAGCAAATGTGTAGCAGAAATGTATTTGAATTTCAGTTTTTCTTACTTTTCTTACTTCAACCTGTGGATTGGACGATGTGTCTCTGAATAGATTCAATTCAATTCTTTTATTTCGGTAAAAGGCCTTAGGCCCACGTACAAAACATATATACAAAACAAGACAATTATATAAGAGAGAACATTGAAAGTACATTGTAAGTTAATTTGATGATAGAAACATTGAGCGTAGAGCGAGTGCATCTCTAATAAAACATGAGTATGATGAAATAATTTCTAAGTTTTGATGTTGTAAAACATTTTGAAGGTAACATATATGATTATTTTCAGGTACATTTAGGATATATTTCTTTCTTAATTCACTGAAACAAGGACATTTGAATAAAAAGTGTATTTCGTCTTCAATTACATCATTTTTACACAGTTTACAAAATCTTAAAAATCTAGGTATTCCTTCTCTTCTTCCTGTATTTTTACGTATTGATAAGGCACCTATTCTTAACAAAGTTATTCTACGACGTGCTTCTTTCGATTTAATTGTTGTGAGATAAGGTTCTATACAAAAAGTGCGTTTAATGGTAGAATATAAATCTAAAGAAGAACTTGCATTTATGTCAGCAAATATGTTTTGTACACAACAATCATTTATTCTTAATACAAAATTACGTAAAAATTCACTTTTGTTGCCAACACCCTGGGCTTCCCACACATAACCAAAACCATACATAAATAATATCTTTTTAACATTAGAAGCCCACGTGTTACGACCTACTGCTTCTAGCTTACACATCATTATATAACATTGCTTTGGATATCTCATTTCATGATACTCTAGTAATTTAAACCAGTATTTGATAACTCTTTGAAGGGTGTCAATATATACATAATTTCGCCCACACTCAGCAAGCACGGCAACATTTGAACATTTATAA
This sequence comes from Steromphala cineraria, assembly GCA_916613615.1. Taxonomy (NCBI): domain Eukaryota; kingdom Metazoa; phylum Mollusca; class Gastropoda; order Trochida; family Trochidae; genus Steromphala; species Steromphala cineraria. The sequence continues at coordinate 42,488,009 of OU744726.1, forward strand.
CTCACACCAAGAACATATTTACAAAATCGAACATGAAATCTTTCAATAATTTCCCATTTGTTTACTCCCCAAATTTCACAACCATACAATATAATTGGCTTTAGCTGGACATCAAAGATTTTAAAAAGCACAGATGGAGAAATATTTTTCAATCTTAAAGAAAATAATTTGACTGATGCCATTGCTCTATTAGCTCTCATAACTAAATTTTGTACATTTTTAGACCAAGATAATCTGTTTGAAAATGTTAAACCAAGATAATTATAATATGTTGATACATTGAGTTTAAGACCATCCATATACCACTTTTCATAAGCTCTTAATTTTCCTCCATTTCTAAATACAAGGATTTCTGTTTTATCAAAATTAATAGAGAGACCCCATGTTTTGCAAAACTGCGAAAGTACATTAATTCTCTTTTGTAAGCCTAAAACAGAATCTGAGAACAAGCATAAGTCATCGGCATATAATAACATGAACAATTCTAAAAAATCTGAGTCAACAAAAATACCTCTATCACAATCTTGTTCCATAACTGTTTGTATTTGATTTATAAACATGGAAAATAACAAAGGACTTAAAATACAACCTTGTCGCACGCCACTGAGACTGTCAAAATAGTCGGAAATAGTGGTTTGTGATAATTTTACGCAGACTTTGGTTTTTGAGTACATATCCATGATAATGTCCAACATGTAACCGTGAATACTATTTGTTGCAACAACATGCCATAAAAGATATCTATTCAATGAGTCAAAAGCTTTTTTAAAATCAACAAATAAACAATAAAAACGACCTTTGGATTTAGATAAATATTTCTGAATAAGACTTTGTAAGGTAAACATATTGTCAACTGTCGAGTAACCCTTTCGAAATCCACACTGTGATTCTGGATATTTATCAAATTCATCAATAAAATGCTTCAATCGACTATTCAGTAGAGAAGTAAAAACTTTCCCAAGTATGTCCAAGAGGGAAATGCCTCGGTAGTTATTAACATCATTAATGTTACCTTTTTTGTGCAATGGAAATATAATACTTTTCGACCATTGCTCAGGAAAATTACCAGATTTAAATATACAATTAAATAGTCTACTAAGATATATCGTAAATATTTGCGAATTATGTCTAAGCATTTCTGGTACAATTCCGTCTGGTCCAGGACTTTTCTTTAACTTTAGGTTGAGAAGTGCTGTTTCAACTTCCTGAGGTGTTATATCATTATTGAGAATATTGTTAAAATCATCATTATTACAGTCATCACAAAAGACAGAACGGTCAGCATGCATGGCCATATACTCCTTGGAAAATTGTACAAAATCATCATCTATTACGTTGTCACTGATATTCAATACTGATCGAAAATAATCAATCCATTCAGTACTGCTGATACTAGAAGTTAACTGCACAGAACGTTTACTAAAATACTGGACATGTGACCAAAATGACTTTGCGTTATTGTTGGAGTAGCAATCCAAAATGTCCTCGGTAGATTTAACTAAATACTGTTCTCGTTTGTGACGACACATTTCTCTAAATTTATTACGTAAGGTATGAAAGTTGGTTAAAAGTACCTTATCTCCCGTCAGTCTGAATCTATTCAAAATGTCATACTTTTGTTTCTTAGTATCTTCACATTCGTCATCATACCAAGGAGATTTCCTGCCCTTATTATTTTTCAACCCTTTTCTAATAGATGACATATTACAATATATATATAGATTTAATATATTGATACATCATTTTGGATAAACATGAATAATAAAATTAGAAAAAAACTTTGGTTAGCTTCCCCATGATTTACTTATTGGTTCATGTAAATGTCTCTAGATGTCTTTGAATATACAAACAAGAGCCTGTATTATATATGATTAATTATAAACCAATACCAATTCAAAGATACTTGACGACACCTCATGCTCTAAGAATACTTATGAAAGTTATGACGGCAAAATTAAATCCTTGTGTTCACAAAGACAACGTGCTTTCTTAAAATTCTTAATTTACTTATGCTTTCAAACATGATAATCTGGCTATCAATACTCAGAATTTGGAAAGAGAAGGGGATATGATGCTTCCAAGTAAGGATCTGTAACCTCAGCTAATCAAGATAATTCCCTGAATATTTCACATTGAAAAACATGTGACATCAACCTGTAGAAGTATGTTGGTGATATATTCTTATGAAGTGACATTTAGATGGTATTGAACAAGATTTTTGTTCTGACAACGTTGCAGTGGTTAATGTGCGAAAGAGGTCATACAGATCAGCAGATTTCGCCCTGAAAATAATGTCAAAACAGGGTTCTAAATTAAATATTTGGATTTTATAACGATATGTTGTGTAGTATACTATTATAAGTAACATATTTGAAAAGGAAAAAGAACTAGCTTTCATTTGATATGCAACATGATACATATAAGAGGAAAATATAAATAAATATGATACGAAATCTGTTCCCGTGACCCCTGTGACCTTGAAAGCCACATTTGACCTTGATCCACCACTTAGATTTTCCTAGATTTTCTATATGTTATAAAGGGTTAGTCATAGAGTGTAAATCAGTTGAAATCATTTCTGTTGCAATTTGTGGTGGGTACTCTGATAAAATTACTGGACTATATATGATTTTTTAATGAAATATGCAATTAAAATTACTATAAAGCTGGAAAGTTACCCCCTTTTCTTCACATGGCTGAAAGTAGTTCCGGCACCTGACCAGTGACGATATAATATATCGTCACTGGTCACAGTGAAAATATCATATATCGTCACTGTTGCCTGATAGACAGTTTATTTCACTGATAAAACCCAGTATTTCATCGCTGATCATATAATAAAGCGTGTTATCATCCAATGTGCATAATGGTCAACGACCGGTGCCTTAATTTCCTAAACCCTGTTAACGATTAAATTTATCGCCAAAGTCATTCTCTCCCAAAAGAGGCAGCTCAGTCTGAGGGAGTTTGCTCGGATACGACTGAGCTGCACTTGTGGGGAGAGAATGCGCCAAAGTTTGCGCTGCAGTCTTCCGAAAATAAGTGTTTTGCTGCAAGGCTTAGAAAGGCCAGTGATTTGCCTATCGTGAGTTACGCCAAATCGGAGAAGTCAGACCTTAATAAGAAGTCTGACTTGTCAGACCATTTCCGTTCATGGGAAACTAATACGAAGACCTAAGAAACAGTGAATCAGTGACTAACAGACATTAGTAAAGTAATTTTCACGAAACCAAAACATGTGAAAAAATTTGAAATAATTTTATCTTTGAACTTTTGCCAAAAAATTATGAGTCGCTGTAATACATTGGTTAAATATCAAAAATGCTTAGAACTTTCATAGATTTTTTTTAATTTGCAATTATCTAACTGAAATGAGTAAAATTGCCTATAGATACCAGGCGTTTGTGGGAGCTTCGATGATATAGCAAGATGCTACTTTTGGATTAGCCCTTTTTAATGATAAACTACGAATTCTTGTATTCGCCACCTATATTAAGCCGTCCCCAGGAAAAAGAATAAATGTTCCCACACCTGTGTATCAAAGTCCTATTTCCATTAACAAACCCTACGTTTTACTCTTTCGGGTTGAACATCTCATTTTGCTACTCCGTATCAAACCTCTAAATGAAAGGAGGCTTTAACTCGTAATTGTGCATTTTCACAATTTTTACCGCATTGTTTTTCTTGAGACATTTCATAAGAAACAGTCCTCCAATAATCAGCATGGCTGCCGCGAAAAGAACTGGAACTACTATTATCACCAAGTCTCTGCAAGCAAAAAGAATTTAATCATGTTATGTTAACTATATAATGGAATATAATGAGGATATGATGATATGAAGAAAATAAAAAATACATGATAAACTCACCGACATATCAATTTAGAATCGTAAGTATGATCAATGGGTAATATTAATTTGTTCTCACATAATTTCCAACATCTGTTCTCAGACGAATAACCAAAATATTATTTCCTGCATTTTCATTAGCATTGGCTAGTTAGAAGCTATTGAACAAGTCACTCACAGCAAAAACGATAGTATTTTTCTCATAAGAGGACTTATATCAGACCACCGTTATCGTTATGCTTTTTTTAAATTTACCATAAGATCATGAACAGGTGGAACTAAAACTCTTTGGTTGCTCTTTGGACATATACCTATAAACTTGTACAAATGACCAATGACATAAGGCGGGGAGGGATTGGGGTGAGCTTTTAACGTTTAAGAAAAAAAGTGATTTTAAAACTGATAGGGCTTGTCATTGATTGAACTACTTTAAGTAGTTCGAGATACGTGTTAAAGTCATACCGCATTCTCCCATTTTGGAGGAATGGATGTGCATTTTCTCTTGATTAAGTAAAATGTGTGTAAATAGGTAGTTTGTCTTGATTAAGTAAAATGTGTGTAAATAGGTAGTTTCTCTTGATTAAGTAAAATGTGTGTAAATAGGTAGTTTCTCTTGATTAAGTAAAATGTGTGTAAATAGGTAGTTTCTCTTGATTGAGTAAAATTTGTGTAAATAAGTATGTCATAATTCACAATGAGTGCATTGTTTTCAACTTCGAGAACTGTCATTTTTTAGAAAAGTATTGCACTGATTGGTGTATGCCAATCCCATTTTGATGTTCTGCTTAATGATGCTTTACATAGTTCTAATAACTGATGTATTGGTTTCAAGGTTTATGTCATGAAAAACACATTTAAGTTTCACAATATACAGATTGACAAAAGTTCTGCAACAAGGGATTTTCAATAACTATCGTCATAAAAAATATCGGTTCCACACCCTCTTAAGAAAGTTCCAAATATAGAAAATGTCTCATAAATAATACAATAATTCAAGAAAGGGGCTGGATAACTAAAACTGAGAACACAAGTTAACTTTCCTGTGGACACATATTATTCGATCCAAAGGTATGATTTCAAAAGTCGCAGTTGTAACACCAATAGAGCACACCCCTCTTGTAAACCATGCGACTTCATTTCTCTCGAAATAGTCCCCTGTAGTTCCAGGCCTTAAAATTGCCGACAATACGGCTACCAATCACAGTTAAGTCTATGCCGTATCTATAGATCCAATCAACGCTGTCCTTCTATAGTCGGTACCGCCTCCTTACGAACGAACTTACTCTCATTTCTCATTAATCAACCTTTTCTTGCTCGTTGTTAATGAAATTTGTATACCATAAATATGTCGACATCTTGTTACAATAATCATGGCATTGGTTTTCATAATGTTTGAGTGCTGAATTTTAATTTGAACAATGTGCAATGTGATTCAAAATGCACGAATGGTTGTCTTTGAAAATACAAGATTAAACAATATATCAAATTGCCAAAATAACCGAAATGAAGCCTAATGATGAACATGAAATGAACTTCCTGATCCTCCATGTAAGTCATTTAATGTACAGGACACACTCGATTTGCTACATTCATCAATGATTCTCGACACAAATACAGAACAATATTTTAGAATCGGAAAAACTTATTACTTCTAGTTACTGGTGCCTTGCATCTATCTGAGACGTTTTTCTTGATTGGCGTTCTATTAATAGGAAAGGGAATTTCCATTTTGTTGAATCGGCGATTTTAAGGCCTAAGGCTACAGGGGACTATTTCGAAGTGAAGCGAGAGAAATGAAGTTGCTTGATAATTGACAGACGATTATTAATTCTAAACGACGTTTTGACCCGGGCGAATATTCAATGCAGGCGATTATTAGAGGCAAGCAATGATTTATTTCAAATCAATGAAATCTTCATGACGTATTGAGATATTTTACAAAATATGATTACAGGAAATAATTTCCGGTGAATTTCAGGTATTTTATATGAATTGATGTTAAAAACTGCATGAGAATTGCATTGAAATGTCTAATGTCATGCACCATAAGAGGCTATCGAGCCATTTAATCCTAAATCTTAAAAATGTGATTTAAGATAATTTGAGTTCAGGTTTGTTATCAAACTCCTCTTCACGCTTTTGATAAGCCTTCACTGAAATTGATAAAACAATAATTTTAAGATTTTGACGGTTAAAACTGTTATAATGTATGGGGTGCCAAACGGGACTTTAATCGCTATTTAGTAAGCTTACTAAATGAATTAGTAAGCTTACTAAATCGATTGATTTAGTAAGCTTACTAAATGTAAACGATTTAGTAAGCTTACTAAATGAATTAGTAAGCTTACTAATTCATTTAGTAAGCTTACTCATTCACTTCCTATTTGATGATTTAGTAAGCTTACTAAATCACATCCGGGTTGTTGAAATGTAAATCAATGACTGCTCCCTAGAACAAAAGAAAGTAGGCCTATTGTACATTTTGGATATTACATCCGTGAAGAAGAAATTTAATTTACCATTTTTGATAGTATTTTTGAATAAGGAAGGATTTTACTTTCTTTTAAAATGTGAAACGAGCGCGCTCTCGAAATTGCGAGCATGAACCGTCTGAAGAGAAGGATTTAATAGGATAGTTGTCCTATTTTCGTTCAGACACTCAAACAACTGTTTTTAATGAAATATCATACCTTCACGATATTCATATGTCATCTGCCAAAAAATCATACAAATTAACTTTGAAATCAAATCCCTTTGCGAAACCATTGACAAACACCGATAGACAATATTGCTATCTTTTTTAAAGGGAGATAACTCGAACTTAACCTAGTGACACGGGCGCCGGCAAATGTAATGTGTTACTGATACTTTCTGTTCTATGATGAGAGAGGCGATCCACGATGAAATATATATAAAAATAGATTTGAATATTGATTGAAAATATTTGAATCTAAATTTGTCAAAATCTACTGTACGTGCCGTTCGTTTTTGTCAAAATGTTCCCGCCATTTTACCACGTGGTGGGGAGAAATCATTATTTCAAACTTAGAAACATATTTTCAAAATCATTTAGTAAGCTTACTAATTCGGCCGATTTAGTAAGCTTATTAAATGAATTAGTAAGCTTACTAAATGAATTAGTAAGCTTACTAAATGGACCGAATTAGTAAGCTTACTAAATGAATTAGTAAGCTTACTAAATCGTTTTGAATTAGTAAGCTTACTAATACATTTAGTAAGCTTACTAAATGAATTAGTAAGCTTACTAATTCGATTTAGTAAGCTTACTAATTCAAATCGATTTAGTAAGCTTACTAATTCGAATTAGTAAGCTTACTAAATCGAATTAGTAAGCTTACTAAATCGAATTAGTAAGCTTACTAAATCGAATTAGTAAGCTTACTAAATATCTGCCCGAATTAGTAAGCTTACTAATTCGATTTAGTAAGCTTACTAATTCGATTTAGTAAGCTTACTAAATAGCGATTAAAGTCCCGTTTGGCACCCCATAATAATGCGGGTTGACCATATTGCTTAATTGCAGTTACCACAACATGGTCATTTGGAGAAAGTCGTCCGTTTAAATCAAATAAATGTTATGTACCCACAGGGTGTAAAAACGAATACGCTTTCAATACTCTCACCCCTTATTACTTCGCAAAGCTTAAAACGACAGTTTCCGAACTGTCTTATTTGAATTAGAAAGTTCGGAAATTGTAACTGAATGATATCAAATTAGCTGGACATTTCGGAAACTGTCGTTTTAAATTTTGCGTTGGAAGATGCTATCACAATGGTTATGCCAATGGTGGTCCATTTAAGCTATCTACTTTGTTGGTTAGTGGAGGACCTATCAAAATGACAAGTGGATTTTAACCCCCTGCGCATAAGAATCCATGGTTTAATTGTTAGGATTGACTATATCAGTGACTATTCGTAATACTTACGTAGAAGTGCAACAACTTCCCTCCTTAGCTGTACCACAGCATCCGTACGTGCAGTCAAAAACGTCGCCATTTTTACCTTGGCACTCAATGGCATAGGCTTTAGGAGAAATTAATAACAAGATGTCAAATGTACAAGACAGTAAAATCAGTACAACAAGTAAAGCCATCAAGTATCCCAAAATGTTAAATACACTTGAAAAAATAAGTTAGGTATATTTTTTTATGATAAGTGATGTTATGATTTAAATTTTATCAGGTGGTATATGAAGAGCTAAATCAATATTCATAATTTCAATATTTTCATACATCCCTTATCATGTTTGTCCATTATATGATACAGAACAATTGAGGATTTATGATGAAAATCAAAAATACCTTACTATGTACTGCTAGCGAGGTAAAAAAAATAATGAAAATTTGATAAATTACTAACAAATGACAACTTAAAATCTTTCTCGTTGGTTTGATAAATTTCAAATGATGTTTGAGTAATTAACTGCTTTTTGTTCAACAATTAAAAGTCACGTGTATTATGTAATATAAACATAAAAAAGTTTGTTTAAGCAACAATAAAAGCATCAATATTTAACATCATAACAACAACAACAAAAACAAGTGTATTTTTTTATAGGAATTTTGAATTGTATCCTAAATGCGATTGAAGTTAACGGTTTTCATAAAATAATTAAATTATCGTTGGTATCTGAAGAATTTTTCTATTATAACTTATGCCAGATCTAATAAATAAAACAAGAATCATCACCCTCAAAGACTTTTTAGAATTAAAACTAACTCGTTATCAAATGAAACTAAATGCGTTTTTAACGGATAAAAAGCAATATAAAATTCGACATCTACAATCTCAAAATCTATCCCATATCCCAGAATTGCTTTTCTGAAATATTGTTCAGTAAAGACTGATTAATAGAAATTTTAAATTATCATATTCTTTATCGGTTGATCAATAATTACTCACCAAAATTCACAAATGCAAGAGAAAGCAGTGTCCAAACAAGAAACTTCATAATGCAATTGCTTGTGATAAGAAGCCCCTATTGCCGCACAAAGTCCATGCATTTTATACATGGATCCTTGACTACAACATCTTCAACATTGAAAACATAAGACTTGATTGGTGTTTACAACACGTATGACGTCATTGGGATTTAGGGACTGGTTTTGTCTTATGAGGGTAAAAATTTGACCAATAAGCGCCATGAGGTGTTCACACAGCGTTTAAATTGGGGTGGAGAGGGGGAGTTAGTATTAGCCATTGGAATTTAACTTATCTGTATACGTGATAACTTTACTCCAATCAGTACTACGTGTACAATAACACGGATTCAATCTATATTTTTTCCATGGTTCGATTTTTCATAAATAAATAATTCAAAACGAAATGGTGTTTTTTATAAACATGTAGTCATGCAAATTGATACATGCTTTTTCTTTTAACGAAATTCGAAACTATTCCATAATGTATATATGAGTAATGACTGATAGAGGAAATTACAACCATATGACCACTGAAGTATTTATTTACTTATTTTTGATAGTTTTTTTGGGTGAAAACCTTTAATTCATTTTGTGTGAGAAAAAGGAATCGCATGGCTGAACTTTACACTATATATTTGATTACATTTACTTTAGATCATTGTCTTTCAATTGGAGCCATTAATTTTTATTTTCGTGACATCACCTTATATCCCCCCTAAAAATATGCTACTGCCCCTTTAACCATAGTTTTCGGTGAATCACTTTGCAAAAGGTAATTCAAACTCTGAACGTCTGTTAAAAATTCTGGTCTTGATGAAACAGACTGTGTTTAAGATAAATTTGTACTGCAGAATTTTAAATTTTTATTTAGTTTTTTCGGGGTTTCTTCATAAGCTTTATCTGTTCTGTTATTTTATTTTGCTTAGTCATGCAATTGTTTAAATTGAAGGCGCCGAGTAAATATCAACCAATCTTATGCAAAGAAAATAAATGCATTGAATGTTTGAAAATTTTGTTTTGGAACGATCTTATTTACCATTGTGTACAAATGAAAAAACATGGAATATATCCAGTTTTACTTTTTACCACCTAGATACTGACGGTAAATAAATAAATAAATAAATAAATAAATAAATAAATAAATAAATAAATAAATAAATAAATAAATGAATGAATGAATCAATGAATGAATGAATGAATGAATGAATGAATGAATGAATAAATGAATGAATGAATGAATGAATGAATGAATGAATGAATGAATGAATGAATGAATGAATGAATGAATGAATGAATGAATAAATAAATAAATAAATAAATAAATAAATAAGACGCACAAAGCCTTAGAAAATTCTACCACAAAAAAACGTTATAAAAGTATCATCAAAAACAGACTATTTAAGTATTTAAATATATTGTGACAAATTATTCAGTAACGCTCATCTATTGTTCAGTCAAAATTTCCTTTTCATATTGACGTCGGTGCCTCGATCAATGCATGAAGCTATTTAAAAATAAAGTGCACCTTTTAGAAAAGCAGCAATTCTTGAAAAATATTTTTGCAGCAATTAAATGGCATGACATTTAAAGAAACTCAATTTATGTCAATTTAAATTACAAGAAATATTTTTAAAATAAAAGCTTCCATTGGAAAGCAGAAATATTTAATATCTTAAATCCTTATTTTGAATTCAGAAAAGATCATTATTTATTATAAATAAATTCCATTTGCAAAATCTGTAAAAAAAAAATGTTAAACATAAAGTATTCAAATAAAAATTAATAAAGTTATAGATAAAATTCATCTTAAAAAGTAAATAAAAAGTAATCGAAGACAATTCAAGAACAATTAACTCAATAAAATTGAATGTGCAAGTCATCATCTGGCAAACGTCCATAAGGATGCAAAGCGCATCAGAACGGCTCACTATTGGGACTCTTTATCTGCAGAAATTTAGATTTGTTCTGCTTTGCACGTTCATTAATTCATTAATCGAAATCAATTCTAAATCAAAGCAAGCATTTCTCATATCTATCATAACCCGGACTAAGGTGATTTTAATTGTGAACACTAAAATGGATCGCATATAGTTTCCACTCGACAAATCCGATTATTCGTTATCTGTATTAGGGAGCACACTTCCTGGTTGGTTGTCTAGTTTATGTCAATCCTGATTGTAAAAAGATCCCCACGGATCATGTGTTATCTCAAAGAACTGAATCATAAAGATAAACCTGTGCCGAACCCCATTCAATTTGCGACGCTTCAATATCAACCTACTTCCTGGTTTGAGAGAGTAACTAAGCAAGGTGCACGTGTTGTAATACTATTTTCAAGAAATAAAACTCATACGATAAAATGTGTTTCAATATATAGCATTGCTTGTATGTAATCTACATGTTTGTAAGAAACTGAAAACAGTCTGAAATAAACATTAACCCGGTTTAAGAAATTAACAGTAGGTGTACGTGCTTTTAAATTTGTCAAAAGATATAAAAGCCATACGGTAAATCTTCTTTAAGAATTATTCATCTTTGTTAGTACTCTATACTATGCTCGTAGAAAGTGAAAACATTGAAACACTGAAAACATTTTTTTAGAAAATAACCAAGAAAGTGCACGTGTTTTCTTATACTGACATTATCATGTTCTACTATCCGCTGATGACCAAGATTTATTTATTTATTTATTTATTTATTTATTTATTCATTTATTTATTTATTTATTTATTTATTTATTTATTTATTTATTTATTTATTTATTTATTTATTTATTTATTTATTTATTTATTTATTTATTTATTTATTTATTTTCTTGTTTCTTGTTTTATTTTCATCATAAAACATGTTATTGATAAGAATGATATATGTTAAATATGTTAAATATGTTAAATATGTTAAATATAAAGCGAGTGTCTGTGTTATATCATGAACTGAACTGAACTTTTTTACAAATCAGGCCGCAGGCAGCGGCATATGATGATACAGATTATGTTACATACATTCACATATATTTACAATATATATCTACAAAATGCGAATAACACTATTATTACAGTACATGGTATAAATAAGCAAAACAGTAAAGGTATCTGGTCGAAAGTTTTTTTTTTAGTCTTCTATGTATTAATTCAGTCGATTACTTAGTAGTGAAGTAAAGTTTGTCAGTGACATTTCGCTGGCTTGATGGATTGTGGAGAAGTGCAGTTAGTAGCGCAATGATTAATCAATAGACATGCGAAATCTTTTGTCCTGATGTAAGTTTACATAGCGTACTCATAGGAGACATTGTTGCTCAAAAACAACATTTTTAAGACCAGAAACGAAGCAGGATGCGATTGATAGATTCGTTGATTGTAATGACATTTGGTGCCCGCTGTCGTAAAATATAACTTTTACTAAACATATCAAAAATGGACAGAAATTAATTTTTTTAAGTTCATTGAGTCCTGTTACATGTTTATTTATAGATTATTTATGTACAAAACTTCACAAATTAAGAAGCAAAGAAACACTCAGAAATATTTTAACCATTTATTCAATATTCATGGAAGTATACTGGGGTCCATCCTCGATAGTCCAGAGTCAACGTTCCGATACTTCTTAAAGGGGCAGTAGCACGTTTTTTGATAATTTTATATTTTACATTTTTCACTGATAATTGTAAGTAAATACTAAATGTGTTTATTTTGTCAAAAATCTCATTACCCAAATCAATCTTCCATAATCAGAGGACAAAGTATTAAGATTCACATAAAATCCATTGGCGGCCATTTTGTGTGAACGCCTTTAATTCATTTTGTGTAAGGAAAAAACATCGCATGGCTAAACTTTACGTTATATATTTGAATTAATAGTGCTCCATTGAGTTTATATACATTGTCTTTCAATTGGAACCATTTATTTTAATTTTCCTGACATCACCTATATTCCCCCTAAAAACGTGCTACTGCCCCTTTAAATACAGACCCTGGACACAAGGTGGGCTCGGTACGATGATTTTATTACCAAACATGCTCAGAACAAATAATTTCGATCTGTTCACATTGTCGGTGTTTCTCATCAAGGAGTTATTGACCAAGTCGATCATGAAGAAATGCAATTCAGTGAGAATAACTGTACAAGTGTCGAGAGTTTAGTATGATAATATTACACAAAAGCCATCACTCTGTTCATTATATCGTCAAGAAAAGAAGTTTATTTGATCGGATTCTATGCAGGTCCCGGAAATGTTGTAAAGGGTTTGGTTGAAAACTTCACTGAACGAAACACTTTGGGTGTGCAGCCAGACAAACGGATCGGTGTTGTTGAAATGTCTGAAACGAGAAAAATATTATTTATGAAGTAATTCATGACTTTCTTTCAAGATGTGTACTTTTTCTACGTAAATCTCGTTGGTGATCTTGATTTCATTGACTGTATATTGGCGTTTCGATTTGATGCTAGAATAGTTAATATGCTTTGCAAGATATTCGAAATAACAGACATTTGTGACTTCCAACAACGTTTTTTTGTAATGCAGTTGAGTCGCCGGGCACCCCTTTGACAATGTATTTAAACTAAAGGGAGCAGTAATAATTCAAATATGCTAAGTTTAGCAATGCGATTCCCTTTTCTTACACAAAATGAATTAAACGTGCTCACGCAAAATGGCCGCCAATTGATTTTATGTAAAACTTCATACTTTGACCTCTGACTATGGATGATTGGCTTGTTTAATGAGATTTTGGACACTGTCAAAATAATACTTTAAGCATTAACTTACAATTATCAGTGAAATATCTAGAATATAAAATTATCAAAAAACGTGCTACTGCCCCTTTAACGATTAAAACAAAAATTGAAACTCACCCGTTTAACTCTTACAACAGCAGAAGGTGAGGCAGAGAATGAAGAAAATCCCTCCTCCAGCTGATGGAAGGATAATGAACAGGTTGCTTCCTGAACTGAAACATTATTTTCAAAATTATTATAAAGACGATTTTTTTTTACAATGTATATTATTTTCATTATATGATTTATGATTGAATATTTCGTTTAGAGAGACGAAATGGAATCAATAAAACTGAGAGTACCCTTTTACTGAATGGACATATTGATAACAATTATTTACAATTGCTATATAATAAAATATGATATTTTTTATAGATATATACAAAATAAACATGTCTGTCTCTCTGTACTTAAAGGCACAATATCACGTATTTTTCCACTCAGATTTGCTCAAATCGAATGCAGATCGCTACAGTCTAAGTAAACCTAGCCTCAATATTATCCGATTCACTCCTTTACTGAGTAGGAGTGAAATGGGTAATATTGAGGCTAGGTTTACTTAGACTGTAGATCGCTAGTGATATCAAGATACGGTATCATATATGCGGTAATTACATCTGAGAAACATTGGTGTGCGCAAGGGGAAAATATAGTTGGTCTTTCGAAGATTATCATATATTATTTCAAACGGATTCGAGCAGCTACTACCGTTTATGAAACTTTGTTTTTATACGTGTGGTGTATACATTAATATTAGAAATAATAAAATTTATCATTAGAAATAACTTTGTCCCAAGACGGAAACATTTAAAATGCAGAACGTTAAACAACTAGATTAGCGTTTGCAGGAAAAAGCAGAGCAGCCCCGAAACTGGGGGTTTCGCTTTGCCCTGTTCCGCCTTCGACAGGCCTCAGCACATTGGGCATTTTCTCGTGACATTTAAGGTCACACAATCAATAAACACCTTTCATTAAGTATAAGAATAATGTATTGAATTACAGGTTAACTGCTAAAATAATTCATTTTCTCAATACATGCTAAAGTCTGGACCTTGCTGTGACTTTGACCTTTGACAGTGTGTACCCGATTGCGAAAACGTTTTGAAATTTTGTACTTCTTCAAAGTCATAGCACAAAAACTTTTCAAGTTGTCGTGTTTACAAGGATTATTTAGTGATTTTATAACTAGTGACCTTGATCTTTGACCTTGAAAGTGAACATAAAAAAAATATTTCTTTTAAAAAGGTGTAAACAGTAACACATGTACATGAGTTCTGAAAAACGTAATGGGATAAAGTTATACATGTACCAAAATTTTGTATACAATAACTCATATTTCGTTACCTTGACCTTTGACATTCAAGGTCACACACAAACAACACTTTTACATGAGTATAACAATCATGTAGTGATTAAAAGTGTTAATAGTTAAAAAGATGCATTTTCGCTAAACCTTGCTAAAGTCGCAAACTTGTTGTGACCTTGACCTTCGATGAATTGTAGCGAAAACCTTTCCAAAGTTTTGTAATTTGTCAAAGATGATATTATATACCAAGTTAGAGCTTCGAGTTATCTTGTTAACAAGGAATTTTAAGTGATTTTATAACGCGTGACCTTGACCTTTGACCTTTAAAATCATATCAAAATAGTTCTCCCGTGGGAATAAGCAGTAAGTTATGAATAAAAGTTCAGGAAAGTCTATAGTGGAAAAAAGTTATAGCCAGTAAAATATGAGTGCGGCGGTGGCGGTGGAAACTGCACAAAAACTGAAAGCAGTCCTGACCTTAGACGGGGATGCTTAATATCAATGGTTGTATGTACCACATCCTCGATAATCCAGCACTTTTGTTCCGATAAATCTACACTACAAGCCCTGGAAAACTTTACGGGGTTTACCTCAAACACATTTACCTCCCTTTGCAATGACTCACCAAAACGCTTGCTTTCTAACAACCAATAAGATCACTTCTAAAGCCAGCTTTCTATCTCTCACTATGCCTTTCATTCCGCCTTTTCTCTCGTCCTTTCGATCCCTATCTCCCTGATCTGTCTACTCTTTTTGGATGGCAATATCCACGTGTCAATAAGCTGAAAAATTGCTGATAACACGTTAAACCCCAACTCACTCACTCACTTGATGTCGCGAACGGTCGAGTTATTTACGCACTTGGTGTCTGCGTTTCGTGTCTGATTGGATAACATGTATGTAAAGGGAGGTAATTGGATTTGCGGTAAAACCCCGTAAAGTTTTCCAGGGCTTGTAGTGTAGATTTATCGGAATGAAAGCGCTGGATTATCGAGGATGTATGTACCAAAACTTGTGAATATCTTTTAAATCTTTTTGCATTCGATGTAAGCTTCAGTTGCTAAATAAATGTTTGTCACTATTTTTAGGGTTTCCATCGCAAAATCAGAATTTTGTGAATTTTCTAATTATAAGAATTTTCAAACACATTACCAGAGAAAACTTTTGGCACAATTACAAGAGTTCCATGTTTGATGATTTAGTTTATTTTGTTTCGTATCTATACTCCATATACAAGGTCATGTGTTATACTAGAGATATTTCTTGAAAGGGGTCAAAGATGTAAATTTCAGATTTTCATTTATCTGCAATATTCCAAAAAGTTGCGACAAAATCATAAATATTTGTTGTTCATTGTGACATATACTTGATCATGATTTTTTAAATAAATTCAAATGAAAATTAAAAAGAAAAAATATAAATTGTTAGGGTTCCTTTCATTATGGACCCTTGTGTTCTAATTTTAAATGCCAAATATGTGAATATGCATATAGCATGATTATAAGTTTATACTACATTATATGATAGGATAATGATTTCATTTTATCTCCTAAAAATCAAAACATTTGACAAAACGATGGTTGAATAAGTTGAACTTCAGTGAACAACATATATTTGCATTTGTTTGCAAGTATAATGTAACAAACGTTTGTTCGGCAGCTGAAATTTCATGTTAAATGTATTCACCCATCCTGTCTCAGGGTACGAACGTTACGCTAACTCCACTAATCTGTACCCTGGGCTCAGAAGCTATGTTTGCTAGTGCGCTAGTGTAGCCAATCAAATCATTTGCTCGCCACCTTCTCGATAAAATTTCAAGGAGAAAAAGATTTGATTGGCGATATCCCAAGTCGGGCCGCGCGAATGATCTAGCTTCTGAGCCCAGGGTACAGATTAGTGGAGTTAGCGTAACGTTCGTACCCTGAGACAGGATGGTAATCACCAAGTTACCTTTCCTCTTCTGGAGCGTCACAACAACTGCCGGAACAACAACCGTGTGTGCAGTCTTCAT
Source organism: Steromphala cineraria (assembly GCA_916613615.1). NCBI lineage: Eukaryota > Metazoa > Mollusca > Gastropoda > Trochida > Trochidae > Steromphala > Steromphala cineraria. The sequence continues at coordinate 42,504,890 of OU744726.1, forward strand.
ATTGCCCATAGAAAAGATAGGAGGTCGACATTGCTGTTGAAACAAAGCAAACGAGATTTAGAATTATAAGATTATTTAGTATTGATAACCCGGTAACGAGTAGTAACGCCAAATGAACTCACCAGGGCGTGGCCCGAGATGTGTTTATTGCCATAACCCGAGGTAATCCGGTTATTATGTGGTTTAAACTCCCGTGGAACACCCCAAATAACTAAATATTTTATATTTCATGATACACGTCCAGGCTACTTAAAATACATTTCCGCTTGAGGTTTTAAAAGTTAACTAATTCTTGATTCCTTACACCAAAAACTATTTCATTACTACAAAAACATATAAAGGGGAATACAGAAATGTACATCAAGGGGCTTTGTTCCTCGGTAGCACAACTGGTTAAGTCGCTGCTTGAGAACATAGAGGTCCCGAGTTCCAATCGAGGGAACTTGCAAAGAAAAATTGGGGATGTCTTGATTCCCCTTCTTTCCTTCCCCTTGCTTCGGGCCTACACGCCTTCTAACATTTATATTAATCAAAATGTAATGGTTATTGCAACATTCGATCATAAGTCACTTTAATTGTTTAAAAATTGGTTTAATGACATGTGACCATCCATAAATTCATTTACCAAAACATTCAACGACAATAGAATTAATGATAACTTGTAAATTCACACATCCACATTGTATACTTATAAGAAATTCGTAAAAGTGATAACTCATTCATACAAACATGCATTTCTATAAGTATTTGAATGACTAAACAGAGATTAAAAAACGAGGCTTTAAAACTCTGAAATGATGAAGAAACAAATGAAAAATACAATTATCATGTCAAATGCAAGGTTTCGAAAAAGATGACGATGGGATATAAAAATAAAATAACGTCACAAGTGTAATTTAATAACAAATAACGGGACACTATTCTTAAGGAGTAGATAATGGATTTTCTTTTGGGTAGGATGCGCACCTGGATTCGCCAATATTCTAAAAACACAATTTTCAGGAATATGTTTGGTATTTTCAAGTTTAGAGGAATGTTTAATACACCATATAGTTGCTTTACAGTCGGATGGGATAAAGATAATAAAAGATATTTAACGATTAAATTTTTTATTTATTATACGAAGGAATTCCAGTCGCAATGCTTCTCTAGAGATCAAGCTGAACTTGGTGAAGGAAGAAATAAAAAATTAATAGTATGCATGATTTTAAAACGAAATCGAGATGATGTCATTCTAAAACATATTTTTCAGGATTATTCGATTTGCTCATCAAATTGTCTGATGGTTAAAACTAAATAAATTAACAAATATATATTCAATTAACGTTTTAATTGGTAAATATTACTTACCAAACCCAAATAGCAGACAAAACACTAGTGTCCAAGCAAATAACACTGCATGAAAAGAAGTTCTTTACAAGATATTTACAAAGGATTAAATATCTTGTAAAGTACTTATTTACAAGATATTTACAAAGATTAAAGAACTTATTTACAAAAATAATCAAGGTAATAAATATCTATTAAAGATGATATTTACAAGATATTTATTATTTTGTAAATGTTTGTAAAGGTTTGTAAAGGTTTGTAAAGTTTTGTAAATATCATCTTTAATAGATTTTTATTACCTTGATTATTTTTGACTTTGAAAAGTGATAATTGGCAAAATGTTGACTTTGAAAAGTAACAATTGGTGAAAAGTTGACTTTGAAAAGTAACAATTGGTGAAAAGTTGACTTCGAAAAGTAATAATTTGATGAAATGTTGACTTTGAAAAGAAATAATTTGGTGAATGATGACTTTGTAAATAAATGATTTGTGAAATGTAGACTTTGAAAGAAATGATTTGATGAAAGGATGTCTTTTGAAAGAAATAATTTGATGAAATGTTGAGTTTGAAAAGAATTAAGGTGAAATATTGACTTTGAAAGGTATTAATTTGAAGAAATGTTGGTTTTGGAAATTAATGATTTGATGAAGTGTTTACTTTCAAAAGTAATAATTTGGTGAAATGTTGACTTTGAAAACTGATTTGTTTGAAGAAGTGTTGACTTTGAAAAGAAATAATTGGTGAAATGTTGACTTTCAAAAGAAATAATTTGATGAAATGTTGATTTTAAAAATTTATTAGTTGATGAAATGTTGAGTTTGAAGAGAACAAAATTGTGAAATGGTGACTTTGAAATAAATATTTTTTTTGAAATGTTGACATTCAAAATAAATAATGGTGAAATGTTTACTTTCAAAAGTAATGATTTGGTGAAATGTTGACTTTGAAAACTGATATGTTTGAAGAAATGTTGACTTTGAAAAGTAATAATTGGTGAAATGTTGACTTTCAAAAGAAATAATTTGATGAAATGTTGATTTTAAAAAGTTATTAGTTGATGAAATATTGAGTTTGAAGAGAAAAAATTATGAAATGGTGACTTTGAAATAAATATTTCTTTTGAAATGTTGACTTTCAAAAGAAATAATGGTGAAATGTTTACTTTGATATGTAATAATTTGATGGAATGTTGTTTTTGAAAAGAAATAATGGTGAAATGTTTACTTTGATAAGTAATAGTTTGGTAAAATCTTGACTTTGAAATATATAATTTGATGAAATGTTGACTTTAAAGGGGCAGTAGCACGTTTTTAGGGGGGAATATAAGGTGATGTCACGAAAATGAAAATTAATGGTTCCAATTGAAAAACAATGTATTTAAACTAAATGAAGTAGTAATAATTCAAATGTATAAGGTAAAGTTTAGCCATGCGATAACATTTTCTTACACAAAATGAATTAAAAGTGTTCACACAAAAATGGCCGCCAATGGATTTTATATGAATCTTCATACTTTGTCCTCTGACTATGAATGACTGGCTTTTGTAATGATATTTTTGGCACTGTCAATATAATAAATTTAGCAATAACTCACAATTATCAGTGAAATATCTTTAATATGAAATTATTAAAAAACGTGCTATTGCCCCTTTAAAAAGAAATAACATTAATCTCAAAGACTATACCTGAATAAACAAACATTTATAAAGCAACTACCCGACAAATAAACTTGGCAAGTTTTCAATAAATGTTTATCTTGGAGCATAAAATAGAAATCATCAATCTATCATCTGCTACCTACTCTGACTCCAATACTCTCCTCGTTAAGGTTAACGACATTCAATTAACAATAATCTCAGATGACTATACCTGAATATACAAACAATCAACAAGCAACTACCCGACAATTAAACTTGGCGAGTTTTCAATAAATGTTTATCTTGGAGCATTGAGTAGAAATCATCAATCCATCGTCTGCTACCTGCTCTGACTCCAATACCCTCCTCGTTAAGGTTAACGACATTCAATTAACAATAATCTCAGATGACTATACCTGAATATACAAACAATCAACAAGCAACTACCCGACAATTTAGCTTGGCGAGTTTTCAATAAATGTTTAATTGGAGCATAAAATAGAAATCATCAATCCATCGTCTGCTACCTGCTCTGACTCCAATACCCTCATCGTTAAGGTTAACGACATTCAATTAACAATAATCTCAGATGACTATACCTGAATATACAAACAATCAACAAGCAACTACCCGACAATTAAACTTGGCGAGTTTTCAATAAATGTTTATCTTGGAGCATTGAGTAGAAATCATCAATCCATCGTCTGCTACCTGCTCTGACTCCAATACCCTCCTCGTTAAGGTTAACGACATTCAATTAACAATAATCTCAGATGACTATACCTGAATATACAAACAATCAACAAGCGACTACCCGACAATTTAGCTTGGCGAGTTTTCAATAAATGTTTAATTGGAGCATAAAATAGAAATCATCAATCCATCGTCTGCTACCTGCTCTGACTCCAATACCCTCCTCGTTAAGGTTAACGACATTCAATTAACAATAATCTCAGATGACTATACCTGAATATACAAACAATCAACAAGCAACTACCCGACAATTAAGCTTGGCGAGTTTTCAATAAAAGTTTAATTGGAGCATAAAATAGAAATCATCAATCTATCATCTGCTACCTACTCTGACTCCAATACTCTCCTCGATAAGTTAAACTACATCCAATTAACATAAATCTCAGATGACTAACCTGAATATACAAACACTTAACAAGCATCTACCCGACAATTAAACTTGGCGAGTTTTCAATAAATGTTTATCTTGGAGCATTGAGTAGAAATCATCAATCCATCGTCTGCTACCTGCTCTGACTCCAATACCCTCCTCGTTAAGGTTAACGACATTCAATTAACATTAATCTCAAAGACTATACCTGAATATACAAACATTTAAAAAGCAGCTTCCCGACAATTAAACTTGGCGAGTTTTCAATAAAAGTTTAATTGGAGCATAAAATAGAAATCATCAATCTATCATCTGCTACCTGCTCTGACTCCAAAACCCTCTTCGTTAAGTTAAACTACATCCAATTAACATAAATCTCAGATGACTAACCTGAATATACAAACACTTAACAAGCATCTACCCGACAATTAAACTTGGCGAGTTTTCAATAAATGTTTATCTTGGAGCATTGAGTAGAAATCATCAATCCATCGTCTGCTACCTGCTCTGACTCCAATACCCTCCTCGTTAAGGTTAACGACATTCAATTAACAATAATCTCAGATGACTATACCTGAATATACAAACAATCAACAAGCAACTACCCGACAATTAAGCTTGGCGAGTTTTCAATAAATGTTTAATTGGAGCATAAAATAGAAATCATCAATCCATCGTCTGCTACCTGCTCTGACTCCAATACCCTCCTCGTTAAGTTATTATTGGCTATTTTGGGAGATGATATCTTTCATGAAATATTTAGTTTGAAGTTTAGTTTGATGTTGTTTAAAAATTAACTTTGATAAATATGAAAAGTATGTTGTCTCTTTTTAATGTTTTTAGAATATATTTAAAGATATTCGAATTCAGTAAACATTCCCAATGAAAAATAATCCTTCATTGAGTATATTATTGTAAGTGTACAGTTAAACAATACGCTATACTGATTAGTAAATGAATGGTTTATTACCATGAAGATCACACAAAAAATGACATAGAAAAAAACAAAACAAATAAACATGTTTGATTATGGGAGCATGCGTAGACAGGTTTTGACACTCTTTCAAAATATCCACTGCAGTTGTTTATGTTCTTATGATATCAGTGATATAAACGTATCTAAAGATGGAAGTAATGAATATTATACATTGCTAAAAGATGGACAAACCATAATAAGATGAGCCACTTTGTCTTGTTAGCGAGCAAACAATGCTATTTCCATCAATCTATGGATTGTTATTCACCGTCTCTTTCTCCAATACCTTAACAACATGCAGTTAGCATAGTCTTAGATGACTTTTTCTGAATGAACAAATAATAACAATGCATCCGTCAATATTCATTAATTTACTCATTACCTCCGAAATATATGTGGCAAATTAGGGTGATCCTCCTCGTGAGGGCCACATATCTCTCAATAAGAAAGTTCACATATATAAGTCGCTTGAAAGCACCTCTTGTCTTATCGCTTCTACTTGTATTGCAATGAGGTCACTTCGGTGATGTAGTTTGATGTATTTACCACATCGTCATCAAATGAATTCAGTGTCTTTTGACCAATCATCAATAAAAGTCGAATCTAGATTTTACTACGGGTTTGATTCTCCCGCGAATAAATATCTAATCAGGCACTAAAAATTAAATCACTATCACAATAGATTGACTTTGAAATAACACTGTCTCAAGATGCACGCCACTGATTGAAGCATAGCAATCGTAGAACAAACACGTGCATATGCTTTCATCGGACAAAAGTCTTCATGTAGACACACCCCTGTTCAATACCCATTGAAACACCGTCTATTCCATGCCCACAGTTTGCTTTTTTTACTTAATATTTGCGTTTTTGCACAATATCCTCTTTGCATCTGTTATTCTGTCATGTGAAGGTGGAATGTTGTTTTTGCATTCTGAATTTATTTAGTAGAGATTTAAGTACGTAAAATGTATCATAAAGGTTCCCTTTTAAGTTGAGTATGTAATAATGTGACATTCTACATAAAAGGTTTAATAAGATGTTTGTGGGTTCAATAACATTTCAATAGGTCAATTAGAGCAAAATTTTGTTTTTATCTTTTGTTGAATGTCTCACACCATCTCGGATCTGACATTACTAATACAAAATACATATTTTACATCATATGCAGAATTCATACAGGGACATAAGGATATAGATATAACTACAATGAGTCAATCTGTTTAAGCTGTAAAGTTACAGGACTTGCTCACCAGAAATATAGAACACGCCCATCACGTGTAAACAGATTTAGGATATATTTACAAGCATTCGTATATAACAAGATATTTTTCAAAATTATTGTGTCAACCACATCAACTTTATTTCAAAGTAACCATTTCATCAAAAGTATCATCTCTCAATATAGCCAATAATTATGATGCATCTACTTTGGAAATCACTTGTGAACAATATAACAACTTCAGTGTCAACAACTTCCTAATTTCAAACATATTTGAAAGTCAGAACTCATATTTTCATTTTATATGAGTATTGATTTTTACTCTAAACCCCAAGATATACATATAGTGAAAACTCGCCAAGCTTAATTGTCGGGTACTTGCTTGTTAAGTGTTTGTATATTCAGGTATAGTCATGTGAACTTTATGTTAATTGAATGTCGTTTAACTTAGCGAGGAGGGTATTGGAGTCAGAGCAGGTAGCAGACGATAGATTGATAATTGTTACTCTATAATCCAAGATATACATTTAGTGAAAACTCGCCAAGCTTAATTGTCGGGTAGTTGCTTGTTGATTGTTTGTATATTCAGGTATAGTCATCTCAGATTATTGTTAATTGAATGTCGTTTAACTTAACGAGGAGGGTATCGGAGTCAGAGCATGTAGCAGATGATAGATTGATGCAAATAGCATTGATTGCCCTTGAACAGGACGAAGGGGCTTAAAATAGTATATGATAACATTTGAATTGGTAGATTTTACACAATAATGAATATGTCTATCGAGGTCAAAATGTTTTTGACGCTACATATTTACAAAATAAAATAATCCAAAGTAAACTTTCTTTCAGAAAAATTGCAAATAAAAAGTCTCATTGAGAATATTTTTCTCAAAAATATGCAGTCATGAAATGAAAATTACTCAATACGTTTGCCCATGAAGCTGAACTTTAAAAAATACATCATCAATATGTTCACAAAGTAGTTATCACAACAATTGTAATACAGACAAACTGAAAGACAATGATATCTATTCAACTTGCACTCGCTGGTTACATAATTTAAATAGATAATAAAAATAGATTAAACGTTCACAAATAACAATTTTTTCTGAACTAGCATGTCAACAACATCAAACTATACTTCAAAGTAAACACTTCATCAAAATTATAAACCCTCAAAATAGCCCTTTTTCATACGGGCTATACTTTGGAAATAACCTTTGAACAATATGACAGCTTCAGAGCCAATAATGTACACCAAATTCAATTATATTGGAATGTCAGAATTTCAAATTTTCACTTTGTCTGAGCGTTAACTTCTCCAAGATAAACATTGATTAAAACTCTCCAAGCTTGATTGCCAAGTAGTTACATTAAATTGTTTGTATATTCATGTATTATCATCTTATATATTGATTGAATGTCGTTAAACTTAACAAGACAGGTATTGGAGCTAAGAGCATTGATATCCCTTTGACGGGACAAAGTGGCCTCAACATTATATTGTTGAATTTGAATTGGTAAATTTTACACATGAAGCAGTATGTCTTTCATAATCAAAATATCAGTTACACCATGATGTACATGGTAACATGATATAGTGTAATATACTATCAATGTGAATATGTCACCCAGACAAAGACAAGTACTACAGTATATCTTGCTGATCACTAATTTTAAACAACACAGAATCAATACCCTTACTATGATTAACAATAACATAAACAATAAGTTAATATTCAACTGAACCTAATTGCTTTCAAAGTCAACATTTCAATAGAATCATTATTTACGAAATTAGGATTTATCTCATTTTTTGTGTGTGTGGCAAATAAAGGATGTTTGTACTATACATTCGATGAGCCTTTAATGGGTAAAGATATTTGATTCTCATTATTTAGTTTATTGCACTAACAATAACATAACAGGTGCAGTGACACACTGTGTTTATTAGGTAGTAAAGTGGTATGCATGCATGAAGACTTAAAGAGCCGCTGTATAACCTTTTTTTGATTTATTTTTCAAAAGATTTTGGTCAAATAACTATATAACATAAATATTAGGCCAAAATAGCAACGATACACAGTTTCTCAATGAAGCTACAGCTAAGTAAACATTGCGTAACAAGGCGTCTGCTTGTCGCCGTCCAGCGACAAACCAAAACAAGGCTGATAGGCCACGGGCAAGGGATACCGGAAGTGACGTGGCAGTAGGCGAAGCGTTCGTCTGCTTATATGGAAAGTGATAGGCGAAATCCGCAGTTCTGCCTTTTCAAAGGGATTAACAGTATGCTATATCATTGTGTTGCTGTCAACTGTCCTAGAATATCTCCTGATGAAGTCTCCGTAGACAAATTCCCATCATATTGATGGTTTCACGCCAAATTGACCCGCGGTCAAACAGAGCAATGTGACAATCTACATCGAACTCACGTGTTCCGATCACTACACCGATTTTCTGCTTCGAGCTCGCATTTTCACTAAATGAACAGTTTGACATGCAGAGAAAAGGGAGATTAGTAAAATGTAAAACATAGCACAAAGTATTGGGCTGATTTATGGTAATAATCCGAATATACAATGCTCACATTTAGATTTGAACGTTGTGTAAAAAGGTTGAATAAACAATGACATTGGTCTGCAGGTGTTACTTACTTTCTTTAGATCAGATACTCACTTATTACACAATTACTTTACTGTCTATCGTATTTCCTGTCTGTTTCCTAATTAGATGATATCAAATGATGACTATAGCAGGTAGGTTATATAATGCACAATCATCAACACCTGGCTATTTTATGACATCAGCTAATTAGGTAACATCAAATAGCAATTGTATTCCTTAACATCCCTTTTTTCTCCGATTGGTAAATTATAACCTATTAACCTGAAATTAGGAATACCGTTTTTGCTCTATCTGATAATTATTTTGGATAAGGTTCATTTAATAAATCTTCATTCTGTTTGGCCATGTATCGGGTATTGTTGTAGAAAATATCACCTCTATGTACAAGAGTGAAAACATTAAGATTTTCAGTGAAATGCCCTATTAAAATAATGTTTTAAACAAGACATCAGTGATCATCCAATACATGTCTTTCATTGAGAATTGTAACTTGTCCATCACTAAATGAAATAACTAAGAAAAACGTATATATTTTTTATCCTGTTACAAAATGAAGTTAAAGGCAATTCTAAAAAAATGGTTTAAATGTAAAAATAAAATAGTATTGTATAATTACATCCTTTCTGTTGTGCTACTAAAGTAATATTCAATAACAACCACCAACTGTGCACGAAGATAAAACAGTTCACACGGGAGCAATTGTTTACATATACATCCGGGTTCTCACGTGCAGTCTTATGACAACATTGCGCAAAGCGAGACCATCTAGGCCTACATGCTGTAGCATTATGCGCACAACTTCGTTTTTAATCAGGGTCTTACGTTTACATCAATACAAATTGCCAGTTGAATAAATAAACTACCGATTTATTGAAGGTGTGAGATGTTGGGATGTTGTTTAGGGTGTTTAATCAACGGTTAAACATTGAGCTGTACTGTTAGCTTGTGTTGTTTTACATAACGAGGGCACACAACGGGGTATCACATCGCCTACTAACACGTCACGAGGTAGTCACGCTTCAGTGCGTTTTATTCTGTTCGCCGGCCTAATTAGGCAGTGTTATGTATACAGTCGTAATTAAGCCGTTTCTAGGTCGATTTCAGTAATTTAAAGTTTAGTCAATGTCAAATTGTAATCACTATTTCACGAATCCTGAAAGTTGCCATATAGCATTTCAGTCCATCTTTAACGAGCCTTTGGCTGAATCCTTGACATGTAGAATCTTGGCAATGTTTGATTGTCATTGCTTCTTTTTTCATTGTCAGTGAGGTCATGGGTTGCGCTTTTTTTGCAAATATGTTATATATATATTATTTAAAAGTGTAAAGCTACATGTAAAAACCTTTTACATTTAGGATAACTGATTGGAACATAAAATCTTGAAATTCTATTTCTTATGATTATATCTAAACAATCAACAATTACGGTTGATTAATTAATAAACAAATATGTTGTATTAAGTAGATGATTTGATTAAATGAAATCATCAATTCATTGATTCAACCTATTTCTCAAAATCATTAGATAAATCATGTTAACTATTAAATGCTTGGTTTTTCTAACAATAGGTCTACATCAGGTAGAGAATGCACCAAATGACGAAAAACCTTTCATTCTTTCATTATTGTCTACTCTTATGCCTGGGTGAGGATCCGGTGGGGTATCCGGCGCCTTTACCATCTTAATTCATTAGTTACTACTTAGTTAGTAAGTACTTAAAATAACAATGTACATTCTCCATATGTATCTACGCTGCAATCACCGTCCACCTGTGTCACCTTTTGTATCACTTTATGTAACCGCCGATAAGTTGTGTAACTTAAGGTTAATAAAGAATTGAATTGAATTGAAATTGACAATTTCTAATACCTGCTATATATTTAACGTTTAAACACATTTAGACTAAAACAAGTTTTAAAGATCTATTGCAGTATTAGGTGTTTTATGTATCCGTCAAGAAACTAATGATGGACACCTCGCCGACAGGAAATTAAAAACTGCAACAACCGCTAACCTCGATCACTTTTCGATTTACTTTCAAAGATATTTCAACTAAATAAGAACTGAGTGTGCTTTTTGTCAATTTGTCCAATAAACACCTTGAATTAGCTTTTTATTAAGACTGCGTAGTTAACGGCTGTAAAAAACCTACCTGAGATAGGGGCCATAAATCTCGCGCGGGTGTGACGTAATAAACAGACTATATAGATTAGCGCATCATTAATTGAACTGAAATACCGCCTTAAATAATTGTTTATTTACAAGTGATGTTGATATCTTTATTACTTCAAACGCTTAATAGTGTTACATCGTCAAATGACTAATCCAACTGAGTGTTTAACATTTTCTGAAAATCGTTAATGAATGGGTTTATTTGGTGATCTCGTTAAGATAGATGTATAGAGCTCGTTGTAATCATTCTGTATATATGACGTCTCAAAAATGGCGTGTGACCAGTCATGCATTCACGGGTCTGTCGCGAGAAAGATCTAGCTGCCCATCAAGTCGGCATTCAAAAACGGCTTTAGTTACTAAACTGAACATAATTGAGTATCAACCTTTGACACACTATAAAATATTTAATCAGACATACTTATATTCAAAAGAAAATAGCAACATATGTTTGTGGTTATATGATGTTTAACATTTAAACACATTTACACTCAAACAAGTTTTAAAGATCTATTGCAGTGTAAGGTGTTTATGTAAACGTCAATAAACTATTGATGGACACCTCACCGACAGGAAATTAAAAACTGCAATGAGATATTTTTAAAATTATTTTATTATTGTGTCACGCAAATGTTGACATGTCGTATACATAAAAATTAGCACCATATACATAAAACAACATTTGCCCGGCATACAAGATGGTCGATCCCAATGAACAGTGCTAGGGTAGGCTTTTACGCTGAGAGTTGATCCAGGCGTTGAGCTATTAAGCATATCAAGCATGAGCTAACGGCATTGCCATTCACTACACAATCAACGGTTTGGTACCACAGTGGCCCATCACATAGTGGGCCGGGTGTGTTCACACCCTCTTAACGAGCTCTCCCAGAGCGGGCCGCGGACATTTAAGTTGTTCCATAGTGGCCCACATAGGTTTGATTGCCTTGATTAACAGGAGTGATTACCTTGTTAAGAGGTGTCAAGTGATTAACCATTGATAAGACTACTTATGGAAAGAAAGATAACAAAAAGTAAGAAAATTAGGCAGCATCATTTATTTACATGGCATCTTTTGTTAAGTCTCAGATTATATACACAGGATTTTTCAGTTCAGTTGACATAGTTCATTTACATGAAAGAATGGATCCACAGGTGAACAGGTAGCTGGCCGTGTCTCTCTCACAAGTCATGTTCACCCTTTTCTTGTTGTACTTGAATCCCCCCAGCAAAAGGTCAATTCCTTTTTGTCTACTTGGCACTATCCCTCCCTTCGACTCCACAGCTGAACTGACTAAAAAATTTAAACATTCTAATATATAGTTTTTTCTTCCCTTCTCATCTAACACAAACATTTCCACGTACCACATTATAATCGTACTACTCATCATTAACAGTTAACTTCCTACAACATAATAATCCTACTACTTATCATTAACAGTTAACTTCCTGAATGAATGAATGAATGAATGGTTTATTCTCATGAAGATCACAAGATGTGACATAGAGAAAATACAAATGTACAGTTTGAGTTACGGGAGCATACGTAGACAGGTTTTAACATAGTTACATAATTTCAGTTGTAATGCTTTATGCTTACAAGACATTAGAGATATAAATTTGTCTAAGGATGGGTTGTTACAATAATAGTGTGGAAGAAATGAAAATCTAATGTTATTTAATGATGGACAGTACAACACGAGATGAGCCTCATCTCCAATCGAGTTCTTACAAAATGTACATAATCTTTCTTCTCTACCAACGTTATACCATCTACCCGTTTCTATTGGAAGTCTGTGGTTACAAGTTCTGATTTTAGTTAACCAAATTCGGACATTTAATGGGAAGTGTAATAAATAACTTTCAAGGTATGGGGATAACTTAAATACATTATATTATTGTCCTTTTGAAGATTTTGATTTACATTCGTCCCAGTGTTGAAAAAATTGCTCACATAGAATAGATTTAACATTACCTTTAAGCCAATTTCTATTTACAAAATTTTGAGAAAGCCACACATAATTTAAGCCAATACCTTCCAAAGTTGTTTTAACAACATTGATAAGTGGAAAATATAAATTTGGGTCATTATATTGCATAATATACATAATAATCCTACTACTCATCATTAACACCTTGTCTGATCTATTGCTCACCTGGTTAATCACCCTTAACACCTTCAATGGTATGTTTTCACAACTAACAACCTCTCCCAGAATGGGCCGGGCTATCACACCTCATTAACGAGCTCACCCACAGTGGGCCGCTGTCTGCTCATTACGCAATCTACTCGTGGCCCACAATCAACATCTTAATTAATGAGATATTCCAACAGGTGTATTCGTTAAGCTACCTACAAGTGAGGGGAATTTAACTTCTAGTAAGCTGTTTGGATTCCTCAAATCAGTGATTAGTTTTTCTTTTTCTTATGAAAATGAGAAAATATTTCACAAACTAAAGACAACAGTAAACATTTCCAGTATCTCATGATTAATTTTCCATAAAAAAATGTTTCAACGAAATCACCATTACAAATCTTCATTCAACAACACAATGGATTTTATAAGTCTATGTTTTACATAAGGTCAACATTTGAAATTATCAAATTTTCCTTGAAAGTTAATATTCCATCTGAAAAATTAACACCATTAAATGCGTAATGAATACATCGAACTGATTATGTAACAGCATTGTCACTCAATAGACAATCAACACCTTGACTAATGAGTTATTTAGCAAGTGTATTCGTTAAGCTACAACCTAATGAGTGGAAATAATTTCCAACAAGCTGTTTTCATTTTTCAACACTGTATTTATTATTCATATTAGTTAAAATAAGGAAATTATCAAATTATATCTTTTCTAAGTCATCATTTCACAAATTTCACAAAATATTTCTTTTTTTAAGTCAAAATGTCATCAAATAATTACTTTTCAAAGTAATTATTTCACCAAACTTATACGTTTTCAAAGTCTTCATATCATTCATTATTACTTTCCAAAGTCAACATTTAACAAAACGTATAAGTTCCCAAAGTCATCATTTCACTAATTCTTCCTCTTCAAGTCATAATTTTACCAAATTATTCCTCTTCAAAGTCATCATTTAACCAAATTACTTCTTTTCAAAGTCAACATCTTATAAAATGTTCACGTTTCAAAGTAAACATCTAATAAAATAATCACTTTTCAAAGTCACTATTTCATCAAATCATTTCCTTTCAAAGTCATCATTTCACCAATTATTTCTTTTCAAATTCAACATTTCATCAAATTATTACTTTTCAAAGCATTTTTTAACTATTTCACCAACCTATTAGTTTCCAATGTCATCATTTCACTTATTATTTCTCTTCAAATTTATCATTTCATCAAATGATTCCTCTTCAAGTCATAATTTCACCAAATTATTCCTATTCAGAGTCATCATTTAAAAAATTTATCTCTTTTCAAAGCCAACATTTCGAAGAATTATATTTCTCTTCAAACTCAACAAATTCATCTTGTATTTCTTTTCAAAGTCAACATTTCATGAAATCATCACTTTTGAAAGTCAACATCTCATAAAATTTGTACTTTTCAAAGTTACCATTTGATGAAATTGTTGATATTAAAAGTAAAAATTTCATCAAATTATTTTTTTTTAAAGTCAACATTTTACCAATTATCACTTTTCAAAGTCAACACTTCACCAAACATATTAGTTTTCAAAGTCATCATTTCACTAATTGTTTCTCTTCAAAGTCATCATTTCACCAAATTATTACTTTTGAAAGTAAACATTTCATCAAATCATTAATTTCCAAAGCCAACATTTCTTCAAATTAATACCTTTCAAAGTCAATATTTCAACTTAATTTCTTTTCAAAATCAACATTTCATCAAATTATTTCTTTCAAAGATATCATTTCACAAATTATTTCTTTCCAAAGTCATCCTTTCACAAATTATTTCTATCCAAAGTCAACATTTCATCAAATATTTCTTTCAAAGTCAACATTTACCAATTTTTTTACTTTCAAAGTCTACATTACAGATTAAAGATGATTTTTACAAATATTTACAAAAATTTACAAATATTTACAAATATTTACAAAAATTTACAAAGGATTAAAGATGATATTTACAAAGAAATAAATATCTTGTAAAGATGATATTTACAAAAAAATAAATATCTTGTAAAGGTAATAAATATCTTCATTTCACCCAGTGTAACTTCATAATGCATTAGTTCGTGCAAGAATATTAATGTGGACAAAGTTCGCGCATTCTGTACATCGACTCTTATATATGCCACCTACTGTTATCTGTTATCTAAACATGTAATGTGATTGGTGTTCAATAAACAGATGACGTTGTGACTATTCTTGGGATTCTTGAAAGCGCAGCAAAAATTTCCAGGCAAAGCAATTCATTAGATAAACCAAAACGCGCAGAGCGCATGCGCAAACCATTCGTGCTCTCCGCGTGCCCATATAAGTAGAGGCCTTGTGAAGTAAACAGTGTGCTAAATGAAAGTTATTTGTATTATTTGAAGATAGCCCTTCATACCTAAAGTCTAAACTTTATTTCCACACTAAGACGCCAAAGGCCAGTAGTACATTAGTTGTACATATATATTTAAGGTAGACGCACAATCTCTCTGAATATAAAAGCATGTAAAGAGTGTGTATATTAATGCACAAAGTTTCCAAATGAAATTTACTTTGGTTAGTCTTAAGATATATAAACTGATTAGTATCAGGGTGCTTATAAAATTATTTTTATGTATTTATTAACGTGATGAATGCTTTGCTTACACCTAAAATGGTGTTCATCCAAGACTTTATTTGAATTACACATTTGACAAAGTCCGTCTCCCCGTCAAGACCAATATACAGATCATGCGAAGAGCAGGTATGCAAACCAGATCTTATAGCTTTAAAGGGGCAGTAGCACGTTTTTTGACAATTTATATTTTCATTTTTTCACTGATAACTATAAGTTAATGCTAAATGTATTACTTTGATAGTATCATAAATTTCATAACATAAACCAATCATCCGTAGTCAGAGAACAAAGTATGAGGATTCACATAACATCCATTTTTGTGTGAACACCTTTAATTCATTTTGTGTAAGAAAAGGAATCGCATGGCTTAACTTTACATTGTATATTTGATTTATTACTGCTCCATTTAGTTTTTATACATTGTCTAAAGATTGGAACCATTTATTTTCATTTTCCTGACATCACCTTATATTCCCCCTAAAAACGTGCTACTGTCCCTTTAACGCTCATCAAAAAGGTAACTGAAGTAGTAAAAACCTTGGGTGAAATATGAAATATTATTTAGTGGTACCATTTGGCTTTTTGAACGTTGCTTTCGAAAGTGCCATTTCTAGCGTTGTCTAGGTATTATATATTATCCTGTCATTTCTTTTTAGAATATGACTGGAGGGTTGGAATAAATCCGGCCAATATCAGGAGAGCATCAAATACCGGTTGTCCGATGCTGTATCAACGCCATCGGTGCATGTCCTTTCCTCATTCGAAACTACGAGAGTAACATTAGTGAGTGTAACGGAGAGTAACGGAGAGGGCCGAGGTGTTCCGAATGGTTCTCTCCTGTATCTTTGGTTACTCTCGGGAGCAATTCCTCATGACTCTTTTTTAAATGAAGTTGTAAGCCTCGCTCAAGATAACTGACAGGGCCGGTACGGTTTTTAAATGCAATACCAAAAATGTCTGATCATTAATCCTGATCTAACTCTGTTCTCATACGAGCAGTTCTCGGGCTAGGAAGAAGCCTTACTGAATGCAATATAATTTAGCTGTACAAGCAGCGAAGCTGTTTCAAAAGAAATATATCCCAGAATGCTTTAGAAAAATTAAAATTTATTCGACTATGTCTAATTTGCTCCTTGAGTTTCATCAAAGTTTCATTAGCGACTGAATCATGGCATTGCAAAATAAAAAAGGTTTCCTTGCAAGAAGGGGTTTTATTGGCTGATTTGTTTGCTAATAGTTTGTGATGCAGTGTTGTGCCAGTTGATTGTGTCATTTAAGTATCATGATGTAGGTAATGCCTTGGGTTACCTCTGATGGAAGAGAATGACCTTCAAGAGGTCACATATGTAAAACTTTACTAAGAGTGTCATTTTACCGAGAAGTATCGACTTTTGCAGGAGAATATCGATATTAAAGTTAATAGACGGTTAAACGAGATCAGGAAGGCTTTATGATCGAAAGCCAGACGATTAAGCGCGTCAATCAGTCGATGTAATTTTGGAAACCCATCAAAAACATGCACAGTGACATTTAAAAGTTGATAATGGTTGTGTAATTTGTTTTCATGAAACTTGGACGTGTGAATTTGCCTTCCGCGAGTACATATGACTGCTTTAAGACTTTCAACGAATGTTTTTCATATCATTGCCATGTTTGGATAAATATGTGATATTTTTACACATTTTACGTTGGTAAAGAAGCAAAAAAAGCGCTGAGTCAACAAACAAATGCGTTGTCGGTTCGAATTATTGACACACTTGTGCAAGTTACAAACTCAAGTTCCTATTTGACATGATTTATGACATATTATGAACAGAAAAAAATCGACATTTGAATTTATGGCCAAATTCACATTACTCATGGAATTAGGCAGAATAATGTTTCCGATGATAAATTCACGTGGTTTGTATTCTCATCTCAGGAAATTCCCCTGCAAATCGGGAGGATTAATGATCGATACACTGGGAAACGGATCGGAACATCTGACATTATTATCTGACTTATAACCAACTCAAGTTCATTTTGATACATTTTCAATTTTAAAGGACTATGATTAATAATTTTTATCATTTAAATTGTCACTGGCACCCAGTGGTTGTGACCCTCAACCTCTAATAACGTTAAGCCGTGACACATTGTCAATATCAACATGCATTTCATGATAAACACGTGCATCCCATGCAGAAACCTCACAAAATCGATTAAGAAATACATTTTCAGGGCGCAAGTATAATTTTCATTGGCCCTAAAACTGTTCAGTATCGCAGGTAACTTACACGCTTGCCACGGACATTTTAAACGACGAAAGTTTGAAGGGAAACGAAATGTTATGTAGACTAAAGAACATTATTATCCATATGTGATGAAACAAGATATGACATAAAAAACGATATGTTGCACATGTGTAATACACGCTAGCGTTAAATTCCATTGGTCATTTAAGAAGACCACGTGACATCGGAATGTGGGACTACTTTACGAGCTACCCGACCTTTTGCTTTACTTTGACGCTAAAGACATGGTTTTTAATAAAGAAGCATGTAAATTCTGCTTTACTTGATATGTGATTATACTTTAATTGATAGATAACATCAAAATAGTGATATTTCCGGTTGAGTGTTGCTGTTTGAAACTGGCGCTACACAACAAGTCTTTTAACCGTGTTAACCCTGACTGAGTTACAGATGTATCCATACGCGCTGACCTGATTGCTTTCACCGTTGACGATGTTTTGAAAATTCTAATACTGGAATTCTGGCTTTCGTTCATTATGGATAATAAAGAAATTAACACACTCGCGAGATGTCATATTGTTTTTACAACACTCGTGCCAGTAAAACGATATTTCCCGAGCGATTGCTCGGGAAAATATCATTTTACAGTCACCCGTGTATTAAAAACAATATGACATCTCTGCTTGGGTATTAATCTCTATTTACAACCTAAGGAAGCTAAGCAATATTTTGTCTTTAACGCAAATGTATTGAAACTTTTGGAACTTTTTGTCCGCAATCATATGTATATTCTCACTTTTCATTGTGGAATGGATATGATTGAAAATACATTTTCGAACAAGTTTAGGTTCGTCGTCGTAAATGTAGGTGTATCAGAAACGAGTATTGATCGGCTATTATAACCCACTTCCGGTCTTGTTGCTATGAGTATTTTTTCATAATTGACCGATACTTTTCTAATACACTTACTTTTCATTGCACCTCTACACCTAGTCAGATGAAGAGATCTTCAACTTTGGCAAATAAACGGACTTTTGAAATATTTTTGAGATATATCAACAAAGAAAGTTGAAATCGAACCTGGAATTTTATTGTTGCTTAGAAACGTCTCTACCAAATGAGCTTCAGAGGACTAATACAAGCAGAGGTTCTTTCTGTTGTGCTTCACTGAAATAATTTGTGCTGTTTTTATTTCGTGTTGGTAGAAAACGAAAATTATTCTTATGTGGTAGCCTTCAGTTTTGCTACAATCTTCACAATCTTGAAACTTCACCTACCGGTTTACAAATCTTTATACATTGCCTTCTCTCTAGTTTTTTTATAAGAGAAATAAACAAAACAATAAACATTTTAGTAGTATTAACCAATCTATGAGATGTAATTACCAGACACAATCTGCTTATTCTTCAAACCGAATACGTTGACCTGTGATTTTGAGGAATTAAAAAAAATCCCTTTGCAGCAATCCCATTCGTCACACGATCTCATTAAAACAATGGTGTAGTGCACGTGGATAGCATGATTGCTTCTCATGGGTACGAATCCCGATGGAGGCACCAAACCTTGACCTTTAACTTGACCTTGATCTTTAACTGCGATGTGTCCCTTGGCAAGGCACTTTATCCACATTGCACTCGGTCTACCCAGCTGAACAAATTGATACCTGAACACCGGAATGGATAGACCTATACGGTCGCGCTAAGCGCTTAATAGCAGCATCAGAAGTACTATTCCTTCGTGGTGATGATAGAATATGTTCGTTTGGCATCTCTAGAGTAGATATAGCGAATTAAAAATGGACCTGAACACCATTATTAATATTATTAAATCGAGACAAGCTATTACTTGTTCCTCACTGTGTGGCTAATCTGATTACTATTCCATATGAGTCATTAAAGGTAACATTTGCAGCCCAGATTTTCAGCGAAAACCATTATCATGATTACATATTTAACCGGAAAGTTATGGACGGTTAAATGTTCCAGACACGAACCCTATAGAGCAGTACTCGTAAAAGAAACGAAGCGAAATATGGTTGAAATAATGACCTGTGACTGAGTGAATATCTGTGATAACCATCGAGCGATCAGCGAGATGGTTATTACAGATATTCACGAAGTCAATGTCATTATTTCATATACACCACAGTCATGGCAATTGTTGTTAGTTATTTCCTTCATAATAAGTTTTAGTGTTAATCAAATAAAAAGGTCACAAAAGTTGGTGTAATGGTGTAATGTTTGAGTGAACTCCGTTCCTTAACATTACTTCATTATCGTTTGCATACTCATAAAACACGCATTTCACGTGCAGATTGATAGTATCCTAACTTGGTTGTCGGACAATTCTTAATCAGAAACTTATACTAACTAACTGTGTTGAGTGAGTTCCTAAAAAACTATTATTCTCCATCTTGAATTAAAATGAAATATGTCAAAAAAAAATTGTCAAAATGTCACAGAAAATCTGTTTAATGTCTCAGGATATTCCTAAATTAAGCCGACATTCAGTCTATCAAATGTATCCGTCTGTGACAAACAAATTTACGTGAGGCTGCGCTGATGTTGTTCATTTCACCTTGAGCTGCACGGAATTCATGAATTTTACGTGCAAACCATCGATGCAGCAACACATCGAAAGCACATGGTGTTCAAACAGGTTTGGGAAATTGGAGCTTTGTCCTGCTTCAAACAATATTATATCTGTGTTTTAAGGTATTATCAGGACGAATTGTAAGGTGGGTTTTATCGTAGAGTATCGGGTGATTAGCTCTTTCAATTGTGGTCCTTGCAATTTTGTGAATTGGACTGTACAATTAATGATTTTTTGGGTAAGAATTGACAAGAATAAAACGACATTATTTTGCGTTTACTTTGAGCAATTATTTCGAGATGTGTTCAGAAATCACGTCCAGGGGAAGTTTTTTTCCGAGGGACGATACGGCACGGTCTGAGGCGAAAGCCGAAGACCTGCCGTATCGGGCCGAGGCAACTGTTTTACTTATTGTCGTCCATGTTTGCTCTCTGATATCAACCCATGGTGGTTATCTGATAACCAAACCATGGGTTGGTTATCCAGGATAACGACCTAGATATCACCATTGATAACCACACCACGTGGTGTATGAGTTTGGTAATAAGAAGATTTTCGCTCCCGGAAAACTTCATCGAATAGTAAATGGTCATGAGATAAACTACATATATAGAAGAAAATGAAAAGTAGGAAAACAAGTGTAAACATTTATTTGTGAAACTAAAAACCCCGCTTCATTCATGCTAAGAATATAGTCATTTGTTCATATTGTTGATGACCCTTTTTAATATTAAAGCGTGTATTACAAATTCTTTCTTACACAATAAACGGTAATTATCTTCGTGTTAACAGAAAAGCAAATAATATGTAAATATGACAATTATAATACTATAATATAGCTCAAATGTTATGATTACAATAGATCAAGTATAGATATCATATACATGCAGAATAGTTGCGGTTTTTTTTAATCTAATTTACATATTTTACAAGGGAAACGCCATACATGATGACACTTTCTTTATTCCTATTGTTCTTTTCATCTTAGAACGGCTATCAATTTCATTTTTAAAAAAACATCTTGACATTTGCTCACATTTCGTTTTTCTCCAATACAAACTTTAAATGTGCTGAGTTAAATCAGTGGTGAATAACGAACGATAATCCTTAAGATGTCAATCAATAGAGTTGGAAGACCAGGCAGAGAAGTTGACTGGCCAATCAGATAGCTTACTTCAAAAACCAAAACAACCTGGTTCCTTTGCTTCTTTCCGCTTGCTCATGTCAGCGCACGCGGAACGAGGCAAGGGTACCAGGTTAACACTCAAAATATTCTGAACATTGCAAACCGCTCAGTCTAAGTAAACCTAGCCTCCGACCTTTCTGCGACCTATGACCCTCCAACGTTATACGTGCGAAGGTAGACTGTTGTGGCTTGGTAAGATGAGTTCTGATTGGTCAATTGGATATGTAGGCTAACGCGACCCTCTACTAGACCTTTCTCGACTCGATATCGGAGTGCAACGGGTAATATTGAGGCTAGGTTTACTTGGACTGTCAAACCGCTTTACGTTATGCGGTCGAATGTCCGCAGGTTAATGCAGGATCACTTCCGGTTACCGGTCACATATTGTTTTCAGTTGTTGTCGAGTGATCTAAACGTAACAAGCTAGCGGTTTTATGAAAATTAAGTCTATCTTTAGATACTTTTTCAATGAGATATATCGGATATACAGACTTTGTCCCTAATTAAACTGGATACGGGAGTTTCAGTTGAATGGCTTATTTGAAGTAAAAATCACGGACGGACTGGCGGAAGGACGGACAAGCGGTTCAACGTTGATTACCTTATCTGAAATGAGAAAAGAATAGTTCAACTGAATAATGAAAACAACCACCTTTCATTTCAGAACATAAAAAAGAACGCGCCTATTCCGATGGAAGACGAAAGGTTTAGGTTATTAGAATTTTAAGAATTCCAGTTCTTTGATATTCACATATGTAATCTGCCTGTGTGGGGAGAAAAACGGGGTGGTGCGTAAATATACGATAATCTCGTTCAGCCCATTCTCTCATACGGAGCCGCTGTTTGGGGAACACGGCAATATAGTTGCATTAATGCAGTTCAAAATCGTGCAGCTAGGTTTTTCTTAGCAGTAGGGAGCAAAACCCCTAATCTAGCAATTCGTGGCGAAATGGGCTGGCTGTCTCAATATACTAAGCAAAGGATTGAGGTTCTTCGTTTTTGGCGTAAACTCAATACTCTAGAGTCTTATAGAATACCTAGTATTGTCAGTAGATGGTCAGGTCGTTGGCGAAGATCTTGGTACAATGGAGTTCATAAATTATTAGTCAGCTATCATTGACCTGTAACTGATGTGTTTAATATTTCTCATGAGGAGTTTACTGCGGCTAGAGAACATCTTAAGACCTTAGACTGTTTTGATTGATTTTCTGGACTTTGGAATGATATCAGGCAGGAAAATGGAAATAAACTACGTTCATATCGTCTTTTCAAAGATTTTCTCCAGGTTGAACGCTATGTTGAAATTATTATGCCTCGGGCTCACCGTAGTGTATTGAGTAAATTTCGCTGTGGCACTTTGCCATTAGAGATAGAAGTGGGTAGATATTCTCGTCCTAAAGTTTCTCTTCATGATAGGGTTTGTACCCGTTGTAACAGTAATGTTGTCGAAGATGAATTGCATTTTTTGGTTGACTGATTATTATTCAGATCTCAGATATAATCTTTGGATAGAAATAACGAGTGCTCATCCTACATTCCAGTCCATGTCATCAATAGATAAAATGGTTTTCTTACTCAATAATAATCAGTTTATAAAGCCCCTTGCCGCTCTTTTATATTCTATGTTTAGGCGCCGAAATATCTCGGCAGAATAGGATTTCACCAAAACTTGCATTTTAAATATGTATATGTATATACACCACGTGGTGTGGTTATCGGGTCAATATCAGAGGTAGTTATTTTTAGATAACTGACCTCAGATCAACCTGGAGGTTGGTTATCACGAGGTTGGTTATCTGATAACCAACCTCTTGATAACTGACCTCTCGGTTCGATACGGTGAACATGTCTCGGCTACGCCTCGCCATCTTCACCGTATCGCACCTCGAAAAAATCTTACCCTCGGCTTACGGGTCTAAATGACCCTTCGACTCTAATTGTGACTTTTGATATTCTTTAGAATTTGTTGTGATTTTCACCTGTGCATTCAGATATATTATGTCTTTATTTCAATATGCCATTCTAAAGAATAACAAAGGCCTCAAGAACGATAATAAAAGAAAACAAAAGACAGAAAAAATACTCTTTATTACGGAGAACTTTTGAAGTCATTTTCATATTACATGTTTATACTGCTTTCAATTCTTTCTATGTGGTTTCCTTGAACATGCCGCGAGTTGAAACATTTACATTTATCAAACACTCCCACACACAATCCCGTTGGGCCTCAGTATCTATGCTAGTGTTCTCTTCAATTAATGTTCCAAATCCTTCATAGGAAGTCAGTTGTCGGGAGGTCACAAGCATTTGAAACAATACACAAGAAAGCCGACTTCAGTATCAGCAAACATTAAACTGTCCAGCTATCATCAATGCGTAGTTCCTGAAACATTCAAAGACAAAGGTTTAACGCTACTAACAGTCTGATTTCAAGTTCTGACAAAAACACATTTCCATTTACATACATGCATATTTCATATCATCACGCTTTCCCCGAAATAGTAACTTAAGTTTGGAACTGTCATTTCTAACATCGACTTTTGAATAATTTAGTATCTTATTGTTTAATGGACGATTGATATTTTCAACGTTCACACGAAATTTATTGCAGATAATATCATACCAAACTGA
Source organism: Steromphala cineraria (assembly GCA_916613615.1). Taxonomy (NCBI): domain Eukaryota; kingdom Metazoa; phylum Mollusca; class Gastropoda; order Trochida; family Trochidae; genus Steromphala; species Steromphala cineraria. The sequence continues at coordinate 42,529,386 of OU744726.1, forward strand.
TCTCAAATTCAGAAATCTAGCTAATACCCATATGTGTCTGCATTTTATATACATATTACAATACAAAAAAGCAGAAAATGCGTACACGCTTCTTTTGATTCCTTGTAATGCTTTAAACATATTTCCGAGTCTATTACAACAACAAATAAAGTATACTTTGCGATCAATCTCACCTTAATCTCCGGGAAAGATCTCGAAACACGGCAAATATATCTGTTTGACACCGGCCGCGGAGAGCACTCCATTGTACCAACCTTCTTGAAACCATGTGCTTTAGGTTGTGTGCTGCACGTGAATTTTGAGGAGTTGCTTAGCAACTTGGCGTACAAGAAGTATGTGCATCACAAGATGAAAAAGACGCCGTCCGTGCAGCCACACAGTTTTTGACTAATGACGGATTATTACATTTTTCATCATTTGCCACCAAACAAAATTCCAATGACGTACGCGTCCATTTAAAATTTGTATCAAAATAATTAAATTAAAGTTCAGTTCAGTGTGACATTTTAAGGTTAATAGCTCGGTAAAAGAATGAAAATGCACAGTTGGTAAACGGCTTAGAATTGTTTTACCGACAATTTCGCCAGTATTATCTCCAACTGCACGTGAAATACGCGCAGTGTTAACATGAAATTGATCCATTCCTCAGGAGTGGAAGTTAACCATGCTAGACACCATTGTCACATTTGAACTCATTATCAACAAACTTATATTCGGCTTATATTGATATTTTCATTAAAAATTGAAAACAGTTTTAACAATAACCATGTAGTGTATGTGAAATAATAACCTCGACCTCGTGAATATCTGTGATAACCATCTCGCTGATCGCTCGATGGTTATCACAGATATTCACTCAGTCAGCAGTCATTATTTCAACCGTATGCAAATGTGTGGATGTATGAGTGTGTGAATGAGTGAGTGTATGAGTGCGTGCGAGTGTCTGTGTGTATGTGTTTATGTGCTTATGTGTTATTTTAAAACAATGTTACTTTTAAAAGTCTTATCGTGTCTCATAGGCTACATGGCCGGATGCTGTTTTTATCAAAATGATTTTATGCAAACTGAATTTTATTGTACCATGCAGCATGTGACACGTTAATAAAATATATTTCTTCTTCTTCTTTCTTCTTCGTAAACAACAAACTCACGGGTCTAATGACAACAGCACATGTAGATGATGCAGAGAAATATACCCAAGCCTGTCAGTCCACCAGTCGCTGATGGTAGTACAACGAACATGTTGTTCCCTGTTGTCGGTGATGAACTGAAGCAATGGTAGAATAGAACTGTTACCAAAAGTTAGGCCTATATGACATAGTAATGGGACGGATCTTGGGGGGGGGGGGGATGAGTCTTGGGGATGTTCACCCGACCCCTCCCATCATTTTGGATTTCTTTTTAAATTGGCCATGGAAACCAAACGGATAAACCCCTCTTCCTATATATTTTCAATAGGTATCCCCTTCTTCGAAACTCTTGCATCCCCCAATGCTCAGACCAATTAGGCTTCTGCTAAGACAGCATTGGTATTGCGGTTAAGCTTCGTATATATGTTACATTGTTCAAATAACACATGTTTTTTTTAATTTGATAAAAAAAATTATATGAAATTCCGTGTAGGCCTTAAAAGAATACATAAACAAATAGAATAAATAGCAACTAGGAAATATTCCATATATAGAGAGAACGGGTATATAATCAAAAATTATCGTCACTGTAGCCATCAAGAGGATTTTTCACAGATTAAAAAGAAAATCCTCCCGAAGTTATCATACAACATGTGTTTATCACTTACGTTGTCTTTTCTGGAGCATCACAACAACTGTTGAGGCAGCATCCGTTACTGCAGTAATTATACCGCCCGTTGAAATAGCAGGATCCAGTCATTGCTGTTGAAAGAAAGTTAAAGAATTTGACAATATTTAAACACTCATCATGTAATCGTGTCTGTGTTATACAATGTTCTTGTAATTGAAATATCCCCCTAACCTCACATGTGTTTGACATAACTTAAGTCCATATGCCAGTATGACCCTGTGGCCAATATTTAAATAGCCCGTTGAAATAGCAGGATCCAGCCATTGCTGTTGAAAGAAAGATGAAGAATTTGACAATATTTAAACACTCATCATGTAATCGTGTCTGTGTTATGCAGTTTTTGTACAGGAATACCCCCCTAACCTCACATGTGTTGGACATAATCCAGTCTAAGTAAACCTAGCCTCAATATCATCCGTTTCACTCCTATACTGAGTCTAAAAAGGTCTAGTGGAGGGTCGCGTCAGTCGACCTTTCTACCTATGACCTGCCAACGTTATACGTGCGAAGGCAGACTATTGTGGCTTGGTAAGATGAGTCCTGATTAGTCAATTCGATACGTGGGCTGACGCGACCCTCTTCTAGGTCTTTCTAGAGTCAGTAAAGGAGTAAAACGAATAATATTGAGGCTATGTTTACTTAGACTGGACATAATCTTAAGTCCATATGCCAGTTTGACCCTGTGACCAATAATTATGCCGCTCGTTGAAATAGCAGGATCTGCCATTGCTGTTGAAAGCAGATTAAGAATTTGAGAATATTTATGCAAAAATTCATGTAATCGTGTGATAATGTGTCCGTGTTCTCGTGAGTAATGTCACTTAACCCCACATTTACAAAAAGCTGTTAAAACTCAGCACCCATTACCACTGTGTATAACCGTACACCGGAACTAGCGAGGTGTACGGCGGAGAGATGTTGCTAGCGAGGAGCCGAAATCGAAAGTTAGGTAATATTTTACTTCATAACTTTTAAATAATCAACATCATGTGGTAATTTTAGCACACATACTTAGTAAATGTATGTGCTTGTCATTCTGTATCCAAGGGACAGTAACAATGACACATGCGAGTAATACTGTTGTTAGTAACATATTTGCTATCTCTGACTATGAACAGGATATGGCATTAAATAGTTATGTCTCGGAAAGCTATTGTCATGATAATAACATAGAAAAGGTGGTGAAACGGCGATGATTGCTTTTTAAGTGATCCCGTTTGCGATCACGCTCCTCGCTAGCAACATTTCTCCGCCGTACACCTCGCTAGTTCCGGTGTACGGTTATACACAGTGATTACATTTACAAATTCCCACACTCACGGGCCAAAGCATTCTCTCCACACAGAGGCAGCGCTTACTCCAGTATGACTTACAGCTGTCTCTGTAGGGAGAGAATGGGGCTAAAGAAACTATATCAAATAAACGCAGAACAGTTTAAGCCACGAGTTTTAATGACGACTTAAACCAGGTATTGGGAGGTTAGTGAAAATAGCCAGTTAATATTTTAAGAGTTAGATATATGCTGCAAGTTGCATTCTGTTCAGGGAAAAGAGGCCTGAGGCTAGATCTTTCTTCAGGTCACTCAACCGTGTAATACTGTAAGTATATAGTATTGCATTATTAGATTATCCCCATACATTTTTTATGATTTTGTTATAAATCACTCTAATGTGTAACATATCTCGTAGGTCATTTTTAGGCCTGACACTTATGATCATACTTGTATCCATGATTGCCTTTATTGCTAATAGACGCAAAAGGGGCAGTAGCGCGTTTTTTCCTAATTTTATATTTCAAAATTTTCACTAATAATTGTATGTTATTGCTAAATATATTATTTTGATTGTGTAATAAATCTCATTAAACAAGCCAATCAGCCATAGTCAGGACAAAGTATGAAGATTCACATCAAATCCATTGGCGGCCATTTTTTGTGAACACCCTTAATTCATTTTCTGCAAGAAAAATGAATTACATGGCTAAACGTTACATTATATATTTGAATTATTATTGCTCCATTTAGTTTAAATACATTATCTTTTAATTGGAACCATTCATTTTCATTTTCCTGACATCATCTTAAATTCCCCTAAAAACGTGCTACTGCCCTTTAACTTTCCACAAAACAATGACAACATTTTATTAAATCTTCAGTTAAATAAGGGTGCAATAAAATTAATCATTATTCATATGAAAATTTCATTTACTACCTGCCGAGAAAAACACTCTATTGTATCATACTATGTACTATTCAAAAGGTACAATTCTTCATTCAGGTATACTGGTTTCAGGGTCGGTGATTCATTTGAAAAGAAAATGTATATGTGTATGTATATCAACTATGAACTATGAACTATCAGTTACGCTTGAGTGGAATTTAATACCCTTTATGCCCTTATTTTGAACGGGAAGAAACATTAAAACATCTGAATACAAGTCAACACATATCGTCTTTGTAATTTTATGTCCAACCTTGTATCATTATTTATTGGCAGCACAATATGTATTAATTAACATAACACAGGACAACATATATTTTAAAATGTTAGGCCCAACTCGCCCAATTTATTCATTAAGTTCGTTAATACTTGAGGTGATTTATGATTTAAAGAGGCATTAGCACGTTTCTTGAAAATTTTATATCTTAATTTTTTTACTGAGATATGAAGATCAATATATTAATTTTTCACTATGCAATTTTGTTTCATATATTCATTTTTGTTGAAAAAAACGTGTATATGGGCCGATGGCCTTCATACGAATGAACGACTTGACTACTGATAATTGTACGTTAATGCTAAATGTATTATTTTGATAGTGTTAAAAATCACATTACAGAAACCAATCATCCATAGTCAGATAACATATTATAACGATTTTCATAGTCCATTTGCGGCCTTTTTTGTGTGAACAACTTTAATTCAATTTGTGTTAAAAAAAAATAATCGCATGGCTGAATTTTCCATTTAATACTTGATTTATTACTGCTTCGTTTAGTTTAATTCATTGTCTTTCAATTTGACCCACTAATTTTCTTTTTCCTGACATCACCATATATTCCCCATCAAAACGTGCTACTGCCCTTTTAACGCCGCTTTCAAATGTGTCACTTATATCACGACTGCTTGTATTATTGCAGGGAGAAAGCCCAAAACACTTTACCGTGGCTATGTATTGTGATGAACCTGCGGGCATCGGCTGTAACTAGCGAACCATTGGTGGTACTGCGCTGAAATTCATTGACCATTGCACTTAATCCTTAAAGGGGCTGTAGCACGTTTTAGGGGCAATATAAGGTGATGTCAGTAAAATGAAAATTAATGGTTTCAATCATCCTGCTACATCAGCGTATATGTCTCCGCTAATGCTACAAAATATCCCCTGATATCCTCCTATGGTCTTCTGTCGTATCGCTGACGGGTGGTTGCTCAGCGCTATTTATAGCCTGTCCGTTTTCAGTCAAACTATTTCGAACTCCATAAACTGTTCTCTAGTGATGTCGCACGTGGAAATCTAAGAGCGCGCGATTTGGAGCTTAGCGAGAGACTGCAATGAGAATCAGATTTATTATCTAATAGCACTCCTATTGGTTAATTTGAATCAAGAGGTAAGCACGCGGAGCGAAGCCAAGAAACTAGTTTGCCGTTATCGCTGAAAGGGCATCATTTGATTGGCTTGCTATATATAGCGATACGGCAGAAGACTATAGGAGGATATCACCGAGATTTTATTTTAAGTGTTTACCACGGCGGCTAGAATGACCCTTTTCTCTCAGTGATCACCCCCACATTTATTGTTAATGACATATAGTAAGACAATCAGACAGACAGGCAGATTTTATTAAGTGTATGGCCTTTGGCCCAAAATAAACAAAATTCAGGGTTTACAAATCCCAGCGCATTTTTATTTATTCACGGGTACAGATAATGAGATATGTATGATTCTTACCAAATTGTTGAAAAAAATATCCTAACAGCGTTTCATAAATTATATTCGCATGCATACCCCGAGTTTTCATACAATAATATGGAGAAAAAAATAATTTATATCTTCACTTCGTCACGTGCAAACACAACGGTGCTGTGACCTTCATGTGCAGACTGGCATACTTACTCTACATAATATAATTCCATTTTGATAATTTTGTCAAACATTTACTTAGGTTAGGTAAGGTTATGAGAAGGTGAATTTTCTCTTTCATAACCATTTTGGTTAAATGTTAAACAACCAACATTTGATCATTATGATAGAGCACAGCATTAACAAAATAAAAACTTTCGAAGATATCTTTTAAGTAGATACATGATGAAAATGAAATAAAACATGACCATGAAATTTCTTTTTTAAAATGAAATAGTGCGATTTGATGAAATGATGATTAATATTTTTGTTAATGATAACAATGCATAAATTTATGAGTGTACATGTATTAGCAGAAAAAAAAGATTAACAATTAAAATGAATTAATAAATAATCTGAATATATACATTATGAATGATTAAAGAATTCAACCGACATATCAATTTTCAAATTTCGAAATTTGGGACTTCTTTTAATGAGATTTAACGTACATTACATTGGTCTGTAATACTACCCACATTATTGAAGTCACCGGCGAGCCAACCTCAAAAAAGTAATAGACTGTAAACTTATAATGACTGTACTTAAAGGACAGTAGCACGTTTTTTGACAATTTCATATTCTAAATTTTTCACTGATAATTGAACGTTACAGCTACATTTTTGTTAACAGTGTCCATAATCCCATTACACAAACCAATCATCCATAGTCAGAGAACAAATGATAAAGATTCACATAAAGTACAGTGGCGTCCATTAGGTGTGAACACCTTTAATTCGTTTTGTATAAGAAAAAGTAATCGCATGGCTTAACTTTACATTATATATTTGATTTATTACTGCTTCAGTAAGTTTAGATACATTGTCTTTCAATTTGAACAATTTATTTTCATTTTCCTGACATCACCGTATTACTGTCCCTTTAAGAGTGTGTTTGATTGACGAGAGCTGAATGAGGTGTTGGCACAAGAAAGGAAAGATCATTTATATCCATTATGTAAATTAACTTTAAAATGATTATAGACACGATCTTGTTTATGGATCGCTCTGTAAATCTTAAATGTAGACTAGGCCGCGTGGCCTCAAATAAAAAGACAAAAGATTTGTCGAGAGTACAACGTGCAACACAACAAGACTCTTCATGTAGATTTACTATGAATGGCAAATACGCATTCCAAATTTGGTTCTTTAAAAGCCGCCCATATCGCTTTCCTAGAACTCGCTTACAAACATATGAGGGCTTCGATCAGACAATTTGATTGGTCGGTTTAAACAAGGAAGTAGTTCAAATACTTACATGTCAATGAATTGATATCTGTGAAGTATGTACGTAAACAAATTCTGTCGATAAATGAACGGCAGTGAGTCTATTGATATGTTTACAGGGTACTAAAATGTCGCTTCAGGCTTCAGTTGTTATCCCTTATACAAACATTCAGTCTACGAAAAACATTTCAAAAAGATTTTATTATTCGATATACAGACACATTCTTTTAGAAGCCTATATTCAAAATGACATTTGCACCTTTAAGGTAAGAAAAGGGACCCCCCCCCCCCCCCCTTCACACACACACATTTATCAATCGCATAACAATGTCTTTTAATCGGATATAAAAAAGCGACCATAAAATGATTGGTCGAGAAATTCCTTTTCGTTTCGCAAATTATCAAAAGGTGTTCGCACTAAATGACCCTCGTCAGTTTTCGCTACATTGCTAGTTATAATGATAATAGTTAAACACATTGCAGTAGCTTCTTTGACAAATTTGGGAAAAAAACATCCTTATGATATTATATAAAACGACCAGTTCAAGCTTTTGGAAGCTTAGATCTGATACTTTCAAATACGTTTAATATTCAAAATTATGCATCAAATTAATCTACCCATTAGTAACAATACCTAATAAACACTATCGAATCGACTATATCGTCCTGTCAGCTTATGACAAGGTTTCAAAATTACGTTTGGCAAATTTGCGCCCGCCACTCGAGCCACATTGTCCGGTTTTCGATCAAAATTCCGACTTTTAATGGCCGTATTTTCGCTCAAATGTACTGATTTATCAGTAACAATTAGTGGTTCCCGATGTAATAACATCGATTTCAAAATTTGTCATATGTGATCCTATCAACATAGCCTACTCTGTGTCTCTTTAAGACTTTAAAAATATTCGTGCACGTCGAGCAAACAGTTCGTCACTGTGATGTTTGCAACAATTTTCTAATTTTGTGTGCATTCTTTTCAACAATGTTGAAATTCATAACACTTGTTTTAAGAAAAGGCTTTTAACGTTTGAAATTTCGTGGAATTTCACTCCACGTGATCCGAAATTATAGCTGCTGACAAACGCATTAAACGATTGGCTGTAACAGACAGTCGGTAATATTGTACTGTCATTACATTGTTAGGTCTTTTTCTAACCTCTTTTTAATATTTTAATGACGGCAAAGGTATGGTGTGTCTGTAACATATACCAAAACAACCGGTCCACGACGCAAATAACACAAAGAAAGCACATTTCAAGAAACTGTTGGACATCGTTATATCATACACATGTATTTCATATATTCTCAATAATTTAAAAAGCATCAGTACGACTTTTGATTAGCATTTGAGCTTTTATAATCTTCTCAAGTGACTATCAACCGAAATCACATACAAATGTACATGTACCAACACCAAGTCTCTTAAAGGGGCAGCAGCACGTTTTTTGATAATTTTATATTTTAAAATGTTCACTGATTATTGTATGTTAATGCTAAATGTTTTATGTTGATAGTGTCATAAATCTCATTATACAAGCCAATCAGCCATAGTCAGAGGACAAAGTATGAATATTCACATGTAATCCATTGGCGGCCATTTTTGTGTGAACACCTTTAATTCATTATATTTAAGAAAAAGTAACTTTACATTATATATTTGAATTATTACTGCTCCATTTAGTTTAAATACATTGTCTTTCGATTGGAACCATTTATTTTCATTTTCCTGACATCACCATTTATTCCCCATAAAAACGTGCTACTGTCCCTTTAATAGTGCATGTAAAGTGATTTTATCAAAGAGACAACTATAATTGTTACCACAACAAAAATAGATAAGATAACGTGTGACAAGTAAAACTTGTTATGTATTAGCAATAGGAAAACCACAGATAGCACATTAAACACTCACAAAGGTTTTCTTCGAACCGCTTACACATATCTTGCAGGTACATACGTTTGATTGGTCAGTTAGAACAAGGAAGTACTGTAGGTACGAATACATAAACGTATTGAGGTAAATGCAATTTGGCTATAGAACCGATAAAGGAAGGTGCCTCTCATACGAAAACATATCTATCTTTATTTCTCTACAACCAACCATTAAGTTTGAAAATGAGTTGACTACTGTGTACGAACAATTGATATGTAACTTAAGGCGTTTATTGATATCATGTTGTATCTCAGATCAGAAAAGAATGTTGACTGCAGGTGTTTATTATTGATATGTCAAGGACACGTTTGCAGGTTGTGCATATGTAGTCTAACTACGTTTACACTTGTATAATTGGCCTCCAAGCAAAAGCAAATGTCTGTCGAATAATTGCATTTCTATAAAAGCTCTAGGTCCAAGAGCGATGCTTCACATTTTTAATGCGTTTCTTCCGGTCTGAGTAAAACTAGCCTTAATAATACCTGTTTCACTCCGATATTGAGTCTAGCAAAATATAGTAGCGGGTCGCGTCAGCCGATTTCTCGAATTGACCAATCAGGGATCCTCTTACCAAGACGCAATAGCATGCCGAATAATAGATATAAAAGATCTAACCACATACCAAGTTTCGTAAAAAAAAGTATTAAACGGTGTTTGAGATATGGCCCGGAAACAAAAGCAATTCGGAATTACGGAATAACGGCACCATGGACGGAACTGAAAATATTATCTCTCCCACAAAATGTGCAGGGACATAATAACACAACCGCCGGGTCTTTATGAGGAGGACTACATCAATTATTCAAGAACTCAACCGCCGGGTCTTTATGAGAACAAGGACTACAGCAATTATTCAAGAACACAACCGCCGGGTCTTTATGAGGAGGACTACAGCAATTATTCAAGAACTCAACCGCCGGGTCTTTATGAGGACAAGGACTACAGCAATTATTCAAGAACTCAACCGCCGGGTCTTTAAAAGGACGAGAACTACAACAATTATTCAAGAACTCAACCGCCGGGTCTTTAAAAGGACGAGAACTACAACAATTATTCAAGAACACAACCGCCGGGTCTTTAAAAGGACGAGAACTACAACAATTATTTAAGAACACAACCGCCGGGTCTTCATGAGAGCCGTAGACAAAGTTATTAAAGTAAGATCGATAGATCTATATTAGTTAATACTGTTGACAGTAACAGCATGACTTAGTATAAAAAAAACATCGATACAAAATATTTAGATTGGTCATTATTACAGCTCAGCAAAATTCCCCACCAAGGCATAACTTGGGCAATACTCCATCACTGCTACCTTCAGTCTTGCTGCGTTGTCTCAAAATGTGTGGTTTGTGCAGGCCTCTCATCAACGTTTGTTGTATGAGTACAAGTTCAGCCGCAGTGCGCTAAAGAGCTTGACAATTTTGGTGAATACCGCATAGCTATGAGGCTGATGCATATGGGAATTATCGCTGGATCAATTTTACTTTACCAACTAACGATATTGATAACAAACTCTATCTGATAAGAATAATTTTTTATTCACATATAAATTATATTTACAAAATTGTTTTAGGTATTTCAACCTCACGTTAGTAATCATATACAACTGTTTTAATGTTGATTTAATAAACGTTAAAGTTAAAACTGATTAAGAAAATAATATCATTTAAACACGGAGCTTTTATGTTCAAGTTAATATGTTAATCATAAAATAAGATTTTCTTTAATATTTTGATCTTTAAAGCTACTCAAGTAATGATGGCACAGATTGAAGTAACTGTCACGTGACTCTCGAGCAATCTCGGACAACCACGGGAAATTTCGAGCAACATCTCGCATTCCATCGACTTGTAGAAAAGTCTATATAAACGTCTAAATGATTCAAAATGTCACACAATATCCATCGAGCAAGGTGAAACAGACAGCAGGATGGAGTAAACCTGAAACATTGAAAACAAATTTAATAAACATTGGATTTTAGTCAAATTGTAATAATAAGAAATGATAAATTTGAAGGATTGAAAGAAATATTTATTGAAATGTGGTTTTAACTTTCGATAACGAAACACAAAACATATTTGTTTCTAATTCTTCCCCTTTTACGTAACTCCGTAACATGGTGTACATAATTTACAGTCAGTCAACCTACAACTTATCGAATAAAAAAAGAATAACACTTTTCATACTTATTCTAATTCCTAAATTAAATTAAATTTCGTTAAAAGGAACACAGACATGGAACTTACATGTATCAATCTCATTAAAATATAATCATAATTCTGCTTTACTACAAAGCTGGAAAGAGAGGCAACATAGATCAGATTGCATAAGCTACTAAGGTCGTGATCAAACAAAATCTTCTTTCTAGTATATACAATATAGATTTGGGGATGCGATATACATTAAAGAAATATACTACTTACCTTTTGTAATTATTTGCAGCAACAATAGTATATGATGCATAAAAAGACGAGGAAGGAAACCCCGCCCCCCGCTGAAGGTAGTATGATAGCCAAGTTCATTGAACTGTAACAGAAAATAACACAAAAAGAGTTAAAGTGACAAAGAATATGTTGTTTAGGTCAAGTATGTCAAACTTTGAAAAATTTGTAATTCTTTCGTGTTCTACTTGTTATTTCTGAGAATTATCATTTTGAATATCGGTTTTCTCATATCTATAAAATTGTTTTGATGATCGAAAACCGGACAATGGCATTGCCGAACGATGTAATTTTGGAAACACATTTCAAGCAGTCACAAAACAAAAAATGAAAGTTTGTTGATAATAAATGAACAATAATAAATAAGTAGAAGAGATTTCAATATCCAACAGTTATATGTTCAAGAGTATAACGGCTAATCATCATATCTGCATCAAAGATCATATCGACATATCGTAGTAAGACAGCATAATGCAGAATATCAGTCACGATATATCGATAAATCGAAGTATGAATACTTACTCCAAGACTTTATCAGTACCTTAAACGTGTTTGAAGTGATTTCCATTTACATTTCATCACACAGCAGTATCAGTAAAAAAGTTTCTTCAAATGACATATCAAAATGCATCCGACACTACGTAATTACTTGTACATCATTTTCGATAAATGTTTCATATGTGCTTGGCTTTGCATTGTTGTGTAAATTTCTACATTCAATCACAACGACGTTGTCACCTAAAACACTAAGGTACAAAAGATACTTTACATCTTTTATCACACGTAATTGAAAAACAAATATGCAAAGTTTCTGACGTCGTACCTAAAAACATTGGGGTAATGTTGATGTATTTGTTTATATCTACCCCTTCCTACATTAAACAAAGAGAGCTTGATAAAAGAAACCAGACATCATAAAATAAATATAAATTACTGCAAATATATTTTATTGTGATCATGCGATAATTACATACATCTTCAAAGGGACAGTAGCACGGGGTTTTTTTAATTATATTTCTAAATATTTTCACTGATAATTGTATGTTAATGATAAATATATTATTTTGAAAGCGTCAAATATCATAACACAAATCAATCATTCATAGTCAGAGGACAAAGTATAAAGGTTAACAGAAAATCCATTGGCGGCCATTTTGTGTGAACACCTTTACTTCACTTTGTGTAAGAAAATGGAATCACTTGGCTAAACTTTACATTACATATTTGGATTATTACTGCTCCATTTAGTTTAAATACATTATCTTTCAACTGAAACCATTTATTTTTATTTTCCTGACATCAACTTATATTCCCCCTTAAAACGTGCTACTGTCCCTTTAAGATATTTTACTAATTTTTTAAATGTAATGTTTCTTCTGTACCTCAGTGTATACTACTGGCAAAAAGTTCAGACTCAAGTGAGACCATAAAATTATAACATAAATGGACATTGTAAGACTGAATCATACTTGCTTAAAGCTTATAGTTTACAATTACTGATATTAATAAATATGTGAATCATGAAACTTAAATCACAGGGTCGTGAAATGTCGAAAACAACACAGTAAGAAGCTTTTTCAGTCGACGATCCAGCACATACTACAATACTTTTTTTTATAGTTGTATGTGATTGATTGTCGAATGAAAAAGTTTGCTACTCTGTTGTTTTTGAAATTACACGTCCCTGTGATTCGAATGGAATGTTTAAGCTTTCTTTACATCAAGATACCTCCATTTAATTCATGCTCAAACATGTATATGAGAGTCACTAGTTCTTACGTTATTCGTGTTCAAAAATACTACTCAACATAACATCCAAAATAGCTGTAATGTATACTACGTTCGCTAAGTCATCACGTTACACCTAGCTACTAACCCACCTGGTCCGTGTCACGCATGCGCGAAAATCAGCCAATGAAAAAAGATCTGGTTGATCTCTTTGAATCGGACAATCTAGTTAATACAAGCTGTTAGAATCGGGCAATCTAGTTAAAACTAGCTGTATGGTTTATGTCCAATAGGTCATACATTCAATTATTATTATTTATGCTCAAAATGTGTAAAATGAAATAGAAATCCTAACGACGCCCGATTCAAGAGATCAGCCAGTTCATTGGCTGAATTCCGCGCATGCGTGACACGAACCAGGTGGGTAAGTAGCTAGATGTAACGTGAGGAGTTAGGGAACGTATACATTACGGCTAGTTTGAACTAGATTGCATTACATCCAACCCCGAGTCAAAATTTTTGTCGACTGGTATAACAAAGTAATCATACCTTGCTTTGCAGCATGCATTGTCGCAGCATCCATTGTCGCACTCTAGAATCCTTCCATCAATATCGCATGTCACGCCAAACACTGGAGGGAAAATATATTTCTTATTTTTCTGATAATGTCATATTCTGGTAAAAAAAATTATTATAATTATATGAAAATTAAAATTAATAATATATTTATTCATCGTTAAGCTGATATATACTAGGTCAAAGGAATGCAAGGAATATATGTATGGTGTCCTTAAATTATTATTTTTATGCGAGTATTGTTAATAGTTATGTTTTTATCAAAGAAATAAATAGACTTATCTGTAAACTTTCAAATACATTAGTGACATCCTATTAAAGAACAAATGTTTTGAGCACATATATTCTTTCTTGACAGACACAGTTTAAATGATTTAATCAAATCTTTTTGCAAAGTATTTAAAATATTGCAATGTGATACAAGTGCAGATTGATTTTCATTGTTCGTGGTTTGTCACTATTAGAAAGACGATTGGTTGACAATGGTTGTCTATGGCAACCGGTCTTGGTTGCTATGGAAGTATGCGCAGTAAATATGCTCAATAGACAATTACAATTGTGACTATTTTCGTCTTTTGTTCTTCTGCATGGTCTTGTAATGGAAGAAATATTTTGCTATATCTTTCGAATTTTATTTAAACTTTTGAAACTAATAAATTGATGACGACGTGACATAATATGAAGGACAAAATTACTGAAGTATTCATGTTAAAGGGGCAGTAGCACGTTTTTTGATAATTGTATATTTTAGTTTTTTTTACTGATAATTGTAAGTTAATGCTTAATGTTTTGATTTGACAGTGTCAAAAATCTGTTTACACAAGCCAATCATCCAGATATGAAGATTCATATAAAATCCATTAGCGGTCATTTTGTGTGAACACCTTTAATTCATTTTGTGTAAGCAAAATATATCGCATGGCTAAACTTTACGTTATTTACTTGAATTATTACTGCTCCATTCAGTTTGAATACATTGTCCTTCAATTGGAAGTATTTATTTTCATTTTCCTGACGTCACCTCATATTCCCCCTAAAAACGTGCTACTGCCCCTTTAAATTAATTTTATGCGAACAGTGTTAATAGTTATGTTTTTATCAAAGAAACAAATCGACTTATCTGTAAACTTTCAAATACATTAGTGACATCCTATTAATGAACAAATGTTTTGAGCATATATATATTTCTTGACAGACACAGTTTAAATCATTTAATAAAAAAAATTTGCAAAGTATTTAAAATTGTGCAATGTGATAGAAGTGCAGATTGATTTTCATTGTTCGTGGTTTGTCACTATTAGAAAGACGATTGGTTGACAATGGTTGTCTATGGCAACCGGTCTTGGTTGCTATGGAAGTATGCGCAGTAAATATGCTCAATAGACAATCACAAATGTTACTATTTTCGTCTGTCTTTTGTTCTTCTACATGGTCTTGTGAGCGAAGAAATATTTTGCAATATCTTTAGAATTTTATTCAAACATTTGAAACTAATGAATTGATGACGACGTGACATAATCTGAAGGTCAAAACTATTGAGGTATTCTTGTTAAAGAGGCAGTAGCAGGTTTTTTGATAATTTTATATTTTAAATTTTTTACTGATAATTGTAAGTTAATGCTAAATGTATTGATTTGACAGTGTCAAAAATCTGTTTACACAAGCCAATCATCCATAGTCAGAGGACAAAGTATGAAGATTCATATAAAATTCATTGACGGCCATTTTGTGTGAACACCTTTAATTCATTTTGTGTAAGCAAAATATATCGCATGGCTAAACTTTACGTTATTTACTTGAATTATTTCTGCTCCATTCAGTTTGAATACATTGTCCTTCAATTGGAAGTATTTATTTTCATTTTCCTGACGTAACCTCATATTCCCCCTAAAAACGTGCTACTGCCCCTTTAATATTCATTTTCTTTAAAATAATATTTATACAATGACGCCCGAAATCTTTATTCTACTTCTTTCAAACATCGGGGATAATAGTTTAATGTTACAAACTATCAGAATTTCGGATTTCAAAAATGAACTTGCGTTACGACAAAATTGAAATGTAATTAAATAAAAAGAATTATTCTGAGCAAATACGTACACAATAAAAAGAAAGAAGATATTTTGTTTATGACATTACGTTGCAAAAACACATTGAGATGTTATATAATTGTTAGTTCGAGATATAGAGTTTATCTAGCACGTTCCTAATTAAACACGTTCATCAAAACTTAACAAGAAGGTTTTTTATTGCTTCATGCGAAAAATGTCGTGACAAAATCCCTATCACAAAAGAGGAAAAAGATATGAATTTACAAAACATTTAAATGTTATATTATGAATAGTACGACATATAAAATATTAGTTATAAATATAGTTCATTAAGATTTAACAAGGTTGTCCTCTAATTGCTTAAAAATGTATTTGTGACGTCACTACAGCTTCCATAGCAACCAGTCCTGGTTGTCATAGTAATATGCGCAATAAACATGCGCAGTATTAAGAAATTTGTACATAGTCACGTTTACTTATTGTAAAGAAATTGAACAGATTTTATCTTTTTTATTTATATTCTCTTCACTAAGTAATGTATTGATAATAAACAATTATTCCAAAGTTTAAAACCAGAACAGGTTTGTTATATGTAAATCAAAATGTCAAAATGATGGTAGACCGCTAAAAACAAAATTACAAATAAACATTGTTGCTTTCGTTAAAATATAAAACACTAAACAAATACTTTTTAACAAATTAAAAGATTATAAGAGCCAAGTATTAAGCTTTATAAATCATTTTTTAAATACGCAAAAAATGCTAGTAATTCAGAGACAAAACATTTTAACATGATATCAATTTAGTTTTCAAATTTCAATGAAAAATGATTATCAATGACATCATTTTGAAATAATTCTTACCAGTTCCAATAAGCCCAAGGGCAAGAACAAGGGTTCGCAAAAGAGTCTTCATTTTTGCTGTGTACCCCTGAGAGAAGTTTGCATAAATGAGTTGAGTGCGCAAAATATTGGAAATAAAAATATGCACCGATACAGTCACGTGCTCAGGACGGAGGCTTTGTATTGGTTGGTTTGGATGTAACATAACACGGACAATATATTCATGAGGAGCAAGTTATGACATATTGGTGTTTCACATTAAGAGCTCTTGCACGCTAGAAAGATCAGAGATACTGAACCGATGTCATTTCTTGATACATACGACTATTAAAATAGCTTATACATGTATGTAGGCATATTTCGTACCTGAGAAATGGGAATACCAATACAGCATATTGAATTTAGAGGTACATTATTTTTCTTTTATCTTTATGTGAAATAAAATATGCGTAATTTTCAACCGACTTACATGCTAAAGGCGTTTTATAAAATTGTATACAAGTACATTGAAAATATAACGTAATAGTAAACGGTATAAAATTGATTTTGGTTAAGGTAGAGAAAAATGTTTTAACATTGTTATGTATTCAAAGAGACGATTTTGAGAGGAAATACACCGTTGTTGCCGGCTTAATATCAAAGCAAACACACATAAAGGGATACATATTATGTAGTACATATTGATAAAATGTAAGGGCTGAAGTTAGAGAAAGATTTTAGAGAGATAAAGTTTTCGATTTGATTTTGTATTTAGAAAAAATGCTGTTGTGAAAGGGCTGCAGTTAGAGACATACAAAAGTTTAAATTTTTTTTATTAAGTGAGTGCTTTGAGAAGACGTTTTACACCGCTTTCAGCAATGCCAAATTGAGAGTCTTTGTGGTATGGACTCGGAGAGCAAGGGAGATTATTACAGTGTTGGACTCATGTTCTGCATGACCACTTGCAAGGAGAAGAGGGGCACAGAGTATGTTATTATTTAAATTGGTAAGCAGATTTTCCACAGAAGCACAACGCTTCAACACTTCAAATTTCACACCGCTATTAAAGGCGAACATGGAATGGATATGACGATTAACGAAATAAAGGATAACACAGTACGTCCTTGTATACGGCTTAACAGAACATAAGACTCACGTCTTTCGCTTTACTGGTTACTTGGTTCCCTGGCCTCATTCCGTTTAGCGATACCACCCATGGTTCGCTAGTTCCAGCCGATGCTCGCAGGTTTCACCGCAATAGAAAGCCACATTAGTATTGCGGGCTTTCTCCCTGCAATAATACTAGCTGCCGCGATATAAGTGAAATACTCTTGAAAGCGGCGACAAACCCCAGGTCACCACATCTCACCGCTTAGCGAAGCTTTTACACTAGCTTTTAGTCTATCACGGCATATGCCTCCTTTCGCTATTAATAATCAGCAAATTAAACGACGGTCTATTTCAGCATTAGGCAGGACCCGAATGAGAGGACGGCTGAGTTTCATGATTATTATGTTGAAGACTCGTTACATTGTTCTTAGAGCTATAGCTAAGTTTTAAGAATGTTAAACATGAGAAACATAACTTCCGTTTGTAAATCACCATACAGCTTTGCAAAGATGGTGTAACTCTGTTTAAATTCACAATGTTTTCCTTTCCAAATAAGATTGTTTTGAATCCAACAATCCGCCATGTAGCTGAACAATGAACAATGCATGAGCGATACTTTGATACATTTATATTGGCAAATTGAGCTTTCCTTGAAATCTGAAAATAAATCAAAGCCACAATGTATTTTGTAATAAATTCAGATTTTGACAAGTTATATTATCTCCCTTCTGATTGAATATAACAGGATCATATAAACGGTGTACTTTTATATTAAGCCGTAAGTGGAGGCCACATAATTTCAAAATGTGTTTGTCCACACGGTAATGATCTGTTTGAAACCTGTGAGTTGAGAAATGTAACGATTAAAGTGAGAATCGAACCAGGGGCCCTAATGTTGCGACGCAACGCCTCTATCAACTGAGCTACTGAGGCTTCATACAGGTAGCGGTACTTTGTGTTGTGTCATTTTTTTAGATTGTTGTATTTTCCTGTATAAGCCTATATATAGGTACTAGTTTGTACCTTATTTTAATGTAATGAAGTCAGTTAATGGTTTTTAAAACGTCATAAGAAAAGATATGTTAATATCTTTGGACCCAGTTAGGTCAAGACATATATGCACAGAGAATGGTGGATAGATCTTTTTCGTCAAATATAAATCCACCGGATTGGGGTATAAGTCAGATATACCCACCCTTCCCTCGGTGCATCACTCAATATGCCTCCTGTTTGAATCATGACTCCTCGGCTCCGCTACGCTACGCCTCAGAGACCCACGATTCAAACATGCAGGAGGTATATCGAGCGATACACCTCGGGAAGTGGGTATATTTATTACTTGTTAGACACAATCAGTAAATGGCATGTTGTTTGAAGTCTAGATTTATTTAATAAATAGATATCGTGTCTACGTTTTTACATATGCTACCTGCTGATTGGACGAAACAAGGTCTATTTTAACAATGTAGCATTGAGTATTGATGAAACCGTGTAAACATACATTGTTTTGACGAATTTGAAAGGGTTTAGAAAGACTAGAAATTCATAATTGAGTGTAATGACTTTAAATCAATCACACAAAAGGTTTATTTCATAATCTTTCCATTAACTGTTTATGTCAGTGAACATGAGGGAAGATGCATTAATCACCAAAGTGACAATTTCCTTAAAGCTGCATTATCACAGTTGCATGCGGTTAGGGATGAAATTTAGCTATTGAGAATATAAATACGTCACACTGTAAAAAAATCTTTCGTCGAAAATTTGGATATCACATTTACATTTTTTTATCAACAATAACATACCTATTTCGACGCCAAGAACACAGTGCCCCCCTGTAAAAGGGCATAGCATCAATTTAACGAACCTGCTTTCGGTGACGTAATCATTATGCGTGTAGGATTTACACTGTGTCTCAACTACCGTTGGGTATCGATGGGTATTAACTTTGGCAGCAACGAATACCTAATTGGGAGAAAAAGAAAAGAAAATCAAGTCGTGCGCGACAAAGAAAGTTTTCAAGCGTATATTTAGAAACCGGAAGTTGTGAGATGGCCACACTTGATTCGCCTTTATGTCGGCTGTCGTTTCGGTAATTTTGGTAAAGTATCTCCTATTTAATGAATTTTGGTCCGATTTTCCCTCGGTTTCCTTTTCGTTTGCAAAAAATACAAGGAAAACAGTAAAATTACTTTTTAAAATATTAAACTTATCTTTAAAACAAATAAAGTGCGCCCTATCCAAACAAAATCATGTACTCGCACCCGATAAACTACAACATAAATTGTAGCTCAAGCGGAACAAGGCCCGCTCGCCAGATTGCATGTGTAACCTGGACTGTAAAAGCACTTTAGCCTTCTGTCACATATTGTAACCTTCACCATGCGATTCCATGAATTCAACCAGGAAGTGTTATTGACAACCTGTTTGTTTAACATGTTCGTGAATTGGCATGATTTCTTAAATTGATATAGGGAATTTAGGATTAAGGAAATCTAAGAATGATAGTTCGTGTATAGATTATAGACGAATGAGTGGAAATGAATGTAAATGTTTTTGTAAATCATTTTATTTTTGTCCAAGCTATCAGAAGATACAAATGTGATAATTAGGAAAAATACTGTACTCTCATGAAATGAAGACACTTAAAAACCACTTGAACCTCGTTGTCCGTGGCAAACATTCATAAACGTCTTCTGGTTTTCGTAAGAACAGTTCAAGGACACTCTTGAAATTGCTTTTTTTTTAAAACCAAATTAAATACACCAAAGAAAAATACATAAGCTATTGTCAATCTGTCAATATGAACTAAAAGTTTTCGACTATGCTCATGATTAACAGAAAAAAAATTGTTCAAATCATTTATAAATTCTCCGATACTGTCGGAAAAATTATATTTGTATCAACTAACTTAGTTCGCGGAAATTGCGCTTAATATATATAGAAGCATCAATTAAAAATAGTTCATATTTCGATACAAACTATCACAAAACAATAACAGTTAAGAGAACTAAACTTTAAAGAACGTTATTTAAATTTATTTATTTATAAAAAAAAATTTACCAAGTAATTTTAAACAAATATCAAGAATGTTATGGTAACCTAAATGTTGAAAATCCGAAAGAATTGAATTTTTTTCAATCCACCTTCAAAATTTCACTGTCGTAATACTTCACCCATAAGACCTCCGAATCAGTCAACAAAGAGAAATTGACAACCTGCCAAAACGTGTTGCAAAGTGCACGTGCTCGGAACATTTCACGTGCTTGATTCCCGATATTTACATGCTGTGAACGATCAGGTGGAACATGATTTCATACGTTTTTAAAGGGGCAGTAGCACGTTTTTTGATAATTTCATATTTTAAAATGTTCACAGATATTTGCAAGTTAATGATAAATGTACTATTTTGACAGTGTCAAAAATATCATTTTACAAGCCAATCATCCATAGTCAGAGGACAAAGTATGAAGATTCACATGAAATCCATTGGCGGCCATTTTGCGTGAACACCTATAATTCATTTTTTGTAAGAAAAAGGAATCGCATAGCTAAACTCTACGTTATATTTTTGAATTATTACTGCTCCATTTAGTTTATATACATTGTCTTTCAATTGGAACCATTAATTTTCATTTTCCTGATATCACCTTATGTTCCCCCTAAAAACGTGCTACTGTCCCTTTAAAAGGGGCTCGTTTAGGTGCGAAAATAAGCCTTGGCTAACATCTTTAATGTTTTGCTTTCTTTTCACTTGGTCCAAGCTATATGTAAGTCAGTTATTAGCATTGTTATCAATTTTCATCGGGAAATGTACTGACAGTAGCCGTGCCATGTTGTTTGGGGCAAAGTGTCCAACCTCGCTTTGCCCCATGTGAAAAGACACGGAATGAAAAAAAGATACACTCGTTTAATCAGCTAGTACTAATCAAAAGCTATCATCTTGATAATACAAGCAACTAATGAACCCATATGAAGGATAAAAAGGAACATTCTAGGCAATATATGCAGGGATGGAAAAAATATTCTTAAAATGTCATGGACCTGGATTTTCGTCATGCTCAAAGACCCAATATCATTATGCTTGGTACATACAAAAAAAATTAAACTACGAAGGTGTTGACAATTTAGGTCATTGACTATCAAAACAGTAATATGAAAGAACAAAAGACTTCGATTGGTTAAAAAGACGAATTGAACATTATTAAACATTTAACTCAGTCGGGCTTGACCGAACAGCACGCATTATTTATCCTTTAGGGTTTAGATGATATACAGTGAATATTAAGATCATGTTTACAAAAAAGCAACAGAAATTGTTACTTGTCGTCATTCAATAACAAAACCAAAACCTTGATGTATATATCATTTTTATATGATACAAGAGAATAATGGTATGGAAATGATAGTTCTCTTTTACGTTATTTGCTTATTATTATATTACAAAACCATAACGTTAACACCAATATGTTTACAAAAAAGATTAATTTTCGTTCACGCGGGGCAAAGCGACTAGGGAATGAATGCATGATACCAATATATATATTACAGGTGCACGAGAGATTAATGTTCGGTTTTATGAAATATCGAATAAAGACATATCCATCTCTCAAAGAGACACAGAGTATGTTGATAGGATCACATATGTCAAATTTTGTAATCGATGTTATTACATCGGGAACCACTAACTGTTACTGAAAATAACAAGTTAAAGGTCAATCAGTACATAAGAACGAAAATACGGCTATTCAAAGTCGGGATTTTGATCGAAAACAGGACAATGTGGCTCGAGTGGCAAATTCGCCAAACGTAATTTTGAAACCTTGTCATAAGCTGACAGGAAGATATATTCGATTCGATAGTGTTTATTAGGTATTGTAACTAATAGGTAGATTAATTTAATGCATAATTTCGAATATTAAACGTATTTGAGGTGTCTTCTTGATTTTTCCATAAAATCAAGCATTTTAGAGATATTATGCATAAATCATATATTTGCAAGTCCAGTGATTAGATATGAACTTCAATCAGCATATTAGCTATTTTGTAGCTTATCAAAACCAAATAAAAATTTAAGAAAGATACTCTGTGTCACTTTAAGGCAAAAACCTATTTTTCTCGAATAAATAAAATCGTACGTCTCCAAGATTCTTAACGTTTGCTTTCATTGGTTGGTAATGATGAATTACGCCATTTGTCGATTATTAGGGAGAAATACGGCTTGGTCACTTTGTGGTCTATTTCAGGGGAGCACTTTGCCCTGGTCTCCCCTATTCCTAAATGCTTTCAGAGAATGATACAGGTACTTGTTCACATGTCCATTGAAGTCAACCATGTATCTCGAAGTACAATAATATATTTATTGAGGGATTATTTACAATATTTACATATATCCTTGCCAGATATCAAAGAAGTCCATTGATCATTTGAGTCATTGAGAAATGTTTAAATACGGAAGGTTCAAACTTTTACTTTCTGATAATAAATTTTGCAAAAGCTTTTGACTCTAGTTTTGTGAACTGAGAAACATTTTGGATTGTTCTAAATCAAAGTAAGATAAGTAAGTTTAAAGGAGTAATTGCAATAACTTAAAGCTGTTTGTGAGACTTTTGGAGTTGGCCAATCGTGATCATATCAAAAAAAAGTTTGATTTCAGATTGTTTGAGCAAGGTATACACATCTATTTATCGTCCTTCAATGTTCGGACATATAAAATCTAATTTCACGATTTGATAGTGTAGGTACAGGTATGTATATTGGACTAGAAATACCATTGAATTTAGCAAATGTGCAAATTTAATGTAATTGAAGAGCGATATCATCTAATGTGTTAACCATATTTCAATAAATAAGTACATCAAGAAATATTACTTTAACAAGAAAGTTTTTATGAACCATTTCTAGAGAAGCACCTTTTCAAAATCTGCTTGAGTGATAACTTAAATGGGTCTGACAAGCCTGACAATGAACTAAAAAAATAGAGCCATGGGATCTGTAGCTCATCAGACTATTTAATGGAAATATTTTTTTAAGGTTTTGACCACTGTGACCCCATTTGGGGTCATGGGGTAACCAAATCTACAATATAAAATCTTCATTGGCCAAAGAGTCTACACACAACTTTTCAGCTCTCTAGACCTTTTGGAACTGGAGGAGAAGATGAAAATAGGTTTTTAATGTTTTGACCCCTGTGACCCCATTTGGGGTCTTGGAGTCACAAAATCTACAATTTAGAATCCCCATTGGCCATGGAGTCTACTCACAACTTTTCAGCTCTCTAGACCTTTTGGAACTTGAGAAGAAGATGAAAATAGGTTTTTAAGGTTTTGACCCCTGTGACCCCATTTGGGGTCAAGGGGTTACCAAACCTAAAATTTAGTATCCTCATTGGCCAAGGAGTCTACTTACAACTTTTCAGCTCTCTAGACCTTTTTGATCTTAAGGTGAAGACAAAAATAGGGTTTAAAGGTTTTGACCCCTGTGACCCCATTTGGGGTCATGGGGTAACCATATCTACAATTTAGAATCCCCATTGGCCAAGGAGTCTACTCACATCTTTTCAGCTCTCTAGACCATTTGGAACTTGAGAAGAAGATGAAAATAGGTTTTGAAAGTTTTGACCCCTGTGACCCCATTTGATGTCATTGAGTCACGAAATCTACAATTTAGAATCCCCATTGGCCAAGGAGTCTGCACATCAAATTTTCAGCTCTCTAGACCTTTTGGAACTTGAGAAGAAGATGAAAATAGGTTTTTAAGGTTTTGACCCCTGTGACCCCATTTGGGGTCAAGGGGTCAACAAACCTAAAATTTAGAATCCTCATTAGCCAAGGAGTCTACTCACAACTTTTCAGCTCTGTAGACCTTTTTTATCTTAAGGTGAAGACAAAAATAGGGTTTAAAGGTTTTGACCCCTGTGACCCCATTTGGGGTCATGGAGTCAAGAAATCTACAATTTAGAATGCCCATTGGCCAAGGAGTCTACTCACAACTTTTCAGCTCTCTAGACCTTTTTGATCTTAAGGAGAAGACAAAAATAGGGTTTAAAGGTTTTGACCCCTGTGACCCCATTTGTCTTTCGCAATTCTTGCATTAGGTTGGCATAGTATTGACCATTCATTGTAGTTTTGGTTGGCAAGTAATCAATTAATAATATGCCTTTTGCATCCCAAAAGATTGTCGCCATAACCTTGCCAGCTGATGGTTGAGTGCGAAACTTCAGGGGAGGCGGTGAACTCGGGTGCTTCCATTGCTTGGATTCCAGTTTAGTTTCCGGGTCCCAGTGGTGGATCCAGGTTTCGTCACCTGTCACCAGACGAGACAAAAACCTGGCTTCATCCGCATTAAACCGATCCAGGAGCTCCATGCAACTTTTGGTTCTTTTCTGGCGATCTTGTGCTGTGAGGTTTTGGCCTCTCCATCAGCCAAGAATTGATTTTACTAACGCCATTAGCCCACAAAGTGCTCCTTTTTAATCAGAGGTGGGCATATGAATCGAGCTGGGGGATATAATGGACAATGTAAGACTTAACGATACTTTCCATCCTGATTTATCATTAACAGACTCACTCGACATCATCATTATGGAACGGTACTCAGATCAGAATCGCTTCAATGAACGACTGTCAAGTTCAATCTTAACTTAATGAGAATGCTTTATCTCAATACATTGTATTTAAAGGTGCAGTGGCACTTTTTTAGAGGTGAAAGGTGATGTCAGAAACATAATTGGTTCCAATTGAAAGAAAATTTATTCAAACTATATGAAGTAGTAATAATCATATATTATGTTAAGTTCATCCATGCGATTCATTTTTCTTACGCAAATTGTATGAAAGGTGTTCACATAAATATGGCCGCCAATGGACTTTGTGTGAAACATCATAATTTGTTCTCTGATTATGGACGATTGGTTTGTGTAATGAGATTTTTGACACTGTCAAATTAAAACATCAAGTATTAACGTATAATTATCAGTGAAAAATTAAAAATATAAAATTTTCCAAAAATCGTGCTACTGCCCCTTTATAACATCTTTTAAATAAATAATTATATATATTTTCATTTAAGCGCACCAATGAATAAATTTTGCCCCGAGAACCATATATTTCAATGTGAGAACAAACGCTAAGTTACTACATTGGCCTTTGTCGATAGTCAATGACCCCTTGGTAATACAGGCCCCCGGGTCATTGAGCATCCCTTTAAAAAATTAAAAAATAAAAAAATAAAAAAATTTGAGATGACCCCCAGATTTGACAGCCTTCGTAGATACATAATATTAACGTTATTAACGGGATGATTGCTCAATGACCCGGGGGCCTGTGCTCGGTAATACAATTAACGAGAACACTACTGAATTGTTATTAAAGGGGCAGTAGCACGTTTTTGTGAAAATGTATGTTTTAAATTTTTCACTGATAATTGCAAGTTAACGCTAAATGTATTATTTTGATAGTGTCAGAAATCTCATTACACAAACACATCATACATAGTCTGAGAACAAATTATATATATTCACATACAGTCCATTGGTGGCCATTTTTGTGTGAACACCTTTAATTAATTTTATGTAAGAAAAGGGAATCTCATGGCTGAACTTTACAATATATATTTGTTGTATTACTGCTTTGTTTAGTTTTATATGTTGTCCTTCAATTGGAACCGTTTATTTTCATTTTCCTGACATCACCTTATATTCCTTCTAAAAACGTGCTACTGCCCCTTTACCATAGAAACTTACTAATCGAAACTATCCTGTTCTATGAAAAGTATAGGCCTACACGGTATTGTGTTCGATGCAGAGTAATAAAGGGATTTAGCAGCAGATCTTTTGGGTACGGAAAATGAGGGGAACCCCCTTCGACTTAAAACAAGAGTTGTGATTGGTTGGTTTTCTGCTGCGAAAAGTCAACCTGTCATTGTCGTGTTAGCTTTAATTGGTCATATTTCAACAATGAAATGTACATAACATGTATGTAGCAGTTATTGATGGCAGTGTTCATCTTCCTACGCAGAGCCTAAAAGGCCAGTTTCCAAACTGTCAGTTTTATGCCTTGCTGCATAGCCTTGAGTTTTCTGTGCTTGCTCTCTAGTCTGTAGGGGCACTATAGCAGCACAGAAAAGTAGACTCTCTGCAGCAAGGCATAAAATGACAGTTTGGAAACTGGCCTTTTAGGCTCTGCGTAGGAAGATGGGCAGTGTTGTGTATACACATAATGTCCTATTGACACGAGGTACAATGAAAAGTACGTATCATTTATGTACCAGACATTGTTAAAAGGTATTGTGTGCTTTCAATGTCAAGTTTATTAATGACACAGGAGGAGGGGGGACTTGATTTGGAGAATGGCCGTCTTGAGATATTGTTAAAAAGTATTGTGTGTTTTCAATATAAAATTTATTAATGACACAGGGGTGCACTTGATTGGGAGAATGGCCGTCTTGAGCCGTTTTTGATGGTGGAAGACAGAGGAACAACCCCCCCCCCCCCCCCCCGTTCAACCCGATTCACTCAGTCTGATAGCGACGTGTTCAAATTCCTCATTCCATACTTGACGAAATCATTATTGATATGTGGTAATTCTGCAATCATTGATAACGGTAATTTCAATATTTTCATGGGTATACATTTCATTTCATAAATCGATGATGAACTTTTTTATTGCAATATGTGTGACGTTAACGTTTCCATCCAGATACCAGCTAGCATCGTTATCAAGCAAGTGATAAATTGCATATGTACATATGCGAAGAGGTGTTTTTTTGCCATATGAGCATTTTGATGTACAGGATGTTTTAAGAAAATGTATTAAACATAAGAACACTGATAAATTTGATGTACTTTGTTTCAGTTAAACGTTTCAATGTAATTATAGCATCTAATAGTATTGTTATGTTCATTTTTCCACCTGAATATTCAAATATTAAAATTGCCAACATCGCTAAATTATTGTGTCCAGAATACTACGTTCGGTGGTAAAAAAAATGATACAAACGTATACAAATAGGCTACCAGTAAAAAAAGGTGACATGACACGTGAATCAGATTCCTCCCCTGAAGACATTCATCATCTTGATCAAAGTGTGAATTCTTGAAACGATTACAATAAATTTATATTCAACAATAAATAAACCAATGTGTTACTGATATACCAACTCTAACCACTGACTTTCACACTTATATGTCTAGACTTTGCATCCTTAAAGTATCCAAAACTGGACATGAGCCTTTTTTTATCCCCCGCAACAACGAAGTTGCGGGGGGTATTAAGATGGGTACCGTCCGTCCGTCCGTCCGTCCGTTACACTTTGTGTCCGGCTCATAACTTTCTAACTTATCAACCATTTCCATTCAAATTCGTCATGGACATGAAGAAACATGTAATTATGTGTCATGAGAAACAATTTTCTGAAAATCTACATAAAATATTAGGATTTTGGAGAAAAAGTGGTAAATTTTGTAAGAAATCTGTTACAAGTCCCGTCCCGTTCTAAACTAATCATCACATATTCATAAAACTTGATATGAAGATACATAATCATCTGAAGGTGTGTCATGAAGAACAATTTTGAAAATATTTTTATAAAATTTTGCCTTTTTTGGCAAAATTTAGGACTCTGTTGGAAAACTGTTGCAAGTCCTGTCCGGCTCATAACTTCTAAACTAATCATCACATATTGATCAAATTTGATATGAGGATACATAATCATCTGAAGGTGTGTCTTGAAGAACAATTTTGAAAATATTTTAAATTTTTTTTGCCTTTTTTGGCAAAAAATGAGGACTCTGTTGGAAAACTGTTGCAAGTCCTGTCCGGCTCATAACTTCTAAACTAATCATCACATATTGATCAAATTTGATATGAGGATACATAATCATCTGAAGGTGTGTCATGAAGAACAATTTTGAAAATATTTTAAATTTTTTTTGCCTTTTTTGGCAAAAAATGAGGACTCTGTTGGAAAACTGTTGCAAGTCCTGTCCGGCTCATAACTTCTAAACTAATCATCACATATTGATCAAATTTGATATGAAGATACATAATCATCTGAAGGTGTGTCATGAAGAACAATTTTGAAAATATTTTTATAAAATTTTGCCTTTTTTGGCAAAATTTAGGACTCTGTTGGAAAACTGTTGCAAGTCCTTTCCGGCTCATAACTTCTAAACTAATCATCACATATTGATCAAATTTGATATGAGGATACATAATCATCTGAAGGTGTGTCATGAAGAACAATTTTGAAAATATTTTTAATTTTTTTTGCCTTTTTTGGCAAAAAATGAGGACTCTGTTGGAAAACTGTTGCAAGTCCGGTCCGGCTCATAACTTCTAAACTAATCATCACATATTGATCAAATTTGATATGAAGATACATAATCATCTGAAGGTGTGTCATGAAGAACAATTTTGAAAATATTTTTATAAAATGTTGCCGTTTTTGGCAAAAATTGAGGACTGTGTTGGAAAACTGTTACAAGTCCTGTCATTCTCATAACTAAACTTATCATCACATTTTAATCAAATTTGTTATGGAGATACAAAATCATATGTTGGTGTGTCATGAAGAACAGTTTTGAAAATATGTTTGTTTAAATATGATCAAATTGATCTTGGAGATCCAAATACATGTACATAATACATAAATTCATTCGTTTGATTTTAATGTTGTCAGTTAACTCGAATTATGCCCAACAGTGAACATAAAGTTGGTATGATTTAGTTTTTTTATTAGAATACAATGTAGTTTCTTTCATATTCTGGAAAATTTTTGTTATATTGTGCGACAAAAGTTAATCAGCAATATGATAAGGAAAACCTATACATATTGTGCAATTTGCGGGGGATATAGCTCGACCATGTCAGCTGCTTGTTATAATGATTACAATTATTACAATGGAATGACGTCATCACCTGGTCTTACCTATTAGAAAAGAATAAAATGTGCATGTTGTGTGTCTTATGTTATCATTTTACGGGCGCATCATTACAATTATGGTCTTTATTCCTACTTACAATTTAATGGTTTGTCGTTATGTATTATTTGACTAATATGACTTATTTTTATGAATAGCTTATTCGAATATTCATATGGCGATTTATCTAACTGTTATACCTCTTTAAAATTGTAATATTTTGACTCGAAGAGTCACAGACTTTCGGCTCATAAATAGGCCTATAACTATTAAAGTATCACAAAGTATCTGTAGGAATATGAAGCTTCGTAGGAGACAAAATAACAGTTTCTACGACTAAGAAAGTCTATTTTTCTGGGTATTTGTAACCATATCTTGTCAAAATCTCGTAGGCAAATCTCAGTTTCTGTTTCTAGGCATAGATCCAAATTTCGGACAGGCGTAAACCTTGAACAATCGCCACCATTGAATAAACGCCTGCTTTTAACAGACGCCGGGTCTAAGGCCCCGCTAAAATAAATAATCGCCTGATAAACGACGGGTTTGGTACAATGTTAACAATTGAATTTCACCTTTTCTCGCATATATGCATATAGATGAATTGGTAAGAGACTTTATATCAATGTTCACAATACGAAATTGTCGATCATGATGGTTTTATTTATTCTTTCAAAATAAATACACATAGTATACCCAATTCACTTGAACACTCACCGGGTCAAATCGGTGTTTGAAATTAATAATCGCCGGGCGATTATAAAGGATTTACGGTCTTACTCACGTGAGTATGAATACTAATGAGCATATTAGAATATGATCAGAGGATATCAGGGGATAGATTGGAGCATAAAGTGGAGACATGTCCGCCGATGTAACAGTATGCCCTTCTCTATGAAACTAAAGGTGAGGCTGCACGCACGTTGTCAATTTCAGCTCGTGATGCACGGACTTAAGCTAAATGTCATGACGCACGTGCTGTACACAATCGAAAACACATGGAGCGCAGGTGGCGAGGAAAATGAAATGGTCACAAATTTGTGTCTGTGTAAAAAGTAGGAAGTAAAGGTGAGTTGCATCTTAAAATATATTCATGTATTTGGTGTTCAATTTTATCTATGTGTTTATCTACGAAGATGCTGAAGTATGTTACAGAGGGTTTACACGGTATAAACGAGCTTTCAAAAAACGTGTTCATATTTATGCATTTTGCTGTTGGAGAAATGTTCCTAATGTAAATATCATCATTGGTCGGGAGACATACTGGTTTTAGTGGAGTTCCCGTCGGCGTCCACGCCCGCGTCCGTGTCGGCGTTCCCATTTGTTTCCGGAGGATAACTCTGAAACTGATTGACAAATCTTTACCAAATTTGGTAAGCATCCTCTTCTTATATCCCACTTCGGGTTCTCGTTGCTATGTTTTCCTCTGTTCGAATTGTAGGTACATTGACCGATACACCACAACTTTTGTAATACACCTATTCTTTTTTGCACAACCACAGGTGTAGAGAATTTCAACTTTGGCAAATCAAGGGAGTTGTAAAATTTTGAATTATTGAGAAATCTTAACGACCAAAGTGGGCGT
The DNA here is from genome assembly GCA_916613615.1 of Steromphala cineraria. Classification (NCBI taxonomy): domain Eukaryota; kingdom Metazoa; phylum Mollusca; class Gastropoda; order Trochida; family Trochidae; genus Steromphala; species Steromphala cineraria. The sequence continues at coordinate 42,560,717 of OU744726.1, forward strand.
TGAACCAGGGGCCTCAATGTTGCGATGCAACGCCTCTATCGACTGAGCTACTGAGCTACTGAGGCTTGATATCCCATCATAAGGGAAACAGGGGCCACACCCTGAAAACCTTATCTCCTCTTCTCTAGAAGGCCTAGAAAGCTGAAGCTTTGGCACAGATTTCAAGAGGATTGTATTTGACACATTTGTTGATCCTTGGACTTTTCATGTGGTGATCTCTGCAATTTCTATAATATAATTTATATAGATAGCTTGTTTAGCCCAAGAGCCAGTGGCTAATTTTTTGAAAATCTTGTATAACATATTTAGAATCGTATCCATTGATCACGCACCATAATTGCTTTTGCTAAAAGCAGAGTCTTTACTTATAACATCGTTTTTAGTTCAAATCTTAATGATCATTACAGTGACGACGATGTCAAAAACGGAACAAACCTACATTCATACGAGGGGTGTCCCAAAAGTTTCCGGCCTAACCATCAGAACCAAAGAAACATTCAAATCTTTATGACTTATTTTTCCACATAATCACCCTTGACCTCAATGCATTTGCTCCAGCGTTTTTCTAACAACTGTAACCCATCTGAAAACCATTTTTTATCACGAGACCCTAAAAACTCTCCACTGCAGCAGTCTCCAACCTATGGCCCCGGAGCTCAGTTTTCAGCCGAGGGAAGAGGAAATGTCTGACGGGGCTAGGTCTGGAGAATAGACAGGGTAGGGGAGAATCCTGAACCTACAGTTCTGTGCTGCACTGACTGCAACTTGGGCGGTGTGAACAGGAGCATTGCCCTGCAACAGCCACACACCTTTGCGAAGTTTACCCCTTAGTTTCTCTTTGATTTGTTCTTGTAACTGTCGTAGTTCATTTGCATATTAAGTGCCATTGGTAGTAGAACCTTTCTTTAAGTAATCAATCATCATTACACCCTGTGAGTCCCAGAAAACGGAGGTCATGACCTTACCACTGGAGGAAGAAGCTTTGAACTTCTTAGGGGTGGGTGATGTGCTGTGTTTCAATTGCATGCTTTTTGTCTCAGGATCAAAATGGTGAACCCAGGTTGCATCTTTAGTAACAAAAAATGATTCTGGGTCTGCGCAGTACTCGCCAAGACGTTGCTGACTCACCATGACCCGTTTTCCCTTTTGGTCCTCAGATAACATTTTAGGGACCCAGCGTGCGGATACCTTATTCGTATGTAAATGTTTGTGTATAATTCTTTCAACTGATGTTTTACTGATGTGGTGAGTAGTAGCTATGTGTCTGATGGTCACACGTCTGTCTGGCATTATTGTGTCAAGAACAGCCTCAATGTTTTCCCCCGTGGTGACATCAGATGGACGACCGGGAAGGAGCTCGTCTTCAGTGCTGACTCTGCCCCGTTAAAACTCAGCACACCAATGTTTAATGGTGCTATATGAAGGAACAGAGTCACATTATGTTTGTGACATATCCCCATGAATTTCGTTTGGAGTGTATTATTTTTAAACTCAGATATTTGATGACAGCTTCACATTCACTTTTCTCCATTTCGATACACAATGTTAGGGTACCTGTGAAGGACAGGCTATTATATGCAGTTGAAGAGTGTGCATCTCGTGATTTTCATACTATTTACACGCCAATGAATGATCTTCTTGCACGCACAGTATGGTTGCTTTTCCGGCATGTGTTCATATTCAGGCCGGAAACGTTTGGGACACCCCTCGTACCTCGTCAAATTTTCATTTTTCTGCTCTTGATAGGAAAAATGTTCCCGGCCTTCAATACAGGCAGCCAGTCGAATTACCATACCCAAATAGAATCCATCTAAAAACATATAAACCGTGTTGGAAATTTACTGGAGTGAAATAGTAGGAGACATTGCCTTTACTTACAAAAGATTTTAATCTTCTTCACGTAAGCTATTATCTGATAGCATTAATCAATCCGTCACAGATGCTACTGCTGGTATGGAGGAATCGCCATGAACCAGGAACTTCTGAACAACAGCCTTGAGGTACGCCTTGACGTCAAGGATCAAGATCCGTTGATTGATCAACGGACACAGCAAAATGTCTTCTCTGACTTCAACGATGACATCTACAACAGTCCAGAAGACTCATCTCCAGCCGGTCACCTTCACCCCTTGACCGGTCACCTTCACCTCTTGACCAGTCACCTTCACCCCTTGACATGTCACCTTCACCTCTTTACATGTCACCTTTACCTCTTGACATGTCACCTTTACCTCTTGACATGTCACCTTCACCCCTTGACAAGTCACCTTCTCAACTTGACATGTCAACTTCACCTCTTGACATGTCACCTTCACCCCTTGACATGTCACCTTCACCCCTTGACCGGTCACCTTCTCACCTTGACATGTCACATTTACCCCTTCACACCTGCTTGAAACATTCAAGTACTCAACTGAATCTACTGGAAAACAAGCTGTGTTTGTGAAACGCTGAAGCCCCAGACGCCAAGATCGAGTTCACGAGGTCAAAAGTTATGACCTCGTCTGAAAGGTACTATTATCATGATAGATGCACAAGTGCAATATCAACGGTTAAGGGATTCGAACCCTTGAACACCTTCCCATCCGGTATATCTAGAGAATCCACTGGCGATAGCAGATCTGTTAGAAAGAGGGAATTCGGGCAACAGAGGTTATGTCACAGGAAATTGAAAATAATCAATATTTCAAAGGTTATACAATTTAGATAACAATACCCGCTCCTCTCTACAATAGTCTAAATGAAAGACTGCCGCCATTTTGTTCAGCGACGCAAAATCGCGTCCTCGCTCCAAATTTACATGTAGCTTATATCTAAAATTCTACATAATGACATCTGTTGTAACGTACAGCAAATGCTTTTTAAGCTTTCCTACTTATTGTATACGGATATGTTTCACGTTAAATATGCGCGCTTATGTCAAAAACCTGAAACATACATCTATTCATCATGACAAATTATCAGAATCATCTGCCAGACAGAAACCCTAGACATTGACTCAGAAGAATTTTAAATTCTTTCTCTTTATACACGTTGATTGTCGAAATAAACAAGGTTTTGAACCCCTTGTTTAAAGTTTAACCAATCAGTGTCACGTATAGGGTTTCCATCTGGCGAGAAATTGACAACGTGGTGCTTGTCGTGGGTATTGATATACCACCGTTATGTAATACCGTGGAATATAGAAGAGAAGAAGAAGAAAATCCTGTTATTAACTTGTCACAAATTTATATTATTCGTATATTTTGTTTATAAATACAAGTTAAAAAGAGAATATCCGGCCATTTAGGTCTATGAGACACGATTGTACAAATATTCAAATGTATATGAATTATAAGTTAACCCGGATAGAAGATATAATGCAAAAATATAGATGGCATGATTTAGAAGAGTTGTTAATTGCGATATTACTTACGCAATTCATTCATTTTATGGATAAACGCGACTAAGGCGTTAGTATTTATGTTATCTTTCATTATGGTAATAAATAGATCATAGAAAGATAATAACAACAGTGAATTTTAATAAATATTATAGTCTGTTTGTATAGAAAACGTACCAATGAATTTGCATATAAATAACAAAATACTTGAAATATAATTATTTTTGAACTGCCGATCCTCATTATTTCACCATGCCAATTGAGCATGTAAGTTTGAGAATTGTATTCATCTTAGATAAAAAAATTGTTAAACAAACGATCATAGTTTCACTTCACTATTATTGATTTTATTACGAGGGTGTATGTATTGCCATTGGAACAGCAAGAACAAACAGGGATGGTTTCAAAAGTTTAATTTGAATTCTCATCGACCTCGCTGTCACTGTTACTACTGTTACTGTCAATAGATATGATGACTGGGTTCAGTGTAGCTTTGTTCAAACCGTCACGTTCCCAATAGGATTGTTCAACTTCGCCTACCACTTTCTGGACACTTCTCTCCCATGTTTCAACGGTTACTTCGTCCAAACATTCCAAAACAAGAGTTTTAACATCAGACAGTTTGAATGTATGATTCCGTCTCCCAACCTCATTTTACACAACTCCCAAGATCATTTCAATTGGATTAAGATCACAAGGGTACGGAGGCAACCTCAAAACTTCATGTCCATTAGATCTTAGGAGTTTGTCCACTTTATAAACTGGTCTTGTTTTATTGGCTTTTATGGTTTCATAAAGAACAGGTTTTGTTGCCTTTGTTGGAAACACGATATCCTGAGTGTTTAACCAGTTCACCATGTCTCCTTTCCTAGAGTTTGAGGTTGGTACCTTGCTTGCTGGGTCTTGAACACTATGGTAGGAGACATTGTCCATTACTATAGGAGACTTTGTTGGTAAAGCTGGAAGCAACTGTTCCTGTATCCATTGAAGAAAAACGTCACCATTCATTTCTGTGTGATAGTCACGATTATCTTTTGCCTTTGCCTTGAAAACTAAAGCACATCCTGGCAGAAAGCCTGTAGTGTTACAACCAGCATGTAAGATGATAAGTCTCTCACCTTTACCAATGGGTAGTTTCCTGGAAGCTTTGACGTCTGATGACACCCACTGCTGCTGTGCTGTGTGGCTTGAGTTTACCCACGTCTCATCCAGGTAGATCACCTCGAATCCTTCTTCACGCTTCTGTCTTATTGTTCGAAGATAATTGTTCCTCAATTGAATAATGTCCTTTCTTTCACAAAAAACATGTCTGCTTTCTCCACAAACTTTCTTATATCGATATCCTAAGGAATGAAGGAGCTTCCAAAGACAATGTTTAGAGACCATCAAAGAATGTTCTGTTTCCATGTATTTCTTTAAAATTCTCAATGATACAAACTTATTATTGTTATAAAACTTCTTAATCGCATTCCTCACAAGTTCCCTTTGAAAGCTGTCCAATTTAGTAACCTTTCTTGCTTTTGAGACGGCCCCTTCATGTGCATTGTCAGTTGTCGTTTTCTCTCTCTTTTGTACAAGATATTTCAGCCTGGTTTCAGAAATACCCGTGGCTAGTGCTGCCCTCTTTCTATATTTTGCAATGGAACAATAAACTCTCTGTCTTTTACTTTCATTCTTGCAGAAATCGTATACACGGAAGATGATTGATTTCACTTCTTTTGTGAACTTCATGGCTACACCGTATTCGATATGAATCATGTACCTAAGCAGTTCTAAAGAGTTAAACATAGGAAATCTATCATTTGGACATCTGAAACGGTAACAATTCGAGTAAATAGATTCATCATTTCAATAACAACAAGAACAGCCTTTAAAAAGGCATGCTTGGTGCCACATAGGCAGATGAAGGAGATTGTGATTTGTCGAACAATTCGGGGGATAAGTGAAATATACAAAACTGGATAACAGCACTAATTATAACACACAAGTATTACTCAAAGTTAACTTCACAAAATTAATTTCTATCAACACGAATTGCTGAAAGTTATGAATATTTTTTACATTCATAAACGATTGTTGGTATATTTCATATAAAAAACACGAGGGTGACAATCTATTTATCATCCAAATTTAATCTGTTTGACATCTCAGAGAAAAAATGTAAATCTCTGAACACAACAACACTAGATTTTCAAGACAGTGATGTCATTGCATAGTGAGGTCACTATGTTTATGATGTTGTGGCATTGTGATGTAGTTACTTGAAGTAAAAGCACTGTGTTGCGATGTAGCGTTGACAATGACAGGAAATTGTGCAAAACGTACTGCCAAAACGATATCTCCTTGTCATGCTGGTTAATTATTAACAGTAGTATTACAGATAATAAAGAAAATACTTTCCGATGATCTGACGGGATTTCAACCCAGGTCCGCTGAGCGATGTAGGTCATATTCTAAATATAGCCAATCTAAATAAATTTAGATCAACAGATTTTTTATTGTGTCATACTGTTGATCTAACATTGACCAGTGTGAGAGGTCGTCCCGGTGACCTTTCGTATGCAAATAAGGAATTCGCGATTTGATCAATCAGATTCGACGTTACAAACAGTTCATAGTCGCTATTTCAAAGAATGAACGGAAGAAATATATGATGGCTTATGGCCTGTTCTCAATAACAGTGTGCATTGTGAAAAATAAATCTTGTTTTCGATACTGATAAGAAAAATATCAATAGGTTGATTTTATTTTGGTTGTATGAAATACTTTTAGTTTTATGATTGACAAAAATCACTATTTTAAACATTTTTTGGATGACAATGAAATAAATTAGTATAAACGAGTTTGATAAAAAATGAGTTACCTCCCCTTGCATATGGATTTTCGCAGATATTGGCATTTATCAAGCTTTAACTTTGTGATTATTATTCGCCACGTTAGTATCTGTGCGACGTGCAATTATCATTTGTCATCGACAACTAGCAAATACGCTAAATCATTTCAAAATGAAAAAATCTAATCTATTAATACATCCAAGCAATCCGCTCCGAATGACAAAGCTCCGAACATTATCCATTTCAAAAGATGCGCTGCTGAGTTTTTTAACTTCCAGCGAGCTAGGGCAAGTTTTCTGATTGGCCGAGAGGCTGATGTCAGAGGTCACCGGGACGACCTGCCTTACGGGCCAATGTTAGATCAACAGTATGACTATGACCAAATATAAAACCTGTTGATCTAAATTTATTTAGATTGAAATATAGCATGAGTCAATTTCAGTACTCTGATAATAAATACATGTTTTCAACGTAAACATTTAGTGACATCGTTAAGTATGACTTGTCACGTGGTCGTAAGTGATCTACCTATTAGTAAACATAAGTCTTATTTCGATGTCACCATCGTACTTACACAAACATTACTTTTAATTCGCCAGGCGAGCCCAGCGTGAAATTAAATCGCGTGGGTTATAAAAAAGTGGATTCTGCGATTATTGAATGCGAAATAATTAATGCTTTATCTGGAACAAATGCAGACTCTTCTTCAAATGAAGATGTTTTTGATTGAGTCTGTTAACATTTATCAGCATCTTTAATAGAAAACATTGTTTCTCTTTTAATATAACATTTAAAGCGAAATCATATTCCACAGTTTAATGTGCCAAATATTTTGTATTACCCACATGGTGACGTAATGCATTTTTTGCTACAGCTCTGTTCATTGGTCTTTTGATTTGGATACAACACATGTGATTGGCGCGGCTTCCCTTTGAAAATATCAAGAGTAATATTGAGAGAATTCAGAAAAGTTTTAGAAAAATCAAATCATAATACTTGGTGCCCTTTGGGGCACCAAGCAATAACACGTTTTTATTCAATGTTTGATTCTCCTGGTTATTTGATATCAAGATTTAATGTCTTCATCTGGAATATCTACGGTACTGTCAGTCGTCGTTCATCGCTCACAACTCGTGCATTTGTTGCGCTGTTCCAATGGCAATACATACACCTTCGTAATAAAATCAATAATAGTGAAGTGAAACTATGATCGTTTGTTAAAACATTTTTTATCTAAGATGAATACAATTCTAAAACTTGCATGCTCAATTGGCATGGTGAAATAATGAGGATCGGCAGTTCAAAAATAATTATATTTCAAGTATTTTGTTATCAAATTCATTGGTACGTTTTCTATACAAACAGACTATATCGATAATTTCAGAAAAGATATCTGCATAAAGGGTACACTTTAAAAGATCAAATTCATCTTCAAACTCTCAAAGATTTAAATTCTGTTCTCGAAAGGAATTTTGGGGAAATAGTCATCGCCCTGTCCGCCCGTCCGTTCGTCCGTTATCATTTCGTTTCTGAAGCAGAACTCAAAAATTGTTAGACCTAGCTGAGTGAATCTTGGTATGAAGTTTAGTCAGCATGTGCATAGACAGACAGACGGACAGACAGATTGTTTTATTTTTGTCTCATATATTGTATATTGCCTTCATCCTGTATCAGGGTAAAACGTATACGCTGACGCTCCACTTTCATACCCTGTGTGAATACCCCACTCAATAACTTCAATGAAATATCTAATATTACTCAACCATTGACAGCGTCTGAAAGGAGAGTCGGTATTAGCAAAAATGCATTGCTAAGAACGCCTTTGGGCTTTGTCTAACTTTAAAACAAATGATCGTTAATGACTCAAAACAACACTGAAGTTAATAAAAACGACATATCAACTATATCAAATTAGTTTTACATTTTTTTGTCAACGAATTAAAAGTTGTCAATAAAAATATCATATATCTGTTTGATTATAATTTTTCACGTTTAAGGTCCTTCCATATAATGTTCTATATACTGTTTCAAAACATACTGTACTTGTGTTGTCAACCAAGCAAAATTTGTCAACGATATTTAAAAAAACATTAAAAAGGAATCTCGCCTGCGGTAGCGCACATGAGAAGGGTCCTATCAAAAACTAAAATGGCTAATTTTTAAAATCAATAAGTCTTTCACAAACAAAATCCAGTGAATAAACATCTAATTTAGATAAAACAAATTGTCTCGTATCAATACGAATATTGCAAAAAGAATGAAAACTAATCGGTCCTTCTTAAGTGTAAATGTAAGTATCAGGTTCGTTATGATTTTTTATACCGCCCCTAAACAGTGAAATGTACATAACACGTGAATCTCGCTTACCTTGCTGTTAGCTTCGGTCTCACCACACCCTTGCCACAAAGCGTGAAATATATCTTATCTAAAGAGCGAAGGTTTCTTAAACAACATTATTTTGTATATTGTTGATAAATATAATTTTCAACAGTTGTCCGATTTAACATACCTTTCTATCAATTTTTGTGTTGTTTAATCTATTTACGACCATTTGCTTTCGGGTTAAACCAGTGTTTAAAATATAGCCCGTCCGCCAGTCCTTGACTGGCTACTTTTCGCCAGGACTGGTTACTTTTTGGTCAGGACTGGTAACTTTTCAAAAGTTTTCTGTATTTTCCCCTAAGGAATGGATTAATTAATTTTCAGGACAGGTTAGGTTTCCAATCTATGTTATACACTGGTTAAACTATTATTCATAGGGGAACATGTGTGAATCATTACATTAATCAAACTCTTAAAGATTTCCAGAATTAACCGCAAATATTTCAATAAAAAACGGCTAAACTAGGAATGTGTGCAATTATAATAATAAATTTATCATCTTACCGAAAATGAATGTTTTCTATCTTAAAGGTATATCTGCATCTTCAAAGATTTCGTATACGCTATATTTACACCGCATAAGAACTTTTGTTGCTTGAGCCATAGTCATTGCCGTTTTTTGTTTCGGACTGAACGCAAAACCTCAATTGTTTTCGATATCCTTGTTTATATCATGCGAACTTATAATTGATACACCGTTGCATCAGATACTTCCGCACGTTTGAATTTACTTTTTTACACAACAGCGGATTTCTTTTTCAAACCTACAAGGTAGATGATCTTCATGTATATCTTTAGTGATATCGTTATTTATAATCTGTGTACAATTCACAATGTCAAAACATAGGTATAAGGCATGAAAATACATGAATAATTGTAATAAATTATGAATAAATTGTTTATGAAATACAAATTAAAAATGCTAATAAAAATATTAGCGTTCTACCAAATATAGGGTACGACATGCTAAAATGACTTAATAAATATTTGCAAATAGAATGTAAACACCATATCATCCTGATAAATATAGACCCTTAGAAATGAACAAAATCAAAGTATTTGTTAGAAACTTTAGAAATGTTTGATCCTAGATTATATACGCAATGATACACACCCAACTCGTGTCACTTTTATCAATGTTTAGTTCCTAATTAGCAGAGATGTCACCTGCGGCTAATTAGAAAACATACCTGAAGATCGAGTGACAATGATATCTTCATATATATATGAGGACTTAATGAAAACATAATCTTAAAAGTATCCAAATTACCAATATCTTGTCATACAACCTACGACAGAAAATATTATTTTCCAATTTAGCCATTATCTGTAATATTAGGACAACAATATTTCTAAAAATGAATATATGGTATCACATTTTCACATTTTGATAATTGTATAGTATTAAAATTCACTGACAATCTTTAATAATTGAAGTTTTGGTGGGATGGTTTTTCATGTTTTGAAGTCGCGGAAATGGTTGTGTACAAGTGATGCTTAATATTAACAAGGCAATTATTCATTTGGTCATCATTCATCCAAATATCTATTAATTAACTGCCGGGGAAAAGAAATTACACACTTCAGTTGAATTTTTCAAATGTAAGATTTTCAATTACCATTTTTTCTGTTTTTGATGTTTTATTCTCAAACTGATAAGAACAAGAGTTATATCATCATTCTAAGATTATTTCTAAGGGTGTTTGGGGTTCGTTTTTTCAAAAATGAAATTTGATGTTAAATTAATCGAAAATGAATTTTGATATACCACATATGTTAGAAAGACATACTCAATGTGAAAATCAATAAATGTGCCTATTTTTTTCACATATTGACAACATTCTAATCATTATAGGGGTCATGATACTGTCAATTCAATGTCTTATCCATGCCTTCATAAATAAAAATATTTTAAAAAACAATTACTAGATACTATTTGTCTATTCCAACTACTGCAAATATGTGTTATTGTTTACGTTTCGTAATTTATTACATCACATGTCTCTTAGATAGTAAATAAATTTTAACAAACTGTGCTGTGGTCTTTGTTTTTATGTTTAGCTCGAAAATATCAGGTTGTTACAGATATATTATTAAACACAGGGGAGCTGTTTATACATACGTTTCCTATATTGAGAGAGATATATTTTATAAAGGTCATTTTTGATTACTAAAATTTTATTTTAATTAAATCGAAAACGGTTAGGTTACATCACCTCAAGGTTTTTGGTATTAATCAAGAAGTGACTTAATATCGCTTCCTTCTAATACCATATTACCAATCCGATTTAATTTCTTGAATCAAATTAAGCCCATGATGCAAGAATTATTTTTAACGGAAAACGGAAAATTAATGAAACGATGATTTGGTTTCTACATGCTATCAAACATGACCATCTATTGGACAAATAAACGATATTATGTTGAAATTGAAAAGGCAAATATTGAGAGATTTACACTTTTTCTTTTTTCTTTTACATTATTTTATTGTTTTAATATATATATTGGGAATATTGACATGCTCTATTGACTATTTAAAAAACAGCATAATCATATAGTCCTAATAATGAGCTAGTAATTTTTGTATTTATTAATTCTTGTTAAAATTTTATCTCAGATATTTGATGCGATTGTTATTTGCATCGCTGAACCTTTTGTCTAGTATTATTTATGATATGATAATATCTAACATTTTAACTTTATATCATTTTTCTATTTTTAATATGAATATATTTTTTACATGAAAGTTATAAAAAATTTGAACTTATCTTTTTTGTAACTTCATCTTCTGATATAGATACTTAAATTTGAAAGCAAATCCAATCTTACTCATGTGAGATTTAATATATTTTATGAATATCATATATAATGTCATCTTAATACATTTTGTTATTTCTGTCTATGATATTGACACTAGATTTATAGCAACTTTTAGAGTTCTATTCGATATAAATTCTGTCATTCATAAACGCATTTCCATACCTCTTGCATCGCTTTATCCTCTTTATGACTTTCATTTTTACACTCAAAACTATTTTAAAAGTCATATTAATGACACGAATAACATGTAAAATATCAACTTCGTGTCTTTTGTAACTTCTATCTGTGATTATTTTCAACTTACAGAGGAAGATCAGTTCATAAAAGTTTATCAAACCTTTGTTTTAAAAAGCCGATTTTGCGGGCTAAAGGAGACAAGTCAACCAAAGTTAGTTGTGCAATCAGCGACGCTATTAAAAGGTCATCGTTTTAGCCTCTGCAACAGGACAAATACCGCGATGACAAGACCCACTACATGTGTATTTACATGCTAGAAGTGTTTTCATTGGTTCGTTGTGATACTCTTTGCAGCTTTTAGAACCTACCGAAAACCAGTGAATTTGTCTTATTGAAACAGAGGTTTGATCAGCGTGTTGTGACTTGATCTACCTCTATGGGGAGAGAATGACATGTGATATTGACACCATTTAGTATGGGAAATGATAGCTTCTTGTGAAGTTACAAATTATTTCATTCACAAGAATGATCTGACACTCTCCTAGCAAAGTTCCAATCATCTTGCTATAATTATTGGAAGTATATTAAGGGAGATAGGATACTAACAGACTAGGTTTAAAATTAGAATGAAAAACAATTATGCCAGAAACTCGTTGATAATTTAAATGAAAACACTTCCTTAAAAAAGAAATATGTTATTTATTCAACATGTGCGTAAACAGAAAAGTCAGAAGAATTCAAAATGGAATTAGTAAAGAAAAGAACATTTAAGCAGGGTACAATATCATCAAACTATGATCTGGTTGCTGTTTCTGTTAACGTTCCTAATTAAGAAGGTTCGTATGTAGTTCTTAATTTGCTACCGATATGACGAATTACTATAACACTACGCTTTATAACGCACGGGAGCAAAAGTATTAGCTTATTTCAATGAGATTGATGAGTGTAAAAATAATCAATAATTCCATCTTTCGAAAAACATCACAGATGGTTGTGTAAGGAAACGAAGCACAACTGTTATGCATATTCTCTCCGTTTTACCAAAATATTCATATTGATATCATGAATAAATATCATTTCCTTTAAATGGCATATAGGGGACAAGTGCAATGAACGAAGATTGCTTAAGCCCCGTTAAAAGCACATATATTTACTTATAAGTATATTTGCTTATTTAGTAAATTTACATACTTAGTTTACTAAAAGTGCACATGTAAAGAGGGCAAACACAAATACAAATTTTAAGTTTAAGCAAGTTTTAGGGGAAATATAAGGTGATGTCAGGAACATCAAACTAAAAGGTTCCAATTGAAAGACAATGTATTTAAACAGAAAGAAGCAGTAATAAATCAAATATATAATGTAAAGTTCGGCCATGCGATTCCTTTTTCTTACACAAAATGAATTAAAGGTGTTCACATAGAAATGGCTGCCAATGGATTTTAAGTGAATCTCTATAATTTGTCCTCTGATTTTTGACAATATGAAAATAATACATTAAGCGTTAACATTTATTATTATTAACAATTATCAGTAAAAATATAAGATATAAAATTTTCAAAAATCGTGCTAGTTCCCCCTTAATAACAGAATGACTGGAGGCGATTCATGCATTGCTCCTATTCTAAGATATCAGATTTGCTGTAAATGATATCACGTGAAAATTTTGAATGAAGATATGCAAATTAATCTACGATAAATTAATCAAATATTTCTACAAGCCACAGGAGTAAATTACGAGTTTTGATTATGTCAAGTGTACGGTAGCAGGTCTATAATTAGTTTAAACTGGAATTATAGACTGCATGGTGTTGTAATCGTTGATTATTAAATAAGGTGTCTGTTTTCTGTTTTAATTGACATAACATTTATTCGTGAGTTAAATTAAATGTTTAATATTTTGTACTATTGTTGATTTTTTATTTTACCTTATACAGAACTTGCTGATCCTGTGTGTGAATCTAATCTTGTAATTAGTTCCTGTAACGTCGTCTTCATCAACAATATCGTGATTGTAACAATATCGTTATATCAGATATAATATGACAGTGTTCCGGCTTAAAGGGGCAGTAGCACGTTTTTTGATAATTTTATTTTTCAAAATTTCCCTAGATAAATGTACGTTAATGCTAAATGTAGTATTTTGATAGTGATAAAAATCTCATTACACAAGCCAATCAGCAATAGTCAGAGGACAAAGTATAAAGATTCACATAAAATCCATTGGCGGCCATTTTTTGTGAACACGTTTAATTCATTTTCTGTAAGAAAAAGGAATACCGTGGCTAAACTTTACATTATATATTTGAATTATTACTGCTCCATTTAGTTTAAATACATTGTCTGTCGATTGGAACCATTAACTTTCATTTTCCTGACATCACCTTATATCCCCCCTAAAACGTGCTACTGCCCCTTAAAATGCATCGTTTTCATTGCTCAGTCTATCTTTCATATATGTGTTTCAAAATGGTTACATAGTCATATATATTTGCATATGGTTTAAACATATTCATTTTAAAAAGAATTGGATTGGTAAACAAGCCAAAAGCTTATGTTTATACCGCTCAAAAATACAAGATACAGAACGAACATGTCATGGTAAATTAATAACATACATTTTTATACAAAAGCCTTCAAGATAAAGAACATGTCGTGGTTATTTTACAAACTATATCATGTATCTATACAAACGCCAACAACCTTGAACAAGACAACATAAAAATGCATATTATTCATATTTTATATATCATTTAACAATTTATCAATCAGTTACAAATCTGCTGGTTAATTTTATAAATTCGTGCACAGATATCAATTATTCATTATTTACACAAGAAGAACAATTTAGTTTTCATTAAAGGACCGATCTCAAATCAAGACATTTGTTATAGAAAAACATGTTTTGTCTTATAGCGGTGTACAGAGGACATTAAAGAAAATGATATGTTGAGTCTTCATACTAATGGCCCCAAGAACAGGCGGGAGTTTGATATGAATCTTTGGTTTAAACAATATTTATTTAAAAAAGAAAGGGATTGGTAAACAGGCTATCAGCCTATCGGGATACCTCCCCCATACTTAAATATAAATTTTTACAACATTTCTTAATTCATCACCATTGAAGATAGAAGACTTTAGGATAGATATTTAAAGATTAGACAGAAAAACGCTTTTGTTGATTTCGTCAGAAAAAGAATGATTTCCAAATAAAACGGTTTGTAAACCAAAACCATTACTGTAAAAGAAACACTCTGATCGGAAACGGGCAAAAGTTGGACAAATAAAGAGAACGTGAATGGCGTCTTCATAATGGTGACCGCAGGGGCAGCATGACGTATTTTGTAAGAATCGATCGAATTTATGTCAGTTTAGATCGCTGCAGCCAAGTCTTAATTTACAATGGATAATTTTGTTGTATCTACATTGTACTTCCAAAGTTTCTGACAATATGATGTACAAAGTGTTTTTTAAGCAAGACAAATGATTCCATGTTTCTTAATTCATCATCAAGTATATTCCACTCCAATACAGAAAATGGAAGATATGCTTCTGTGCGACAAAGAGGTACTTGAAGTATGTTTGATGATCTAGATTCATACGTGGATACAGAGGATAACTTTAGTGGTATCAAATCTGATAAATATTTTGGTATGAATCTTAATACTTATGTGCATTGAAATCGCTGTATTAAAGTCTAAGACGAGTGTGTATTATTTGAGAAATCTACTACCATAATTAAAATCTAAACATGAATGATACCAATCGTTTTTCTTAGCTTTCATTATCAATGCGGTACCAAATGCAAATTTTAATTTAATTTATCATGTTATTACAAGCTTAGTTACATGTTCTTGTAAATGTAGTCACATAATTGTTCTGTAAGTGTATCTTAGGAGAAGCATATATATCATGAGGCTACTTTTGCCTGTTTGCTGATCCTATTTCCTTTCAATTTGTATGTCACATGTCTTGCTGTGGAAATAAAATATTTTTTAATCAAAATCTAAATGACAATACATGTCAGTTTCTTGGACGATAGCTTTTATGAAATATTGACACCGGGACATGGCATGACATTGATTTATTGAATATAGAAATTGTTAACAGCAAAATCATAATTGGTTGTTGGATAATGGGATGAGTGGCAATCATTTATTTTTTTATTTTTCAGTTACAATGTACATTCTTTCTTACGAAAATAAATCTTTCAAACGGAAATATCTGTTTTATTGTTTTTTCGTAATCGTCTGATTTTGGAATCATTTTTTTCAACGGGTATATTTTTGCGGAGATACTGAATTGGTTCATTAACAATTGTTAATGTAGTGTAACGTTTATCCATGGGAATCTTTTTATGTAAAATCTTCACATATATAAGACATGAAAAGTATAATTTACGAAAGGTCACAGTTAGACCATTAAATTTATGGTTTTTCCTTTATCTCGAATGGTTTTTATTCATACACTTCTCTAAAAAATTATCAAAATATTTTATTATAAATTATAATTTTTTCAATGGATATATTTTTGCGGAGATACTGATTTGGTTCATAAACACATGTTTATGTAGTGTAACGTTTATCCATGAGACTTTTTAATGTAAAATCTTCAGATATATAAGACATGAAAAGTATAATTTACAAAAATTCAGTTAGACCATTTGTGTTTTCCGTTTTCTCGAATGGTTTTTATACATACACTTCTCTAAATGGTAGTCAATATTTTACTCAAGTAATTTATAAGCGTTTACTTGTAACTGACCAATAATAGAACATGTTTGAATCATAAACATTGGTTAGAAAACGGAAGAGTTCAATTTATGTATAGTCCTACATGTGTTTAAAGGGACAGTAGCACGTTTTTAGGGAAATATAATATAAGGTGATGTCAGGAAAATTAAAATTAATGGTTCCAATTGAAAGACAATGTATTTAAACTAAATGAATCAGTAATAATTCAAATATATAATGTAAAGGTTAGCCATTCAATTCCTTTTTCTCACACAAAATGAATTAAATGTGTTCACACAAAATGGCCGCCAATGGATTTTATGTGAATCTTCATACTTTGTCTTCGGGTCATGGATGGTTGATTTGTGTTCTGAGATTTTTGACACAATTAGCATTAAAGTACAATTATCAGTGAAAATTTAAAATATATTTTTTTTTCTAAAAACGAGCTACTGCCCCTTTAAAAGATATCTTATTTTCGAAGAAATCTGGTATGGCAAACAAGCAAAACTCTGCTTAATTATATCAATGCCTCCCCAGTACATTCATCAATCAAATAAATGAACAAGAACTGGACAGAACAAATGACAAAAGACATACATAATTGTAGTCAATGTTCATGTATCGAAAAAAGAGCGATTTTCTACAAAAACATTTGGTTTTGCTTTGAAAGATTAATTGTTTTTAATAAAAGTTATCGAAAACTCCATAATGTGGTAGAACAACACTATCAATAAACAATAAACTTCCAACTGTATTGGTTTTGACCAATATAGTTAAAACCTTTATACAGGGGTGGTTTTACTTTAAACATATTTATTCAGAAAAACCGATGGGATTGGCAAACAAGCAAAGTTTTGCTTATGCGGGGGTGGTCTTAACATAAGTCCATTAAATATTCTTGACCAATCCAGTCCAGTTATCTTTTGAGAATAGATATGTTTAAACAATATTAAATTTTTCAATTTTTAATACAAAATCCAGAATCGCTTTCAAATTTAATTTTGTCAACAACAAATAAATAATTTTAATCTCAATAGCCTTCTTTCTATTAAAAAATTCAAATTAAATGTCATTGAATAAGGAAATAATTACAAACAAATTATTTTGATATCATAGTTAGATAAAACGAGATACCTAGAAGGAATTCAATGATGTAAAATGGAACAGAATGACAAGTGTAAATGTTAACATCAACAAAACAGTGAGTAACAGTTATGTCAATGAGATAGAGCACATGCACTTTACTTACATCATTTGTAAAATAATTATCTTTTCGACAGTGAACACGGAATCAAACGCGTCATTTCAAATCAGACGGCGTTAATTCTAATTAACAACCTAAAGATAAGGGATGATTTCGTTAAACCCCGTATTTGTAATCAAAACATCGAAAGGACACAAAAACAACATCGTCTAACAACTCGTTTTTCTTTCATGTCATGTCTTGATTAAAGCATTGACATTTCTGATTGGTGAGAAGTGCTTGTTTCGGCGTCGTTGATTGGTCAGATGACTGAGCTTACTCTTGTAATGACATCTGCCGCTTGTAAGTTTTGATAGGGTGACTGCGATGGTATATAATGCTTGTTTTTGCTGCAAACGATATATTCGTCATTTGGAACTGCAACATATCTTGAGAGCCTTGGCTGCAGAAGAAACGCAAATGAAGGTAAGTTGATATTTTAGCAAATCAATTGGTACGAATCGCCGCAGAGAATTCACTGATTGGGAAATGTACCTTTCGTTACGTCCAATCTCATATTTGCGAATAATACCCGAGATTGCATTACAGCCGGATTAATTAATCAGATTAATTGTGAACATACCTTAAGGTACTTTTTGCAATATTTGACATTTTTACAGATTCGATATTAACTGAAATTTTCTTTAATTTGTCATGACGATCCCTCAAATGGGGAGATGAGATGAATCTGATATAACACAAAGTAACTTTCCAAACTTGCAGATGACAGTTACAGAGACAGACAACGTTTCACAAGTGGCAGCAGCTACCGAGAAAAACATGGACATTACGCCAAAGAGATCATCTGCCATCGTACATCCGGTTCCTCGTCGTCTGCTTCCACCAAATACACCGACCTTCATGTCTACCAAGGTCACGTCCGCAGACGACAATTATTTACAGAATCATAGATATCCTTTCCAACACCAAACTTCACTGGACACGAACAAGGAACAATCTTTTTCAACCGGAAGTGCAAATCAACCGGAAGTGCCACGAGATTTGTCGGTCAGACGCACTAGCTCCTTCAGTGTGAACGATCTTCTTGGGAAGCGAGAGAGTAAGATGCCTTCTGCTCCTGTCCAGGTTCAAACAATGACGTCAGTTCCGAAACCAACCTACCCGCAAACCCACATATTCCAACCAAGAATGACTCCTAACATCCAAATGGGTAAGTAAATCATTGTCTTATCTATATATTGAAAAGACGTATTTGAATCTTTTTCAAGCCAACGTCAAGGTTAAAAGATCAGAATTATTCATATAGCGTGTAAATGTAGCTATTCAAACTAACCCTATTTCAAAATGTTTTGCATTGGGAAACTTATTGAATGTATTTTTGTAGCGTCATTCGTTCGCCATTTCATGCATTTCCAAAATCAAATTCTCACCATGACACCTGGTTTTCAGAAAGAACCATGCTCCACGTAAAGGAAGACACGTCTCCACCCGAGAGACGACCCCTGTTGGACCCGTCTCCAATCGGACCATCTCGGAGTCTGACGTCATCACCGGAATCTCCCAGATCGGACACCTCCGTGTCTGACCGATCGGACCCGAACAGTTCCACGGACCCAGACACGAGTCCCGGAAGCTACAAAGCCGTCCTGGACAGGAAGAGCAACAGAACCAACTACACCCCGGTACAGGTTCGCCGTCTTGAGAAGATCTTCCTAGAGAACCCTTACCCTGAGCACGAACTGTACGAGCAGCTGTCCAAGGAACTCTCTATCCCGGAACCTAGACTGAAGGTAAATTGATTTTTCTATAGATTATGATTGGTAATTGGTCAAAGTATTTCAAAGTGTTTTTGATGCTTGGTGATTACGCCAGTTTCTACTCAAGAACCACCCATGATGTCATCGAAGAATTTACAAAATTTACAAATGTTATAAATGATTGTGACAATCATATCATACGTTACAGCTAGCAATATTGATGTAATTGAATAATTGAGTGCCCTTAGTAGAGAAGGACATGGTATCTTATATCGCACTTTACATCTTCATTTGTATTATTTATCTAATATCTGAAAGAGTCTTGTTCAAATCCATATGCTGATTCAACATTTTAATCGAAAAATTCCCCAAAAAATCTCAAAATGGAAATAAGAATGTTTACTTCCGGTTTCAGGTGTGGTTCCAGAATAAGAGAGCACGCTGGAAGCGAAGAGCCGAGGATAAGATCACCCAACAGACTGCTTATCCATTCCCCATGATGCCCATGGGCTACCCATACGGGATGATACCCGGTCACATGGGTTCGTCCCCGGAGAGCCATCCAACCATGGCGAAACACATGTTCTCATACCCCACCCCTTCGCCAATGATGATGTACCCTGGCGGTTACCCCACTCCCATGTATCCGTACTTGCCGCATCAGATGTACGTACAGCAGTGACTGGGGTGAAAGTGTTGGACTGTAGTGCTTGTTCGTCAACGATGGTTGTGTCCGCTTTTGTGATATACTAGACTTGTATTGTGATGTGTGTGTATATATATTGTAAATACTATTTATTTATTGGTTTTATAAACGAAATGAATATGACGTTCTTTGTTTGTTATTGTTTTATCTAAGATATATTTTGTTATAGACTTATAAAGGTTCAACGCTGAGGTAAATTTTCACCTCATTACATTCAAACATGACAAAAACAAAACCAGATAATTGTGGAGCGCGGCGGTGTAGAGGTTCGCGTCCTGGTCTGTCAAAGACCCGAGTTCGAATCCCGGTGGAGACACCAAAGATTTGTGACCTGGGTTTTACACTGTGTAGGCATATACCAGCTGTAACATTGGGTACCTGTATACGGGAAGTACGGACCTATCTGGTCGAGCGGAGAGCTAAGTAGCGGCTCTGAACGTACAATTCCTTCTGGGTAATGAGCAGTGCTTGTTCTGGTAGCACAGACGTGTATCAGGTTTCGGGTTAGATAATTTCACAAAATATTGGCAGATTGGAGCATGTCGATATGGCAATTGATATTTGAAAAGTATAATATTGTTGTGAGGTTATAGTTACAAAGGCCCCCCCCCCCCTTGCTGGGTGAACCCCCCCCCCCCCCCCCCAATACAAAGCCGGAACATTATAAAGGGATAGAGAAGAAATTTGAACAAATTTTAGATAACGGTGTAACCAAGAAGGAATTACTTGTCATCTCAACATCGTAAAAGTCGTTACCAAAGCTTCAATCAAATATACAAAAAGAGGCATTGTCCTTTTTTTTTTGCTTGGCAAATTGTTTCGTAACAACCTAAGAACATTTCCTAGAGAGGTCAATGGTTGAAATCTCATAAGACGCGTGTCTCCGTCTGTGTTAGCTGATGGTTAAATAAATTGAACGGTACTGTACACATGGTACAAAATATGCTTCCGGAGACATGCTTATGATTCTGTGTCAAATGTAAATTAATTTTTTTTGTGAAACCGGGTACATTTATTGAAGGAACTATATATAGTGTAGAAAGTCTGTTCAAAAGACCATGTTTAAGATAAAAATTATAAAAAACATCGATAACAAGGTCTTTTTATGGTATAAAAACAAGTTTACCCACTCTTAAGCAGTCATAAAGGGTATAAAGAGCACCAGTTACAAAGTCTTAAGCAGCTATAAAGCTATAAAGACCACCAGTAATATGGTCTAAATCAGTTTCCAATGGCTTAAAGACAAAGAGTAGTATGTATTACAACTTCTTGTGGCTGTATTACCATTGAATATTATCATTTGCAAATACAATAAAGAAGTTGTAATCCATCCTGTCATATTAACTACCAACTTCTATATGCCTCTCAAGAATTTGGCTTAAAGACCATAAGTAACAAGGTCTGAACCAGTCGTAAATTGACTAAAAACCACTAGTAGCAATATGTCTGAACCAGTTGCAACTAGTAGAGAGACACATCAGCTATTAATAAATCTATATATATTAGTCAATAGATCAGTAGCCAAGTCCATATAAGTACCATACATATAAGTTATAAGGAAATCGACGCTTTCTGAACGTCATCCTACTGGAAAAGAAATAAAAACCAAGATAAAGATCAATAAACACAAACTGTGCGGCAACCTGCCTATAGGCAAACAAGCTCAAATGAGTAATAACAGCTAATTAGTCACATGGGGATAATGAATGGCCGGATGAAGCTTGTCTTTGGGCGATTGTGTATCGAATAAAACTGATTACAATTGATTAAGGGTATTGCTAATAACACAAAGATGATAACCAAAGCGGAATGGTGCATATATGGTACAAGATCTTTTCGAAAACTTTCAGAAAGATTTATGTTTTTCTCAAGGGGTATGGAAAATTTACTTAATTGAAATAGATGAATTAGATTTTTATAACCAATTAGTTTAAAGTGCGCTTGCATCATCATTTGAAATTTTAGGTATCAAATTTCCAATTAAGACATTAAACTCATATCCAATTAATGAATAATCTGAATAGACGTACATTGATACTATATACTATAACCCAATCAGTGGTGAAATAAGCATCCAAAAACTGTGTGAAAATAAAGACCTGCATATAGGAAAAACTGTGGGTCCATTCATACCCCACTTCCGGTCTCGTTGCTATGGTTTCCTTTGTTCTTACCGTTACACCTCTACTTTCTATGTTCTTACTGTAGGTGTATTGAAGATAAACCTCTCCTTTTCTAATTCACCTACTCTTTTTGTACATCTAAACTTAGTCAGCTGAAGACATCTTCAACTTTGGCAAATAAACGGACTTGTGAAATTTGGAACCCGGGACCTTTATTTTGCTGAGCAGCGACTCTGTCGACTGAGCTACTGAGGATTCATACAAATAGATATACTTTCTTTTGTGTTATCTATATGGTGTTATTTTTCCTATATAAGCCTATGTATAGGTACTATATATCTTTATAGAGATATCTATAAGTATGGGCCGTCTCCGTTTGACCTACGGGCCTACGCTTATTTCAAACACTGCTTCCAATATCTACATCATAAAACGATTAGATGTACACGTTACCAAAGTTAAATAGCAGGGTAATATGAACATTCATGTCTATACATGTAGTAGAATATGGGATAATGTCAAGGATGGAAATGAATCTAAGGTATGAACAAAATAGAATTCTTTCAGATATTGTTCTTAAAAAAATAATATCATTGACAAACAAAAAAGAATATAATATAATGAAAATAGTATTTTACAGGGGCAGTGGCACATTTGTTTATGTTGAAAATGTTAAATATTCAAATTTTCACTGATAATTGTACGTTAATGCTAAATGTATTATTTAAATAGTGTAAAAAATCTCATTACATAAACTAATCATCAATAGTCAGAGAACAAATAATAAAGATTAACATAAAGTCGATTGGCGGCCATTTCTGTGTGAACACCTTCATGACCTTAACTTCATTTTGTGTAAGAAAAAGGAATCGCATGGCTGAACTTAACATTATATATATGATTTATTACTGCTTCATTTAGTTAAAATACATTGTCTTCCAATTGGAACCATTTATTTTCATTTTCCGGACATCATCTTACATTCTCCCTAAAAACGTGCTACTGTCCCTTTAAGATGAGATGAAAAACATTACTAATTTTATGTTTTCAAAATTTAATCTTCTTTCGTGAAACTTACAATTGTTGGGTTAAACATACAAACAAACTGTTAAACGGTAATCGTATTTTAAAGAACAGGATTTATACCAGTTTCTTAAGCTCTATCTTTATTTTTTTATCACTTTATTTCTTTTTGTAGGCACCACAAATATACTATACAACTGTAATTCATTTTTATTCAAATTATTCATTTTCTACATTATAAACATAGTTATCAAATCGATCAGACATGGTATACAAAATTTACAATGGTGGATACAAATTATGTGAAAAGACTGTGGCATGATGACCAGAAGGAGATAAATTTCTCGTATCTACAATCAGTGTAGAGACGCTCCTTACTGACGTTGTAGGTGTCTTGTAAAATTGATTTAAGGCCGTTAATATGAGGTTTTCTGTTCTGACATTTACAAATATAAATATAATGTTTAGTTACAATAAGAATCAAATTTAATACATCATTTTTCTTTTCATTGTATCCAAATATTATATGAGTAATACTCTGTTCTAAATTTAGTCCACATCTCAATTCAATCCATCTAAATAAGTGATGCCACAAGCTTTTTACATGTACACGGTCATATAAAAGATGTTTGATAGTTTCATTTGCATTATTACAAAAAGGACACAGAGGGAAACGTGCAAATTGTACATGGAAGTACTTCTATTTGTTGTGAGTATTCTATGAATTATTCGATATTGAAACCATCTTAATTTGCAACAAACAGTGCTGCGAAATGGAATAAAATTATATATTTTCCAAACATCTTTACTTATACTTGAGCCAATGTCATTTTCCCATTTCGTTTCGCTTTTAACTTGATCTATTCCGTCTTGTCTTGTTAGTTCTATATATAATTCCTTACATCCTTTGGTTTCCTTGAATATACTTTTCAAATTATCAGGCATAAAAGGCATTCTTAATTGTTTAGAAAGTAATAATGAATCCTTTTTAATGTATTCGTTTATGCAATGAATTAAACCCATATATTCCAAGAAGTTTGTCTTTACTTTATATATTTCACAAAAATCTGAGAATGCAAAAATGAACCATCATCTTTTAAAATATCATTTACATATTTGACATTTGATGTCACATAGCGTTTGATCATTACTGGTTGTTTGTTAATCAAGATATTATCATTTGTCCAGATATTTTCTGTTGTGACATCATGAACTGTTATTTTGCTTTGTAAAATCGCCCAGGTGTTAAAAACGTCTTTCAAGAAACTATTTTTAATGTGTGGTATGATATTGCTTTTCAGATAGATTGATCCCATTTCTATGGTAGAAAAACATTTGCAAGATTTTAAAGCTTAGTGTTATTAGTGTACAGTCTCGAATCCATGATATTTTCTGAAATTGTATTGTTTCTAGGATCAATGGGACCTTCAAGCCGCCTTTTTTATAGTCTTGAACAATCAACTTGCGCTTAACTTTATCTGGTTTACTTATTCATACAAAGGAAAACACTTTTGTTGTGGCCTATCTATAATATCTATCTTTGGATTAGGGATCGATGTAAAGAGGTGGTTTATTGTTGGTAAAATTAGACTTTTCATAACTGAGATTCCCCCCATTGGGGTGAGGTCCCTACGGGACCAAACTGTCAGTAGATTGTTTATTTTCTTAAGTTTATCTTTTTAGTTTCGTTCAACCATTTCTGCCACATTATGTTGAAACTGTATACCAAGTAGAGTGAATGGACGCTGCGTCCAATCCATGTCTCATGATTGGCGAAGTATTTTGTAGAAGATAATTGCTTTGATCCAATCCATACTACTTTATTTTTTTCAATATTAATTTTCAGGCCTGAGAAGGATGCATATTTTTGTAAAATATCAATAGCTGTATTGAAACATTTTTTAGTTCCATCGAGGATGATAGTAGTATCGTCAGCAAATTGTGTAAGAAGGTATTCAAGATCAAGCATTTTTATACCCTTTATATTTTAATTCATCCGTAACATATGACCCAAAATTTCAGCACATATAAGAAAGATATAAGGGGATAGAGGATCACCCTGTCTACAGCCCCTTGTTATTTTGAAAAAGTCGGATGCAAATCCATTTACCAAAACACATGAAGTTATATCTTCATAAAATGTTTCAATCCATCTTTATAGTGAAGGGCCAAAGTTTAATAACTCAAGACAGCTATCAATGAATTTCCATTCTACCCAGTCCAATCATTTTTCAAAATTTATTAGTATAAGGATCCCTGGTATGTTCATAATATCGGTATATTCCATTATATATTGTACCAGTCGTGTTCAATCTCCTATGTTTCTGCCTTTCATCAAACCTTTTTGATCTTCACTGATAATGTTAGGTAGTACCTTTTTTATGCGAGCAGCTATTGTTGCCGAAGCTAACTTATACGAAGTGTTTAGTAAAGATATAGGGCGATAATTCTTAATGTGTTCTTTAGACTTGCCAGTCTTAGGTGTACATGTTATTTATCCTTGTTTCTGACCTACTGACAATCCCCCTTTCTAGAAAGCAGAATTTAGTGAGTTTATCAGAAATGAATTTATATTTTTCCAAAACAATTTGTTGTGAAACCAGAAGGGCCAGGGCTCTTTTCATTTTTTATATGTTGGATGATGGAGATGGCCTTCCAAACTTTGTGTGTTTTCGTTGGTTAATTTTGAATTTTCATTATTGGCGAATAAGAGTTCAAGGTCCACATTCTCAACGGTTTAACTTGTGTACAGGGAGTCATAATATAACTTCAAGTGTTCAATTATTTCCACTGTATCAGTTATATTACTGACTTCTTTTTCTAATTTGGTAATAGCTATCCTAAGTCGTGAATAGTTTTAAATTATCTTAACATTATGTCCATAACACTTATACGTATAAAAACATTCGTAACAGTAGCGTGCTTTTGCATACAAATTATTTCTATAACTTGTGTATCGTTTTGTTGAATATTTTTTTAAGCATTGGTAGCTATTCGGCTGAAGAAGAACAATTTTGTATGGATACTCAACTTCTATATTGCATGAAAACCTAAGTTTCGGTGTATACGTTAACTTTCCATAAAGACTTGTTCTTCCTCATCGAACCAGTTTTATAATGCCTCCCAAAAAACTATTAGGCTATTTTGGTACCTCGCATATAAAAGCATCTTCCTACGCAAAGCCTAAAAACACAATTTCCGAAATGTCAGTGTTATGCCTTGCTGCAGACCCTTGAGTTTTCTGTGCTGATATCAGCGCCCCTACATGCGATTGTTCGTCACGTCCAATTTCTTTCTGATTGGACTATTGCTTTCTCTCATAGTAAGCTAGAGAGCAAGCACGGAGAATTAAACAGAGGTTCGATCAACATTTCATAACTTGATCTGCCTCTGAGGGGAGAGAATGCTGTGTAAGCAAATATTCTTATTACATGAGCATTTTTTTTCAGATCTCACACAACTCTAGATCTTTTGTTTCTCAAATGACAACACTGTAATTTCACTTTTTACACAAATACATCCAAAACCAAAGCATACACAAGCCGTTCTTTAAAAAGAAATTGCTGTTTTGGGGACATAAAATATTCGAAGAGAATATCTTAACCATAGGACTGACATTATCTAAAACATTATTTTTTTTATTTAATTGAGAGCAGAATTGTAACATATCTATATGATATATATATCTACATGATAATTATTTACTTCGTTAAGGAACATCGAGATGGAATGAATAAAAAGAGTATATTCTGTAGATTGTAGACTTCTTTATTGCAACAGTGACGTTACAGCGAAGATGCTAACACCGGGGGTCTGCAACATGAATTTTTAACTTCCAGAGCTTTATTAGCAGGGCCCCGATAGAGTCGCAAATGCTCGGTAGGGACTAGATCGTTTGGTTACAAACCGCTTACAGTCGACAGCCAGTACCAAGTTTGTGTCATGTGACCCCCCTTACTCGTCTGGACGCACTATTTAACGATGGTTAAAAAGGTTTCACGAGCTAGGTTGTTGATTCCCGTTAAGCTAAATATCATATATACCCGTTACAACTATAAAAAATACACAGAATTCCATCTCAATTATAGTTTAGCCGTACTTACCAGAAGCAATGCCTGATATGACCATAGACATAGACCATAGAACAAATGCAACAGAATTCCAAATTTAAGGAACAACATATATAGAATAAGATTAATGTAATAAACTAAATTTGAAGATGTTATCCTTAAAGTAACTTAATTCCATAACAAGATGTTTGTTTGTTCAAGTCCTATTTCTTTGACAAAACTCAATCATCTAACTTTCTTAAATACCTCCCCAAGCAACGTTTTTCATCAAAATGAATTTATAAAAATAAACAAAATAATTATGTAAAATAAATAGCTTAATGAAACAGCAATTACCACTTAAATATCAATATCCCTGAAGCAAATAAAGAAGATTATTGAGGTGTTTAATAACATTTTATTTTCCCGTTCGCTGTAAATGTAACGCCCATAATGAAAATGAATTATTATGTTCTACTTTATCCAAATACAAACATCTCAAAATTTGGTCCGTTTCATATTGGCATTGTTTTAAAGGGTCGGTAGCACGTTTTAGAGGGAATATAAGGTGATGTCAGGAAAATGAAAATAAATGGTTCAAGTTGAAAGACAATGTATCTTAACTAAATGAAGCAGGAATAGATCAAATACAAATTTTCTTACACAAAATAAATTAAAGGTGTTCGCACAAAATGGCAGCCAATGGATACCACATAAATTGTTCTTTGACTATGGATGATTGGTTTGTGTAATGAGAGTTTTAAAGTTATAAAGTTAGCATTTACGTACAATTATCAGTGAAAAAAATATAACATCGTTACATGAAATTTTCAAAAAAACGTGCTACTGCCCATTTAAACATTTCTTCTTCATAAAGAATAGGATTGGGAACAAGTCGTATAATATTCATCTCATCTCAAGAAACAGAAATGGAACAATGGTACTACGTACAAGAAAACGAACGTCTATATAAGATTTTTATGAAGGTTTGAACAATTTAGAATTTATTCTGATTTATATGAAAATTCCATTCTACATTGCCATGCAAGATAAGTCACGAGAAATGTTCAAATATGGTAACACTTGGTAAATGTGACATTATGACAGATCTAAATTATATAAAGTACAAGCACATGAATAATTGTATTAACCTTTTCGAATTTGCTTTTTATTATTTAAAAAAAACTATATTGCATCTTGGGAACACCTTTTCAATGACAATTGATTCAAGCGAGGAAATGGTTGGAGAAAACGTTCATCACATCTTAGATACAAATGTTTGACTCATTTCAAAAATATTATATGGAAAAATTTGCCTATGCGTTTCCTTTAAGCAGTATATTTAGAAACATAACGATCTATAATGATTGAATTTAAAGGGGAAGTAGCACTTTTTAGTGGGAATATAAGGTGATGTCACGAAAATAAACATAAATGGTTACAATTGATATTGAACTTGGTATTAAAACTAAATGAAGCAGTAATAAATCAAAAATATAATGTAAAATTCAGCCAAGCGATTCTTCTTTCTTAAACTAAATGAATTAAAGATGTTCACATAAAATGGCAGCCAATGGACTTTAGGTGAATCTTTATACTTTGTCCTCTGACTATGGCTGATTGGCTTGTGTAATGAGACTTGTGACACTGTCAAAATAATACATTTAGCATTAACGAACAATTATCAGGGGAAAATTTAAAATAAGAAATTTCCGTAAAAACGTGCTACTGCCCCTTTAAAGGAATTCATCGATATGCTACATGTATTTGGTTACACTAACATGAAATATTATGAAGTAAAAAAAACATGCAATTTTAAAACTTTAAAAGATAACAAAAAATATAATAAATTTTAATTTTCAATTTGTCTCAGAGGCATCACTGCGTTTAAAAAGTCAAAACTACCAACATCGTTTTGGTTTCGCGTTCATTACGACTATGAAGCAAATATAACTTTACGCGTTTTGATTACATGTGTGTTTCTTTATCCCTTCATATTTTATGTGTGTTTCTTTATCCCGACATATTTTATAACTTTAGGGTCTCATTTGTCAACTTTGTACATGTATATTTTTTTTTCCGATTTGATATCCAAGCACCATTAATCCCTTAATAAATGCCCAACGATTATAATTTTCAAACACCGATTTGACCTGGCGATTATCATTTTTAAAGCCAAAACGTTTGTATGCATATATTTAAAAATGAAACCAAAATCAGTGTATAACTTTTTATTGTAAATACAGTGATATAGATATTAAGGTGTTTCAAAGCTGTTCGTAAGCGACAAATTATAAAGAAAGGGGAGAGTTTCAAGGTTTATTTGCTGGTAATATTTACCCGGGGATTTTGCAACAGGAGATTATTCAAGGATTAACGGTAATTTGTGCTTTTTAGTGATAATTGTTTATTCAGGACTAAATAAGGCCACCGGCCCAAATAACAAGTCATATACATAATATAACAATATTTTGGAGTACCATTGGATGTGATGTACAAACGTTGATAAAAGTTAACTTATGTTGAGAAACTTTGCACGTTTTATAAGCCAGATGAAGATATATTTTCCGAGGCTGTTTTTAAATTCATTATCACTTTTACAAAGCAGAATAGATTTCTGTTGAGATGGCAATGTACAATAATAATATGGAAGAATGCTTTTGTCTGAATAAAAGGGACACTGTAATCAAAAATGAAATTCCGTTTCCTGCACAGGTACTTTACACAAATGACACAATCAATCTTCTGGTTAATGTTCAATCTTCTTTCAACTCAACCATAAAATTGTGGTTTGAACACCGAAACTTACATAGAGCAATACGATAAGCAGAGACGTTTACTGGTGATAGGTATTTTTCATATACATGGAATTCCTTTATCTGTACATAAAACTTTAAGTAGTCTCTGTGCTTTTTAGTAGTTTCCCATAACACTTTATGAAATGTATAATTACAGTTTTCATTTTGCTTTCCATTGTTAGATTATTGATAAGAGATTATTAAAAAAACATTTGGTTTATAAAGCAACGGTCCAAAAACGAAGTGTCGTAAAATAACTGTAAGCACTTGTCTAATACTAATACTTGTCGAGTGCATGTTGTGAATAGCCTTTGAAAGGAAAAACTCATTGATTGATGTAAGTCGAGCGCTACCACGTGCATCTCTACAACTTTCTATCTTTACTGTTTATACAGCGTGTTAATGTATAAAGTAAAACGTAAAAGTATGCGATTTTACTGATTTTGTAGATTTATTTTTTTAAATACATAGCTGAATAAATGCTTGAAACAATTGACTTTCATTATGATTCCAATGTATTTGAAGGGGTCCGAAATCTCCTTGTATCAGTAAAAATTAAAAACAGGGTTTGATTTAATTATGAACGAGTGTACAAAGTCATTTAGTTTAAACAACATTTCAACAACATTTGGTCGAAGAATTAATTTTGTTTTAATTATGCTAATTTGAATGATGTTTAATCATTCATTCGAGTTATTCATTATTTCAGAATATTCTTTCTTTCACCATAACTTGTCGACAAATAAATTGGACTAATGTTTTAATGAAGATGCCTACGAGTATACCTATAGACATGGTTGAATTCTGGGTCCACAATGTCAGTAAAAGCATGTGTTATCACAAAACGGCTATAGCATGAAGCGCATGTGGATAACATCATAGTACGTGCGAAGCAAGGAAATGTCTTCAGTGTCGCATCCCGTTTCTTTGCACGTTCGCGGACGATTCCATTTCAAGAAAGTTATTCCTATCCTTCGGTCGTAACAGTTTTCATCAAACGTGAAAAGTTTATCTGAAGGAAAAGGTTAATTGACTTAGAAAACATTTTCATGCTAGCCAAACTTAGACACAAGTAAGTGTTAACTTTCTAAATGTAGAAAAGGATTTGTTTGTGGGTTTTTTTCCATTAGCCTACATAGATACTAATAGTTGAATTAAAGTATTGTAATATAAATACTAAAACACGTCAGGTCAATATTCTTTAAAATATCAAGAGCAATTAAAATCCCAGTAAAAAAAATAATTTATACAAATTTTGTTGTTACTTGGGTTACTTAATTGTTAGAATTTACAATAATATAAGACCTATATAATACATGCTTGCTTTTCTACATAAATAACATGGACACTTATAATGCGAATAATCCTCGACACAAAAGACCATGCTCAAAGCGCTACACGCAATTTTACCCTGGTATAAGGTCAAACTTCTCTCCTTTTTTTGTCTTCATTCTCAACTTCATTGGAGAATTTATCCTAATCATCCATTCTTAAAATTGATTTTATTTTTTTATTTTGTAAGTGTAGGCGTATGTCGATTACGTATTTTTGATATCCTCTTTATTTGCTTTTTCAAAAAACAAATATGATACGATATAATGATGTTATTTGTCTGTTTGATGTGCCTGTGTTGGTGGATTGGAAAACATGGTAAAATTACTTTACAAAATAAACATTTAATGTTTCGTTAATAATGAATTCACGATTTGTTGATATGCTTTGGTTTCATTTCAGTTGTTTTTCGTATGGTTATTTATTCAATCAATCAAGCTTTGAATTGGGCGATAAATAAAAGGGACAGTCCTATCAGGATATTAATTGTTTGTGGAAAAATTCAAGAGTACTTCCCTGTTTATAGGCCTACTTATATGATTATTTCACACATGTTTTCAAATATGTCAATGGGGGTAGTTGTTAGAAATTTAACAATTTGACAAAATATAGAATTGTTTAATGCATTCTCTTGAAGTATTAAAAACATGTACATCATTTATCTCTTAGGTGGGTATCTCTATGCAGCTGTATGCATGCATGGTCATTTACAGAATAAAATTCAAATACCATTTGGATTACTCTTGTTAAAATAATATTTTACAGACGATGGGATATGTGGTTTAAAAAATTCTATTATCGTCAATATTGATTGGTATTCTTTTCATTATCAACTCCAAAATAATTCTATTGTAATTAAATTATTCATATCTTCTTATGTCTAACTCAATCCATTTTCGCTTTATGATAATCAAAGGCGCGTGTTGTATCTTGCAAGAATCAATACCATGGCGACAGTTCGCAAAGCACTTATCAGATAAGATATCGATTTTTACACAAAGATCGAATATCAAGAACAAACGAAACGCTCGGGACACATGCTCGCACTACTTGTGCCTGTTGTAGCAACGGGGCCGATCACTTCCGCAATATCGCTACGCTGTTGTCAACTAAAATAATCAACATTTTCTTGTGGCTTTGGGTGAGTAATAGACAATGCTATAATATTGTTTATTTATATAAAAGTGATAGTTATTCCGTGTGTACAATTTCTGTTAACGATTTTCATTGAACTTCGAGAAAGTTCAGAACTTTATGATTGCGCCCCTTGTTTCAATTATTCACGAGTGCTAACAGGACCCTTGGTGTCATGGAAGTTTAGGGGTCGTGTGTCGAAAGTAAGTTGTGACAGCCAGGTAACTGTTTTTGACGCTCTGTTTGCGTGACATAAATCGTTAAAGTCATAAATTGAATGTTTGCATTAATGTGAAATGAAACGAGCAGTTTGATTGCCTCATTGATTTACAGAAATCAACTTTGTTGAAGACGATTATCAAGAAAATATCTAATATTCATCAATGTTTATCATATGTGAGGATGAATTATTCACAATATTTTTGATTTTGTGGTGTGTCTATATTTAAAAGGAAACCTTCACAAAACATATTATTTATTGTTTCTTCAACTCAGGAATATATTTATAAAGTTATATTTTCAACATACAAAGGCAATAGGCTGTTTATCATTGAAATTATTGAATCTTTATAAAATATGCAAATTATGAATAAAAGTATGCAGATGCTTGTTTATGTTATACCTGTTATTTTGACAATATCAAAAAAAACTGTGAGGAAACCCAATAGTGTACACTTATCCACCTAATTTACATGGATCAATCATTTATTGAATGACTAAATTATATAAATCTACTGTATCAAAATATAAAATGCATAGAAGTTTCTTCTAGAATGGACGAAATAACTGTTGAAATCCATGCAAATAAACATCCTACAAATAATAAGAAAACTTATCATCAATTATTTTCAATCAATTGATCCATGAATCATGATGATCAACATTAATCTTATACGTTTAAAGGTCTACACAGTAACCAATCATGGAAGAAGAAGAGACGAGGAAGTCAAAGGAGGAAGAAACCCCTCGCCAAATTGCGACGCCAGCCTCGAAGGGGGGCACAAGCTCCGAGAGTGATGATAAAGAAAAAGAGAAAATTGTAAATACGGAAAATGTTGATGGCGATCCAAAAATAATTGATAGTAATACAACAACAAGTAGTTTCTTTGATCCAGAATCTGTCGAGGATTTTAACGCCATGTTCAGCGGCGCCAAAACCGATTCCAGTCGTCCAAAGAGCAGCAGTAGTGGGGAAATAATGTTCGAAGCAAAACGAAGAAGACGAAAAATTGCCTCAGGACCAAATTCTCACACAGTCACTTTTACTGTAAATGTGGCCATGGCTATACCAACAGGTTGGTGTTTTTTTATGGAATATAATTTATTTGATTAAAATAAAATTCTTCTATATATTTTTTCATATTCATATTATCAGTTTTAAGAGATTGCTAATTGTTCATTCAAAAATATGTATTGTATTAGATAGTTCAAAATTCAATTTTTTTCTAATTTCAAAATTTGAAAAAAAAATTAGTTTCTTTATCTATGTAAATACTGTCATACTTATATTTGTGTCAACACTAATAAATATTAACTCATATAACTCATATTTATATCATTGCTCACTGAAATGAATTTTATGACAGTCAAACAGGCCAGAGGTGCAAATGTTCGTCAACCAACTCCAATACATGGTAAAAAGTTGTCCCCATAATATTTGCACCCCACTCTAAGCCAAAAGCCATTACTTTTAATCTAGCAATCTCCTATTTTCAATTTCTCTCTTTATTCTCTCACGCAACGCTTGCATGTGTAAATGCATCTCAATTTCCTTTGGGAACTACTGCAATTTACTGTATTGAGCTATTGGGAAAATTTGTCAAGCCTTTGCTCTTTCCATTAAGCTTAAATTGCACTTTTTCTGCAATATCCGTCAAACATAAAGCTGATAAAATCAAACTGCAGATTTTGATTACGATCATTTGTTTATTTTAAGTTGATTTATATTTCTGATAAGAGTTAATGTTTTTCTCTGTTATGCATGCCTTTGTTTTCAAAGAAAACATTATTTCCTTTAAACTACCAGTTATTGTCATAAATAAGCTTGATCAGTATCTAAGAGTTCTATTATGTTTTTATCTAAGGGATGCTTATGATAATAATCACCTTAAAAAAACATAATAGATTAGAATGAATGAAAATTGCAATTATTTAAAATTTTGATAGGTATAGAAAATAATTTAGAAAATGCTTAACCACTTGCATTTGGTTTTGAATTAAGATTATTAATTATTTCTTTTGAGATATAATATTCCAACTGGCAATCTTAGTATTACAAATGAAAAAATTAAATGCATCATTCTTTTTAAATTATTTTAGAAATTGCTTGAAATTTGAAAAATATTTTATTTTAAACAGAATCACATGAAAACAATCCTAAGTTGTGTTTTCCTAATGACATTTTTGGGTAGCATTTTCAAATCTTAATCTTTTCATATATCAAAAACAATTTGATCTTTCAAAAAATTACATAACATTGAACTTACATGATGGACAAGAAGAGAATAATTTTAATTACATCAAATGCTAATGAGGACAGTAGCCAATGAGTAACCACCACTTCGGATCTTCAGCCAATCAGAGATGAGATTCCAAACTGGTTTTTGGAACAACCAAATCTTATACTTCAATGGAATACAATGTTATTGGCTAATATGAGTTAATTAAAATTTTAATAGAAATCAAAAAAAGATTTTTTAATTGAATCTTCCTACTTGTTCTGATTCTTTGAACTACTGTATTCTTTGCTTTTGATTTTATTAGAGCATATCTTGCAATCTATCCTTTTCTATGGACATGTGGATAGATGTCTATCAATATATTTTCTCTTGAAACACATGTCACATTTATTAGATTCTTTTAAAAGCAAAATTTTATTCATCACAATTTTCAAGGTGATTCACTTGCATTTTAATTTTTATATTTGTCGCAACTTTTTGAGAGAGAGAGAGAGCCAGAGAGAGAAAGAGAGAGAGAAAGAGAAATTGAGACAGTGTTTGTCCTGATGCAAAACATATTAGTATCTGACACACAGTATGTTTAAAATACTAAACAATCTGAGTCACAATTGATGCAATGTTAAAATATGCATCTTCAAAATCCATATGACTCCAACTTTCGATGACTAGGAGTCATGAATCTTAGTCAGATTAAAATCAACCATGCTCCGAGGAATTCAATTGTAAAAATAATTTCTTTATTTGGGTTCAAACTTAATCCAGCTGAGACATCCATTTCGTCGGGTCATCACACACATCTTTGTCGGGTGTTTCTGGTGTAAGCTTTGTAAGCCAATCACAAGGACTGCAGCAAAAGCTTTCGGTGCCATAATAAGGGCAGGTAACTCCAGTGTACTACTCATTATACATGATCGCTGCTAAATGCTATTTAAAAATGACGATGTGATTGGAATGATTATGACATGTTTGTTTCTCCGCTAAACTGGTTAGGCAACATGCGAATAGGTTGGCTGCATCCGACCGTAACGGAGATGATATCCCGGCTAGATTAAGTTCGAACTCCCAGGGACAATATGTTGACAACTTTTATCCTCGGAGCACGGCAGTTTTTTATTTTTAAGCAAAGGGCAAACACTAAGAGAGGATTGAGTGCGAGTGAGAATCTAAAGTTACTTTACTTTTTTTTTTCCTATATTTTAATATTCACATTAGCTAGAAACTTTATATTATCAATTATTAGCATTTACTATGTGCGTTATTTCTCTTTTGCATTGCCTTATTGCACAACTTGGTAACTCGAGGTAATGAACTATATTGATTATCAATTGTCTCAATCTTTGAACATGTTGATATCAACTTTGAATATTGATATCCAATTATCATGGCTATGGCAGTGCACTCAACCATAATGGTTTTGTGGTTATGACATGAAATGGATATCGGGAATTTTGATTGGTTGTATTACATTTGGTGTCAATTTTAAGAAATTATTTTTAGGGTTTGAAGGTGATATGAAAGGTTTTGTTTTGATCATTTATTGCTTCTTTTTGAAAAAATGTTGCAGGGTTTTGATTTCTAATTTTCTAGTGTTGGCAGCCATTGTGCATTATGACAAAATGGAACAGCCATCTTTGCAATTTGATACTTTTGATTGTTGATTATCCATAAAAAAAAATTGGAGAATGAAATCAGAGTATTTTCTCTGTGTATGATTTAACAGCTTGATTTATGTTTATTTCAAAAGTATCTTATTTCAGATTTTAAGTAGCTGTAATGGTCAAAACTTTCAAAAATAATTTCATGCACAAACAAGATTGATCTTTTACAATTTATATTTTGAATTTTTCACTGATAATTGTACCGGGTATGTTAACGCTAAGTGTATTATTTTGATGGTGCCAACAATCTCTTTACACATACCAATCATCCATAGTCAGAAAACAAATTCAAGATTGAAATAAAGTACATTGACGGAAATTTTTGTGTGAACATCTTTAATTCATTTTGTGTAAGAAAAGGAAATGCATGGCTGAACTTTACATTATATATTTGATTTATTACAGTTCATTTAGTATAAAGACATTGTCTTTCAATTGCAACCATTTATTTTCATTATCCTGACACACCTTATATTCCCCCCTAAAAACATGCTACTGCCCCTTTAAAATAATCATTTAAATATTCAAGTTTTAAGAATCTTGTTGGTCAAAATCTATATCATAATCTTGATGTGATTGGTTTATCTCATAAATCCAAATATTTTAATCACAAACTTTAAGTAATCTACTTCAATCATATCTATCAAATCAAGATAGCTCTTTAACCAAAATTACAGACAGGAATTATTGTGGGTATCAAATGATTATCACCTGGTTATCAATTGATTATATTAAATCCAATATCTTGTAATAATTTCAGAGAAACTCTTGATATTTATTATATGATTAATTTTCATCATTGATAAATTGATTTTTTATTTTTTTATCAACAATAATAAGTTTGGGACATCTGAATCTGAAAAATCATAGTCGTATATTTGCAAAATTGATATGATATTCGATCTGTTTATTAAATTTTAAACATGAGGAAATCTTAAACTGATTGATGATAACTGTCAAATGATTTTCTCAAAACACAAATTACTAATGTTGATTTCAATTTCATAATTACACATTGATTAAATCGATCTAACTAACTAGTCTAGTCTAACTTAGATCAAATCTACCATAATAACACAAAATTAATCATATTTCTTTGATTGTTGCTGTATTATTAATTCATATTTAATATAAATAATTGATTGTTATGTCTTCTGTTACTAGATTCTATTATATTTCCTTTTGTAATTGTTGTCAGACAAATTATCATTCATCATTCGAAGTTTATATTTCTAATTACATATCTCAAATATCGTTATTAATCATAATTTCAGTGGAAGATGACTGTCAGCCTGACATAAAGGAAATGTTGAAGAAGAAGAAGCGAGTTTTCGAAGCACCTCGAGCTCAAAATTACTACCATATTGAGTATTACCTTCTTCCCGATGAAGAAGAACTTACAAAAACAGATATTGTGACCTACGGAATGGCCGCCAAAATTTACATGGAGCGTCATGATCCACGTGTGATCAAAACCTGGCAAGATGGCGAAATCACTTGGATAGCTTGGGCTAACACGTAAGCTTCCTTTCTGTTTTGTATTTTGAGGTCAAAGGTCAGAAAGCCATTGCTTGTGTGATTACAAGATTAAGTGTCTTTACATATTGTAGGCTTTAAATTTGATCAGGAGGACTGATTTTGGTCACACTAAATGACTTTGCAGGACTTGTTTGTTTGTTCTTGTTTGAATTCAATTCACTCATACCTTATTGCATTTCTGGACTGAGTAATTTTCTATAGGTATCATGTTGGTTGGCCTTGCCTGTGACTTTTCATCCTCCATGAATTCAAACAATCGAAAGCCTCATAAAAATCAACGGTGGCTATGGATATCTAGTCTCACTGATGAAGATCGAAAAGCCATTTAGAAGTATTACTCAGTTTAGAAACACGGCAGGCCAGGGTAAAAATGTCAGATTTATCATATTTCAATAAGATTGGTTGATTTTAGTTATTAGTAGGGATCAAAAGATAATGAACACTGTCTTTAACCAACATCATTTCTGGAATAATCCTTTGTGAAAGAATTGTGATTCCTGGAAATTAGATGATCACTTATATTGATTTAGCAGCTTAAGGGTTAAAATGAAGTGAAGCTCATCGTTTCCTTTGCTTTTATCATTGATTCCCAAGAGTATGTAGTCTAAGTACAAGGCACCATTTTCCCAAACAATGAATGGATGAGTGAGCCTATTGTCAATTATCTTTAACGTATCTTCATCTTTATTATCAAATCAGGTTCCTATGTTATATTCCCTTTGGTAAAATTTAATACTGCAATTATTTATCTTCCACATGAGTACTCCAACCAAAATTACTTTATGTTATCTACTTTCAAGGTTATTATGTGTAATCGATTTTATAAATGTAAATCTATTTTTGAACCATTTCCATTATATATATTTATGATATTTTTTATTCTGTAATGCATGATAGAAAACAAAATGTTTTGTTTTTACTATATTAATGATCATTCTGGTTTTACAAAACCAATAATTGATTTTGTAAAAGCAAACATGAATTTGCTTTTGTCTTTATTCTATTTTATTTATCCAAAAACCTTTTGAACCTTTCTTGAAACTATGTTCAATAAATATTAACCCTACACAATGTAATTTAGCTATGATATATCACTCTTTTCAATTTTTACTAACATGAATCTTTTCAAACATGTAAAGCATCAGAAAAACATGATTGACAAGAAAATTTCAATTACCCCCTAAACGATATCAATCAATAATATTTCTGCCAAATCTTTTCACTTGCTTTGTTCATGTAAATACGTTACCTAAGTTTTAAAGTTTCTGAATGAAACCATTAAAGATTGCTGAACCCAACGTTTACGTCGTCATCAAATTACTGGAAAACTAATTCAGTTCCATCCCACCATTAAGTAGATATTGACTTCACTTCGAAGGCTGAAATTGAGTTTACAAAGCTAATTTGTTTTGTGAAGGACGGCTAACAATTCAGAGAAAGAAATTCACCAACTCTTGTCTTAACCAATTATCGTAAGAAAACACTCGAAAATTAAATTAGACGTGTAAGAAACATTAGCAAGAGTAGAATAGCTGTCTTTTTGGTCTTTAACTGATTTCCTTTCTATCTACAGTTAGTTCTCCTGGGACCATCGCTTTAATGTTTCCTCTCAAAGAGATAGCAAATGTAGCTGTCGTTTCGAATAACTGATGCTCGGAGTAAATTTCGTTTATGTATCATACAGTCTGCACAACCAGTTTTGGTCCAATGGCACAAAGATGGTTAAAACGATTTGAGGTCTTAACCTTAGGGCTTTTTCAACACGCAAGCTATGAATACTAGCAGTTATTGATTTGTTTGGAGCAATCATCTCCATAACTATTGCCTTCCTTGCTTTGAGGAGCAATTATTTTCAATTATTTCATCACCCTGTATGACTTAGGACATCGATCATACCGTTTATTTTTAACGAGGCAAACAGCCTAATTAGGCAATGTTTACGTTAACAGGCACACGGTGACGGTAACCACCGAAGTTCTTCTCAAGATGTTTGACCACAAGCTGGAGCTTAGGATATGGGATACAAAGGATAAAGTTTCCACGAGGGCTCGCTTCGACAGACCCAAAGCGTTCCGACTGCCGCAAGCAAAACCAGGTATGAAGTTTATCTAATGTTTCTAATTATTGTTTTGAATTGTGTTGAGTTTGATGATTGTTTCGGGCTTTTCTATTATAATAATCATTTATTGGATATGTTTTTATCAATTCTCAATAATTGACTTAAATCCTAATTTTAATTTCTATGAGATACATCAATATAGCAGTTTTGTATGGATTTCATAAATGATTTGTAGAACAAATTTTATATTTTTAGGAATTTTAAATTATTCATCTTTGGTGAATGGTTCTTTGAAGTTTTCATTTCTTACCCATAGATGAAGAAGGAGGTAACGTTTTTATTGATTTTTTTCTGATTTTTTCATCTTTATTCATTCAATATTTTTCTATTTGCCACAAGAAATATTTTGAAAAAATCTTCTCACTCTCAAAAATTGCAACCACAAAGAACTCAATTTTCTTGGCTCAATGTTTATTCATATCAATATGGTAGCATCATTCATATGATTTCTGATAAATTTTGGGAGAATCCAATAAAACCTTTGAATATTTTTTTAAAACACCAATTTGCTTATGCCCTGGCGTCTTTTCGATATGGTATGGTATGGAATGATTTTATAACATCGATTGTTACCAAAGAAATCCACACGTCCATGTTACTTGACTATATACCGTAGGTCAAATGTCATGGCAAGTTTAATCACAACTGCCTCGGGCAGTTAAATATATAATACTAGCAATAATTAATGATGACACTATAACTATGATACCAGGTTTAGGGGGAGGCATTTGACCCTTTTAATCAGGTATTTGAAACCATCAATATCATTGAGAATCAGGAATACAGCATATGGTATGTAAGGCTATAACTACATCTGTTAAAGAGACACAGAGTATGCTGATAGGATCACATATGTCAAATTTCGAAATCGATGTTAGTACATCGGGAACCACTAACTGTTACTGAAAATAACAAGTTAAAGGTCAATCAGTACATTAGAGCGAAAATACTGAAAACGGGACAATGTGGCTCTAGTGGAGCGCGCAAATTTGCCAAACGTAATTTTGAAACCTTATCATAAGCTGACATTAAGATATATTCGATTCAATAATGTTTATTAGGTATTGTAACTAAAAGGTAGATTAATTGGATGCATAATTTCGAATATTAAACGTATTTGAGATGTTTTCTAGATTTTTCCATAAAATCTAGCATTTTAGAGATATTATGCATACCGTAAATGGATATATTTGCAAGTCCAGTGATGAGATATAAACTTCAATCAGCATATTAGATATTTTGAAGCTTATCAAAACCAAATAAAATTTTAAGAAAGATGTATACTCTGTGTCACTTTAAATAACCAACTTTATGCTTTCAAAGAAGTTTCATGCCACGTCTTGAAGAAATGCTTTTGGGTTGTATAACTTTAAATTGTATCAAACCATTTTGTCATTATTATTTGATTCAGTTTTGTACTTGGCCTTGATTCTGAATAAAGATTGAAAATATTTAACTTTACAACATGTAAAGAATTATTTCAATTTCAATTGTTCTTACTCGAACAAAGATCCAAATTTACAATTATAATCAAAATTATCAAATCAAAATTTTAATACTGAAATTTAAAGAGGTTAAAAGATAAAGGATTAACATTACAAAATAGAAAAACCTTTTATATTGTCACCGAAGAATGTGTTGCAATAGTCAAATTCTCTCATGAATAAATGCCCCTATTTCGGGAAGTAACTATTTGTTCCCCAGTTTGGCATTTATCTTGTGCAGATGTAGCCGTCAATGCTGAAACATTTCAATGTTGTTTTTTCCATGTCATTTATGTGACATAACCCTAAATAACAAACAACAGATGTGTTTGTGCTGTCCCCTTGTTCAAGAAACTTTTGGTTGATATGTTTGCTTTTTAAAAAGAAAAAGAAAGAATATCAAATGTCTAATGGTGTTAAAAATCTGAACTTTCCTATCCAAACTTTTGTCCTCAACAAATCAATTTAGGGAAACCCTGATTCATCTCATAATATTGTGCTAAGGTCACCTTAGTTGTTTGGTTTTCCTTAGCCTTAGCACTAAGCTAGATCAGCCAACCTATGAACTTTCAGTGCAAGTTGTACTACACAGAGATTTTTTCTTAAGATAAATTTCTATGCAAGTGCCTGTCATATCAAGTTTGATTTATCTGGTGACATCCGCTTATACTTGATACATATCATTGCAACTGCCTCCAAATATAAACATCCAATGAAATAACTGCAATGGTGGCAGGAACCAATGAATGTAAAGTGGCATTAGAGATATTTCTCTACAGGTACATTGAATACCGTACTTTCAGCAGTTTTATTCAAAGTTGAGTTTCATATGTGGTATCAAGGGATGCATCCTATCTCAGGGTACGAACGTTACGCTAACTCCACTAATCTGTACCCTGAGTTCAGAAGCTAGATTCGCTCGCGCGGCCCGACTTGGGATATAGCCAATCAAATCGTTTTCTCATTTAAAATTTTATTGAGAAGGTGGCGAGAAAACGATTTGATTGGCTATATCCCAAGTCGTGCCGCGCGAGCAAATCTAGCTTCTGAACCCAGGGTACAGATTAGTGTAGTTAGCGTAACATTCGTGCCGTGAGACAGGATGCAAGGGATGTGTTTACCTT
The DNA here is from genome assembly GCA_916613615.1 of Steromphala cineraria. NCBI lineage: Eukaryota > Metazoa > Mollusca > Gastropoda > Trochida > Trochidae > Steromphala > Steromphala cineraria. The sequence goes on from OU744726.1 coordinate 42,603,557, forward strand.
CGCACCTCGAGACCCCCTGGGTTGTATTTAGGGCCAAGGTTATATTTGAGGAAAATTCGGCAACTACATTTATGAGCTGGAAAAAAATGTATGTATAGCCATGAATAATAGGGTGGAATAATAGATAGAACTATTGAGTTATTGCAATAGTTGCTGTGCGGATATTTCTTTATCGGTGGTTGTTTTTAAAACGATCAATAGTATTGGTAGCACAACTATCGATAGTAGGGACATTTTGGTCCTTTTGTAGACTCTTTTGTTAATGGTAAAAATACAATTCATACAAACACATGTTTTTATATTTTGAAAATATTAGAAAAAAGTCAACAGAACGTTGAGAACTAAAAAAGCAACTGGAATATTCATTGAAAAGTAAAAAATATGTATTCATTTCTGAAAAAGGCAATAAAACATGCAATCTTTACATTTTCATTTGCTTTATTGATGTTTTCCTTTTCTTTTTTGATAAACTATCTCAATAGTACCCTGCAATAGTTACTAGCAATAGACTATCACTATAGCAATAGTCCTTTTGAATTACCAGCTCTCAGAAATAAAGGCATTTGCCATCATAGATAGCAGGGTATTGTAGGAGCTCTAACAGATAAAAAAAAATGCTGATGTAGCAGAAAAAATTTGGTATATTTGGTAATATGTCAATATGACATTCGGTTACTGTTTGTTTTCTTGTGTTGTAACTGATAAAAAATTAAAACAATGCCTGCAGGGTCAATAACAACACTTCTAAGAAAGCAATCAACATATGCACTCAAAGTGTCAGCAAAAACTTTGTTAAAATAATGGATATTGTTATCTTTTGCCTAATTTTTTATTCAAGAATCTTTTGACTCCAGGCATTGATTGTCTAAATTTGAGATTTTTGAAACAGTTGAAATCAGTAATTTCTTTATCTGTTGTTTCAAGATTCTTTCTGTTTTGTACATGCCATATGTCAGAAAATGTAAGTATAGAATTGCAGCAGAAATGATAACATTTTTGTTTTAATGATAAAAATTAGAGATATAAGTATTTGAATATAAAAGGAAAAAATTTTCATTTTCATCTCCATTGCTGAATCTACTGGTCATAACGTTAAACCCAAATCACTTGTGTGGGATTATTAAGCCTATGAAATGAGACGTTGGGGTCAGAAATAGAAAAGTTTGCCGATTACAGCTCTGCTGAGCTTCTTGGCAAATAAATGTGTCCCGATATGACAGATTTATGTTGCATTTTATGAATGACTTGCACAATTTAACTTTGCCAATCAATATGTGGAGCAGTTTGTGCAGGGAAGAAAGATTATTGTCTATTTGGAGTTCTCTGTCAGACCAGCGCTGCTATCAGATGAAAACATTCTAGATTTAACCCTTTGCATGCTAGGTGTGTTGTTGTTTGCATTTTAATAATTTAGATTTGACACTGACTTTGATATATCTTTGTAATGGTTGTATCTTTTGTTAGTTTCAAATGTGTGTCCAGCCCTATATCCTAGCTTTTTAAGCCTTAACCCTTTTAATATACTGCTAGCGCCTACAAGCGCAAGATAAAAGTTGCTTCTACAACTCATTGACGCATTGAGGCGCACCCACGAAACAGCTCCTGTCACTCAGTGACGCTTACAAGTGCGCTGTTTGGAATCGCTGTATCCTCAATGACGCTTCTATGCGCAAGAGGGGATGTCGAGAAAAATTACTAACTTCAGATAAAAGTAATGTTTTAAAATCCAAATTTACATAAATGCAGTGGAAGACTTTCATTATATTCTGTCAAATGTTAAAGTTTTGGGGAAAAGTTAGTTTTTTTTTGAAGGGCTAGCCATTGTTTGGAACAAGAGGTGTTGTATCAATCCATGAATAATGATTTAAAAAATTGGGACTTTTCTGTTAAAAGATGTTTATTTTAAAGATATCTTTATTGCATTTATTGCTGATAAGGTGGTAAGGATATGGCACATTTTTACCTTTTCATGAAATGCAAAAACAGAAAAATGGCCTCATAGCAAATAGGACCCTCTCTTTAATGACAGCAAGCATTTATTACTATCAACATCCTCTCTCCCAGGTAATGAAGAATCCAATATCAGTTACAGTTACAAATGAAATTGGACACAAATAAAACTAATGAGAGTGTTACTAATTAATCTCCACAGGCGAAGATGTTGATGATATTGGCGGCGTCAAGTCGAGTGTCCTCAAACAGAGCAGTAGCTTCACCAGGATGGCGCCAAAGAAAGGGGGACCAGTCAGACAACTCCCTACCTCTATCACATTTCCCAAGTATGATGCCATGGCCAAGAAGAAAGGTGAGGCCTAAAGGGGCAGTAGCACGTTTTTAGGGGGGATATCAGGTGATGTCAGGAAAATGAAAATTAATGGTTCCAATTGAAAGACAATGTATTTAAACTAAATGGAGCAGTAATAATTCAAAATATAATTTAAAGTTTAGCCATGTGACTCCTTTTTCTTACACAAAATGAATTAAAGGTGTTCACACAAAATGGCCGCACATGGATTTTATCCTCATACTTTGTCCTCTGACTATGGATGATTGGCTTGTGTAATGAGATTTTTGACACTGTCACAATAATATAATGAACATTAACTTACAATAATGAGTGACAAATTTAAAATATATAATTATCAAAAAAGTGCTACTGCCCCTTTAAAGTATATTTGTAAATGTTACTCTTAATTTGCCAAACACATTATTTAAATACGAATTTTGCCTCAAGGTGGTGAAACAAATACTTTCGAAAGCAGTGTAAAAATATTTTTTTGCATAGATCATTTTGATTTCATCCAGATTGTTTTCAAATTAGTTGAAATATCTTCAAGCAGGAAATATAATCATTCAAAGTTTGAAAACTTATGATTATATGGCTTTTTTTTCAAAAACAAAAACAAAAAATTTGAGAAAGTAAGTTAAATTTGAATCCTTTGACAAGTACTACCATGTTATTACAACATCATTAAATTACCAAAATATCATTAGTTTTTACTCCGCTTTCATTCCTGTATTTCCAATTTCCAAACTCGGATATTGGTTCTATTTCAAGCTGTAATGAAGAATTCACAAGTTAATTAAACCACTTCCTTACAGAGTAACACTTTGGCATTTCAAAACTGCAGCAAAAGACATTGTCACAAAATGTCAAAGGCAGTTGATTAAAACCGAATAAAATTAATTTCTTTTGCTAGGTCGATACCGCGCTGGGGATGACGATGAGTACGATGATGACAAGATATCAGATTCAGGTCAGCGCGACCTGGACAACAAAGGGGATTCCCCCACGAGCCAACCATCACAGCACACAGACATGCCAAGCAACCACAGCCCTAATACTCTGATGTCCGTTGCTAACAAGGATATCGCGGGCCAAGATGTCAGGTAAAACGATAATCATCAGCACCGAGGTTTTTATGGCTCTCCTTTTTACGCGGAAAGTTGTGTGGCAAGGAAATAAGGGACTGCCTTTAGAAAGGTCCTCATTGGTTTTTTATGGTACGGACGACTATCTCCAAAGGGTTCAAAATATCTTTAGATTTTACCCTGCCTCCAAGATAAAATTTTGTCAATGCATGGCAGTTACGCCTATCTTTAGGGGGTTCAAAATATCAAAGCCTTGACTTCTTCAAGGCATTTTTATTGTTTTCTTTCCATGAGTCACTTGTGACTAATGTAGAGGTTGAGATTTGAATCTGATTTCTCCTGTCTTGATGGAAGGTGAAACATTGATTATCTGCAACTTTGAAAATCAAGACTTCTCTGTTGGTTTGTGTCCTGTCATTGTATTTTTTATACAGATAAATCGATTGATTGTAATACAAAAATAATGTTGATATTTCATGCATTTAATTTTTGCATGTAAAGGAGCCAAAGCCAAAAATGTAATATTTTTCAAAATCACAGTTAAAAAGGATGAACCCATCCCCTCAATAAATCAACCCCACATACCCTTTTTTAAAGTTCATTATCTACCACTGTTTCTCGATTCTTTCACCAAGGCAGCTTCATAATCACTGATAGCATATAGGTGTTTTGCATGTGTGATAGAGGCAAGGACACAGCACCCATATTGCCGCCCGGTCTGCAAATCCATATCAGCCATATCAGACCGGTCTGAAAATCCATATCAATATCAGCCCGGGGGGGAACTTTTGGTTAGAGTTATCTCCCCATGCAGTGAAACGTCAATGGCAGCATATACATGTATAGTGAATTCTACATTCTACAATGTATTTAACGCTTTGAACTATGAATAATCTTTAAAAACATTAAATGACTAAATATTCTAGTAATTTGAATAAGCAGAGCTGCTCACAGTATCTTTCTAAAACTTAACTCTTTAAAGTATGATCGTTAGGTTATACATGTTACTATAAATTCATATTTCAAAACTTTTTATCAATAATTTTTCTTTAAATATTTTGCAAAATGTTTAAATATGATAAAAAGGTAACAAAATGCCACTTTTCATATCATACCCCATATCAGCCCTCGACTCATATGGGCCCTCAGGCTGATATGGGGGTCTCGAGCTACTAAGTTATGATATGAAAAATGACATGTGATAACCTGAGTTTCCTCTAAATATATTATTTTCTCCACAGAACATTCAGTCGACTAGGGAAGTTAGCCGGTGCCGACACTTTGAGTCAAGCCACAAGCAAGGACTCGAAGTTGAATAGACAGAGCACAGAGAAATTGTCTCCGGGAAAATCTCGAAGTCCGTCCCATTCCTCGAAACAGAAGAAAGCTCACGGCAGTGCCAGTCCTCGGTCACCCTCTAAAACTGGGCGCAGTGAATCGGAGAGTAAGTACAGATTTTTTAATTTTCATAAATCTCAATTTTATTTGATTTTCCAGTGTTTGATAGTGTTAATGAATGAGTGTAGTGACATACTTTATCTATTTAGTCATAGATATTCTTTGAAATAAAATAAGATTTTCTTTTTTTAAATAATTTCTAATGAGTCTTGGAATAAATTACATTCAATTCTCTATGAATAAAAAATACAAATAACTAAGAATTTTACCGTGTCAAGTTTTATAACATACTCACTCTTATTTAGATTATTTATTTTTTTGCAAATGCTGAATAAATATGACAAAGAAGACACAAGAAGCAAAAGCAACTGTATGTGTAAAACAAACTTATTCTGAATCGGCAAACAAGTTCACATACACATGCGTTTAGTAACAACTACTCCTTCTACTAAATTCACTAATGACAATGCCTAGAAGAGTTTTTTTTGCCAAGGTGTTCCAATTCATGCCCATCCGCAACTCTGGAATGTAACACAAACCACTGCTGAAGAAAGATATCTGAATCTTATTTTCAAATTTCTCTGGTTCTCTTGTAGCTTGTGTACAATCGGCACTCATGTTAATGCCTAGAAGAGGGTTTTGTCCTGGTATGAAATGTATTACACTCCTTGAGAAACATAAAAGATATCTAAATCTTGTTTTCAAACTTCCCTGGCTCTGCTTGTAGATGGTGTACAGTTGACACTCATGTTAATGCCTAGAAGAAGGTTTTGCCTGGGTCTGTAATGTAATACGCTCTGATATCTGACGAATACTTTCAAACTTCTCTGGTTCTGTCAACAGCCGGTGTACAGCCCACGGGGCGAGACAGTCCCAATAAGAAGAGGAACAAGAAGGCTGAGGCGGCGGCGCTAGCAGCCATAGAGAAAGCCAGGAAGTATGGCGTCTGTGTCGTACCCATCAGGATGTCTCTACTCTTTGCAGGTAAGGGGCTGATAATGATAAATAGAGATTATTACACGAGGAAGTGTGTCATATGATTTTGCGAAACGAGTGTGAATTTGTGTATTGCGAGAGCAAGGGTTATACACAAATTTGCACGAGTTTCGTAGAGTCATATGACACACTTCCGAGGGTAAAGATTTCTTTATTACCGATTCTATTTTAATTTCTTCACTTAGAAATATCTAGAAAATGGTCCGCTTCCCTTGCAACTGCCAGTGACAGTGACATCATGGTTTTATGACGTCACAGACGTAATTATACGATAGTTGTGCTACAACAATCGTTGCTAGGCAAAATTGATATGCGCACATATGTTCATATTGAAAATAGGACACCACTTATTTTCAACCCTATTGGTAAGCATTTAGCATAAAATTCAATTTCGAATGTACTGTGCTACTTTCCATCTAACTCTGTAGGTATGAAGAGCTTGACAGGACGTCAGGACCGAGCTGTGTCTGGTATGGAGGACGTGTTCATCACAGTTGCTCTAGACATAGCTTTCCTGTAAATTTGTGTAAAATATTGTAAAGTGAAGTCTCTAAATCACAACACTTCAATCTAACTCTGCAGGTATGAAGAGCCTGACAGGACGTCTAGACCGAGCTGTGTCCGGTATCGAGGATGTGTTCATCACTGTGGCGCTGGACGAGGATCTCATGTCACACAAGCAGATGGAAGAACTCAACCCCATGATCATCAAGATCCAGTCAGCCAAGAACCTCCCTGAAACTCCCATGACTTACCAGGAGCTCAAGAACAAGTGAGATATTCTCTTGGATTTTGTGTGGTTTGATCTCTGCATTTGCTTGTTTAATGACTGAAGTGAACAATAAATGTGGCAAAATATGTCCATTGAAACTCGCTGCACTTAACAAAATATTTATGTTTATTTTATGTTATTTATGTGTCTCACTGCTATTTCTTGCTTTTAGAATCAGGGGAATTAATGTTAAAATCAAGTTACTTAACTTTTACAGATTTGTATTATTATTATTTTTGTTTTTACCAAATGGATATTAATTTATCAACTTCTATTTATTAGCTTGATGACCTACTTTTAATAAAAAATTAATAGTAATATACACAGATAATTTCCAAGAAGTCAATACCTTTTAAAGAATTGTTAAAAAATATATATATAAAAATCAATACCTCCATGAAAATAAATAAACATTGAGAAATTTGACTACTGTTTTATACTTGTGCGCTTTGAGCATGCTGTGGCATGGAGAAATGCGCAATACAAGTACTATATTATTTATTATTATTATTAAAGATTGGTTAACTGTCATCAAGCTCCAATATCTCAAGGTACAATTTTCTAAAAAAAATGTTAGTTCATAATACAGAGCTTGGACATTCTTATTTAGTTCGGTCAGTCATCAAATGATTAATTTTGCAATTAACACAAAAAAGATCTCTCAAGCGATTTGTTTTCAAGCACTGATTATCCCCCTGATTGCAGATGCCAGCCAGTTTACTGCAAGTATCAGTTCTTCAAGCAACCAGTCCATGTCACCTCGGGGAAAGATCACGCTTCGGATGTCTACTGGGACGACATCAGTGTTGTGCTCTTAGGTGAGACAATTTTATCATGATTTTTATGCCCCCGAATCGGAGATTCCGGGGGTATATTGTTTTTCACCTGTCCGTCTGTCCGTTTGTCCACAAAATCTTTAACCTTGGTCATAACTTTTGATTGGTCAGAGCTAGGTCTTTGATACTTGACATATGGATCCCTTGTGATGAGACCTTTCAGATGACACCATAACATTTGACCTTGTGACCTTGACCTTGACACAGCGAGCAGGATGCATCTGGGGGCATTCGTGTTTCACAAACACATCTTGTTGCTAAAATTATTCTAGATAATATAGTTTTTCATAAGGCAGTAATTACTATTTTCAAATGCAATTTGCCGATTTTGTTACAGATTACATTTTTTTTATTCAACAGCAATTTGGATTTTAATATTTCAAATTATTGGTCAATGGAAATTTATTACCAGTATATATCATTATTTATAAATTGATTTATAACTTTAAAAATATCAAATATTTTCATGATGATTTGCATAATCTAAAATGGTTGATGATGATTTTTTACAAATAATGTAATATGTCAAATATTGAAACAATGATAACTGTTCTATTTACACAATATGCTTATTCAAAACATGAAATATTCAAGAATATACAAAACCTTCTAGACAAATTACATCTGAAGGGTAAAGTACTGATATTATACTCTTCTTGTCGCATGGTAACTTTAGACCCAGCACCAACACATGATAAAGCTTAGCATAATTAGTTATGACATATAATGTAAACACAGTTGATTGTAGACGACATTATTGGCATCTTTATCATGACCTGAAACTCTTTATGAATATGTATTCACAGGAACCATGGAACAATCAGAGTTGAGGGAATATCTAAACGGTCCGGCGCTAGAGATAGAAGTTCATGATCGAGACAGAAAGAAGGAAGACGTCAAGTTGAAACCGACGCTGTTTGGTGATGATCTGGAAGATGAAAAGATCAGCAGCGTTGGAACAGTGACAAGTGAGTAGAAGGGATGGCTTCCTTTTGTACTTAATTGGTTGATTAAATTAATGATGTTATAAGGGGGCAACCAATTTTTTACTTCATCTGGCCTGATTGGCTTATGGCATGGCTTGGTTGAGGGCATTCGTCTGTCCATCCGTCCGTCCGTCTGTAAATTTTGTGGAATTTAGACTTCTTCTCCAGAACCATAAGGCCTAGAAAGCTGAAACTTTGTGTACAGACTCCTTGACTAGTGAGGATTATAATCTATAGCTTTGGTGGCCCTATGGCCCCTCATATAGCCACAGGGGCTACGCCCTTAAAGCCTATTTTCAATTTTTTTCTCCAGAAGCATAAGGCCAAGAAAGCTGAAACTTTGTGTACAGACCCCTTGACTAGTGAGGATTATAATTTATAGCTTTGGTGGCCCTGTGGCCCCTCATGGCCACTGGGGCCACACCCTTAATACCTATTTGCATCTTTTTCTCCAAAAGCAAAAGGCTTAGAAATGTGTTGATAAGACTCCTCAGATAATTAGGATTCTAAAATGAACATTTGTTGAGCCTGTGGCCCCTACTAAGGGAGAACCTCATTGATCACACCCTCAAGCAAAATTGAATATGAAGCCTGATGAGCTACAAAGCCAATGGCTCTATTTTGTACTTGAAGAGGTGCAGTGTGATAATGTGAAATTTATTTTTATGTTTTTGACTTAAATGTTTTCTGAGATTAAGAACAACCCCTTTGGACTGAATACATCTATGATTGAAATGAATTACCGTATCCTCGCGGGTATAAGTCCACCCTCGAGCTAAAGACCACCCCCCATTTTCCCAGGGTTGAGCAGTTTGGGGTCATTCTCGGTTTAAAGCCCACCCCCCAAATCTCGGATGTGTGACACGATCGATGTCAGACTATCGAGTTAGCGATGTTTACACCGGAAGCAAAATGCACAAGTTTACATCGATGTCATTTTTTGTAAAATAAAAATACATTATCCTGTTGTTGTTGTTTTAATGACTATTTGTAAATTAATAAAAATATAACAATAAATTGTTCACGCATCATTCACGTACTGTTAAATTTCAGCAGAAATCACGATGTATCGTATGTGGCTTCACTTGCATCAGCGATCGGGAATTGAAATATTTGATTCCCAAAACATTATCAAGAACTAACGCTTTATGAGGCTTGTTATCCATTCTAAATGTTTTATACGACATATTTCCAAACTTATTTATGATATTTAATCGTCGAAGTTCAAAGCAATCTTTGTCAAATATACTTTCGCGAAAGCACGTTGTTTTACAGTACTTGGAATCTCAATCGTAATTTCTTGACGACAAATAACTATCAATATTCTTTCACGTTCATTTTCATAATTTTTGCAAATTTTTCTTCGAAATGTATTTACGTAAATATTTCAATTAACTGCATGTTTCTTTTTTGAAAATGTAATATATCGAAAATATTTAACAAATATTTGAATATTTAGACATTTAATATTGTATCGGCAATATGTTGTCATGAATTTATTACAACCACGTTTCAGTTTCACACATCGTTTTCTAATCGACTTGCTGATTGGTTGACCTACTTTTCTGGGCCAATGAAAAGGCTTGTAACAAATATCTCTATACTCGTACACACATGCAGCAAAAGATGTCGACTGATTATTCACGTTCGTTTTTCATGAGAATGATATCATGTAATCTGATTAAAACAAACAACAAACAATGTAAGTTAGCATTTGCAATTTCTTTATGATTCTTTTTAATAATATACGTCTGGAAAAGTGTCAATTGATGTTTAACAAGACCTGACCAACATAGTCAAAAGTATCGATGTCAATTTTCAATGCAACTCGCATCAATGATTTTTTTGGTTGGGGTCTCTCGCGGGTTAAAGCCCACCCCCTATTTTCAAGATATTTGTTTGCCGGGCCCCCTGGTCTTATACCCGCGAGGATACGGTAATCTGTCCGTCTCACACTCAAGATAATTTTGAGCTATGCTAAATTTTAGTCTACATATGATTAGAAAGATTGCATATCTTTTCAAATTTGACTTTTATAACAGTGAATTTGAAAGGGACATTTATCTTTGCAAAGAAGGACACAATGCGGATTTATCCATACATTTTTGTGACAGCTAGATCTTTTTTAGTTTTCAAGATTGCTGTTAAAATTTGCTATGTTATCTGAATAAAGTGGTCCTAAAATTGTGATATTAATGTCACCTCATTTTCTTCCAAAGGTCGAAGAACATTACACAATCCATTCCATGGACGTAATCAACCATGGGATCCTTCAGGGGTGGCTAAAGTGGACCTGTCTGAATTGTTGCTTGGACATCGTTACCTCCACGTCAAACTGCCCATACACAGTGCGGTCATCCCTGATATGCTGGGGTCAGAGGTCAGGTCAGATGGAAAGGTCATCGGCATTGACGGAGCAGTGGACGGACCAAGTAAGTTTTTTATAATTTAGTTGGTTTTCTGATATATAGAATTTCAAAAAATAAAATCATGTTCATATCTTTTTCTTGATGCATATATACTACTCAAAAGAATTTAAGGAACATTTCTATAGTGTCCACTATATAATTAATATCTCAGCGCATGGTTACAGTTATGTATTCTATGAAAAAACACTATCTTACTGACATATTGGAATCAAATTCTGACGCAGTTTCTGTATTTGATGTAAGAAACAAAGTAGGGGTCGAAAATGCAAGTCACATGATGTCAGATGGCTCAGGTTCAAAACATTGTGGTCTTGTCTTGGGTGACTTTATTGCTTTGGAAATGATATCTCTGGTAGTGATAAGCTTAATGAAGACATTTTCCTGAAAAAATGTGATGAAAAATTCCAAAATTCCAAAATTAATCAAATTTTAAACAAAAAAATTAAAGTTTAAAAATCAGGTGCCCTATGTCAGGTATGCATGTGGTTATGATTAAAACTTCAAACAAACCACTTCTCTTTGAACTGCTGAAATTAAATGCAAATGATATTACTACTTAAGTGTTCCTTAACTTCGTTTGAGTAGTATATATATATATTTAGAGGTTTGTTCATTTAAAGGGACAGCAGCACATGTCTTTAGGTAATTTGAATGATCCCATTTTAAGGAAAATATATGTGAGACTATGTTTTTAAATCAAAGTATCCATACATACCATGTTCAGTTATGCTACTCAAAACCATTTACCAATCTAAAATGAAAATAAGGTGTTCACACAAAAATGGCTAAAAGTGATGTTTGCTTGAAACTTGATTATTATTACCAGCAATTGTTGGGTTGAGTAATAAGATATACCAGTATATATAATACAAGTAATATAACCTAATATCAATTTGGAAAAACTTTGAAAAATAAAATTTCATAAAAGTGTTTCAGCCCCATAAGTGATATATTTTACTTATAGCAATCTCTTATGCTTAGCAGAATTTCTGCCAAATTTGATGTCTTGTGTTTTTAACTTCAATTCATCTCAATATGCTGAATATGATTGGGTCAGTATTCAAATAAAGTGGAACTTATTTTCATGGCACACTGTTTAATCACTGTCCCTGTTGGTTACAGTTGACCGGCCTCTCTCCAGCGGTCACTACCTGCATGCTAGTGCCACACTGAAGGTCAAGATAGAGCTGGCCCATTCCTTGACCACTCCGTCACGAGTGTCTGCTAAGGAACCTCAGCTTAGCACCAACCAGGTCAGTACTGCCGTGAGAATACTAAACCGCTTCAAGTGTGATACCGTTTGTTTTTTATGAGTTAATGGAAACTGAGCAATGACAAGACATGACATGGACAATTGTAATAATTATTTTATTGTAGAAAAATGTATATTGTGTTACATCAAACTAAGAAATTGTTAAAAAAAAATTTCTCACATTGATTAAAAAGTGAGAGAAGCATTCGTAAAATATTATCATGTACCATGTGCTTTTCCCTTTTAGGTATTTTATGATAGTCTTTCACCTGGTTTCATTTCATCAACTCCCTGCTAATGGCTAAATATTGCCCAAGCAGCGTAAAGCACTAACTTACTTACTCACTTACTCATTTCATCAACGTCTTTTTTGATAAAAATAAAACATATTTTCACATAACAACTGTTTTTAGTTTAGGTATTGTGTGCTCTTTGGGTATCAAAAGTTCAAGTTTTGTTTATATGTGTTAGTTAATGAATTTAAGTTCTCTGCTTTCCAAATTTTTAGCATACTCATATCAAGAATGACAAATAAGACTCAACATTTACTATGTAAGGAACTCTCCTGGGAGGACTGGGCAATCCAACACCCTCCATTTTTATCAGCCAACGGACAATATTCATCGCATCACACATTTCTTTTGCAGTGTCCATTTGGTCGAATAGTGTTCATGTTCGACTACAGAAACATAGAGATGCTGCACAAACTACAGAACCTTGTGACAGGAATCAACGCTCACGCTCTCGAGCTAGACGATATGCCACAACACGTCATCAACGCTGCTCTCTCCACCTATAAACTTTCTGTGTAAGTTTACATAAAAAGGGAGGTAACTCAATGATATATTTTAATCAACACTTACGGGCGCATGTAGGTCATCCTTGGCCCAAACTTCGCCCTTAATTTCACCTACCTACCTACCTTAATCAACACTTTCAAGCTAGATGGTATGCAACAACACGTCAAGAGCTGTTTTCACTTATAAACTTTCTAAGTCTTTGTTGCAAGGGAGGTAACTCAATGATATATTTTAATCAACACTTTCAAGCTAGATGGTATGCAACAACACGTCATGAGCTGTTTTCACTTATAAACTTTCTGTGTAAGTCTTTGTTGCAAGGGAGGTAACTCAGTGATATATTTTAATCAACACTTTCAAGCTAGATGCTATGCAACATGTCATAGGCTGTTTTTACTTATAAACTTTCTGTGTAAGTCTTTGTTGCAAGGGAGGTAACTCTGTACTACTGCTCTAAAGCTGTACAATATGCTACAACAATCTTAATTAATACACGTAGCTTTATAATGTATATCCGCAATCATAAATCTGTCTTTTATGCAAGGGAGGTAACTCTGATCTAGTAGATAATAATGAAGTACAATTCCACTTTTGGTGAAGTTAAATGTTTGCATTGATTGGAACAACTGGAATAGACTACCCTCAAGTTAATGCTAGAGTTAGAAAACAGTGCTCATAATCTTCAAGTGACACTGTTGATTATCTACGAGTTGCATATGTCAAATCATTCTTCTGACTTACAGATGATTTTAGTTAAAAGCCAATCTCCCTAAATCCCCTCTGGATCAGGCACAAGACTTTATATTTGCATCAACGAATATATAATGGTCATTCTAGTATTGTTCCCATAAAGATCAAAGGCGCCGCCTACCCTTTATTCCGCAATAAAGTATAGTTTTTGAGTGACCTCACGAAACAGTGACCCATGACTTCAATAACAATCAGCTATGAAGTCACTAGATATGTCCCTGATGGAGGATTTTCAATTTGAGGCCGGACGTGATTTTCAAAATATGTTTTTATTTGGAGTAGAAATAACTTAAACACATATACAAAGACATACTAGAAAAGTAATAGAGTAACCCTAACCATCATGTGTTTTGCAATAAAGTAGTTTTGCCCTGAACTATTATGGCGTCAAACCATTTTGCCTTTGTTCTATGAAAAATTGAAGACAAGCTACAGTGTCTATAGACTCTAAAGAAAGTCTAATACATTCAACTGTAGATAATCTCTTAATCCTGTCCTTGTACTAAGTAATCCTCTTCTAATCCAGAGAGCAGCAGAAGAGTCGAGAGCTGGACATCATCACAGGGTTCCAGGTGCTGGACGGTTCCATGCATCTCTTTGTGTTGGAGGGTCTGAGAGATAAAGCTATACACGTACTCTGGGAGGCCCTTCCACAACCTCATGACTCAGGTACTGTGATATGTTAGAATTATTGTTTCACCTTACAAGATACAACCCATTCAAGGCTAGTCGCCTATAACAACCTCATGACTCAGGTACTGTGATATGTTACAATTATTATCCCCCGTCACGAAGTGGAAGGGGATATAGGTTTGGGCTCTGTCCAAGTTAAAGGGGACAGCTTTTCTCAAAAACTATTTAAGAAAGGATAACCGAACTTGCTGTGTGTCTTCATTGTATCAATACATTGATGGAGTTGGAAAATCAGAGCCACAAAATCTTTTTTACAGAGTTATTGCCTTTGTCTTGCACCCAAGCTATCGTCTGTTTCATCTAATTAAAGCACAGGTGATTTGAGGTCTGCTTAGTTATCATGCAGTAATATAGTCTTTATCAATATCAACAATCACTCTCATTCAGGGTTTTAATGAATACATATGTGACTTTTCTCTGCTCAATGGTCTGAACACAGATTGTATAGTAGCATGTTCTCATGTAAGTAGGTTAACCAGTCACTAGGCCTCAGGTAAAGGCTTTTGCATCAGAAGCTGGGGGCAAGTAATTTCTGTGAGCTTCTACATGATCGCTGCCTTCTAGTTTAATACATGATAATATTTGTGAAGGGGAAATGACTAGGTTTTGTCTGTACTAAACTTGTAACAGAGTATATGCCTATATATGGGCTGACATCAGTCTATGAAAAGTGGAAACCACTGAACAAGTTTAAATGTAGGTAAAGGCAATATCATATTTTTTTCCCTCAGAGCATTGATTTAAATCAGACTGAATCAAATCACATTAAACATTAGTTACAAGTTTATCTAAAACTAAAGCCTGTAAGTTATGATCAGAATTACATCATTTACATGAAGAATAGGAGAACATTATTTGGGCTACCGTAACTGTTTGTATTCTTATCTCAAACTGAATTAAAGGAATACTTATGATCCTGTATGTATTCCTTCACCAGATGTGCGGGTACTGTTCAACTCGGACCTGCTGTTCAGTAACCGTCTGTACGGACCGCTGGACGTGGATCTGTGTCGTGTGAAGCTGCACGAGTCTCTCAGTCTCATCACACAGCAGTCTCTCCTCTACGTGAGAGACATGGTCCCCAAACCTTGCTTTCAGGCTCTCGTCAAACTTGCTGAGGTAAGCACAAATTTATGGCAACAATTTTCAGGCTTAATTCTATCGATGCAATAGCACCTTTTTTTGTTCTTACTCTCTTACTCTGTGATCTCATCAAGCTCGCTGAGGTAAACCCAAAATTTATGGAATTACTATTAGCCTATACCCTTTGACCCCTACAAGCCAGAAATCAGATACCGAAATGTTACTGGTTTCTTTAGGGTTGAAAGATCGTCTATTCGTACTAAGATCATCATTTGTCTTCGGATTCACGTCAATCTGGCTCAAGTAGGCAAACGTTTATGGCATCAATATTCAACCTTAACTCTTTCATTAAGGAATCATGTTGAAATAACAGGGGGCTAGCTCACTTGGTAGAGTGTCTCTCATCACCAGGTTGGTTGAATTGTCACAACACTAGTGACTGATAACAAGTTCCAATGTTATTTTCACTGGTAACTGATAACATGATTTATTTTCATTTTTAGATCTTGGTATTTCACTGTCAATCATATGATAAACAAGCTGACTAATAATGCAGAGGAATAAATGGATGACGTCTTTGTTCACTGGGGGCATACAATGAACAAAGAAGTTGTCATCCATATATTCTTCTGCATTACATGTATTGTTATTCCAACTTATAATATGCCTCTCAAAGAAGTTCAATCTGACTAATAATAATGATAATCAAAAATATTATGAGTTTGAAATACATGCATGTCATATCAGAAAAAGTGTGTTTTTATATCTATCACATATTTATTTTTACTTTAATTTTCTTCCAGCTCTGTAAAGCAAAGACATGTCGAGATGCTGTAAAGAATGAACTGTTCCCGTCATCAGATATGGTTATCTCCATGAGCAAAGAGTTTGGTGTGCCCTTCACTGCTGAGGATCTTGAAGGTTTGTCAACCTTTAGAATTCAGTTGATTTGTATTCTCAAGAATTTATCTGGTGAGGCATTATTTACTCATTTTGTAGCAGACAGATATATAGTAATGAATTAAAATCTGATAACCAAGTTTATTTTTTAACTTTTCCAGGAGACAAAACTTCTGAAATATTTAAAATGACATATGTGCAATTGACCAGCTATTCAAACATTATCCATCAAGTCTACAAAAACCTATTTCTGGCTTGTAGATATAAAAAAATTAAAAATGTAAGTTAAACTTAGCATATATAACTTATTTAAATAGCTGCCAAAATATAATGACTCAAAATTAAATTAATCATTATATTTTAAAAATTCCATTATAAATTTAATTTACACGTACCTAGAATTTTCATGTTGAACTAATCACACAAAATATTTAATTGACTGCCAAACTTATACAAGTCAAAATAAATATTTTTTCTATGAAATAAGAAGATTTTATATAAAGTTTAACTTCACTTTCTCTGAATTCTAAAGTTGAACTTATAATAAAAAAAAATTTAATTAAAACACATTTCTTATCCCGAAAAGTAAAAATAAACAATTTAAATTTCATTTTCACCTATTCAGATCTGAAGCACAAGCCTGAGAAGATGGCAGAGAAGGAAGTTGAGAAGTCGGTGGAGGTTCAGCCATACACAAGCCGGGCCTGGACCCCGATTGATCACGCCAACCCTGACTACGTGCAGAATATGGAAGAGAGGCTGGAGAGGTCACAAGGTCATGACTACCTCAAGAAGAACATGGTAGGGCCTTGTTATCATCATAATCATCATAAACTTCATCATTGTCATCATTAAAATCGTCAATCACCGTCGTCATTTTCATCATCATTATCATCAAAATAATTCGATTTTATTGTCAATTATCAGCAAATCATAAAAATATCAATCGTCATCATCATCATCAACATCACCATCATCATCAACAACGCCATAGTCATCTTTGTCATTACAAGAGAGATTGGATTGTAGTGTTATTTTGGCCTGTAAGTTCAGAAAAATTACTATGATCATCATTACACATTAACATTTATTGAGTGATTGAAGAGTGAGGTCCAACAAAGGCATCAAGTTAAAGGTCCTGGATGAAAACCCTTCAGAAGAAATTGCTTCAAAGAGAAAATTAGTCTTAAATCAGCTGATAGTGTTTGAATTTCACATTTCCCTCTTTTAGGTAGACCAGTATATATCTTTACAAAATCCCTCAAATACAAGTTTTTGCATTTTATACACAATTAGGTAATAAAGTTAGCTCATGCCTTGCTTACAGGAATGCTCGTAATTTTATTTTTTTTTCAATACAAAATATTCATAAATGTTTGACAAGTTACTGTGTAATACCGTTTGTAAACTGATGATGTCTGGTATTCAGGTATATTTTTCAAATACAAAATACTGGTATTCTTAAATGTTTGTCAGGTTACTGTGTAATACCGTTTGTTAAATGTTGAGTGTTAAGTAAAACAATATTAAAACCACAGGATAACATCCAAGAGAGGAGTATAAAGAACAAGCTGGAACGTGAGAGAACACGCCCCCAAATGATCACCGCTGATGTTGGCGTCGGCCACAACTATAGCACTCAGACTCTCAACTCCACAGACCTGGCCAAGGAGAAACTCAGACAGATGCTGGCTCAACAGGTATGTCAGATAAGGTGTTCTAGTTTAAGGGATCCTGGAGAAATTTGCCCCCCTTTTTAATTGGTGTCCCTTGAGATTTATAGACGGTCTGCAACCCTTAATTTTTAACTTTCAGAGATTTATTAGTAAGGCCCCGAAATAGTCTTAAATCTCGATTAGCACGCTACGTACTCTGCGCTGTTTTAACTCCGCAGCCATCTACTGTAGCAAGGTATAAGTGGAAAGACAGGGAATATTTGCCCCCTTTTTTGACTGGTATCCCTTGAGATTTGAAAAGCAGCATACCTTTACTAGCTGTCCTAAAAGTGTTACTTTGTCAATTTTAGTCGCAAAAGTAAAGAAAAATCTATTCAAAAAAATATTCATACCTTTCCTTAAAGATTGCCTATTACCTTTCATTCCTATGGAGATCAAGACCTTAAAGCAACAGGTACTTGGTTGTTGGCAGACGAACAAACTTTATCTCATACAGATCATATTAATTTTTTAAAGAGCCACCCAATCATATATTGTATTGCTTAAATATGAACGTAATTGGTATAATTCATTACATACATCAACAAAATCTCACACATTCAACTCAAAATGGCAAATGTATGATGAAAACTTATTTTCAATGAAAATATTAAAAACAGTCATATATGTTCACAGAAGGCAAATTCACACATCCAATTTACATAGATACTTGTTATATAACCTATCAAACAGTATAAACTCGTAACTGTCTTTCTTAATGGATTCCATAAGTTTCAAAAATTTGGTTTGATTGATTAACGATTGATTGATTCAGTCACGACTTTACTGTCACTATGCAAGGTTGATGAGCTTTAAAATGATACTTCCTTGCAACAATAAATACTTCTCTATCATATGACACTCTTCAGTCAGTTTGTCATATCAACTCACCGAGAGGCTCAAAACTGTTACCTTCCCAATGCCAAAGTTTTTCGGTGGCAGACTGTCAGACCCACCCTTTTCATACAATGCAAGAGCAACAGAGGCAACTAAGTAATAATTTCATTTCCTCCCATCACATAGGATCCCAAGACCCGGTACACGTACTGCCAGGACTACCAACACTCCATGACAGTTGTGCCCGTCAACCCCGAGGCGTTGTGGAAGCAGGAGGTTGAGGACTCGAGGTCTCGCTGGAGGACCTCCTCGGGCTTTGTGTACCCCGGCATGAGGTCCATGCAGGACAGCAACATACACCCCAAGCACCCTGACGAGGCCCGCTCTCAAGAACTCCGAGAGGTCAGTTATAATTATTGAATTCTTTTGATTCATCAGAATAGCTTCTTTGATTGACAACAACATTAGAATCTATGTCAAAACGTCGCTTACACAGAATAAAGAAGTTGTTCATCCATAAGAATTGTCCTTATTGTTTATCAGAATAGGGCAAAATATTTTTAGTTGATTCTCATTTGTTTTACTCTTGATTTCACTGCTCTCATAGGTTGTTTGAGTGGTGATAGTTTCACATATTGTTCTGCATATTTTTGTGCAATTCATGTAAAATATTTAGCAAAACAGAAACTTTAAATTAATATTAACAATTCTAAACTCCCTCCTCAAATCAGCCTCTGATATTTGAGATTCAGGGAATGTGTATTAATGTAATTAGTAATTGTGTGTTATGATAATGACATTAAATAGATCTCACAATTTAGGACATGTCTGCAAACTTGTTTATGTCAACATGTGTTCATCAAATATTCCTTCCTTCTATCACAGAAATGGCGAGAGAATCTACTCCATGTGAACATCCTCCAACCTCCACTATCCCGCGACAACTATCCATGGGACTACAGACACGCCGACATTGAGCTTTATCGCCGCCCTCCACCCAGATTCGGCAACGAGCCAATCACAATCCACCTAGCAGGAGAGAAACTTCGCCAGGAGAAGCTGGCTGCAAGACAAAATGATATGACCACATGGAGATCCAAGATTCTTGTGGACGATGTACATCATCATGCACATCGCTGCTTACCAGAAACTGAAATGAAGTTCCGCGGATTTCACTCCGGCAACCAGATTGACAGACTCAGAGGTCTTCTGAAGGACTCTCCGTCTAAACTAACTCTCAGGCGACCTGGATTGGCACTTCGAGAAATTCCTCCGTTAAATGTTGTTCTCAATCCAAGTGTTGACACGGATGCACGAGAGGCTGGCCTCCCTATCCACCCAGCAGTACCAGGGGAAGGAATTGAGACCACTAAGGGGTTCAAACCTGGACCTTGGGAAGGTCGCCGTTGGCAACTGGAGAAGAACAAAGTTCCTGTTTTTGACTATGAGCATCAGAAGTTTGAGTCTCTCAAGGGAAATGACTTTAAGTAAGTAGAGACAGATTAGCTTATTGTCAACGAGGTCATGGTAATGGATATATGTCTCAAGGTCATTTCAAGTTAATTTTATGGATGTTTGAGCTTCTATGTTTCTGAGCAATAGTAACCCATAGTCAATTTTAGGTAACATTTCGTCGTTTACTCCATGGGTTTTCAAAACAATTGTACGTTGAATTTCCATTTTTTAGCAAAATCCCAAATGGTTCTGATAAATCTTAGATTAAGATTTTTGGATAAGACTTTTACTATAAGATGATTTTGTTATGAATTTTTCTTGTAATTTATTATGTGAAAGGGATGTTTTTCAACATTTTCATGAAATGAAATTTTTAATAAATGAAATGGAATGTTTGTTAATATGTTTTAATTTTTTTAAGATGTCGGAACCGATGGCTGGCTGATTATATATCGTGTCATTCATTGTGTTCAAGTTTTTTGTCCTTTTTTCTTACTTTGACATTCCTTTTTTCAGTGTTTACCACATGACAAGAAGAAACTTGTGGAAGCGTCAAATTCAACCTCTCAGTTTCACGGACCGGGACAACCATCTTTTCCGAATGCCTGACAATGAAGACATTTGGGGTCCAGTCAACAACTCAGAATTTGACCTTGAAAGGTCGCACACTCAGCCAGTCATGGGTCATACTGCGACCTTGACCTCAGAATCACCAGATCTCAAAACAGGAAAACAAATGGAGGTTATTGCAAGTTGAAGGTCATTTATTCCTAATGTGTAGACAAAACCAGTAAGTTTGTGTGATCTATTTAATGAAGTGCTTGCTGTATTAATCCATAAATATTGTGGAATCAGTTTTGCTCAAATGTTCCATTTTGCAAGTGTACTTGACACTTTTTATATCAACATACATTCCTTTTGTGCAATGAATAAGCATTTCTGTGATTATCCCAAACTGTTATATTGTTTCTTCTGTTCATATGTATATATTCTTTCTAGTGAGCAATAATTTAAACTTTCCAGATAGGACAATTCATCATTATCCTAACTCCAGTTTGAAATGCAGTACAGTAGAACACGGATATAGCAAACACTCGGATATAGCGAACAAATTTGCAAGTCCCGTCCCTATATACTATCATTAAAATTATATGCATATAGCGAACACTGGATATAGCGAACTAAATTCTTTGGTCCCTTGGAGTTTGTTATATCCGAGTTCTACTGTAATTAAATAGTTTTTATGTTATCTTCCTAAAATGTCTTCACTATCAATAGAACTTGGTTTTCCTTCATTTCCAAAACATGCCTCTTTAAAAAACCAGTAACATAGAAAACAATCTAGGTAGACCTGGCCTCAATAATACTGGCTTCACTCTGATATTGAATCTAGCAAGATGCAGTAACGGGTCGCGTCAGCCCATCTGTTGAATTGACCAATCAGGAAATATCTCACCAAGACAAAATAGTCTGCAATCGCACATACGTATACAATTGGAGGGTCAAAGGTCAGCTGACGCAACCCGTTACTACATCTTGCTAGACTCAATATCGGAGTGAAGCAAGTATTATTGAGGCTAGGTTTACCTAGACTGCTTAGAAAATGTCCTCTTCCAAGTTTACCAAAGTATTTAGATATACGTATATGTATGTGTGATCTCAAAGACTTATTTATCATATTTCTTCCAAGATGTATTTTTATGCGCCCTGTGAAAGGGAATATGTCCCTTGATACCAAATCTGTGGAACCTACTGCTGAAGTTGTATATTATCTTGTATTACCTTGTACATGAACTGAACTTGTATATATTACCTTGTATTGCTACATTGTATTAAACATGTATTGATGTTTGTATATATTGAACTTCCTAATAACATACATTCATATAATGCCTAAGATTATTATTGTATATTTCCTTGTCGTATAACTAAATTATTTTGAACATGTTTCAATGATTCTGATCTGAGCCTGATGTCTATAGTCGCCATTCCTTGAATGTAAAAATACTGGATACAAATATTCATAGGTACTATATGTATATTGTATCAATATTTTGTATTAACCCTTAACATACAGATTCAGAATTCTAAGAAGTCTGTCTAACAAGAGGTCAATATCAGATTATTCAAAGCGTATTTATGATGTGAATCCTGTTAAATTAGGCATCAGAAGCTTATTTGTTAAAGGCACTTTAGCTAATATTTCAATGTTTCAACTTGTTTATTTTTTGTCCCATTGAAAATTACATTGAGAGTAGAACATCTCATTATTCAACACCTTTGCTTTGAGTAATACAATAAAGTGTCAAGCAAAAACTGCATTGAGCCATTTTAGTGTAAACACCTTTCAAGCTCTGAGTTTTATGATATGGATTTTCATCAATCATCTGAGATTCCTTGTATTAATATCAAACAGGTGTTTTGCAATTGCCACTCCTTTCCCCAAAAAATAAACTGCTATAGTGCCTTTAATTCTTACCCTGTATGGACTTGATACATATAGAATCATCCCAATTAAAAACTGCTGATGAGGCTTTTTGACCTTTTGAACGGCTGATCTTGTTAAATTCTGCTGGCGCTTGATTTGTTATTGCTGATCTTTGTTACTGCTGTTGATCTTTGATAGTCAATGCTGATCTTTGTAACTGATGTTGATCTTTGATAGTCAATGCTGATCTTTGTCATTGCTGTTGATCTTTGATAGTCAATGTTGATCTTTGTCATTGCTGTTGATCTTTGATAGTCAATGCTGATCTTTGTCATTGCTGTTGATCTTTGATAGTCAATGCTGATCTTTGTCATTGTTGTTGATCTTTGATAGTCAATGCTGATCTTTGTCATTGCTGTTGATCTTTGATAGTCAATGCTGATCTTTGTTACTGCTGTTGATCTTTGATAGTCAATGCTGATCTTTGTCATTGCTGTTGATCTTTGATAGTCAATGCTGATCTTTGTTACTGCTGTTGATCTTTGATAGTCAATGCTGATCTTTGTCAATGCTGTTGATCTTTGATAGTCAATGCTGATCTTTGTCATTGCTGTTTATCTTTGATAGTCAATGCTGATCTTTGTTTTCTACTGCTGATCCTTTACGACTGGTGTGTTAATACTGCTGTCGAGTTGATTTGTTTTGTTAACATTTTGTTTATATTGCGAAAAATGTCTCAAATTGACTGTGTCTCAAGAGAAATGACTTTTTATCTTGTTGGAATAAACATTATCTTGAAGTCCTGTTGTAAAGTAGGCATATTAGTTAGTTACCGTGATATTAGCATGCTTTGACAATTACGCTCATTAGTTTTCAAGGTGTGTAATTGTTATTTTTGATAATTTGTTAATTATTCATTGTTGCTTTATATGAACATGATATTTAGAGAACTTCTAGAATTTATGAAAACATAATACTGATATTTGCTAGGATATAATAATAGAATCATGTTAGTAATTTTATAAACTTATATCAACCATTTATAAAATGGCCTGAAATGTTTATGTTCATTTAAGAAGAAGAAATGTAGATTTAAATTTGTTATGTTGAGTGTGAGAAATACAGTGAATTGAGAAATGAACAATGTGTTGTTTCCTTTTTTGGATCATGTTTATAAATATCAATGACTTTTCAAGTTTTATCAATGATCTAAAGGTCTATCAGGTTTTTAAACAAAGTTATAAAGGATATACTGCAACGGTTCTGAACAACATGTTTAGATATGTGTAATTCAAATTGACATACTAAACAACATTTGTAGAATAAAAAACATTTTAGCATAAGATTGAAATAAGAAGTGCTTAAGTAGCAGATTGAGATTTGTGAGTAGTAGGATACGCAGCTAAAAAGAAATGTACTTGTAACATAAGAAGAGAATTGTGAGTAGAAGCATAAGCAGCAAAAAAAAAGGGGGAAATAGTAGTAGCATATGAAGCAAAAAAACTAATGTAGAAGTAGCATGAGCTGACAAATAAGTGGTGGTTGTAGTAGCATAAGTGGCAAAATACAAATGTGAGTAAAAGTATAATAAGTGGCAAAAAATAAATTTTATTAGTAGCATACCGTATCCTCTCAGGTATAAGACCAATCTTGAGCCAAAGACCACCCCCTTTTTCTCAGGGTTGAGCCGGTTGGGGTTGTTCTCGGTTTTAAGCCCACCCCCTTATTTCCAAGATATTTGTTTGCTGAACCTCCTTGTCAAGTTTACCCTCAAGGATATGGTAAGCAACAAAAAAGAAGTGTAAACGTCTGGTTAAAAGTTTGGACATGAGTAGTTCATAAAATGCAGCTTTTCCTTAACCACATTAACTTTCTACAGTTTTTTGCATGTTTGAATTATATGTAAATAAAACCCCATAAGCTGCAAAATAAGAAATGGTAGTAGTAGCAAAAACAGCAAAATACAAAGTGGTTTAAGTAACATAAGCTGCAAAATAAGAACTGGTAGTAGTATAAAGTGGATAAAAAGAAATGATAGTAGTAGCATAAGCAGCAACATAAGAAATGATAGTAGTAGCATAAGCAGCAAAATAGGAAATGGTAGAAGTAGCATAAGCAGCAAAATAAGAAATGGTAGAAGTAGCATAAGCTGCAAAATAAGAAGTGGTAGAAGTAGCATAAGCAGCAAAATAAGAAATGGTAGAAGAAACATAGCAGCAAAATAAGAAATGGTAGTAATTGCATAAACAGCAAAATAGGAAATGGTAGTAGTAGCATAAGCTGCAAATAAAGAAATGGTAGAAGTACCATAGCAGCAAAATAAGAAATGGTAGAAGTAGCATAAGCTGCAAAACAAGAAGTGGTAGAAGTAGCATAAGCAGCAACATAAGAAATGGTAGAAGTAGCATAAGCTGCAAAATAAGAAATGGTAGAAGTAACATAGCAGCAAAATAAGAAGTGGTAGTAGTAGCAAAAGCTGCAAAATAAGAAGTGGTAATATTAGCATAAGCAGCAAAATAAGAAATGGTAGTACTAGCATAAGCAGCAAAATAAGAAATGGTAGTACTAGCAAAAGCAGCAAAAAAAGAAATGGTAGTAGTAGCATAAGCTGCCAAATAAGAAGTGGTAGTACTAGCATAAGCAGCAAAATAAGAAATTGTATAAGTAGCATAAGCTGCAAAATAAGAAGTGGCAATATTAGCATAAGCTGCAAAATAAGAAGTGGTAGTACTAGCATAAGCATCAAAATAAGAAATGGTAGAAGTAGCATAAGCTGCAAAATAAGAAGTGGTAATATTAGCATAAGCTGCAAAATAAGAAATGGTAGTACTAGCATAAGCAGCAAAATCAGAAATGGTAGAAGTAGCATAAGCAGCAAAATAAGAAAAGCGAGTACTAGCAAAAGCAGCAAAATAAGAAGTGGTGGTAGTAGCATAAGCGGCAAAATCAGAAATGGTAGAAGTAGCATAAGCAGCAAAATAAGAAATGGTAGAAGTAACATAGCAGCAATATAAAAAGTGGTAGAAGTAGCAAAATAAGAAGTGGTAGTAGTAGCATAAGCTGCAAAATAAGAAGTGGTAGTAGTAGCATAAGCAGCAAAATAAGAAATGCGAGTACTAGCATAAGCTGCAAAATAAGAAATGGTAGAAGTAACATAGCAGCAATATAAAAAGTGGTAGAAGTAGCAAAATAAGAAGTGGTAGTACTAGCATAGCAGCAAAATAAGAAGTGGTAGTACTAGCATAAGCAACAAAATAAGAAATGCGAGTACTAGCATAAGCTGCAAAATAAGAAGTGGTAGAAGTAGCATAAGCTGCAAAATAAGAAGTGGTAGAAGTAGCATAAGCTGCAAAATAAGAAGTGGTAGTAGTAGCATAAGCTGCAAAATAAGAAGTGGTAGTAGTAGCATAAGCAGCAAAAAAAGAAATGGTAGTAATAGCAAAAACAGCAAAATAAAAAGTGGTAGAAGTAGCATAAGCAGCAAAATAAGGAGTAAAAGTGGTAGCATGCTTGAATAACGTGAATAAAACCCGATAAGGTGCAATATAAGAAATGGTAGTACTAGCAAAAGCAGCAATATAAGGAGTAATGGTAGTAGTAGCATAAGCAGCAAAATGGGAAATTGTAGTAGTAGCATAAGCTGCAAGTTAAGAAATGGTAGAAGTAGCATAGCAGCAAAATAAGAAATGGTAGTACTAGCATAGCAGCAAAATAGGAAATGGTAGTAGTAGCATAAGCTGCAAATTAAGAAATGGTAGAAGTAGCATAGCAGTAAAATAAGAAATGGTAGAAGTAGCATAAGCTGCAAAATAAGAAGTGGTAGAAGAAGCATTAGCAGCAAAATAAGAAATGGTAGAAGTAGCATAAGCTGCAAAATAAGAAGTGGTAGAAGTAGCAAAAGCAGCAAAATAAGAAATGGTAGAAGTAGCATAAGCAGCAAAATAAGAAATGGTAGAAGAAGCATAAGCTGCAAAATAAGAAGTGGTAGAAGTAGCAAAAGCAGCAAAATAAGAAATGGTAGAAGTAGCAAAAGCAGCAAAATAAGAAATTGTATAAGTAGCATAAGCTGCAAAATAAGAAGTGGTAATATTAGCATAAGCTGCAAAATAAGAAATGGTAGTACTAGCATAAGCAGCAAAATAAGAAATGGTAGAAGTAGCATAAGCAGCAAAATAAGAAGTGGTAGTTATAGCATAAGCTGCAAAATAAGAAGTGGTAATATATGCATAAACTGCAAAATAAGAAATGGTAGTACTAGCATAAGCAGCAAAATAAGAAATGGTAGTACTAGCATAAGCAGCAAAATAAGAAATGGTAGAAGTAGCATAAGCAGCAAAATAAGAAGTGGTCGAAGTAGCATAAGCTGCAAAATAAGAAGTGGTAGTACTAGCATAAGCAGCAAAATAAGAAATGGTAGTACTAGCATAAGCAGCAAAATAAGAAATGGTAGAAGTAGCAAAAGCAGCAAAATAAGAAATGGTAGAAGTAGCATAAGCAGCAAAATGAGAAATGGTAGAAGAAGCATAAGCTGCAGAATAAGAAGTGGTAATATTAGCATAAGCTGCAAAATAAGAAATAGTAGTACTAGCAAAAACAGCAAAATAAAAAGTGGTAGAAGTAGCATAAGCAGCAAAATAAGGAGTAAAAGTGGTAGCATGCTTGAATAACGTGAATAAAACCCCATAAGGTGCAACATAAGAAATGGTAGTAGTAGCATAAAAAGCAAAATAAGAAGTGGTAGTGTTAGCATAAGTTGCAAATTAAGAAGTGGTAGTAGTAGCATAAACAGCAAAATAAGTGGTTTAAGTAGCAAAAGTACAAAATTAGAAGTGGTAGAAGTAGCATAAGCAGCGAAATACGGTTGTAGTAGTACTAACGAAAGTAACTGTTGATAGTTGCATTTTCTCCAAACAATGATTAAAGACGTTTTTATCTGAAAGTGAGAAGTGGTAGTACTAGCATAAGCAGCAAAATAAGAAATGGTAGTACTAGCATAAGCAGCAAAATAAGAAATGGTAGTACTAGCAAAAGCAGCAAAATAAGAAATGGTAGAAGTAGCATAAGCTGCAAAATAAGACATGGTAGAAGTAGCATAAGCTGCAAAATAAGAAGTGGTTATATTAGCATAAGCTGCAAAATAAGAAATGGTAGTACTAGCATAAGCAGCAAAATAAGAAATGGTAGTAGTAGCATAAGCAGCAAAATAAGAAATGGTAGAAGTAGCATAATCAGCAATATAAGAAGTGGTAGAAGTAGCAAAAGCAGCAAAATAAGAAATGGTAGTAGTAGCAAAAGCAGCAAAATAAGAAATGGTAGTACTAGCAAAAGCAGCAAAATAAGAAATGGTAGCACTAGCAATAGCAGCAAAATAAGAAATGGTAGTAGTAGCATAAGCAGCAAAATAAGAAATGGTAGTAATAGCAAAAACAGCAAAATAAGAAATGGTAGTACTAGCAAAAGCAGCAAAATAAGAAATGGTAGTAGTAGCAAAAACAGCAAAATAAGAAATGGTAGTAGTAGCATAAGCAGCAAAATAAGAAATGGTAGTACTAGCAAAAACAGCAAAATAAGAAATGGTAGTACTAGCAAAAGCAGCAAAATAAGAAATGGTAGTAGTGGCATAAGCAGCAAAATAAGAAATGGTAGTAATAGCAAAAACAGCAAAATAAAAAGTGGTAAAAGTAGCATAAGCAGCAAAATAAGGAGTAAAAGTGGTAGCATGCTTGAATAACGTGAATAAAGCCCCATAAGGTGCAACATAAGAAATGGTAGTAGTAGCATAAAAAGCAAAATAAGAAGTGATAGTGTTAGCATCAGCTGCAAATTAAGAAGTGGTAGAAGTAGCATAAACAGCAAAATAAGTGGTTTAAGTAGCATAAGCACAAAATAAGAAGTGGTAGAAGTAGCATAAGCAGCGAAATACGGTTATAGTAGTACTAACTAAAGTTGATAGTTGCATTTTCTCCAAACAATGATTAAAGACGTTTTTATCTGAAATTGGATGTATCATGATTAAAATTATCATGAATGTTGGTATAAAGACACGTAATTGTTCAGATGAATACTGTTACGAAGAAAAGTACAAATTGCGTATCTCGACAGGCGGAAATTGTGAAGAAACCTACATGTATGTGTTGCATTCCTCTTGCAGATGGTATAACAAGTGACCTGTGGGGTGGCGACTTATTGAATAGCTAGAAATGATAATTAATTTGGTTAAAAACACGAAAGTTGTTCAAATCAGAATCATCAAGAAGGAAAGATTCTCATCGAGAATATTATCAAAATCTTTTTTTTCTGAAATGCTTGTTTGGTGAAAGACAAAAATGAAAAAGAGTATTGGTAAAAATACACCACAGTTGCATGACAAACTTTGAGGACACAAAAATGTGTTGCATTTTTCCTCCAGGCGACATAAAAGCGTTATATGGTGAGATGTGTATTTTATTAATAACTAGAAATGAAATTTGCATAAAGAGACCATACTTCTTTACTACCATCATATAAGAAGAAGAGTTGCATTTCTCCTTCGGGCGATATCAAAAGCCTTTTTTGGTGAGATACTTATTTTCTAAATAACTAGAAATGAAAATTGGCATAAAGAGACTATACTTCTTCACTAACATCATATAAGAAGAAGAGTTGCATTTCTCCTGCAGGCGAAAATTTTAAGCATTTTCGCTTAGATGCTGATTCAATGAATAGCTAGAAATGGAAATGAATACCGGTATAAAAAAACAAGAAGAGAGGTATGTGTGACATTTTCTTCTCAAGACAAGACGCTGCAATGCTCACATTAGCTTGAAAGACAGAGATATTTTAATCCACACATTTTGTAGACGAGAACATGTTGCATTTCAACTCTCGACGATAATTAAAAGTGTTTTTTATTTGTTGAATGACGAAGAAAAACTACTTTCGCACTCCTTCTGTACACCTTGATTTGAATATCACCTCAATCTCAACAGATCAAAGACTATTTCTACTGTTGACCCTACACCTGGTTTTTGGCTTTGAACACAGCTGCAATCTTTGCGATCAACATGCTAATTTATGTAAAGGTGAAAAAAGGTGAGTTAGTTGTAAAACACCCATGTGTTTTTGTGCACTTTAACTACGATCCGCTGTACAGAACCAATCTCATCAAATTGGTACTTAAATATATGCCACGTAGGTTATAGGGATTATTATTAAAATATGTGTTTTGTAGTGCAGCAAAATATTGAATTTATTTTCACGACCTTTATACTGAACTTGATCGATGGTAATGTGACATTCCGAAATCGTTTGATATCTATTTCCAAAATGTTAGAAAATTTAAAATATGAATAAGGGAAAAGAAAAGCCAAGTTAAACATTAACAATCCATTACAATGTATATATGAATTATGAAAAACAAAATCTATCACTTGTAAATCTCAACACATCAAATACGTTAATTTATTTCTACCATTGACTCTACAACAGGGTTTTTGGCTTTGCACATAGCTGCAATCTTTGCGATCAACATGTTAATTTATGTAAAGGTGAAATGTGTTTTTGTGCACTTTACTACGATCCTCTGTTTCATTGTATACAGAACCAATCTAATTAAATTGGTACTTAAATCTATGCCACGCAGGTTATAGTGATTATAACTATTCACAAAGAACTTAATTAAGCACCCCCTATTTTGTAAAATGATATTGGGTGCTCTTGGACAATTGTGTGTTGACCACTCCAGATATAACAATTCATTTATCATTGACTATTTAATTGAACTAAAATCGTCAATGTGCAAAAATAATGAAAATATGAGGAAAACTGTGAAACTACTGAAATTTTGCCAAATATAACTATTGTCATAGGTAAAAAACGACACATTAAACTTTGGATTTTATGAATTAAAAATAAGATTGATCCCTAGTTGGTCGTAAAATGTTTTCAGAGAAGATTGGACAGTTCTTATAGGCTTAACACATTCTTCGTTTCTGAAAAAGTTCATATTTAGCACTATTAAAGTCGATTGAGAGCCAGCGTGTCAGCTGTTTGTATGACACAGAGCGCGTTCTTACTGTTATAATATGTTGCATCATTGTCGTAATAATTCCTTTAACGGACAACCAATTCTTCGTCTTTTTGCATTACTTGAAATGGAACAGGAAACTGTACATTAAGTAATTTTCATTCATATATACCGGTATTTATTGATTAATGATTTGATTGAATATCCAAAAATTGATGATTATTTTCTGTTCCTCGTAGATTGTCAAATCTCATGCAACAAAAATATTACCCAATCGTCAATGTCCAAACGGATTGTGTTATTTATGAATTCGAAGTATCACGCTGAAGGTCACCTTGAACTTCGTTTCCACAAAAGTACCATGACTATTTGACCATTTAGGTATTCATCACTTGAAATATGTCAAGGCATGGTTGAGTTTTTCCAATTGCTTATAGTTGATGAAACCTTATTAACAAAATTTGACTCATGCTTGAAAATCCACGAACCCGACGAGACCCGGGACTAACATCTTCTGTCTCAGGGTACGAACGTTACGCTAACTCCGCTAATCTGTACCCTGGGCTCAAAAACTAGATTCGCTCCCGTTGCCCGACTTGGGATGTAGCCAATCCAATCATTTTCTCGTTGAAAATATTTGATTGGCTATATCGCAAGTCGGGCCGCGCGAGCGAATCTAGCTTCTAGGGTACAGATTAGTGGAGTTAGCGTAACGTTCGTACCCTGAGACAGAATGCAGGACCAAATCAATGCATTGGCCTTAAACCATAGATTGAAATGCATAATCATCGACGTAGTAATTTAGATGACACTTTGATTATGCATATAAAACCTATACAAACCTAACAAATTATTGCCAATAGCAAACATGTAGTGAGTTGTTTTCATATATTCACCAGGTAACAAAGTTTCCCTTCATTAAATTCGGAGGCATCAATTGGCAATTCTTCGAGGAAGCATTAAATCTAAAGCCACCAAAATGCAAAATTCTAACCCTATGAATCCTTTTGTTATGTTTAAAATGTCTATCTTAAAGTTCATATAACCACAAACATATTTCACTATTTTATTTGAGTTATATTAAAGTCTGATTACAATATTGTATAGTGCGCCAAAGGTCGCTACTCAAATATGTTCAGTTTGGTAATGAAAGCCGTTTTTAAATGCCACTTTTGATGGACCGCTTAGACCTATCTGGCCACAAACCATTGAATGCATGACTGCCCGTCACTGGTTACACCCCCTTTTTGTGACGTCATAAGCAGAAGTAGTCCCGTTATGTCTATAATCTATCATAACAATACCACAGACAAAACCCAATAATAAACGATTTTCAGAAAATGTTTTCCACCCAGTTAGATAAATCATTTTACGATGTAACACTAATAAGCATTTGGCGTAAAAAAGATATCCACATCAATGGTAATTAAACAATTATTTAGGCAGTATTTCAGTTCAAATAATGATACGTTAATATGTGTAGTCTGTTTATTACGTCACACACGCGCGAGTTTTATGGCCCCTGACCCAGGTGGGTTTTTTACAGCCGATAATTACGCTGTCTCAATGAAAGGCTAATTAAAGGTGTTTATTGGACAAATTAACAAAAATCAAGCCCAGTTTAAATTTTTTTGAAAAATCTTTGAACGAAAATCGAGAAGTGGTAAAGTCGAGGTTAGTTGATGTTTAAATTTCGTCTTTCAAATCACCCCTCAAACTTTGTCCTTATGTCATTATAACATTGAAGGGAGGTTCTCAGGAAGGATGTTTAGTCAATGAATCTTTAGCGGATCTAGACGGGGGCTTCGGGTTACGAACCCCTTCGAAAAAAGTTCCACATATGGTAAATCATGAGGGTCATATATTCGTCAATGAAAAATGTAGAGAAAAAGTTAATTAAGCTAATATTTACGCAAATATTCTTTGTTCCTTAGTATCCATTTCAATAGTTGCACTTCTGAGATCCTACCTAAACGATAATCCTGAGTTTCATCATCTTGTTAAGCGTTGTTATCATTCAGTTGGATACAAAAAATCGAAACTGCTTGAGAACTACGTACTTTTATGGATAAACAAATGAAAAGCAAGATATTCTTGATAAAAGCACTTTAATGCAATTATATCAAATTTGCATGTGGAATGTGAGAAACAACATCAATTCCTTTTTCAAGTCATAGAAAATTAAAAAAATTATCGATATGAAATGAAATAGTAGTTTAGTCAATCTTGTTTACATGTACAATTGTATCCCTTTGTGGTCTATTACTAAAATGTACAAAGCAGAATGGATACGTTCGCAATATATATAAGAAATTCTGGATTTATCACATACAACCATAAGTCAATTCAAGTTCATTTAGCATTTACCTTGGTAACTTTAAATCATCCTGGTTTTAAGAAATAAGAAGTTCGATACAAAACAACTATAAATCAAATTTTTCAATGAATTAATTATCAAATGGTAAGTATAGCAACTTATGTTAAGTTGAGGTAGGTATTATAAATATCTAAAATATATAGATTTTAATAATATTATCAATTATCTAATGAAAATGATATTAAGTATTTAGAAAATCATCAAAATCATTCAAAATATGTTCAACTATAACATCAGTTAAACACTTAACAGATAACTGACATAAAACTCTTCTGACACAATGCATATCAGTTATCTGTTCAAATATTGTCATATAAAGGTGTCTGTGTTGATATTATGTTCATTATAATCTATATACACAGCTGAAAGGAGTTATTATAACCTCTATGGTGAGATATTTGTAATCACTCTGTTGTTTTAACGATACCAAGTATACATCTCACTTTCATAAAAAAAAGAATGTTTTTTGGCTGCTAATATATATATTGACCTACTTATTCAATAAAATTATAGCAAAAATTAAAAAGAATGTAATGCTGCTTAAACTGGGTTAGATAATTTTAATTCTTCAGAGATGTAATAAACATTGTCAGTAGCCACCAAAAAGCAATACATTGTATGAAATATACATTTCCACTTTTATACGAATTAGGTCATAATTTCTTTGTTACAGGATTAATTACCATCTTTTTCAATTTCAAATAATTTGAGAAATGACACAAAATATTGATATCATTTTTTAAAGATTTTTAGACACACTAGATATCACTAGACACGGTAGATGTTATACATGTACGAAAGAGTTCAGTAAAAGACGGTTTATATGTGTCTCTCAAGAGTGAAAACATTTATATTGCTAACTAAATGTCTGTATACAACAAGGTCCAACACCTTGGTGTCATACAAAATACACAAAGATTAACAAACTGTCTATGTACAAACAACGAACTCTTTAGAATTCTTCAAATCGTTGAGGTAGTGTGTTCTTAGGACGACACCCTGTGACGCAACAAATCACATGACGTCATACAAAATGTGACGTGCAAAGTGCAGCCCCAACAAACAAAAGGCCGCTTTGCAAAATGGCGTATGCCGCCATGTTTGTCTCAACTTGGCCTGAGACAACAACAAAAACACGCAAGATCTCGCGTTATTGGACCCAACGAGAGTTCAGTATCTTTTCATGGTATCTTGGATCCACTTGGCGTAGTTTGACACCCTTGTGAAGATATTTGGATACCCGTATGACTGACAGCTTTCCTCGCCCCATGAGGTCACACCCACCAAGTAGTAGCGACCATTCTTGGAGCACATCATGGGTCCGCCAGAATCACCCTGTAACATGGAATAGAAGTTTTAGTACAGTTTGGTCTTGAATCAATTTTACTCAAAATAGTCAAGAAATTATTTTCTGTAACGGGTGAGATCACTGATTGATAATCTCTGTAGGAGAAGGGTGTCTTTACTTATTTTCCAAAATAACTCAACCATTCAGCAGCATAGACCTATATCCAGTTTTCATACATCTTACGTGAATGCAAATATAATAGCCGTTATTTCATTTTGTGCAAAAAGGGTACTCTATAAAATTATCACGTAGCCTCAGACACCGGAAACGTAGCACGCCTGGGGCGCGTCTTCCATTTGATTTCAATTCTTGTCAATTCACACCAAAAGACGACAAAGAAGGTAGTTCAGGCTTTCGTAATTTGTGTCAGTGTTATAAGCATAAAACGATAACAATCAAACGACACCAACAGTACTTAGAGATTTCAATGGAACCGGGACAATAACAGATAGCCGATGGTATAACCCTCACCCGACAATCATTATACCAAAAGACGTTAAAAGAATGCTTCATAATTTGTGTCAGTGTTATAAGTATAAAACGATAACAATCAAATGACACTGACAGTACATGAAATAATTAGAGATTTCAATGGAACCGGGACAATAACGGATAACTGATGGTATAACCCTCACCCTGCAAGCTCCTTTATCCCCCATCCCCACACAGATATGGTTGTTATTCACGTATCCCCTCCACAACTTGGCACAGCGCTGGTTTGGCACAATGGGAATTCGCACTTCCTGGAGAATATCACTCGATCTGCCTTCTGGAAAAATAGATATAACAAAATATATAGATCTAATAAAATTCAGTGAAGGAAAAAGGGGTATGAAAATGATTTTCTACAATCTATGCATGTTCTAACTTTCAATACAGACCCCCTTGAAAACGTTTTACATCGTGATTTTCTACAATCTATGCATGTTCTAACTTTCAATACAGACCCCCTTGAAAACATTTTACATCGTATTGTTCATTACAGACTACAGAGATAGTTTGCGCGATCTACCTTCTATATCTTAAGCAACCTTTTGAAAGACAGTCAACAAGTCATCAACCATGGCTTTGTAGCCCAAATGAAGCCTTATTTTTCTTTTACACAATGCCATTAAAATGTTTAAATGCATTATATCTCGAAAACTAGCAAATAGCTTGTCAACGTCTCGAATTAGAGAAAATACTTTTTCTTCGTCTCAGTTTAACTTCGGACTGTTTCCTATTAATATTTGTGTACTTCATTCATGTTCAGTAACCCTTTATTCCCAGAATACGTGTGTACAGCGACACTGAGCAACCTACTGGATGGAAGTTAGGCGCTATATAAATATATTATTATTACTTCATTCATATTCATTAACCCTTTATTCCTAAGTCCGAACGTCTGACACAACACATCATGCATGTCAATTGGACAGTTAATATCATAACAATTCCTAAGAATTTATTAATATGTTGTTCATCCAAAATAACTATCAGAGAAACCCGTTCTCTTATTCTCCAAACACCTACTAGCAGTTCTGCCCCATCCCGTGACCCAACATCCGGTCTCCGAAGATTTCCAGCTCTCGTCTGCGATGACCTCATACGGCTTGGGCAAACAGACGTGCCGGATGAAGCCACTGCGCATGTCCACGGGGTCAGCAAGTTTCACCAGAGCTATGTCGTTAGGGTAACTACCCATGTCTTGGTACCGGGGATGCTGAAGTGATAAGACACGTGTGATGCTTAAACAAGATGTTAACCATATTCTATTTTCAAAGAGAAGAGTTACCCAAAGTGCAATTGTATAAAGGAGATATATTTAACTGCAACTCTTAAATGACACAATTTTTGAAACTATTAGCTATTAACTAGTAACTACCCATGGAATGGTACCGGGGATGCTGAAGTGATAAGACATTAGTGATGCTTAAGAAGTATCTATGAAGTGATGATATACGTTTAAAGAAAAAGTATTCCAAAATGAAATATATTGCAGAATGAACCTTATAAAACCTATCCAAAAAGCGCTTTTTAAGGACTGTGGGTGAGTTTTTTTAATTTTAGGTTGATGGATGTAAATTGGATAAATAAGATAACACAGGTCTGTCAATCCCGCAACTTTAATTTGTTAGAAGTGACGTGTCAAAATATGACGAATAATACTCACCATATGAATGGATTCCACTCCAACGTTTGCTTGGTGTCTGTTCGGTTTTCTCAGGTTATGTGCTCCAACAACGGCTCTCATCATACCACTATAACGTCTGTAAGGTGAGGTGTAATAGTGAGGGTTAATGTTTACGACAGTTAGAGGCCAGCTGAATTATCAAAATCGTACGGATGCTAAGCCTTGTCGCTGATTGACTTGAATGAAAAAGTCGTAATAAAAGCCCTCCATTATACAGTACTCAGATTAAGAGACACAGTACGGTCATTTTATGTGATAATTTCATCAACACAACTAATTAAAACATATATATTTCGTTATTTGAAAAAAATACCAACCTGATAACACAATGGGCTGCCGTTGCCACCCATCTTTCCGAAATAAGGACCGCCCCACAGAAGTGAGCGGAGTCTCCACCAGCCCTGGAGCGGTATTGGAGGGAAACCTGCCAGGACCACTCCCCCTCGTGCGCGTCACGCCCTCCCATGATGTTGGGGGAACTCTTTATACCACACTCCTGCTTGACTGAAATATATAGAAGGGGAATTTAGTTCTCTTTTTGGTAAAGGAGTGGTCACACAGTTTGCGATAGTACAGATTGATACAGTCCTACTACACTGAAATAAATTCATCTATTTGTAACACATCATAACTTTTTAAGTTGTGATCACACTTTTTTTTAATAGTACAAATTGCGACAATCCTGCTGCATTGTAACAAATGAAGTGATTTATGTTTTAAAAAACATTAGTTCTAAATTGTAATCGCACCATTCGCAATAGTACAAAATCTTTATATATTCTTTTTTCTTTCAATGAATATGAGGGAATAAAACACAATGAAATATTACAGAATTATAATGTAAAGAGCATTTCATCAGATACTTATGTTAACTTCGTTTTTAAGATTATTCCATTGGTTGTCAAAAAATAAATATCTTTTTACATATTTACGGGTTCCCTTGTAGAAGTCTTACGAAAATAATTGAATTTATAATCTGAAAAAAAAATAGATAATAAAAGATGTGAACTATTGTATACGAAATGTTGCGCATTTTTTTTCCGTATCAAACATCCATTTTTCTAAATAGTTATCATGTTTTACACTCAGGGGCAAAAGAAACGATACCAACTTTTCAAAAGAGTTCAAACAAAATCCTGTCGTAAATGAACTGCGACTACAAACCCTTGTGACGGGCACATTAGTTGTGAAGAAGTACTCGTACTCTCAATTTCAAACATCAGAGTATGATACTCTTATTTGTATGACTGTTCAAATAAACAAGGGGTCCTAAAACAGCTTTTTCAATGTTATTCTTTTGACATAATCTTTGGAATTGGAATAAAAAAGTTATAAAATGTTTACATTTTATAAATTTAACATGTTATCAGTAAAAATAACCTTGATAGAAAGTTTATTTGTTCACGCATTTTGTCTGCAAGTTGGTTAAAAACAGACAAAAGGCTAATTTTCACGATCCTATCTCGTCTAGTTAAGGAGGTTTTAGGACGTCTTTTGAAAGGCCTGTTTTTCAAAAGCATTAACAGACATAGCTTTGAAATTAAAAACTTAGTTCAGTTGGCCCTTGAAGACATGAACTAACCCTGTTGCAGCTGTTGTTGCTTATTAGATCAATCCTTTTATATGGCATCGTCTCTTTTGCCCCTGAGTGTATGTCATCAATTTTATCACAAGATCTAATTATTTTTTCAGTGTCTTTGTCATTTTCTACTTAATGTTGATATTTGTATGTTACATAAAATAGTTTTAGGCGCCACTAACGCTGAAGTAATTATAAACCAAGAATGGTCATATTTTATTTTAAAACTCAAAAATTCATATAGATGGGTAACATTATAGTTCAAAATTCCATTTTTCAAAGTTAAAATTTTTATGAAATACACATACCATAAGAATGAAAATTAGCATACCAAATCATCTGTTTAGCTTATCTTAAATAGAAAAAAAATCCAATTTTCATTTTGTCATATCCAACTCTATTTTAATGGATAAATGCACAAAATCGTTTTTCATGAACGTTGGAAAAACTATTGATTATCAATAAAGATCAGGGATGTATCAACTACTTCATTAAAATCGACAAACAAGATTAATGGTTTAAAAGTGTTTATTAAAAAAATATCCTCTTATAAACATGTCAAAACCAACCTAACGTGTAATTGCATTAATGAGATATACGAATTTTTAACGAAATGCCTTAATTCAAAACACGTTTTAACTCCTAAATGATCAATTTTTGAAACGGTTCGCCCGTTTTAAATCCTTTATAGAAAAAAGGTTAATGTAATTACCTATTAACATGCATTAGCTAAAGCATGTAGAATGACTGAAACACCAAAACGTTACACATAGCGTGCATTTTTCCCACACTGACAATCTGCCAACTTCAGAGGGTGTGTTGATATAAGGTAAGCATGTTGGTTTCCTCTATGTGTTATGTTTTTAACCAAGTCAATTATTTTTTAATGACGTCATTGCTCTTAAAAAATCATCGAGTGTCACGTTAACCATTTAATTTGCGTTACACATCGTTATCCCATTTACCATAGACAAGAGTAAATGACTTTTGAAGACTTCCAAAACTTAATAAACAAATAAGAAACATGTTAACCATTTGATATACCTTTGGGCATTCAGAGTTAATTACTTTTATGACTTCCAAAATGGTGTAGCTTATCAATAAGAAACATTTTAACCATTTGATATACACCTTTTGGCATTCAGAGTTAATTACTTTTATGACATCCAAAATATTGTAAGTTATCAATAAGAAACATATTAACCATTTGATATACACCTTTTGGCATTCAGAGTTTATTACTTTTATGACATCCAAAATATTGTAAGTTATCAATAAGAAATATTTTAACCATTTGATATACACCTTTTGGCATTCAGAGTAAATAAATTTTATGACTTCCAAAATGTTGTAAGTTATCAATAAGAAACATGTTAACCATTTGATATACCTTTTGGCATTCAGAGATAATTACGTTTATTACTTCCAAAATGTAAGCTATCAATAAGAAACATGTTAACCATTTGATATACCTTTTGACATTCAGAGTTAATTACTTTTATGACTTCCAATATGTAAGCTATCAATAAGAAACATGTTAACCATTTGATATAACTTTTGGCATTCAGAGTTAATTACTTTTATGACTTACAAAATCTAGTAATGTAACAAGTAAGAAATTTGACATCCATGTGATATGGCACTTTTGACTTTGGCTTTGAAAGTTTATGGAATTTAAAGGACGTCATTTGCAACTAATTGGTAGATTAATTTAGACTGTGAATCCATGTCTGTTCGAGGTTTGAAAAATTATTAGGTAGTTTTTTTTCAACAATTTAAACCGGGGACTGTAGCACGTTTTAAGGGGGATATAAGACAGTGAAAATTAATGGTTCAAATTGAAAGACAATGCATCTAAACTAAATGGAGCAGTAATAATTCAAATATATAACGTAAAGTTTAGCCATACGATTCCTTTTCTTAAACAAAATGAATTAAAGGTGTTCACTTAAAATGGCCGGCAATGGATCTTATGGGAATCTTCATATTTTGTCCTCTGACAATAGATGATTGGTTTGTTTAATGAGATTTTTGACACTGTCAAAATAATACATTTAGCATTCACTTACAAATATCAGTAAAAAATTAAAAATATAAAATTATGTGCTACTGTCCCTTTAAACCGGGGATTGTAGACTTTTAGTAGGGCGAATAGTCTTCGCGTAAACACCACCTTTCAAACACAAGTGGTTGTTGCTTCCTTTTCTTAAAAAAAACAACGCGTGAAAGTAACATACAGGTTTTTTTCATTAAGTTTCATGGTCTTTTGTACTCAAAAGTTATATGTGCTTTATAGAAGTGAATAAATAATACTTTGGAAATAAATTTCAAGGGGACCTCTGAAATTTTGCATATAATGCTATTAGTACATGATTAAAAATGTTGAAACACGTTATGGGGTTAACATTTTTGTTGATTTATTTTGAGAATTTGATAAGTTGAATTTGTGCAAGTTAATTTCGTTTCCACGAAAAAAACGATAGGACTCTCCCTAGCATTTTCATCCGAAAGTGGAAAATATATGTCAATCATTTGACTTTGAGGAAAATGTATGAAACGTCTTGTACATCATCAGAAGAAGAACAAATATATATATGTAACAAGTTTATCATTTATACCATATACCAACTGCAAGCCATTGTATATGTTGTCTTTGCAATAGTAATGTTTTTGAAACGCATTAAGGCTCAAATCAATGTTCTATATTTTAAAACATTTGAATTATGCATATCAATAAGCATTTGAATGGTAACTTTCAACACAGAGTAAATCTACTGATTAATTATGGCTAAAAGAAAAAACATTAAATAAGTATCGATTATAACATCTTATCTTTCAATATATTCGTTTAGATCTTCTTAGAATAATTCTACCATGTGTCAACTGTTGTGTTTATCACAAGCGATTGTTGGATGGGTTATATGGCATAATATACTACACTAAACATAATTTTATGGCATATTTCTCAATATCATAATAACATTCTTACCATTGAATGAATAGTATAATATACCATTTGAATGATATTATTTAGATTATAGTAAATAATGTTATAACCCTAGTTATATGTTTCTTAAAAGCCACCCTAGAATGTTTTTGAAAATCATGTTTATAAATTTTCAAATTCATGTAAGTTAATGCAAAATACGTGATATTATACATGATCTTACTGTTACTGTTATCACTCATATATTAAATACTGTTTTCTCACGTATTCATGTCTTTGATGTTGTTTTAAACTCATGATTTACGCAAAATCTCCTTTCGGGAATTAAAGATTGATGGTTATCTTACCGGGTGGACCCCAGGTGGGTTTAGGTGGGCTCCAGGATGGTTTGACGGTGGTGCTTGAACAGTCGTCATTGTTACTGTTCCTGTAGACGCAGACGTTAGCCTTGGAGGAGAAGACGAGACCAGATGTGCATTTCAGATTCCTCCACTTGACTCCATTAACACACATGTAATAACTTCCACAATCACTGGACGTTGTTGAACGGTAATATCTCTGCGTACAGTCATAGTTACAGGCTTTTGTTCTCCAACAACTCTGTACACCATGTAAGAATGAACAGAGGATGACGATGGTAACGATTTTGAAAACCATTTTCAGAGGGGATGTGCGACTGGTGGAATCCTACGGGTCAAAGACAAGCTGTGGTGTTGGTGCTGTCTTATATACCCCGTAATTAGGAAGAATTTCCTCGTTTCGTTTGGTTCAGCCCGGGACAAAGTCTGATAATCGACCATTCAAGGCACGTGTATGCATTTTACAAGCTTGGTCGTGCACTGTTTCTTCTTGCGTATTAATCCGGTAAATCTCTACTAAAGAATTCTACCAAGTGGAATTCCTTTCAAAATAACCACTATCTGCGTTTGGGCGATATGTTCCAACAACCCATCTATCTATGATTTTATGAATTATTGTAAAAACCTTTAAAATATATGCGTATTTCTATACGGACATGCTGAAACTTGCACCGTCGGTTTGTAAATGATATCAAAAGGAACGATATCATACTTCAAAATGTTCTTTTGGATGTTCCCGGACGCAAATTGTTCGACCGAACGCA
The DNA here is from genome assembly GCA_916613615.1 of Steromphala cineraria. Taxonomy (NCBI): domain Eukaryota; kingdom Metazoa; phylum Mollusca; class Gastropoda; order Trochida; family Trochidae; genus Steromphala; species Steromphala cineraria. Next base: position 42,645,811 of record OU744726.1, read on the forward strand.
ACATTTAACTTAATTAACTGGACGTATTCAGATTAAACAGTGAAGGGAAAGCGAACGGTAGACGATCAAACAATACGGAGGGGGATTAACCTAGCAAATAGTTACACCATTGGAGTTGTCTAGGACGTTTGGGGGTAAACACCCCTTTTAAACTCTGCCTCTAGGGGGATTAACTAAAAGGTGACAATTTACGTCAGATCTTGAAGGTGAATTCTGTAGTTCGTTTGATTTCTTGGAGGAAATGAATTTGATTCGTTAAATGGAATTAAGTGCTTACCGAAACCTTGACTTACTCCGATTGATTGAAACCATTTGGTTTGATGGTTGTTGTTAAACATTGGATTAGAACATCGGACCTTAATTGCATCGGCGTTACATTGCATTTAACACCATTTGATAGAGACTTTCCTTGTTTATGACTAATGAGTTACTCATAAGTTCGAATAAGTGTAGTTGTATCGTGAAACGTTAATTATTTTTAAAACTTGACTTAACGTTAACGCCTTTTGCACAGTTTTGTTGACAAAGGCCCCATCTCGTTTATGACCATATATTGCATACAGTTCATTGGTATCACGGTAATGAAGGTTACACTTATGCAATGTTATTATTATACTTAACTAGCTAATGTAAATGGTCATTTATTACAATGAAAACGAATATGGATGAGACATAAATAACCTTTTCAAACAGAACTCAATGCAAATTGTGGACACCAATTGAACCATTTGGTTTGAGAATGGCTTTTAAAGAATGAATTCAATCGTTTTACCTTTTATTAAATATTATTTATCAATTTCTACTATATACAAGGACATATCTGTGTTTATTATTTATATTCATTTGTTATGAACAATAACAATTAGTATAAAGGTATGAATCATAAACGTTTTACATTTTAACGTGCCATCGTTTATCTTTATCCTTATTTCTCTATGTAAAATTGCTCATGTACCACCGTGCGTGGTTTTAGAGAATAAAGAATCTTGGATATTGTAAATGTTACTCCTCATTTGTAAGAAAACATACTGAACTGAACTTTATTTTCACTCAAATAATGGCTTAATGAACAGAGGTACACATAAACATAATAACTATGATGTTATCTAAGCTATCAATTATTGTCAATGAATTAGGCTTTCGTATATTTGAACCAATTAATGGATTTGACAGTTTCCAAAAACCTCTTAAATTTAACGTCATCTGTGTTGTTTTTAATTTAGCACAGTCTGGTCGCAAGTGTCTTTGGTACTCTTTCAACTAACAAATTATATTCAAGTTCAAATAGTTGCGATATCAAAAAATACACCATCCATTTGAATAACGAAATAAAGAACATTTATATAACATATATTCTTTTAATTTAATTTCTTTGTCAAGTATTATTTTGACACGACAATGAAATTATATTTGAATCATGTAACATATTTTTCTAACAATTTATAGCAAATGTTTCAGACATTTGTTTTGACAGTTGTGTCTGATTTCATTTTTTATCCCCCGGCATATAATGCGGGGGAATATAGTCGTTGGCTTCGTCCGGCCGTCCGTCCGTCTGTCTGTCTGTCTGTAATCACATTGTTTCCAGAACATAATTTAAAAACCGTTACAGCTAGCTCAATGAAACTTGGAATATTGACTAATCATCGCATGTAGCTGTGCCTTTTTGGGTATTCAACTTTCTGGAATTTGTTATTTTTGCGGTTTCCATGGAAACGTAACTTAGAAATGTGTTTCCTGGGCAGAACTCGAAAACTGTTGGGCCTAGCTTAATGAAATTTAGTATATGGACTACTCATGACATATAGTTGTGCCTTTTTGGATTTTCAACTTTCTGGATTTTTTCATTTTTTTTCTGGTTTCCATGGAAACACAATTAAGAATTGCATTTTCGGAGCAGAATTTTAAAACTATTAGGGCTAGCTCAATGAAACTATTTCCAAATATGTCATTTGGTGTTTTCAAATTGTAGGGAGTTTAAACTCAATGAAATTCTTCATTCCAACATTACCATTAATTTCAAAACTGTGTCTCACCAAGGAAAAAAGCTTTTTTAATCAAACAACATATTCCATCAAACAGGATGGTTGTTTTGCTCTCTCTTCACATTAACATGAGGAACTTGACGATGGCATAACATAAGCATTTACTAATTTAAAAGACCTAGATGTGGTTTATCATAGTTATCAAAAGTCAATCAAAATTAGCTACATGTATGCATACAACATTATTCAAAAATATATGCTAAAACTGATCATTCAACTTCAGTGGGGCCGGGGGGATAAGCCATCTCTCCTGATGCCTCTTGTTATGAATAGCCGTTTAGTCATCTTCGTTATTGTGCATTTATCAAAGGGAGTTTACCAGATCCAATGAGCTTCAATCAGTTAAACGTAATTTTGGAAACTTAACTTAACAGGTATTTATCATACATTTGCCATTTGGTTATGAACACGTCAGGATTTAAGCATTTAAACCATTTTGGCCTATAGAATCTTATAAATGCTTAACAATAAACGATGATAATCACAGAGTGGCCCTTTAACTAATGATTTAACCAACAAGAAAGAAAGATTTTTTGTTTTAAACTAATTCTGTGTACACCAAAAAATGTCGATCAATCATTTTCCCGGCGTTACCTTGGTATTACACCTGCTTACCTCCATTACTTCATCTAAATGCAAAGTTACCTGGACTCATCACGTTCCTTGTGAATTTTCACAAGGTCAGTTGATTTGTATTCGGGATGAAGTTACGTCTTAATCTCATAATCTCGCCTACAACGTGAAGAATTGGGATCCTTAGAAAGTCCTTACATCGTTTAAACTGCAGCTTTCGATTTCTAAAACTTACAAGAACATAGTATTTTAATGAGCCCGGGGTGATTTAATTCGAATTGACATATCTGAAATAAGACTATTAATTAAAATACTGTTAAAGAAATGTTACCATCTCTCTATTGGCATATAACCATGAAACACGTCACTGATTTGTCTACTCTCAAAATGGGACAATTCTCTTCCAATTTGTATTGTTGACATTAATATATCATAACCTTACCGCATTACATATTTATTATATTTGATGTATATTATTCGTAAATAAAGATCTAACCACAGCTCACATGGTTTCCTTGAAGTGACTTTAGGGCCTTTAAATAATATCATTTCTAATTATTTTGGGTTGAAACAAAAGAATATTCAATATACTTACATTTCTTATATTTTTTTATTTGTCAATATCAATTAGGACATTTAATTTTTTTCAGAACATGATTTTAATTTACAAAGCAATATATGGTTAAAAACCAAATATCCAGTAACCTTAAATGATCAAATATATTTTATGTCAAGGCATCAAATATGTTTTGGGTTTTGTTTTAAGCGTTAAACGCACAATCAGTAAAGCTACTATTGTATTACGTGTATATAATAACTTATCCTTCATCACATTACAGCATTGGTAAAGAAATACGATGAATGAACATTTTGTTCATGGGCATAAATAGTTTGCTGTTGCTACTGAGCTTATTGTTTTTGTGTCAAATTGCACCCTATTTATGTTTTGCATCAATATTCCTTCTTTAAAAGTCTATAAGCCGAAACCATTTGATTAATTAAATACGGGTTTGTCACTTTCAATACTATGTGTTACCAAATATTCCTCTATAAAATAATAACTCAGTCGCAACAAATTTGGTTTTAATTAGCATTTTTTTTTAAAGTTCTGAAAACTATTTTGATGCTGGTTTAGATTATGTTCACCAACACAAATCCTCTAATTAATTTAACTAGTGACATTTATTTGATTTCTATGCCTGTGGAAATATAATATGAATATGTCTCACATTTTCATCTCAAATAGCAGATTTATCAAATAAATGTTTTAAATGAAAATTTAACATTTGCTGAATATATGTATAAACGATTTTTAATTTTCAATTTTAATAAGTTCTAGTTACATAACCTTTCAAACATTATCAGTTCCAAATAGATATGAATGTCAACTTTTGATAAGTTTCCCAAATAATGTTTGGGCGAATAGCGCATGCTTTCGATTATCACGATATTATAAACTGCCAGGCAAAAGAAAGTACACACAACAGTTTGTTCAAATTAATCTAATATCTAAGAGACATGTGATGTATTAAATTATGGCACGTTGATATTAACACGTATTTTTAATACTTTGAATAAAATAATGAGTGTCTTGTAATTGTTTTATTGAGAATTCTTTGTCAAAAGTAAGGAGGAGTAAGAAATAGAATTTACACTATCATAATCCCTACCATGTTTAAAATGTTGTCAATATGTGAGAAAATAGGCAAGTTTATTGATTTTCACATATATGTCTTGTTTGCTGAAAATCAATTTGGAAAAAAATCCTTAACATATTTTCATTCCGCCAAACATTCAAAAGTATTCTTTAAACGGTGATTTAACTCTTGTTCATATGAGTTTGAGAATACGACATAAAAAACTCAAATATATGTAACTGGAAATCTTTCATATGATGAATTCAACCTAAGTGTATGCTTTCCTATGTCTCTAAACTGTCATTACATTTTTTATTCAATTCTATAAAATTAGGAAATTTCTTTGATTAAATTTTTGCTTTAATTTTATCAAATCAGGAACTTTTTATCAGATAGAAAGTTCCCGAGCAAATTGATCAATCTTTTAACAACTATGTATAATACTAAGTATCATAATAGTATTGAAATCGTTGACTTTCTGCGGTGGTACCTTTGTTGGCATATTCCTCAACCTGAACACGCAGGAAAAAAATAGTCCAGTTGTACCACTTCATTTTAACAAAACATTTTTTAACCTGAAGAAACAAAATAGTCAAGTTATAACACTTCATATACCATAAAGGTTATAACATAAAATAGCTAATTAAGGATTCAGCCATAAAGGCTGAATCCTTATTGTTTTTGGCGTGTTTATTAAGGATTCAGCTTTTCAAGCTGAATCCTTATTGTTATTGGCGTGTTTTATTATTATTTTTTTTTTTTTTTTTTTTTTTTTTTTTTTATTCCAGGAAACTTTAGCACAGTTTTTAGCCAAAACGGCACAAGCAAATGATACCAAATTTTACAGACTTGTAGACCTTACCCTGGAATCGCGAGGTTAAGCTTTTGGGCCAAATCAGCTCAGTCATATTTTGCCTATGTAGGCGTAAAGTTTAAAATTTTAACATGGGAAATTTTTTCAAAATGCACTTAGAGACTTGAAATTTTTTTTAAAAGAAGCGCAATGAAAAATGATGAAAAAAAGACAATCATGACGAAGTCGTAGGTCACGTGGTTTGGCCGCCATATTGGATTTAAGCACATTTTACAAAAGTCCGACCCCGTGCACACTTGGTGAATCACCACTCGGCTACTAATGATACTAGATAGCTGAAATTTACACACGATGTAGCTAAGTCATTGGCCTTTAACAAGTTTGTTATAGAATTAAGAAATTCGAAATACTTTTGTCGCAGCATCCTTTCAAAATTTCACATTTTCTAAAAATTTATTACACAGTGCCATTTTCAAAGGGCGATAACTCAAAAAGTTAGACTCAGAATGATACAATTTTTTCAGGAATGTAAGACAAATATATAGACAATACGAATTTATCAAATTATCGATCGCAAACAGTCATTGGCGTTCAGAATTTCTGATCAAAGTCGATAGAAATAATGTCGAAAAAGAAAAAAAATGCTAAAAAGGCTCCTGAAACTTAACGCGTTAGCAGAACTTGATGAACTTTTCAGGACTGACTCCTGACATGTCAATCTATGCAATGAATAATGCATACTGCATAATGCATATTTTATGGGTAGCAACTCCTTCAAAGTTTGCTGTGTCTTAGAAAAATGATTTTCTTCAAATGCAGATAAATAAAAAACGTGGCCAAAAAAATTCACAATTTTTGTTTGAGAGGGTGCGCAAGGAAATTCTACGTAAAAAAACTATCCTTACGAAGTCGTAGGTCACGTGGTTTAGCCGCCATATTGGATTTTTCAACTTTTCAGAATTTCCGGACCCCATGCACCTTTGAAAATCTTCTGCTCTGAAGATATTTGCACCAAAGTGCTGCAACTTTGATATGTTGTAGCTGAGGGATTGAGAATTAAATTTGAATAATTCGAAGACCGTACCTCAAATACTTTTTTTTCTATAAGCGTTCAAAGTTGGGTGACTTAGTACAATGTGTCATTTTCAAAGGGCGATAACTCAAAAAACCAGACTCAGAATTATGAATTTTTTTCAGGATTACAAGACTTATATACAAACAATAGGAATCTATCAAAACATTGCTCACAAACAGTCAATTGCGTTCAGAATTTGTGATCAAAATCGATAGAAAAACAGGTCTAAACAAAAAGAAAAATGCTAAAAAGGCTCCTGAGTACCAAACGAACCGCAATGACATTTTAAGGAAAAAAAACTAAATTTAGTTGTGACAAATTTGAAGGTAGCATAGATCTTGAGTTTGAGGTGAGTTAAGTTTTCAATATTAAGCCAGCAGTAGTGCTTTCTAGTGACAGCTGTGCGAGGTCAGGCAGAGGCCAAGCTGGCTGTGTATTGTAGCTTGACCCAGCATGCGGCGCTTGAGTGCTCTAGACTTGCTTTGAGCCTGCTTTGATATTCATGATTTTACATGTAAGTTCATTTAGTAAAAATCGTTTGAGTATCTGGTTCTTTAATACTTTGTTGATGTTATGACTGCAGCTGAATCCTTTTGTCGCCGCTTTGCGGCTATATTTATTTTTATTGTTCCCAGAATTTTGTGAGCAGGATTCAGCCCAAACGGCTGATGCTATTGAAGCCAAATTTCACAGGCTGGTAGACCTTGTTGAGGAATGGCGACAATAAGCTTTTGGGACAATTCGGCCCATACGTTAAAGGTCCAGTTCGATTCCAAAATCGAAAATTTAACATTGACTTTTTTTTCAAAATGCACTTAGAGACCTAATTTTTTTTTTAAAATGTGCGCAATAAAAAATGCTGCAAAAAACGAAATCATGGCAAATTCGTAGGTCACGTGGTTTGGCCGCCATCTTGAATTTTCTGCATTTTTTTCAAAAGTCCGACCCCAGGCACATTTCAGGAATCACCACTCGGCAACTGCTGATACTAGAAAGTTGAAACTTACACATGATGTAGCTGAGACATTGGCCTATAACAAGTTTGTTTCAAAATTTAAAAAATCGAAATAGTTTTTTTTATAAAAATCTTCAAAGTTTGCACATTTTGCAATATTCAAGGGCAGATAACTCAAAAACCCGACCATAGAATTTGATGATTTTTGCATGAGACCTAGACATTGGCAAGGTCTTTAGGATAAAGAAATAAAATCGCTCGCGAACAGTCATTTCCGGTCAGGAGCAGAGGTCAAATTTTGCATTTTGGAAATGTGGTGTTTCGGTGGGTATGTTTAAAACATCGTAGCAAATCAACGACGTAAGATAACACATTGTTCTATATATCATATGAAAGCCAAAAGTCTATAGATTTTCAAAAAAATTAACAACAAATTCAGATGTTTATTTTACATTGAGTTACGGACCTTTGAATATTGTCAACACTGCATTCGTTTTGAATGCATTTGATAACTGTATATTTGCAAAATGCGTAACTCATCAATCAACAACAGACATATCTCACGAACCATTAGAGATAATTTTATAATTTTTATATCAACTTGTAGAGAAAAGAATTGTCTTTATTTCCATGCATCATTTGCCTATGCGCGCACAGAAATGAAGAAGCGGTGCGCGCTCTACTTGCGCTCCCGCGTTCGCTAATTGAACTTGTATTTAACTCGCGCACCTTGCGGCACTCATACCTCACGAACCATTAGAGATAATTTTATGATTTTTATATCAACTCGTAGAGAAAAGAAATGTCTTCATTTCCATGTATCATATGTCTATGCGCGGACAGGAATAAAGAAGCGGCAAGCGAAAGATAAGTGATCGTTCACACGCGCTACTTGCGCGGCGTTCGCTAATAGAACTTGTGTTAACTCGCGCACCTTGCGGCACTCATATCTCACGAACCATTAGAGATATTTTTATAATTTTTATATCAACTCGTAGAGAAAAGAAATGTCTTCATTTCCTTGTATCATACGGTGAGTGCCGTCGGTTAATTTGAGGGATAAAATAGAAAAACTTTACACTGATAGATCACATTGTCAATTAAACTCTTTGTTGGGGACTGACAATAAATTGTCTAAGTGCGTCTCATAGACTTTGATAGCCTTTGTGGTCAAGATTTAGTTTCAAGACCAAAGGCACGGGTGGGTGCGTAGGTAGGTACAAGCAAGTGTACCTTCCCTTAATTGAAAAGGGCATAATGACGGCCACTATCAGCTCTCGGGCTCTCGGGCTCTTGGTCATTAGATAAAGGGAGGCCGTCCTGATTCCTGCCTAAATGCTCGGCAGATTCCACTGGCAAGGGTGTGACGTCCTCGATTAACTCTTTTTTCCAAAATGCCTGTCGCCCTCTTGAACTTTGAAATATGCATTTCCTCCCGGCCGCATGTTCTACACTTTGTGCTTGTAGACATTTGATGCAAACACGCTGTCCAGTCATGTACATTCGATTTTGGTCACTAAATCCGTGCATACGGCCACGGGACACCGGAAGACGTCGCTACAACGTTCTCTGAACTCAGAACAGCGCTAGCCTCGCTAGACATCGTATTTTCGACCTAAAACAACACACCAAGGAGCTCGAAATGGTCAAAAGCACGCTCTGACCTCAAACAACACATCAAACAGCTCAAAACGCTGAAAAGCACCCCTCTATACAATGAATTCATTCTCGGATGCGAGATTGTTTGTTTTGCCTTCGTGAATCCAAAGTCTTAGTGCTAAAGTTCCATTCAAATCACAGCCGACTCGCTGGTCCAGTGGGAAAAGCCTTGGCCTTTGAAACCAAGATGCTAACTTTTAGGGTTCAAGTCCCGCTTGAGCCAACAAACTTTTGCAGATCTAACTTGTTATTTTTTTGCTTAGGTAGAACATATTTTGGTCACATTACAGTTAAATGGCATGAAATATATATTTTTATGCAAATTGATTTTGGATTCGAATTTGAAATTAATGTCTATCAAAGTACATACACAAACACAGGCCTAAACGTTGAGTATCAAGTGAAATCTGGTCATTTTGATAATGTATTAGTTACTTTTTAAATCTCAGAAAAATACGTCATGTGAAGGTCAAACACTCTGTGAAGGTCAAACAGGATGTCTTGAAGAGCTAAGTACTGCCGCGGCAGTCCTAGTTCAATATGACATTTACGTTTGCAATTGACAGAGTCTTTTTGGCCTTGGTAATACTGAAATCGTGACTTTTATAATTCGTCTGAACGAACTATTGACTTCATACATACATGTATTGCATATATTTGTCATACATATCATCACCATACATCGCTGAATCCGTTTGTCGTCGCTTTGCGACTATATTTATTATTAAGGATTCAGCCATAAAGGCTGAATCCTTATTGTTATTGGCGTGTTTTTTATTATTATTATTATTCCACAAAAGTTTGACCAAAGATACAGCCAAAACGACTGAAGCAAATACAACCAAACTTTACAGTCTGATAGCCCTAACCCTGGAATCGGGAATAGAAGCTTTTGGGCCAATTCAACCAATACATTAAAGGTCCAGTTCGAATCCAAAATCGAAATTTTAACATTGATTTTTTTTTCAAAATGCACTTAGAGACCTGAAATTTTTTTCAAAAGATGCGCAATAAAAAATAATAAAAAAAAGTAAATCATGACAAATTTGTAGGTCACGTGGTTTGGCCGCCATCTTGATTTTAAGCCCATTTTTGAAAAGTCCGACCCCATGCTCACTTGGTGATTCACCACTCGGCTACTAATGATACTAGAAAGCTGAAATTTACACATGTAGTAGCCAAGACATTGGCCTTTAATAGGTTTGTTATAGAATTAAAAAATTCGAAATACTTTTGTCGCAGCAACCTTTCAAAATTTCCCAATTTCTAAAAAATTGAATTTTCAAGGGCAGATAACTCAAAAACCTGACCGACGAATTTCATGATTTTTGCATGAGAGAAAAACATGACCAAGGTCTTTAAGATGAAAAAATAAAATCGCTCGCGAACAGTCATTTCCGGTCGCCATTACACATTTTCGCAACATGGGGTTAGCTCCGTCCGAAAAACTGTAAATGATCCTTTCAAATACTGCTGTACCTTAACCTGTAATGATATTTTCATGAAACTTTCAGGAATGATAGGTGACATTATCATCTGTGCAACCATTATGTAAGATTTGCGGCTGAATCCTGTTGTCGTCGCTTTGCGACTATATTTATTTTTATTATTTCACGAATGTTTGGACCAACTTTTAGCCAAAACTACTGAAGCAAATACAACAAAACTTTACAGACTGGTAAACCTTACCCTGGAATCGAGCCGTTAAGCTTTTCAGCCTGATTGGTCAAACCGTTAAAGGTCCAGTTCGATTCCAAAGTTCAAAATTTAACATTGATTTTTTTTTCAAAATGCACTTAGAGACCTGAAACTTTTTTTAAAAGATGCGCAATAAAAAATGATGTAAAAAACCATATCATGACAAATTCGTAGGTCACGTGACTTGGCCGCCATCTTGATTTTAAGCACATTTTACAAAGGTCCGACCCCATGCACACTTGACGATTCACCGCTCGGTAACTACTAATACCAGAAAGCTGAAATTTACACATAATGTCGTTAAGACATTGGCCTATAACGAGTTTGTTTTAAACTTTGAAAATTCAAAATACTTTTTGTGTAATAAACTTTCAAAATTTGACAATTTTTAAAAATATCAATTTTCAAGGGCAGATAACTCAAAAACCTGACCGACGAATTTAATGATTTTTGCATGAGAGCTAGACATGACAAAGGTCTTCAAATTTAAAAAATAAAATAGCTCGCGAACAGTCATTTCCGGCCGTCATGACGCATTTTCCTAACATGGGGTCAGCTCCGACAGAAAATATGCAAATCATACTTTTCAATGCTGCTGTAGCTTATTGCTTCACAGGACGTTCATGAAACTTTGAGGATTGATTGCATACATTATTATCTGTATAATGTATACGTTAGATGTACGGCTGAATCCTGTTTTCGTCGCTTGCGACTATATTTAAGGATTCAGCCATAAAGGCTGAATCCTTATTGTTATTGGCGTGTTTTTTATTATTATTATTATTCCACAAAAGTTTGACCAAAGATACAGCCAAAACGACTGAAGCAAATACAACCAAACTTTACAGTCTGATAGCCCTAACCCTGGAATTGGGAATAGAAGCTTTTGGGCCAATTCAACCAATACATTAAAGGTCCAGTTCGAATCCAAAATCGAAATTTTTACATTGATTTTTTTTTCAAAATGCACTTAGAGACCTGAATTTTTTTTCAAAAGATGCGCAATAATAAATAATAAAAAAAAGTAAATCATGACAAATTTGTAGGTCACGTGGTTTGGCCGCCATCTTGATTTTAAGCCCATTTTTGAAAAGTCCGACCCCATGCTCACTTGGTGATTCACCACTCGGCTACTAATGATACTAGAAAGCTGAAATTTACACATGAAGTAGCCAAGACATTGGCCTTTAATAGGTTTGTTATAGAATTAAAAAATTCGAAATACTTTTGTCGCAGCAACCTTTCAAAATTTCCCAATTTCTAAAAAATTGAATTTTCAAGGGCAGATAACTCAAAAACCTGACCGACGAATTTCATGATTTTTGCATGAGAGAAAAACATGACCAAGGTCTTTAAGATGAAAAAATAAAATCGCTCGCGAACAGTCATTTCCGGTCGCCATTACACATTTTCGCAACATGGGGTTAGCTCCGTCCGAAAAACTGTAAATGATCCTTTCTAATACTGCTGTACCTTAACCTGTAATGATATTTTCATGAAACTTTCAGGAATGATAGGTGACATTATCATATGTGCAACCATTATGTAAGATTTGCGGCTGAATCCTGTTGTCGTCGCTTTGCGACTATATTTAAGGATTCAGCCATAAAGGCTGAATCCTTATTGTTATTGGCGTGTTTTTTATTATTATTATTATTCCACAAAAGTTTGACCAAAGATACAGCCAAAACGGCTGAAGCAAATACAACCAAACTTTACAGTCTGATAGCGCTAACCCTGGAATCGGGAATAGAAGCTATTGGGCCAATTCAATCAATACATTAAAGGTCCAGTTCGAATCCAAAATCGAAATTTTAACATTGATTTTGTTTTCAAAATGCACTTAGAGACCTGAAATTTTTTTCAAAAGATGCGCAATAAAAAATAATAAAAAAAAGTAAATCATGACAAATTTGTAGGGCACGTGGTTTGGCCGCCATCTTGATTTTAAGCCCATTTTTGAAAAGTCCGACCCCATGCTCACTTGGTGATTCACCACTCGGCTACTAATGATACTAGAAAGCTGAAATTTACACATGAAGTAGCCAAGACATTGGCCTTTAATAGGTTTGTTATAGAATTAAAAAATTCGAAATACTTTTGTCGCAGCAACCTTTCAAAATTTCCCAATTTCTAAAAAATTGAATTTTCAAGGGCAGATAACTCAAAAACCTGACCGACGAATTTCATGATTTTTGCATGAGAGAAAAACATGACCAAGGTCTTTAAGATGAAAAAATAAAATCGCTCGCGAACAGTCATTTCCGGTCGCCATTACACATTTTCGCAACATGGGGTTAGCTCCGTCCGAAAAACTGTAAATGATCCTTTCTAATACTGCTGTACCTTAACCTGTAATGATATTTTCATGAAACTTTCAGGAATGATAGGTGACATTATCATCTGTGCAACCATTATGTAAGATTTGCGGCTGAATCCTGTTGTCGTCGCTTTGCGACTATATTTAAGGATTCAGCCATAAAGGCTGAATCCTTATTGTTATTGGCGTGTTTATTAAGGATTCAGCCATAAAGGCTGAATCCTTATTGTTATTGGCGTGTTTATTATTATTTTTATTATTTCACAAATGTTTGGACCAACTTTTAGCCAAAACTACTGAAGCAAATACAACAAAACTTTACAGACTGGTAGACCTTACCCTGGAATCGAGCCGTTAAGCTTTTCAGCCTGATTGGTCAAACCGTTAAAGGTCCAGTTCGATTCCAAAGTTCAAAATTTAACATTGATTTTTTTTTCAAAATGCACTTAGAGACCTGAAACTTTTTTTAAAAGATGCGCAATAAAAAATGATGCAAAAAACCATATCATGACAAATTCGTAGGTCACGTGACTTGGCCGCCATCTTGATTTTAAGCACATTTTACAAAAGTCCGACCCCATGCACACTTGACGATTCACCGCTCGGTAACTACTAATACCAGAAAGCTGAAATTTATACATAATGTCGTTAAGACATTGGCCTATAACGAGTTTGTTTTAAAATATGAAAATTCAAAATACTTTTTGTGATATAAACTTTCAAAGTTTGACAATTTTCAAAAATATCAATTTTCAAGGGCAGATAACCCAAAAACCTGACCGACGAATTTCATGATTTTTGCATGAGAGCTAGACATGACCAAGGTCTTTAAATTCAAAAAATAAAATAGCTCGCGAACAGTCATTTCCGGCCGCCATGACGTATTTTCCTAACATGGGGTCAGCTCCGACAGAAAATATGCAAATCATTCTTTCCAATGCTGCTGTAGCTTATTGCTTCACAGGACGTTCATGAAACTTTGAGGATTGATTGCTAACATTATTATCTGTATAATGTATACGTTAGATGTACGGCTGAATCCTGTTTTCGTCGCTTGCGACTATATTTATTATTATTATTTTTATTATTTCACGAATGTTTAGACAGACTTTTAGCCAAAACTACTGAAGCAAATACAACAAAACTTTACAGACTGGTAGACCTTACCCTGGAATCGAGCCGTTAAGCTTTTCAGCCTGATTGGTCAAACCGTTAAAGGTCCAGTTCGATTCCAAAGTTCAAAATTTAACATTGATTTTTTTTTTAAAATGCACTAAGAGACCTGAAACTTTTTTTAAAAGATGCGCAATAAAAAATTATGCAAAAAAACATATCATGACAAATTCGTAGGTCACGTGACTTGGCCGCCATCTTGATTTTAAGCACATTTTACAAAAGTCCGACCCCATGCACACTTGACGATTCACCGCTCGGTAACTACTAATACCAGAAAGCTGAAATTTACACATAATGTCGTTAGGACATTGGCCTATAACGAGTTTGTTTTAAAATTTGAAAATTCAAAATACTTTTTGTGTAATAAACTTTCAAAGTTTGACAATTTTTAAAAATATCAATTTTCAAGGGCAGATAACTCAAAAACCTGACCGACGAATTTCATGATTTTTGCATGAGAGCTAGACATGACCAAGGTCTTCAAACTCAAAAAATAAAATAGCTCGCGAACAGTCATTTCCGGCTGCCATGACGCATTTTCCTAACATGGGGTCAGCTCCGACAGAAAATATACAAATCATACTTTCCAATGCTGCTGTAGCTTATTGCTTCACAGGACGTTCATGAAACTTTGAGGATTGATTGCTAACATTATTATCTGTATAATGTATACGTTAGATGTACGGCTGAATCCTGTTTTCGTCGCTTGCGACTATATTTTTTATTAATGTTGCTTTTAAAGATATCCGGGGTCGTTTTAGGAAAAAAACAGTCTTTCAAGTTACGGTTCCAGTAAAAAGTTCTACATTGATATCCTGAAGGGTATGTGTCCCCGGTAACCCCAGCGTCCCCGTGGTCAGGTAATCACAGGTGGGTCACCAGGTAAAGCAGTGTCTTTAGAGTGTCGGCGAGATCAAACACATCCTCACCTGTCAAATCTAACGCCGGTAGATAATTACCTGTTTATTTACATTAACTTAGATCTTTACTACTAGCTTCGTGACTAACCTTAGAAAATCAAACAATGCTTAAAGAACAATCACTGTTTATCACCTTGACCAGCGGATGTCCGTTAGAAGGTCACCCGAGTCCCGAACGAGGGATGGGCCTTTTGATTGGGAGATTGTACTACAGGCCTGTGGCCTTTAAGTATTGAATAAAGATTGATTGGGAGATAAGAGGGTAAAATCGGGGTGTACGAAAAAATTCTATACCTGAAATGGGGATTGATTGGTTAGAATACACGTTATGTATCAACATTTCAGTCTCTAATGTTGCTATGTAAATTGTCACTTTCTTTGAAGTTTTTGTAGAACCAAAATGTACATGTACCTCAAAAAGAAATATAAAAAAATTTAAAAAAACATTTCAGTCTCAGTTCAAAGCGAAAACTTATTCTAATTAAGAACTGTATAAAAAACCACGTGTTCATATACAGCATCTTTTAGTTACCCATTGTCCATCGTTCGGATACATTCTTTCGCTTATAAAAATAACGTCATGGGCTGAGCTCATCAGGATTTATATTGTTTTATGCCGAAAATCTCAAATAAAACCCTTGATACAAATGGTCACCGCAATTTCCAGAGTAGGTGCGTTTGACAAACAAGACATTGATTAAAAGTCAAAATATCCCATCTCTATATGGGGTCAAAGTTTCCAGACCAACTGTGCTAGAAACGCTGCATAAGAACGGTTTGCATGCAAAAGATTCATGTGTTTGAATCCCCTCAAGGAGGTTGCATATCTTTGTTGCTGAGCATATGTTTTAGTTTTTTTGTTTATTTTTAATGATAAATTTCATTGATAAGGCTTATTCGACTGTGAATATCTGTTGTCCAGTGGTGACATATTATGTTTTTCTATTGAATCTTATTCAAGTGTGTATTTACTTTAAAATATAAAATTTAAAAAAAATAATCTTAATACGAGAAAAAAATCATTTTTCGCGTCATTTAAAAAAAATAGAGCCATTGGCTCTGTAGCTCATCAGGCTTCATTATCAATTATGCTGTAGAGTGTGGCCAATGTGATTCCCCCTTTGTAGGGGCCCGAGGTCACCAATCATAAAATTAAGTATATAGGCGTCAAGTTTCAGTTTTCTAGGCCTGATACTTCAAGAGTAGAAGATGAAAATAGATTTTAAGGACGTTCCTGTTGCCTTTATTAGGGGCAACAGGGTCACCAAAGCTACAATTCATAATCCTCACTAGTCAAGGAGTCTGTACACAAAGTTTCAGCTTTCTAGGCCTTATGCTTCTGGAGAAGAAGATGAAAATAGGTTTTTAGGGCGTGGACCCTATGGCCCTTATTAGGGGTCACAGGGCCATCAATGCTACAATTTATAATCCTCACTAGCCAAAGGAGTCTGTACACAAAGTTTCAGCTTTCTAGGCCTTATGCTTCTGGAGAAGAAGATGAAAATAGATTTTTATGGTGTGGCCCCTGTGGCCCTTATTAGGGGTCACAGGGCCACCAAAGCTACAATTTATAATGCTCACTAGCCAAGGAGTCTGTACACAAAGTTTCAGCTTTCTAGGCCTTATGCTTCTGGAGAAGAAGATGAAAATAGGTTTTTAGGGCTGAGCAATGAAGATTGTTCTTAACGCCCATATTAAGACAAGATAGCATGCACATTCTTGAATTAAAGAAGTAGCAATATATTGCAATACTTAATGCAACACGCTTTTCTGTATCACAATATATTGCAATACAGAAATGAGGAACGATACCCATCCTTATGTGGCATAGATTATGTTTCTATATCATTCTTATGTCACATCCATCTCTTATTATATATGTTAGTGCGGCTAGTGCTTATAGAATATGCTTGCTCCACAAAAATGTTACTTTTTATGTTAATCAATAAGTTTGTAAATTAACAATTATGTGAATGCATATTGATTATGTGTAAAATGCTTAAGTGAGTCAAATACAAGCCTTTGATCAAATCATCAACAAAAGTCCCTTCTAGACGTTTCATACAACTACAGAAGCAATTTCCTTCAAAGACAGTGTTGTCTTTCTGTTTTAAATGAAGAAATAATGAGACGTTTTATTTTTCATTTTGAATTGTTTGATTTTATTTCATACAAATATGACATGATTTCAAATCATCTCTAATAAATGAGTGAATGATCTTGTTCTGTTCACAGGGTTGACAAGCGAAAGGACAAGGAAACAAAATAGATGGTGACGTTAACGACACAAGGATGTGTTATTCTTCATCCTGTTTCCATTGTTTCCTCTGCCTGTTCATCCTTTTCATCATCTGTGTACAAAACAAAAAATAGAATGATAAACAGACAAAATATAAAAGTAAATAAATGAGGAAAAGGTCTGTTCTTAAGTGAATGTTCCCTTCTGCCTACTATAGCATAGAAATATCTTAAAGGGGCAGTAGCACATTTTTTGGCAATTTTATATTTTCAAGTTTTCACTGATAATTGTAAGTTAATGCTAAATGTATTACATTGATAGTGTCAAACATTTCATTACACAAATCAATCATCCAATGTCAGGGAACAAATTATAAAGGTTCACATAAAATCCATTGGCAGCCTTTTTTGTGTGAACATCTTTAATTCATTTTGTGTAAGAAAATGAATCGCACGGCTTACCTTTACATTACATATTTGATTTATTACTGTTTCATTTACTTTTAATACATTGTCTTCAGATTGGAAACATTTATTTTAATTATCTTGACATCACCTTATATTCCCCATGAAAATGTGCTACTGTCCCTTTAAGCACTGCATATACGCCAGGGACAAAAGTGGTGAGGGTGTTTAAACAACCTGTGATGGAATTTCTATTTTAAATCGCTTTTTTTTTTGTGTGAACTTAAATAGGTGATCCGTCCCCAATGTTGAAATCACTATTACCCATATGGTGAAATTTAAGTGATACTTACTTTGCTTAAAGGGGCTGTCCTATCAGGGTTTTTTTTGTGGAAACAAAATTCAAGAGGACCCAGTGATGCTTTCTATTCTTTGTCAAATTTCTTAATCTAAAACAACTAAAAAGTGCCCTCACTGACATACATGAAAATAAGTGTGAAGTAGTCATGTAATAAATCAGATATAAGTATAAACAGGGAAGTACTCTTGAATTGTGCATCCATTAAAAATACCCCGATAGGGCTGTCCCTGCATGGACATATCACTATTAGGGGTCACAGGGCCACCAAAGCTACAATTTATAATCCTCACTAGTCAAGGGGTCTGTACACAAAGTTTCAGCTTTCTAGGCCTCATGGTTCTGGAGAAGAAGATGAAAATAGGTTTTTAGGGCGTGGCCCCTGTGGCCCTTATTAGGGGTCACAGGGCCACGAAAGCTACAATTTATAATCCTCACTAGTCAAGGGGTCTGTACACAAAGTTTTATGTTTCTAGGCCTCATGGTTCTGGAGAAGAAGATGAAAATAGGTTTTTAGGGCGTTACCTCTGTGGCCCTTATTAGGGGTCACATGGCCACCAAAGCTACATTTTTTTATCCTCACTAGCCAAGGAGTATGTACCCAAAGTTTGAGGTTTCTAGGCCTTATGGTTCTGGAGAAGAAGTCGAAATTCCACAAAGTTTACGGACGGACGGATGGACGGACGCCGGACACCATGCCATGCCATAAGCCCATCGGGCCTTACAGGCCAGATGAGCTAAAAAGTGCATTAAAAAATCCTTATAGTATATTGCTGAAACATTTATACCACTTTATAAAGACACCGACCTTCAAGGATTCTCTGCAGTTCATGAATTGCTGTAATGAGGACAAGAAACTGCTTCCTTCTGAGTTCAAGCTGAAATAAAAGAAGAAGCCATGTGATCATAAGTATTTGCAAGATTTATCTTCTAAGATTGTAGAAAGAGGGAGGAACAACTACTACAACCAGAGACATCTGTGCTGAAAATATATTCAATTTATATAAACAAGAATGGACTTAAGATACACCCCTGTCTCACACCAACTTGTAACTCCAAGGTTTCAGAATATCCTTGATTATTTCACATAAACAAGAATGGACGTAAAATACACCCCTGTCTCACACCAACTTGTAACTCCATGGTTTCAGAATATCCTTGATTATTTCATATAAACAAGAACGGCGTAAAATAAATCCCTGTCTCACACCAACTTGTAACTCCATGGTTTCAGAATATCCTTGATTATTTCATATACCGTATATGACCGGGTATAAGCCGAGAATTTGACACCAGAAATTAGGGGGTCAGAGAGGGGGGTCGGTCTATACCTGAGTTATATGATGCAGATGAAAAAAATCAAGAGACCAAGCACGAGTATCGTCAGCCAAGCGAGTTAGCTAGTCGATGTTTACACAGGAAGCAACATGCAAAATCATCGAGGTCATTTCTATATTGAACTTGTAAAATAAAAATACTTTTGTTGTGTTGTTGTTTTTAATGAAAATATACAAAGAGAAGTTGAAAAATATATAAAGATAATTATATTAATATGAAATATTCAAGCAACCTTCACGTACTGTTAGATTTCGGCAGATCGATGTGGCTTCACTCGCATCCACGATCGGCAATTGAAACCCGGTTTTTCAAATATTATCAAGAGTTATCACTTCAAAAGGCTTGTTGTCCATTTTAAAGTATTATTAAGATATATTTCCAAACTTATCAATCATATCTGATCGAAATTCAATCAAATCTTTGTCAAAGATACACTCGTGAAAGCACGATGTTTTACATTACTTTGAATTTCAATCGTAATTTCGTGACGACGAATAACATTCCTTTTATAATTTTTTGCTCATGGTTATATTTCTGATCGTTATTCTTCGAATTTTATATACAAAAATATTTCAATTAACTATATGTTAATTTTGAAAAAAAATAAAATGTAGAAAACTTGTAAGAAAATCTGATATATTTTCACATTTAATATTGTAACGACAAAATGTTGTCATGAAATTATTACGACCACGTTTCATATACGTCTTAAAATAACGTGTCATTTGATGATTCATGAGCTTTTAGTTTCAATGCAACGGGCATCATATCGACTTACTGTCAGCAAAATAGAGCTGCGAAGAGGGGGGTCGGTCTATACATGAGATACTAGGTTTTGACTGGAATTTGGGGGGTTGAGAAAGGGGGTCGGTTTATATGCGGGGTCGGCTTATACCCGGTCATATACGGTAAACAAGAACGGACGTAAAATAAATCCCTGTCTCACACCAACTTGTAACTCCATGGTTTCAGAATAATCTTCATATTTATTGTGGACCTGAAGGACCCTTTGCTTTATTAAAGGTACCGGTAAGTCTCCTGAATCAATCTTTGCAGTTAAGACATCTCTTGGGATTTTTATTGCTTCTTCCTCACTCAAACAATTTACCAACCCTCTGGTTGGTCCACTGTTGCATCCTTCAGCCCCTAATAGACACACTAATGCTGGATGTATCGCTTACAGCTGATGGTTGGTTTAACCATTTTATACTCATAATGACAATTTAGAAATGAAATTTTTGTTGAGTTGTTTTACACTTTGTCATATATTTCTTTATGGCAATCTGTTATACTGTGCATATCATTATTTTACATGAATTACAGATATGTAATATAATACAAGTAAAATAATGATATGCACAGTATAACAGATTGCCATAAATGATATTGCTCTTGTCCATACCTTTTCCTCTAGCTTTTGTTTTGTTTCTGCCTGGGACGTCAACTCCATATCCAAACTTTGGAGCTGTCTGGAAGATGAATTACATAAAATTATTTTTTGCAATGTAATTTTATCACAAGTGTAACACAAAAAAAGAACAGATAATTTCTTATTTTTTACTTCATTTACGCTTATTTCCATCAATATCTGCAATTGTGATTAAACCATGTTTCTTTAACTCCCTTTTTTCACAAAACTTGGCAATGTAATTTTTATCACAAGTGTAACACAAAAAAAGAACAGATAATTTCTTAGTTTTTGGTTTATTTACTGTCTTATTTCCATCAATATCTGCAATTGTGATTAAACCCTGTTTCTTTAACTTCCTTTTTCACAAAGCTTTACGAACTCCATAATAATTGTTTTTGGAACACAAAATACAATGTTTTATAATTGACATAGGGATCTATCAGTTTTCATTAGTAAGGTTTTTAGATTTAGACATTCAAATGATTTTAAGGGTGCTTCAAAATAGTTAGTATAGACAAAGAACACACCTGTAAATCAAAAACCTTACTTTCATTATCTATAGGAATTTACTGTTTCAATTTAATAGTCTCAGATAAGAAAATTCTTATATGTTTGCTGATTTCAATGTATCATCAATATTTATAATGGACCACATGGGTTCGAAACAATATTTCTGAAATGTTAATAAATACATACTTCATTGTATCTTGACGATCAGGATGTTTCTGAATAACTTTGGCCAAAGAATCATATTCTGAAAAAAATAAATAGAACCATTGGCTCTGTAACTCATTTGGCCATGTATGATTCATCATCCATATGGGGAAAGGGTAACCATATGAGAAGTCACAGAATCAACAAATATATATAAAATTACAATCCTCACCAGTCAAGGAGTATTTACACAAAGTATCAGTTTTCTAGGACTTTCTCTTCTTTCTTTCCTCGAACACATGATCAAGCTGGTTACTTTTGATCAACCGATATGTAGCTTTGAACAATAGTCAAAGGGCTTTCGTTAACCTTAATCTTTATCCTCATATTATATGCGTTTTGTTTAAACATTCGGTAAGATAAATTTGTTATACCATTCAGAGGCGGGGTACATGAGGAGATATCAGCCTCTCACTTGGTGTTATGCACCTCTCCTTGGCTCGCTGCATAACACCAAGTTCGAGGCAGATATCTCCCCATGTACCCGCCTCTGAATGGTATAACTTATAATGTAACCTTGAGTTAAGAACACCTTTTGATAGGGAGTCCATATGCAAGGAGGTAGGTATGAAGTGAGAATATTAGTGAGTACCCTTGCATGAGGTGAGTTGATACTAACTTTTTATACTATTCAAAAGAATTTGAGGAACACCAAAGTAGTATTTATTCTTTGCAACAACCCTTTAAGCTTGAAGCTCAAAGGAACTGAAGTCTTATGGAAATGAGACATTGGCTACTTAGATAATTGTTAGCGTTAAAGATTTTTTTGAAATTATGGATTGTTTCATCACATTCTTATAAGGAAAATGTCTTGATCACCGATATTGATCACCAGGGGTATCACTACAAAAGCAACAAAATCATCCAAATTATTTTCTTTTGATCATATTTTTGACCCAAGCTACGTTTCTAAAACTCAAAAACAGAATATGCATCACTTTCAGCATTTGATTCAAACAGCAAGAGGTGATATACCAGTAGAGGCAAACTTTATAACTGTTATTGCTTTGATCCCAGTTGCTCATAATCAGATAGGGAAAATGTTTTACCTTGTCTATTTTTCCGAATACGCTTGGCCATCTGCAGTTCTGTCTTGCATTCTGATATCTGCGCTGTTGCCTCTTTGATCTTCTTCTCTGCAATTGTGAGTTACATAGAGGATATTATATGACATACTATGTTTATGACACGAGTGCCTGAATATTAGTAAACCCCAAGCATGAGCAAGGGATGTACTGAAATTAAGGCACAAGTGTCGTAGATATTGTATGTCACAAGCACAAATATAATATTCTGTTTATTACTGAAGTCACAAAATTCAAGAAAATACTTTAAATATGCTTCCACATACCGGCAATCTACCCGCCGGCGCACATAGAATTTTATGTCACAAGTCACAAGTTATTATCTGATGTTCAATTATGTGACGTTTTGCCCAAGTGCATCGCATGTAAAATATGAACCCCTGTATGACAGTAGGTGATTAAAGTTATTATCTGATGTTCAATTATGAAATATGGAATTAACAGTTTAAATAAAACACGATAGAATTCAACTGAATAAAACATGGCAGATTGACTTCATGATCATTTTCATACTTAACATAATCTCTTCCAAAAATAGCAATACATACAATTACAAATTCTGCATCAGTTGGTTACGGGTTCATGTAGTAAATTACACTGACAAATTATGAATTTCAAATATGTACTTTGAATGATAATAACAAAGAATCAACAAAAAAAAGAAAACTAATTCTGTTTTCAAATATATTTTTTCACAGTACACACATTAACTAGTTCCAACTGAACTACCGTATATTACAGTGTACACGGCGACCTCGTACATAGGGCGACCCCCTTTCTCAGCCCCCCAAATTGCTGCCAAAATCATATATCTCATTAATAAGGCGACCCCACTTCTAGCAGGTCGACCCCCCTTCTAGCAGGTCGCTGAAACAGTCGACATGACAGACAACTCGTTGACAAGATTGCGTAAGGGTAAATTTAGGTCGGTAATTTTTAATTGAAATGTCATGTGTAATTAAAAAATAGAGCCATTGGCTCTGTAGCTCATCAGGCATCATATCAAGTTTGCTTTATACAGGCAAGATGAGCTAAAAATGAAACTGATGTTACCTATTGCAAGAAAACCTATAAAACAAGCAGCTGACATGGTCGAGCTATATCCCCCGCAAATTGCACAATATGTATAGGTTTTCCTTATCATATTGCTGATTAAATTTTGTCACACAAAATAACACAATTTTTCCAGGATATGAAAGAAACTATTCTAATAAAAAAACTAAATCATACCAACTTTATGTTCACTGTTGGGCATAATTCGAGTTAACTGACAAAATTAAAATCAAACGAATGAATTTATGTATTATGTATTTGGATCTCCAAGATCAATTTGATCATATTTAAACTAACATATTTTTAAAACTGTTCTTCATGACACACCTTCATATGATTTTGTATCTCCATAACAAATTTGATTAAAATTTGATGTTTAGTTTAGTTGTGAGATAGACAGGACTTGTAACAGATATCCAACAGAGTCCTCATTTTTTGCCAAAAAAGGCAAAATTTTATAAAAACATTTTCAAAAATGTTCTCCATGACACACCTTCATATGATTATGTATCTCCATATCAAATTTTATCAATATGTGATGATTAGTTTAGAAGTTATGAGCCGGACAGGACTTGTAACAGTTTTCCAAGAGAGTCCTCATGTTTTGCCAAAAAAGGCAAAATTTTATAAAAATATTTTCAAAATTGTTCTTCATGACACACCTTCATATGATAATGTATCTTCATATCAAATTGTATCAATATGTGATGATTAGTTTAGAAGTTATGAGCCGGACAGGACTTGTAACAGTTTTCCAACAGAGTCCTCATTTTTTGCCAAAAAAGGCAAAATTTTATAAAAATATTTTCAAAATTGTTCTTCATGACACACCTTCATATGATTATGTATCTCCATATCAAATTTTATCAATATGCGATGATTAGTTTAGAAGTTATGAGCCGGACAGGACTTGTAACAGTTTTCCAAGAGAGTCCTCATGTTTTGCCAAAAAATAGAGCCATGGGCTCTGTAGCTCATCAGACTTTTGATGGAAAAAGGCTTTGATCTCTGTGACCCCATTTGGGGTCATGGGGTAATCAAATCTACAATTTAGAATCCTCATTGGCCAAGGAGTCTACACACAACTTTTCAGCTCTCTAGACCTTTTGGAACTCGAGAAGAAGATGAAATTAGGTTTTTAAGGTTTTGACCCCTGTGACCGCAATTGGGGTCATGAGGTCATGAAATCTACAATTTAGAATCCTCATTTGCCAAGGAGTCTACACACAACTTTTCAGCTCTCTAGACCTTTTGGAACTGGAGAAGAAGATGAAAATAGGTTTTTAAGGTTTTGACCCCTGTGACCCCATTTGGGGTCATGAGGTCATGAAATCTACAATTTAGAATCCCCATTGGCCAAGGAGTCTGCACACAACTTTTCATCTCTCTAGACCTTTTCGAACTGGAGAAGAAGATGAAAATAGGTTTTTAAGGTTTTGACCCCTGTGACCCCATTTGGGGTCATGAGGTCATGAAATCTACAATTTAGAATCCCCATTGGCCAAGGAGTCTCCACATCAAATATCAGCTCTCTAGAGTCATTGGTTCTGGAGAAGAAGTCGAAAATGTGAAAAGTTTACGGATGGACGGACGGACGGACGGACGGACGGATGGACGGACGGACGCCGGACGCCATGCCATGCCATAAGCCCATCGGGTCTTTCAGACCTGATGAGCTAAAAAGGCAAAATTTTATAAAAATATTTTCAAAATTGTTCTTCA
Source organism: Steromphala cineraria (assembly GCA_916613615.1). NCBI lineage: Eukaryota > Metazoa > Mollusca > Gastropoda > Trochida > Trochidae > Steromphala > Steromphala cineraria. Next base: position 42,671,007 of record OU744726.1, read on the forward strand.
TGACACACCTTCATATGATAATGTATCTTCATATCAAATTTTATCAATATGTGATGATTAGTTTAGAAGTTATGTGCCGGACAGGACTTGTAACAGTTTTCCAACAGAGTCCTCATTTTTTGCCAAAAAAGGCAAAATTTTATAAAAATATTTTCAAAATTGTTCTTCATGACACACCTTCATATGATTATGTATCTCCATATCAAATTTTATCAATATGCGATGATTAGTTTAGAAGTTATGAGCCGGACAGGACTTGTAACAGTTTTCCAACAGAGTCCTCATTTTTTGCCAAAATAGGCAAAATTTTATAAAAATATTTTCAAAATTGTTCTTCATGACACACCTTCATATGATAATGTATCTTCATATCAAATTTTATCAATATGCGATGACAAGTTTAGAAGTTATGAGCCGGACAGGACTTGTAACAGTTTACCAACAGAGTCCTCATTTTTTGCCAAAAAAGGCAAAATTTTATAAAAATATTTTCAAAATTGTTCTTCATGACACACCTTCAGATGATTATGTATCTTCATATCAAATTTTATCAATATGCGATGATTAGTTTAGAAGTTATGAGCCGGACAGGACTTGTAACAGTTTACCAACAGAGTCCTCATTTTTTGCCAAAAAAGGCAAAATTTTATAAAAATATTTTCAAAATTGTTCTTCATGACACACCTTCAGATGATTATGTATCTTCATATCAAATTTTATCAATATGTGATGATTAGTTTAGAAGTTGTGAACCGGACGGGACTTGTAACAGATTTCTTACAAAATTTACCACTTTTTCTCCAAAATCCTAATATTTTACGTAGATTTTCAGAAAATTGTTTCTCATGACACATTATTACATGTTTCTTCATGTCCATAACAAATTTGAATTGAAATGGTTGATTAGTTAGAAAGTTATGAGCCGGACACAAAGTGTAACGGACGGACGGACGGACGGACGGACGGACGGACGGTACCCATCTTAATACCCCCCGCAACTTCGTTGTTGCGGGGGATAAAAATTACAAAACAAATGTATTATTATTCAACACTTTCTAGATCGCCAATATCAGACAGTGAAAGAAGTCCACACTAAAATATCCAAGGAGAAATAAATTTGCCATAGACTGTCATCTAATGGAGAAAAATAAGTTTTTAAGGTTGTGACCCCTGTGACCCTATTTGGGGTCAATGGGGTCACAAAACCTACAGTTTAGAATCCCAATTGGCCAAGGAGTCTACATGCAGTCTTTCAGCTCAATAGACCTTTAGGAGCTAAAGATGATGATGAAAATAAGTTTTTAAGGTTGTGACCCCTGTGACCCTATTTGGGGTCATGGGGTCACGAAATCTACAATTTAGAATCCCCATTGGCCAAGGAGTCTGCACATATAATTTCAGCTCTCTAGACCTTTTAGAACTTGAGAAGAAGATGAAAATAGTTTTTTAAGGTTGTGACCCCTGTGACCCTATTTGGGGTAACAGGGACAACAAAGTTACAAATTAGAATCCCCATTGTCCAAGGAGTCTGCACATATCAATATTAACTCTCTAGACCTTTTGGAACTGGAGAAGAAGATGAGAATTGGTTTTTAAGGTTGTGACCCCTGTGACCCTATTTGGGGTCATGGGGTCACGAAATCTACAATTAAGAATCCCGATTGGCCAAGGAGTCTGCACATATCACTTTCAACTCTATAATCCTTTTAGTACTGGAGAAGAAGATGAAAATAGCTTTTTAAGGTTGTGACCCCTGTGACCCTATTTGGGGTCACAGGGTCACCAAAGTTACAAATTAGAATCTCCATTGTCCAAGGAGTCTGCACATATAATTTTTAACCCTCTACTCCTTTTGGAACTGGAGAAGAAGATGAAAATAGGTATTTAAGGTTGTGACCCCTGTGACCCTATTTGGGATCACAGGGTCACCAAAGTTACAAATTAGAATCCCCATTGGCCAAGGAGTCTGCACATATCATTTTTAACTCTCTAGTCCTTCTGGAACTGGAGAAGAAGATGAAAATAGGTTTTTAAAGTTGTGACCCCTGTGATCCTATTTGGGGTCACAGGGTCACCAAAGTTACAAATTAGAATCCCCATTGTCCAAGGTGTCTGCACATATAATTTTTAACTCTCTACTCCTTTTAGAACTGGAGAAGAAGATGAATATAGCTTTTTAAGGTTGTGACCCCTGTGACCCTATTTGGGGTCATGGGGTCACGAAATCTACAATTTAGAATCCCCATTGGCCAAGGAGTCTGCACATATCGTTTTTAACTCTCTAGTCCTTTTAGAACTTGAGAAGAAGATGAAAATAGGTTTTTAAGGTTGTGACCCCTGTGACCCTATTTGGGGTCACAGGGTCACCAAAGTTACAAATTAGAATCCCCATTGGCCACGGAGTCTGCACATATCTTTTTTAACTCTCTAGTCCTTCTGGAACTGGAGAAGAAGATGAAAATAGGTTTTTTAAGTTGTGACCCCTGTGATCCTATTTGGGGTCACAGGGTCACCAAAGTTACAAATTAGAATCCCCATTGTCCAAGGAGTCTGCACATATAATTTTTAACTCTCTACTCCTTTTAGAACTGGAGAAGAAGATGAAAATAGCTTTTTAAGGTTGTGACCCCTGTGACCCTATTTGGGGTCACAGGTTCACCAAAGTTACAAATTAGAATCCCCATTGTCCAAGGAGTCTGCACATATCACTTTCAACTCTCTAGTCCTTTTAGAACTGGAGAAGAAGATGAAAATAGCTTTTTGAGGTTGTGACCCCTGTGACCCTATTTGGGGTCATGGGGTCACGAAATCTACAATTTAGAATCCCCATTGGCCAAGGAGTCTGCACATATCGTTTTTAACTCTCTAGTCCTTTTAGAACTTGAGAAGAAGATGAAAATAGGTTTTTAAGGTTGTGACCCCTGTGACCCTATTTGGGGTCACAGGGTCACCAAAGTTACAAATTAGAATCCCCATTGTCCAAGGAGTCTGCACATATAATTTTTAACTCTCTACTCCTTTTGGAACTGGAGAAGAAGATGAAAATAGGTATTTAAGGTTGTGACCCCTGTGACCCTATTTGGGATCACAGGGTCACCAAAGTTACAAATTAGAATCCCCATTGGCCAAGGAGTCTGCAAATATCATTTTTAACTCTCTAGTCCTTCTTGAACTGGAGAAGAAGATGAAAATAGGTTTTTAAAGTTGTGACCCCTGTGACCCTATTTGGGGTCACAAGGTCACCAAAGTTACAAATTAGAATCTCCATATGCTAAGGTACTTGTACACAAAATTTCAGCTCTCTAATGTGTATGGTTCATGAGGAGAAGTCGAAAGTGTCAAAAGTTTACGGACGGACGACGGACGACGGACGACGGACGGACGACGGACGACGGACGGACGCCGGACGACGGGCCATGCCATAAGCCCATCTGGACTTTCAGTCCTGATGAGCTAAAAATAGAGCCATTGGCTCTGTAGCTCATCAGGCTTCATCATCAATTATGCTGTAGAGTGTGGTCAATGTGATTCCCCCTTTGTAGAGGCCACAGGGTCACCATTCATAAAATTCAGTATATATAGGCGACAAATTTCAGTTTTCTAGGCCTTTACTTCTGATGAAGAAGATGAAAATAGATTTGAAGGACGTTCCTGTTGCCTTTATTAGGGGCAACAGGGTCACCAAAGCTACAAGTCATAATCATCACTAGTCAAGGAGTCTGTACACAAAGTTTCAACTTTCTAGGCCTTATACTTCTGGAGAAGAAGATGAAAATAGGTTTTTAGGGTGTGGCCCCTGTGGCCCTTATAAGGGTTCACAGGGCCACCAAAGCTACAATTTATAATCCTCACTAGCCAAGGAGTCTGTACACAAAGTTTCAGCTTTTTAGGCCTTATGCTTCTGGAGAAGAAGATGAAAATAGGTTTTAAGGGCTTGGCCCCTGTGGCCCTTATTAGGGGCCACAGGGCCACTAAAGCTACAATTTATAATCCTCACTAGTAAAGGAGTCTGTACACAAGGTTTCAGCTTTCTGGACCTCATGCTTCTGGAGAAAAAAATGAAAATAGGTTTTTAGGGCGTGGCCAATGTGGCCCTTATTAGGGGCCACAGGGCCACCAAAGCTAAAATTTTTAATCCTCACTAGTCAAGGAGTCTGTACACAAGGTTTCAGCTTTCTAGGCCTTATGCTTCTGGAGAAGAAGATGAAAATAGGTTTTTAGGGTGTGGCCCCTGTGGCCCTTATTAGGGGCCACAGGGCCACCAAAGCTACAATTTTTAATCCTCACTAGTCAATGAGTCTGTACACCAAGTTTAATCTTTCTAGGCCTTATGGTTCTGGAGAAGAAGTCCAAATTCCACAAAGTTTACGGACGGACGGACGCCGGACACCATGCCATGCCATAAGCCCATCGGGCCTTACAGGCCAGATGAGCTAAAAATAAATAAATTACTTACGGTGTTTGTTATTTTATTCAATTATTTATCATTTGCTTCTGATAACAAGCAAGGCTACAGTCAACAAACTCCCATTACTGTGTCATGTTTCGTTTTCATCATTCTCATTCAGAAATCTAAACAAACGTTCAGTCAACGTACTGGTAATGCTATATTTGTATCAAGCCTTTTCACTGGTTAAAAGAACTGAAGTTGTTATAGTGCACCAATCAGAAAATCTAACACAAATTGCATATTGAAAAGGCCTAACCGGTGTAAAGAATAATTGCTGCCTAGTAAAAACTGAGTTTTACATCGCCTTCATAATTGATAAAATAATTTGGGCAGCATAAGTTTTGTTAAATATATGCATAGAGAAAAATAAAGTCACAATATCAGTCATCAAAACAATGTTAATTAATCAATTAATCATTATAAATATATTTTTATCTTTAATTATGTCAAGTTATTTCATCACAAGGTTCTATCTCGTATGACACCGACGCTAACATAACATGTTATCGGCCAGCAAACACGTGTTGAATATTTCCTTTGGTCCGGGACATGGATAATTTTGATTGATAAGTTATTATGAATTTTCATTCATATTTCTCTCTATATTTTCATTTAAAAATAACAATAAGACAAAGGTATTTTATTTTACAAGATTAAATTTGAGATGACATCGATGATTGTGTAATGGACATCCGGTGTAAACATCGACTCCCTTGACTTGTTGGGTTGGCAGATACCCCTCACTTGGCCTCTAGTTTTTGACCTTGTGTATTGGGCGACCCCCTTCTTTGACCCCCTAATTTCTGGCATAAAAAACTCGCCTTATAGACTGTAATATACGGTAGGCAATAATATAAACTTCAGAGTACTATGAACTACAGAGTCTGATTAAAATCAACCAAATTCTGAGGGAAAAAATAGTAAAAATATTTACATTATCAGGGTTTTAACTGAATCCAGCCAAGATTTCTTCTCCTTCACAGTCTGATCGTGTCCTTTTTTGTCGCACTTTTCTGACATAAGTTCATCTAGCCAATGGCAAAGACTCAAGCAAAAGCTTTCAGTATCACAGGCTAGGGGCAGATAACTAAAAGGCACAATTCAATATACATGAAAGCTAACAGATTGGATGACTGATGATTGGGTTTTGTGACCAGCAAAAGCTTTTGATATCACAGGCTAGGGGCAGATAACTCAAGGGTACCATTCAATATACAGTAGAACACGGATATAACGAACTCCAAGGGACCAAAAAAATTTGTTTGCTATATCCGGTGTTTGCTATATGCATATAGTTTTCAATCAATCAATCAAACTAGTCATTTATACAGCGCCTATATCCAATCCATGAAAGTCTGTTCAAAGGCGCTTCAGAGCTCTGACACAAAGTTTCAGTTATATGCCAACTCGAAGAGATGTGTCTGCAAACAGGATTTAAAGTCATTAAGTGCTTGAATGTTCCCGGTGTTATCTGGGATTGAATTCCACAGTTTGGGACCAGCTTTGGAGAAACATCTGTCGCCATAAGAACTGGTTCGTGTCTTAGGAACGTAGAGGAGATTCTGAGAACCTGAATGCAGAGGTCGACTAGGAACATGTTCTCTCATAAGATCACAGATGTAGGGTGGTGCTAGGTTATGTTTTGCCTTGAAAATCAAATGCTGGTCATATTTCCCCGTACGACTAACAACCCTTGCAGCTGCGTTTTGCACCTTCTGGAGTTTTCCAATCAGATTTTGAGGTAGTCCACAGAAAAGCGAGTTGCAATAATCCAACTGGGAAATAACGGGACTTGAAAATTTGTTCACTACATCCGATTGTTTGCTTTATCAGAGTTCGCTATATCCGTGTTCTACATGTATGTGTACATGACAGCTAACAGATTGGATGGCTGATGATTTGGTTCTGTGACCAGCAAAAGCTTTTGGTATCACAGGCTAGGGGCAGATAACTCAAGGGTACCATTCAATATACATGAAAGCTAACAGATTAGAGGGCTGATGATTGGGTTCTGTCTGCACTAACCGGTTAGTGCATGCAAGGTACTTGGCTGCATTCAGAACTAGTGAAAGAGAAGCTCTCTGATAAAACACGTTTGATTCCTGGAAGTGCAAATTTTTACAACTTTTATCCCCCAGAACAGTCGATTTTAATCCGACTGAACTTCTACACAGTATCAAGGAGCGACTGATTACCTATATCTCTGCTGAGTTGATCGTAGTGTTCTTGTTCACGTAGATTCATCTCGTACACATGGATAGACTTCTCCATCGTAAACTCACACTGGCCTATCGTTGACATGATCCGCTGATAGGTAAGTGAACTGTTGTAAAAAGAGGGAAACAATAAACATCAGAATTGAACATCAGTCTAAGTAAACCTAGCCTCAGTAATGCTTGCATAACTCTTGTATTGAGTCTAGATATAGTACGAGGAACTCTGATTAGTTAATATGATCGGTCGGCTGACGTGATCCGTTACTGCAACTTGCTAGACTCAATATGGGACTATGACGAGTACTATTAAGGCAAGGTTTACTTAGACAGAATAGAACATGTCAGTTCTACACCTTCATCAGTGGTCACAACTTCAAATTCTCTTCAATAGAATGAGTGTTGTATTTGAAAATTGGCAGGAACATTTTTCAAAACTGATCAAAATATTATCTCCAGAAATCCTTTACCACCAGGCAGTGCTAGATGAAGGGGTTGGAAATAAAAAGGTCTCAAAAGGAATATCTTATTGACTTTTTTATCAGCGTTAAAGTGCAAACATTTGTAAATGTAGGAGCTATGTCCCTTCATTTATTAAAATATTTGACAGCACAATGGTATCAACAGACTCATGTGGTTTCTCCACCTTTATTATATTAATATTTTATGAATATTTATATAGCGTGCATATCCATCCACTCGTGGTTGCTCAAGGCACTTGTTGTTTCACCGTCTAATCATTTTTCCAATTCAACTCCCTGGGGAGTATTCAACCTGCATTCATATGTGTCGCTCAGGTTAGGGATCATTCAATCCCTCACAGGGTACCCATTCGCAGCTGGGTGAACTGAGACACATAGTCACAGAGGTTTATAAGGAATGAGCACCTGTCTTTGTTGAGAGCTACATGGACAGTATTTAAGTAATTAGCAGCAGTAGTTTCTTATTAATTATATGAAGATATTGGTTCTCACCTTTCCTCATCATCAGGTGCCGAGGTCCAGCGGATGAACATTCTAAGTAGGTTATTGAGACGTTTATCATCATTGCCCCCTTCTCCATCAATTAATAACCGCCTCTTCACAACATCATCTGTGAAAATAATTATATAGTAGAACACGGATATAACGAACTCGGATATAGCAAACAATCAATTATAGTGAAAAAATTTTAAGTTCCGTCCCTGTATAATATCATTAAAATTATATGCGTATAGTAAACACTGAAAATAGCGAACAAAATTCTTTGGTCCCTTGGAGTTCGTTATATCTGTGTTTTACTGTACATACACTGACGTTGATTTAATTATTTATTGAGACTATTTGTAAATATTGTCTGAGTGGATAATGGTGATACCAGCAAACTAACTCCTCACTGAACTAAGTATTAAATTTAAATAAATTATATTGAACCTGAACCTTAGTGCAAATAGAACACTTCTCTAGGTAAGTCTGTGATGGATCCCCAGTTGGGATTCTGATTCAAAACATCATGATCTAGAGCACAATTATGTTTCCACACAGTGAGACACAAATCTTTAAGAAAATACTGTTCTGTCAGCGGACAAGTCGTGATAGAGGTTTCAGAGGGTGATATAGGCACTTATGTTATTTCAAAGTATTACCATCATATATATCTCTGCGTTATGCTCCAACCTATCCCCTGATACCCTTCAATCATATTCAGCCATATCGCTATTATAGAAAGCCAATCAAATGATGCCCTCTCAGCGATAGCAACAAACTTGTTCCTGGGCTTCGTTCCTCGTGCCCTTAGCTTGATTCAAATTAACCAATTGGAGTGCTAGTAGATAATATATCTTATGTGCCTCTGCAGGTTCCCGCTAAGCTCCAAACCATGTTCCATAAGATTTCCGCGAGAGGCATCGCTAGACAACACTGTATGAAGTTTGAATTAATTTGGCCGAAAACAGACAGGTTATAAATAGCGTTGATTAACCATCCCCCAGCGATATGGCTGACTTTGATCACACTTTTTGAGCTGTTTAAGTTAATTTTAGAAATGTGACCTCTGTCTGTAGAGGCCAACACAACCAAAATGCTGTATAAAAAGGTTTTGTGTGTACATTGACTCACTCCAACACGAACCACTGAGTCGTGAAATGATGATGTAATGTTAACAATAAATACAACATTTTAAAATGCATTTTAAAATTTTATTTTCCTGATAAAGCTTTACTTTCTCAAAGGTTACATTACCCTTTGAATATGTTTAATCTCCCAAGATATTAAACAGTTAGTTGATCAGTGAATATTTGAAATTTTAAGTAGTGAAGAAGAACAGTCAATTTTCAATGATCAGTTGTGCAATCAAAGTCAAAATGTGTACGGTTGCTTAAATGTGGATGGTTTAGCAAAATGTGCAGTTTATCATTGGTTTTGACAAGCGTATAATACAGAAAACAAAACACATGACTTTCACGTGTACCAACCATCTGTCACCGCCATGTTTACAAACTTGAACCGGAAGTTGGATCCCTTACGATATGAACAATAGTAATTGCAATACTGAATTTCAACATGTGATTCACTTATTTTAACAAACAAATAGTGTTCAATAATATGAGTTATTATTCTGTACAGACGCTGTTTTACGTATAACGCACATCGCGCTTGTTTTTCAAATTGTCTTATATAGAAACGGAAGTGATCATCACGATTCTCCCCGATTATGACGTCATAATCGGGCTTTTTCGCTTTGGCAGAAAGCAACAAGAAACTACAAAATGGCGACTCAGGACAGAAGTCCGTCGCTGTTTGCAGGCCAACCATGGTCGGCGTTGGCCGACAGTTTGTCCTCAACAGATGAAAAGGGTAAGATTAGACACACATCTATCATATATATCCTTTTCGGGCGCGTTCATGCGATTTGATCAACGTATACACCATCTGAAAAACCGATGTTCAGTTGATTTCATCGAGGTTAGATTGATGATCACGACAAGTGTCATGATGAAATTTGTTTTGCTTCTTCAGACGAACCAGATAAACCGAAGACGCCGGAAAAGAAGAGTGACAACAGTGACAGCATGAAGCTCAGAAAAGACGGTAAATACTCAATAAATCAGGATTGTGGTGATCATTTTTCTTGTTCGAAAATTTAATGAAACATCATTTGACAGTGTGCGTTCATGAATTTAATGTTTCTTTATTCATCTTGACCAATAGTAAGTAACTCAAAAATATACCTATCGGTCACAATATGGACATTGTATGCTACTTGTTTTTATGTTAATTGTTTTATTTCTAAAGAAAAAATCTTAACAACAGACTTACTTGACATTTCAAACTAAAGGTTAGTACCATGTGCAATTGTAATGTCATTTGCAGGAAGCATTTCAATAATCGATTTCAGGGCATGATTTTGTTAACTGTTGTGGTATATTTTCATCTATTGATATTTCTATCTGATTGTATATGTACAAATAGGTCTCAAATCATTATATCATATATTATCTTTGACCCAATTATTCAAATATTCCTTGAACTGTGAATTTACAAAATTGGTCATCATTGAAAATACTTTATTGATATTATTGATTTCCTTTGTAATATTTTGAGCCACCTTCCTGTTTTTGATATTCCATGCTCAGGAAAAACAAAGATTATATATATTTTTTACAATATTTTTTTGAGGGAAATGATACATTATTTTCTCATAATTCTCTTTGTCAAAGCTCATTTTGATAAATAATAAATACAATTTAAAAGTTTATATTGAATTCCTTGACCAGAGGTTGGAATGTTATTATCACTGTGACATATACATATTTTATTCATGACCTTGAAGTTCATACTTGATGTTTTTTTGTATTTTAACTATTTTATTTCTCACTATACAAGAATGCTATATATGAAATGTATTTCTATATTTATTCATTTTCTGTTTCAGATAAATATCTTTTCGGTGTTTGTCCTTCTCAAGATGAATTCTACTTGGTTGTCTGCGAAAAATGCAATCAAGTTATCAAGCCTCAGGCCTTGAAAAGGCATATGGGTAAATATTTCATAACAATAGTTGTAAATAGAAATAAATTAAAAATTACAGGTAAATTAAGCATTATGTAAATGGAAATCACAGATAATTTTCTTTGGCTTTTATGATTTGTGTTACGTAGTTGTTATATGGCAGATTCTGCCTCAGATTTTATCAAAATGTCTTAATTTCAAATATCTATGTTCATGATGATTATGAATATGGTGAACCTTGTTTTCTTCTGAAGTAGATGCAGCAAATGCAGAATCGCAATCATCATACAGATGTAAGGATGGGTATCGTTCCTCATTTCTGTATTGCAATATATTGGGATTCAGAAAAGGTATTGCAATACATATGCAATATATTGGTATTTTTCAAATTCAAGAATTTGTATACTATCTTCTCTAAATATTAGCGTTAAGACCAGAAATCATTGTCATTTGGGATAGGAAGATTTTGTTATCACTGTTTATAACCTGTATATATATCTAAGCTAGTTTCACAACTTCACACTTTGTGAAGAACTTGCTGTAAATCAAGTTTTATTTGGTTGTGTTTTATGCCATTTTAGATTGAAATTCCTCATTTTAAAACGTTCGATATATTGGATATTTTCAGAAGTGTGTACCGATTCATATCATGTTGTTCCTGTATTGCAATTTACCGATAAATCTATATTACAGCACATCCGTATACAGATGGTGTTTCTTAATTAAGGATAAGTGATATTATTGGTATATTACAACACAGAAACAACACAATACAAATCTACATACACTCCATAAATATCCAATATATCAAACATTTTAAAAATAACAATTCCCAACTTAATGTGCAGAAAAAAATGAATAAAACATCATTTTCCAAAAAGTTTTAAACTAGTCTGAACTTTTGTTAGAAAGTAGTGCAAATATGTGAATTAAGATCATAACCATTAATTAAAAAATATCTCCTCTTTTCTAAATTACAGACAATTGCTATTATTATTGCTGTTATTTAGCCATAAACCATTAAAAATCTTTTTGATTTTAAAAGTACCAATTGCTATACGTATAGCAATACGCATTTCTGTAAAGCATTGTATTGCAATCAGGAGTTGATGAATAATACAGACCTTCACTAAAGTCTTCTTATAAGGCAACTTCCATTCAAAGCAAAATATTCTTTTCATCAAGCGACCAAAATAACTGCGCTCTTGCATTAGTTTTAGCTAATTCTGGAGTATGAGACAGTGAGAGCTATGGGTTAATATAACAATGATACTGAAAATCAAAAGTCTCTTTCAATAATCATGATTAGCCAATTGGCTTTGGATCAAGATGTCGGGGTCAAATCCCGCCAGGGACTCGACAACTTTGTCTGCAGTAGAGGACTGTTCTACACTCAGTCAGGTTTGCGTGGAATGCTACACTGAATTTCAGTGCAGTACCACCCATGGTTCGCTAGTTCCAGTCGATGCTTGCAGGTTTCATGACAATGCATAGCCACAATAGTGTTTCGGGCTTTCTCCCTGCACTAAAAGTAGCAGATGTGATGTAAGTGAAATATTCTTGAAAGCGGTGTTTAACCCCAAATCACCTCGTTGAATAATCAATGTCTGTATTATTAGGAATAGAGTTATGACAAACATCTAACTATTTATCAAAATTTAAAATTTTGTTTGAAGAAACTGAAACTTTTGTATTGGAACACATGACAAAGTTGACTGTAAAATCAACATTCTAATCCTGCAAGTTTAAGACCCTGATTTAGACCTTAGTCCATGGCTATATGATATTGTCTTTTCCATAATCATAATCATAAACTTTCACAGACAAGAATGACAGAAGTATGACCAAAAAGAAAGTATAGATATTTTCATGTGTGCCAAGTAAAAAAAATTCTTTAAAGTTATCCACACTGATGCAACAATTACTTTATGAGGAGCACAGTGGTTAGCATGCTTGCCTCTCACGCCGGAGACCCGGGTTTGAATCCCGGTGGAGACGCCAAAAAATTGTGACTTGGGTCTTATTCATTCTGTGTTGTGTCCCTGGGCAAGACACTTCATCCACATTGCACTCAGTTCACCCAGCTGTACAAATGGGTACCTTAACAAGGGGGAAGTATAGACCTATACAGTCGCGCCGAGCGCTTGTTGATCAGCGGCACCAAAAATACTATCCCTCCAGGGTAATAATACTCATGGCGCTTTGAGCATGCTTTGTCATGGATATATGCACGGTATGAGAAAGCTATTATTATTATTATTATTATAATGTCAAAAGAGATCCAGGAGTTTTTAAAATGTGTTCAGTTATTTAGAAAGGGGATTTCATTCTTTTTTAACCAAATTAAAAACAACGGGGAGGAGTTGAACCCCCTGAATGACACCTACCCCCATCCGACCCGACCCCGACCATTATCTCCAATCCTCTACCAGATAACATCCGTAATTTGAATATTTCCCTTAGATTTCAAACAGCAGCATCTATTACAGAAACATATTATACAATTGCATTATGCATTCACAACAGGATAATACATGGATGTTTGCGACAGCAGTGTGGTTACATGTGTTGTCACAACACGCCTCAGGGAAGGAGTTTTTTACTTTAATGATCAAAACTATTGATCGCTTTGTCGCTGAGAGACGATCTCTGCTGAAAGGTGTTGTGATTGGGATACTCATATCATCAGAACAATTTCAAACTCTTCACAACTTAACTCTGTTTCGTTCTAAAGATGAATACTGGAGAGAGACCGTTGTCCACTTAATGACTCAGAGCAAGAACCAGCATTGTTTGAATTTGTTCCTTGGAAATTTATTTGGGCCGATTCTGAAAAGATTGGAGCCCTTACACTTGGATAGGTATCCTACTTCTCAAAATAATAGAAAATATTGTTGGATATAACAATTTTCTGACTTCTGATTCACTCATTGTACTTCTTGAAGTGATGACGGACATCAAGTCAATCGGGATGAACAATTTTGCCTTGGACCTCCTCTAGCCTGAGCACAGAGGATATATCAAACAGACTCCGAAAACCTTTTGGAGTGATTCATCCAATAACATAAAAGTTACTTACAACTTGTACGAAGAAGGTATTTCTGAGAAGACAACCATTGAAAAGAAGATTTTGTGATCATCAGATATTTCTCCATTCCTGTTTGCTACAAGAAATACATTTCACCTTAACTGATAATTTTCTGTCACTGAGTTGCACACAATAAACAATGAGGCACTTTCTATTTTTGCATTGTACCAGTCCAGAGTTCTACATATATGCCCAGTGTTTTATATTTTTGAGGGTTCAATAGGACAATCCATGTGAAGGTGGCAAATCTGTCTACCCCGGGTGGTTGTTTTCAAAATGACACAGCTGACTGTCCAGTTCTTTTTGCTGGTTTTGCAATCTGAAGAAGTGGGTCATCTCGTATTTGCCATGAAGTGGTTGTAAACATTTTTCAGAAATCTGTTATTGTACAGAAGTCTAGTGGCAAATTTGTTAAACTTAACATCAATGTCACCGCACTTTTGCATTCTGCAACACAAGATCTTTGAGGTCAAAATCAAGAAGAAATTTGGTGCAGAAGTTTCAACTGGTTGCTTGCAGTTAAAGTCACATTCTGATGTTAATATCACTCTTAGCCATTCCAAAACCCCTACCAAGACCTAGGGGTGATGATTGTACTTGTGACCAACCAACCTTGGGTGCAATATGGCCTTGACCAACCAACCAACCATAGGGTGCAAAATGGCCTTGACCAACTAACCATAGGGTGCAAAATGGCCTTGACCGACCAACCATAGGGTGCAAAATGGCCTTTTGGAGTTGGTTGGCAGACTCTGTTGTGCAACGCTATGCTTATCGCTGTGATATAGCAACTCTAAACTCAATAACTCACTCAATTGCAACAACTCAGGCTTTGTGAAGGGTCCTTGTAACTGCATGTGTCCTGCGTCTAGGTAAAAAAAAATCCCAAAAGATGATGTTTGATGAGAAAATTGGCAAGCCAAGCTCTGATTTGTTGCTAAACCTAGAGCAGGCATCAGTTTAGGCACTGGCAACCTGTTCAGTGTTGACTGATATGCAGACAAATATAACTCCAGTCTGATTAAAATCAACTGTGTTCTTGGGAATGAAATTTTTTTAAATTGACTCTGAGAATCAAACATGTTTCATCAGTGAGCTTCCCCTCCATATGGCAGTGTTTTAAAATATAGCCCGTCCGCCAGTCCTTGACTGGCTACTTTTTGCAGAGATTGGTTACTTTTTGATCAGGACTGGTAACTTTTCAAAAATTGTAACGAATGGTACACGAATGTATAACGAATGGTACACTTGAGTTACCAGCACCAAGCTACTGACACGGAAGGCTTATTCGGTGGTCCTTGTGATTGGGAAGATGAGCTCACATCAGAACATTCTATAAAAGGCAGCGGTCAAACCTTGATGGAGAGGATACAACAACTGGATTGAGCTCAAACCTCAATAAAGTCAATTTACAATTGTGTTCCTTGAAGCACAGTTGATTTTAGAGTGTAGCTGGATTCCCTACCCTAACTGATGCAGATATGCCTCCGCTTGGTATGAACATCTAGTGGCAACAGTTGGGAGTCTGGGGCAGAGAAATTTGGTACTCTCTACGTTCTACGGTTTTCCAGTATATGTGTTTCCTTCCCTACCTAACACAGTGCAGAGTGGGTCCCCTTTGAATGAAGATCTAATGCCACCTACCAGCAATTATTGGCATTAGGGGCAGGAAACCCTGGACTCTTCTCCAGTATTCCTTGTACCAAAGAATAATACAAGAGAGATGAGTATTGTTATCAACTAGGTGTCAATGAATGGAATAAGCGACAGGAAACCCAGGTTCTCTGTTTTCCCTGTACCCAAGAAATATACTAGAGATATGAAGATGGATCTTATCAAGATTCTGAACAAAGATTTTTTTGAGTATCCTCCCAAAGTTTCTTTCGAGTTTGGCAAACTTGAGGAAACTGAATCGTCCAAGATCCCACTTCATCACAATCTCAATAAATTAAGATCTTTGTTGCTTCAATAAATATAGATCTTACCAGGCTCTGTTAATCAAGCCATCAGACTGACCTGTGACATCATTCAAATCCAGCCAATCAGTGAGGTGGCACTTCATCATGGATCTCATGAGTGAAAATATATAACTTGTCTACCTCACGAGATGAGATAAACATGGTATTTGTCAAGAATTGACGGATATTCTATTTATTATATGATTTTACCATTGTAATTACGTCCGAAAAGGGTCATTTTCACGCCGAGCGGCCGCTAGGAACAGCCCGTCACCACAGTAACACTGTGACGTCATAAGCCAATTCGCCACGTGAGACCATTGTTTTATGACGTCAAATTATATCAGTCACCGTTCGCAGTGAAAATATAAGTTATTTTCACTGTAGCTTGATAGACAGTTTATTTCACTGATAAATCCCAGTATTTCACTGCTCGCCATATAATAAATATAGATCTTACCACACTTTGTTAATCAAGCCATCAGACTGACCTGTGACGTCATTCAAATCCAGCCAATCAGTGAGGTGGCACTTCATCATGGATCTCAAGAATGTTTGCCTGTATATCTCAACCCTTATCTCAAGGTTCTTTTTGAAGTGAACAGAGGAATTCTAACATTTTTTATAAGTGATCACTACTTTGTTAATGAAACTGATACTAATTCAGTATACTAATCAGTGCCTGGTATCCAGTCCAGGACTGCTCAATGGCTATGCAATGTATATTATTACCCTGAAAGAATTGTACTTTCAAGTCAGCTATTTAGCCCTGCGTGCAACCATAAAGGTCATACTCTCCCACTGTTCAGGTACCCATTTGTACAGCTTGGTGAACTGAGTGCAATGTGGTTGAAGTGCATTGCCCAAGGACACAACACAGCCAAGGTTAAAAATTTTGGTGTCTCCATCGGGATTCGAACCCGGGCCTTTGGCATTACAGGCCAGTAGCTAACCACTTTGCTACTGTGCTCGACAGCTATGGGCAAAGATTTTCATTTAAATATTCCTCGCAAGAGACTGGGCAACACGAATCTTATTGGAAATATCAGTTCATGTGTCATGTTTTCAAAAACTGATGAAGATGAACTCTTATTCTGGACATCCAAGCTCACAAGTTCTAAGGGCGAAAATCCTATGAACCAAAAAAGGCTTTTTGTTTCAAGTTTGAATTCATTATGAACACTATCTGCTGAATTTACAGAACTCGTAACTCAATTATGAATGAAATAGTTGAAGATTGGCAAAGGGTCTATTGATGGACTATTCCATGATATTGATGACTTTTAAAAAAACAAATGAATAAGAAAACACTTTAAGAAAATATAAGACACACCTTGATCCATATAAATATGTTGCTGTAATAACCATCTGGGAAGATACCATATTAATTTGATTTATATTCATATTTGTAGAAATTACATGAATTGCTCAGTGATGGAAACATACAAGTGTAAATTCAAAATTTGTGTAATCTGTGTTTAATTCTTGTAAAACTTATAATATTGAATACTTTTAAAAGAAATTAAAACTATCAGAAATGTTTGAATGTATAACAAAATGTGAACTTGTCTTGTAAATGTTCATTCATTCACTTCCGTTTATGTTCTAATGTATACTATCAACAGTTATATCTTATGAATGTTCATTCCGTTCATTCACTGCCGTCTATATTCCTTTGGCAGGGAAATATTTATCATGGAAACTCAATTGTATTATCAATGATCCTGTCTGGATTATTTCATGAAACCCTAAACCAATATAAAAAAACTATTACAGGCTTGAGCAAAATTAGGGCCACTGAATAAAGCCACAATCTTAATGTTGATCTTTTGTTAAAATATATCCGGGGTTTATTTTCTTCACTTCCGTCAGCGCAGATGTTTCTTCTAGTTCAAGGGTATAATAGTGACCCTTTCACAGAGACTTTATCAATGTCCCCTTTAGAATTTTTCCGCATCACTGAATCCGTCAACCTAGTCTTGTGCTTCCTCAAAAGCCCACACCATGTTATGATAACTCTTATGAATAACGGTTACCTAAAAGAATATCCAATTGAATTAATTTTTTTGTCCAAAAAAAATATTTTTTTGACCTCGATGAAGTCTATATACCTCCTGCTGTATCTCTTCATTGTCCATGACCATCGGTTATGGTTCAGCGAACACAGTTCATGAGCATTGAAGGCTGAAAACTTTGAATTGTGGAAAGACTGATGAGATTAGCGGTGATATCGAAACCTAGATGACCCCTGGTCATCAGGCTATTGTCCAGTCCCATGGGGCTCAGTGGGTCAAGGGGGGTATTTTGAGGGGATGGTATCGGTGACACTTATGATTTATTAAAAAAACAATTAGCTTTGAGATCAGCCAATAATAGTTGATGCTTTTAAGGACTTTGTCCAAAGGCTTTAATAAACAAAAATAAAATAGACTTATATTTTAAAAAGATTACATCAAGCTACCTTAGCCTAGGTGGTCATAAATTATTGTCATGCTGGCTAAGGTTTTTTTATTCTGGTTGCTACTTACTAAGATTGTTTACACTTCAGGCATACAGGGGTTACAATTCTCAAATCTCCGGTCATTGAATTACTACTTTTGAAAAGATAAAGATAGTGGCGTGACTCAGTTGAAAAACTGACTGCAAAAAGTCAATGATTTATTGACAATGAAATATTTCTTAACCCGTGGCATGCAATACTGTAGGGTTTACTAGAACCTGTTGTTGGGTTTTACTGAAATTTGAAGCTACATGTTTGCAGGCTTTTCTCTTTCATGAATATTTGTTGTCATTTACCAGCAGAATACTATGTAAGCCGATTTAATCCCAAGATGAAAATTTGACATCTTTTGAGTCAACACCCCCCCCCCCCCCCCCCCCTTTCCTACAAGTAGTAAAATCGACTTTTTATTTCACTTGTGATCTTGGCCTTGTGAATATCTATATTGTTTATTAGGAAATTACGAACTAGGTTGTAGAAAGAGATTCACACTGCTTGGGTTAGCTCTTTACCCCATTTAAAGCTCATTGCCCCTGGTTAAAAAAATGAACTTTAAAAATACCATTGGGTTGAATATGTAGAACAGTTGTATTTTATTCATCATAAAACCTTAATAGTATGATAATTAATTATACATGTATCACTTTCATTATAATAAGTATCTCTGAGAGTGAAATAACTATGTGATATTGGTTTGGGATGTGGCAGATAGTTAAAAAGTTAAGTCCTAGATTGTAAATTAACCCTTAAACAGCTGATTAAGTATTATCGAATTAATAGAGAAATTACGGTATGCATTTCAAATCGAAGTTTGAGCTAGTATTTATCATTCAATATCTGCTGCAAATTTAGATATTTCATTTTTTAGATAACATCCGTATAAAGAAATTGATTCAATTGTAAATATGCTACCAAGTTATTAATATATAGCATCATATTTCTGTCATTTTAACCTCAAAATGTCAGTAATAATATTAATTATACTTAGAATTAAGAAAACAATGGCATTCATATGATTTGTTTTACAGTTTATGAACACATTTAAAATTTTGAGTAGCACTTTTGAAACACTTATTTGACCAGGAAATGCTTTATGTTTATTCAGCAAGTTAGTCAAGGACATCTAGAATAATGAAAAAAAAAACCCATCCATGTTGATTTTTAGGATAATTTCTTTGATTTCATTTATCTTTTACTTTTTGACTGCACAGTTGAACAAATCTTACTCTTCTGAAGAATGACTATCGTCTTTGTTGTCCCCCGCCGCAACCCGGTGCGGGGGAAATAGTATTCAGCGGCGTCTGTCCGTCCGTACGTCCGGATCCTTGTTAACGCGGTATCTCAAGAACCGTTGCACCCAAAGTCTTCAAATTTGGTTACAGCCTCACTTGGGGGATTACGCAGACACCAGTCACTTTGGATGACCTAGACCTTAATTTCAAGGTCACAACGGCACTTAAGAAATCACTTTTGAAACTCTTGTTAACGCCATATCTCTTGAACCATTGCACTAATTGTCAATGGGAAAATAGCATTTGCTTATTGTGACAATTCTATCGCAATATCAAAGCGAAGGGGGACATTGCCACATTAGTTGCAAAAACTTGTTTATATAGCTTTAAACAGAGTTTATAGATTGAACCACCCCTTGACTCAAAACCTCATCGTTGTGTGGTGGTTTAAGTGCTTTAGTGACTGTAATTGTTATGCCAGTTGGAGTTACATGCTCCTTGTAGGTTCACCCAAAAAGGACAGGTTTACAGATAGAAGCTAGGCATAATTTTTAAGATCGGGTTGTGGTAGAATAAATGGCAAAGCGACATAAAAACCATCACATTCCTGCGAACTGGAACTTTGCAAAAACTGAAAAAAAGGTGTATATGAATATGTTGCCTTCATTTTTGAATACAGTTCAAAATTATGATATAATGGCAAAAGCATTTATTTTTATTTCTGTTAGTAAAACATTGATTTTCTATGTTGCAGTGACCCGACATGGGCTGAAAGACAGCAAGGCCATAATCAAGGCATCCATTGATGCAGACTTCCCAAAGAGAACGACTCCTACCAAAGCCAGTCTCAAACAACCGCCGCCTAAAACATCAATGCCAGTTGTGAACTTGAAGAGAATCCCTGAACAGCTTGCTAAAGGAACTTTGTCTCTTTCTCAAGAAACCGTATCCAAATCCTCAACTCTCATCAACGGAACTTCAAAACCAAACTCAGGTGGTGCGATGACGCCACCGACACCGCCAGTGGCACAACCCACCCTTGCAAGCGTGGTGTCGGTTGTTACCACCACGACCACCACATCGAAGAGTTCTGTTACCAGCAGCAATATTACACCAAGTGCTCACACCAGCATCACAGCTTCGTCGACAACGTCCGTCAAAGTTGCCTCCCCTGCTCCCAAGCTTCCCCCCTCTCCTGCCCCTACTGCTCCCACTCCCCCGGTCGTCACGGCAACCTCCAGTAACAAGAAATCTCCCAAGGAGAGGAAGTTTCTTCCGTGTAAAGGTAAGACATTATGTCTCATATAAGTATATGAAGAAGCTTGGTGCTGTTTTATAAAGCATTTGTAAAGTTACCATTGATTGTAGCCCATTCTTTTTGCATTGATTACACTTGACTGTACCCTTACAATCGATTGTTACTTTTTTGTTGAATCGGGCCCTGGTAACTTTTGGTGCTTTTTTAAAAATTTTACTAATTAAACTTAAAAATTACACGTTTGTGCAGTTAATTCTTTCTCAGGCTTGTTTCACACACTGTTTGTAGGTTGAATAATTTGTTATAAAAAATCTCCCCCCCCCCCCCCCCCCCCCCCCCCCCTTGTACTTTGTCATGGAAACATTTTTTAGAGTTCCACTTGAACAAATCCTTTAAATAGTAATTACACTTAGTCTGAAGCAATTGTTTAGTAAATGTATTCTCTACCAAACCCTTAAACAACAAAATGGACTTTTGATAAAATCCTCTTTTTTTTTTCAGATCGTGAGTTTGACCCCGACAAGCATTGCGGCTGCTGGATTGCTGACATAGCTAAACAGTGTACTCGCTCTCTCACTTGCAAGGTAACAAGCTGTTTAACTTTCTCTTCCTCTCCAACATTAAATGGGCAGTAGCACGTTTTTAGGGTGTATATAAGGTGATGACAGGAAAATGAAAACAAATAGTTCCAATTGAAGGACAATGTATTTAAACTAAATGAATTAGGAGATAAACTTACAGTAGTGTCTTTGAAAATCAGACACATGATATACTTAAATATTTAATCAAAATTGCAGCAATGCGATTCCTTTTTCTTACACAAAATGAATTAAACGTGTTCACACAAAAATGGCCACCAATGGACTATATGTGAATCTATATGATTTGTTCACTGACTATGGATGATTGGTTTGTGTAATGATATTTTGTTACTATTAAAATAAAACATTTAACATTAACATACAATTATCAGTAAAAAACTTGGAAATTATAAATTTAAAAGACCATGCTACTGCCCCTTTAATGCTCAAAAATGTTCAATAAGTTAACTTGTTTTTGAAATTGTGTCATTTTCCTAACTGACATGTATCAGGCTTTGCGACTTTTCTGAAATCTATAGATTTGTTTCTGTATTAAATGAAAGCACTGAGGTGTGACAGTTGTAGTTGAATAAATAAAGATCTCTGATTGTTTAGAGCAAGTCTTGCATGCAATGGGTTTCCTGACATGATGCAAGGAAAATACTATTGATGTCATTCAGCAAAACGTTTTTTTCAACTTGTCCTTACAACTGTTAATGAAACCTTTATAGTTTCTCAAAATGTTGGTTTATTTTGGCATCAAATAAAATTTCTATATTTCTATAAAATATATTTCTTGATAGATATTTAAAAAAACCATTGTCACAATATGCTTTTGCAAATCTTATGTCCTCAACAAATATAGAAATTATCAAAAATGTATGTCTATTTTTACATCAAGTAAGGAAAATTAGAAATTCAAATGTGTTTATGTAAGCTCATGCAAATAATCATTTTGTGTATGTATTATGGGCCAATGGCCTTTTACTGAATAAAATGTCTGTCTGTCTGTCAAATAAAATTTGGTATTGTAAAAAAATCTTGAACATCAAGATGAAACAAAATGTTGAATCCTGAGTGCTTTCTAATACTTGATGTTAAGATATTTTTAATTAAGCCGTGTGCATGTTTTCTATAATTGCATATGCAATCCATATGAGGCTGCTTTCAGAGAAAACAATTGAGAAGGAGTTTGGGGGAATTTTTTTTGTTCATGTGGTATGCAACCTATTACTTAACAAAAATTACATCCCTTGAACCAAAATCAGTAAAGTTTCTATCATTATTTCTTAGATGGAATGTTAGTTTTTATGTTACATGTTACCAATCACATACAGTGTTTTGGATTTATCATTACTGATGACATTCATGATTACCATTCACAGACTCATGCACTGTCGTTACGTCGAGCGGTGAAGGGTCGTAGCAAGACGTTCGATGAACTACTGAAGGAACACAGGGCTGCAAAGGAACTTCTTCTCAAGCAGAAGGCGGAGCTAGCAGCGAAGGCAGCAGCTGCATCAGGTGGAGGGGCGGGGCCAGGGGGAGGAGCCAAATCAGGCCACAACGACACTGCTCATAAAGACTCCCATTCCAAAGTGCCACACCCCTCTTCAGTCTCCCCCTCTCAGAGAAACAAATCTCACTCCAAGCCTAACAACTCAGTATTTCAAAGGTAAAGCTTGTGATTTCAACTTCAGCCAATTTATGATGTTGAATTTTTAGAAGATTTTGGCTCATATTATAGATATGAATAAAAGATTCTGTGATTTTTCTTTTGTAAACCTTTGTTTATGTAATGAAACCAGTATAACTTAGGATTTGATTCTTTCCAAGTCAAAGAGATAGAGAAAAAGGGTCGTAAACTACAAAAGATGATGGTTGCCCAAACTAAACATCTCATGGTTTCTATACTCCTTGTCAAAAGGATTCATCATGAAATAAAATACCTGCATCAAAATATCAAAAGTGAGGTCCATTGTTCCCCTTTATGAAGATTCGTTGTCTAGCTTTAAAACACATGAAAACAATCACCTGAAGAATTCTATATCTGTTTCCCCTCTCCAGGCCTACCTCAAGTGCTCCCCATACTCCTGTCTCGCATATCAAGGAGGAACCTGTTGCCATGGATACGAGTACGTCCCGCCTGTCTGTGGAGGACGGGGAGGATGAACAGGACCGGGTCGACGCGACCTACCTACCATATCACCCCCAGCCTGCTGCTGTGAGTTTCAGTCCCATAATCTTTTGTCTAAAGCAGTTATTTTCTTGGATAACTTTCATAAGCTTTTCCGCCGCTAATGGCGGAAATACTGCTACGGCTTAAAAACTCACTCATGGGATCTTTACATTTCATTTCCTGATGAATTATGAACTATAGAAAGGGTTTTGCACTTAAAAGGGGCAGGAACACATGTTTTTGTAATAAAATTATCTCAATTTGAATGATAAAAATTTCAAGAATTTGGTTTGTAATCAAAGAAAGCAAATCCAAAACAAACATGTTTTCCTTTTCTGAAGGCCATCCATTTCCATTCCTCAAATAATGCTGCAAGAGCTTTTTGCTTGATGCTTGTTGAATATATTCATTATGTTCACAAAGAAAAGCTTACATGTTCTTGTTTCTATCTTCAAAATCATAATTCAAATATATTTAGAAAACAAATTGTTTAAAAGTAATTATGTACTGTTTGTTTCAGATGTGTCGGTTTGGTGCCAGATTCAATGGCAGCGGTTGTTATGCATTCTCACGGAAAACAGATTACGTGAGAGCAGCATTCCTTAGTGCTCTAGAACGTCACTTACATCCGCCGCCTCACAAGTACGTACAAAGTTTCCACTTTTTTTTTTTTTGAGAATCTATTTATCACATATATATATAATTTCATTCAATTGATGAATAAACAGTTCAGAGGTTTCTCAAAATTACACTTCAAAATTGATTCACTTCATTGACTTTCCATGCTTCATTGAAAAAAAACTATATTTACTTTTCCAGAAAACTGTGTGTGGAATCAAACTTACCCAAAGACTCTCATCTTGTCACAAATTCCAAAGACCCTTACGAATTCAGTATGGACGAGTTCGGTGTTGGATCTCACAATATCGGAGGTGTTAATAACTCTGTTAACAAAAGTGCTACCAAACCAAAATCAAAGTCATCATCGTCATCAACTGTTTCGTCATCATCAAGCAGCAATCGGACATCAAAATCTGTCCGGGATCCATCCGGATCTCGGAGTCCAGGATCTTCATCCGGGAATGTTGTGAACGCAAATCCGGCAAAAAGGAAACGGAGTGGCAGCAGTCAAAGCGGAAGTAATCTCCCCTCATCTGTGTCGTGTGTCACCTCAACCCCTGCTATATCAAACGTTATCGGCACAATGGCCGCCCTTAGTAACCCAACAAATCCTAATATAGCCATCGCCATTCCAAACCTTTCTGGTTTAGGGCATTTCAACGCAACATTGACTAATAAACCAAGTCAGGGACCCAAAAACAACATCAACATGAAAGACTTCAATTTAGTATTAACCACTGGAATTGAATCGCTCAATGGACAGTATATAACAAGTGCTCAGTTGGCAGACCTTACCAGCCAACATGTGACAACAGATGATAAAAACGCAGTTCATAGGAGTCGGACAATTAGCGGCAATGCCAAGACGCCGAGTGGTGCCAAACTAACCAATAATCTAGATACTCTGAAGACTTTACATAATAACAGTGTTCTCATGTCCCACAATGCAGTGCTGGTTGACGGGATACAAGGGGCGGTGTTAGCTCCGGTCAACTTAACAACGCTGAGCAATTCTAACATGGCTGCCGCACAAACAAGTCAATCAACTGCTCCGAGTCATATTTTTAGAACGGTAAGCAGGAGTTTGTACATTATTTTACCCCCTGCATGTGCAATATATTTGTATGATGTGATAAAATGTGTCCAATATCTTATAAGCACAACTGTTACTGCCCAAGTTAACCCGTGATGCCAAGTTACCAACCAAGGTATAAACTGTCAATGTATTTCAAAGTACGAGGATGAATTTGAGCTCAAATAAAAATGGTGACTGTTAGCATTACAAATATTTGACATCTGTCTATACAGATTGTTTTGGCCACTAGAATTGCTTTGATTGTAATATGAACCTATCGCAACTAATTCAGGTTGCCATAGCTTGACGGCAATAAAGACACGTGGCCAAGTAGGCTAATTTGTAAGACAGATATTATTCCATTCTTCAAGATAAAAGGCACCGCCCGCTCTTTATTCCGCAATTAAGTAAAGTTTTTGGGGGACATCATGAAACAATTGCTCATGACGTCAATAACAATCGGCTATGAGGTCACTAGCCATGGCCCTGATCAAGGGTTATCAATTCGCAGCTGAATATGATTTGCAAAATATGCTTTTTTTTAGTAGAATAAGTTGAACGAGTTAAAATTGACATACTAGAAAAGTAATAGAGTAGCCCTAACCTTCATATGTTTTGAAATAAAGTATAGTTTTTGTACGTAGGTCCGTCCCGCTTCTTGTTAGCGCGATATCTAATGAACTGCTCAACCTAGAATTTTGGTTCACGTTTGTGACAATTACTTGTTCTATATGACTCATCACTGAAGATGTGTCTGTGTTTACAGGATTCTCTAGCTCCCAATGTTTCCATTGCTTCAACGATACAGAACGGGATCATATCTTCTCCATCAGGTAAGAGTGAGTGTCTTTTGATAACATTATTCATTAGTTTATTTACCTTTAACTGGGAAAAAAATTGAATTACTCAATCCTGTCTCAGGGTACGAACGTTGCACTAAATCCACTAACCTGTACCATGGGCTCAGAAGCTAGATTCACTAGCATGGCCCGACTTGGGATACAGCCAATCAAATCATTTTCTCACCACCTTCTCGATGAAGTTTCAACAAGAAAATAATTTGATTGGCTATATCCGGAGTCGGGCCGCGCGAGCAAATCTAGCTTCTGAGCCCAGGGTACAGATTAGTGGAGGTAGCATAACATTCGTACCTTGAGACAGGATGGATATACTCAGTTATTGATACCATTCTTCAGATCCTGTGTGGTTTCAAGGCATAATGCTCACCAATCAACACCCATTTCAGGCCTTGAAACATTTCGCAAAAATGTGTGGCTTCTGTAGTAAGTTATTGAATTAGAACACACTTCATTGAGGGACGAAACAGGAAAGGTGATACAATCCAGTTAGACTAAACTTAGTAAGAAGCGACTTGAAGTACATCTTTCAGGGGAAGTCCAAAGGTTATTGATTACTGATCAAACACATTTATTTGCCCTGTATAAAATTAATCATGAACATTTCATGTTCCAGGCAAGTCATCCTCTAGTCAGCGACATGCAGCAAATCTCAACAAGCAGTGTCACAAGGGGGGCGGCAACGTTACGATGAACCTCTCGCCGGGCTTGATACAGACTGCTCCTGGGCAACTCTCGGCAGTTGCCGGGCAACCTATAACTGCTGCACAGCTCGCCCAGCTGCAAGTCAAACCAAATGCTTTGAATATGAAAGCAATGACAAGCAAAATCACAATGCAGCCAATGTCCGTGACAATACCTATCATGAACCAGGCCCTTGGAGGTCAACAAGGTCAACAGCATACATTGCTTGTAACTACGAGTGCCGAGGACGGTAGCACAAAACAGGAACTTCATCTTCAACAAATTCCAAATTCTCCGTCGTCGAATATGATCTCATAGCAGTAGGAAGGACGCAAGATTGGCGTCAGATTGTGGAAATACTCTTGTTTGTGCTGAAAATTCACATCAAAAACAGTATTTTTGTGCTACAGTTAAAAGTCAGATTGGCAGGTAAAATCTTAAGATTTTTCCGATCTCAAGATTGAACAGTGCAGTGTATGATTTAGAAGTTTGTTAACTATTTGCTCACCAACAAGTCATGACAACAACGAATATCAGATATGCCTAGTCCCTGATTTTTACCTCGATTTATGCATATCTCATAAGTGGGAGTTAAGCAGAAAAAGGAAGGGAAAAGCAAAATAATGGATTGTGACTGTGTTGATCAAAGAAAATATTAAACTATGATTTATCTGTCCTATGATTTAATGTTAAAATCTTAGATTGTAAGTATTGACATCAAAAGTAAGCTAATATAACCTAGTAAAATATCGGTTTCTTTTTTTAAATATATCTTTGTATCTTTATGTTGTATACACTACGTTAATTATTAGATTCTTGTTGAAAGTTTGGCCTATGAAAAGATGTAGATGTTTTCTTTCTTCTCCAATGAATGATTAGCATTTTGGAATGATAATGTGTGATAGACATGTAATACAAAATCTAAGGAAAGTATGTCATTGTGAAATATGAAACAAATGAAATGATCATTGTTCACAGTATAATGTCTTTCAATCAAAAAATATTTTCCTGTTAACTATTTATTTGATTGCAAAAATTTAAAAGCCATTGTTTGATCAGATTTAAAGAAATTGTAAATTATAAATTATTATTATATTTAATTAAGATATTAAAGTCTTGGGTCAGAGTACCATTGCACAAACATCCTTAACATAGCCTTAGCATAGCCTTAGCATAATCATGATGTTAAGGTTGCCTTGCAAGTCCGGATTAGCTAAGGCCTGTGTACTTTGAGACAAGCAAGCGAATATTCTAAGTAGGGATGTCACGATACAGGTACCTCACGATACTAAGGTTATTAGTTACCGCAGTAAAAACGGCATTATTACGGAGAGATACAATTCACTTATTTGAATTTAATATTTCTAACAAAAATCATTTGAGTAACCAACATTCAAACACAAACACAAGCCAAATTCTTTATGAAAAAGTCATATAATTTTATTTTTTTCGACTTAAAAATGAAAAGAAAAGCTATCTTATGGAGGATTTTAACAAACTCTGGA
The DNA here is from genome assembly GCA_916613615.1 of Steromphala cineraria. Classification (NCBI taxonomy): domain Eukaryota; kingdom Metazoa; phylum Mollusca; class Gastropoda; order Trochida; family Trochidae; genus Steromphala; species Steromphala cineraria. Next base: position 42,699,197 of record OU744726.1, read on the forward strand.
TTTTTTAATTCAATATTGACAAACATTATGGACGATACTCACCAAAATTTGTATCACGATATAGTTAACTGAATCGTGTATCATATCGTGAACTGTACGACGACAATGCACCGGCACATTGATGTAGCGTGACATCCCTAATATTATGGCAACCGTAGCAGAGTGTAAAAGGTTGCTGCTATGGTTATTTTGGAGTTAAGAGTGTTCCTTGCAATTCTACCCTGTCAATCTCATTAAATTATTCTTATTGAATGAATTCTTATGCATATCATATGATTTTATTTATCAAGTAAGAAAACCATGTCTTGTTAAGACACTTGTTATATTTCACTTCACAATTCAGCTAGGATCGTCTTATTGTTGTATGTTGATGAAATGAAATGGGAGTCATTGTAATACTAACAAGTCTATTTTCAAATATTTAAAGAATGATTCACCAGTATTTTCCAGCATTATGGCAAATGTTGAATTTGGTTATTTTATTCCTAAGTATCGTTCAGCCTCACTAAGATGACAGTCTAAATTTCTTCATAACAGTTCAAGTAAAGGTGATCAGCTAAGATGGCCTTAGGGATCATCTGGGAACAATTTTAACAGCATTGGCTAGTTGATTCATAAAGATAACTATAATTCACATTTATTTATATTTTTATTCCAGTGAAAATTTCTTTATCATAATACTGATGAATGAGAACAGCTGAGTAGGTCAAGTTTGTTAATCGGAACAAATAGGACTCTATAATTAATAAATGTACTTTACTTTGAATTTGAGTTTTGATGGATGTCAAGATAAAAAGGAATCCACTTCTTTATATTTCTTTTAACAATACATTTGTTTAAATTTATGTTACATCAAATACAAAACTTGTTGATTTTGTAAGTAAATCTCTGTTACAACCCAATCAATAACATTTTGATAGTGTATATTGTATTTGGAAACAGTTCAGTATGTTTAAAGAAAAGCAATCATATGACAATATATTTCACTTGCTAACTGACAGTTCAGTAACAGTTAAGTCTAAGATAAACTCATTGTTTTCTTATCAATATTGTACAAATCTTGCCAAATTTTCATCCGTAAAGTTTTTGTCAGCGTCTATATTCGTATATGTATTCTGTCATTGTGAATTTATCAAAGTGAGTTAGACTCTAAATACTGGACAAAGTAATAAGGGATATTTTAAAATTATCAATGTTGATTTAACCACAAAATGAAAGTAATTATCAACCTAAAAACATATATAAATTTAAGAGAGCTTTGAAAATATTGACTCGGGTTTTTATAACCAAGATAAGTAATGGCTGTCAAAATTTTCTAACAGAATTTATGTTGGATAAAACCTTTTTTAGTCCTGTTGAGTTTCTCTCACTTAGTTGTGACTCAATCTGTTTCATTGAGAATCTGATAAAATTTCAATTATGAACATTTTAATATCCCAAACTTGATTTGTCCAGTATATAAATTTTCCCAATTCATCACAATGTAAATAAACAGAAGTAAATCAAGTAAAGTATTGTATAACAATTATTTCAATGATGGTGATATGTTAGTATTGGATCAGCCACTGCCATGTTGAGGGATGAATCTCTCCGAAGATAATGGTGAAGAATACTGGATTGTGCTGTGCATGTTTGAAGATTGACTGTGATATCGGTGCTGTGAGACAATACCCTCATCTGCTGGCGGTGGGATGCCGAAATATTAAGCTCATTCCTGATCGTAGAGGAAAAGGTGCTGTCGTTAGATTCCGTTTGATAATCAATAGTGATGCAGTATGAAATGCATCTTGAATCAGCTGTAGATGGACCATAAACTTACTAGAATCACATTTGTTGACTTTTGTCCTGTGAGTATTAAGTTGAAGTCTGCCAAACTCGGATGTGAAGTCAACATGGACTTGTTTCAAAACTTACCTGAAAGAATTAAACGCCTTTTGATGTTGAAGGCTGTTATTCCTTGGGAAGAACTTTCAGCTGCTTATGAACATGACAATGATTCGTGTTTGTTGGATTGTGATCACACGACTGTTATTTGTCATTACGTCATAATGATATTATTTTGTATTTGCCATATCCATGGCATATGCTGTGACTTATCAAAAGTGCCATCATTCTTTGAGGCCTTTATCACGAAAATATGCCGCAGATGGACAAACTGATTACCCACAATGCCTACTGCCGTGGCGGCAATACCGACGCCGATGCAAATTCCTAAGTTATTTCACTGCCACTGGTGGCAGTCGTTGATGGACGAGTGGTTGATGGGGATGTCCGTATCCAAAGTGAGGAAGACGTCGCATCAGCCTTTGCTCACAAAGTGATAAATAAATTGAGTTTCAGGGAAAAATTGTATGATAGATATGCATTGTCTTGGTACAGACTAACAAAGTGTATGAATCATGTTTATAAATATTGCTTTTCTACATTACCATATTGTAAATTTTGATTGATATGATATATGATCTATGGTTGAAATAATGAAAATATATAACAGACTAATGAAATAAATTTACATCTTCGTAAACATACTCCAGAGTGTTGTGTTCATTTTCAAGAATATTAATGAAATCATATGTGAAAAATATCGTCAATTTCAAGAATTGCTTCTTAAGGAAGGTTTTTAGTTGATTTTATTGTTGTGATAGTGCTTACCAATACAGGAAGATTTCGAAGAAAATTATCAGGGCCCAGATTTTGGAAGCTCTCTTTGTGCTACGACAGTAATAAGTACCATACATTAACATTGACTTAGGACTATCTTAGTACTAAGAGAGCTTCGAAAATCTAGGCCCTGATAATTTAAAGGAATTTAGTAAGAATATTAAAATACATGTAAAAGTGGTCACAAACTACATCAATCCCACTTTAATATGACATGAGTTTTAATAATGTTTGTAACGATCAAAATATTTTCTATTTGTGAATTGTCCGTCTAGGTAGATCTACATCAAAAACACTAATTCATATAATTTACTATTTTGTGTCAGTTTCCGATCATCGTGCTCAAAACATGCCAAGACCTCTTGGACCAATATGTGTTTGATTTTGAAACAATGAATGTCGGACAACATATGTAAGGTTACTTTACTTACTAGGGCAAGTAATTTTTCTTTAATGGTAGTAACTTTGAAAACATACTAGCCCTGTTTGCTAGTGATCTTGAAAAATTATTTCCTATATATACACTGGTTGGTAAAACATTTTTTCTTTATGTTAAAACGTTTCCTAAGTATATTGAAAAGATGAAACGGTGGAAAAACCAATGTCTATTTCATGTAGCTGCCATAGTCATGAGCCTCTCGTGCTGCACGTGCATCCCGCTGAAATGTACATAGGACCGTTCATGCTACCATTACCATTGACAATATGGCTACAGTTTACAGAAACACAATTATGATACGTTTGGTAAACTTATGCTCGGTTTGAGCGTTTGGTAAAAATTAAGTTTTGGTCATGAAAACAACTTAAATTTATGATTTATCTTAACATCTTACATAGTTATAGAAGAGATATATATAGAGAATGTTATTTAACTAACAAATGTCTTCAAGAAATCAAAACCAGTTTATTCCACCAATAAACAACAACATTTGTTTGTAAACTAAGTTTTTATTAAATATCAACAACAACATTATAAATATTGAATTATTATATCATGTTATATATATTACAAAAATATTCCCAACTCTGATCCATAAATTACAGCAAACCAAGTACAAGAATATCCAGGGCAGTATCTGTATTTTGTAAATAAAACAAAACCTGCAAAGGTCTCATCCATAATGTCTGATGAACTAGTATTGCAGTAGGTAAAGGGAGGTAACTCGTATCTCTTTAAGATGTATTGACGTTTGAATAGTTAGAAACCAATAAAACTAAACAAAAGAACGTACTGCTTTTAAACGAATGAAAAGATAAGCATCAGAAACACAAAGCAAACTTATGATAAAAACACTTATTAAAAGCAACAGTGAAAACAATACTCATCTACAGCAACGCTAGTAATCTACTGCAAAACATTACTTCAATGTTAAAAATAAACCCCCATGTATACAAATCAACAGTCCATAGGAAAGACAACGATAAAAAAAACACTTGGTTTACATAAGAGAACATTATTACAACTACCGGTAAGTTGCATATGAATCATAATTATGAAACAATATTGTATCTTTTTTTATTCTTCAGCAATGTTAGATAACGAGCACTTTATCACAATAACGTTTTACATGAAACATTCCATATACAGCAATGTTACATAACGAGCACTTTATCACAATAACGTTTTACATGAAACATTCTATATACAGCAATGTTACATAACGAGCAGTTTATCACAATAACGTTTTACATGGAACATTCTATATACAGCAATGTTACATAACGAGCACTTTATCACAATTTAACGTTTTACATATAACATTCTATATACAGCAATATTTCATAACGAGCACTTTATCACAATTTAACGTTTTACATGCAACATTCTATATACAGCAATGTTTCTAATGCGTAATAGTTTATATCAACACTTGAAAGCATTATTTTTACAGCAAAGTGAGTGTAAACCAATTTGTTTACAAATATTTTAAAGAAAACTAAATAATTACAGAAACACATCGTCCATTGTAGAGATTTTAACACAAGAAGCTCTATTTTTTAATCAAGAAATACTTCATACAGAAAGATTTGCAGCAACACCTTAAATAGTTATTTCACTTTTTTTGTCAAAGGCATTTTGACATATACTTTCTTCTCATCGGCAATGTTTTAAATACTCTTTATAAGCAACTTTTCAGAAAATAATTATGGAACAGCAACATTACATATTTACAGAAACGTACAGACGTGACAGACGTAATTATATACAGCAACGTATCCATACTTTTCTCATTCATATCTATGATTTAAAAACTGCCCATATTTACAGTAATGTTATAAGAGGCATATACTTACAGCAACATTTAAAAAGAAGAACTTATTTACCGCAACATTTGAAAAGAAAAACAATATTTAAGAAGAAGTACATATTACAGCAACATTTAAAAAGAAGTACATATTTACCACAACATTTGAAAAGAAGTACAAATTTACAGCAACATTTAATAAGAAGTACAAATTTACAGCAACATTTAAAAAGAAGTACATATTTACAGCAACATTTAAAAAGAAATACAAATTTACAGCAACATTTAAAAAGAAGTACATATTTACAGCAACATTTAAAAAGAAGAACAATATTTAAAAAGAAGTACATATTTACAGCAACATTTAAAAAGAAGCAAATATCTACAGCAATGTTTAATAAACGCACCTACGTTTACAGCAACGTTTGTTTAACATCGTAACTAAATAACAAGAGCTCTATTACAATGGTTTTTATCAGGAAAAGGTGATTTACACATTTTTTGCACTTTCAGAAGCATATTACAAGTATATTTTGTCCGGCCAAATATGTCCTAATCAAGATTTTTATGTTGTACAATCGAACAAACAATCACTAAAAACCGAGTTAATGCTTTTAATGGCAATCTAAAAACTCGCAGAATCAGGAAGACATTGGGGTTTATGGGTCATCAACTTCTTTATCATAAATATTAGCGTCGTTTCGGTATATATTCATAAACTTATTTTTAAGCATATGGAAAACGGCGTGAGAATCTATACCGAAACGGCGCTACTGCAAATAACAAGATTTAGATACTCTATAAAATTCCCCTTTTTCTCATTTACCGAGTGTTTTTTTTGTTCGTATCATTTTTCATCGCAAATTATTCAAGAGCTTTCATGCACATTATTTTTCGTTTAGTAATCTTTCTGTAAGAAGTACATCGATTACAGGTAACAACGGATCCTACCTCGAGGAAAGTTTTTATACATATCAAGAAAAGAAATTTAAAGGGAGAGAAAAGTATCAGTTTATCGCCCGATGCTTTCAGGGCTCTCCTTCGCAAGGAGAGTGAAATATTAGAAGCTGTGGAAGACCCAGAGTTTCTACAATGCTGCGATAAGGAGGTGGAGGATCTCAGCCATGAAGGAGTGAGGAAAAGTCGGACATATCGACGTCCTGGTAAGTTTCATTCATTCATTCATTCATTCATTCATTCATTCTCTCTCTCTTATTGTGGATGAAATACCCTTTATTTTGAATTGTTATTTGATAAATGAGGTAATATATATATATATATATATATATTATTTTTTTGTAAAGAGAGTTGGTTTCTCACGTGAAGAAAGGTTGTATATGGGAAAGAGTAAACATCAGATGGTTCGGACTGGATCAATTTTCTTTAATACGATGTATTCATTTCGACCATTATGTGGATCTTGTCAAGTATGATTACAAATATATATGTTTTTTTACAATCGATGTACATGTATTAAATCGTATTTATGATAATAATGACTTTATTTATCTTTTCAGAACCCTACCATCGTCCACTGTATGAACCGGTGTCACCCTCGTATCCTCCTCCAACTCTTAAAACGAGCATCTCTTCTCCGTCTCCAAGAACCAATTTTGAAACAGGGAACAGTTTTCCACCAATCAATCAAGTAATTTGCCATGCCATCAACGTTCCTGCATCTCAAACATCACACAGCGTGAGCACCCCTCCGACTACAACTACGACTATGACTATGACTACGACTACGACTACGACTACGACTACGACTACGACTACGACTCCGACTCCGACTCCGACTCCGACTCCGACTCCGGCTCCGGCTCCGGCTCCGGCTCCGGCTACGGCATCTTAACCTCCGGTACAACTGTACAATCGGACCAACCCTAACGCTCCGATGCAGATGTACAACCCTCCGTACAACCCTCAGCTTCATCCATACATCCCGTACATCCGTCCGGTTCACCATTTCAACACTCAACCACACCCATACAACCCTCAATACTCAGGTTCCCCCGTACAACACTCAGTGACACCTTTACAACACTCTGCCGCACACGTACAACCCTCAACCTCAGGCACAGACACAGGCACAGGCACAGGCACAGGCACAGGCACAGGCACAGGCACAGGCACAGGCACAGGCACAGGCACAGGCACAGGCACAGGCACAGGCACAGGTACAGGTACAGGTTCAGGTACAGGATCAGGATCAGACACACCTGTACAACCCTCGGTATCCTCAGTACCCTCAACAGCAGCAGCTTCCGCAAGCAACATTAACATCACCATCATCAACATCATATCTACCATCACCACCATCAACATCAACACTATCGTCATCATCTATGTCTCCGGGAACACGGAAATGTGTGGAAGTTGATGGAAAACTCATAATAAGCAAACATAATTAATAAATCATTGCTACTGTGTTTGCTGAATGTTCGTCTTTTTTTAGTTTCAAAACAACATTACACCGTTGTTGACTATTTTGAATTCAATTCAAAATAGTATCATACTTCTCGTTAACTAAAGTCCCCTTTTTCTCAATAACCGAGTGGTTTTTTTAGTTCGTATAATTTTTCATCGCAAATTATTCAAGAGCTTTCATGAACATTATTTTTCGTTTAGTAATCTATCTGTAAGAAGTACATCGATTACAGGTAACAATGGATCCTACCTCGAGGAATTTTTTATACATATCAAGAAAAGAAATTTAAAGGGAGAGAAAAGTATCAGTTTATCGCCCGATGCTTTCAGGGCTCTCCTTCGCAAAGAGAGTGAAATATTAGAAGCTGTGGAAGACCCAGAGTTTCTACAATGCTGCGATAAGGAGGTGGAGGATCTCAGCCATGAAGGAGTGAGGAAATGTCAGACATATCGACGTCCTGGAAAACTCATAATAAGCCAACAAAATTAATAAATCATTGTTACTGTGTTTGCTGAATGTTCGTCTTTTTTTAGTTTCAAAACAACATTACCGATGTTGACTATTTTGAATTCAAAATAGTATCATACTTCTCGTTAACTAGCAGAAAACCTGGTGATGTATAAGTCGGAATACAATCAAACCTTACCTTACATATACAAGGACATGGATCTAGGAATAGACTAACATTTAGTCTCAGAAGTATTTTTTTCAATATTGACAATATGTTTAAACAAATCATGTATTGTAACAAAATGGAGCCCCGAAGATGCTAAACCAAAGCTGAGCGATCTAGACTTGCTATACTTTTCTAGACTTGGTTGGTCATCAATTAAATATTTTTGCTTTAGGGTCTGGATGACAGACTAAACTAGGAAGGTTGTATGGACTTCTAGATAATAAAATAGCTTGCAACTTCGAGAGTAACTCTTGTTTCGATTGACTTGAATAAGGTAAGGCGATTTCAAAGTTTCCTTCTCGTTGTCAAACACCTGCTAGATGCATAGTCACGTGATTAATGAGACAGGAAATAACTAATCCTTACCTACTTACAACGCTCTGTTGACACTACTAAGTCTATATTGACACTACAAAGATAATATTGACACTACTAAGACAATATTGACCGAGTTGGGTCAATATTATCACATCGAACTTTTCCCTCCTTTTGATCTACCATTCTTTTGTTCTAAATCAAATAAAACTAATTGAAATTGGGAGGGAAATCCATTGTCTGTCTGCAAAGTATTAGTTTCTGCATATGAATCATTATTATAAAACTATATTAAAACTGTTTGACTAATAAAATGAATAATAAATTTATGTTTCGTTCAAATGCTGAAATATTTTGAAAACAGCTTTAGAATCATCTCCACTACAGACACATGATGTCCATGTTATTTTGTATCACTGCGACATATTTAACAACTCATTTGTACGTTTAATATGACAATGGACATTGTAATCGTGTTAATACGATGTTTAGTGTCATCCGATAACTAATCGACGGACAGAGCCGAAATATGGTATTCAAACTGTCTGCAAAATATGACACCAAATGGAGCAATATATAAATTAAAGTAATTTCCTCGCGACAGCTAATTAGCGCAGTTAGTCTATTGAAATTGGTCACTTGGACGTCACGATATGGTCAATCGCTCTATGTGATTATTTACAATATCTTCAATAAGAAGCACTTTTTAAAATATAGTTTTAATATTAATGCACATATATATACAGCAACGTTTTATAAGAAACTAATGTACATTGATGTTTAATATGAGGTGAATATCGAAAGTAACGTCCTTTTTACATCATGAAACCAGCGAAGACTCTTATCAGCAACATTTTATCAATACCTAATGCTGCAAAATTTCATAGATATGCCGACTTACAGCAAAATCGAATAGAAGCACCTGCATATCAACAGCACGTCTAATTGATATATAGATACATTTATTTACAGCAACAATCATAATAAATGTGCTCATTGAAATTAACATTCAATTAAAAGCATCTACAGGAAGCATTTACAGTAGTTTTTTCAGAAACACATACTTAAAGGGGCAGTATATTCTAAATATTTCACTGATAATTTCAAGTTATTGCTAAATGTATTATATTGATAGTGTCAAAAATATCATTCCAAAAGCCAATCATCCATAGTCAGAGGACAAAGTATGAAGATTCACATAAAATCCATTGGCGGCCATTTTGTGTGAACACCTTTAATTCATTTTGTGTAAGAAAAGGCAATCGCATGGCTAAACTTTATGTTATATATTTGAATAATTACTGCTCCAAGTACATTGTCTTTCAATTGGAACCATTAATTTTCGTTTTCCTGACATCACCTTATATTCCCCCTAAAAACGTGCTACTGCCCCTTTAAAGCAACGTTATATATACCAGCTCCCTTTTTACAGCCAATAATGTCAAAATTGCATGATTTTTCCCTGTATTGCCCGATTTGACAAACAATTAAGAAAACTGTTTTAAGTGGCATTCCAAAGGTCGGAATAATCAGGATGAAAACGGTTTTGATTGGTTATCAAGCATTAACAAAAGCAACGTTTCGATGTAGATTTATTAACTGTTTTTCAAACATTAGAATTTATACCGAAACGGTGCTACTGCAAGGTTTTGATTATTTATAAATCTCCCTTTTCAATAACCGAATATTTATTTCGTTCGTAGTAATTTGCATTCCAAATGCTTCAAGTGCTTTAAAGGAAAATTATGTTCCGCAAGCGCAACTTTTGTAATGATTTTTAAATTATATTTCGAACTCTCCCACACCCCTCCCCCTCTGGATCCGCCAATGAGCACGTTTTTTAACTTTGTTAAAGGGGCAGTAGCACGTTTTTTAGGGGGAATATAAGATGCTGTCAGGTAATGCAAATAAAAGGTTCCAATTGAAAGACAATGTACTTAAACTAAATGGAGCAGTTATAATTCAAATATATAACGTAATGGTTAGCCATGCGATTTCTTTTTCTTACACAAAATGAATTAAAGGTGTTCACACAAAATGGCCGCCAATGGATTTTAGGTGAATCTTCATTCTTAGTCCCCTGACTATGGATGATTGACTTGTGTAATGAAATTTTTGACACTTTCAAACTAATATATTTAGCAGTAACTTACAATTATCAGTAAAAAATTTAAATATAAAATTATCAAAAAACGTGCTACTGCCCCTTTAATGGTGCCAATTACGAAGGAGTACATCGAATGCAACGAATTAAACATAACGTTATCACGTAAAAACAATACATGATCAATAATCAGAATATTTAATCCAATATTGATATCTCCAATGATGAATTAAGAAAACAAATATTGCATTCTTTCATGCATGATTTTAAACAACACTTTAAATATATAACACGAATAATTAATGAAAATATTATAAACATCTACACGTCAAAGAACATGTCGACTTTGGCATTATTTAATATGCTATACATAAATGTATCACAATGATAAATAAAGAAAATATAATTACATTCTTTTATACGTGATTTGAAACAACATATTTAATTTACAACATGAATAATTAATGAAAAAAAGTATAAACATCTACATATCAAAGCACTTTTCGATTCTAGCATTAATATACATATATTTATCACAATATAATGCAGTCTCCAAGCATAATGTTGTGTTTTCAAATCAATACAATATCAAAAGTGTAATATTTAAAAATACTTTTAATAAAATGAAAACATTGAAACGAACATTAGTCATTAATAGTAAAGGTGAACACTATCACAGATTGCTTTCACGGCTAATAGATAATGGTTGAAATAGAATAGTATCAATAAATTATGAAGTAGTCTAAAGTCATATCATGAACGTTTGAAATATCAAACAAAAATAATAACATGAATTATAACACAATTCGCATTGAAAAATTGTTGGTTTTTTTTACGTTGGCTTCTTCTAGAGTTTGACAATATGCCTCTGTAGCAATGTTTCAAATAAACCAGTGTTTGTGGAAATGTTTCTTCAGTTCTTGTAACAATTTCACAGCTATCTAAATATATAATATAATTTTGTAGAAGTAAGCTGTGATTTGTTTCTTATACTTAGTTACAGTACTTAATGTTCACGTTAACACATTAAAATCCAAATACATTTGGTTGGATCGATGAATATGATGATTGTACGGCGCTTCATTCACAACTGATCACTTCTGCCTGCAGAGGTGATATTTTCAAACTTGAAAGTTTTTTAACTTTCGAAGACACACATTACTAGTTTTTATCACACGACGTCATCATCCATTCAAACTAGCTTCATAATCCAGAATATTTAAAAAAACAAGATCTTTATAATGAACTTAAGAAGTAAAATGTTCATCTACTCTAGGATTTTACACGTATGGATATATTGTACTTAAAAGTTAGATGTCTGCCTCAGAACATTAATTGTTCAAACTCGGATCTCGTATTTCTCACTGGAGTTTTTTCATAGATATTCTTCGCATGGTACGTTGAACAGTTTTTCTTGTGGACAGAGAGGGCAAACAACGCTGGTTTGATGGTTAATCCTCGTCTGATTCCAACAGAACCGCATTAGTTCTTGGAATGTCCAAGATAGTAGGACCGCATTCAAGCCCTGTTACCGCTTTACAGTCCATTAAAAGGAGATGTTTTCAGGCCAAGTAGAACCGCACTTAAGACCACGATTTGATGGTTATTCGGGGTTCTCTTGTTCCAGAAAATGGCTCAGAATTGTCTGTTTCTTCAGCTCACTCACTAGATCCTGGAGAGAGATTTGCAATCTTGAAAGAGTCTGATCGCATTTGGCACCATGAGAGATTTTACAAGAACATTCACACACATACATCACAATTTTTGTGATTTTTTTGTATTTTCATTTTGGTATTTTTTCTTCTTTTTGGTGTTGTTCTTTTGAGATTTTCATCTTTTCTCTTTTTTATGGTGAAGTTTTTTGGTTTGTTTTACCCGGCATGCCCTTGTAGCATCACCAATCGGTTCTGTGTGATTGGCTGATCGGCTTCGGTCCAGCGATCCTTTTATACAGAGGACGTTTCTTCCAGGCATCGAGACAGAAGCAACGGTTTCCGGTGTGTCCAAGATACACGTATGGGAACTCTTTGAGAGGCCGTTCCTTTGGTTTCGGCTTCTGTTTGTTCCCGATGGCACAGACCAGCGTTTTGCCAGACCACATGTCCCAAGTTGTCATTCTTGTTGTGACGAAGTCGTCAAAGTTTTGGTCGTCAGTTTCATTCTCAGACTTGAAAACATCCGGTATGTAAGCAGACGACAGACTGGCGGCCATTTCTGGATAATGAAAGAAAGTGTTTACGAATTTCCTCAAATAAATTTCCTCAAGTAAAACTATTCATGAAAAAAGTTTCAAATTCAAATGCAAGTTTGAAATTCCTGATACATATGACTGATGAGCTTCTTAATTTACCTGTAGTAAGGAAAATCCAACACTTTGACACAGAGTCCGTTTAAAACGCCTGTTCAGATAGTCCAGCGAATATTATCACAGGTGTGCGTCCCTGAAGCCAGTGAGAGTCCGAGTGACGATAAATCGACGTCCTGAGCTTTATATAGACTCACACACCTATGTAGAGCTTACGTATTTGTCACGTGATATGAAAACATGCCCAGACGTACAAGTCGTAGCTTGTACGTTCTAAATATAGTGCTTTGCGATAATGAAATATCGCTGAAGCAGCATAGGGGAATCCCTGGCAGTTATACGAAGGGCTTTCCTACAAATCGATCGGTTAACGTCGGAAACGCACAGACTTCGTTCGCGGGTTTGCCAGGAAATGTGTATCTTGTATACATTAGTGGTATGTGGATTGATTTAGATTTATTTTGAATGTGGTACGATTGAGTGAAAAACCGGTAAATCTTAAGCCGTATTGTTCTAATGTATTAAAATGGGAAACACAAAATAGTTTAACAAAATGTTTCGGGTGTCTTTCAATGACTACCTGTTAAATGTTCTCTTCTTTCGTGTATTTTGAATAAGTTCACCAAACTTTAGTTTTAATCATTCCCGCAATACATTATCTTTCAACGTTCACAAGTCGATACTCATGATATTTATAAATACAAAACAATATTTGGATTGTAGAAATAAATGTTGTGTTAAATTAGGTATAACCTATATTTTCCGTTTCTACTATTTTCTAAAGTTTGGTTTCTTGTCACCCAACCGATGCACAACAACATACAATTGTCATAAATGAGCCATTCCGTGATTTTCAACACAAATTACTTTGCTATGAAACCTATGTAGATGGCATAATTAATTATGTAAATTTAAAGCATTTCACGTTTTCATCCCCAAATAGCATTATATGATAAATTCTTGTTTTCAAGAATAAATATTTGTGGAAGCCAAGTTTCAGACGTCATATTTACATTAATAAAAGTTATATAACCCATCAAACATTATCAACGCATAACTGTCATTGTAGCTGTTGTAGCTAATTTTCCAAAATAACGTTTGACTGATTGATGCGGCCGGTTTTCGATCAATATCACGACTTCAAATGTTCCTAATGTTAAAGGGGCAGTAGCACGTTTTTATGAGGAATATAAAATGATGACAGGTAAATGAAAATTAATGGTTCCAACTGAAAGACAATGTATTTAAACTAAATGAAGTTGTACTAATTCAAATATATATATAACATAAGCTTTAGCCATGCCGTTCCTTTTTCTTTCACAAAATGAATTACCCGGGTAAAGGTGTTCACACAAAATGGCCGCTAATATAAGTTATACCATTCAAAGGCGGGGTACACGGGGAGATATCCGCCTCAAGCTTGGTGTTATGCGACGAGCCGGAGGCGAGTTGCATAACACCAAGCGAGAGGCGGATATCTCCCCGTTTACCCCGCCTTTGAATGGTATAACGAATTTATCTTACCGAATGTTTAAACAAAACGCATATAATATGAAGATAAAGGGTAAGAAATTCGTAAGTCAATTTACTATAGTTTGTTCAAAGCTACATATCAGTTAATCAAAAGTAACCAGCTTAATCATGTGTTCGAGGTAACATACATTGTACATTTCAAGACGCTGAATCTGCACGCTTTTTTCATGCTTTTTATGTGCCAGGGTATAAATGATTTATTCCCCCGCTCAAGAGCGGGATATCAGTATTTATTCAGGGTCACGTGGACCAATCAGAGATCGAGATTATTACATGAGGTAGGATAATGGAATATATGTGAATCTCCATACATTGTCCTCCCACTATGGATGATTGGCTTGTGTAATGTGATTTTTTACACTGTCAAATTAATACATTTAGCATTAACTTACAATTATCAGTGAAATATTTAAAATATAAAATTTTCAAAAAACGTGCTACTGCCCCTTTAATATGCAACGTCTACTGGTTCTAATTGATACAATGTTCAGTCGAATTTTAATCAAATGAAATCCTTTATAGAGTTTGCTTATGGGCTTATTTTGCGAAAATAATGACAATGGTGTAATATCATTAAAGAGTATTGTTCCTAAGAAGTGTCATTTTGTTATAATAAGTTCAGCATAAGGTATATGTCCTAGTATTTAACCGAAACCGGACAGTGTATCAAGGCACATAAATCCTATATCGGAAACAATACTTAGTAATTTGCATTTGTCAATAAGCAGAACCATGATAGTAGTAACTGAATCAATATCGGCACAACTGATACGTATCAAGGCAAAATACCGTTATCCAGGGATATAATTCACTAGCCTGTTCTCTACCGTATCCGATTCTGTGTAGTCTTTAACCATTAATCTGATGCCAGGAAAGTAACAATCTATTACTTTGAATTATGTATGGAAGGCGGGTGAAATTTAGCCTTTTATACGATTTTATTTGCTATTTTGTTGCATTGAGCGATGTCCGTCTGTTATTGTAGAGACGTTTGAATCGAACTGGTAACGTTATTGTAGAGACGTTTGAATCGAACTGGTAACGTGATTGTAGAGACGTTTGAATCGAACTAGTAACGTTATTGTAGAGACGTTTGAATCGAACTGGTAACGTTATTGTAGAGACGTTTGAATCGAACTGGCAACGTTGTTGTAGAATCGTTTGAATCAAACTGGCAACGTTATTGTAGAGATGTTTGAATCGAACTGGTAATGATGTTGTAGAGACGTTTGAATCGAACTGGTAACCTTATTGTAGAGATGTTTGAATCGAACTGGTAACGTTATTGTAGAGACGTTTGAATCGAACTGGTAACGTTATTGTAGAGACGTTTGAATCAAAATGGTAACCTTATTGTAGAGATGTTTGAATCGAACTGGTAACGTTATTGTAGAGACGTTTGAATCGAACTGGCAACGTTGTTGTAGAATCGTTTGAATCAAACTGGCAACGTTATTGTAGAGACGTTTGAATCGAACTGGTAATGATGTTGTAGAGACGTTTGAATCAAACTGGTAACGTTGTTGTAGAATCGTTTGAATCAAACTGGCAACGTTATTGTAGAGACGTTTGAATCGAACTGGCAACGTTATTGTAGAGACGTTTGAATCGAACTGGCAACGTTATTGTAGAGACGTTTGAATCAAACTGGTAACGTTGTTGTAGAGACGTTTGAATCGAACTGGTAATGATGTTGTAGAGACGTTTGAATCAAACTGGTAACGTTGTTGTAGAATCGTTTGAATCAAACTGGCAACGTTATTGTAGAGACGTTTGAATCGAACTGGCAACGTTATTGTAGAGACGTTTGAATCGAACTGGTAACGTTGTTGTAGAGACGTTTGAATCCAACTGGTAACGTTTTATAGATGTTTGAATCAAACTGGTAACATTGTTGTAGATGAAATCGAAATTCTATTGCTGTTATCCTAAAAACAATTGGCTTGTAATGTTGATATCGAGCTGGACATTAAATATACATAAATTGTTTATCATTGCCAAAGGAATTTTTGAATGCTGATAAATGGACTTTGTCAAATCTTTTATTGCTCATATCACATTTCATTTCAATTTCAAAATTATATAAAGTATTGAACTTATCCTTTTACTCAAATATGTATTGCTGAAATACACCTACAAATCACAAAATTTCAGCAAAAAAATACAAAAGGCTTGAACATTGAGGTTGATGCATGTTTAGTGTGAGAAGACCAAGATGTTGTTGTAAATGAACGTGGTAGCATTTAAAGTTTCTCCTATAGTGTGACTTTCACAAATAAAAGTTCTTTTAAAATAAACTGTTAGATCTACAACTTATTGCAAGCCTGATAAACGGAGCAATGTGTTTTTTTAATAGTTTTTTTATCTAAATATTATACTTTCACAATGTGTGATAAGAAATTTGTTGTCTTTATTTTCCCAGCTCACTTTCATGGCATAGTCAACAGTCTTAGAAAGTGTATGTTATGTTGCTCATGCTCAGCATTATATAGGTTTGTTCTCACATCATTTCAAAAAGTAAGGTTTGAATTGGTATAAATATCAAAAGTTTGTATCCCGCTCCTCGTTCCACAAAACACAATTTCAAATGTATAAAAAGAATGGGCTACAACTGATCAAAACTTTACAACTGATTTGTGGTAGGGCACCTGAGTCCTTATACTTTTCGAAATTCCATTTCATAGCATAGTCAACAGATATTGTTTGCTGTTTGTTGTTTTGCATCGTTTTATCATAGTTTGTTCTCACATCATGTCAGACACCCGTTTCAAGTCCGTATTGACCTGCTCTGTACATAATTGTGGCACAATACTACATCCATCCAGCTGTATAAATGGGTACCTGAACAAGGGAAGGAGAGGGCCTTATTGTCTTAAAATCCTAGGCAATCCATGCTTCGCACTAGATATTTGGTGTCGATAGTCATTATTGGCAATAAAATAAAATCTGAATGGCTTTTATGAAGATCTAGTAGGACATTCTATGACAACTTTGCTATTCAGAGAGCGGAAATCATGAAGATTGGATTCAAATAAAGATGAGCAAGTTGCATAATGTATCTCTTCCCCTTAGGAAATATTTTAGCAGCAAATGAAACTTGAAAGGTTCTTAAGTGGCCAAAGTGGTGATATTGTGTTCAAATCCCTTATTGTAGCCATAGAACTACTACAATTTTAGGGCGAGTTATTGTTTTACACCGCTTGGGCAATAGTTCAGCCATTAGCGGCGCTGATTTTAGGGATTGTACGGCTTAGGAGCAGACCGGCATTACCATATCTATCCCTTTATAGTCATTGTCGAAAAATAAAGTAAATCCAAAATCTGAGTACTGAAACATTTTCAGAAAACATCTTTAATCATGTTTTCAATTTCAAAACAAAAATATCTATTCAAGATGTCATACATGTTTATTTTCATACATTTAGCCATACATCAGAGTTACCCGATGATAGCAGATAGTGAATTAGGTAACAGCACTTTCAAACAGTCAGCCATATTGGAAACAAATAGTAAAATAATCAGCAACAAATGTGAAGAGTCTTCCCTCCTAGTTACAACACAAATCATAAAGTGGCCGTGATGCTCTCAGCCAAACATAGGCACAAAACTAGGGATAAGTACACATACGACTTGCACGAACTAAACTCGCCTATCTCTAACTATGTAGGAAACCAATGAAGGGAAAAATAGTTTCTCAAATCTGTGTAACTTGTCAACAAAATGAATATTTCCAAATGTTTGCATGACAAAAGTGGCTTAAAGTTTTGAACAAGATGAAATGTTTTTATGCTGAATTTTGGAAGTGCATGATTTGAAATAGGGTGGCTTGACACCTGGCAAAAATCATATAATTATGAGGAAAGGATTTTTTCTTGAATTGTGATGCTTGGACGAAGGTAGTTCTGATTAATGGTTGATGGCAGGTCTGTGAATGAATGGAGATGATAATATAGAAGACTAAAAGCGAACCACGTATATGTACATACACAATTCTCTCTGTACAAAGTGGCAGGTTTATATGTGTAATGATTACAACATACATAAAGGCTCTAATATACACAAATAAATAATACAATTTCATGATATACTGTCAAATTGGACTGATTTGGCTTAGATGTTGAAGAAAATGTCTTTGTTATTTAGTGAAGGCCAGAGGTTTTCTGCAAGAAAATATGCAATGTGTTATACATGGAATTTTTTTGAAGAAATGCACACAAAGTTTTCTGAGAGTTCATTTCTAATCCATTTAAATGTGGGACAATCATGTTAGAAGGCTCTGAATAAATAGTAACAAGTTTTGGACATTCCATATTCCGTATATTTTAATATTTCAGTTGTTCAAACCTTTTGGCACAAAATAAAACAAAGAATCTTCATAATTTAATTGCAAGAGACTCTCACACCAATCTATCTTTTCTATTTATCTTGAATATCTTATCTTATCAAAAAGAAAATATGAATAAATTTTAGTAATGTCTATTTTCTGTTGTAAATTTCAAACCAAGGGAGGTAACTCTGTTTGGTTGACAGTTTGTTACTTCCAAGTGACTGTTCTTGTATTGTTGCTTATACGTCTATAAATAGTGGAATTGACAGAAGTTTGTCAAAAAGTTCAGCAAAAGGTGAAGATGATAAGAACCAATATCAATCCAGACAGCTCTTCCAGAACCGAGGTAGTTACACAAGCACGTAGAAAAGTGACGAAAAATGACAAATGTAAATAAGAAACTCAAACTTTCCTCCACACAGTTGAGTGATCATGATTTTTACACACACAAACAAAAATCAAGAATCATTCATTCAATGATCGTCTGTTGAAAAATTGTCATTAAATCAGATTGGTTATGGTAAATGTCAAAAAGGTTTCAGCATTTTCCAAACAAACACTTTAAACCTGTGAGCTTGTCAATTTCAAAAAGCAATCCTATGTACAATACATCAAATCCGTAATATACATATTTCTTTCTTTCAATAAACTATCAGAATTCACCACCTATGACTAGTCAGTTGATTTCCAAACAGAGGTGGCAAGTGAGGCTATGATGGCAAAATACTTGAAACGGCCTCAGCTAATGCGTCGCTTGTTGTTGTGGTTGTTGGTGTTGATGATGATGTCTCCTCTGTCTCCATATCCTCTTCCAGACCTGCATCCTCCACAACATATGGGGAGTCTTTGAATGAAGAGTCTTTAGATGAATCTGCCAACAGCTCTGGCTCGACACTAGATTCATGAACAATTGCTTCCATTTCCTGTGCTTCAGAGTCCACACTCTCCACTGACTGGGAACACTCCGCCTCAGAGGCAACACTTGTGAGGGCAGTGCCTGAAGACGTGACCGCAACACTCACTTCTGATTCCTGTGTGTCTATCTGGTCTTCCTCCTCATCAACTTCTTCTTCACCAATTTCTTCTTCATCAACTTCCTCCTCTTCAATAACTTCCTCCTCTTCTTCACCCTCCTCTTCTTCTACATCATTTAAATCAACAATTTCATCATCATCCTCTGCCACACTTACATGAGACTCATCTTCCGCTTTAGAATCATCCTGTAACTCCATCTCAGCTTTGGATTCCTCAAGCCTTGAATCATCATCATCAGCTCTTGAATCGTCAGCTGCAGAATCTAATTCAGCTTTTGGGTCCCCTTCAACTGAATGGAAAGCAGATGAATCCTCGTCTGCTTTTGAATCCTCTATTTCTGCCCTTGAATCATCATCAAGTCTCGAGTCGTCCTCGGCTCTGGAATCATCCTCAATGTTTGTACTTTCATCCACAACAGACTCCTCCATGGTCTCATCCTCCAGCCCTTCCTCCTCACCCACTTCACCTTCTTCATCTTCCTCAACCTCCTCTTCCTCGTCTTCCTCCTCCATCTCCTCCTCTTCTTCCTCCTCCTCCTCCTCATCCTCCTCCTCCTCCAACTGAGCAGTCACATCATTGACCACCTCCTCCAAGCACTCGCTCACACTTGTCATGAAGGCAGTTTTCTCCTTTTCTGCCTTCTGTTCCTCCGTCTGTTCAATCACAGAGCCGGTCGTTGAGTCTGCAAGGTTGAGAGACGGGTCCTGAGGTTCCTGCTTGACCACCGGAAGAACCCCGTTCTTGAGCTGGACACACTGGAAGCAGACATATTCCTCGTCCTCGGAGACCTCCTCCTTGCCGAGCCCGACACACAGCAGGTGGAACCACAGCTCACAGTTGTCACACTGCACCCAGTTCACCTCCTCACCTGCAGCATACAAGGTGCACGATTAGTACACAGGCGTACAGTTTCTAATATGCCTTCAAATATGAAAGAACATTGTAATTGTTAAGATATTTCTGTTGATTATTGCATTAATATGAGATATTTGATGCCAAATATCATAAATTAGTACACAGGTCTACACCTTCAAATATTGGAGTCCAATATGAAACAATTTAATTTTTAAGATATTTCATATTCAGTTAAGTACTGAGCTAATAAGCTAATTGAAGATGATTTGATGATAAATATAATACGAGTGAAGATCAAAGCTTTGTTTGAGAGAGTTAAGCTCAAATTAAATTCAAATGTGAGGTTGATAGTCAGCTTCTCCTAACCCTAGCTCCTCCTCAAGAACCTCCAAAAGCCAACTCACCAACAGGTTTGAGACACTTGACAGCCGAGCAGTCCTCATCATTTTCCTCCTCGTCCTCATCAACCATCAGCACGTCCTTGGACTTGTCCTTCTTGATGCGGATCTTCTTGATGAGTGGCTTCTTCTCCGTCCCTGTTCCAGTCCCTGCTGCCATACCTCCCGTCTTCATCCCTTCCAGCTTTATCTTCAGCTTCTTCTTCTTCTTCTCTCCTTTCTCCTTCTTGCCCTTCTCTCCCACATCCTTCAGCTTAAGTTTAACTGGAACACAATATGATGAGTTTAATATAACTTCTAATTCTTACATAAAGGAATAAGGATAAAGGAACATGCAAGACCTAGATACTATGGAAAATAGGGCTGATACCGAAGGTTTGAGAGGTTCGTTAGTTGGCAACCCTCCTAGAAAATTTCTTTAAAACTGCACCTCAGAATGTTGACCGTAACCAGAAAAATGTGCCGGTCCCCCTCTTAAAGTTGCTTAAATCTCGTTTGCAGGTGCAATACTACGTAGATGATAGGGCAGGAGAAATGAAGAGTTATTAGATTAAGAAGCAATGCTGATCCCAAATGAAAGTCTCTGTAAATTCTACTATATTGTAATTATCCATAAGGGCTCATAACAAAAACAATTTATTTAATTTGAATTTCCTATCTCTAATTACCTTTATTCTCCTTCTCCTTCCCTTCCTGGGCCTCTTTGCTGGGATCTTTGATTTTAATTTTCTTCTTCTTTGGTTTCTCAGCCCCGACCTCCTCCTTGATCTTCTTGATGACGACCACGCCGGCCCCGTCGTCTCCTGTCGCATCCTTCTTCCTCTTGACCTTCACCTTCTTCTCCTTCACGCCCTTCTCCATCTTCTCTTTCTTGATCCGCTTCACCTTCTCTCCTCGTTCCTTCACCGCACCGTCGCCCTTCTCTCCCTCCTGCAGACAGGGAAATTGACAGTATTGATAATCGTAAACCTAATCTTGATTGTAGGCAGTATACAGACAATACACTTTCATATATATTTGTAAATATTAGTATTACTTGCAGAAATCTTCATAATCTTCATTCATAATTTGCTAATTATTTTCATATCAAATTTCTGTACTATTGAAGCCTATTCATTCTAAAGAAGATATAAATTTGTTCATGGTGTTTAGGCCTGTATTATGCCCTCCATCCTTTCATGCCAGAAATCAGGCAAAAAATGTATTTGTCACTGGTTGCTTTGGATGATAGGTTTTAGGACCGCAGAATCACCAAATCTACAAAGTTCAAATTAAATACATTGTTCAGAAAGTTCTTTTCAGTTAATCCACAGAGCTACAGGGCCTCAGTTGTTTATCTAAGGTCTTTTAAGGAAGACAAATATGTTTACAGCTAAGTGGCCTCAAACTTCTTAATCATTTAACCTTGAAGGAAGACCAAAATGATTGAGTATGTACCTCAAAGTCGATGAACTTGTCTTCGTGTCGGGGCTGACAGGCCTGCAGGATCCTCCAGATGTGTTGAGTCTCATCCAGAGACACCTCGAGCAGGTCGCCCTCCATCATCAACTCCTCCAGGGAACACTTGGCCAGGTCAGACAGCTCCAGCACTGGTGTCTCAAGCTGACGAGGGACTAGCGGCGACTTGCGCTGGTGCTTCCGGGGAGACATTGCTGTAGGAGAGAGTGAGACGAGTTAACAAAACTGTATCTTTAAAAGAAGGAGAATTGTCTACAACTAACAGAGTAATAAAACACACAGAAAAGAAACGCTGTTGAACGAGTTTGGAGGGTTCGGACCCTCTTCATCAGATGAAAATATTAAGGTTCACTGCAGGGTTGACTATATCTTTTTTATTTTGCAAATCATGTTTAATACATTTGCCCCTTTGAAGTGTTATATTACATATTTCATTAGATATTTCTAGTGTTATATTACATATTTTTGGTGCTTGACCAAATGATTTGAAAGCTATCACCAAGGTCAAGTTTTAAGACTTGAACTTGAAAAGACACTGCAAAACTCATAGATTGGTATGAAGTATGTCGGTTGAAAAACATGTAAAAACATGAATGTTTGCAGGTTGAATTATCCAATAACACTTGAAAAATAGGAAAACTTTAAGCATTGATCAATGAATCAGACTTACTAGAGGTAGCCTTGGACACTGAAGAATATGCATGTTCCGACGACATGCTTCCATGGCCCAGCGGCGTGGTGTCGATATCTGTTGATATATCGTCCGATGTTTGCGACGACTGCGGAGACATCGGAATGGAAGATTGGGAATCCATATCTACATTGAACAAACTGATTTCTCTTTGTGGTGTGCCGTTTTGAACCCCACTGAATGCACTTTGAGTAACACTAGCCAGATGGCTTTGGAGTTCGGGATTATTAGCTGCCTTTAGTAATTCGGCGTTGATGATTTTCTCGGTTTTCTCCCTTGCAGCCTGTTCGACAAGTCTCTGACTCAGTACACTCAGTTTTGTTAAAGCCGAGGCCAGTTCATTGGTTGTGAGGGCTTGCCGAGCTCTATCCTGCCAAGCCATCGCCCGCTCCGTCAAGCACTGGAGAGCCTCACCCTCGGGTAAACGAACAGGGAGTTTTTGTAAAGACACAAGTAAAGAGAGAATTGTTTCAAGACGAGGTCGGCGGGACCGGAGACAGAGTGGACAAAGGAACTTCATATCCTTAGTGGCCTGCATAACAGCTGTTTGTGATGTCTTGTTCTTCATGTTGGCAGATTTAGGCAGGGGCACACACGTTCCTGAAATACAGAATTTAGCATTTAGAAGAGATTTATGACAATCACCTCAACATACCTGAATACCAGAGGCCTTTAATTATCAGCTGAAATCAAGCTCAAACTCTGATGAAGATCAATTGAAAAGGATGTTTTGCTCTCCATCAAAATTTGGTCTTAATACAATGGATTCACGTGTCAAATATCACTAATCTATCAATATATTAAGCAAGGATTAAAGTGAGATAATTTGACAGGAGGTAAAAAAAATATTCATACACAATCTGAGATTCTAAAAAAAGGAGAATTTACACCTGGGAAAACTGGGAAAGATATATCAAATGTCCAACATCAAAACAATTTTTGGTTTTCATAAGATAAAATGACTTTTAGAGAACAGTTAACATATCCCTACTTCCGACAGGAAGTATATCATAGTAATGATGCATTTGTTCACTATCTGAACGACATGTATCTCTAAGAAAGTTCACTGCAACTACCAACCATGGAACCAGTCCTTGCAGAGTTCACACTGCAGCATGAAGCCGGCGGCGCCCTTCCTACACACACAGAACTTGGCCTCACCCTCCGGACACCTCAGCTTCTCCAAGTTCCGCTGTCTCAGCTCCTGCATACATTCCACCTCTCGCTGCTCCGACACCTTGAATGCTGCAACCTGGGATACAACATGCCAGTGTGTTGAGATAATAGGAAGTGTGTGTCTTTGATTTTATATAAGTAAATTTGTTTCACTTGAAGGGGGGGTAAATGGTAATAAAAAAATTTGTTAAGTCAAGTTAAAGTGCTTTGCTAGAACTGAGTGTAACAATTTCTTTATTTAGAAAGTTTTGTCAATTGAAATTTGCTTAATAGTCCATTAAGGAAATATAGCCTTGGTTTTGGCTGCTAGAATGACATAAAAAAATTAAATTATGTCACAGACTGCCGATTAAGGGAACTGTCAATAACTGCAAGGCAAATATAATGAAAAAATGATTCTGTTTCTGTATATTTATATATTTAACGATAATATCTATTTCTGTAATCTAATACTTTCCAATAAAATCAGATATTCAAATATAAGCAAATTTTGATAAAAATATCCCGAATATATTAAAAACAAAATAGGGATCGTTGTTTTTAAAAAATGGGTAGAGATACTTCAGATATAAGGAAATAAGCTAAAAACATTCAAATAAAATTACAACAAATTGCTAAATGCAATACAAATGCTAATATTACAAAACATATTTGGTGAAGTAACTTCAGCTAAATCTGGTACGTTGTGGTTACAATTATAAACGAAGGATAAACTCAAAGGCAAAAAAACTGGGGCAAACTAAACAAAATACTAACAGCACACTTTCAAAAGCATTGGAAATGATGGACATTCATGTACATTTTCCACGAAACTTTTTACAAGACCAAACTAGTAATTCATTTTCAAAAACATGTCAGAATATGACACATTGATAAAAGATTTCCACAAAACTTTTCACATTTCACAAAACTTTTCACAAAACTTTTCACAAGACGACACTAGTAACCACAACACCAGAGACAACCATATCAAGGCATGAAATATACAAGGCACGAAATATACAAGTGAATGTACGACAGTCGACCAGTAAGCCACACTCGACTCACAATGGCTGCCGGGTCTCGGGTCTCTTCTACCTTGATGTCTATAGTGTTGTTGTTCTCGCTCTCGCGCCGCTCACGCTCCACGCCCCCTTCTCGCAGCTTCTTCTTCTTGTTGCGGCCACTCGTGTACAGACCGATGTCCTGTCTAGGGGACAGCACCTGGAAATTATAAAGAAGTGTAATGTAACAATACGAGCTAACAATTTTACATATGACCAACTAAAAATCTAGCAAGCACTGTATGAAGTGGTTTAAGCTCGTAGTCTTTTGTTGAACAGTCAGATAGTTGACTTTTAATCTAAATGGAATGTCCTTCTGCATTGCTTATCTTCGTACATGGGTACTTTTTGATGCTTATAATTACGATATTATTCCTCCTTGGAAAGTCTGATGATACATACTCTCGATGTAAGTTACATTTATCAAATCTTAGAACACTCATTCTGATACCATTTCTGTGAAACGTTTTAAAAATGTTCCTGTTGCACAAAGTGTATTTAAAACAACAAGCTGTGTTTGTGAAACACTGATGCTCCCGACCCCAAGGTCATGGTCAAAAGTTATGACCTCCTCTGAAAGGTCTTATCATGATATATGAAAGTGAAATATCAAAGGTCTACCCCTAAACATTCAAAAGTTATGAGCAAGGTTAAAGTTTTTTGTCAACAGGCTGACAGACAGAGAAGGCAAAAACAATATACCCCCGGAATCTCGGAATCGGGGGCATAAAAAAGAAAGCATCCGAGTACCTGTAAACAAGATCGAGGAAATGAACAACCCACTTGAAATTGAATTCAAATAAATCCACATACAAAATTCTAAAGCAGACCATAGCGTGTCTTTGAAATAATTTCTTCTAAAAGCTCACCTCAAGTAAAGAGCAGGGAGAGTTCTTCTTGAGGAATGTTCTGGCTGTTCTCTCGCGCCAGGACTTGGCCGCAGCAACCTGGGACTCGACTTGTGGCAGAGCGTCCAGTCTCACAGGGATCGGTCGGCCCTTGTTGACAAAGTTCTCCAGGATGTCCAGATATGGGTAGGAATCTCCATTCTGTATACAGATATAGGTGTTTCAGTTTCAATTTCATTACCTTTACTTGGGTAGTTCTGATGAATGATTATGAAAAGTAAAATGCCTTGGTGATCTGGGGTTTATCAGTGCTTTCAGAGTATTTCACTTATATCGCAGCTGCTAGTATTATCGCAGGGAGAAAGCCGGCAACACAATTGTGGCCATGCATTGCAGTGAAACCTGCGACCTCCTGATCCGAAGCAGAACGCGCTAACCACTGAGCTATCCCGCCCCCTTGATGTAATGTAGCACAAATTGTTGTCATCGATTGATTTTAGGAAACAGGTAATTTCTTATTGTTCATAATTCAACAATTTTAAAGTTAATGTCAGTTGAATAAGAAACACAAGAACTCTTTAACATATGTAACTTGTAACAAATATTTTTTCTTGCATGTAGGGGTATCAGGGTTTTGAAAGGAATGCTTTACACTTTAAGTGTGAGACTGACCTGTATTGTTTCCACCTTTGTTGTCCACTCCTTGGCTTTACGAACAGCTTCCTTCAGAGCACATACGTTAGGCAGGTAGGCTGTGATGGCCTTGGCCTCGCTGATGATGGCTTCTAGTGTTGTCATCACATGTCTTGGCCTGGAGAAACAAATAAAATGGTCAACAATAAAATATTGAAATAAGTCTTGAAACCTTGGTACTATTGGTCTAAAAGTAATTTATTCAGGTTTTTGAAAAAAATTCTATCTTGTATCTCTTTACCCATCATCATACTTTTCTAGTTTTTAAACAATAGAAATTATGGAAACATCTAGATGTCGAACCTACAAAAAATATTCTTTCTTATCTTGGGACCTATAATGCTTCTACAAGCAGTTACAATCTCTTCATTCAAGGCAGACTATAGCAAATGAGACAAAGAGCACAAGTGTTTTTATAGATTAAATAGTCTCGATACCTATTCAGCCAGTAGACCTTGTGTTCACATTTTACATGGTTCATACATCCAAAACAGAATAAAATTCCAGTACTTTTTAAGGACATTTAACCATTTTTCAAGTACATATGTTCGCAAAAGTGTAGATCAATCGACGAGGTCCAGTGACAAAACTTTCTGTTATATTGCCGCCATTTTCCAAGGTGCCGTAATGCGACATCGGAATATCCCAAATGCAATCCATTGTGAGAAGTGGTAAATACCAATTTAGTTGGAATGGTTGGAATGTCGCAGACTGGTTTCGTTTTATTCCGTTCTCTATCAATTTGCGCAGTTAGCAGAACAACGTGTTTTAGATTGTGATCGATGTCACAGTAAATGCCGGTACATTTTTGAAACTTCCCAGGATATAACCGTGAAATTCCAGTAAGACAATAAGTAAGCATAGTACTTTTCCAGTATCAAAACAAAATTCAAGTACTTTGCCAGGCCCGTGCGAACCATATATTATCTCTCTAACCCACCTGGCCTGTAGACAGATCCTGGCTTTCTCCTCCCAGCGTTCGCTGACCGTGAGGAGCTCCTGTAGGTCGGCCATGGCACGCTCAACCGCGGGGTGTGGGGCGAGACTGACCCCCGACTCCATCAGCTTCCTCATCATCTCCAGTGTAACGTTTGGTGGGTCCTTCAGAGTGTTCCTCACCTCGTCCAGCCACTTGGCTTGTTGTAACACCTGTCATTAAGTCATGTTATATGTTCATTTTAGCTATTGGAAAACTATTTAGGGAATTGCTTCATTCAATCATATACAATTGTATCACATCTAGGGGTCATACAATTTTATTCAGTGGTTTCATTAACACACATTACAACAGACAAGCTGTTGTCTTTTCAAACTGGTATAATCAATAAAGCTTTTGATGTAAGAAACGCTTCCGTAATTTATTGCAATATGATCTTGGTGTTTGATTTACTTTCATGACTAGATCAAATTTTCAATTGATGTTTTTTGGGAGTTAGTGATCATAGCAACAAGATACAAAGAGGTTCACACATCAAACTAATTTTCTTTAATGCCCATCAACGACCAGAGCAGAATTGAACTAGATTAGGCTTCCCTACCTGCTTCAGTTTGGGTATCTCGGGCAGGTCGACATCCAGCACTATGCCCACTTCTATGAGCCTGTCGAGCTTGTCCGAGTCTGGCGTCTCAGCGTCCAGAGCATCTTTAGCCTCCGTCTGGAACTTGACCACCTTATCCAGCAGCTCCTGAAGGACACAAGACCAGTGGTCAGTTTATGTTGGGCTACATTCATCCCATTGGTCAGATTATTTACATGATGCAGGACTAATTTGATCGAGTTTAAGGTCATCATATTCATTTCTGATGTGTTAGTTGATGATTAAAGTTTGTTTTATAGTTAGCTACAATCATCATGGGGTGAAATATCATAGTATTACTGATTGATTGAATTCATGATTTTCGACAATAGTTATTCTCGATTGAATGTTATTATACTTACCCTGTGATTTACGAAGATCATCATTTGTATTTCAGGTTGCTTATTTGATAGTACAGGGCATATATTACTAATTTTTGCAAAGGATTATAGTAGTGAAGGTGTTGCTTGTTGCACTTTACTTACCAAGCAATTTGAGATTTTGCAGTCATAATATTGGGCTTAAGATAAGATCTTTACTTGTCTAAGAATGCCTCAATAGTTTACTTTCTCCACATATAACTAGGAGATTCCCTCCTATTTCAATCCCTTCTCAATTAATAATTGCACATGACAAAATGTATCAAATGATGTGTATCTACCTTGATGAGTTTAGCTTCCTGAATGACACAGGGCAAACCGACCACCTGCTCATGGAAGATCTTCAACTCATCCAGGTTCAATTTAGCAATATACTTCCCTTCCAGGTTCTGGCGATTTCTGCAAGATTTAAAAAAACATGATATTTATAACTTAACATCATAATTTGATTGCCATATCTCAGCACAACTGCTTCCAAATGTAAAATCAAGTTCAGAATTTATGACATCAAAGCAAGTGTAATGAAGACTCCCCCTTCTGTGAATTGTCAAACCAAACCAAACAATACTCTCTTCCTAGCTTACCAAATATATTTACATGTACATATTATCTTGCAGTTGTAACTAGCCATTGGGCAAGCAGTATTTACATACAGCAAGCACGCCATTGGGTAATAAACTTGAACATTTCTAACCATGCAAGGGACTCAAGTTGTGCTTTTTAAGTTGTCACACAAAATTCAAAGCATAAAGGTGATTATGACATCAAATATTGGCGAGTTCTATACCTGGTTCGCACTTTCTTGCTAACAAGCTGGTTGGCAACATTAGCACACTTCTCAGCCTCGTTGACAGCATTAGTGAGGGTTGTGAGCAGCTCTGTCTCTGGGAACTTCTTCTCCTCCGCCTCTCCCACCAGATCCTTCAGCTCCAGCAGCTCTGTACATGGAAGTTGAGAATCATTAGGGCAAGAGTGTTAACACAAGATTATTAACTTAGACAAGAGGATTACCATAGACACAAAACTTGAACATAGAGGTAAGATTCCCTCAGTCTAAGCTCCAGCAGTTCACTCAAGTGAACATTAGAGGAGACACAAGAGCTACAAAGAGGCAGATTCCCCAAATCTCAGCCTCAGCAGCTCTACACATACATGTGGAAGAAAGAGAATTTACACAGAAACGAGTGTTACATAAAGGCAGATTCCTTGAGGCATATTGAAAATGCTTTCCCAGACAAAGTTCCTTCATAGTAGAGCACATGAGTCACTGAGAAGTTTTCTCTGAATACTGTCAATTCATTAATTATGAAGAGAAATAATATCCTTAGTGACGATTCAACATGAATAATTTACACAGATAATTAAATTGAAGTCAATGATTACATCTACTCTGATTTCATACTAGTTGTACAGTCAGGTATTTTAACATTGTTATACATACCTAGTTTATCATCCTCTGTGGCATCAAGAGCTGCCTTGACCTTGACATTCCAGTTATCAAAGGACTCTGCCCTTAGCTTGAGTCGGTGTAGCATGGAGGGTAACTCATCCAATGTGTAGCGATATCGTAGACACACCCTCGACCTGTCACACTGACAGATGAACTGCGCGTGGTGCAGGCACACCACTTTGTCTGCAAGGGGAGGTAATACAGTTATTGACACCTTATTTGGCGAAGCATGGATTTTTTAAAATAATGCTATTAAATATGAACTGTTAATGTTACATAAGGTCATAAATGAAGGAATATGAGGTCTGTTCATCATCGAATAAGTTTTCTAAAGGAATATTATTTTATGGATAATCAAGTTCTTTATTCTTTTAAAGCGATGTTTTGACATAGATCCTAATATCGTTGTCAAGCAAGTGATACAGTGGTGGTGTGACAGATGACATTAGGATCTATGTCGAAAAGTCGTTTTCAAAGAATAAAGAAGTTGATTATACATAAAATAATATTCCTTATTGATCATCAGACCAACTTCTAGAATGCTAATCAAAGAAGTTTTCTAAA
The DNA here is from genome assembly GCA_916613615.1 of Steromphala cineraria. Classification (NCBI taxonomy): domain Eukaryota; kingdom Metazoa; phylum Mollusca; class Gastropoda; order Trochida; family Trochidae; genus Steromphala; species Steromphala cineraria. Next base: position 42,729,960 of record OU744726.1, read on the forward strand.
GTAGGTATCAATTGAACTGAGGTCAATATAGTTAGCTTTTGTGTATCCAACCATTGATAACGAATTTGCTCTAAATTAAATGTTGAATGTTACATATACACTTTAAAAACCCTTTACAATTTCTTAAAATCATGGTGATGGTTCTTCTACTGAAGTTCAAATCAACAATAAAACAACATTAAGTTGGCTTTGCTAGAATTCCTCCATTGTTTTATTCATATCAAATTTCTTCATGCTGCAATCAAAAAAGAGAATTAACAATGGAGAGAGAGAATCAAGGGGAGATAACTCACTTGGTGTACAGGGGCAGGTAAGCCCAGACAGGAAGCAGGTAGTCTTGCAGTATTCACATTGTCTCTCATCGTCTGGCAGCAGCTCAAACGCTTCCCTCTCGGCCTCCACCACTCCCTGCATGTGTAATATATTGTCAAATATCCAGCTACTCCGTTTTAAACATCATAATGACACGGAAGGGAATGCTAATCATTTCACAAGGATTTTTTTGAGATTCAAGCTTAAACGAAATTGTGTTTGAACTCCACTTAATTAACACAAGTTGATCAAATTAACGGCTTTATGAATTATCTTTTTTTTTCAACAGAATCTAACGAAAATTTACAACATATGCTTATCAATCATTGCTAGTGAGAAATGTTTAACATTTTAACACAATATCATGAAAATAAATGTCTTTACAAATAACAGTGCTTTTCTAACCGATTCAATCATTTATGAAACTAAACAACTTAAAAATGTCAAAGGGGAGACCCTTATCATTCGTCATGTATCACTCAAGAATAATCCCCTATTCAGCTCTCACCATATCAAGTAATTTCTTCCTGAGTTGTTTCTCCTTCTCTACGATAGCCAGCATATCCATGTGAGTGTTGGCCGCCAGGTTGAGATCAAGGCTATCAGGGTCGGCGGCCATCTTGCAGACCAGCTCCTCATGGGAGAACACGCACTGTCGGTGCAATGAGCGGTAGTTCTCTATACAGAGACGACCCATACCAAGCTGAAAAATATTTCATTTTGAGTTATTTTGATGACTTTCCTATACTTTATCAGCTCTATGACCGTGGCAACAAATGTCTCCATGTTAAATTGAGAAAAAGTGGCCCAACCTGACAACCCAGAGGACCCATAAGAAGCTGAAAAATATTCATTTTGAGTTATTTTGATTACTTTTCTAGACTTTATCAGCTCTATGACCATGGCAATGAATGTATCCATGTTACATAGTACAACAGTGGCCTATCCTGAAATTCCAGAAAGATCAACATAAGATAAGAGGTTCAGTTAGAGGATCATGAATTCAGGACAGATCAACATAAGATAAGGAGTTCAGTTAGAGGGCCACAAATTCCAGAAAGATCAACATAAGATAAGGTGTTCAGTTAGACGATTAAAAATGACTGCAGAACTCACCCAGTCAGCAGGGCAGAAGTTGACAGCTTCAGCAAAGTTGTAGCCCTGGTTGAAGCCTGCATGGTAGGCTCGAGGGAAGGTGATCACAAACTCTCCCGCATGCTGGTTGGTTCTCACAATCTGTAAGAAAAGAAGATTCAACTATTAAATCTGTCTTTTTATGATATATGTTAAAATGATTGAAAAAGAATTTGAGTTAACTGAAAAGTGAATTTACCCAATAACAGACAGAGAGGTCTTACTACACTCACTGGTTACATCATATTACTTAGTGCACAAATAGGGATTTGAATTAGATTGTGCACAAAATATAACATGAAAACTTATGCTACAGGTTTAAGAACATAAAAATATTCTTAGATTTCCACCATGAAAATCAGGTAAAGGACAATCAAGTTGCAACTGACCGGCACCCCCTTGTCCATGAGAAGGTCAGGGTTCATGATGGTGGTCAGCTGATGCAGCAGGTCCGGAGCCTGGTCAAACAGTTCGGGAGCCATCGCCTTCATTGCAGACTCAAACCTCTCCGCCTCGTCTCCCGGCACACCATACCACGTCTTTGGCTCGCCCCTGAATCATAGAAAAGAATGAATTAGCTTGTATAAATCATTGAAAAAGATCTAAAAGATAAAAGAAAAGAACTTTGATCTCATAGAGCTTTGAAATTTTAGCTGAAGTTGGGATTTTTAATCAGCTCTCACTTAAAGTTCATCTGCTGAGTTGATTTGTGCAAAGAAGTAAGAGAGACCAAAGTTTATGAATCACAAATAAAGAGAATAATTAAGTGCAGTTAACTTTAAGAATTGAACAAATCAATATAATATTTATAATCTAATCTCTACACCGGTAAAATTAACTGATTAATTTCATTCATTCATTTAATTATAATTTTCTCTATGCATGAATAAGTGCTAAACCAACCCGTGTACCAATTTTACAGGAATGACATCTTGTAACAAAATCTAGGAAATACAACTTGCTACAAAGGATTCAGATTTCAGTCCTAAGTGCTCTGCCTCTACAAATAAGTACGACATAACGATGTTACTCACCAGTGCATGTAGTTGATGGAGTAGCTCCAGTGATCCTCGTTATGCCAGCAGAAGCTGGAGAAACACATGCCCACGTAACACCACGGGATCTGCAATCACAAAACATAAGAAATCAATTTTCAAATTTAAATTCTTTCGCAGAGGAAAATTAACATACACTTTATCACATTAAATGTTTTGTAATTTCACCATAATGACCTGCAATAGCTTTAAATCACTTCATAATCAATGTAAGTTCCTGCGTTTCATCCACTTACATGTGTCAGTTCTATGACACACCCCACAAAACCTCTAGATTTAATTTACAAGTTTAGATGCACAAATTTTGCACTATGTTGCTAGCCTTATTCACCCAGGCTAGCATGAGTTATTGTTTGAATAGTAATAAGATAAACAGCATGTTGAGCCTTAACTAAAATGGCTCTTTCATGCTATTTTCAAATTCTCTCAAAAACAATACAACTATTGTATCGACATTGTTCCTATATGCTCACCTTCATCCCAGATATGTCAGCGTTGATATGACAGAGGACTGACTGCTCCAGTACCGGCAGGTTGTTGAGGTTCCAGCCAGAGTTGACGTACTCCTCGTCTTCAGGACAGATCACGTCGGTCTTGTCGGTGGGGAATCCACTGCCCATCTCGGAGGCGTGAATATCGGCGCCGTACTGCACACACACGTCCTCCTCTATACAGTTCACCAGTCTCCAGAACTCCTTCTCTACAGAGCTGCACGGTACCATCTGGTGGGAGATTTCAATGTTATTTAGATTAGAACCTATGAGGTCATTGTAGGATACATTTAATTTAAACAAGGAGACATAGTCATTAACATAATCTGCCAAATTAGTTTACATTATAGCTCCCAAAATTTTCTAAAATCAGAGTCTAAATTGACAAACAAACTCTGCAAAAAATAATTGCCTGCTTCTGTTTTCAAACTACAACAATCTATATTGTGAAACTTTGTTAAATAATTTCTGCGAAAAGCTGTTAAGTTTTGTTTAGAAATGTCAAGCTGAATGTGTCCCCAAGTGAAACTTACATGAACAGGCATGTTAAAGTAGTTCGATTTAAAGCTGTCGGCCATTTCCCCGAATGTCTGTAGGCTGTACTCTGTTCTTGACTGCTCAAACCCATAAGGATCCAAAGGTTTTGAACAAGCCTGTGAATGTACAAGGAAAAAAACATGAGACGTAAACAAATTATTATCCACATCTACCTCATCAGAAGACACACTTTTAACCAGCATAATATTTTTACAAGTCCTCGCATTTGTTTTGTACAGTTTGACACCAAAACCTGCAAAATAAATTCTTTTACAGGTGAGTGGCCATAGGGAATGGAACAGCCAGTGGGCTATATATACAGTAGAACATGGAAACAGCGAACTCGGATATAGTGAACAATCGGATATAAAGAACCAATTTTTGAGTCCCGTCACTATATAATATCATTAAAATTATATGTGTATAGCGAACACCGGATATAGCGAACTAAATTCTTTAGTCCCTTTGAGTTCGTTCTATCCGTGTTCTACTGCATATGTAGACACTGATTTAGAAGGGGGCTAGAGGACTTATGTCCTTTTACAAGACGACAACTTTCGAGAAGAAAAAGACAGATTTTTCTCAACATTTTATATACGTAGCAAATAAATATGAAAGTTGCCAATGATTTTCTTGATTCTAAGCAAGCCATGAAGATCACAAACACTGCCCTCCAACCTACCTGTTTGACACACTTGGGACAGCGCCAGTCACCCTTGGGCACGTCTACGAGTGGAGGGATGAGACAGTAGGTGTGGAAGGCGTCGTCACAGCCGTCACATAGCAGCATATACTCCTCTCCATCTCCCCCGCCACACATGTGGCACATGTACGTGTCGATCTGCGGACGAAATGACATCTCAATCTGTGCATACACATTACAATTTAAGGCTAACTCTCTCATCCCTATCGAAGATTTCTGGCATGTGTAAGTAAAAGGGCTGAAGCAGCCAAGACTTTTTCATTTACGAAAAAATGTTATATTATATTATTATAATATATTTTGTGGAATGTTAAAGAATGAGAATGAGAATCAAATATATAAACTGACTTTGAAGCTGAAAACATTGTTGTTGAAATAAGTGTGTTACTTTATTTGAAAACCCTGGTAAACAAATAATCCTTTAAATAGAAACATGTAACATTTGATCCCTCAGAACAATAGTGCATATGAAATTAGGCAAATTACTTATACAAGATCAGTGATTTTTGCCTTCGGGCCATAAATGTTTATTGACAACAATCACCTGAAAAATCATTTTGTCATAAATCATTGAACACTTATTGCATAAAATTACCTGAATAAATATGAAGTTCGAAGCTCATGTAAACTTAAAAGCTTCATAAAAGTCAAATATATCTCAGATGTCAAATGAATTTCGACTTTACTTATCTTATAATTATATATCCCTGCACAAGTACTTCATCTCATAGACCAACATCTTTATTAAATGGTCAATTACTTTTAGAAATATATAATGGTCTTTACTCTTTCTATGTTGTTTTAAATGTTCTCGTCCTTCCCTTTGTTAAGTATTAAATTTTATACTTTAATTTTATATTTTGCCATAATGTTTTATATCATAATTTCACCAATCATGAACAAGAAAAGATAATCCATAAAGAACAAATATCAGAAACATTGTAATAATGCCCCAACTTTGTTAATTCATGAAACACTTTTTTGTCTTATTTGATGTAATAAATGCTAAAGCACACAACTCTTTATAAATATTTCACAAAGCAAAATAACAAACAACCAAACAGAATTAAATAACAATACAATCAATTAAATTTTTTTTTAAATATCGAGTTTGCAATTTCAGAGTGTTTAGAATACAATTTCACTTTATCATATCAAAAGAGACAGAAATGGGTCAAAAGAAACCAAAGACAAGAAATGAAGTGAGTTTGAAAATACAGTCAAAATTTTGTGAACATAGACAGCTAATAAACTTATTTTTCTGTACATACCTTTATATAGTTGGGGTTTAACCATTTGGACTGCATTCACATCGGAACATAGAATGACAAATATAATGGATGAAAAACAGCTCAAGCAACTAAAGAAAGCCTCGCTACTTAACTGGCAGAATTTGCAACTCAATAGTTATAAACCCATAAACTACTGTTCCAAAACGTATCAAGTTATATCAAACTAGAATAAGTTCTGACATTTTCCCTGATTTAAAGTTTTCGAATATTTCTAAATTGCTACTGTTGTCCTAAAGTTGGGGCATTATTTGATGTTTTCAGATTCACTAATATTTTCAAGGATATTTATGTTTATATTTTCATCAAAGAACTCAAGCATTCAACAGGAAATGCAGGGTATAAACAGGTGGCTTGGTAGGTACTTACTTCCTCCAAGAAAAGGGTTATTTCAAAGATCAACAATAACAGTGAAAAGGGATGTATTTCAAGAGGGATAAGCAGATATGTATACACAAGGTAGATTTTTCAGATTAATTTATCTAACAAATTTTATTTCTACTTTTTATAGAAAGATGATAAACAAATTTATTATGAACAGCATTGTTGTAAAGTTTAATACATTTAATCCATATATCCATAAACATACCTGTTTAAGTCAATCATATCTTTTTTTTTATTTCGTTAAAAGGTTACATATTTTGATTAACACAAAGGGAATCTATTATAAAGAGAAAAGGAAATCATATCTTAATTTAAACATTACATTCTATTTCAGAAAAATGTTTTACATAGCAGTGATTATACAATCTCATTAAAATTGTATCTTACTTAACACTGCATTATATTCTAGTAAACAAATTCTGATCCGATTTTAATGAGATTGAGCAACAACAGTGCAGGATAAGGGTTAAAATTTCAAATCTTAATACTCACATCGGCATAGGTTCCTGCGATGACTCGCTCTCTCGTTTTAATCTTCTCATCTTTTATGGTTTCGTTTGGTTTTTCATCTGTTGTGCAAAAACATTTTGTACAGAATACATACACATACAAAAAGTCTTTTTTTTCAAAGCCATTATATTCCTTTGCCTTGTTGATAGCAAAAGGAGCCATGAAATGTGATGATCAAATTTCAGAAACATGAATTCTCAATTTGGATCAATATTACCGTAATAGAGATATGAGAATTAATGTCAAATTCATTGTTAGTACAAATGATGGTGCATTTCAATTGAAAACATGTGTAGAAATGACAGATTATTACATGAACAGACACACCACCACAAAGACATAAACTGTCCAAGATTTCCCCTTATCTGCTGAAACTGCTCCCCCATTATTAAAAACAAAACGAAAAGAAATTTCAAAAATATTTGCAAAATAATAAAAACTTATGGCTGATAGTTTTAATGACAAGATATTCCTGTAAGATTTTGTCTTTATTAAAAGTACACTTTTTAGTGTGGTCTGCAATTTTGCAGAGTTATCCCCCCTTGAAAGATAAAATTTGTCAGGGTGGAGCAGTAATTCTTGCAGGTTCTGGATACCTTTTACATCGGAGTTACCAGTGGGAACTGCCGCCTTTGGGCCAGCGCCGTAAAACTGCAACTTCTTGAGCTCTGAGTTGGCAGAATAATCTATCACTGGTTCCTGGAAATATACTCAGAATTGTGAACAGAATTCAACAATCAAAGACTGATTGATGTTTTTCATGTTTTATAAATAATAATAACAACAATAATAAAATCATTAAATAAGTGTTCAAAGCAGTTCACACAAAGAATATGAATTTAGATTTTTGTGTTTTGTTTTTGCTGCCTATGATTATCATAGGCATTCATTCATTTGTGATTAAAAACATTTCATTCCTTATATTACATTGACTGCATTGACAACAGATACCACAAAAGTGGCTTAAATTCAATACTTATTCATAATCTTGAAAGGTTGTAGGTTGCATTTCAAATGTTATAAAGAAAAAAGGATGTACTTTATATAAATGAACTTAATAAAAGACCAAGACATTTAGTAATACCTCTTTCATGGCCCTCTTAGATTTCCTGATATTTAGGGCAGCGTCTTTCCCCAGGTTTGGTTTATAGTCCTTGTCCTCTGGTTCAGATTCCGGTTCAACCTTCTTCACATGCTGCAGGGAGAGTGGTAGCTGGAATCATGTAATATCGTCTCATGAGAGATGGGTAAATTATCAAATAGAGATTAATTCACTCTTCCCTTTACTTGTATAACTTGGAACTTCTGAACATTAAATGTAAATTTGCAGAGATTGCAATATATGTTGCAACATGAATTGATGCTTAATCTTATGATATCCACTTTGTCATCCTTTCCCTGTATTGTTTTTTGTTTGTTTATTTTGTCTAAAATTCAAATATTTCTCAAATGTAAATCTATCATTTCTTCATTTTATTTCTTCTTTAAATAACCCCTTGAAAATGGGGTATCATGACATTTTGTATCACTATCTGAGAAGGTTTTTAGTAAGGACTCAGGTCCTACTTCCATAGTTTCAAATGTACACATTTGAAGCACCAATAAAATCATTACACAATTGTTAGATATATTTAAGGATATAAGGATGTAACAGATCGATTACATTGCTTCTAAGCTTCATAAACATGTTTTTCATTATGAAATTATTTGTTGATTGAAACAATTTGGATAATGAGATATATTACTTGATAGATAAAGCATTGTGTAATGTTGTCATCATTCAAACTCTAGCAGATTCTTTTGATCAGGGTCCCCTTTCACAAAGCCCTAAGGTGAATGTAAATCCTTAAGGTTGCCTTAGTGCAATGTTAAAGAGTTAGTTAGGGTCAACCTTAGAGAAAGTTGCTTTTTGAAAGTAGGCCCAGACAACTAGAAGATGATCAAGCTTTATGTTCAATTCACCTCTGGTACATAAACATCTCCTTTCTTGAAGACGAAGAACGGATACAGGATACGCTCGTAGTGTCCGCGGATGATGCTTCCACAGCCTTTTCCTGTGGGAAGTCCCAGTTTTGTGGAAATCTTGGACCATTTCCGGTCGTTTGACACTTGTTCCATGCCTCCTTCTTCCTCCACATACTGAACAGGAAAATGAAAGAAATGAAAGTTACAATTTTTATATGTGATATTGTTAAATTAATGAATTGTTAAGAATTTTATTTTTACACTGAAAATTCAGTTCTAATCAATTAAAGACCCATAAGTTTTTTTAGAAGAATTTTGTTAGGAGCAATTAACTCAAAGACTTCACTATTCTTATTGCAGTGACATGTTATGCTTAATGTAGCTAGTCATAACAATGTAGGTGCTAATGAAAATAACATCCCTGTAATTTGAGGAAAGTTAACATGCCTAGAACTTTATCATTGAATATGATAGTTGGATCATTTTAACAACATATATCAATATTGTTCATAATGAAAGAATGAAAAATATCTACCCTATTTTTTTTAATGGAAGTTATATAACCTTTATGTTTCAATGACCAAAACGTGAAATAAGTCACATCACAATATCTACATTTTCATCACGGAAAGATGTTACATGTAAATAATTTAGTTCAAATACCAGTAATGCGATAGTTGTCATAGAATTATTGGAATTGCCAAGATCAATTTGGGTTTCACTGTAATTGTTTTTCTGGTTATTAAAAGCTAATATATGGGACAAACTAGAAAATCAATCTTCTAACAATAGATCTTCTTAGAAACAAGCCATTGCAAAGAAAAGCTATGAACAAATTGTTCTCAAATAGTACATGTCAATATTTACAAACTTTGTATTTTACAATCATAACTTATATTTAAAATAGATTAAATAAAACTTTGTTAAGAGATGATCACCAATTTCAAAAACTTTAATTTCAAAGTGAGAAATGACATTTAAATACTCTTAAGTTTAAACATTTACAATAGGAAACCTTTAAAGTAAATAAATTGACACTTATTTTCTTTATAGTCAATGATTAAATGATTTGCAAAGCTTAAAAGAATTTATCAATAGTAAACTATTTTTAGTCAATAACTTGACTATTTACTGAACAAACTCCAGTACATCTATGGCTACAAACAAGGCTTATAAAAAACAGCTTTCTATAAGATGAATCAGAAGAAAACCTCATTTTTCAAACAAATATTTCTCAGTATTACTCATTTAGCAGTAATGGATTCTATTTTGTTTGCCCCATCAAAAAATATAATAAATTCCCAGAAAAATAGGACTAGTCATGACATGGACATGAAATATTCAATTCAATTATCATTGCTTTCAAATGTTGTCTAAAATATTTACCTTTCTCTGTCTCGAGTTATTTGTTTACCATTATAAATAATCGACATTATGAGTCGTTGACTGTCATAATGACTGAATCAGCATTTCATCACATTTTCTTTTATTTCAGAGGAAAAGTATTGATAGCAAATGAAATGAAGTAGATGAAAGCATAGGATATCACTTGAGGAAACAAAATGGCCTCCTCTGTTTATAGCCTTGTATGTATAGAACTAGGTTACAAGATTCTTACAACAACTTGGTAGCTGACAGTGTTTCTTGTATTCTGAATTATCTTATTTTTATCCATATTTTATATGAGAACTTGTTTTAGATCATTTGAACTAAAATAGTTTTGACTGGTTCATTTCATCAAGTGCCCAGAATTACTTGGTTTCATGTAGATAAGCATATGTTAGATCTTCTCTCATTATCAATGTGCACTTTTTCAAACATTTTTACAATTTGGATTACTTTTTTTTATAAATGGTTGAATGGAGAACAATTATACGAATAACAACAGTACTTTTGTTCAAAATGATGGAGGCAAATTGTTCCTTTGTTTGTCAAAGGATAACGACTCATATGCTTTATGATTCAAATCTTTGCACTTTCAAGAGATCAAATGAACCTTGGTGAAAATTCGGATGTTCAGTTTTATCAAGTCATATCTAGAAAAGCAATCATAATTTCTTCATTGCATCATAGTTTCCATCTATGACTAATTATTTGATTTTAATCGTCATTGTTTAGTTTACATTAAACTTTTCTGACATTTACTTTCCCAGGCATTAATTGTCAAAGCTAACATGGTCTTGAAAATAGTTTTTATTACAAGTGACCTCAATTTAACCCATTTGTTTCATAATCACATTGCAGGATAAAACTCAAATGATTTATGTGAATTTGTAGTCAGTAATACATAGTGGCAACAATACACTGAATAGCCAACATGAAAAGATGTTATTTCATTTATTTTGCAAGCATTTGGATGCATTCTGTTGGAAAACTAGATTGCATATTATTGAGGCCTAACCTATACATCTATCTTCTGCTCAACTTGACAGTGTCAGCCATATTGGTTTGGTTAATTATGTGGGAACCTTTTCCCAGCAGGGACTACAAAAACTCTAGAAAATTGATTGAAATAAGTTCAGAATTCCCTTTTTAATGCCTCTAGATATATTTATTCAACTTTGATGGCCAATTAGTTGAAATAGACGATAAGGACATGTGCACTAGAATTTTGTGAACAATCCACAAAACAGGCTTCAGCTTGATCCATTGTTTCAATTTTACTAAGGTCAGGACAAAGATGAAAAGTTTCTTTTGAGGGGATCAATTATTTCTTATTTTTGAGTATTGGGTACGATGTACTCCTATCATTTATTTTCAAAAATATGAACAATTCAATAGATGATCAGATTATAGAAATATATGAAAACTAATCCTGACCTATACATACAATCGATATCTTTAACTGCAATAATACTTTAACGAATTGCCAACATATATAATTGATTTTAAGAGTAGAAAAATAGGTACTTACCGTTTTTGCACAATTTTATCACAAACTCACCTTTAGTGAATTGTACAAATATTGATGATAAACTTACCTTGTATAATCTGAACAAATCCAGTAATTTCCTTTCCACATGGGGTATCCTTAGCGTGCATCCCTTAAAACACACATAATTACATTAAAACTTGTTTCCCCATTTCTTTATTTGCTTGATGGGATAAAGACAGGCGTTTATCATCAATCTTATCCACACATGCTTTGGGTCACGTCCTTCACTGTATCAGTTCTAAGCTGCATGAGTTACTCATATTTCATAAAATAGGAGATGAAATTATAAGATATTTGTATGGAATTGATTCATAACGATATGATATGAAAATATTATTTAAAATTTTATTTTTTGTGAGATGTTATGCAAGATTTGGAAATCAGTATGGAAATGCAAAAGTGGTAAATTTTCCTTCAAAATATGAAAATTAATGCTAGTGTTCATTTATTTTCATATAAAAGATGATATTAATGTTTGTCTTGTTTGATAAATTAGAAATAGCTGATGATATATGAAAGAATGCAAATTTATGAGGCCAGATATGAAATGATTTGTGAATGTTTTTATTTTGAAAATAAGATACTTGTAACACTTATATGATCTCTTGAGGTAAAATTTATATGTGCATGCATATTTTTCAAGCAAAAATGTGAATGTTATATATTGCAAAAAGATCACTTTACTTGTGTGAAGATGTAAACAAAATATGGCATACCTGCAATTCCCAGAATTTGGCCAGTTGATCAAGGAAATTGAGTTTTATTCTTGATTTTGCCTGAAGACAAACACATTGATCATTTAGCATTGCCCATGACAATAACTTGTAGTCTAGACATGTCCTTGAAAAAGCAGGCAGTGCTCAACTGAAAACTGCTTTTCCTAAATCCCTAAAAACATATAAATTTTGGGGGGCTGCCAGTTTTTTTCTTCAAAAATATCTTTTAAAAGATGTATTTCATCATTTACGCCCACAAACTGGTCTTTTCACTTTGATTTTGCTTGTCAATACTTTGACAATATGGAGCTTGGTATGTGCTAAAATCCAAAATGGCTGCCCAGAAAGGGAAGCCTATACTCAAGTTATTGCTCTTACTGTAATATCTCAAGACAACTTTTCATCACAGTTACATAAATATAAGAGCCATGTTTAATATTTTACATAAAATAGTATTTATGATTGATTATTGACCAGATATCATCAAAGAAACTCACCTCCAATTCATTAAGTCTTTGTACCCTGGGTACAAATTTAAACTTTTCAACATCTACGGCAAAGGGTGGCTGCCAATCCTAATATTAAACAGAAAAAGGGACTTTTAATTGTGTAAAAAGTTATTTCTAATGATAATATAGTCAAAGAACTTGATACTTTTTCCCATCCCTAATTCAGAAATCATGATGAGTCTATTTACATCATAAAAATACTTTATTTTGGCCTTATTACTATCATTTTTCAGTTTTCTTATCATTTAATGTTTTTCCAGGTCTTGGAAATAAGAATTTTAAGATTTTTTAAATAGAAAAGATCACCACGCCCTCCTTTAGAAAATTGTCCCATACCTCTAAAAAATCATTATTTCATCTTAAATTTGCCAAATTGGTAAAAATATATCAATAAATAATGTTTTTATATAAAGTAAGGGTCAAACTGTGTAAAATTTTATGAGGAAGGTTATGTAAATGACTTATGACTATCCCACCTCACCTTCCTTTTCACCCACCCTCCTTCAAACTATTTCACAAATATCGCTTTAAAACACTCAAAATTGATTCTTTTCATCATAAAAGTTGAAGAGAAACATTGGAAGTGTCCAATTCGATAAATTATGAGGTCATTTTGAGATTGGCATTTGCTGACGCGTCAACCATGGCAAAACTCGGAGCCATGGCAAATAACCATCTCAGCCTCAGGTTTGAGCTAAGTCCCGTTTCATTCCGACAAAACCCTAAAATCAGTAAATTAAGTCGTCAAGAATGATAAATAAACTATATTAAAAGTTTTGATGACATTCATGTATGTTTTTCTTCAACCTAAAACAAAATTCCCCAATTTTTTAAAAGACAAGTGACAGTTCTTAGGTGATAGTCCAAATCTAAACAAAAGCGTCGCCATGTTCTGTGTTGAAAGCTGCACGTATGAAATAAATTGAAATGCATTGTCAGTCATCCTACAGACAATATGCATAATCAAATGTTAAATAAACACAAACAATGGAACATATAGAACGCACCGGTGGTGGTTTTATTTTGCATATTCCTGTTTTGATGGCGATGGGTCTTATCTTAGCAATGTATCCGAGGGGATCTGCAAACTCCTCTTCTGTTGGTGTGAACACCGGTGCCTCTGGGGGAGGTCTGAAGTTATTATATGGGTCATCCATATCCAATTGATGAGAATAACACAGTATCCTCGAGAATTTAGAGTTGACACATATATCTAATCCAAGAAAATAGTAGTTTCACATAAAATCCATTGAAAACACATTGTGAACAACACACCGTAAACGAAGCCTAACAACATCCATACGATTTAACAGTCAGCTGGGAAAGTAGTTCTCCCAAAGTAGCCTTTTCTTAATGCATTCCATTATTTCGATTAATAACACTGTATTTTGTTACATTTTTGTGTTTGAGACAGAAATATTGTATTTTCAGTGTAAATAAGATCAATTGGTAACAATGTTTGAGAAAAGTGTGAAATTTGGCGTATGAATTTATTGAGCAGTGAGGTCATGCAAATGTCATCCACAGATTTGAGATACGTTTCATTTTAAAAGTTCGCATTGTTTAAAACCTAAAAAAATATTTGATTTGTTGTTTCAATACACTTGACTATAATTTCATACAAATCGAAAATCAACCAATCAGTGATAGATGTTAATTATTTATAGGAATTTAAGCCCGGGCCTGTAATGCGCGGAACTTTCAAAATGGCGTCCGCAGGTGCGAGGTAATAAATTTACAGCATTTAAAATATAAGTTTAACGCCTCTGTTTGATTGCATCCATGTTCATATAGCATCAGTTTGTCTATGATATTCTAATTAACACTTCTGTGCCAAATTACTGCTTGCCAGAGAGTATTTATGCCTGAAAAACTTCAATGTTGTTGGCTTAGGACGCTTGACAACATGAATGGACATGCAGGATTGGTTGTTGTTAGTACAAAACAAAACGTTAAAACAAAGCTAATTTAGTTTGAAAAATACTCGATAACCTTTATCTATAGATAGACTTGATTTGTCATTCTAGCCCTTTGAATAGTCTGATTGAAATCGGACATGTTCTGAAGAATAAAAGTGTAAATTGGAAAAATCCTGAAATTGACAGGTTATGCGTCAATCGAATAAATGAGTCTAGAAACCACCAGTAAAGATGATATTTAAAACTATCAATACAGATCATCAAAAGCATAAATAAAGTTACTGTTGCTGTTAGAAACATGTTTAAAAAATACCTATCGGTGCCAGTCGGAGTGAAAAAAACGCCCATAAGCCGAGCACATCGTGTCTAAAATTGGCGATTAAAAATCAGGAAAAGGTCTAAAAAATCCAAACATACTTCCTAAAAATCCCCAAGTGCCCATTCTATGAAAAGATTGCGGGGTACAGAAAACAACTTTGAAACAAACTATTGGCAAAAAACATATGATTCTTCTTAAGAAACTATCATGTAATTTTGTCAGTTTAATCAACGTCAAGGGAGGTAACTCTCCGCGAAGCTCATTATCGCGAAAGTGTAAACTGGTGTACTTCAGAAATCGAAAAAGTTCTTTCGTCAACTTAGTGATAATCCAAGTCCCAGCCCCTCATGCTTATCTTGAAGATCAATTGGTGTGACAGTAATTGGTCGAAATTAATTAATTGACTTAAGCAATCAAATTCAATGCTTAATTAATAGTCATTGGCAATTGTTCTCCAATTACTGATAAAAGCTATTGTTTATTCATATTCAATTGTTACATTTGTATGTGGAGTATTCTTCACAGATCTTCTCATCTGTATTTTAATCTGTCCAGTTTTCTCTTTGTTTCCAAAAAATTTCATGAAGGAGACATACAAGATTTTTGTACCTTTTTGCAAATTGTTTTATTTTTCTTCCAATTTTTTTTTTCAAACACTCAACATTTGAATGTCAAGATGATGAAGGAAACAATGAATTTATTTTGATTAACAACTGCAGGGATCACCCTTGTTCAAAGTATGAAAGGGAGAAACATATTCCCTTGGCCTAACATAATGGGATTTTCAGAGAAAGCAATGGGATGTTTGAGGAGAAAAATAATAGTTTTGATTTTTGCAATGAGACTTTCTCCCCTCATTAGCATTGATAAATGGATATCGGGATATATCAATGGGTAAATATCCCAAAATCCCTGTCCAAAGTGATCCCTGAACAAGTACACATGTGACATTTGTTTATGCAGCATTGCGGTAGCCCTTTTGGTATCGACCAATGAGATTCTCAGACAGTTTATATATTGACATGCACCCCCGTGATTTATCCGTCCGAAAACTGCTCACTCGAGGTTGCAATAACATTCATGGTTATTCTGAATGGAAAATCAATCCTCCCAATGAACATGTCCAAATAAAATACTTAATGAAGTGTTCCAAAATTTATGTAACAAATATCTCACCTACAAAACCACCTTCTACGAACCGTATCCTCCCACTTTTATGAACCGCACACTCGTAAGAAGTTACTAGTTCCCTAGAATACCGAAAAACCGCATATGATAATCATCTGACCAAAATGTTCAAAATACATCAATTGACGTATGGTTTTGTCCCTAGATCAGACTATTATAGGCTGATTCACTTATAATACACCAATTCCAGGATCTCCTCAAATTACAGGATACAAAGTCCATAGGATCTGAACATTCAAACAAGTGGATGGCAGTGATCATGTATAACGAATGGTACACAGGAGTTACCTTCCCTTAGCTAAGGCTATGCAGGGGGCCTTGCGATTAAGCTAATGTATTGAGACAGTGAGCTGGAGTCCTTTTTGGGTGGCAGTTGATGGTAGCATATTTTAGACAACTATAAATGCTATTAAGAGCTTCTCTGCCTTTGTTAGAGATGATTTATTGAGTTTTAATTAAGCAAATATTACATTGAGACGAACAAGGTTGCGCCTTAAGATACATTTGTTATTTCTTCTAGTCAGTGAAAAGGATATATTTAGGGAAGAACCTTGTCATTTAGAATTATAAATGTAAACTTTGGTAACTGTCATACAATGGAACCAACAACCTTTGCAATGCTTTAATATTTGAAACGTTACTCTTTCGTTGATAAATAATGCCAGTCCTGATGAGGTACAAAGCAAAAGGAATTCATGTGGAATGCAGTAAATTTTTCCTCGATGTGTTGAATGTTTGTGAGCCATTGAGTAAGTTTGAACTACCAATATAAGATCAAAGAATCCATACTGTAACATCTCTTCAAAAGTTGTATGCTCATGAAGTCATTGTATTCCTGTTTACTTGTTGATGTTTTTCTTGAATCTTATTTCTTTGATTTCAGCCCAGAGCGTGGGAAGAAAGCTTCAAGAGTTCCAAAAAGTCCAAAGTCTCCAAAGAATGTGGGGGACATTAGTCAGTTAAACAATAGCTTTGGTGAAAATCGAAACAACAACAGCTTCTCAAAACGGACACGGTCACCTGATCTACCGGGCATCAATGAACGCTTAGGTGAGAAATATGATCATCTCTCCCCGCTAATGGCTGAAATACTGCTCAAGCGGCGCTAAACAATAACTCACTCACTCATGATCATCTCAATCAAACCTATTCAAGCCATCAATCTCGATTTTATCTATTGGCCCATTTAAGATTATAACATTTGGAGAAGATGAAGGGAATATTATGGATATACAACTTCTTATTCAAGCTTACAACATTTCAACATAGATACTAATGTTGTTATCAAGCAAGTGACATACCGGTAACAACATTAGTATCTATGTCGAAACGTCGCAAACTTGAATAAGAAGTTGTATATCCATAATATTCCCTTCATCTTCTTCATCATTGCAACTTCTAGAATGCCCATCAAAGAAGTTATAACATTTGGGTTATGATTCCTGTTTTAGTTCACATAGAATGGATAAGTATGATTCATAAGATACTTATGTTACTCTATCAGTGAAATTGATTTTGTTTAAATGCTTCAGTCATTTAATCTAGAACATATACACATAATAAAGTGAATGTTACAATGAGTCTTTTACCACTGTTATCTCACTGTTGTTCCTAATCCTAGGTGATCAGATTATATGGTTATTTTCGGCCAATTCAGTTCAGATGGAACTTTTACAATGGTATCTTATCATTCTTTTAGACACCAAGCTGAAAGGCTGGCATTCTCTCCCCACAGAGGCAGATAAAGTCATGAAATGTTGATACAGCCTCTGTTCTATTACGCCGAACTCTGTGGGTTCCGGCGGTTTCCCCTTGCGGAAAGAATTGCATTACAATCCATTTGAATTTCTCTTCTCGCATGGAAAAGGTAGTTGATATCACAATGCTTTTGCCATAATTCAGTACTCAAAATGATGATTTTAGAACAGCATCGCTGATTGCACAGCTAACTTTGATTGCCTCCAATCAGGCATCTCTCGTTCTATCCCACAAAATCAGTGTAATTAAACAGAGGCTGTATCAACATTTCATGACTTGACCTGCCTCTGTGCGGAGAGAATGAAAGGCTGGGTACATTTCCCCAGAACACTTTCAAGGAACATCACTGGTGTCTGACATGGAATAATTAAATCACATTTTCTTTCTTGAAAAAAATTCTCTTTAACAATTGTTTTTACTGACAGGTCATTTACGTCCCTCAAGGGAGCTGTTGGAGTATTACAGAAAGAAGATAGCTGAATATGATGATGAACATGATCAGGTCGTGTCAAAACTGGAGGAATATAAAGTCACTTATGAGGATCAGGTACATTACCTTTATTTATCACAAAATATTAACATCATATTTTGCTTATCATGATGTTTAAAAATTACTCAATATTAATTCATTTGATAAATTTGTACATGTATTGTATTATTTTATGCTCTTGAACCACCGTTGGTGGCGATTTGAGTATTAAAATTAATCTGAATCTGATAAGTGATGGTATTTGATACTTAACTGTTACAGTAAATAAACAAAAATCATTAATATCTTGAGAAAACAGGTATTTCAATGCTCCATATAGTGGAAATTCTTATGTATTTTGCAAGCTACTGAGTTTTACCACTAATGGCACACTTTTCTACTGTGATTGCACACCCTATTGCGCATTGCCCACTGGTTTTTGCTAAAGCAAGCTTAAAATTTAAAATTTTGAAAACTTGCCGAATTGTGGTAAACAAAAAGATGTAGGGGGAAGATGCAAGAGCTACTGGGATCCATTTAAATATAATTATCAAATTCATTAGATTAGCACCTATCCAAACTATCAGTAAATTATTCATCTATTATTCTTCATGGATGATGTCAAATAGTTCATACATCAAACAATAAAAATGTTGTTGGCCATTAGCGAGAACTCCTTTCCACAAGTAAGAGATTTCTTAATAGGAGAGAGAGAGAGAAATAATGTATTCATGTGTCACACATCTGTACATTTCACATAAAATTCATAAAACATGATGGCAATATACATAGAGATGTCTGGCCATTAGACCTATGAGACACATTAAAAGCAAAATGTATTGCTAAAGCTGCTTATATAAAAGCAATATATATAATATAATATAATAGGAATGTTTGATGTATGTTTCAGCACAAGTGTCAATGGGAGATCCGCCAGAGAGAAGAGGAGATCGTGGAGCTTCAGAAGGCGCTGAGCGACATGCAGGTCTATCTCTTCCAGGAACGAGAACACGTTCTCAGACTTTACTCGGAGAACGATCGCCTCAAGGTTGGAGGAGTTTATAATCCCTGCATCACCTCACATTAACCCTTTCAAGCCAGAAATCAGACTCTTAAATAGGGATGACAATTTTCAGCTGATCAGCTGATTTTGACATTGTCCTTTATTCATAAATGACCATCCAAAAGCCTCGATTCCATGCATTTCAGCTGTTTTTCAAAAATACCATTGCCATCCCTGTTAAATGTATTTGTTACTGGTTTTTTAGGGATATAAGGGTTACAGAATTTTGGTTCCCATTACCAGTATGTTTAAAAGACTGAAATTTGTAAATTGTAAACCAGTTTAAGGTGATCATTTTTAAATGAATGGCAAAATGAAGAAGAATCTCCCAAATTAAAAGCTGAATTTGTATTTTAACATAACTAGGTCACTTTGTAACTTAAAGAATATATAATAGTCATCATTGTTAGTGTAGTTCAGTTGCATGATTAAAGATTGGACTGTCATTGAGAATTTTCGCCTAAACCAAGCTGTTGTTAGTCAAGGGGAGGTAATCTACTTATCATGTAGTCACAAATTATCTCCCCTTGATCATCATAGCTTCAATTTACATAATTATAAAACACTTCACATTTCTAAAACAAGAAAGCAGACAGAATAGAAGTTATTGAAGCCTGTTTAAGATTTTCAACCCATCAGTATGTAATACCAGGGAACATAACTTAGAATTCTGTTTCCAAATTAGAAATTAAAAACTGTAAGACTTAGCTTTAAGAAACTTATTATGTGGATCAATCAACATGTGTTTGGGATTTCAACTTCTTTAGAACAAGAATCTGTGTCGAAACTTCGCATACAATGAACAAAGAAGTTGTCATCCATATATTCCTCAGCATTATAACTTCTGTAGAAGTTTGTTTAAATCATAACCATTGAAGTTTTAGATTAATAATGATGTCATTCAAATTTTCATTTTAGATCCGAGAGCTGGAAGACAAGAAGAAGATACAGCAGTTGCTAGCGTTGGGTACCACACCGGACAGTGAGATCACATACTTCATGAAGGAACCACCAGCGAAGGCAATCATCGAACAGAAGGTTCCTAGGAAGGCAAATAGTGCTAACGCAGACAACAACAGGCAGTTGCACAAGAGTATGTTAAATCTGTTTTGTGTTGCTTCATATAGCTTGCCATACAAATGACTACATTTGTGTGAAGCGCCTTAGAGTGATATATTTTCAAATAAGACGCTATATAAATTTTGTATATTATTATTATTATTATTATTTAAACATTTTGTTCTTTGTATGACTTATACATTATAAGATAATGGTAAAGCTTTGGATTTGATTAAACATGATTGAATCAGTTGGAGCAGGGTTTTGAAAAGTGTGGAAATATATTTGCATTTATATGAACAAAGACATGACAAATTATGGTTGTTGGTGTTGGTGAAAAGTTTCTTTCCATATTATCCTTTAAAACGAATTCATTTTAGATATTGTAGAGTTTTATCCAAGATAACCTAATGATCATTGGTGAGGTCATGTGACTAATATCAAATACTGTCAAGATTTAATATAAGGATCCATGTGATCTGAAGACAAGAGTAGAATATTTGAAATACAGTGACCTTGTCTGTATATAAAGTAACTCACCAACAATCAATAGTTGTATAAATGAAATAAGATCTATCAATCAAATCTCAAATCTCACTAATGGCAAAAATATTATCCACGGGCAGCTAAACTAAAAATAACATGATCAAAAATATTTCACAGACAAGAAAAAGCAGCTCCCTCTCTCAGACCGGCGGCGCTCTTTATCGCCGGACCCAGAGAGCAAATATCGCCATGACAACCAGACCCTTTGTCTCCAAGTTGAGGCTCTCCAGGCCCAGATTGAGGAGCAAGCTAAGTTAGCGAAGGAACAGGCCGAGGCTCTATTGGAGGACCGCCGGGTGAAGGAGGAGGAGTTTGAGACGAGGCGGCAACGGGACGAGGAGAAGATTAGGATGCTCACTGAGAAGTAGGTGAAATAGGATGGTGTTTTTTTGTTGTAAATTTTCTACTTTTAGGATGCTCACTGAGAAGTAGGTGAAATATCTATGATGGTCTTTTGTCATTTTTTTTCACATTTTCTAATTGTAGGATGCTCACTGAGAAGTAGGTGAAATAACTATGATGGTGTTTTGTCAATTTTTTTCACATTTTCTACTTTTAGGATGCTCATTGAGAAGTAGGTGAAATAATTATGATGGTGTTTTGTCAATTTTTTTAACATTTTCTACTTTTAGGATGCTCACTGAGAAGTAGGTGAAATAGGATGGTGTTTTGTCACTTGTTTCACATTTTCTACTTTTAGGATGCTAGCCGAGAAGTGGTTGAAATATTGTGCTGGAAATGTCTGTTGACATTACAGCTCATTGTATAAATAGCTCATTTATCAGGAATATTTATGTCACAATATGCAACATTGGATTCAAGTAAAACATTCAATGATCAGATCAGAAATATCCTTTGTTCATTCATGGTCAAAGGGGAGATAATTGAAAAAGTTTAGATGAGGGTTGTCTCCCTTTGACCAGAAATTACAGGCTGCTTTTATGATAATTCTCACTTAATCAAAACAAAACATTCCATGATGAGATCAGAAATATCCTTTGCTAATTAATGGTCAAAGGGGAGACAATTGAAAAAGTTTAGACGAGGGTTGTCTCCCTTTGGCCAGAAATTAGAGGCTGCTTTTATAGTAATTCTCACTTAACCAAAACAAAGTATTTGTTATTCCATTTATTTGAATAATCTCGACAGCTCTAAGGAGTGGGAGTAGAGTGGTAAAATTCTTTAAGCAACCCCAAATAACCTCATCCTACAAAATGACAAGATTTTTTACATTTTAATCCTACCTCAACTTAGGAATAAGCCACTGACCTTTCTTCATGAGAAAAAGACAGACGTTATTGTGCGAGCCAAGGTATCGATGATAGCTGCGTCCTGCCAAATGGGCATGCACAGGATATTTAGATTTTAATAATTAGTGTGTTCCAAACCAGAACTCTGATACAGTAGAACACGGATAGTGAACTCAGATATAGTGAACAAAGTTTTAAGTCCCATCAAAAGCCCTATGCGGTCAAATGTGAGTAGTGAACACCGGATATAGCAAACTAAATTCGTTGGTCCCTTTGGGTTCTACTGTACATATCTGCTTGAGTTTCAAAGGACGTTACAAATATTTTCTTGTATATTTCAGGTTGCACAAAACTCAAGACCTCCTTTACGATAGTACAAAAGACTTCCTAGAACTGCGGTACCAAGGTAGAGCCAATGAACGCAACTGGATGGCTGAGAAAGACGGGTTGTTGAGAGAAATGGATGACTGTAAACAACATCTAAACATCTCTAACAAAGACACAGTTATCAACGTGACAGATGGAGCATACGAGAGGGGACAGTTTGCTGAAGAGTTGAAGGTGAGAATTGTGAGAGGTCCTAAATAGTAGACTCTTAAAACCTTGAATAATCACCTGGCAAATAATTTTTTCGAATGATATACTGCCTGCGTGATTATTCCGGTTGGGCAGTTACAGTGGAACCTCGTTATAAGGCGAACCACTGCTATGCGATTTGCGATACAACACGGCAACGATGTGTCCCCCAAATATTTTTATCACGGTACAGCGGTAAATGAGTTACTATATTTGTTGTGGAATTTTTTTTATTTTCCATTTCAGCCATACACCTTACAAATATCAGAAAGAAAAATTGTCAATAAAAAACATTAATCACAAAACATATGAATCTTTTGTTGTTCATATTCAGTAAAATTTTCCCTAATCAATAGTAAATATTTACTTTATTTCATGGGTGACTTGGTTTCCATAGCAAATCTTAATTCCCATCAGCACCATAAAGAAGAAATGCTTCCCAAATCATCGGAACATCTGTGAAAAATCACACACGTGGTTGCTAAACTTTCTGCTATATTTGTTTACTGAAGACCATACCATTCTTTTACAGGGGTTGAACTTTAAGAACTAAACCAAATAATTTAAACCCATTAAAAGATTCAATGAGAGAAACATTATCAAATATGTGAAAAATTCTGTATCGGCACAAACAAAATAAAAAAATCTTTTTAGGTTAAAAAGTGAAAATCCTATCGTCCTATCATAATATCCATCACCCCTTGCCCTTATCATGATGGACACATCCAAAATCCGTGATGCAGATTAATTTCATTTATTAGGTCCCAAAAAGTGTGCAACTAACCTAAATAAATGGTAAACACAAACTTTTAGATAGAATTGTCGTAACAAAATCCAGATGTTTTATTTCTTTTGGTATATTGTATCCATATATCCCCTCTGTAAAAATGAAATATTTATCTTGAACATCGCGGCGCATTGGAGTGAACCTTCCCTGGCATACGTCCTGTGACAAATGCTTATCTTTGGTGTCATAGATATCGCACCAATGTTATGGTATTGATAACAGCCTTCATATAAAGTATTTATTTTCTCTCTTAAAATACTTATGATATTTATGTTATATTTCATATGTTGTTTATATTAATGGAACGGGTAACTGTTAAAAACTCTGATCGCGAATAATCTCGCGAGATTTCTTAAAGGGGTTGTCGATGAAAGTGCCTGTTTTGATTTTATCTTGACGATCGCGCTTCACTCACAGCGCGGAATGAAAACATGTCTCCCATGTCCCGCGGTATATCGAGGTTCCACTGTATTTAGGCCAGGTATTCAAGGGTTTATGGAAACTACAGAACAGTTTGAATATGGATAAATTAATATCATATACAGTAGAACACGGATATAGCGAACTTGGATATAGCGAACAATCGGATATAGCGAACAAATTTTCAAGTCCCGCCCCTATATAATATCATCAAAATTATATGCGTATAGCGAACACTGGATATAGCGAACTAAATTCTTTGGTCCCTTGGATTTCGTTATATCCGAGTTCTACTGTACATGTTTAAAGTTAAAATGTGATAAATAATTTTTTTTAACATTAACATATCTATATAATTCATGATATATTAAAAATATCTTGCAATATAATTGCTTTTATGAACCTGAGAGGTTTTAATAAAAACTCCTTATCCCAATTATCACGACCTCCGTGTCCCCAGTCCCTAGAGTACCAGCTGCACCAGTCCCAGAAGGTGGGGGACATGTACCGGGAACAGGTCATACAGCTGGAGGACGAGTTGTCTCGTATACGGGAGGAGGGAGACGTCACTCGGGAAATATTCAAGGTGAGAAGATATAAGTACTAGCTTGTGAAGGATTCATGTTCATTTTTGGATATAGCCAATCAAATCATTTTCTCGTTGAAATTTTATTAAGAAGGTGGCGAGAAAATGATTTGATTGGCTATATCCCAAGTCGGGCCACGCGAGCGAATCTAGCTGCTGAGCCCAGGGTATGTAAATGGAGTTAGCGCAACGTTCGTACCCTGAGACAGGATGATTAAACTCAAACCCACTCGCTCTCACGCTCACTTGTATAACACTTTAGTTTCAACCTTTCATCTTTCATAGTGAAGGTGAGGAACACAGTGCTGGTTTGCTTTTGAAGAAGGGAAGGATATTTTCATGATGCGAAACCTCTTGTTATTTGATATGTAATAATCTCAATTCAGTTTACATGATCTAACTTCTGCCTCATCAAAGTCGTGTCAGGGACCTTTCATATTTGGTTTCCACCAATCACAGGCATGCTTTGAGTTTGAATGAGATTATTCTAGGCTCATTCATGACTTGTTAGAATGGATTGTCACTTGCAGCGTTCCCTATGAAATTTTCTCTGTTTAGAAACAAAGCAAGGTTATGGTCATATTTTAGTGATTAACTTAAGGTATATCCAGGATCCCCATTTGGGCTAAGTCCCTGAAAATGATAACTGCTGTGAAACTAGTGATTTTTTCTATTAATGGGTTGAAAGCAGGGATGCTGCATTGCAGAAACTTGTCTATTTGCCAGACATGTCTGGTTAGGAATTCAGTTTGACCGTTTGGACATTCAAGTCATTTGATCGATTCCATCTTGGAGTCCTCATCACCTTTGTCAGGAGATAATGCAGTTTCAAAGAAAAAATTATGAATGCAATTGCCTGACATGTCTGGTTGGGAATCCAGTTTGACGAATTTGAAAATTAATCTGTCGCACATTCTAAAAGTCATTTGACCAATTCAATTTGAAAGTCCCCATCACCTCTGTCAGGAGAAAATACAGTCTCATGAAACAATTTATGATTGCTATTGTGTGTTCCCCTCCAGGATCGAGGAGACAAGATGACGAAGAGACTACAGCTGATGAACCAGCGGTACAAGGATCTGGAACAGAGACGTAACCTGGAGGTCGAGGGCTTCAAGAACGATATCAAGAACCTGCGCGGTCGTCTCAAGGATGTGGAGAGGCAACTTTACAAGGTGGGTATTAGCTTAAACTTTCTAACTAATTCAATAACAACTCCATGATGAGCAGGGCTAAATAATAAAAATAGTTAAATAATTGGATGAGTAAGAGATGATTTTCATGTTTGGGATAAATCTTTATGAATATCTTAGTAATTTGATAACACGTTTTAGAATATATTTTGTTATTAAAGGGTAATTTCATGTTTCTTAAACTCTTGATAATTATCCCGGAGGAGTTAAAAAATAATTCCTTTTTCTGACTATCCTCCTCTGGTTACAGGTGACACTAGGATTCACAGAAGACATGGACATCTCACGTCCAGACGACCTTGACATGCAGGTGTTGAGGAACGTGCGTTTCACCGCCAGTAAGTCGAGGAAGATGATGGGAGAACTGAAGAACCTAAAGTCTAAAGTCTACGGGCTGGAGAGCGACCTCAAACACTTGTGACCTGGCGACAGGTTCCATAATCAACTACTGTGATATTTAGATGATACTTAATGACATTCCATTCTAATATGAGTTGATGACTTTGTATAAAACAAGGTTGATAAAAAGATCATTCATTGGTGGCCTCATTCTCTCCCCACAATAGTTGTAAAACCCTGATCTCTGTTTAAATAAGAGCAATTTGCAGGCTAGAAAGGAAGACGCTTGATTGGATGCAATAAAAGTTAGTTGTGCAGTCAGCGAGGCTGTTTCAAAAGAAATCATTCTCAATACCTCCCCTTTGGTGAGTGAATCATGGCATTTGCTCCAGTGACAACAAATAAACTTTCATGAAGAAGTGTTTTCAGAGACTGAAATTTTTCAGATAGTTTGTAGATAAATGTGCGAGAAACCCGAGAAGTGCTCGCATTATAACAGAGGTTAGATCAGGATTTTATGACTTGTGCTATAGATAGAATGGAGTGTCTTAAAAACATATTTTATGGAAGAAAGTTCTGTATACTGTTCACTTCCTGCTCACATAAATATTGTCAACTATGTGCTGAAATAACAATGTGAGTGTTAAGGGATTCACTGACATTTGAAATGACACCACCCTGTTGTGACCTCATGTATGCCACAGTATTACACTAGTTATTGTACTTAATTCACTCTGCAATGGCTGTACTAAGTTTGTGCATCATAACTGCATACTGATGTGATGTCATTCATAAGACAGTTTTAAACTACTGTTAGTTAAAGGCACCACTCGATCTCACTTAATCCGCCATTTTGAAACATTAGCATTGCGAGAAAACAAATGTGCTGTTTTATGCTAATTCATTAACAAAATAAAGAAATGAATACTTGATTAATAGAAGAGGAGCATATTTACAAATAAATCATAGTAAAAGTTATCAGTTATGACATCATTTTCTCGTAGTAATGCATTCCACGATTATAGTTTTGACGATTGGCTTTATTTCACGATTGTCAAATTGTTAAATCTTGAACAACTGAAATGCTAACCTCACAAACATTTGAAATTAAGTGTGAAATTATCATGTAAAAATCATATATACTGGTAATTGTAAACAGGAAAGTCCTCCTGAAGTTTGTTTCCACAAAAAATACCCCGCTCGAATGGTCCCTTTAAATATTGAGGTAGAAATATTACATTGCAGTAGCTAACACAGGCAAGAAGTAATTGTTACTTCTTTGAGAGGTATTTAGAAGTTAGTAAGATGACCTATTCATCCTTGATTATGACAAATTCTATATTCATCTAGGCACTAGAAACTCATCCTCAAAATAGAATACAATGACAGCAGAAATATGAGCTGTTACATACATGTGTTATGTATTAGGTTGAAAAATATTGAAAGATCAGTAACATTCTTACCTTAACTTTAATATGTGATATTTGAGCATTAACAATTTTACTGAGATTTTAAGATTTTAAGATTCTGTGTTCCACCCATGCTTATAGTTATAATATTCAAACATAATAATTTTGGGACATACTGTCATCTAATTAAAAAAGTCATCTAATGAAAAAAGTATTTTCCATTATTATCCCCCGCCGCGCGTGTAGCGCGAAGCGGGGGATATAGTATTCAGCTCCGTACGTCCGTACGTACGTACGTACGTACAGACGTCCGTCCGTCCCGCTTCTTGTTAGCGCGATATCTAATGAACCGCTCAACCTAGAATCTTCAAACTTGGTACCAGTCTTCATCTGGGGAATACGCAGACCTGAAAAGTTTTCGGTGACCTTGACCTCGTTTTCAAGGTCACAGCGAGACTTTGACCAGTTTTGAAAATGTTGTTAGCGCGATATCTAATGAACCGCTCAACCTAGAATCTTCAAACTTGGTACCAGTCTTTATCTGGGGAATACGCAGACCTGAAAAGTTTTAGGTGACCTTTACTTCATTTTCAAGGTCACAGCGAGACTTTGACCAGTTTTGAAAATGTTGTTAGCGGCATATCTAATGAACCGCTCAACCCAGAATCTTCAAACTTGGTACCAGTCTTCATCTGGGGAATACGCAGACCTGAAAAGTTTTTGGTGACCTTGACTTCATTTTCAAGGTCAAAGCGAGACTTTGACCAGTTTTGAAAATGTTGTTAGCGGCATATCTAATGAACCGCTCAACCTAGAATCTTCAAACTTGGTACCAGTCTTCATCTGGGGAATACGCAGACCTGAAAAGTTTTCGGTGACCTTGACTTCATTTTCAAGGTCACGGCAAGACTTTGACCAGTTTTGAAAATGTTGTTAGCGGGATATCTAATGAACCGCTCAACCTAGAATCTTCAAACTTGGTACCAGTCTTCATCTGGGGAATACGCAGACCTGAAAAGTTTTCGGTGACCTTGACCTCATTTTCAAGGTCACGGCGAGACTTTGACCAGTTTTGAAAATGTTGTTAGCGGGATATCTAATGAACCGCTCAACCTAGAATCTTCAAACTTGGTACCAGTCTTCATCTGGGGAATATGCAGACCTGAAAAGTTTTCGGTGACCTTGACCTCATTTTCAAGGTCACGGCGAGACTTTGACCAGTTTTGAAAATGTTGTTAGCGGGATATCTAATGAACCGCTCAACCTAGAATCTTCAAACTTGGTACCAGTCTTCATCTGGGGAATATGCAGACCTGAAAAGTTTTCGATGACCTTGACTTCATTTTCAAGGTCACGGCGAGACTTTGACCAGTTTTAAAAATGTTGTTAGCGCCATATCTCATGAACACATTAACCTTGAGTCTTCACGGGGGACATAGTATTCCGCTCCGTACGTCCGTCACGCTTCTTGTTGTTAACATCAATTTGCGGCGGGGGATCTTGTCACCTTTGTGACAAATACTTGTTGATAATGATCTTTTCTATCTTATTCCAATCCCTGCCTAAATACTTTCTCTTATTTGTAATCTCATTAAAGTTTACTTAATAGGAAACTTACATAAATATTAAAAATATAAATGTGTGTTTGTCCCAGTCTGATTAAAATCAGCCTAGTTCCAAGGAATAAAAGTTTTAAAATATTAACTTCATCGAGAATCAATTACTTCGATAGGTTTCCGCTCGACTAGGTCCAACCACAGCCCCGTTTGTCGCATGTTCATACTTTTACTCGGCTAACCAAACAGTAAGCCGCCAACAATAACGTTCGGTATGCTAAGAGCGAGACCATGCTTTGAACATGATCACCGCTAGTGGTCTTATAAGTGAGTCGATGTGATTGGTCCACTAGCAACTTGGTAAACGCTGCACAAAACTGGAAAAACACATCGAACTGCGGGGATATGGTCAGACCATGTGTAGAGGATTTCATATCTTCGTAAACTTAATATTTTCCCTCCAAACTAGGCCTATTTTAATCGAACTGTTTTTGTCCGTCCAACAATATTCAATGTCTGTATTATGAACAGGTGATAGTTTGATTTCTAACTTTCACTGTAAACGTATAGCCTAATGTAAGATTCTAATGACAGCTGAAAGTATACATGAGAGATAGCTAAATGTTAAAAGATTACTTGAGTTTTATTGAACCTAATTATTTATTCATTTGTCATTTACAGGATTTGTACATTGAATAAATATTGTTTGTATAATTCTGTTCTTTGTTTTATTTTAAAATATGAATATCAATACAGTCGAACTTCACTTCTCCTGATCTCAGATAATCGGAAACCTCGCTTTCCTGATGATTATTTGTGAAACAAATATTTTAAGTAAATGTAATCACTTATCCGAACCTCGTGCTTTCGAATCTAGACGCTGATATTTCAAACCAGGTTGTATATTTGTACTGAAATCGCATCCAGACAACCAGATCTGATCTCTAATTAGCTATCCACTATCAGAGTTAATTGTTAATTCACTGAGCAATCATTTGAGGTTTAATTGGTCACTTAGCCGTACTGTAAGCAAATTGTCCAGATAAACAAGGTCGACTGTATTTATAAGACAGCTGACTCTATCCTCACAAAATTTTCCTTGGAACAGAGTGCCAATAACTGCGAGTTTCATTGAACAATGAAATGAAAGGTTCTAAAGATTACTTGCTTAATAGAAAATGTTATTTGATACATACTTTCTAGCACCAAAGGAATTACTTCTGTCTATTTTAATCTAAATTTATATTGTTTCAAAAGCCCCAAAAAGAAGTGATAGTTTTGAATTTAATATCTCTAATATCTACTCTTCTTGATATACATATTTGGAATTTGGAAACAAAGCCTGAATGCATGTATTTTTAGATCAGGGGTGCAGATTTTTTCGCACTGTTGAAACCTTTACAGGCTAATGAAATAACAAGTTATCTCCCTTTGACCATTGCAATCAAGTCTGGATAGTACTGCATTGTCATTGTTATCCCACCGGTATGTAATAGTGTGGGATGTCATTTCCGGGTCCGTCTGTCCTAATGTTTCAAGACCGTAACCCCAAAACTATATGATCTAGCTCATTGAAACTTGGTATGTTGATCAGTCAGCATGTGTAGTTGTATCTTTTTAAAAACATTTCAGATTATTATTTGTTATGGTTTCCATGGAAATATAACTTACAATTTTGTTACAGGAGAATAACTCCAAAATGATTTGATCTAGCTCATTGAAACTTGTAGATCAGAATGTGTAGATGTGCCTTTTGGGATTTTAAACTTCTTTGGATTTTCTCTTTGACCACTACATGTAAGAGTAATTCAGAATGTTGAACATTCTTTACGGCTTGTTTTTGGGTTGAGAATTCTATTGTTGTGTCAAATTAAGCGAACGGCCATCTCAACTCTATCAAAAGAGGAGAGAAATTTAATAAGGACCTTATATCAGTTTTATTCTCAGTACTGTTTGATAACTTTGAAGTCCATATGTATGTGTTATTATTACTTACCCGTTGAAGATAAGCTGTTTAATAAATCTACTTTATTACACACTGATTAATAACATTGTGCACGGACCGAACAAAGTGATTTCATTATCGTTAATTATGACGTCACAATGGCCCCGCTAAGATACATAGCCCCGCAACAGCGGGAGCTCTGATGTAATGGAAACGTTAGAGAATGTAATCAAGTTACTCAGCTAGCTCTGTCAATGGGTGCATATGTTCGTCTGAGTTAAAGGGGAAACTACTTAAGATAGGATAACTAAACTTGTTCTGCGTCTTCAGGTTATCAATACCTTGATTGATGTGATGTGGGGTTAACGCTGATTATTCAAGATTATTTCACTTATATCACGGCTGCTAGTATTATTGCAGAGGGAAAGCCCGCAACACCATTGTGGCTATGCATTGCAGTGAAACCTGCGAGCAGCCACTGGAACTAGCAACCATGGGTGGTACTGACCTTGATTGAAATAAAGAATCAGAAGCATGAAATTAATTGTAAATGCCTAGTTAATACTTCCACACACATGGGTAACTTTGAGTTCTTATTCCTGAATCATGTCTCAAAACATAAAGTGTCTTCAAACTTCCCTTTATATCTTCAGTGGAGCTTCGCCGCTAATGGTTGAAATTTGCCCAAATGGTGTAAACCTCACTCACTCACTCATGTGGGGTCACAAAGATAAACAAACAACAAAATTTCAGTATTTCATGTTTTATTTTTGGCATTGAGAAAACAAGAGCCAACTGAGGGGCTAGGTTATCTCTCTACAAACAAAGAGTTACCTCCCTTTAGCTTTTACTTTCTGAAAATGTATGTACAAATTCTTGCCAATTGTCGGGTCTCACTTCACCTCGGGCTACCCTTAATGCACAGAAGATTTCTAGAGTGTATAAATAGACTAAAGCTACATTTACGGGTGACAACATCGGGTCTATACGATCTTCCAGACCCTTATATACATCTGTACATCAAATCTCTCCCTCACTCAATCTTGCATTCGGTCATACACTCAGATTTTGTTCAAGAACCGACAATAAATATTGATTATTCAAAATTGACAACTTTTTGTTCTGAATATGTAAATTGACAGATATATGTTTAGAAATTGGAAGAAAAATATGCAAAGAAAAACGTTAACCTCATAACAAAAATTTGATTAACAATTGTAAATGAGTTAAATATGTACAGGATTATTTCATTTTTTTCACGTTGAATTTGTTCTGTAATAGATAATGGACAAAGACTTCAAGGAACATGTAATGTAACAATAATACTGAATCACCAACTGACTTAAAATCAGGCAAAAGTCGAACAGATAAACAGAATTCGTTATTTTGGATATAGGAATTTGATAAAGATTAACAAGGTATGTTATACATTGTATAGATTCATGCATAAGTGTCCATAGAAACTTGTGCATTAAATAGTAACAATTAGGCGGGAGTGAGAGTTTCCAATAAATTAGACCATTATAACATAACATGCCAAGTTGGTTGGCAGTAGACAACGACTGCATATATACAATCCCAGAATTCATAGGTCCGTTCTTGAGGTTTCTTTCGCGCGTAATCACACAACTAACATCCTATCTACACTACAGAGAAACATGATATGTTGTCTGTCAATCTACAACATAGCACTGATCAAAGTTGCATCAAAGTCTCCGTTGACATATCACACGTATATCCAACTGACAAGAACACGTTAGACCCATTGGCCGATCATCTTCAACTACAGTGTTGAACGATGCAGGCTCCATTTCGGGATGCATAGCTACTTCTTACACAATCACAGCACTTAGAGATGGTACACTTGCCAAGCAAGGAAATTGTGTCAAATTGTCGGGTGAGGATCTTACAGGAAGTGCAGGGCTGCGGAAACTGGCACTACTTTGCTTGAGATTTTATCGAGGTCGGCAAATTTACGAGGTAATCATATGGTCCCAGGAGAAAAGCTGCAATGTTTTGATGATTCAGAGGAGTGAAATGTCCTTTCCTTCCATTGTTTGATTTATCAGAGAATTAATTTCCAATTGGGCAAAAGCTGCACTGTTCATGTTAGTTTTCAATTGTGAAAGTTTAATATTTTATAGAGAAGCTGTCGGTGTGTCTACACAGACCTTGTGAATGATCTCGAATCTACTCCCAATCTAGTTCTATAGCAAATACTGGACAGTCATGTTCTTTTCAACAGAACAGATATAGTCCTCCAAATATGAGCTAAGGCCCAAACACATTAAGCCCAAATAATCAAGACCTTTATATCTCTCTTGGTCAGATATATAGTCAATGTTCATCAATTGAATAAAGTCAAATCTCAAATCAGGAACAACAGCATACCGGTAACATGAGGCCAATCTGGAGATGTCTGCTCCTCAAAGTAGTTCTGGATGGAGAACGCAACCAAATCTGATTGGTCGTGTCTGCTAGCCTGAAAGTAGTTCCGGCATATCAGACAGAGAGAACCAACCAGTACAAGGATCCTCAAATCTGATTGGTCACGTCTGATGGCCTGGAAGTAGTTCCGGCATGTCTACTGAGACATAAAGTTGACCTAAGTTATAGTTCCCTCTTCACACCTCCGTACCCTCGGGTAGTCCCTGTTTCAGCTGAACCTGTGAGAGTTTACCCCGACGTCCCATGGAAGTCTTGGCTGCCGGGGATCCTGCAGAGAGGTTGTGTAGAGCTGCGGGGCTGAGCGGGGCGTCCTCTCGACTACTCGAACTCCCAACACTGCCAGATACCTGCAGGGAGAAGTAGTTCATTGTAAATTTGCAAATATGAGGTCATATCTAGTATTAATGATTAGAAATGTAATGTTGTTATACTTGGATTACACTGTTTGAATAAGACAAACTCTGAAACCATGTCTTTATAATCCTTTGAGTGATTAAAACCAATACTATTAGATTCACACAAGTGCAAGGACTGACCATTCAATCAGCTTATAAACTTAACTACCAGTCCTTGCCCAAAATTTGGAAATAGTTAGAATTGAAACTGCATGCATGATAAAATGTTTTGAATTAAAAACAGATGATGCTGATAACTAATAAAAATAACATTAATTCAAATCTTTTTTTCATAATAATGATGAGGATAAAAAAAAGATTTTTTTTTCATAAATTCAATAAAAGAAATTTCTTGAAAGTATCAGATGATGAAACAACACACTTCGAATGAATACATCATCAAATGCTTAGTCCTAAAAGTACATTCAAACAGTCCAGTTGCCATTCCCTCTACCCCGTCCCAGTTATTTCAGTTGTTTTATCTATCATCTTACACAACATTTTACAAGAGAAACAGACCGCAAAAAAATTCTTTCAAAGTACCATACAGTACAGAATAAAATCACTCATAGTGAAAGTAAAAGAGACCTGTTTTATATATTATTCCATGCTCAAAAACGTTAAGCAAACAACATATCCAGCCAAAGTGTTTGTCTGCCGAGTAATGAAAGTAATTCTCTTGGAATTGTTTTTGTAATAAAAACAAAGGCAGACTGATAACTCCATCATAGTGAGGATTCTGTGATAAGATTGACGCTGTTGGAGATATTAGACTTCAATAAAATGTAAGACAACGACCACTTGTTTTTTCGAGTCCATATGGTTCTTGATTCTGCCATTGATGATTTTGATGTTTTTGATAGAGTGCCAAAAGTACCTAAACTAATCTGCAGAGTTTGCCATTCCTTAAGGAAAATAGAATAAAAATATAAAAAAGAAAGAATAAAAACCCATTCCTAAATCACTGGTTTTAAGTATTTTATCAATTAAAACACATGAATGGTTAAACGTCACTTTTGCTTGTGCCACGACCCCTTGTTACCTTATATGCCTTGCAGTTGCAGTTGAACCAAAGGGCAGATAACTCTATTCTCCTCTCTTATAAATGTGTCAAAATCTTGTTATTTTCTCTTAGTTCTACTTCAATCTAAGATGATAAAGGAAAACATAGTACAGGGATTGGGTCAAGTATTGGTCAATTATCACTGGGTACTATATTCATAGTAAACTTCAAAACATAATAAGCCCTTTTTTCATCCAATAACCATAATGGCCCATGGCCCCTGCCTTTCCCATTTCCTGAATATATCTCAGTCAGTTAAGGCTCCATTCTTTAATCATTAAGTATGATTGTTGTTGAAAATTATTTTCAGAGACTGAATATTAGTTTTTTAAGTTTTTTTTCAACCAATTCATATTGCATATATATATTAAATTTTGAAAAAAATACCTACCACTCCACTATCTAGCGAAGCACCGCTGCTACCTCTTTTCATCCCTTGATCTGAAAGAGAGAAATGAAATAATATAAAACACTATCTCTACTTGATAATCATAAATAATCATCCACTACAACTTGCACCAAAATATACATTGAACAAACTTTCTAATAAATTTTATTTCAAAAAATGAAAAAAAAAATTACTGCTGAAATTTCCAATGTTAAAATTGATATTTGTAAACATTTCTTGCTATAAATTTTTTGAAACTAAATCTTTGTAATTATCACACAATTTTATCAAGATATAAAGAGGATTTACTTTCTCATGAAAATGTGTCATGTAACTTTTTTTTTTTTTTTAATTCGTTCTATAGTTATTTTTTTATTATGAATATATTCAACAACAGCATGAAATGATTTATGAATATGAGATGATATATCCATTTTCTACAAGACGGACAATAAACCATCACTGAAACCAAACTTATTAACAACTGTCATACACCTTGAGCGCTTGGCTTGAGGGGGGGCGGGGTGGGTACCAAGTGATTGACACATTGTACAACACTCAACTATCGGCTATATGTACAATATGGGAACAATATGAAGCTCTCGGGGACCTGCTTACAACAGGCTTTCCATTGAAATAAGGAATACCGACAACAGAAATACAGAACCGAGATGAAATAAACGTGAAATGAACTGAAGATGACAATGAGGCATGAAGGCATTGAGTGATGGCAATGTGATGACAATGATAACATGAACATGTGATGAAACTGAAATTGACAACGATGAATGTGATGTTTATTTCGACTTGGCTCTGGTTGAAGCACTTGTAAAATCTCTAACTGAAATAATGTATATGTCAACTTGATATTGAATTTAAGAATTGATATGTACCATACAAAATAATTAATGGTGATGGTCCTTTTTCAATGCAAACTGAACATGATTTTCTGTCAAGTACATGACTGCCCTACAAGATGGCTGATTGGCATGAAATAAACGATGGATGATGTTAGTTTCATAAAGAAGTGCGCACTTGCATCAAACTTTCCAGAGGAATCACCGCTGCTTTTAGCATCACCGATCATCAGCGTTTGAAGGACAACTGTCAAAGAGTTCAAATAGTCTATGCCAATGTTAAGACATTTGTCAAATATTGCACGGGTCAACGATGTTATAAATGGAATGGGTCAAAGATTCTGTTATGGGCATAAGAGATTCGACAAACAAGAATTTCAAGGCATGGGTCAAAGATAAGAACAGGCGATACCAATATTTAGTACGAAAATAGCAATTAATTCAAGGAGACATGGGAGATAGTTTCAATTTTGCAGCCAACATTTAAACCATTCTCAAGTTCTTAAACAGGCCTGTCAATCATGTCCTAAATTCAGTAAATCTGATTTAACATTCATGCATCACTTAACAAAAGTAGTAATTTCAAAATTTGGCAGTGCTGTAATATTCTACTTTCCATTGAAATAAAATTGCCATAATAAGTTAAATTGAAACTAAAATTGAGACATCCACTCAACTTTTTAATCTAAAAGCTAGCCAAAAGAAATTCTCGCATACAAAATAACCAGCGAAGCAACTGACTACAAAATTTGACAAATAAGCTGTAGATTTCTTGCTGACTACAAATAATTCCACAAATAAGCTTCAGGCTTTTGGCTCAATTCTTGGCAAACTATTATCACTTAAGCAAGTTCGCATGTCTAGTCTGTGCTCTTCAAGGCCTTGAATAATCATGAACAAAATCAGACAGTGAAAAAGCTTACGAGGAAAGCAGGACATTTATCGAGGGGTGAACATTTCCTACCTTGATCAACCTGAGATATTTCCACGTAAAATCTCAAAATAGCTGACTTAATACACAGATAAATGACATTCAGATAGCCTATCTCGAGATATGAGAGATGATATCTTAAGAACTTTTATCTTTTTTAGGCAAAGTATGATAACACTTTGAAATGAAAGTTGAGATTTATCAACTTATGTTTTTATTTCCTGCTGAAAATCTAATTTCAGAACAGATAAAAAAAACCTTGAAAGTGATGAAATATCCATATTACTTGAGATGCATAAAAATATATGTGATTTTTATGAACAATTTAATTTGAATTATGAGTATTTTGGATGGAAATGAAATTTCAAAATGTATAACAATTTGGCCAAAATGAATGAATATTCAATCAAAATGAAATATGTGATATGTTTTTTTCCAAAGGATGGGACTTTTTATGCTATATTTCATTTTGAAAAAAGTTTTATTAATCCCAAATTTTCATGATTCAATGATAAATATTACACAATTAAATCAGCAGTCTAAATAATTTACATACAAAATAAATTCATTTATATTGGCCTTTGTAATTGGGGGCACCATTACACAGTTTGTCAGAAAATATTTTTTAATTGGAAATCTTGCTTTGTGTTAAAAAATTATGTTCTTTGTTCTTCAGTATCATATTCATTTCAAATAATGCCACAATAGTATTTCAACACATTAGTAACAACCAAAATTTTGAAATTTGATGCAAATTCATTTAGTATCTTGCAAAAAAAATAATTTATTCATCATTTCTAACATCATTTACATCATGATAAAGTTCAATACCAAATTTGAATAACAGGAAACACATTTATAACAAATTTTGAAAATTCAAATTATTCCCAAATTGTCTAAAAAAATTGTTTTATTACGTGAAATACATTTGCATTACAATTCAAAGAAACGCATTAGTAAAAACTGGAATTTTGTATTTTGAACCCAAAAATTCCGACAAACTGTAAAAATGGTGCCCCGTTTCCGCAACGTAAAGAACCATTCATGCAGCATGCACATGCATACCTTCACACAAGTCAGTGAGAGAGTTGGAGAGAGTGTGTTTCTTCAAGCCACTGCACTCGGGGGCTGACAATCTATTGACCGCGGGGTCTGAGGGCTTCATATGATCGTACATTAGAACCCGCGAGTCGTCGTTTGCATAGTGCTTCTCTATCGTGTTGTGATTGGTCCGGTGCCGGTTTAGCTCCTCCTCTATACGTAGCTGCTCCATCCCATTGGTCTAGAACAGACAGAATTGACCAATGAGGGATTGGTATGGATTTATGAATAATTTGTGTAAATTTGGTTGAGAATTAGTGTTAATTTAGTTGAACATTTTAAAGAATAGTTTAGTTTAGAATCAATGAAGGAAACTTTTGAATATCATTTTTCAACAAATTAAAGTATTTACTGACATAAAATTTAGATCATTTTCATATACTATACAGAAACTTATGACCACACTGACAGTGAACATTAATTTTATAAATCACTGAATATGAAGTAAGTAAATAATTTTTTCACAAAAAATACAAAATAAAAGTTTATTCCGGGCCACTAACTTCCAATATGGCTTCCTTGAGGTCTTCCACAAACTTCTGTCTGTCGTGGTCGTTCCTAGCGTTGAAGGTGAGCAGAACTTTCCCATCCAGGCTGTTGGTCAGCTGGATACCAAACTGGTAGTCTGTAACCAGAGAAATGTTACGATTAAAATTCAGCAAGAAATATTGTAAACTTTATACCATTATATGTCATTGTAGCTGAAAGACCTTGAGTGCAAGGGTCGGTAACTTGGTAAAACCTCCATGAACCATTGCTTAGGAAGAAAATTGGGTACAAGGGATAAGTTTGATCTGCTTTCAATGAGATTATTTTGAGTGGCACATAACAGAAATCAAAACAAACATCGGTGGACAATCATGGAGATACGAAATAATCAACCATTGAATAGCTTGTAAATTACACTATGGATGCAAGCCAGGATGACTATTTATCCATAAACTAATTGCATATATATTGAAGAGCCCAAGATATTGTCAAATTTCTCTGCGAGTTCCACAGTTATGAAGTCTTTGACCTGTAGAAGTACACCACCAGTAAATTGCTTGTATCTACACAATGAATGCAAGCTAGGATGACTATTTATCCATTAACTAAATGCATATATATTGAAGAGCCCAAAAGATATCAAATCCTTCTGCAAGGTCCGCAGCTATGAAGTACTCACGTGAAGTTTCAAAGAGGAACACCTGCATCCCACAGAGCGAGGCCTGGTTCTTGAGTGAGTAAGTTATACCGGTCTTCTTCTTGCTCAGAATCTTTGTTACCTGCACAAGAATTCAAATATTAAAAGAAACTCAACAACCATATTACAATGCATCCTATCATTGAATAAAATGTGAAGAATGCTTGCAAATAGCTTAATAGACAAATATGCGCTTCAATTGCTGCTATTTAAAAGTGTGATATGAGCACATGTGCACATACTGAAAATATGTTACTGTATATTCCACAATAATAGTAATGTGTATCATGATTTCAGACCAAAGTGCTGTATATGTGTAAGAAAGGTTAAAATTGTTCAACAATTGACATTACTCGAAATCTTTTGAGATCTTAGGGTTGAAATAATAGAGAAATTATGGTACATAGTTACAAAGCTCCTGAAGGATTTAAGACCAGAGACCTTTTGTTCACATATTATTTCAACAAACTGAATATTCTACTTACGAGAATCATATCGTTGAAAAGGAAGACCTCTCTCTGATGAAGTCCGATCTTCTCCTTCTTGTTCGGGTCGTGGACCTCGTACAGTCGACAGTAGCACACTAGGCGGCGCCACGTGAGGGTCAGGGCCTGCAGGTCAAGGTCACATCATTAGGGTCATGTGATGAATATGTATAAGGGAAAACGGTACACATTTTGAAATCATAGATAACTATTCATTTGAATTGAGAACAAGTTGTATGGATTTACAACTTCTTATTGCAGGAGTGGGATGCTTTGTTATGATATACTAACAATGATATCTAAATCTTTAGAAGGAACAATTTATTCAATTGACATATGTAAACATTTATAACAGAAATCTCAATATTCAATAGTTGATACTTAACAGTTTACCTTTTATGAATATTGAGAATATAAAAATATCTGTTGCATATTTAGATAACCTGATTTCCTTTTTTCTTTTTAGAAGAAATCAAGTCGAAAACACAGAATGAAAAATATCTTATCTCATTATCAACCGTTTCATTGAGTTGAATTTTTTTTTTTAAATTGTCATTTGTCAAGATCATAACTCTTCAAATGTCAGTCCCTTTTGTATTCATCATATCAAACAGAACAAAGACAATTTTTCAAGTTTAAGAAAAAATTTCATAACATAAAAAATCCTGATTTTTTAAAATGATAAATGCTAAATTGCCTGGTATTCATGCCCCATAAATACAGCTGACACATTAATGTGTTTGTATGAGGTGAATATGTTTGTACGAGGTTAATCTTTAAGTGGCGACAACTGGAGACTGTTCTATTAGACTGTCAGGGCTCAAGTTGGGCGTCTGCCAACATACAATTGTAATTATTTTGAGTAACAAGCTCTCAGAACCTTTGATAACATCTACGACCTTTTCCTCTTCTACTTGAATTTGAATTACACGAATATTCTTTTTTATTTACATTGTTGTCAAAGGTCTTATCAGTTTTTTAAACATTGACAGCAAGATCCTGTTGTTTTTAAGTTGTACATTGATTATGAATATTTTTTTTTGAAAATCGCATTTGAATGATTTTTTAATATCATATTTCTTATCTATCATTTTGCCATTTTTTACACAAGGGATTGTTTATAATCAATTAAAACTTACTATATCTAAATCATATTTTGATTATAACAACCAGATTTGACAATAATAAAAGAAATAGGTTAGTATGAATAATGGTTTAATAGTATAAATAATATAATAAGAAAATATAATAATAAAATAGTTAGTATGAATAATATGAAAATTTGCCTGTCTACTGACCAATTGCTGGTAAATTTCAGACGGGGCTTGTTGAAGAAGTGGCCAGAAAGCTTGTATGGCTTATGAATTTTTATATCTGAGTATGGAGTATCTGTTTACCGGTATTACAGGGTTTGTAAAATTAGTAGGACAGGTTGATTTTTCAAACCAGAAGTTCTGCCTTCTGGTATAAAAGCTATCTTTAACACTGACATCAGCAGACACCAGTTTCTTACAAGGATTTGCATTGTATCTAATAGTCCATAGAAATATTTTCTCCTGCACAAAGATTGAGACCCAGGAGGGATTTCATGGAAGAAAATTTTAATTCTTTGAGATCATCAAACAAACCAACTTATTCCAAAAACCTTGAGAAACAAAATTGAATTTTTTTTGGTGGTACTTGTTAAAACAATTTGTAAAACAAAATTGAATTTTTTGTGTGGCACCCACCGGTTTCTTTCCTACGATGGTCTGCTCCACCTTAGCGACCTGAGACACGTGATCAACCCCCGACTTGAACTCTTGCTCTCGGACACGCACGTAGATCCCGGCCAGAACGTCACGGTCAACATCCTCGTTATCATCGATACCTGCAACAAACATTCTTATTAGTATGGAAATTGAATGTTATGTAAGTTTTAGCTTAATGAGTCTCTGTGGATTTAAGTAAAGGTTTTCCTCCAAAGATTACCACACAAGCAGTGAGTGACGTGTTATGATGTGTTGTCAACAATGTTTCAGTATGGATGTTACCATCCAAAATAGGGGTTGGATCAGATAAAAGGGAGTGAAAGGATAAGGGAA
This sequence comes from Steromphala cineraria, assembly GCA_916613615.1. Lineage (NCBI taxonomy): Eukaryota > Metazoa > Mollusca > Gastropoda > Trochida > Trochidae > Steromphala > Steromphala cineraria. The sequence goes on from OU744726.1 coordinate 42,771,820, forward strand.
TAGACAAAAAGAACGGCATAGTGATTTAGAGAAGGATCGTAGGTTTTAGAACAACTAAAATTTGGTCTTGCTTCTAGCCGTTGACCTGTCCAGCTTTGTTGACCCTACCAGGTACTATGAAATGACCTGACTTTTGTGAGTGAGTTATTGTTTTACGCCGCTTTTGTATCATTTGAGACACTGATGACAATTTGAATCTTCCAACAAGAGCCCTTTTTCACTTAATAGCTGATATAACTCATCTTATTCATGAAATCATAAGATGAATTCAGTTTTGTATACAAAAAAATGTAAGTTTTCTTTCTGTAGATCACAAAATCTGTAAACCACAAACTTTACAAATTTGCGCAGAAGAATATTTCATTGTCTGAAGCTCAAGACAAACTTAAACAATTCATGAAAAATATTTAAACAAAGCAATCTTTCAACATTTTCTAACAAGAAAATGAACTTTTCAACATCTATGAAATATAAACTTTTTATCATGACATGAATGAATACATTGTCTTTTACACAACGGCAAGATTCAGGCATATTTTTTACATAAGAGATTGGGCGACGCCCACCTGACACTAAACAGCTATAGAAATATATTAAAGGGAAAAGGGAGCATAAATATGTTCAGTATTAATGTTCAAGGATATTTTCCTTCCAGAAAGCAAAATGGTGAAGTGAAACCCGCTGTTGACCTATAAGTTCGACACCTGATATGTGACACATTAACTCTTTTAATTTCATAATCGTTTGTTTTGTACTGGGTGACATTTGTCACCTAATAGCAGACCTGTGTGAATAACTTCAAGACTTAATTCAGGCACCATAGACTTGCACAAATAGACAGAGGAACTTCTTGATGTGCTTCTGGCTTTATAGATTTGGCCAAAAGAGACTATTGATATGATTTGAGTGTTTCACCCTTGTTTAATTTGAGAATGATAACAATGTCAATTCAACATCTTTATTTGAATAAGATTTTCTGTTAATTTTGTTATTGAAAAAGATGAAAAGATGAGTATATATTTGGCAAAAAGAGACTATTGATATAGTTGAGTGTTTCACACTTGTTTAATTTGAAAAGGATAACAATGTCAATTCAACATCTTTATTTGAATAAGATTTTCTGTAAACTTTTTATTGAAATAGATGAAAAGATTAATTATATTTAGGTATCACAAAAAGGACCTCCTTTATACATACAACTACACTTTGGAAAAACTGAAGTATATGAACTGGGGCCTGTTTGAAAACTGCATAGAAATTGCAATTCAAACATCAATCAAAGGATAATGTCAGAAAACCCAAATACATAATGAATGATCAACATACTTAAACCATGTGAGTGAGTGAGTGAGTGAGTGAGTGAGTGAGTGAGTGAGTGAGTGAGTGAGTGAGTGAGTGAGGGAGTGAGTGAGTGAGTGAGTGAGTGAGTGAGTGAGTGAGTGAGTGAGCGAGCGAGCGAGTGAGTGAGTGAGTGAGCGAGCGCCCCTTTGGTAATATTTTATCCATTAGCGGGCAAAATAGTTGTATAAGACTTATAAATAGTTGAAAGACTTGTACCAGTCTTTGTACCCTTGTACCTTCATACCCTAAAGTAAGGTTGTATAAGTAACATAGGTTATATAAGTAACATAGGTTGTATATGTCTAGAGAGTTTGTGTAGATCTGTCTAGAGACAGTTTGTGTAGAGAGAATGAAAGGATCTGCAGAAGATCCAGTCTCATCACATGCGTTTTTAAAGGTCATGTAAACACATTTGGGTGAAAGATTAAAACGAGATATTTGTTTATGGGCAAACGACACCTACATTGGGATTTGAGCCATACACTGTCTGATATCCTAACAGAAGACATTTGTCTGTTAAGAAAATCTGATTTTAACTAAATGGGTTAAAAGCATATAAAATTTGATTATCTGTAGGTTTTATTCTAAAATTCAAAGCAATTTAATCTAAATTCATTTTGGAATCAAAACAATTTAATTTCATAATCTTAATCGAATTAGAAAATATTTTTTCTCTTGCAGTGTTTTGACTTCAAGATAATTATAATGGTTTCCTGAAATATTTTTAACAAGCATAATCAAAAGCAGTAACCACAAACTCTCAAACAATCACATCCTGCTCTGGTTAAAACGGAACAGCAACAAAACAAAAGGTTCTAAATATAAACCAGTATTTGAAATTATTGAAAGTTGACGGAAATATCTTTAGACGTTGTTTACTTCATCTTGCATCACAAGGTCAAAAGTGCAGAATTCTAAGCTCGTACCAACGTAGTCCGGCAAAGTGGGAGGCTTGAATCTTTGAAATTTTTCTAGGATCGAGCAAAAAAGGTTATATGGTTGTCCAAATAAACATTACCGGTAAATAGAAGTCAAGCCCTTTGCTATTCTTACTAAGAAAATACTTCATGCTTTTTGCCATTCTTGGTAAGTGTGGCTGGTCCAGGTGATATACCCACAACATAAAGTAAAGGAACAGGCCTATCACTTTCTGTGTTTCCGACCACCTGCCTAGCTAAGCAACAATAGGAGCGAGCTTGAAACATTAGGTACAGTACCCCTGGAGAAAACAAAATAATCGTCTTGCGTCGAGACCCCTCCCTTCTACTTTAAAAACAAAGGCGGGAGGGGAATGTCATTGAAAATATTTTTTCTGATAAATATTTGACAATACAGCTTTATTTTCATGATTTATAGGAGATTTGTAGAAGATTGAAATATGCCTTCATTTATTCATTTCTAAACATGATTGATAAATGTTGACATTAGCATCAGGGAATTCTGGGCCAAAAAATATTCTAAGCAAACATCTCTTAATCAACTATAAATATCATAACAAACGACTCTTTCTTTATGGTTACCAAGGAACCCACAAACACATGTTTTGATGTAACAAAGTAAGATGGCTGTCATTATAGAAGTAACAATGCCTCTACCTTATGGAATGCTAGCATGGCTGTCAGTACATAAACAAGGAAAGCTTCTAACAGTGGGAGAATAGATACAGTAGATCTATCACTGGTCTGATGAGATCTCAACCTGGGAGGATGGTCTATGGATTGGTCTGTTACTCGATCTCTCACACTAAGTTGTTGAGAGGGGAAGACTGACACTTTCCCCCTAATTGCTAGGTGATCTGCTGAGGAGATCATTTTGGCATATTATGAGCAGGTTGGACCCTTTAATGGCAAAAGTAACCTCATTTTCAGAAGGGACATTAGGCCAAAAGAATTGGCATATTCCAAAATGGGATAATGTTCCTAAAAATTCAAGTTTCTTGACCTTATTTTAAAGTTGTAGGTGACATACTTTACTTTCTTGCTGATAAACTCCTGAAAAACATGAGTTTGTTAATAGTTAGACCTTTTTATAGAACTTGGTTCTCAATTTGAACAATATGACAAAGTTTGTCAGTGACAATATTCCTTGGCCAATGTTATTGTCAAGTTTGAATCTGAAACAATTTTCTTTTCCTTTTAGAAACAACACCCAATTTCCAAGCACCATTGTGATAAGAAAGATACTTTTTCAAGGGCTTGTTCAATATGAATCACTGACAATTTTCCCCATAAACTTGTTTGAAAGTTGCAGATAAACACCTTATCTCTTTGATTCCCCATCCCTTTCCTGTTTTGAACAATATTCTTACATTTCAGACCTCACGTCTGCTCACAGCATTTCCACCTCCTCTCAAGAAAGTCAACAATCATATTTGTTGTATCAGAGCTACCCAAGTGGGCAGATTAGGAGTAGATCATTGAGGATAAGCTCACAGATGGGGAAGGAATGGGGAGGGGATATGAGGATATCATGAGGGTTTGGGTCGCACATGTTCCTGGGTCCGGCCAGGTGTGAAGAGGTAAACTCGAGATGCTTATCTCGGACAAAGGGATGATAGGAGATCAGAGTCCAGCTGGATTCAGTAAGTACAGATTACATGTGACCTCGTGGCAGATGAAGGATCCTGCAGACGTGTTGTGGCTAATTCACCACGTGGCTCGTGGCCGAGGTGAAGGGGACCATATGAACCCAGTTTGTGGTCTAAGGCAGTGTATAAAATATAGCCCGTCCGCCAGTCCTTGACTGGCTACTTTTTGCCAGGACTGGTTACTTTTTGGTCAGGACTGGTAACTTTTTAATTTTTATATTTTTTTCCCCTTAGGAATTGACCAATTAATTTTCAGGACAGGCTAGGTTTCAAATCTATTTTATACACTGTCTAAGGGGATCAAATTGTCTCAGTTCATCATACATAACCTTAGAATTTGTCCAAAATCTTTCACAGATATTTGGATATAATATCCTTAGGAGACTTTGCTAACTGTTTGTGGTCTCTGGGGATCAAATAGTCTCAGTACATCTAACATCTTAAACATGTCAAAAGTTTTTGTTTTATCTTTGTCTAAGACTTTTTTCGAATATGAACCATTAACAAGAATTTGGCCATTTTAATTCTTGCAGTTACCTATTCTCAGGATTTGTCTCCTTTTTGTGTGGTTTTGATTCTCATTGGATATTGGATGTTCCTGATGATGCAATTCTTATGAAGAATAAAGGGACATAACTGCCAACAACCCTTTCTTGATTGCTTTCCAACAGTATTACCGATACCAACAGTCTGATATGACAAGAAAATTAACAAGCAATGACATTTCCACCATAACTGTCAGACAAAAACAGCAGATACCAATGTCGTACAACTTAGAAAAACAAACCCCACGATCTATTAACATTTTCATATTTTACCATCTCCTATTAATTCTGTACCTTATTCATCTCCAATAAAGGCTGAACCTTATTCCCTTTCCTGAATTTGAATATGGTACTTCTGAACTGTTCTTATTCCAAAGATCAACACCTCGGGACAGTATAATCAACTGCAAATAGTGGAGTGTTATTGTGAGAAGGTCAGAGACAGATATAGACACAAGTCAGCAAACAGATAGACCCTCGTCTTTCAATCTCCATGTGTCGTCAGTCTGGTGCAAACACACAAGCACCAACCCCCATACGCTTTAGTGCATTTCCCTGTATGTCCCTGTTAACTTACAGTTTTCAACAGAAAGCGCTACTCACAACTCCCTCCCATCTTGAAAACATTTACTATGAGGATAAAAAAAAACATTCTCTTTAGTCCATTTCAATGTATGTCAGTGCTAGAGTCTTTATAGAAAGTGCTAGTCAAATCTCCTTCCCATCTTGAAAATATGCAATGTCTACCCAAACTATTTATCCTTTGGAATTTTTCAAATCATTGTCCATCATCATATAGTTACATTTATGCACTGGAAGAAGGATCTATAATGAGGCTAATAATTCTGTGCATAAAGAAGTGGATAATCCATAAATTCTTATACTTTTTTATGAAGTAATGACATGTTTTTGACATATTGCTTAATCACACTAAAATAAATGCCAAAACTAAAAATCTAAGCAAATATTACCACAGTAAAAGAAACCAAATAATCCATAGCAGCTTTTTGTGGAGGTAAAACCTTGAAGGGCAATTATTGTCAGGAAAATTGCAAAACTTGACCAATAACTGACAGAGAAACCCATTAATCATTGATAGGTGATGAAGAAGCAATGGACATGAGCGAAACATCATCTGTGGAGGAAGCAGATAGGTATAAACATAGGAAATACCAGATACCTACATGGTAAGTATACCTACACACAAGCTGACAGATGGGGATGGAGTATACATTATATATCTCCCATTGCTACAACACAGGAAGTAAGCTGAGTGCCATCATGGAATAAAGATGGCCGCCATCCCGGTAAAAACAATATGTCTTCAAAGGCAGTGCTTTACCTTGTAACCCTGTTATTGTTGTTTGTGTGTTTTGATCAGATTACCGGATAGATACGCCCATAACAAGATATCAATATATCTGATAAGATTACGTATCAAGAGATGTATTGTTGACATGTGCAATAATCCACTTCTAGACATGACGTCTGTTCTTCAATTTACATGGTTACTGAATGTTTGATGGTTTATGAGAGACCATGAATATGAGCATCTGTTTGCTTCTAACTCTTTTTAAATCTGACACTTTAAAGATATATTTTGAAATATATATCAAATTATTTAAAAGTGATATTGATGTTGAGAGACATCAATGAAGTTGCTATTAAATTGAAAGAAATATTTTGAAGTATACATCCAATGATTTGAAATCATCAACACTTCTGTAAATCAAAAACATAAAAAATTTCAAAAACTCCTAAATTTCTACACAGTTTAGCCAACCTGGTCTTTTTCAAACCAACATCATGTTAATATCCTAATTTCTAAAAAGGAGACATGATATTTTACAAAAAGTTTGTGCTCATATTTCAAAGGAGGTCCTGCAGATGTTTCCCGTCCCCCTATAATGAGTAAGTAAAGCGTTATCAAACACACAGCATCATCATCATACTCCGTCTATACACATCAGAATCATCCACCATGTTTTTCTGCCATTTCTCAAGGTAATTGTGGGTGTTTTTACATCGTCTAACGTTATGTTTTTGGGACACAGCTGGATGTTTTTTTACCCTGTGCCACGTGATGTTAGAAAACACGCCTCCTCCATTTTGAGAATGGCATTAGCCTCCCCATACATACTGAAATAATATTTTCCTCAATATCAAATATCTTTGATGAAAGCTATAAATGACGTACAGGATATTTAGTTTTGGTGTAATCGAGTACAATCCATGTAATATTTACCCTAGCTATAATAGTGTAACATCTAAGAGATATCACTGTCATGTGACCAAATTGACCAATAAAAATTGTGACGTCTGCTGCGAAGGAAACTTTGATCCTGGGATTACATCAAAAGTTCTACATGGTACTAATGATGTGCTTTGATAGTAATGAGGAAAAGAACATGGCCTAAATATTTTTATAACCTCTAGATTAAATCATAATTTTATCAACAACCTATTTTTCAGATGAAAGCTAGGACAAACTACTAAAAACCATTGAAGCAGAAATGTAATCAAATTCATCAAAATATGAAAGGTACTAATCTTAATGAATGACAACTTGTGCTGTCCAGATGTAAATGCACATTCAACTGAATAACCTTAAATTCTAAATAAAGACTCTAAAATTTAACAGAATGATTCCAAATGGTCTGAAATAATACAAGAGCCATTACAGCAAATAATTCAGAATTAAATCAACAGCTCCTATTTACAAGGTCAAGGCATTAACTTAAAGTTAACCAGCTAAGCTGTAAGCACATGCTAAGCAGATGTAAGTATTCTGTAATCCCAAAATGGTTGGTGTAATCGAGCAGAAGCAAGCATTCCGGCAGATTAACAAGAAATTTCTTCAAAAGATTGGACCTCTTTGATGGATGAGATTGACATAGAATTGGTTTGTCCTGATACTCCTACAAGTAATGCTCGTAAAGAACGAGTTCTTGGAGTCGCCTGCCACTAACTTAATCTTGAGAAGTTTCTGGAGCAATACCTCAATGTAATGACCCTTTACCTTTAAGAAACATATTCCTTTCCATCTTACATATTGTGCTTCAAGATTTTTTTGACGTCTGCTTCAACATGTGACGTCTGCTTGAACATAGTTTTAGTTTTGTACTCTGCCTTCATGAGGTGTTTGTGAAATAAATAATCTTGAATCTTGAATCTTGAGACTGAATATGGAGACTGGCTATTCCCAATACTTTTCTCCAGCAAAAAATGGAAAGGGCCAGAATTCGAGAAAATGGAACAAGAAATTGAACACTTCTCCAAACAACCTGCCAAGAGTAACCTTTAGGACAGTAATCCCTTGCTGAATCAACTACAGGTCCCCAGTTGAAGTTAGAGATCAATGCCTCTGCTCCTAACAAGAACATGAAGTTCTTCTGTCCATCTGACCATCTGTCTGTCCAGTTGTTTGTTTGTCCAAACAGTATCTGCTTGACCAGCTGAAACCCATCTGACCATTCAGGGAGCTGACCCCTTTAAGCAGATGGTCAATACAAGATGTATCCATGTAATTCAACCCCCTGTGGTTCATAAATTTGATCACTTAGAGTATCTTATGATCTGCAATTTTGATCTTTAATTAATTGGAAAACAACAACAAGTGCAATATGTATACAAAAGCCAACAATTTAGCCAGTTAGGAGAAAAAAATAGACTGACTATGGCTGGTTTTATTTAATACATTTCTGGTTGATTTTGCCTCAACCTATCATGTGAAATTTCTTTTCAGCTTCTTAATTCTCACAAGGCATGCAGAAGGTTAAAGGTGATAAATGAAACCTCTATAATCAAATACCCATTTAAGGTTAATTGACCTATTATGATCACATCGCTAATGCAACACATCATACATATTCAAGGCCATATTCTATGCCTTCTATGGTAATCAATGCCTTTAGTCTAGAAATACACAAATCAATATCAACATTTGAGTCCATCTGAAAGAGTGCAGAACAGTTCCATACATATCAAATATCACTGGCAAAAGTCAAATTTCACATTCCGCAGAGAATCATTAGCCCAACTCATTATCCTTAAAGAGTTTCTGAACAGGGTTCAGAACATAGAACATTGGTACAATTAAGGCAAAAGATTGATTCTGAAGACCATAGAAAAATCTAAAGACTGAAAAGCACCAAGAAAAAGTATTGATCAGAAACTTGAGGGAACTTACAATGATGATGTATCAAAATAATAATTCTTTGGACCAGAAACAAGTCTAAAGAGTGAAAACCAAGAACAAGTATTGATCAAACTCAAGGGAACATTCAATGATGTATCAAAATAATGATTCTGCAGACCACGAGCAAGACGAGAACACCAAGAACATAGAACATTGGTACGTTTAAGCCAAAAAATTGATTCGGAAGACCATAAGAAAGTCTAAAGACTGAAAGCATCAATACCAAGTATTGATCAACAAGAAGGGAACATTCAACGATGTATCAAAATAATGATTCTGCAGACCATAAGCAAGTCTAAAGACTGAAAAGCATCAAAACCAAATATCGATCAGGGACTCAAGGGAACATTCAATGATGTATCAAAATAATGATTCTGCAGACCACAAGCAAGTCTAAAGAGTGAAAACCAAGAACAAGTATCGATCAGGGACTCAAGGGAACATTTAACGATAATAATGATTCTGCAGACCACAAGCAAGTCCAAGAACTGAGAACACCAAGAACAAGTATTGATCAAACTCAAGGGAACATACAATGATGATGTATAAGTTAGAACTCCACCATATACATACCATGAGTCAGACCTACATTACATAGCACTCCATCTTCTCCCGTACATCACTTTATATAATGGAAAAGTTGGAATTATTTGCAGAGAAACTGACAGTTAATCAGCACCATTGTGTTCCAGAGACAGGCAGGCTGCTATATACCAGAGACATGATGTCTCTATAGGGGCGGAGTACTAGTCTGATATGTGCTTAGGGTAGAGGGGGAGACGTGATGAGGAGAATGGGTTTACTAAGAGGGAAAGGAGAAAAGAAAAAGTTTTTTTTATCATGAATATCTACTTCTACCTTTAATTTTTAAAGAAATCCACCTTGAATATCTGGTTGTATAATTCAACTTCTATAAATCTTGATGAAAATGAATTTTGCACAAAGCCATGAAAAATTGTTGGTCCTAAGTGTTTTGTTCTTTGACCACAATAGTTACCAACTCTGGTAAGAATTGGAGTTCTTTTTTAATAATATTTTTACAAATTTTCATTTGCCATGAACATAGAATGTTAAAGTCCTAGTACAAACTAAAACCATAGACCGAGATGATCATTTTATCATTTAGGCCTCCAATCTTCCCTTTCAAAAGATCTCCCATGAACATAGAAGCTGAGGACACTTTAAAGTCCTTTTACAAAGAAACTGAGATGTCTAACTCAAAGCCCAAATCCACCATCTCTCTATAAGCTCCCTCAGCAAAGTAAGTCAAATGCATGTATGTAGTGAACCCCATGACCTATACGTACACCTACACCTACACCATGTCTCAACAAACACCGACTGACCAGGGGTCAGCTATATGTCAGAGTGTCCATCTGTTTCCACACAGAGTCCAGGTAGACAACAAGCAGCACACCCTGGACTGGTCACGCCCATTCCACACAGTGTTGTGGCTGGTGCCACAGATTAGCAGGTAAATGTTAGAGTGGAATCTGACCACTGGGCGAGAGGTTACGGCCATGTGGTCAGTGCAAGAGATAAGTCAGTAGGTGTTTGGTTGGGTGGAGAGTTTATTGGGTGGAGTGTTTATATATCCATGTCCATTGAGAAGATGGCTCAGGTTGAGGTGTTGTTATATCTAACAGAACAAGAGTGTATATAAAAGCTAGTTATAGCAATTTTATCTGAGAGTTGGTAAAAGACCTTAAGCCACATTGAAGGAATTGCCATGTTCATAAATGCTCTAGCTTGATAGGTATAAAAAAAAAATGGCAACAGAATTTGAACATGTTAAAATCTTGCAAGTATTTAATCAAAGTCTTATCAATTTATATCATATAACCAACAAAAATACCCCCCTCTTAATCAAAAGCTTTAAATAATAAACTATTCAGAGAATAATTACATAGAAAAGCCAAACACATGAGGCAAAGAGAATGATAGATGCAATTATACATCAACAAGAAGGGAGGTAACTCAAATGAAAAGGGAGATAATCCAACCAGAGGAGATGATAGATTCATTGGATGAGGAAACGTGAGAGGGAGTAATTTCAATGAAAAGGGGGGATATCTATGATGGATGACCGATGGTCTTGAATGGGCACTTGGCGGTCAGTTCCGTCTCATGGGCAGTATGGAGGTACTCCATTACCCAGCTTGACCTACATTAATGATGAGATAGATGTGGATAATCTCAGATAAGTACACGCCTGTCCAACTAGCCTCCACACCTACCTATTAACTAGCCAACTGACCCACATGATTACAGTGGTACCTATCAGTACTAGAGCTGGCTGTATGCCACTGCCTTTCCTGAATGATACTACACAAACTTGGTGCCAAGGCTTAGTACAAAGTAGGCGTAACGGTGGAAAATTGCCTTTGAAGAGTATATCTGTTAGTAAATATATATATTTTTAGGATTTAGTGAATTTATTTAGAGTAGAATATACCTGTTAGTGAATAAATGCTATACTATAAGTAGAAAGACTTTTGCCTGATTGTCCGTCTGCGACTTTGTTATTTTTGTCTTGATTTGTCATCCGTGAGATTTTTGTTAAATATTACTGAAATTTACAAATATTATTGAACAGGGCACTAATTCTACAATCCCTTTAGATCAGAAACAGGGTTAAAAGATATAGTTAGTGGTTTCCTAAGGTTGAAAGGGTTCAAAACAAATTTCATTCACTAGCACTACATGTATTTCCAAAATCATATTTTCACAGATGATAATTAGACTCAATAAGCAAATGAAAAGACCAAAACTCATTCATTTTCCAGATGACTTCCAATTTCAAAGTCCTCCACTTCAAAGAATTAAGCACCCAATTTGCCATCCATCAATCTTCAACATATCCTTAACATGTATGTCTGAATTCCTACCTATTTGTACAGAACAAAACCCATTTGTCAGCAATTTCCAATTCTCCCTGCCATGACCCTCAAAACTAATTTCCAATTTTCTCTACAACAAATTTCCTCACCTAAGGGCCTTTTAATGATCATTCCTGACGGACATATCTGGCGCAACTGTTTTTTGTATGAGGCTATCTGTTTGGGCATCGGATGTAGGTATTGCTGATAGTCTTGGAATCCTAGCAAGCCCCTGCTTCAAAGAAATTTGTCTTTCAGCACGTAAATGAGCCGATAGTTATTGTCAGGTCCCAAATTAGTTGGATTTTTCCTCAGATATATGCCTTGTGTTGAGAGATGGTTCCATTGGCTGACAGTTTTGTAAGATATTCCTGGAATAATGGTCGGCACTGATGTCCATCACAGACATACAGACTGCTTCCTTACTGACCAACTTCCTGGGATTGATGTTGGTCACGGCAACAGACCTTATATCATTATTCATGTTTTCGTAACCAATGAGTTTCTTTTTATAAATCTACATGTCAGATATCAAAACAGACAGGAATTTTGTTATACATTGATCTTTAACAAGATTTGAATGAAAGTTCTTGAAGTTTAGAATATTTAGGACATAAGTGGACCTAGAAAAAAACTTCAATTCAAATCTGATTCTAAATTCTATTTGACAACTATAAGAGGAGAGTTTAAATGTAATCGTTAGATTTCAGCAAATGACTGACTGTGAGTTAAATTTGTAATTATTAAGCGCCGATTGACATTTTTTCAACCATAATCAGCATGGAGAAGATTTGTATTTGTGAAATTCTTCTAATTTATATCACCATCGTCAACAAACTTTTCAAGAGTGACAAGACACCCTTTAACCTTCAAATCTATAACATAAACAAACTCCAAGATCGTAATGACCTAAGCACTCAGAAAGCTCTGCAAAACAGTCCCAATCATCAATTCAAGCTGCATAGAACAGCCATCATGGAATCAGCGTGTTTGTGCTCCCACTACCTAATGATCAAGAAGTCGTGTTACCCTCCATAGCTTGAGGTGCTTCACAAGCAGTAATAGATAGACAGCCATTGTCCCGGACTCTTGACGACTTGGCCAAGTTCTAGGAGCTGCGTCTCCTGACTAATTGGATCAGACTGTTTGCACTTCACATGTCATGGAAGAAGAGCTTTGGGTGTGCAATGAGATAAATGCGTCCCGATGACTTTTTGGAGCTATTTGTATGTTTGGTATGATACTCTGATTTATTATGTTATGACAGTTGGGGGGAACATGTGTTGGGACAATTTTCCGGATTTTTGTTATGTGTGTTTGTAGTAGTTATTTGCAGATGTATCAACGCTAGAAGTATCGTCATTACCATTGCCATAATTCTAAAAAAATCATGATTATCCTAGTCGTCATTGTCAACATAGTTGCCATCACCATATCACAATCATCAACATAAGTAACATTGTCATCATCATCATCATCATAGTCGTCATTGTCATCATCATCTGCACCATCACCATCACCATCACCATCATCATCACCATCATCACCATCACCATCACCATCACCATCATCATCACCATCATCACCATCACCATCACCATCACCATCATCCAAACAACATACTGTTCACTTCATCAAATAGTCATCCATCATTAAAATCTTTTTTCCATTTATTTCCAAGATTCCGATTGAGTCAAGATAAACTCAAATCTGCAGAAAGCCCCCAGGACGCGATTCAATTTCTGTAATGCAGCCTTTAACAAGCGCACATTGAGACCTCATTCATTTAACGGTTCAACTCAGACTGCCTAAAACACCACTGCCCAACTGCCAGCTTAGGACAGATCGCTCCAAGATAAATTTGAAGTTGACATAAAAGACCAGAGTGATTCACTCAATCAGAGAGAGCTGGTGAAGCATGTGTTTTCAACTGTGTGGCAGAGAAACTAAAGGCTTAATTGTTTGGGTTTGTCTTCAACTTCTCTCGTCTCTGCATGTTGTCTTTCTGTTTAGAAATCTCTTTCAAAATCAGATTTGATGTCATAACCTGATAAAAATATTTCAATAATTTTTTACAAATTTTAAATATTTTTTCTTGAAATCCAAGTCATGTTGCATGTTGTCTCTCTGTTTTGTAATCTCTTTCAAAATCAGAATTGATGTCATAATCTGATAAAAATATTTTAATAAAATTTTAAATAATTTGTCTTTAAATCCAAGTCATGCCTCCCTCTACTCACTCAATAATCGATCCTTTTAAACCTTTTTTACAGTCAAGATACTCATTTAGCAAGTCTAGATTGCAGAACTAAAGATTTAATATCAAATAAGATTTGCGTGACTTTTACAAAAGAGTATTTCACAGACTTGATATTAATTTACCACTGTTTATGATAATTCAAATTCAGTCTAAATGTATATATAGAGCAGTGTTCTCGGACATTTGATATCAATCAGATATTATAAAAAATAAAATTACATTTCACATTCATTTTCAACAACACAACACATTCTCACTGATCCTTACCTAGCCTATTCCCCATCTCACCTCTACAAATCAATGGTACATAAAATACTATTTCCCTCTTGACTTTTAAACAGAAGTATCAATATACTATTTTCCTCATGACTAACTTCACATCCTATTGGCACTACCCAAACCCCAGGTGGGCATGTAAAGTTTCTTCCATCAATCTAGCTAACAGCGGCAATAATCGTTACGGCATTCTTAAGTGTCCACAGCCATGTCTGGAGGTACTAAACCATTGTCATGTTGCCATAGACTTAGTTTTTAGTTTTTGTCTTCAAAATTATCACAGAAAAGCTCTGCGTTTAGTTTGATTTGGGGTTTTAGCACTGTTGGCTGTGAACAATTGTCATGACGTCAAGGACTTATTTTATGTGTTCAAAATAAGTATTTTTGAAAAGCTCTTCACTTTGATTTGGATTTTTTATTTCAGCTACACAAATATTCATAGCACGGGTATGATAAGGTTAAGGTTTATTCTTCTCTATTTGAATCTTTATTTAAGTCAATAAAAATTAAATCAGCTCGTCTTCTCTGAGAATAATATGCATCTACGACCTTTCGCACAGATAGACAAAATATTAGAGGTGTAACGATACAGCAATTCATTATCCTATCGTGATATATGGGCCACAATATATTGTATCGTATCGCAGGGTGCGTATCGGGATACATAAAATAATGATTAATTCTCAATGTAAGTGCTCAAAACTCCAAAAGTTTATGAAAAGATCATTATGTCAGGAATCAGGATACGTATCGTATCATGACCCCCATATTGGGATACGTATCGTATCGCGACCCTCCTGTATCGTTACACCTCTACAAAATATCTATTCTCAAGGCTCTATAAGAGAAGGATGAATGAATAACCTAAGTATGAACAATTCTAAGTTTGTCTGTCTGCTCTGTCAAGATCTTTCTCATACTTTGGATGTTTGAAAAAGTCTACATTTTTAATTTAACTAGAACTTAAATGTAAAATTTGTTTGAATTCAAGATAGAAACTTGGACGCAGATTGATGGAGAAGACTTAAAGATAAGCTGTGATCCAGGACCATGAGAGAGTCTACAATTGTCCGTCTGCTGTAAGAACCATTTGCATGTCGACATCCATCACAGATCGACTTCAACAAACCAAGATGGCAAGCAATTACCAGGGGTACTGAGCCAGAAACATCTGGATAGTAGTCTATGTAGACTGTACAACAGTCCTTCTAGCACTATTTTTATCTTTTGGAAAAAATAAATTACTGAAATCATCAGTGATTTCTAGAGTTATTGTTTAGCGCTGCTTGGGCAGTATTGCAGCCATTAGCTACAAGTGATTTCAAGAAATTTTCTTGAATAATAAATTTTCTGATCAGAAGAGCAACGTTTCAATAGTAAAATATGACAAAAACATTTAAGTCAATATTGGAAGAAATCCTCTAAATATCCAAAATAGAAATTGCATCTACAGAAAAGGCCTTAAATTGTGCTCCAATGAAATTATTGACTTTTAAGTAACCATAAAATTCAAAACTTGTACCAGACCTCCTCACCAAAGAAATTTGGAAGAAATCCTGCAAATTTCTCAATTAAATATCCAAATAAAACCTGAATCAACCGAAAATTGGTCAACATCACGGTCCCAGCACAAGACATCCTTTTGCTTTTGCTATTCAATGCTTGTAGCAGACTTTCTGACCAGCGCCAATAATCTAAGTTCTCAGTCCACTTGACATGAGGTCTCCAGCCAATTGACCCACTCTTTATGTCCAGTTCAGACACTATCAATCTCCTGGACATGAGTGACCAGTGGTTGAAGTGACCAAAACTACTGCTAGCTAACCTCTGTATTACCAATATTCTTAACACAGTATGTCATTACTAGCATTCAATTTCTCTTCAAAAGAATTTGAGTAAATATATCTCTTATATAGCATGGAGAAGCATTTATATAGGCATTTGCTGCCTGTTTGCTTATCCTTTTTCTTTATTGAAAAATGTTTTGTATTTTGCATATGCATATGTTTTATGGAAATAAAATACTGTTTAAATATAGCATGTAGATGAATAATTTTGAAATTTGAGCTTGAATCTGAAAAAATATTTTCCATATATTCTAAAAACAAATCACTCTTTCATTAAAAAAGGTATTTGCTTTCAAGATTTTATTAAAGGATCACAAATATCTTTCAAGACCTTTACATGCCATCTAAAGCAATATCTGCTAGACATTCTAAGTACTAATGTACTTCCCCATTGAAGGACTGCAAGCGGTCAAGCCTGGTCAAGCAGACGGGCCAGAGAGTTTTTGTAATTCTAAGTAGAGAATCTACTCAATGGAAGGGTTTCATCAGCTATAGGACTTGTTAGAGTAATGAGCGGATATTCTAACCAATCATCTCCTTAGTCATTGACAAATATGATTGATAAACTATTGTATAATAACTCACTGACCATAACAGATGATGTGACTTAGCAAGGTCAAGGACTTGAGGTTGATGAACTTTTATCCATGTTTTCCCAAAACTTGTTTTTAATAAAACAGGACAAATTCACAATATTCAAGTTCCATATTTGAGTAATTCATACATGTGGTGCTTATGAACATTTTCTGAAGCAGGAATTTGAGAATATTAAACAATTCTTAACCCTTTGACTGCCAAGTACTTGAATATGGTCCATCAAGTTGACACTTATGATTTGAAGATCAAAGATAAAATCCAACACAATGTTAAAGATTTTTAAATTTTAAAGTATGAAAATATTCTAAAACCAGGAATTGAAATAAACCAGACATTTTGTAAACCATTTCAAACGCCCTGTTTAAAAAATTCAAAAGGATTGGAACAAAACAAAGCTTCTGCTAAATGGGGAAAACATGCTCCAAAAAATGCAAGTTGTGACATTTTGCTAAGCTGTCTGTCATTATAGGTGACAGGCCGGGTTAACAAGATTTGCAGTCTGAGACTCAAGCACATGTGCTCCAGATTCCGTCTTCTACAAGAGTTCATTACCAGGCGCTAACCTTCAACATGTCAACAAACTGTCAACACAGCACATTGTCAGATAGACTCCATCAGAGGAGTTATTCAAGGAGTAAAGCAAATATACCCAACATTGACGACTTTTTATTATATAGTATTCAAAAATATCAGAAATATGTTAGTATTCATAATATATAGTTTTTTTACCAAATTTTTAACAATAACAACATATGTCATATGGATCAATTCATATTTTGATAAAGTATTATATTATCTTTTTAAAAAAACCCATAACTTTAGGCCTTCAAAGTAATTACCATTAAATGAAATGGTATAAATATATATGGACAAGTGAACATTAAAATGACATTCACTGTTTAGATTTAAACTCGACCACCTAGTGATAACCCATTATTCTACCCATCAAGCTGAAAACTAAAGCTCAAATCCAAATCAAATTGAATAAACTTTACTCCACCCCGCCACATGAGAATAAATTGTTTGGACTTCCATTATCAATAAACCACTTTAAACTGCAAATTGCTCCAGAAAGAGGGAGTTTCTTATCTTCTTTGCCAAGCCCTGGACGTAATTCTTTCAGCAAGTGACATGATTATGATTATCTAATCTAATGGCGCAACCTCATTAAACACTCGTTAATAAGCGCAGGGCCCAACCTCATAGCAGCCAGTCTTTAAACTTGCTTAAACCGACAAATTAGCTAACACTTGATGATTATAATCTGTTCATAATCTTCACACTTGTCAACACTGGTCCCAAGAATAGACTTTGCAAACTCTTAACAGTTAAGTAAAAATTGGATGTTAAGTGTACATGACATTTGTTAAAAAACACAGTTTTGAAAGTGCTGTTCTTGCAGCGTTTTGAAAATATTTCTATAAGAAATTGTGATAATTGTGATTAGACTCATTTCCTTTCATCTATCAATCAGCGTTTCATTCAATACTCCACATGCAACCATTTTCTAGATGATATCCCCACTTTGCATACAAATCACACCCTTACTTCCATATTACTATAACATCCACATCCTAAGAAACACGAACTTCCCCAAAAGAAGTTTTCGGAACAACAAACCCTCATTGAGTAACATCAATAACAATGGTCATACTAAAAGTAACATTCACAAAAATCAACACCCAAAGAAACATCCCCATCATTTACACTCAAAGTAACATCCATCGCAACATTAACACTCATTCATACCCACATGCAAAGTAACAGCAATAACAACCACACCAAAAATAACATTCACATCAACATCCACACCCAAAGTCACATCAACATCAACAACCAGACCCAAAATAACACCCACAACAACAAAATCTTCAGCCACATCATAGTTAGTTGGCAATACCCAAAGTCACATCCACATTGGCAACAAGATAATAACAACACCCACACCAAAAATAACATTCATATCAACATCCACACCTAAGGTAACATCAACAACCAGACCCAAAATAACATCCACAACAACATCCTCAGCCACATCATAGTTAGTGGGCGATACCCAAAGTCACATCAACATTGACAACAAGAGACGATACAGGAAAGCCTTCTCACACACTTCTGTATACAGACTGCAGGTAGTCAACCATATTTCCTGAGCAGGACATCCTTCTCTTCCTATCACACACCATCTTGACATTCCTCGTTACGTCACCACACAAACTCACGTAAACAACCTTCACAGGGCCATGTAAACAACCATAAAACATCCATTTCAATAATTCTATGTTTATACTGATCTCTAATCTTTGTGTTGATGGTAGGGAGATAGAGTCAGTTCCTGATAGCCACAAATTTCCTTATCTAAATTGCGTGAAGTGCAGTTGAGTTGAACCTTCAAACTCCAGCAGGGATGCGCTGTGAGTGATGGAAAAGTTCTTGAACATGACAAGGGAAAATTTCATAAATTTTCAAACCCAAAATAGCATTTCTGTAAGAAAAATCTATTCAATCTTGTGAAAGAAGATTGCATGAATGACTGCAATGAACAATTTTGTGAAGGAGTTCCTGTTCAATCATAAAGGAAATGAGAAGTCATAATATTAATTGTTGTAGTTTGCGATGCATATGATGCAAGACTAACAAAGAGTTGCAAGATGCAGAAAACCAAATTCCATAATCAAGAAGTATAAAAATGTCTTTCATAGTTTTAGTTCAAGGGATGACTTC
The DNA here is from genome assembly GCA_916613615.1 of Steromphala cineraria. Taxonomy (NCBI): domain Eukaryota; kingdom Metazoa; phylum Mollusca; class Gastropoda; order Trochida; family Trochidae; genus Steromphala; species Steromphala cineraria. The sequence goes on from OU744726.1 coordinate 42,791,074, forward strand.
TATAGAAACCAAGTAAATATCAGAATTAAAAATTTCTCTCCGTCTCTTTCTAAAACACTCATATCCAATATGATCCAACACTGTAAGTCTGACACAAAATTAAAAGATTCTATAAGCAAGCCTATCACATGATACAAATAAAAGCACAAGATGGTATATAAGCAAGTCGACTTAGTCTAGTATAGACATCACCCCAAAAACACAAGATCATGAAATTGCCTCAATACTCAAATTTCATTATCAAATTATACAAATTAAAGCACAAGCGGGTATAAGCAAGTCTAGCAGAATCACCCCCACACCACATGATCAATGGAGACTGCAATGTAAATGTTTGGTGGGTTTATGTGCAAGGTCGCAGATCAATGACGGTGCAATTGCAAATGGCCGCCAGCAATAGATAGCTACCTCATCAGCTTGCATAAATAGTCTCTTGGAGATTGGATGATGTTTGCGAGCTAGGATATTGTTCACACACATAAATGTTTATTGTAACACATACAAATGTGGGACTTGTGAAAATGTAATAGCTCTCAAGACAAGGTGACATTGGCGTTATTGACAAATATTTTGAACTATTTTCACAGAGAGCTAATAAGCAGTAGAAAAAAGGTTATTTATCTACCTAAAAGGTATCTGCATGAAATTGTTCAAGAAGAAACAAATTTCAAATTAGAAAAGTTTAATTTAAAAAAAATCTCAGGCTTAATATGAAGTGAAATACAGGTGCAATGATTTACATAGATGATGCATCACATCAAGGCCAATTGCATGACAATTGTTCTTCAGTGTGGACAAAGAAACATCCATAAATCATCCAAATTTGAACCCATGCCCCTACATGATAGGAAACACCATCTCAACCTAAACCTTGGCACCAATGGTAACAGAACTTTTCAGGATTAGAACCCTAGCTATGATAGGTTAGTATGCAAACCACTGTCCTCTGCAAATAAAGCATTCTATACAGGGAAAGAACTCAGCCTCTGATGATAAAGAAGAACTTACCTCTGAGGTTCTTGATAAAGTCCTCCAGCTTCATCTTGCGCTCGGGCTTGATGTTGGAGTTGTGGAGGTCGGTGTTGAGCATGATGATGGCGAAGGCCAGGAGGAAGATAGTGTCCGGGTTCTTGAAGATCTTGATCTGGTCTGGGTTGCAGTCGCAGTACCGGTCAGCAAACGCCTGGTGGGTGAAGTGGACAGTGAATTGTGATTTCAATGAACATTAGACAATCATGTTCCTTGAGAGATCCTTCAGAAATTTTGCTCGGTACGACTGATGGTGGTCGTATTTGCAGATGTAGTACAAGTCAGTAACTGCCTAGATAGTTTAGTAGATGGTGAATTATGATTTCAATGAACATTAGACAATATCATATTCCTTGAAAGATCCTGCAGGAATTTTACTCAGTGTCAGTGATCATGATCTTTGTTGCAGATGAAGTACCGGTCAGCAAAGCCTCAGAGGTAAAGTGGACAGTTAATTGTGATGTCAGTACTCTATGGGAAAAGTAGGACTTTTTACTGGGGGGTCTAATCTTGTCTGTATTGGTCAAAATGCTTCAATACATAATAAGAACAACTCTATTTGGTGCCAATATATCACATTCTCTTTGTTTTTGTATGTTTTGTGTGGTGCCAGAGCCAGTGATATGATATATGTACTGATCCCAGTTTTCAAAAAAAGTTTTTATATACTTGATAGAGACAGGATAATGAAATGAATGATTTTATATTTTTAATAAAATTCCAGTAGTAAATTCCAATGAGATATTTTTTAAAGCAAAGATTTAACTGACAGGATCAAATATAAAATCAAAATCCAATTATCCCAAAATTGTCAAAATGACAGCATCTCACTTTCAAAACAGAGGAATACATATCTAACATTCAGATAATTCTTAAAATGTAGCTTTCTTTGTCATGAAATATCAGATAAACTTACTTTACTTCACGCCCATCAAAAACCTGCTCGCAGATTTTTTCTGGCAGGAGAATTTTGGTCAGAATAATCCTTTGTTTTGGTGTAGAAGACTTTGTTTCATATGCTTTTTCAATTTGCAACCAAAACACAAATATTTCACCATGGAAATGAAATCAGGGGACAAAAAAACTCATGAAGCATCAAATTTAAAGACCACCAACAAGTTTTTGAAGAAAAAGTTTTTTTACACCCCATATCTTTTTTAAACCCACTCAAGAAAATCTAACACAATCTCTTTGACAGACAATCTCAGGCCAAGAGATTGAACATGTTTACAAAGAGTTTGGCAACTTTTTTATTTTAGATAGTTTTTTAAACGTCCAGGTGTTGAAAGAATGGTAAATTAAACTAAAACTTTATATTACTCCTACAGTTGTGATGGCAAGTTAAATGTTTACAATCAGAAGATGTTCTATACCCGAAACTTATTAAAATTTTTACTCAACACATAGATATTTCAAGTTTTAAATTAAATGTATTTATTTACCTCCATAAGTCTCTCTATTTTCTGTGCTTCCCCCTGAAAAAAACCAAAATCTTAAATTTTAGTAAACAAAAAAAATACTTTGTACATAAATCTTAATTCTTTTTATGAAATCATTTTCAGAATACATTAAAACAATGAATTTCATCTATGACAATCATTTAATTGATGAAAAATGAAAATTCCAAATTAATGCATAAAAAATAATTGATATCTATGTAAAAAACATAAATCTCATAAAGATGTTAATTCGTCAATTTTATTTTATTATTTTCATATCAACAATTTCTTACCGGCATCCGGAAGTAAGACTGGAATTTTCGTAGCGCCACATCCACTTGAAGGCCTGAGAGGTCAATTTCTTCCGTAAAGTAGCTGAAATGAATGGACATTGGTCAATAGTTGGTAGGGAAATATGATCGGTAATCTACAAATTGCAGAATGGAGAAGATAGGAAATCGGAGCAGTTTGTCTGATCAATGACAAATCAATAGTAACAATATCAGGGATGGTGTTGATGTTTGTACACAGTTGCCATTGGCATTCACAGAATATCTATTTCTTGTTATCTTCATCGTATTAGGTGATATTATCAATAACTCCCCCATCTCATATGTGATATGGTTTGCGGCTGTTTTTTAGTTATTGAAATACTGTTGGTGCTTAGTGTTTGAGTAACTTCTAAAACAGCGGTGGGTCCAGCAAATTTGGTAGATTCCCAAAAGGGGGAAAATCACCCTGGATATTGTATTCATGTTTATTGAAACAAATTCATACATAAATGTCACAACTACATAAACACTACAAAAAGGATTTTGAATAAAGACACCATTTTTTTGACAGGAAAGATTTAATTCCTTAAACAAATATGGTTTTCATGTGAAATTTTGCAAGAATATTACTTTCATACCTTCTCTAACAAATTTCATTTCAACTCCAAGCAATACCAATTGTTTTTATGAAATTAAATGTTCATATCCTGAAATTTTAAAACGATTTTCTTTTTTCCATAGAAAAGAGGATTTTTTCATCCCCAAGGGCAATTTGCTAAGGATTTTTCAGGAGTAATTACTTTTACAATGTTATTACCAAAACTGAAGCCATAAGTCATTCCCAATGCCTAAGAGAATAAAGTCCTGCTTCCAAAAGAACAAAGAATCTTTCAGCCAATCAAAATACAGCCTTGAATCTGATGGGTTTACAACGGTAGTCCAATGACTTTTCTTGTTTCAAACAGTCCACTTTAACGTGTCTGATATCCTTATCTGTTAATGTAATTAGGACTGGGAAGAAAAAGTGCTACAGTCGCCAAATTGATTAAGTTTCCAACAATCCTTAATTTGATTAAAATTCAGAGATAAAAGAAGAAAAAGTAAAGCAGCAAAACTGTTTGTTAGGCTTTGTCAATCTTTCTGCAAATCATTTGGTAAAGTTCATTCTAAAAAAAAAAATAAAAACATAATTTTTGTTTGTGCAGGGTGATGAATATTCTCAGTTTCTATTTTAATGATTAGATTTTTTGTTATCAAAATAAATTAGCCAAAGGTACAATATGCTTAATAATAAGTTTAATGTCATATAAATTTTGATTGAAAATTTCTTGATTTAGTACATTTTGTCAATCAATCAATGTTATCAAGAAGCAATCATTTCTAAATCAGACACAATGACAGATAATCATTTCCCAAATGATAAAAATATACTGTCATTTCCGCAATGCACAACTTTAATGAGAAGAATTGTCAGACTGACAAATTACCCACGAAAAAATTGAGTTCACTGAGGACATTATACAGCATAATCCCAACTAAATTATGTATATTCATGACTCATCAGTTCCTTTGGGTAAATATGAAAATTCTCTTATTATCTGAATTATGATACAAATAAATTTATTAAGAAAACTAAAAAAACTTTTTTTTAATTATTTTTTTATTTCGCATATTGTGTAATATTATACAATATTAATTAATGAAAAAATTATTATCACAAGTACATTATCCAGAAGACGAATATATTTGAAGATATTTAAAATGATCTCAAGTGAATAAGCAGTTTCCCTATCATATTGCAAAAATATTTTCAGATCATAAAGATCCACCCTCAAGCAATAGCTAAACCATTGATCAGATTATCATAGTCATAACCTTATTTGATAAAAATTATAACCAGTTTGGGGGTATTTCCTAGAAGCAGTTTATTCAGTTTCTGATGGACCGAGTTAATAAATGATGAATTCATGAATATTGATGAGTACTAAGGGTTTTATAGTTTCACAAAGTGAATCACTAAACAATAGTGACACATCCAATTCTTCAGCAAATGTTGCCTTAAAGTTTAAACTCTAGGGGTCCTTTTGCCAAAAGCTTTCTTCCACAGATCAAAGCAATTTCATTAAAGTTTAATTAGTAGTTTGGCATGCTCGATTGGATTGTTTGACTGAAAGTTCAAAATAAAATATGATGATTTCACGATGTCAAAATGAAAGAAAACAAATTTAAAAAATTTAATATTATGTAATTTTTAAAACTAATTTTAATAAAACATCCATGAAACACCGAATAAAATAAATATACACAATTTTGAAAAATAAAAATATTCAAACAAAAATATCTAAATTTATATTATATATTTTTTGGGGGAAAAAACCCCTAACACATTTTAAGATTTTTAAAATTCTTTTCAAAATTATGCTAAGACAAAAAGCAGTTACGTTCAAATATTCTCTATTGAGCAATTCTGGTTCAAAACATTTCACAAACAAGTGCCATTCAAGTTTTTCCTAAGTAAGGTTCCTCACTAAGATTGGATCAAGATAAAAATAGTGTATAGATCCTGGGCCTGTCAAAAATCAATACGCCCATGTCTGAATACGATCTAGGTCACTGGAGCAGAAATCTGGTCCGTTAGTTATATCAGAGACTTAATCTTCGTAATAATCTCTATGTGCCTTTCTAATCTAAAATCTATATCTTCAGGGAATAGCCCATATACAACTAAATAGCATGAACCCCTTGGTAGCTCTCAGTTAGATTTGTCACGGGGTTGTTCTTTGAGCATTTCTTCATTATTTATGTTATAGATGTCATTAATTAGTTATTTGTTATTTTCTTGTCCCAAATCCATGGTACAAGTTTAATTTGAGGTCACAAGCAATCAAGAAATATTTCCCCCAAAAAATTAATCAATAAAACTGTCAGTGAACAAGAACTTGTTGTTTCAAATCAGTGTCAAAATTTCGACCATTGAGATCTAAATTCTCTATAGACAGGCAAAAAGATCATAACCAAATTATGCCACAAACATCCATCAAATTGTGCAAAAATGCCACATCTTGATATTCAATCAAAAAATGATTATCTTTATGAAATTGAAATTTTTCAGTGTCCTTATAGAGAGGCCATATGGTAAATCCCATGTCATCTCCCCTGTGAAGGACAATAGGAGGACTCTAAGGATGAATCAGAGGTATAATGGTAATATCCTTTTGCTCTCACAGCAGATTCATACAATAAGAGACGGGGTAAAACAGCCCCCGGCTTACCGCACGAGGAAATTGAGAGATGATGTTGACGTCATCCAAAGATCTTGCACTTAGGATTTCCTTATATGTAGATTTTCAAGTTAAGATCGAGTCATTAAGTGACTCTTTGTTTGAATATCAAATTGTTTGTTTTCTTATTATTCAGAAATTTGGGGGGGAAATTTTATACTATGATTTGGATATTTGATAATCTTTTTCACATTTCAACTATGATTTCTTGAAAGCGTCATGTTCAAATTTATACTTGAAAAAGAAGACAATTAGGTTGATAATACAAACACCCTTGTGTTAAATCATTAAAAACAGTAACAGAATTAGCATGCTGCTTCTCGTTATGAAGAAACAAATCAGACGATCTTAATACATCTCAGATAATTTTCTTTTTATTGATTTAGATTGAAGAAATTGTACAAAATTATCTCTAAAAGGGATGTAATGGACATGTTGAAGCAAATTAAATCATTTCCACCTGTCAAAACATTGGATAATTTGACGTCTGCTCAAGATCTTCTGGTCAAAGTGGAAACAATAAAGCCCATTTCACCCAAGTTACAGTGTCATCACAGTGTTTTGGCAGAGCAATTGACAAGCTAACAGTGACCCAGGAATATTATTTCATCAAATATAATTCTCCCCCCTCTTCAAATATTATTTTTTTACCAAATATTTTTTACAAGCAGATGGCAAGTTGCCCAAGTAGCCAGGGAACTACTTTTATGTGCAATCCAAACAAATCACTCTTTCATTTAATACAAATTGAGCCAACATCTTTGTCATGAGTGTGAATGCTGGGAAATTAATAACGACATTAGCCATTACTTAAACATCTTGTTGAGGTCTCGGACAAAGAACAAAGGCAGATTACGAGGTCCATATCTGGAATTGTTTGCAGAGCTAAAATGGCAAACTGGATTTCTTCACCTTAACAACCTAATTACAATTACCTGCCCTTACAAAAAAAACTCTCATTAGCAATACTGTTGCAGCAGTGTTTTCACTTGACCGTGCCACAACGTAGCGGCTGAAATTACGAATTTACCATGCAAATTAGCGGGCCACACCGTTGCAGCTCACTCATTAGCATAAGTGACAACAACCGTTGCACTCTCATTAGCGGCAACCGTTTCACTCTCATTAGCGACAACCGTTGGACTCTCATTAGCGGCAAGCGTTTCACTCTCATTAGCGGCAACCGTTGCACTCTCATTAGCTGCAACCGTTTCTTTCCTATTAGCGGCAACCGTTTCTCTCTAATTAGCGGCAACCGTTGATCTCTTACTAGTGGCAACCGTTTCTCTCTAATTAGCGGCAATCGTTCCACTCCTATGAGCTACAGTGTATTTACTCCAATGACCTACAGTGTTTTTACTCCAATGACCTACAGTGTATTTATATATAGAAGAAGAAGAAGAAATGTTTATTATTGTGTCACGCCACAATTCAACAAATAAATGCATTTCATAAAACATTAAAGGTTAAGAATTGTAGGCCCAGCCAATAATATATATATATTCTTAGGAGTTGCTTAAAGCCAGTATATATATTCAGTGTATTATACTGCAGGTAGGTTACAGTGATCACAGCAAGGTTTCTCCCATGACCAGCAGGGTATTTAGTCAGAGCTATCTTCAGTATATTATGCTGAATACATACACTAGCTTGAACCAAAATTGTAATCAGATGGCATGGTTAGATGTTCACCTGTATAAAAGATACAAACACATCATATTCATTTTAATATTTTATTTTGAAAATTCACTTGTGCATAAAATAACACACAAAAATAAAATAACACACAAAAATATATATTACAGTTGTATGTACAGCGTGAAATTTTTTTTATAATTTCGGTTCTTGTCTCAGGGCGTAATAGATAAAAGTTTTTATGTGACATGAAAAGGCATCCTGGCACTAAAAGATTTGAAACAAATATATGCCAACAGTTGCATTCTAAAATAAATTACAAATTCAACTGTTAAGATTATACTTCAATATCTAAAAATTCATTCACTGATAAACTTTATAGCTATTAAACAAAGTCCTTGCAATAACTAACAGGGCCATTTATAGATTATTACAATTTCTGTTGAAAAATGTCACAACACTAAGTTATGAATGACAATTTTTTGGGGAAAATCATGCTAAATGTGATACATACAAGTATACAAAGTGAAGAAAATGATAACAGTTTTGTTCAAATTAATTTGTCTCTGTTCACATCTGAAGAGTTGTGGCTTGGTCTTCATTCTGAAACAATAAACAAATGTTTGTACAATCACTTAGGATGCCCGCCTTATACATGAATCACACTTTAATTGCATACATAGAAATGAATTAAGAATCACAATGTGGCTCTAATCTGTAAATAAATTGGTCAGAAGTCATTGGTCAATCTGTTTGTTTATTTAGCACTTCAGTTTACTTTAATGACATGCACTGCCTTGCTATTCCTGTTAGTTCCCTTATGTTGTGAGGTCTGTGTATTGTAAGCTTCAGTGATCACCTTAAATAAACAATTTGAATACATTCCTTCAATGTATGGAAAAGGACAGAACAACTGAACTTGCTTACTCAGTTACAAAAAGGGGAAATAACAAGCAAAAAAAGTATGTAACACCTGGATCACTTTAATTACTATTTATCATAATTAATCTATAAAACAGAATTTGAACTAATAATTTGACATTTGAATGAGTAAATGATTTTTATACTTATTTATGATTCTTGTATAACCATTTATTTGGCCCAAAACATTACAAATAAAGGTTAAGAAATGAATTAAAAATAGTGAAAAGATTTTGAACCATTAGATATTCAATTATTACTACCTTCAAGACTATGTCTACATCTGTCAGGCTTGTTTATTACTATCATAATCATGTTAAGTCATTAAAATAATAATAATAATACAATTAAATGCTTATCTAATCAAGACTAATTTATAATCAAAAATAAATAATAAAAAATGATATATATCTAAATAATTTGGAGAATAATACCATTTGAATACAAAAAAATAAATATACAATAATTTAAGAATTGAACAGAAAGACTTTCATTGAAAATCTTTAAGATCAAACTTTAAGAATTGTATTCAAACTAAATGCTTCCTGAACTAATGCCAAAAATTAATTAATTGATATATCGAAAGTCTTCAAATTGATTTACAGCTCATAAGCATTTGGAATCAAGTGTTCCCTCATGTATTTACAACATACAATCAACCTGTCTGGGTGTTTACAAATTAAAATGTCAGTAGTCAAATACATTTATTTGCAAATTGGGTTGCAATTGTCTAATCTACAGTCAAGGAATATACAGCATGTTTATTCGAGAATTAAATAAGGATTAAGAACAGAATTGCAATGCGACTCAAATTGGTCATTTCTTAAACTGTTTGTTTATTTAGCAATTTAGTGTACTTACTATGATGACACTGCCTCCTTATCCCCTCGTGCTGCCAGGTCTGTGTATTGTAAGCTTCAGTGGTCACCTTAAATAAACAATTTGTATGTTACAGTCCTTTTATGAAAGGAACAGGTATAGGGAAAGAATAACTGAATCTAATTATTCAGTTATATATAAGCAATATATGAAGAGTTAGCAGATAGAATTTGAACTAATAAGTTGACATTTGAATAAATCATTACCTTTGATAGTAATTTGGTTTTTATTGCAAACATTTTGTTAAGATAATTTTATTAGTTCAAAAGGTTTATGAAACAATTTGAATTTGCATTCATGGTAGACTACACATAGGTAAACTAGTTATCAAATAGAAACTGCAACAGCTTCTAATTGATGAACCTTTATTAATTGTACAGAAATGGACACACTTGAAAATCTATTTGATCAGTCAAATATATATATAGAATTCATTGCAAAAGTTTTATAGAATAAGTCTTTAAGCATAAGCAATTGAAATCAAGTGCTCCCACATATCTATGATATACAATTGGACTGTCTGGATGTTTACAAATAAAACAGTCAGTTAATCAAGTCCATTTTCAATTGCATTTTGAATTGTCCTAACTACAATCAAGGATTATAATGCATGTGTATTCAAGAATTAGATCTGCATGCCAGGTGTGCAGTTTTCAAGAATTAGATTAGCATGCCAGGTGTGCAGTTACCTGCAGTTACATAATCTCTGTCTGTGTCTAGCCTCAGATGTCCTCTCATGGCAGCCATGGTCCAGTGCACACTAGTGTCAACAATGCCATCTTTTGCTGAAAATTACCAAATTATAAAACCTAATGACATATCAAATCAGTATCACATTGCAAAACAAAGAGGTACATACAATAACAATACTTTAGATATTCAATCAAGAAGTAACAAGGTTTGAAACCATTTGTCATCTTGACTGCATGTGAAGCCAATATAATTGAAACATCTTAAGCTCTTGTTTATGATTTGGAAAAGAACATACAGGCAACATGGACTAGGAACAGTATTCAGATGTACTTACTCTGATATCAGTGACTGAAGAAATGCCATTTTAGCTGTTAATGGGCTGTGATTTAACTATTATATCCAGTTCTTTTTGTTGATAGCGGCCATCTTTCTTCCCTTCTTCTTGCATCTGGCTTGTGCAATAGTAACGAGGGCTGAATACTGCAGAGATTCTGATTGGCTAATGTCAAGCCCAACTTGATTCTGATTGGCTAATGCACAATGCATTGCACAGTGCACATAGTACTTGACTGATGGTTATGCAGAGGGTTTTGATAAAATGTATTATTTTACAGCTTGGAAATTGAATTGTTATTGAATTTGTTCATGCTGACAATGACAAGTATAAAAGTTTTTTTCTTTGTAAATATAAAAAATATTTAGTAGGTTTATTGTTTAGTGCTACAATTGTTATAATTGTGTTTCTTTTAAGTGACATTTTAACAATCATTTATTTCCTTATAATTGTTATTTTTATTAATTGATTACTTATGTAATTAGAAGGTAAGTATCCAAAAGACATATAGATCAATTGTACATTTCATTACCAGGTTTACATTATTTGAAATTAGTCTTTTGATTTAAAAATATAAGATCGAAATGAACAAGAAAGAAAAACCTTGGGTTTACAATAAATGTATCAAAGTATGTGAAGTCTTGAATAAAAATGAATTAAAAGGAAAAAGGAACCTGTGAAACACTATGTGATTATTAACAGATGTCATTTACTAAGCAACTTAACTAGTTTGGAGTAATAAACAGATAACATACAATTAACTAAACAAACATACTCGTCAACATGATGGTCAGTGTCAATGATTTGAAAATAAACAGGAATTCACAACTTGAAATAACAACTAATTGTTTTACTGATATCCCTTACATAGCAAAATAACAAAGTTAATGACCCTTGAAGTACTTACCTTTTAAGGTAGCAATCAACAAAGCTGCTTTTAGAGAGGAACAATGTATGCTTTTGTCATTGGCTAATACTAAATTTTAGCTCCACCCATCTCTATCACTGTAACTAATTCATTTACATCTAAAAACAATGTTGACACAAGTTATGACAATGCAGAGCATGTAAGTTTTATTTACTACAATATCACACATCTATTATGTGCTGTAGGAGGATAAATAACTTATTAAAAGTGATAATCAGAAATAAAATTTTTAAATCTTATTTCAAATGAATAAAAGAGGAATATCCAAATTATGTGTACACTTCTGTGTGTTTGATGAATGTGTGATATCCTGATGTTTACTTAGAGAGTCCAACAGCAGGGGATTCAATTTATCTTAAATATGTAATATCAATGCCTTTATGAATAAATTGAATATTGAGATTTGACTTCACAGCTTCTCATCACAAGACTTACTTAGTTTGTTATGTATGATTTCAAATATTGATTAAATCTTGTATAAAAAGAAATACAACCTGTAAAACACAATGTGTTTCAAATTACCAGGTGTTATTTATGAAGCAACTTAACACGTTGAGAAATTAACAGATAATTAACATGGTATTAACTCTTTAAGATCACAACCTCAGTTTAAGACTTGAAATAACATTTTATTTGGTAACTGATGTCCCTACCTAAACATACAAACTTAACGACCCATGAAGTGATTACAAGGTAGCAATCAACAAGGCTGGATTAAGAGATGGACAGTGGATGTTTTTTCCCCTGCTTATCATTGGTCCATAATACATTTGCTCCACCCATTTTCATTTCTGTAACCAATTAATTTTCAACTGAACAAACTAAGCTTACATCTTTATGAGTTATGCTGAATATGTACTTTTTTCCTTACTACAAAGTCATTCATTTATAGCATAGCAAAGAAAACAATTAAATCAAAGAAAATAAATAAGGTTTGTTTTTTATTTGGACAATGATTTTGAAAAATTATATCATATTATATTTATCAAGAATACTGTCCTTGTCCACTTTGACTTTATGAATTCTTCTTTGCTTGCATTTATGAAATTTCCTTCATGCTGTGTATTCAGTCATCTTTGACAGAAACAACATTTCAACATTATAGTTGATGTTATTTCTAGGTTAATTTCATTTATAAATCATGGCCCTAATTTACAACTCATTATATGAATATGCTGTAAACACCTTGAAAAGAAGTATTGAAGTAAGTGTGTATTTGAGATCAAAATTAAAAGTTAATAGTCTTTCAACTAAGATTTTCATCTTTTGCAAATTCTATTTGAATTTCTAATTAATCAGTGTATATTAATCACAAATCTATAACACAACATTATCATGAAGTATGTAAAGTTATATTTATAAATAGGGTCTTAACTTATTTTGATACAACCTTTATATGTAACAAAATAAAATTTGTTTCCTAAGTAAACCTATTAATTGAGATAACACAAGATGAAACTTCTCTGCATGCCCAGTACTGTGTAATAGCTTGCTCATTTGAGTTCAACAGTTGTCGTTAATGATTTGTTTACGACTCTAACATGATGGACACCACTGATCATCCCTGGGACAGTGCGGCAATGTTACCTCTTGCTTAGCCATCTAATTAAGAGTAGAAACATTGATGCACATGTCTGATTTAATGAGCAACAACCGTTCCGCTCGTTAGGTGATGTCTTGCTCAGAGAAAAAACACTGCAGCAATATTGCTAAACTGTTGTAGCACTGTAAATTTTTTTGTAAGGGTGGAAACTGAATTTCAAAAGGACTTCTCATCTATAATCCGCCGAGCTAAACAAAGGCAATAAACACCCATTTCGTCACTACTTCATCTTTGTTATATTTGCATTGCTCTTGAGCCTAGCTATTTTCAAACACAAGATTATGAACTTTTTTATCTGGTGATTACAAGCCAAAAATAAAATACATTCCTCACTTTTGACTTGTTAAATTGTATTTTGTTAAAAAAAATTTAAATTACATCCAATATCAAGTGTTCAAAAAGGTATTTCATAACTCCAATAACAGTTTTTACATGGAATTTATCTTGAATTTTTTTCTTTTATCGAAACTTTTATATTTCCAGGAATAACTTTGATTAGAATTTCTTATCTCAAAAACGACGCCCATGGCTCCACTTTTCAGGTGCAACCTTTTTTTAATTACAGGTAGAAATATGATCCTATGTAGAAATAACAGCGAAGCAGCTAAACATTGAACATCAAACACTACATTTTTTAATCTCACGTTTTTTGTGTGTCATGAGTCAGAATTTGGCTGTTATTTATGGCGTTGCTGATTTCGACATCTGATAAAAGGTTTTCAGCATCAGGTACAAATAGATAACATATCTGTCTTGTCACTTTAGCAGAAATCATGTTGGGCATCTAGGTACATCTAGTTTTTGTATCATATTAAATAACATTTTTTAAACCTTAGGATTATATTGAGTATGTTTTTAGGCATATGTTTGTTTTGTTTACCAGGCAGGTATAATTGATAGGTAAATCTGTCATTTAGTTGGAGATTTTTATGATAAATGTTCAACAGTTGTCAGCAAATACTTATAATTCATCATGAGTTGCAAAGTGTGAAAAACACTCTCTTGCTTGTGTTATCATTGAAAATGGATGGTACTATATTTTTCACTTTTTATGGACATTTTACAGGTGGTCTTTTATTAACTGGTTTCAAATATTTTGTGAAGTAGTGCACAGTTACTTTTTTGTTGGTGTCAAAAGTTTTTCCTTGGCCTCATAAGTCAGACTTCAAAAGAAAATGTTATAAAATTATTTACTTAACAGAAATAAGTGATAATTGAGGAAAACTCCCCTCTCCTTGCCAAAATGGCCACCGATGTAACCCAGATGAGATATGGTCAAATATACTCGAAACTCAAAAAGCTTACCAAGCAGAGAAATTGCCTAACATTAATAGATAGCAGAGGGTTAAAAAGAAAATTTTATTAAAAAACTCAACAGGACAAAATGTTCTTTTCTCTCTCCTCAAAAAGAGAGAAATCTCAAAACAAGGATAGATAGCCGAGGGTAGCAGGAAAACATTTCAATCAAAATCTAAAAACAACAAAAGTATCTCCCTCCTGCCTGCACCTTTCAAAACCAACTGCCTTATTCACCCTTATGTAATCAAGAAGAAAAACAGCCAACCACGGATGAAGATGGCTAAGGCATCTCAATAAAAATTTCAAAAAATCCTCAGCAATGCCCAACAGTATCCCTCCTACAACTCCCCCCTCCCCCAGACAGCTGACCCCTGTCCAGTGCCTCCTCAGTCCTGCACTCAACACCTGAGCTCAATCAGTACCAGGAAAGGGACACAAAATTGCCGTGGCACGAACACAAACACAGCGCTGATAGGGTACTTGTAGAACACAGGCAGAACATGCTGGCAGGTGCTTCATAGCTGGCCAGCCCTTACAGCAATGTTATGTTAGCTTGCTCAACATGGCCCTTCAGATACACCGTGTATTATCCCTAGTTATTTTAGCTTGCCCAACACGGTCCTCTAGATACACGGTGTATTGCCTCAAGTTGTGTTTGCTTGCTTTACATGGTCTGAGATACGCTATGTATTACCCCTGTGCTGTCTTAGCTTGCTTTACATGGTTTGAGAGATACATTTGCACCTGAGAGTCGTGTCATGTCTCCCACGATCGTGTACATAGATGGCGCTGTCAAACATAAGGTGACTTCTGACCCTGGTCAGTTGGAGCAGACGACACTTCCTCAAACTGATCTTGAGGAAGAGATTTGTCAGTCAGGTGGAAATCTGAACAAAGCTCAGGAAATATGGTATCCTTGAAAGAAGGAAATGTCCTGAAGATCACCAGGAGAGCTTAGTCCATCCTCATCTATGAATACTCAGTTTCTATTTCATCTCTCGTAAATGATTTTGAAAATATTTCATCTTAAAATAGGGCTGCTGAAACTCAAACATCAATAAAGAAGTTACTTTCAAGATTTGTCTCAAAAGAAATGGTAACAAATAGTTGATATTGATCTTTCCGAGAAGGTTTTTGAAAGTAGACAACAATTCACCTTGAAGTGAGAAACAGAAACCCAGTAAAAAGCAATTATGTAGTTTGAATTGAAAAATATCATTAATGGAAATATAACCAAATACATGTGAAATTTTTTTTTTCTGTGAACAAATATATCATTAGGAGTAAGTACACTGACCTATTTTAACTCGTTAATTTGCTCAACATAATACACTTGGCTCAAACGTTGTTGTCTGAATATTGATCTCAGTGGAAAGCGTGAGCCATCATTTCATCAATACTTACTATGTAGATAATTGGTCGGATAAATTGACCGGGAGGTCCAGTATACGAGGGGTCAAGCAGGTTCGAACATATGTTACTAGTATAGAATATCTCCACTTAGACCAGTGGCAGCTTATACACCGACAGCAATAGAGCAGTATTTACTTACCAACAAGTAACACATTAGCTGTACACTGACAATGGGTTCAAAGAGTCACTAAACACACAATGTTGAGACAATGCTAGCCACCCATGTTGTGAAGGAAACCATTTATAAAGATTACCTAGCCAAGTTTTATGCCAATATGGTGATAAATTTACCTGCCAGTCCAGCTTCAAATACTCATAATATTAAGAAAGGACTCACAGAAATTTAAGCTGTGAGTCGTGGGATGCAAAATTTGCAAAATGCAAAAATCAAAGGACTCTTTGAAATCTGCTGGGACTCACAAGATTTGTTGGTAGCGAGTCTGTAGACTGATCACTGAAACATAGGTAGCAGTGTTTGAAATAGGTGAGAGGCTGCCTGCCTGCCTAGTGTTACAGTAAACTGGCCTACTGTGAAAAACTGCTCCCATTTTCAAATTAATACCAAATAACCTTCTAAAACAGAAGCAATATCACTTGAAAGGTCAAAATGACACCATGGGCTAAATTCAGGCAAAATAAAGGTCAGCCCCAATAGTGGACAAAGATTTCATCACTTAGGAGTCCATTGCAAGTGGTGACATTTGAAGGAAAGAGAAAATGCAGAATATTTTCTAAGTTCCCTCCTTTGGTTAACTAACATACATATTCTCCGCCTAGTTTTCCTCGGTATTTGACAACATCTTGTTACCATGAACTTAAACATGTCTAATTCCGACCTTGCAGGCATAAACTTAACTCCAAAAGTATTTATGGCTCTCAGGACATGAGAGTAAACCAGTTACAACTTCTTTCAAGAATTTTCAATTATTCTGGCAAAATGTCAACACATTGGTGACACAAAATAAAAAAATCATCTCAAGTTCATTAACTTTTTTATCACTGATGAGTCACTTCAGTAAAAAATCAAAATGGCCAATGAGGGTAGAGGCAAAATTCATGTTTGATGTGACATACTTGATATTTTCTGTCAGAGGGAATTATTCCTAAATGATGACACCCTTCATATGAAATATTAATCTTTAACCATCTGTTGGCAAACAGAGACCGATGACATCTCATGGATTATCACCAACAGAACAATTCCACTGATTAGAAAGAAGATGAGGGGTTTAATCAAGTGAAATTCCCGTAGTGATGTGAGGAGGTGAGAGAAAGAGCTGGTCATCATCCAAGAGATAACGCCATCTGTTCGCCGCATGCCATCGCATATCTCTGCACCAATCCTCCTCGAAACTCGCAACAGCTCTTGATGAGACCTCGATGGTCAACAGAGATGATCTGGACATGGTCAAGAGACCAGTGAATATTTCATATCCTCTTTCTGGGCAATTACCACTCATTTTGAAGAGAACTGCAAACTCAAAATGAATTATTTTGACTCTGAAGTGATTTGGAGAGAATAAGCGCTGATGGCCTCGGTTCAAGTAGCAATATTGATGTCGTCTGCTTCCAACCAAACGGCATTTCTCCTGAAGCTCCTAGACCCAGGATTCCCCTCAATGATATGAGTTCGGAATCCTGGCATGACTTCATCATTAATCTGTTGAAAATTTAACGACCTGGATCAAGACCTTAAGGAAAAGTTTGCAAAGCAATCTGGCCGGCACTTTGCAGACGATCCCTAAGCGAAGAATAGAGGGCTAAGGGGCTTAATGGCTGGATTTCCTAATGCGATACTTTACAAGGCTCCCTGCTATAAATTTTAAAATATTGATCCCTCCCAAATGAATGGGAGAGAAAGCCAAGCTGTTTTGGGCCACCACAATGTGTCATTGAGAAGGACTACCTTTCCACCAGGCTTCGCAAAGAATTGACAAATGAACCTGCGCTCTCCTGTCGTGCAATTATCACAGAGACTTAAACAATTGGACCGAGACAAGCTCTTGGAAATCCTCTAGTTTTTTAAGTACTTGCCTTTGGTGATGTGAGAGATTAAAATAGCCTTCAATTTAATTTTTTCTTCAAACGTTCTGTCAAAAAATAATTTATTAATCAATTTTTTTTTTCAAAATACTCTGAGAGCACAGAAATGAAAAATTGCCGTAGGTCGAATTGTCAGATTTTTTTGGGTTAAAATGAGTAAAGATTCATGTTTTGGCATGACAAGGACACAAAGACCATATCAAGGACTGAGGATAATTTTGAGAATAAAGAACCTATTTGAGTTTGAGGGCTTAAGGCCCATTTTCTTGGTAAGATGAGGGTATATGTGACCTTGTTCAAGAACAAAAGGACTATCTTTGATAGTTTTCAAATTATTTTCCATTTTGAGGACTAAGGACCACTCTCAGACTAAATCCAATATCAAGGACCTTCATTTTTCTAAGAAAGACCATTTTCTACACTAGTAACATTTTGAAAATCATTAGAACCTTTCTGATATTTTCAGAATGAGATGGTGGTAGAATGAGGGTAAGACAAGGGTCTGTACTCACTGTAAGACCTCCATGTTGAATTGTTGCTGCAAGTTGCCCATGTACTCCCCTATCATCTGCTTGCTGAGACCCTTCCGCAGGTTCAGGAACTTGGCCACAGACCGAGGAGAACCTTCCAGGAATCCATGGTCAATCAGGAAGTTCAACCCCTTGTCAGGCTTCCTGTTAAGAAAATATAGTGATTATTGTAAGGACATCATCTTAAGGTTTTTTGAGAACCTTTTTCAAGGTAATTCGAAGACTTCATTTACAAGAGCATTTACATGAAGACATGAGACCCAGATAATGGCTACAGGCTGACTTCCTCTAAGGGAGAACACTCTATTACAATTGCATACCACTAAAAATGTTACTATACAGATTTACTCAGCGAGACCACTGAATAAGGCTGGACAAATTTGAGAGGGAATGCGTATGCAAATAATGAAATTTGTTATCATTTGTTTCTATATTCATTCAAAGTTTTGGAGAAAGTAAAAGTTTAGATTAGACTAATGTTTCTTAGTGTGCTGTTAGTAAATCTGGTTTAGTGCATTGGATTAAAAGATAATCTTATCTCAGGTGTGAGCTGATTTTATAAAAGCTTGTATTCAAAACATTTTCTTTAATCTATCGAAAAAAGGGAATACTTTATTGACCTAAGTAAGTATTTCATGAAAAGATATTATTCATAGCTAAAAGTAAACATGCAGAAAACAGAAAACTCATAATATATGTCAAGGGTTCAAGTCAGGCTTTAAGAGGTTCTTCACTGAATGAAGAGAATATGATAAGACTTAACTAATAATAACTCACAAGGAGAAACCAAGAAAATCCCCCCTTAACCTAGATTATGCCCATCTGCCGCATGCATTTTTAAAGACAGCAGATGTGAAAACTTCCAATGGTGCTTTGCAGCAGAGTTCCATGAAAACAAATAAGCAGAAAAAAACAGGAACCGTGCTGCACACAGAGTGTAACATTCACGTTTTGGCTGCTTGGTAATTACATAGCCATTTTGTCTGCCGCTTTCGCAGCTTGAGATAAAATGGGAATTTTCTAGCACTGAAACTTTTTTCCAAGAAATGGAAAACTTCTTTCAAATCCAATATTGATCTTTATGTGATGAGGAATTAAAGTTAATTCAATTGAAATTGATCAAGTTTTTCCGTTTTGAAACATTGCCAAGTTTCCGGACAAATCAGTAAAATGTTACTTGATCTGCTGAAGATTTTCTAAATCTAGAGAAAGTGACATTTTTGATTGACTTGTAAGGTTCTTTTCATCAAAACTGTAACTGAATTTAGATGTTCTGCCAATTAAGATACAAAACACAGTATTTCTAAATTGCGAGTTCATTAAAGTCAACATTGTGAAAATACATTTTGATGCATAATTCATATATAAAGTCATTTTGGTGGTTCTTCAATTCTTAACATATTTGGTATGAAATTTGACACTCTTCAAAGCTTACAAGAAAATCCTAATAATGTGCAATTTTTGGCATCAAGCTGTCAAATAAGTAATTATTCATGAATTGCTTGGTGATGAGCACTTTCCAAACATAATGACAGAAGAACAAGCTTTGACAGAAATATTTGCATTCATTTTCCAAAGTGATCGAAACCAAAGCCTCAAATCACATTTTAAGAGAACAAGAGGCTGTCATAAGATTTGCGTCTGCTTCCTGAAAACATGGCCTAAATGATTTGTAACAAGATCTCTGATTGGTTGAGACACTGTAACATGAGTTCCGATTCGCTGAGAGTGTCAAGCATTAGCACCGAGCTCTACATCTGTCACCCTGTCATCTTTACATGTTATTATGGAAAGTCATGCACTCTTGAGACTAGGTTGTTTCCTTTGCAAGCAGACGATCATTTTGGGTTTTGAAACATGGCAGACGGCAAACTTCTATTTGGCTTTCACAAACTCAGCAAAGATGAACATATCAGATTCCAAACAAAAAATATTAGCTTTGTGAATAGATCAGACTTTGAATTTCAAATTTAACTTTTTTAACGAGTCCAGCAAGGATATCAGGTTTTTTAATTTGCATCTTTGATTTGAATTCATCATCTAATTTTGTGGTAGGAAAACATTCAAAAGAATTCAATTTTAGAGAAAAAGTGTTCAATATTCCCAGATCTGTGTTATATCATGTTTTCTTTATTAAATTAAATAATTTGACGCAGTATATCTATAACTAAAAAACTTTAAAATATCTTGATTCATAGAGTTGAGAGTACATTTAGCGTATTGGCTCTCATAGGTAGCCAGGTTTCTATTTTCTGCTGTTTTTGCCATGCTTAATAATAATCGAACAAATAAATAGGTAATTATAAGTAACATAAAGTAACTTACTTGTTGAAGAGGTTGAGCCCAATACGATATGCCCTTTTCCGTTGTTTGTCATTGGACCGCGGAATCGTTTGTTGGTCGGGTGTAACACTTAACCGTAGTCTCCGCTGGTAACTAATGCTATTATCACTAGACACACTAATGTTCTCCGTGCTGATGTTCTCCGAACTTGGAGAGCTGGAACACTGACCGTCTATACTATCGGGTTCGCTCGACTCAGAGATATTGCTCATACGTTTCGCCTCCGCTTTTACTGCGTTGACCTGGGCAGAGTTTCCGTTCACAGTTGCATTCCCCTTCCGTTTCCAGATCGGCGAGGTATCCGGAGCACGGACAGGGGGTGCTGGCTTCACTTTCTCACCTTCTTTCCGTGAACGGAGTTTCACCTGCGAGTTCATATAATATTTCACGCCTTCGTTGGGCGTGGAGGTTTGATTTTGTTCAATAAGCCTCGTATCCTCAGGTGAAGCAAGGTCAACTTTAATTTGCACATCACTAGCTACTGACACATTGTCACAAGACTCTGAGTTCAGATTGCGGAAACTGTCAAAAGATGCTGAAGATCCCCGAGCACTATCAGCAGTTGTGTTGATGCTGAAGTCCGAACACAGAGACGAAGCAGAAGGTCGATGACTTAATGTCAACGTACTGGCCTCCTGACTACTTTCACTATGGATACTATCACTATGGAAACTGTCTGTAAGGATGTCAGTCTCCTTGCTCTCCAGGAGAGTCTCAAAGTCCAAACTGTGAGGATCAACAGCACTTTCATGAGGCGTTGGGGCCGGAGAGTCACTTGCACTACTGTCATTCATCTCCGGGTAAGAGTTGCGGTTGTTGTTTGTTTCTTCCACCAGGTTTGAACCTGGTTTTCCCTTCTTGTCCTTTTCAACAGGAATGTCGGTCATGTCTATCTCAACTGATCTTTCCAGTTTCTTCCGGTCACGCCTGGAGAAACGTGCCTTCTGGGCATCCATTTTGATTCCCTGGTCAAATGACATCTGATGGTAGAGTCTGTGGTCACGCCCGGATTCAAATTCGGCGACCATCTTCCTGACATCACTACCGAACGAACTCTCTGAACTGTTTTCGGATGCTTCAAACTTTCCGTCCGTTATGAACCTGTCTGTCCAAATGGTATTACTCCTGCCAAGTTCGGACAACCTCTTGGATAATCTTCTCTCTCCAACTGAATGTCTAAGCTTCTGGAAGTTCTTCGTCATGCAATACTGTCTGAAGGCTCGCTGGATGGTGCGTGCTGCTCGTCTTGATCTGATGGAACCTCCGTATTTGCGCTCTAGCATCTCAACCTGCTTGTCATGCAGGTCCTGAGACAATTCATACGACACCGACTGTGTCCTTGACCTTTTGATTACATCATCGTTGGAGCTCTTGAAAGAGCGTTGTCGTTGGATACGGCTGCAGCTGATGCTTCCCTGGTTGACAAGTTTGGAGCTGCGAGGAGATTCGAGCGGTGATCCTCCGACAGATCCGGACTTTCGGTCACCGACCTTGGAGCCACCGACACTGCAACAATAAAAACACACTATAAGTATATGGGATCAAAAGAAATTTTCAAAGAAGAAAAGCATGTAAGAAGATGAAAAGTGTGTAGATCCTTCTGCAAAGATGACACTGCAAGACATGTATTCATTTCTGAAACGTAAAAATTATGATTAATCATCAGCTGACAATCTGGTACATCTGGAAGGAACTGGTATATGCAATTTCTGCAATTGAAACAATCATAGGAAGTCAAGAATGCAACACTGGCAACATGGAATTTCCAAATTCTCACAAGTATCACAACTGCAGTTTGTACAATGTCTCAAACCAAACTCAAACTTTCTTGAGCTGAACATTTCTAAGAAACAGCAAAGCAGAGATCACAGACCCTATCAATACTCAAAATCAAAAGTATAAGTTCAGGTTCCAAGGCAATAAACCAATAGTATCCAAATTGCTGGACTGCAAAAATATTCCAAAATGGCACCTACATGAACGGCTGAGTAAGATAGACAGAAATCAAAGAGCAGGAGACGCCAGCACTAACAGACTTCATGACAAAAGACCAACTGGCGCTTGTCTGTGCGTCCCGCGACTAGACACGAGCTCACCCAGCACAGAAGCAACCCGTCTTACTAAATATACACGCTGACTCATATCATTGCTGCACACTTCTCACCATGCATGCAAAAACAATATGCAACAATTCTTAACTTTGTTCACATCTGCAAGAGTAAACAAATTCTGTTTTTTTGTCCGCAAGGAAATCATCTCTACGATTGCTTACACAGTCAAAACAATGTCATTTGGGAACAAAGTGATGCTTTCGACTTCTGCAAACGTAACACCCATGAAAAAGTTCCTAAGCAGAGTCTAAGGTGGAAAAATCGTGACTTTTTTTTCAAAGTTTGGATAGTGAATCACGTCATCACAGTGAAACAGAACTCAAACTACTTCTTGAAATGTCTGTTTTACTATTACACTACTTATTTTATTGTTAGCTATCCACATCTGAAAAGATCAATAAATTGTCCAACAAGTTATTTCTTCTTGCTATAATGATCAATTTCAAGAAATGAATAGATTTTTCACTATATATAACAAATATTATTATTTTTTATATTCAACCTGATACATGCTTGATTATGATTCAACGAAAAAACAACAACTTTTAAAAAATATTAACCTTGATTACAAAACCTCAACATTAAGAGGTATCAATGGCACAAAAAATAAGTTCATATCCCAAAATCTCTTCATGGGCAAACTTTGGTTTATTACGTCCCAGGACTCAGTTCATTATGTCCCGCTGTCACAGTTCGGAGCCAGGACAATTATATTCTGGGGCTCGCTTGTCACCAACGGTGCCAGTCAGTTCCACGACTTCGGTAAATGATCTACAGCCAGAGAGTTGTGTTACATTATGTTTTGCATGGGTTGATGGATAACACACATTTGGTGTAAGTTTCGTTCTAACTGCTTGCCACGCGACTTAAGAAATAAACAGCTTAGCATCGTGACGTTCCTTGCTCAGTTCCATGACACATTTCTACATGGGACATGTTTTTGGGGTTGGAAATTTTTTTTATATTTTTGAGAAAATTATTTTGTAATTTTGTAGTCTTTTTTGACTTTTGAATATTTTTTAATGATAATAAAATTTATTTTTTAAAATCAATTTTATGTTTGCATTTTAAAGCCCTTGGGTTATCAATTATAATTTTGATGAAATTAACATAGAAACTAAGAAAAAAAATAAATTATGTTATGGTAAGTCCATAATTTAATCAAATTTGGAAATACGAGTTCTGACATTTAAAGCAAGTAACGGCAAAGGCAAATTACACTGAAACAGCTTTTAAGAATAAAATTGTACATTATCGTGAACATCTGTTAATGTAATTCAATTTTGTTTAAAAACCTGGTCTGTTGATGGAGATATACCTATGTTGCCATGGTAACGAACTGACATCTGTTCTGGAAAGGGGGAAGGGGGAGATGTCAGGTAGATACATAAGTAAAGAGTTGATGTGAGATAACTGAGATCAAGTTACAGGCTTCTCCTCAACACCTTGAACCAACTTTCAACAGCAACTGAACTCGTCTCTTATCTTACCTGCTCAGGTGAAATAAAATTCAAGATTTGGGAGGAACTGTTGCTAATTAGCACAAGTTCTGCTCTTTTTTAATTATAATTAGTGAAAAAAATAATTGGGTCAATTCTCAGGAAAAGTTTTTTTGTAAGTGATTGAAATTCTTTAATATTCATTGATTGTTTTTTAAGTAGCTTAATTGGGCAGATTTTGGCCATTAGTGGATATCCTTTAATTTAGAGAGATCACATAATGCTTGTATTCATATCTTACCCCTGATGAGTTAAGACTTTGAAATCAACAAAATTTTAGCTATATGCAGCAGGTCTACTTTAGGGATTAGGAAGTTGAATTAAATCATTTTTTCTCCAAATACTTCACTTCAGAATGACTGATATCCATCTTCAGGATGAATGATATCCAATTTCCCCGGAAACGATTTTCAATCCATATCTAAACAGTGAGTTTATACTCCCTATGGAGTTAAGAAAATTGACTCAGTGATGTGATACAATGTCAGCACGACATTGCAGTATCAGGAGCAGAAGACAAACAAGAACCATCAATGAACAGGAAACTTCAAAGAATGCAGTCATTATAGGATAATACTAGAAATCAAACTATGAAACAGATATCATATGCAGATCACTGCAAATAAATATAAATAATTTCAAGCATGAACAAACAGACAAACTCCCTAATGGAGCCGAGCGAAAACGGCAGGTTGAGTCACTGAGGTTAAAACTGCATTTTTCATTTTGATTTTTAAAAAAAACACTTGATTGCACCAAACTAAAGTCATTAGCGAGCAGTGTTTGATGTGAAGGCCGTTAATAATTGATGCGGAAGTCCAGGAGAATTTAGATACCTTTCTGCTGGTTCATGGCAATCCATATTCCATTGCAGGCTCCACAATAGCAATTAGAAGCGTGAATATTCTAATTACAGCCAGCCACTGGTGTTTTTTGGGTAAAAATTTACATCAATAGTCAGTTGGGAGTCTGAGAGAATAAAGAAGGTTGAATTATAGACCACAAAGGTAGTCCTTTCACATCTAAGAAAGCTGTAACAAATACGATTTGGACTGACTTCTGGCTTGTAGGGGTTGAAGAGTTAGAAGAGGTTAGAGAATTTCAACTGTTGAGTATATTCCCTAGATTGATGAATTGAGAATTGATTTTTTATAAACTCTTGAAGACAGAAACATAGAGGGAAGACTTAGAGGTGACAACTTCATCTGTAAAGTAAAGAAGAAGTTTATTCCTGAAATAACTTGCCCATTGACTTTAAGATCAACTCTTTAACATTCAATTACTTCTAGATGGAGAGAGAAGAAGTCTTCAATAAGAAAAGACAGACAAAATAGATAAATTAGATTTCCAAGTTACAAAGAATAGAAAAACCAAAAGAGGGAAGAAAGCAAACGGATCACCCTGGGTTTTTTAAACAGAATCCTGATCTCGGCATCAAATCAGTGTATATAAGAATGACAGAGAAACGAATAATATGAAAACAAGAAGAAACTGAATAGGAAAGAGAGGGAAAAAGCAGACGGATCTCCCTGAGCATTTTAAACAGTCCTGATCTCAAACACGGCATCAAATAGTGTATTTAAGGAAGACAGAGAAACGAATAATATGAAAACAAGAAGAAACTGAATAGGAAAGAGAGAGAAAAAGCAGACGGATCACCCTGAGATATTTACACAAAGTAGTGATCAAACTCAGCATCAGCATCAAATCTGCATGTATCTCTTCTACGAGTTCATCTCCTTTCCCTCCAGGCTTGAGAAGACCCTAAGCAAGCTGTGCACAGTCTGCCTGATACAATTACTCAACACCCCGAGGATTGCAACAGCTTTGTCCTCCGTACAAAACAAATTCAATAATGAAAATATAGAAATTTCTTGGAGCATGCCTCCACTTCAAGTTTTTCCCAAGGGCATGGAAATCCTATGATTATGACCCCAAGCTAACCCAGGCAATGTGGTCAGTTCACAAGCTATTTGTTGCTTTTCAACTGTTGCTTAATAACTTGAATTCACCATCATAAGCAGCCATGTTATCATTCTGCGTGAATGGTGCATTTATTTGATTGTCTGTACGGACAGAAGTCAGGGTCTGATTGCCAATATCAGTGCATTCAGATGTGAACTGTGCTTCTTGGGACTTCTTTCAATGATTTGTTCAGAACTGAACAACAAAAATAGATAACCATGACACTTGTTACAAAGAAGGAATGATTCAAAGTATAGATTTGTGATCAAGATTGAAAAACTTAATTCAAATATTGTTCATAAAAATCACAACAACAATTAAAATAAATGTAAAATTTATATCTATCCAAAGAAAATATATCATATGAAAATCATTTCACTTCAAGACTCTTGAATTTAACTAATACAAATCTTAAAAGTTCAAAGACCTGACCCAAGTCATCCATCAAATTTCAAGTCTTTTACTCTTAACACTTGTTGTATTACAGCTCATTCAAATCAATTACTAAGAGCCTCGACTTCCTTTGATCTTACAGTAATTAATACCACTGCAAAGACAACTATAGGCCAAGTCCCATGAGAAGATCTTAAGAAATTCACTGCCACTCTAGCATACTGAGAAAAAAAGTAATTATACTCAACTACTTCAAGCCGAAACTTCAATCTGTTCACTGTTATGTACAAGTGAAACAACTTCACATATTCTTATCTAAAATGAGTCATTTTCAGAATCTCTTAAGACCTTATTATCCATTCAAATAATATTTTTTTTAATTTGAATTTTCATTTTGCTATTATATTCTCTTCAGCTATGCAATTCTTGCATCAGAGGACAAAAACCTGAATATTTTGCCATTATTTACATCCCTTGTCTATGAAACCGTCATGCTGATGATGTAATGATCCATATAAATGATTTATTGTCAAATTTCCATAAAACTGTTGTGTTCACTGTAAACCTGAAAGACTACCGTGCACATTTATTGAATCATTGATATCAACATCACAATGGAGTGAAATACACCACATTCTTCAACAAAACTAACGCCACTTTCAATCCATCAAAAGTTCATTTACATAACTATTTTGCATAAAACATTAATTGGCTTAGCAAAGTTCAAAGTTTACAAAAAGGTTAATTAGATACATGTATTCTCTGAAATTGATCTCCAAAATGTAAAATATTTTAAGATCCACAACTAATTTATAAATTTGTTATATCTAAAGCTTGGGAACACCAGGATGATAAGAGCAGATAAGTAACTCAATAAAAAGTTGTCTGTATAAAAATCTGTCACATCAATCAATACTTTATCTGGTGTTATTGACTTCAATACGGGTGTCAGTAACTGTAAGTATTACATGTCACCAGGTAATAAATTTTAGGAAATAAATGAGAAAGGATATAAAAGATTTCCTTGTCTCATTCCAACTTAGCAGGGGATAAAACATTGACACAGTAACCTTATGTGTATGTGATTAAAGAGGATCAGCTATTTAAATAACTAATCCATTTCATGCTGCGTAGAAACATAAAACTTTACTTTCTGATGTCATGAAAAGATATTTTTGTACGCATTGAAAACATGTCAAGCAAACTTGTTGATATGAATGGTCCAAAATAACACATGCTATTCAGCAATGACCTTTTGATAAAACATCTCAAAATAACTTGATTCAAATCTTTCACAATATTTTTATGAAGTAGGATATTCAGAGATGGTAATATTTTCATATCTCATTCTGATTCTGTAAATCCTACATAATTTTTCACATAATGAACTTTACTTACATGGAATTGTGAGCCACAATATATATGTTAAAACTTGTCACTTCTTCAATATGTGTATATTACCCTTATCACATATATTATATATTCACATAACATTGTACTATTATATATGTATAGTTTATAGACTGTACCCTGCCCCAATGTGGGTGTTTTGTACAATAAAGTCTTCTTCTTCTTCTTCTTCTTCAACATATAAGCTGCACAAAGCTGTATTAGTGCCACACAAAGTTCATCACCTATTCAGGCTCATGGTATAAATCCTTTCCTGTTCAACCAAGGGAGGCTTTGACAGTGGGACTATGTAACTGACAACCAAATTAATCCACATCCAGTGTCAATCCTAATGGTATCAATCTAGTTTGGACCTCCAATCTTCACGATATCTCAAGCTTCATCTACTGGACATCAATTCCACACCCACATCTCCATCCAGATTTAATCCTTCCTGTCCCCAAAATGCACCCACCTGGATAAAATGTGGCAGTTTCCTCAATTATTACCTGATCAGGTGTTGTGACAGCCTTTAAAGTTAATTACTAAAGAGTGGCGGACCCCAGGTGATCTAACATTACAACATCCATACAATAGGCTGCTCCATGTGGAGCCTGACAGTGGTGTCAGACAAGGAGATCTCTTACCTCCATGCTTGTCTAGATATTAATCTGAAAAACTCTAATTAATTCGAAATATTTGCCTTCTGTCTCTTTTAATTAGTTTGAAGAGAAAATGGTTAACCTATTCACCTTCCCTTAACTGAGAGATACAAATCTGAATTTTTTTGTCTGTAAAACTATTTTTTGTTTTATCTGATACTCATTCTATGCAAGAAAGAGATTCCAAAAAAACAATTTCAGCAACAAAGTTGTAACTTAAAAACCTTTGAAATGCCAGATAAACAGAAAACCTACCTTAGTAACACAAAACCCTTTCACAGTGTCTGTTTATGAAAGAACAATATATCCTTGCAGTACTCAGAAATCAAAATATTTACCACAGCATCAGTTGAAATGAAAACAATCTCAATGATTCAGGGTTGAGTGTCCTCACATGACAAAAGATCTGCACTGACAAAGGTGAATCTGTAGGAGACTACGACTGTTAGATAAGAGCAAGACTTGTTTTAATTAGGAAGACTTGTGACCTCGGGGCTACAAATCTGGTTTTCTCTTTACAATCAGGTACAAATAAGTACTGATATATCCAGAGGTCTTGCTCCTCTTTACTCCTCAATGGTCCGAGATTTGAGAGAATTTATTTTTTAAGTAGGAGGATAAATCTGTCATCAACCAGTGTATAAAATAGATTGGAAACCTAGCCTGTCCTGAAAATTAATTGGTCAATTCCTTAGGGGAAAATAAAGAAATATTTTGAAAAGTTACCAGTCCTGACCAAAAAGTAACCAGTCCTGGCAAAAAGTAGCCGGTTAAAGGACTGGCAGACAGGCTATATTTTAGAAACTGCATCAACACATTGAGTTATCTAAAAGAGTACAATTCTGGATGAATTCTTATTTAGAAATCCTACAAGTTAATTCACCTCATTGAAATACTCTTCATAAGTTGAAGAAATGTAAATTATCTTCAAAAAGATTTACAATTAGAAAATATTGCTTTCTTTCAGCTAATTGTTATCATTTTTGAAGAAAGAGAACATCTTTAACATATCAATTAACACAAAGGTTCTTATCAATAAAATCAAATGAAAAATGACAAATAAATTTTATTGATCCTCGCAACAAATATCTTAAATATCATAAAAACAAGGAAATAATCTAGAAACAATTAAGTTAATGACTTGTGTGTAACTAACTAATTAACACCAGATTACCATTATATCATAATGAAAAGGCTCATAAATTAATCAAGGATCGTTTGAAGAAAGGCGTTCATTATCACCTGATTGCTGCTGCTTGAGTATAGCTGTACAAACTGTGAAATTAGCGAGGTGGCATGTGTGAATATCCGATAACTGTATCCAAAGCATGCCGACACCACCTTATAAACATTGAACCTTTCAATAGGGTAGATGACAAATAGGGTGGCGTGGCCGAGATATAAATACCTTAAAGTGAGGCCATTCTCAAAATAGCAACCACAACCCATAAATAAAAAGGCGATATCACCAATAAATTGTTTACATACGACTACACAAAAATGCTCCGAGATCAACCAGATTAAGAGACAAAGTTAATTTAACACCCTGACAATGGGAACTCATTTTGAAGCTCTTTTAAAGCTCAAATCAAACAAATGATTTAAATATGTGGAGGTGTAAAAAAATTAAAAGTTTTTAAGTGCATTTGAGGTCAATGTGATATAGATTTGTCATCATTAGAGCTATAAACTGCTCTGTGTGTCAATAAAAGGCTTTGTCCTATCTATCATCAGTTGAGTCATAGTTTATATAAAAAGCCTTTTGATCTTAGCAAATTGATTTTTATAACTCAGGGCAAATATGTCAAAGTATGTTTATGCCATAATAACTGACTTGAAGTACAGAGAAAACAATTGCTTGGAAGAGTACAAACACAGCTAAGTTCGTGGTTTATTTAGGACAGTGTTATCTAACTGTCAACATGTAACAATAACAAACACGGTACCATCTCAGATTTCTTGTTTTGAAAGTTGCCTGACATAGCCTGACCTGACACAAGTACATACCACTCAGCAGACGACTTTGCCTTCAAGTTACACAGGGATGTTTTGAGTAGTTCCTTCAGGGTAGTGAAATAATCCCAACAGAAACATCTTGCCATCACAGCAGACGGCAACTCAAGGTCTTTCACAAGGTAACTCAGGCCTCTTAAAAATGGCCACCAGATGTTGGTATCAAGTGATATTGAAAGTTCACTATTTGAAACTCAGAGCAGAAGATATCTCCAAACTCTAATCCACGGTTCCATCAGAAGCAAAAATCACATCATTCATTAGCGGGATATGAGCCCTTTCAAAACTCAGTCATTTCAAATCAAACTCTAAGAAAGTATCACATCACTTGTTCATTCAATGTGATGTTCATAAAAAATCCCAAAGGAATACCTCCTGGTCTTCAAGACAATAATCAGATCCAAACAATATTCCAGGACATCAAAGTCAGCATGTTTGCTAATGAAATTACATCTCAGCTCTGAGTCAACAGTATCAATGAGGGTCCAGTTGGAGCTGGCAATAAGAAAAGACATCTAAATCCTGCCCAATATGTGCACAAATCTGATTATTGTGAAATCTGTTTCCTATTGGTTTGTTTCTAACCCACCTGGTGCATTCATAATCCCCTGCAGTCATAATCGGCCTGCAGGCATCTGGGTACCACAGCTTTCCGTGGATTATACTAATCACTTGCCTAACACCTTCCCAAAACATGCCACAATACCTGCTTGGAAAACAGTACTTAATTCTAATCTGTCGAGTTTTAATCATTTTTGAAAGAAATGTGTTCACCTTTGTGCAGGGTCCCTTTAACATATGCTACTTGAGTTGTGATCAAAAGAGCAATTGTTTTCCAAAAGGATTGAAAACATTTGTAACATGTTACAACAACTTCAAAACAGTACTTAGCTTATAATCTGAATCAGTTTATGAAACTGATTATTTTATTAGAGTTGAGAATGTTACAGTTTTGAGAGGGCTTGAACTCTTTAACAATTACTTCAAAGACTTACAATATTATTCTTCCCACCTTTGAAGTCAAATATTAAGATTGTCACTTTATTGACAAATGCCATTATGATAAACCTACAATCACACAAAACAAAAAGTGTCTTAACTCCCTCAATGCCATGGGCTTCTTTGTGAGCAAAAAACATAAAGGTAAAAGGTTCAAACGTTCACACCTACTGGAGTATATAGCCTTGTTCAATAACTTACATATCAAATATCTCTTGATCCCCATGTAATGTTATGAGAAAGAGGCTAAAATAAGACCACATTGGATTACAACATGCCGAACCCACCACATATGTAACAGTTATATGCCCTTAGCAATCCTCTTATAGCATATGTGGTTATATGGCCACAAACAGTTTTAGCTCAAGAAAATCATGTTGGAAATAATGTGAAATAGATAATAGGCCACACAACCCTTTTTTTTCAAATCATCATAATTTTTTTCAACTTTTGCAGCAAAACTAACTGAAATATTTTCTTTTCATAAGATCTTTACAGAAATTCAAAAGATGATGCATCATGTGAGCATTATGCAAACAGAAAGTTATAAACTGCTAAGAGAAGATTTGAAATTGGGCGCGGAATGTCACAAAGATGTAACAAGTCTATGTGAAGTGCCCAAGTCCATCACTTTAACATCTGAGCTTGTACCTATAGCGGTGTCTGTTGCCTTTGTTGATGGAGGATAACAAGGGGCGAATATTTACACTTGTGACGCTAAATATATACACGGCTCTCACCATGACATAAGCTTTCTGCAAAAAGAGCCATTCCACAAAGCTTTGAAATAAATGAAATTGTTGTACTATAAATACCTTTTGGCTGACATGAATCATCGTAAATATTGTCTGCATTGAATTTGAAGGTATCTAGTGTGTCAGTATTTGAAATCAAATATTGATGGTATGTACATAGATAAAAGAGAGGCGGCAAAAACAAACCTTGTAGGGGGAGGAATAATCCAAAAGCAGACAATTTAGTCAGTCTACAAAATCACTTAGGAAAATATTCCTTTGAAAAATCCTTGGTAGATACAGACAGCTTTTTATCTCAAAGAAGCAGACGTCAAAATTCCACCATATTGTGTGTCTTGATAAGCACATCAAACATGTTAAAAGCAGCCACAATCTTCATCAACGTTTGTAAACACGGGCCAAACAATCTCTTGAAGCTAGGAGCTGCTTGCTCACATACCAAATCTTGTCACAGAAAGAAAACAAAACTCATCAGCTGATAATGTTTCACCAAGAAAGGGATAAACTTCTTCCAAGATGAAGTATTCAAAGGCAAGATAACAATCACGAATGCAAATTATTGTCAAGTTAAAATCCGTACTTTCAACTCTCAAAGTAGGAATTCTTTATGAGGAGGTTAACATCACATAAAGTTTCATAGATCCAAATCAAGTTCACAGGTTTCCAAAATCAACAAGTCAAGTCACATTCACAAATTTTAAAGAATTTCATCAATAAGTAGTCACAGTCCAGTGGATTCAAATCCTCAAATCAAAGCTGTAAAGTCCATGACATCAATCAGACATAGTCTATCCAGAGGTCTATCATCTCGCAATCAAGATGCAATATTTCATAAATGTAGCAACTGAGGCAATAAAACTCCAATTAGCAGTCACCAGTCACTCTAACGACTGTCCAGTTTGAAGTGAAACCCTGACACATAGTCGTGGACTCCTGCCCAAGTGGTTGCTCCTTCAAGCTCCACTAGTTCTCCTTACTTACACAGGCCGAGTCGAGAGCAATCATGATCCGCGATCATGTAAGATTTCCGTGGGTTTATCACAGTTAGTTACACAACATGACTTCAGGCCGGTCTCAATTGGACTAACTTTGCTTGCTGTAGATAAAGCTAAGTATTCAGGCAGAAAGAACTTCCTTAACTTTTCAGGAAATATTGACTCATTTTCGTTGATTTGTTCGTCAAGTAGTTTCTGATATTTGAGAAGGAAATAGGTCAATAAATCCTTATCTTCCTTTTGCAGGGTTTTAATTCATTTTGAATTTTTATCTTGCCATCCTCACAAGCAGGATGTTAACATCCTCAAAATTTTATCTCAAAATTCATAAAATTTGTGATTTGAATAGATAAATGTACTGAGCGTAAAAATGCAACCACAAAATAGTTAATGTCAAATTTTACTTCAAGTCATGTCAATGATACCAAATTATATTAGATAAGGTTAAACAATGTTTCACAATACTGGATTAGTGTTATTCAAGTGAAGTCAGCTATAAGTAATCGTGTTCACTAAACCATGAAAGTTTTTCACCTATTCACACTTGTCAGCAAGCAATAGGTCTTTATGTTATCACAATGCATGACAAGACAAAAATATACTGAAAAAGTATTGAGTGCTCCGATATTTCAAAACAAAATAACAATGGCAAATCTTCCCATGATTACGAGGGAATTTTATAACAAAAAATAAAATTCTCAAAAACATAATTCTTTTTAGTGCTCCTATTTCATAAGCAAGGTAACATCTGAAAATCTTCTCAGATTTATGACAGGAAAAGAGAATGTATAGAAATAATAAATTCCCAAAAGCAACATTAATTTTCATACAATGCTTACCATATCACACTGTTCAAGAATGTTTATCCATGTAAATCCTGTTGATGATAAATCTTGTCAGTTTGCAAGACAGCTCAGAACAAGATGTCAAAAGAAGAACCGAGACACATCTGCGCTGTCAAATAGTTGCACACTCCAGTGACGAGAAATGACCAAAATGACAAGTATCCAGTCAGCAAAATCCCATAGGAAATATTGATGCCATCACGAGATGAAAAACTTTGATGAAATAATTCAGATAAGATGATTCTCCCAGGAGCACAAGTTAATCTTTTTGATCAAAAAGTTTAGCTGTAGTCTGCTCCTTGACAAGACGTCTGCTGTGTATTTCACGTCTGCTCGGACATGTATGACTGTTATTTAGCTCAGTGAGCAAGTAAATACAGCAGTGTGGCTGTTTGGAAGTGACGTCCTCTTCTTTCAGTTCACGTCTGCTTGACTATTTACACCAGCCTGGTCCTACAGAAACAGGTCATTATAACTATGTGCCTCAAAGTTGACTTAGAGAAACTGTTGAAAGCTGGAATTGTCGTTGGTTCTTTCACTGCATGAACTTGACTGTTTGCACCAATTTGATAGAGTAACATGCCATCAACTACGTGTATATATAGAATGAGAATGTGCGAAAGTGTCCAAAGAGTCATCTGTCTAACACTTTGCTGATCTTGACTGTTTACCTAAGTTTGATGTAGAAACATGAATTAACTAACTGTACATGAACGAAGAAGAATCTGATCTGTCTGTCTTTCAACTGTTACTTTCATTTCAAATCAGATAGATTGTTTACATTAACCAAATTGAGGCCATTCAAAGGACACACCATCAATCAGACATCCCAATGTCTATCAACTGGCAATTAATTTCATCAATAGATCAGAAGATATTCATATACTTGAGAAAGAGGCAAATATCTACCTGGAAATACACCTGAAGATAGTAAGTGACCAATCACCCTGTATCCATGTTGGTCAAGCTAAGCAAGGACACCTGTAACTGACCG
This sequence comes from Steromphala cineraria, assembly GCA_916613615.1. Lineage (NCBI taxonomy): Eukaryota > Metazoa > Mollusca > Gastropoda > Trochida > Trochidae > Steromphala > Steromphala cineraria. Next base: position 42,826,336 of record OU744726.1, read on the forward strand.
TCTGACCCCTGGTCACTCCATTCGAGCCCGCGGCCAATCTACCTGTGGATGCTCAGCCAATACCTGGCCACTCCACATGAAGGATTTTCCCAACAATTAGTCAACCCTGGCCACAACAGAGCGTCCATTTATCTTGTGAGGGGGTCCACACTATTCAGGGGTTACTGGCCTACCCAGCAGTGAAAAGAGTTAAGACAGACATGCTGGTTTAACAGTAAAACAGCAGGCAACTTCATACAGAAGCTTTGAATATTTATACCCTTTGCTTTTATAACCGGAGACAATATGGTCTGATTGACATACAAACCCACTAGATGGACAATCAATTTGACAACAGATTTAACGTTAAGCACAACATTCCAATCAAAGACAGCATGAGTGACCATTGGTTGTTGAATAAACATTTGGCACGTCTTTTTCGAGAAAAAAGACATTATAAAATATTCAGTATTTTTACCATAAATATGTCATTCCGAAAAAACTGCAAAACTATTATAACCATGAAATATACATCATTGAATAAAAACAAAATATAGAACTGAGCATTAATCTCAGCTTAAGAACAGCCAGATTTTCTGGATAAGGAAAAGAATCTTAGCTTGCACATCAAAGAGCAGGTATCCTCACATCCTGAGGAAAAGATGTACTTTCTTACCTACAATCTGTCCCTACTTGCCACATGTGCCCGAATATCCTGAGAGAAGAGCCCACTTGAACCCGGCCATCATACAGTACATCCACAACATGAAAGAGAGGACTCACCTCAAGGAGACTGCACGGGGCTTACGACTATTGCGTAAGATAAGCACTGTCCTCAAAGCAGAGAGATAAGGCAGAAGCAGGTGACAGTATCCCATAGAGGAGATAGATAACACACAGCTTATCCTGTCACAGAGGATGAATTGTCAGGGCTCGCTCAGCCATAACAGCAACATGGAGAAGAAAGCAGACGTCTGCTGCCCATTCACTGTTTGTGGTTATACAGATCTAGAAATGAGCTTGTCAGTCCACATCTAAGCTATTTTGCAGATTTTGTCCAGATTATTTGAATAAGGTTTTGTGATTAAATAGTTGTCAAAGCAGACATCTACCTATACTCCTAATCATTACACAAATCCCAATTTAGCTACATTTTTATCAAGATTGAATAAGTTATACCAAAAATAGGCTTTAGTGATTTAGTAATTATGAAGGAGGTCAATTTAACAATTCATGGTAACTTTTCTGTAAATCTGAAATCATTCAGTGGCATAGAAAGATAAACAGCCGCAGAAATTCACATATCACTTAAAGACATACTGTAAACTCAAAGTAGTCACGATTTACATAATATCAATTCAACATTTGTTTACATTTGTGCAACAAAAGCTCATTCACTGAATGAAAGCAACTGCTTGTGTACAGAAACATTGAATCATAAATATGTATAAGATTTGTTCTCTAACATCCTCCTTTGAAGGAACACTGGTTCAAGTAAGTCATATATCAATCTTAATTGCCTCTGTGACTAACATTTGTAAAGTGGCCGTCTGCTTGCCCACCAAGAGTGACGTCTGCTCCGCTAACCCAATGACGTCTGCTCGGTCAACCAGTTTTGACCATCTAGCCTCCAGCCACTCTGATGACCCATCAAAACAATTCAGTGGACAGAGAGAAGAACCCCTATTGTCCAGTCACATTTAATGTTTTTCCTCCCCTATTAATTACTGCATGCCTAATTTTCTTGTCACTTCTTCAATCATGTCCAGGCCTGGGTTGGCTCCTATAACTGGATCTGAGCTGGCAATATCTCACATAACACAAACAACAGGATTTCAGCCCATTAGATGCCATTATAACAGTCAGCCTTAGAAATTTGTTTGATCTTACTCCGAGCAGGAGAGTTCCTGAGAAGCATTCATGAATATAAAACAGGATAAACAGTGAAATAATCACTCATAACACTGAGGCATTGGATCAAAGTCGCCATATCAACTGTTAACCTACTTTTAAGAACTGATATTCTGAAAGATTGATGAGTTTGCACTGAGATAGGTTTGAATGTTATGAATCATTTGAAATATCATATATAAAATTATAGCTTCAGTAAATGGTTCAGTTTTTAGATTGTTTTTGTTCTTATCTGTTTTCCTTTTTGCATAATGCATCTCACTATCAAATTGAACTTTGCTGCCAAAAGAGAACACTTGTTCAAGGAGAAAAGAATTACATCAGATATATGTCTGATATCCTTCTGATAAATCATGTCATCCATAACTCGGTCAAAAAGAAGAAACAGTGTAAATCATTTTCTGAAGGACCCAAGAAAAATTTGTCTGGATCTTTGAACAAACAAGGTTCTGCACTGGAAACCCCAGCATCAACAGTGCAACATCATTAATGATAACAGGAGGGATATCAATGGAGGCTTATCAGGCCCTGAAACTGATACATCACTGAGTAAACACCCTCCAACCACCATCCAGATATTCAGACACCAGTCTTCAGCCAGCAGTTGACCTGTCTGATGCACATCTAGCCACAACTCATATCATCATGGACACCTAGTGAAATTTTTGAAAGGTATTGAAGACATGAGGCAAAGAAGGCAAGGCCTTGACAATTTGCTAATTTACATGAGGGGGATCAGAATGGACTCCTTTCTGAAATTTTGCGAAGGCATGGAGAACATTTCAGAGGCAAAATGGCCTTATGCACCTGGATGGGTTTAGAATGAACTCTTTCTGAATTCTATCATATGATAACCAAAACCTATATTTAATGAAAATAATAATAATAGCTTGCTTATACCGCACATTTATCCATAACAAAGCATGCTTAAAGGGCCATGAGTACTATTGCCCTGGAGGGATAGTACATTCGTTGCCGCCGATTAACAAGCGCTCTGCGCGACCGTGTAGGTCCATACTTCCCCCTTGTTCAGGTACTTATGTGAACAGCTGGGTGAACTGAGTGCAATGTGGATGAAGTGTCTTGCCCAGGGATAAGACCCTTTTTGGTGTCTCCACCGGGATTTGAACCCAGGTCTCTGGCGTGAGAGGCAAGCATGCTAATCACTACACCACTGCATCACATAACCTTCTGCAATGACAGATAATGTCACAAGCCTAAAGATATTTCTATTTCTGTCATTCTATTAATCTGTCCCACCACACGCAGGATCTATCCCCACTGGCCAGGCTTGAACTCAGCTTAGCCCAGTGGGTATGGTGCTGAGGATGGTCAGAATGACCCTGATCAAATCCTCAAGCAGGAACGGCTGTCGGAACATGCATGTTATCACAGAGTGTGATGGATGAACGGATGTAATAAGCTTGGAACAGATTTATAGGGCCACACGTCCCACATAGCTTTGCTCTGAGAAACACAATCTGGCAACTGTATGATAGCAAAAGATATTAACATGGCATATGATTTATATGGTGATATATCATATTTGGCTACATCAGCAAGATGGAATAATCACATCGGGGCATGAAGCACAAAATACATTACTGGGAATAATGAGAAATGATGCTTTCTCATGTAAAAAGAGGGAAGTCTGGATGTAATAAATGAAATGTAATATTGGAATTACTTTGAGCCCTTATTCTCCAATAATTCTTTGTCAAAAGAATTCTTAATGCTGATCATATTCTATGCATAAGAATGGGTTAAAAATAAGATCTTCATGGAACTACAAAAAATTCAATATAAGCCAAAGTGGCGGTCCGTTTCTGTAAAGCAAATTCATAAAATTTTGGCAACTTAGGACATATAAAGTTGGTTTCTTAAGTTAAGTAGTGAGATTTTATTTAAAAACTATGACAAGAATGAACTGTTGGAGTGGGATTTCCTAGTTGTAGGCTATAAAAGGGTAAAATACATGAAAACCGTAGAAGGATCTATACCAGAACATAGCTATTGTGAATAAAAGAAGTTGGATATCCATAAATCTTATACTTTATGATAAGAATGATTTTTGTAATCTGATAGAATGAACACTGCTTAAAAAGAGATTTAAATCATAATAATGAATCAGGAGATTGTGAGCCAGACTAGTTTGGATTTAAAGAAAAAATTTGAATGAATCTGTCATGTTTACAAGATGTGCCATTTTCAAAGGTCAACGACGTGCTGACATTTTGACCACGAATACTTTGGTCACATAGCATTTTGTTGTGTAAAATACTCGGGTGACATTTTGTTTTGCCAACATTACAGGAAATGTTTGAGGCAGGCAAGCTTGTTACCGCTGCTTACATTTCCACCTCAGGAAAGAACTTTATGAAATTAGTTTCCAGATAGATCATTATGTGGTCAATTTGACCTTGTTGATAAAGGTCGTGTTCATTTTAAATGCTTTGAGTGATTGAATGAGTCATAGCTATATATTTTCTTGAATTTTCTTAAGAATTGCCATCATCTTCATTGATGGTGTCATCATCATGAACCACATCATCATCGTTGTTATTATTATCATTGTAATCATCAACCATTGTCATTTATATATAATTTTTGACATCATCACCTTCATCATTGTCCTTATCATCACCATTGTCATCTTATGGTTATTAACATGATTATCATGATCATCATAATCATCAATCATCATCATAATCATCATCATGCTAATTAAATGATGTTAATCTTGGAATCACAATCACAATGGTAATCATGTCCTTCTTAGGAAATTCTTTGGCATCACATAATAATATATCCACACCAGGTAGTCTGTTCGATTATAAAAGCAAACATAATTTGCCCATGTGGTCTATTTCGCAATACATCAATAAAAGAAGATTTATATGGCTGAGGAACTCGTACATTGAACAGTTTATCATTTTCAACTCAGAATCACAAAACATCAAGTCTAAATTAAATATATTTCATCAGAAAGAAATTGTCATCAGCCTAAATGTGTCAGCACTACACCAGTCAGCTGATTGAAGCACCTGACTATCACAGGGAAGTGAATAACGCTGAAATAATGGACTCAACTATATCTGATTTTCAGTTAATATTGAGTCCCAGCTGTTGTCAATGGTCGGATACACAGCTGGCCAAATATTTACCATCGTGTACATACTGTCAACAAATGTAGGACATTTGTAGCTGACATCTTGAAATAAAATATTTGTGAAAAATAATTTGGTAAATTTTATTGTCCTCAAGTTAACATTTTTGTTGTTTTATGTTTGATGGGAAAAGCTTGTAAAAAAATAATAATTTTTCTGAGTTTGACTTAATATTGTATCAGTTGTGAAAAACTTGTCTGTGAAATTATTAAATATTTCATAAACAGTCTTTACTTTGTATGCTAATAAACAGTAAATGGTGAATCACATTTCATCTTATTTTGTATCAGGTTTGTAAAGTTGTATGTAAGAGTTGATTAATATTTGTGTGAAGTTTTTACCTTTGTAAGGTGATTAACATTTTCTGACAACTCATATTTTGCTATACTATCTTTACACTTTCTTGTAAAGGTTAGAATAATTTCATGTCATCAAATGAATAGCATGTTCTAATAACCTCAAATTTTCATTAACCTGCTCCCTGCTGAAGGCAGCTCAAGTCAACAATGAAGCACTGAGAACAATACATCAGACATGTTATAATTGATTAGACATCAAAGAAAATGAGATCCAAAATTAAGCCAACAATGAACATAAGAACAATAGAGCAGGTTAATTAAACACAAAATGACATGAATGTCCAAAATAAGAAGCCAAATATTTGCGACATTTATGGTCTTCGAGTGTTTGACTTGTGCTGTCATGGACAAGTATTCATTTGGATTTGACCAACACTAGAGGCTTTCATCTCGACAGAACGTCAATACATCGAGTACGAATATAGACCCAAACAAGCAGCCCAAGGAGGCTGACAAAGGGTATCGAACCATGAATGCTTTAGCTAATAAAATATGCCTAATTTAGCAGAATTGACTGGGAGTGATTTTCTAATCAGGAAATCATATTACCTTTGCTTTAACACTTATGATCATTGACAAGATGAAGTTCTACAAATATTCTGGTTTTAATGCTTCATGTGTTGTGGCATTGTATGATTTTTATCTAATTTACCATAACAAGGAAATGAAAACAAGCATTTATGAAAACCAATGAATGGATGTGTTACTCATTATAATCAATGACTTCATCCTTGTATCAAATCTAAAATATGTTAAAATTTATGCAAATAATTGAAATATTAGTATATATTATTCTGATAATAACCCATAACAGAAAAATGAAAACATTCAAAGATGATAAGAATGAGATATGAAACTCTACAAGGCTATCTGATGTCAAAGATGAAAATCTTAACTCATGTACCTTTTCTCCATTTCAAGTTGCTGAATACGAAGTCTTACGATATGCTGCATCATTGCTGGTTTTTACTCCGACTCTTTATAATCAATTCCCCATATCCTTCCCAGTATCCAACTCTGTCCTTGCGTACTCTCCGAAGTATCCACGGCCCTCCATTATCACTCGTACATTATGTTGATAGAACACTGACTAAATCCAATAGTCAAAGGAACCTCAACATTTCACTGGAACCTGGAGCTTTCACCACGGAAAGACATGGCAGTCGACTGCATTGCTAATAAGCAAGTAGTCATAATTTCCAGTTTGTCAGATCGCCGCTAGTTCGCCGGTTTCCGTGAAGAAACCTATGATATCACGATCAATACTCGGGTGTATGAATATTGTAGCAGCCCGGTCCTTGCAAAGCAGACGCCATTTAATGACCAATCAGCCATCAGCTTTCATTTGCTGCCAGGTGGCCATTGACTGCGGTACTGCACTATGACATAACACTATGGTGTAAAGTACATCTGTCAAAGGTAAATGAAATTTGGACCAGAGGTCGTCTCGATGCGAGTTTTTGGACAAAAGAATCAATAACTGTTTCGGGAGTGGAATTATCACTAAGCAGATGTGTCCGTAATTATGGAGACAATAAACGAGCCTGTATCCTCGTGGCTTGGCCCAGTCCTGTCTGTCATCTCCACAAGTCAGGGTACAATGGGCTGGGTCTATTGACATCATTACCAGCCGGGCTACCCAGCTTCACACAAAGAACTGGATCAATCAATAAATTATTCAAGCCTTTACTAGCATGGGATAATGGAGAAATTTATATACTGAGCATTCTATTAAAATTTGATATTTTGAGGAATTTTACTTTATTTATTTTTTCAAATTTTATAAATTTTGATTTGATTAATTTTATTTCTTGATAATTAAATTCTATTGTTTATCATTTATTTTTTTGGAAAATAATCAAAACTGATTTATTTTAAAAATATTTGTTTTGAAATATTTTCAAATTGTCAATTGTTAACCTCTCATCGTAATTATCATCTTTATTCTTTTTTATACTTTTTTATGTTCTTTGTCAAAATGTTAAATAACAATGAAGACATGACAAAATAAAATGTACTATTTTGATTTGTAATATTGAAATTGTTAAACATTCTTTCAAAAAGCACTTTATTTTTTACAACATTGATAAAATCATGTTATTCTGTTTTAATAAAATATCACTTTTTTATTCATGATTCAATTAATGAACAAAGAGAAATATTTACTATTTTCATTTCAGCATGAAATAACATCTGAAAATGATTTGTGCAAAATAACTATATTTTAAGATGAAACAACTACATTTTAACAAAGCATGGATTTCAGAGGATAATTTCAGGCTTAGGAACAACAAGAATTGATTTTTTTCGCAATTGATGAAAATTAATATTTCACACAATTAATGTGGTTTAAAACAGGATAGGATTTTTTCGGTCACAAGAGAGTTACAACAATGTCCGTCATGATCACAGTAATTGATAAAGGTTCCGTTTAAGCAGCATGACATGTCTAAATATGACAGAGAGACACACGCCCTACAAATCCTCTCCCCATTGTTCTTGATGATTTCAGTCCTTCTTTCTCAGTGATTTATTAAAGTGCACACAAGGGACTAAATACTTTTCAACAAATCAAAATATTTGAAGATTCCGTGCAATTAACTTGTTTCAAAAATATTTGAAGAATTTATTTTTTTTAATATTAGATGCATTGCCTATGAGGTTGACATTGACAAAAACAAAATACAGTTGCAACTCTTTCAGTAAAGAATGGATAGTAGAAAATCTTGGACAAGAAAAGACAGTTTCTAGTCCTATCCTAAACATTGTAACAGAGTGAGTGAGTTATTGTTTTACGCCGCTTGGGCAATATTTCAGCCATTAGCGGCGTGCATTGTAACAGAATTGTTGTTAGATAAGTAAAATGTTGGATAAGTAGTGATTTTTTCTTGATCCCCTCGAATTTTAATAAACTGTACATAGTATTGCAACACCCTTAACATGAAACATGAATGACAGATGGCCTTCATAATCCTATCATGGATGAATACACTATACAAACAGGGTATAACAAGGGGTTAGATAACCAGGTTGATGCCAAATTAAACCTACATGACTAGTATTGACTTCTCCCCTGAGTGCCAGGTGTTTATCGGCTCATGAAGAATTGAATATTCATTAATCCCTCCCACTTAACTTTTCACTCCCCATCATTCGATGTCCCCTACCCCAACCAATAATATTGTGTATCAATTTTCTAATATTGTTCCCGTAAAGATCAAAGGTGCCGCCCACCCTTTATTCCGCAATAAACTAAAGTATAGTTTTTGAGTGACGTCATGCTTCGGCCTCATGCTTTAACTATAATAGTTCAGGGCAATAGTTTATTGCAAAACACGTAATGGTTAGGGCTACTTTATTTCTTAAATATAAGATAGAAGGTTTAGTCTTATGTCTCTTGTTGGTTGTTTTTCTATAAGTACAACTTTCTTCTTCCTTTGCTAGCTCACTCACTCCCTCCTTCACATCCGAAACCCATCATTCTTCCCTCCCATGCTACCAATCTTCACCCTCTCTCACTTATGCCTCCCCTTTGTTAGTGAATTTACCTACCTACCTATACATCTGAGTATATATACCCCTTCTCCCCATCCCAAGCCCCCCTTTGTTAGTGAATTTACCTACCTACCCATACACATGTGTATATCTACCCCTTCTCCCCCTCCCAAGTCCCTTCGTTAGTTAAATTTACCTACCTGTTACTGTACACCTGTGTCCGAACGGTCACCTGGAGCGGTCATTATGTCCAACTACAGCCTCCAGCCAGGTGTAAGGTAGAAACTGCTAATTATATTGCTACTGAAAACTCCTCTCGCTTGTATCATATAGAGCAAATCCACTTACTGGACGCTCCATTAACATTATTAGTTGTATAGCTAGGATCTCTCTAAATAGAACCTTCTCTTAATTCTATTGCTACTTTTCATTATTTACACATGAATAATATATCAATGTGGATGCAACAAATACTTTAATGTGAATATCATTTGAAGAAAGGAGAATCATATTACAAAATAAACAAAATTATTATAAGTGTAATACGAAAACATATGAAATGTTGTTTCAAAATCCAAGATACCTTTTTTTTCATTACTATATCAACTGTATTATTTTCATATTTTTTCTTAAAAAAATATCAAAAGGAATAACTTTGTATAACAAAAGAGAAACATATTTTTCTATGAATATAGACAAAGGCAATATGGAATTGCTTACAGATTTTATCCTACTTTATTCCATTTTCAAGAATATCAAACAGATCATCAGCGCTAATATGTTTACACTCAAAACAATATCAGTTTCAGATTCTTTTATAAACATTCTTGAAAAAACAATTAAATTCAAAGAACTCCCCCAAAACACTATCAATTTCTCTTCATCAAAGACCATGCCAATATGCCAGCAATGAAGTTAATGATTATTGCCGGCATCCAAAAAGTTATCCTTGTTCTATTGAAATAATCTAAAATACCAAAACCATTCCAATAATCCTAAAACATCCTGTCATTTAAATTTCTGACCTTACTCAATTTCAACAATTCAGGCATTTTCAGATCCTTAACTTTGTGTTTGTTTGCAGCATGTATCTTTCTCAGAAAGGATTATAAGTCCAATATTTGTTGACAGATATATGTATTTTGTAAGCAGCGAAGAACCTTTTGTCACTTACACAGAGGATAATGACATTATTAGATAAATTTCTGTTTTCAAGCTTACACTAACATCTGTAAGAATGCAAAATATTCGGAAATTTAATAATTTTTTGTAAATTTTTCTAGAACAAAATGTAGACCATGTAAGCTTTCAGGATCAATCAAAAAACTGTTTACTTACAAGCATATAGTCCTGTAAGTAAAGAGCTTACCTATATTGATGAACTGTCAATCAATACAAAGATTGCGAGATTCCCTAATAACTGTCAATATGCCTGGTGATTGAATAAGGACGCAAGTGAAACAGTTTGGTTAATTCATACAAAGTTCCTTAGTTTAAACATATTTTATTCATGAAGAAAAGGATCAGGAACAAGTTATCCAACTTAGAATACCTTCTAACGTTCCTTTTCGTGAAGTCTTTTGGTTAATATGAACCAAAGACACAATGAATAATGATTTGCAGACACTTCACTGTCAAATGAATAGGATATCCAATTTGTGGGATTTATCCAATCAGGACAGGTAAATGGAGGTACAAATGCTTGTAAAAATGGCCAGTAGAGTAAATTAACTGAGGGCTTGCAATATACAGACATAATTGTCATATCAACATAGTTTTGAATGAGGGTCAAAATCTTCTCAGTGCCTGGAAATCATAGACTTTTGCAGTCCTGATAGTCCTGCAACGTTTGTGATAACATCTTTGAAAAAAAAAGTCACTGGTTACCATACTTATATTACTAAGATCCAGACTGTATAAAAGCTTCTTTTTAATACAGTCATGAAAATCGACTATTTGGGTAGGTTTAAGGTGAAATTTGATAAGAAGTAAGCAACTTGACTGATGTGAAACTTATAAAGTTAAACTTCAGAATTTCAATATTGCTATGTGGACATACAGATTATGAATCAATTTCTTCAAAAGCAGTTTCAAGAAATATGATAATACAATAAAATATAAACTCTGACCACCTGACCCCGTCCGGAGTTTCAAAAATGGCATAACCATGTGGACATACACATTAGGGATTAGTTTCTTAAGAATATTCTCTATAGAACAGTTCAATTTAATATGATAATACAATAAAATATAAACTGAAAAGGATGGACAACTGACCACCTGGACCGACCACCACAAGGTTATCGGTGACCCCGGGCTGACCCGCATGTTGTTGATTCTAACGTTACTATCACACCTACCGCCTACCGACTCTCACTTCCATTCTGCAATCACATGCTTTAATCTGCAACCTGAACAGTTTGGATCTATCTTCCTATATCCAGTGTCTGGGCCTGTTGTCTATGGAGATTACAATAGATAAAACACAGATGTTGGTCATATTGATCTTAATGAGGTTTACACTACCAGAGCTTATTTTGTAGTGTTTGTGAAATAAAACATTAAAGATTTTTCTAGCATTGTGAATTTGGAGCAAATTGCTGACAGGCAGAAAATGTTTGCATTAAATTGACAACAGCTGGGATTTTATTTTTTTGGAGCCATTTTTAATCGACTGAATTCACATTATAGGTCAAGATGAAAAAGTAAGAAAAATGTCTGATAAAACCAAACCATTCTGATACAAAATAATATTAATAAGCTAAGTTGGGGAAATCGGCACCCTCATAATCATTTATCAAAACATAAATAGATCCTTATAATCTTAAAGTTACATAGCTATAAAGCTTTTTGGTCAAATATAGATCGTGAAGTCAATAAGAACAATCATCAAAGGTCAAAACAAAAACAGATCTAAACCTCCTTCAACCCTAAGAGCTACAATGTCAAGGCAAGAGACCTTGAAAGGATCCACCCAAAGTCTCAAAGAAGCAGAGATAAAAATCGTCAATGTTAGCATCTGGAATAGAACTCAAGACCACGAGTTGGCTAACACAAACATTTACACAAACTTTGCCCTGAAGACCTAAGCAGATAGATAGGCAGTGGTGTATGCAACCTTACTTAAATAAACAGACAGATCTTCACGAGGCGTGTCCGCAAAATTTCAGGTCAGAAGTCGCGGCTCATTTCGAGACCTACTGTCTCCGAGAAAAACGTACCTCATCTCCCACAGAAGAACCTTGTTTAAAAAATCTTAGCTTTGTAGTTTCTTAGAAGAACCTTCCAATTTTGCAGGGAGATGTCGTGGAAAATTTCTTCAAAGGAAAACTGCAGAGCTACCAAGCACAAAATCCTATGTTCTCAAATTTCAAAACTTTAGGACTCAGATGTAGACTGTCAAAGTCTCTAATACTGATTACTCCTCAAAACTGGTGTATGTTTACATTTAAGCAAAGACCAAAACATATATATACCTAATCCTAGTGCAAGAAATCATATCTATACTTCAAGGGGTCAGTCTCATTGAATTTCTGAGGTCAAGGGTCAAAGGTCATTCTTTGAGGGTGTGGCCAGTCTAGGTCAATCTTGTAGACCCCCAATGGACAATGCTTGTTTGTCCACTGATGGCACACTTAAGTTGATCAAGATGGCAGAAAACGGTATTTTGTCACTTAGTACATAAGCGCCACACTTCTTCCAAGCCCAGATGGTACCAATCAAAGACGATGGAACCGCAGAGTTGGTTATAGGGTGTTATTGCCCATGTTGTACACTTGTATATTACACACCCAATTGACGACATATGTTGCCTTTGAAAATGCTGTTTGGTCTTGTGACTTAGTTAATGAAGGCAGGCCTTTCATTCATTGAGCCTCATGTTAATTACTTGCCAGAAATAATATAAACATGTTGCCTTGCTTGTTATTACTTCAGTGACCTTGTTGACTATTCATTATAAATCATTGAAATGTATACCTTGAAGTGTAAATAAACACTGAAGGGGAGCATTATATCTTGACCTCTCAGCAAAAAAACTTTGTAAATGATCATTAACCTGTAAATATACAATATACATATATCTATTAAAGAGATTTTACTTTAATCCTCTCATTACCTAGAAAATGCAATTTTCATATATTATAATGTAGGGTAATTCTAAGAATTCTCAAAAGGAAGTTTGATTATAATATTGTCATAACCTAAGAAAATACAAGATTAAAGTTTCATATATTACAATTTTAAGGAAGATTCTATGAATTTACCAAAGAGGCTAAAAAAAAACAAAAAAAACCAAAATGGCATAAAATAGTTATTTCTATCCATAATATGAGCAACAAATAAAACATTTTTACTCCATTAGTGAATAAGTGTCAAATCGCAATCAATATTACTATTATTTTCAATTCTTGCTATTAAAACATCTTTTATCATACCTGCAAAATATGACCCAACTTTCAAGAAGGAATCTTCCCAATAAACTAAGAATGTCACTGACTCCATAGACAGTTGCTGTTGTGTATGTAATATAGACGACCTTTTGCACTTGGCTAGGTCATTAGACTCATAGAGGGGATTTGAGGGATTAAAAGTGACAATGAAACAGTTTGGGGGATAAGGTATACGAGGAAGGGAAAGGATCTTGAATAGGATTTCCTTGTAAAATGTCTGAGAGGACATGAAATTGTCATGTTACATGACATGAATTTGGGTCTGGTTATGACTACCTTGAATCTACATCTGCAAACAGAGCAAATACATTGTTTTGTCCCTGGAGACCACTTTTTGTTTGATAGGAAACAATCATACATATCAATATCATTACATTCCTATCACCTTTGCTACTATTTGGATTCATAACTTTTTTGGTTCTTATGATGCAAATTGAAAACTTTGGTTGAAGTAGTTGGCATGTCATATTTTGCAAGTGTCAGTATTTTCTGTAGCCCTTGTTTAAAAAGAATTTGTTACGCCACAAACTCATCATTATTTAAAGTGTTTTGGTCAAAAGGCTAAGCCAAACTGACCTCAGCTAGCCTGATCCAGTCAATTTTGTGACCGTCTGCTCATTTGAAACTTTGAAGACGTCTGCTTGTCCAGTCCTGAACTCAGTGTCCAGTTCATTTCACTGTTATTGATACTCAAGATGCTATCAGTATCCTTCCAATAGCCCTAATCATGTCTTGTCTTCAAAAAGCCTTCAAAAATCCCTGTTCACGAAGCTGATAAGTACATCTTCATTAACATTTGACCATGAAGAATGGACAGAGATGCTATCACCCCAGATCATTTTTGCATGGACAAAAGGAAATTTGCCAACTGAGAGCTATTAAGAATGTTGTCGATAAATCCATTCTAATTTGACACCGAGATAACATAGAAAAACATGAACAGGCATTCCAAATCCTTGATTGGCCAAACTTGAAATCCTACCCGCTGGAATCTTCATTCAGTAAGGTAGAATCATGTCGGTCTAAAACAAATTTGCATGTGGAGTTACAGGCAGCTAAAGCAGATTTCTGGGGCTTGAGAACGACCAGCTGTCAATACAGCACGAAAAGGAAAATGGGTAAGCTTTGTGATGGGATTGAGTGAGAAACAAGACTCACCGTCCGCAAAAGACACTTTCAGGTCTGCAGTTAGAAAATCCACATCCACAGTTTTAATATTTTTGAGAAATAAACTTCATACCTGAATATCTTAAGGCCTTATCTGTTGTTCTCAGAACATTTCTGGACTAGTAAACAGATAATAACAAGCTTTGATTCCTGTAGATTGTTTGATATTGATGCTTATGAATGAAATCGGAAAACATTTATTTAATATTCTACTAAATAGCAAAAGAATTTTAGGTTTTTAGTATTTGCAAGGTATTTACAACAGATCTTAAATGTGATGATTATTCATCATCAGTTATTCTTGTATATGTGACTCATTATCATTTTTATTTATGGACAAATTCAGTTTCAGATATTTCATTTAAAATAGTTTCATTCAAATACGGAAACAGAAAGGAAGCAAATATCTGTCAAAATTTAAAGATTAAGTTTGATACAACAAACATATTTGCAATCTATTGACCCAAATTAATAATTTCCTGACCATCATAAAGTCATTCATAGCTATCTTTTTAACCTTCCCTAAGAGGATATCCATGACTTTGCTAAATCTGAAGATTTATGACTGTTATGTAGCAAGTAACAGACAGTTTGAGTAGCAGACTTTAGTTAGACTTAAAACGTAATAAATTTGTGAATCACTTCCAGGTCATGAGGTCAAGTTCAAAGCTGACAAGTTCGATGGATTAGCCTAATGTGTTATAAAACAATTGAATCCTGAATGAACTGTACTTTATATTTACAGATTATCTTTATGAAACTGATCAAATATGACACAACATGATTAAAGAGAGCACTCCATTTCTTTCATGTCTGCTTTATACAAACTTTGTAAAAGGATTGTTCTAATTCAATGAAGTATCTATATGTTGTCATGTGATGCAGTCACTTAGGCCAAGTCCCTTTGCCATGTCAAACTTTTTTCCTTCAAAATATAAAGGGTCACCATATAGCAAGAACAGGCAAGAAACTCCAAGGGTTTGAAGAAGAAGCTGAGCATAGAATGTTTCAGACTTTGTGTCTGATGAAAGAGGCTATGTACATTCTTGTAGTATCTTACTTTCTTAGGTTGAAATGATTTGCAGCAAATCATGGTGTTTGATAGACAAACACAACATCTTCAAATTTCAATGAATTGATATTCTCAATTTTGCCACAAATTTCAATGATCTTTTCCATAAGACTACGTTTGGTCTTCATGGCCAGCAATCAGCTCTAAATCTTACAGAAGATGACTAAGAGAACAAGAGTTAACATGATCAGATGAGACATTCCCACAGGTCGTAATTAGATTCCGCTATGCATCTGCTATTGCCGACCAATCAAGCAGAAAAGTCAGTTTAGCTTCAGAAGATGACCAACCATCACATTGGGCGACCTTCACCTAAGGGCTAACTGCAGTTGCCATGACGATTGTCCCATTCAGTGGACATGCACAAACCCATTACCATAGTAATTGAAATGAGGATCTGATGGTCAATGGTGATAATCATATTTTAATTATCTTTCTGTGTTCATAATTTATCCTGGCTATAAATATGAGAGTCATCTGTAAAATGCATACATCTAATGATTTTTGGAATCTTACGTTACAATTTTAGGTTGTGTCAATTCAGAAAACTAAAAACGTCAGTGTTCTAAGAACATTTCAGATGACTTGTGCTCATTTTCTAAAACATGTATCTCAGAGTAAAAACGTGATCTTTAGCTAGCATTGTACAGCATGTCCAAACATAAAACAATATGTCCAAGGTGTTTCATTAGCTGCAGTGACCATAAATGTCCAACATGCTGCTGAGCTGCTTAGAATAATGGCAGTAAGCACTCAGCAGTTTCTAGATGATAAAAGTGTGAGGTACAGAATCAACATTTGAGAGCTGTTCAGACCATACCAGCTTAGTACAGAGCACCTACGGAGCCTGTTTGCTTCGCTGAACACGAGCTGATACTGTTCACATGCATGAACAGAAGTCAGTGATCAGAAGAGATGTGGGTCAACAGCTCCTAAGCAGGAGTCACCTGACTTCAAGTCTGTTCCTCCCTCCTGCAGGTAAGTGGGGACAGTATTGATACGTTTGACAGTTGATCAAGTTTGAATCAATAACTTCTTCACAACTGACTGATCAGAGCACGCTGTTGACAAAGACATAAAATTTGCAATTGGTAAGCAAATATTGCTGTGTAGACAATTTTTTGCGTGTCTGGGAATTTAACTTTTTCGTCAAATGATACTTAACCTTGAAAATTTGTACATCTGTATCTTGAATGCTTGGTCAGTTGAATTATGTTTATGAATTTGTTTTTTAATAATGTAATTCTTATTAACTTTTTTTCATAGAAATTATTCTGTTCCATGAAAGAAAACCTATCACTATGCAGGGATTGGGAAAGACATTGTTGACAATGGGCCATTTACAGGCTTTTTGGTAATTTTCTTTACCCGTTGCTTATTATATCAATAGTAAACTTCAAAATTTTAATGGGCCATTTTTTCATCCAATGTGCAAAATGGCCCATTGTCCCTGCCTATCCCAATCACTGACTATGGCATGGAAAAGACAACAAGGAAATCTCATCACAAGAAGTCCACTCATGGAATGGGAAGAAAGTTCTAAAATCTAAGCCCTAGGGTTGAGGGGAGGACTAATACAATAGAGGAAGGACGGTACAGTATGGACAGAGGTCCAGAGACTATGGAGGGGAGGACCATATACAATGAAGGTGTGACAACAGGTGAAATGCTATTGTCTGTGCAATCTCCACATTGACACAACACCTGCAGAACACTACACGACCAGACCTGTCCAATATCCTCCTGGACCCACTCAACCGAGGGAATCAGGATAATAATTGACCACACCTAACTGTCAACATCCTCAGGAACAAAGGATCCAAACAGAGTTATTGTTCTCACATGTTTCCTCAAATAAATGTTCGTGATAGTTTTTCTGTGAAATACAATATTGCAAAACATATGAAACGGACAGTTTATGACCTTATATAAATTTGTTTGATAAGGAAAAAATTGCATTCTTAACTTGGTATTTCCTAAACCAATTAAATCACTGCTAAAAGAGTAACGCAAGAATGCTTATAAATATGATGTATATTGTTGCTATATCCTTGCGGATAGACAGATTTTATGACATTACTAAATTTCTTTTCATAATGGAAAAATGTCAATATTGCATTTAAATCTTGGAAACTCCTTGAACTAAGTAAGTTCAAGAAGTTGTTATATGATATTCTTTGATCCATACTTAGATATATTTTTACCTATTGAGAAAGTCAAAGCTGCATCTACAGAGATTTGATCAATTTCTCATTTACATCATATCCAAATGAGTAATGAACGATTAGATAGGACATCTAACCACTCGTTATAAAGACAATGAATATTGTTTAAATCGTCTAATCCCTGTAGACGGTAGGATACAGCATACTGTGGCCTGGTACGAACTTCTGGGAGGGCTTCCTCAAGGATGTCTTCTCTTTCCTTATCTATTTACACTACAGGATGCACATGCCTTCACTCATTTCCTACTTACACTGCGCCTGTTGTTCTACACCAGACATCCATGAACATGCATCTTCAACAATGGCCACCAATTTCCAGTAATAAACTTTTACAAGGATCCCATAGAATTAGAAATAGTGTTGCCCACTCCTTTTTTCAATTTTCAGGATGTTGATTTTAAATTCCTTATAGTTCAAATCATCTTGACTTTTCTTAAAAGATTAATCTGGCTGCACACCAATTTCCAGTAATAAACTCATACCAGGATCCTTCACAATTTGAGGGGCATTTTAGAAGTTTAAAGTCAAATTAGGACAATATTTATGGATGACAACTTCTTTATTCTCAGAGTGCGACGCTTCGATACAGATTCTTGTATCGTTATCAAGCATGATATGAGATAACACTATGTGCTGCTTGACAAAGATACAAGAATCTGTTTCGAAACGTCGCACTCTGTGAAAAAGAAGTTGTCATCCATAAATATTGTCCTCAATTAGAAAGAGAGTTGTCCACTCCTTTTTTTTCATTTTCAGGATGTTGATTTTAAGATTCCTTATAGTTCAAATCATCTTGAATTTCTTCACAGATTTACCATACTACACACGTAGTTGAGATGCCCTGTATTTAAATAATGATATTATTGAAGGTATACATATTTAATTATTTATATTTGACTTACCGTGACATGTAGCGGTTACAACACATTTGTACTATGACAGCCATTCCTTGTTGCATCATTGTGACAAACTTTTTGAAATGTTCATATTTAATCGTCTTAACCAGATATCAACCTTGACAATAAGTGACACTCATTTATTCAATAAATTTTTCTTGATATCTTCTGCAGATTTGTTATTCTAAGAAAATGGCTTTTGACAATGTCTTCAAACATATGTTTCACAAAAGATTGAAATTTGAAACTGACACCAAATCTTTAAAATTTTCCCAGTTCACAGTGTTCAAACAAGGACTTGAATCCAATGACATAATCAGCTTCTCCAAATTTCAATAGAATCGATGTGACGCAATATATTTCGATACATCGCCATATTGTCCACTTCACACCATCAAACAGTTACGTCATCAGAAATCCACAATCCAAATCGTTCTCCTAAGGCTCCATTAATCTCAAACACACACCAACACCTCCAAACAATGCCAATGGTCAATTTCAAAGAGAAGTCATTAATACTTGACTCGAGGAATAAAGCTTATAAACATCCGATGTACATTGCGTGTACATTTCGGTTCAGGTGCTCGTTTGACCATTACCTGAAAGCTAATGCTGGTGATATATCAATAAGTTCTTAGCGATATAGGTACACGCCTATATAATATGATTACTGGGCTGGCAGTATACTTACCTCAAGGGCACTCTACTTCCATCAAGATAAGAGTCTCCTGTATAGTGTTACAAACATGTGAACTAGATACTTACAGGCAAGGTGAAACTTTGGCTATCATTGGGTCAACAAATAAATTATTTTTGTTTTGAAAATTGTTTTGTATATGAACTTTTATTTATACTATCAATAAGCTTTATACACATCAAATTCTACATTCTATTTGTCATACTTCGAACAATTTAACAAAAAATATACTGCTTTGTTTTAAGTTTGTATTGTACATTAATTTTTTATTGTATTGATCAATGATCTTTTTGCTAATGTTTATTGTCATACTTTGGAAAATGTACACATTATCTTCAAAATGATTTGCTGTCAGTAACCTATTTTTTTCTATTTCACAAATTCTGTATTGTTATTCTTAGGAAAATATTTGTTCTTTTGCTAAAAACAAATATAAATGTAGTTAAACTTCAAATATTATCAGTATTAAATGTGAATAATTTTTTTTCAGGTAAATCTGTTTGATTACATGAAAATTATCTAGTTTATAAGATATATTAACCTAGACAACCAGTTCAAAGCATTTTCTCTTTTATGTTTAGAAACTTCTGACAACTTAAAATATTTGCCGTAACATTTAGAGAGACATTACTTTGGCTACTTTTCAATCTTCCACATACGGACACATCAATATGCTAAATACATCAATCAATTATCCAATAAAAACATATCTATATCACAAAGTTACCAATAAACAATTTCCTTTTGATCCCTCTTATATGGTTACAAAGCGTATCCTGATTTCAGAAAAGAATAAAATCCCCATTTACATCCACACTGGCTGAACTAAGGTTGACATGACACTCCTGTAAGGCCCCTGGGTAATCATATCTCGTGCATTTCACCTCGTTGATAAACATTTACCTCGTATACCTGTGGAGCTGCACCCTTCCCTTAAGCCAGAGTGCACCAAAAAACCATTAACTTCCTCACCTGGTTGCACAACTTTGTGCTCCCGCCAACCGCGACAAATTTGACAAAACTTTCTTCTCTTTCTCCTCCCTACCCTTACCGCTAAAGACTTCATGACAGACTGACACAAAGCCTCATTATCTGCATTACCAAAGAAAATATTTGTCCAAAATATTAACTCAAACATAAAACGGCATAGCTCCACTTGAAACTGTTGACATAAACTTGAGACCAAATTTGGCGCAAATTCCGCAAAGACGTGACGTCAATTCTAACTTGAGGCAAGGGAATCTTCTAATTTATATTTATTTACATTTGAGTCTTTATTGACTAAATTGTTTTACTATCAATTGCAAGATTGTTGATTGTTTATATATATATTTGGAATAAATTACAAAACCTTATCCTCAAGCAAATAAACATTTGAAATCAAGCATACAAACTTTGAAAAAACTAAGATAGCGACACTGGTTGCATCATGTACCTCTTCAGATGCCCAAGAACATCACTTGACGTTAATCAGTTAATGAGAAACAGACCGATAGGTCGACAACACTGCTTATGTACCACAGAGAGTAGAATGTTTTTGTATCATAGGGTCCAAATATTGTGTACAAAAAAGGTTAGATGCAGGTCCATTTAATGACTTTGAGTTGAATTAGGCATATGTCAACATGAGATAACACAGAAATAAAAACATGACAATTATTTTCATAATTAGAAGTATGGTGATTAGAATCAGTAATGTGAAATACTCCATTGATGAGATACTTATTGAAGGATTTTTTCATGATCCATACCATACAATAAGTGTTAACTTCAAGTCAATTGAAGTGAAAAACGTGTAAAAGATGACAATACCCACAAGATAACCCACAAGAAGAGACTATTCCATTATGATCAGTTCAAATGACAAAATTTGGTCTTTACAATACCTTATCTATTCTTTACAAAGACAAAAAAATCATACTTAAACCAATAGCAGATGATCATAACACAAAGATGTCATTTTCAAAGAATATTTCTATTAATCCAATTTGATATTTTCTTGACACACAACACATGCAAAGCAAGATTTCACACAGATCTACAAATAAAATCTTTTTCAAACCTTAAAGGGCACTTGTTGCTTACATCCTAGGTGTAGCGAGGTTTCCCTCCTAGCGCTACTGTCGACTGAGTTCCTACTTTAGAGATGGGGATGTGCTGTATGCTTGGCCTATCTCAGTTCCCGTTATTCCCCTCACCGGGACACATTACCTCCGTACACCTTTCTGTGCATACACCATCAACAGCTGTGGAGGGCGAGGTAGACCCTGCCACAGTCCCCTATTCATTTTTAAAAAAAATCTTTCCTCTCCCTTAATACAAATTTATCCTCTGAGATACAACAAGAGTATGATTCTATAAAAGTGGTTTTAATCATATTGTGAAATATCATGAAATTTAGGGTGTTTTTTATGAAATTATTTGTTTTTAGAGACGTGGTGCGAGTCTACATCAGCTCCTGATTACAAGATGGAAGCTATCTGCGAACATCCATAACTCTCTTATCTAACAGGTTCTATCAAAAACAACTTCTCTTCGAGACTTTGGCAGGTAGTGCCAGTCCTTGTCCAAATTTATCTGGAGATTGCAGGTACAGAGGTAGGGAGAAGGAGACAACAACTAAGAACTTTTATATTTTGATGAATAATAACTTTTCTGTGAAACAAAATAGCAATATTTGTTGTCTTGATAGTAAAGGGCATTCTTAAATCAAATCATCATAATTATGGGAAATTGTGATGATGAATATGATACGTTTTTTTCTGAGTTGAATTATAAACAATGAAGTCAGTTCAGGATAAGTATCTATTTCTATGAAAAAAAGCTTTATTTATTCTGAAAGTATTAAGTCTTGATACATTAAGGAATAGAGTAACAAGGTTGCTGAGTCATATCGTTCATATCTACAAACCTTGATATATGAGAGTAATCAAGCATGAACATTGGACATGAGTTACTGGTATTAAATTGAATCAAGAATGAGGTTCTCCTGTAACTAATGTCAACGAGAAGGTTGTATCTTAAGGTATCTTGACCAAGACAGATGTCTGAACACCATATCAAGTTGTCACCATCTGCAGGTGTTTGAACAGACTAACATTTTGGTTCAATTCTAACAGAGAAATAAAAGTTTACTGGAAAACGCTGGTGATTTCTACAAGACTTGAAAGATATCCTAGTATAAACATTGGACATAAGTTACTTGTGTAATTTGAATCTAAGTGAAGTTCTCCTGTAAGATATGCAAGTGAGAAGGACGATTTCAAAACAATCTTGACTATGACAGATGTCCTAACCAGTGAATCAGAAAACACCATCTCAAGTTGTCACCAGACGTCTAAAGCTAACCCAGACTACAATTATAGTCCTCTCTGACCTTTTGTTAAGGTATACTTACAGGTCTTATTTTCTTGAAGAAATGGCAAGAGGTGTTCACAGACTTGCAAACAGGTATCCAGTAAAGTTTGTCAACCACCTTAGACCACTTTGACCCAGTACCAGAAATGGAAACTGGCATAGATATCAATTGTCACACTGAAAAGTCCAAAAGTTAGACATAGCTATGTTCAGTCAATGAATTTGGAAAAAGCTATATCCAATTGTTGTTTCCAATACTGCACTTTTGGACCAATCTGACTGTTCTCAATGAATAGGAATCTGTAGATGTTGTAAAGTTTCAAACTCCCAAAACAGTCTAGACTCTGTTGAGTAAATGTTCAGAACTACAGTAGGTACATCCAGGTGTCCTTTGCTCTCAGTCTACACATGTAGAGTCCACAAAGTTAGTCAACAACCACAGAGCACTCTGACCTGTTGCACTGTTGAGTCAATGAATCGGAACTAGTCTTGTCCAGGTGTCGTCTGCTCGGTCAGTTGGACAGAAGTTTAGTCCAGAAGTACATTCTTGACAAGTTTGCCTGACTCTGCTAAGCTTTAAATCAATATCCTCAGTCTTCTGTCATTATCCAAGTCAAACAAGTACATGAGGCGAAGGTCTCAACAAACTCCAGACACGTGACGTAACTTGGCGTAATCTTCTTACGAGCGCATTGTGACGCATGATGCAAAAACTGGGTAATTTTCACACATTTAAATCTCATTAAAGCTAATTATCCTTTTTTCATGAAATATTAATAACCAATTGTGTCTGGAGTGCCACAATGATACAAATCCTGTTGCGTCTGCTTCAGTCTGAATTTCTGGTAATATAGATTAATCCTCCCGGATCCTTTTGGGCCGGTCTAAAATGGTCTTGAAGGGTCTGTACACATTGCTCCCCGCACTGAGCTAATCTAAAAATGGTTTAATTTCCTGCAGTCTGTTTGAACAGTTTTTTACCCTGTGATATGAATCAGAAACGTTTAGACGTTAAATAGTTGGGGTAATTCTGTTAATGCATCAGGTCCAATGTCAAATTTCTCAGTAAATAGCTCTCCTGACTCATTAGCCTCCTCAAAGCATTTTAATTATAATGCTGCATTACATTAAATGAAATATTCCATCACATAAAAAAAGAAATTTCTTTGTCCAAACAACATCTGTTGTGGAAAATACAAAGCTTGACTTTTTCTAATGCAGTCTGGAATTCACATTCTTCACGTAAAATGTTTGAAATTTATTCTTTTCCATCTAATCCATCTTATGAGAAAAAAATTCTCTAATTCAATCTTTCCTTAGCTGCTAAATCAAATAGGGTGACACAATTCTAAATGGCAACTTATAGCAATAACCAAGAAAGGATTTGGCGTCGAGCTCAAAATATGTCCCCACTTTGGATATTCTGAGACCAGCAGGAAATGGATTTAACCATTATCACATTTTAGTTCGAAAGTTCTAGATTCTTTGATTCCAAGAAAATCTACACCAATTTCAGTTTGTGGATAATAATTTTCTTTGTTGTGAATGCAAAGTTTGGAGCATCTGGAAAACTCCATAAACTGAAACCCAAATATTTACTCAAGTGATAATCTGGATAAGAAAGCAAGCCGATTAAGCACTAACTTCACTTCAAACACCTTTCACTTCAAGAACATAATTAACAGATAAGCATTATTTATTCTCCAGAAGTATATACACCTCCAAATTAACTTCAAGCTTCAGTATTTGCTAATAGGTGATACAACTTGAACTCAAAAATCTGTCTGGTGTTCAACAAGAAAAAAGAAACTTCAAAATGGTAAGGCACTTATTTTGTAATTAAGGAATTTGAATGCATCAAAGGAAAAATTCTACAGAAGATAACTTGGAATTTAAAGGAATTGCTTGATCCTTAGAACTAACTGTCATCATACAATTTTACAATCAGTTTTGTGAAATAAAATTATTTGCTAGAGATAAAAAATAATCAGCGTCGTAAATGCTTACAAATTCAAAGAACATGAACATGTGAAATAAAGATATTTGTTCCAAATATTTTCAAGATATCAAAGAATTAGTTTTAAAGTTCAAAAGCAATAATTTATATCTGCCCTAGCAATTCATTTGAAGAATCACCACTCACAGTAGTACCTGTGAACACTGATAAAAGACTAGCATCCTGTCAAATAGATAACACACACTTCATTCAAGGGAGGTAAATCAGAATAACTGAGCTTTGCTTACTAAAAGAAAAGCCATCGTCAAAGTTTGCATGTAAGTGAAGCAAAAAGCTATTATGGCGCTGATGCACAAAGCACGTGCCTCTAATTGTTTTTTCAGACTGTCCAGACATAAATCTTGTGGCCAGCAACCGTGATGATAGGTTTTAGTTGGCACGCTTGTTATAAATATTCCTGCAGAGCTGTGATAGCATTCGTGCTAGATCCAACGATGGTTGCTGTAAAGATGCATTTCTTCCTGTTTACATAATAGAAACCATAGCACCGATTATTTAGGGGAACATTTAGGGGAAGTAGTATGACATGGTTTTGAGATACATATACCAGTAGTTGATGAAAAATATTAATTCGATTTAACAACATATCATGAAAATCAATTTTGATTATTATAAACCAACTGACAATTTCATGTTAATACAAAAAGAATAAACTGTGTTTGTGAAACACTGATGCATGTTTTGACCTCAGCTGAAATGTCTTATTGTGATAGATGCACATGTGAAATATCAAAGGTCTACCCTAAAGCAGTGCAAAGTTATGAGTCAGGTTCTTTGTGACAAACAGACAGATGGACAGAGCAAAAACAATATACCCCCAGAATCTCGATTCGGGGGCATAAAAACTTAAAACATATTCTATCTAAGGCAACAGCATATACTTCAAAGTGTATCGTCACAATAGAAGTTTTCTTCAGACCAGGTTTCTTTCTTATCTAACCAATGACTAAACTAGAAAACTAGAGCCATAATCCCTGACAAATCATTGGGCCACCCAAAACAAGCCAAACAAGTACTTCCTGATAACAAAAACTAAACAAAGTAGACCGGCTAGCAACAGAGAGAAGTTGTCCTTGTAGTGATTTACTCAATTCCTTATCTCCAGGTATCAAAGTTCCTTCAAGGGGAAAGAAAAGTTGTCTTCTAGCAGAGCAAACCTGACTTTTAGGAGATGAGAAAGATGAAAACAGGAAGAATCGAAAGAAATCATTCAGTGCAGTGTAAGAAGGAATTTTGGTGAAAGTCCAAGTTTCTCTGCAATCTTATCAAATAGGATAGGACAAATTGTGTCACCCTGTCTGCCTCCATATTGATTTCAGTTACGGCTGTCTGAAGTTGCACTGCTCGGAGATAAAAGTTTCTACCATAAAGATGCCACTTGCAAATAAGTTGTTCTCTCTCATGCCGATTGCTTATCAGCTTATCTTGCATAAAAACATTATTTAAACAATCTCTAGAAAACGGTAAATCTTTTGGTCATTGACGTCAATCCTCAGAGATATAACAAGTTTAGGAAAAGTTTAATTTGTAAACTTTGGTCATTAAAAAGTCTAAGGAAAAATATCTAAACCTATCAGAATGGTAATTGATTGAGATACGTTTTACTCAAATGAATATTTAATAAATATTTCCTATAAATTCATGACTTTCTTGAAACAATAAATCAAACAAACTTGTTATCAACAAACATATTTCATAAGAGGAATGAAAGTTTCCTATAGACATATGTAGCCCAGTTTTCAGTCGTTGATAAATCTGGTGCAAAAAAATCGAGGGTAATGCACTAACTCAAGTTTTTTTGCTGGGCAACTTCAAGAGCTGATAGAATTAAGGAGCCTACCTTTTACCTTTATAGCAAGTGTTCTTTGTGATAAACTTTCGCTGAATATAGAACAAGATAAGATTCTGGTATAGACTTTCCCCCAGAGATGTTTTCTTGACGCACATAATACTGCTATCATGGGTTATCTCCCTTACACCTCGGCACTTACAGAGCAAGCGTGAACTTTATTGGATGTACAACATATTGCAAATAGAAACAAAGTATGGAAAATCAATCTTGTGATGATGCATGATCTGGCTATGACTTACTGATGTTTCGATTACCGTATATTAAATCCAAAACTCACACAATTAGAATAACACAAGGACTAACATATTCATATTCTAAAATTTAATCTTATTTTTGTCATATTAAGAAATGAATCTCAGGGAAATTGATACTTTAATTCAAATCTAGACCTCCTTTCAGGATTTGGGTTAAGGTCATGTACAATATCAAGACCTACAGTCTGTGAATAAGACAAGAACTACCTAAATACACCAAAAAAGGGTTTCCCTTTTAAGATTCTAACACAGTTGTACATATCAGGAAAATTTCTATTTCAATGAATATTTGAAAATAATTCTTAGGTAAAAAAAAAGTTCTTTGAGAAGAATGCAAGAATTTATTGTGCTTGATGTCTCTATGAGAGACAAATTGAATGTCGCATGGGGTCCAAGGGGAGATAACTAAGGATGACAGGAACCTTGTCACATGACAAATAACCGAGCATTTCTAAACTGACAATTGCCTAGGGAGAGGTCCCTATGGAAGAGTGGAATCACCAAATTTATTAGCGTTGGTTGATGTGACAAGTGCATTCTGGAATGCATCAGGTTTTTCTTGAGAATCCTTGTGTTTGGAGAGGCTGACATTGGTGGTTGTCAATATTGCTCAATTTTTTATGAATTTCAGTTGAAAATTAGTCTTTCCAATTCAGAATAAAACTGATATACCACTATGTGGATAAAAAAATAAAACATATGCTAGTTCAATATTGTATAGTAATGAATTTTAGTTGTAATTTAGACTTTCAAATTCAGAATAACATATTGATACACCAATTACATGGTTAAAAAATATTAAAATGCTTTTTTGGGGAGAGTATTCGACATTGCTCATTTCATCTGAATTTATAACTAATTTGAGTTAAAATTTCCAATGTCCAAATTCTGTCCAATTCAGAATAACAAACTGAAATAATTGGTTCCAAAAATAAATATTATATGAAAAAAATCTTCAGAGAATGTTTTACTTGTCTTAGGTATTTACATGCTACTACGAAATTTGATGTTATAGAACTTTTTCATTTCATTACATACACGACTTTACAGGAGGTTTTCCAGGTTTTCATCTACTTACACTGTCTAAAAAAACACAAAACACAGTATTCAGGTTTTAAGATACACTCATCCATACAAAGTCTACGAATTATTTTTTTTCTGATTGTGTAGAGTAATCTTGACGTCAATCCAATTATTTAAATATGCATCAAATCATATATGAATGTGCTGAGGAAATGAGTTGAACATGCTAATCATAAAACCAAATTGTTAGAGAAACTGAAATTACACTATCACAAATAGAAAGTCAATTATTACACAAATTTGTAAGGTAATCAAATAATATATTTTTAAAATTCCAAAAAGGAAGTGAAAAACCTACCTCCTTTTAGAAAAGAGCGGGAGACAGCAACAGCAACAGTGTCTAAACATTGAACTTGTGGATCCTGACAACATTCATTAAAGTGAATGTTGGAGACAATGCTCGGAACAGATTTATACCAAATGTTGCTAATGATATTCAAGAGTTATTTGAAGAGAGGGGATCATGGACAGCCTAAGAAATCCAGAGATTGATTTCGGTCCTAAAGAGGGTCGGGGGAAAATAGTTTGAGAGAAGTGTCAATGCACGCGCACTGTTGTGACAGACGCACGTGTTGGTAGATGATCACATGACCAGGTCCCTCGTGGGGGGCACTCTGTTGAGGGGAAATTCAGGGGGAGCCAACAAGAGATTGAGGGGAGGGGGATGATATGAAATATTGATGGGATATTGGGCCAAGTTGAGTCAAATTATCATTTTTGAATGGGCAGACGACATTAGACAGTTGCATCATTGAGGAGAGGTTTTGAGTAAATGACAGTGTAGGGATATTAGAAAACGGTCAGTTTACCGTTTGAGGAGAGGGGGGAGGAGGGAGATTAAAAGAACGGTGGACAGTGACGTGACTCATGAATGCTGCTGACCAATAAAAGCAAATTGTAAGAACAAACAGGCTCATTTCTAATTTCAGCAGGGAATCTAATTACCGACCCAGTCGCTTTGTCTCATTTTCCGTTTTTTGAGAGCTAATTTAGAAATTCCCTTGCAAATTGTTGAACACTCAGTTGTTGAGCTGCCAGTTCTATCGACTGCCGCTTGAAGCGGAAACAAAGACTAAATTGTTGCCCTTCAGCTCTCCAATGTTTTCACACATCTTGTTATTGCCCATTAAATCTGTCCATAGGAGTAGCTACAGATAGCATAACTTCACTTAAAATTAGCATTATTTGTAGTAGAATCTAAAACCCTATCTTGCATTTTGATACACATTATGAATGGGAAAAAAAGATTTTTTTATAATAATTATTTTTCATTATTTATCAACATATCAAAATATATATATTTTCTGAAGATTTTTTGTTCACAATAAAAACATTTTCATTCAAGAAATGAAGAAAAAAGATCATTTCTTCTGACAGTGGACATAAAGACAAAACATAAGTAAAATGGAGACCACTAGAGTTATCTCCCTTACCTCCAGTTGTCAGTAGAGTCTATCCAAGCAACTTTATAAAATCAATTTGTTTTCCAAGGACTCTTTCATAAAACAAGCTCCTCTACGAATCTTTGCAGTATTTTGTTTCCAGGTTTGCCCGTAGAAAAAAAACTAATTAATTGAAGTGGTTGGGTAAGTAGGGATATCTCTAAGCAGATGTCCGTTTAGTATTAGTTAAACTACTGGCTATAATCATCTAAATTGTTTCCGATGTACTTGGTGAATTGAAACCATTAAAAATCTCACCGCAATTGAGAGCACCGAACATTGTACTGCCACGCTTAATGAACTTTATTCTTCTGATGTTTTTAGCGGTTACAGGTTCAATGACTTTTTATATTTAATCATCCACTTGAAAAGGAAATAGGTCAAGTTCTTTATGCTTCTTGACCTAATGTAAGTTTGAAAATGAAACTGGTGACTTAATTGTTTTGTAGATGTATTCTGCTTGTTTTGTAGCATGAGAAAAAAAATAAATTATTTATTTCTAGATAAAATATTGACATGTTGATTTATCTGTATCAATGATCAATTGAATTATTTTCAAAAATATCTTAATGCATAACCAACACTTGACACCAATAAACCGATTGTAAAAACTTTCAGAAAACCATTTGTGTTATACAGTATTTTTGGAACAGTATTATTGCGCAGCCTGACAATTTTATTTTATTTTTTAATCAGATATGAATTCTAATATTACGGACCATAAATTTATAACAGAACATACTAATGCTTCAATTATGTAAACAATGCACTACAAATATTAAAGTTCAAGAGGACAGCTAAATATGGTGATGACAGAATCTGTCACTTTTAATGTGTCATCACTGAGACATCACTGAATCAGCTGATGTTTATTTGTGCATGGTTATAGATATATGGCCATTTGCTGTTCGAGTAATTGTACTTAAACATTTTTGGAATAATATGTTGTAAAATTTCACTTGAAAATTTTTTCATCATTTCCAAATTTTTTAATTAAATATTTTTATATAATAAAGTTTAGAAAATAAGACAAAATGAATTTATTTACTAGTATGCCACATAACAGGATATTCATCATTTGTTTTTTCAAAAAATTGTTTTTTAAGAAATACAATAATATAAATCTATATCAAATGATGATAATAATAGGTAAAATCTTGAAGATAATATGAATGTTGAAGTTTGTTTATGAACATACAAATTTAAACAAAAATTGTGTAATAAAAAAAATCTCTAAAAGAGACACAACAAGTAGGGAATTTTTAACCTAGAAAATACCTTTGAAGATGAATATCTTGTAATACAATCAGCTACTTTAATTCATCATGGATTCTTCTGAAAATTGAGTCAAGATTTTGATCCAATTCCAGGGTGAAATAAATGCCTCTTGAAATATACAACTAGCTGGCCTGTCAATCACAAATAGCTTTCCTTAATCCTGTCTTTGAAGTTAGAGTCTTACAGTGTTTAGAGAGATAGAATTATGGTCAATGATAGAGAATTTAAGCTATCTGAGTGAACTATCTACTTGGAAAGCTTTAACTTGAATTTCATAGATTATGTTACAGGTAGCTTGTCGAGACTTAAAACTAAAACTAAAATTTTGGATAGATTTTATAATCCTGTTTCCATGTCTTAATTCTAAAAAGATTTGAGAAAAGAAGGATTATAATGTCTAAAATCCTGAAAACAAGACTGTCAACTTAAATAAGGAGAAAAAGCAGTGATAACTAAAACTATGATATCAAAAATCAAAAGATACTATCATACACTTTTCGTTAGGGGCATTTCTTTAACTATCTCATCACATTTCATTTATCAGATCCAAACTTGTCAAAACTAATCACACAAATCAAACACAAAAAACAAACACTAATTCTAAAATAAATTTATAAATTGTAAAAAAGCTCATGTATTCTCAAATTGATAAATAAAACAAAATGAATATCAAATAAACTTACCCTGAAAATTGTCAACAACAAAAACACAATGACTTTCACTTCCCCAGTCATCCAAGTAAATGATGTACTCACAATCACAAGACTTTCTTTCACAGAATCAAGTTTTCACTGCCTAGTATATTCAAAACCCGATCGCTAACCGCCCTCAACATCCTATGATATCATCAGCCCAGTTGTCGACAATTGGAACAGGGAGGGGGGAAGGGGGGAGAAAGGAGGGGGAAGGCAAAGGGCACGAGGCAATACTTATGTGGCCACAACAGGAACTAAGTAATACATGTAACCAAAGCAACGGCATCAAGAGGTCACGTGAGGCAGTGATACTTAACTTAGGGTTATTTTTTTAAAGAAAAATTTTGAAATGTGAAGTGATATCTGAAACTTTGAGGAAGTACACTTTCTAAATTCGATGGTTTGCTGACACAGAGTTGAAAAAGGAATTGAAAATTTTGGAAAAAGGAAGATCTCACATGTGAAACTTAAGATAATGACTTCTCTTACAAGTCAAAACCTAACCAATCAGAATTTAGTCTATTACCTATTAAGTTAAAAGAATAGCTGAAGCAAGATTGATTCAAGTAAGAACTTTTTTAACAAAACAGTTTACATGAAATTTTATGAAAATGATAACAATAATGACTTACCGTTTCTTGTATCGTCCTATGATGAAAGTTTACAAATACTCAACAAATACAAATGTTATGGATGATCCACAATTCCAGAAGCACAAAATTATGCCTTGTATATCCTGTTTGTTTCCTTCAAAACTTTTAGGACTGTTGTCCTTGAATTATTTTCCAAGAAAATGAAAAAGGAACTGGCGTCTGCTTCAAACATGTGAGCAGACGCAAAAACTTCCAAGTGACGTATGTTTTCATCGGTTGCATCTCCCACACTGCACACAAATTAGAAGCAGATTTTACACAAATTTCTTCAAAAAAGCACAACTAGTTCCAAATTTGAACAGAATCGTGGTAAAGTCTTTATCCGAAGAAAAAATGTCAACAGCCAAAGAAAGCACCTCACCATAGGAGAGAAAGATGTCACATGTGCTGTTAGTTCCAAGTTTTAGGCAACAGCTGTCCTTTACAGAGGTCCTTAAAGGACAGCTATTATTGCAATATCGACTACCTCCACAAATATTACAACTGTCTTTACAACACGCATTGTTTCCACAACACAAGAAATCAATTGCAAGCCAAGGTGTAGGTTTTTGTTGTTTTGATCGCGAGGACGGAATAACCTTCAATGTCGGCGGCAACAGGATGCAAGATTGGGAAAATCTAAATATTTAGCACAAAAACAATACAACAAAACATGATGTCATTCTTTGGTTTAAAGCCATGTGTTGTTGATTCAAAGGAACAAGTCATGTTGCCTTTGGATTTGTATACATATCGATCCAGATCTTGATTGGGAAACATTTCTTTCATGTTTTTTTTATTGCATTTAATTACAAGGATCTGAATATCTAATGTGCTCTACTGTAAGGTTCTGGATATAGAAATCCAATTTAAATTTGACCAAAGTTGATAATCAAAATAATTTCTAAAATCTTACCCTTTTCAAGACATATAATAATTCTGAAAGACAAAATAACGAGAATAATACAATAATTTTAAAAATATTCATACAAACCTTGACAGAATGAATAAGGAAGAAGATAAATCAAAACCAAAATAATGATGAAAGAAATGATGAAATCAGCTTAAATAGATGATTTACATCTCTGTAAGCTGGCCCATTTGAATGACCTAACCAGGCAATAAAGATAAGAAAGAAACCATTAACTAATTATGAAAGACAATTAAAAAGGAAACAAGAAGCCGGTGTAATTACCTGATAATTAATTATGAAATCCAAGCGGATGCTATCCCAATCTAAGAAGACACTAAAAGGAATGTTACGTAACAGCTTGGGATCCTTAGAAGGAAGTGATTCAGTTATCGACAAGCGTAATTTGTCGGAGTATGCAATCAGGACGGTCAACAAAACAAATCTTTGAAAAATGTGTCATGAAATAGCGAGTAAATATTCAGAGCAACAAACAAACAATCTTTAAGCTGCTGCAAAATTTTGTTTGAGTTCACGCCTCCATGCAGGATCATATATAAATATCTGCTTCCTGCAAAATGAAATTTTCTAAATATTTTCACAGTGCATAGACAAACAATTGACATAACTGACCTAGTTTGCGGTTGATTAACCTAGATAATTTCAATCCTGAGTAGGCCAACAAATTCCAGGTAAAAACATGATGATTATGAGAAATGTAATTAAAAGAAGTGTTTTTCCAATTATGATAATAGGGGTATAACAGGGTTATGTGTTGAGTGGTTACTTATTAATATGAATGAGATAATTTTGGCATAACAGCAAAACACAAAAAAACAAATTAATTCAATTGAGTTGATATTTGCTCCAAAACATGCTTCTCTGTTAAAATATTAATCTTCGCTACAAGTCGACATATGAGTCATATCTTTGAAAAAGACTCTACAAATTTTCCCATGATATATGTTTATATGAAATTGAAATGAAATGTATGTCAGTAGGTTGTAAATGTGACTCACAATGTCAATCATTATACTAAATTGGACAAAATTACAATAAAATCACTCCTTTTTTTATCAGAAATGAAAAGGTCAATTAGATTTATCCAATACCTGCAGTGTGACCCTGTTAACCAATGCACTGACCCAACGATGATCTCAACCCTCGCAACTTTAGCATTTGATTAAGCATGCTGACATTCTCATGACTGACATGGAATCATTTATGTGTCAGCACTTACATGCATTGACAATTCATTTTTAAATGTAATTGATACTGAATATAGAATAATCATAATTGAAGCCTCTTTTAATAAATTACTTAAGTAGATCATAAGTGTGATCTCCAAAATTAAGATAAAAATTATGCAAATGTTGTTATATTTTAAGAAATAGATTACTTTATAAATAATATTCAAATTAAGTTATCTGATTTATTCATCTTAGAATATCACACTTGTCAAATTTCACTATAGTTACAAGACATGAATGTAAAATCTATCAAAGCACTTGACAAAATTCCTCCATAGAAATTTTCACCTCAAATCTCAAACTGATTCAGAAAAACAGGTGAAATCTTCAGCATATTCGACAAAATAGGAACAGAATAAAAATAATTACCCAAATTTTTCAAGTGTTTTCCCTCCAAACAGGCCTCATATTCTCAAGTATTTGTCACTCAGTGTCCAAGCCCCTACGCCAGATTTCAAAGGGATGAAAACTGACCAGAATTTATTCTCAGGTAAACAGGTGAGATCAAAGCTTTGCCAGCTCATCAATGAGCAGGTAACATCATCCACACCTGAGTTTCAAACCCTGACACATTTCCCTTCAATACCCTCCCAGCCATTCTCCTAGATCCCCCCTCTACCTCCCCCCGACATGGCCCCTCCCCCAAATTCCTCCCCCCTTTGAAAAATCCCTTCTACCTGTATTCCTCTCCAATAATCCCCCTCGGTTATTGCTTATTGTGTTCTGATTAAACCTTGCATTTACCACACCATATTCTACGCTTCTGAATTGAACAAACATGCTTTTCCTTTGAAGCTCAATACAAGGTAATCATTTCTTGACAATAGGAAGGAGTAACTATTCTTGTTTCACACTTTGTAACATTGTGATTTGCCGGATGTTTTTCTGCATATTGCGTATAAAATTTATCATTCATTAGTTCATTGGTCCCTTGAAAACTGTAAATATACGAAGATCTAAAAAGAAGATGAAAATTTTGATCTTTTTAAACTGAGACATTCATAGCTACAAAGAAGGAATAAATATCATATCAACCTCCATTCAATTACAATGTTGCTTACCAAACAATATATACTATCTAAAAAACTTTTCTTAATGATATACATCAAAACAATATTTGTTGACGGGACACACTTATAAATATGTATTGATTGTAATCTGTAAAAGATCAACTAATAAATAAGTCGTAAACCCTGACATAAACAAAGTCATAAACAATATCTTCAAAGATGTACATTGTCCACTCATTTTATTGTCGTATTCACTCCATCATAATAATCTTTCAGATAAATCTAGTATAATATATTCAAGATCATAGCCAGAGGAATTGTTGACAACGACATGATTGTTGACATTTTTTTAATTCATACTTCTAATTGGATAAATTGATAAATTTAAACTTGTACCAATATAATGCAGAAACAGCATCCATCATAATATGTTAAACTAAGATTAGACAAAAGACCATGTAGACAATAGATTTAAGAAGCTCATACCATACTCTCAGCACAATGTTATTTAGAATTCACAAGGTCTCACAAATGAGTTAATAGACATTAAAATTTTCTGATTATCTAACTTTTTTTTTCTCAAATAAAATATATAGAAAATTCAAAAGATTTTTTAGAAAATGTAGTTCAATGACATTGTGAGATATTAATACAAAATAATCAAATATTTGCCAACAGATTTTATGTGCAGTACCGGTACATTACTTAAAGGGCCAGATCGAGCGGCTATTTTCTGTTCCACAAATATTCGGGAGGGAATTCCCTTTTGCACACGACACGTCAAATTTTATATATTCGACTTTGTTTTCTATTTTTTTTATGTTAATAACTATGTCATATTTGGTAATTTGTTCTAATCCGCCCTTCAAAACAAAAAAATTGCGAAAATAAATAAAGCCACTGACAAGCACATCGAGCGGTGATTTTGTTTGTTTGTGGAAACGAAATTCACGGAGGACATTCCTGTTACCTAATAAATACGATATTTACATGATTATTTCACACTTAATTTCAAAAAATTCAAAATGTTAATGAGGTTATCATTCAAGTTGTTCATGATTTAACAATTTGATAAAGAATAAAGTGTATCGCCCCCCAAAAAGAAAAACATCGTGAAATGAAGCCAATCATCGGAGCTACGAGCGTGAGATGCATTACTGGCATTTACTGCAACAAAATACTGTCTTAACTGATAACTTTTATTATGCATCACGTGTAAACATGTCCCTCTTCTATCAATCACTTATTTTTTCTTGATTTACGCAATGAATTAGCATGATACAGTACATTTGTTTTCTCGCAATGCAAACAATTCAAAATGGCGGAGGAAAGCCGATCGAACTCGAAGCCTTGATCATGGCGACCACTAGGATTATTGTCAGCTGATTGTTTGGTCGGTGTTGTAGTTACTTGGATGTTTAATTTGTAGGAAATTTGTTAATAATGTTTGCATAAGAAAATTGACAGACAAACAGATTGTTTATTGAAATCTACATATGAAACTCAATCAATGTGACACTGAGAAGAATAGTTGATTCGCATCGAATATAAAAAAAATCGTCAGCGCTGTCGCACTCCGAAATATACATAGTCCGTATTGCACTTTTTCGAACATAAAAACTTCATGTGATTTAAGTGACTAAGATATATTTTGGAAGACAAATTTTTTTACTATGAGTCGGGTTGAGATTAGCAAGAAATCCATAAATTGATAAATATATATGTAAATAATTTTCATTTCTAATTAATATTGAAATATTGTGATATTAAATATTGCATTAAAATGGAAAAGAAATTTCACAAATAATTATCCAAACAAAATACTTTGTTTACATCAGAGATAAGCAAGAAATCTATAAATGGAAATTTATATAAATAATTATGTCATTTATAATATTGAAATATTTTGATATTACAATTTATGTTGTAGTTTTTTCGTATACCCCCAAGTCATAATAATTGGAATGAGCAAGACATAGAAATAAATAAATAAATGCCAAAATTCATTTGACACCCTGACACAAACGAGCCATGTTGTTTACATATAGCGTTGCATTATGGGAAGGGGCTTTTCTCGTGCTATTTATAGATCTAAAAACTATGACGCGCTATTCGAAAACAGCCTCGTTCCCGATCTAAAGCTTATTTCTCAGAAAGAGGCTCGATCGGCCTCTTTAAGCTCACCTTACTTAAAATTTTACAATATCGTTTTCCTGGCCCCACCTTTGTTAATTGATACCTACGACACACCCATATTTCTGTACGACCCCTGAACTCTAACTTATTGAACTGAATGCACTCATCAACCAGGTAGCACACCTGAAGCTAAACACCCCTCCCGACACCCCCTTTTACCTGGAAAACCCCCAATCATGAACAGAGCACCTGTACACTCTACCCACAATTCTCACCTTGGTCCTAAGATCCTGTTTGTTCTTAACATTAAAAAACCCCAGCTCTAGCCCTACATTGAAGGAACATGTACACCTGGAAATAGTTACTTATTAGGAAGTCAACGAGTTTCTCTGAGGGCAATGTCTGGTTTTCTAAATTTGGTTTTGGATTATGTTGAATGAATTGATTTTCAGATACTTATGAGAAAGATATTCAGGCTAACTAATCAATTTGAAAGTTTGAAGTCAAATAATGGATGCCATCTCAAATTATCCGCAGTGAATGCAAGTTTCAAATCTATTTGTCACCATAACAACTGTCACTAAATTTATTTTTCACTCGGTTGACCAAAAATATTAGCAATGGCTGTAATTGTATTTATCAAAGTTCTAGTCATAACATGGTAGACACTCAAGCTACCGTACTCAATCACGGCAACATGAATTGATCACACAAGTACCGGTAATTAATTTGACTTGTTAATCATTTTCACACTAGCCATTGGCCTAAGGAAAAGTTATAAAACTTATATCAGCTTCATTTCCACCTACCCACTAAGAGTCAGCTATCCACCTCAAAACTTTGAAATCAGTGAAACATTCAAGACACATCTCAGCCTCATTAAAATGTCAGTTTGGTGTCCCAAGATGACCAATGACGTTGACCGTTACCCGAACTGACCACTCCTAGACAATAGACTGGACTCGCATGTCAATGACCACCCAAATGTGGTCAGCTAATCATCTACCCCATCACGTTGTACTGTCCTGTAAATTTGGTTAAATCAAGTTAAATATTATAGCAGTTAAAGATACCAAGATATCAGAGTTACAGGTAATATTTATCATTCTACTAAGTTATCTGTCTCTGGTCATTTTCAACAATTTTAACCCCTCACAATCTTCATCAAGCAGTATTGTACTGAAAATTTGGTTAAATAAAGTTTAATATCATAGCAGTAATACTAGGGGTCTAGGACAAAAGTCACCCGGACAAAGCCAACCGGACAAAAACCACCCAATAGATATCAGAGTTCTCAGGCAATATTTATCATTCTCCTTA
The DNA here is from genome assembly GCA_916613615.1 of Steromphala cineraria. Taxonomy (NCBI): domain Eukaryota; kingdom Metazoa; phylum Mollusca; class Gastropoda; order Trochida; family Trochidae; genus Steromphala; species Steromphala cineraria. Next base: position 42,864,991 of record OU744726.1, read on the forward strand.
GCTATATCTGTCTCTGGTCATTTCCAACAATTTCAACCCCTCACAATCTTCATCAAGTATGCACTATAAATTGGGTTAAATAAAGTTAAACAGTAATAGATCCCAAAGGATAAGTGCTTTAAGGTAGTGCTTTGTCACTCGTCAGCTATCAATTTCCTATTTTTTATAACAACTACAGGAGAAAAAAGATTTTCGGTTGCAAAAGTCATTGACAAACCTATATCTAGACTTGCTTTTAAGGTGAAATATCAAATATTACAGCCTATATCTAGACTTGCTTTTAAGGTGAAATATCAAATATTACAGCCTATATCTAGACTTGCTTTTAAGGTGAAATATCACATATTACAGCCTAAATCTAGACTTGCTTTCTGGTGAATAAAAGGTAAAAATATAGGCAAGGACATAATGTGAGTAAAACTAGTGACTTACCTAAGATTTTAGGTAGGTAAACTAATGTCCCTGTGTTTACATCCTCCTCCGATGGCTTAATGACAAAATCCATTTGTCTTCGGGCAGTTTTATGCCCCATAGTTCAAAACATGTTATTTAATCTAAATCAGTTTATGGTGGTAATTAATTTGACATAAGTTGAGATTTTTTATTATAAATCATGTAGGTACCTGCATTCAATGATAATTCTTTAAGATCTCATATTTCAAAATTAATAAATTGACAAATAAGGGCATGAAATCATATGGACATAATACATGCTGTTGTACGAAAAAAATAAAGTCATAAAAATATACATGCTTTATAGATATATTTATAATAGCAAAAATTGAGCAAATTACTTAAATAATATATTCAAATTAACAGTTATATAATTGATATTGTTCACAGAAATACAAAAAGGATCATAAATACCAATGTTCAAGAATTCTTCCCTGGCTCTTTCTAATAAATTAGTCAGACAATAAAAGTAAGCTTTATAGTTAATATAAGATTTAAGTAGGTGTTGATGAAGAGATATCTCTTTGAAGTATCTATCACTGCTTAATTGCCATTACGTAATCTGATGATGTATTCCCCTCTTAAAACACTTAAAGACTCTTATATGGAGACTTAAACCCTCGTAAATGAGGGTCCAGAATGTCACATGGTGTCAAGCAAGGACATCACCTCTATCCTTTATTATCTCCATTAGAGAAATATGTCAAGTGTTTTAAGTGTATTCTTCCTTTTACGTGTTGCCATGTGTTTTAATTGTTTATTACACAGTTGTTTATCTTGAGAGAGTTAAAAGCTTATCTTTTTGTTATACTTAGACAAGTCTTATCATAATATCAAACATCTTACACAAAAATAATAATCAAACATTTAATCCAAAATTTAAAATTTGTACTTAAAAAACAATGTACTACGATCAACTCTAAATAAATTTACACGGCCAAAATAATGGTCGGAATTTCAAAGTAATATTTAATTTCATGATAATATTTTAATTTCATGATATTCTTTAAATTTTCAGTCCATGACAATCAAAATCTGCCTTGTCACCTTCATTTTCTTTTCTTGTCCCCTAAAACAATCCAGAGGCCCTTCCATGATGGCAATCATTATATTAACTGTCCATTATACTAATAAATCCAAATCATTTCTCCCGATTGCATAAATTATACTGGAGTGAAGCTAATACAATAGTACCAAAGGGATTACTGATCCCATTCCATGTCCTCTGGTCACGAATTTATTGGGACAATGAAGTCAACAAACAATAATAAAATATTTAGGAAATTGAAAGTAGAAGTGACATCATTTTGGAAAAAGAAAGTTTGTCATTGAAAGTAATAAAGTGTTGTTTATTGATAAAGACCTAATAAAGGAGTTGCTGATCTCATTTCATGTCCCCTGGTCACAGACTGGCCTTAGATTATTGATAAAGACCCATTAAAGGAGTTGCTGGTCAGACTCGCCTTAGATTATTGATAAAGACCCATTAAAGGAGTTGCTGGTCAAGGACTCGCCATAGGTTATTAGTTTGGACAATGAAGTCATTAAAATAATAAAATATTCAAGAAATTGAAAGTAGAAGTGACATCATTTTGGAAAAGAAAGTTTGTCATTGAAAGTAATAAAGTGTTATTTATTGATAAAGACCTAATAAAGGAGTTGCTGATCCCATTTCATGTCCCCTGGTCACAGACTGGCCTTAGATTATTGATAAAGACCCATTAAAGTAGTTGCTGGTCACTGACTCGCATTAGGTTATTGATTGGGACAATGAAGTCATTAAAATAATAATAAAATATTCAGGAAATTGAAAGTAAAAGTGACATCATTTTGGAAGTTTTAGTCAAATATGTGATATTGTTTATTGATAAAGACCTTATTAGAAGGCCATAATTGTTTGAAAATGATAAAGCTCTAGGTTTACTTCCCCACTGAAAATATGAATATTTCAAAGGGTATTTACTCTAGCAGAAATATCCCCAAGTTTTCAGAACAGTTGAGGGGAAAATCACATTATGACAATACACTTCAGAAAGTCACAAAAGTAACTTTATAAAACAGATACAAAAACTAAGAAAGTCTTCCTGTGTTTTAATGACATCAATGGGATTGTTTCCTTATGAATGCAGAGGGAAACAAAATTCTGAAATCACCAATAAAGATCTATTCAATTAATGACAATATCATAGAAAGATGCTCATAAAAATCCAATATCCAGTTTTTCTTCCTGAATTTTCTTAATTCAAATCAAAACATAATTAATTCTAATTTAAAAGAAATATAGCTCTTCATATATGAATTGTTGTAAAGATTTACTTGACAAATTCTGTCCAGTAAAAGCTAACCTTAACCGAATTACACTAAGATAATAGCGTCATCAATTTGCACGAGTCGTGACCTCTATGATGACGATCTGCCTGCAGTAGAGTCCTGGACTATGAACAGGATAATCTTGTCCTGGACACGTAGTGGTCAACCCATCGGTCACTTCGTAGTGGTCAACCCACCGGTCACTGTCGTCCATATCATTAAACATTATACAGGATATCAACACTCATGGACAGTAATTTAAAAGAAAATTTTCTTCCTGACTTTGTTCAAGGCCTTTTAGTCTGTCTTCCAGACCCTAAAGCAAAAATATTTAATTGATACAAACCAAGTCTAGAAAAGTATAGCAAGTCTAGATCACTCAGCTTTAAGTTAAAGCATCTTCTGGGCTCCATTTTGTTATAATATATGATTTGTTTAAAGATATTGTCAATATTGAAAAAAATACTTCTGAGACTAAATGTTAGCCTTTGAGCCAATGAACAGCCAATGGTAAAAACAGATTAAACCTCTTAATTCCTGCAAGTATGGTATGACGCTAACAAAAGAAAGGTGCTTAAGAGGTAAAAATTCCAATCCTCAATTCCACTAAAAAAATAATATTTATTTTTCAAGATTTACAATTTATTCAATTTAATTTTCATAATTTATGAATGAAAATGTATAATATTGTTAAATTTCTGAGTAGGTTATATTTATGAACTTGTTCTCATCTTCTTTAACCATCCAACACAAAACAAGTTAGAAAATATTGATTAGATAAGGTTATACAGTCAAATATTATTAACATTCTTATAGACGATTCTTGAAAAGATATTTTTAAAATTTATTTGCAAATGTTCTACTTCATGAAATAAGTTGTCAATTTTTTCATGTACATAAGTTGATTGATTGAAACTTGCATTGCATGCTTGAATGTTTTTCTTTCAGGTGTTAATGTCGCAATGTACGTCAAATTTGGCAGCTGTTGCCTGAATTTACGTAAGGCGTAAATTTATGATGATTCAGTCGCCTTACTGTGTACGTCAATAGACAGAAAGTTTCAAACTTGGAAGTTAGATGACATAATAAACTATCAAATGCACGTTTTGCTGCAAAAATGAATAAGCATACAAATCAGACTGAATTTGTCACACATTAAGAAGAATATGCCAAGCAGTATGGCTAAATTGTCATGAAAAACATTAATCCATTACATCATTTGACAACTTCATTGTCGTCACTATGGTAACAGCAAAACATTTTCGGCTAACAATACCAATCAAAATAAATTTTCTACTTACCGTTTTCGTTTTAAACTAAGTAAGCCTGAGTTCCACAATAGATCTGTCATGTTTGAAATGAAGAAATCTTAAGACAACTTTGTTGTGTCTTTACAAATAAGTTCTTTATCAAAACCAGCTTGATCCTGATTCCTATTTAAAGATCGTACTAATTTCAAATGTATCCTGTTTTGTTTTTTCAAAATGACACAGATAAGAGTGATTGTCAGCTTATTCATGTCCATGAAATCTTATCACTTTTATCTGATATCTCATATCGGTGAGAATAGCCCAGCTGACTACAATAGCCACACCTTTACTTCAAACTCAGAATAAATTTTCTCCACATATAATGTCACCATTGTATTTCTTTTTCTATTTCCTTTCAAATGTGATGCAACTTGCCCACTTTTCATCAATCAACAAGGAAATTCACCAAATTCACTTTTAACTTGAGAATTCATTTACTTATTTTCTTTACAAAATCACTTGTTCCTAAAAAGATATCCGTTTAGACAACCAAAAATCTCTGTTTGGTTTCACCAAAGGAAATCCTAAGAATCCTTGAAATATCCTTGATCTTGAATTCCTTTCCAGGGGCACTTGTTCCTTTAAAAAAATTCACAGCAAAAAAATCCTCTTAAAAGTTTTGATATTTTAAAAATCTACCTTTCATTCAATAAGGTATATCGATGTTTTTATCTTAAAAATAAATCCCCTGTTGTTCATATCTACTTCCTAATGGCTGTATTTCGACATTTGAACTTGAGAATTCATTTACTTATTTTCTTTATAAAATCACTTGTTTCTAAAAAGATATCCGTTCAGACAACCACAATCCTCTTTTTGAAATCCTAAGAATCCTTGAAATATCCTTGATCGTGAATTTCTTTCCAGGGGCACTAGTTCCATAACATTTGTTCTCAGCAAAAAAATCCTCTCATCCTTGTTTCGGTATTTTTTAAATCTTCATTTCATTCAAAATAAGGTATATGCATCTTTTTATCTAAAAAATAAATCCCCCTATTATTCACATATCCTTCTCAATGGCTGTATTTCGACATGTGAAAGACCTGCCGGTTAGTAGTGTCCTGTTATCTACCTGTAGTCAATATCTGGCCAGGTATGTTAATTTCATGGCTCATGTCACTAATAGCAGTAATCATATTCAAGATAGAGGGTAGGGTCAACCCTATGATCGTCATCCATGCTTTTAAGTGCTTGTTGTTTTCAGGTCTACAGGCGTCAATTTCAATGTGACTTCCTTGTCATGATGTATACCTCTTTGACCTTGTCACCTTTCCAATTTCATTTACATAATATATTTTCTTGTCAACTGTTTTTTTATTCCTCTGAAAATTTTTTTAATGAACAAAATGGTCAATGAATTTCACCATAATTTCTTTCTGATTGTGCAAATTTTCTCTATATATAATGTATACCCTACCTGACTTTGCCCAAATTTATGTACATAATATTTTTTCTTGTCATTGATATGATTGTTTTAATTCTTTTGAAACGTTTTTTTTTCGATAAACAATAATTTGCTATAATTCTCTTCTGATTATGCATTTGCTCAATTTAGAATTGAAAAAATATTTCTAAATCAAGATTTTTACAAAAGAGTGAAATTAAAGTCATGTTGCTGCTGCACGCTAAAAAAGTTTTTGTATTTGAGGAAGAAAATCCTAATGCTGTCATTACATGACGATTTTACTGCAGCATCATCCAAATATGATCATGAGCAAATGTAATTCAACAATAAAATAAAAACAGATTACTTCATGTGTTTTTACATATTTTACAATATATCAAAGTCCCATTTGATTTTTTTTCACTGATTTGCAGTGCTGTTTATACTGTTTATTTGTACAACAATCAATTAGACAATGAATGCCGATTCACTGTTTTACATTGAGTTGATATGTAAGGGAGGTAACTGCTCCAGCCTTAGGACCAAGAGTCTGGCACAATACTACATTCACTGTTACTTGGGATACAGAAAACAGAAAAATAACATGAATCTGCTATAAATTGAACAATGTATACAAATAATTTGGTAAAAGCAAATCTTGTTAAATTAACAGAATCTCCTCAAAATTGTTTATAATTTTGATAAATAAGGAACCCTGAATCTCCAAAAATACAAGATATATCTAAATCCCAAACCAATAAAAAAGGGTAAATTTAATTTAAAATTTACATATTTTCATTTTGCATACCTGAAAAATTTCAGAAAACTTTTCATCTACACAAGAGTAAATTTGCCCACTAATTAGTAAAATCTGGCCAAGTGATGTCTTTTACATCTCATCACATCTGATGAGATATTTGAAAAGGCAAAAATGATATGAGCAAAATCAATGATGAATATTGATTTCACTTAAAGTTCATATTTCTTGTTTCATTTAAGAAATTGACAGCCAAAAATATAATCAGTAGTGATATAACAGTTGACTACGTTAAGACACTTTCCTTTAGTATTATTGGAAATCTGTTCCAAAAATATTTTAAGAGACATTTTCTTATTTTAATCAAAATTTAAGAATAAAATCCTATGAGAACATGTAAAAACATAGAAATGTCACAACAAATGAATCAAATGGATCATATAGTCAATATCTTCATCAGAATAAATGCCTCAAGTGGCTCAAAAAATAGAATTGTTCGTGCTTGTTGCCAAATTTGCTGTTACATTGGGGAAAGCAGCCAACTTGGCTCATGGCAACGGTAAAGATAATAGAAATCCTGCTTGAAATTGATTGGATATGGGCTGAAATTGACGAGTGGTTGGTTGGATTTGCAAACTGAAATGTGCACCCAGTTACGAAATTGACAACCCCATACACGCCTCCATGTGAAATTAGCAACTTTCTTATCTCTGATGTCCAAACATTCACTGTTAACGCTGAATTTGGTTTTATATCCAAAATAGAATTATTCTATAACTAATTCTCTAACATTTGTTCATCTGTCTTGTATATTTCTTCAGGCAAATGATAAATCATGTAGAATTTGTTTCAGGGAAATAGAAATGAATTGGAATGTGCTGGAAATTTACCTGAGTATTGCTAAAAATCATGTAATGCAATATATTTATCATTTTTTTTATGGTAAAAGGAAAGTATTGCCAAGATAAATAGACTTTTTGTCAAGAGACAAATCAGATCAAATAAACATGTAATTGATTACATTATAAAAAAACAATGTGTTGCAAATGTCTTGTTATTTCTAACATTTATTTATTGATTCACAGAAGACAAAATACATTTCCATAATAAGATTAATAGATTTTCAGATCAATAGTAAATGTGGTCTAAAAAAATCATTTGACATTTGTAAGAAACTTAGTAATCAATATAGCTTTGTTTTTTTCATATTTTATTATATTTATGTGACAATTATTTTCTAATAATTACCAAAATTCTTATATCATCATATCAATTCATGTAATGAATATATTTTCAATTATCTAGAGAGAATTAATTTACTGTTATAAAACAACAATCAATATCTTCACGTTTGTTAGAATACTCAGGATGTATAATTACTCAAACATAATGACATTTTCGTTTATCTAATTTAACAAAAATAGACATAGCATGAATCTTGCCACAGAAAAGAGAACTAATTGATTTCAAGAAGATATATATACAGGTCATATGATTATACAAAATTGATTTAAAACAAGACACACAATTTCTGAAATATACATCTTGTTTTCTCTTTACAATTTGTTTAGTTGTAGATAACTTGTCATTTCAGGAATCAATCACATTGTCACAAGTCACAACTTTCCAACTGTTTCTACATGCAATGTTTAGAAATAATTTTTTTCCATGAATATCATTACAATCACCATCACTATTATCATCATCGCCATCGCCATCGCCATCGCCATCGCCATCATCATCATCGTCGTCGTCATCGTCGTCGTCGTCATCGTCGTCATCATCATCATTATCATCATCATCGTCATCATCATCACTATTATCATCATCACTATAATCATCACCATTATCATCATAGTTATCATCATTATCATCATAGTTATCACCATTATCATCATTACAATCACCACCACTATTATCATCATCACCATTATCATCATAGTTATCACCCTCATTACAAATCATCATCATCATCATCATCATCATCATCATCATCATCACAAATCATTACCATCACAAATCATTACCATCACCATCATCACCATAATCATATATCACAAATAATCACCATCATAATAATAAAAATCATTTTTTGTTTCAATGAGAAACGTATTCACTACTAACCAAACAAGACAAATCTCACTCCCTACACATATAAAAACTACCACCAAGACCAATTCATCAGTAACTCATTAAAACCACCTTATCAAACTGATTTCAAGTAGCCCTTCACCCATGGAGTCCGTGACTGAGGGTGAAGACTTAGTAGAGACACAGAGACTGCCCACTGAGACTAAAGTCTGCAGACACCCCCCTCTCGATGAGAGATGTCGACACCCCATCGAACCTGCCATCATTTAACATGAGGCAGATGCACTCAGCGGGAGAATTCATTAACAAGATGTAAAGTTTGCAGCCACTTCGGTATAGTAACCATATAAGTGCCAGCTTAGACTGATGCATTAGGGTTGATGTTCATGTACTGTATATAGTCATTAAGCCTAGGTCTCGTTTTGAGACTTGAAATGAGTATTTTTTCTATGACGTCAATATGCTCCTCTTGATATACTGTTATGTAGACCTTGCATTTCACGATGATATTATGATTTTATGATAAATTGAAATAATCATATTGATGTAGTGTCTATAGTCATTGAAACATTTGTCGTAAACTGAAATATGAAATTATGATATGATGTGCGTGAATTTTTGTATAACCCTAGCAAAAGCGAGGGTTATACACATATTTGCATGAGTTTCATAAAAGTCATATGACACATTTCCCGGGGTAATGATTTCTTTATTACCTATTCTATTCCATTTTACCATCTTACAATATCAAAGAAACAGGCTGCTTCCCTTGCTACAGTGACGTCAAGAACACAGGCGAAAAGATATGGGAAACAGGACTTTAACAAATGTTACTAGGCAAAAGTGATATGTGCACTGGTGCTCATACTAAAAATATGTCACTACTTATTTTCAATCATATGTAATAAAAATCGAAACTTATCCTGTATTATGAGATATTAGGGAATATGGGCCTTCTCATCTTTTCTAGATTTGAATAACCATCCAATTTTATGGATGAAATCATTGTGCTTGACATTTCAATCCTTGTCTTGTAATATGTTATCTAACATACAGCATTGTCCTCAGTTGACTTTCAAATTCCAATTGTGACACTAGAGAACTAAATCTGAAAATTGAAAATCCATTTGTCGTTCTACCCCAGATGTAATTTCATCTGATTTTATATTAAAAACTATCTTTTAATGTAAAACAAACCTTCATTGAATGACATACTTTGTATAACAACAGTCTGTATGGAAATAAAAGACATACATTCTTGGGAAATCTCATGTTTTATTATTTAAACTTGGAAAGTTTTGAGATTTATTACCCAAACTGAAAAAATAAGTATGGAATTTGATTAATGTATCCTATTACTCTTGGAATATCACATTTATTCAAAAAGTTTTAAAATCTTGCAACTTGTGGATTCTTTATCATTGAAGATGCACATTCATAAACTTTACTTACAACAGAATAAACTCACTTGTACACCAGTACCTTTTGACCAGAACTACATTAAAGGGGCAGTAGCACGTTTTTGATAATTTTATATTTGAAATTTTTCACTGATAATTGTAACTTTATGCTAAATGTATTATTTTGACAGCATAAAAAATCTCATTACACAAGACAATCATCCATAGTCAAAGGACAAAGTATGAAGATTCACGTAAAATCCATTGGCGGGCCATTTTGTGTGAACACCTTCAATTCATCTTGTGTAAGAAAAATGAAACGCATTGCTAAACTTTACGTTATATATTTGAATTATAACTGCTCCATTTAGTTTAAATACATCGTCTTTCAATTGGAACCATTAATTTTCATTTTTCTGACATCACCTTATAGTCCCCCCAAAAACGTGCTACTGCCCCTTTAAATTCATAAAATTATCTTTGTACAAAGGACACTTATTCAGAGAAGAATATGATTTCTTTATGTCAAATAAACCTTAAACTTCTACAATTTTATTTAGAATCAGTAACAAAGAAAATGTTGAAAAGGTGTTGAAGTGATCCATATCACGGCTGTTAGTATTATAACAAGGAGAAAGCCAGCACTCTATAGGGGTCATGTATTGCTATGAAATCTACAATCATTGGCCGCAACTAGCGAACCATGGGTGGTACTGCACTGAAAGTCAGTGCAGCATTTAAGCCATTGTTCCTGTGTAGAACTCTACTGAAGATTAAATGCCGAGAGCCCCTGGCAGGATTCTACATGTGGACCTTTTCATCCAAAGCCAAACGCACTAACTACTAAGCTTTCAAACCCTGAGGAACCTGAGATAAAATCAAAGGTAAAAGTAGTGACTGTTGGAGAGATCAAAGTTTATCAGCCTGTCTCAGTCTGGTATTGTTCTAAATATGTTTTCCTTACCATCAAGAATTAGTTCAAAAGACAAGAGTTCCTCAAAGGTCTGTCTCAGCATCGCCATACTGTCATGAACAATGGTGGTTCTTCTTGGCAACAATCTGGACAAAAGGTAAACAAAGTATTCCTGCTTTCAGAAAATGACAAGATCTATTATAATTTGGAGCCACGACATAACCACCAAACATGCAACGAAAGATTCGAAGTAAATGTCCTAGACAAATGATATTCCAAACATTCAATATGTTTGAGCAATATTTGAGCAAAGGAATGTATTCTTACAAATGTATTTCTATTACCTAAGGTATAACTAGTCCATTAGTGAAATCTTGAGAATTAACTAGACTTCCAGAACCATCATATGAACCTCCTCAAGGTGTATCTGTATGGAACAAGTCATCTACTGATTGAGTACAGAGAGGTGATGACAGCCTTGATTTCTGGGTGGAGTCTATAAGGACCTATGCACTCCTTCTGTCTGGGGAAAAGGTCAATTCTCCTTAGAACCTTTGGTCATCTAGGGGATGAGAAATGAGTTCCTTACAATGGTGACAGACATTCTAGGTCCAAGCAGACCCATACAGTAGGTAATGTAGTCTGGTTCTAAACCTTTGATCTATCAAGGAGATGAGTTGTTAGATTCTGTTTCTGATTGTCAAGGACAAATCTTAAGTGATGAAAAATGAGTGCCATGGAATGATGACAGAGTTTCAAGGAGCAAAGAAGACCTATTCTGTCTGGGGCGAACTGGAACTGTTCTGTAAGGTACCATTGGGCAATCTTTGGAGGTGAGTGGTGAGTTTCTGTGTTTGATGGTCAAGAAAAAATCTAAGGAGATGAATAATGAGTTCCTTGACATGATGATACACCATCTTGGACCAAAGAACACCCATTTTGTCTGGGCAAATCTTGACTTTGACTAATCTGGGCCAACTCTTGATCTTTAAGGAACCATTTGGGAGATGAGTAGTTGTTTCTGTTATTGATTGTCAAGGACAATATCAAAGGAGATGCACTATGAGTACTTTAGAATGATGATAGACTTTCAAGGACAAAAGCAGACCTATTCTGTCCGAGCCAATATTGGCTTGATCTCTAATGGCAGTTGTCTTTCCAGATGAGAAGTCAGTTTCAGTGATTCATTGACAAAGACCAACTCTAAGGAGATGCAGTATAAGTTCCTGGGAATGATGATAGACTTTGTTGGACAAAAGTGTGAGAATTTCAATTTTTCAAAATTTCAAAAGTAATATGAACAAGAAAATTGTCAAATATCTCAAATATTCAGTACAACAGCACTATTTTGCAAACATAAGCAAAATTTGATATCTTTATTCTCCTACATGGCTATAAATATCCAACTTTTGCCGAGGAAAGCAAAATCTTGCTTTGAGTATATCAGCCAGGCAATAACTGTCATTCTATTTACTGCACCTGTCACATAGGACTTCCTGTCACTGAGAAGGGAGGTAACTCTCCACCTTTGTTGAGTGTAATATGTTTATGATAAATCTGGAGCCATTTTGACTTCTAGAGTCAGTAACCTTACCTGTCAGCGTCCTTAGTAGGAGAGTCAGGTGACGACTGCGTGATACTTTATGTTGTGTAATGTCATTGAGAGGCTACTTTGTCTTAGAAAAGAGGGTTTAGCTTGATGTACTGTTAGAATGAAGCCAACCAGACAACCGTAGCTCTAACAAATGATGATATTGCTTGTGACAATCTAATAATTTTGCAATTAGGTTGACATTGACATCATAGACTGATATATGATACTTTTAACTTTTGAATGTTTAAGGGATTGAGAGTTTGAGACAAGGATGTTATGGATGCTAAAATCCTTTATTTGAGAATGGTGACATTTATGAAACTATTGAGAAAGGATTTTATAGATGATCAACTTCTTTAGTTGCAATGGCGACATATTTCGCTGATAGATTATCCAAACAACCCTAATCTTTTCTAAACTTAAACTTTTAGAAATCCTTTAACAGTTCATTTTTCAGTTGGTGTTGTGATCGGAATGGCATGAAAACGGAATATATTAGTGACATTATCAACATGTTTATGTTATTTTGAAAGTTTATGTACTTTTGAGTATCAAGAAGAGTAACATGACAAGAACATGATCTAAAATGTAGGAAATGTCACAGAGAGAATAATATGTCTTAGAATAGATTACAGGTGAAGTTTTTCCTTCTCTGAGTTGGACAGAAGAGGAAACTAGAAGATTAAAATGATAAATTGGGGATTGTTTTATGTGTTTTGCATTCTTTAAGGTTTTTCTTCTCTGTGTTTAGGCTTCTTCAACCAGAACTTAAAATTTAGAGGAACATTGATTATGATTTTGGAGTTTAACTGAATGACTTATGATGTGGAGGTAAAAAATAAAATGTCGAAATTGTAGTTATTTTATAAAGAAATATTCAGAAAAATCTAGTACAATAAAACTGAAAAAAAATAGTATCTTTTAATTGTTTTGGTTAATTGCAATCTTGTTCAATGTAAATACTTTAAAATGCCTAATTCAATAATTACAATTAAAAGACTGATAAAATGCAATCAACAAATTTGACGTTCAATTTGCGACTTTTTAATTTCATTTGTTATCAAGCGACATAAAATGCACCTAATAAACCTCAATGACAAAATTATCTTATTTCTTTCATTTCATAAAAAGATACAAGTCACATAGCACTCTAGCAAACCTTAATCACACAAATTTTCACTTCTTTTATTTCATGAAACATACAAGCCATGTAAGACTGCACCGAGGAAACTCTTACAAGGCAAATCTACCAGTTTCGCTGATTGAGCGTGTAGCAAGTAAACTATGTAGAATCATGTAAGACATGATGCGAGCGTGTGCGGTAGTGTTTGATGTCAAGGCTATTAAACAAGATGACGTGAGCTCCAGACTTATGTCAGAGATCAAAGAGAGTCCATACATGTCACACTGGACACCGGTCCAGTCCTACTGCTTCACCAGTAAACATGTTGCACCATCACAGGGCTACAGACACTTTGGTCTTTGTTGTGCAAGAATTTATTGTTTCACAATGACATTGTAGTTCAATGAATACGTAAGAAATTTAACTGATTGCTCCATCCTTATAAGTACACTGCCTGATTTGCAAATTCATCTTCACAACCCCTGCAATTTTTGCAATTGTAAATCGAAACCATGTGCACTTTTGTAGATTAAACTTCTATGAAATGTTCAAATAATTACTGTGCCTTCATTTATATTAATTCTCCAGGCTTTTCTTTCCTTGTGTATTTAGTCAATCTAGACTTGCTAAATGGGCAATCATGTGCACTTTCATAGACTCAACTTCTATGAAATGTTCAAATAATTACTGTGTGTTCATTTATATTATTTCTCCAGGCTTTTCATTGTTTGTGTCTTCAGTCAATCTAGACCTGCCGAATGAGACCATCAATGACTATTTTTCAACAGTCATGGAAACAGTCTATGAAATTTAAAAAATAGTTACATCCATGTTATCATGAGATTTAGGCTTCTCATGAATAGAGTCAAATCTTGATATGCTTTGATGTATTATATTTCAAGTCAATGTGAATAAGTATATATTCCATTAATAAATTTATTTATCCATTATATATATAATAAGCTGTCGGACTAAATCATTAATAGGAGAAAGGGACTTCTTTGTTTTGAATGTATACATAACTATCATACCGTAATTTCTCTATTAATTCGACCCTAAAATGTTCAAAAGATTTTCAGAAAATGTCTATAGTTGAACTAATTTCACTTTTGGTGGCTCATTTGGTACTATGGTTGAAATATTAGATAGATATTAGGAAGGTTTATTACATATAATTAATACATAGTTTCCATAGATGACCATATAAAAATGCCATAGTTGAATAATGAATATATTATTAATTGATTACTACAGCAAAGAAAATTACACATTGCAATTATTAATTTTATTTTTGCAAATTAAACCATTATTTTCAGCAGTGGTTGAATCACAGGGACATAAACTTTTGGAAGTTGGTTGAATTCTTAGATGTGATTTAATTTTGTGACCTCAGAAAAATAGTATGTGGTCGAATTATTGGAGATGTCGAATTAATAGAGAAAATACGGTATTAGATTTTTGCTGTATTGTTTTTTAAAACAAGACACTTGTTGTGTTTGTATACATATCTAAAATATCTAACAGCATGATATCAAAGGCTGAACCTAATCCCAAAATAAACAGGGCTTTGAACAGTGGGATCTCACAAACATGTGATATAAGTATACTTTTTTTTAGCATATTTAATGAATGAATTTAATTTGTCCTGTTATCATTTATTTCATTCATTTACTGACATGTTTCAGAACTTTTATTCTTTTTGATAATCGAAATCTAACAAATTTGCAAATTGACCTAAATCTTGACAGATAAGTTATTAAGAGACTTTGTTGTTTTATCTTTGCCTCATATTTCAAAATGTCACCAAAACAGAAATGTGAATCTCAAATTTAATAGCTGTGTTTGCAATAATATTATCACTTTACTGAATCATATAAACTAGAGTAACCAGGATAAAATTGTGTTAGATAATACACATTTCCTTGACAAACTTTCCTTGATACACGACTCTGACAGGTTGAAAATCTGTCCTGTTTGAGTCATAATATATTGCAGTTTTGGATATATTTCATCTTCTGAATGAGGATAAAACATTTTATCTTGTTTTAGATACATTGGGACTACTTACATAGAAAAATTATTGACATTGTCATTACCATGACATAAAACTCATTAACATGTAATATGGAACATATGAGACAAAAATATCAATATTTATTGATTCTTGTCATGATATACACATGAATATTGATTAAAGAAACTTTTATAGCTTACCGTATCGACTGAAGTCCGGGACGGCAAACATTCGGTAAAAAACGTTGTTTATCATTTGGTATCAACCACAGAAGTCGCAGCAAGCCCATAAGCATTTCACAACAGCCCATGTTGAAATTATATCATCGTCAAAATAATAAACCAAAATTAAATTCCAAATTCTGGTAATCACAGAATTAATGTTCAGATCACAGACCGATGGTACAACAATCCAGTTGATCAACAAGTACGTCCACAATGAAAACAATCCCAAAATTACAAAGGAATCCACAAATTATCCACAATCTTTAGATTCACAAAATGTCACAAAATATTCACTGACAACCCAAGCTTATCTCTGCACACCGCAGAATGGATTAAATTTCATATCACGTTGCATGGCCTCGTTTTAGAACATGGCGCATAAAAGTGTCACAACTACGTCCATCAGTGCAAAGAGTCGGTGAAGTCCTTCAGAACAAAACTTATCTCAGTTAGACGACGATGATAGTTCTTTGTAACTGAGACAATACAACAGGAGCTGCACACGGAAATCCGACCATCACTCGTGAAGTGTATCCCAAAATATTATGCACAGACAGGTAACCAACTCGTCAAACTCAGGTATCAGGATCGTCAAACTCAGGTAACAGACTCGTTTAACTTGTAACATACGGGCCAGTACACCATGTACTTCTAGTACGCTGTCAAGATACCTGACTTTCTATCATGGACACAGATTATCTAATTTGTCACATCTTTACTCGGACGTGTCCGAAATGAAAACTTTGGAGTTGACTTTAAGTTCATGTTTACAAACAATACAACAAAGCTTTTGTTGCACAGGTGTGAATTTACATATTCAAGCAACTTTTTGAGAAAGATAAGAAAGTTTTTGTTTTAAGTTATTGTGAAGGCTCTGAAATTATTGAATTTTGAAATAACTGATCAGGTTTTCTATGATTGTACTTTAGCCATAAAATTTGATATTTTTTTTTTGTCAAAAAAGATCATTTTCAAACCTTTAATACATTCAGCACTCTACAAATATTGAAAAGACCAGATTTATAGACCAAATATTTGAAGAAAAACAAAATTTTCTTTTCCAAAATTATCAAATAGCTCCAATTTCAGTCCAATATTTACCATATCAAAGTACTAGGCATGCCCATCTTACAAGTTTGAGGATTATATCTTTACAAAAAAACACAATTTCCTTGCCTGAAATTATTAGAAATATCTAATGTCAGAACCATTTTTACCAACTCCATATCACAATAAAAGGGTGTCCATCTTGCTATTTGAGGTTTAAAATCTCCAGGAAAAACACAATTTTCTCGTCTCAAATCATCAAAAGCTCCAATATCAGACTCTATATCAATGTTTACCGACTCATTGTCCTAGAAGTGTAGGTGACCATCTTACATGTCCGAGGATTAAGAAAGAACTGAGAGGTAAACGATACACTTTGCTTGACCAGTGGTCAGGTGTGGTAAACAAAGGGTAGCAGGAGTTCACACATATACATGTCCATCTGATCTGACCTCACGCTGGACACTGGTCATTTGACACAGGACATACTGGACATGGTACATGTTGAAACATACAGAGTTGATATGTGAAATGAATTTGTGATGAGATACACAGAATTTGGTATGAAGATCAGCAAAAGACCTTCATTGTTGGATTACTTGGACCCAATCCTTTCTTTTCGAATAAATATGTTTAAATCAATAATAGTCCAAGGTTAGATCAGATCAGAAATGATGACATGTTCTTCCAATGGTTTACAATTGTATTTTCAAATTAAAACTTTCTGTCGCAAAATTCTTCCAAATCATCAGAAGGGTATGCAAAGCCTTAACATTTTAGAGCCAAACAATTACCATGATCTCAAAACGTCACACCTCCCACTATGCCTAGATGATCAACAGAGACACCACGCAAAAAAGGTGGGAAAATGTCCCCAGGACCCACTCTAGGAACAACACTGTGGCAACCACTGCAAACAGCAAATAACAAAGTTGAGAAGTACCTTATATTGAGGATAAACGGTATCCAACTGTAAAAAGTTCCCAGGCTAAAAAATATGTCAACAAACATAGACTCGGTGAAGTAGAAGGAACACACAGAACTTTGGCTTGTATCCAGATACGGATAAAGCCTGAAGTTTTCACAGATCCTTGCAGAAAGATGGAATAAAGGAGAAATAGGCTGGTCATGGGTAATTAGAAGATGTCATGTTAGCAGGTGAAATATTTACCTGTATACCTGTCATTGCTCACACCTGTGAAAAGGACGATTGGAGGACTCGTACAAAGGACGTCTGTAGAACTACCTCAAAATAGATCTCATGAATAATGTGTAAAGTTGACAAAGTTTGGCCCTGTTCCCCAACCCTTCCTTGGTTTAAGAGTCAAAGTTGACAAAGGTTGGTTCGCTTAGAGGTTGGGATGTATCATGGATTAAAAATTTAAGTGCATGTTTGGTTCTTTATTTAAATTCCATGGATAATCATTAACCCTGGGTACAGTATGGCCCTGTTCCACCCTTCATTGGATAAAGTTAAAGAAACTTTGGTCAGTACATTCGATATCCATTGAGGAATTCTTGTTATTCTGCAGAAAAAGTCAAGTCAACCTTCCTTAACACTTCAAACTTGCACGGTGCCTATATATATAATGACAGTGTACTTATCAACATAGAAACATTTCACTTTGAAATTCTGCCACAATGCGGCAAGGCTGAGATGACAGTGGTGGAGATTGTTGTAAGTTATGCCTTACCGGGGACGTAGCTCAGTGGTAGAGTGTCCGCTCGTCACTCGGAAGACCGGGATTCAATTCCCGGTTGCGTCATACCAAAAGACGATAAAAGGTGGGAGTTGTTGTTGCTTTGCTTGACACTCAGCATTGTAAAGCAGAACAACGTATTTACTGGCACTGCACCGTCGCTGCCGGGTGCTTTGGCACAAAACACATTTCCAAAATGTACAAATTTCTAAAATGTACATGTACTGAGGACAATAAAGTGTTATCATTATTTTTTTATTTCAAGGAATCAAGTTTGCTTCAGGTTTTGAGAAGTCATAATGCTATTGAATTAGATTCAATGCGTACTTGGTACTTTGTGTCAATTCTAAAAGAGCATTAGCTCTAACTGAAGCATAAACAAAATTTGATAGAACTTCTGATGCTCGACACTACGTAAAGTTCGACTGTGATTTGGAATGTCATAAATTAGAAGGAAACAATGCATTTATTTCAAAATAAAATGTGATCATAAATCAGTAAATGACACATTCCAATCTTCCACTATAATCAAAATCATAGTCAATATCAATGAGGGTGAAGTTTCAATTACTAAGTCTACCCATAAAACTATAAATGGCTATAAAAAATAAGAAATATCTATTACCAGTAAATCTTCAGGTGGGGCAAATTGCACCAATTTGATAACACTGAATCGAAATCTCTTACCTGGTTGATTTCCAATCATAAAAGGTAAATCAAATGGAGCGTATCTACAGAGTCACTGAAGCGAAACATTAGTACCAATTTGGGTATGGCCAATTTCAAAAGAGACTGATAAACCAAATCAGGCAAGAACTAAGATGATTTTGGTATGGTCAAGTTCGAATACCCGTAACGAGGTGTACACAAGTTTGCCATACCTGTGATTGGATATTGAGTCACCTGGCACCCGGTTCCTTTGAAGTCAGACACTCAGGATATTAACCAAATAGAGGGAATTAGTAACAGCAGACTGGCATCAAGTCTAGTCTATTCTAACACCCAGGATAGAACCAATAATGTGGATTATTTACAGCAGACTGGCACCAAGTGTAGCCATTTTTAGTATCCAAGACAGTAACCAAATATAGGGTATTATTAACAGCAGAATGACACCAAGTCAGGTCTATTCTGACACTTAGAGGGAATTACTTTCAGGAGACTTGCATCAAGTCTAGTCTGTTCTAACACCAATGATGGAACCCAATAAAGGGGATTATTCACAGAAGACTGGCACAAGGTCTAGACTAAGCCATGAGAAAGGCAAACAAATTATATGTATCATGTGAAATTGCCCATTGAGGGTGATGAGCTGGAAAATGGTGGTTTACGGTCCGGATCTGGACAAATGACTTGGGAAGTCAGTGAGCTACAGTTTATGAGAATGTCGATTGTCCTGTTAAAGACTGATTATTTTTGTGGGATTGTTTTAGCACTGCTCCATTATCTGAACTTTGCTACTGAATAAATAATTATTTCCTGAATTTATAGGAATTTAAACTTTAGGGAAACAATCAAGGATCCACCAATGGTGAAGGCAGACTTTTTCCCAATTATCCTGGCTCGCAGTAAAGGGATTAAGCCTAATCTCGTCATCACCATATATTTTGATAAAGATAATTATCAAACAAAAAATGTCAAACATAAATTATCATTCGCCTGAAATAATTTTGAAAAGTTATAATAAGAGGCATTTAGCAGGGCCTCATCACACCAATCGCTAAGGTGATCGTAAGTCACTAAGGTAGCATTAGCGCAATGTTATAGAATGGGAGCTAAGGTTAACCTGAGATTGCTTTGTGAAAGGAGACCCTGATTTCTTTGATTGGCATTTTTATAAGCATGTTTGACAATGAGCAAATCTACCAGGTTGATAACTAGGCTAAGGGTCCTAAAAAAAGATTACGCCTATGGTAAAGGTAAAGTAACCAAATACCTGTCAATGAACTATGTCAGGTATAAAAACACTGTTTGTGTGACACACCTGTGATGACAAAGCTTCAGTTCACCTGGGAACACATCTCTTTACCTACTCTCATATACATCCCATAAAAACATTCACAGTATGCCATGAGGTAAATTCCCTCATTGGATTTCATCATAAAAAGAATTATTTTAAGGACTTGATACAAAAGCTGGGCGCTAAAATAACCTTTACCTGTATTTTAGCCTTCTATTAAAATCTCCAACTTTTTACCTTTTGTCTTTAACCTTTGATGAGGATTTACTTATACAGACTGAAATTGATGTATTTGCAATTACCTCAATACAAAGATCTGCAGTGTTAACCCTTTTCATTCCATGACTTAAAACCCAAGGATCACATACAAACCAGGTACCCAATTGAACTGCTGAATGAACATCTAATGCTAATTGTTCAAGATGACACAAGTCTTAAAACGTAATGTCCCTTCACTTAGATTCTTCCCTTAGATTCTTTGATTACTCTACAATGATCAGGTGGTTATCAATTTTTTTTGCTGGTTTAACTTCACTGTATCAAAAAGAGATCTTTCAAAGTGATTCAATTCTTATTCATGACCAAGGTTCTTCCACATTTAAAGAAAAAGTTTTGTTCAATAATGAAAATGGTTCATTTTCCAAAAGTTTTGATTACCTTTTATAAAATTTTAAAAAACTTTTTCCTTATTCAGGAAATCAACTTTCAACCAGCATATATTTGAATATTTCATTCTTCACTTTGGATTCTAACATTCCTCAGCATTTGTTCATCGATCTTGCAAGAACAGAAAGCATTTTCAAAAAGAGGAGTTAATTAGTTTCACCCTTGGCCTAATGCACTGCCTCAGCATCGATAAAAAAACTTCAAAGTCTCACTGATTCACTGTGTCTCCCTAAACAGTGTCTCATCAATAACAGACAAGTCCTGTCTCAAACTCTTTCATCTCACTGGTTGTCTCATTGTCAAGATTTAAAATCTCTAATCTCACAATCAATGTATTTTCCAATCAAAGAAAGTTTTTCTGTTTTTGTGAGAATTCAGGCTGGTTTTGTCCAATTTTGAAAATTTATGGCAACTAATCTCAAACCTCCTTGCTGTCATTTAATAAATAAATATTGTTTTTTAACAGAAGATTCACACTTGAAACTAAAATCATTACAATAAGAAAATATTGATTTTTTTCATCTCATTGTGTTGACATAATGTTTACAATGGTAAACACACAACAACATTTAATAAAAATCTGTTTAATCTATTTAAACAAATATGAAACTTCTTGTTTTTGGTTATCTCTAGTTCAAATGACTGTAGAAAAGATCCCACATTTATATCACAATAAAAGCAACATCTTAAATTGCTGTCATGGACAAAAGTAAATTAAATCTTCAAAATATCAAAATAAATTTTCATACAGAATAAACAAGGACTAAAACAACACCCTTGTCTGACTGTGGGAATGTTGTTTTTATTCTTAATTTGAAGGCTGTCAACCAAAAGACATTTATCTTCTTGGCATAAAAATAAATTCTCATCATGAATAAGTAAGGACCAAAACAACACCCTTGTCTGACTGTGGGAATGTGAATTGTTCAAGTTCATCTCGCGACCACCTTTATCACAACAAGGCTCTAATCTTGAAGACAACATGTCAAATACCATGTACATCCAACTTATCAAAATCTTTTCATTGGCAATCCTCAATCCAAATTGAATCAAGTATCACTGTAACCCATGATCTGACCTCGTGACATAAACGTTAACCTTTTACGACCTTTCCTACAAGTTCTCATCCTGATTTCCATATCAATGTTAAAACTAACATTGAACCTACACATTTTTCTCTTGCCACCCATGAACCTTAAATATCTTTCTTCTGATCCCGATCGGTTTTCAAGTGTTCAAGTTGATACCTCAATGACACCTCAATACCTGTCCTCGTCACTTGCCGACAGTCAAGGATAAAGCATCCATCACTTCCTATTCAGCAAAGGTCACCAATTTACTGGGGTCAATGGTCACTTGAGGGTTAAACACCAAACAGAGAAAAGAACTGTCATTTGAATCAACAGGTAGAAAGAAGTCATTGAAGAAATCATTAGAGGAGTCTAGCCAAGCTGACAATCTGAATCAAGACTTAAAGGTCGTCAATGTAAGATGAGGCTTAATTAAGAGTCTTCAATTGGTAAATCTCTGTCTTTCAACAAAAGCATAAATAGAGGTTAAGGAAATGGATTTTAAGCTCTGTCATTATCTCTGTTGATAAAAGGGTCTAAAATGCAAAACTTTCTCAAGAATGCCAAGGCTATACTTATCACGGAATGAATTTGTGAATCGCTATAGATTGTTATGGTCTTATCTCTTTTACTTGGATTTGGTTTATTCAAAGTTTTTTTCATATCTACCTGAGGATAAAAAGATTAAAGATAAAAAGGTAAAAAAAGTTTAAAACTAATATTTTTTGTCAATTATCAGATTATATAATTTGGCATCTCTTATAACTAACAATGAACATTGTGACCTCAAGTTAAAAATTCAACTGTAAATCAGATGACTTTTTGATTTTTGAAGATTTTTAAATTTGTCAAATATCTGTAGCAAATCTAACCATAATTTTTTTATCTTATCTTTCAATATTTCTCATAAAAATAATTTCATACAAAAAATTTTCCAAAAGACAACATCAAGTAGACCGTAAGCCTACAAAACAAAAGAGTGGGGCAAACACATGAACCAATTTATTTCAATAACATTGCCTTTACGGTCAAAGAGTCTGATTTTACGGTAGACTTGTAACCCTAATTCGTGGCCAATAATAACATTTGCTAAGCAGAGAGGAAGGTAAACGTTAACACAGCATTGGTATACATCAAAGTTTGCCTCAAATACTTCATTAGGGGGAGCTATACATAGCCTATAGAGGAATCAGTTTGCTTGGAGAGAGTGTTTGAATTATCTTCAACCTTTGTCCCAAAAATGTGTTGGACACATGTCCTGGAAATATGTCGGACACTGGGCTACAAAGCTGGTACAAGTTACATGATGAGTCTCTGGTGTCTTAGATTAATTGACTTCTACATAATATCTTAACCTTTTGACATTTAATGATTTTATTTTAAAAAGATTTAGTTTTGGTTGGATATTTGCAATTATCTTGAGGTGTCTTTTAATACTTAAGTAATAAATGCTTTGAATAATTTTTTTTTTAATTTCAGAGACCTTAGTGTTAGTCCATCAGTATCTTTTGTATATTTCATTTAAATGTCTTAAAGACTATGTGGGGGTGGTAAAATGACCAATAGATGCCAAAAGACCTCAAATACCACTGGATTGGGAAAGGCAGGGGCCATGGGCCATTTTGCACACTGGATGAAAAAATGGCCCATTAAAATTTTGAAGTTTACTATTGATATAATGGGCAATGTCCCATTTGAAATTCAGAATAGTGCTCAAAACCCTGAAAATGGCCAATTGTCAAAGATGTCTTTCCAAATCCTTGTGCCAATGGTAATATTTTTGTCTATTAGCTTAATTTGAGGAAAAATGTTTTTGATAACCACAGCAAACTTTGGTTGGATTTGTTTGTTATAACACTTCATCTGTGGTCGAAAGCTTTAGGTTTAGAAGAATGACTGTATAATAACTACTTTCGGGAAATCTTTTAGTTGTTGTGTCCAGTCATCATTTTTAAAGTTTGAAATTAGGTGACTGACAACACAATGACCCTCTGATAACCAATGACACAGAGCTTTAGACAAACATCAATGATCCACGTCTCACATAACATTATCACACCCGAGGATCACTTGTAAGGAAGCGAGATTACGTTAATCATAGCGAAACCAGGTATCACAATATCAATATCATGATCCTTAAGTAAGACTGTGATTCACAAACTCAGGTGTCATAGCATTCCTAAGAGGTCAACGGGAACCAATCAGTGATACTATCTGAATAATTATCTAATACCCATTTCAGGTGACATTTCCTTTGGGGCATTATGAACAGGTATGAGGCCGAGTTTGGAGGCCGAGATGACAGCTTTATAGTAAGACGGCCGCTTTGCCACCTGTTGTGGTTCCGTTGTTTGGTTGTTTTGTGTTGTTCGCTTGCCAAAACCGAGCCTGTTTCAACAAATATCATCCCTGTTGGAAATCGTCAAACCGTGTCAAACACTCATAATCAAGCATAATAATTTTTTTCAAAGGGGGGCTTGTGGCATATGATAGAATCATTGTGATATTACAATAAGTGGTGGTGAATTGGCGTCTTAAAGAGATTCAGCTTTGTAACCATTTTGGGTAAAGTGGGGTGAAGTGTGTCATGTTCTCTTAACAGAAAAATATCATCATAAAAGACGACATTTTATGGGTTACGAAAATTATCAGAAAATTTACTAACAGATGCTAAAGGCATTTCTTTTAGTTTGAAAACACATCATCTAAGTAATAA
This sequence comes from Steromphala cineraria, assembly GCA_916613615.1. NCBI lineage: Eukaryota > Metazoa > Mollusca > Gastropoda > Trochida > Trochidae > Steromphala > Steromphala cineraria. Next base: position 42,889,723 of record OU744726.1, read on the forward strand.
TAATCATTTTTGGAATGTTGAATATCTATTTTGTGATTTCACCAAGTCATGACATGATTCCACTGAAAATATTATGAGTCATAACAAAGCATTACATTACAAAGTTTATTGAAAACTATTCTCCCCATGACTTATCCTATTGTTCGGGTAATGTATGCATCAAAGGTTTGTTATTGACCCCTCCTGGACCTTAATGGAGATTTTATACACTTGGTCAAAACACAAAGACATTTGCAAGGCAATAAACAGAAAACATTGATTCTAATGAATCTACACTGAATAAATCACTGTGGCAGTCACCTTGAGTCCAAAACAATAACACAGATATGATAATTTATGACTTTCCTGTAAATCTTTAACCATGTGTAGGCTTGAAAAGTAAAGCTGATGTTATCTGTTACTATCCAATGGAGACTCAATTGACTGAGGATTTTATTATCTATTTAGAGAACGTATTATGCAAGTTATGGGTTATATGCTCAACAATCCATGAAGACAGAACCAAGTTCATACACATCCCTCATCAGCATGTAGAAGCACACATGGGGCTTTACCAACATTTCAGTTCCAGATCAGAGGTTTCCATCTGGTATGTAAAGGGTTAATAGCTTATGTTGATTAACACAGCTTAACAGTCCATAAAGACAGAAAACACGTCATTCATTAAAATTTAGACACACACAGGGGGGGTTCTACAAACATATCAGTTCCACTTCCCAGGTTTCTGTCTGGTAGGGAAAGAGTTAATAGCTGATGTTAATTAACACAGCCAACAGTCCATGAAGACAGAACCGAGTTTGGACATATCGCTCATGACATGTGGACACTAACAGGGAGTCAGTAGATAAATCAGTTCTTGACTTAAGGGGTTTCCTTTAAATTCACGACAAGTTCTCGTCTGGTTCTGACGCACATAAAGGGTTAATACTTCATGTTCATTAGCAAAGCTCAACATGCAGTCCATGAAGACAGTTTCAAGTTAGGACATGTCCCTCATTAGCATTAAATACAATCATGGGGATCCTACTGGAATATCAGTTAAATGTCAGAGGTTCCTGTCTGGTAGGTTAAGGGTTAATTCTTGATGCTCATTAACAAAATCCAACAGCCCATGAAGACAGTTCCAAGTTATGACATGTCCCTCATTAGCATTAAGTACAATCATAGGGATCCTACTGGGATATCAGTTCCATGTCAGATGTTCCTGTCTGGTAGGTATAGGGTTAATTCTTCATGTTCATTAACAAGTCTAACAGTCCATGAAGACAGTTCCAAGTTAACGTGTCCTTCATTAGCATGTAAATACAAACGAGTCCTCAATATATCAGTTCCACTTCAGGGGTCCTTGTCTAGAACTGTTACATGCTTGCTTACACAACACAGATCTGTTCTGACACCACTATAGTCAATAGTCTGAATATGAGCTGATCTAGACTAAACCATTACTGACTATAACAGTTCTGATAATACATGCTTGCTTACACAACACAGATCTGTTCTGACACCACCATAGTCAATAGTCTGAATATGAGCTGATCGAGACAAAAATATTACTGACTATAACAGTACTGATAATATTACATGCTTGCTTACACAACACAGATCTGTTCTGATACCACCATAGTCAATAGTCTGAATTAAAGAGCTTATCAAGATAGAACTACAACTGACCCCCAAAACATTTTCACAATATACCATATGTGTCCTGACAAAACAGAGATTTGTTTGAACACCAACAGAGATGCAAAGTCTGAGTTGACCTAATCCAGAAAGCAACCTTTATTGACAGATAGACAGACAGACTGTCTGTCCGTCTGTCTCACTGAAACTTTTACTGACTGTGTCTTTACAATATTACCTTTTTACTTACATCATGCCCAATATGGGTATTTGAATCTTGAATCTTGAATCTTGAATCTTGAATCTTACACAGGAGAAATCTGTGCCCACACCAACAGAGATGTAGTCAACAGTCTGAATATGAGCTTTATATAAAAACCAAACTCAAATTGACCATAACACAGTGTTGATCAGCGGAGGGAGTTATCTGGCATATTTGATCAGTGGGGATTTATATGGTAAAGTATCCTACTTCTCAAAATTCTTATGGACAGCAAGCCAAAAGGGAGGGCAAATTTACCAGGACCACCTCTAGGAACTACTAGGGATGTCATGATACAGGTACCTTGCGATACAATCATATCACGATACAATACATATGGCGATATACTAAATGCGACAGTATTACGGTGAGATAACAATTCAGGGATCTAAATTTAATATTCCTAAAGACTTATCTGAGAACCAGCATAATAAGACAAAAATAAGCTAACTTCTTCATGAAAAAGTCATTTAATGCTTTATTAAAGCTATCTCAACAAGGAATTTAACTCTGGATTTCTAGATTCGATATTCACCCAAACATTTAACGATACACACACACAAAAATTTCACGATACAGTTGACTGTATCATGTATTGTATTGTGAACTGTACCACAACTATGCATCGATGCATCTACAGGAACTACACTGTACATAGGAGAATGGGGGAGAAGATGTTAGTCTGCAGGTAGGTAGGTAAGTTGGATAGAAGTCTTCCTCTTGCCTATCCGGTAATTACATCTGCTGGTCAACAACCAACACAACTGGCTATTACATCCTTTTACACAACTCATAGTTACACCACCCATGATCTGATATGATGTAATCCAGACAAAACTATTACAGACGATAACAGTTTCTACATTATCACTGTTTATATGCAATGCAGATCTCTTCAGAAATTAACAGATATGAATAATCTGAACATTATGTACCGGGTAATCCAGACAAAGCTATTACAGACAAAAACAGTTGTGACAATGTCAATAACAAACACCAAGTTGTTTAATGTATACATATAGCTGACTATTTATATATAAATATCTGAAACTAGTACAGATTGTCCAATTACAACACAGAATGATTCAGAAACTGAAGTCTATCTCCTAAAACTAAGGTTGAAAATGAGCTCAAGAGAAGGCTATTAACTGACTTGTTTAGTCACGACATAGACATAACATATTATATTATTTTGCACATAATATACCTACTAAAAGTGTTTATTTGTTTGAATAAAATGGTTAATCAAACAGCAATTTAGATGTACAGATGTCATACAATGATGATGCAAATGCTTGTTTTTCAATATTTCGATTCCATTAATATCAATGGATTAATGGTTAACCAAACGTCAATTTAGATGTACAGATGTCATATAATGTTTGTTTTCAATATTCTGATATCCATTAGTGCTTGACTTCATCAAAATAGGATAGTCAGGATATATTTCTAAAATAATTGATATCGTGATCGAGAAGTTTATTTATAGATAAGTTCAAAGTACATTTGTTTCCAGATGTTACAATAATGAATGATGATATTCTAAATTATGACTGAAACTCACATGGCTTGGATGATCAACTATTTTTCAATTATATTATCAGTTGTTTGAGTTGGAGTATCTAGAAGACAAGGAGATTTATGGATTTATTATATTATCTATCAGGAAACTCAACCTTTTTTTAAATATACTAAATAAAGAAGTTGTTAAATGTTAATGCAGAAAAATAGGTATCCCTCTTTGGGAATGATTTGACAATATTCAATTCCGAAGATAAAGAAACTCACATGGCTTAAAGGGAATATAAGGTGATGTCAGCAAAATGAAAATTAATATTTCCAATTGAAAGACAATGTATTTAAACTAAATGGAGCAGTAATAATTCAAGTATATAACGTAAAGTTTAGCCATGCGATTCCTTTTTCTCACACAAAATGAATTAAAGGTGTTCACACAAAAATGGCCGCCAATGAATTTTATGTGAATCTTCTTACTTTGTCCTCTAACTATGGATGATTGGCTTGTGTAATGATATTTCTGACACTGTCAAAATAACACATTTAGCATTAACTAACAATTATCAGTGAAAAATTTAGAAAATATAATTATCAAAAAACGTGCTACTACCCCTTTAAATGATCAACTGTGTTTCAACAATAACCGACTACCTAAAAAAAAAAAATTCTTTTTTTTATCAAAATATACCAAATAAAGAAGTTGTAAATGCAGAAAAACTGCTATCATTCTATGGTTTTACAATATTTAATTCAGGAGATAAAGGGTTAAATTCTAACGATGAACATTTCTCACAGCATTAAGGCAGCTGAAAACACACATCATAAAACTAAGCATTATTCTAATGACAAAGTCATGTCAAGCCTAAGAATAAAGTATTTCCATTATCAGATCTACATTCGAAATCAAATCAGTAAAAAGTATTATCTCCTTTGATCTTTGAGCTGTCTGGAAATAATGGAAATTTAGATTCTGTTTCCGACTAAAACCTTCTTGCCTTAACCATTGACATTCATTGCTAAGTTGATTGGAAGATAATGGATGGATCTAATATTCTTACGTGTTTTATTGTTCTGAATTATTCATCTGAAATGTTAATTTGGAGACAAAAAATGATAAATTATCCTTAAAACATGTGATAGTGTGGGCATTAAATTATGATGTCATAAGAATTATGGCATCAAAGCAGAGTGATATCAACAACCTTGTACTATCATAGTATTGTCACTAGTGTCCTCATAACTCCATTAAACAATCAGGATTGGCCACCATGGGCTGTCACAGAATATTTCAGAACCAATGCTTAACCCTTCTGCTGCTGCTAACGAGCTCAAATATTCTGTGTGACCAATTTACAGGAATCACTACCCCTTGAACAAAGGGAATAATGCGGAACTTTCTTACAAAACTATATCAAGTCCCAGAGGAAAAGTGTTAATAGTTAGGTTTCCATGTTGAACCTTGAGGAGGTCCTGGGTTAATTTGCTAATCCTTTTGGCTTGATTGCAGTAACATTTTGAGAAGAGGACATGCCAATATGTCACCCCTCAGCTGATCATGTAGGTGCAAAATTATTTCAAAACTATATCAAGTCCTAGAGGAAAAGGGTAAATAGTTGGGTTTCCATGTTGATCCTTGAGAAGGTCATAGGACAATTTGCTAATCCTTTTGGCTTGATTGCAGCAACAATTTGAGAAGAGGACATGCCAATATGACCCCCTCAGTTGATGCAACACTGGTTTTCTTCCCCTCAAAAATATTTTTACCAATTGGATGTTCCAACCATACAGTTTATTACATTAGGAGGTTAGGCTAATGCTTATACCCTAACAAAGGTAATACAAGTCACAAACTAATCCATTTCCTCTTGTTTGTCTATGTCTTGGTACCAAAATAGAACATTTTCTGACCCTGTTCTAGGATAGAAGTAATTTGCCATAATTATTGGATCACAAAGGTTTGAAACTCTTTTTGTCTCTTGCTGTGTCTTATCCGCATATTTGAAGATGATGGGCAAAAAACACATAGTTATTTGTGAGATATTTATTACTGAAACATGTCTCTGACCAAACTATCAATATTATCGGTTATATTTAATTCATGAAAACAGAATTTACTTGTCGTAGATATTCAATGAATAAGATGTTTATTTTCATCATAAGATAACATTTATAAAAGTTCAAAGCATTATTACATCTGTCATTAAACTATATTATTTGAGGATCTTTTTTATCTTAAAGCAAACTTTTCTTATTGACAAGGCTAGGATATAATATTTCAAAAAATTTCAAACATCACATTTCAGCAAATAATAATTTTTTTAGGTAATATATTAGAAACAGCCTACAAATATGGAACACAAACATGCAAAACTGTCAACTGATGGACCTTTGAGAACATGATTGAAAACAGAAAAAGAATGTTTACTCAAATGTAGACTATTCTTGCCATGGTAAACTCAAATAGGCATATCTTAAACAGAAATGTCAATGTGAAACTATATCATGTTAAACATTTTTTTTTAATTAACCTTTTTATTTTAGAAACCCTGTTACAAATAGGGACATCGACCCAGGGTAATAGATATCCCATTGAAATAAAAGTATAGATTAGTTTAGATTTCTGTTTTTTTGGTTATTTTCATACAAAGACAACACATTCACTACACATTCACACTTTATCTCCTAGTGCATATAATAAACCTAGGGTCAAAACTTAATTCATATTGACTATTGTTGATATGACAAAGTAGCACTTTGTGACATATTTGTGAATATGATATTACATGATGGACACAAGAAGGAGCAATTCTAGAGGCATTTCTACCATATTGAAGAATGAGCAATTTAAAAGTGAAAAATAGTTAAACCATAGACGTTTTTGGAAAATTATGGTTGAATCAATTGAGAAATTATTTGCCTTCAAAAGAGGAGAGCTTTAGGAAGTCATGTCACCAAGAAAGAGAGATTTTCTTAGAAGTGCAAGGGTTAAAGAGTTAAGAGTCATCTAGATAGAGAGATATAACATAACTTGTCGTCACTGAGACTGTCTGTAGCCCAGATAATGACCTGTGGTCTCATTAAACAGAGAGTGGAGACAGGCAATTGTCACTGTTATATGTCAACCACCGAGGAATGTCATCTCTTATAAAAGACATAAATCTAGTGACATCAAGCACTTGTAAGTATCAGCTAGCTGTTTACAGGCATTTTAGTATAAAAAAATAGAGCCATTGGCTCTGTAGCTCATCAGGCTTCATCATCAATTATGCTGTAGAGTGTGGCCAATGATACCCCTTTTGTAGAGGCCACAGGGGCACCAATCATAAAATTAAGTATATATAGGCGACAAGTTTCAGTTTTCTAGGCCTTATACTTCAGGAGAAGAAGATGAAAATAGATTTGAAGGACGTTCCTGTTGCCTTTATTAGGGGTCACAGGGCAACCAAAGCTACAATTTATAATCCTCACTAGCCAAGGAGTCTGTACACAAAGTTTAAGCTTTCTAGGCCTTATGGTTCTGGAGAAGACGATGAAAATAGGATTTTAGGGCGTGGCCGCTATGGCCCTTATTAGGGGTCACAGGGCCACCAAAGCTACAATTTATAATCTTCACTAGCCAAGGAGTCTGTACAAAACGTTTCAGCTTTCTAGGCCTCATGGTTCTGGAGAAGAGGATGAAAATAGGTTTTTAGGGTGTGGCCCCTGTGGCCCTTATTAGGGGTCACAGGGCTACCAAAGCTACAATTTATAATCCTCACTAGCCAAGGAGTCTGTACACAAGGTTTCAGCTTTCTAGGCCTTATGGTTCTGGAGAAGAAGATGAAAATAGGTTTTTAGGGTGTGGCCCCTGTGGCCCTTAATAGGGGTCACAGGGCCACCAAAGCTACAATTTATAATCCTCACTAGCTAAGGAGTCTGTACACAAAGTTTCAGCTTTCTAGGCCTTATGCTTCTGGAGAAGAAGATGAAAATAGGTTTTTAGGGCGTGGCCCCTGTGGCCCTTATTAGGGATCACAGGGCTACCAAAGCTACAATTTATAATCCTCACTAGCCAAGGAGTCTGTACACAAGGTTTCAGCTTTCTAGGCCTTATGGTTCTGGAGAAGAAGATGAAAATAGGTTTTTAGGGTGTGGCCCCTGTGGCCCTTATTAGGGGTCACAGGGCCACCAAAGCTACAATTTATAATCCTCACTAGCTAAGGAGTCTGTACACATAGTTTCAGCTTTCTAGGCCTTATGGTTCTGGAGAAGAAGTCGAAATTCCACAAAGTTTACGGACGGATGGACGGACGGACGGACGGACGGACGGACGGACGGACGGACGGACGCCGGACACCATGCCATGCCATAAGCCCATCGGGCCTTACAGGCCAGATGAGCTAAAAATGAGAGGAAAATATTTAATAAAATCCAGTCTACTACCAGAGAACATCATTTCTTTTTATTTAATTGTAATGATATTATCCTTTTTTGTTTGAAATGAACATATTTAATAAATTCAGTACAAGAAATTAACAACTAGAGAACATCATTGTAATTAAAGAATTAACCTCTTGGACATTTCATAATAAATATCAAAATAAAAAAGTTCTGATTTATTTTCAGGTTCCAAATCAGTGAACTTCAAACACAGTTCAATAGTCCATCAATCATGGCAGACGGTCCCTAAAGTCTAGAAGAAATTGGCTTCAAGCAGAACCACTTTGTTAAAATTTTTTTCCAAAGTTCATTCAAAAGGTTAAACTGGAGCATATTGGGTCTAAGGCCCAGTTTAACGCTCTAACCCCTTGGGGGAATCTTCCAAGAACAAACATTCAATTTAGAAAGCCAAATTCTGAAAGTTTTGGTCGATTAGATTCCTTTGGAGAAGGTTCCAGGACATTTTGGCCATCTTTGCAGTTACTCCCCTGAGCTGGGTCAATTTCAAAAGCCTGTTGGAAACTCTCAACCTTTGTAGATCTCCAGACACTTAAACAACCTTTGTACAACCCTCCCATGGGTGCAGGTTCAGGAATAGAAGTTAATTAAAACCATATTTGGGAATTTTGGTCAATTTGAATTCTTTAGAACTTTGGCACCTGTTTTGTCCAAAGCATTCCTTGACAAGATCCAGGCAGTTGTTAGCAGACACGCTTGGTTTCCTTTTATTCACAGATGGTGGTTTGGTTCCAGTGGTTGGTTGCAGTTCAAGATGTTTACCGCCTCTTGGGAAATATTTCAGCTAACATTGGTTCCAAAGAAAAGGGGTCCAGCTATTTATTATCTTAATTTGTTATATTTCACACATCATATTTTCTCATCAGAGCCATCGAAAATATCTAGGATATATGTTAGACATAAGACGTTCATATCATTTGATAAATAGATTTGAGGAAGATAAGGGATATGAATGTCTTTTAGTTCATAATTTGTTTTGGCAGCTTAAGGGTAAAAAATTGTTTTAATAACTTCTTATATATAGCTTATAAATTCTTAATTGAAATCGATAAAATGTATTAATCATGTTGTTCAATTTCACAAAACTTCAATACTTAAAAAAAAATTATGATATATCGTCGCCTTTATTGCAAAACCTTGAAAATCTCATTTTGGCCAATGTTGCATATTCAAGGTTTTGCAATAAAAGCGACGATATATATAATTATATATATAAATATTATAACATGACATCTTCTACTTTCCCTTATATGACAAGAAAACTCATCTGACATGAAATCATGGACTCATAAATTTGGTGTTGCAGCTTTCCAATTTCACAACACCAATCAATATTTGTACAAAGAAAAATACCACTTACATCTGACAACCTCTCAAAGTAGATGAAAGCGCTTACATAAATGTCATTCTAATTACAAAACACATATGTAGGAATTTACCGATAATCAAAAGGGAAGAATTTATAAGAACCAGCGGAAGGTTAGAAAATGACAAGAATTTAATAAGAATCTATTTGGTTTGATAACAAGCAACTATGACATTTGTACAAGATATTTTTATTCAATAAAAGCAGTAACTTAGAAACGTTTCAGTGTAATTAATGAATAGGTTAATCAATAAATCCTTTGATGTCAGTCATGATTAGATGAAATGTACATTTCAGTCATGTTGCCCTTGACGACAGCACATGAAATGTACAATTTGTGAATTTACATTTTAAATACAATAAATCCTTGATTTGAGTTCTAAAATAAATGTTTTAGTGTCTGGTTTCTGTTGGTTGATGGTTTAGTAAAATAAAACATTCAAAATAATCCTTTTCTTCTTATCATCTTACAAATAGCATGTGACATGACGAAATATTTAACATTATTTTACAAATTCTTAACATCTTTTCCTTGAAAGATTCTGACAATTAAACCTTTTTTCATCAAAGACAATGAAAATGAAAAAATAAGATAAATTTTGATTAGAAAGTCATCTCAATATTAGGAAATAAGTAGAGGAAATAGGAAAGAAATTGTCCTCATGTAATTCTTCTTCAATATTTTTTGTCATTGCACCAAGTAGCGCAAGAGGTCTTTTGACTAATTCTTTCCATTATTTTTAGGCAATTTAAGTTCAAAAGAACGTCTTTCACTTTAAAGATTCTTGAGCCAAAATTGTGAGAATTTCATTGGATCTGATACCTTCAATTGTGTCAATTTGACATTTCTTTCGTAAAAAATCATTCCATTTGTAATCAATCACTCAAACCTTGTAATCATTTCATGCGGCACCAAGAATAACACTGCTTCTCTTAGACTTGAATTTAGTCTCTGAAATATTCTACCTTTCATCCCAAACAAACCAGTGAACATTTCTATTTTCTAGGTAGCTTTTTGCCTTTAGAGGGAGAAAAAATTAAATCAATGAAATTCTTTTTCTAATTTTAATTTCTTTGAACAATAAGGTTAGCATCTGAATGGAACATACATGGACCAAATGTTATAATTATTTTATTGATGAAGCCGAACAAAAATCCAGCCCGCTAAAGGTTAAGGCCATTTCTTCTCTTTTTCTAAATACTCATTCTTACATGATTAGATCGACTGGTTTATTACCATTGGCATTTGGCAAACAAAATTTCATCAGTAATATGTCTTATCTCAAAATATTGTGAGCCTAACAAACCAGTTGTCGCTATCAAAAATTTCAATTATTACTTTATTCAGACAAATCTTCATCTAAAGGTGATTACCATATCATCAGCAATATGTTAGTCTTAAAGGAGCAGTAACACATTTTTTGAAAATTTTAGATTTTTAATTTTTCACTGATGTATGTATGTTAATGCTAAATAAATATTTTGATACTGTCAAAAAACATATCACACAAACCAATCATCCAAAGTCAGAGAACAAATTATGAAGATTCACACAAAGTCCTTTGGCGGCCATTTTTATGTGAACATCTTTAATTCAATTGTGCAAAAAAAAGGAATCCAATGGCTGAATTTTGCATTATATATTTGATTAATACTGCTTCATGTAGTCGATATAAATAGTCTTTCAATTTGAACTATTTATTTTATTTTCCTGACATAAGCTTATATTCTCCCTAAAAACATGCTACTGCCCCTTTAAAACAAAAGATAATAAAAGTTCCATCAAATATTCAGTCTGTACAAGATCTACACCCCTTCTCATCAATAGGCAATCAATATTTCATCAGCAACATATTTGTCTTATTACTACAAACATTGTGAGCCTAAGAAAATATTCCTTCAATCAGTTAGACAGTATCACAGATTTATGAGTCTATGATTCTGTCAATATACCAGCCTCATTAAGAGCTCAAGGATTGCTGAACATAACTTGCAATGCATATCTTTCTGAGGTTGACTTGCTATGTCTTGTGGTTGATGAAGACCTAACTGAACACTGTAGTTGAACCACGGTATTTTGCTTTCGGTTCGGTACACGGTACATTAACGTGAATTTTCAGTACGTATACCGAATGCATACTTCATTCAAACAATCAAATAGGACCTTTAATTCTCTACAAACGATAGTGATTGCCTTATATAAACGAAAGTGTTTGAATGACTTGATATCGTGAGATCTTGTTCGAAGGTAATCAAAATGGCGACGGACATTCTTGGTTTTGTACCAAACCGAAAATGTACCGAACCGAGGGTTCTGTACCGCAATACGTACCGAACCGAACCTCAAGCGTACGGTTTCACCCCTACTGAACACATGGTAAATGTGAGGGGCTCATTTATACAAATATTACAATAATTTTCTAGTTCTCTATGATCGATTCACATGAAATGAAGACTGATACTGTTTCAATGAATGCTTCTTGAATGTTCAATAAATGACAGAATAATTTTTTGTCAGAGCATCTTCATTTTCTTATATCGATATCTGTAGAAGAACATGAATGAAATAGCGATTGTTTCTTTTATTCTTTGAGAACATCAGAATTTAACTTTTGTCCTATTTCTAGGCTTGTTGGCTTAAGAAGATGAAAATTGCTCACTGAAGGAAAAAGTTTCATAGTGAAGTGATTTGTGGTTTCAATGTTATCTTTTGATGATATATCCATATTTTGCCAAATACTAAAGCAGGAAAAACCAGTACCACGACTTTGACTGTGAAGAAGAAGAAAAGTCAATTACTGGAACTCATAAGCAAAACCATTGATGTTATTGAACTGAAAGCAAGAGTACCATTGGACCACTCAGCACTATACAAATTTGCCATGCCACAAGCCATTATTAGTTTAATACAGATACTCAGCAAATCTGATAAAGTTATGAAAAGAAAACTTCTCAGCACTGAAGTTGAGTTTAAAACTCAGATTTTTATACCAAAAGCTGTTCACCGACCAATGGCAGTGTTGTTTCTAGAGGGGTTCCTGGGGAAATTTGTCCACCTTCATGTCCTTCAAAATTTGGAAAAGTGGGATACTTTTACCAATGCAAAGGCTCTGATCAGAAAGGGCCCAAATGACCCCCTACACTAATCACGATGACCAACGCTGAATGTATTACCAAGCCAACACAAGTTTCAAGAAGACTTCTCCATCTGCAGAAGTGGAACTATCACAAGCACCTGTAACTGATGAATGATCTGACCCCCTCCCCCCTCCCCCCTCCCCCTCCCCCTCCCCCTCCCCGACTTACAGATCCACCTGCTGTACATCTTGGCATGTTGTGTCTACACATGTTGATTGATGCCTCTACAGTAGATGGACATTCCTGATACATAACTGTGGTCATTCCTTCCAGGTCAAGATGATATTAGGCCAGGGGGTCAACATGACCTTGCACGCGCAGTGATGTGGGAATTTTCAAAATATGGATATGAATTTGTTTGCTATTTGACCGCCATTTGCATTACCAGTTATAATCAAACACTGATTATTGATAATAGGTCAAAGTCGTATATGTCAACTAGTGAAATTAAAAGGTCACCTTGACATTCGGTCACGCAAAAGTTGTGTATATATTTTTTCACAAACTCACAAAACACAGAAAGCTGAAGAAATTTCAAAATATTTTGAAGTATTTTTTCTTTTCCTAAGGCTTGAATTTCCATAAATGAAAATTCAAATTTATCAACTACAAATGACGTCATTTCTGAACTTAAGCCTTCAATGTTCAAAACAACTTTTCAATCAATCAATCAAGATATTGAGGGGGTGTCCATAAGCAGAGACTATCGCCACAGCTGACATCAAACATCTATTTTTGGGCACAAAATCTAGACTTTTTCTCAGAAGGGAGAAGAAAACCTATTTCAAAGAAGAAAGACAGATGATGCAGATTCATGTCTATAAGCATGCAGCTTGTAAAATTTTAATAAAGCAATATTTCATTATTTCTAAACATATATATGTCAATCAAACTAGATAATAACTTTAAAAAAATTTAATTGTCATTCTAAGTGCAGCTGTTTTCAGATGAATGGCTATTGAATTGAACAATAAAAATACTCGGTGAAAGGAAAATCTTTTTCTTTTAACACTCCCAAAATAAATTGACGGTGGTATCCTAAAAACATGCCAGAGGCACTATTGATTAGAAAATCTTTTTAGCGGAAAATATAATCAAGGCTTCATTAAGTCAGAGCCAAAATAGATATTGCCCGAGAAACTTAACAAAAACAGGTGCCATACATGTAATAACTTTTTATTATCCAAATGGTAAACATAAGATGTTCAGTAGTTCTCATATGTGTTCATGTGCAGTTGCAAGAGAAACAGGCGGTTTTCTGGGCATCCATATGTCTTATGGAAGCTCTATATCTTTCATCATCATGGTCATAATCAATGATGTTAAATAAAATACTCTTACAGCTTGTTGCTGCAACTTTTATCCAGTGTTTGAAAAAAAGCCTGTCCATCAGTCCTTAAATTGGCTACTTTTTACCATGACGGATTACTTTTTTGTCAGGACTGGTAACATTTTAAAAAGATTTCTTTATTTTCCCCTTACGATATTGACCAATAAATATTCAGGACAGGCTAAGTTTCAAATCTATTTCATACACTGTTTTATACCTTTCCAATAATTTTTTCATGTATCAATTTAGATAACCCTTAGTGTATTTATTAATTTTCATGACAAAAACCAAAAAAATGTGTTCACCTTTGAAAAAAAAAAAGTTATTTAGTTTACTGGATGCTAAAAAAATTACCGCTTTAACCTCTCAAAAAGAAAGTCTATATATGAAGTGAACTTTGGAAAAATAATTTCTCTGAGACTCCTTTGTTATCATGAATAAAATATTAATTTATTAGAATTATTTTCAGAGGCTGAATATCAGGTTATGTTTCCTCAGTTGATGCCCAAACAAGACATTGTATCCCTCTTGTACTCGCTGCCTTAAATTCTCAAACATTTATCCTTTACCTTTTTGATGTTCAAATATTAACCTGAATCCCTGTAAAGCTCACATATTTACCCTTTCCACTTCTTCAATGAATTTACCTTAGATCCATGCTCTCACATTTACCTAGACTTAATTTTAGTCTCTGAAATGAAAATATATCCAAAATGTATTTATTCAGTTTCAAAAAGTAAAGGAGCCCACTGAAGTTGTTCATTCCTTGATCTGGTCAAGCAGTGTTCTAGACTTGCTTAAATAAATGTAGACTTGTTTGGGTCTTGTATTGTTTCAAAGTTAGAAGGACTAACATTTACCCTTTCTTAAACCTTTGACCCAATTTTAAAGGTGGACAGGACAAGAGTTAATGATGGTATAATTAAATCTGCAGGTCTTGTCAACATGTACAGACAGATGTAAATGCTGACATATGCCAGTGACAAACTGCCTTGCATATGTACAAGAAATTAGCATGTGCAATGTACATCTTCTTCTGAGTTAATTGATGTTTGACACTTGCAATTGACATGTGTTTCGAAATGAAATTAAACAGGTTGAAACTACAGACACATTTGTCATTAGTAGGATTCCTGAGTAGAAATAAGGTCAAGCCTTCATATTGTTGTGACCATGAAAGAATCTTAAATGAAGAATTCAAAAACAACATCAAGTCTTCTTAAAAATGTAAGGTAATTTCTAGAACTAAGATACTTTTGTAAATGATTATCTAATACTAAACAGAAAAGGATCTGGATTTGAAAAAAATATCTAGCACTAAGGTCAACCAGATGTCTGAAATATATTTTGATAAATATAGTTGTGTATTTTATTCAAGGATGTGCATGCTGTTAACGTCCTTGATTTTATTGAATGAAAAATGCAAAGAGGAAATGGGTTTTGAAAAAAAAATATCAACATGGTTTTAATATCATGATGTTTTGAAATATATTGAATAAAAAAAACAAGATGATAACTATCATTTTTCAAAGTTTTTATCTCAAAAATGAAAAAATAAGGTTATTTGTGAGAAACAAAGTGTATAGCCTTATAAATACAGTTTCACAAAGTTTGAGAAGTTTAGAATGCATGTCATTGTCAGCTTAGGTAATCACTTGTAATAGATCTGAATTGAATTCTTTCGTGACTATCTCCATCTTTTCCTCTGTAGCTATCTAAATGATGATCATTAAAGTGAAACCATACAGTTAAAACTCAGGATTTTTCTTAAATGAGTTTTCTTCAACCATAAATCCTACAATAGTAAACATTGAAAGAATAAAGGCACATCAACAACTTTAATGATCTTTAATTTTTTGAGAATTTTTCTAAAAGAAATGTGTTTTGGTATGAAAAACTAACAATTCTTTATATATCTATATTCAATAACCTTTTTAATGAAGATCCCCATAAAAAAATCCTTTTATACATCAAATAAGCTTCAAGGACCCTAAAGAAAATCCCTATTCAATCTGGTGAAGACTACTTTCATAAGTAAAATAAATGTTTTATATAAAACAAGTGTTTTCACATATACATCAAAATGCGTTGAAGAACATTCAAGAGTCAACTAAGCATAAAAAACCTTATCAAGGCACTTTACATAACCCTTTGAAGACACACAACATAAATAGTAAAATCTAACGAATCAGTCTCTTTTTAAAGTTCAAAACTGCTGACACAGCGACAAAAGCCTTTGGGAACTTCATAGACACTTTGTTTAAGACGTCATATGTTTTCTGCTTCAAGTTAAACAGGATTTAACAATGCATAACTGAGGAACAACCGATTGATGTTTGGACGATATAGAACCCAAAAAAGACACACAACATAAAAAGCGAAATCTAACGAATCTGCTACTTTCAAATGTTAAAAAATTTGACACAGACACTGTCTTTGTTTCATTGAGTACTTTGTTAAGATACACAGACAGACAGACCCTCAGACAGACACAAAGACACAAAGGCACAAAGACAGACAGACAGACAGACACACAGACACATTGTCCTTATTGATCAAATACAGTTCGTGTATATGAGTGATTGTGGAAGACATTCTTCACTTTACTGGAAACTCCATTAAGCTCTTCTGTAAGATGCTGATTTTGCAGTGGGCGTTTTTAAAAGGAGGACGTAAAAGTAAAAGACATTCATTGTAACCATTTCTTTCCAACGACAATTTTTACGATGAAATGTCATGAAGAATGTCATAAGATATACATTCCAAGTGTCTGTATTTCATGCTGCCATTAAAATATGTGAATTTGGTTAGATAATACAATGATATAAAAACTTTTTAAAGTTATGAAGGTCAAACTTGAAAGCAGAACAACAACTTTGATGCATGGTTTAAATATCTTGTCAATTTTATTACTAAAGAATGACTCATATACACATTCTGCATGTACTTTAATAATGTTAATATTTTGATGGTGTAATATGAAATCATGATATTTGATGTAGGTCAAAAATATTTTATAATTTTCATCTCTTTTAATTGGAAGTCATAAACTCAATACATTTGCAGTCCAGAAATATATTAATCATATAAAAAATAAAGAAAAAGGCTGTAACTACTACACAAAGTTCAGTTTATATTCAGATTTGTTAATCAAAGATAGCAGAGGAAAGGCTGAAAAAGTAAATGTTAGCAATGAAACCTGCAATAATGGTGTAGTGGTTAAGCATGCTGGCCTCTCACAGCAAGGGAACGGGTTCGAATTTGCGTGGAGGCACCAACATTTGTGACCTGGGCCTTGTTCTGTGTTGTGTCTCTGGGCAAGGCACTTCATCCTAATTGCACTCAGTCTACCCAGCTATACAAAAGGTAAATGTATGGATCATTATGGTCATGCAAAGCACTAAATACAGCATCAAAAGCTGTAATGATAGAATCTGTACGTGTGCTGTGAGCATGCCAAGCAAGGCAAAAGCACTATACAAAATGACATTTATTAGGTCTTCAAGACAAAGTCGTGAAGACCTATTGTTTTTATCCGATTTCTTCAAGTTCTTTTTCTTATTATTATTTGTACTTTTTTTGTGAACGAGCTACAGCCCAAACGGCTGCTCCAAATTCACCCAAACTTGGCATGCTGTTAGCCCTTACCCTGGAATCGACATGCGAAGCTTTTGGGCAAAATCGACTCGTACATTAAAGGTCCAGTTCGAATCCAAAATCGAAATTTTAACATTGATTTTTTTTTTCAAAATGCACTTAGAGACTTCAATTTTGTTTTAAAAGATGCGCAATGAAAAATAATGAAAAAAAGTAAATCATGACAAATTTGTAGGTCACGTGGTTTGGCCGCCATCTTGATTTAAACCACTTTTCAAGGACTTTTTAACAACTGTCTGACCCCATGCGCTTTTGACGAATCACCACTCGGCAACTACTGATACCAGAAAGCTGAAACTTACACATAATGTAGCTAATACATTAGCCTATAACAAATTTAGGTTGAAATTTAAAAAATCGAAATAGTTTTATTTATAAAAGTCTTCAAAGTTAGCACATTTTGCAATAGTCAAGGGCAGATAACTCAAAAACCAGACCATAGAATTTGATGATTTTTGCATGAGAGTTAGACATTTGCAACGTCTTCAAGTTTAAAGAATAAAATCGCTCGCGAACAGTCACTTCCGGTCACAAGGAAGGGTCAAAGTTTGCATTTTGGAAAACTGGTGTTTTGGTGGGTATGTTTGAATACTCATTGCTAAGCAACGACACATGATAATTGATTGTTCTATATATCATTAGAAAGCCAAAAGAATATACAATCTTGGATAAATCTCATTAAAATTTGATTTAACATTAACATTGAAATTCGGAGCATTTAAATGTGGTCAATCATACTTTCGTTTTGAATGATTATGAGACATTTATGATTGAAAAACTGTAGTACATTGGCAATAAAACACTAGGCAATGTTTTATCTATCATCAGGCAGCAACAACACTTTATAACCTGAGATGATTCATCTTTGCAGCCATGTTTAATTTTCTGTAAAGGCTTAAACGTTGAATATCAAGTGAAATATTCTAATTTGATAATGTATTAGTAAATGTTTACCTCGTAGACAAAAAGCGATGTCAAGGTCAAACAGTGTGTGAAGGTCAAACAGGAATCTTGAAGACCTAAGTACTGCCGCGGCAGTCCTAGTTATTTTTATCATTATTATCATTATAACTTCACTACCAAGACTCAACTCATCCGAGAAATCAAGGAACGGATTTTCATGTATTGATCAATTCTCCATTGAGGAAGATCAAGTGATTTGCAAACATATCACAATTTTATTGAACTGGATTTAACGCTTGATTTATTTGTCAGGAAATTATCAGCCAACATGCCCATAAAATTGTGACTGACGGGAACAAGATGACATTTTGTGCATGGTGTTGGAAAATCATTGAAAGATAATTCATATCTACAAAAATAACATTTTGGAAACAAATACCATTTTAAAATTTGATTTGAATGTTAAGCCCTTGACTCTGTTACCTTAGTCTTATTAGGTTTGAAAGTTAAATCATTGGAAAATGATATATCCTCTAAAATCAAATAAGTTCACATTTTATTATGAATTCTTGCAAGAACTACAGAAATCTGATCTAAATGCAATGACCTCAAATGGTTGACTTAGTTACGTTGGTTTTATTCAGTTTGACATATAGTTAAATGTCACTCTGGAAGCGGCTTCATAACATTCAAAATACGAAATAGACCTTTTTGCAAGGAATCATTTTGTTAAGAACTGTCTAGGTTGAAATTGGTTTCTCTCATTGGCCAATTAGAAGCATGGTTTCTTTCCTTTGCTTTTTTGATATTTTAACTCCATCTTGTACTTTTTAAATTTAAAGCCTACTTGAAAGTTAGTTTTTACAATGCAGTTAACATCTTTGATGGAAAGGTTCATAAATATATGGTAATTTGAGTCTGACTTTTTTGGTAAAAAAGTTTATAAAATATGCATTTGAAGTTGTTTTCATACAAAAAGTATTCTGAAAGTGTGATAGTTTTTTGTTCAAAGGTTGTCACTCTGTCCTTTAACTAGATCCTATTCAAAAGAGTTGAAAATATCAAACTTATGTAGAAATATATCATCCGGTTATCAAATATTTTGAGACATTACCAATAAGATAGCTAGCAAAAGATACTTTGCAGATAAACAAAACACAAAAATATCTTGAAATCCAATAAATTGTATATTTCACCACTTAAGTAATTGACAAGTATGAAAACAGATCTATCCCTTGTACATTTCCCAAGTCAAGTAATAGACAAGCATAAAAGCAGATCTATCCCTTGTAAATTTCCAAATCAAGTAATTGACAAGCATAAAAACAGATCTACCCCTTGTACATTTCCAAATTCAAGTAATTGACAAGCATAAAAACAGATCTACCCGTTGTACATTTCCCAAATCAAGTATTTGACAAGCATAAAAACGGATCTATCTCTTGTACATTTCCCAATTCAAGTAATTGACAAGCATAAAAACGGATCTATCCCTTGTACATTTCCAAAATCAAGTAATTGACAAGTATAAAAGCAGCTCTCTCCTTACCAGGTGGGCACTATCAGATGTCACACACTGGAGTAATTAACAACAGTGTATCCCTCTTCCCCCCAAATCCCTTCCTCCCCCCTTCCCTCATCCCATTACAGACTGACCCCCTATACAACCCCTTACCCAGGCGCCCTGTCCACTAGAGATGGATTGGATAAAGAACCTCTTGTTCTAACTTTTATCACTCATGCCCAATTGGTTATCTGACCTGGTAAATGGTACTTTAAGGTATCTAATTTCTCTAGTGACTTCTAGAATTTGCATCTCAAAATTAGAAAAAATTTAAGAAAAAGATATTCAAGTTTGTAATTTTTAAGAAAACAGGCTTCAATTATCATACATAACAAATAAAGTCTTCAAGACATATTGAACATGATACTTATCCTTATAGATACTAAAAGGTGTCAACATGAGTTCCTGGAGGTGGAGGTGTATTCTAGAATGTGCATCTCTAAGATTTGATCAAAGAATAAAACAAAAGAGATTGAAACTTTTAAGAAAATAACTTCAAGTAACTTACAAGTAAAAATCTACAGGAACAAATAAAATCTTCAAGGAAAACTGAAAATTTTATATAAAAGTTTAGTGTCCAACAAACCTGAAATTGTGTAACGTCATCAAATTTAAAAGTTAAATTTCAAAGAATCACAGTAATTCAGAACTAGGAGTTTAAATACAGTTTACACACAAAATGTTCTTTTATGAAACCTGAAAAATGAAAATAATTCAATACAAAATGATTATTGAAGCATACTGTCATGCAACAGGTTGCAGACAGCTACATCATAAAATACATAATTCATAATAACCATAGCCACTGTTCAATGGAATCATAATCTAGGTACATAACCTTCCTTCAGAACACACTTATTTAAAATATGCACTGACTATTTTCAATATTTAAAAGCATTTATCAATAACCTTCACTAGATATAGTCATTTACAATAAAAACAAAAACAACAAGATGTGTTTGTGAAACACGAATGCCCCCGGATGCATATGTCAAGTATCAAAGACCTAGCTCTGACCAATCAAAAGTTATGACCAAGGTTAAAGTTTTTGTGGACAAACGGACAGACAGACGGACAGACGGACGGACAGACGGACGGACAGACGGACGGGTGAAAAACAATATACCCCCGGAATCTCCGATTCGGGGGCATAAAAATATTTTTGGTCTGAAACAAAAATTGTCAAAAACATAACACAATCGCAAATGTGATATTGATATATATTTTGCATTTTTAGATAAATAATGTTATTAAGATAATAATCATAAAAGATATTCATCATATCAACAAATCCCTTTTTACATTCTGTGTCAAGTCAACTGACAACAGGTGGGAAATAATTACAAAATACCAGCAGTGATATGAATATATATTCTGAAAATAACAAATATTAACACATTCATCGTATCAACAAAACAAAGCTAACATTTTGTGACAATGAAAGTGACAACTGGCGAAATCTACAACTGACATAGACAAGGACTCACCCAATGACACAGATGTACATTTCGACAGCTGATTATCCTGTTACTCTTCACAAAATAGAGACCCCATAATCGAACACATGTAATCCAATGATCGGAAACGGGTAAGCATCCACAGCGATGGAGTGATCGAGACAATCTGACGATCTATACTGCCTCCCTCCCTACATGAGCAGCTGTGGAGTTTACACAATGAAAAGACCGCAATCTGCCCCAGTGGCCTCTCTGTTTCAAATCTCTCATAAAAGGACGGAAATCTGGGGCTGTTTACATTCTAAGGGGGTGATTAGTCTTATCTCTATTAACTGACATAACCAATTAGTGTTTATATGTTGTTTTTAAAAGCGAAATTCACAACAGACCTCCACCCCTCAGAACTCAAATGGACTAGTCCCAGGTGAAACTACAACAGGGGTTTGTTGGAACAAACCAATATTACAGGGGTGGAAGGTTGGAAGATTCACAAATCAAACATGTAATTGGTCAAGTTTATAAATCATAGTAAACTGATACTGATTTAATGTACAAAACTCATGAATTATTCATCAAGCTTTGAGGGGGTTTGATGTATACTATTTGTATATAATTACAGGTAAAGTCTGAAAACAGGTGAGCCTTTAAAACATGTTGGCGCGACCGACAGGTGTCTCATGGTCAACTGTGAATCAAATCTGACGACAAGAGAGAATTATCGGACAATGAAGCCCCTCACATGCCATAGCTTGTTGCCGAGGATATGTTCACTTTGATCCATGTTTGTTTGTTACCCCAGATAGAAGCTTGATAAACGAAGGCAAGATGTACATTCAGGAATCTAATATTCTAACAAAGGGGTGTAAGTGGATCTTGTGACACCCAGATCACACAAAGTGGGCAAGTGTTAAGTGGGAGTTGATCAAAATATCAAAAGCTTTTGGTATCAACTGAACATTGAGTTTAGATTGGGTCATTCTTGGAGCTATAACTGTGGGTTTATTAAGAACTAAGTTTTGGGAATGTATGCATGTTTGAGAGATGTTAAGTTCAGAGTTGGATATACTATAAGTAAAAGGACAAATGTTTGGAAATGACAAACAAACAGATGAATTACCTTTGTTTTGGGAGGGGAGGGAGGGTGTGAGTTTGCGGGGTCTGGGAGCGGAAGGGGTATCTCATGAAGAGAAGAAATACCGAGCAAACGAGAAAATTGATGTAAGAACGAAAGACAGATTGATGGCTAGATGCTGAAGTCAACAAAATACACTGGATAAATGTCAAATAGAGATAGAATGGATACTCTTGAGAAGGAACAGTCAGCTAAAAAAACATGACTTGATTCAATTTTAGCATCATAAGAATGAGTTTGCCAATGATTAACCCTTTAATATTTTTACCCTTTGTGATTCAAACAATGAAACAGTGAAGCACAGTCATGAGCAATCCAATGAAGGAATTTGCAAAAAAAGTCGAACAACTTAATCTGAAATGAAAGTGAACTAACTCTTAAAATGAATACAAAATGATAATTAAATGAAGAGAATACAAATCTTCATAAATAAAATCTAGCTCATTAGATTGCTTAAAGACTTGCTTAGGCTATTAATTTATTTAAGGGTCCAGCTGACAAGAGTAATCAAAACTGCAAAAGAAGGCGCAGAACAAGAAACCAATTTTCAGAAATCAAGAATATTAGGAAATTCATGCTAGCTAAGATCAGAATATTACACAGAGGTCAAAATTAATTCTATTGGGGTACTAGCAATTCGGACTAGTCCATTCCTGTGAGCACTAGCCCAAACATATTCTGACTAGCCCAATACACCAATATGCAGTGTTGTTCCTAGCTGATCAGCTGAGGGGGTCATTTTGGCCAATTCTGGGCAAATGGGTCCCCTTCCAATGGTAGAGGTATCCTACTTCTCCAAATTTTAAGGGACATCAAGCCAAAAGGGTGGGCAAGTTTCCCCAGGACCCCCTCTAGGAACAACACTGAATATGATTGTATTTTCTTTAAATTCAACTAGTCCTTCGGACTACCAACGATTGCACATTACTAGCCCAGCATCTTTTTCACTAGCCATGGGCTACCGGGCTAGTGCTAATTTCGAACCCTGTAATACATTATCAATATAGATATGACAACAGAAGAAATAAAGACTCAAGGGAACGTTACATAATAGCGTATTATAGTTCACATCACCCTGTGCCCTTTACTTAATACAAAAGCTACTTATGTACATATGTGTGACATTTGATTTCCCATGCTGACTTATTCCAAGCATCCTATACATGGCAGGGGTTGCATGGCTTGCATAGCTGGCTGTGGACAACATGACACAGAAGTACAAACATTTATCTCGAGATTACAGCATACAAGCTATTCACAAACACTGTACAGAAACCTCTTTGTTTGGAAAAATAAAGCCATTGGCACTGTAGCTCATCAGGCTTGATATTTTATTTGGCATTAGGGTGTAGTCAATCTGGTTACAATCGTAATCCTCACTAGTCAAGGAGTCTCTACACAAGATTTCAGCTTTCTACACCTTTTGTTTCTGGAGAAGCTATTCATAAACACTGTACAGAAACATCTTTGTTTGGAAAATGAAGACTATGAAATGACATGCCATCTTTATGAGGAATATTAGTCTGTTATCCAGACCCTAAAGCGAAACAAAAGTAAACGAGCCTTCTTAAGTCTAGACAATGTTGGAAAGTCTAGATGCCTCAGCTTTAGGAAAATTAAGAATTGTTGAGGGTTCCTTTTTATTTTAATATCAAATATTTGAAATCAAAATTTTAGTGAAAAAAACCTTTTTTCAAGGACTATATGTTAGTCTAAAGGAACATCAACCAGAAAAGTCATCTTGTTTCTAGGATTAAGTTACTATTAACAGAAACATCTTTGTCTTTAAAAATGAAGACTATGTAATGACATTAATTGTTTAAATGGCATTCTGGAAGTTTCGATATTGATCCTTATACTTGAAAACGGCATAAGGATCTATAACCAAGCGTGGCTACTGTCAAAATAAAGAAGTTGTTCAATTTCATCATAACACTGACAAACATTACAAACACTTCATCTCGAGATTACAGCATAGAAATTATTCACAAAAATTGTCAAGAAACATCTTTGTTTTGAAATATGAAGACTATTTCATGACATTAAGTGTTTAAATGGCATTCTGGAAGTTTCAATTTTGATCCTTTTACTTGAAAACGCTTTAAGGATCTATGCTGAAATGCACTACTGACAAAAAAATAAAGTTGTTGTTAAATTTTGACACTGACATACAGACACTTCATCTGGAGATTACAGCATACAAACTTCTCACATTGCTGAAACATCTTTATTTTGAAAATGAAGACGATGTCATGACATGAACTGTTTGAGTGGCATTTTAAAAGTTCAATTTAGATTGTGATACTTGGTATAAGGATCTATACCAAAACGTCGCTACTGTCAAATAAAGAAGTTGTTCATCCATAGAATTTCCTTTGTCTCCCCAAACCAAAATGTTCAGGGGCTAACTCTCTATTATTTTATCAATAATAAGTCTGACTTCTCAACAACAAAAAAAGTGTTTTAAACTGTTTTTCTTTCAAATAATACCCATAAAGGACTTTCACTAGTTGTTAAAAATAAAGACTTTCCCTTCCTTTACATACAAAACCTTCACGACAAAAACCTGAACGGTTCCCTATTGCAGCAAAATCAATCATGCAACATGGTGATCAAGACCTAAAATCAATATGTTTCTGTACTTGTCTACACGGTTGCTAATCTATGATTATCCTCTGAATAATAAATATTGATCCTGTTGGTTACTTCCTTGTTCATAACTCTTAGTATCTCAATAAACCTGTCAGCCTGTTTGACATTGTAAGTGGACCAATATACGAAACATCAATTTGTACATGTTTCCGTCTAATAACATCTGAATGGAAATTGATTAACGTAAATATCAGGTCAAAGTGATTTTAGAATCGATACATATTAGATGATATAAATAAAATTATAGGGATGATTTTGTTTTTACAATAAGTTAATCAGAAATGTTATTTCAATAACAATTGTAGACTAACATATTGTTCTTGAGAAAAAAAAAATTTCACTAAAATTTTAATTTTAAATATTTGATATTAAAATAAAAAGGATCCCTGGTTAATTCGGAGGCATCTAGACTTGCCAACATTGTCTAGACTTAAGAAGGCTCCTTTAATTTATTTTTTGCTTTTGGGTCTGGATAACAGACTATAACAATTGCTTTATAATACTTTTGAAAACGATTCTATGCAAGAACATTTTTATAATAAGTTTAAGACAAATATAACATATCATTTAATAAGTAGAGTTAATTCATTCTTAGATCTGTGGATTTCTCAAAACATAAATTTTATCTTCAGTTGTAATTATTCTATTATAGGAATTCAAAATTTGAAGCTTGTATGAGTATTATGTAAAATAAATTAAAAAGGATAATATGGGTATGTCAATAATGAGTATTCATTTAGCTAAGTATTCCTAAAATTCAGAAATACGTGAACATTTTCTTTTGATAACATACTGTTTTGTATCCATTCGGAAATTCTTGACTGGGATGATAACTTTATGAACACTTTTTTTTCAAACTGAATTTCAATGAAAGGGAGGTAACTTGGAATTTCTTAAAATGTCAAGCATTGAAGTGTTGACTAAATAAAATCCCTGACTGTGACACATTAATACAGGGGAACTCTTATGCAAGAACAATAATATAGAAAAACTTCAAACACCACTTTGATAACAAAAATATTTTTTCACACGAAAACTAACCAAGTACAACTTTGTTGTCAAGAAAATAATTTATTTTAAGTGCAGTTGTTAGGGGATATTTTTATTCAGTTCGAAAATCTAGAATATCTATCATAATTTTTACTTTGAAAAACAATATAAAACACCAAGAGTCATTAATTCAAATATGTTGATAACTTGATTTTAGAAAAACATTAGAAATAAGTATATTTAACAAAAAAAGGACCACAATTCAGTCACCTTGAAAAAGCAAAGAAATACTAACTGCCCTTTCATGCAACATTACAAACATTTTCAAAATTGTTTCCAAATCAAACGAGTTAAGTTTGTCACCCTATCATGAATGAAATACTGTCTGCTCTCAAACTTGCCAATAATCTTTTGTAAATTTAACAAGAGATGAATGAAAGAATCATTCGGCCTTTCAACACTGGAGCTGCAATTTCCATAACAAAACAGCTACTCTATCAAAGAAGATTTTTCTTGAACAAAGACCAAACAGATTTTCCCATGGGGTGCGGCAAATGTAATCGAATGCTATTTCCATATTATTATATCTGCTGCTTACTATTTGTAAGATCATAAATCAAACTAAATGTTCAGGAAGTTACAGTCATTGACAATTTTTTCTTGATGTCATGTAACAAATTGACCAACTTAACGCTGATACAAAGCGTGGGTGAAGAAAAGAATCTAAAAATCAATAAAGCTTACACAATAGCATGGCTTCACTGAAAGGTCGCAGTGACATTCCTATTTCAGAGAATAGAACAAAGATATATCTTATTTTGAACACCAGTGATTAAATTTATTTAGTTTGCAGAATATTATTTGAAAAAATTATTTGAAAACATAATTTCTAAATCTGAATATCCAGGTAATTATTACAAAAAAAAACATCTATGAAATATGGAATATTTTAGAAATGGTTTCGTATTCTATCATATTGAATTTTATAACAAATTAATATAAACATTAATCAAAAATAATGAAACTTAAAATAACAACCTGAAATCTGAAATTGATTGTTATAAAAACAGAAATACAATGAAAATTTGACCTAAAAAAAATTTAGAGGTTGCAATGTTTACAAGATATATGCTCTGAGCGGCAATATCTGGAGGGTTTTTACAAATTTTCACGACATCAACAACACATCAATTAGTAATGATTGACAGTAACAAATTAGGGCAATTTATGCTACACATCCAATAGCCATTATTTGACTGTTATCAGCGTGTTTAAACCTTGTGTCATACAAATGGGACATGATAATTTGTCTCTCAGCATTTTTTTTTCTAAATCATTTTTTACCATTGCCATTTTCTTATAATAAGAGATTTTTTTTTAAATTGCCTAAATACTTAAATGAAATAAATATTAGTGAAATTATTTTAGATATGAATAAAACTTTTAATATCATGATCAGGGATGATACTTTGGTTGGGAGAAAGATGTAACACATGGAATTTCCATTAGAAAAAGAATTGAACTCGTTTCAATGTGAACCCTTATCAAAGATAAGATAATTGATGACATCTTGAAAAAAACATGAAATGTTGAACATAAACGATCTTTGAAAAATGATAAATGCTCACATTTTATTGTAAGTAGTCATGTAGTTTAAGTTTCTATTCATATACATTTATTGCTGACTTTTGAGAAAATCTAGACTCACTAATCAGTGGTTCTTATGGTTGAAATGGTTAAAGGATATAATATTCGAGGAGACTTGAAACAGTCTATTTGTCAGCTGATGTCCATGTTTAGTTTCAACAAAACACAAGGAAACAGAGCAGTACAGTTGCCCCTAACACTATCCTTTTGAACCCTTTTGGGTCTTTAAACAGGTGCCCCCTCATTATAACACCAAATTGGTTCTGAATACCCCATTATAACACTACAGAAGGGTAAAAAAAATTATCAAATCATTAAATGAAGTCATGTACTATTAATATAAAGTACTATCTAGAATGAAATCCCATACCAAACATTTTGCCTTATAAAGAAGTAGGCCAAAGTTCAAAAGTATCAAATTTTCTCAAAAGATGTTAGAAGATAATATTTGTTCTGTGTCAACATTGTATCAAGTTTTCTAATGTCTGGCAAGAAATTTCTTTCCCCAGAACTGTTGTCATGAAATAAGGATGTAATATGAACTGTTATTAGTGAGAAATGTGATATTACACTTAAACAGAAATCTAACTTTCTCAGAATAGTACACTAAAGTGAAGGGGACTTTTCAGAGAAATTTGATACAACACTTAAACCGTTGACCCACAAATGGTCTTTAAGATGTCAACAATGGTTGATATTTAGTTTCTCAAGATTTAAGCCCTTTTGAATGTTATGGTCTTTTATTGTCAGTTGAGAGTAATTCAAGTAATTGATATTAAGGAAGGTAATTGCTCTTATTAAACTACAAACAACCACATCTTACCAGACTCATTATAAGGGGTTTATTTTAAGATAAAGGTTTACATTTTATGAGTACTACTTATTAGAAATCATTTCTAAGGTATGAACATTAATTGCAGGGGGGATTTGAAATAAATCTTTATTGCAGACATCATTTAAAACCAACATTGACCTCAAGATTTAGACATCTATCAATCTTAAAATTAACAACAAAATAACAATGATAAAAGACCTGAAACATTGCAAAAAGACGTCTTGCAAAATAGTTACAAGGGAGATAATAATTATGTACTGAGTGACACAAAATTTAAAACGCTTTAGGTTTTGAATATTTGAAGTATTGAAAAGAAAATTCTTGAATTTTCACGATGGTTACACCTTTCAAGTGCACTCAAAATATAAGAAAAATGAATGTCGTCAATATCAGGTGAAAGCGGATGCAAATATGAAATTGACAAATGACTAAGTGACAGATATAGGTCAGATTCATTGTTCATGTGTCTATTAACGCCTGTACTTTGCTGTTGAACATGTCAAACGGTTTTACCCACAATCACTTCCTGTCAATTCAAACACAGGGCTTTTCATAGCGTGATAAATCATTTATGTAAAATGATATTTATCATAAAAAAACATTTATTCTTATCCTTGTTGTCGAAACCTAAAAGGCGAGTCCAAAAAGGTTTATCCAAAATCTAAAAACTAATAAATATTAAATATTTGAAATAAATACTTACACCATTGAAATTATTATTTATTTATCATTTTCTGATATTGTTTTAATGTCACTTTATGAATTGATTCTAGGCATTCAAAAGGAATTACAATCTGTCTTTTTTCAATTTTGCCATACTAATGGTGAAATAAATACTGCACACATTCATTAAATGTCTGTTTATTTAGGATTATTTATAGTCACTTTTTTTTACAAATCTACCAAGTTATTACACAATGTGTAGTGACTGAATGATGTGACATCATAACAATGTTAGAATGACATCATAAACGTAAATATGACATGAATGTTTAATTACTAGCAGGCTAACAGCAATTGTCATGTTAAGAAATTTCTTTTACATTTTTGACAATATAATTAAGCAAGTAATAAATTAACTTGTTTCATAAAAATTTATTGAAACAGGAATTTGTTTATTATTCTCTATTTCCATATTCTTATATTTTCCAAGAAGCCATATTAGGAAAAATTAATTCTCCAAATGCAATGGAATCCAGATAAATTCCATCATCATATAAGGAAAATCAACTGCATCAGACACTATAAAGTATTATCTTTTCCAAACAGTTTCTTTGTGTGTATTTTTCTAACAGGAAAACGTTTGAATATTTGAATAGTTATTCACATACAAAAAAGTGCTAGATCATCCATGAACATTTCTCATTTGAATACCATATAAAGAAATTTACGTGATTATTCCTTTTCAGAGATAAAAAAGGGAATGAAGTAAAAAAAAGAAAGAAAGTTTAAACTAAGTTTAAAGATTAATTTTTAAATTATATTTCTTATGCTATTATGGTATATGTGAAAGCATGCATTGTATTTCTGAATGTTATGATTTATCAATAGATTAAAATAGATAAACTAGACCGAATATAAAGAAGAGCCCAATTTCCATTTCACAATGACAGATTTTCAATATATATATTTACTAGGGGTGAAACTAAAAATCAAACTATCGACCTATCATGATATTTGTTGTGACGATACTACTTTATCGATCAATAGTATCAAAAGCACATCTAACTAACGATAGTATCGACATTTATGTCAATTCAATTAGACTATAGCTATTGCAATAGTATCCCACAATAGGCTAGCACTATTGCAATTGTTACTCATCATAGACTATCGCTATTGCAACAGCTGCACACAATAGACTAACGCTATTGCAATAGTTACTCACAATAGACTATTGCTATTGCAATAGTTACTCACAATAGACTATTGCTATTGCAATAGTTACTCACAATAGTCTATCGCTATTGCAATAGTTACTCACAATAGATTAGCGCTATTGAAATAGTTACTCACAATAGACTATTGCTATTGCAATAGTTACACACAATAGACTATTGCTATTGCAATAGTTACTCACAATAGTCTATCGCTATTGCAATAGTTACTCACAATAGACTATTGCTATTGCAATAGTGACTCACAATAGATTATCGCTATTGCAATAGTTACTCAATAGACTATTGCTATTGCAATAGTTACACACAATAGACTATTGCTATTGCAATAGTTACTCACAATAGATTATCGCTATTGCAATAGTTACTCAATAGACTATTGCTATTGCAATAGTTACACACAATAGACTATTGCTATTGCAATAGTTACACACAATAGCCATTGCTATTGCAATAGTTACTCACAATAGCCATCGCTGTTGCAATAGTTACTCACAATAGATTATTGCTATTGCAATAGCCGATAGTCACATGGAGGTCAATAGTAACCACTATTACTTTCAGTCTACACAAACTCTTTGTTGTTGCCATAGTACCAACTTCAATGCTTTTCCAACTGCTTGATCATGAAAAATACTTCATTCAAAATTCATTGAATACATTTTTTTAAATTTCAGATTAAAAGCACTTCCATGTTCGATGGCGAGAATTTCATATTGCATGCAACCGAGCGAAATGTGCTGAGAAGGCATTTTTCGGATTCTGATCAATACAATAGTAAGCAGGTCATCACGAATTAGGTCCAGTTGTCAGGTCATCTCTGGAAGAAAAGCATTCTGGCTTCTATCTTTATAGATTTCTTCTTCCTTACCGATTCCTTAGCTCTTAGACTTTCTAACAAGCTACTAGGAATTATAAAAAGAGCATCAAAACCAATTTGTTTGGGCTTTGATGTCTGATTTAAAAAAATGTTTTCTCACCAATTCCTTTTACATACAGAATTGGTTAAAACATTCAAAGAGAATTTGATTTACCGTAGATATTGCTTATACTATGCTGTCAACGGTTATTTCACCAATGAATTTGATTTAGAGTGACTTAACTATTTATTCAATTGTATATTTTATCAATTCAAACTTGAACACACCTCTAAATGGTAATTTACAATTAGTTTCAAGGGATTAATTTATACACATGGAGCAATAGTCATTAACTCAATTCCTTTATTTTTATTAAGGTGTTATCCGATTTGTATTTAAATATATATGCAATAAAGAAAGCAATGAAGTTTGTTTCAATAATAAGTACCAAAAGTGAAAGTAAAACAAGAACTTCAAGGCTAAAATACTGGATTTATTCCAATAATAGATGACAATTTGCCAAATGCCGTTAGATCTTCTTTTGGAAATTACATTAACAGAACACTTCTCTTGAAGACAAAGGGAGGATATTTGTTTGTAAAAGTTATTTGTGAAAGTGGGTCAGTAAAAACAATCTAGCTTCTACCAATGTTGCTTCGATATATACTGTGTATCTTATGTTATAGTTAATTTCATGCTAGGATGAAAGTCAGAGGCTTTGTTCATCATGGAAGCTTTGTTAAACATATGGTTATCAACTGAAATATGTCTAAAAAGTTGCATCAGTCCACGACTTAAGGATACGAAATGTCACTCTGACATGACCTACCAAGATAAGATGAAGATTTCAGTCCATGACATTTCAATTTAGTCTGATAGATCCTTTTCCTTTTTAGGAAATAATTAATTATTCCTTTTTTTCTTCGTAACTTATGTTGTCAGATAGCCAAAGACTTACTAGAGAAGTATTCTGGACTATGATAAAAGCTTCTTTATAACATTTCATGTGCTAACCAAAAACCTAGAATTTAATCTTGGCAATATTCCATTGATTTGAGTAGGTTACAGAACATATTATTACTTAAATCCTGAGAGTTTAAAAACAATTAAATGTATAATATAAGATTACGAACTTAGAAGAATATTATGATAGATGCAAAGTTGATTATTTCTACATATTTCTGACTGTCAGAAATTTTCTCATTGGTTTTTCTTTCTTTGATTATCAATATCAATTTCAATATATCATAATTACAGACACATCTCAATCTATAGATATTTTGAATTTTGACACAAATACATGCAAGCTCATAAAATATTTCAAAATGACTTCAATGACTTTGCTCACGAATATCGGAAGAAAATTTACATGAAATATCTTTCATATCAAATACATCAATATGAAATTATCAAATAACTCCAAAGGGGATTGTTTTGGCCTCCATGTGACCTCAAAGAATCTTGAAGAATTCAGCTAACTGACTGGACAGCACTAAATCAAGTCAACTGACCAACACAAACATGGAAGTGACCAGAGGGGATGACCAGCCGATGTTGACACAGACATCCCTGAGGGTCAGTTCCAGACTTCAAGAGGTCAAATTTCTCGTTTGGTTCTCAGAATTGCAACTACCACAAAATGATGAGGAATAAATTATACATAAATTGATGACAAATAAATCAAACAAAAAGCAAATAGCAATTGTAATCCAAACTGGAGTTGAAAAATCTCTTAATTTTGTGGAATTCATTGGCTTAAAGAGCTGTTTTCCATGAAATCATGGAGCCTGGTCTGAAAGTCTTGCATGTTTAAGTTGTTGTTAGGTCTGCTTTACGATCATCTCAGCCTAAAGTGATTGTTGTCCTTTATGTAGATCCCATTTTTGTTTTTAAAGGAAGACATTTAACTGACTTCTGGAGATTAGAATTTAGAATTAGAAGGTAGGATTTGCTTGTTAAGGAAATTAAACTACTAACAGGTTCAGAAATAGTCCTCAAACCAAAAGCATGAACACATGATCATTGATAAGGATACAGAACAATGATTCAAGAGCTGCAAAAACTCATGATCCTTAAATACTTTTTTTGCATTAAAGTCTGACCTTAAAGTATAATGCCTCCATACAAAAGTAAAGTATGATATATATCATGCTGGTATAATTTCCGTAAAGATCAAAGGCATCACCCCACCTTTATTCAGTTATAAAGTATACTTTTTGAGTGACATCAAAAAACAATGTTCCACAACATCAATAACAATATTGAGATGACGTCAATAGTCATGGCTCTGGTCGGCGATTTTCAATTCAGGACCGATTGTGATTTACTAAATACAAGTTTACTTTGGACGAAAACAAACAATATAAGTTAAAATCTAAATACTAGAAAAGTAATAGAATAGCCCTAACAATCGGCCTTCAGGTTTGTGCTTAAACTATAACAGTTCAGGGTAAAAATATACTTTATTGCATAACAAATGATGGCAAGGGATCCAGATTGTTCATTATTAAATTGAAGGAGAATTCAGTTCTTGAATATGTACCTAACTACCCAATAGAAATCAAATCAAAGAAAGCCTGAACAAAGTCTATATGAAATCCATCAAGCAATGTCCTCTTTGGTCTAATGGTCTTACCAAGATAGCTCATTTGCAAGCAGGAAACTGGGTACTAAATAATGCATCACCAGAAGAACATAAATGGTCATGTAGATAGTGGATAAAATAACCTTTAGGCTTATCTTGGGAATCTATCGATTGCCATTCTACCTTTAGAGTCTATTCTGGATTTCAAAGAATGTCAAAATATTCAGTAAATTCTTCTGTCATAAACATAAAATAATTTTCTCTGATGTGTTATGAACTACCATTTTTAAATTATTTTCAACTTCACGATATACTTCACTCAATTTTGCCTATCTATAATTCATCCGTTATATATAGATCCACACATTTGAAAGAGGACTTGTAAGCTTGTTAATCCTTTAACCTATATGGATATTATAATTCCACAATTCAATATTAATCACATCGAAAGGTGAGGTGATAATGTTAAACGCTGCTTTCGAGAGTATTTCTATTGACAGCTGCTAGGTCTTTTGCAAGGAGAAAACCTGCAACACTATTGTGGTTATGCATTGAAGTGAAACCTGCAAGCATCTGCTGAAACTTGACGACCATGGGCCCCTATTGGGTGCTACTGCGCTGAATTTCAGTGTTGCAGTGCACCCAAACAGTTCTCTACTGCAGACAAATTTGGCAAAGCCCAAGGCAGGATTGGAAAATCCGAACCTCTTGATCCAAAGTCGAACATGCTAACCACTGGGCTATCACAACCCAACATATAACTGGTACTTGACGTCTTGACAAAAACAGGATGTGTTCATTAAAATCAATAACACTGTTCTATTTTATCTTATTGCCAAGAGAGTTCTAACAATCATAGGTTTATGTAACATATGACACTGTATTTACTTTCTGGTCAAAAACTGTGGACATAAAAAATTTACAATTACTATTTTATGATTATAAGGCTCTAATTTAAAGACATTTTACATCAAGGAGATTTGCAGAATGTACTCAAATATTTATTTCAGCTTGACTTCTGGTTGCCAGAATTTCAGTAATTTTTCTTATATATCAAATATTTTCCCTGAAACATATCTTTAGTTTTGGGGAAATCTACTACAATTCAATTGAATTCTTGTCTATTACTTCAGATCTTTAAAAAGTATCAATAGAATATCTTTCTTCTATTGAGTTACCAGGTGTTATGTAAACGATTGACCATACCGGTCAACCAAACATTGGTCATTGTGTTCTGAATAAATAGACAAACACTGCCCACTGGTCAAGTTAGTGTCAGATTCCACAAAGAGTTGCCATTCTATCATAACGGTCAGTTAGTTCAAATAATCACTATCAATTTCTGAAATTGAACAAGCTTTCTGAGCAGTCTCCTGCATTTGTATTTGGTGGTCTTCATATCTGACAAAGTTACGGTGTCAATTCTCCTGTATATTATTCCAATACTTGAAGGATATTTTGGATTGTGACGATACAGACATGTCATGATACGATACATATCAAGATATAAAGAATTTAAAAAACGATATGATTCCATACGATACAAATCCCAATATGCTTTTTTCAGGATATTTGATAGAAAAAACAATTACTTTGACAAAAATCCTGATTTTAGGTTGAGTAAGTGGTTATAAAGTCAACAATAGGTATCATGATACAGACATTGTGTTGCAATACATATTTCGACAGATTAAGTATCACGATTTTCACAACTCAAGTCACTGTAACCAGTACGGTACTAACCAAATGAGTACAAGAAACACTTTATATGCCAAAAGAGGTTCTCTACATTCAATATTGTGATGTTTTGATCTTTCACTCTTCCGATAGATTCAGATAGTTTGGGTTAAAAACAGAAAGCTATTTCGGAGTTTCAAATTATTCGTTCTTCAAGTATGCCCAAGGGTACAGTTAAAGTAAATGCAATGTTCTCTTTCTGGTGTCAGCAAGTGTGATGTAAGAAACAAAAAACAGAAATCGATTACTTTATACTGGAAAATGTCCGATGTTAAAAAAATAACACACTTGAGTAGCTTCTTTATGTGTTAACGATTGTCCTTAAAGGGGCAGTAGCAAGTTTTTTGATAATTTTATATTTTAAAATTTTCAGTGATAATTGTAAGTTAATGTTAAATGTATTATTTTGACAGTGTCAAAAATGTCATTACACAAGTCAATCATCCATGGTCGGGGGACAAAATATGAAGATTCACATAAAATACATAGGCGGCCATTTTTGTGTGAACACCTTTAATTCATTTTCTATAAGAAAAAGGAATCGCATGGCTAAACTTTACGTTAAATATTTGAATTATTACTGCTCCATTTAGTTTAAATACATTGTCTTTCAATTGGAACCATTAATTTTCATTTTCCTGACATCACCTTATATTCCCCCTAAAAACGTGCTACTGCCCCTTTAATATTTCAATATCTGCTGTATTCTTGTTTACTTATAAAAGGACTCATTTGAATCAGCAAGGAATCACAAAACATTACGGAACAAGTTTTGAACTCAGCAGGAAACATTTGTGGAAAAAACAATGAGATTTATTAAAAATTCCATATATTTAGTCATCAAACTACTTTTCAAATGTCAGAAATAAGAAGTACAAGGTAAATTAAATGTTTGATTCAAAACTACAAAAGTTCTCACATATCTAATCTATGCATCATTTTGTTTAAATGTGCCCTTTATGGTCATTATACGATTATCATGCAATTCATAATTTCAAACTTTAATAAGATAAACGTCAAAAGATCCTGGAATGAAATCATAAACATAAAACATGCAAAATAATTACTGAAAGAAAATAACATGCATTAATTAAAAAGATAATGACATGGCTGAAATTGACATTCAATACAATTAAATGTAGCTGAAAAAAAAGGAACGATTAATTTTTTTTATATAAATACAAAAATATAGAATTCAAGTCACAAATGCAATGTCAAGCTGCCCCAAAATATTTTGACCTTTTTTGAGTGCAAAACCATAAAACGGTTATAATGAAAACATGCATACATAGGAGCCCATATAGTGTTTACATAACGCTTCTCTGCTATTTGTGTGCCAATTATCCAATTAAGAAGCGAATTAGCTACAGAACGGTTAGCCAATAAGAATCAACTGTTGTAAATTTCACTTTCACTGTCCGGATATTGTCACCGCGTTTGTTGTGACAAAATGACAACGCAGACAATGGTTTCGTTGAATGAAATGTCTATACAAAACATATATACCAGTGATGTCATCCGTACCACATAATAAATATTCAACATACCTGTCTTCGGCTACATTTTCACCTTGAGCAATTGACAGTTGTGATATTTTCCTCAGCAATTGATCGCGATCTTCTGTCACCAAAAGAAGCTCCGATTGCAAATCTTCTATCTTTTTACACTGGTGACTGATTATGTTGTCCTTTTCGGTAATCAACTTTTCTAATTCCTCCATCGTTCGTGGGCCTATCCAAGTAGAATCCTCCGACTGATCCTCCATTTTCACAAGATCCATAATCCGAAATATTAAGGTAGATCTAGAACCCAAATGACGGCCATCTTCCGATCAGGAGATGTGACAGCCAAACTTAGGTCAAGGGTCACGGCGATTCGCCTCCCGACTTTTCGATTAGTCCGTGGATTTCGTGAGCACTGAACGAAAACTGCAGACTAGCACAAAATACTAGTTACCTGAACACACGAACTGGATGCTAGCGGGAGAAAAATCAATGCACATACAAGTAATTATTTATCTGATCATTCGAAGACTCAAACACGCTGGGGTAACCCTCCGGAAGTAAAGTGTTTCACAAAAGCTACTATGCACCACTACTTATAAAGTATTCTACTGTAATTACACTTTTTGAAAATAACTTCAAAACCACAAGTCACGATATTAAATTAAACTAACTAGCAAAACCAAACTGTATAATGTCATTAAAATTTAATGTGCCATGCCACTTTTGTGTATACATTATCTCCTGAGTCCGAAATGTCGTGCGGAAAATACTATCTCTCACAGGTGAGATAGACGAACGGGCACTTGTTCTGTCGTACAGGTAGCAATGTTACGGAGTGAATCATCGCTCTTTTGAAAATTGGGGTTTTAGACGGGTCATGTTGTCACCTGATAAAGGCAGAACGTATACTAACACGGAGGGCCATAACAAGCTTGTGCGACTTCTAAGATTTTTTTTAAAGTTTAAAGTTTTACTCTTCCTATATTTTTAAGTGATTGGAAAAAATATCAAACTCTATTGGCATCGATATTTTCATTTTTTTTATATATTTGTTTTACTTACATTATACACAGACCAAATGATTAGTTTTCCCACTTTAGAATATTTTATTCTGAAATTTGAATCTGAATAATTTTATTAAATTTAAAACCAACTTAATGCGTCTACGACATAAAATGGGTCTTTTACTGCTTTATATATTAGTACATGAAACACTGCACCGTCACTATCAACTAGAACCATATGCTATCCTACAGGGCTTGACCTTTTGCTTCCTGCTAATTGACGTGTATCTGTTATCACAGGTGTCACAATTCTGTCACCCGTCCTCTTGTACATGATTAGATAAGTTATCACAGGTAAGTTGATAGACGTAAGTTAAACGGTGCGGACATGAACATAACCCACCGAACGTAGAGCATTGCTAATATTACCTAACACCATCGGTAGAACCAGGGACATTATATAACATGTATATGTAGAACCTTAATTTTTAGAAGCACGTGTTTTGATAATTTTATATTTTTTAAATTTTCACTAATAATAGTAAGTTTATGATAAATGTATTATTTTGATTTTCCTGACATCACCTTATAATTCCCCTAAAACGTGCTACTGCCCCTTTAAAGTAATCCTAATAACAGGCTGAGTGCATTTGGTATATATAATGCTAAATACATATATAGGTAGATACTAGCTAAGGTAAATATCTTTGATAGCCAATGATCTCTTTGAATATGGATAATCGGAAAGACTTAAAGGATAAGTTTAAAGAGATAGAAGAGTTGTTTCCCCTTTCCTGGATAAATAACAATCTCATTGAAAATCAGCGAGAACCTTTCACTCGCTCCGAGATACGAGGGATATATTCGATTCTATTTTTAAGCAATTGGATAAATATGTTTGGGTTTAGAACAATGTTAAATGCTTTTTCAATAGGCTCAAGTTAAGTAGTGGCGGACGGAGTTTTTGTACTATGCGACTTTCCATAGATTTTCCAGATCAATTTTATATGGACGTCGTCTTTTTTTTTTTTTTTTGATGCAGAGTGAATGTGTTCCGACTAAAAAGGAGCGTCGAGTTTTAACTTTAAATTCAAACCCTCCTCATACATTGTGTGACCCCCATTTCCATATTTAGTAGTGTGTGACTTGTATGTTTAATTTTATCCTCATAGGTGAATTGGCAATGAGTCATAAACACGACGGCTACCATAAACAAATCTAAAATGATGAATCGGCCTACTTAATATGTAAAATTAGCTTGGTTGTTAGAATCAAATAAATTTTAACTTTATTTAACAGGCATACACGTTCAAATTTATTATTTGAAAGAAATTAATCAAAAACCAATTTAAACCCAGCTTGTATGTGAAAATACCGTATTTCTTTAAAGCAACGCTTGAGTTCCATTTCCTTAGTCAAAACCACAGGAAGTTGAGATTAATCAAATATGAACGTAAAATCAATCAGTAAGAAAGTACATATACGATGTAGGAAAATGTTCTTTATTATTGATTACATATATCATCCTCTTATACAATAAGCTATATCCTATTGTTCAAGGGGAGGATATATTTTATCTAAATCGTATATATATTTGATTATTGATTGTTTATACATCATATTTGATTATTCTTTATTTCATGTTGTCGAAACTTAACCTGGTTCTTACGATGTCCGATAGCAGTCATCTATGTAGTTTCGGTCTTTTCGTATAAAACAATTACCTCTTTAAAAACATGCTAGTAGACACGTTTATACCGATACGTTACAAACTATTGCCTGTTTGAAACACGCAAAGTTATTTTCGTATTATTTCCGTTTATAAGGTAAAGGATATAAACCCCTCCCTAGGTTTTGATTGAAAACGTCAACACGCGTACGAGGGTGAGGGGAAACCGAAACCGAGGGTTTTGCGGTAAGTGTTAGACTATAGTTCAGTCTATAAAACAATAGGGCTGCGTATTGGCCTGATTTTTATATTGCGATAT
The DNA here is from genome assembly GCA_916613615.1 of Steromphala cineraria. Taxonomy (NCBI): domain Eukaryota; kingdom Metazoa; phylum Mollusca; class Gastropoda; order Trochida; family Trochidae; genus Steromphala; species Steromphala cineraria. The sequence goes on from OU744726.1 coordinate 42,929,807, forward strand.
ATTGCGATATATAAGCAATGTATTGGGATATGTATTGCAATATTTTTAAAAGCAAAAATAAACACATTTAATTTGAAAAATAGAAAAAAAGAAGATTATAAAACATGTTATTTATGATTATCTATACCTGAATGATATATTATTTGTCGATTATGTAAAGGGTAGTATCCAAATGATATATTGTTTGATAAGCACTACAGACTGTGCATGATGCTGATAACAACCCTGCTCAAATACTTGCTTGGTTTGATTTGTTTTAAAAAATTTGAACATTTATCTGATTATATGTTATTATATTGGTATCCCTAATGGTTTTTAGGTCTAATTTTGACCTTTTTTGGATACTGAAAGTGCATTATTAGTTTTGATCAATATATTGGTTATTTGAAATTGTATTGCGATACGTATTGTTGTGTTGCCGTATCCCAATATACCGATACAACGATAATGTTGCACACCATTATAAAACAATATTGTAAATGACTATTTTACTAAATATTTGAAGGGGTCTCATGTAGAGAATCGAGAGCAAATAGACATGTTTTTCAATAATGTAGTACATGTCGGGTTGTTATGAATATACCTTGTAGTTGTAAGGAACTACATAATATTTGGCTCAGGTTAGGTTACTCTTTTATAATGAAAGAAGCTCTCGTAAAATATCACTCTTGTAAACGTAAATTTGATCTTCAGCGCGGCAGTATCATAAAACCACACAATGCTTTATAAAAGTCATAATTTTTCACACTCATCCTCAACATGATCAACGTTCGATTTACAGTAATAAATATACAGCGAATATATCGTCGTTATAAAACGCTTATGATAGGATTACTAAGTACTGTTTTTATTGATATTTAACCTCCAGAAGCTGGATATTTATAAACTCTTTTACTTTAGCATAGGTCCAGTCTGCCACTGAGGCAGTTTTAATATGTTCCAAAGTGTTCATTCGTGACCAGGGATTAATTCATGTAAGAAAATCAATATCACGAACACCTTGCCTCACAGCACAGAGTAATAGGATTTCGCTTATGATGGCACGTTTATATGCTTATTGAACGCCCTTGACAGAGGAATGACAGATGAACTTGCTGACCTGTCAAATCCGGATTTGTTTCTCTTGCACCCTTGGGACTTAATCGCAATTTTGAGATAAAGCTTAATTATTATCCTTATTTCATTATATGACTAGACTGTATTGAGGTCTTGTATCCGATTTTATTTATCATGGTCACTTCGCTTAAATACTGATCATATAGACAATATCTTTCTCTCTCCACAGAGGCAGCTCAGTGTGAGCGGTAGTCTAGCAATAATTTAAGACTCTGTAATGAATTTTTTTCAATAAATCTGAAATTTGGAAAAAAAGGATGAAAAGGAGACTGAAATTTCTTCATTTTCAGAATTGAGCTCTCAAATCTTATTATAGGCTTGCATTTTATTTTAGGGTCTGGCTGACAGACTATGTGAGCGGGTATGACTGAGCTGGCTCTGTAAGGAGAGAATTTATACCAGAGACACTATATATATGGAATAAGACGTCTCTATACTGATGGACAAAAGAAACGTTGCTTACACGAGTGGTAAACCTTATCTTAACAACTCAATCTTTATATAAAATTCTATTTTTACCTTTTTTTAAATTTTGATTTAAACATTATCTTTGGTTTGTGGGAAGAAACAACTCTTTAAACGATATTTTAAGATGACAATGTAAGACTTTTTAAAACTATGATTGTTGCTCATCAATGTATTGTCCGTTAATAAATATGAATCGGAACCACTAATGTTCTTTCAATCATAAATTTAGTTTTTTTCGATTTCCTCGAACAATATTTTGATAATAATCATGTATGTCTGAAGGGTCAAACTTAAGAATTACGTAAGTAAAAGTAATCTTCTGTAATTTAAACGTAAATGAAGACAACGGTTTACGGCCAAACATTCACCGAACCACAATTCACAGAATTACATGGCCTAACTAGCGATGGGCCCGCTAGAAGGACTTCTCTTAACGTATGATATTTTTCGCGATAACTCTTAAAGGGGGTCTCCAACTTCTAATTTTTAACTTCCAGTGTTTTATTAGCGAGGCCCTCTCCGACCCTCTCGGGGCCTCGCTAATAAAACGCTGGAAGTTAAAAAAATAAAGGGGGTCTCCAACTTCTAATTTTTAACTCCAGTGTTTTATTAGCGAGACCCTCTCCGACCCTCTCGAGGCCTCGCTAATTAAACACTGGAAGTTAAAAATTAGAAGTTGGAGACCCCCTTTAATACGTGTACAATCTATAGTTTGAAAAAATAGGATTCTGTCAATTTGACCGTAATGAAATAAAACGATGAGCACGCATTTCCATTCATAAGGAAAAAAAAGATTTTATACAGAGATCTGGTCGAGAGTATTTCCTACATTCATCGTCATAGCTTTTTATATATAGTTTGACATACATTTAAACATAAACAGTGATTAGGGTCTATACAAGGCTACCATAACTGTTTAATGGATGTCTACAACAGGATAATCGATGAGTGGTAACATAATGCCAGCTTGACGTCTTGTAAATGGCCACTTAGATGTTCTGTATAGTTTGTATATGTAGGGCGACCTTCAGTATGAATCAATTCCCTCTGGTTTTATAGTCTGTTTTGTCCCACTTATATGAATATCTTAAGTTCGTACAGGTACAAAGTTTTTATATACATGAACTTGTTATTCGCATAACGTTCCACTTCATATTCATAAAAGTTCACTTCATTTGCATAACCGTTCATAACATTTCACTTCATTTGCATAACCGTTCACTTCATATTCATAAAAATTCACTTCATTTGCATAACCATTCATAACATTTCACTTCATTTGCATAACCGTTCACTTCATATTCATAAAATTTCACTTCATTTGTATAAACGTTCATAACATTTCACTTTATTTGCACAACCATTCACTTCATATTCATAAAATTTCACTTTATTTGCATAACCGTTCACTTCATATTCATAAAATTTCACTTCATTTCTATAACCGTTCATAACATTTCACTTTATTTGCACAACCGTTCACTTCATATTCATAAAATTTCACTTTATTTGCATAACCGTTCATTCATATTCATAATATTTAACTTCTCTATCATTCGGAACGGTTGTCATTACATACGTGTGTGTATACGTGTATTTTCGGCCATCTTGTCGTCGAAATCTCCCTTTCATATGAGCACTAACTCAATTGGTCATTTCCTTTCTCAACTTCCTGGGGAGTACAGTCGAACCTCGGATAACCGTAAACCTCGTTTTCCGGACATTTTTATAGTGAAACGAATATTTTTCTAAGTAAATGTGCTGACTTATCCTACCCTTGTGCTTCCGGATCCGGGTGTTGATTTTCAAACCACGTGTGTTTATTTGTACTCAAATCACATTCAGATAATAGTAATCGGACGGCCTCGACTCATTACGTCACATTGGTTAACGGTAAACGGATAAACGAGGTTCGACTGTATGGATCATACTGGAATGGTAGGCCTATGTCATATACAACAGAAGCCAATATTTGCAAATTGAGACGTAACTGATTACGTTTCACCATATATATAAAACACCTATATTTCACCAAAGTATTAACACCGCAATAATTAAAAAAAACGTAAATCCTTGAATAAACGCTGGGTTAACATTACACAATGAAGAAACCTTTAACAGTAAACTATTTCTCCCCTTTCTTAGTATTTCTAGCATACCTGCAGTTATGAAACGTTTAACCATCGGTAAGAGCCTCACATATCAAAAAATCAATTCCAGATAATTTTGGTTTTGTTATATTTGTTTAATACATGTACATACTACTGCTCCTAAAAGAAAAATCGACTGTCTTGAATAATCACCTGTCTTGAATAATCACCTCTTTTTGAGATTGGAAAGATCATGACTATTATGATTTAATAATTCATATCTTGAAACGATGAATACATGTTGATATTGTGATGCAAACGTTATCCTTTGTTGATTGGCATATATATTCTTTGAAATATATTTCAAAGAAAACTTCGGTATTTTGAGAATGAGACGTGTATAAAAATGAGAAATGAAACATATTTGTGTAATTGGAATATATATGAATATGAATATGATAAAACAACGTGTAATAGATATAAAAACAATTCCGTGTTTTTGGTTTCAGGTTATAAGCTGACTCGGGTGATCCGGTTCGAAACGCTAGCTGTCTGTCATTCGATTCACTTGACCTTTGTTGTCATTGTGGTAACCTTTGTGGTATGTGAAAGTTCAGTGTAATTTACAATGGCCATTCAAAGAGTTCAATCTAAAATCATGTAAGCAGATTTGTAGTGTCCTGAGGATAAACTACTGCATTTACGCGAGTTTACCAACCGCTATATTCCAATTACAAGTTACCTGGAACTTTATAAATCGAGTGTGATAAGAATCTACCAGCACAAATAAATTAAATAATTTTCATCCAGTGATTAAGAACATTGAAACATGTGCATTTAAAGGAGATCGATGTATATATAGTCGACACAGCACATGGATAAGATTCCCTCCCTTATGCAACTGTGAACAATTACAGAAGAATTTCAATCTAATTGAAATAAGATCTACAATACGCTTATTTTATACAGAAATAACCGCTATATTGCTCTTTTCTCTATCTGCAAACGAACTAAAAGATAGAATTGAAGAAGAAAAATGAAATGTGAAGGAATGGCTAGATCTTATTTCAATGAAATTTGAAGAAAGGTATCATAACATCTGTTGCCCGAATTCCTCTTGCGCAACAATAGACCTGCTATCGCCAGATGGAGTCTCTCTATCTACCAGGTTGGAAGATGAGAGGCTGTTCGAATCCATCATCAATAATCAAAAGTGAACCGGCATTTTGAAGAATAATCGAATACTCTGGGACATCGAGGATGCCTTTTTATTTAACCCCGAATGCTCTCTTAAACTTCTCCCTGCTGCAGGCCGCAAATCGAGCCCGGACTTTAATTACTAATTGACACGTCATTGAAATTTGACCCTTTGACATACAACTTCAAAACAATCCAGTAGGCAGAAGGTTAATCAGCCCATCGATCTAACTGGTATAGGAAGAGGGCAAGGTGTTTATGGTTCGAATCCCTTAACCGCCACGTCATTCTCACTCAGACCTGTTATCGGCAGTTAGAGCCCCTCAATTTACCAAGTAAGAAGAGGACAAGATGTTCAAAGGTTCGAACCCCTTAACCGCGCCTCACCGCCTTCCCTTTTTGAACTTTGAAGAATGAAAATGAGGCATTATCAATCAAGTTTGGTTTTTGAAATCAGTTTCGGCCCTTTCATGGTTCCAGCGTGTTCCATCAGGTTTCACTGTAACGCAACTAGTATTCTTCTTCTCACACTTACATTGTTTCATATGGCTTGATGCAGTTACTTATGGCTAAAACAATTTTGATTCAACTTCAAATTAACCTTAAAGGGGCAGTAGCATGGTTTATTGGTAATAGGAGTAATTGCACGAAACTAATAATAAATATAACCAGTTGCAAGACAAAGTTTTTAAATCCAAAGAAGCAACTTTAAAACACACGTACCATTTTCGGTTTAGATAATACATTTTCCTACCTTAAATGAGAAAAGGTGTTTCCGACCAACAGTTTTAGTTTTATGGTTGACAATTTCTTCTACGATAAGGGCTTAAAGGGACCCGCCGTCCCCAACACAAATGGCCTTCGGCCCGTGCTGAGAAGCCTGCTCATTATTGAGCTGAGCTACGCTTTACCGCTGAGATGGGGAGAAGAGAGCGGTTTAGGGTTCGCTTTTCTTTAGGGGAATCCCCTCGTTAATCATGCGCGCTGATTGGTTAATAATACATCCACTACTTTTGACATATATTGTATTGGGCGAGACTGTAATAAATAATATCTCTCTCTATATATATATATATAACGTTTTAGTTTCGTAAGAGTATTTTAATTTTAATATCAAAACGAATGCGCTTGCCAAGACATTGTAAGTTTTCAAGTTTCGCTAATGACTGGAGTATTGACAAAGCGTCATGAAACTTACTCAGTGAAACAATGCTAAGGATTTTCTAATTCTGATTTTTAATTATGCTATTTTCATACAATCTCAATTGATGTCTGAATCACATGACAACGGTAAAGTGTTTTTAAAAGGAAATTGTATACAAACAGTATTGTCTGTATATCATGAACGCCTTCTAGCTTGTTTATTTAGAGTCCTCTTTGTTTAAATCACCACAAAATGTTATATATCTGTTTATATCGGAGTGGTATAACCATTAAAAAAAACCGCTCCAAAAACAAGATAAGGAACATGTCATGGTTTATTTACAAAATATGTGTATTTGGCTATTGTTTGTTTAATAATTTCAAATTAGGAAATAAACATGTTTCAATTTAGTTAAATTTATAAAACACTTAATTTTATCAACAAATTGTGATACAAATGTTTTTGAAAAGTTTGTTTAAAAAGTTATCAAATTGAAGAATAATTTCTGTCTAGTGTAAAATATGAAGATAATCAATCATTAAACAAACAAAAATTCTAAAAAAATACCATTCAACTTCATTGGATAGTTTATACTAAGAAAGGACACGGAAATTTTCTATTAAGCTACGTATACTATTTGCTGCAAATGATTGGCGAAACCTGCGTCTATACGGTAGTGAAGAGTAACAGTGTGGGTTAAATCATTTTTCAATTAATTTGGTTTCATCTAGCTGATGCCGTAGACAACTTCAAAATGAGGCATACCAAATAATTAACATTTGAAAACCTACATGTAAACATTTTAACGGATCCCTTAGCTTTTGAATTTTCACAATTTCTTGTGTTTGTGTTCAGATTTATGAATCGTGAATAAGAGTGGATACTCAAATAAGCGTTGTACAGCCCGTTCGCCAATTGTTTGTGTTTATTGTTTTAAAAAAAAACAATCTTTAAACCAATCACTTTATAAAAACGTTGCTGCTCATAATAACTGCCGAGACATCTAATAGATAGGAAAGGTAAGAGGTTTGGAAATTGAAACAATTTTGTCATCTATTCATTTTGTTTTGTGATTTTTCATGGTTAAATAACATCGTTTTGAATATGTGTGATACACTGAACAGCCTGAAATAACACTTGATATAACGGGGAACTGTCATTTGATGTTGTGTATTATGGAGCCGGATGTAACAGATAACAGGTGTGAGACGTCAGTTTATTGACGTCCAGTGACTCTATTCATGTGTCGTAACAGGTCATATAACTGCCGGGTCACTGTTTCATGGCGCCATCCTGTCTGGTTGAGTGGACGATGGATACACATACAAGACATATACAAGACAATTGCCGCCAATTAAACGTTATTTCAATCCCCGACAGAATGTCTAGCTTTCAAAACCAAATGAGGCTGTAGAACATTATATCTGACTAATGAAAATCAGTATAGGTGAACGTTTCATCGTCCGCAACAAATTTCCATTATTGATCACTTCTTATATGGTTCTTATTTACGATCTACAGAATACAAAATTAAATAGAAAAAAATATCTCGACTTTACAAGCTGCAGCGAATATTGGATGTGGTAACAACGTGGTGTTCTAAATGGCGTCTGAATGTTAATCAAGAGAAAACGAAGATAATCCATCGCCTACGATGTGGAAGCCTCCCCTTATACGTAGAGACAGGACGACACTGCAGACCCCCCACCCCATTAGAGAGTAGAATTTGTCGATTTTGTCAAAATGTTGAAACAGAAGTTCATTTTATTTCAGAATGCCACTTTTACAATGATCCAAGAAGCAATTTTAATTTAGATTGTTATAATGCAACGGGGCCTTAGGACCTATTTATCGGAAAACAGCCCAAAACGCATTAAATGTATCAGTACAACAATAAGGAATATTTTTTTTAGAAGGCAATTATTTTTATAACTCTTACATGTATTTACTTATTTATCTATTTTTTTTTAAATTTTAAGCCTGTATTATCGCTACTTTTACATACCTATATTTACGAATATATTGTACACTGTTTTATCTTGTAAAGTGTCTCATAAGCCAAAAATTGGCTGGTTGTTAAATATATATTATGTCTTTTAATCATGCTTTTTACAATGTATATTTAACTTGTGACACTATAATAAACTATATCTGTCTGTCTGTGTTATCGATAACGTATTGGTGACAAATAACCAAATCGTAATCGATGCTTTTTCAAATTACATGACTGTCCCTCATTTAGATAATGATTATCTAAACTTCGGTATATGTGCGATGACTGCGCACCCGAAGGAGACATCTATTTTGCTGGACTACCCTTCATTATCCTCACATTATCGTGAATATTATCATATTTTGGAAACTACGTATAACTGATATTTCTTACGCAGTTTGAAACAGCACACTGTTTAATAAACGAATTGGTATATAATAGATTACATTTATTTTTAAAAATAATAATGTTAATTATTAATTATATGTCAAAGAATATGTTCTTGCGGTTGCATGTCTATTGTTACAGGACATTTGAAAGACAACACATTTTTATTTTATTTGTTTTATATTTTAGTAATTGAAATGGAAATTAATTATAAATTTCCAATTGAAAACAGTTATTCAATACAAGAAAATGTGTTGTAATGATGATTTAATAATGTTATGACATATGCAAAAGCTATTCTATTCAGAATTTGTAGATGCATTAATTTGTTACCAAAACAACTCACTGTCACAGTGAGATAACTCAATCAATCATGATATATTAAAGCCGCATTATAGCGGTTTAAACAATGTATTTGATTAAACAAACAATTCAATCAGAGAAACCGAAGAGTTTTCGTAAACCGGTTCTCTGTCACAGTCAAGCTCCGTACAGCGATGAATAATCAACACTGCTGCGGAGCTTAGGAGAGACTCGGCGCACGGTAGCGGGCTACTAATTAATAAATGTGATGCATCACATTTACGGGGACGCAGACTCGCTTTAAAGGTGGACTGAACTGTTATAAGGCAACTTTCGGGATTCGTGAAAGAGGGATAGCAACAAAACGGGTCAATTTAGCGTGAAACGATCTATCTGGTGGAAACCTGTCTACATAGACTTCATCGGGAGATTCTCTAGGACAGTTGATAATAACACGATATAATGACATACTGTTAATCGCACGGAAAACGCTGATTTCTATCCCTTTCCATATATAATCAGACGAACACAGTCCCTTCTGCCACGTCATATCCGGTTTGCCCTTTTCGTGGCCTCTCAGCCTCGTTTTGGTTTGTCGCTGGACGGTGAAAAGCAGACGCCTTGTAACGCAATGTTTACTTAGCTGTATTTTTATTGAGAAACGATATATCATTACTGTTTTGGCCTAATATTTATGTTATATAGTTATTTGACCAATATCTCTTGAAAAATAACTAAAAAAGGTTATTCGTGATCGCTTTAAGTTTAATCGGTTTACGTTATTTGATGCTTAACCCTATGAAGATAATACTTTTTGGCATAAGGAACATGCTTTTGTTTGGCAAAATTTTATATATAAAACGTTCAACTGCCCCTTTTAAATATAGTAAGACATCACAAGTACCTTATTAAAATTATTTATTCTTATCATTTTATTCTTGTAAAAAAATGGCAAGAATTTATATATCATAATATGCAGATGATTGAAAGATGAAATATACATATATAATATGTACATAAAATATACAACGGTATCTATCCATATCACAGTTTCAATGAGAAACAACTCGACATACACGGAAGTGTACACATAATGAATAACCGTACATACAGTCAATTAGCAATCGACACAAGGGGACGGAAATCAGATAAGATACTCTTACAGTAGTTATATTCATATCTGCAGGAAACATTTGAAATTTCATAGTTAAGTGTACATTTTGACACAAAAACCAATTCTTTGTCAATATATCATGTACAGTTAAAATTGCATATAAACCTTCCTCATTTTAAAAAAAATAAACATGTACATAGAACGTAACATATTAAGGAGTTATCTTCATATTTGCAAAAATATTTGCTAGAAAAAGAAGACCTTTAACGAAAATACATAGTTCAGTGTGCATACTGGCACACAACATATCCTTTGTCATTATATCATGTAAGTTATTAAATAGCTTAAATATCAACCTTTATTTTCAGTGGTTTTTTTATAAACATGTACATACAATGTATAAATAAAATTAACAACATATCACAGTTTCCTTGATAACAATTATTGCGAAAAACAAGACATATATATAGTCACGGTAAAATGAATTTGAATTTTGAGACTAGGACGGAAATAATCATCACATTCTACAATAGTCTAACAATTAGACTCTGAAATGATTTTTTTCACTAAATCTGAAATTTGGAAAAAAAAGGATGAAAAGGAGACTGAGATTTCTTCATTTTCTTCATTTTCAAAAATTGAGCTCTCAAGTCTTATTATAGACTTGCTTAGGCTTGCATTTGATTTTAGGGTCTGGCTGACAGACTTATTCTACAACAGTAGCTATATTTATTTGCAACATTTTGATATATACCTCACTTGGTAAACTAACACACAAAAACATAGTTTATGCCACTATATCACGTAAATTTAGTTAAGAGATAAACTTTGCATTAGCATGCGAGTCTTCAACGTGATACTCTATAAAGTACATAGGCCGTGAGGGCGACAGGAGCCAACAAGAGAAAAGGTCGGACACAGAGGAATCAAGCAGGAACTTCAGCACCAAGGGACCTGACTTCAGGAGACTTCTTGTCTGAGGTTTCCTAATCAGTCTGGAAAGTTTAAACTTGGCGAGAGGACATTGGCAAGTTGGTGATTTGGCGAGAGGACATTGGCAAGTTTGTGATTTGGCGAGAGGACATTGGCAAGTTTGTGATTTGGCTATAGATTGGCAAGTTGGTGGTTGGCAAAGGATTAGCAAGTTGGTGATATGGCAAGAGACTCGCAAATTGGTGATTTCGGCAAGAGACTCACAAGTTGGTGATTTGGCAAGAGACTCACAAGTTGGTGATTTGGCAAGAGGAGACGTGACAACTAGAGATTCCGCATTTGGGGAATTCACATCTGGGAGCTCAAAAGCAGGAGACATGCTATCACAAGACTTTGCGTCAACAGACTCAGCAAGTCCATTGGCATCAGGGGAGAAAGAGGGAAGATTTTCTGGGGTCTTGAAGCAATCTCGGCACGGGGAGGCTCTGAAATAGGAGAGTCGATACCATTAGACCCAATATCAGGCTCTTCAGTTCGTCTTGCTCAACCTGAAACATGTCGGTTTGGAATGGGATTATCTTCGTTGAAGTACCCTGGTGCAAGTCCATTCTATTTTGTAGTGATTCTTCATGAAACATCAGGGAGCGGATTGAATGGAATGATCTCCCTTGAGGTACTCTTTTGTAGGTGTCTTCCGAGTATAAGTACTGGTGGCTGATCTTGAGGCCTGAAAAAATGATCTCTCTTGCAATACTCTTTTTTTATACTGTATGTTCAAGTGTCGTTCTGTGAGCAAGAATTGCATGTGATAGATCTGCATCTTCAGATTCCTCTGACCTTTTGACCTCCATCGACCTCTTCATAGCTTCCATGCAACCTCTACGTCACCCTCAACATTTCCCCTCTTCTCAACCTCAACCTCAACCTGCAGCTTCTTCAAAAGTTTTAGCCTTAAAATCGTAATACTCAACTTCCCGGGAGTAAGCTTCAGCTAGAAGTTCCAGGAGGTTTGACATAGTGATTAGCTTCTTGGGGTTCTCAATAAGGCATTTCTCATAAATTGTTTAAAAAGCTGGTAGTGAACATGCCTGGTAAACCTTGTAATTTTGTCTCAAGACCCCAGACATCTTTGGCGGTTGAAGTTTTGTTGGCGAGTCAAACCTCCGGAGCTAGATGGTAGAACCTATCCAGATTGGGATCAGAAAAGAACACTCCAGCTCCGTGAGATGCAGACCCCATATCACAGATCTTAACTACAGGCAACCCACCCGACCAAGCAACAGCTTAAAGATCATGTTTGGAGTGAATCTTGTAAACACATGTTGCAAGTTGTGACTTATTTAAGGCTAATAAAGTCCACGGATATTATTCTCATAGATGAGGTCATGAAGAACTAGGCCTGGTCCAAACAGTTCTGACACCTTTGCTCAATATCCACGCTTATTTGACAACAGTCCATAGCAAACAGGGACACAACCGGTGGACTCCAAGAACAACAACAATTTGAATTCCCTAAATATTCCATCTTGATTTGACTTGTCAAGAAAATGTTCCTTCACTGTAACATGCTGTACTGTGTCAGGGTAAACTCTCAATTCAGCTTCATCAACCCTACCACAACAGCATTGACCAAGACTACAGTCTGAGATTCCAGAGTACAGATTTTTTTGATAGGCAGAGTCGGAGACTACAGAAAGCTGAACTCTTTGGACATAGAGAATTACGTTCCCAAACATATTTTATGTACCTCTTCTGAACTGAAGGCTGTTATGTTGATGAAGGCTGGAGCTGAGTCTTCTGGACTGTACGAGATGTCATTGTTGAAGTAGACATTTTGAAGACGACCTTTCAATTGAAAGACCGTGCTCCTCCATCTCAGGCTGTTGTCCAGAAGGTCCTGGTTGATTTCTCCATACCAGCAACAGCCACCTCTGTGAAGTATAGCATCTGTGAGGGGCTGTAGGGAGAAGAAGGTCATTCTTAATGTAAAACGTCATCATTAACCTCATCTTAAAGGGGCAGTAGCACGTTTTTTGATAATTTTATATTTTAATATTTTCACCGATAATTGTAAGTTAATGCTAAAATGACAGTGTCAAAAATCTTATTACACAAGCCAATCATCCATAGTCAGAGGACAAAGTATGTAGATTCTCATAAAATCGATTGGCGGCCATTTTATGTGAACACTTTTAATTCATGTTGTGTAAGAAAAAGGAATCGCATGGCTAAACTTTACATTATATATTTGAATTATTACTGCTCCATTTAGTTTAAATACATTGTCTTTCAATTGGAACCATTAATTTTCATTTTCATGACATCACCTTATATTCCCCCTAAAAACGTGATACTGCCCCTTTAATCTAATTCTAACTAGCTCTTGTTACCTCCATCGCTAAGATATCTTTTCATTAATGCCAAGTCTCTTTTCGATATATCCAATATGCAACAAGTTATGAATACTCTTGATCTATTCAATATGAATGTTGGCATTTTATTGGCTGTCTGAATAAAATGAGGAGGTCGCGATAAAAGATTAGGGACATGAACCCTGTCAAGATTTGTAAGAATGGTAACGTAGTAGAAGGTACAAACGAAAGGTTTGTTCTGTTTTTTCAGGATCGTCGCCATCGTCAGGATCATAATTAGGATTTTTTTTAAAAAGCAAGTAACCACTCAATGACTTACTATGTACGATGAAAGAATACGCACGCCAAATACGATGATATTGATAAATTACCTTACTTGAAGGCCGGGTTTGTAGCAGCAAGATTTTTGAGAGCCAGGTTGGTATTCTGGGATAGTTGTCTGTTCCCAACATCTAGGACTGCTGGAGTATCCCTTTGCTGTGAGTTCCCATGAGGCATCACGCAGTCACGCATACTTCATAAATAAGTACGTATTTCAAATTTATCAAATTTGATTAATTAGGGTTGGTAAGAATTTCCTTGTGAAATTGAGCTTATGTACTGTACTCAGTACAGATGAAAGGACAGTTTCGTATCTTTTACGAGTGCTTCTTTTGGTTTCTAAGTTCCGACTTTCGCTCGTTTAATACATTTATATTATATTATATTACATTTATTATATTGGTTTACAATGGATCCTGGAATTTTTACTAGCGCAACTATTTATCGTCTAATTAATCACTGCCTCTTGTATTAAACTCACCGTCAACTATCTTTTAAAGCAACATTAATTTGAATTACCGTATTAATGTTTAAAAATTTATATCATAATTGAGATAGGAGACGTATCTATCATAAGTTGGAATTAAGCCGAACGAACGAGATGTTTTACAATGTACATACAAAACAAAGAGCAAAGAACATGCGTCTCAGATTGGAACAATTTATCCAAGTAAAAGTCCCCGACCCCGTCCTCCCTAACCTTAACCTACTCTTGGCTCTACATAGTGATACATAACCGGTTGCCCTAAAGCTTGCCTTTTTAAAGGCTTTTCTTGTTTGATAGTGTCAAAAGTCTCACTACACAAACCACATTACATGTATAAAGATTCAAATAAAGTCAATTGGTGGCTATATTTTTGTAAACACTTTTTTTTCATTATTCGTAAGAAACCTAATCGCATGGCTAAATTTTACATTATATATTTGATTTATTACTGCTTCATTTAGTTAAAATACATTGTCTTTCAATTGGAACCATTTATTTTCATTTTCCTGACACCACCTTGTTTTCCCCCTAAAACATGCTACTTCCCCTTTAAGGATACGATATTATGACTTAAAAAGATGTTTTACAGCAATTAATATATCATGTGATCATGTCCCATTTTTATATGGAAACTTACATTTCTCAATCAAGTAATCTAATCAATTGGTTCAATCACTGAGTGTAATCAAGGATTGTGAGCTCCTTGGTGTAATCAACTGGTTGTGGTACTGAAGTCACCTATGAATAATGGTTTCATGGAGTAATTATATTCATCAGGAATAATTAACTAGTGTTCATCTGTTCTGTGTAAATAGTCATGGCAGTCAATTCTCTTTGTAGTTGAACGATTTGATTGTCCTACTGCTCCAAATATTGCGTTGGACAGGAGACATGCAAACCAATATCTAGAAATAATTCGTTTATTCGACAGAAATATTGATGATGCAGAATAGTACCATTTGAGGACTTGGCGACAAAACCCTTGAGAACGTCAGACTGTTGGCCTCCATTCGTTGAATCAGTTGTATTTATTTGGAGTCACCGACCGTAATGAATTGACGTTTTAAAATTTTTTGATTTTGTATTGCATCGTGAAGATTGAATACCTTCCACAACCAATTATGACCTTTTGGAAATAATTCAAAATAATTTTTCAATTTAATTTTGTTAATAATATAAACAAAAAAATCAAGGAAATATACTTCGATTTATATACATACACAAGAAAGAAATGCATTTAAAACTTAAATTGTGCTTCCTATTTCTGGCTGCATTATTGGACAATCTGGATGCAAGCCTATCCGATGTAGAAACTGGATACTGGAAAGTGGATACTAATAAGGGATACTTGTACAAAGGATCTTCTGCTCTGTACATGAAGAAGGCAAAGTTACAGTGCGCTCTGCTGTGTCTAAAGACAAAATACTGCACCGGATTCTCGCACGTGAAGAACATTCGTTTCTGTTATATCTTCGTACACAGAGACGCGGATCGGCACAACAACGGCGAACTTTTCAAGGGGTTACTCCACTACAGAAAACGAATTGGTAAGTAAGAACTACTTATGTATGAGATAATCAAATTAGGAAACATAAATCTATATGGTTTAACAATGGGTTCATAATGCGCTCAACTAAATACTTTTTTCAAATGTACACTCATGAGTGAAAGAAACGATGCCTACTTTTCAAGAGCGTAAGCAACCAAATATACTTGTTAGAGATAGGCGACTTAGAATCCTTGTGATTGGTTCAATTGTAAAGAAGTAATTACAGTTTCATACATAATAGAAATACAGTTTCCTTTATTTGTGTCCAAACATGCAAACACTTTTTGAATCCCCTGTCTCGTCTAGTTAAGGAGATTGTTAAACAGCGAATTCTAAAAAGTAATGAATTTTAAGAATACATTTTGTTAGAAAACAATCACTTTTAATGTATAGTTAAGTTAGCTTCTGAAGTCCTGGATTTACCATGTTTGATCGTAATTATCAGTCGTGGAGTGAATTATCTAATATTTTTTTCGGTTTTTCTTTTCTTGTCAGTGTATATTATTTCTGAATTTTCTTCTTGAAACCTAAGTAATAATCAACACATTTCATATAAATTTTCACATCGATTTCTAATCGAATGTTCATTTTATTTACTTTTTGTTTCAAGTTTAGTTATACATTCATAATTTTTATTTTACGTGATATGCTTTACCTTCTTATTTGAATTAACAAGGTCATGTGACCAGTATACATTAAAAACGCAGCTGTTGTTTACAAAGTATAACCGCCGAATTTTGGCCTTCACACAAAATGCTGTCTTCTAAATGAACGTTACAGGATCATATGAACGTCAAGACTACTTTATTAACGGAGGATTGCGCATTGATAAAACCACCTAACATGCTGTTTTCACAAATGTATTTTGGAAAGTGCTTATAAGACTAACATTAATAATTGAATTAAAAGATTTTCACAGAAAATGATTAAAATAGCTTAATTCAATGTTCGTATTCTTTTCGTAAACTACATTTTGTTTGTGAATTCTCAGAAGCCGTACTTATGTGGGGGCAATTTCATCGTTAAAGGATTTGTTATCAATTCCTCAAAAGGAATTTTAACTTTAGAAAAAATAGTGAACGAGGAATTATTTATATGGCAATAGTCTAGGAAATCCAGACAATTCGGGTCTTGTTGTCTGTTGTTGAAATGGTAAGTTTACGCTCGTGGTCTGTAACTAACCAATTAAACGATTAGTGTTCTAACTATTACATATTTTCTTTCACAAATAGCCACTTAAAGGGTCAGTAGCAAGTTTTTTTTCTTTTTTTTAATTTTCACGGATAATTGTATGATAATGCTAAATGCAGTAGTTTGATAGTGTCAAAAATCTCATTTCACAAACCAATCATCCATAGTCAGAGAACAAATTATAAAGATTCACATAAAGTTCATTGGTGGCCATTTTTGTGTGAACACCTTTCATTCATTTTGTGTAAGAAAAAGAGAACGCATCGCTGAACATTACATGATATATTTGATTTATTACTGCTTCATTTAATTCCAATACATTTTTATGCCCCAGTCATATATAGCAGGGGCATATTGGATTACCCTCGGTTGTCCGTACGTTATACTGGGTATTGTTTATCCACTTCTCCTCAAAAACCATTCAACAGATTTAATTGAAATCGCTCACATGACATCTCATATTTTGTTTTTCGATTTTTTTCTTTAAATTTCTGTCATGTTGAACTAAGGTGAATTTTTGTGCAAGTGAGGGCTCATAGTAATGTGATAGGGGGTGTTGTTAATCCACTTCTTAAAAACCATTCAACAGATTTAATTGAATCGCACACATGGCTTTTAGGAATCCTAAGGGTGTGCATCTCATATTTTGTTTTTCAAATTTCTGTCATGTTGAACTTAGATGAATTTTTGTGCAAGTGAAAGCTCATAGTATTGTGATAGGGGGTGTTGTTTATCCACTTCTCCTTAAAAATCGTTCAATGGATTTAATTTAAATTGCACACATGGCTTATAGGCATCCTAAGGGTGTGCTCATATTTTGTTTTTCAATTTTTGATTTTTTTTTCAAATTTCTGACATGTTGAACTTAGGTAAATTATGGGGCAAGTGAAAGCTCATATTGGTATGATAAGGGATGTTGTTTATCTACTTCTCCTCAAAAAGTACTGGATAGACTGTGCTATTCTTCCAAACATGCTGTATAGGTATCCTAAAGGTGTGCACCTTATATTATGTTTTGGGAAATTTTATTTTTCTACATTTTAATGGATGTTTGAACTTAAATTAAGCTAGAGATGTGCATCTCTTTTTAAATTCTATGGTTGAAAACATTGAGAGCATTTTCTATAGTCTTTCAATTGGAACAATTTATTTTCATTTTCCTGACATCACCTTATATCCCCCCTAAACATGCTACTGTCCCTTTAAAGTATTCCTACATACATGTATATCCATACGCGCCTTAAAAACCAATTTGAGTGCTAGAAAGTTACATTTCATACTGAATATACTAAGTTACTAACTGAATGGATTTAAGCACACCAATCAGAAATATGTCTTCTATTGCATAACAAACTATGGCATAAACAATAAAAAGGAAGCCGGTATTTCATAGACGTGGTAGCTTCTTTGTGTACTTTAATCAGCAAGGCATCCTGTAGTGCTATCAAGTTGATGAATAACATTGTTGCGTGGAACACGGAGATAATATTGATCACACGATTTAATTGATTAGGGAAGAGAAATTTATTTCACCATCAAAGCACCATTACGATACATTATTTGGCAATACAATCGACAAAACATTGACGCATTATCTTCAGGTTTTGAATGATATGTCAACTTGGTTTAGAAATGAATCGAATGCCTTTCGTATAACTTCAACTTGTCTTTTTCACTCAGTCGTTACCCACACTTCCACAGAGCATTTTCACGACAAAATTCGTTAAATTTGCTTCTTACTACAAACAATTTTATAACAGTGAAAATCAAAATCACCGTTGTAATTATTGTCCAACCAAACTGGCGTCTTCGAGATACGATCGTTCATCGAATCACAGGCGACGGACACTAATCATACATCTTAGTATTAATATCTATCTATATAGCTTACAAACTTGAAATGTTATATAGAAAGGCATAGATACTTATGTAAATAACTAGAGTTTGGCCCTGTGCACCGAATGTCCGCTTTGTTTCATTGCACTGTCGAACTCGTCACACGTAATAAGTACTTGTTATCAAAGACAGGGGGCAGAATTGTCTTTAACGAGATTCATATTCCTTTGAAGCTATCATTGCTCATTTGGCAATATAATTCCCGGTTTTTGTTTAACGATGTTTCAGTTGAGTGCCCAGTTACAGACGGGTACACGTTATCAGCTGATGAGGAATTCTGTTTCAAGATATACACCACTTCCGCAACTTTTGCTGACGCCGGAAGTCGGTGTCAGCGTGATGGCGGCCATCTTGCTCTCATGGACAGCGACTTCAAGAAGGACTTCTTCGTCAGAACCTTCCAGCAACTCAAAAGTAGGTCATGTCCATCTTGTCATTGGACCGAAACCTGTACATCTTCCATAAATTCTTAATTTCAGAGTAAAATCTTACTTTGATAACAGGGAATAAAACGGGAATGTCTTGGCAATCGATTATTCTCATATTTTGTATAAAGAAAATGTCTATATAAGTGAGACGAGAAAAGCTAATGACAATTCATATTTTAAAGAGTGTCGCCAAAACATCCTGCCGTATCAAGGTATAATAAGCCTTTAACGAATTCGCTTGTGGACGTTTGTTTCGTATCAGCTATCAGCTGGTTACTCTTTCGTTCTCTTATACGGGTACTGAAAATATTGCTCGATTTAATGTGGCCGATCGATCATTATTCCGTCCTCCATTTTATTTTTTTGGGAAATGACATGCAAAAAGCGCTGTATTGTTACAAATTTTACAATATATACAAATAAACTGAATCTATTTACCGATTGACTACACATATACAATTATCATTTATAAAACTAATCAACAATTCCTTATAATGTCGTAGCAATGTTTTTTGCTCTCGTAGAGTCGATGAATGGCTTCACTTCTCATTTGTTATTTTGACCGAGTACATGCTCTTCTTTATCAAGTTGTCGAATGTAAATTAAAAAAAATTACTATCGAAAGTAGCATGTTTCAGTTTCATTGTATGCTAATTATGTACTAATAACATATATGTCCTAACTGGGTTGACCTCTTGAATTTCGTTTCCACAAAATATACCCCGATTGGACTGTTTTATTTCGTTCTTGTTAGATAAAACGTAATAAAGTTTATTGCAAACAGATAACTGAAACATACTATTGTATTGCCTCTAACTGTTCAAAACAAATTGACCCCCCCCCCCCCCCTTATTTTTGCCTTTAATTTTTGTTTATCTTTAGCAGGGGCTCTGACAGGGGAATATTTCGTCGGTGCCTGGAATATCGAGGTGAAAGGAAAGCTAGGCTACCGCTGGATAAACGGGCGTAGTGTTCACACGACTATGTTCGATCCCATGGACAAGTTTCCAGTCAGCGCAAAATGCATCATTCTTCGCAGCTATAACAACTACTTGGGAGTTGCCAATTGTGAAGTACCGTCCATGTTTATCTGTGAGGTGACATGAGACATCTGAGCAAGAATTTTCAGTAATACATCTGATACTGGAAAATACAGACCGATGTCCATTTCAGTGAAAGTTGCACGTTTTCAGAAATTCTGTTTCTTTTGTTTACAATGAATATGGTAAATGGATAATCTACAGGGTCAACAACTCATAAGTAAACCCGACTATCCATAGTTGTAATAAATGTTTTAGTTAGTTAGTTAGGGAAAACTACAGAGGACAATCTTTCAACGAAGACCTTTTTATCATTGCTATAAGGAAAATGATTTCGTGAAGGGTACTTTTGATTTAAAAGTATGCCTTGCTATTGGTTTTATTTATGTTCTTTTTTTTTTGTTCCCTTTGTTGACTGAAACAACGTTACTGTCCCTTATACCCAGTAAGAATTACTCAGAAGAAACAATTACATGCCTGGGATTAAAAGAAATACTCACAGCCTTTTTTGTGTTCCTTTTCCTTATGTCGTCATCGAACAATGCAAGCTTGCAATATATTAGGCCTTTGCCTTGCTAACGATGAATTAATACACGATGCTTCTTTCTTATTTAGGGCAAGAAAGGTTCATTCACACAATCTCTGTTTATTGAAAAAGTCTAGGTACTGGGAATGCCTTCAACTGTTAGACGAAGGATATGACGAAATACACAAAGGTTATCCTGTCTAACCACGTGGTTAAAGAATGCTAACACCACTAATTTTCTCAACCGATAATTCATCAAATGCGGCAAAACGTGAGGAAATGTTTACGTAGTAAGAAAGTCATAATACGGCAGGCTGCCATTAAAGTACAAAATTTGAGAAAAAGAAACGGCATTTTTAAAGATGCTAAATCATACTTGCAATATTTTTAAAAGTATTTTTAATGTATACGTTGTATTTTTAGAAAAAATTAGCGACCAACCTTGAGAAAATCGGACCAAAATTCATCAAATAGCAGATAATTTACCAAAAAATACCGAAACGGCAGTCGACATAAGGGCGAATCAAGTGTGGCCATTTCACAACTTCCGGTTTCTAAATGTACTCTTGAAAACCGTCTTTGTCGCGCTCAACAAGATTTTATATTCTTTTTCTCCAAATTAGGTATTCGTTGCTGTCAAAGTTGATACCCATCGAACGCAATTACGGTAGTTGAGACACGGTGTAAATCCTACAAGCATAATGATTACGTCACCGAAAGCGGGTTCGCAAAACGACATGCCCTTTCTAGGAGGGGTACTGTGCTTGAAGCTTCGAAAAAAGTATGTTATTGTTGATTAAACAATCTAAATATGATATCAAAATTTCGACGAAAGATTTTTCTACAAAGTGATGTATTTCATTTCTCAATAGCTAAGTTTCATCCTGAACCGCTTGCAAGTATGATACAGCATCTTTAAGTATTAAGATAACTTTGTTAGGTGAACAACTGATGCAGGCGGCCACAAAGCATTATATTTACCTTTATCTATTTTATAAATGCGTGTAGAAGATTACTATATGATCATATTTTACGGGGACTTCAAACAGTTGTCGCCCTCTTTGAGACGCAATATTTTGATTTCGTTAGAATTAGAGAATGGCAAAATTCGCACACTATAAATAAGTTCTTTTCGGCCGTTAATTCATGAAAAGTAGCCACAAAATTAGTGAAAATATGTTAACTATGCCCCGAGAGGATATATCCCGAAAGCAAGAAAGTCATCATGCGACAGGCTGCCGGTAAATAAGTACCAAATTTGAAAAATGAAACAGCATGGCATCCGCCGTTTTGTCCGTCTCCGGCGCCGTCCCGCCAGAGACTGACGCTTCCGATCGTTTCACCCCTATATATAGGGTGTAGGTTGTAGCCATGGTGACGTTACGCATGCGCGTTACCTACATATAGAACTTTTTCAGCCATTGACAGGGCGGCATTTTCAAATTGCTGTAGAGTCCCTTAGAGTCGGCCAAATTTGCCAAAAATAGATGCGTTTTGTAGGGAATTGTTCGCTGCAAACTTTAACCAGGTTTTTGCAATAGGTTAGATTTCCCAATAATTCCAAAAATTCATTGCCCCGGGTCAATAGACTAAGGGCATAGCTCAACTCTCTTGTATAATTCACATCAATGGCCTGCTTGTTCAGTTTTGTACCCACATAAGTTTGCATTGACTTAATAAGCCAGGGATAACTTGGTAGCCAGATTGATTCTGTTTATTACTTAAGAAGGGCGATGGATACTATTCTGTTCACCCGAAACACAGAGAGGAAATGCTTCTGACGTTTTATAATCTCTCTTGCTAGAAATTGTTTAACCCTTGAGAAAGCTGCTAAATAGAGCATTGTCGCATGTAGCATTTCAATACACTATGCTTTCTTCTTATTTAGGACTAGGCAGCTTCATTGCATTCACACACACTTACTTGTTTGTCCAATCTCTGTTTATTGAAAAAGATTATTCAGTGTATGTACTGGGTATGCCTTAACTGATGCCACCTTTAGACGAAGGGTACGGCGAAATGAACAAAGGTTATCTTGCTTAACCTTGTAGAGGTTAAAAAATAAACATATAAACAGGTTCTGTGTTGTGACAAGTGAGTGGTGAACGGAATGTTAACACCACTTATAGAGTATGTTTTCAAAAGCTGAATGAATGTTATTGCAAGTTACCTGCGTACTGTAGCGCCTGATTAAAATGTGAGTGTTGTATGAGATACAAACACCCTCCTATTGTAAATGTAAAGTTAACTTAGGTAGATGTAACAGTAATTCAGGCGGCCGCCGGGCATTTCATACTACTTATCAAATCCCAAAATGGCCATTAAAGAATCTTATATGACCATATTCACACCACTAATAGATTTTGTTATATACATTACCAGCTATTATACTCACCCCCCTTTGCGCATGCGTGAGAATCCCACTCGCCAGAGCTATGCGTTTGTAGAAGATTACTGTAGTAGCAGTTCTTAATACTCATGTAACTTAATAACCAATATGGTTAAAATAAATTCAAGGTTATATTCGTAATGATCAATTTATGCTCTTTAAGATGGTTATTTTAGTTTTCAGAAAACAATTTTTCTGATTGTTCCCGAGCGTTTTTTCAAATGTCTGTTTCATTTTCATATCGGCCCTTATAAACATGTATATTTGGATGAAATCTTGTCGAAGTGAGTATCTGTCACGGGCATACTGATATATTTCTGCTTTTAGGATTTAAAATTCAAGGTCTGGGTTCCAAAGATGAAATATTCTTCTTCAATTAGGTGAAATCAAAATCATTTTAACGTAAATACCCATTGTTCCCAGATCATTAGAAAATTGAGAAAAACTGAATAATTCTGTGTCACGCCTCGCTAATCACGAGTCCCGGCCTGAGTGGTCTTAGCTCGTCACAGTGGGTATTCTTTAATTATGTTTGTATTGTAATATTACCCTGTGCTGCTTATCTCACTTTGAGCACATTGTGTAAGCTCACATTTAGAAATCTGCAGAAACTGTGGTAATGTATGAATACTTATAATATATCATTAAACAACTCTGATGTTTCTATCAATTTGTTGAAACAAAATATATGAATTAAACAGAGTTTCAATTAAATAATAATTAATAAGAATTTCGATTTTGGAATTTAAAACCTGATTGTCCCCATATGTGGCGGGATGAATTAAGCCTTCCTACAGACATATGTGCCCGAGATATACATCGACATTTACTCATTAGATGTTACTGCTAATGCAACTGTATGTTACCTAATTCGTGTTCCATGTGTCTTTAACGCAAGTGTCTAACTCAGTAAAATTCACTTGTTAGATATACTGCTTCAATTTTAAATCAAATTCATTTGTATCATGTATTGTTAAAAACGCCACCAATAGAAATTATATCAAAGAACAATACATAGTTCCAAAGATGGACATGAGAAAATATCATGTAATGAGAAACAATAGTCTGACGATGAGATAAAGTATTGAATACCACTGCGTATCTCGACAGACAATACAAAGACCAATCGGTTTTATCAAGGAATTACATCATAAAAATCCTTGTAATTCCTTGGTTTTATGTTAAATGTCCAGTTACCTTAAGCAAATATCACTATGTGAAAAAGGGAAATTTGTATATCAATTTGCATTTAACATTCGTGGTAAGAGTGAAATATTAAAATACCTTCATTCATAATATTTTTCTCTAGGCTTTTCATTTCAAATGAAGACTTGCAGAATTAGGACCTAGACTGTATTAAAGGCTCGTATCTAATGCATCGTGGTTGTGGACAAATGATGGTTTAGCCATACTTGTTGCCATGTTAGACATAAACATAACGGACATTGTCATTTGAGGATATTGGAATTTTAATGAAATATCAGCTTATAATGGAATAAATAGATCATTATTCATAATGACAAATATTGCAAATGAACCTAACTTACTTTATTTTTGGCTAGAATATATTTATTCTTGTATGGAAAAAAGATATTGCTCATTTGAATGAGCATGTAAAGCTTAGTTTTTTATCCAACAATTGTTTCATAAACGAAGATAATTTATATGGACTTCAACTATACAATTTTATTTTGCAAAGTGAGTTATATTCCTTCAACATACCAACTTCTAAAAGGCCACTCAAAGAAGTCAATTGGTGCATATATCATAACTACTTAGTCAATAATCGGTCAAATTTGACAGAAGTATCTAAATGCAATGCATTACCACACATATATGGTAAACAAGTGGCTATCAAGAGAACAAAGAAGTAGAGACCGATTAGGCTTGTTGGGCGACGTTGTTATGAAAGCGTTCTGAGATTTATTTTTCTATGAAATAATTTTTATGCTTTCCTTTATCTTATTTTTTTGTAATGAGCGATGCCGACATCAGGAAGTTATTGAAGTCACTAAGCGTCAATACAAAAGTTCGTAAACGGGAGAAGCTTATTCACATGTTGAATGAAACGAGACTTTGGATAAATACAAGAAGTCACTTCCGAATAACTTACATTCAATTCATGATGACCAAAAACTTCCTTGTTTTTTTTGCTAATTATTACATGAATTACAGACAAGTGTCACAGAGTTTTCCTCAAGGCATACTGAACATTCAGAGGAGCTACCTCATGTACTCACTAACTGAATCAAGATTCAAATTATATTAAATGTGTATTCTGTTCGCCTACTATCGCAAAAGATATACTTTTAATACACCATATAGCACCAAAATAAACAATAATCAGCAATCTTAAATGTTCAAACGCGATTTTAATTGAAATAGAAATAAAATGCTGTACAGTTAAGTGGCATTCCCTAATACAATGGTTGTATTCGAAAAAAAACCATGAATGTTAATAAATTTGATGCTATGGATTAAAATAAAATATGTAAGACCTTATTTTCTTTTCCTTTAAAAGAACATTTTTAAACACCAATATTACATTTGAATTATTTGTTTACCAGATTGACAAGACATTGACAAAATGTTTTACACAACACAGAAGAGTTAAACTTAAAGATCACATCGAAAAATGTACCTGTGAATTCATTCTGTGAATTTAATTTTTTCTTTGGCTATCTTTATCGAGATTTGCTATTGCATGGGAAAGGTATCAGGGCATCAACCAAGATATATAAATGTTCAATCATATCCCTAATTCTTTGAATCTTATTCTTGAATAATTGTAAATTATCAAATAGACGAACTATAAAGAGCTTAGAGTAAAATTGAGTCTCAGAAGAATTTTTTCAATATTGGCAATATTTTTAATACATGTATTATAACAAAATGGAGCCCAGAAGATGCTTTAACTTCAGACCTAAAGCTGAGCGATCTAGACTTGCTATACTTTTCTAGACTGGGTTGGTCATGGATTAAATAGTTCCGCTTTAGGGTCTGGATGGCAGACTATTAAGGAGGTTGGATACAAAATATCGAGGTATTAAGAAATAGCTAAATTTGGTCTTATTTTGTTGAAAAATATGTCTTGAATCAAATTGTGTCATAAAAATACCATGTCACCACAGTTATTGTTCGAAAAAGGGCCCATCCGTTAGGGCACCCAATGATGAAAATACAATAATTTAAAAACTCCTTTTCAAGATAACTTTGGAGGAATATAATTGTTATTTAAATGTTTTTCTATTAAGCCATTGCAGTATGTAAGTAAACTAAGTCGGAAAAAGGGAACTTGAAACTAATATGAAGTAAAGACATGCAAATAACCTTTTTCTTTGTATGATTATTTTTGTAAAATATTATTCTTTTATGAAAAAAAATCAATTTCTCGTATTAAGATTTTTTTGAAAATTATATATTTTATAGTTAATACACACTAGAATAAGATTAAAAAGAAAAAAAGATATGTCACCAGCGGATAACAGAGATATTCACATTCAATTAAGCCACATCAATGAAAATCAACATCCAGGGGAGATAACTCTTCATTGTCAACATTACCCTTTTTAGAATTTTTCATTAGTTTTTAAGGTTAATTAGTGAAATAAATTTTATCATAAAACAAATACTTATGTTCACAAATATAACATAGTCATTGTTTTTTGTTAAACTAAATCATTATTTAATTTTTTAGTTTTTTAATCTCACACTTGCAGTGAAAAATAAACAAAATAGCATAAACTTTAAAAATAGCTCAATCTGATTATCTGACTGTTGCGGATGTGCAGAAACAAAGGTATCCAACCTCCTTAAGAGCACGATTGTACATACGCTAAATTTGACCAAGGAGAGGAGCTCAGTCTGCCCGATAAGCGATGCTTGTTTACTTAACCTATATGATGCAACGAGATTAACCCCCTGTGGGGCTGCACAGCAGCACTGGCCGCCGTTCAACCGTAACGCCGGGCGCTTCAATTTGACTTTATGAGCCAAGGGCAGATAATTTCAGAAACTGACTCTAATAGCTGGTAATGAACACTGAATGAAAGCTATGGTGTGCTGTGTGCGTACTGAAGTGTCTGTTTGAAATGTGAGTTTTGTTAGAGATACAATCACACTGCATTTATAAGTATTAAGATAAATTTGGTAGGTGTACGACTGATGCAGGCAGCCGCAAAGCATTTTATTTACCTTTATCTATTTTATAAATGCGTGTAGAAGATTACTATATGATCATATTTTACGGGGACTTCAAACAGTTGTCGCCCTCTTTGAGACGCAATATTTTGATTTCGTTTGAATTAGAGAATGGCAAAATTCGCACAATATAAATAAGTTCTTTTCGGCCGTTAATTCATGAAAAGTAGCCACAAAATTAGTGAAAATATGTTGACTTTGCCCCGAGAGGATATATCCCGATAGCAAGAAAGTCATCATGCGACAGGCTGCCGGTAAATAAGTACCAAATTTGAAAAATGAAACAGCATGGCATTCGCCGTTTTGTCCGTCTCCGGCGCCGTCCCGCCAGAGACTGACGCTTCCGATTGTTTCACCCCTATATATAGGGTGTAGGTTGTAGCCATGGTGACGTTACGCATGCGCGTTACCTACATATAGAACTTTTTCAGCCATTCACAGGGCGGCATTTTCAAATTGCTGTAGCGTCCCTTAGAGTCGGCCAAATTTGCCAAAAATAGATGCGTTTTGTAGGGAATTGTTCGCTGCAAACTTTAACCAGGTTTTTGCAATAGGTTAGATTTCCAAATAATTCCAAAAATTCATTGCCCCGGGTCAATAGACTAAGGGCATAGCTCAACTCTCTTGTATATTTCACATCAATGGCCTGCTTGTTCAGTTTTGTACCCACATAAGTTTGCATTGGCTTAATAAGCCAGGGATAACTTGGTAGCCAGTTTGATTCTGTTTATTACTTAAGAAGGGGGATGGATACTATTCTGTTCACCCGAAACACAGAGAGGAAATGTTTCTGACGTTTTATAATCTCTCTTGTTAGGAATTATTTAACCCTTGAGAAAGCTGCTAAATAGAGCATTGTCGCATGTAGCATTTCAATACACTATGCTTTCTTCTTATTTAGGACTAGGCAGCTTCATTGCATTCACACACACTTACTTGTTTGTCCAATCTCTGTTTATTGAAAAAGATTATTCAGTGTATGTACTGGGTATGCCTTAACTGATGCCACCTTTAGACGGAGGGTATGGCGAAATGAACAAAGGTTTTCTTGCTTAACCTTGTAGAGGTTAAAAAATAAACATATAAACAGGTTCTGTGTTGTGACAAGTGAGTGGTGAACGGAATGTTAACACCACTTATAGAGTATGTTTTCAAAAGCTGAATGAATGTTATTGCAAGTTACCTGCGTACTGTAGCGCCTGATTAAAATGTGAGTGTTGTATGAGATACAAACACCCTCCTATTGTAAATGTAAAGTTAACTTAGGTAGATGTAACAGTAATTCAGGCGGCCGCCGGGTATTTCATAGTACTTATCAAATCCCAAAATGGCCATAAAAGAATCTTATATGACCATATTCACACCACTAATAGATTTTGTTATATAACACTGAATGAAAGCTATGGTGTGCTGTGTGCGTACTGAAGTGTCTGTTTGAAATGTGAGTTTTGTTAGAGATACAATCACACTGCATTTATAAGTATTAAGATAAATTTGGTAGGTGTACGACTGATGCAGGCAGCCGCAAAGCATTTTATTTACCTTTATCTATTTTATAAATGCGTGTAGAAGATTACTATATGATCATATTTTACGGGGACTTCAAACAGTTGTCGCCCTCTTTGAGACGCAATATTTTGATTTCGTTTGAATTAGAGAATGGCAAAATTCGCACAATATAAATAAGTTCTTTTCGGCCGTTAATTCATGAAAAGTAGCCACAAAATTAGTGAAAATATGTTGACTATGCCCCGAGAGGATATATCCCGATAGCAAGAAAGTCATCATGCGACAGGCTGCCGGTAAATAAGTACCAAATTTGAAAAATGAAACAGCATGGCATTCGCCGTTTTGTCCGTCTCCGGCGCCGTCCCGCCAGAGACTGACGCTTCCGATTGTTTCACCCCTATATATAGGGTGGAGGTTGTAGCCATGGTGACGTTACGCATGCGCGTTACCTACATATAGAACTTTTTCAGCCATTCACAGGGCGGCATTTTCAAATTGCTGTAGCGTCCCTTAGAGTCGGCCAAATTTGCCAAAAATAGATGCGTTTTGTAGGGAATTGTTCGCTGCAAACTTTAACCAGGTTTTTGCAATAGGTTAGATTTCCAAATAATTCCAAAAATTCATTGCCCCGGGTCAATAGACTAAGGGCATAGCTCAACTCTCTTGTATAATTCACATCAATGGCCTGCTTGTTCAGTTTTGTACCCACATAAGTTTGCATTGGCTTAATAAGCCAGGGATAACTTGGTAGCCAGTTTGATTCTGTTTATTACTTAAGAAGGGGGATGGATACTATTCTGTTCACCCGAAACACAGAGAGGAAATGTTTCTGACGTTTTATAATCTCTCTTGTTAGGAATTATTTAACCCTTGAGAAAGCTGCTAAATAGAGCATTGTCGCATGTAGCATTTCAATACACTATGCTTTCTTCTTATTTAGGACTAGGCAGCTTCATTGCATTCACACACACTTACTTGTTTGTCCAATCTCTGTTTATTGAAAAAGATTATTCAGTGTATGTACTGGGTATGCCTTAACTGATGCCACCTTTAGACGGAGGGTATGGCGAAATGAACAAAGGTTTTCTTGCTTAACCTTGTAGAGGTTAAAAAATAAACATATAAACAGGTTCTGTGTTGTGACAAGTGAGTGGTGAACGGAATGTTAACACCACTTATAGAGTATGTTTTCAAAAGCTGAATGAATGTTATTGCAAGTTACCTGCGTACTGTAGCGCCTGATTAAAATGTGAGTGTTGTATGAGATACAAACACCCTCCTATTGTAAATGTAAAGTTAACTTAGGTAGATGTAACAGTAATTCAGGCGGCCGCCGGGTATTTCATAGTACTTATCAAATCCCAAAATGGCCATAAAAGAATCATATATGAGAATATTCACACCACTAATAGATTTAGTTATATAACGCTGAATGAAAGCTATGGTGTGCTGTGTGCGTACTGAAGTGTCTGTTTGAAATGTGAGTTTTGTTAGAGATACAATCACACTGCATTTATAAGTATTAAGATAAATTTGGTAGGTGTACGACTGATGCAGGCAGCCGCAAAGCATTTTATTTACCTTTATCTATTTTATAAATGCGTGTAGAAGATTACTATATGATCATATTTTACGGGGACTTCAAACAGTTGTCGCCCTCTTTGAGACGCAATATTTTGATTTCGTTAGAATTAGAGAATGGCAAAATTCGCACACTATAAATAAGTTCTTTTCGGCCGTTAATTCATGAAAAGTAGCCACAAAATTAGTGAAAATATGTTAACTATGCCCCGAGAGGATATATCCCGATAGCAAGAAAGTCATCATGCGACAGGCTGCCGGTAAATAAGTACCAAATTTGAAAAATGAAACAGCATGGCATCCGCCGTTTTGTCTGTCTCCGGCGCCGTCCCGCCAGAGACTGACGCTTCCGATTGTTTCACCCCTATGTCACAACCAAGTCTTTAAAACTCAGTAGTTTAGGCGAGAGCGGGCGAACGCCCACTGTTGAAGGTTGGCTGACGTGCGTGAAAAGCATGCAGCACGTGCGGGAAGTCTATTTAGCGTCGAGTCGGCGATAGTTTCAGTGCACAGCAATTTTAGAGCGTTACCACGTCGGACGAGTTTCGTTAAGCTCATATTTGGTCGTCTGGACGTAAGTACAGTTTCGCCTTTAGTTTCATTATTGGATGTTATCCATTTTGTGGGATAGTTTTTGGTCATAAATAATTTGAATAATAGTTGTAGAATTTGTCTTATTCTGCATTGTGTATGTTTTCTGGTTAGGATGTGTAATTTTATATCATTTGCAGAGAACGTGAGTATGAATTGAATGTGTATAAATTGTGATTGGAATATGTGTGCGATGTAGTGAGTTGAATTTGCATCTGTATGAATTTCGGGTTGCCAGTGATTTGAGTTTTGAGTTATGTAGGACATGGTAATGTTTTGAATAATTTAAGTAAATATAATCTGTATGTCTACGTTAGTAATTACTGCACACATGCTTTGGAATGTCTCAATATATCATCATTAGTTTGTATTTAAAATGATTCGATGTATTGTTAATAACATGTATTGCATATATGATTGCATAATTATAATAAGCATTAGTGTATGAAATGTTTATTAGTCACTCCATGTTACAGCAATGGTGTGATGACGTAGGTGCCTAGAGGCAGCGCTTTCTGTGTGGAGACGTGAAGACGTCGTACTGAGGACAAGTACTCAGGAGTAGTCGTGACGACTACAGTGTGTAGTCTGCAGTGTCGGGACTGATGGATGGTGTCCAGGGAGTGACCTTGGCCAGGTCGGTGTGTGTATCCCGTGGATGACCCGAGCCAGTCGCCGCCTGTGACGTGTAAGGAGTGTGTACTCCGTGTGTTGTACACAAGTGTGTGTACCAGGACTGGGAGGACCCAGTGGTGTCTGAGGCAAGGGTGGCGATGCAGTCTTGATCCTCCATGACCGCATGTGTACGACATGGGCGTCATGTTAACAACATAAACTGAATACTTTATTTAGTTGAACATTCCTATCAATACATTGCTATATCACAAATGTGGTTGTACGAATCATTAATGTAATTTGCCTTGTTGAGATAGTAGAGTGAAGTTGACACCTGGTAATTTGTAATCTGTAATAAGAATTAGTATCATTTATTAAGTAACAAATATAGGTAGTGTTAGTTAGCCTTTTTGTATTGTATTTACCGCGTGAGATGAAGGGTGGTGAGTATGAGAGTTCCTGGTGCGTGTAGGATGAATCTGTCGTGTTGTGAAGTATGTTGAGAGTAGGGTGTATGAACTTTAGAGGTGAATGAAGGTGTGGAGAGGTTGAATGTAATGTGTATTTGAGAGGAGAGAGTGACTTAGTTATTAAGTGTGAAGGTGAGTGCATGTGGTGTGAAACAAGGGTGCTTTGTGAATAAATTTATTGTTGTATCTTCCCTATGCGTTGTGTTGTGGTGTTGATGTTGACACTCTAGGGCTATTCCGTGACATTTTGGTGGAGAATCCGGGTATTATTTAAGGTTGCGGAATAATCCTGTTGTTGTTTTCAGCGACATCACATCGTGTAGTGCTAACTTTTTTTTTATGTCCTTGTTCCTTAGCTGACTAGGTACTTAAGTCTTGCATAGTGCTTTTTGCAGGTGATTACTTCTCTGCAGAGTGCCAGTCTCTCACGGAGTCAGTGCTCAGGACTTGGATCACAGTGAACAAGAGGAACAGTTAGTATTTACTGATGTGAACATTTCTGTGTGTATTTGATATTTGACATTACTATTGACATTCATCATGGATGTGGAGAAAATTAAGAATCTTGGAATCAGTCTCGGTTTAGAGGGAGTTGATCTTAAAGAATTTATTCAACAGCAAGTTTCAGATTTCAAGGAGATAGCGAATTTCGAGCGTGAGGAGCGACAGCAAGAACGTGACGAGAAGCAGAGACAACGTGACTTCGAGTTGGAGAGGATGAAGCTGGAAGAAGGCGAGAAGGAAAAGATTCGACAGTTCCAACTGGAACAAACGAGGTTAGATAATCAAAAAGAACTTGAAATGATTAAGCTTAAAGCACAGGAATTAGCAGTAAAGAACGAGGTTGGTGAGAATAACTTGGACTCAAGTCATGTCTCTTCATCTCATATGTCAACTAAACCTAAGATAAAGATGCCATATTTTGAAGATACTAAGGATGACATGGATGCTTATCTTCGTAGATTTGAACGTGTTATGCAGACACAGGAATGTGCGGAGGCGGACTGGTCAACACATCTTGCAGTCTTGCTGAGAGGGAAAGCTTTGGAGGTTTATGTACGCTTAAGTCCAGAGGAAGCTAAAAACTACAGTCAGGTTAAAACGGCACTATTGAAAAGGTATGACCTTACTGAGGATGGCTTCCGACGGAAGTTTAGAACGTGTAGGATTGAGCATGGGGAAACTTTCATACAGTTCTTGCAGCGGTTGAAGAATTATTTGACACGTTGGATCCAGCTTAGTGATACACCCCAAACATTTGAGGGCTTGCAGGATTTATTATTAAAAGAACAAATTTTGAATGTTGCTAATAGAGACTTAGCCTTGTTTTTGAAGGAGAGACTACCAAGAACCGCAACAGACATGGCGACACTGGCTGAGCAGTATCAAGAGGCACGTCATGGATGGTTCCTGTCAACTGGACCTAAGAAGTTTGGGAAAGATGGACCTGGAGAGAAACCTGGACCAAGTGGAAAGGATGCAAGTGGACCATACAGAACTGGCAATTTTGGTAAGGACACTCAAGCTAGAGCACCTGTCAATTTCATCCCACTCATAAATAGAGAATGCTATCGATGTCACAGGAAGGGTCACTTGGCTAGGGATTGCAAGGCAAAAGAAGTGGCAAGTTGTGAATCTCAAGAGGATAAGCCTTGTTCCGTGAAGCCCATGAAATTCATTGCAGCTTCTTTCAGGGGTGAAGACGTGAGAGTATTACGAGATACTGGATGCTCCTCGGCGTGTATCAGAAGGTCCTTATTACCAGAGTCTACTGTCCTGGATCATGAAGGCATGTACAAAGGTATAGACAACGTAGAAAGATATGCTCCGATGGGAAAGATCTTTGTGAAGACGCCTTACTTCACTGGTGAGACCGAGGTGATGGTATTTGATAATCCATTGTATGATTTGATTATAGGAGATTTACCAGGAGCCAGGGAAAGGAATGACCCAGATCCAGAGTGGACACAACTGGAAATACAGGAAGTAGCAGCGGTGGAAACAAGAGCTCAATGGAAGGAAAAGCAGAGACCGACTAAACCCTTGAAGACCCCACTTGTGGAATGTGAGAATGTGGATGCGGAAGTTATGAAACTGGAGCAACAGAAGGACCCGAGTTTGTCACATCTTCACAATCTTGCAACACAGTCAGTGAGTAGAACCATAAGAAACAATGTATCTGCTTTTGTGTACAAGTCAGAATTATTGATGAGAGAATTTACATCGCCTAGAGTAGAGAATGGAAAGACTTTCACTCAGCTAGTTGTCCCACAGAAGTTCAGGGTACAGGTGATGCGGGTAGGACACGAGACGCTAATGGCAGGACATCTGGGTACAAAGAAGACCATAGACAGGATTTAACGACAGTTCTACTGGCCAGGGATTCAATCAGAGGTGAGAAGATTTTGTCGATCATGCGATGTATGCCAGCGGACAGTACACAAAGGAAAAGTACAGAAAGTGCCTTTAGGTAAGATGCCTCTGATTGATGTTCCCTTTGACCGTGTAGCAGTGGATTTGATAGGACCTCTAGACCCTGTTACTGACCGAAAGAACCGCTACATTTTGACCTTAGTAGACTATGCAACCAGATATCCTGAAGCTGTACCATTACAGAATATTGACACCGAAACGGTGGCTGAAGCATTAGTATCTATGGTCAGTAGAGTAGGTGTTCCTAGAGAAATCCTTTCAGACATGGGTACACAGTTTACTTCAGAGCTTATGAAGGAAGTTGGTCGTTTACTCTCGATGAAACAACTAGTAACCACGCCCTACCATCCTAGTTGCAACGGCCTTGTAGAGAGATTTAACGGCACGTTGAAGAGCATGTTAAAGAAAATGTGTGTTGAAAGACCAAAAGATTGGGATCGTTATGTAATGCCCTTGTTGTTTGCATATCGTGAAGTGCCACAGGAAAGCTTAGGATTCTCGCCCTTTGAGCTGCTGTATGGAAGGACTGTACGTGGACCCATGCATATCTTGAGAGAACTTTGGACGAAGGAGATACCAGATCCTGAGGTGAGAAGTACTTATCAGTATATCATAGATCTCAAGGAAAGATTGCAAGACACATTTCAGTTAGCTCAAAATGAATTAAAGAAAGCCTCTTCAAGGTACAGAACTTACTACAACCGTAAAGCTAAAAACAGAAAGTTTGCTGTTGGGGAGAAAGTACTTCTACTATTACCTACTCAGTCAAATAAGCTTCTAATGCAATGGAAGGGTCCTTTTGAAGTTGTAGCTACACAGGGAGTTGCAGATTACCGGATACAGATGGGAGACAAGGTAAAGACCTTCCACGCCAACCTTCTGAGGAAATACTACGACCGGAAGATGCCCACTGAGAACCGTGAAGCGTGTGCAGCAGTGAAAGAGAGCGCAGAGGACTGTGTAGATATACACACGGAGACCTACATGGAACCACCATCTCTACAGAAGACTGAGACCTTCACCGACGTCAACATTGCACCTACACTGAGCAGTGAGCAGAGTGATGACATCAAGAACTTGCTTCAAGAACATCCAGAAGTGATGACAGATCTGCCAGGAAGGACTAACTTAGAAGAAATATCCATCAAACTGACCACTACAGAACCGGTGAGATCAAAAGTTTATTCAGTGCCTTATCATCGAAGAGATACAGTAAAGAAAGAACTTGATCAGATGTTAGACATGGGTGTGATAGAACCGTCGAAATCTGCATATGCAAGTCCTATTGTTCTAATACGAAAGAAAGACAACACTTATCGCTTTTGTACAGATTTTCGCGACATGAACAAAGTCAGTATTTTTGACCCAGAACCAATCCCAGATGCAGAAGGAATCTTTTCTAGACTTAGCCACAGCAAGTATTACACTAAGATAGACCTTAGCAAAGGATATTGGCAAGTGCCAGTGGTAGAAGAATGTAGGGAAATGACTGCTTTTGTAACCCCTCATGGTTTGTTTCAGTGGCGAGTTATGCCATTCGGACTAATAAATGCTCCAGCTGTTTTCTCCAGAATGATGAGGAAGTTGTTACAGGGACTGCCTGGAGTCGACAACTACATTGATGACATAATCATTTTTTCGGAAACTTGGGATGACCACATGAAATCAGTCAGATTGGTGTTGGAGAAATTGCAGAAAGCAGGTTTGACTGCTAAACCTAGTAAGTGTTTCTTTGGCTTCTCTACTTTGGAATTTCTTGGACATATGGTGGGTGGAGGAGAACTCCTACCAGAGCCCTCGAAAGTGAGCAGAATTATGAATGCTTCTAAACCACAGAACAAGAAACAGTTGAGATCATTTCTTGGACTGATTGGATATTACAGGAAATTAATTCCCAATTTTTCAGCAATAGCAGCGCCTCTGACTGACATGACGAAGAAAGGAATGCCGAACCACCTGGAATGGTCTCCTGCACAGGAACAGAGTCTCGAGACCATGAAGAAGATGATGGAATCTGCACCAATTCTTCGCTTACCAGATCTGGACAGACCATTCACTGTGAGGACTGATGCTTAAGATAAAGGTCTAGGAGCAGTTCTACTCCAGGAATATGATGGTGAGAAGTTTCCAGTTATGTATTTGAGTAGAAAGCTGAATCAATCTGAGAAAAATTATGCTACTATTGAGAAAGAAGGACTAGCAATTGTATGGGCGATAGATAAGCTCAAACAGTATTTGTATGGCAAGGAGTTTCTGTTGGAGACAGATCACAAACCCCTAACTTGGCTTCATCAAGCGAAGATCACCAACAGCAGGATCATGAGGTGGGCGTTATCACTGCAACCATTCAGATTTGTCATCCACAGCATTGCAGGATCTGACAACGTGGGCGCTGACTTCATGAGCAGATGTGGTGGTGCGTGAGATGTAAGCTGTAATAGGCCATGTCAAACTGTCCCAATATTGATTGTTGTGGTACAGTTGTACATATTTCCAGTGTAAAATTGTGGTAGATTTAGTAGTCGGATGTGATTTCAAATCTATGAGGGAATAAGTTCATGGTGTTTATGGTTGTTGATTATATTGTTTTTCGTGGTTTTCCTGTTGGTTTTATTGATCTTGGTTGTGAAGTTTATTTTGCTAGGTATATCAAACTAGAGTAGGGGGGTAATGTCACAACCAAGTCTTTAAAACTCAGTAGTTTAGGCGAGAGCGGGCGAACGCCCACTGTTGAAGGTTGGCTGACGTGCGGGAAAAGCATGCAGCACGTGCGGGAAGTCTATTTAGCGTCGAGTCGGCGATAGTTTCAGTGCACAGCAATTTTAGAGCGTTACCACGTCGGACGAGTTTCGTTAAGCTCATATTTGGTCGTCTGGACGTAAGTACAGTTTCGCCTTTAGTTTCATTATTGGATGTTATACATTTTGTGGGATAGTTTTTGGTCATAAATAATTTGAATAATAGTTGTAGAATTTGTCTTATTCTGCATTGTGTATGTTTTCTGGTTAGGATGTGTAATTTTATATCATTTGCAGAGAACGTGAGTATGAATTGAATGTGTATAAATTGTGATTGGAATATGTGTGCGATGTAGTGAGTTGAATTTGCATCTGTATGAATTTCGGGTTGCCAGTGATTTGAGTTTTGAGTTATGTAGGACATGGTAATGTTTTGAATAATTTAAGTAAATATAATCTGTATGTCTACGTTAGTAATTACTGCACACATGCTTTGGAATGTCTCAATATATCATCATTAGTTTGTATTTAAAATGATTCGATGTATTGTTAATAACATGTATTGCATATATGATTGCATAATTATAATAAGCATTAGTGTATGAAATGTTTATTAGTCACTCCATGTTACAGCAATGGTGTGATGACGTAGGTGCCTAGAGGCAGCGCTTTCTGTGTGGAGACGTGAAGACGTCGTACTGAGGACAAGTACTCAGGAGTAGTCGTGACGACTACAGTGTGTAGTCTGCAGTGTCGGGACTGATGGATGGTGTCCAGGGAGTGACCTTGGCCAGGTCGGTGTGTGTATCCCGTGGATGACCCGAGCCAGTCGCCGCCTGTGACGTGTAAGGAGTGTGTACTCCGTGTGTTGTACACAAGTGTGTGTACCAGGACTGGGAGGACCCAGTGGTGTCTGAGGCAAGGGTGGCGATGCAGTCTTGATCCTCCATGACCGCATGTGTACGACATGGGCGTCATGTTAACAACATAAACTGAATACTTTATTTAGTTGAACATTCCTATCAATACATTGCTATATCACAAATGTGGTTGTACGAATCATTAATGTAATTTGCCTTGTTGAGATAGTAGAGTGAAGTTGACACCTGGTAATTTGTAATCTGTAATAAGAATTAGTATCATTTATTAAGTAACAAATATAGGTAGTGTTAGTTAGCCTTTTTGTATTGTATTTACCGCGTGAGATGAAGGGTGGTGAGTATGAGAGTTCCTGGTGCGTGTAGGATGAATCTGTCGTGTTGTGAAGTATGTTGAGAGTAGGGTGTATGAACTTTAGAGGTGAATGAAGGTGTGGAGAGGTTGAATGTAATGTGTATTTGAGAGGAGAGAGTGACTTAGTTGTTAAGTGTGAAGGTGAGTGCATGTGGTGTGAAACAAGGGTGCTTTGTGAATAAATTTATTGTTGTATCTTCCCTATGCGTTGTGTTGTGGTGTTGATGTTGACACTCTAGGGCTATTCAAATTTCAAATGTTTCGATATATAGGGTGTAGGTTGTAGCCATGGTGACGTTACGCATGCGCGTTACCTACATATAGAACTTTTTCAGCCATTGACAGGGCGGCATTTTCAAATTGCTGTAGAGTCCCTTAGAGTCGGCCAAATTTGCCAAAAATAGATGCGTTTTGTAGGGAATTGTTCGCTGCAAACTTTAACCAGGTTTTTGCAATAGGTTAGATTTCCCAATAATTCCAAAAATTCATTGCCCCGGGTCAATAGACTTAGGGCATAGCTCAACTCTCTTGTATAATTCACATCAATGGCCTGCTTGTTCAGTTTTGTACCCACATAAGTTTGCATTGACTTAATAAGCCAGGGATAACTTGGTAGCCAGATTGATTCTGTTTATTACTTAAGAAGGGGGATGGATACTATTCTGTTCACCCGAAACACAGAGAGGAAATGCTTCTGACGTTTTATAATCTCTCTTGCTGGGAATTGTTTAACCCTTGAGAAAGCTGCTAAATAGAGCATTGTCGCATGTAGCATTTCAATACACTATGCTTTCTTCTTATTTAGGACTAGGCAGCTTCATTGCACGCACACACTTACTTGTTTGTCCAATCTCTGTTTATTGAAAAAGATTATTCAGTGTATGTACTGGGTATGCCTTAACTGATGCCACCTTTAGACGAAGGGTATGGCGAAATGAACAAAGGTTATCTTGTTTTACGTTGTAGAGGTTAAAAAATAAACATACAAACAGGTTCTGTGTTGTGACAAGTGAGTGGTGAACGGAATGTTAACACCACTTATAGAGTATGTTTTCAAAAGCTGAATGAATGTTATTGCAAGTAACCTGCGTACTGTAGCGCCTGATTAAAATGTGAGTGTTGTATGAGCTACAAACACCCTCCTATTGTAAATTTAAAGTTAACTTAGGAAGATGTAGCAGTAATTCAGGCGGCCGCCGGGCATTTCATACTACTTATCCAATCCCAAAATGGCCATAAAAGAATCATATATGAGAATATTCACACCACTAATAGATTTAGTTATATAACGCTGAATGAAAGCTATGGTGTGCTGTGTGCGTACTGAAGTGTCTGTTTGAAATGTGAGTTTTGTTAGAGATACAATCACACTGCATTTATAAGTATTAAGATAAATTTGGTAGGTGTACAACTGATGCAGGCAGCCGCAAAGCATTTTATTTACCTTTATCTGTTTAGTAACTGCGTGTAGAAGATTCTTATATGATCATATTTTACGGGGACTTCAAACAGTTGTCGCCCTCTTTGAGACGCAATATTTTGATTTCGTTTGAATTAGAGAATGGCAAAATTCGCACACTGTAAATAAGTTCTTTTCGGCCGTTTATTCATGAAAAGTAGCCACAAAATTAGTGAAAATATATTAACTATGCCCCGAGAGGATATATCCCGATAGCAATAAAGTCATTATGCGGCAGGCTGCCGGTAAATAAGTACCAAATTTGAGAAAAAGAAACTGCATGGCATCCGCCGTTTTGTCTGTCTCCAGCGCCGTCCCGCCAGAGACTGACGCATCCGATTGTTTCACCCCTATATATAGGGTGTAGGTTGTAGCCATGGTGACGTTACGCATGTGCGTTACCTACATATAGAACTTTTTCAGCCATTCACAGGGCGGCATTTTCAAATTGCTGTAGAGTCCCTTAGAGTCGGCCAAATTTGCCAAAAATAGATGCGTTTTGTAGGGAATTGTTCGCTGCAAACTTTAACCAGGTTTTTGCAATAGGTTAGATTTCCCAATAATTCCAAAAATTCATTGCCCCGGGTCAATAGACTTAGGGCATAGCTCAACTCTCTTGTATAATTCACATCAATGGCCTGCTTGTTCAGTTTTGTACCCACATAAGTTTGCATTGACTTAATAAGCCAGGGATAACTTGGTAGCCAGATTGATTCTGTTTATTACTTAAGAAGGGGGATGGATACTATTCTGTTCACCCGAAACACAGAGAGGAAATGCTTCTGACGTTTTATAATCTCTCTTGCTGGGAATTGTTTAACCCTTGAGAAAGCTGCTAAATAGAGCATTGTCGCATGTAGCATTTCAATACACTATGCTTTCTTCTTATTTAGGACTAGGCAGCTTCATTGCACGCACACACTTACTTGTTTGTCCAATCTCTGTTTATTGAAAAAGATTATTCAGTGTATGTACTGGGTATGCCTTAACTGATGCCACCTTTAGACGAAGGGTATGGCGAAATGAACAAAGGTTATCTTGTTTTACGTTGTAGAGGTTAAAAAATAAACATACAAACAGGTTCTGTGTTGTGACAAGTGAGTGGTGAACGGAATGTTAACACCACTTATAGAGTATGTTTTCAAAAGCTGAATGAATGTTATTGCAAGTAACCTGCGTACTGTAGCGCCTGATTAAAATGTGAGTGTTGTATGAGCTACAAACACCCTCCTATTGTAAATTTAAAGTTAACTTAGGAAGATGTAACAGTAATTCAGGCGGCCGCCGGGCATTTCATACTACTTATCAAATCCCAAAATGGCCATAAAAGAATCATATATGAGAATATTCACACCACTAATAGATTTAGTTATATAACGCTGAATGAAAGCTATGGTGTGCTGTGTGCGTACTGATGTCTGTTTGAAATGTGAGTGTTGTTAGAGATACAATCACACTGCATTTATAAGTATTAAGATAAATTTGGTAGGTGTACAACTGATGCAGGCAGCCGCAAAGCATTTTATTTACCTTTATCTGTTTAGTAACTGCGTGTAGAAGATTCTTATATGATCATATTTTACGGGGACTTCAAACAGTTGTCGCCCTCTTTGAGACGCAATATTTTGATTTCGTTTGAATTAGAGAATGGCAAAATTCGCACACTGTAAATAAGTTCTTTTCGGCCGTTTATTCATCAAAAGTAGCCACAAAATTAGTGAAAATATATTAACTATGCCCCGAGAGGATATATCCCGATAGCAATAAAGTCATTATGCGGCAGGCTGCCGGTAAATAAGTACCAAATTTGAGAAAAAGAAACTGCATGGCATCCGCCGTTTTGTCCGTCTCCAGCGCCGTCCCGCCAGAGACTGACGCATCCGATTGTTTCACCCCTATATATAGGGTGTAGGTTGTAGCCATGGTGACGTTACGCATGCGCGTTACCTACATATAGAACTTTTTCAGCCATTCACAGGGCGGCATTTTCAAATTGCTGTAGAGTCCCTTAGAGTCGGCCAAATTTGCCAAAAATAGATGCGTTTTGTAGGGAATTGTTCGCTGCAAACTTTAACCAGGTTTTTGCAATAGGTTAGATTTCCCAATAATTCCAAAAATTCATTGCCCCGGGTCAATAGACTTAGGGCATAGCTCAACTCTCTTGTATAATTCACATCAATGGCCTGCTTGTTCAGTTTTGTACCCACATAAGTTTGCATTGACTTAATAAGCCAGGGATAACTTGGTAGCCAGATTGATTCTGTTTATTACTTAAGAAGGGGGATGGATACTATTCTGTTCACCCGAAACACAGAGAGGAAATGCTTCTGACGTTTTATAAGCTCTCTTGCTGGGAATTGTTTAACCCTTGAGAAAGCTGCTAAATAGAGCATTGTCGCATGTAGCATTTCAATACACTATGCTTTCTTCTTATTTAGGACTAGGCAGCTTCATTGCACGCACACACTTACTTGTTTGTCCAATCTCTGTTTATTGAAAAAGATTATTCAGTGTATGTACTGGGTATGCCTTAACTGATGCCACCTTTAGACGAAGGGTATGGCGAAATGAACAAAGGTTATCTTGTTTTACGTTGTAGAGGTTAAAAAATAAACATACAAACAGGTTCTGTGTTGTGACAAGTGAGTGGTGAACGGAATGTTAACACCACTTATAGAGTATGTTTTCAAAAGCTGAATGAATGTTATTGCAAGTAACCTGCGTACTGTAGCGCCTGATTAAAATGTGAGTGTTGTATGAGCTACAAACACCCTCCTATTGTAAATTTAAAGTTAACTTAGGAAGATGTAGCAGTAATTCAGGCGGCCGCCGGGCATTTCATACTACTTATCCAATCCCAAAATGGCCATAAAAGAATCATATATGAGAATATTCACACCACTAATAGATTTAGTTATATAACGCTGAATGAAAGCTATGGTGTGCTGTGTGCGTACTGAAGTGTCTGTTTGAAATGTGAGTTTTGTTAGAGATACAATCACACTGCATTTATAAGTATTAAGATAAATTTGGTAGGTGTACAACTGATGCAGGCAGCCGCAAAGCATTTTATTTACCTTTATCTGTTTAGTA
Organism: Steromphala cineraria; assembly: GCA_916613615.1. Taxonomy (NCBI): domain Eukaryota; kingdom Metazoa; phylum Mollusca; class Gastropoda; order Trochida; family Trochidae; genus Steromphala; species Steromphala cineraria. Next base: position 42,972,673 of record OU744726.1, read on the forward strand.
AATGCGTGTAGAAGATTCTTATATGATCATATTTTACGGGGACTTCAAACAGTTGTCGCCCTCTTTGAGACGCAATATTTTGATTTCGTTTGAATTAGAGAATGGCAAAATTCGCACACTGTAAATAAGTTCTTTTCGGCCGTTTATTCATCAAAAGTAGCCACAAAATTAGTGAAAATATATTAACTATGCCCCGAGAGGATATATCCCGATAGCAATAAAGTCATTATGCGGCAGGCTGCCGGTAAATAAGTACCAAATTTGAGAAAAAGAAACTGCATGGCATCCGCCGTTTTGTCCGTCTCCAGCGCCGTCCCGCCAGAGACTGACGCATCCGATTGTTTCACCCCTATATATAGGGTGTAGGTTGTAGCCATGGTGACGTTACGCATGCGCGTTACCTACATATAGAACTTTTTCAGCCATTCACAGGGCGGCATTTTCAAATTGCTGTAGAGTCCCTTAGAGTCGGCCAAATTTGCCAAAAATAGATGCGTTTTGTAGGGAATTGTTCGCTGCAAACTTTAACCAGGTTTTTGCAATAGGTTAGATTTCCCAATAATTCCAAAAATTCATTGCCCCGGGTCAATAGACTTAGGGCATAGCTCAACTCTCTTGTATAATTCACATCAATGGCCTGCTTGTTCAGTTTTGTACCCACATAAGTTTGCATTGACTTAATAAGCCAGGGATAACTTGGTAGCCAGATTGATTCTGTTTATTACTTAAGAAGGGGGATGGATACTATTCTGTTCACCCGAAACACAGAGAGGAAATGCTTCTGACGTTTTATAATCTCTCTTGCTGGGAATTGTTTAACCCTTGAGAAAGCTGCTAAATAGAGCATTGTCGCATGTAGCATTTCAATACACTATGCTTTCTTCTTATTTAGGACTAGGCAGCTTCATTGCACGCACACACTTACTTGTTTGTCCAATCTCTGTTTATTGAAAAAGATTATTCAGTGTATGTACTGGGTATGCCTTAACTGATGCCACCTTTAGACGAAGGGTATGGCGAAATGAACAAAGGTTATCTTGTTTTACGTTGTAGAGGTTAAAAAATAAACATACAAACAGGTTCTGTGTTGTGACAAGTGAGTGGTGAACGGAATGTTAACACCACTTATAGAGTATGTTTTCAAAAGCTGAATGAATGTTATTGCAAGTAACCTGCGTACTGTAGCGCCTGATTAAAATGTGAGTGTTGTATGAGCTACAAACACCCTCCTATTGTAAATTTAAAGTTAACTTAGGAAGATGTAGCAGTAATTCAGGCGGCCGCCGGGCATTTCATACTACTTATCCAATCCCAAAATGGCCATAAAAGAATCATATATGAGAATATTCACACCACTAATAGATTTAGTTATATAACGCTGAATGAAAGCTATGGTGTGCTGTGTGCGTACTGAAGTGTCTGTTTGAAATGTGAGTTTTGTTAGAGATACAATCACACTGCATTTATAAGTATTAAGATAAATTTGGTAGGTGTACAACTGATGCAGGCAGCCGCAAAGCATTTTATTTACCTTTATCTGTTTAGTAAATGCGTGTAGAAGATTCTTATATGATCATATTTTACGGGGACTTCAAACAGTTGTCGCCCTCTTTGAGACGCAATATTTTGATTTCGTTTGAATTAGAGAATGGCAAAATTCGCACACTGTAAATAAGTTCTTTTCGGCCGTTTATTCATCAAAAGTAGCCACAAAATTAGTGAAAATATATTAACTATGCCCCGAGAGGATATATCCCGATAGCAATAAAGTCATTATGCGGCAGGCTGCCGGTAAATAAGTACCAAATTTGAGAAAAAGAAACTGCATGGCATCCGCCGTTTTGTCCGTCTCCAGCGCCGTCCCGCCAGAGACTGACGCATCCGATTGTTTCACCCCTATATATAGGGTGTAGGTTGTAGCCATGGTGACGTTACGCATGCGCGTTACCTACATATAGAACTTTTTCAGCCATTCACAGGGCGGCATTTTCAAATTGCTGTAGAGTCCCTTAGAGTCGGCCAAATTTGCCAAAAATAGATGCGTTTTGTAGGGAATTGTTCGCTGCAAACTTTAACCAGGTTTTTGCAATAGGTTAGATTTCCCAATAATTCCAAAAATTCATTGCCCCGGGTCAATAGACTTAGGGCATAGCTCAACTCTCTTGTATAATTCACATCAATGGCCTGCTTGTTCAGTTTTGTACCCACATAAGTTTGCATTGACTTAATAAGCCAGGGATAACTTGGTAGCCAGATTGATTCTGTTTATTACTTAAGAAGGGGGATGGATACTATTCTGTTCACCCGAAACACAGAGAGGAAATGCTTCTGACGTTTTATAATCTCTCTTGCTGGGAATTGTTTAACCCTTGAGAAAGCTGCTAAATAGAGCATTGTCGCATGTAGCATTTCAATACACTATGCTTTCTTCTTATTTAGGACTAGGCAGCTTCATTGCACGCACACACTTACTTGTTTGTCCAATCTCTGTTTATTGAAAAAGATTATTCAGTGTATGTACTGGGTATGCCTTAACTGATGCCACCTTTAGACGAAGGGTATGGCGAAATGAACAAAGGTTATCTTGTTTTACGTTGTAGAGGTTAAAAAATAAACATACAAACAGGTTCTGTGTTGTGACAAGTGAGTGGTGAACGGAATGTTAACACCACTTATAGAGTATGTTTTCAAAAGCTGAATGAATGTTATTGCAAGTAACCTGCGTACTGTAGCGCCTGATTAAAATGTGAGTGTTGTATGAGCTACAAACACCCTCCTATTGTAAATTTAAAGTTAACTTAGGAAGATGTAGCAGTAATTCAGGCGGCCGCCGGGCATTTCATACTACTTATCCAATCCCAAAATGGCCATAAAAGAATCATATATGAGAATATTCACACCACTAATAGATTTAGTTATATAACGCTGAATGAAAGCTATGGTGTGCTGTGTGCGTACTGAAGTGTCTGTTTGAAATGTGAGTTTTGTTAGAGATACAATCACACTGCATTTATAAGTATTAAGATAAATTTGGTAGGTGTACAACTGATGCAGGCAGCCGCAAAGCATTTTATTTACCTTTATCTGTTTAGTAAATGCGTGTAGAAGATTCTTATATGATCATATTTTACGGGGACTTCAAACAGTTGTCGCCCTCTTTGAGACGCAATATTTTGATTTCGTTTGAATTAGAGAATGGCAAAATTCGCACACTGTAAATAAGTTCTTTTCGGCCGTTTATTCATCAAAAGTAGCCACAAAATTAGTGAAAATATATTAACTATGCCCCGAGAGGATATATCCCGATAGCAATAAAGTCATTATGCGGCAGGCTGCCGGTAAATAAGTACCAAATTTGAGAAAAAGAAACTGCATGGCATCCGCCGTTTTGTCCGTCTCCAGCGCCGTCCCGCCAGAGACTGACGCATCCGATTGTTTCACCCCTATAGATAGGGTGTAGGTTGTAGCCATGGTGACGTTACGCATGCGCGTTACCTACATATAGAACTTTTTCAGCCATTCACAGGGCGGCATTTTCAAATTGCTGTAGAGTCCCTTAGAGTCGGCCAAATTTGCCAAAAATAGATGCGTTTTGTAGGGAATTGTTCGCTGCAAACTTTAACCAGGTTTTTGCAATAGGTTAGATTTCCCAATAATTCCAAAAATTCATTGCCCCGGGTCAATAGACTTAGGGCATAGCTCAACTCTCTTGTATAATTCACATCAATGGCCTGCTTGTTCAGTTTTGTACTCACATAAGTTTGCATTGACTTAATAAGCCAGGGATAACTTGGTAGCCAGATTGATTCTGTTTATTACTTAAGAAGGGGGATGGATACTATTCTGTTCACCCGAAACACAGAGAGGAAATGCTTCTGACGTTTTATAATCTCTCTTGCTGGGAATTGTTTAACCCTTGAGAAAGCTGCTAAATAGAGCATTGTCGCATGTAGCATTTCAATACACTATGCTTTCTTCTTATTTAGGACTAGGCAGCTTCATTGCACGCACACACTTACTTGTTTGTCCAATCTCTGTTTATTGAAAAAGATTATTCAGTGTATGTACTGGGTATGCCTTAACTGATGCCACCTTTAGACGAAGGGTATGGCGAAATGAACAAAGGTTATCTTGTTTTACGTTGTAGAGGTTAAAAAATAAACATACAAACAGGTTCTGTGTTGTGACAAGTGAGTGGTGAACGGAATGTTAACACCACTTATAGAGTATGTTTTCAAAAGCTGAATGAATGTTATTGCAAGTAACCTGCGTACTGTAGCGCCTGATTAAAATGTGAGTGTTGTATGAGCTACAAACACCCTCCTATTGTAAATTTAAAGTTAACTTAGGAAGATGTAACAGTAATTCAGGCGGCCGTCGGGCATTTCATACTACTTATCAAATCCCAAAATGGCCATAAAAGAATCATATATGAGAATATTCACACCACTAATAGATTTAGTTATATAACGCTGAATGAAAGCTATGGTGTGCTGTGTGCGTACTGATGTCTGTTTGAAATGTGAGTGTTGTTAGAGATACAATCACACTGCATTTATAAGTATTAAGATAAATTTGGTAGGTGTACAACTGATGCAGGCAGCCGCAAAGCATTTTATTTACCTTTATCTGTTTAGTAAATGCGTGTAGAAGATTCTTATATGATCATATTTTACGGGGACTTCAAACAGTTGTCGCCCTCTTTGAGACGCAATATTTTGATTTCGTTTGAATTAGAGAATGGCAAAATTCGCACACTGTAAATAAGTTCTTTTCGGCCGTTTATTCATCAAAAGTAGCCACAAAATTAGTGAAAATATATTAACTATGCCCCGAGAGGATATATCCCGATAGCAATAAAGTCATTATGCGGCAGGCTGCCGGTAAATAAGTACCAAATTTGAGAAAAAGAAACTGCATGGCATCCGCCGTTTTGTCCGTCTCCAGCGCCGTCCCGCCAGAGACTGACGCATCCGATTGTTTCACCCCTATATATAGGGTGTAGGTTGTAGCCATGGTGACGTTACGCATGCGCGTTACCTACATATAGAACTTTTTCAGCCATTCACAGGGCGGCATTTTCAAATTGCTGTAGAGTCCCTTAGAGTCGGCCAAATTTGCCAAAAATAGATGCGTTTTGTAGGGAATTGTTCGCTGCAAACTTTAACCAGGTTTTTGCAATAGGTTAGATTTCCCAATAATTCCAAAAATTCATTGCCCCGGGTCAATAGACTTAGGGCATAGCTCAACTCTCTTGTATAATTCACATCAATGGCCTGCTTGTTCAGTTTTGTACTCACATAAGTTTGCATTGACTTAATAAGCCAGGGATAACTTGGTAGCCAGATTGATTCTGTTTATTACTTAAGAAGGGGGATGGATACTATTCTGTTCACCCGAAACACAGAGAGGAAATGCTTCTGACGTTTTATAATCTCTCTTGCTGGGAATTGTTTAACCCTTGAGAAAGCTGCTAAATAGAGCATTGTCGCATGTAGCATTTCAATACACTATGCTTTCTTCTTATTTAGGACTAGGCAGCTTCATTGCACGCACACACTTACTTGTTTGTCCAATCTCTGTTTATTGAAAAAGATTATTCAGTGTATGTACTGGGTATGCCTTAACTGATGCCACCTTTAGACGAAGGGTATGGCGAAATGAACAAAGGTTATCTTGTTTTACGTTTTACGTAGAGATACAATCACACTGCATTTATAAGTATTAAGATAAATTTGGTAGGTGTACAACTGATGCAGGCAGCCGCAAAGCATATATACCTTTATCTGTTTAGTAAATGCGTGTAGAAGATTCTTATATGATCATATTTTACGGGGACTTCAAACAGTTGTCGCCCTCTTTGAGACGCAATATTTTGATTTCGTTTGAATTAGAGAATGGCAAAATTCGCACACTGTAAATAAGTTCTTTTCGGCCGTTTATTCATCAAAAGTAGCCACAAAATTAGTGAAAATATATTAACTATGCCCCGAGAGGATATATCCCGATAGCAATAAAGTCATTATGCGGCAGGCTGCCGGTAAATAAGTACCAAATTTGAGAAAAAGAAACTGCATGGCATCCGCCGTTTTGTCCGTCTCCAGCGCCGTCCCGCCAGAGACTGACGCATCCGATTGTTTCACCCCTATATATAGGGTGTAGGTTGTAGCCATGGTGACGTTACGCATGCGCGTTACCTACATATAGAACTTTTTCAGCCATTCACAGGGCGGCATTTTCAAATTGCTGTAGAGTCCCTTAGAGTCGGCCAAATTTGCCAAAAATAGACGTTTTATAATCTCTCTTGCTGGGAATTGTTTAACCCTTGAGAAAGCTGCTAAATAGAGCATTGTCGCATGTAGCATTTCAATACACTATGCTTTCTTCTTATTTAGGACTAGGCAGCTTCATTGCACGCACACACTTACTTGTTTGTCCAATCTCTGTTTATTGAAAAAGATTATTCAGTGTATGTACTGGGTATGCCTTAACTGATGCCACCTTTAGACGAAGGGTATGGCGAAATGAACAAAGGTTATCTTGTTTTACGTTGTAGAGGTTAAAAAATAAACATACAAACAGGTTCTGTGTTGTGACAAGTGAGTGGTGAACGGAATGTTAACACCACTTATAGAGTATGTTTTCAAAAGCTGAATGAATGTTATTGCAAGTAACCTGCGTACTGTAGCGCCTGATTAAAATGTGAGTGTTGTATGAGCTACAAACACCCTCCTATTGTAAATTTAAAGTTAACTTAGGAAGATGTAGCAGTAATTCAGGCGGCCGCCGGGCATTTCATACTACTTATCCAATCCCAAAATGGCCATAAAAGAATCATATATGAGAATATTCACACCACTAATAGATTTAGTTATATAACGCTGAATGAAAGCTATGGTGTGCTGTGTGCGTACTGAAGTGTCTGTTTGAAATGTGAGTTTTGTTAGAGATACAATCACACTGCATTTATAAGTATTAAGATAAATTTGGTAGGTGTACAACTGATGCAGGCAGCCGCAAAGCATTTTATTTACCTTTATCTGTTTAGTAAATGCGTGTAGAAGATTCTTATATGATCATATTTTACGGGGACTTCAAACAGTTGTCGCCCTCTTTGAGACGCAATATTTTGATTTCGTTTGAATTAGAGAATGGCAAAATTCGCACACTGTAAATAAGTTCTTTTCGGCCGTTTATTCATCAAAAGTAGCCACAAAATTAGTGAAAATATATTAACTATGCCCCGAGAGGATATATCCCGATAGCAATAAAGTCATTATGCGGCAGGCTGCCGGTAAATAAGTACCAAATTTGAGAAAAAGAAACTGCATGGCATCCGCCGTTTTGTCCGTCTCCAGCGCCGTCCCGCCAGAGACTGACGCATCCGATTGTTTCACCCCTATATATAGGGTGTAGGTTGTAGCCATGGTGACGTTACGCATGCGCGTTACCTACATATAGAACTTTTTCAGCCATTCACAGGGCGGCATTTTCAAATTGCTGTAGAGTCCCTTAGAGTCGGCCAAATTTGCCAAAAATAGATGCGTTTTGTAGGGAATTGTTCGCTGCAAACTTTAACCAGGTTTTTGCAATAGGTTAGATTTCCCAATAATTCCAAAAATTCATTGCCCCGGGTCAATAGACTTAGGGCATAGCTCAACTCTCTTGTATAATTCACATCAATGGCCTGCTTGTTCAGTTTTGTACTCACATAAGTTTGCATTGACTTAATAAGCCAGGGATAACTTGGTAGCCAGATTGATTCTGTTTATTACTTAAGAAGGGGGATGGATACTATTCTGTTCACCCGAAACACAGAGAGGAAATGCTTCTGACGTTTTATAATCTCTCTTGCTGGGAATTGTTTAACCCTTGAGAAAGCTGCTAAATAGAGCATTGTCGCATGTAGCATTTCAATACACTATGCTTTCTTCTTATTTAGGACTAGGCAGCTTCATTGCACGCACACACTTACTTGTTTGTCCAATCTCTGTTTATTGAAAAAGATTATTCAGTGTATGTACTGGGTATGCCTTAACTGATGCCACCTTTAGACGAAGGGTATGGCGAAATGAACAAAGGTTATCTTGTTTTACGTTTTACGTAGAGATACAATCACACTGCATTTATAAGTATTAAGATAAATTTGGTAGGTGTACAACTGATGCAGGCAGCCGCAAAGCATTTTATTTACCTTTATCTGTTTAGTAAATGCGTGTAGAAGATTCTTATATGATCATATTTTACGGGGACTTCAAACAGTTGTCGCCCTCTTTGAGACGCAATATTTTGATTTCGTTTGAATTAGAGAATGGCAAAATTCGCACACTGTAAATAAGTTCTTTTCGGCCGTTTATTCATCAAAAGTAGCCACAAAATTAGTGAAAATATATTAACTATGCCCCGAGAGGATATATCCCGATAGCAATAAAGTCATTATGCGGCAGGCTGCCGGTAAATAAGTACCAAATTTGAGAAAAAGAAACTGCATGGCATCCGCCGTTTTGTCCGTCTCCAGCGCCGTCCCGCCAGAGACTGACGCATCCGATTGTTTCACCCCTATATATAGGGTGTAGGTTGTAGCCATGGTGACGTTACGCATGCGCGTTACCTACATATAGAACTTTTTCAGCCATTCACAGGGCGGCATTTTCAAATTGCTGTAGAGTCCCTTAGAGTCGGCCAAATTTGCCAAAAATAGACGTTTTATAATCTCTCTTGCTGGGAATTGTTTAACCCTTGAGAAAGCTGCTAAATAGAGCATTGTCGCATGTAGCATTTCAATACACTATGCTTTCTTCTTATTTAGGACTAGGCAGCTTCATTGCACGCACACACTTACTTGTTTGTCCAATCTCTGTTTATTGAAAAAGATTATTCAGTGTATGTACTGGGTATGCCTTAACTGATGCCACCTTTAGACGAAGGGTATGGCGAAATGAACAAAGGTTATCTTGTTTTACGTTGTAGAGGTTAAAAAATAAACATACAAACAGGTTCTGTTTTGTGACAAGTGAGTGGTGAACGGAATGTTAACACCACTTATAGAGTATGTTTTCAAAAGCTGAATGAATGTTATTGCAAGTAACCTGCGTACTGTAGCGCCTGATTAAAATGTGAGTGTTGTATGAGCTACAAACACCCTCCTATTGTAAATTTAAAGTTAACTTAGGAAGATGTAGCAGTAATTCAGGCGGCCGCCGGGCATTTCATACTACTTATCCAATCCCAAAATGGCCATAAAAGAATCATATATGAGAATATTCACACCACTAATAGATTTAGTTATATAACGCTGAATGAAAGCTATGGTGTGCTGTGTGCGTACTGAAGTGTCTGTTTGAAATGTGAGTTTTGTTAGAGATACAATCACACTGCATTTATAAGTATTAAGATAAATTTGGTAGGTGTACAACTGATGCAGGCAGCCGCAAAGCATTTTATTTACCTTTATCTGTTTAGTAAATGCGTGTAGAAGATTCTTATATGATCATATTTTACGGGGACTTCAAACAGTTGTCGCCCTCTTTGAGACGCAATATTTTGATTTCGTTTGAATTAGAGAATGGCAAAATTCGCACACTGTAAATAAGTTCTTTTCGGCCGTTTATTCATCAAAAGTAGCCACAAAATTAGTGAAAATATATTAACTATGCCCCGAGAGGATATATCCCGATAGCAATAAAGTCATTATGCGGCAGGCTGCCGGTAAATAAGTACCAAATTTGAGAAAAAGAAACTGCATGGCATCCGCCGTTTTGTCTGTCTCCAGCGCCGTCCCGCCAGAGACTGACGCATCCGATTGTTTCACCCCTATATATAGGGTGTAGGTTGTAGCCATGGTGACGTTACGCATGTGCGTTACCTACATATAGAACTTTTTCAGCCATTCACAGGGCGGCATTTTCAAATTGCTGTAGAGTCCCTTAGAGTCGGCCAAATTTGCCAAAAATAGATGCGTTTTGTAGGGAATTGTTCGCTGCAAACTTTAACCATGTTTTTGCAATAGGTTAGATTTCCCAATAATTCCAAAAATTCATTGCCCCGGGTCAATAGACTTAGGGCATAGCTCAACTCTCTTGTATAATTCACATCAATGGCCTGCTTGTTCAGTTTTGTACTCACATAAGTTTGCATTGACTTAATAAGCCAGGGATAACTTGGTAGCCAGATTGATTCTGTTTATTACTTAAGAAGGGGGATGGATACTATTCTGTTCACCCGAAACACAGAGAGGAAATGCTTCTGACGTTTTATAATCTCTCTTGCTGGGAATTGTTTAACCCTTGAGAAAGCTGCTAAATAGAGCATTGTCGCATGTAGCATTTCAATACACTATGCTTTCTTCTTATTTAGGACTAGGCAGCTTCATTGCACGCACACACTTACTTGTTTGTCCAATCTCTGTTTATTGAAAAAGATTATTCAGTGTATGTACTGGGTATGCCTTAACTGATGCCACCTTTAGACGAAGGGTATGGCGAAATGAACAAAGGTTATCTTGTTTTACGTTGTAGAGGTTAAAAAATAAACATACAAACAGGTTCTGTGTTGTGACAAGTGAGTGGTGAACGGAATGTTAACACCACTTATAGAGTATGTTTTCAAAAGCTGAATGAATGTTATTGCAAGTAACCTGCGTACTGTAGCGCCTGATTAAAATGTGAGTGTTGTATGAGCTACAAACACCCTCCTATTGTAAATTTAAAGTTAACTTAGGAAGATGTAGCAGTAATTCAGGCGGCCGCCGGGCATTTCATACTACTTATCCAATCCCAAAATGGCCATAAAAGAATCATATATGAGAATATTCACACCACTAATAGATTTAGTTATATAACGCTGAATGAAAGCTATGGTGTGCTGTGTGCGTACTGAAGTGTCTGTTTGAAATGTGAGTTTTGTTAGAGATACAATCACACTGCATTTATAAGTATTAAGATAAATTTGGTAGGTGTACAACTGATGCAGGCAGCCGCAAAGCATTTTATTTACCTTTATCTGTTTAGTAAATGCGTGTAGAAGATTCTTATATGATCATATTTTACGGGGACTTCAAACAGTTGTCGCCCTCTTTGAGACGCAATATTTTGATTTCGTTTGAATTAGAGAATGGCAAAATTCGCACACTGTAAATAAGTTCTTTTCGGCCGTTTATTCATCAAAAGTAGCCACAAAATTAGTGAAAATATATTAACTATGCCCCGAGAGGATATATCCCGATAGCAATAAAGTCATTATGCGGCAGGCTGCCGGTAAATAAGTACCAAATTTGAGAAAAAGAAACTGCATGGCATCCGCCGTTTTGTCTGTCTCCAGCGCCGTCCCGCCAGAGACTGACGCATCCGATTGTTTCACCCCTATATATAGGGTGTAGGTTGTAGCCATGGTGACGTTACGCATGCGCGTTACCTACATATAGAACTTTTTCAGCCATTCACAGGGCGGCATTTTCAAATTGCTGTAGAGTCCCTTAGAGTCGGCCAAATTTGCCAAAAATAGACGTTTTATAATCTCTCTTGCTGGGAATTGTTTAACCCTTGAGAAAGCTGCTAAATAGAGCATTGTCGCATGTAGCATTTCAATACACTATGCTTTCTTCTTATTTAGGACTAGGCAGCTTCATTGCACGCACACACTTACTTGTTTGTCCAATCTCTGTTTATTGAAAAAGATTATTCAGTGTATGTACTGGGTATGCCTTAACTGATGCCACCTTTAGACGAAGGGTATGGCGAAATGAACAAAGGTTATCTTGTTTTACGTTGTAGAGGTTAAAAAATAAACATACAAACAGGTTCTGTTTTGTGACAAGTGAGTGGTGAACGGAATGTTAACACCACTTATAGAGTATGTTTTCAAAAGCTGAATGAATGTTATTGCAAGTAACCTGCGTACTGTAGCGCCTGATTAAAATGTGAGTGTTGTATGAGCTACAAACACCCTCCTATTGTAAATTTAAAGTTAACTTAGGAAGATGTAGCAGTAATTCAGGCGGCCGCCGGGCATTTCATACTACTTATCCAATCCCAAAATGGCCATAAAAGAATCATATATGAGAATATTCACACCACTAATAGATTTAGTTATATAACGCTGAATGAAAGCTATGGTGTGCTGTGTGCGTACTGAAGTGTCTGTTTGAAATGTGAGTTTTGTTAGAGATACAATCACACTGCATTTATAAGTATTAAGATAAATTTGGTAGGTGTACAACTGATGCAGGCAGCCGCAAAGCATTTTATTTACCTTTATCTGTTTAGTAAATGCGTGTAGAAGATTCTTATATGATCATATTTTACGGGGACTTCAAACAGTTGTCGCCCTCTTTGAGACGCAATATTTTGATTTCGTTTGAATTAGAGAATGGCAAAATTCGCACACTGTAAATAAGTTCTTTTCGGCCGTTTATTCATCAAAAGTAGCCACAAAATTAGTGAAAATATATTAACTATGCCCCGAGAGGATATATCCCGATAGCAATAAAGTCATTATGCGGCAGGCTGCCGGTAAATAAGTACCAAATTTGAGAAAAAGAAACTGCATGGCATCCGCCGTTTTGTCTGTCTCCAGCGCCGTCCCGCCAGAGACTGACGCATCCGATTGTTTCACCCCTATATATAGGGTGTAGGTTGTAGCCATGGTGACGTTACGCATGTGCGTTACCTACATATAGAACTTTTTCAGCCATTCACAGGGCGGCATTTTCAAATTGCTGTAGAGTCCCTTAGAGTCGGCCAAATTTGCCAAAAATAGATGCGTTTTGTAGGGAATTGTTCGCTGCAAACTTTAACCATGTTTTTGCAATAGGTTAGATTTCCCAATAATTCCAAAAATTCATTGCCCCGGGTCAATAGACTTAGGGCATAGCTCAACTCTCTTGTATAATTCACATCAATGGCCTGCTTGTTCAGTTTTGTACTCACATAAGTTTGCATTGACTTAATAAGCCAGGGATAACTTGGTAGCCAGATTGATTCTGTTTATTACTTAAGAAGGGGGATGGATACTATTCTGTTCACCCGAAACACAGAGAGGAAATGCTTCTGACGTTTTATAATCTCTCTTGCTGGGAATTGTTTAACCCTTGAGAAAGCTGCTAAATAGAGCATTGTCGCATGTAGCATTTCAATACACTATGCTTTCTTCTTATTTAGGACTAGGCAGCTTCATTGCACGCACACACTTACTTGTTTGTCCAATCTCTGTTTATTGAAAAAGATTATTCAGTGTATGTACTGGGTATGCCTTAACTGATGCCACCTTTAGACGAAGGGTATGGCGAAATGAACAAAGGTTATCTTGTTTTACGTTGTAGAGGTTAAAAAATAAACATACAAACAGGTTCTGTGTTGTGACAAGTGAGTGGTGAACGGAATGTTAACACCACTTATAAAGTATGTTTTCAAAAGCTGAATGAATGTTATTGCAAGTAACCTGCGTACTGTAGCGCCTGATTAAAATGTGAGTGTTGTATGAGCTACAAACACCCTTCTATTGTAAATTTAAAGTTAACTTAGGAAGATGTAGCAGTAATTCAGGCGGCCGCCGGGCATTTCATACTACTTATCCAATCCCAAAATGGCCATAAAAGAATCATATATGAGAATATTCACACCACTAATAGATTTAGTTATATAACGCTGAATGAAAGCTATGGTGTGCTGTGTGCGTACTGAAGTGTCTGTTTGAAATGTGAGTTTTGTTAGAGATACAATCACACTGCATTTATAAGTATTAAGATAAATTTGGTAGGTGTACAACTGATGCAGGCAGCCGCAAAGCATTTTATTTACCTTTATCTGTTTAGTAAATGCGTGTAGAAGATTCTTATATGATCATATTTTACGGGGACTTCAAACAGTTGTCGCCCTCTTTGAGACGCAATATTTTGATTTCGTTTGAATTAGAGAATGGCAAAATTCGCACACTGTAAATAAGTTCTTTTCGGCCGTTTATTCATCAAAAGTAGCCACAAAATTAGTGAAAATATATTAACTATGCCCCGAGAGGATATATCCCGATAGCAATAAAGTCATTATGCGGCAGGCTGCCGGTAAATAAGTACCAAATTTGAGAAAAAGAAACTGCATGGCATCCGCCGTTTTGTCTGTCTCCAGCGCCGTCCCGCCAGAGACTGACGCATCCGATTGTTTCACCCCTATATATAGGGTGTAGGTTGTAGCCATGGTGACGTTACGCATGCGCGTTACCTACATATAGAACTTTTTCAGCCATTCACAGGGCGGCATTTTCAAATTGCTGTAGAGTCCCTTAGAGTCGGCCAAATTTGCCAAAAATAGATGCGTTTTTTAGGGAATTGTTCGCTGCAAACTTTAACCAGGTTTTTGCAATAGGTTAGATTTCCCAATAATTCCAAAAATTCATTGCCCCGGGTCAATAGACTTAGGGCATAGCTCAACTCTCTTGTATAATTCACATCAATGGCCTGCTTGTTCAGTTTTGTACCCACATAAGTTTGCATTGACTTAATAAGCCAGGGATAACTTGGTAGCCAGATTGATTCTGTTTATTACTTAAGAAGGGGGATGGATACTATTCTGTTCACCCGAAACACAGAGAGGAAATGCTTCTGACGTTTTATAATCTCTCTTGCTGGGAATTGTTTAACCCTTGAGAAAGCTGCTAAATAGAGCATTGTCGCATGTAGCATTTCAATACACTATGCTTTCTTCTTATTTAGGACTAGGCAGCTTCATTGCACGCACACACTTACTTGTTTGTCCAATCTCTGTTTATTGAAAAAGATTATTCAGTGTATGTACTGGGTATGCCTTAACTGATGCCACCTTTAGACGAAGGGTATGGCGAAATGAACAAAGGTTATCTTGTTTTACCTTGTAGAGGTTAAAAAATAAACATACAAACAGGTTCTGTGTTGTGACAAGTGAGTGGTGAACGGAATGTTAACACCACTTATAGAGTATGTTTTCAAAAGCTGAATGAATGTTATTGCAAGTAACCTGCGTACTGTAGCGCCTGATTAAAATGCGAGTGTTGTATGAGATACAAACACCCTCCTATTGTAAATTTAAAGTTAACTTAGGAAGATGTAACAGTAATTCAGGCGGCCGCCGGGCATTTCATACTACTTATCCAATCCCAAAATGGCCATAAAAGAATCATATATGAGAATATTCACACCACTAATAGATTTAGTTATATATCGCTGAATGAAAGCTATGGTGTGCTGTGTGCGTACTGAAGTGTCTGTTTGAAATGTGAGTGTTGTTAGAGATACAATCACACTGCATTTATAAGTATTAAGATAAATTTGGTAGGTGTACGACTGATGCAGGCAGCCGCAAAGCATTTTATTTACCTTTATCTGTTTAGTAAATGCGTGTAGAAGATTCTTATATGATCATATTTTAGTGGGACTTCAAACAGTTGTCGCCCTCTTTGAGACGCAATATTTTGATTTCGTTTGAATTAGAGAATGGCAAAATTCGCACACTGTAAATAAGTTCTTTTCGGCCGTTTATTCATCAAAAGTAGCCACAAAATTAGTGAAAATATGTTAACTATGCCCCGAGAGGATATATCCCGATAGCAATAAAGTCATTATGCGGCAGGCTGCCGGTAAATAAGTACCAAATTTGAGAAAAAGAAACTGCATGGCATCCGCCGTTTTGTCCGTCTCCAGCGCCGTCCCGCCAGAGACTGACGCATCCGATTGTTTCACCCCTATATATAGGGTGTAGGTTGTAGCCATGGTGACGTTACGCATGCGCGTTACCTACATATAGAACTTTTTCAGCCATTCACAGGGCGGCATTTTCAAATTGCTGTAGAGTCCCTTAGAGTCGGCCAAATTTGCCAAAAATAGATGCGTTTTGTAGGGAATTGTTCGCTGCAAACCTTAACCAGGTTTTTGCAATAGGTTAGATTTCCCAATAATTCCAAAAATTCATTGCCCCGGGTCAATAGACTTAGGGCATAGCTCAACTCTCTTGTATAATTCACATCAATGGCCTGCTTGTTCAGTTTTGTACCCACATAAGTTTGCATTGACTTAATAAGCCAGGGATAACTTGGTAGCCAGATTGATTCTGTTTATTACTTAAGAAGGGGGATGGATACTATTCTGTTCACCCGAAACACAGAGAGGAAATGCTTCTGACGTTTTATAATCTCTCTTGCTGGGAATTGTTTAACCCTTGAGAAAGCTGCTAAATAGAGCATTGTCGCATGTAGCATTTCAATACACTATGCTTTCTTCTTATTTAGGACTAAGCAGCTTCATTGCACGCACACACTTACTTGTTTGTCCAATCTCTGTTTATTGAAAAAGATTATTCAGTGTATGTACTGGGTATGCCTTAACTGATGCCACCTTTAGACGAAGGGTATGGCGAAATGAACAAAGGTTATCTTGTTTTACCTTGTAGAGGTTAAAAAATAAACATACAAACAGGTTCTGTGTTGTGACAAGTGAGTGGTGAACGGAATGTTAACACCACTTATAGAGTATGTTTTCAAAAGCTGAATGAATGTTATTGCAAGTTACCTGCGTACTGTAGCGCCTGATTAAAATGTGAGTGTTGTATGAGATACAAACACCCTCCTATTGTAAATTTAAAGTTAACTTAGGAAGATGTAGCAGTAATTCAGGCGGCCGCCGGGCATTTCATACTACTTATCAAATCCCAAAATGGCCATAAAAGAATCATATATTAGAATATTCACACCACTAATAGATTTAGTTATATAACGCTGAATGAAAGCTATGGTGTGCTGTGTGCGTACTGAAGTGTCTGTTTGAAATGTGAGTGTTGTTAGAGATACAATCACACTGCATTTATAAGTATTAAGATAAATTTGGTAGGTGTACAACTGATGCAGGCAGCCGCAAAGCATTTTATTTACCTTTATCTGTTTAGTAAATGCGTGTAGAAGATTCTTATATGATCATATTTTACGGGGACTTCAAACAGTTGTCGCCCTCTTTGAGACGCAATATTTTGATTTCGTTTGAATTAGAGAATGGCAAAATTCGCACACTGTAAATAAGTTCTTTTCGGCCGTTTATTCATCGAAAGTAGCCACAAAATTAGTGAAAATATGTTAACTATGCCCCGAGAGGATATATCCCGATAGCAATAAAGTCATTATGCGGCAGGCTGCCGGTAAATAAGTACCAAATTTAAAAAAAAAAAGAAACTGCATGGCATCCGCCGTTTTGTCCGTCTCCAGCGCCGTCCCGCCAGAGACTGACGCATCCGATTGTTTCACCCCTATATATAGGGTGTAGGTTGTAGCCATGGTGACGTTACGCATGCGCGTTACCTACATATAGAACTTTTTCAGCCATTCACAGGGCGGCATTTTCAAATTGCTGTAGAGTCCCTTAGAGTCGGCCAAATTTGCCAAAAATAGATGCGTTTTGTAGGGAATTGTTCGCTGCAAACTTTAACCAGGTTTTTGCAATAGGTTAGATTTCCCAATAATTCCAAAAATTCATTGCCCCGGGTCAATAGACTTAGGGCATAGCTCAACTCTCTTGTATAATTCACATCAATGGCCTGCTTGTTCAGTTTTGTACCCACATAAGTTTGCATTGACTTAATAAGCCAGGGATAACTTGGTAGCCAGATTGATTCTGTTTATTACTTAAGAAGGGGGATGGATACTATTCTGTTCACCCGAAACACAGAGAGGAAATGCTTCTGACGTTTTATAATCTCTCTTGCTGGGAATTGTTTAACCCTTGAGAAAGCTGCTAAATAGAGCATTGTCGCATGTAGCATTTCAATACACTATGCTTTCTTCTTATTTAGGACTAAGCAGCTTCATTGCACGCACACACTTACTTGTTTGTCCAATCTCTGTTTATTGAAAAAGATTATTCAGTGTATGTACTGGGTATGCCTTAACTGATGCCACCTTTAGACGAAGGGTATGGCGAAATGAACAAAGGTTATCTTGTTTTACCTTGTAGAGGTTAAAAAATAAACATACAAACAGGTTCTGTGTTGTGACAAGTGAGTGGTGAACGGAATGTTAACACCACTTATAGAGTATGTTTTCAAAAGCTGAATGAATGTTATTGCAAGTTACCTGCGTACTGTAGCGCCTGATTAAAATGTGAGTGTTGTATGAGCTACAAACACCCTCCTATTGTAAATTTAAAGTTAACTTAGGAAGATGTAGCAGTAATTCAGGCGGCCGCCGGGCATTTCATACTACTTATCCAATCCCAAAATGGCCATAAAAGAATCATATATGAGAATATTCACACCACTAATAGATTTAGTTATATAACGCTGAATGAAAGCTATGGTTTGCTGTGTGCGTACTGAAGTGTCTGTTTGAAATGTGAGTGTTGTTAGAGATACAATCACACTGCATTTATAAGTATTAAGATAAATTTGGTAGGTGTACGACTGATGCAGGCAGCCGCAAAGCATTTTATTTACCTTTATCTGTTTAGTAAATGCGTGTAGAAGATTCTTATATGATCATATTTTACGGGGACTTCAAACAGTTGTCGCCCTCTTTGAGACGCAATATTTTGATTTCGTTTGAATTAGAGAATGGCAAAATTCGCACACTGTAAATAAGTTCTTTTCGGCCGTTTATTCATCAAAAGTAGCCACAAAATTAGTGAAAATATGTTAACTATGCCCCGAGAGGATATATCCCGATAGCAATAAAGTCATTATGCGGCAGGCTGCCGGTAAATAAGTACCAAATTTGAGAAAAAGAAACTGCATGGCATCCGCCGTTTTGTCCGTCTCCAGCGCCGTCCCGCCAGAGACTGACGCTTCCGATTGTTTCACCCCTATATATAGGGTGTAGGTTGTAGCCATGGTGACGTTACGCATGCGCGTTACCTACATATAGAACTTTTTCAGCCATTCACAGGGCGGCATTTTCAAATTGCTGTAGAGTCCCTTAGAGTCGGCCAAATTTGCCAAAAATAGATGCGTTTTGTAGGGAATTGTTCGCTGCAAA
Organism: Steromphala cineraria; assembly: GCA_916613615.1. NCBI lineage: Eukaryota > Metazoa > Mollusca > Gastropoda > Trochida > Trochidae > Steromphala > Steromphala cineraria. The sequence goes on from OU744726.1 coordinate 42,991,651, forward strand.
CTTTAACCAGGTTTTTGCAATAGGTTAGATTTCCCAATAATTCCAAAAATTCATTGCCCCGGGTCAATAGACTTAGGGCATAGCTCAACTCTCTTGTATAATTCACATCAATGGCCTGCTTGTTCAGTTTTGTACCCACATAAGTTTGCATTGACTTAATAAGCCAGGGATAACTTGGTAGCCAGATTGATTCTGTTTATTACTTAAGAAGGGGGATGGATACTATTCTGTTCACCCGAAACACAGAGAGGAAATGCTTCTGACGTTTTATAATCTCTCTTGCTGGGAATTGTTTAACCCTTGAGAAAGCTGCTAAATAGAGCATTGTCGCATGTAGCATTTCAATACACTATGCTTTCTTCTTATTTAGGACTAAGCAGCTTCATTGCACGCACACACTTACTTGTTTGTCCAATCTCTGTTTATTGAAAAAGATTATTCAGTGTATGTACTGGGTATGCCTTAACTGATGCCACCTTTAGACGAAGGGTATGGCGAAATGAACAAAGGTTATCTTGTTTTACCTTGTAGAGGTTAAAAAATAAACATACAAACAGGTTCTGTGTTGTGACAAGTGAGTGGTGAACGGAATGTTAACACCACTTATAGAGTATGTTTTCAAAAGCTGAATGAATGTTATTGCAAGTTACCTGCGTACTGTAGCGCCTGATTAAAATGTGAGTGTTGTATGAGATACAAACACCCTCCTATTGTAAATTTAAAGTTAACTTAGGAAGATGTAGCAGTAATTCAGGCGGCCGCCGGGCATTTCATACTACTTATCAAATCCCAAAATGGCCATAAAAGAATCATATATGAAAATATTCACACCACTAATAGATTTAGTTATATAACGCTGAATGAAAGCTATGGTTTGCTGTGTGCGTACTGAAGTGTCTGTTTGAAATGTGAGTGTTGTTAGAGATACAATCACACTGCATTTATAAGTATTAAGATAAATTTGGTAGGTGTACAACTGATGCAGGCAGCCGCAAAGCATTTTATTTACCTTTATCTGTTTAGTAAATGCGTGTAGAAGATTCTTATATGATCATATTTTAGTGGGACTTCAAACAGTTGTCGCCCTCTTTGAGACGCAATATTTTGATTTCGTTTGAATTAGAGAATGGCAAAATTCGCACACTGTAAATAAGTTCTTTTCGGCCGTTTATTCATCAAAAGTAGCCACAAAATTAGTGAAAATATGTTAACTATGCCCCGAGAGGATATATCCCGATAGCAATAAAGTCATTATGCGGCAGGCTGCCGGTAAATAAGTACCAAATTTGAGAAAAAGAAACTGCATGGCATCCGCCGTTTTGTCCGTCTCCAGCGCCGTCCCGCCAGAGACTGACGCATCCGATTGTTTCACCCCTATATATAGGGTGTAGGTTGTAGCCATGGTGACGTTACGCATGCGCGTTACCTACATATAGAACTTTTTCAGCCATTCACAGGGCGGCATTTTCAAATTGCTGTAGAGTCCCTTAGAGTCGGCCAAATTTGCCAAAAATAGATGCGTTTTGTAGGGAATTGTTCGCTGCAAACCTTAACCAGGTTTTTGCAATAGGTTAGATTTCCCAATAATTCCAAAAATTCATTGCCCCGGGTCAATAGACTTAGGGCATAGCTCAACTCTCTTGTATAATTCACATCAATGGCCTGCTTGTTCAGTTTTGTACCCACATAAGTTTGCATTGACTTAATAAGCCAGGGATAACTTGGTAGCCAGATTGATTCTGTTTATTACTTAAGAAGGGGGATGGATACTATTCTGTTCACCCGAAACACAGAGAGGAAATGCTTCTGACGTTTTATAATCTCTCTTGCTGGGAATTGTTTAACCCTTGAGAAAGCTGCTAAATAGAGCATTGTCGCATGTAGCATTTCAATACACTATGCTTTCTTCTTATTTAGGACTAAGCAGCTTCATTGCACGCACACACTTACTTGTTTGTCCAATCTCTGTTTATTGAAAAAGATTATTCAGTGTATGTACTGGGTATGCCTTAACTGATGCCACCTTTAGACGAAGGGTATGGCGAAATGAACAAAGGTTATCTTGTTTTACCTTGTAGAGGTTAAAAAATAAACATACAAACAGGTTCTGTGTTGTGACAAGTGAGTGGTGAACGGAATGTTAACACCACTTATAGAGTATGTTTTCAAAAGCTGAATGAATGTTATTGCAAGTTACCTGCGTACTGTAGCGCCTGATTAAAATGTGAGTGTTGTATGAGATACAAACACCCTCCTATTGTAAATTTAAAGTTAACTTAGGAAGATGTAGCAGTAATTCAGGCGGCCGCCGGGCATTTCATACTACTTATCAAATCCCAAAATGGCCATAAAAGAATCATATATGAAAATATTCACACCACTAATAGATTTAGTTATATAACGCTGAATGAAAGCTATGGTTTGCTGTGTGCGTACTGAAGTTTCTGTTTGAAATGTGAGTGTTGTTAGAGATACAATCACACTGCATTTATAAGTATTAAGATAAATTTGGTAGGTGTACAACTGATGCAGGCAGCCGCAAAGCATTTTATTTACCTTTATCTGTTTAGTAAATGCGTGTAGAAGATTCTTATATGATCATATTTTACGGGGACTTCAAACAGTTGTCGCCCTCTTTGAGACGCAATATTTTGATTTCGTTTGAATTAGAGAATGGCAAAATTCGCACACTGTAAATAAGTTCTTTTCGGCCGTTTATTCATCAAAAGTAGCCACAAAATTAGTGAAAATATGTTAACTATGCCCCGAGAGGATATATCCCGATAGCAATAAAGTCATTATGCGGCAGGCTGCCGGTAAATAAGTACCAAATTTGAGAAAAAGAAACTGCATGGCATTCGCCGTTTTGTCCGTCTCCAGCGCCGTCCCGCCAGAGACTGACGCATCCGATTGTTTCACCCCTATATATAGGGTGTAGGTTGTAGCCATGGTGACGTTACGCATGCGCGTTACCTACATATAGAACTTTTTCAGCCATTCACAGGGCGGCATTTTCAAATTGCTGTAGAGTCCCTTAGAGTCGGCCAAATTTGCCAAAAATAGATGCGTTTTGTAGGGAATTGTTCGCTGCAAACCTTAACCAGGTTTTTGCAATAGGTTAGATTTCCCAATAATTCCAAAAATTCATTGCCCCGGGTCAATAGACTTAGGGCATAGCTCAACTCTCTTGTATAATTCACATCAATGGCCTGCTTGTTCAGTTTTGTACCCACATAAGTTTGCATTGACTTAATAAGCCAGGGATAACTTGGTAGCCAGATTGATTCTGTTTATTACTTAAGAAGGGGGATGGATACTATTCTGTTCACCCGAAACACAGAGAGGAAATGCTTCTGACGTTTTATAATCTCTCTTGCTGGGAATTGTTTAACCCTTGAGAAAGCTGCTAAATAGAGCATTGTCGCATGTAGCATTTCAATACACTATGCTTTCTTCTTATTTAGGACTAAGCAGCTTCATTGCACGCACACACTTACTTGTTTGTCCAATCTCTGTTTATTGAAAAAGATTATTCAGTGTATGTACTGGGTATGCCTTAACTGATGCCACCTTTAGACGAAGGGTATGGCGAAATGAACAAAGGTTATCTTGTTTTACCTTGTAGAGGTTAAAAAATAAACATACAAACAGGTTCTGTGTTGTGACAAGTGAGTGGTGAACGGAATGTTAACACCACTTATAGAGTATGTTTTCAAAAGCTGAATGAATGTTATTGCAAGTTACCTGCGTACTGTAGCGCCTGATTAAAATGTGAGTGTTGTATGAGATACAAACACCCTCCTATTGTAAATTTAAAGTTAACTTAGGAAGATGTAGCAGTAATTCAGGCGGCCGCCGGGCATTTCATACTACTTATCCAATCCCAAAATGGCCATAAAAGAATCATATATGAAAATATTCACACCACTAATAGATTTAGTTATATAACGCTGAATGAAAGCTATGGTTTGCTGTGTGCGTACTGAAGTGTCTGTTTGAAATGTGAGTGTTGTTAGAGATACAATCACACTGCATTTATAAGTATTAAGATAAATTTGGTAGGTGTACGACTGATGCAGGCAGCCGCAAAGCATTTTATTTACCTTTATCTGTTTAGTAAATGCGTGTAGAAGATTCTTATATGATCATATTTTACGGGGACTTCAAACAGTTGTCGCCCTCTTTGAGACGCAATATTTTGATTTCGTTTGAATTAGAGAATGGCAAAATTCGCACACTGTAAATAAGTTCTTTTCGGCCGTTTATTCATCAAAAGTAGCCACAAAATTAGTGAAAATATGTTAACTATGCCCCGAGAGGATATATCCCGATAGCAATAAAGTCATTATGCGGCAGGCTGCCGGTAAATAAGTACCAAATTTGAGAAAAAGAAACTGCATGGCATCCGCCGTTTTGTCCGTCTCCAGCGCCGTCCCGCCAGAGACTGACGCATCCGATTGTTTCACCCCTATATATAGGGTGTAGGTTGTAGCCATGGTGACGTTACGCATGCGCGTTACCTACATATAGAACTTTTTCAGCCATTCACAGGGCGGCATTTTCAAATTGCTGTAGAGTCCCTTAGAGTCGGCCAAATTTGCCAAAAATAGATGCGTTTTGTAGGGAATTGTTCGCTGCAAACCTTAACCAGGTTTTTGCAATAGGTTAGATTTCCCAATAATTCCAAAAATTCATTGCCCCGGGTCAATAGACTTAGGGCATAGCTCAACTCTCTTGTATAATTCACATCAATGGCCTGCTTGTTCAGTTTTGTACCCACATAAGTTTGCATTGACTTAATAAGCCAGGGATAACTTGGTAGCCAGATTGATTCTGTTTATTACTTAAGAAGGGGGATGGATACTATTCTGTTCACCCGAAACACAGAGAGGAAATGCTTCTGACGTTTTATAATCTCTCTTGCTGGGAATTGTTTAACCCTTGAGAAAGCTGCTAAATAGAGCATTGTCGCATGTAGCATTTCAATACACTATGCTTTCTTCTTATTTAGGACTAAGCAGCTTCATTGCACGCACACACTTACTTGTTTGTCCAATCTCTGTTTATTGAAAAAGATTATTCAGTGTATGTACTGGGTATGCCTTAACTGATGCCACCTTTAGACGAAGGGTATGGCGAAATGAACAAAGGTTATCTTGTTTTACCTTGTAGAGGTTAAAAAATAAACATACAAACAGGTTCTGTGTTGTGACAAGTGAGTGGTGAACGGAATGTTAACACCACTTATAGAGTATGTTTTCAAAAGCTGAATGAATGTTATTGCAAGTTACCTGCGTACTGTAGCGCCTGATTAAAATGTGAGTGTTGTATGAGATACAAACACCCTCCTATTGTAAATTTAAAGTTAACTTAGGAGGATGTAGCAGTAATTCAGGCGGCCGCCGGGCATTTCATACTACTTATCCAATCCCAAAATGGCCATAAAAGAATCATATATGAAAATATTCACACCACTAATAGATTTAGTTATATAACGCTGAATGAAAGCTATGGTTTGCTGTGTGCGTACTGAAGTGTCTGTTTGAAATGTGAGTGTTGTTAGAGATACAATCACACTGCATTTATAAGTATTAAGATAAATTTGGTAGGTGTACGACTGATGCAGGCAGCCGCAAAGCATTTTATTTACCTTTATCTGTTTAGTAAATGCGTGTAGAAGATTCTTATATGATCATATTTTACGGGGACTTCAAACAGTTGTCGCCCTCTTTGAGACGCAATATTTTGATTTCGTTTGAATTAGAGAATGGCAAAATTCGCACACTGTAAATAAGTTCTTTTCGGCCGTTTATTCATCAAAAGTAGCCACAAAATTAGTGAAAATATGTTAACTATGCCCCGAGAGGATATATCCCGATAGCAATAAAGTCATTATGCGGCAGGCTGCCGGTAAATAAGTACCAAATTTGAGAAAAAGAAACTGCATGGCATCCGCCGTTTTGTCCGTCTCCAGCGCCGTCCCGCCAGAGACTGACGCATCCGATTGTTTCACCCCTATATATAGGGTGTAGGTTGTAGCCATGGTGACGTTACGCATGCGCGTTACCTACATATAGAACTTTTTCAGCCATTCACAGGGCGGCATTTTCAAATTGCTGTAGAGTCCCTTAGAGTCGGCCAAATTTGCCAAAAATAGATGCGTTTTGTAGGGAATTGTTCGCTGCAAACCTTAACCAGGTTTTTGCAATAGGTTTGATTTCCCAATAATTCCAAAAATTCATTGCCCCGGGTCAATAGACTTAGGGCATAGCTCAACTCTCTTGTATAATTCACATCAATGGCCTGCTTGTTCAGTTTTGTACCCACATAAGTTTGCATTGACTTAATAAGCCAGGGATAACTTGGTAGCCAGATTGATTCTGTTTATTACTTAAGAAGGGGGATGGATACTATTCTGTTCACCCGAAACACAGAGAGGAAATGCTTCTGACGTTTTATAATCTCTCTTGCTGGGAATTGTTTAACCCTTGAGAAAGCTGCTAAATAGAGCATTGTCGCATGTAGCATTTCAATACACTATGCTTTCTTCTTATTTAGGAGTAGGCAGCTTCATTGCACGCACACACTTACTTGTTTGTCCAATCTCTGTTTATTGAAAAAGATTATTCAGTGTATGTACTGGGTATGCCTTAACTGATGCCACCTTTAGACGAAGGGTATGGCGAAATGAACAAAGGTTATCTTGTTTTACCTTGTAGAGGTTAAAAAATAAACATACAAACAGGTTCTGTGTTGTGACAAGTGAGTGGTGAACGGAATGTTAACACCACTTATAGAGTATGTTTTCAAAAGCTGAATGAATGTTATTGCAAGTTACCTGCGTACTGTAGCGCCTGATTAAAATGTGAGTGTTGTATGAGATACAAACACCCTCCTATTGTAAATTTAAAGTTAACTTAGGAGGATGTAGCAGTAATTCAGGCGGCCGCCGGGCATTTCATACTACTTATCCAATCCCAAAATGGCCATAAAAGAATCATATATGAAAATATTCACACCACTAATAGATTTAGTTATATAACGCTGAATGAAAGCTATGGTTTGCTGTGTGCGTACTGAAGTGTCTGTTTGAAATGTGAGTGTTGTTAGAGATACAATCACACTGCATTTATAAGTATTAAGATAAATTTGGTAGGTGTACGACTGATGCAGGCAGCCGCAAAGCATTTTATTTACCTTTATCTGTTTAGTAAATGCGTGTAGAAGATTCTTATATGATCATATTTTACGGGGACTTCAAACAGTTGTCGCCCTCTTTGAGACGCAATATTTTGATTTCGTTTGAATTAGAGAATGGCAAAATTCGCACACTGTAAATAAGTTCTTTTCGGCCGTTTATTCATCAAAAGTAGCCACAAAATTAGTGAAAATATGTTAACTATGCCCCGAGAGGATATATCCCGATAGCAATAAAGTCATTATGCGGCAGGCTGCCGGTAAATAAGTACCAAATTTGAGAAAAAGAAACTGCATGGCATCCGCCGTTTTGTCCGTCTCCAGCGCCGTCCCGCCAGAGACTGACGCATCCGATTGTTTCACCCCTATATATAGGGTGTAGGTTGTAGCCATGGTGACGTTACGCATGCGCGTTACCTACATATAGAACTTTTTCAGCCATTCACAGGGCGGCATTTTCAAATTGCTGTAGAGTCCCTTAGAGTCGGCCAAATTTGCCAAAAATAGATGCGTTTTGTAGGGAATTGTTCGCTGCAAACCTTAACCAGGTTTTTGCAATAGGTTTGATTTCCCAATAATTCCAAAAATTCATTGCCCCGGGTCAATAGACTTAGGGCATAGCTCAACTCTCTTGTATAATTCACATCAATGGCCTGCTTGTTCAGTTTTGTACCCACATAAGTTTGCATTGACTTAATAAGCCAGGGATAACTTGGTAGCCAGATTGATTCTGTTTATTACTTAAGAAGGGGGATGGATACTATTCTGTTCACCCGAAACACAGAGAGGAAATGCTTCTGACGTTTTATAATCTCTCTTGCTGGGAATTGTTTAACCCTTGAGAAAGCTGCTAAATAGAGCATTGTCGCATGTAGCATTTCAATACACTATGCTTTCTTCTTATTTAGGAGTAGGCAGCTTCATTGCACGCACACACTTACTTGTTTGTCCAATCTCTGTTTATTGAAAAAGATTATTCAGTGTATGTACTGGGTATGCCTTAACTGATGCCACCTTTAGACGAAGGGTATGGCGAAATGAACAAAGGTTATCTTGTTTTACCTTGTAGAGGTTAAAAAATAAACATACAAACAGGTTCTGTGTTGTGACAAGTGAGTGGTGAACGGAATGTTAACACCACTTATAGAGTATGTTTTCAAAAGCTGAATGAATGTTATTGCAAGTTACCTGCGTACTGTAGCGCCTGATTAAAATGTGAGTGTTGTATGAGCTACAAACACCCTCCTATTGTAAATTTAAAGTTAACTTAGGAAGATGTAGCAGTAATTCAGGCGGCCGCCGGGCATTTCATACTACTTATCCAATCCCAAAATGGCCATAAAAGAATCATATATGAGAATATTCACACCACTAATAGATTTAGTTATATAACGCTGAATGAAAGCTATGGTTTGCTGTGTGCGTACTGAAGTGTCTGTTTGAAATGTGAGTGTTGTTAGAGATACAATCACACTGCATTTATAAGTATTAAGATAAATTTGGTAGGTGTACGACTGATGCAGGCAGCCGCAAAGCATTTTATTTACCTTTATCTGTTTAGTAAATGCGTGTAGAAGATTCTTATATGATCATATTTTACGGGGACTTCAAACAGTTGTCGCCCTCTTTGAGACGCAATATTTTGATTTCGTTTGAATTAGAGAATGGCAAAATTCGCACACTGTAAATAAGTTCTTTTCGGCCGTTTATTCATCAAAAGTAGCCACAAAATTAGTGAAAATATGTTAACTATGCCCCGAGAGGATATATCCCGATAGCAATAAAGTCATTATGCGGCAGGCTGCCGGTAAATAAGTACCAAATTTGAGAAAAAGAAACTGCATGGCATCCGCCGTTTTGTCCGTCTCCAGCGCCGTCCCGCCAGAGACTGACGCTTCCGATTGTTTCACCCCTATATATAGGGTGTAGGTTGTAGCCATGGTGACGTTACGCATGCGCGTTACCTACATATAGAACTTTTTCAGCCATTCACAGGGCGGCATTTTCAAATTGCTGTAGAGTCCCTTAGAGTCGGCCAAATTTGCCAAAAATAGATGCGTTTTGTAGGGAATTGTTCGCTGCAAACTTTAACCAGGTTTTTGCAATAGGTTAGATTTCCCAATAATTCCAAAAATTCATTGCCCCGCGTCAATAGACTTAGGGCATAGCTCAATTCTCTTGTATAATTCACATCAATAGCCTGCTTGTTCAGTTTTGTACCCACATAAGTTTGCATTGACTTAATAAGCCAGGGATAACTTGGTAGCCAGATTGATTCTGTTTATTACTTAAGAAGGGGGATGGATACTATTCTGTTCACCCGAAACACAGAGAGGAAATGCTTCTGACGTTTTATAATCTCTCTTGCTGGGAATTGTTTAACCCTTGAGAAAGCTGCTAAATAGAGCATTGTCGCATGTAGCATTTCAATACACTATGCTTTCTTCTTATTTAGGACTAAGCAGCTTCATTGCACGCACACACTTACTTGTTTGTCCAATCTCTGTTTATTGAAAAAGATTATTCAGTGTATGTACTGGGTATGCCTTAACTGATGCCACCTTTAGACGAAGGGTATGGCGAAATGAACAAAGGTTATCTTGTTTTACCTTGTAGAGGTTAAAAAATAAACATACAAACAGGTTCTGTGTTGTGACAAGTGAGTGGTGAACGGAATGTTAACACCACTTATAGAGTATGTTTTCAAAAGCTGAATGAATGTTATTGCAAGTAACCTGCGTACTGTAGCGCCTGATTAAAATGCGAGTGTTGTATGAGATACAAACACCCTCCTATTGTAAATTTAAAGTTAACTTAGGAAGATGTAACAGTAATTCAGGCGGCCGCCGGGCATTTCATACTACTTATCCAATCCCAAAATGGCCATAAAAGAATCATATATGAGAATATTCACACCACTAATAGATTTAGTTATATATCGCTGAATGAAAGCTATGGTGTGCTGTGTGCGTACTGAAGTGTCTGTTTGAAATGTGAGTGTTGTTAGAGATACAATCACACTGCATTTATAAGTATTAAGATAAATTTGGTAGGTGTACGACTGATGCAGGCAGTCGCAAAGCATTTTATTTACCTTTATCTGTTTAGTAAATGCGTGTAGAAGATTCTTATATGATCATATTTTACGGGGACTTCAAACAGTTGTCGCCCTCTTTGAGACGCAATATTTTGATTTCGTTTGAATTAGAGAATGGCAAAATTCGCACACTGTAAATAAGTTCTTTTCGGCCGTTTATTCATCAAAAGTAGCCACAAAATTAGTGAAAATATGTTAACTATGCCCCGAGAGGATATATCCCGATAGCAATAAAGTCATTATGCGGCAGGCTGCCGGTAAATAAGTACCAAATTTGAGAAAAAGAAACTGCATGGCATCCGCCGTTTTGTCCGTCTCCAGCACCGTCCCGCCAGAGACTGACGCATCCGATTGTTTCACCCCTATATATAGGGTGTAGGTTGTAGCCATGGTGACGTTACGCATGCGCGTTACCTACATATAGAACTTTTTCAGCCATTCACAGGGCGGCATTTTCAAATTGCTGTAGAGTCCCTTAGAGTCGGCCAAATTTGCCAAAAATAGATGCGTTTTGTAGGGAATTGTTCGCTGCAAACCTTAACCAGGTTTTTGCAATAGGTTAGATTTCCCAATAATTCCAAAAATTCATTGCCCCGGGTCAATAGACTTAGGGCATAGCTCAACTCTCTTGTATAATTCACATCAATGGCCTGCTTGTTCAGTTTTGTACCCACATAAGTTTGCATTGACTTAATAAGCCAGGGATAACTTGGTAGCCAGATTGATTCTGTTTATTACTTAAGAAGGGGGATGGATACTATTCTGTTCACCCGAAACACAGAGAGGAAATGCTTCTGACGTTTTATAATCTCTCTTGCTGGGAATTGTTTAACCCTTGAGAAAGCTGCTAAATAGAGCATTGTCGCATGTAGCATTTCAATACACTATGCTTTCTTCTTATTTAGGACTAAGCAGCTTCATTGCACGCACACACTTACTTGTTTGTCCAATCTCTGTTTATTGAAAAAGATTATTCAGTGTATGTACTGGGTATGCCTTAACTGATGCCACCTTTAGACGAAGGGTATGGCGAAATGAACAAAGGTTATCTTGTTTTACCTTGTAGAGGTTAAAAAATAAACATACAAACAGGTTCTGTGTTGTGACAAGTGAGTGGTGAACGGAATGTTAACACCACTTATAGAGTATGTTTTCAAAAGCTGAATGAATGTTATTGCAAGTAACCTGCGTACTGTAGCGCCTGATTAAAATGTGAGTGTTGTATGAGATACAAACACCCTCCTATTGTAAATTTAAAGTTAACTTAGGAAGATGTAGCAGTAATTCAGGCGGCCGCCGGGCATTTCATACTACTTATCAAATCCCAAAATGGCCATAAAAGAATCATATATTAGAATATTCACACCACTAATAGATTTAGTTATATAACGCTGAATGAAAGCTATGGTGTGCTGTGTGCGTACTGAAGTGTCTGTTTGAAATGTGAGTGTTGTTAGAGATACAATCACACTGCATTTATAAGTATTAAGATAAATTTGGTAGGTGTACAACTGATGCAGGCAGCCGCAAAGCATTTTATTTACCTTTATCTGTTTAGTAAATGCGTGTAGAAGATTCTTATATGATCATATTTTACGGGGACTTCAAACAGTTGTCGCCCTCTTTGAGACGCAATATTTTGATTTCGTTTGAATTAGAGAATGGCAAAATTCGCACACTGTAAATAAGTTCTTTTCGGCCGTTTATTCATCGAAAGTAGCCACAAAATTAGTGAAAATATGTTTACTATGCCCCGAGAGGATATATCCCGATAGCAATAAAGTCATTATGCGGCAGGCTGCCGGTAAATAAGTACCAAATTTGAGAAAAAGAAACTGCATGGCATCCGCCGTTTTGTCCGTCTCCAGCGCCGTCCCGCCAGAGACTGACGCATCCGATTGTTTCACCCCTATATATAGGGTGTAGGTTGTAGCCATGGTGACGTTACGCATGCGCGTTACCTACATATAGAACTTTTTCAGCCATTCACAGGGCGGCATTTTCAAATTGCTGTAGAGTCCCTTAGAGTCGGCCAAATTTGCCAAAAATAGATGCGTTTTGTAGGGAATTGTTCGCTGCAAACTTTAACCAGGTTTTTGCAATAGGTTTGATTTCCCAATAATTCCAAAAATTCATTGCCCCGGGTCAATAGACTTAGGGCATAGCTCAACTCTCTTGTATAATTCACATCAATGGCCTGCTTGTTCAGTTTTGTACCCACATAAGTTTGCATTGACTTAATAAGCCAGGGATAACTTGGTAGCCAGATTGATTCTGTTTATTACTTAAGAAGGGGGATGGATACTATTCTGTTCACCCGAAACACAGAGAGGAAATGCTTCTGACGTTTTATAATCTCTCTTGCTGGGAATTGTTTAACCCTTGAGAAAGCTGCTAAATAGAGCATTGTCGCATGTAGCATTTCAATACACTATGCTTTCTTCTTATTTAGGAGTAGGCAGCTTCATTGCACGCACACACTTACTTGTTTGTCCAATCTCTGTTTATTGAAAAAGATTATTCAGTGTATGTACTGGGTATGCCTTAACTGATGCCACCTTTAGACGAAGGGTATGGCGAAATGAACAAAGGTTATCTTGTTTTACCTTGTAGAGGTTAAAAAATAAACATACAAACAGGTTCTGTGTTGTGACAAGTGAGTGGTGAACGGAATGTTAACACCACTTATAGAGTATGTTTTCAAAAGCTGAATGAATGTTATTGCAAGTTACCTGCGTACTGTAGCGCCTGATTAAAATGTGAGTGTTGTATGAGCTACAAACACCCTCCTATTGTAAATTTAAAGTTAACTTAGGAAGATGTAGCAGTAATTCAGGCGGCCGCCGGGCATTTCATACTACTTATCCAATCCCAAAATGGCCATAAAAGAATCATATATGAGAATATTCACACCACTAATAGATTTAGTTATATAACGCTGAATGAAAGCTATGGTTTGCTGTGTGCGTACTGAAGTGTCTGTTTGAAATGTGAGTGTTGTTAGAGATACAATCACACTGCATTTATAAGTATTAAGATAAATTTGGTAGGTGTACGACTGATGCAGGCAGCCGCAAAGCATTTTATTTACCTTTATCTGTTTAGTAAATGCGTGTAGAAGATTCTTATATGATCATATTTTACGGGGACTTCAAACAGTTGTCGCCCTCTTTGAGACGCAATATTTTGATTTCGTTTGAATTAGAGAATGGCAAAATTCGCACACTGTAAATAAGTTCTTTTCGGCCGTTTATTCATCAAAAGTAGCCACAAAATTAGTGAAAATATGTTAACTATGCCCCGAGAGGATATATCCCGATAGCAATAAAGTCATTATGCGGCAGGCTGCCGGTAAATAAGTACCAAATTTGAGAAAAAGAAACTGCATGGCATCCGCCGTTTTGTCCGTCTCCAGCGCCGTCCCGCCAGAGACTGACGCTTCCGATTGTTTCACCCCTATATATAGGGTGTAGGTTGTAGCCATGGTGACGTTACGCATGCGCGTTACCTACATATAGAACTTTTTCAGCCATTCACAGGGCGGCATTTTCAAATTGCTGTAGAGTCCCTTAGAGTCGGCCAAATTTGCCAAAAATAGATGCGTTTTGTAGGGAATTGTTCGCTGCAAACTTTAACCAGGTTTTTGCAATAGGTTAGATTTCCCAATAATTCCAAAAATTCATTGCCCCGCGTCAATAGACTTAGGGCATAGCTCAATTCTCTTGTATAATTCACATCAATAGCCTGCTTGTTCAGTTTTGTACCCACATAAGTTTGCATTGACTTAATAAGCCAGGGATAACTTGGTAGCCAGATTGATTCTGTTTATTACTTAAGAAGGGGGATGGATACTATTCTGTTCACCCGAAACACAGAGAGGAAATGCTTCTGACGTTTTATAATCTCTCTTGCTGGGAATTGTTTAACCCTTGAGAAAGCTGCTAAATAGAGCATTGTCGCATGTAGCATTTCAATACACTATGCTTTCTTCTTATTTAGGACTAAGCAGCTTCATTGCACGCACACACTTACTTGTTTGTCCAATCTCTGTTTATTGAAAAAGATTATTCAGTGTATGTACTGGGTATGCCTTAACTGATGCCACCTTTAGACGAAGGGTATGGCGAAATGAACAAAGGTTATCTTGTTTTACCTTGTAGAGGTTAAAAAATAAACATACAAACAGGTTCTGTGTTGTGACAAGTGAGTGGTGAACGGAATGTTAACACCACTTATAGAGTATGTTTTCAAAAGCTGAATGAATGTTATTGCAAGTAACCTGCGTACTGTAGCGCCTGATTAAAATGCGAGTGTTGTATGAGATACAAACACCCTCCTATTGTAAATTTAAAGTTAACTTAGGAAGATGTAACAGTAATTCAGGCGGCCGCCGGGCATTTCATACTACTTATCCAATCCCAAAATGGCCATAAAAGAATCATATATGAGAATATTCACACCACTAATAGATTTAGTTATATATCGCTGAATGAAAGCTATGGTGTGCTGTGTGCGTACTGAAGTGTCTGTTTGAAATGTGAGTGTTGTTAGAGATACAATCACACTGCATTTATAAGTATTAAGATAAATTTGGTAGGTGTACGACTGATGCAGGCAGTCGCAAAGCATTTTATTTACCTTTATCTGTTTAGTAAATGCGTGTAGAAGATTCTTATATGATCATATTTTACGGGGACTTCAAACAGTTGTCGCCCTCTTTGAGACGCAATATTTTGATTTCGTTTGAATTAGAGAATGGCAAAATTCGCACACTGTAAATAAGTTCTTTTCGGCCGTTTATTCATCAAAAGTAGCCACAAAATTAGTGAAAATATGTTAACTATGCCCCGAGAGGATATATCCCGATAGCAATAAAGTCATTATGCGGCAGGCTGCCGGTAAATAAGTACCAAATTTGAGAAAAAGAAACTGCATGGCATCCGCCGTTTTGTCCGTCTCCAGCACCGTCCCGCCAGAGACTGACGCATCCGATTGTTTCACCCCTATATATAGGGTGTAGGTTGTAGCCATGGTGACGTTACGCATGCGCGTTACCTACATATAGAACTTTTTCAGCCATTCACAGGGCGGCATTTTCAAATTGCTGTAGAGTCCCTTAGAGTCGGCCAAATTTGCCAAAAATAGATGCGTTTTGTAGGGAATTGTTCGCTGCAAACCTTAACCAGGTTTTTGCAATAGGTTAGATTTCCCAATAATTCCAAAAATTCATTGCCCCGGGTCAATAGACTTAGGGCATAGCTCAACTCTCTTGTATAATTCACATCAATGGCCTGCTTGTTCAGTTTTGTACCCACATAAGTTTGCATTGACTTAATAAGCCAGGGATAACTTGGTAGCCAGATTGATTCTGTTTATTACTTAAGAAGGGGGATGGATACTATTCTGTTCACCCGAAACACAGAGAGGAAATGCTTCTGACGTTTTATAATCTCTCTTGCTGGGAATTGTTTAACCCTTGAGAAAGCTGCTAAATAGAGCATTGTCGCATGTAGCATTTCAATACACTATGCTTTCTTCTTATTTAGGACTAAGCAGCTTCATTGCACGCACACACTTACTTGTTTGTCCAATCTCTGTTTATTGAAAAAGATTATTCAGTGTATGTACTGGGTATGCCTTAACTGATGCCACCTTTAGACGAAGGGTATGGCGAAATGAACAAAGGTTATCTTGTTTTACCTTGTAGAGGTTAAAAAATAAACATACAAACAGGTTCTGTGTTGTGACAAGTGAGTGGTGAACGGAATGTTAACACCACTTATAAAGTATGTTTTCAAAAGCTGAATGAATGTTATTGCAAGTAACCTGCGTACTGTAGCGCCTGATTAAAATGTGAGTGTTGTATGAGCTACAAACACCCTTCTATTGTAAATTTAAAGTTAACTTAGGAAGATGTAGCAGTAATTCAGGCGGCCGCCGGGCATTTCATACTACTTATCAAATCCCAAAATGGCCATAAAAGAATCATATATTAGAATATTCACACCACTAATAGATTTAGTTATATAACGCTGAATGAAAGCTATGGTGTGCTGTGTGCGTACTGAAGTGTCTGTTTGAAATGTGAGTGTTGTTAGAGATACAATCACACTGCATTTATAAGTATTAAGATAAATTTGGTAGGTGTACAACTGATGCAGGCAGCCGCAAAGCATTTTATTTACCTTTATCTGTTTAGTAAATGCGTGTAGAAGATTCTTATATGATCATATTTTACGGGGACTTCAAACAGTTGTCGCCCTCTTTGAGACGCAATATTTTGATTTCGTTTGAATTAGAGAATGGCAAAATTCGCACACTGTAAATAAGTTCTTTTCGGCCGTTTATTCATCGAAAGTAGCCACAAAATTAGTGAAAATATGTTTACTATGCCCCGAGAGGATATATCCCGATAGCAATAAAGTCATTATGCGGCAGGCTGCCGGTAAATAAGTACCAAATTTGAGAAAAAGAAACTGCATGGCATCCGCCGTTTTGTCCGTCTCCAGCGCCGTCCCGCCAGAGACTGACGCATCCGATTGTTTCACCCCTATATATAGGGTGTAGGTTGTAGCCATGGTGACGTTACGCATGCGCGTTACCTACATATAGAACTTTTTCAGCCATTCACAGGGCGGCATTTTCAAATTGCTGTAGAGTCCCTTAGAGTCGGCCAAATTTGCCAAAAATAGATGCGTTTTGTAGGGAATTGTTCGCTGCAAACCTTAACCAGGTTTTTGCAATAGGTTAGATTTCCCAATAATTCCAAAAATTCATTGCCCCGGGTCAATAGACTTAGGGCATAGCTCAACTCTCTTGTATAATTCACATCAATGGCCTGCTTGTTCAGTTTTGTACCCACATAAGTTTGCATTGACTTAATAAGCCAGGGATAACTTGGTAGCCAGATTGATTCTGTTTATTACTTAAGAAGGGGGATGGATACTATTCTGTTCACCCGAAACACAGAGAGGAAATGCTTCTGACGTTTTATAATCTCTCTTGCTGGGAATTGTTTAACCCTTGAGAAAGCTGCTAAATAGAGCATTGTCGCATGTAGCATTTCAATACACTATGCTTTCTTCTTATTTAGGACTAGGCAGCTTCATTGCACGCACACACTTACTTGTTTGTCCAATCTCTGTTTATTGAAAAAGATTATTCAGTGTATGTACTGGGTATGCCTTAACTGATGCCACCTTTAGACGAAGGGTATGGCGAAATGAACAAAGGTTATCTTGTTTTACCTTGTAGAGGTTAAAAAATAAACATACAAACAGGTTCTGTGTTGTGACAAGTGAGTGGTGAACGGAATGTTAACACCACTTATAGAGTATGTTTTCAAAAGCTGAATGAATGTTATTGCAAGTAACCTGCGTACTGTAGCGCCTGATTAAAATGCGAGTGTTGTATGAGATACAAACACCCTCCTATTGTAAATTTAAAGTTAACTTAGGAAGATGTAACAGTAATTCAGGCGGCCGCCGGGCATTTCATACTACTTATCCAATCCCAAAATGGCCATAAAAGAATCATATATGAGAATATTCACACCACTAATAGATTTAGTTATATATCGCTGAATGAAAGCTATGGTGTGCTGTGTGCGTACTGAAGTGTCTGTTTGAAATGTGAGTGTTGTTAGAGATACAATCACACTGCATTTATAAGTATTAAGATAAATTTGGTAGGTGTACGACTGATGCAGGCAGTCGCAAAGCATTTTATTTACCTTTATCTGTTTAGTAAATGCGTGTAGAAGATTCTTATATGATCATATTTTACGGGGACTTCAAACAGTTGTCGCCCTCTTTGAGACGCAATATTTTGATTTCGTTTGAATTAGAGAATGGCAAAATTCGCACACTGTAAATAAGTTCTTTTCGGCCGTTTATTCATCAAAAGTAGCCACAAAATTAGTGAAAATATGTTAACTATGCCCCGAGAGGATATATCCCGATAGCAATAAAGTCATTATGCGGCAGGCTGCCGGTAAATAAGTACCAAATTTGAGAAAAAGAAACTGCATGGCATCCGCCGTTTTGTCCGTCTCCAGCACCGTCCCGCCAGAGACTGACGCATCCGATTGTTTCACCCCTATATATAGGGTGTAGGTTGTAGCCATGGTGACGTTACGCATGCGCGTTACCTACATATAGAACTTTTTCAGCCATTCACAGGGCGGCATTTTCAAATTGCTGTAGAGTCCCTTAGAGTCGGCCAAATTTGCCAAAAATAGATGCGTTTTGTAGGGAATTGTTCGCTGCAAACCTTAACCAGGTTTTTGCAATAGGTTTGATTTCCCAATAATTCCAAAAATTCATTGCCCCGGGTCAATAGACTTAGGGCATAGCTCAACTCTCTTGTATAATTCACATCAATGGCCTGCTTGTTCAGTTTTGTACCCACATAAGTTTGCATTGACTTAATAAGCCAGGGATAACTTGGTAGCCAGATTGATTCTGTTTATTACTTAAGAAGGGGGATGGATACTATTCTGTTCACCCGAAACACAGAGAGGAAATGCTTCTGACGTTTTATAATCTCTCTTGCTGGGAATTGTTTAACCCTTGAGAAAGCTGCTAAATAGAGCATTGTCGCATGTAGCATTTCAATACACTATGCTTTCTTCTTATTTAGGACTAAGCAGCTTCATTGCACGCACACACTTACTTGTTTGTCCAATCTCTGTTTATTGAAAAAGATTATTCAGTGTATGTACTGGGTATGCCTTAACTGATGCCACCTTTAGACGAAGGGTATGGCGAAATGAACAAAGGTTATCTTGTTTTACCTTGTAGAGGTTAAAAAATAAACATACAAACAGGTTCTGTGTTGTGACAAGTGAGTGGTGAACGGAATGTTAACACCACTTATAGAGTATGTTTTCAAAAGCTGAATGAATGTTATTGCAAGTTACCTGCGTACTGTAGCGCCTGATTAAAATGTGAGTGTTGTATGAGATACAAACACCCTCCTATTGTAAATTTAAAGTTAACTTAGGAAGATGTAGCAGTAATTCAGGCGGCCGCCGGGCATTTCATACTACTTATCAAATCCCAAAATGGCCATAAAAGAATCATATATTAGAATATTCACACCACTAATAGATTTAGTTATATAACGCTGAATGAAAGCTATGGTGTGCTGTGTGCGTACTGAAGTGTCTGTTTGAAATGTGAGTGTTGTTAGAGATACAATCACACTGCATTTATAAGTATTAAGATAAATTTGGTAGGTGTACAACTGATGCAGGCAGCCGCAAAGCATTTTATTTACCTTTATCTGTTTAGTAAATGCGTGTAGAAGATTCTTATATGATCATATTTTACGGGGACTTCAAACAGTTGTCGCCCTCTTTGAGACGCAATATTTTGATTTCGTTTGAATTAGAGAATGGCAAAATTCGCACACTGTAAATAAGTTCTTTTCGGCCGTTTATTCATCGAAAGTAGCCACAAAATTAGTGAAAATATGTTTACTATGCCCCGAGAGGATATATCCCGATAGCAATAAAGTCATTATGCGGCAGGCTGCCGGTAAATAAGTACCAAATTTGAGAAAAAGAAACTGCATGGCATCCGCCGTTTTGTCCGTCTCCAGCGCCGTCCCGCCAGAGACTGACGCATCCGATTGTTTCACCCCTATATATAGGGTGTAGGTTGTAGCCATGGTGACGTTACGCATGCGCGTTACCTACATATAGAACTTTTTCAGCCATTCACAGGGCGGCATTTTCAAATTGCTGTAGAGTCCCTTAGAGTCGGCCAAATTTGCCAAAAATAGATGCGTTTTGTAGGGAATTGTTCGCTGCAAACCTTAACCAGGTTTTTGCAATAGGTTAGATTTCCCAATAATTCCAAAAATTCATTGCCCCGGGTCAATAGACTTAGGGCATAGCTCAACTCTCTTGTATAATTCACATCAATGGCCTGCTTGTTCAGTTTTGTACCCACATAAGTTTGCATTGACTTAATAAGCCAGGGATAACTTGGTAGCCAGATTGATTCTGTTTATTACTTAAGAAGGGGGATGGATACTATTCTGTTCACCCGAAACACAGAGAGGAAATGCTTCTGACGTTTTATAATCTCTCTTGCTGGGAATTGTTTAACCCTTGAGAAAGCTGCTAAATAGAGCATTGTCGCATGTAGCATTTCAATACACTATGCTTTCTTCTTATTTAGGAGTAGGCAGCTTCATTGCACGCACACACTTACTTGTTTGTCCAATCTCTGTTTATTGAAAAAGATTATTCAGTGTATGTACTGGGTATGCCTTAACTGATGCCACCTTTAGACGAAGGGTATGGCGAAATGAACAAAGGTTATCTTGTTTTACCTTGTAGAGGTTAAAAAATAAACATACAAACAGGTTCTGTGTTGTGACAAGTGAGTGGTGAACGGAATGTTAACACCACTTATAGAGTATGTTTTCAAAAGCTGAATGAATGTTATTGCAAGTTACCTGCGTACTGTAGCGCCTGATTAAAATGTGAGTGTTGTATGAGCTACAAACACCCTCCTATTGTAAATTTAAAGTTAACTTAGGAAGATGTAGCAGTAATTCAGGCGGCCGCCGGGCATTTCATACTACTTATCCAATCCCAAAATGGCCATAAAAGAATCATATATGAGAATATTCACACCACTAATAGATTTAGTTATATAACGCTGAATGAAAGCTATGGTTTGCTGTGTGCGTACTGAAGTGTCTGTTTGAAATGTGAGTGTTGTTAGAGATACAATCACACTGCATTTATAAGTATTAAGATAAATTTGGTAGGTGTACGACTGATGCAGGCAGCCGCAAAGCATTTTATTTACCTTTATCTGTTTAGTAAATGCGTGTAGAAGATTCTTATATGATCATATTTTACGGGGACTTCAAACAGTTGTCGCCCTCTTTGAGACGCAATATTTTGATTTCGTTTGAATTAGAGAATGGCAAAATTCGCACACTGTAAATAAGTTCTTTTCGGCCGTTTATTCATCAAAAGTAACCACAAAATTAGTGAAAATATGTTAACTATGCCCCGAGAGGATATATCCCGATAGCAATAAAGTCATTATGCGGCAGGCTGCCGGTAAATAAGTACCAAATTTGAGAAAAAGAAACTGCATGGCATCCGCCGTTTTGTCCGTCTCCAGCGCCGTCCCGCCAGAGACTGACGCTTCCGATTGTTTCACCCCTATATATAGGGTGTAGGTTGTAGCCATGGTGACGTTACGCATGCGCGTTACCTACATATAGAACTTTTTCAGCCATTCACAGGGCGGCATTTTCAAATTGCTGTAGAGTCCCTTAGAGTCGGCCAAATTTGCCAAAAATAGATGCGTTTTGTAGGGAATTGTTCGCTGCAAACTTTAACCAGGTTTTTGCAATAGGTTAGATTTCCCAATAATTCCAAAAATTCATTGCCCCGCGTCAATAGACTTAGGGCATAGCTCAATTCTCTTGTATAATTCACATCAATAGCCTGCTTGTTCAGTTTTGTACCCACATAAGTTTGCATTGACTTAATAAGCCAGGGATAACTTGGTAGCCAGATTGATTCTGTTTATTACTTAAGAAGGGGGATGGATACTATTCTGTTCACCCGAAACACAGAGAGGAAATGCTTCTGACGTTTTATAATCTCTCTTGCTGGGAATTGTTTAACCCTTGAGAAAGCTGCTAAATAGAGCATTGTCGCATGTAGCATTTCAATACACTATGCTTTCTTCTTATTTAGGACTAGGCAGCTTCATTGCACGCACACACTTACTTGTTTGTCCAATCTCTGTTTATTGAAAAAGATTATTCAGTGTATGTACTGGGTATGCCTTAACTGATGCCACCTTTAGACGAAGGGTATGGCGAAATGAACAAAGGTTATCTTGTTTTACCTTGTAGAGGTTAAAAAATAAACATACAAACAGGTTCTGTGTTGTGACAAGTGAGTGGTGAACGGAATGTTAACACCACTTATAGAGTATGTTTTCAAAAGCTGAATGAATGTTATTGCAAGTTACCTGCGTACTGTAGCGCCTGATTAAAATGTGAGTGTTGTATGAGCTACAAACACCCTCCTATTGTAAATTTAAAGTTAACTTAGGAAGATGTAGCAGTAATTCAGGCGGCCGCCGGGCATTTCATACTACTTATCCAATCCCAAAATGGTCATAAAAGAATCATATATGAGAATATTCACACCACTAATAGATTTAGTTATATAACGCTGAATGAAAGCTATGGTTTGCTGTGTGCGTACTGAAGTGTCTGTTTGAAATGTGAGTGTTGTTAGAGATACAATCACACTGCATTTATAAGTATTAAGATAAATTTGGTAGGTGTACGACTGATGCAGGCAGCCGCAAAGCATTTTATTTACCTTTATCTGTTTAGTAAATGCGTGTAGAAGATTCTTATATGATCATATTTTACGGGGACTTCAAACAGTTGTCGCCCTCTTTGAGACGCAATATTTTGATTTCGTTTGAATTAGAGAATGGCAAAATTCGCACACTGTAAATAAGTTCTTTTCGGCCGTTTATTCATCAAAAGTAGCCACAAAATTAGTGAAAATATGTTAACTATGCCCCGAGAGGATATATCCCGATAGCAATAAAGTCATTATGCGGCAGGCTGCCGGTAAATAAGTACCAAATTTGAGAAAAAGAAACTGCATGGCATCCGCCGTTTTGTCCGTCTCCAGCGCCGTCCCGCCAGAGACTGACGCTTCCGATTGTTTCACCCCTATATATAGGGTGTAGGTTGTAGCCATGGTGACGTTACGCATGCGCGTTACCTACATATAGAACTTTTTCAGCCATTCACAGGGCGGCATTTTCAAATTGCTGTAGAGTCCCTTAGAGTCGGCCAAATTTGCCAAAAATAGATGCGTTTTGTAGGGAATTGTTCGCTGCAAACTTTAACCAGGTTTTTGCAATAGGTTAGATTTCCCAATAATTCCAAAAATTCATTGCCCCGCGTCAATAGACTTAGGGCATAGCTCAATTCTCTTGTATAATTCACATCAATAGCCTGCTTGTTCAGTTTTGTACCCACATAAGTTTGCATTGACTTAATAAGCCAGGGATAACTTGGTAGCCAGATTGATTCTGTTTATTACTTAAGAAGGGGGATGGATACTATTCTGTTCACCCGAAACACAGAGAGGAAATGCTTCTGACGTTTTATAATCTCTCTTGCTGGGAATTGTTTAACCCTTGAGAAAGCTGCTAAATAGAGCATTGTCGCATGTAGCATTTCAATACACTATGCTTTCTTCTTATTTAGGAGTAGGCAGCTTCATTGCACGCACACACTTACTTGTTTGTCCAATCTCTGTTTATTGAAAAAGATTATTCAGTGTATGTACTGGGTATGCCTTAACTGATGCCACCTTTAGACGAAGGGTATGGCGAAATGAACAAAGGTTATCTTGTTTTACCTTGTAGAGGTTAAAAAATAAACATACAAACAGGTTCTGTGTTGTGACAAGTGAGTGGTGAACGGAATGTTAACACCACTTATAGAGTATGTTTTCAAAAGCTGAATGAATGTTATTGCAAGTTACCTGCGTACTGTAGCGCCTGATTAAAATGTGAGTGTTGTATGAGCTACAAACACCCTCCTATTGTAAATTTAAAGTTAACTTAGGAAGATGTAGCAGTAATTCAGGCGGCCGCCGGGCATTTCATACTACTTATCCAATCCCAAAATGGCCATAAAAGAATCATATATGAGAATATTCACACCACTAATAGATTTAGTTATATAACGCTGAATGAAAGCTATGGTTTGCTGTGTGCGTACTGAAGTGTCTGTTTGAAATGTGAGTGTTGTTAGAGATACAATCACACTGCATTTATAAGTATTAAGATAAATTTGGTAGGTGTACGACTGATGCAGGCAGCCGCAAAGCATTTTATTTACCTTTATCTGTTTAGTAAATGCGTGTAGAAGATTCTTATATGATCATATTTTACGGGGACTTCAAACAGTTGTCGCCCTCTTTGAGACGCAATATTTTGATTTCGTTTGAATTAGAGAATGGCAAAATTCGCACACTGTAAATAAGTTCTTTTCGGCCGTTTATTCATCAAAAGTAGCCACAAAATTAGTGAAAATATGTTAACTATGCCCCGAGAGGATATATCCCGATAGCAATAAAGTCATTATGCGGCAGGCTGCCGGTAAATAAGTACCAAATTTGAGAAAAAGAAACTGCATGGCATCCGCCGTTTTGTCCGTCTCCAGCGCCGTCCCGCCAGAGACTGACGCTTCCGATTGTTTCACCCCTATATATAGGGTGTAGGTTGTAGCCATGGTGACGTTACGCATGCGCGTTACCTACATATAGAACTTTTTCAGCCATTCACAGGGCGGCATTTTCAAATTGCTGTAGAGTCCCTTAGAGTCGGCCAAATTTGCCAAAAATAGATGCGTTTTGTAGGGAATTGTTCGCTGCAAACTTTAACCAGGTTTTTGCAATAGGTTAGATTTCCCAATAATTCCAAAAATTCATTGCCCCGCGTCAATAGACTTAGGGCATAGCTCAATTCTCTTGTATAATTCACATCAATAGCCTGCTTGTTCAGTTTTGTACCCACATAAGTTTGCATTGACTTAATAAGCCAGGGATAACTTGGTAGCCAGATTGATTCTGTTTATTACTTAAGAAGGGGGATGGATACTATTCTGTTCACCCGAAACACAGAGAGGAAATGCTTCTGACGTTTTATAATCTCTCTTGCTGGGAATTGTTTAACCCTTGAGAAAGCTGCTAAATAGAGCATTGTCGCATGTAGCATTTCAATACACTATGCTTTCTTCTTATTTAGGACTAGGCAGCTTCATTGCACGCACACACTTACTTGTTTGTCCAATCTCTGTTTATTGAAAAAGATTATTCAGTGTATGTACTGGGTATGCCTTAACTGATGCCACCTTTAGACGAAGGGTATGGCGAAATGAACAAAGGTTATCTTGTTTTACCTTGTAGAGGTTAAAAAATAAACATACAAACAGGTTCTGTGTTGTGACAAGTGAGTGGTGAACGGAATGTTAACACCACTTATAGAGTATGTTTTCAAAAGCTGAATGAATGTTATTGCAAGTTACCTGCGTAATGTAGCGCCTGATTAAAATGTGAGTGTTGTATGAGCTACAAACACCCTCCTATTGTAAATTTAAAGTTAACTTAGGAAGATGTAGCAGTAATTCAGGCGGCCGCCGGGCATTTCATACTACTTATCCAATCCCAAAATGGTCATAAAAGAATCATATATGAGAATATTCACACCACTAATAGATTTAGTTATATAACGCTGAATGAAAGCTATGGTTTGCTGTGTGCGTACTGAAGTGTCTGTTTGAAATGTGAGTGTTGTTAGAGATACAATCACACTGCATTTATAAGTATTAAGATAAATTTGGTAGGTGTACGACTGATGCAGGCAGCCGCAAAGCATTTTATTTACCTTTATCTGTTTAGTAAATGCGTGTAGAAGATTCTTATATGATCATATTTTACGGGGACTTCAAACAGTTGTCGCCCTCTTTGAGACGCAATATTTTGATTTCGTTTGAATTAGAGAATGGCAAAATTCGCACACTGTAAATAAGTTCTTTTCGGCCGTTTATTCATCAAAAGTAGCCACAAAATTAGTGAAAATATGTTAACTATGCCCCGAGAGGATATATCCCGATAGCAATAAAGTCATTATGCGGCAGGCTGCCGGTAAATAAGTACCAAATTTGAGAAAAAGAAACTGCATGGCATCCGCCGTTTTGTCCGTCTCCAGCGCCGTCCCGCCAGAGACTGACGCTTCCGATTGTTTCACCCCTATATATAGGGTGTAGGTTGTAGCCATGGTGACGTTACGCATGCGCGTTACCTACATATAGAACTTTTTCAGCCATTCACAGGGCGGCATTTTCAAATTGCTGTAGAGTCCCTTAGAGTCGGCCAAATTTGCCAAAAATAGATGCGTTTTGTAGGGAATTGTTCGCTGCAAACTTTAACCAGGTTTTTGCAATAGGTTAGATTTCCCAATAATTCCAAAAATTCATTGCCCCGCGTCAATAGACTTAGGGCATAGCTCAATTCTCTTGTATAATTCACATCAATAGCCTGCTTGTTCAGTTTTGTACCCACATAAGTTTGCATTGACTTAATAAGCCAGGGATAACTTGGTAGCCAGATTGATTCTGTTTATTACTTAAGAAGGGGGATGGATACTATTCTGTTCACCCGAAACACAGAGAGGAAATGCTTCTGACGTTTTATAATCTCTCTTGCTGGGAATTGTTTAACCCTTGAGAAAGCTGCTAAATAGAGCATTGTCGCATGTAGCATTTCAATACACTATGCTTTCTTCTTATTTAGGACTAGGCAGCTTCATTGCACGCACACACTTACTTGTTTGTCCAATCTCTGTTTATTGAAAAAGATTATTCAGTGTATGTACTGGGTATGCCTTAACTGATGCCACCTTTAGACGAAGGGTATGGCGAAATGAACAAAGGTTATCTTGTTTTACCTTGTAGAGGTTAAAAAATAAACATACAAACAGGTTCTGTGTTGTGACAAGTGAGTGGTGAACGGAATGTTAACACCACTTATAGAGTATGTTTTCAAAAGCTGAATGAATGTTATTGCAAGTTACCTGCGTACTGTAGCGCCTGATTAAAATGTGAGTGTTGTATGAGCTACAAACACCCTCCTATTGTAAATTTAAAGTTAACTTAGGAAGATGTAGCAGTAATTCAGGCGGCCGCCGGGCATTTCATACTACTTATCCAATCCCAAAATGGCCATAAAAGAATCATATATGAGAATATTCACACCACTAATAGATTTAGTTATATAACGCTGAATGAAAGCTATGGTGTGCTGTGTGCGTACTGAAGTGTCTGTTTGAAATGTGAGTGTTGTTAGAGATACAATCACACTGCATTTATAAGTATTAAGATAAATTTGGTAGGTGTACAACTGATGCAGGCAGCCGCAAAGCATTTTATTTACCTTTATCTGTTTAGTAAAGGCGTGTAGAAGATTCTTATATGATCATATTTTACGGGGACTTCAAACAGTTGTCGCCCTCTTTGAGACGCAATATTTTGATTTCGTTTGAATTAGAGAATGGCAAAATTCGCACACTGTAAATAAGTTCTTTTCGGCCGTTTATTCATCAAAAGTAGCCACAAAATTAGTGAAAATATGTTAACTATGCCCCGAGAGGATATATCCCGATAGCAATAAAGTCATTATGCGGCAGGCTGCCGGTAAATAAGTACCAAGTTTGAGAAAAAGAAACTGCATGGCATCCGCCGTTTTGTCCGTCTCCAGCGCCGTCCCGCCAGAGACTGACGCATCCGATTGTTTCACCCCTATATATAGGGTGTAGGTTGTAGCCATGGTGACGTTACGCATGCGCGTTACCTACATATAGAACTTTTTCAGCCATTCACAGGGCGGCATTTTCAAATTGCTGTAGAGTCCCTTAGAGTCGGCCAAATTTGCCAAAAATAGATGCGTTTTGTAGGGAATTGTTCGCTGCAAACCTTAACCAGGTTTTTGCAATAGGTTAGATTTCCCAATAATTCCAAAAATTCATTGCTCCGGGTCAATAGACTTAGGGCATAGCTCAACTCTCTTGTATAATTCACATCAATGGCCTGCTTGTTCAGTTTTGTACCCACATAAGTTTGCATTGACTTAATAAGCCAGGGATAACTTGGTAGCCAGATTGATTCTGTTTATTACTTAAGAAGGGGGATGGATACTATTCTGTTCACCCGAAACACAGAGAGGAAATGCTTCTGACGTTTTATAATCTCTCTTGCTGGGAATTGTTTAACCCTTGAGAAAGCTGCTAAAGAGAGCATTGTCGCATGTAGCATTTCAATACACTATGCTTTCTTCTTATTTAGGACTAGGCAGCTTCATTGCACGCACACACTTACTTGTTTGTCCAATCTCTGTTTATTGAAAAAGATTATTCAGTGTATGTACTGGGTATGCCTTAACTGATGCCACCTTTAGACGAAGGGTATGGCGAAATGAACAAAGGTTATCTTGTTTTACCTTGTAGAGGTTAAAAAATAAACATACAAACAGGTTCTGTGTTGTGACAAGTGAGTGGTGAACGGAATGTTAACACCACTTATAGAGTATGTTTTCAAAAGCTGAATGAATGTTATTGCAAGTTACCTGCGTACTGTAGCGCCTGATTAAAATGTGAGTGTTGTATGAGATACAAACACCCTCCTATTGTAAATTTAAAGTTAACTTAGGAAGATGTAACAGTAATTCAGGCGGCCGCCGGGCATTTCATACTACTTATCAAATCCCAAAATGGCCATAAAAGAATCATATATTAGAATATTCACACCACTAATAGATTTAGTTATATAACGCTGAATGAAAGCTATGGTGTGCTGTGTGCGTACTGAAGTGTCTGTTTGAAATGTGAGTGTTGTTAGAGATACAATCACACTGCATTTATAAGTATTAAGATAAATTTGGTAGGTGTACAACTGATGCAGGCAGCCGCAAAGCATTTTATTTACCTTTATCTGTTTAGTAAATGCGTGTAGAAGATTCTTATATGATCATATTTTACGGGGACTTCAAACAGTTGTCGCCCTCTTTGAGACGCAATATTTTGATTTCGTTTGAATTAGAGAATGGCAAAATTCGCACACTGTAAATAAGTTCTTTTCGGCCGTTTATTCATCGAAAGTAGCCACAAAATTAGTGAAAATATGTTAACTATGCCCCGAGAGGATATATCCCGATAGCAATAAAGTCATTATGCGGCAGGCTGCCGGTAAATAAGTACCAAATTTGAGAAAAAGAAACTGCATGGCATCCGCCGTTTTGTCCGTCTCCAGCGCCGTCCCGCCAGAGACTGACGCATCCGATTGTTTCACCCCTATATATAGGGTGTAGGTTGTAGCCATGGTGACGTTACGCATGCGCGTTACCTACATATAGAACTTTTTCAGCCATTCACAGGGCGGCATTTTCAAATTGCTGTAGAGTCCCTTAGAGTCGGCCAAATTTGCCAAAAATAGATGCGTTTTGTAGGGAATTGTTCGCTGCAAACCTTAACCAGGTTTTTGCAATAGGTTTGATTTCCCAATAATTCCAAAAATTCATTGCCCCGGGTCAATAGACTTAGGGCATAGCTCAACTCTCTTGTATAATTCACATCAATGGCCTGCTTGTTCAGTTTTGTACCCACATAAGTTTGCATTGACTTAATAAGCCAGGGATAACTTGGTAGCCAGATTGATTCTGTTTATTACTTAAGAAGGGGGATGGATACTATTCTGTTCACCCGAAACACAGAGAGGAAATGCTTCTGACGTTTTATAATCTCTCTTGCTGGGAATTGTTTAACCCTTGAGAAAGCTGCTAAATAGAGCATTGTCGCATGTAGCATTTCAATACACTATGCTTTCTTCTTATTTAGGAGTAGGCAGCTTCATTGCACGCACACACTTACTTGTTTGTCCAATCTCTGTTTATTGAAAAAGATTATTCAGTGTATGTACTGGGTATGCCTTAACTGATGCCACCTTTAGACGAAGGGTATGGCGAAATGAACAAAGGTTATCTTGTTTTACCTTGTAGAGGTTAAAAAATAAACATACAAACAGGTTCTGTGTTGTGACAAGTGAGTGGTGAACGGAATGTTAACACCACTTATAGAGTATGTTTTCAAAAGCTGAATGAATGTTATTGCAAGTTACCTGCGTACTGTAGCGCCTGATTAAAATGTGAGTGTTGTATGAGATACAAACACCCTCCTATTGTAAATTTAAAGTTAACTTAGGAAGATGTAACAGTAATTCAGGCGGCCGCCGGGCATTTCATACTACTTATCAAATCCCAAAATGGCCATAAAAGAATCATATATTAGAATATTCACACCACTAATAGATTTAGTTATATAACGCTGAATGAAAGCTATGGTGTGCTGTGTGCGTACTGAAGTGTCTGTTTGAAATGTGAGTGTTGTTAGAGATACAATCACACTGCATTTATAAGTATTAAGATAAATTTGGTAGGTGTACAACTGATGCAGGCAGCCGCAAAGCATTTTATTTACCTTTATCTGTTTAGTAAATGCGTGTAGAAGATTCTTATATGATCATATTTTACGGGGACTTCAAACAGTTGTCGCCCTCTTTGAGACGCAATATTTTGATTTCGTTTGAATTAGAGAATGGCAAAATTCGCACACTGTAAATAAGTTCTTTTCGGCCGTTTATTCATCGAAAGTAGCCACAAAATTAGTGAAAATATGTTAACTATGCCCCGAGAGGATATATCCCGATAGCAATAAAGTCATTATGCGGCAGGCTGCCGGTAAATAAGTACCAAATTTGAGAAAAAGAAACTGCATGGCATCCGCCGTTTTGTCCGTCTCCAGCGCCGTCCCGCCAGAGACTGACGCATCCGATTGTTTCACCCCTATATATAGGGTGTAGGTTGTAGCCATGGTGACGTTACGCATGCGCGTTACCTACATATAGAACTTTTTCAGCCATTCACAGGGCGGCATTTTCAAATTGCTGTAGAGTCCCTTAGAGTCGGCCAAATTTGCCAAAAATAGATGCGTTTTGTAGGGAATTGTTCGCTGCAAACCTTAACCAGGTTTTTGCAATAGGTTTGATTTCCCAATAATTCCAAAAATTCATTGCCCCGGGTCAATAGACTTAGGGCATAGCTCAACTCTCTTGTATAATTCACATCAATGGCCTGCTTGTTCAGTTTTGTACCCACATAAGTTTGCATTGACTTAATAAGCCAGGGATAACTTGGTAGCCAGATTGATTCTGTTTATTACTTAAGAAGGGGGATGGATACTATTCTGTTCACCCGAAACACAGAGAGGAAATGCTTCTGACGTTTTATAATCTCTCTTGCTGGGAATTGTTTAACCCTTGAGAAAGCTGCTAAATAGAGCATTGTCGCATGTAGCATTTCAATACACTATGCTTTCTTCTTATTTAGGAGTAGGCAGCTTCATTGCACGCACACACTTACTTGTTTGTCCAATCTCTGTTTATTGAAAAAGATTATTCAGTGTATGTACTGGGTATGCCTTAACTGATGCCACCTTTAGACGAAGGGTATGGCGAAATGAACAAAGGTTATCTTGTTTTACCTTGTAGAGGTTAAAAAATAAACATACAAACAGGTTCTGTGTTGTGACAAGTGAGTGGTGAACGGAATGTTAACACCACTTATAGAGTATGTTTTCAAAAGCTGAATGAATGTTATTGCAAGTTACCTGCGTACTGTAGCGCCTGATTAAAATGTGAGTGTTGTATGAGCTACAAACACCCTCCTATTGTAAATTTAAAGTTAACTTAGGAAGATGTAGCAGTAATTCAGGCGGCCGCCGGGCATTTCATACTACTTATCCAATCCCAAAATGGCCATAAAAGAATCATATATGAGAATATTCACACCACTAATAGATTTAGTTATATAACGCTGAATGAAAGCTATGGTTTGCTGTGTGCGTACTGAAGTGTCTGTTTGAAATGTGAGTGTTGTTAGAGATACAATCACACTGCATTTATAAGTATTAAGATAAATTTGGTAGGTGTACGACTGATGCAGGCAGCCGCAAAGCATTTTATTTACCTTTATCTGTTTAGTAAATGCGTGTAGAAGATTCTTATATGATCATATTTTACGGGGACTTCAAACAGTTGTCGCCCTCTTTGAGACGCAATATTTTGATTTCGTTTGAATTAGAGAATGGCAAAATTCGCACACTGTAAATAAGTTCTTTTCGGCCGTTTATTCATCAAAAGTAGCCACAAAATTAGTGAAAATATGTTAACTATGCCCCGAGAGGATATATCCCGATAGCAATAAAGTCATTATGCGGCAGGCTGCCGGTAAATAAGTACCAAATTTGAGAAAAAGAAACTGCATGGCATCCGCCGTTTTGTCCGTCTCCAGCGCCGTCCCGCCAGAGACTGACGCTTCCGATTGTTTCACCCCTATATATAGGGTGTAGGTTGTAGCCATGGTGACGTTACGCATGCGCGTTACCTACATATAGAACTTTTTCAGCCATTCACAGGGCGGCATTTTCAAATTGCTGTAGAGTCCCTTAGAGTCGGCCAAATTTGCCAAAAATAGATGCGTTTTGTAGGGAATTGTTCGCTGCAAACTTTAACCAGGTTTTTGCAATAGGTTAGATTTCCCAATAATTCCAAAAATTCATTGCCCCGCGTCAATAGACTTAGGGCATAGCTCAATTCTCTTGTATAATTCACATCAATAGCCTGCTTGTTCAGTTTTGTACCCACATAAGTTTGCATTGACTTAATAAGCCAGGGATAACTTGGTAGCCAGATTGATTCTGTTTATTACTTAAGAAGGGGGATGGATACTATTCTGTTCACCCGAAACACAGAGAGGAAATGCTTCTGACGTTTTATAATCTCTCTTGCTGGGAATTGTTTAACCCTTGAGAAAGCTGCTAAATAGAGCATTGTCGCATGTAGCATTTCAATACACTATGCTTTCTTCTTATTTAGGACTAGGCAGCTTCATTGCACGCACACACTTACTTGTTTGTCCAATCTCTGTTTATTGAAAAAGATTATTCAGTGTATGTACTGGGTATGCCTTAACTGATGCCACCTTTAGACGAAGGGTATGGCGAAATGAACAAAGGTTATCTTGTTTTACCTTGTAGAGGTTAAAAAATAAACATACAAACAGGTTCTGTGTTGTGACAAGTGAGTGGTGAACGGAATGTTAACACCACTTATAGAGTATGTTTTCAAAAGCTGAATGAATGTTATTGCAAGTTACCTGCGTACTGTAGCGCCTGATTAAAATGTGAGTGTTGTATGAGCTACAAACACCCTCCTATTGTAAATTTAAAGTTAACTTAGGAAGATGTAGCAGTAATTCAGGCGGCCGCCGGGCATTTCATACTACTTATCCAATCCCAAAATGGCCATAAAAGAATCATATATGAGAATATTCACACCACTAATAGATTTAGTTATATAACGCTGAATGAAAGCTATGGTGTGCTGTGTGCGTACTGAAGTGTCTGTTTGAAATGTGAGTGTTGTTAGAGATACAATCACACTGCATTTATAAGTATTAAGATAAATTTGGTAGGTGTACAACTGATGCAGGCAGCCGCAAAGCATTTTATTTACCTTTATCTGTTTAGTGAATGCGTGTAGAAGATTCTTATATGATCATATTTTACGGGGACTTCAAACAGTTGTCGCCCTCTTTGAGACGCAATATTTTGATTTCGTTTGAATTAGAGAATGGCAAAATTCGCACACTGTAAATAAGTTCTTTTCGGCCGTTTATTCATCAAAAGTAGCCACAAAATTAGTGAAAATATGTTAACTATGCCCCGAGAGGATATATCCCGATAGCAATAAAGTCATTATGCGGCAGGCTGCCGGTAAATAAGTACCAAATTTGAGAAAAAGAAACTGCATGGCATCCGCCGTTTTGTCCGTCTCCAGCGCCGTCCCGCCAGAGACTGACGCATCCGATTGTTTCACCCCTATATATAGGGTGTAGGTTGTAGCCATGGTGACGTTACGCATGCGCGTTACCTACATATAGAACTTTTTCAGCCATTCACAGGGCGGCATTTTCAAATTGCTGTAGAGTCCCTTAGAGTCGGCCAAATTTGCCAAAAATAGATGCGTTTTGTAGGGAATTGTTCGCTGCAAACCTTAACCAGGTTTTTGCAATAGGTTAGATTTCCCAATAATTCCAAAAATTCATTGCCCCGGGTCAATAGACTTAGGGCATAGCTCAACTCTCTTGTATAATTCACATCAATGGCCTGCTTGTTCAGTTTTGTACCCACATAAGTTTGCATTGACTTAATAAGCCAGGGATAACTTGGTAGCCAGATTGATTCTGTTTATTACTTAAGAAGGGGGATGGATACTATTCTGTTCACCCGAAACACAGAGAGGAAATGCTTCTGACGTTTTATAATCTCTCTTGCTGGGAATTGTTTAACCCTTGAGAAAGCTGCTAAATAGAGCATTGTCGCATGTAGCATTTCAATACACTATGCTTTCTTCTTATTTAGGACTAGGCAGCTTCATTGCACGCACACACTTACTTGTTTGTCCAATCTCTGTTTATTGAAAAAGATTATTCAGTGTATGTACTGGGTATGCCTTAACTGATGCCACCTTTAGACGAAGGGTATGGCGAAATGAACAAAGGTTATCTTGTTTTACCTTGTAGAGGTTAAAAAATAAACATACAAACAGGTTCTGTGTTGTGACAAGTGAGTGGTGAACGGAATGTTAACACCACTTATAGAGTATGTTTTCAAAAGCTGAATGAATGTTATTGCAAGTTACCTGCGTAATGTAGCGCCTGATTAAAATGTGAGTGTTGTATGAGCTACAAACACCCTCCTATTGTAAATTTAAAGTTAACTTAGGAAGATGTAGCAGTAATTCAGGCGGCCGCCGGGCATTTCATACTACTTATCCAATCCCAAAATGGTCATAAAAGAATCATATATGAGAATATTCACACCACTAATAGATTTAGTTATATAACGCTGAATGAAAGCTATGGTTTGCTGTGTGCGTACTGAAGTGTCTGTTTGAAATGTGAGTGTTGTTAGAGATACAATCACACTGCATTTATAAGTATTAAGATAAATTTGGTAGGTGTACGACTGATGCAGGCAGCCGCAAAGCATTTTATTTACCTTTATCTGTTTAGTAAATGCGTGTAGAAGATTCTTATATGATCATATTTTACGGGGACTTCAAACAGTTGTCGCCCTCTTTGAGACGCAATATTTTGATTTCGTTTGAATTAGAGAATGGCAAAATTCGCACACTGTAAATAAGTTCTTTTCGGCCGTTTATTCATCAAAAGTAGCCACAAAATTAGTGAAAATATGTTAACTATGCCCCGAGAGGATATATCCCGATAGCAATAAAGTCATTATGCGGCAGGCTGCCGGTAAATAAGTACCAAATTTGAGAAAAAGAAACTGCATGGCATCCGCCGTTTTGTCCGTCTCCAGCGCCGTCCCGCCAGAGACTGACGCATCCGATTGTTTCACCCCTATATATAGGGTGTAGGTTGTAGCCATGGTGACGTTACGCATGCGCGTTACCTACATATAGAACTTTTTCAGCCATTCACAGGGCGGCATTTTCAAATTGCTGTAGAGTCCCTTAGAGTCGGCCAAATTTGCCAAAAATAGATGCGTTTTGTAGGGAATTGTTCGCTGCAAACCTTAACCAGGTTTTTGCAATAGGTTAGATTTCCCAATAATTCCAAAAATTCATTGCCCCGGGTCAATAGACTTAGGGCATAGCTCAACTCTCTTGTATAATTCACATCAATGGCCTGCTTGTTCAGTTTTGTACCCACATAAGTTTGCATTGACTTAATAAGCCAGGGATAACTTGGTAGCCAGATTGATTCTGTTTATTACTTAAGAAGGGGGATGGATACTATTCTGTTCACCCGAAACACAGAGAGGAAATGCTTCTGACGTTTTATAATCTCTCTTGCTGGGAATTGTTTAACCCTTGAGAAAGCTGCTAAATAGAGCATTGTCGCATGTAGCATTTCAATACACTATGCTTTCTTCTTATTTAGGACTAAGCAGCTTCATTGCACGCACACACTTACTTGTTTGTCCAATCTCTGTTTATTGAAAAAGATTATTCAGTGTATGTACTGGGTATGCCTTAACTGATGCCACCTTTAGACGAAGGGTATGGCGAAATGAACAAAGGTTATCTTGTTTTACCTTGTAGAGGTTAAAAAATAAACATACAAACAGGTTCTGTGTTGTGACAAGTGAGTGGTGAACGGAATGTTAACACCACTTATAGAGTATGTTTTCAAAAGCTGAATGAATGTTATTGCAAGTTACCTGCGTAATGTAGCGCCTGATTAAAATGTGAGTGTTGTATGAGCTACAAACACCCTCCTATTGTAAATTTAAAGTTAACTTAGGAAGATGTAGCAGTAATTCAGGCGGCCGCCGGGCATTTCATACTACTTATCCAATCCCAAAATGGTCATAAAAGAATCATATATGAGAATATTCACACCACTAATAGATTTAGTTATATAACGCTGAATGAAAGCTATGGTGTGCTGTGTGCGTACTGAAGTGTCTGTTTGAAATGTGAGTTTTGTTAGAGATACAATCACACTGCATTTATAAGTATTAAGATAAATTTGGTAGGTGTACGACTGATGCAGGCAGCCGCAAAGCATTTCATTTACCTTTATCTGTTTAGTAAATGCGTGTAGAAGATTCTTATATGATCATATTTTACGGGGACTTCAAACAGTTGTCGCCCTCTTTGAGACGCAATATTTTGATTTCGTTTGAATTAGAGAATGGCAAAATTCGCACACTGTAAATAAGTTCTTTTCGGCCGTTTATTCATCAAAAGTAGCCACAAAATTAGTGAAAATATGTTAACTATGCCCCGAGAGGATATATCCCGATAGCAATAAAGTCATTATGCGGCAGGCTGCCGGTAAATAAGTACCAAATTTGAGAAAAAGAAACTGCATGGCATCCGCCGTTTTGTCCGTCTCCAGCGCCGTCCCGCCAGAGACTGACGCATCCGATTGTTTCACCCCTATATATAGGGTGTAGGTTGTAGCCATGGTGACGTTACGCATGCGCGTTACCTACATATAGAACTTTTTCAGCCATTCACAGGGCGGCATTTTCAAATTGCTGTAGAGTCCCTTAGAGTCGGCCAAATTTGCCAAAAATAGATGCGTTTTGTAGGGAATTGTTCGCTGCAAACCTTAACCAGGTTTTTGCAATAGGTTAGATTTCCCAATAATTCATTGCCCCGGGTCAATAGACTTAGGGCATAGCTCAACTCTCTTGTATAATTCACATCAATGGCCTGCTTGTTCAGTTTTGTACCCACATAAGTTTGCATTGACTTAATAAGCCAGGGATAACTTGGTAGCCAGATTGATTCTGTTTATTACTTAAGAAGGGGGATGGATACTATTCTGTTCACCCGAAACACAGAGAGGAAATGCTTCTGACGTTTTATAATCTCTCTTGCTGGGAATTGTTTAACCCTTGAGAAAGCTGCTAAATAGAGCATTGTCGCATGTAGCATTTCAATACACTATGCTTTCTTCTTATTTAGGACTAAGCAGCTTCATTGCACGCACACACTTACTTGTTTGTCCAATCTCTGTTTATTGAAAAAGATTATTCAGTGTATGTACTGGGTATGCCTTAACTGATGCCACCTTTAGACGAAGGGTATGGCGAAATGAACAAAGGTTATCTTGTTTTACCTTGTAGAGGTTAAAAAATAAACATACAAACAGGTTCTGTGTTGTGACAAGTGAGTGGTGAACGGAATGTTAACACCACTTATAGAGTATGTTTTCAAAAGCTGAATGAATGTTATTGCAAGTTACCTGCGTACTGTAGCGCCTGATTAAAATGTGAGTGTTGTATGAGATACAAACACCCTCCTATTGTAAATTTAAAGTTAACTTAGGAAGATGTAGCAGTAATTCAGGCGGCCGCCGGGCATTTCATACTACTTATCAAATCCCAAAATGGCCATAAAAGAATCATATATGAAAATATTCACACCACTAATAGATTTAGTTATATAACGCTGAATGAAAGCTATGGTTTGCTGTGTGCGTACTGAAGTGTCTGTTTGAAATGTGAGTGTTGTTAGAGATACAATCACACTGCATTTATAAGTATTAAGATAAATTTGGTAGGTGTACAACTGATGCAGGCAGCCGCAAAGCATTTTATTTACCTTTATCTGTTTAGTAAATGCGTGTAGAAGATTCTTATATGATCATATTTTACGGGGACTTCAAACAGTTGTCGCCCTCTTTGAGACGCAATATTTTGATTTCGTTTGAATTAGAGAATGGCAAAATTCGCACACTGTAAATAAGTTCTTTTCGGCCGTTTATTCATCAAAAGTAGCCACAAAATTAGTGAAAATATGTTAACTATGCCCCGAGAGGATATATCCCGATAGCAATAAAGTCATTATGCGGCAGGCTGCCGGTAAATAAGTACCAAATTTGAGAAAAAGAAACTGCATGGCATCCGCCGTTTTGTCCGTCTCCAGCGCCGTCCCGCCAGAGACTGACGCATCCGATTGTTTCACCCCTATATATAGGGTGTAGGTTGTAGCCATGGTGACGTTACGCATGCGCGTTACCTACATATAGAACTTTTTCAGCCATTCACAGGGCGGCATTTTCAAATTGCTGTAGAGTCCCTTAGAGTCGGCCAAATTTGCCAAAAATAGATGCGTTTTGTAGGGAATTGTTCGCTGCAAACCTTAACCAGGTTTTTGCAATAGGTTAGATTTCCCAATAATTCCAAAAATTCATTGCCCCGGGTCAATAGACTTAGGGCATAGCTCAACTCTCTTGTATAATTCACATCAATGGCCTGCTTGTTCAGTTTTGTACCCACATAAGTTTGCATTGACTTAATAAGCCAGGGATAACTTGGTAGCCAGATTGATTCTGTTTATTACTTAAGAAGGGGGATGGATACTATTCTGTTCACCCGAAACACAGAGAGGAAATGCTTCTGACGTTTTATAATCTCTCTTGCTGGGAATTGTTTAACCCTTGAGAAAGCTGCTAAATAGAGCATTGTCGCATGTAGCATTTCAATACACTATGCTTTTTTCTTATTTAGGACTAAGCAGCTTCATTGCACGCACACACTTACTTGTTTGTCCAATCTCTGTTTATTGAAAAAGATTATTCAGTGTATGTACTGGGTATGCCTTAACTGATGCCACCTTTAGACGAAGGGTATGGCGAAATGAACAAAGGTTATCTTGTTTTACCTTGTAGAGGTTAAAAAATAAACATACAAACAGGTTCTGTGTTGTGACAAGTGAGTGGTGAACGGAATGTTAACACCACTTATAGAGTATGTTTTCAAAAGCTGAATGAATGTTATTGCAAGTTACCTGCGTACTGTAGCGCCTGATTAAAATGTGAGTGTTGTATGAGATACAAACACCCTCCTATTGTAAATTTAAAGTTAACTTAGGAAGATGTAACAGTAATTCAGGCGGCCGCCGGGCATTTCATACTACTTATCAAATCCCAAAATGGCCATAAAAGAATCATATATGAGAATATTCACACCACTAATAGATTTAGTTATATAACGCTGAATGAAAGCTATGGTGTGCTGTGTGCGTACTGAAGTGTCTGTTTGAAATGTGAGTGTTGTTAGAGATACAATCACACTGCATTTATAAGTATTAAGATAAATTTGGTAGGTGTACAACTGATGCAGGCAGCCGCAAAGCATTTTATTTACCTTTATCTGTTTAGTAAATGCGTGTAGAAGATTCTTATATGATCATATTTTACAGGGACTTCAAACAGTTGTCGCCCTCTTTGAGACGCAATATTTTGATTTCGTTTGAATTAGAGAATGGCAAAATTCGCACACTGTAAATAAGTTCTTTTCGGCCGTTTATTCATCAAAAGTAGCCACAAAATTAGTGAAAATATGTTAACTATGCCCCGAGAGGATATATCCCGATAGCAATAAAGTCATTATGCGGCAGGCTGCCGGTAAATAAGTACCAAATTTGAGAAAAAGAAACTGCATGGCATCCGCCGTTTTGTCCGTCTCCAGCGCCGTCCCGCCAGAGACTGACGCATCCGATTGTTTCACCCCTATATATAGGGTGTAGGTTGTAGCCATGGTGACGTTACGCATGCGCGTTACCTACATATAGAACTTTTTCAGCCATTCACAGGGCGGCATTTTCAAATTGCTGTAGAGTCCCTTAGAGTCGGCCAAATTTGCCAAAAATAGATGCGTTTTGTAGGGAATTGTTCGCTGCAAACCTTAACCAGGTTTTTGCAATAGGTTAGATTTCCCAATAATTCCAAAAATTCATTGCCCCGGGTCAATAGACTTAGGGCATAGCTCAACTCTCTTGTATAATTCACATCAATGGCCTGCTTGTTCAGTTTTGTACCCACATAAGTTTGCATTGACTTAATAAGCCAGGGATAACTTGGTAGCCAGATTGATTCTGTTTATTACTTAAGAAGGGGGATGGATACTATTCTGTTCACCCGAAACACAGAGAGGAAATGCTTCTGACGTTTTATAATCTCTCTTGCTGGGAATTGTTTAACCCTTGAGAAAGCTGCTAAATAGAGCATTGTCGCATGTAGCATTTCAATACACTATGCTTTCTTCTTATTTAGGACTAAGCAGCTTCATTGCACGCACACACTTACTTGTTTGTCCAATCTCTGTTTATTGAAAAAGATTATTCAGTGTATGTACTGGGTATGCCTTAACTGATGCCACCTTTAGACGAAGGGTATGGCGAAATGAACAAAGGTTATCTTGTTTTACCTTGTAGAGGTTAAAAAATAAACATACAAACAGGTTCTGTGTTGTGACAAGTGAGTGGTGAACGGAATGTTAACACCACTTATAGAGTATGTTTTCAAAAGCTGAATGAATGTTATTGCAAGTTACCTGCGTACTGTAGCGCCTGATTAAAATGTGAGTGTTGTATGAGATACAAACACCCTCCTATTGTAAATTTAAAGTTAACTTAGGAAGATGTAGCAGTAATTCAGGCGGCCGCCGGGCATTTCATACTACTTATCAAATCCCAAAATGGCCATAAAAGAATCATATATGAAAATATTCACACCACTAATAGATTTAGTTATATAACGCTGAATGAAAGCTATGGTTTGCTGTGTGCGTACTGAAGTGTCTGTTTGAAATGTGAGTGTTGTTAGAGATACAATCACACTGCATTTATAAGTATTAAGATAAATTTGGTAGGTGTACAACTGATGCAGGCAGCCGCAAAGCATTTTATTTACCTTTATCTGTTTAGTAAATGCGTGTAGAAGATTCTTATATGATCATATTTTACGGGGACTTCAAACAGTTGTCGCCCTCTTTGAGACGCAATATTTTGATTTCGTTTGAATTAGAGAATGGCAAAATTCGCACACTGTAAATAAGTTCTTTTCGGCCGTTTATTCATCAAAAGTAGCCACAAAATTAGTGAAAATATGTTAACTATGCCCCGAGAGGATATATCCCGATAGCAATAAAGTCATTATGCGGCAGGCTGCCGGTAAATAAGTACCAAATTTGAGAAAAAGAAACTGCATGGCATCCGCCGTTTTGTCCGTCTCCAGCGCCGTCCCGCCAGAGACTGACGCATCCGATTGTTTCACCCCTATATATAGGGTGTAGGTTGTAGCCATGGTGACGTTACGCATGCGCGTTACCTACATATAGAACTTTTTCAGCCATTCACAGGGCGGCATTTTCAAATTGCTGTAGAGTCCCTTAGAGTCGGCCAAATTTGCCAAAAATAGATGCGTTTTGTAGGGAATTGTTCGCTGCAAACCTTAACCAGGTTTTTGCAATAGGTTAGATTTCCCAATAATTCCAAAAATTCATTGCCCCGGGTCAATAGACTTAGGGCATAGCTCAACTCTCTTGTATAATTCACATCAATGGCCTGCTTGTTCAGTTTTGTACCCACATAAGTTTGCATTGACTTAATAAGCCAGGGATAACTTGGTAGCCAGATTGATTCTGTTTATTACTTAAGAAGGGGGATGGATACTATTCTGTTCACCCGAAACACAGAGAGGAAATGCTTCTGACGTTTTATAATCTCTCTTGCTGGGAATTGTTTAACCCTTGAGAAAGCTGCTAAATAGAGCATTGTCGCATGTAGCATTTCAATACACTATGCTTTCTTCTTATTTAGGACTAAGCAGCTTCATTGCACGCACACACTTACTTGTTTGTCCAATCTCTGTTTATTGAAAAAGATTATTCAGTGTATGTACTGGGTATGCCTTAACTGATGCCACCTTTAGACGAAGGGTATGGCGAAATGAACAAAGGTTATCTTGTTTTACCTTGTAGAGGTTAAAAAATAAACATACAAACAGGTTCTGTGTTGTGACAAGTGAGTGGTGAACGGAATGTTAACACCACTTATAGAGTATGTTTTCAAAAGCTGAATGAATGTTATTGCAAGTTACCTGCGTACTGTAGCGCCTGATTAAAATGTGAGTGTTGTATGAGATACAAACACCCTCCTATTGTAAATTTAAAGTTAACTTAGGAAGATGTAGCAGTAATTCAGGCGGCCGCCGGGCATTTCATACTACTTATCAAATCCCAAAATGGCCATAAAAGAATCATATATGAAAATATTCACACCACTAATAGATTTAGTTATATAACGCTGAATGAAAGCTATGGTTTGCTGTGTGCGTACTGAAGTGTCTGTTTGAAATGTGAGTGTTGTTAGAGATACAATCACACTGCATTTATAAGTATTAAGATAAATTTGGTAGGTGTACAACTGATGCAGGCAGCCGCAAA
The DNA here is from genome assembly GCA_916613615.1 of Steromphala cineraria. NCBI lineage: Eukaryota > Metazoa > Mollusca > Gastropoda > Trochida > Trochidae > Steromphala > Steromphala cineraria. The sequence continues at coordinate 43,034,407 of OU744726.1, forward strand.
GCATTTTATTTACCTTTATCTGTTTAGTAAATGCGTGTAGAAGATTCTTATATGATCATATTTTACGGGGACTTCAAACAGTTGTCGCCCTCTTTGAGACGCAATATTTTGATTTCGTTTGAATTAGAGAATGGCAAAATTCGCACACTGTAAATAAGTTCTTTTCGGCCGTTTATTCATCAAAAGTAGCCACAAAATTAGTGAAAATATGTTAACTATGCCCCGAGAGGATATATCCCGATAGCAATAAAGTCATTATGCGGCAGGCTGCCGGTAAATAAGTACCAAATTTGAGAAAAAGAAACTGCGTGGCATCCGCCGTTTTGTCCGTCTCCAGCGCCGTCCCGCCAGAGACTGACGCATCCGATTGTTTCACCCCTATATATAGGGTGTAGGTTGTAGCCATGGTGACGTTACGCATGCGCGTTACCTACATATAGAACTTTTTCAGCCATTCACAGGGCGGCATTTTCAAATTGCTGTAGAGTCCCTTAGAGTCGGCCAAATTTGCCAAAAATAGATGCGTTTTGTAGGGAATTGTTCGCTGCAAACCTTAACCAGGTTTTTGCAATAGGTTAGATTTCCCAATAATTCCAAAAATTCATTGCCCCGGGTCAATAGACTTAGGGCATAGCTCAACTCTCTTGTATAATTCACATCAATGGCCTGCTTGTTCAGTTTTGTACCCACATAAGTTTGCATTGACTTAATAAGCCAGGGATAACTTGGTAGCCAGATTGATTCTGTTTATTACTTAAGAAGGGGGATGGATACTATTCTGTTCACCCGAAACACAGAGAGGAAATGCTTCTGACGTTTTATAATCTCTCTTGCTGGGAATTGTTTAACCCTTGAGAAAGCTGCTAAATAGAGCATTGTCGCATGTAGCATTTCAATACACTATGCTTTCTTCTTATTTAGGACTAAGCAGCTTCATTGCACGCACACACTTACTTGTTTGTCCAATCTCTGTTTATTGAAAAAGATTATTCAGTGTATGTACTGGGTATGCCTTAACTGATGCCACCTTTAGACGAAGGGTATGGCGAAATGAACAAAGGTTATCTTGTTTTACCTTGTAGAGGTTAAAAAATAAACATACAAACAGGTTCTGTGTTGTGACAAGTGAGTGGTGAACGGAATGTTAACACCACTTATAGAGTATGTTTTCAAAAGCTGAATGAATGTTATTGCAAGTTACCTGCGTACTGTAGCGCCTGATTAAAATGTGAGTGTTGTATGAGATACAAACACCCTCCTATTGTAAATTTAAAGTTAACTTAGGAAGATGTAGCAGTAATTCAGGCGGCCGCCGGGCATTTCATACTACTTATCAAATCCCAAAATGGCCATAAAAGAATCATATATGAAAATATTCACACCACTAATAGATTTAATAGATTTAGTTATATAACGCTGAATGAAAGCTATGGTGTGCTGTGTGCGTACTGAAGTGTCTGTTTGAAATGTGAGTGTTGTTAGAGATACAATCACACTGCATTTATAAGTATTAAGATAAATTTGGTAGGTGTACAACTGATGCAGGCAGCCGCAAAGCATTTTATTTACCTTTATCTGTTTAGTGAATGCGTGTAGAAGATTCTTATATGATCATATTTTACGGGGACTTCAAACAGTTGTCGCCCTCTTTGAGACGCAATATTTTGATTTCGTTTGAATTAGAGAATGGCAAAATTCGCACACTGTAAATAAGTTCTTTTCGGCCGTTTATTCATCAAAAGTAGCCACAAAATTAGTGAAAATATGTTAACTATGCCCCGAGAGGATATATCCCGATAGCAATAAAGTCATTATGCGGCAGGCTGCCGGTAAATAAGTACCAAATTTGAGAAAAAGAAACTGCATGGCATCCGCCGTTTTGTCCGTCTCCAGCGCCGTCCCGCCAGAGACTGACGCATCCGATTGTTTCGCCCCTATATATAGGGTGTAGGTTGTAGCCATGGTGACGTTACGCATGCGCGTTACCTACATATAGAACTTTTTCAGCCATTCACAGGGCGGCATTTTCAAATTGCTGTAGAGTCCCTTAGAGTCGGCCAAATTTGCCAAAAATAGATGCGTTTTGTAGGGAATTGTTCGCTGCAAACCTTAACCAGGTTTTTGCAATAGGTTAGATTTCCCAATAATTCCAAAAATTCATTGCCCCGGGTCAATAGACTTAGGGCATAGCTCAACTCTCTTGTATAATTCACATCAATGGCCTGCTTGTTCAGTTTTGTACCCACATAAGTTTGCATTGACTTAATAAGCCAGGGATAACTTGGTAGCCAGATTGATTCTGTTTATTACTTAAGAAGGGGGATGGATACTATTCTGTTCACCCGAAACACAGAGAGGAAATGCTTCTGACGTTTTATAATCTCTCTTGCTGGGAATTGTTTAACCCTTGAGAAAGCTGCTAAATAGAGCATTGTCGCATGTAGCATTTCAATACACTATGCTTTCTTCTTATTTAGGACTAGGCAGCTTCATTGCACGCACACACTTACTTGTTTGTCCAATCTCTGTTTATTGAAAAAGATTATTCAGTGTATGTACTGGGTATGCCTTAACTGATGCCACCTTTAGACGAAGGGTATGGCGAAATGAACAAAGGTTATCTTGTTTTACCTTGTAGAGGTTAAAAAATAAACATACAAACAGGTTCTGTGTTGTGACAAGTGAGTGGTGAACGGAATGTTAACACCACTTATAGAGTATGTTTTCAAAAGCTGAATGAATGTTATTGCAAGTTACCTGCGTACTGTAGCGCCTGATTAAAATGTGAGTGTTGTATGAGCTACAAACACCCTCCTATTGTAAATTTAAAGTTAACTTAGGAAGATGTAGCAGTAATTCAGGCGGCCGCCGGGCATTTCATACTACTTATCAAATCCCAAAATGGCCATAAAAGAATCATATATGAGAATATTCACACCACTAATAGATTTAGTTATATAACGCTGAATGAAAGCTATGGTGTGCTGTGTGCGTACTGAAGTGTCTGTTTGAAATGTGAGTGTTGTTAGAGATACAATCACACTGCATTTATAAGTATTAAGATAAATTAGGTAGGTGTACAACTGATGCAGGCAGCCGCAAAGCATTTTATTTACCTTTATCTGTTTAGTGAATGCGTGTAGAAGATTCTTATATGATCATATTTTACGGGGACTTCAAACAGTTGTCGCCCTCTTTGAGACGCAATATTTTGATTTCGTTTGAATTAGAGAATGGCAAAATTCGCACACTGTAAATAAGTTCTTTTCGGCCGTTTATTCATCAAAAGTAGCCACAAAATTAGTGAAAATATGTTAACTATGCCCCGAGAGGATATATCCCGATAGCAATAAAGTCATTATGCGGCAGGCTGCCGGTAAATAAGTACCAAATTTGAGAAAAAGAAACTGCATGGCATCCGCCGTTTTGTCCGTCTCCAGCGCCGTCCCGCCAGAGACTGACGCTTCCGCTTGTTTCACCCCTATATATAGGGTGTAGGTTGTAGCCATGGTGACGTTACGCATGCGCGTTACCTACATATAGAACTTTTTCAGCCATTCACAGGGCGGCATTTTCAAATTGCTGTAGAGTCCCTTAGAGTCGGCCAAATTTGCCAAAAATAGATGCGTTTTGTAGGGAATTGTTCGCTGCAAACTTTAACCAGGTTTTTGCAATAGGTTAGATTTCCCAATAATTCCAAAAATTCATTGCCCCGCGTCAATAGACTTAGGGCATAGCTCAACTCTCTTGTATAATTCACATCAATGGCCTGCTTGTTCAGTTTTGTACCCACATAAGTTTGCATTGACTTAATAAGCCAGGGATAACTTGGTAGCCAGATTGATTCTGTTTATTACTTAAGAAGGGGGATGGATACTATTCTGTTAACCCGAAACACAGAGAGGAAATGCTTCTGACGTTTTATAATCTCTCTTGCTGGGAATTGTTTAACCCTTGAGAAAGCTGCTAAATAGAGCATTGTCGCATGTAGCATTTCAATACACTACCCAGCAGGCATTTTAACGTTGAACCAACGTTGAAACAACGTCGTTTATCAACGTTGAATTGACGTTGAATTTTGATTGGATTTGAAATTTGCCGCGACGTCGAAACCTGACGTTGTTTCGACGTAAAAATGACGTTAATAGATACGACGTCGCAACAACGTTGGTATAACGTTATCTCGACGTATATACGATATTGTATCAACGTTGAAACAACGTTTTATTGACGTATTTTTAACGCGACATCAACGTCGATACAACATGGCTTTAACATTGATACAACGTTGATACGATGTTGCTGCAACGTTGGTAAAAAGTTAATCCCATTTCTAATGATGCTGAATAGATATGATGAGAGACGTTTTTCAATGTATATAACACTGCAGAGAATCATAGAGACCGAAATCGTATCATAAAAAAAATAAGGTATATTGTCGGGAATAGCTGTATAAATTCAACCAACAAATTAACAAGTCAAAAACAAACCGAGGTAATGATTACATAAATGTTTATTAATCTTTTATACATTTCTATGAAAAGCAGTCTTATCATGTATTCTTGTATATGTTTCTTCACAGCGTTGGCCATCAGCAAAGTTCTGTACAAAAGAAAGATAAAAGTAAATGAAGTGAAAAATCAATCACATAAATTGTATATGTCGATCCCTTATCAAATATGTGCTAATAACTTGTTCTGCTCTTTTGAATCCTGCCTTGAATGACTTTTGTGTGCATTATAACTGATTTATTGTTTAATTGTTAACTTATCTAAAATTTGAAACTGGTAAAATAAAAATGAAATGAATGTCGAATGTCGAATGTCTCCAGCTCTCTCCTCCCTCTCAATCAGCAGACTCTGAGAAAATTTTATAATATTCATGTATTATATTCAAATATAATCAATAATATCCTAACACATTTCTTTAAAACACTTCTTGATTCGCGGATTCCTTAAAACATAACTGTAATGGAAGTGAAAAGGTGTCAGTGAGGAATTTGCCTTAAAATTAATTTGTATATATACACATTATAATTATACAATGAATCGTACATGTCGGTTCAAGCTTAGGTGAGTTGATATCAATCTTAGTCATATAGATATAATGCTAAACTGTCATGCATTAAAATATTAGATGGTCTGGTCACTGGTAATATTGTGTTTTGCAAGGAAATAAACAATTGAAAACGAATTTCATCCATCAACAGTTCAGAAAAAAGTATGTGGTATGCCATCATTCCGTCATATTTGAACATAATTATATGATTAGTCTGATACAAAATTAATAAAGTTCACAATGAAAATAAAATCAACTTAATATAGCTGGAGCCCTTCTTGTTCTTAAATACGGGCGTGTAATTTATACTTTTGGCAAATGATATTTCAGTTATTAATAATTATTATACCAATTACATCAATACTGTAGGCCTACATGTACATGTATAAATGTCCAAATAGTATGATATGTGAATATTTGATGTCTTTCATGAATATGACGCAATTGGGAACAACACTATTACAACAACCCTAACGTATTAAACGTAAGTAGCCATATCTTTCTATGACGTGATCATAGTTCAAGTGACGGAGTCATTCAAATAATTGATCAAAATTATATAGTTTTAAACTGAGATGATTGCCAATCTTCCCGGTTTAAACACAACCCTTTTCATGATCTTTTTCCAACAAAAATAATACGGGACAACGCTGATTATGATGCACTCATTGCCACTCTATGATAACAATTCAACTGCTGTTTCATTCAAGCTGATGCTCAGAGTAGATAGTTATTAATCAAAAACAACAACGAAACTGTACACGTACAGTGAACGCTCTGAACCAAATGAAATCCTAAACAGCTGATCGAATACTTTACGAGCTCTGTGCAACACCGGTTACGGTATCAAGCACTTTATGCTATGCCACAACACTGTACGGAGTTCAACAATGTTGCGGACACAAGTTGAATGACAGCAGAAGTTTTGAACCTATGACTTTCTTTTATCATCGTGACTCACTTAACTAATTAAACAAATGCTATTTTTCAAATAATAGTTTAATATTAGTGCTATAATAATATATAATCGTACTAGATCTACAGTTGCCTTGGCACTAGGCCTACTGCAGTAGGCCAACATAAGTCAACGAGATGCGTTCAAATTTTGACGTGTCTAGAGTGTAATTTGAAACTCAATGAGGGAAAGTTTAATAGATCAAGGGAAATACTTACCATTTCAAAATAGTAGAGCGATGTCAGTGCACCCGAATCGTGATCCGATATAACATCTAACAGGACGTTGATTTCCCCTTACATCGACCGACAAACATGGCGACGAAAGTAATAAGATTGTGACGTAATAGTTGAAACTATGACGTCATCAGCATTTGTGCTGGCGCGAAAATGTGGTATGCTTGTTGGTGAACAAAGTAACGTCGGGAATATAAAAAAAATGACTTTTGTTCAGTTCATACGCCGTTTAGGGAAACAAATTATCGGCAAATATTGTTTATGAATAAAGTGATCACGAATTTTCAAGTGCTAGCCTATTCACGAAACAATGCTTTTAAAACGGTATATTTATTCATTTATTCATTGATAGATTAATGACTGTTTTACATAAATTTATGTAACTATATTTGAAAATGACTTTTAAAGTGTACTTTTTTTACTGATTTCATATCTATACATTTTATTGGTAATTCGAAAAAGCTTTATTATAAAAGGAATGGAAAAGGTTAAACTTTATAAAGGAAAACAACTCTCTTTAGCGCTCTTTACAAGTTTAAAGGCGAATATCACACAATTTTAACAGACACTTATTCGCGTTTTTAATGAATGATCAACTAACAAACTAAAATCTTTAGTTTCACAAGAGACAGACGTGCTTTCATCTGATATAATTCGTAGGTTGTAAAATCGGAACAACGTAAGGTCATTTATCAACATAAATCTCAAATACATAGACGTCGGAAATAGAAACGTTGAAACGACGTTGTGTATCTTGATTTTCTCGACGTCGAAAGAACGCCACCTTAACCGAAATAACCGACGTTGAAACAACGTTGTTCAGTCAACGTCGAAATTACCGACGTCGGGGCAACGTCGTTGTTATCGACGTCGAAAATACCGACGTTGTAACAACGTCGTTAAATCAACGTCGAAATTAACAACGTCGAAGCAACGTTGCCTTTATCGACGTCGAAATTACTGACGTTGAAACAACGTCTATTTTAAGTTGAACGACGTCGCGACAACATCTAAACTATAATCCAACGTCGATTCGACGTTGTGTGCCTGCTGGGTATGCTTTCTTCTTATTTAGGACTAGGCAGCTTCATTGCACGCACACACTTACTTGTTTGTCCAATCTCTGTTTATTGAAAAAGATTATTCAGTGTATGTACTGGGTATGCCTTAACTGATGCCACCTTTAGACGAAGGGTATGGCGAAATGAACAAAGGTTATCTTGTTTTACCTTGTAGAGGTTAAAAAATAAACATACAAACAGGTTCTGTGTTGTGACAAGTGAGTGGTGAACGGAATGTTAACACCACTTATAGAGTATGTTTTCAAAAGCTGAATGAATGTTATTGCAAGTTACCTGCGTACTGTAGCGCCTGATTAAAATGTGAGTGTTGTATGAGATACAAACACCCTCCTATTGTAAATTTAAAGTTAACTTAGGAAGATGTAGCAGTAATTCAGGCGGCCGCCGGGCATTTCATACTACTTATCAAATCCCAAAATGGCCATAAAAGAATCATATATGAGAATATTCACACCACTAATAGATTTAGTTATATAACGCTGAATGAAAGCTATGGTGTGCTGTGTGCGTACTGAAGTGTCTGTTTGAAATGTGAGTGTTGTTAGAGATACAATCACACTGCATTTATAAGTATTAAGATCAATTTGGTAGGTGTACAACTGATGCAGGCAGCCGCAAAGCATTTTATTTACCTTTATCTGTTTAGTAAATGCGTGTAGAAGATTCTTATATGATCATATTTTACGGGGACTTCAAACAGTTGTCGCCCTCTTTGAGACGCAATATTTTGATTTCGTTTGAATTAGAGAAAGGCAAAATTCGCACACTGTAAATAAGTTCTTTTCGGCCGTTTATTCATCAAAAGTAGCCACAAAATTAGTGAAAATATATTAACTATGCCCCGAGAGGATATATCCCGATAGCAATAAAGTCATTATGCGGCAGGCTGCCGATAAATAAGTACCAAATTTGAGAAAAAGAAACTGCATGGCATCCGCCGTTTTGTCCGTCTCCAGCGCCGTCCCGCCAGAGACTGACGCATCCGATTGTTTCACCCCTATATATAGGGTGTAGGTTGTAGCCATGGTGACGTTACGCATGCGCGTTACCTACATATAGAACTTTTTCAGCCATTCACAGGGCGGCATTTTCAAATTGCTGTAGAGTCCCTTAGAGTCGGCCAAATTTGCCAAAAATAGATGCGTTTTGTAGGGAATTGTTCGCTGCAAACTTTAACCAGGTTTTTGCAATAGGTTAGATTTCCCAATAATTCCAAAAATTCATTGCCCCGCGTCAATAGACTTAGGGCATAGCTCAACTCTCTTGTATAATTCACATCAATGGCCTGCTTGTTCAGTTTTGTACCCACATAAGTTTGCATTGACTTAATAAGCCAGGGATAACTTGGTAGCCAGATTGATTCTGTTTATTACTTAAGAAGGGGGATGGATACTATTCTGTTCACCCGAAACACAGAGAGGAAATGCTTCTGACGTTTTATAATCTCTCTTGCTGGGAATTGTTTAACCCTTGAGAAAGCTGCTAAATAGAGCATTGTCGCATGTAGCATTTCAATACACTATGCTTTCTTCTTATTTAGGACTAGGCAGCTTCATTGCACGCACACACTTACTTGTTTGTCCAATCTCTGTTTATTGAAAAAGATTATTCAGTGTATGTACTGGGTATGCCTTAACTGATGCCACCTTTAGACGAAGGGTATGGCGAAATGAACAAAGGTTATCTTGTTTTACCTTGTAGAGGTTAAAAAATAAACATACAAACAGGTTCTGTGTTGTGACAAGTGAGTGGTGAACGGAATGTTAACACCACTTATAGAGTATGTTTTCAAAAGCTGAATGAATGTTATTGCAAGTTACCTGCGTACTGTAGCGCCTGATTAAAATGTGAGTGTTGTATGAGATACAAACACCCTCCTATTGTAAATTTAAAGTTAACTTAGGAAGATGTAGCAGTAATTCAGGCGGCCGCCGGGCATTTCATACTACTTATCAAATCCCAAAATGGCCATAAAAGAATCATATATGAGAATATTCACACCACTAATAGATTTAGTTATATAACGCTGAATGAAAGCTATGGTGTGCTGTGTGCGTACTGAAGTGTCTGTTTGAAATGTGAGTTTTGTTAGAGATACAATCACACTGCATTTATAAGTATTAAGATCAATTTGGTAGGTGTACAACTGATGCAGGCAGCCGCAAAGCATTTTATTTACCTTTATCTGTTTAGTAAATGCGTGTAGAAGATTCTTATATGATCATATTTTACGGGGACTTCAAACAGTTGTCGCCCTCTTTGAGACGCAATATTTTGATTTCGTTTGAATTAGAGAATGGCAAAATTCGCACACTGTAAATAAGTTCTTTTCGGCCGTTTATTCATCAAAAGTAGCCACAAAATTAGTGAAAATATATTAACTATGCCCCGAGAGGATATATCCCGATAGCAATAAAGTCATTATGCGGCAGGCTGCCGATAAATAAGTACCAAATTTGAGAAAAAGAAACTGCATGGCATCCGCCGTTTTGTCCGTCTCCAGCGCCGTCCCGCCAGAGACTGACGCATCCGATTGTTTCACCCCTATATATAGGGTGTAGGTTGTAGCCATGGTGACGTTACGCATGCGCGTTACCTACATATAGAACTTTTTCAGCCATTCACAGGGCGGCATTTTCAAATTGCTGTAGAGTCCCTTAGAGTCGGCCAAATTTGCCAAAAATAGATGCGTTTTGTAGGGAATTGTTCGCTGCAAACTTTAACCAGGTTTTTGCAATAGGTTAGATTTCCCAATAATTCCAAAAATTCATTGCCCCGCGTCAATAGACTTAGGGCATAGCTCAACTCTCTTGTATAATTCACATCAATGGCCTGCTTGTTCAGTTTTGTACCCACATAAGTTTGCATTGACTTAATAAGCCAGGGATAACTTGGTAGCCAGATTGATTCTGTTTATTACTTAAGAAGGGGGATGGATACTATTCTGTTCACCCGAAACACAGAGAGGAAATGCTTCTGACGTTTTATAATCTCTCTTGCTGGGAATTGTTTAACCCTTGAGAAAGCTGCTAAATAGAGCATTGTCGCATGTAGCATTTCAATACACTATGCTTTCTTCTTATTTAGGACTAGGCAGCTTCATTGCACGCACACACTTACTTGTTTGTCCAATCTCTGTTTATTGAAAAAGATTATTCAGTGTATGTACTGGGTATGCCTTAACTGATGCCACCTTTAGACGAAGGGTATGGCGAAATGAACAAAGGTTATCTTGTTTTACCTTGTAGAGGTTAAAAAATAAACATACAAACAGGTTCTGTGTTGTGACAAGTGAGTGGTGAACGGAATGTTAACACCACTTATAGAGTATGTTTTCAAAAGCTGAATGAATGTTATTGCAAGTTACCTGCGTACTGTAGCGCCTGATTAAAATGTGAGTGTTGTATGAGCTACAAACACCCTTCTATTGTAAATTTAAAGTTAACTTAGGAAGATGTAGCAGTAATTCAGGCGGCCGCCGGGCATTTCATACTACTTATCCAATCCCAAAATGGCCATAAAAGAATCATATATGAGAATATTCACACCACTAATAGATTTAGTTATATAACGCTGAATGAAAGCTATGGTGTGCTGTGTGCGTACTGAAGTGTCTGTTTGAAATGTGAGTGTTGTTAGAGATACAATCACACTGCATTTATAAGTATTAAGATACATTTGGTAGGTGTACGACTGATGCAGGCAGCCGCAAAGCATTTTATTTACCTTTATCTGTTTAGTAAATGCGTGTAGAAGATTCTTATATGATCATATTTTACGGGGACTTCAAACAGTTGTCGCCCTCTTTGAGACGCAATATTTTGATTTCGTTTGAATTAGAGAATGGCAAAATTCGCACACTGTAAATAAGTTCTTTTCGGCCGTTTATTCATCAAAAGTAGCCACAAAATTAGTGAAAATATGTTAACTATGCCCCGAGAGGATATATCCCGATAGCAATAAAGTCATTATAAGGCAGGCTGCCGGTAAATAAGTACCAAATTTGAGAAAAAGAAACTGCATGGCATCCGCCGTTTTGTCCGTCTCCAGCGCCGTCCCGCCAGAGACTGACGCATCCATCCATCCATCCATATATTGATTTATAGAGCGCTTTCAGCGGGGCTGTTTTCGCACTCTGGCCGCAGCCTTTAGTGGTGAGTCCAAAAAAGGGTTAAAAAAGTGGGATAAGAATTTGGATGCCGTGGTCTAAAGGTATGGGCTGTTGAAATTTTGAGATTTTGAAATTTGGAATGTATAATAGTTAAGAGGAAGAGGAAGAGGGGGGGGGGGGGGGGGGGGGGGGGGGGAGGGTTGGGTGATTTAGTTTATTTTAAGTTTTTTAGATACGAGCCAGGAGACCCGTATCTTTGAGATATTTGCCTAAGGCATTGTGAATATTTTGTTTATTTAAAGGATTTAATATTTTGTATATGTTATTGATTGGGATATTGTTTTCCTGGAGGGTTTTATTTAGTTTTATCCGATGTGCCGTGTAGTGTGGGCACTCGGTGAGTACGTGTTGTGTGCTCTCTGCTTGTGGGCAGTGAGGGCATGTTGCTGTAGTTTTAATTTTGTATTGATATAGTTTAGCGTTTAGTTTTGTGGTATTAGTTTGAAGTTTAAAAATTGCCCTATCAATGTTTTTGTTTTTGGAGTAAATTTTTTGCTTATTTAATGGTTTATTGATTAATTGTTTTAGATGTTTTGATGTTGTTGATTGGGTAAATTGTTTATGCCATACGGCTTTTATGTGTTTTTTAGCGAGGCTTTTGGCCTCTTGTTTTGAATGGTAAAGAGGTAAAGGATTATTTATTTTAAGGCCCTCCTTGGCTGCTTTGTCAGCACTCTCGTTTCCGGAGATGCCGACGTGGGCAGGGACCCATAGGAGTTTAACGGCCTTGCCTTGTTTGTTTAAAATGTTGATGGTGTGTAAGATTTTAGAGATAATGCCTGGGCGTTTTTTAGTGTTTTTGTTTTTAAGTGCCTCTAGACTGCTGAGTGAGTCTGAGAGAATGAGTATTTTGTTTGATGTATTAATTGTGGGGTGTACTAAGGCTGTAGCTATGGCCAAGAGCTCCGCTGTGAAGATCGATTGGTCATTTGGCAGCCTATGTGATGTTGTGTGTTTATGTGGTTGTGTTATGTGGATGCCCATGCCTGTAGTGCATGCCTCGGGGTCCTTGGACCCGTCGGTGTATATATGGCACCAGTCGGGCCAGTTGTCCTGGATGTATTGTAGTGTAGTTGTTTTTGCTTGCAGTGGGTGTTGCTTGCTTGTGATTTTGGTGAGATGGAGGTTGATGTTGGGTGAGGGTAGCGATGGTATGTAATGATGTACAGTGTTGGATGTGGGGAGTTTTATATGTTTCATGTTGGCCTGTTGTATTAAGTTGTTGATGCGGAGTGAGATAGGTGCTGCCAGTGGTGTTTTGAGCCTAATTTAAGCTAGTTTGCGTGTTGATATTGTAGTTTTAAGTATGTTTTGAATTAGTGGATCCTCAGATGAAGCGGCCCAGAAGTTTAGGGTGAGTTGGTCCCGTCTCAGTTTGAGGGGGATTTCACCAGTTAGGGCTTGGAGTGCTTCTTGGGAGGTTCCTTGTTGTGTTTTTGTTATGGTTTTTAAGCATTGGTATTGTATGCGGTTTAAAATGGTGTTATTTTTTTGATTAAGTGTGTTGTAAATTGGCGCGCCATAATCCAATTTGGACCTAATTAGGGAGATGTAAAGTTGATAGAGAGTATCCCTATTTGCACCCCAGCCTGTGCCAGAGATTGCTCTAAGGACATTAAGGTCCTTATCGCATCTAGTTTTTAGGTCTTCAACATGTGCATCCCATGAGAGATGTTGGTCAAAGATTAGCCCTAAGAATTTAGTTTGTTTTTGAAAATTTATTTTATTATTTTTGAGAAATAGGTTTGGGTGGATTGGGCGCATTTTTGTGTTTTTGAAGGCTACTCCAGTTGTATTGTCCGCATTTAGTTTGAAGCCCCATTTGTCGGCCCATTGGTCGACATTTAATTAAAGCGGACTGGAGTAGTTTTATTGCTTTAGTTGGGTTAGTACAACGTACCCAGAGGGCGCCGTCGTCTGCAAATTTTGAAGTATTTACTTTAGGGGAGACGCCTTCGAAAAGGTCGTCAACCATAATGTTAAATAAGGTGGGGCTGAGGATGCTGCCTTGTGGGGTGCCGTTTTCCAAAAGGAATTTATCTGATTTTTCATTTTCAACCCCGACAGTTATTTGCCTATTATGAAGGAAATCCTGGATGTAATTAATTATGTTGCCTGAAAGGCCTTTATTTAGTAATTTTTGGATGAGGCCGTTATGCCACACCATGTCAAAAGCTTTGGAGAAATCCAGGAATATTGCCAAAGTGTAGTGGTTGTTTAATTGCCCTAACTTGATTTCTTGCTCGAGACGAGCAAGATTATTTAGGGTGGAGCGCCCAGGAGTGAAGCCACTCTGGTCGTTATTTAGGGGATGGTAATTTAGGTGGTTTTGAAGGCGATTTTTTACCATCGCCTCCATTACCTTGCAGAGGTTTGAAGTTAAAGAGATTGGCCTATAGGAGTTGGGGTCCCCGAGGGGTTTATTTGGTTTAGGGATAGGGATTATTAAAGCTTCCTTCCAGTTGGAGGGAAGTTTGCCTACCTGCCAAATGGTATTGAATAGATTTAAAAGTGTTTTGGTGGTGGAGGGAGGGAGCTTCTTAATTAGTTGGTAGGAAGTGAAGTCCAGCCCAGGGGCTGTTCCCTTTTTCCTATTATTTAAAGCAAATTGAAGCTCCTCCATGGTGAATGGTTGGTTTATGGGTTGGTTGTTTGTGGGTTGTTTATGAATTATGGGGGTTTTAGTTTTGTTAATTTGGAATTTAGGTGAGTTGTTTTTGTTGCTGCTTGCAGTAGCGAAATGTGTAGCAAGAGCATTAGCTTTATTTTTAGGTTGTGTATGATTATTTATTGGTGGGAGTTTTGTTTTGCGTTTGCCGCCACGAATGGCTCGAAGCTTGTTCCAAACTTGTTTGGAGTTGGCCTTGCCATTCAAGCCCTCGCAAAAAATTTCCCAGTGTTGTTTTTTGGTTTGTTTTATAAGTAAATTTACCTGGTTTTTAATGATTTTAGCTTGAGGGAGTAATGTGGTGTCGCGTTTTGCCTTATTGAAGGCTTTTTTGCGTAATTTACGCGCTTTTTTAATTTCGTCTGTCCACCAGGGAACTGACGCATCCGATTGTTTCGCCCCTATATATAGGGTGTAGGTTGTAGCCATGGTGACGTTACGCATGCGCGTTACCTACATATAGAACTTTTTCAGCCATTCACAGGGCGGCATTTTCAAATTGCTGTAGAGTCCCTTAGAGTCGGCCAAATTTGCCAAAAATAGATGCGTTTTGTAGGGAATTGTTCGCTGCAAACCTTAACCAGGTTTTTGCAATAGGTTAGATTTCCCAATAATTCCAAAAATTCATTGCCCCGGGTCAATAGACTTAGGGCATAGCTCAACTCTCTTGTATAATTCACATCAATGGCCTGCTTGTTCAGTTTTGTACCCACATAAGTTTGCATTGACTTAATAAGCCAGGGATAACTTGGTAGCCAGATTGATTCTGTTTATTACTTAAGAAGGGGGATGGATACTATTCTGTTCACCCGAAACACAGAGAGGAAATGCTTCTGACGTTTTATAATCTCTCTTGCTGGGAATTGTTTAACCCTTGAGAAAGCTGCTAAATAGAGCATTGTCGCATGTAGCATTTCAATACACTATGCTTTCTTCTTATTTAGGACTAGGCAGCTTCATTGCACGCACACACTTACTTGTTTGTCCAATCTCTGTTTATTGAAAAAGATTATTCAGTGTATGTACTGGGTATGCCTTAACTGATGCCACCTTTAGACGAAGGGGTATGGCGAAATGAACAAAGGTTATCTTGTTTTACCTTGTAGAGGTTAAAAAATAAACATACAAACAGGTTCTGTGTTGTGACAAGTGAGTGGTGAACGGAATGTTAACACCACTTATAGAGTATGTTTTCAAAAGCTGAATGAATGTTATTGCAAGTTACCTGCGTACTGTAGCGCCTGATTAAAATGTGAGTGTTGTATGAGCTACAAACACCCTCCTATTGTAAATTTAAAGTTAACTTAGGAAGATGTAGCAGTAATTCAGGCGGCCGCCGGGCATTTCATACTACTTATCAAATCCCAAAATGGCCATAAAAGAATCATATATGAGAATATTCACACCACTAATAGATTTAGTTATATAACGCTGAATGAAAGCTATGGTGTGCTGTGTGCGTACTGAAGTGTCTGTTTGAAATGTGAGTGTTGTTAGAGATACAATCACACTGCATTTATAAGTATTAAGATAAATTTGGTAGGTGTACAACTGATGCAGGCAGCCGCAAAGCATTTTATTTACCTTTATCTGTTTAGTGAATGCGTGTAGAAGATTCTTATATGATCATATTTTACGGGGACTTCAAACAGTTGTCGCCCTCTTTGAGACGCAATATTTTGATTTCGTTTGAATTAGAGAATGGCAAAATTCGCACACTGTAAATAAGTTCTTTTCGGCCGTTTATTCATCAAAAGTAGCCACAAAATTAGTGAAAATATGTTCACTATGCCCCGAGAGGATATATCCCGATAGCAATAAAGTCATTATGCGGCAGGCTGCCGGTAAATAAGTACCAAATTTGAGAAAAAGAAACTGCATGGCATCCGCCGTTTTGTCCGTCTCCAGCGCCGTCCCGCCAGAGACTGACGCTTCCGATTGTTTCACCCCTATATATAGGGTGTAGGTTGTAGCCATGGTGACGTTACGCATGCGCGTTACCTACATATAGAACTTTTTCAGCCATTCACAGGGCGGCATTTTCAAATTGCTGTAGAGTCCCTTAGAGTCGGCCAAATTTGCCAAAAATAGATGCGTTTTGTAGGGAATTGTTCGCTGCAAACTTTAACCAGGTTTTTGCAATAGGTTAGATTTCCCAATAATTCCAAAAATTCATTGCCCCGCGTCAATAGACTTAGGGCATAGCTCAACTCTCTTGTATAATTCACATCAATGGCCTGCTTGTTCAGTTTTGTACCCACATAAGTTTGCATTGACTTAAAAAGCCAGGGATAACTTGGTAGCCAGATTGATTCTGTTTATTACTTAAGAAGGGGGATGGATACTATTCTGTTCACCCGAAACACAGAGAGGAAATGCTTCTGACGTTTTATAATCTCTCTTGCTGGGAATTGTTTAACCCTTGAGAAAGCTGCTAAATAGAGCATTGTCGCATGTAGCATTTCAATACACTATGCTTTCTTCTTATTTAGGACTAGGCAGCTTCATTGCACGCACACACTTACTTGTTTGTCCAATCTCTGTTTATTGAAAAAGATTATTCAGTGTATGTACTGGGTATGCCTTAACTGATGCCACCTTTAGACGAAGGGTATGGCGAAATGAACAAAGGTTATCTTGTTTTACCTTGTAGAGGTTAAAAAATAAACATACAAACAGGTTCTGTGTTGTGACAAGTGAGTGGTGAACGGAATGTTAACACCACTTATAGAGTATGTTTTCAAAAGCTGAATGAATGTTATTGCAAGTTACCTGCGTACTGTAGCGCCTGATTAAAATGTGAGTGTTGTATGAGATACAAACACCCTCCTATTGTAAATTTAAAGTTAACTTAGGAAGATGTAGCAGTAATTCAGGCGGCCGCCGGGCATTTCATACTACTTATCAAATCCCAAAATGGCCATAAAAGAATCATATATGAGAATATTCACACCACTAATAGATTTAGTTATATAACGCTGAATGAAAGCTATGGTGTGCTGTGTGCGTACTGAAGTGTCTGTTTGAAATGTGAGTGTTGTTAGAGATACAATCACACTGCATTTATAAGTATTAAGATAAATTAGGTAGGTGTACAACTGATGCAGGCAGCCGCAAAGCATTTTATTTACCTTTATCTGTTTAGTAAATGCGTGTAGAAGATTCTTATATGATCATATTTTACGGGGACTTCAAACAGTTGTCGCCCTCTTTGAGACGCAATATTTTGATTTCGTTTGAATTAGAGAATGGCAAAATTCGCACACTGTAAATAAGTTCTTTTCGGCCGTTTATTCATCAAAAGTAGCCACAAAATTAGTGAAAATATGTTAACTATGCCCCGAGAGGATATATCCCGATAGCAATAAAGTCATTATGCGGCAGGCTGCCGGTAAATAAGTACCAAATTTGAGAAAAAGAAACTGCATGGCATCCGCCGTTTTGTCCGTCTCCAGCGCCGTCCCGCCAGAGACTGACGCTTCCGATTGTTTCACCCCTATATATAGGGTGTAGGTTGTAGCCATGGTGACGTTACGCATGCGCGTTACCTACATATAGAACTTTTTCAGCCATTCACAGGGCGGCATTTTCAAATTGCTGTAGAGTCCCTTAGAGTCGGCCAAATTTGCCAAAAATAGATGCGTTTTGTAGGGAATTGTTCGCTGCAAACCTTAACCAGGTTTTTGCAATAGGTTAGATTTCCCAATAATTCCAAAAATTCATTGCCCCGGGTCAATAGACTTAGGGCACAGCTCAACTCTCTTGTATAATTCACATCAATGGCCTGCTTGTTCAGTTTTGTACCCACATAAGTTTGCATTGACTTAATAAGCCAGGGATAACTTGGTAGCCAGATTGATTCTGTTTATTACTTAAGAAGGGGGATGGATACTATTCTGTTCACCCGAAACACAGAGAGGAAATGCTTCTGACGTTTTATAATCTCTCTTGCTGGGAATTGTTTAACCCTTGAGAAAGCTGCTAAATAGAGCATTGTCGCATGTAGCATTTCAATACACTATGCTTTCTTCTTATTTAGGACTAAGCAGCTTCATTGCACGCACACACTTACTTGTTTGTCCAATCTCTGTTTATTGAAAAAGATTATTCAGTGTATGTACTGGGTATGCCTTAACTGATGCCACCTTTAGACGAAGGGTATGGCGAAATGAACAAAGGTTATCTTGTTTTACCTTGTAGAGGTTAAAAAATAAACATACAAACAGGTTCTGTGTTGTGACAAGTGAGTGGTGAACGGAATGTTAACACCACTTATAGAGTATGTTTTCAAAAGCTGAATGAATGTTATTGCAAGTTACCTGCGTACTGTAGCGCCTGATTAAAATGTGAGTGTTGTATGAGATACAAACACCCTCCTATTGTAAATTTAAAGTTAACTTAGGAAGATGTAACAGTAATTCAGGCGGCCGCCGGGCATTTCATACTACTTATCAAATCCCAAAATGGCCATAAAAGAATCATATATGAGAATATTCACACCACTAATAGATTTAGATATATAACGCTGAATGAAAGCTATGGTGTGCTGTGTGCGTACTGAAGTGTCTGTTTGAAATGTGAGTGTTGTTAGAGATACAATCACACTGCATTTATAAGTATTAAGATAAATTTGGTAGGTGTACAACTGATGCAGGCAGCCGCAAAGCATTTTATTTACCTTTATCTGTTTAGTAAATGCGTGTAGAAGATTCTTATATGATCATATTTTACGGGGACTTCAAACAGTTGTCGCCCTCTTTGAGACGCAATATTTTGATTTCGTTTGAATTAGAGAATGGCAAAATTCGCACACTGTAAATAAGTTCTTTTCGGCCGTTTATTCATCGAAAGTAGCCACAAAATTAGTGAAAATATGTTCACTATGCCCCGAGAGGATATATCCCGATAGCAATAAAGTCATTATGCGGCAGGCTGCCGGTAAATAAGTACCAAATTTGAGAAAAAGAAACTGCATGGCATCCGCCGTTTTGTCCGTCTCCAGCGCCGTCCCGCCAGAGACTGACGCTTCCGATTGTTTCACCCCTATATATAGGGTGTAGGTTGTAGCCATGGTGACGTTACGCATGCGCGTTACCTACATATAGAACTTTTTCAGCCATTCACAGGGCGGCATTTTCAAATTGCTGTAGAGTCCCTTAGAGTCGGCCAAATTTGCCAAAAATAGATGCGTTTTGTAGGGAATTGTTCGCTGCAAACTTTAACCAGGTTTTTGCAATAGGTTAGATTTCCCAATAATTCCAAAAATTCATTGCCCCGGGTCAATAGACTTAGGGCATAGCTCAACTCTCTTGTATAATTCACATCAATGGCCTGCTTGTTCAGTTTTGTACCCACATAAGTTTGCATTGACTTAATAAGCCAGGGATAACTTGGTAGCCAGATTGATTCTGTTTATTACTTAAGAAGGGGGATGGATACTATTCTGTTCACCCGAAACACAGAGAGGAAATGCTTCTGACGTTTTATAATCTCTCTTGCTGGGAATTGTTTAACCCTTGAGAAAGCTGCTAAATAGAGCATTGTCGCATGTAGCATTTCAATACACTATGCTTTCTTCTTATTTAGGACTAGGCAGCTTCATTGCACGCATACACTTACTTGTTTGTCCAATCTGTTTATTGAAAAAGATTATTCAGTGTATGTACTGGGTATGCCTTAACTGATGCCACCTTTAGACGAAGGGTATGGCGAAATGAACAAACTTTATCTTGCTTAACCTTGTAGAGGTTAAAAAATAAACATATAAACACGTTCTGTGTTGTGACAAGTGTTATTGCAAGTTACCTGCGGACGTTCCCAGCCCAAAAACGCCGTAAAAGACACCAAGTTTACTCTCCTATAGCTCAAATATGAACGTTGATATCAAACAGATGTGGTCAACATCGCATTGTGGTACTAGGTGCAGGTGTACTTTTTCCAAAGAAGCATTCGTTAGCAATGATATATTACTATTTAATGTAAAACATGTGCTAAGAGGAATTTTACATAACTTGCATGGATACTAACTGAGTCCAAAAGTGTTCAGATAAGCCATTGCTCGTAAAAACGTAGGCATGTCCACATACCGATGTATACTGATAAAATAAATGCTGTGTATTGAAATAAGCAATTATCCATTAAGTGAATGGTCTGACTGTAATGACTGACCGCTAAAACCCCAGAAAGGATACAAAGTTTACTCTCCTAGGTCATTTAATAAGTTGATATACTGTCCGAAAGGCTTTGGCGGCTATTGATTTAAACATATTTTATTTCATTAAAACATGAAAAGGGATTGGCAAACAAGCGCAAGCTTATATAAATGCCTCTCCCGAACATAAATATAGTTACAAAGCACAAGAAGTCAATTACAAATGAATATATAACTTAGTTTTGTTACCACACGTTTGCTTATTGAATAGTATATGATATACGAATGTTGAACTTTAGGTTTTATCAAATTGCTTTGAAAATTTAATGAAATAATGAACAGAGTCTATTAAACTTTGGTTTGTTTTAGTGTCAACATTTCGGTTACCATACAGTATTGAATGTATATCAAAGCCATTTTGATAAAAGAACAGAGAATAACGTAATTCGTCATACATCGGACATGTAAAAAAAAAGAACATTGTCGTCTGTAGGATGGCCACAAAAGCAGGCACTGTTTGAAGAGATGTGTCTATCGAATTTGTGGGAATTCAGATCGCTACATCCAAGTCTAAGGCGCGCATGTGCTATTTGACATTTTCTATCACCAGAATTGATATCAAAGAAAAAAGATGCTTTCTTTCGGGTTAATATTAATCTTTTAAATTCATCTTGATTAGTGACATAGTTTACGGATTGTGGCAAAGCATTCCATTGCCTAATTGCATCGGGAACAAAGGATCTAGCATAGAGTGTCGTTCTGCAGAAAATATTACGAATTTGTGCCGAATTTCTTAAAGTATAAGTATCATTATGTGCATTGTGGGGGATCAATTCCTGCAAGTACGCTGGGGTAACATTGTTTACAATTTTATGCATCAATCTAAGCTTTTGGTAAGATCTTCGTACAATGGATAAAAATTTGTTTCAAAATATAATTTTTCATGACTCGTGCCGCGTACAGCACCACATATTGTGCGTAGGGCATCCAGTTGTAATTTTTCAAGCATTAAACTTTGTTCTTTGCTGCAGTTGTCCCAAATGTGAGAACAGTAGTCAAAGAGGGGAAGAATGTATTGTTTATAGATCGTATCTAAGCTCTTACGTGTTTATCTATATTTCAGTGACCTAAAGCAATTTATCATAGGCGATACTTTCTTAACTAAGTCACAGATATGTTCATGCCAGTTACAGTTGCTTTGAAGTGTCAAGCCAAGATGTTTATGATAAGGTACTTCATTCAAAGTAACATTATTCATATGAAGATCAGGAAGTTTTGATGGTTGTTGTATGCGCGAAAATAAAATACTTTCTGTTTTGTTGGCCTTAAAAATCACATTCCATTCTTTAGCCCAATTTATAATTTTTCTAAGTCACCGTTTAGGTTAGTAGCGGTATCGTAGGGATTATCAACAACTATATAAAGAGATGTATCATCGGCAAATAAACGAATGTTACTGTCCAGATTAAGAACTAAGTCATTAATGTATATCAAAAATAATAAAGGGCCTAATACAGACCCCTGTGGTACTCCTGCACTAATACTTCGGAAGTCAGATTGGTATCCATTTATGACAACTTGCTGTTTTCTGTCTTGCAAATAACTCTTAAACCAGTTCAATAATGAACCCGTGATCCCTATTTTCTCTAATTTGTAAATCAAACCTTCATGCCAAACCTTGTCAAATGCTTTACTGATATCAAGAAAAACAGCTTTAACTTCCTTGCCAGAATCAAGGGCTTTGGGTATGAAGTCATACAAATAGGTTAGTTGATATGAAGTTGAATCACCTTGGGAAAAACCGGACTGGAAAGATGTTATTATGTTATAATCTCTAAGGTAATGGATTCTCTACTGTATATTGTCTTACAAAATAGTCATTAAAAGCATTTGCAGCATCAGTTTCGTTTTCACATATAATGTCATTATGTATAACTGGTGTAAAACTACTGGTCTCTTTTTTCTTTAAGGTTTCTTTAACTAGTCGCCACCACGTTTTACTGCCTAAACTTTTCTTTATTCTTTCGTCTAATTTATCGTTATAGGCCTTTTTAGCTGATCTTACCATGCTTATTGTAGCATTACGTAACTGTCTAAATCTTGCCCAATCGTTAGGATTATTTGTTCTTTTTGATTTCCTGTGATATCTATTTCTTTTTCGAATCAGCGTCCGAATATTACCTGTCATCCAAGGTCTGTCATTTTTCCTGATAGTGACTATTTTATTTGGAATGAATGTTTTGATCATATCTGTGATCAAAATTATAAAATTATAAAAGAGCATGTTAACATCTTCAGTTTAAAAGAACAACTGTCAGTCGAAAGATGCAATAAAATCATTTAAAGCATCTACATCCATCAAATCATAACTGAATATTCTCCTACTCTGACATTTTTGTTTTTGCTTGAAATATTGAACACCTAAATATACTGGACAATGATCACTGCAGATCGGATCAAGGACTCCTTAACAACTGACATTTGATGGGCAAGAAACAAGTATAAGATCAAGTAGTGAGCAACTTGTGGCAGTGATTCGTGTTGCTTCATTAATCATTTGAGTTAGTCCAAACACAGATTCTTAAAAGTTTATTTTTGAAATGTCAGTCAGTGCATCTATATTAAAACCTAGAACTATAGTATCCATATTTAGATCGATAGCATTACCGATAGATTCTTCTATTAAATTCCAATATAAAGCGCTCCTATCAGCTCGATAAAAGCATACTATTAGGAATTTGTTATGTTTACTGTTTAACTCAATCCAGATGGCCTCCAGCTCAGGTTTGGAAAGATCGTCTACTACTTTAGCAACTAAACAGTCCTTAACATAAATAGCAACCCCGCCACCTCGTGTGGCTCTATCTCTTCTAAACGGGGGTGAATATCCTTGAATATGAATATCATCATCATGTATATCATCGCTAAGCCATGTTTCAGAAAGGCATATGACATCATAATCAGCAAATTCTACACTAATTAGGTCTATCTTGTCCTTTAGACTGCGTACATTTAAATGAATTATGTTTAGCAAGTTTTTGTTAAAAGGTCCCGGATTAGGGTGTACATCACAACTGCATAGCAACAAAAGTAAGATAATTACAGCTAATTGGACGTTAGAGTATAAGCAAAGAATCTGAAAAGATCTTGCAGTAAAGTAAAATTCAATAAAATATTTAGATGATATGTGCAATACAAATAGCCCCACCACACACCTGTGTTGATCTACGTCAACTGGCATCTATAAACATGAACAAGCAACTGAATGTGAACAGGTGATGGTGGGGATATATAAGGCTAGATGATATTGCAAAATATTGAGTTGAAAATTGAGTTGAAATCCATAACTTGAGAGCAAACGTGTGGCAAGCAAACAATGAAAGCAAACAACAACAAACAAGAGAAGAAAACAATAAGAAAACAAAAAACGACGTCACGTGGCGGCTATTTTGGCAGTCATCTTGGATTTCACCATTATCGTCTCCTTTTTGTACTTTTGAATTGTTGGATTCCTTGACCCCAAAAACCTACGTTAAGGACACAAAATTCAACACTCTAGGACAGATACAGATCGAGTTATATGGTTTATAAGGAAGCGGCGGCCATCTTTGACGCCATCTTGAATTACAGCTTTCTGCCCCACATTTGGAATGTCTACCCTAGTTTTTTTCGATCTCCTAAGGGTGTCCTACAGGAATCGAGAGTCAAACTTCTGGAACATATTTTTGCACACAGGACCCCCCTTAGCCCACGACTAATTGTTTGTTCATATAACTACATGTATGTACCACCTTTGGCGGTCTCTTTGAGTAATACAAATTGATTGATTATTTTAGATGATTTTGCCCTGAATACTTTGCAACGGTCAGCAATTTTAACTAGATTGCGTAGCATTGTTACTTTGTTTAGATGTATTATGTTTTAAGATAAAAACAGCACGATTCTCAAAGAACCTATAGCCTAATGAAATCTACATCTGCAACTATTGTAACCTCACGGAGGATGATAATCATGATTTACTAGAATGCCCCTTTTAATCATGTTTAAGATATATATATATATTTACCTCTATATTTCTCTTAACACCCAACTAAAGAAAAATTTATTTCCATTTGAACAACAATGTCCAGCTTTTGTACAAACTATCCGAAACGATAAAAATTACAACACCTGTAAACTTTGATGTTATCGAGATATCATTTAAATGTTAGGATTTTCCTATTACATGGTAGTGCTGCTTCTTTTGAAAAACTCCATTTACATTGTACTATTGGTCTCTAAACCAATAAAATCTGTCTGTCTGTATGTCTGCTGAATGAATGTTATTGCAAGTTGCATGCGTACTGTAGGGTCTAAGTTGTAAGTTTAAAGTTACCTAGGCAGTTGTAACAATAATTCAGGCGGCGTTTCTTATCCATTATCCTTTCCCAAAATGGCCGTATAGTAGAATCTTCTTCGGAAACACACGTAAGCAATATATTGAAACCATTGCTCAGGTGAATTCGTGTCTGGTTTTGTTAACGTAAACTAATGCTTATCGAGAAACCCTAACATTTGAAGACATTATAGTCTTTAAAAGAACGCGGAACGAGGGTAAAGATCGTTACCATGGCGACGGATGCGCAGTACCGTCCCATAAACACTATACTTGATTATTCTCAATTTCCTGTGTACATTTTGAAAAGCATTACCCA
The DNA here is from genome assembly GCA_916613615.1 of Steromphala cineraria. Classification (NCBI taxonomy): domain Eukaryota; kingdom Metazoa; phylum Mollusca; class Gastropoda; order Trochida; family Trochidae; genus Steromphala; species Steromphala cineraria. The sequence goes on from OU744726.1 coordinate 43,059,422, forward strand.
TTACACTTGCTCCTTATTTCATTATGAAAGATTTTCAATCTATCCTCTTGCAACGTTTTAGATTTGGCAAATTACTAGTGTCCTACAGTAACTTTATAATGTAAAGTTTGCAAACAAAATCGTTAATGTTTGAAGCATGTCAGTGATAGCTTGTGTATATGTAGGCTAGCTATTTTGGTCGGCCAGACATTGTTACTGTCTTTCACTGACACAACTCATTTAGGTTTTTTATCACGAAGTTTGTTTGTTTAACATTTGGCATTATTTCCTCGGTAAATTGCTCAATTCGTCAATAATCGTGGGTTTTCAAGGAGTGCCAAATGTTTACATGACGTCACAGACCACGCGTGCAGTAGGTCTTCTAGTTTGCATTTACAAGTGGAATTTGTTCACAGACACGTTTGAAACGTTCTAGATCTAGTCGATGAATCAGAAGCAAACCGCGCAATTTAGATTATAAATAAACACCCTTCGCTATGTGGGAACGTGTGTATTAGGCTAACTTCCTGCGCAATTGGGGAAAACTGGTTAGCAAGGACGGGGCTGCTATCGGTTTTTGTGAAGTTTCCACCGCCGCCGCCGCACTCGTATTACTAGCTATAACTTTTTTCCACTAAGCTTTCCAGAACTCTTATTCAAAACTTACTACTCAAACCTCGGGGGAACGTTTCGACACGTTCACTTTCAAGGTCAAAGGTCAAGGTCACGAGCTACGTAATCACTCTAAGAATTCCTTGTAAACACGATAACTTGAAAAGTTTTTGTGTTATAAAGCTCTTACTTGGTATATATCATCCTTGGAAAAGTAAAAAAAATTGAAAAGGTTTCGGCTACAATCCGTCAAAGGTCAAGCAAGGTCATGACTTTAGCATGGTTTAGCGAAAATGCTATATTTTATATTTTAACTATGAACACTATTAATCAATACTTGATTGTTATACTTAATAAAAAGTGTTCAATGATTTTGTGACCTTGAAGGTCAAAGGTCAAGGTCATGAGATATGAGTTATTGCAATGTGCACCTAATTTGGAAATTACTTTATCCCATTTAGCTTTTCCGAACTCTTGAACATGTCTAAATGTTAACACTACCAGGGAATCATTATGACATATTCACTTTCAAGGTCAAAGGTCAAGGTCACGAGTTTTAAGTCACTACAAAATTCCTTGTAAACACGATAACTTGAAAAGTTTTTGTGCTATGAAGTTAAGATTTTCTATATATTTTTTCTTGAGAAGTACACAATTTTCAAAAAGTTTTGGGTACGAACTGTCGAACTGTCGAAAGACAAGGTCACAGCAAGGTCAACATATATGGAGAAAATGAATTATTTTAACTTTTAACACTTTAATTCATTACATGTACATTAATGTTATGCTCAATGAATGTGTTCATTGATTGTGTGACCTTGAGTGTCAAACGTAAAGGTCACGAGAAAATGCCAAATTTGGTGAGGCCTGAAAAAGGCGGAACAGGGTAAGGCGAAACCCCAAGTTTCGAGGCTGCTCTGCTTTTGCGGTGTCCCGCTAACGCTAATCTAGTTTATTATATATGTTGCGCAACGCACCTTGGTCTGTGTGGGAATGCATCAAACAGAATTGCGCCAGTAATAAGTAAACCATACGGCGGGGTGTCATAGAGTGCGATTTCTCTCTAAGTTAATGTTATGAAATAGGAACATATAGCCGTTATACCCCTTAAACACTTAGGGACCGGTCATTTATGATAATGTAATTTTTTTCGCGGCCCGCCCCATTTACGTTTTTTTTCATCCCCTCCCCCAACTTATATTTACAAATCTTCTTGAAATTGGTCTTCTGAGGATCTAATTTTGGGTTTTCATTTAACAATTAATAGAATGTTAAAAACATTATTTGGTTAAGTATAGTAAGTGTATGGTAAGTGTATAGTTAGGGAGCCTTATAGAAGTTTAAACCCTAAAGGAAAAAGAGCTAGATTACAAGACAGAAATATGCAAAGTGAAAATTTCATAAATGTTAAGAAGGAAGAAAGAAGTTGCATGTAGACTATATTAAGATACTTGTCTAAAACATATAAAAAGCCCATCTCCATGATAAGCAAAAGATTAATTATATTACAGCCTTTCATGACAATTGTACGCAAGCAGCTGGACTATAACATTGTGAGGTAATATCTTATTTTAATACGATATGTTATTATAAATACTGACAGTTTTTAAGACAGTCCCATTTCTAAGATTTAATCCTGACTTCTTAAAGTATACAATAATTAAGACTTTTTTCTTTCAACAACGACTTTCTGTTAATATTTTAAACACCTCTTTCAACCTCCACCTCTTGACTTTTTCTTTTAAAAAATAATATTTTTTCAATAAAATTATACTTTTACATTTTCAGAAAAATCTTCTAAGTGCACAAATCAGTTATTTTGTCCCACGTACGTCTGGTTTAGAGCTAGAGGGTTGAACAAAAGTTTAAACACATAGTTTCTTTTGAGCTGGAACGATATCATGAAATATGTAATTTGTTATTCACCAGCGTTAAAGGGACAGTAGCACGTTTTAGGGGAATATAAGGTGATGCCAGGAATATGGAAATTAATGATTTCAAGCGAAAGACAATGTATTTAAACTGAATGACGCAGTTTGTTTGTTTCTCATCAATAAAGGATTAAATCATAGGATTTTTCAAAGGTATCAATTAGCAATCTATCATACGCTGAAAAAGTAGCTCGAAGTAGCAAGGAAATAATGAGATGAGAAAACTTGACAACAATTTCTCAGTATATTCTTCAACAGTTCCGTATTTTTTTGTAACATGTATCCAAACTTTAACGCAAAATTAATCTTCGATCTCAGATAAGCTTGTTAAGAATAAATACATGCTGATTTTGATTCTCCAAGGACCTACATTGTATATGCCGTATATGGTGAGCTATATTATAAAATCTGTGGGTTTTCCCAATCTTACAACATACTGATCTGTTTTGCTAGTTATGTTCTGTGAACGTCACGTTATCGTTCATGCATATATATGTGTATATTGCAAGGAGTGTATTCCAAAAGATTTGCTTGTTTGGCAATGCCGTCACTTTTTTTAAACTATGTTGAAACCTTGAAATTTCTTAAGATATGGAACGTTGCCAGGGCAACGTGACTCATGAACGTCTGGTTTTATTAAAGCGATGCAGTAGATCCTCACTTTCCATTGCGGTAGCACCCCTCGGAGTGGGTGGTTATATTTCGTCATATAACTGTGTTATATGGTTTTTCGAATGTATTTCTATATAAGCTTTGATCCGAGGATTATGCCAAGGATATAGCACGCCTGATTTCTAACAAACATCAACGGTACGTTATTATGGTGTCTGTATAGTGAGTTATACGAGTTTATATCATGTGCGTTTGATTAAGCATAGAAGGTGCGCTATTGGTGTCAATCGGTTCCCGGGCCCTGTTCCGCGTGCGCTACCTACTGTAGCGCACGCGGAACAGGGCCCGGGAACTAGGTTGTATTGGTGTGATCTCTCTTGAGTTACGTAACGTTACGAAGATAGCTTGTACATTTCTTTACAATAGCACGTGCGCTGTTGTGGTAACACAAGCATAGCATGTACATTACTTTAGTGTATCTAAGATATGAATTTCATAATGTGTCTTTCCACACATTTATCACATGTTTTAAATTTGTAAGTTAAACTTGTATAACTGGCGAAGCTTGTACCACTTTAGGATTCTTTGAAATGTAAACCGGTCACATGACCTTGTTAGATCCTATGAGAAAGTAGCATATCGCTTGCATTTCATAGTATGAATATTTTACTTTATTGTTTATTGTTAAGTTATCATCAGTAAGTCAAATACCACAATATATTCCGGTCACATGATCCTTGCATATCACTTGATTTTCAGAGTTTGATTTTTTTAATATATAGTAATGTCCTCATTAGTTAGTCAAATACTTTGGACATATCTTGCTATGTTTGTCGTTAGTCTACCACATGCTTAGAGGTTTTGTGATAATATCGAGTTAATTGTGCATAAGGTATCCCACTTTGAAATAATTAAATTTCAACATTATATTTACTGGCATCGAGTAAATTGAGCATAAGGTATCCCACTTTGAAATAATTAAATTTCAACATTATATTTACTGGCATCGAGTTAATTGTGCATAAGGTATCCCTATTTGAAATAATTAAATTTCAACATTATATTTACTGGCATCAGATATATGATATTTTTTCTTGTTTCAGATGGATGCACTTCAAAAATTAAATGAAAACTTTCTGTCGTGCAATATCTGCACGGAGACCTTCAAAGACCCCTGTACTCTTGGCTGCTACCATACCTTCTGTAAGAAATGTCTGACCAAGTTCATGGAATCTCGCAGTGTTGCCATTAATGCCAATTCCATCGAATGTCCAAACTGCCGACAGATGACCAAAGTTCCTCGACCCAAAGAACCAGTTGACCGGTGGTGCCAACAGTTCAAGCCGAGTTTCCTCATACAAGGTCTCCTGGACACTTTCACGTCACATGGGAGTTCAGGTAAATTATTTTTTGAAAGTTGCGTTCCTTTAAAGGGACAGTAGCACGGGGAATATAAGGTTATTTCAGGAAAATGACAATAATTGGTTTCAAATGAAAGACAATGTATTTAACTAAATGAAGCAGTAATAAATCAAATATATGTTATAAAGTTCAGCCATGCGATTCCCAAGGTGTTCACAAAAATGGCTGCCAATGGACTTTATGTAAATCTGACTATGGATGATTGGTTTGTGTAATGAGATTTCTGACACTATCAAAATAATACATTTAGCATTAACGTATGATTTTCAGTGAAAAATTGAAAATTAGATTTTTAAAAAACGTGCTACTGCCCCTTTAACGAACAACATCACGTTTTCTTACATTTTAATATCTTTTTAACCCCGGGATAATAAATTAAAGTTATTTTTCATTTGTTTATGTAAAATGTATTGTCTTCAGAGAATCAAGCATTTCAACTCAATCAAATAATTTGTTGTCGTAGAAGAGAACAATTACTCAGCGTATACACTTGGCGGCCATTTTCATGTGAACACCTTATATTCATTCACAATTTTGGGATTTTTTTTTATTGAATATCAAATTCGTAATGATTCGTGCTGTAAACATTACCATATTACATTGATGAGCAATACGTTTGAATACAATGACATTTAATAACCTTTCTTTGACAACAAACAGTTTATATTACTTCGTTCTTTGTGAGAGTACTCTATTTACCCAAAATAACTGCCCCTTTATGTGTGTTCACTTGTTAGCGTATCTTACCGTGCAAATATCATGTAATTAAGGATTCAGCCTTATGGCTGAATCCTTATTGTTATTGGCGTGTTTTTTTTTTTTATTATTATTCCACGAATTTTGTGGTCAACTTTTAGCCAAAACGGCTGATGCTATCAAAGCCAAATTTCACAGGCTGGTAGATCCTGTTAAGGAAAGGCGACAATAAGCTTTTGGGACAATTCGGCCCATACATTAAAGGTCCAGTTCGATTCCAAAATCGAAAATTTAACATTGACTTTTTTTTCAAAATGCACTTAGAGACCTAATTTTTTTTTAAATGTGCGCAATCAAAAATGCTGCAAAAAACCAAATCATGGAAAATTCGTAGGTCACGTGGTTTGCCCGCCATCTTGGATTTAGTGCATTTTTGGCCATTGCCGACCCCACCCACCTTTGAGAATCTTCTCCTCTGAAGATACTTGCACTAGAGATCTGAAATTCAAACATAACGGAGCTAAAGCTTTGTTTTCTATAGGATACTAAAATAAAAGTCCTAACTCTTATACTTAGATCACTGTGACCTTTCAAAGTTGACCGAAAACGAAAAATCGCAAACTTCAAGGGCTCATAGCTCAAAAACCTAGCCGTGGAATTTCATCATTTTTGCATGAGAGCTAGACGTGAATAAGGTCTACAAGAATCAAGAATAAAATCGATCGCGAACAGTCATTTCCGGTTGTGAGAGAGCTTAAAAAATTGAAATTTCGGAGTCCGACAAATTTTAACATGGGCAATTTTTTCAAAATGCACTCAGAGACTTGAAATTTCACATGAAGATGCGCATTGACCTGAGGAAGAAAAAATGCAATCATGACGACTTCGTAGGTCACGTGGTTTAGGCGCCATTTTGAATTTACTGTACAACCTTGCACATTTGAACCGGAAATGGACTTCCAGAGACATGTAGATTGCCCTTAGAGATTTGAAATTTCACATGAAGATGCGCATTGACGTGCTGAAGAAAAAAGTCAATCAAGAAAAATCTCTAGGTCACGTGACTTGGCCGCCATCTTGCTTTTAGTGCATTTTTTACCATTTCTGACCCCTACCGCCTTTGAAAATCGTCTCCTCTAAAGATACTTGCACTAGAGAGCTGAAATTTACACATTAAGTAGCAGAAGGATAGTTCTCTACAGGATACTCAAAACAATGTCCTAACCCTAATACTTAGGTCACTGTGACCTTTCAAATTTGACTAAAACGAAAAAGAATTTACTGTACGATTTTGCAAATTTTGACTGGAAATGGACTTCCAGAGACATGCAGATTGCTCAAGACGATGCATAATGACATTCCAGCATTGTGATACATTGAAATGAACCTTACGAATTGAACAGCGGTCTGAAGACCGTCAGAGTTGCCTGGGCAACCCTAGTTTTATTAAGGATTCAGCCATCATTCTATGTAGAATTTTATGATTTTTGCATGAGAGTTAGACATTGGCAAGGTCTTAAAAATAAAAGAATAAAATCGCTCGCGAACAGTCATTTCCGGTCAGGTTTTGGCATTATGATTTTGGATTGGGATTTGAAATGTATTTTTAACAAAGCACATACACTAAGTATTCAATATGACAATTACGTTTGCAATTGACAGAGTCTTTTTGGCCTTGGTAATACTGCCATCGTGACTTTTAAAATTCGTCTGAACGAACTATTGACTTCATACATACATGTATTGCATATATTTGTCATACATATCATCACCATACATTGCTGAATCCGCTTGTCGTCGCTTGCGACTATATTTTAGGTTAAGTTTTGAAAAGAATTAAAAAACTTCAGCAGTACTTGTACAGGATTACCCTTTCCATGTGTTAGCTTATTTTTGGAACCTTCTTGACTCGTGGAAAAATTATAATTTTGCATGATAAAATAGAGAAAAGAGGTGATGTTACTTTTTTCAGTATCTACTTTCAATGCCCATTTGGTGCAGTTACAAGTCACTTCCAAACAATTGTAATCCTTTATCACTATTGCTAAATAGTAAGTAATAACACGAGAGCAGAGGTAAAGGCACATGAGAAATACTTACAAATATCAATCATGAAGCTGAGAAAGTTCATATAAATATTGAAAATAAAATTGACATTGATATTGATATTGTTAACGCACTTGTTAACGTACAATGACTCTAAAAGGTCGAAAATTTAACATCATCCCATTAATTTCGCAATGCCACGGTGCCTAAAAAGACATGGAATTTGCAGTAGGATACATAGATAAGTGAACAATTGAACGCCGTTGTTAGTTATAGCTTTAATGAAAGATTTCGCACAAGGTCTTATGGTGTTCGCCCGCAGAAATCACCCTTTAAGGAGATGTTTAAAGTTGAGTGAGTAAATTCCGAAAATGACTCAAACCCCATACGAAAATGAAGAATAAAGCTTTTGGAAAACGAAAAGAAAGTATAAAGATATGGCGTCGGAAGCTTCAGGTCCACCATATTGATATGAATAACAACAACAACAACAACAACAACAAAATCTTTACCCTTCATAATTCATATGAAACCTAATTATTACATTTTAACATTCATATATTTATATTGACCAAAATAAATGACGATTTTCTATTGCAAATAATCTTGTGTTACTTTTCAGAGCCTATTGAGCTATCTTGCGTCACATGTCAACAGTTGGGACAGACAAGTCAGGCCAAGTCGGTATGTGAAGACTGCAACATCCTGTTATGTGAATCATGTGTTAAAATCCACCAAGCCACCCCTGTATCCTTAGACCATACGATGCTACCGCTGGAAGCTGTACCAGATCTTGACCTCACTAAACGAAGGGTCATGTGCAGTGAGCACAACTGTTGGGTCGAGTTTTTTTGCAAAGATTGTCAGAAAGTTGCTTGCAACAAATGCTGTTTCGTCTACCACAGGTTGTGCAACGGTGTTGTCACGCTCGATTCAATGATTCCTGAAATGAAACAAGTTCTACAAGTGACCTATGCCGATATGGAGTTGCATTTGCAAAGAACAGGAAACACTTTGACAAGTAGGAGATCAGAATTGGAGGAAATCACACTACACAAATCCTCTCTGCAGTCAGAGATCAGAAGAGTCAGTCAGCAGGCCGTTGATCTGATCCGAAGAAAGGAGAGAGAACTTCTCGATGATCTTGATACTTTCACAGAGATGCAGGCTGAAGAACTGGGGGCTCAGATACGATCTGGAGAAAGTGACCTGCAAAGATATGATTGTTACACAGAGAGCATCAAACAAGTCCTGCAGTCTAACCGTCCCATGGATCTATTTGACGTGTACACTATGTGTCAATCAGGGGAGATAACTGCTGATTTGCAGAGGAACGACGAATACGTTCAAAGGATGAAGAAGGCTGAGTTTTGGGAACAGTGTGATTTGGATGAACTTGACAGGACTCTACAGCTTGGCGTTTTTAATTTCACGATAGACAAGTTCAAATTCCAGTACCCACCTAAACACCTTGCCATAGTCAGTGTCAGATCCATTGCTGACAAACTTGCACCAGATCTGCATGACCTTGAAATATTGAATATTGATGGTACAGATACACTCAGTCTGGTTTCCACAGACTTCACAAATTCAAATCTAAAGTCTTTCTACAGGAAAGATGGTTATTTTCACTGCACATCTCTCAAGCTTCGTAGAGGTCCCCACGCACTAACAAAAATATCCCATAACACAGTAGCTGTATCAATCGTGTCAGACAAACGTATTGACCTTATCAAACTGACTCCCGATCCGGTCCTGGTGTCCTCAATCAAGACGAGGAAGACCTACATTTGCCTAAGTGCTCTCAGTGACACGACTCTAGCTGCAGGTAGTAATTCTCGTCGGGCCAGTATTGACGTCCTGGATCTGTCAGGTCGAGTCCTGAGATCTTTGGTCTCATGCAGTGCTGTTCCGCAGCTCCTGAAGGGAACGGGACGACCATGGTACATGTGCTCAACACGTCAGGGTCACATTGTAGTGGTAGATGGACGATCTTTCTCTGTCTACTGTATGACTCAGCAGGGGGAGGTTCTCTTCTCCTACAAGCTTAAGAGGGGCTACTCGTCGGCATCAGGTGGTGTCACAACAACAGACACGGGTTCTCTTATCGTGGCTGATTACTGGGGCAACAAGATCATCATGTTGACCGAGACAGGGGAGTATGTGAGGGATCTCCTGACTGAACGAGACGGGATTTTAAGACCAGGTGGCATAAATCTCCACAGGAACAAACTGTATGTTACAGAAAACGAAAGTGAATATGTCCAGATATATCAATGTGATTGAGAGTGTTGTATTTCGAAGTTTCGTTGACGTCGATATCTATTTTTCGAAGTTTCGTTGTTGTCAATATTTATTTCAGGCAGTAAAAGTAAAAGATAAAACCAGTGGGATAGGTCCTTGTTTTTCCCATTAAGCGAAGACGTTCATTTCATCATGTATTTAGATATTTAAAGACGACTTGTCTTGACATCATTCAAAAGCATAGGAACCGCCCTTAAAATCTCTTAAATCGCAAAGAGATAAAAGGTGGTATAACAAATGGGTGACGTGTGCAGCGATCCGAATGAACTTTTGTCATCGAGACGGTCTTTCTACAGAACGTTGAAGACTGATTGAAGAGCTTGAGGCAGGTTTCAAAAGAATCAATCTCATTCAAATCAGATCGAAACTACTCCTACGTCGGAGTAGTTTCGATCTGATTTGAATGAGATTGCAAAAGAATGGTCACAACACAACTAACTTTCGCCTTAAGTAGAACACTGCAGCAACGAAATACAAATGTTTGAAGGGAGACTTTACTTATTCCTCACATAAGATAATGTTCTTTTTATGCACGGTTGGCCTTGTTAAAGTGAAAATAGTTCTCATTTCAGGGTCTTTTCTACGCCCATATGGCATATCATTTTAATCGTGATGTTTCATGGTTCACTTATTTTTGGAGGCTAATTTACCATGTGATGTAAATTATAATTTTGTATTTATGAAATCTCAAATAAACAATATATGCGCATTATGATTTGTGTGTTTTTATGACCCCGAATCGAAGATCCGGGGGGTAAATTTTGTTTGTCGTCCGTCTGTCTGTCAATCCGTTCGTCTGTCTGTCAGTCTGTTTGTCACAAAAAACTTGAACCTTGCTCATAAATTTTATTGCTTTGGGTAGACCTTTGATATTTCACATGTGCATCTATCATGATAAGACCTTTTAGATGAGGTTATGATATTTGATCTCGTGACCTTGACCTTGGTAGAGCAAACATTAATTATGTCTCCCCCCGAAGGGTCGGGAGACATATTGGTTTTAGCTGAGTTCCCGTCGGCGTCGGCGTTCCCATGTCGTTTCCGGAGCATATCTCTAAAACTATGTGACCGATCATCACCAAACTCCATATCATGTAGATGTGCCTTTTGGAGGTTATAGATTTCTTAAAATTTTATTTTGTTTTATTTCCATGGCAACAATTCGGACTTAGTCTTTTTCAAGGGTAGTGTTCGTTTCCGGAGCAGCTCTCTAAAACTATGTGACCGATCATCACCAAATTTGGTATACTGTCTCTCCACATCATGTAGATGTGCCTTTTGGAGGTTTGAGATTTTAAACAAATTATTTTGTTTATTTCCATGCAATTTTGAATATTTTGTTACAATTGTGGAGTTGATAGGTTATTTATTCAAGTTGAATTATACAGAGAACATTAATGGTGCTTTATGATAGTATTGTTTAGAGATTTGGAGCATTTGAGGAAGGGGTAAAAACACTTTCTAGTGGAAAACTTTGCCATAACTTCTGATTGGATATAGATAGACCTTTGATATTTCACATGTGCATCTATCATGATACAACACGTGGTGTGGTTATCAATGGTGGTATTTAGGTCATTATCCTGGATAACCAACCCATGGTTTGGTTATCAGATAACCACCATGGGTTGATTATCAGAGAGCAAACATGGACGACAATACATGAACAGTTGCCTCTGGCCAATACGGCAGGTCCCTCGGAAAAACATTCCCCTTGACGTGATTACTAAACACATCTCGAAAAGATTGCTCAAAGTAAACGCAAAATAATGTTGTTTTAATATTGTCAATTGTGACCGAAAAATTTCACAAAATTGCAAGGACCACAAAAGCTAATCACCCGATACTTTACGATAAAACCCACCTTAAATTCGTCCTGAGAATACCTGAAAACACAGATCCAACTTCCCAAACCTCTTTGAACACCATGTGCTTTCGATGTTTTGCTGCATCGACGGTTTGCACGTGAAATTCATGAATTCCGTGCAACTCAAGGTGAAATGTACAACATCCGCACAGCCTTACGGGATATTTGTTTGTTACAGACTGATACATTTGATAGACTGAATGTCGGCTTCATTGAGGTATATCCTGAGACATTAACCAGATTTTCTGTGACATTTTTACAACTTCTTTGTGACATGTTTCATTTTAATTCAAGATGGAGAATGTTAGTTTTTTAGGAACTCACTCAACACAGTTAGTTAGTATAAGTTACTGATTATGAATTGTCTGACAACCAAGTCAGGACACTCTCAATCTGCACGTGAAATGCGTGTTTTATGGGTATGCAAACGACAATGAAGTAATGTTAAGGAGCGGAGTTTACCCAAACGTTACACCATTACATCAAAGGTGTTAATTTTTTTATTTGATTAACACTAAAACTTATTATGAATGATAGAACTAACAACCATTGCCATGTGGTGTATATGAAATAATACCCTTGACTTCGTGAATATCTGATCGCTCGATGGTTATCACAGATATTCACTCAGCCAGAGTCAGACCTTTTAGATAAGGTCATTATTTTGGATCTTGTGACCTTGACCTTTGCGCAGCAAACATTTATTGGATAGAGATAGATCTTTCGGATGAGGTCATAATTTTTTAACTTGTGACCTTGACCTTGAGGAAAATACATTTACAATTTACTGATATCCGGGGGCATCAGTGTTCAAGTATCAAGTATCTAGTAATGAAAGTGTTCAAAGCATAGTGAATCCGAGATTGGAACTGTCTGATATTTGTTTATATGGAATATTGATGTTCAAAAACGTCGCTAACAAGTGTTGACAGTTAATAATACAAATAATGAGGATAGTTATATGGCGTCTTTTCCAGGCACTAAAACCCTTCTCAAAGCGCTACCTACATCAAAAACCGGAAGGAATTGTAATTTCAAAGCACCACGCAAGCGCAAAGCGCGACCATGATAGTTCGTAATCCTGTTTTAAAGTTCAAGTTTTCGAGTTTAACAGCTGAGTGAACTGAGTGCAATGTAGATGAAATGCCTTGCCTAGGGACACAACACAGTATGATCCCACGGTCTCAACCAGGATTCGAACCCGGCCAGCATGCTAACCCACGGTCATCCTTTCTCAGGGTACGAACGTTACACTAACTCCACTATTCTGTACCCTGGGCTCAGAAGCTAGATTCGCTCGCGCGGTCCGGCTTTGGATATAGGCATTAGGCAATCAAATCATTTTCTCGCCACCTCTCGATAAAATTTCAACGAGAAAATTATTTAAATACATTTAGATGTCTCGTACCCTGAGACAGGATGTGGTTTGTAATAATATGATGTGAAAGAATTATTGCCATGGGGGAATTCATAGTTAATGCGATCATCATTTCATGTCTAGGCTGTGTTATGACACAATGCATAGCTTGTACATTGTATTATGCTGAAGAAATAACACTTCAGTTTGCAAATTTTGATTTGAGTAATAAAATACATACCTTTCGTGAAATATGAAATTTCATTTCATGAATTAGGGGCATTAGTTGGTTACATGTCTCTTTTATTACTATATTCTATTTCTATTCGATTTCTTATTTTGAATTGTGAGTTCATCAATAGCATGTTCACAGTTACCATAGCAATGCATACGCAGTAAGTTTTAATATTCCCATAGGATTCAGTATTTTATTCCTTGACATATTCTACATTATTATTGTAAAATTGATATTCTAATATCCCTCTCTCGAGGGATCAATGTCACGGAAATAAAAACTTTGCTAAAATATATGAAATATATAACTGAATATCTGTGTCAGTCAAGAAGCCTATTTGAAAATTTTAAATTATAAAAAACTACAACCGGCTTAGCCAGCTGTGCAAGTTCTAATAACAGACTGTAACCATCAAAACAACACATTTTGAAAATAATTTCTCAAATGAATATGTTACCTGAGTTCCTCTCAACTGTGTATAAATTTGCAACGTCAAATTCAAACTATTTCGGTAAGTTGTAGATTTCAGCGAGTTGCACGTGCATCACAAAAAGCTCATGGCCTGAACGACGCAACTTCTCAAATATGGAAAAGGTGTCAACGTTGCACCTTTAAATTGAGAAGCGTTTCCATTCGCAGAAATGCATTATCTGCGTTATTAAAAACTACTTCCATTTTAAATGGAATGCCACTCAAAGTAATCCAATTGTGTATGCGAAGTAATGTAGTTCTTAGCCAGTGTGTAAACTGTTTCTCGACCTTGACTTTGGGTTCATGATGAAGCCTCGTGCACGTGAATCACGTGCGGCTTTGACTCGCGTGATGAGCGAGGGTTCATCAACCTTGAACTCGAGGTCTAAGCCTCTAACTACAACTTACTATTTAGCTTCAAAGAATTTTACAACAGCAAGATAGATGTGTTTATAGACTAATGAAGCTATTCGTGATGTTTCTCTTAGAAACACTAGTTTAAAACGGTAAATAAAGTTGCCTGTCATTGATGAAGTTAGCCAATTTATTGCAATTCAACAAATGTAATAAAAACTCACCCTTACAGTTCTATCAGTCCTGGAAAGTCATATCGGGGTATTTTTTTTTTGACACAAAATTCAAGAGTACTTCCCTGTTTATATCTATTATGATTAATACAGTCATGATTATCTCATATACTTTTTTCATAAATGAAAGTGAGTAAAACATTTAAGTTGTTCTTAATTTAACAATGTGACAAAGAATAGAATGCATCACTTCGTCCTGTTGAATTTCGATTCCCAAAATAATACTCTGATAGGACTGTCCCTTTAAAGGGGCAGTAGCACGTTTTTAGGGGGAATAAAAGGTGATGTCAATAAAATGAAAATTAATGGTTCCAATTGAAAGAGAATGTATTTAAACTAAATGGAGCAGTAATAATTCCAATATATAACGTAAAGTTTAGCCATGTGATTGCTTTTTCTTACACAAAATGAATAAAAGGTTTTTTTTTTTTTTTTTTTTTTTTTATTCCACTTTTTTTGTATTACAGCACATCATGAGGAATCATTCAAGTCAGCAAAGTATAATTGACAATATATAATGCACAGTACAGTTGATTAGCTATCGCTATTGAAACAAGTTGTGGCAGCTGGACCAGAATTTTACAAATTTATTATAGTTACAATTTGAATATGCTATAGTTAAAATGAATAAAAGGTGTTCACATAAAATGGCCGCCAATTGATTTTATGTGAATCTTCATACTTTGTCATCTGACTATGGATGATTGGCTTGTGTAATATAAAATATCAAAAAATGTGCTCCTGCCCCTTTAAGACTGAATTGCGTATACGGCCTGTGTGGGGTCTTTAGCACAATTACGCGTTAATAAAAATGCTTTTGAAATACCGGGGTTTGCTGGGCCCTCTCGTTCAGAATGTTAATGTTTAAAAGCTAGACTTGAGCCACAGGAACCCGATATCGTAAATAAAATGTAGGTAAAACGTGGGTAAAAAAAACCCGTCCTTACCCACGTTTTACCTAAATTGTATTTACGATATCGGGTTCCTTTGGCTTGAGCTTCCATTTGGTGTCAAAGTTTCTATATTTCCCGAAGCCCTAGCTCGACTTGGCTTTAGAAAACTCTAGTAAAACTCCAAGATCTGTCAATCGAATGTTTACAATATGTAACTCTGTACTTTGTAATGCTGTGTCATGTATTGTCAGATATTGCATTAAACTATGTAGAAAATCTCGATTCTTACAGCAACAAGGCATTTATGCATGCCCAATGTTGTTAATACATTGACATTTATAGAAAGCCACAATGTATTGAATAATGTAATGTATTCATAATTTCAAACAATGATTTAATGATATCCGGTGGATAATTTGTCTTCGGGCTGTGAGTAGCTTGTCAAACAAAATGGACGAACAGGACACAGAAGAAGGGAAATCGAAAGTAGTGGAGGGTCTGTTCAAAGACTATGCTCAGCGTTCGACAGTTCATGGTCTTCAACAGACCGTCGGTTCCAACAAGTATAACGGACAAAGGTAATTGGTCAAGTTCATAATGGACGTTTTAAGGGGGAATATAAGGTGCTGTCAGGAAAAGGAAGATTAATGGTTCCAATTGAAAGACAATGTATTTAAACTAAATGGAGCAGTAATAATTCAGATATATAACGTAAAGTTTAGCCATGCGATTGCTTTTTCTTACACAAAATGAAATAAAGGTGTTCACACAAAATGGCCGCCAATGGATTTTAGGTGAATCTTCATACTTTGTCCTCTGACTATGGATGAATGGCTTGTGTAATGTGATTTTTGACACTGTCAAAATAATATATTTAACATTAACTTTTTTATCAGTGAAAAATTCAAAATATACAATTATCAAAAAATGTGCTCCTGCCCCTTTAATGGTAGGCCTACACTGTTTCTAACGTTTCATATTTCTCAGATTCATCTGGCTGTTTCTGATTTTCATCCTGGCCATCACACTGGGCACCATCCTCTATATACAGATGTCCGACTACTACAGCTACCCGACACTCATCAATATGGCGGAACTTCCGTTTGAAGACGAAGATTTCCCGGCTATTACCTTTTGCGATCCTCCGCCCTTGAATCCGTTTTCATTTATCAACAGCGACGATGATAATGAAGACGAAAAAGTCCAAGTTTTCAATCTCATGCGAACCGGGCCACTTGCGCCACATTCGTGTCTGCACATGCGTAGTGCGTCGGAACCGGAAGTTGGCCAATGTTTGTTAACGAACAGTCAAGAAAATGTTAGAATAAAATTCATCAAATGCGGGTGGAATAAGCTCAAGTCTAAAGAGGCGTGCGAGGAGTACATTAACCCAACGACAACAACCGAAGGGTCCTGTTTTACAATGAACGCTACACGGACAGGAAGTACTCGAGAAGGTCAAACTTTGAGCTTTAACACAATCATTGAACTCAATGCTGGAATCTCGGGAATCGGTCAAAGAGATGGAATTCAGGTAAAGGATTAAGTTCACCTTCACATATCGTTCTGCCTCTAGTGCCGTCTATGACGTTGATAGTACGTCCATGACGTTGATAGTACGTACGTCCATGACGTTGATAGTACGTCAGCTATCCTCGTGCTTATTGAACAGTTACCATCCAGGGCGATCTGAAGGCACTAAGTAAGGCTTATAGTGTTATGTTAAAGCATGGTTGTTTTAGTCAACCACAGTTTAGCTTCCTTTTTATAACGAATCCCTGATATTCCAGAGAAACATAGATTGTTTCATTTGTTCAATATTTTGAACCTTGCACGATTGAGAGAAATGGAGATTGTATATGAAGTTAAAGCAAGATTGAGTTAAGATATTAGTGAAATATAATAGAAAATGAGACTGGATATTTAATCAAAGTGTGATTGTCAAATTGAATTGAGATTAGATTCAATGAAAAAATATTGTAAGATGAAATGAAAGCGGATGTGTAAGATAAACTCAAATCGAGACAGTAAGATTAACTTAGACTGTGCGATCTAAGCAAAGACTTACTTACTCGGATTCTTTGAGTATTGCAAGATGAAATGATATTATTGAAATGAAATTGTATGAACAAAATAAAGTGAGATCATATTGAAATCAGCGTTAAATCAAAGTGAGTATTAAAGAGACACAAAGTATGTTGATAGGATCACATATGTCAAATTTTGAAATCGATGTTATTACATCGGGAACCACTAACTGTTACTGAAAATAACAAGTAAAAGGTCAATCAGTACATTAGAGCGAAAATACGGCCGTTCAAAATCGGGATTTTGATCGAAAACCGGACAATGTGGCTTGAGTGGCGGCGCAAATTCGCAAAACGAAACCTTGTCATAAGCTGACAGGAAGATATATTCGATTTGATAGTGTTTATTAGGTATTGTTACTAATAGGTAGATTAATTGGATGCATAATTTCGAATATTAAACGTATTTGAGGAGTTTTCTTGATTTTTCCATAAAATCAAGCATTTTAGAGATATTATGCATAAATGGATATATTTGAAATTAAAGTGAGACTGTAAGATAAAATCTCATAAAACTGTAAGATGAAATCAAGGCGAGACTGTAAACGTGAAACTGTAAAATGAAACCAAGATGAGACTGTAATCAACGTGAGACTGTAAATGTGAAAATCAACGCGAAAATGTAAAATGAAACCAAGGCGAGACTGTAAACGTGAAACTGTAAAATCAAACCAAGGTGAGACTGTAAATGTGAAAATAAACGCGAAAATGTAAAATGAATCCAAGGCGAGACTGTAATTAACGTGAATCAAACCAAGGTGAGACTGTAAATGTGAAAATAAACGCGAAAATGTAAAATGAATCCAAGGCGAGACTGTAATTAACGTGAATCTGTAAAATCAAACCAAGGTGAGACTGTAAATGTGAAAATAAACGCGAAAATGTAAAATGAAACCAAGGCGAGACTGTAAATGTGAAAATAAACGCGAAAATGTAAAATGAAACCAAGGCGAGACTGTAAATGTAACCAAAGCGAGACTGTATAGTGAAATGAAAGTAAGATGAAGCAAAAGTGAAAACTTAAGATGAAGTATAGATGAAAAATGTAATGTAAGCATCGCGATACTATTTTTCATGAAATCTATATTAAACTGTAAGATGATATAACAGATGTGAATCAGAGTGAATAATTTGATAACAATATGCAACTGCAATATGAAATAAATAACACCTATTATTTTATTAACATTTGAATTTTTTACTGTTGACAGATTGCCCTCCATCCAAATAAGGAATATCCATTCCCTGACGTAAAGGAAGCTCATTTCATTCCAGCTAACTCAAGCTGCATCGTCAAGTTTGAAAAAGTAACGGTAAGTATGATGTTCAAACTGGTAAACTGTCTTGAAATTGAATCGGTGATCAACACCATCAGGGAATCGCGGGTGTCGTAAGCTTTACGTGAATTCACAGGTCGTGAATCTGAAATTTCAACAAAAGCGGAGTTGGAAATAGTACAAGCAATATCTGGGAAGTATAATACGGTGTTCTAACATCCCTGGCTATATGTATATGTGTAGTAGAAATCTATATGACACATCCGAATATTTAGCGAATGTCTCTGAAAAAATTAAAAGATATAATGGAACTGACTTATGCATATAAATAAGATAAAAGTTTGCTATTATATAAAGTAAAGGTTAACGTGAATTATCTCTCAATTGTATAAAGAAAAGACTATATTTGAACTTTTACTATCTCCAGAAATAGTAAAATTGTAGCTATTTCCCCAGCAGTAACAATTCAACGATTAAGCAATCGCTTTTGAAGTGTTCCTATAATAGACAAACGTTTTGTCATTTAAAAACAATTTCAAAATTGATCAATTTCCGTCGAAACCTTTGAACAGTGATTCATGCCTGGTATGTAGAATAGTCGTTACTTTAAATGGATACTGAACGTTTCACGGCGTTTTTAGCTATGGTACGTGTCAAAAGAATAAATGTGCTATTTTGGATTAATAAAATATCACTCGGCTCCTACATGTATACCATCCTTTAATGATATATATGAGCTTTTAATAGACAGGTTTTTTCCTCATGCAAGCACAGTTTCTTTGTCGCCAAAGCCATTCGTCTATTACTAAAAGCTAAAATACAATCATTGATGAATATTAAATTACCGTATTTCCTCGAATAGACGCCGGGCCTCAAATAGAGACCGGGGGTATGGCTGTTTTAAGTAAATACACACCGGGTCTCGAAAAAACGCCGTGTGATAAGTTGATAAATTAATGCTCCCGTATGGCTCCTGCCATAATGACTCCTTTTCTAAGGCCGGCCTCGATTAAACGTCGGATCTCGAATACACGCCGGGGGTAAAGGGGGTCTGAAAAAATAGACGCCGGGTACGGTAGTCGACAATGACAAATTTCTTGACATATGACTCTACTGAAAAGACATTTAAATCTTGTTTTAACCCCCTTTTTGCTAGCGGTATTCCCTTGGTCCGCCCTATAAGGACTTAATGGGAGGAACCTGTCGCCCTGAGGATGATGCCGACACTTCCTCGCTATACCGCTACCCCTACTATACCAACAGAGCGTGCGAGAGAGAGTGCCTTGTGAACTACACGGTGTCACAGTGTGGCTGTAAATTTTACTTGGATCAAGGTAGATGCTGCAAGCGCTCGTAAAATATAACAGCAATAATAAAATAGTTGCATTTCAGATAGATTATAATACAATTCAAAATACAATAGATTTAAAACAGACACACACAAGAAATACAGCTTTCGGAAAAGATATGTACAGATTGTTAAGTAATTTCTTTCTTCCGAAACGTACTTGTTTGACAAAGTTTCAAGTGCTTATGAATGGAATGAAATCATACCATTTACCAGTTATGAGCAATATAAGCTTTTATTCATAATTTACTTAATCTCATCTTTATCATATTATTTATATTAAACTTCTGAATATCATGTTGCCAGGTTGTGAAGATATTTGCGCCCCAAGTCAAACCTGGTTTTGTTTAGAAAACAGCGGACAAGGTAATGCAATCAGCACTTATCTACGTGCAGGTTTCTTTTTATCGTTTACCGTAGCTAACAGCGTGGGTTTGAAGTTTGTAAATTTGTGATGTATTATCCGATGTACGAAATCTGTAAAATATGCACGTATATTACAAACTATGGGAAAGTTGTTCGAATTGTCCTACAGTTGGAACATTTTCCAATATAAACGTATTTTCGATTTGCTCAACCGGGTATCGAACCCTGGCCTTCCAGGGTATGAGCATTCTCTCCCAACAGAAGCAGATCAAGTGAAGTTGATTTAGCCTCTGTTCTATTACGCCGAAATCCGTGGGTTCCGGCAGTTTCCCCTGGCGGAAAAACTTTCATCTCAATACATTTGAAAATCTTATCAAATGACAATGCTTCTCGCATGGAAAGGGTGGTTCATATCACAATGCCTTTGTCTTGTTTCAGTAGCCAAAATGATGATTTAAGAACAGCGTCGCTGATTGCACAACTAACTTTGATTGCCTCCAATGAGGCATCTCCCATTCTATCCCACAAACTCGTCGTAATAGAAAAGAGGCTAAATCAACATGACTTGATCTGCCTCTGTGGGGAGAGAATGGGGTATGAGTGGACGCTCTACAAAATGTGCAACAATATTCTCAATATCACAAGTTAATGAGATCTTATGTTTTACTTTAGAAAAACCACATTGTCGCAAAACAACGCCTCTTTTGATAAAACCACATAGTCGCAAAACAACGCCTCTTTTAATGTAGCGTCCACAAACATTATGGTATTTAGTACGTTTTATCTTTTCTTATTAAATCTACTCTGACTTCAGATCACTATGGCAACAAGACAGACAGGTGCGAGTGTCCCCCTCGGTGTACACGTGTTGCCTACGAAACCTCCGTCTCGTGTGCACCTCTCACGTAAGTAATACCTCCTACATTATGAAGGGCAATGTAGGTAGGATTCAATATGTGTATAGTTAAAATAGTGGGGAAAACATAAGGTTTGCAAACAAGGTGTGCGTATACACACATTGAAATGATAAATAATGATTTAATTCTTCATTGACCACCTGAAATATCAATAATACACATATAGAAAATCTCACCCAATTGTCTTCTGATATCAAATTTATCAACGAGTGTTGATATATTTGATATCAGAAGACACGAGGGTGATATTCTATTTATCATCCAAAATCATTTTTCATCACATTTGCTTGAAAAATGTACATATTTGAAGACTGCATAGCTCTAAAACTCCTTTACCAGTGATGTCATAGCACTGTAACGTCATGGTGTTCATGACGTCATAGCATTGTGATGTTATTGTGTTTATGATGTCATAACATTGTGACCTCATTTCTGATGATGCAAAACGTTTGTGATGTCATGTCCCTTCTGTTGACAGGGCATTGTTCAAAATCTACTGTCAATATATCTTAGGAGATATCGCTTGATCTTCCACAAGCGATATCTCCTGTGGAACACAGGTTTGGATGATAAAACAGTATCCTTAATTGTTTTTCCTTTTGACGCTCATGACAAAGAAATTACTCGAGTAATTTATGTCCTTCGGATGCAGGTTTTTATCAACATATTCGTCCTAATGACGTCAACGACAAAATGTTTTTTCGTAAAAATCAAAGTGTTAACTGACCATCACATTTGAAAAAAAACCCACTCAAGTCTAGTGTTGCAACCTGCAAATGTTTTGGCAATATGCCGCCTCAAACCCCAATAGTGTACAGTGCCTAACGCTGAACCGTATGCTTAGATAACTGAGCTTTTACGTCAGGCCCCCTTATAACAAAGTTAATGGGTTTTGAGGTTTGATATTTTACGGGCGCTTCTGTAGTTTTCCCATTCTCTCATGTTTAAAAAAAAACCAAATCTAATGATAACTAGGTGACGGTTTTTGATTTGTTAGCATGACAAAGAATAAATGAAGTTTGTCCTCGTGATTTGCCCGCAAACCTACGGCCCTTGGGCTAAAACCCCTTTATTCTAAATAATACCCGTCGATCATGTCTTATCCATTCCACCAGTAAAGCAATTTGAGGAATCATGCTGCCAGCAGTAGATATCTAGGGGGTTCTTTGGTGATTTATTACAGGCATCAATCAATATTCTACAAGTGATTTCATGTTACAGATCTATCCACGCGTCAGCTCCAATGGTTCACCTGACGTTTCTACAGTCCGGCCCACTCAAGACGGAAATACAGCAGGTCGCCGTGTACTCTATCCAGACCATTCTAGGTTAGCTCTTGTTATATAATGTCATTAAGACATATTTTTCTTGATATATTTACGCCTATTTAAGTCTTTAGCTTTATGAAAGTGGGATTATCGACAAAAAGAAATAACACTAAAGCATAGTGTATTAATTGACACTTGAATTTTTAGCTCATCTGGCCTGTAAGGCCCGATGGGCTTATGGCATGGCATGGTGTCCGGCGTCCGTCCGTAAACTTTGTGGAATTTCGACTTCTTCTCCAGAACCATAAGGCCTAGAAAGCTGAAAGTTTGTGTACAGACTCCTTGGCTAGTGAGGATTATAAATTGTAGCTTTGGTGGCCCTGTGACCCCTAATAAGGGCCACAGGGGCCACACCCTAAATACCTATTTTCATCTTCTTCTCCAGAACCATAAGGCCTAGAAAGCTGAAACTTTGTGTACAGACTCCTTGGCTAGTGAGGATTATAAATTGTAGCTTTAGTGGCCCTGTGACCCCTAAAAAGGGCCACAGGGGCCACGCCCTAAAAGCCTATTTTCATCTTCTTCTCCAGAACCATGAGGCCTAGAAAGCTGAAACTTTGTGTATAGCCTCTTTGAAGAGTGAGGATTATAAATTGTAGCTTTGGTGGCCCTGTGACCCCTAATGAAGGCAACAGGAACGTCCTTCAAATCTATTTTCATCTTCTTTTCCTGAAGTAAAAGGCCTAGAAAACTGAAACTTGTCGCCTATATACTTAATTTTATGAATGTGACCATGTGGCCTCTACAAAGGGGGAATCACATTGGTCACACTCTACAGCATAGTTGATGATGAAGTCTGATGAGCTACAGAGCCAATGGCTCTATTTTTTAAGACTCTCACAGTCGACATACAATGTTTTTCTCAATAAATTGTTTGAGCCAAATTAGTTTACCGGTACCAAAACCCACAGACGTATTTAACTTACGAAACCCCTGTGAACTAAAATTGCGATGAAGGTCAATGACCCTTGCAAACCAACTACCTGTGCCAGATTGGACAGTCTATCAGTTTCCAAATCATCGAGATCCAAAATTGTTAATTGATATCATTAAATATTTAAATAAGATTGTTCTTTCACATTGGTTAATAAGTGTAGTTTATATGATAGTTTGTTAGAGAATCCCAAACATTACTCTTTCGTCGTGCACACATTTAGCGAAGATACATAGCCCCGCGACAGTGCGGCTTCTGATGTAGTGGAAACGGTAGAGAGAACGTAATCAAGCTAAGTTAACTCAGCTAGCACAAATTATGTCCATGATTTCCGGAGTTTTATCAGCATGGCAGTTTTCTTCAGATCATGACCTCAACTATAGTTAACGACTTATCTCTATTAAATTTCTTTAGAGGTCTTTCACAAACAATGCTATTCATATGCAAATTTTATAACGATTGCAATATTTTTGGAGCTATGCATTATCAACTGTAAGCTCGATCTAAACACTATTCCACAACTTTCCCTCTCATGTTCCAGCCAACATCGGAGGTCAGATCGGCCTGTTCATGGGCTTCAGTATCGTGTCCATGGTGGAGATCCTTGAGGTTGTGTTCATCATGGTCATTTCGCTCTTCTGTCGACCCAAGCACCACGAGGAGGGGGAGGGGAGTGGTCAGTCCAATCATAAACAGGGCGTGGCTGACCAGTCGGTGTAACAGGGCACAGTACAATTTCTTTGAAGTTGCGGTCATTTAAAGGGGCAGTAGCACGTTTTTAGGGGGAATATAAGGTGATGTCAGGATTAATGGTTCCAATTGAAAGACAATGTATTCAAATTAAATGGAGCAGTAATAATTGAAATATATAATGTAAAGTTTGGCCTTACGATTCCTTTTTCTTACAGAAAATGAATTTAAGGTGTTCACAAAAAATGGCCGCCAATGGATTTTATGTGAATCTTCATACTTTGTCCTCTGACTATGGCTGATTGGCTTGTGTAACAAGATTTATGACACTATTAAAATAATACAAGTAGCATTAAAATACAATTATAAGTGATAATTTTGAAATGTCAAATTTTTAAGAAACGTGCTACTGCCCCTTTAAAACATTTCACTCTTTGTTGACCCATTCATCAGAAAGAGGGGCAGTTGAACCTAAAGCAGGGCGTTACTAACCAGTTGGTGTAGAAAATGTCAACCATGGAAGGTAAACAATCTCCTCTCTGGCTCAATCACAAGTAGCGGGAGGGAGAGGTCAATTGGACCTCAAACAGACTGATCAGTCGAAGTAGTTCTAGAAAAGGTCAATCTGTTTGTTTTCTATGACCTGTAGTTTGATGGAAGGTCTCCCATAGAATTTTTATTATGATTTCTAGTATTGTTCCCGTAAAGATCAAAGGCGCCGCCCACCCTTTATTCCGCAATAAAGTATAGTTTTTGAGTGACGTCATGAAACAATGGGACATGACGTCAATAACAATCGGCTATGACGTCATTATCACTTGCCCTAATCGAGGAGTTTCAATTCGTGGCCGAATGTGATTCATAAAATTTGCTTATTTTAGAGTAGATATAGCTTTTAAATCGAGTAAAAATTGACATACTAGAAAAGTAATAGAGAAAAGTAAATTCTAGTATTCTATTTCTTAAATAAAGTTATTTTGATGAAAAGGTCCATTTAATTATTTCTATGGTCTGTTGTTTATTTTTAGAACTAAACAAGACATGGTCATCAACAAGTTTTCATTAAAGCTTCCAATATTTTCCTACATGGGCCTTGACTCTGTAATATGTAATTGCATAAATCTCATTTTCAAACTCCATCAAGTTTTATCGTATCTTTAATAGTTTCTAAGAAAAATTTTCCCATTTGAGAACACCCTCGAAAAGAGAAAAAAAATGGAGCAAGGGCAATAACTCTGTAAAACATAATTTTGCGGTTCTGATTTTCGAACTCCATCAATGTATTGATACCCTGAAGACACACAGCAAATTTGGTTAACCTATCTTAAATAGTTTCTGAGAAAAGCTGTCCCCTTTAACTCGGGCACGGACAGAGCCCAAACCTATATCCCCCTTCCACTTCATGGCAGCGGATAATAATATGTTGAGCATAAAATGTGTCTGATGTGTATTTTTCAAGTCCTGTAGAAAATGTCAATCATTGAATTCAATACCATTCAATGTCAACCACACTACAAGTGTATAGTTTTATAGGGAAAGCTGTTTTAGACCTTGCATGACTTTTGCTCTTTTGGTGCAATACATTATCTCAGATTTTAAGACTTATTTTACTTAGGCTTAATATTTCTAACTATACCTTTATCTCGACACATAGAAAGTGTAAAAGTATTTGTCCTCCTTTATGATTCATTAATCATGACTTTCATTTATTCATTAAATAATTTCTTTACATCTATGTTTTTCTGTATTTATTTCATCGACAATAATGTTTTGATAAAAAATGGTTATTCAAAGTAACTGGGAAAACATTTTGTAGTTTTCATGTACATTTTGGAACACTTGCACAAATCATCTAAAGCAAAAACAATTATCTTTATAATATTTTTAAGATACTTTTGTGAAAAGACACTCAAACAGCACTGACAACAAAAAATATGAATGAATGGTTTTTATTAATGAGAATAATGCTTATCACAGTTTGAAATATTTAAGCACAAATCTGAATCAAAACATATTATATACAAACACATTTATCATGTACAAATAAACACATTTATATACAATAATGGATATTGTACAATGATTCACTACCAATCTCTTGGGTACACAAGTTATTGAAAATCATAATATTTAATATCTCAAACAAAACAATATGTGATAATAAGCAGCAAAACCAAAGTCTTAAACCAAGCAAACAAACTGAATAGCATTTTGATTTGTGCTCAAATTAAAGAAACACAAACCATTAAGAAATCCTTAACAAAATTATAACGACGAAAGCAAGTTAGGTTTTTCAACTGAGGCAATATTGACATTAATACGTATATATTCATTTGTTTTCATTTACTTCACACAAGCAAACTGGTTCAACTAAGGCAAATGATTAAATGTGTATGTTACTGGCAAAACACATAATCTAAGTGAAAACACATTTAATATCTTGAAACCCTGATAAACTTTTAACGAATGTTCGCTAGATATCATGTCTTGTGAAGAGGTGATTCGATGGTAAAATGAAATATTTGACAAAACCTGAGCGAAATAGTACTGGTTAGGATATGCATTTAATACAAAAACAAATAAAATATAAATATGATGATGACCTGGCCTGAAAAATTAACTTTGAACCTCTGATATATAAATATGTTACAATTAACACAAGAGGCAACGTCTAACATACAAGCAAAGTTAAGAATAGATATTCAGCAAATTTTACTTTGTGACCATGTATGCAGATTAAGCTACTTCTCAATTCAATATCATTAACTAAGCACCTCTCAATACTTATTTGTACATTAATGCCTCTTTGAGTGCATTGTTTTAATCTCAATCGTACTACACTAACAAGGGACATAGTCCAAAGAACGGTATGAGCTATGCAAGCCTCATTTCGACAAAATTCTTGTTATCTTTGAATTGTCCATTCCTGCATTTTCAACATTCAGTCCTTCTATCCACATTCTATTGTCAAACTAATAGTCCTACAAAGTGCCTAAGTATCCTGATTCACACTTTCATTTGCAAAGATATCTTTGACGCCTCATAAACATTTGTCTTTGGAACCAATAATATCATTATTTCAAATTGATACATGTATCTCGTTAAAGGTAAGTACATCTGATTTTTCATTAATTATGAAATAACAGTTAACAGGGGAGATTTGTCAAGATCAAATTAAGATCTTGTCTAATTTTTCATGAGTAACTTTTTTATATATAAATGGTCACACATGAATAAGAGATATCAATCATTGATATGAACCTACAGAAATTGTAAACTCTTAACAGTATTTCCATTACTGAGGATGTTTAGCGAAAATACCGGGATAATTCAAATCTGAAAAGAAGTATATCCATCACTCAGGATTTTGCTTGAAAAACATCAGAGATAGTCTGATATAAGACCTTTGGAGTGGTGCCAGTTAAAATGACCATTCAAGGTGATGAACTTCAAGAAATGGTCACTCGAGATGTTAAAAGTATACAACAGAGCATTTTCAAGGAGATGAATCATTGCCACTCAGTGAATACGTACAGCAGAGAAAGTTAAAATTTGAAAGATTACCTGCTTTGGCAGAAACTAATGCCTCAGGATGTTTGTGCAGAAAGCATTAAAGCTTCATCTGCAGGAGATATATAATTGTCTCTTGGTGAATACAAACGCCTTCTTAGGTCTTTTCATGTTCCTAAACAACTCTACCTTGCTGAACTTCAAGTTAACAATTCATCCACAGCAGAAATCACTGACACACAAGATGTTTAGTGAATACAGCGGAGATAGTTCAAGTCTGACAATAAGTCCTGCCCAGGTTGCTTAAGTTAGGCAGACTGATCATAGTGATAAAGATTATGTGAGTGGTTCATTGCCAGTAGTAATTTCAATAACTTAGTGAATACAGCGAAGATAGTTCAAATCTGACAATAAGTCCTGCCCAGGTTGCTTAATACCCCCATTTCACTGAGCTACGACTTTGAAAAGTGTTCAAGACTCTTCCCGACTATTCCCGACTTTTCCACTACGACTTTGTTGGCATGAGTCGGGAGCAAATAGAGGTCAAATTATGAAATTTGATATTTCTACGAGTTACTAACGACACTCTTAAGAGTTACCTACGATATACACGACTGACAAACGACACAATGAAGAGGAACTCCCGACAGACCTACAAGGCACCCCCGACAATAAACTGAGGAACTTACGACTCATCCAAACTCAGATACGACTCAATACGGCTGAGACCGACTCGTTCACGACTCACTGCAGAGTCTTTCACGACACCAAGTCACCACCACGACTTTGAAAAAGACTCATTTCCAACTCTCTAACGACTCACTGTCGACCCACTCATGACCTGAACGACTTATTTACGACTCGTTCACGACAATGAGGACTCCTCACGACACAGAAACGTCTCACGTAAGAGTCACAGACGATCCACGTACGATAAAATCGGCAATTTTAGACCGGAATCGGGCATATAAAAGGCCAACAACCGCCGACTTTTTTGTTATGATTAGTCAGGAACGGGTCGTCACTGATCGTCTTTGAGTATTTGTTAGTCGTACATGTGTTTGCACTAGTTGGAAGTGAGTCGGCATGTAAATTAGGGAAAGAACCATTCCCGACTCACACCCGACAACCACGTTTCAATTCAACTATGTACGACTTATTCACGATTCAATATGATTCCATACGACTCAATAAGACTCAGATACGAGCAACATACGACTCAATACGACGTCAATGGAATTTCTGGAATTTCCGGTTGAGAAAGTACGAACCTCGCCGGACTTAAAAAGTCGGGAGTGGGTTTTTGAACATGTTCTAAAACCCACTCCCGACAAAAATTGACCTCCCGACTCTCCCAGACTCATACAGACCCATACAGACTCAACTACGCTCAGAGGCGACTAAAGAGGACTCAGAGACGCTTAATTACGAGTCAATGACGACATTTGGCCTATTTTCAGTCGGCAACGGCTCGTAGCTCAGTGAAATGGGGGTATAAGTTAGGGAAACTCAATATCATTAACTCAGTGAATACAGCGGAGATAGTTTAAGTCTGACAATAAGTCCTGCCCAGGTTGCTTAAGTTAGGGAAACTCAATATCAATAACTCAGTGAATACAGCGGAGATAGTTCAAGTCTGACAATAAGTCCTGCCCAGGTTGCTTAAGTTAGGGAAACTCAATATCATTAACTCAGTGAATACAGCGGAGATAGTTCAAGTCTGACAATAAGTCATGCCCAGGTTGCTTAAGTTAGGGAAACTCAATATCATTAACTCAGTGAATACAGCGGAGATAGTTCAAGTCTGACAATAAGTCCTGCCCAGGTTGCTTAAGTTAGGGAAACTCAATATCATTAACTCAGTGAATACAGCGGAGATAGTTCAAGTCTGCACAGTCCTGCACAAGCTGCTTAAGTTAGGGAAACTCAATATCATTAACTCAGTGAATACAGCGGAGATAGACTCAATATCAATAACTCAGTGAATACAGCGGAGATAGTTCAAGTCTGAGAAGAAGGCCTGCACAAGCTGCTGTAGAAGTGCCAGGGAGTCCCTGAAGCACATCATGTTGTCCTGTACTGAGAGAGACACCATGTCGATGAACTCCTTATACTTGGCGTACTGCTTGTTGGACTTGAGCTGGTTGAGGGCAGAGCGGGTCTGTTTGGCTGTCGGGGTGTTGGAGAGGGGTTGTTGGGTCTGGAAACGTAGATCGGTGTTACTGTAGATCTGGGTGGCCAAGAATGCTGCTAGGGTTCGGCAGATGATTCGGAATCTGCAAAAGGGAACAATCATTTGAGAAATTTTTTTACTTGTTTAAACAAATAACGAAAATGAAAATGATAAATTTAATAAAATAGTTCTCATATGCACTGAAATGAAACTCTTTCCACAGACTAAAAATACATTTTCCACTCAATTGGTGGTTTCAGGTAGTACTTCCTCCAAAATTGGTATTTGGAGGAATTAAATCTGCCAAGTGTATTATGAAACCAAATCATCTAACACATTTTGCATTTATTTGAACATAATGTGAAACCTTGAATCTGTTGATTCTTTGAGCTAAATCAGGTCAAGCTACGACTTTCGTTAACATAATAACAAGGCCACGAGAATGAAATCAAGTATACATATGAAAAAGAAGTAACCATACTTGGGTGAGAGAGTTGATTTCTTGCCAAGTCCAATGGCTCCAAGGAGTCCAGACGACGTGCGATCTTCTCCGAGGAGGATGAGGTGGTTGAGGAGGAGATTGAGCGAGGTGATGCAGCGAGCTCGCACCTGACTATCAGCGCCCCCTGTATCTAGCTGCTTCAGGGTTAGCTCCAACAGCTTGTGCCACCATAGGAGCAGTTTCCCTTCATTCTCACTCCTATAAATAGGGAGATACAATACAAGAAGAATTAGAAGAAGTTCAACAAATACTTACCTTTTCATGTAAATGTTACAACAGGGAAACAGACTTTTGTTAATGGAAGAAAAACAAAGACATATTCTTTAAATGCATCAATGCATGAGCTTTTAATGAATTTCTTTGTCTAATATGTGGTCAAGGTACTTGATTTACTGTATATCTCATCAAGTTCTATTGTAGGGCACCACCCCATGTTTGTATCTAGGTTTTTTAGTTTTCCAGGATATTCCAACTTTAATGGTTCACAAGTAAGAGAAACAACTCCTACTAACCTTTACCAGAGAATGTTAAACTCTAGAGTCCTCTGACACTCAGGATTGTCCCTCCTTTCAGTGTTAACAGTAACTAGTAAGTTGTGGAAGTCATGGTTTCTCTTTATCAACTGCTTTCAACAAGAATGCCTCTAAAGTATCTATTTTGATAGTCAAAGAACTCACCCTGCTTTAGCCTGAGTGGTCCAGGAGACTAGAAGGTCGATGAGTCTGACCTCGTCCTGTTGGGTCTGTGCGAGGGAGAGCTGCTGGAGGACGTGGGAGTACAGGGTGAGGTAGGATCCCTGGGAGATGGCTTCACCCACACAGTCCTCTGTGTTCAGCTCGGGCATCTGGAACACGGCCAGGATGTGGGTCCACTCACCGCTGGTGTTCTCACTCTGGTCTGTAGCAAGTCACAATGTAGGAATTCATAGGTCTTCATATTCAAGCAAAACTTGGAAACAAGGACCAGTGGTAGAAAACCACCAATCCCCCATTTTCCTTCTTAAAAAAATTCCCTGTAGATTGGGTTATTTATTGAACAAAACCAACCACCCTCCCCCACCTCGAACAACATCTACCCCCTTGATCCGACATTGACCATGATATTTATGACTACCCACAAGAACTCACCAGCAGTGAAGTAGACCTCTATGCATGTCTCCATGATCTGCACCATCTGCTGTAGGGAGGCGAGACACCGACTGGCCGCCTTGATACACGGGGTCAGCAGGATGCTGTGGGGGGAGGACTGGAGCCAGTCTCGGATGGACGCCATGACGACGCTCAGAGACTCACCCTCGGGGTTACAGTTGTTGAGGAGACTGAGGACATCCTTCACAAGGTCCAGGGACTCCTGCTGCTGGGTCACCAGTTCAGATACTGCAAGATCATAGATACTTCTTGTTTGAAGAACTGTGTTTCACAGATATATCCTTTTGCACAATGCCCAGTCACTTGACACCTCAGTGCTTTTACATCATCAAGTTAGGACATCATAAAAAGGATCACAGTAACATGATATGACATAACTTTATATTAAACATACAAGCTTCAGATGCTTGTAATGACAATCACTTTGTGGTGATATATTTGATAGCAAAAGCTTAAAGATGCTTTGGACTGATTTTCTATAAAGTTTCTTTGTACCTGCATGTGTTTCTAGCTCTAAATGCCATTTCCAATAAGCAACGGTGCTAGAGAGCCAGCACTGCCATTTGATATTTTAGCAGGCATCTGATTGTTTTAATTCAAATGTCACTTGTATTGACCTGATTCCTGAGCAGTACTCAGATAAGATAAATAGTAAGGTATGACTGATAGGTTTGATCTTACTGCAATGAGATTGACATATTTAGAGCTTAAAAATAATTTCTTCTTGTTAACCTGATTCCTATGCACATCCTGTCTCAGGGTACGAACGTTACGCTAACTCCACTAATCTGTACCCTGGGCTCAGAAGTTAGATTCGCTTGCGGGGCCCCACTTGTGATATAACCAATCAAATCATTTTCTCGTTGAAATTTTATCGAGAAGGTCAGAAAATGATTTGATTGGCTACACCCCAAGTCAGGCCACGCGAGCAAATCAAGCTTCTGAGCCCGGGGTACAGATTAGTGGAGTTAGCGTTAAGTTCGTTCACTGAGACAGGATGTCCTATGCAGTACTCAGAAAAGAAACATAGCCAGATACAACTGACAGGTTTGATTTGATTTTAATGAGATTGACAGAAAGAGCTTCACACCATCTCCAAAGCTTCCTCTGAGTCCAGCAAGACAAGGACTTGAGACTAAGATCTAAAGAAAATTATTTATGCCTCCTACCAGATGTCTCCACAGACTCAATCTCAGAGAGGAGGTTGACGACCACGGTCCCCATCGACTCGGTGTTGACCTCTGACCTGTAGGAGCACTGACAAAGCAGCTGGGTCATACAGTGCACAAACATCAGTCGCTTGGTCGACAGGTCTTCCGACCATGGAATACCCGGGTCTGCACTGAATCCAGCCGCTACACGCATCAGTCTGAAAGTAAGAATTGAGACTTGTGGTATAAGCAGTGTACATGGTTTGAAGTCACTTAGAACAAGAACCAATCTGAGTACACCGAAACAAATACTAAAGAACAGTATGAACACAAACACAATCTTTTGTTGATTGCTGAATAAGGAGACCGCTAAATTATTTTAAAAATAATTTTTTACCTGATAAGAACAAACTTTTGATAAAAACAGGAGAAGAAAAAATGATTTGAACAACCTTGATGGCAAGACAAGAATGTTCATCCCTCATTTTTATTGCAAGCATTGGTTTTATATTCTCAGTGGAAAAAGATAAAGACAGTAACTTAATCCTTGAACATTTTCTGAGACACTTAAGTCTCTTTTAGATCTATCATTGAAAGCATCTATCAAAGGTATTCACAGATCACCATGTCAAAGAATACAATTACTCTCACTTGAGTGCGAGGGCTAGTGAAGACGATCTCTCGGCCAGGACACACTTGGGATCACAGGTCTGCATGAACCAGTTGCTGGCCACTCTGTAGCTACCCGAACTCACGTACAGCCAGTTGAAGTTCTCCGCTGATGTCAGTAGCTGTACGGTCTCGGGTTTCTGTGATATAAGATGGATTTCAGTAATAGTAAAAGTTCAGTAAAGTTCTGACTACACAGAGATGTACTGGCAATATGAATCATTCTAGCTAAAATAATTGATTTTTGTGATTAAAGTTTAACATTGGAACTCCACAGAAATTCTATTTTTTCAAAAACAGTTTTTCAAGGCAATCTGGTGAATTCCATACAATAAATATTCTAAGATGTAGATAAAACTCAATTGGTATCTGGACATTGACTCCTTATCCTAAAGACAAGAATTCATAGCGATAAGCATAAGGCCAAATTATAATTATCATCACAAGGGTATTCTCAAAGAAGGCTTCCTTTGATTGCTATAGTCAATGAAACGGCTTGCACGGGTCCAAAATATTGGACTCGAGTACTCGTGGGTTCCCCGACAATTCAATCTTACCCCAGGATTTTCCGATTTTTATAGTCCTTTTGTCTTTGCCTTACCTAAAGAACCTTGAATGGTTGTATGGCCTAATAACATATATTTCGAATATTAAATGATCGTATATGGAATAATTTGACATCAATGTCTTGGAATGGTAATGTTGATCATCTGTCTTCACACAATACAGACTGAAATAACTTAGATAATTACCAGTGTTAAACAGTTTTCGAGTCCTCGAGTCCAAAAATGAACTTGAGTCCAGTATGACCAGACTCGGGTTTGAGTACTTGAGTACCCGTGGAAACCCTAGTCAATGATATTCTTTGACAAGATATAAAAGATGCTGATAAACACAGTCCAACCTCTAGAAGCTGGGAGTCCCCGTAGCACTGTATGAGGAGGATGAGGAGCGCGGCCTGGAAGCGTGAGGTCATCTCCGGGGACTGGTACATCATCAGGTACTGTATGAGCTCCCCCCACTTGACCCTCACCAACACACTCCCGATCAGGTGGAAGCAATGGGTGGCCACTCTCTCCTTCAACTGAAACAGTGAAGTAATAATGTGCAATCCTTGTATATCTTTAATGAATTATGACATTGATGAATAGAGTACAGACATTGATAAATACACCCTTAATTTCCTGAAGTGCTGTAATCAATAGAAGGTTTGCACAATATTTGACATTTTGAGTTTTTGTTAAAATTTCATATTTGTTTTAACAGATTGGAAGTATGTGAGATATTCATGAGTCTTAAGTGCTCACAGTACAGAAACAGACTTATCTCGACTTGCACAACATGTCGATTTACCATTGGTCAAAACCGGTCATATGCCTTAGGTAAATTTAGCTATGTCAAACTGGGCCACACGGTCCCCTAGTAACAAGCAACGAAGTGTCAAGAGTTATCTCCCTTGCCCTTTGTTCGGTAAACAAGGCTATGCTACGCTGGATTGCTGAACATTGATAAGTTGAGTAAACTGACCCATGACAACAAGTCAGAAGTGCCAAGAGCATGAAGATACCTTACATCATAATTTTGATATCAAGTATCTGTATCAAAGTTGAGTCAACTTAACTATGACAACAACTCATGAAACATAAGGTTAAGTTCAAAGTGCTCATTGATCACAATGTTACTTTTACAACTGATATTATATATTTCATATAAATTACTTGGGTAAACATACCTGTGACATCATCTCCAGCAGCTGTAGGTCGGGGTTGAACTGCTCCCAGGGTAGACGCTGAAGCTCCTGGGTGAATATCTCAGACACATGGACTGGGAGTTGGGGCGCACACATGCAATTCATGTAGTAGAGCAGTAACATGCCAAGCACCCTACCGCTCATGTCTGGGATCTTGCCTGGAGGAGGAAGTATTTCTTTTAAAATTATAGTATCAAAATCATTGATAACATGCTTTCTTGAAGTTTAATGATAACTTACATGTAAGATATCTTTGCTGCATTGTAATTTGATATTGCGCTATTTATCTGTTGAAATATTGTTGATATACAACGTCACAATGTTAGGACCACTTTCATCTTATCCCCGGACTAATGGATATCAGTACAATGTTGGCAGTATAAATATAGATGAGAAATAATGAGAATACGATATCAATAACAAACACTTTTCATCAAGAGGATTTGTTGAAATCAAAACCCGCACATCAAAATGATTTTTTTGTGTACAATCTTAAATATTATCTTACAATATTAAAAGCCAGCTTTACAAAACCAGGCAACCACCACTACAGCAAAGTCCAAATCTAAATTTGCACAAGTTAGCTTACCTGAGAACTGGGTCCTGACAAAGTCAACAACTTTACGGAACATGGCGACCATGGCTAGGGCTATGTCCGAGTCACTCTCTATCCAGGGGTACCAGGTGTGTTGGGGGTTGACCAGCGGCTGGATCCAGGGGGCGAACAAGTCAAGCACATGCTTCCACGTCATGTCAAGCACTGTACAGAGGACAAATAGAAGTATTACTTGATGTATGATATCATTAATACTAAACATGCAGGATGAGGCGTAAACATCCAGCACATGACATGACCGTACATGAGTGAATATCAAAACCACTTGATGAATACTTTCAATTTGAATGAACTTAGCAAAAGCATGTACATTCAAAATGTAAATGTTGAATACTCACAAGCATAGACACTAAAGATGAATGTTTATAAAGTTATTCTAATCAACTTCTTAGTTGTACAGGCATTAGCAAATACTACATTTCAAAGAATGTTACGTCAAGAATACGGATTCATATATGACACTCACAGGCACAAAAACTGTTCAAAGTTGTTAATTGACAAAACTTTAAAAACAATTGAAATTAACACAGTAATTCTTAACAACCTTAAGTTGTTTTTAAACATTAATATAATTAATAATAATTAACATTAAAAAGAGCTCCCTGAAGCCTGAAATCTGTTCTCTTTTAAATCAAGACTAGCAATGAGAGGTCTCACTTTCTTTTTGCTTTGGCCAAATATCTATTCGAAAGGTTTCTTGCTGTGGTTAGTTACTAGTCGGTTTTAATTTTGTTCCACAAACTGTCCCTACCTTGATAAGGGTTCATCTCAGTGAAGTTAGGTAGCATTTTGGTGACATAGCTCCTCATGAGACCGCCGAGGAAGTGAGACACGTAGGGAGTGTATCGGTTCCACCGCGGGTACAGGCCGAAGGTCGCCGCCTCAGGGTCACGGATACGCAGCTGCATCATCTGGGAGGAAAGCCACTGGAGGGTCTCTGTCAACTGGAAGTACAGGAATATTTTAGTCTCAAGCTACTGATGCAGAAGTTGTGATCCCCTATCCAAGTTTTGATCCCCTATCCATGTTATGATTCCCTATCCACATTGTCATCCCCTATCAAAGTTGTGATTCCCTATCCACATTGTCATCCCCTATCCAAGTTGTGATCCCCTATCAACATTGTCATCCCCTATCCAAGTTGTGATTCCCTATCCACATTGTCATCCCCTATCCAAGTTTTGATCCCCTATCCACGATGTGATCCCCAATCCAAGTTTTGATCCCCTATCCACGATGTCATCCCCTATCCAAGTTGTGATTCCCTATCCACATTGTCATCCCCTATCTAAGTTGTGATTCCCTATCCACATTGTCATCCCCTATCCAAGTTGTGATTCCCTATCCACATTGTCATCCCCTATCCAAGTTTTGATCCCCTATCCACGATGTGATCCCCTATCCAAGTTTTGATCCCCTATCCACGATGTGATCCCCTATCCAAGTTGTGATTCCCTATCCACATTGTCATCCCCTATCCAAGTTGTGATTCCCTATCCACATTGTCATCCCCTATCCAAGTTGTCATTCCCTATTCACATTGTCATCCCCTATCCAAGTTTTGATCCCCTATCCACGATGTGATCCGATATCCACGATGTCATCCCCTATCCAAGTTGTGATTCCCTATCCACATTGTCATCCCCTATCCAAGTTGTGATTCCCTATCCACATTGTCATCCGCTATCCAAGTTGTGATTCCCTATCCACATTGTCATCCCCTATCCAAGTTTTGATCCCCTATCCACGATGTGATCCCCTATCCAAGTTTTGATCCCCTATCCATGTTATGATTCCCTATCCACATTGTCATCCCCTATCCAAGTTGTGATTCCCTATCCACATTGTCATCCCCTATCCAAGTTGTGATTCCCTATCCACATTGTCATCCCCTATCCAAGTTTTGATCCCCTATCCACGATGTGATCCCCTATCCAAGTTTTGATCCCCTATCCACGATGTCATCCCCTATCCAAGTTGTGATTCCCTATCCACATTGTCATCCCCTATCCAAGTTGTGATTCCCTATCCACATTGTCATCCGCTATCCAAGTTGTGATCCCCTATCCCCATTGTCATCCCCTATCCAAATTGTGATTCCCTATCCACATTGTCATCCCCTATCCAAGTTTTGATCCCCTATCCAAGTTGTGATCCCCTATCCAAGTTATGATCCTCTATCAAAGTTGTGATCCCCTATCCAAGTTGTGATCCTCTATTACATTGTTATCCCCTATCCACATTGTCATCCCCTATCCACATTGTGATCCCCTATCCAAGTTGTGATCCCCTATCCAAGTTGTGATCCTCTATTACATTGTCATCCCCTATCCACATTGTGATCCCCTATCCACATTGTGATCCCCTATCCAAGTTTCCCTCCCCTATCCAAGTTTTGATTCCCTATCCAAGTTGTGATCCCCTATCCGAGTTGTGATCCCCTATCCAAGTTTTGATCCCCTATACAAGTTGTGATCCCCTTTCCAAGTTATGATCCTCTATCAAAGTTTTGATCCCCTATCCAAGTTGTGATCCTCTATCCAAGTTGTGATCCTCTATTACATTGTCATCCCCTATCCACATTGTCATCCCCTATCCACATTGTGATCCCCTATCCAAGTTGTGATCCCCTATTCAAGTTTCCCTCCCCTATCCAAGTTTTGATCCCCTATCCAAGTTGTGATCCCCTATCCAAGTTATGATCCTCTATCCAAGTTTTGATTCCCTATCCAAGTTTTGATCCCCTATCCAAGTTGTGATCCCCTATCCAAGTTGTGATCCTCTATTACATTGTGATCCCCTATCCACATTGTGATCCCCTATCCACATTGTGATCCCCTATCCAAGTTGTGATCCCCTATCCAAGTTTCCCTCCCCTATCCAAGTTTTGATCCCCTATCCAAGTTGTGATCCCCTATCCGAGTTGTGATCCCCTATCCAAGTTTTGATCCCCTATCCAAGTTGTGATCCCCTATCCAAGTTGTGATTCCCTATCCACATTGTCATCCCCTATCTAAGTTGTGATTCCCTATCCACATTGTCATCCCCTATCCAAGTTGTGATTCCCTATTGACATTGTCATCCCCTATCCAAGTTTTGATCCCCTATCCACGATGTGATCCGATATCAACGATGTCATCCCCTATCCAAGTTGTGATTCCCTATCCACATTATCATCCCCTATCCAAGTTGTGATTCCCTATCCACATTGTCATCCGCTATCCAAGTTGTGATTCCCTATCCACATTGTCATCCCCTATCCAAGTTTTGATCCCCTATCCACGATGTGATCCCCTATCCAAGTTTTGATCCCCTATCCATGTTATGATTCCCTATCCACATTGTCATCCCCTATCCAAATTGTGATTCCCTATCCACATTGTCATCCCCTATCCAAGTTGTGATTCCCTATCCACATTGTCATCCCCTATCCAAGTTTTGATCCCCTATCCACGATGTGATCCCCTATCCAAGTTTTGATCCCCTATCCACATTGTCATCCCCTATCCAAGTTGTGATTCCCTATCCACATTGTCATCCCCTATCCAAGTTGTGATTCCCTATCCACATTGTCATCCGCTATCCAAGTTGTGATCCCCTATCCCCATTGTCATCCCCTATCCAAATTGTGATTCCTTATCCACATTGTCATCCCCTATCCAAGTTGTGATCCCCTATCTAAGATTTGATCCCCTATCCACGTTGTGATCCCCTATCCAAGTTGTGATCCTCTATTACATTGTTATCCCCTATCCACATTGTTATCCCCTATCCACATTGTGATCCCCTATCCAAGTTGTGATCCCCTATCCAAGTTTCCCTCCCCTATCCAAGTTTTGATCCCCTATCCAAGTTTTCCTCCCCTGTCCAAGTTTTGATCCCCTATCCAAGTTGTGATCCTCTATTACATTGTCATCCCCTATCCACATTGTGATCCCCTATCCACATTGTGACCCCTATCCAAGTTTCCCTCCCCTATCCAAGTTTTGATTCCCTATCCAAGTTGTGATCCCCTATCCGAGTTGTGATCCCCTATCCAAGTTTTGATCCCCTATCCAAGTTGTGATCCCCTATCCAAGTTATGATCCTCTATCAAAGTTTTGATCCCCTATCCAAGTTGTGATCCTCTATCCAAGTTGTGATCCTCTATTACATTGTCATTCCCTATCCACATTGTCATCCCCTATCCACATTGTGATCCCCTATCCAAGTTGTGATCCCCTATCCAAGTTTCCCTCCCCTATCCAAGTTTTGATCCCCTATCCAAGTTGTGATCCCCTATCCAAGTTATGAACCTCTATCCAAGTTTTGATTCCCTATCCAAGTTTTGATCCCCTATCCAAGTTGTGATCCCCTATCCAAGTTGTGATCCTCTATTACATTGTGATCCCCTATCCACATTGTGATCCCCTATCCACATTGTGATCCCCTATCCAAGTTGTGATCCCCTATCCAAGTTTCCCTCCCCTATCCAAGTTTTGATCCCCTATCCAAGTTGTGATCCCCTATCCGAGTTGTGATCCCCTATCCAAGTTTTGATCCCCTATCCAAGTTGTGATCCCCTATCCAAGTTATGATCCTCTATCAAAGTTTTGATCCCCTATCCAAGTTGTGATCCTCTATTACATTGTCGTTCCCTATCCACGTTGTCATCCCCTATCCAAGTTGTGATCCCCTATCCAAGTTTCCCTCCCCTATCCAAGTTTTGATCCCTTTCCAAGTTGTGATCCCCTATCCAAGTTATGATCCTCTATCCAAGTTTTGATCCCCTATCCACATTGTGATCCTCTATCCAAGTTATGTTCCCATATCCATGACTGAACCGTATCCAAGTTATCATTCCATAGCCTAGTTCTTATTCTGTTTGTGTGATCCACTGTCACTTTTGTGATCTCTACATCAGACTTAAAAGATCTTCAGATTTATGATCAACACAGCCCTTGAACTACTTGATTTTTCAGATGAACTTCACAAAATAGAAAAAACAAGCAGCTGACATGGTCGAGCTATATCCCCCGCAAATTGCACAATATGTATAGGTTTTCCTTATCATATTGCCGATTAATTTTTGTCTCACAAATTAACACAAATTTTCCAGGATATGAAAGAAACTGTTCTAATAAAAAAACTAAACCATACCAACTTTATGTTCACTGTTGGGCATAATTCGACTTAACTGACAAAATTAAAATCAAACAAATGAATTTATGTATTATGTATTTGGATCTTCAAGATCAATTTGATCATATTTAAACAAACATATTTTTCAAAATTGTTCTTCATGACACACAAACATATGATTTTGTATCTCCATAACATATATGATAAAAAATGTGATGATTAGTTTAGTTGCGAGATAGACAGGACTTGTAACAGATTTCCAACAGAGTCCTCATTTTTTGCCAAAAAAGGCGAAATTTTATGAAAATATTTTCAAAATTGTTCCCCATGACACACCTTCATATGATTATGTATCTCCATATCAAATTTTATCAATATGTGATGATTAGTTTAGAAGTTATGAGCCGGACAGGACTTGTAACAGTTTTCCAACAGAGTCCTCATTTTTTGCCCAAAAAGGCAAAATTTTACGTAAATATTTTTAAAATTGTTCTTCATGACACACCTTCATATGATTATGTATCTTCACATCAAATTTTATCAATATGTGATGATTAGTTTAGAAGTTATGAGCCGGCCAGGACTTGTAACAGTTTTCGAACAGAATCCTCATTTTTTGCCAAAAAAGGCAAAATTTTATGAAAATATTTTCAAAATTTTTCCCCATGACACACCTTCATATGATTATGTATCTCCATATCAAATTTTATCAATATGTGATGATTAGTTTAGAAGTTATGAGCCGGCCAGGACTTGTAACAGTTTTCCAACAGAGTCCTCATTTTTTGCCCAAAAAGGCAAAATTTTATAAAAATATTTTTAAAATTGTTCTTCATGACACACCTTCATATGATTATGTATCTTCATATAAAATTTTATCAATATGAGATGATTAGTTTAGAAGTTGTGAGCTGGACGGGACTTGTAACAGATTTCTTACAAAATTTACCCCTTTTTCTCCAAAATCCTAAAATTTTATGTAGATTTTCAGAAAATTGTTCTTCATGACACATTATAACATGTTTCTTCATGTCCATAACAAATTTGAATTGAAATGGTTGATTAGTTAGAAAGTTATGAGCCGGACACAAAGTGTAACGGACGAACGGACGGTACCCATTTTAATACCCCCCGCAACTTCGTTGTTGCGGGGGATAAAAATTACTGATGGAAACAAAGAGTGTAAGACATTTAAATGCTAGTTTATCAGTATACTCTAACATTTGACTAATCATTGCGCGTGAACACTTTGAACATCTTATATATTGTATATTTAAATCAGAAAGTTAAAGGGACCATTCGAGCGGGATATTTTTTAATTAATTAATTTCATATGTTTGTGAGAAAAGCATTTTAGTTGTTAAAGATTTGACAATTTGACAAAAAATAAAGTGTATCACTCAAAAAATAAAAACATCGTGAAATGAAGCCAATCATCGAGGCTTCGATCGTGGAATGCACGACAAAATGCTGTCGCAACTGATAACTTTTATTTTGAATTATTTGTAAATATGCTCCTCTTCTATCAATCAAGTAGTTATTACTTAATTTTGTTAATGAATAAGCAAATTACAGCACATTTGTTTTCTCGCAATGCTAATTAACCTTTCAAAATGGCGGACGAAAGCCGCTCGAGTGGTGCCTTTAAATAATAAACTACACAATTCCAACTCAAGTCATAAGAGATCTGTTGAGTGCAGATATATTTCCCTCTCTACCTGTGTGGTGGACAGCCTGGTGTCCGTGGCATTCTCCACATCGACCAGGGAGAAGCGGAGAGACGGTTTGCGTTCGCCCGGGTTCTGTAGCATCGGAGTGAAACATTCCCCCAACAGGATCTCCCAGCACTGGACATGCAGTCTCTCCACTGCTGATCCTGCAGAATACAGACATATCTTAGATACAAGTACACAACTCTCAATCACAATTTCTGAGCCGGCTACAATACCTTACACTCCAGAGTCACTTCTCTTGATAAAATGTTCTGAGGCAGTGGCAA
Organism: Steromphala cineraria; assembly: GCA_916613615.1. NCBI lineage: Eukaryota > Metazoa > Mollusca > Gastropoda > Trochida > Trochidae > Steromphala > Steromphala cineraria. The sequence continues at coordinate 43,102,020 of OU744726.1, forward strand.
TACCATAACAGCATAGTCACCTACTTTCAATCACATTTTCTGAGCCGGCGACAATATCATTACACTGCAAAGAGCTTTTCTTGATAAAATTTTCTGAGCCAGTGACAATACCATTACACTACAAAGTCACTTATCTTGATAAAATTATCTGAGCCAGTGACAATTCCATTACACTGCAAAGTCACTTCTCTTGATACAATTTTCTGAGCCAGTGACAATACCATTACACAGCAAAGTCACTTCTCTTGATACAATTTTCTGAGCCAGTGACAATACCATTACACTGCAAAGTCACTTCTCTTGATACAATTTTCTGAGCAAGTGACAATACCATTACACAGCAAAGTCACTTCTCTTGATAAAATTTTCTGAGCCAGTAACAATACCATTACACTGCAAAGTCACCTCTCTTGATAAAATTTTCTGAGCCAGTGACTATAGCATTATAACACAGTCCCTTATTCTCAAACAAATTTGGCTTATCCTCTGTAACACAAGCATATTTGCATAATATGAAGGTGTGTAACAGAAAACCATTCGAAAAAACAAAAAAAACAAATTACAATTTTGTTTCATTCACATGATGACTCACATCCCTGGAAACTGAGCTGTTAGTAACTGGAATGCAAGTTAGGTCATACATACATGTTATAACCCCATAACATTTTAGAATATTAAAATCATAGCCAGAAACAAACAAAAAGAGAGAATTTCAGAAATAGAGTCCTACCATTTGCATCTTTTTATGTCACTACAATTCCTTTTCATTTTCAAGTACTTTTTACTTCAACAGCAAGAGGTAAATTAGCTCACCTTGTATAACTAGAGCCAGAACATCAGCCAGATTCTCTGGGAAGTTGGTCTGGAGGAAGGCGTGCAGGTGGCTGCAGTAGAGCTGGAAGATAGACACGGTCATTACCATTCTGTGTAGCCAATTTACAGGAACACTATTTGTTTTCTTTCTTCAATACACCACAAAACCATTCCGTTCATAAATAGCTAATTAACTGGTTATCAGGTAATAATAGAGAACTGGATACCACTGATAGATCTTATTCCCTTATTATTATATAGGCCCAGGGCCTATATTTTCGAAACTCTCTTAGCGCTAAGATTGTCTTAAGCTAATGTTATAGTATGGTACTTACGACTATCTTAGCACTAAGAGAGCTTCGAAAATCTAGATCCAGGGCCTTTCACAAAGCAACCTTTACTAAGGTTGAACTTAACTCCCATTCTTTAACATTGCACTAAGGCTACCTTAAGCACTTACGATCACCTTACAGCTTAGTGAAAGGGGACCCAGTTGTGTTGTACGCTTTCAGGACATGATGGTTACTGTTAACTACTGATTCCTTCCTAAAGGTTGGTGGAGTGCCATATTAATCAATAACATAAAACTCCCAGCAATCTGAACCAATATTCGTCTATTCTCAAACTTTTCTTGAACTATTTGAAAAGTGCTCGAAGATCAAAACATAGGTGAAATGATTGTCATCACATCAGCAAGGTCAAATAGTCTGGTGAGTGGTTTAGGTGGTGCTTCACAAGAGAATTCTTTGTATACTCACATCAAACACAAGCTTGGTCGTCTTCTCTGGTTCCGCCCCACAAGCCATGAGCGCAGAACCAAGGATACCCACAAACCTCTTCCTTTCTGCCTGGGGTGGCTTCGAGGTCTGCAGCCATGTCCACACATCAAACTGCAGGGAATTTAGACAGGTGTTACTTATTGTTCTTGCAAATGAAACATACTACCAGAAAAATTATGTTAAGGAAATATGGAGGAAGGGCAACATTTTTTTGTGATCTTTGACACAGATACATCTAACCCTTTTTCTTCTGATTGCATTCCCTCGTCACATGGATTACCCGAATTTTTCAACAGAGGAAAATTGATGGCTATAACTGAAATGTCATTGTTTGAAGAACTAGTGTAGTTTGCCAATTTAAGATATCGCTTTTGATGTTAATCAAATATTGCAGAGGAAAATTTGTACCGTATTCGACGTATCGAGCGCCCTCTCCCTATAAGCGACCCCATAACAGTGACTTCAACCCAAAATACATTAAGCGCCCCCTCTCTAGGCATACCTTGCATGACAAACCCATGAAATTTTACATAAAAATGGTTTGAAGACTTGATTCCAGTCCTCCTCTTTAAACACGGTAATTGGATTTGTAAATTTTCACTTAAAACTATATGCTTATAAAAAATATACAAACATTTTTATCATTCGACTGAATAATAAAGAAATTTTAATAAGCGCCCCCTCTTTCCAATTTTTTAACCGCCCAAGGCGCTTCTACTTCTACCAGGTAGTGTCCACAATCATGGTTGATCATTTTGACACGGCTTAATAGGTTGAATACGGTATCTCTTGACCGAGTGCATAGATTGACAGTTATTGAGCACAGCGTTATCTTATGAAAGGGATCTAAAAAGGGATTCATACATGCAAACATTGTCTTTTTGATATTTCTAAATAACAAATGCCTATTTTAAAGCTTATCCCATGGAGTATTCCTTTTAAAAACGAATGTCTTCAATGTATATGAGTGTATGGTACCTTAGTGAGCAGAGTGAAGACCAGGGTCATGTTTCTCTTCTGCAGGACGTGGATGAGTTGCTCGTACATGGGTACGTAGGACTCGGGGGAGTTGTTGGGGATGAAGTGGGGACTCACGTGACCAGACAGACTCGGGTTGTCCAGACTGAACTGGAGCAGCAGAAGAGTCTGGGATCTGTCTTGGGACAGAAACTCCTGGAAAGAAAATGTTTGAATGTTAGTTGAAACTTTGTGTCATAGAGCTTGCTGGATTTAATTTTGATGATGCATGATGATTTTCTGTTATTCTTTGAAGTATACTGGAGCAGCAAAGTTTGAAATATGTCATTGGACAAAAACAGCTGGATTGAACTTAAGAGTTAAGAATGTAGAAGGCTGTATCAAAGTATTTTGACAAAAAGAGTGCCATTGGCTCTGTAGCTCAACAATGATTTATTTTACAAATGGTCACAGGATAACTGGATCTAAAATTTACAGTTCCAATCAGTGAAGATGTCTGTCCATATATCCTTTCTTATTTCAGCAATCCCAGGATGACTTATTTCTGATTTAAGGTAATAAATCAAGTAATTACCTAAAAATAAATGAGAAATAAATGAAGGAAACATGTCATCATAGATTTGGAAAAATATCTCCCATTGTTTTGACTAAATTCTATTTGTACTTAGTTCCTGAGGAGATTGTTATGAAAATTTCTGAAGAAAATCAAATATCGTGTTTGCCATTAATATTCACATGCGAAGAAAATAATGCCAACAGGTCAAAGGTCAATCTCACCTGACCGAGAATCTCGAGACAGGACGCGAAGAACTGTTTGGTAGGCAGATAGAAGTTGGTGTCCTCATTCACCATGCTGGCTAGATGGAAGAAGAGAGTACTGGCAATGTCGAACAGAACCGCACGCTTTCCTTTGTCTGTGGTTGACTGGGACAGCTTGATCAACATCCTGGAAAGAAAAGAGACATGGAGGATGATAATACTTGCCATTTAGGATGGGTATCATTACTCATTTGCGTATTTCAATATATTGCGATACAGAAAAGCGTATTGCAATATGTATTGAAATATATTGGTACTTCTTTAATTCAAGAATGTGCAAACCATCTTGTCTAAATATGAGCGTTAAGAACAATCATCATTGCTTAGCTATGAGCCGTTTTGGAAAAAATATTTTTTTCAATCAATGTTTAAATTTTTGAGCTATTTTCAGAATACAACTTCAAACTTGTAAGGAACTTTCCGTCGATCATGTTACATTTGGTCGTGTTTTTTTTTGCAATTTTAGATAGAAATAGCTTGTTTTATAATGTTTGAGATATTGGATATTTCAGGAGTGTGTACCGATTCGTATAATGTTGCAATATACCGATATATTGATAATACCATGCATCCTTACTTGCCATAGGGCATTTCTTCAAACTGGCGTGTCTTAACCCTTCATCCCCAAAACAATATCAAATATACATGTCTTTGAGCCAGATTATTGACTTGTATGGGTGAAAGTAGGAGTAGTGATAGTCTTGTTATTCCCAGTCAATCAATTTCACAACTTAAATTATGTTCAAGTGTTCATATTCGTATGGCTGCATGGAGATTTTCGTTGGATGTGTAACTTTTTGTACCATAACAAACGGCTGTTTTGAGTAATGATATGTTTTTACCCTGTAGATTAAATATATGATGCAATAATTATCATCAATGTGGTTAAGTTTAAAACTTTATACTTGATGGGGCAGTAGTGGCAACATTGAATAATGCTATTGATCTAATCTATCATGATATGTGTACATCTATCTCTCACTATTTACAATATATGCAAACCGCCTGGAAGACTAGCCACGTAGTCATGTACTGGTCTTTTGTTCAAATCGCGTCATTTTTAAGTGAATAAAAAAAAATGCCTGTCACAGGCAAAAAACGACAGAGAAATTTGATAAACGATTTCACTCGTAAAAACACAGTTACAAATACTTTTTCAAGTCCGATTTTTGGTTTGGAGGGGGGATTGTTTATAGACAACAGACTCACGTGATGGCATTCTCGACGTGTACAGCAGATATACAGACAGTGGAGGGGGGCGGCAGCAGACACTCGATCATCACCTGCTTGTACTCCGCCCGGTTCTCGTCAATCTTCCGCAACACGCTCTGCTTCATCGTCTTCTCTTGTACCTGGGACATAGATTGAATATCAATGAACATAATTCCTCACTTACATTCTGTATGAAAGTCAATGATTAACTAAAATAATAATTCAATTCCGAAAATGGTTGTGTTACAATAATCAGAATTGCCATGATGTGGTTAAATGCTTGGATGCTTGAAAACAAGAGTAATCTTATAGATGAACATGAATTATACTGTTTTCAAGCATATGTAACGTTGCTTCTGTCAAGTAAAGAAGTAAAGAAGTTGTTCATCCATAAATTACTCTTGCCTTCCATATACCATCATCTTCTAGTTTGCTACTCAAAAAACTTACCTGTACGTTAGCTACAGCTGGGTTAGAGCACCTGTGTAGTGGATTCACCTTGCTCTTGCACTCAATCGTCAGGGTGATCTGAATATATGCAAATAGGAAATAGTCATCTTCAAAATTTTTGATGAGAATGAGGGGATAAAGATGAATCTGTTTCTTTTTCTCCTTAAAAGTGTTAATTTAGCGAAGAAATCTTTTACTCTTAGTGACAATTGTAAATCAAATCTTTGAAGAAACTTAAGTCACTTTCAAAATTGACAATAACATCATTATATTGCAGTTCATATAACATATCTACTGAACTAATAGAGTAACTGAAAGAGATTTCTTTAACATCTTTTAAAAAAAAAAATATATATGATAATCAAAAATTACAAAAAACAGGAATTGATTATTACAGATTGATAAACATTCAAGAAAATGATGATTTAACAATCACCTGTTTGAGCTCGTTAGTGTAGAGTTCAGGTAACAAATCCAGGTAAGCTCCATCCACAGCACAGTGCTGGGCAACTCTCGTAGAAAACACTCTGAAAGGAAACAATTGATAAAAAATTTCTGTTGATCGAGTCTGGGAATATCTATATAATGCAATTCTCAATCCATATATACATATCTCCAGATTTATTAATTCACATCATTTAATAATTTCTTGATATTGTCTTATATCAGCTACAAACACTCGACATTCAACATTATTTTCCTTTTGGCAAGACCTTAAAGTCTCTTTCAGTGCTTGACCATACAAAATACATCATTTTGGAAAGTAAAAGTTGGGAAAACAAGAAAAAACTCTGTATAGACTTACATCACACTAGCCTCATATCCTAAATTATAGGCAATACTCCACAGATTCTGCAATTTTCAGAATTTATTCCAGAAGAGTTCAAAAGATCACGATGACCTCATATCTAGAGGACAGACCTCTTCATGAACTACTTGTGAGAAATTATGTATGCGCCAACATATTCACATACAATATAGAGATTAAGAAAAGGACACATTACTACAATTATCATACATCAGGAGGAAAGTTAGTAACCTTGTGTGATCGCGGAGAGTGTTGAGGTCAGCATCCAGTAGATGGATAAGAGAGTGTTTCTCCTCCAAGATTGCAGTGCTGATGTCTGGTACCGGCGCCTTCAGAGTGCACAGAGCAGGGGGGTCCAGGGGAGGGTCGTAGTCTCGCAGTCGCATCAGGATCCGCTTTGCAGCTATTGGGAGAAACTTGCCATCAAATTGTGTATCTCAAGACTATGTTGTTGATGACTGTAAAATTGTTTTGGTGATCTTGACATTTTTATTTTTAGCTAATTTTGTTTTGTTTTTAATTTTCGCAGCTATTGAGAGAACTTGTTATCAAACTTGTGTATCTATGTTGTTGATGACTGTAAATTGCTTTGGTCTTGACAAAGATTTATTTATAGCTAATTTTGTCAATTTAATTTGTAGACCGGCAACCATACCAAATCGCCTACAAAGCCTCAACAAAGGTCAAACTATGCCTACTCACCATTGGAAGGATCAAACTCATTGTTGAACTGGGCACCGCGGACATCATCAGACGAGGAAGCATCAACAAGTTTCCTCCAGTCCCGAGCGGCATCAGACAGACACTTGTGTACAGAGTCTAGATCAATGAACTCCAGCCATGGATTCTGTGCATTGACAAAGGGAGAGAAAGCTGATGTTTTTGTATCAATTAAAGGGGCAGTAGCACGTTTTTTTATAATTTTATATTTTACATTTTTCACTGATAATTGAAAGTTAATGCTAAATGTATTATATTGACAGTGTCAACAATCTCATTACACAATCCAATCACCAATAGTCAGAGGACAAAGTATGAAGATACACATAAAAACCATTGGCGGCCATTTTTGTGTGAACACCTTTAATTCATTTGGTGTAACAAAAAGGAATCGCATAACTAAACTTTACGTTATATTTTTAAATTTTTACTGCTTCATTTAGTTTAAATACATTGTCGTTCAATTGGAACCATTTATTTTTATTTTCCCGACATCACCTTATGTTCCCCCCTAAAAACGTGCTACTGTCCCTTTAAGATGAAAAAAATTACAATTCAGGATCTGTAGTAGCTCAGACATGATTGAACAACAAATAGACTATGTGGACTCCAGCAAGAGAACAGTGGTGGCCCACACAGCCTTTCAGCTTGTAAAAACACAAGGTTGAGCTTGAAGATGTTATAATCACAATTTTGTTGCCAATGTTCCTATGCCTATGACTTAGATGTGGTCTGTTCCTCTATCAATGAAAGCACTTGAATTCCTTCACCTGTGTGTTGCACACGTCTTTCTATGACTTAAATGTGCAATAAAGATCATTAGGGCACCCGAAACATTTGGTACGTCTAGAGTTCTTCACCTGTGTGTTGCATACGTCTTTCTATGACTTAAATGAAGAAGTCTGTCAAAAAACATTTAACATATCATTGCTAAAACAGAAAAACAAGAAGAGGTTCAGACAAGGACAAGATCCTTTATCCTCTGGGATCTTTCACTAAATCAAAGAGATTTACAACACGAGAAGTGAGAGCATACTATCTTAAATTTCCTACTAAATCTGAGAAATACACCTTAAACAAGTTTAAAACAAGAACAAAAGAAAGGATGCATCTTCTTTTTCATCTTAGAACTCATAAGGAAGTTGCATCAATGACAATAGCTCAGTGATAGAGTGGAAGAACGGGGTTCGATTCCCGGTCGCATCATACCAAAAGACGTTAACAGAAGGGAGTTGTTACTGTCACTCAGCTTGACACTCAGCATTGTAAAGACAGAACAACGCATTATTTGGCGCTGCACTGTGGCTGCCGGGCTAAGGCACAACCCAAATTTCCTTGTACTTAGGACAATAAAGTGTTATTATTATTATTATTATTATTAAAAGAGCATGTATACCATCTGGTTCTGGAAGACCTGCAGCAGTCTGGCCGACTCGTACTGGGGTGGGAGAGACGGTAGGTACAGGTTAGCGTCGTGGAGGCGCGGCTCCTCCATCCATAGGGCATACGTCTGGTACAATCTGTGACACAAGATGGTACATTGTTCGACAAATATCATATTCATAGCTGCATTCAAAGGATAATGAAAATGATATATGTTCATGACAACTTCTTTATTCTTGGTATGTGATGTGTTGTAACGTCGCATACCATGAATAAAGAAGTTCTTGGTATGTGACGTGTCGTAACGTCGCATACTATGAATAAAGAACTTGTCATCCATAAATTTGTCTTAATTGTCATTCTCACTTCTAAAACCTCTCAAAAAAACTGTAAACTGTCTCATTGTCTGTGCGAGTCGTTAACGTGTTGTGCCCTAACTAGATAGTTCATTCAGAAAGGAAAGGTGTCTTGATGTTCTAGCTAACACATGATGATGAGAGTGCTGCAGACAAACTACAATTTGTGACAACACCACATAGGCTTATTAAAAGGTTTGACAACACAGAGAATGTATCACGATATGTGTATCACCAAATTAAGTATCAGAATTCCCAATGCAACAATATATGATCACACCTCTAAGGTTTAAATTAGAAAGTTATTGAGGGCACAAATGCTTTTGGATCGAAGATATGATGTCATCAATAAAACCATATTGACTCAACCAGTGTTTAAACTAGATTGGAAACCTAGCCTGTCCTGATAATTAATTAGTCAATACCTGGGGAAAAACAAAGAAATGTTTTGAAAAGTTACCAGTCCTGACCAAAAAGTAACCAGTCCTGGCAAAAAGAAGCCAGTTTAAGGACTGGCGGACGGGCTATATTTTAAACACTGACTCAACCAACCTTGCGAGTTTCTGATGGAACTCCATGTTGCTCTTGTACTCAGATTTCTCCTTCTCGGACCCTGCTCCTTCACCCTCCGTAGTCTCACCCGAGTAAGCGTTGATGTGATAGTCGGCGCTCTCCTCAAGCCTCTTCTTCATCTTCTTCAGCATGGACGTCAGACTCATTGTGTCGAAGAAACGCTCTCCTACGCTCGCCCTTTGAGGAAGACTGAAGTGAAACATAAACACAGGTCATCCATCAACCTCAGATCCCCCCAAGATATGAAATTTTAGGTCTCAAAATAGCATAAATGTATTAGCTAAAAATAGTGAAATAAAAATCTCCAAGCCTGCTAGTAGCAATGATTACTATTTAAGATGGCCTCAAGACTACTATCCATCCTGAGAAGAAGTCAAAAGAGCAGACCAATTCCTAAATTTGAAAAGTACCAATACATTGCAATTCATATGACAATATAAATTTGCCTATCACAATGTATTACAATACATGATTGAGGAACAATACCCATCCTTATTGCTAGGTAAGCCAAATTACATTATTACATAAGGACACTCTACATACCTGGAGTCGAAGACCTGACGCCCCAAGTATAGCAGAAAGAACCTCTGCCAGAGGACCGGGAGGAGGGGGTGAGAGACCGGGGAGTCGAGGGCTTGCTGACCCCACCTGTAGATGTTCAGTCGATGAAGGGCCGGGGCCTGGTCCAACTTCAGTCGGGGGATCACGCGCTGGAGGAAACATGTAGAGGTTACAATTCTCTGGTAATTTCCCTTACGTTTCATGGTCATATGTGAAAGAATGCCATTGACCAGGGGAAACAATGTCAGCGCCTTGAGCAATGACGAGTGGATGGATATGCGCTTTATATAAATATTCATATATATATATATATATATTGAGCAAGGCCTCTCATTATCAATGTATGAAACAAGCTTGGAAACAAGCCATCCTAAAACAGTTGTCCTGTCGATTTAAAAAAGTCGCTGTTTTTGGTTTAGTGATACTTTACCTACATGTTGAGGATACAGTGTTCCTCTCATAAGTCATCCGCCAATAACATTTCAAAGTCTACAACAAATTTACACAAGAGTTCCAAAGTGGTGGTAAGCCAGATATGTTATCAATAATGTTTTTGATAATGGGTGTCCTTACAATTAAGAGGCCTTGAGGATTAATATCAACAGACAAAACACATCAGAACCATTTCCTACCTTGAGAGCCTGATCAGCAGAGAGTTTGGTATCTGCGTACATGTCCTGTACGAGGGACAGCCACAGTTTGATTTCAGCTTCGTACTCTGCCTCCACCACGAGAATCATGTACGCTAGCCAGGTGAATTCTGGGAAGGAGTTCCTCTCCATGAGGGAAGGGACGGTAACTCCCGACGCTATCCAGCTTACCACCGATGTCATCAGTCCTTGGCTGGTATCATTCTTGCGGAGTTCCTGTAGCGGAAAAGTGTTTATAATTTGTGAATTTTCAATTTTTGACTGTATTGTACATTTAGAAGAAACCAGGGCTTCCAACAGTTCAAATGTACATTGACCGGGGGCGCAGCTCAGTGGTAGAGTGTCTGCTTGTCACCCTGAAGACCGGGGTTCGATTCACGGTCGCGTCATACCAAAAGACGTTAAAAGGTTGGAGTTGTTGCTGCCTTGCTTGACACTCAGCATTGTAACGCATTAACTGGTGCTGCACCGTGGCTACCGGGTGCCATGGGCATAAATTTCCAATGTACATGTACTGAGGACAATAAAAGTGTTATTATTATTATCATTAATGCTACTCAGGTACTGATGTGGTCCGACTCAAATCAACCTGGAATTCTTGTCTTAAAACATGAGGTCATGTAATTGTTGTTCAGTCCAGATATTCTACACACATGTCGACTGAACATGGTCATACATGACATATATTTGGTATTGATATCTTGATATGAGCATGACGCTAATCCTCTTACATCACAAAAGCAGCTCAAATTGCTAAGAAAATGGACTCAAGTCTATCTGGACCTGACTTGGACATGGGTACCTATTGCCACCTTTTTGCTCTCTGTACTACGATCTGCTAATGATGAAAGATTATTATCATTTAAATTATGATACCTTTAACCAATGACCGTAAATATTACCATTAATAACACTAATACAAGAATCAATCAATCAAATGACCTTTTGTTAATTTCTTACACTCTGCACTACGACAGAAACAACGAGTAAATGTACTAGCTAATGATTAGAGATTGTTGTCATTTACATTATGATACCTTTAACCAATGGATGGTTATACAAGAATCAATCAATCAAATGACTAATGAAAGAGTATAGAAATACCTTGAATGCTTGGATGAAGACAGTTTTAACCTCTTCAAGCGCTCCAGCAATCAAAAAAGCTCTTTCTACAAGCCTATCAACTATGTAACAGCAGTTTCTGGAAAGAAAAAATAATAATTTTCATAGCTGTAGCAAAGTAGTTTTTCTTACTATATCAAAAGAAATCTCAGATTTAGATCATATACTCTATTACTTGATTACAAAACACAAAAAGAAAAAATTTCAATGCGAGATTCTACAACGTAAGATGCAGCAAATCAGAAACTCCCAACTACATGAACATATTCTATGTTTTTTTGCCAAATTATCAAGATATCATGATTTTCATATAGACACAAGGAAAAAATATTTAATAACAAAGAATAAAGAACATGTGTACCTGTCTGTTGACCATCTAGGAACTTTCATCAGCGCCTTGAGCCAGAATATCAGAACTTGAGTTTCCCTTCCTATGATTGCATTCTTTGACACCTCACACTGAGAAGAAAGAAATTCAGTTATAATCAACATCATAGCTTGCTACAATAGTAAACAGCAATAAAATATGATTTACATTGAGGTTAGCCATAATTAAATGTGTTAACCCTTTCACTCATAGAAAATCTAAATCAGGAATCAAAATGTATTTGTTACTGGTGGGTCAAAGGGTTGATAATATTACAACATCAATTATGGATTTCTTAAATTGACATAAGTGAGAATACAGCTGACGATGCAATGAATGACATTTAATGACATCCCAAATACTGTAAAGCCACCATGCTATGACCACACAGACTGTGTTTTCAGATATCCCTCCTACTAACCATAGTTATAACTACTGATAGAATAAGGGCGGCGCTAACCTACGCTATAGAAATGAGTTTTGGTCAGAGTGGCAAAACTATGGATCAAATGAATGATAAATAACGGTACAAAAAGGTTAAAAAGGTAATGGGGGGATACCATCAAAACTAAGTAATTACACTCGTTGAAAGTTCCACATTTTAATGTAACGTTTCGAGGGTCGTTGGACCCCCTTCATCAGACCCTAACTATTGATAGTACACAAATACTTATTGATTGTAAATATGGTATCTGAAAAGATCTAAGAGGTTGCCCATGCTCTATTCTCTTCCATACATCATCACAAAAGCCTGTAACATGTGAAGATCTACTCACCAGTATCATGTCAGCAAACTGTTTAGTGACGGTGCCGGGGAACTGTGATCCCAGGACTGACTTGGCCATCTTGAAGAGAGATTCGTCAGCAGCCAGCAGAGACTGTTGAATCTTCAGGAACCTGTGAGATAAAGTTGAGACAATGACGAAACTCATCTCCTTTTCTTTGTTGGTTGAAAATAGGTGGTTAGATGTGAATTTATAATAATGTGCATACTTATATTGCGCCTTTTCTACGTCTGAGATGCTCAAAGCACTACATTATTACCCCGAAGGAGTGTACTTTCACAGATGCTACTAAGCGCTAATCACGACCATGTAGGTCAGTACATCCAATTTTCAGGTACCCATTTTAACAGCTGGGTGGACTGAGTGCAATGTGGATAAAGTGCCTTGCCCAGGGACACAACACAGGATGAGACCCAAGTCACAAATTTTTGGTGTCTCCACCGAGATTCGAACTTGGGTCTCTGGCGTGAGCGTCCAGCATGCTAACCACTACACCACTGTGCTCCACAATTTCAGATAAACGCTTCATTTATTCTACAGCTGTTTGAAAATGGAACTTATCATTTTCAGTTCAAGTTTTTAAAACAACATTGCACCTATTTCCTTAGGACATAATCATTGTAATTTTGATGTTATCATTTTGGAGTTATGATATTACTAGGCTCTGGGTGCTTTGAAAAATTGTCATTCTCAAATAACCATTTCAAATTCAATTTTGTTTCTCTTACAGTTCTGTTGAGATCTAAAATATTGAGCTACCAATTTACAAGAATCAAAAAGTTTCATTAATCAGGAAATAGCACTTGCTTGTTTAAGATAGATTATCCCAAAATATTCTCGGACCTAATGGTAAGGGTAAATCTTAATCCCAGAAGTTATTGAACTGTACAGTAGAACACGGATATAGCGAACTCGGATATAGCGAACACTCAGATATAGTGAACAAATTTTCAAGTCCCGTCCCTATATAATGTCATTCAAATTATATGCGTAAAGCGAACACCGAATATAGCAAACTAAATTCTTTGGTCCTTTGGAGTTCGTAATATCCGAGTTCTACTGTATATATAGAATTTAAATGATGTATTGACGCATTCATTGATCTTCATTTAAAACCATAAACCTTGATACAGGTTACACCATTGTTGATTTGCAAGAAGAATCTATGGAACTATCTCTAACATACCCATCACTTTGCATGTAGTATTGCGGCGAGGCGTAGAAGTACGGCGCTATACAGCTGAGGATGTGCAGCACAGCTGTGAACTGGTACCATGACGATATACTCAACAAGAAGTCCATACCCTCCGTCACAAACGTTGTGGTGCTGGAAAACAATCAACACATCATTAGGGATTGATACATCTTATTTTATTTATACATTGGATGTTCACATGAATTGCAATTATTGTCAAAAGTAACAAAATATATAAAGTGACAGCATTATTAGCTTAGAATTGAACTTTATTTTTATTTTTAAACAGACCTGACATCTTTTGAAAAATATTTGTTTCATGTAGACAATTGATCTTTATAATCAGATTGTTTATGCGAGCAGAAATGACTCCTACCATGTTCAAATAAATACCGGTACTCATTTTATTAGAGTGAGTTGATGTTTAGAACTGCTTGAGCAATATTTCAGCCAATAACAACAATTTTGTTTTAGAAAAACAAAGTTAAACAAGATGTGTTTGTGAAACACAAATGCCCCCGGATGCATCCTGCTCGCTGTATCAAGGTCAAGGTCACAAGGTCAAATGTCATGGTGTCATCTGAAAGGTCTCATCACAAGGGATCCATATGTCAAGTATCAAAGACCTAGCTCTGACCAATCAAAAGTTATGACCAAGGTTAAAGTTTTGTGGACAAACGGACAGACGGACAGGTGAAAAACAATATACCCCCGGAATCTCCGATTAGGGGGCATAAAAATATTTGATTGCCTATGAGGTAGGTAGAATTTCATTCCATATATTTTACTTACAAGGCCATTACAAAGTAAAATTTCTGCGTAATAATTTTTGAAACATTAGATCTCCTGTTCATAATCAATTTTCATTTCTTACTTGTGTCCAACATTGGTCATAGCAAGTGCCACAAAACAAGCAACAGGGTTTTTCAGCTTGAGTCCCTTGACAATCGGCATTAACCAATCATCTTTGAGTATATCTAGTGGCGCCATCTCTGGGGCAACTTCCTGTCCTTGACACACAAAGTTGTGATGGTGCAGCTTCAGTTTAAGCAGAAGGTCCCACGTCCAGTTGTTGAAGTTTTGTTCCTGAGTTTGATGTTGTCTCACAACTGAGGCCATCTGTCGTAGAAATAACAAATGTGTGAAGTTGTAGTAAGCATCTATAAGCATAATGTTACAGATTGATTTTGGTGAATTGCCTAGTCTTTGCTTTATTTGCTTTTGACATCTCAAATGAAAACAAATTGTATTACACCAACATTCTACCATTGGGCTATCAAGATTATTATGAGAGTTCATATTTGATACAATGCAATACAAAACTTATTTTCTCTAAGAATAATCATAAACATTCTAAATTTTTCCACGACAAGTTAACCTTTACCGTAAAGAATATCTCTGCATATAAACTGAATCTGATAACTTGATAAAAAACATTTTACTTGTGTCTTTGCAAAACATGTGTTAACAAATCCTCATGACCTGACTTGCCTGATGACAAAACACAGTTTGTGAAGGAACAATAGCGACCTTTGAATATGCTTAAGACACTCATATGTTACCAGTACTGAATACTGACCTGCCTGATACCCTCCCCGATGACAGCACCCATGTGTCTACTGGAGATATACTTGGTGTAGGCTTCAACTAGCAGTAGAGCCACCTGACGGTGCAGTCGTAGAGGTAACACTAGCATCTTGCTCTGGGGTAAACATACAGATGATAAGTAAAGGCATGTCGCAAATAGTAGAAGAAGACAACATCAAAAGACATTTCAGAACCATGAAGTCAGATTTTTGAAATCTTCAAAATGTTTATCATTATCTTTAAAATAGTAATCTTGTCAGGTTAAAAGATTTCAATTCATCAAAGTTTTGAAATAAATATATGTTTTAATGATACAGAAAGGGAATTAATGTATACTCATATTCTTAGACAAGATGAAGAAAAAATTGGATGACTCAAAATTTCTTTAAAGCCAATTTCTCGGTAGTACGTTCTATATTATTTTCTTTAGTATCAGTCAATGACCAAACATTCCCTGAAAATGCAAATCACATTCAGCCAAATGTACCTAAATTTCTGGTTTCACAAAACAAATTGATTTGAGACAGATACATCATTCATAGATTCAAATTCAGTCCAGATTATATGGCCTAAAAAGCATAATACAAGTAAGTGTGGTATGTCTTAATATGTACATAAGGACAGTTTAACAGAACATGGAGTTCACCTGTTGATGAAAGCTCCAGTTCATGCGAGAGAGGATGAGTCTAGCGAGCTGGTTCTCCGGCTGTGCGAGGTCTGACTGGAGCAGCCACTGTCTCAAAACCAACATGTCCGGGTCACTCGGGCTCCAGGACCACATGGGTAGCTCTCGGAACAGGTACAGCGACATCTGTAGCATAGTCATTTTGTATTGTCTCATGAAGATTATTACCTACGAGGAGAGTCATGTTGAGGTTCATATAGGACAAAATAATAACTTTCGAATGGGTCGTCATGTAATAAACAATACTACTATGTCACCGTTTGTCTATGAGGTGGCTGTACAAATTTCTGGTAATCAGACTCACACCGAAGTAAATTTTGATTCATTTCTTTGATTAGACTCAGGAATTTACTGATACAATAGAAAGTTTCTTGGTAACATTCAAAGTGATAGACACTAACATCATATCCTCTATATGTCCGATATGCTTGCTTTTTTTTACATCCATTTAATAAATATCCTTCAAGGTTTTGAGCTCCAAGTGGTTTTTTTCACAACACATACAGCTAGAAAAACTAAAGAAACAGATCCGTTTGCAGTCTATTTTGCAGTTACATTCAGAGAAGATATCTCAATAAGCCAAATTCTAACAGCCCGTTTTTGTAAAGATATAGGAGCATCGGCAACTCTCAGAACATTAGCAGTAACCTCCCAAGGGGCTAACTGATAACCTTAACCTCTATGAGCAAGTTATTGCAAAGTGTAACCAAGTAAATCTCACAAAAATTTAGAACATTTTGAAGACATTTATATCCTTAGTTAACATGGTTATTCTAATAATTCTATCAAATCCACAAAGTTCACAAAGGAGGTGAAGCGTACCATGCCGAGTTTGGGCATGACCTCCTTTGACCTCTGCAGCAGCAGGGAGAGGATGAAGGGGTGTCTGATGACGATGGAGGAGAGAAGTTCCCTCCCGACCTTCGAACAGAACTCTCGCGTGTGGCTGCAGGTGTACGATATCTGAAACAACAAAAATCAATTCTGAGATTTTCAAGCAAACTATCCTGAATTCCATCAATCAGAATTTGTTCAACAAGAGGTATATTGGATTAGACATTGAATAAGATGACACTTAATATTCAGTATCCAGGGTAAACCTAAGAAATGTAATTAAATTTAAATTACACTTGTGCATCAGGCAATTGTTCTCACGCTCCATTATTCTTCAGTATTGGAGCGTTGTATTTTACAACAAGTTTTTCACATGAAATTTCGATTTTTTTAAATATTTTAAGCTGGTTTTTGAATAGGTATTAATTTGAGTGTAATTTAAGTTGGTTAATATCCTCATAACTCTCCATTCCTAAAAAATAATTAGCCTCAGGCCCTGGGCTCATTTTTTTAAAGAATGGTGAGTTACTCCGACATTAACCTGTAGAGATTTGAATGCTTGATAATCCTGGAAAAAACAACTCAACAGTTATACAGGACATCAAAAGACTTTGACAACCTATCAGTGTTGACTGCACTGGGAAATCAGGAAATCTTTGTTACTAACAAATGAATTATTTTTCATGACTACAGCTTGATGTCCACAACCAACCTCAAACACTCCAAAGCTGACGGTCTGAATGAAATCCTCCTCTTCAGAGGGTCTGCACTGGGCCATGTTGGCGAACGTTGTCAGCAGGTAGATGGTCTCTGAGGTCTGCAGGTTCAGCAAGTTGTCTGCCAGCTGTTGTCTGCTGTTGGGGTCTGTAGAAAGCAGTAAATATATTGTATTATCACCAACTTTATACTGGTGCATGTCATTTTGTGTTATTTCACTTTTCATTTGGAACCCTCTATGTTTGGGTTGTTACCCTCCTTCATTAATACACCTTTTCAATATCTCTCTTTACTTATGTATTCCTTGTTTCGATCTCAATGTCTCACTCACTCATTTATCCAAGTATCAAACTAGTTTACTCGTTCATTCATTCATGCTTTCAGTCACATGAATTTCATTTATTTTCTCATCCACCCATCCACCCACCCACCAACTCATCCATCCATCCATCCACCCACAAACCCACCCATTCACCCAAACCAACCACAAACCCATCCATCCACCCAAACCTCCAAGCAACCCATCCATCCATCCACCCAAACCACCCATCCATCATCCACCCACAAACCCACCCATCCATCCACCCACTAATTCAACCATCCAGTGAACCTACCCTTGAGGTATCCCTCACAGTACTGTACAGGAGGCAGGGTGTCCAGGTTGAGGGTGTGACTCTGTCCCTGGTGTAACACCCACAGCAACTGCCACATGCTGGATTTGGATACACACGTGAACGGCATGTCCGCCATGAACTGCCACGATCCAAGTCTAAAACAAACGTCAAGTTGAATAAGGTGGTGCTGTTATCAATGAAGAAACATGATTTTGATGACTTTTATATTATATCTAGGTCTACTTTGTCCTTAGATTTGTATGTGTAATATTACAAGTAGAAACTCAATTTAAAGGTTATGGCTGTTAAATTTGGTGCTAACGGGTGCTTGCCTAGGGATCATATTGTCCTACGAAAATGTATATAAATCACAATGTGATAACTATGTTGGGAATGCACAAGCAATAATATGCAAGCCACAATATGATAAAAAATAGTACGTTTTTGAGTAAACGTCATTATTTGTACTTACCGTCGACGACTCACCGTAGCCCATTGATTGCCTATCAATTATCTCTCGACCCATAACACAGAAAAAACAAAACGGGAGTTACCTGCTCATCCCCGCCGCGCCACCTATGGTCATGTGACCTGAACCTCATCCAACCTACCTGGAGCCAGTGAACGCTAGAGCGAACCTACTCGCAGGAGGGGAGGCATGGGTGGGAAATAAAGATTGGTGAGTTGTCGACGGTAAGTACAAATAATGACGTTTACTCAAAAACGTACTATTATTTAACGTACTCTACCGTCTCCGACTCACCGTAGCCCCGACTACCACAGAGGGTGGAGGGCTGCGAGAGCTAGGCGGCAGGAGAGCAGGTACTCCCCCCACTATCGTCTAACTAAAGGTGGGTGCACAGGTGCCCTGCTAAGGAGGGAAGCCCGCCCCGACTCAGAAGAAAGAACAACCGAGACACGGAGGTGCAATGTGAAGTTTACTGGTTAAAACAACAGAACGCAACCCAGGACCTAACGGTGAACTGCGACCCCTCTGGGGGGAGCAGAACCCGCAGATCGGTGCTGTGCAACACCTATGGCCCCAGCCTGGCCACGCCCGTGAGGTCTACCGTGGACAAATCTCGGCGGTAATGGTTAGCGAAAACCATGCCAGACTTCCAGATACAGTCCGACATGTTGTCTACTACAGCTATGTTGCTGTAAAAAGCCGTGGGGGTTAGCACGAGCTGGCGGAGCTAACTCCTTGGCTTGTAGGCGTCAAGGATAGCGGACCGCAGATAGACGCCCAGGAACCGTTTGTCTATCTCCTTCATGCTACGCTGGGTGTGAGGTAGAATTAGTCTCCTCCCCCGGAGCGAACGCGTACGTTCCGCATAACATGAAGAGCTCGGACCTCGGACCGGACAGAGGATTCTGTTCTCCTCGTCTGTGGACGAGACTGAACCTGAAAGGGCGGGAATGTGAAATACCCTGCCCCATTCATCCGACCCCTGGTTCTTGCATACGAAATTCAGAGCAAGTCCCAAAATGGCTTGAAGCGCGTGCAATTATGAGATCCTGGCGGCCCAAGCCAAGGTCACCAGGAAGGCGTTCTTTACCGTCAGTCGGGGAGTGAAGGACTCCGTCAGGGGCTCGTAGAAGTCCGAGCACAAGTGCTCGAGGACGACCGCTAGATCTCACTCTGGAGGTCTAGACTTGAGCCGCCTGTCCTCCAGACGGCAAGTCCTGATCACCTCCTTAAAGACGGAGATGTCCACAGAGGAGTCCCGCTTCCGCAGTACCGACCTGGTTGCAGCTAGGTGGGTGTTAATAGAGGAGGCCTTAAGCCCCCTCTCCTCCCGGAGATACACTAAGTACTCCGCCACCTGGGGGTCGTCACCACCTGGACGTCCCAGCCCTTGTCAGCACAGAAGGTGGCAAATGACCTCCACTGTACGTCGTACGACTTGCAAGTGGAGCCAAGCTGGGTGGAGGAAACCGCGGCTACACGTTTCATCCCCTTTGGAGACAAACCAACAGTGAAGATCCAGTGCTTGCGGGTTCTCGAGCACCCGCCCGCTTGACTCGCTCAATAAGAGATCCAATCTGAGAGGAATGGGGATTGGATCCCCCCGGCCCAACCCCCGAAGAGGTACGAACGACAGCCTCGCTGGCCAGAAGAGAGCTATCAAGATCAGCCTGGTCAACCGTGTTGCCACGATCTTCATCACCACTTGAGTGAAAAAGCTCGGGGAGGGAAAGCGTAAGCGCCCATCCCCTCCCATCTGAACGACAGAGCGTCTAAGCCCCACGACCCGGGATCGGGGACGGGAGACACATAGACTGACAGCTGGTGCCCCCCAAGCCGCTGTCGGGGTGTCCGAGTGCACTAGTAGCACTTGGCCCCACAGCAGAGCAGACAAGTGACAGATTACCAGCTTAATAGCTTCCATCTCCAGCTCGTTGTGGTGGCGCCTGCGCTGGGCCGACAACCGGAGCCCAGCCGTCTGTTCCCTTCCCAGGAGGGCGCCCCAACCCTGCGTGAGTGCGTCCGTGAAGAGATGGGCGGTCGCCAAGGGGGGTCTGAGTGGAACGCCTGAAAACACGTTGGCCTGCACCCTCCACCAGGCTAGGCGAGGGACGAGCGGCCCCCCTGGCGTCAAACATCCCCGTCACCATGTCCTTGACATACGCAACCAATTGCATGGAGAAGGCCGACTGATCGAAGGGACCTCGGTCCTCCAACTTCTTCTTCCTCTCTTCGATTCCTTCCGGACGCGAAGGATCGACGTGCGGGAGGTGACGGAAGGCACCGAAGAGGAGCAGTGGTGAGCCGATAGACGAGGGGGAGGGGAAGGGGACTGGCTTCCGTCTAACTCCGAAGCCTGTTCATCCGCCTCGAACTCCCTCGTATCCTCCAAAATGATGAGCCCCTCCGGAGGGGAGGTGATGGTGGACGAGGCCGACGGGTTCCCGGAGTGCGAGCCCTAAGCTTTGCAAATACGGCGTCTCTCTCGCTCCTCCTTAAGGCCTGAAGATAGGACTTAACCACTCCCGGATAATGAGACTCTCGCTCTTCACACCTGTTGCAAGGAGCATGCGGAGGTGCAAGAGCGACAGAGGGAGAGGAGGTCATGTGTCCCTTAGTCCACATCGCCCACAGAAACCAGGGTACATCGCTGACAGACAGACAAACAAAACAACCAGAAATGTTTAATTACATCTCACTCGCACAAAAAGAAAATCTGTACAAGGAGAACACATATACGTGCCCTGACGATACCCTGGTTCGGCCGAGTCACTCACGGGTGATTGAAGGCGGAACGTAGACCGAGCAAGACGGAGAGAACGGGGGTCTCACTCGCCCGTGAACCAACCAAGGTGAACCCCGCCAGGGGCTCGGCAACTTGGTCTGCAGTAGAGAACTGTTCTACACGCAGTCAGGTTGGGTGCAATGCTACATTGAAAGTCAGTGCAGTACCACCCATGGCTGCTAGTACCAGCCGATGCTCGCAGGTTCCACCGCAATGCATAGCCACAATAGTGTTGCGGGCTTCATCCCTGCAATAATACTAGCAGCCGCGATATAAGTGAAATACTCTTGAAAGCGGCGATAAACCCCACATCACCTCACCAACCAAGGTTTGCCCGTCACTCGCCCGACGGCCCAAGGCGGAGTGAAGTCGACCCAAAACGGAGACCGACCAGTCACTCACATGCGTCCCTCGCCAGACGGACCAAGGCGGAGTGAAGCAAGGCAATTGGTGCTAAGACGGGGGACGGACCAGTCCCTTACTTCTGTCACTCGCCACACGGACCACACAACGCGCATCAAGACGGAGGACGGACCGGTCACTCAGTCCATTACCCGCCATGCGGAGCACGTGACAAACGGGGGTCCCAATCGCCTGTAAAACAACAAAGGTTGACCCGTCACTCACCAGACGGATCAAGTCACCGTGCGTAGCGAAGCGAAAGGAGTGGCAAGGTGAGACGGAGTAAGGCGGAGAATCCATTCAGTCGCCGAAGCGAGGTTAGTCTGTCTGAGGCGGAGCGGACATCCCACGTACCTCCGCCACTCACCAGTACGCTGTTCTAGGTACCCTGTCACTCACCAGACGGGCCAAGACGGAGCGAAGCGTAGCAATCGCGTACCAAGACGGAGGACGGACCAGTCACTCCCGTCAGTCACTCGCCAGACGGACCAAGGCGGAGCGAAGCATAGTCGTACCGAGACGGAGAACAGAGCAGTCACTTCCGTCAGTCACTCTCCAGACGGACCAAGTCGGCTCGAAACAAGGCAACCACGTACAGAGACCAAGGACGGGCCAGTCACTCCCGTCAGTCACTCGCCGGACGGACCAAGGCGGAGCGAAGCAACCGCGTATCGAGACGGAAGACGGACCAGTCATTCTCGTAAGTCACTCTCCAGACGGACCAGGCCGGCTTGAATCGAAGCAAACGCGTACCGAGACGGAGGACGGACCAGTCACTCCAGTCCGTCACTCGCCAGACGGACCAAGTCGGCTTGAAGCGAAGCAAACGCGTACCGAGACGGAGGACGGACCAGTCACTCCCGTCAGTCACTCGCCAGACGGACCAGGGCGGAGCGAAGCGAAGCACTCGCGTGTCGAGACGGAGGACGGAACAGTCTCTCCCGTCAGTCACTCGCCAGACGGACCAAGACAGAGCTAAGCGAAGCAACCGCATACCCAGACGGAGGACGGATTGTCACTCACGCCCGTTACTCGCCACGCGAACCACGTGCGAATCAACTCACTCCAGTCAGGGCGGACGCGAAGAGTCACAAGGTACGTCGCTGACGCTACCTGCAATCGACCCACGCACCAAGCGAGGGTCAAAGGTCAGACACCCGGGGGTGTGCTGCCTATCAACCGAGAAGCACGAGCGCGCACGTGCAATCCAAGCTACACAACCCGAGCAGGGACGCGCGATACCAAGAACCCACCTCCAAATAGCAATTTGGAGAAGGTTGACAGGAGGTAAGAGAGGGGTACTCTTATCCCCAAGATAAAGGAATCGAGAAATAAGGTCTACAAACTTTAATACTTAGACAAGGCAAGATAACTTCGAGAGAGCTCAGAGTCACAACCGATCACTAAGCGACAGGAAGTTGGAATGAGGTTCAGGTCACATGACCATAGGTGGCGCGGCAGGGATGAGCAGGTAACTCCCGTTTTGTTTTTTCTGTGTTATGGGTCGAGAGATAATTGATAGGCAATCAATGGGCTACGGTGAGTCGGAGACGGTAGAGTACGTTAAATAATAATGATTATTCGGAACTGCACAGCAGATTTATATTTTAACAAACCGAATGTGCATTGACCTCAAAGACTTTATATGATTTTTGATCTTAACTTTTAAAATATGAAATTTACATAAGAAGCAAAATAATTTAGCAAGTGGGTAATATTACTTAGTGTTGACTTAATTGTGCTCGATCGACAATGAAAAAATAACATAAAAAGGCTTTGACAAAGTGAACTCATGCAATATGATAGTTGCTATATAAAACACAAAAGCTGAAAAACAATTAATGACACAAAAGAACCAAAAAGTTCACAATAACCACTACTTACAACTCAGACTCATGTTGTCTGGAAAGTCAGAACACTTGAGTTCATATCAGATTCATGGAGCGAAATAATGGACAGTGTTCTAAATACTGAATATCATATATACACCATTTACATCAGATTGATTGATGGATTTTGTCAACAACTTATCAAGGACACTACATAGATATAATATTCAACCTTAATTACATAATCTTCAAGATTCTTCACAAATTAGTTTGAAGAAAATAATTCACTGTCATTTTGCTAAAATGGATGTGTGCAGAAAGTAATGTAATGTAACCTGACAGTAAGAATAAATAATACTTTGAAGAAAATTTGAATGGATTAAAATTTTACAATAATTTTCACAAAACAGTTACAAAAACAAGATAAAAACCAAGGAGAGTAGAGTTGCTACATAGCCACATCCTTACTTCTGAGCTGTGAGTATGCAGTATGTGGATCTCATAAAGAACTGGTCAAACTCCATCTGCACTCTGGTCAGTGTGGTCGTGCTTAGTCGACCGCTGTTACTCGCCTTGAAGTTCAGCCAGTGATCGGATACATACGACACTGTTTGTCTGTAATATAGCAAACAATTATGATTCCAGAGACAAGTTTGACAATCAGTGAATATTGTCAGTTATAAATAGCTTGATGTTCAGCCAGATTGTGGTATACATAATACTGTCTGTCTGTAATATAAAAACCATTTTCCTGATTCAAGGGAGACAACTTTACTATATGTGAATAATGTCTTACCAATTTTCCTGTGACCTGATACATACAATAAAGATTGTAATAAAACAATAACAATGAACATAATCTGAGAGAGACAAGTTTTAGGATCAAAGACCACAAATGATCAATAGTTATCCTAACTAATCATCTCTACCTAAATTTTCAAATTTGTATCAAAATCAAATCAAATCAAACACTGAAAATTACCTGTAGAATTTGTAATTATTTTTAAAACGGGAGAAAATATCTTCTTTGAACTGCATTTGCGAAGTTAAGAATTTACAACTTCTTATTTCTGTGTAGATAACATTATAGATCACTTGACAATGACATTGGTCAATGTTGAAACATTGTCTTCACACAATAAAAAAGTTGTATATCCATAAAAATACTTGTCATTCTTAAGGAAAAAATTTACATGTTTTCAAATTCAAATTTTGACCATTGGTCATGTCTCACATTGACCGACCTGATCATCTTGCCGAGCCTCTTGTTGAGTTGTCGATAGCGCGCCATACAGTAAGTCTGTAGCCCCGACCCCAGCAAGTTCACCCAACAGGTACAGAACGCAAAAACACGCATCATGTCAGCTTCGCTCGTCAGCAAGATGTTGTAGTCTGGGGATCCTAAACACATCACATTGAAATTCAAGCGACGGAAATCACAACTTTCTGGATGCCAATTCGAATTTAAACATATTTTACTCTCTCCTAAAGATGTATAAGATAATTTACATTTTTACAAATAAATGTACAGACAAAACATGTACAGTTAACTGGGAAGCAAAATAAAATAGAATTATTGATAATCACATGTAAAAGAATTTTGCTATTCCATGTCTCAAGAATTAATTTGAATATATTTGTGGTAAAGTTCATCTTTCTGAACATATAACCGTAATCAAAGAGTATTTCAAGTATTCAGTGAGATGTGTAGTTTGACAACCCTGCATATAGTACATTGTTAATCAAGTAGATAAATAAGTAATTCAGATAAGTAAATGAGATTTTTCAAATCTTTGTATGATTATCCAAAACTACAAAATCTTTGATAAAAATCAATTCAGCTTTGGAAGATGGGAAACTTATGTCATACCTTCTTGTAAATTCATGAACAAAATATAAACAAACTTGTTTTTGGTTTTATCTTGCCTAAATGTCGCAAATTTTTAACCAGTTGTTACTGCCCCAAATCAAAGCATATCAGTGAAAGTGTTTTTATGAGAAAATATATTAGTCCTAGAAAAAAAAGTAAATTGTTTCTGGTTTCCGCCAGCGCCAGTTTCAAACCCCCGCATCAAGCCTTTTTTTAAAGATATTGACAAGGGAAAAAATGGAAATTTAGTCCCGTGGTCTAAAAAAACATTAAAACACAGGCTTTTAAAATGTTTCTCGTTTCTTCCATGATCAAAGACGCAGTGAAAAAGCTATTCAAAGTTTATATTTCTTTTCTTTTTTTTCATGTTCAATAAAAAATTTTTTTTGCATCATTTTTGCCTGAATGTAAAGACCAGAAACATTTATATATTTTTTGGGGGGCCTTAAACCATTTTTGTAAATCCAAAACTATGAATATGTTAAATGATCATGACTCTTCCAAAAACTTTTTCCTCTCACCTGATTCGTTGAAAGTCGCCTTGAGGACGTGAGCAAACACTGCAGTAAGGGGGAACTGTCTCAACATGGCCACTATATCATTCTCATGTAGGTACAGCCATGCATTCGATGGGTCCTCATCCTAGGATTCACACATTTGATAGCAAATTGAAATTAAATAATTCATAACTTTATTTCATTTTTAAAGATACAAGAAATATACAAAGATACAAATACAAATAAGACACATATTGGACATTATTCCTTTTTATTACCTACAAGGGCAGTCATATCGAGGTTCATATTTTCGTATGTTGCCCTAGGGCAAAATATCACTTTTTCATTGTGACGTTAAACTATGATGTCACAATTTATACGGGTCGGCAGCGGCTAGTCCGACTATGCTGACAAGTAGGTTTTGAGTATTTTCTTTAATTAGGGGACTACGGTAATAAACAGAATATTATATGAGTGCCCATGACATACTATGGTTACGACACTTGTGCCTGAATATCAGTATATCCCTAGCTCTCGCGCGGGAAATACTAATATTCAGCCACTCGTGTCATAAACATAGTATATCATGGGCACTCATATAATATCCTATATGTATTATTAGATAGAAGGGATAAGATATACAAGTCCTTTGTGAAGAGTGTGTTTGCTTGATTGGAAATCTCTAAGAGACATAGAAGTTGTGAACTGGGCTCTGTAACTCATGAGGTTTTGTATAACAGGTATTTCAGCAGTGCACCAAACTATGACGAGTTGATGCCATTCTTTTCATAAGATGATTATTATTATGAATATAAGATTCCCGCTCCCCCTCACCTCCTCCCCGTCAGAGTCTACGAGTATCCACGTGTTCTCCATCTGCATACTGTCCTGGGTCAGCGACGTACGCATCTGACTCATGAACTCTTCCCGAGATCTGAAACGTATCGGTTATTTTGTAATTAAAGCTATTAAAATGAGAGGATAACAATCTGCATTTAAATACATACTCTGGTCTAAGACTTAGGTTCAAGAGCAACCACTATGGCAACAAAAGCATACATTTCAAAATTGGATTACAAGTAAATGTGGCAACAAAATAGACTTTGCAGAGAAGTTTGTACCTCTGAAATTTGGCCTGCTGTTAGCCCTTACTGAGAAATAGACATGCTATGCTTTTGGGCCAAATCGACATGAAAGGTCCAGGTCGAAAGGTATCGGTTATTTTGTAATGAAAGCTATTAAAAGAATTTAATACATACTCTGCTCTAACACTAAGGTTAGAAACAACCACTGCGACAAAATGACATACATTTCAAAGTTTGATTGCAAGTTAATATGGCAATAAAATAGACTTTGCTAAGAAGTTTGTACCTCTGCTTCCTTTCATGTATTCAATACAAAATCATCTTAGATTATACACATATGAAAACAACCTTTTTTTTGGGTAATGTACGTTGTTTAGACTGAAAAGTTCACATAAAATCCTGTTTCGATCATAAAATAATACATCGATGAATTCATTAAAAGTAAGACATTTATCATTGTAAGTTTTAACCATGAACCTTCTGTTGTATCAATTCAAAAATAATCTGATCTCAAACAAATTTGACAAAAAACTCTTCTTTCGCATTATGTTCAGATCTAAACAAATTTTTAAACTCACTGTGTTTTGGACAATAATAATTCATTGATGAATTTATTAAAAGTAACACACTTATCATTGTAAATTTTAACCATGAACCCTCTGTCAACTTAAGGTAACAATACAAAAATAATCTGATCTCAAACAAATTTGACAAAAAACTCTTCTTTTGTGTTATGTTCAGATCTAACTAAATTTTAAACTCAATTTGTTTTGGACAATAATAATACATTGATGAATTCAATTAAAGTAAGACATTTATCATTAAAGGTCCATGGTAAGCCTGTTCTCAATCTAGTTAAAACTAGCTGTAATGTTATTGTCCCCTAAGTCCTCACATTACATCTAGCTACTAACCCACCTGGTCTGTATCGAGCATGCGCGGAAATCAGCCAATGGAAAAAGAACTGGCTGATCTCTTTGAATCGGGCGTCTTTAGAATTTATTTTGCATTTTATACATAATGAGCAGAAATATCAATAATTTAATGTATGACTTATTGGACATAATCATTACAGCTAGTTTTAAGCCCTATTCTAACAGCTTGTGTTAACTAGATTGTCCGATTCAAAGAGATCAGCCAGTTCTTTTTTCATTGGCTGATTTCCGCGTATGCGTGACACGGACCAGGTGGGTTGGTAGCTAGATGTAACATGGGTACTTAGGGGAAGTATACATTACAGCTAGTTTTAACTAGATTGGCCTGTACTCACTGTGTGGGGAAGAGAAGAGTGGCTAGAGCAGTGACGAGGTGGTCAAGGAGGGGGTTTCCCATGCTCCCCTGTTGGGGGGCAGAGGAGGGAGGGGGGACCTGGATCAGCTTCGTCCCCCACTTTCCCACCCCTGCCGGGCACCGGAGGACATGGTTCAGGAGGAACAAATGGTCCTCAAACGTAGCCAGTCGGAGCAGGGCAGCAACCTAGGATAGAGTGTGATGAATACATGAACACAGCAGTTTTCTTGGATAGAGATCATAGCAGTGAACATATCACCCACATGCAATAACTCACATTAGACCCAGTTACTGGCTGAATTATCATGATCAAGCCTGAAGTTTCTTGTTGCAAATATTAATTTGACTGCAGTGCCATCACAGAAGATTGTGATTAAGTCATCAAATGAAGATTGATAGTAAGTCTTCATTGAATATTGTTAGTAATCATTATACAATATAGTAAGATATCATAGAAGATTTTTAGTAAGTCATCATAAAATATTATGGCTAATTCATCATTGAAGATTGTTAGTTATCATAGAAGATTGCTAGTAAGCCATCATAAAAGACTTTTTAAGTAGCCTCTGCTCCAGTTACCATTCTGATGAGACTATCAAGATAGAAAGCAGCACACTGAAGATCTCACAAAGAAACAGTGACAAACAGCAGTAAGAATTGAAAAGCCAATAATGGAGACTGGAACAAGATACCTTGCAGAGTTGTTGCTTCTGATGAGTTTACTTAAAGCCTATCATTGAAAGTTGACAAGAACAAATCCCCAATAACACACTCTAAGTTGACACAAAACAGATCTCCCAAATAAGACACTGAATATTGCCTACCAGTCTGTCAGTCCACTGCCTGATGTTTGTGACGAACTCGACATCCTTGATGGGCCGTCTGTGGAAGATGAAGAGTACAGAGATGCAGTCCTTCAGCTTCTGGATCTCGTGCATCAGACCTGTCTGCTGGCTCCCACTCGCTGCAAGTAGGAGTGACAGATACATAGAGATTATTACCCGAGGAAGTGTGTAATATGACTTTTACGAAACAAGTGTGAATTTTTGTATTACCGAGCGAGAGCGTAATAATTTCTTTATTACCGATTCTATTCCATTTTACCATCTTAGAAATATCCAAGAAACTGGCCGGCGACGGCCGGCTACAGTGACGTCATGAACAATGGTATTATGACGTCACAGACAAAAAAATACGGGAACTCTCGCTACAACAATCGTTGCTAGGCAAAAGTGATATGTGCTCATATTGAAAAAACGTCACCACTTATTTCCAACCATATGGGTAATAAAATGAGAATTAGAATGGTTAGAATGGCTTGAGTAAGAACTTTAAGGTGCAACAAAAATAACCAAACAAGACTGATGTTCTCAAATCTGTAAGGATGCACTTCCTCACAACTAATGGCTGAAATACTGCCACATTGGCGCTATACGATAACCCACTCACTCACTCCAATATGCTCTTTGAATATGGTTGAATTATGAAAGTATGGAGACAAATATGTCTGTTGCATGAACAAGATGGATTGTTATATAAACTGGAGAATATCTTGAAAATCATGGTTTCAACTTAATTTGTTGAGAATATAATCAATGCTCACCATGTACTGGAGAGTTTTTGGGAATGTCTCTCAGCGCTGGTGAGTTCATGAAGAGGTTGTGAATGTAGGATTCCACCTGTAATCTGAAACAAACATTATCTCTTTAACTTGTGCATAGAAAGAAATTATCAAATATCTGGAGAACATCAGTAAGATACATTTGTATTATGCTCGTGCCATGGACCTTGGGCCCCTAATACAGAAACAAAGAATTGAATTGACAATCATACATTCCGAAACAAACGTTTGACAGATTCCTTAATTCTTTTGAAGATTTTTGAGATTACAGGCTGGAACTTTCTTCTTTTGGTGGTTGATAAGTAAACCACAGAAACAACCAGATCATACCTTTGACACACAAAATATCAAAGAGTTACATGATCTAAATATCTCTCATCATTGAACTGAAAACTGTATAAGGATATATCAGTGTTTAAAATATAGCCTGTCCACCAGTCCTTAAACTGGCTATTTTTTGCCAGGACTGGTTACTTTTTGTTCAGGACTGGTAACTTTTCAAATTTCTTTTTTATTTTTCCCTAAGGATTTGACCAATTCATTTTCAGGACAGGCTAGGTTTCCAATCTATTTTGTACACTGATATATACTGAATAGTTGCTATTCTGAGAATAAGAAGTTGGATATCTGTAAAATCTTGTACTTTATTATTATCAACATTGGCTTGACTTTCAAAGCTTTGTGACTTAGCTTTAGACACTGATTTTGAAATGTCCATGCCTTCATAACAGTATAAGACTGCAAAACTCTTGGTTGTGATATATCCCTGACTCTATAACTCACTTGGAGAGCTGTGAGGAGTAAGCATGTAGAGTCAGCTCCTCCTGAATGTGGTCTCGGATCGACTGGAGTGTCACCTGCATACTGTGCAGTGCGTCCTCATTAAGCTTGCACATCTCGTACAGGTGAGTCGTCGACACCTTCGATCCATCTCCACACATAGACTGCAAAACATTTTTTACATTTTTGTTGTTGTCATATTTGGTTGTATTATCTAATCGAGGTCCAACAAACATGTGACAACATAACACCTTGGGTGTCTTTCAGCAAACTTATTGATTTCAATCATATTTTAGTTTTTAATGTTTTTTTTATAAGTGTCTTTTTAATACTGTCTTGACTTAAATTTCAGAATCGTTTAATAGTGAAGCTTCTTCAAATGATAGTATTATAGCTCTATTCTACAAAGTTTAATTGAATCTACATCTTATGTTTCATCAAAAACGCACAAAGTTTTTAAAAGTCAAAAAAGGTATAATCAATGCTGTGACTGTACCTTCTGTTCTTGCAGAACAAGTTTGGTACATTAACAGAAGTTTACATAAAATCTAAAATTCCAAAAATTTCAAGATGGCCGACCTGAGCAGAAATGGACTTGGTTGTTGTGATCCACATCTCCTCCTGTAGTTTGACATAGTTGGACTGCAGACCCTTCACGTCTTCCTCGGAGCTGATAAGATTCTTCCGGGATCGAAAATAGCTTAGCAGGATCTCAAAGAACTCATGGCTGTCCTTTTTAGCTTCATGCTTGAATATATATTTGAATAAATTAAAAACTTCAGTACATAAGGTTAATATGGTTATATAGAATTGGGAAAAAAAATTATTCTCTTGTCTCAATTTTCATGAGTTTGGCAAAAGATGATTTTGAAAATCATTTGATTTGAGGACACTTAAAATAAAGTGTTTCTGAATGACTTTGCAAATGGCATCATTTTAATAAATAATTATTTAATAGGTGAAATACAAATGGCTCTGAACATTCTTTCTGTATTTCAAAGGATTTTGTTGAAAAGTCAGCATGGCTGTAAACCTAAAGGTCATTTATTAATCAAATCTAGCAAGAAATATCTATAGACATGATACAACATTAACAAATTCAACAGTCATCGAACAGACATAATGACATGGCTCTACTTACCACAATGAAGCTTTCAATGAACTGTGGGTTCTTTGCAAGTTGAGGGTTATAATACAGGTTCTGTATCTGCTCAATGGTCATGGGTTTGAAGGCCTCAGTGGACTCTGCATACAGCCTCCTGTGGATCACAGGTTCCTTAGCTGGAGCTGTTTGTGGAGGTTCAGGCTTAGCCTCTTCTCTCACTTCTGGTTTCGTGGGCTCCGGCTGAGGAAAAGACTCAATAGCTACTAACACGTCTGTTGCAGCTTTGGACTTCTCTTGCACTTGTGGTGTCTCTGTCTGAACCTGATGGGTGTCCTCGGTTGATGTTTTTGGAACAAATTCAAAAGAGTCTTCATGTTCACATTGAGATTCAAGAGTCAATCCTCCCACAGCTCCGACCAATTGGTCCTTCTGGTCTTCTGCAGCCGTCTGGTTCGTAAGGACTGGGTGCTGAGGGGAACTCACATGATCTTCTTCCTTGTCCTGTTCAACTGGTTCTTCAGGAGTAATATCATCTGATGCTATTGCACATTCTTCTTGTGTCTCTGACTGTTCCAGAGCTATTGTTTTCGGTTCTTGCTGTTCTGTTGCAGTGTCGTCTTTTGGAAATGAATAAAACTCATCCTCCTGACTTTCAGCTGTGTTTACAGCGGCAGGTCTACTCCTCTCAAATACTGGTACAGGGTTAGATTCAACAGAAGGCAGAGAGGGGTAGAGATGATCAGCTTTGGATTCAGTCTCAGAATTAGCAGAACTGTCAACTTCTCTTGAGGAAGCACATTCAGAACTCTCACCACCCAGCTCTTCTTCTGCTTTGGACAAATTCCCTGTCTTGATACCCTTATCTATCTCTGCCAAATTCTCTGGATTTGCGCTATCAGCAGTTGGTTGTTTATCTCCAACAATGTCTGGTTCAGAGTCTTTAGCTGTTTCTACAGCAACACTTGCAGGTCCATCAGGACCTTCTACAGCAACACTTGCAGGTCCATCAGGACCTTCTGCAGCTTTGTCTTCCAATTGATCCACAGCAGGTACAGCTCTAGAGCCCTCAGTGACATTATCTGATGTGATGTCGGCTTTTAGTGGTTGTTTCCTCTCTTCAGGAACTTCTGTTTCAGAGTCTTTTACTTCTGTTTTGACACCAACACAAACTGAGCCCTCAACTGCGACCTCATCTGATTTTGATTCTAAGGAATTGTCTTCTGTAGGTTCTGGCGGTAAAGGTTTTGGATCATTTTCTGTTACTTTTGGCTCCTGTTCTTCTGTTGCAGGTTTTTCTTCTGCTGTCTCTGGTTTCTGCTCTGTGTGAAGTTTCTTTTCTGGTGATTCTGTTTCTGTTGTTTTGAGATCTTGAAGAACAGATGATAAGGAATCTGAATCTTCTTTCTCACTCTGGTCAAGAATATTACTAAAAGTTGAATCTGTACTGACGATTGGGAGCTCTTCTTTAATTTCTTCTTTCTTTTTAGCTTTCTTCACTTTGCCATCTTTCTTTGTCTGAAAGTAAAATTCGTCATTCTAAAAAGTTTATTCAAAATCAAACAACATATTGACCTGAAATGCATATTAATACCTAAACTTTTACATTCAATTTTGAGCAGATTCATTTTGTCAGTTTTTCATTTGAGCAGAATATCAGACTAAACATGAGTGAAAATGAAATATTTCCACATCCAGCCGGTTTTAAACTCAGGAGTTAAAACTCAGAAGCTCTGACGAAGCCAGTAGGAATGCTTTTGACCTCACCCTGTCACATTTACCTATTCCATAAAGTGATGTGACTTTAAGTCAAACATTTGGGAGATACACCTATGGAAGACCTACATACCTGTTATATACAATTTTGAATTTCATGCTCACTTAAATGTACCACAAATTCCCTTACGGGCAATAAAGAATTATCTTATCTTAAACATGTATACATTCCATACTGAAAATGATTTACATAAGGAAAAGTAATTCCCATTGTAGGATGCCAAATGAAACAGGAGTAAAAATCCAGCATTTCCTCATCCAGCAGGATTTGAACCCAGTATCTCCAAGTTGAGTGTCAAGACACTCTACCTATTTGGTTAAAGAGATATTACTCTACAAGAGGACGAGCATTTATCACCATCATCTTTCTGTAAGACATTAGAGGAATCTTTTACTTGTATTTCTCTATTTTCTTATTATTTGACCTCATCAACATTCAAATTACGAACCATACGAAAATTCATCCAAAGAATTTTATTTTCCACATGCCACAGAAAATAAATTTAAGAAAGTATGAAATGTTAACAAGATGGGAAGTCACATGACTTGTCCGGACCTCTTATAAATTTTTATTGAAATTATTAGTTTCATAGAACATAGTCTTGGCAAAAGTTATGATTCAGAAAATGATGAATTTTATGTTGGCAACAAAATTAAACGAGATTTTTATGAACATCAAGGTCAAAACTGACTGACTTTACGGCATTGGGTTTTTGGCCTTCACATATACAGCTTGTGAATCAAGAAAACAACAACAAAACATACTGCATATAAATGCCTAAAGAATCGAAAATTTGAAAATGAA
Source organism: Steromphala cineraria (assembly GCA_916613615.1). Classification (NCBI taxonomy): domain Eukaryota; kingdom Metazoa; phylum Mollusca; class Gastropoda; order Trochida; family Trochidae; genus Steromphala; species Steromphala cineraria. The sequence continues at coordinate 43,136,339 of OU744726.1, forward strand.
AAAATTTGCCACAAAATTAATTTCGAATAAAAAATGTTTAAAAATATGGCAAGTACTGAAGACTAGTAGGAATGCTGTTAACCTCACCCTCACATTTTTTCAACATTCCCCTTGTTCAAATATCAAATCAATAAAATTTGAAATGAGTGTATGGGATGATTTATGTATGGGAGATTTTCATAATGCCTTTGGTCAAGCGGAGCAACTATAGAATTGGTTTGCCACCCAAATACTAACCCTAAAACAAACCCTAACCAAGTTACCCTAACACTAAAGAACAGTTTAGTAAAACAATATATTATGAAAGAGGGTTGCGAACCAATTCAATAGTTATATCAAATATTTACCCAAAACTGCTGCAAACATTCTATTGTAAACAACCTATTGTTTTCAATAAACATATGACTCTGACATTCTATAAATAAACATGAACATGGAAAGACATCCTCATTGTCACCATCATGTGTGCTTTGATTTTCAAACAAATAGCATGTATAAACGATGCACTGTGAAGTTCAGTGACATAACTCATTACTGTCAAGTAGCAATCAAAAGAATACAAAATGACAAAAACAAATGTCATAAAAAAATCAAGATATGAAGGATATACTAATTTGCCATTGCAAGAAAAGAACTGAATGGGAACAATCCAATCTATATGAAGGAAAATGAAACTTTCTGTACTCAGCTTATTGTGGATTCAAATTATGCTGATTTTGTAATGTCATAACAGAATATAGCTACCTTGCTTTTTCTTGGTTTCTCTCTCACAGCTTCTGCCATTTTCTCGTTTTGTTTTGATCATATGACCATCGGTAACATCGAAAAGTTTACTTTGATTACTAAAATAACGAAAAAGGAATATTTCTAAATATTTTCTCGATTAAAGTTAAAGAATATAATATGATTTTAATACTTCAGGAAAATGTGATCATTTGTTTCAATGCATTTATGTTTTAAATGAATTCACTTTTTTAAATTGCAAACCTTTTTAATTTAAAAATGCTAATTTCAATCTTATGAATGACATTTCAATGAATTATTCCATTTTGAAGCAAGTTATTCTTATTTTCAAAATAATAGGATGAATAAAATTCTTTGCAAATGCCAAATTATGATATACGCAAAAGATTTACAAAATATCGTTTCGTTTACTCTTGAAAGGCGGAAGTCTGACTTTTACATCAAACACAAGCAACATGGCCGCTAACCTCGTGGACTTGTTTGTGAGCATCGGTTTGAGTGAACAGAAAGCAAAAGAAACTTTAAAGAATGAACAACTTACTCAAAATCTTAAGCAGGCGATTGAACAGGTGAATATTTATGAAATTGTAAACAAATATGCATCAATTAAATTGCGATTGTCGTCTGAGCAGTAAAACAACCGGCAGGGTGGATGACGAAATCTGTCAACACAGGAAGAAATGTGACAGCGATGTCATGTTTTCACGCATCAGTCACTGTCAAACATCTTGATCGTCTTTGATGAATATATATATTTTTTTGTGAGGTTTTCAACTGTATTTATTTGCGACTGAAATTTGATAAAAAAAATTCCCGGGAAGTACATATTTATAAGAATGAAAGTAGCTCAGGAGGGAAGGATCGAGGGAGGGGTGCCACGCCCACTTAGATTTTGGATAATCTTTGAAAAAGATTTTAACTATCCATGTTTTACATTCCTTACATATTGTATATATTCTTTATATTTTATATATTTATATATTTCATTCTCATAATAAATATTTAATTTCCTTTACTATATTATCTTTTCATGAACTAATTTTTATCTCATTTGAGGCAAATTAAGATGCAGTTACTATTAAAATAAATAGACCTAAAAATAAATAAAATATGTTCACAATGATGATTAAAGATCATTCTTTTAAATTACAAATTGAACAATTTAGATATAACTGAATGTCAAACCCTTTTGCAATTTCTGTGCCCCAAAAAAATCTTGGAAGGTAATTTACATCCAATTTCAATTTCTTCACATTCAGCATATGAAATTGAAATGCCACTTTGCTTGATGAATTTTTGAAAATTGTAAATCCCTCTATGGAAGTAGCCCAGATGAAACCGTATCTGCTCTTCACCCGGGAGATCGGGGGTCGATTTTCAGCCGCATCATACCAAAAGATGTTAAAACTTAAAAGATTTGAGATGTTGCAACCTTGCAGACACTCCAATAAGGATAGAATATCACTAAAACTGGCTCTGTACTGCTGCTGCCAGTGCCGATTGCTACAGGCACAAAATTATTTGACATATATATTGCTTTGTAATGGTGACAATTTTATGTTACCGGTATGTGATTATCAGAAAAACTTATTTTCCTTTCCATGGTTCCAAGTTCTTGAGAATTACATCACTTCCACTGAAAATAGGTCAAATGAAATAGATAAACATGTTTAAGAGATAAAGTTCACTTTGTTACCATTTATGATGCAAGGCTTTGTAATTTAACTCTTTAAAAGGTGGGATGACTTCTGATTTTACTATTCATGATTTAAGACGTTGGCAAGTTTCAGGAATTGTCTCATTGAAAAAATGTCTAAAGCAAGGAGAATCACTTTAATAGTTGACAGCCTTTCAGCTGAGGTAGACTAGTATTTTAGTATAATGAGATTGATATTTTATTTTCCGTTTTGAATGCATGATCAAAGTGTTTCACTTTTTAATATTATTGCCTCTATGGAGATGACCATTTATGATTTTCAGTCTCAATTGTATTCATATGTATGTGAACTTTTCAAGATTGAATGGAAGAAAAGTTTGTGTTCAGGGGTTAAAGCCTTTCTATGAACCTTGGATTTTCATTAGTTTCACAAGAAGTCATGAGTACAGAACAATGTCCAAATTACAAACCACTCTGTTGTTTAATCATTCTGAAAAGAACCCATGTCATATGATAACTTTTAAGGTTTTTTTTGTGTGTTTGGTCAAACGTAAAAATTGATAAGTCAGCGAGCTGGAACTTAGAGATCATTTAATCTTTTTCTTTTTGATATGCAGTCGGCATACCTTTGAGATTTTGTTGTTGTGATAACTAGTAAAATATTGATTGATACCTGTGACGAGGAGAAGTATGCACCTGGACATGTTTATTATTAAGAAATGATTCAGTGATTTCTTTGAGAGGGTCAAAGGTAAAATTTGACAACTCAGTGAACTAGGACTAGTCAACTTAAAATGTTTTTAATAGTTTGTATTGAATTTGCAGTCTGTGTACCTTTTTGAAAATTGTTTTTGTGATAACTAGTGAAATATTGATTTCCACCTGTGACGGCAGAAGTACACACCTGGACAGGTTTATTATTTAGAAAACAAGCATTGATATTTCAGTGATTTATTTCAAAGGGTCGAAAGTCAAATTTTGTTAATCAAGGCGTAACCCTTTATATTGAATTTGCAGTCACGATACCTTTTTAAATTTTTAGCTCATCTGGCCTGTAAGGCCCGATGGGCTTATGGCATGGCATGGTGTCCGGCGTCCGTCCGTCCGTCCATCCGTCCGTCCATCCGTCCGTCCATCCGTCCGTAAACTTTGTGGAATTTTGACTTCTTCTCCAGAACCATAAGGCCTAGAAAGCTGAAACTTTGTGTACAGACTCCTTAGCTAGTGAGGATTATAAATTGTAGCTTTGGTGGCCCTGTGACCCCTAATAAGGGCCACAGATGCCATGGCCTAAAAACCTATTTTCATCTTCTTCTCCAGAACCATAAGGCCTAGAAAGCTGAAACCTTGTGTACAGACTCCTTGGCTAGTGAGGATTATAAATTGTAGCTTTGGTAGCCCTGTGACCCCTAATAAGGGCCACAGGGGCCACGCCTTAAAAACCTATTTTCATCTTCTTCTCCAGAAGCATAAGGCTTAGAAAGCTGAAACTTTGTGTACAGACTCCTTGGCTAGTGAGGATTATAAATTGTAGCTTTGGTAGCCCTGTGACCCCTAATAAGGGCCACAGGGGCCACGCCCTAAAAACCTATTTTCATCTTCTTCTCCAGAAGCATAAGGCCTAGAAAGCTGAAACTTTGTGTACAGACTCCTTAGCTAGTGAGGATTATAAATTGTAGCTTTGGTGGCCCTGTGACCCCTAATAAGGGCCACAGGGGCCACACCCTAAAAACCTATTTACATCTTCTTCTCCAGAACCATAAGACCTAGAAAGCTGAAACCTTGTGTACAGACTCCTTGGCTAGTGAGGATTATAAATTGTAGCTTTGGTAGCCCTGTGACCCCTAATAAGGGCCACAGGGGCCACGCCCTAAAAACCTTTTTTCATCTTCTTCTCCAGAACCATGAGGCCTAGAAAGCTGAAACTTTGTGTACAGACTCCTTTGCTAGTGAGGATTATGAATTGTATCTTTGGTGGCCCTGTGACCCCTAATAAGGGCCACAGGGGCCACACCCTAAAAACCTATTTTCATCTTCTTCTCCAGAACCATAAGGCCTAGAAAGCTGAAACTTTGTGTATAGCCTCTTTGAAGAGTGAGGATTATAAATTGTAGCTTTGGTGGCCCTGTGACCCCTAATAAGGGCCACAGGGGCCACGCCCTAAAAACCTATTTTCATCTTCTTCTCCAGAACCATGAGGCCTAGAAAGCTGAAACTTTTTGTACAGACTCCTTGGCTAGTGAAGATTATAAATTGTAGCTTTTGTGGTCCTGTGACCCCTAATAAGGGCCACAGGGGCCACGCCCTAAAATCCTATTTTCATCGTCTTCTCCAGAACCATAAGGCCTAGAAAGCTGAAACTTTGTGTACAGACTCCTTGGCTAGTGAGGATTATAAATTGTAGCTTTGGTTGCCCTGTGACCCCTAATAAAGGCAACAGGAACGTCCTTCAAATCTATTTTCATCTTCTTCTCCTGAAGTATAAGGCCTAGAAAACTGAAACTTGTCGCCTATATATACTTAATTTTATGATTGGTGCCCCTGTGGCCTCTACAAAGGGGGTATCATTGGCCACACTCTACAGCATAATTGATGATGAAGCCTGATGAGCTACAGAGCCAATGGCTCTATTTTTTTTTTTTGGTGGTAATTTTAATTTCTACCTGTGACAGGGGGAGAAGTACGCACCTGGACAGGTGTGTAACAAGGAGGTAGGGAAACTCCTCTACAGCTTGGCCACCAAGCTGAAGCCCCAGATCAAGAACCGTCAGTCCATGCTGGTGGAGTATGTTGCCAAGAAACAGATCGCTACAGAGGCACAGCTCACAGGTAGGACATGAGTGCACCAGTCACTTACTGCTAAGAGTTCAATCAACAATAGATAGGGCATCATGCTATATGACTCCACATTATGCTCCAACCTAACCCCTGATATCGATTGGGCAAAAACTCCGGTTTTTTAGCCTGCTCATAGTGTGATTTCAATCAGCCAATGGGAATGCTATTAGAAAATATTCCTCACTTCCTGTTTCACGCTCCGTACAAGCTCGCATACAACGTTCTATAAGATGTTCATTCAAAAATGTAAGGAATTTGAAACAGTTTAGGTGAAAACAGACAGGCTACAAATAGCGTTGAGTAACCAGACATCAGCAAAATGATAGTTTTGTTCGATCATATATATCAGGGGATAAGTTGAAGCATATTGTGGAGATATATATGGATTTCTGGAAAGTCCATTTTTCAAAAGGGTGCCTTTAGTGCTGAGTTCATACTGGACGATTATTATCATTGTTTACTTCTGCAACATGTACACAAATAATTTTTGTCCTTTTGGTGTTCAGCTGCCCTTGACTACCTGCTGCACAATCCGCTTGACCCACTGGACAAGGGTCAGTTTGAGCAGGCCTGTGGTGTCGGGGTGGTCATCACCCCAGAAGAGATAGAGACAGCGGTAAGGGGGGATTTACAAATAGATAAAAGGAAACACCATGTTTTTTCATGGAAACATACTCAGAGGGGATATGGAGAATCTCACTTTATATCGAAAATTAAATTACCTTCATTAAATATTGTTAATTTGTTTAACGTTAATTCCCATTCTTGCATTCATGCTTATTTCATGGTTCCGGCTTTTTTCCTGACTCAGAGCAATACTTTACGGAAGTAACACATTGTTGTCAAAGGTTTTTAAAGAGGCAGTATCACGTTTTTAGGGGGAATATTAGTTGATGTCAGGAAATTGAAAATAACTGGTTCCAATTGAAACACCATTGAAACAGCCATGCAATTCCGTTTTCTTACCCAAAATGAATTGAAGGTGTTCACACAAAAATGGCTGCCAATGGACTGAATATGAATCTTTATAATTTGTTCTCTGACTATGGATGGTTGGTTTATGTAATGAGTTTTTAGACACTATCAAAATAAAACATTAAACATTAACGTACAATTATCAGTGAGAATTTGAAAATATAAGATAAAAAAACATGCTACTGTCCCTTTAAAGCACCAATATGACCATTACAGGTGGAGGGAGTGATCGGAAAGTACAAGAAGGAAATCATTGAGAAGAGATATCGGTTCAACACTGGGCTGCTTCTGAGTGAGTTTAACTTAGAGTGTCTTTTTCGTTTCTATTTCTTATTTCATAATCTCAGCGCTGAAATATCCCTCAATGTTTCATATTTGATCACCAAAGCAAGACCTGTTTTTACTCTTATTGATGTTTGGAAAATATGCTTTTACAGATATATACTCAACACAATCAGTCTAAGTATGCCTAGCCTCAATATTATTGTTTCACTCCTATACTGAGTCTAGAAAGGCCTAGTAGAGGATCGCGTCAGCCGACCTTTCTGCGACCTATGACCCTCCAACATTATACTTGCAAAGGCAGACTATTGTGGCTTGGTAAGATGAGTTCTGATTGGTCAAGTCGATAAGTGGGCTGACGCGACCCTCTACTAGGCCTTTCTAGACTTAGTATAAGAGTGAAACGGATAATATTGAGGCTAGGTTTACTAAGACAGCCAACACAATTAAAACGCTTTATTGAGGCTTCCAAATTTCTTGTTCTATATATATATATTGCCAAGTATGTCAAAAAGTTATCTTGAGCCCTGTAACTTTATACTTTATGCAAATGGTAAATGAGTTTATGTTATTAAGGTGAGGCAAGGAACAGTCTGAAGTGGGGAGATGGAAAGGCAATCAAGAACGAAGTGGACATGCAGGTATGTCATAATTTTGTTGATAATTAAATGATTACTCCCCAGGTAAACAAGAGTAAGTTTTAGCAAAATAACTTGTTTGCCCTGTAGTGTTCTTTGAGGTAAATGTTGAATATTCATGTTTAGAATGAATTCTATTTCAGATCTTGGATTTATTGGGACCAAAAACAGAAGCTGACCTAGAGAAACCAACCAAACAGAAGGTATGAATCAAAAGAACTCATCAGATAATTAAGCTCCTGAGAGTATTTGTCATGTATATTGGGATTGCAGTGTAACCAAAACATTTTGGAAGGAACTTGAAATTTTGATAAAAATGCAATTACAATCCAAAATAATTATTTCGAAATACTTGATTTGGTTTCTTGAAATAAATAATAATGTTTTGATAAATCAAATCCTTCTCTCTTCCCAAAAATATATATACATTTATGTAACATAAAACATATAATTCCAAGACTGAGTAATAATAAAAAAAATCTACAAGAAATGACTGCATTCAACAGCAAATGGAAATCACTAATCCCAATATTCAAGAAATGATATATGGCTTTAAAAAGAGAGCCTTTTCAGTTCATATCATTTATTGTAAAACTTGAAATATTTTATGTATAATATACTTCTTATATATGCTGTGTAACCCTTGGGGAGAAACAAAAAATTAAGAGAGATTCTAAAAGTTGGCAGAGATGATATGTATTCATGTAATGCTCAACTATCTTTTAACTTTGATTGCTTTTTGCTAGAGACTCTAACTTGAATGAAGCCTTTATAAAATATCAATTTGCATTCATGTTTTATATTGTCTTTAGCTTGTCATTTCTCTTGTTGAAAACATATCTAATTCTTCCTATCAGGCACCAAAACAACCAAAGACAGACACTCAGAAGGCTGCTTCCGCAGGACCAACAGCTGACGACTGTAAGAATGTTTTCATGTTTTTGGAAATTTAAATTGATTTGTACTCCATCAAAGTAAAAACCTAATATTACTGACCATGCCATATGGACTTAGATTTGTATCCAATGGCTGAAATATTGCCCAAACAGTGTAAAACAATAAGTCACTCGCTCATTCCCTCGTTGAATTCAGTTTAAATCTCTTTGACCTGCTTCTGGATACAATTCTCACATATTGACTTATTATCCCCCGCCAAACGTAGTTGGGAGGGGATATTGAAATGGTCTCCGCCCGTTCGTCCGTTCGTCCGTCCGTCCCGATAATGTTTTCGGAGCACAACTCCAAAATGGTGAGACCTAGCTCGACAAAACTTGGTATGTGCAATGGGCATCATGTGGAGATGTGCTATTTGGGGTTTTCAACAAATTTGCATTTTTATTTTTACCCGTTTCCATGGAAACATAACATAGGATTTCGTTTCCGGAGCACAACTCCAAAACGGTTAGACCTAGCTCGACGAAACTTGGTATGTGCAACGGGCATCATGTGGAGATGTGCCTTTTGAGGTTTTTAACTTCTTCGCATTTTTATTTTTACCCGTTTCCATGGAAACGTAACATAGGATTTTGTTTCCGGAGCACAACTCCAAAACGGTTAGACCTAGCTCGACGAAACTTGGTATGTGCAATGAGCATCATGTGGAGATGTGCCTTTTGAGGTTTTCAACTTCTTTGCATTTTTATTTTTACCCGTTTCCATGGAAATGTAACATAGGATTTCGTTTCCGGAGCACAACTCCAAAACAGTTAGATCTGGCTCAACGAAACTTGGTATGTGCAACGGCCATCATGTGGAGATGTGCCTTTTGGGGTTTTCAACTTCTTTGCATTTTTATTTTTACCCGTTTCCATGGAAACGTAACATAGGATTTCGTTTCCGGAGCACAACTCCAAAACAGTGAGACCTAGCTCGACGAAACTTGGCATGTGCAACGGGCATCCTGTGGAGATGTGCCTTTTGGGGTTTTCAACTTCTTTGCATTTTTATTTCCTCTTTTTCTCAAGGAGCATCAGGCCTTAGTAGAAAGCTAAAACTTTCTGTGCAGTCTCCTAAGTTAGATAAAGAGGATAAAGAGTAAGGGGGGAACCACATTTGCCACACCAATAAGCACAAATGATATGAAGCCTGATGAGTTACAGAGCCAATGGCTCTATTTTTATTTTTAGCTGTTTACATGAAAACTATACTTAAGATTTTGTTTCTGGAGCAGAACTTGAAAACCTTGAGACCTAGCTCAACCAAACTTGGTGTATGGATCAATCATTATGTGTAGATGTGCCTTTTTGGGTTTGAACTTGTTTGGATTATCATTTTTTGCAGTTTCTTTGAAATTGTAAGTTGTGGCAATTTACAACACCAGAAATCGGAGATACTTAAAATTCAAAGTCATGTTTTTTTTCGTCAAAATATTCCAAATGGCGGGGGATATAGACGACTCTGTCTGCTTGTTAACATTGTAAAATGTTTATGTGTCATTTTGGTGTCTTTTCTATAGCAAACTCAATCTATGATATTTGTGTTTAGTTTTGGCCGAGGACGGACACGTGAAGAGCTTCATGGAAATGATGGGAGATGCTGTCAAGTTCCACAAAACAGGTAATTTCTGTTACTCACTTCTGTTACTTTTATGGTATTTATCTGCTGGAACCTTTTCACTTCATGCAGATTTAAATCCCAATAATATCCGTAAATCACCATAGCGCAGTAAATTTATGTAGAATGCATGATCATGTTTTAGGCGAGAACTACAAAACAGACGGATATGTCATCACACCGAAGACCATGGACATCTTGAAGGAACATTTGAAGGTCACTGGAGGAAAGGTACTCGACGTTTCAATGATTACTTATAACAAGTGACAAACATATTTTGTGAAATTTGCATAATGTCAATAACACTTTTAGCCTTGGTTTAACTAAGATGTTATATAAGCTATGTCTGTTTGTTAAATACTTTTATGATCATGGTTATGTTATTTGAAATGAGTAGGTCACTATAGATGAAAACATAAGATTAGGTTGAATTATAATTTCTTGTAGACATGGACATGAATGTGTTTTCTTTCATTATCCATGACTGTCAGGAAAGCTTGTATTTTGTACAGGTGTGCTCCTTTCGTCGACAAAACTGTGTTTGGGTTGTTCCGAACATTCGTCGACAGAAATGTGTTTGGGTTGTTCCAAACAATGGTCGACAGATTTGTGTTTGGGTTGTTCCGAACAATCGCGAATGAAAGTAGTAGCTCCGAACACTGTTCGTTCTGTATGGAACATGTTCACTCGAAATAAGTGGTGCAGGCCGAACAGCAGACGAATTCAAGATGGCGTCCATCGGAATTACTGTGTTTCAGTGTGATGATTGTAAACTAGTGTTTCAATGTATTGAGCATATTTTTCACAACACGTTTGTATGCTTTCTGGTAGGAAATGTGCAGATAAACAGATTGTTTGTTTAAAAAGTATACGCTTCAGTCATGATTTTGAAGTCAAGAAGTAGAAATATGGTTCTGTCATCTTTTTTTCAGAAAGTTTTCCGTCTGTTAATTTAATTTTCTCTTCTGATCAAATAAAGTAAGATATTATATAATGTAGTGGTTTGACCATGTTCTAAATCTATCATTCCTTTCACACAAAACGGAACATGTTCGGAACTTGTTTGATATTTCCAAAGGAACACACCTTTACATGCAACATTCTTTCTAAAGGTTTTATAAAGATGATCAGTATACTGAACTAAATTATTTCCCTTCTGTAGGTGTATTCCAGATTTCCCCCTGAGCCCAATGGTATCCTTCATATCGGCCATGCTAAGGCCATCAACTTCAACTTCGGGTATGCAAGAGTAAGTACCGTTGAATTAGTTAGACATAGGGTCTCCTCAGACCTTCAACAGTCTGTATTCTCATTATTAGACTTGTGACAATACAGACATGTCGCAATGTTACAGAACAATATGATTCGTGTGATGTCTATCTTTTACTTAAAATATATATTTCGACAAACACCTTGATTTTGAGGTAAAATAAGCCATTTTGAAGTCAATGATACATACCACAATTCCGACAATGTATCATGATACATATAACATTTGATCAAGTATCATGATTCTTGTCACAACTCTTACCAGTATGATCAAATGTTTTTGAACAATTATGGAGAAGTATTTATCCAAAGATCCTGATCGTTCTGGATATACTGAACACATGTGAGTCTCTGACATAAAATGAATTTCTCTGTTTGTGTTTTATTGATATACCTCTTTACGTTCACATGTTCCTCAGAATCAACATTCCTGAATTGAAATAAGCAGTTTTGATTGTGAGCAAGACTATTCAGACGATGTTTCATGATACATATTGTTTAGGTATGAGGATTCTCTAAACATCGATATATTGTCATAATTCTAATTATTATGATCAAATTTTTGTTAACATTTTGGATGAAAGTTCTTTATAGCACTTTATAAACAGTGAACACATATGAGTCTCTGACATAAAATGAACTTCTCTGTTTGTGTTTTATTGATGAACCTCTTTAAGTCCTTGTGGTATGTTGTTCCAGTCTACGGGAGGCTCTTGCTACTTGAGATACGATGATACGAACCCAGAGAAGGAGGAGGAAAAATTCTTTGTGGCGATCAAAGAGATGGTAGAGTGGCTCGGTAAGAATTTACTCTTCAAAGTTGCAATCAAGTATTACAATTGCTTAAAATGGAAAGTAAGGATTTATGATGAAAACTGCCTTTTGTTAAACTTGTAATTGAAAACAAAGCACAGAATGGTCGAAGAGCTCATGTGTATCATTTATGATTTATTTATATATCTCATTGGATCAGTTGGAAAAGCATGAAATTGTTTCATCAAGTTCATTTTATAATTCTTGAAGTTGTGTTTTGAAGTTTAAAGAATCACAAAGCTCAGTGCGGAAAAACAACCTCATGAGAAGGTTAAATGTTTTGTCCAAACAATCAAAGAAAATTGATGATACTTATTTTATTACCAAATTATCTCAAATGTTTCCCTTCCAGGCTACAAACCCTTCAAGGTGACCCATGCCTCTGATAACTTTGACCAGCTGTACGAATACGCTGTTGAGCTGATAAAGCGAGGGCACGCGTACATTTGTCACCAGAAACCCGAAGAGGTCAAAGGTTATAACAACCCCGACTCCCCCTGGAGGGACCGACCGGTAGCAGAGTCGCTACAGTTGTTTGAGGTGAACAGAATAGACTCCTTGATCCAGCTTCTTGCTTTTTGCAATAAAGAGTCACGGAAATATATGAAATATATATTTGAAAATTGATTTTGCTGTAAACTATGTTTCAAGAACGAGTTACATGGTTCAGAAAAGCCAAGGGAATAGATTTTTTTATTATAAATAATTAAAGGTTATTCCACAAAAAATGGCCACCATTTAGTTTTTAGCTTTATGTACGAGAATCCATTTCTAATGACATTGTTGAACTTGTGATATTGGATGTTTTACCTTCTGGGTAGATAGTACACTAACATTTGAGATGGATGGCAAATTTTAAAAGTAAAACCAGAAAAAAAACCTTTAATTTGCATTCAATTCCTGTGTAAAAATAAAGCTCAAAAGATAGCTACACTTTCAGAGAAAATACATGACTTTGAATTGCAATTCAAACAAATACCTCCTAAGGAAAAACGTTACACAGTCGTTTGGCTGTAATATGTAATTTTAGAATAAGAATCACTAGTTAAATGAAGCATTCTATAGCGTATGAATGATATATATATTTAGAATGGTTTGACTACAGGACATGAAGCGAGGGAAGCTGATGGAAGGGGAGGCAACTCTGCGAATGAAGACGACGCTGGAAGAAGGCAAGAAGGACCCCGTAGCATACAGGATCAAATACGTTCCTCACCACAGGAGTAAGGACAAGTGGTAGGCGACATTATTGCTTCCTGCAAAAAGCTACATGCAAAAATGAGTTTTTAATTCCGATATTTCAGCAGTAGTTTAAATATTTCAATGTAATCATTCCTTGAAAATTGAAGTATTGTGGTAAATAGAGAATGATAAATAAATTTGAAAATGAATTTTTCTTCATGAAATCAGCAAGGTGTCCCTTAGATCTCCCTCATTATGTTAAGGTTTAAAAAATGGTCAAAATCAAAAGAATCAATCCAAATACATTGCTCATTACATTACCAAGATTTTGATCTTTGCCTTTGGCTTTTGAGAAGTGAAAACATTACGGATAGATATTAATTCATATTTGAGCTCATGAGTTCTTCAGCCAGCATTGGTAAATATCCTTCCCTAAACCTTTTGTAACCAAGGGTTATATTGAGATTGTGTCCTCCTTGTGCGAAGGTGTATCTACCCGACGTACGACTTCACTCACTGCCTGTGTGACTCCATAGAGAACATCACTCACTCTCTCTGCACCAAGGAGTTCCAGTCCAGGTGAGCTACATCTACCTGTACTTAGTAAACAAGTACCTGTTTCTAATCAATTGTTCATGGTAGATGCCTGTTGTCATGGAAGGTAATAAACAAAATAATAATAACCTTCCATGTAAAACAATTTTGCTTTTTTGACACATACTAACATTGTGATCTCAACTGAAAACTGTTGTGACTTCATAAGTTAAATGCTTTGCCAGCAATGTTATTCATACAACACTTTGTAATTTTCTGACAGGTAAATTTTATTGAATAAATGGTCTGTAATAGTAATTTTACCTTGTCAGCATTTTTGAATATTGATGTTTTCTGTAAGGACGTCCTTGTAATTTTCAAAAGTGTGAAAGCCATTTCAAATAATGGATAACAAGCATTATTGAAGATTATTTTCTGCAGTCATTATTACTGTCTCAAAACATTTGAGAGGCATTCTTGAAGTCAAGGATTAAATGAATGATAATCTTAAAATACAATGATTTTTGTTATATCGACATTGTGATCTCATTGTGATCTCAAATACATTATGAAAGTGTTGTGTTTCTTCATCAAATCTAAATGATTTGATATCTTCAATAACAGACGGTCGTCCTACTACTGGTTGTGTAATGCGCTGGACATCTACTGCCCAGTCCAGTGGGAGTATGGACGCCTCAATCTCAACTACGCTGTCGTCTCCAAGAGGAAGATTGCCAAACTCATCAATCAGGGATTTGTCAGGTGACATTACCAGAATTAAAAAGAAAGAATTCTCTTCTAATTATTTTATTATAGGAAAATAAACAAGACTCAAAACTATTGACACAATTTAGCCTTATGTTCAGTGACACAATTTCCTGAAAAGGGTGAATGGTCACTAATATAGATGTAGACCAGAATTAAAAAGAAGGAAAATTTCCTTTGATCTTCTGCATAGTATTGAATAAATCGAGACTGAAAACAATTATCCCAAATAAATCTGAGTCTATCAACGGGCTGAAGTGAATCTACTAGGGATGTCACGATACAGGTATCTTGCGATACAATACATATCACGATAATTAGGTCACGATACGATACATATCGCAATACACTAAATGCGACATTATTACGGTGAGATAAAAATTCAGGGATCTAAATTTAATATTCCTCAAGAGACTTATCTGAGTAACCAGCATTTAAATACAACTTCTTCATGAAAAAGTATTTTAATTCTATATAAAAGCTATCTTAACAAGGAATTCAACCAACTCTGGATTCCTTTACTCGATTTTCACCAAAACATTTAACGATATTCACAAAAAAGTTAACGATATTCACTAAAATTTGTATCACGATACAGTTGACTGTATCGTGTATTGTATCATGAACTGTACCACGACGATGCATCGATGCATCGGCGTATCGTGACATCCCTAGAATCTACTACTTGAAAAAGTGATCCTGAAAAATATTAAATAAGAAAAATATATAAGCAGATGTAATGTTAATGAAAAAGTATCACCTTAGCAAAAGAGTTACAAAACAATAAATATAGGTGATTATTTTTCTTGTTAAAAATTTATCATGAATTTTTCCAAAATTTTTGCGTAAGAAGACTCTCCCAAAACATTATCAAAATCCGAGCTGTCAATATGTAGTGTTATTATTATTAACACTTAATTTTATCTGAGCTTTTGGTGAAAGAAATGACGATTTTATTGACAATGCTCAAAACTGTATTTATTACAGAGACTGGGACGACCCTCGTCTATTCACTCTGACGGCACTTCGAAGACGAGGCTTCCCTCCAGAAGCAATCAACCTCTTCTGTGCTAAGGTTTGTCAATATCTCCATCCTTAAAGATGTATCTAGTTGGTTTAAGCATGTCCCCATTAGGTAATCTATGCCATGGAATATTATAGTCATTTTTATTGTTTACTTCAGTAAAAAAAAAAAAGTTGTCAAATTATTCTGAAGACAAGGTGGAACTACTTTGGGCTTTATTTTTTTCCAAATAATAAAGCATAATCAAGTTACCCATTTCGGAGAAAAGTCTTGAGAGTTAATCAGTTATTGTAATATTCCTTAAATAGTCTATTTTCCCCCTTGTTGATATTATATCTTTAAGTGATTACTTGATTTACCAGTCTGTATAAGACTAAGATCCTATTTTATTTGTCATTCTGATAACACTTGTCCTGTACGTCCAGGTGGGAGTGACGATGGCCCAGACAGTCATAGATCCGGTAATGTTGGAGGCGTGTGTTCGTGACGTCCTCAATGTTACTGCACCCAGGTAATTACACAATTACTTCTTCAAGATCAAGATATTTATTTTGAATCAAAGTCAACCCTTTAAAGGGGCAGTAGCATGTTTTTTGACAATTTTATATTTTAAAATTTCACTGATAATTGGACGTTAATGCTAAGCTAAATGCATTATTTTGATAGTGTCAAAAATCTCTTTACACATCCATAGTCAGAAAACAAATTATAAAGATTTACAAGAAATCCATTGGCGGTCATTTTTAGGTGAACACCTTTAATTCATTTTGTGTAAGATAAAGGAATCGCATGGCTGAACTTAACATTATATATTTGATTTATTACTGCTTCATTTAGTTTGCATACATCATCTTTCAATCGGAACCATATATTTGAATTTCCTGACATCAGCTTATATTCCTCCTAAAAACATGCTAGTGCCCCTTTAACTGGCATATTCAAAGTTGAACAGCAATCGTTTTAATGGCAATGGGCTATTTTAGATACTCTGTTGCAGCAGTTGTCTAAACTATTTATTTGAGGTCAGTGCCATTTTGATGGGAAACAAATGTAACATTGACATATCTGGGAACTCACTATCTTTAATAGTACAGATTCTTGTAGTTTTAGGTCGATTTCCTTTCGGCATTCAAACCCAGACCTTCAGGTGTGGTTAGCTGCTGGTATGATCATTGCTGGCAGTGTAGCCAGACTCTGAGGGTGTGGGTTCAAATCCCACATGGAACTAGGCCTGAAAAAGTACAAGAATTAATACTATTTCAGATGCTGTGATCCGAAATATGACAATGTTATGATTCTATTTAACTAACTTTACCAATACAGAATGATATTAATGGATTTATTCAGCATCTACGTATAACCTGCATCAATAAAAGACATCTGCTTATTCCAGAGCCATGGCTGTCATGGATCCACTGAGGGTGACAATCTCAAACTTCCCGTCCGATGTCGGTGATATCTCGGTACCAAACTTCCCCGCTGACGAGAAAAAAGGCTTCCACAAAGTTCCCTTCAGGAAAACTATTTACATTGAACAGTCAGATTTCAGGGAAGTAAGTATTCCTGTCATATTATTTAATGAACTGAAGATATAGTTATACTTCTTGTATTAAGTGTGATCATTGTTGTAAGTATTCATTACTGGTAAATGAATGAAGTCTTTATTCTATAGTTATATTTCTTATACAAAGTATGGTTATTGTTGATTTAATCGTCAGAATAACTTAAATGTAGACTTCAAGGATGTAATATTGCTCAGACAGAAAAAATGTTAAGACGTAAACATAACATATATGTGAAGAGATGTCACATTTTTTAACAAGGTAATAGAATTATATTGAATTTCATTTTGACGACAAATTCTTTCACCATTTCTTACCAATTTACCACCTTCTGCTTTTCTGATATTCCAGTATTTTAAGCATTTGTGCATGCCTTTGCTGTTCTTGCTTTATAATCAATGATTCATTAGACATTTATATTGATAATACAGTGACTCAAATTTTTTTCAAGAAATAGAGTTTAGTGCCCTTATGCAATTAAATTCATTGTCACACTAATATTGCAATGTATATATTTTTGATTACAGGAATCTGACAAGAACTACAAAAGACTTGCAATGAATCAAGCTGTTGGTCTACGGCACGCAGGTTTTGTCATATCAGTCGTTAAAGTAACAAAGGTAAGAAATACTTTCATAATTTTTATCCTTTTTGTTAGCACAAGTTGTGCCGCACAACTGTATCTTAAAGCTGAGCTAAGATGTTTGCAGATCTTTTAGGGCATAGATAGCGTCATGCATATTTCTATGATTTAGCACTGCCCCCTATATATATTGTCTATGTATTGTCTCCGATGTACATTGATAATAAGAATGTGACTATATTTTCAGGACAACTCAGGGAAACCAACAGAACTTACAGTTACATGCAAGAAGGCGTCTGAGACTGAGAAACCAAAAGCTTTTATACATTGGGTGTCAGACCCTCTCAAGTGCGAGATCAGGCTTTACGAAAGATTGTAAGTATCGTTTTTGGTTTCATTGATATTAAACAATTATTGACTTGAAATGAGGTTGATTCAATGATTTGTCGAACTGTGATATTCACGTGATATTCACCGAGGCAACATCGAAACGTACTTCTGACTCGACTATGTGATTAGATTGCTAATGACTAAGTTTTGTCTGCACTTAACTGATTGCAGTAACATGAGAGATGGTAGGCTGCATTCAGACCTTGTGGAGGAAAAGCTCTCTGATAGAACACATAATCCCAATTTTCGTAAATTTTAATCAGACTGTGATATTGTCAAACGTGCACAGGAGAACTTCATAGGCGATGAAGGGCTAGTGAGAAATTGTCCATCAGCAATGATTTTTTCATTGTCAGAATTTACTTTGACTCCTTCAAAAAAAGTAAGTTCTCACATCAGTCTATGCCTAGCATGCATTCTTCTATTGAAACTTGACATTTGTTTTGTTCTTGATGTAGATTTTTCCACAAAAGTCCAGAAGACCCGAGTGAGGTTCCAGGTGGTTTTCTCACTGATGTCAACATGGTGAGTGAATCAGGGCTTGAAAATCTACTCAGAGTCAGTCATGGACTTTCAACAATTTTTGCGTTAAGTCACAGAACTTTTTATGTTAGTCTTGCAATTGGTAGTAGATTGTTTTCATAGACTTAATAGTGTGTTTTAGGCGAGTCGAAAGATATTTTTGGTATGTCAGCGACTTGGGACTTACAGATACTTTAACTCCTGGAAATGTTGAAGTTGAATATAAATGTTAATCTCAGCAAGATTGCTTAATGACACTAAGTTATATACCTATCAATTTGAGTGTTGGTTAATGTGCCATGAAGAAATCTTAATTTTCTTTGTGTCCCAAAAGTTGGTTCATCAAGAAAAGAGCAAAGAATGCAAAATCAAAACTAACCATGACCATTTTACATATGCTTAGCTAACTTGAAATGTCACTATTAAGTTTTTAATTGATTGCCCATGATATACCTGTGTTTTGAAGTAAATCCATTCTCTTTGAAGTGTAAGATAGACCTCTGTGGTCTGGTTCACAAGTGTTGTTTTCTCAAACATCAGTTTTGGACTTGCCAACTCCTGCTGGATGATTTCATTATTGCACACTCTAGTACTGCGGCGAATAATTTCTAACATCAATATTTCTATTCATGTATTAGCATAGGTTAGCATGACCCCTCTTGATACATATCTAACTTGTACCTCTCACTAGCTGTATTTGTTTTCCCTCAGGATTCCCTGTCTGTGATAAAAGATGCTCTTGTTGACGTGTCTGTGAAATCAGCGAAGACATTTGACAAGTTTCAGTTTGAAAGGACTGGATTCTTCAGTGTGGACCCAGACTCAACAAAAGACTTGGTGAGTTGCATCTTTCATTTTGTGATGTTCTTGTCTTATCAAATATACAATAAATTTACATTGACATTATACAGCAGCTAAGGTTGTTTAGCAAGCTACTAGAACAGTGACTGCACATTTTTTGTTAATTTCTTAATATTTTTATTCCATTTACAATCACAAGTACAGATTGCATGAAAATGCAATGTTCAAAAATTTGAGTTTTAATCATTATTAACAGACAGAGTTTATGAAATATTTCATAGTAAACAGTGTTCATATATATAGGCCCGTAGCAAGTGGGGGGGCTAATTCTAGGGGAAAAGTTTATAAAAGAAATGTAAAGACAAAACTCAAGCCCCCCAAATTTGGAATTCAGCCCCATACAACCTCACAATCCATAAAATGAGCAAGTAAAACATGTGTTTAACCCTGATATGAGACCTACAACAATGATTTAAGGGGAGTTGAGTCAACATACATATTTTATGAGAGCTTCAATCAGTACCTAGTATCACTGTTAACTGTTGCAACTTCCTAATCAAGGCTACCAATCTGGTTATGTTTCTTGATTTGGTTTGGTTGAGGTGCAAACATTTTCATTTGTACAATTCACCTTTATCCATTGTAATGCTTGTGCCATGTCTCACTGTTGTAAATGAATTCTTTTTTTTTGAGAAAAGTTTTTTTCAGCACTTTTTTTTCAAATTTTCACCACTTACAGACTTTGGAACGCCAACCTATATGTTGCAGATACAAATTATCAGTTTTGTTCCTCATGTTTACCGTTTTTATTCCTTTTCTATTTACACATATATTTGATTGACAGCTATCAATTATACTAGGTGGAAATAAGTGGAAGTGCTGTTTTCACAAGGGTTTATCGTATATTTCAATTTATAAGGCGACCTCGTACATAAGGCTACCCCCTTTCTCAGCTCCCCAAATTGCTGCCAAAATCATATATCTCAGATATAAGGCGACCCCCTTCTAGCAAGTCTAAATCTGTCAACATGACAGACAACTCGTTGATAAGATATCGTAAGGGTTAATTTGGGCAAAGTGAAATGTCATGTGTAATTAAGAAATAAATAAGTTACTTACGGTGTTTGTTATTTTATTCAATGATTTATCATTTCCTTCTTGTACAAGCAAGACTACAGTCAACAAACTCTCATTACTGTGTCATGTTTCGTTTTCATCATTCTGATTTAGAAATCTAAACAAACGTTCAGTCAACGTACTGGTAATCTCTATATTTTCATTAAAAAAGAACAATAAGACAAAGGTATTTTATTTTACAAGATTAATTTTGAAATGACATCGATGATTGTGTAATGTACATCCGGTGTAAACATTGACTCGATTGACTCGTTGGGCTGGCAGATACCCCTCGCTTGGCCTCTATTTTTTTGTCTGAAACGTAGACCTTGTGTAATAGGCAACCCCCTTCTTTGACCCCCCAATTTCTGGTATAAAAAACTCGCCTTATATACTGAAATATACCGTATGTGATTGTAAATAACTTTGTATATGGTGGAATAGAAAGTTAAGGTTAGATAAGGCTAAAGTGATCCCCTTGAAAAAGTCTTGATTTTGACCCTTCAAAAGGGAAGCCTTTTTCATATCATATGCTTTTATAATTTCCTATTATAATAGATTTTGATTCTATTTTTCAATCTGGTGAATAGTCTCATATAATCAACAATACTGATAAAATCTTAAATACAATTTATCAAAATGATATAACTGGTATTTAATACTTCCACTGTGAATTTTAATATTAAAAAAAAATCACATCTATCTGAAAGCTGCTTCTTTTATCGGCTTTTATGAAAATATTTTAGAACCTATTAATCAAGTTGATGCATTTAGAAGTAATGAGATCTACATATCTTCACGATAGAGAGTAGAGAGTATTTTTGCTCCATCTTGTTTTCATTATCTTATCTATGTTTGAAGTTTATGCTTACTGTGCATGTTATTCAACTCTTATCATCTCTTGGTGATAGACTTTATACAGAGAAAGGGTGGTATACATCTTTCATCAGTAATCCTCAAGATATCATAATTTATTACTGTTTTCTTAGTAAACTCATAATAAACTCATCAAAATTGTGAGATTTATTATTTTTCTGAAGATTATATTATTGCGATGAACCCATGGCTTTCATGAAACAGACAAACATTATTTGTTAACGAATTAAATTCGATTTTTATGTCATGTATATTGAATCAACTGAAAGTTCACTAAATCTTTGAAATGCAATATATTTTTTAACTCTTTGCATAAAAGATTTTTTTTAAATTTTATCTATACTTTTGTTTATTGATGAATTCAAAGATAGATGATGGAATTAATATGTATATATTCACTTCACTATAAAGCTAGCCATGAAAAATTACTCACTTGAAAGTTTCCTA